>JAUTXW010000834.1:0-2628526 GCA_030620095.1 Kuschelorhynchus macadamiae
TATATATGTGTGTGATTTTTATATTTAGAGTTAATTATTTAATAAAATGCACTACTAATACATGAATGGTTTATATATTTTTTTATCTAATGATAGTGATAAATCAATTGAAATTTTCTGTCTAATCCAAGGGGGAAAATTGTGTGGGCTTGAATTAAATCGTGGAGGAAGAATAAAATTATTTTCTCTTGCGAATTTTAGAAATCTAATATTGTCATGTGATTGAATAGATGGTAATAAGTTGGTAGAATATTTTAGTAAAATATAAAATCTTCTGAAAGAAAGAGACATATTTTCTGAGAGACATTGCATGCTTTCGAATGGGTTAGTTGGGAATGCTCCTAGGGAAATTCTTAGGCTTCTGTTTTGTATAGTATCGATAGTTTTAATGTAAGAGGGTCGAGCTGATGTATAAACAATGAATCCATAATCTATTTCTGATCTAATTATTGTTTTGTAAATTTTTTGTAATGTGAGAGGATCGGATCCTCAAGTCGAGTTTGATAGTACTTTCATAAAGTTGAGATCTGTATTACATCTTGCTTTGATATAATTGAAATGTTTAATCCAATTTAGTCTATTGTCAAAGAACATGCCTAAAAATTTTGCTGATTCTTCCAGAGGGATATTTACATTATTTAGACAAAAGTTGGATAATTTAGGGCAATTTCGATTACGACAAAAATGAGCCAAAGTTGATTTTAGTGGTGAAACGATAAAACCATGGTTTTCAGACCATTTGTGTAAGGGGAGTTTAATCAAATTTGTAATTGTATTTCAGACATTCTTGGAGCTAGTGATGAGTCGCACTAGGTCGTCTGCATAGAGTCGATATTTTATTTGAGGAGGTATGAAGGCTTTGATAGAATTTATTACAATAAGGAAAATGGATGGACTTAATACCGATCCTTGAGGAATCCGGTTAAGAAGACTATATATATCAAAGTAGGATGATTGAATTTTCACCTTAATGGTCCTTTTTGATAGGAATTGAGTTATAAATTTAGGAAGGTGTCCTCTTATTCCCCAATCATGTAAGATTTTAAGAATGATGTGTCGCCAAGCAATATCAAAAGCGTGTAAAAGATCCAGAAAAACTGCAATTAAGTGGTGTTTTTTCTTAAAGGCTTCCTGAATGTTGTTTTCTAGACCAACCAAATGGTCCAAAGTGGATCTATCCTTCCTAAATCCAAATTGAAATTGATTTAATAGATTATTTTTTTCTACAAACCACATTAAACGAAAATTTACTATTCTTTCCAGTATCTTAACTAAGTTGTCAGTGAGCGAGATCGGTCGGTAAGATTCTGCAAAAGAACGGTTTTTGTTTGGTTTATGAATAGGAATAAGAGTAAATTGTCTCCAGACTTCTGGAAATTCATTGTTAGACCCGATTTTGTTGTAGATTCTAAGTAAGTGATTTACACCGTTATAAGGGAGGTGATTTATCATAGGGAGAAGTAAACCGTCAGCTCCGGGAGCACTGTTCCTGCTTAAGGCCAAACTATTATTTAACTCTTTCATAGTTATGGAAAGATTGTAAGAGTAATCTTTATATGAATTAAAGCTAATGAGTAGAGACCCTTTTTGCAGTTCGGAGATTTGGAAGGAGTTATTGTAGGGTGGATTGTTTGATACCTTTGTAAAATACTTTGCAAATAAATTGGAAATACTATTGCCATCTGTAATCCATTCGTGGTTGTCCAGGAATGAGTCTTGGGGGTCTTCCTGTAATGCATCCAATCTGATTCCAAACTTCTTTACTAGAAGTGTTTAAGTTAATGCTGTTTACAAATTTTGACCAGGATTTTTGTTTTGATAGTTTAATTACTCTTTTGGCTACAGCTCCCATTTTTTTAAAAGTGATGAAGTTTTCTGAGGAGGGGTTGTGTCGGAAACGATTTAGTGCGGATTTTCGGTTTCTGGTGGCTTCCTTACATTGCTCTGACCACCAAGGGACTAGAGGTCTATGAGAAATTATTTGAAAGGTTGGAATTGCAGTAGATGCAGCTGTTTGTATGAATTTAACAAAGTCTTTTACTAGTATATTAATGTCACTAGAGAGATAGGGGGAGGAGTATAGTTAGCTTGATAAAGATTCCAGTCAGCTTTATAAATATTAAAATGCATTCCGGGATCAGCCGGTTCTCTTAGAGAACCACACGTTAGTAGTAAGGGAAAATGATCACTGCCATGTGTCATCCAAAGCTTGCTATTTTAGGGTAATGGACAGCATGGAGAGAGGTCTATGGACAAAAATGTGCCTAAGGAGGAGGAAACAAACGCGTATTCTTGAGTATTTAAAATGTTTATGTTGTTCTTATATAGAAGGTTTTCTATCATGGAACCTCTAGTATTTGTTTTAAAAGATCCCCATAGAGGATTATGAGTGTTGAAGTCACCCAGTAATACAAAAGGTTGTGGTGGTTGATTTAAGATGTTTGTGATATGATTTTCGTCAATATTTAAGGATGGTGGGATATAAATGACGCAGATTGTAATTTGTTCATGAAGGTAAGTTCGTATTGCACAGACCTCAAGTTCTGCAGTGAATGTGATTTGTTTGTAATTAAAAGCTTTGTGAATAAGGATTGCGACTCCTCCAGAGACTTTATTGGAGTTTGTTCTATCTATTCTGATAATGTTGTAATTTTTACAATGAATTGTTATGTTTGGCTTAAAATTGGTTTTTTGTAAAGCTATAATTTTTGGTTTGTTTCTAGATATGAGAAGATTTAGACTCTTCAATTGACTGTAGTAACTGTTCAAGTTCCATTGTAGTATAGAGGTTGTCATTTTTTATTGTTTGTTGTAGAAGTGTCTGATAATAGCGAGGTTAAGGGAGGATCGGTTGTAAAGGAGTGATGTTTGAAGAGGGATAGATTTGAGGAATGGTAAAAGGGGGATTTCTAGAGGAGTTAGAGAAGAGTTCGAGGTTGCATTGAGTGCTTGTAGATGTGGTCTTTTTGGTTACGGTTACTTTAGAATAGGAGCTATTTATGGGGTGGGGGTTTGATAATTTAAATTTTCTTTTCGCTTCGAAGTAAGGTATTTTTTGTATTTTAATTTTATTAATATCAAATTCCATTTTGTACATAGGGCACCATTTGTATCTCGGTGAGTGTTCATCACCACAGCTTACGTAAATTAAAGGCTGGATACATTCATCATCCGTGAGAGAAGGTTTGCCACATGAGGGACAAATTCGTTCATTTTTACAGGCTGAGGAAATGTGACCAAATTTCTGGCAGTTAAAACATCTAAGAGGGGAGGGAATATAAGGTCGAATTTTAAGAGACTACCATCCAGCAAATACTGTATCAGATAATTTAAGGGTATTAAATGTTTGTATTAAACTATTGGTTGGGATTAGAGCACAATTTTTCTTAGTATTTATTATTTTGACCCGAATAACTCCTTGATTCACAGGATTTTCAAGTATTTCTTCTCATTACAATTCAATAAGTCTCTACAACTAACTACACCTTTAGGTGTATTTAAGGTTTTATGTGATTCGACTTTCACACTAAAATTCCCAATTTTATCCAGTTTTAAAATCTTTTCTGCTTGTTTCCCGAACTGACGCTGGATGAGGATCGGGAAGAGCCCACGCGTTCACTCGCTTTACTGACCGGTACTGACGATCCGATTCTCTGCACCGTAACTTTTGAAACATTTAGGGACATTTCCATGATGTATATTTGTGACATAAAATGGACATTACAAGACGAACACAACGTGACTAGGGCCCCGGGATTGTCACACCGGTACTAAGGAGATTTTTATATCTCCATAGTACCCCTGGGGTGTAATAAAATGTAAAAAAAAAAACAAATAATAATCGTTTATAGTCCTCGCTGCAAAAGAGCCATTTATTAATTTATTGTATTTGTCACGCAATTGAAGGTATCGGTACAAATATAGATAATTTAATTTTGTAGTATCAGCTTATACTCTACTGTTTGGTATAAGCCTATTTTAGTCAAGATTACCTATACCCTGGAAGAAAAATTGGAATCAATATATAAAAATGCGTTTTTTTAAATATTGAAATGTTTATTATTTAGCATAAAAATGTAGTTCTTAGTGTAGCAAATACCACCCTATTAGAACAGGTAGCCCCGGAAGAGTTCAAATTTGTAGGAAAAATAAATGTCAAAAAATAATTTTCTTAAAGCTGACATTTTCTATATTAGCATTTTTTAAAATAATAACACAAACGAAAGTCTACAGTCAGCACTATTAGAATGTTGTGATAAAAAATTACGTTTATTGTGACGAATAATTAAATGTATCAAACAAAAGGTTAGAAGGCATTTTCAAAGTATTAATATCCAGGCATGTGCGATAGAGTATCAGTTTGTAAACTCGTTTGGTTCACTGATAAACTGTGAGTATTTAAAGCTGAAACTTCATCTTCATTGAATATATTTATTTAACTTTTAACCTAATAGGTTAATATACTTAAAGTCGAAATTATATTTTTCGAGACAAGGCCTTGATCTTGTCTCTTTACGACCAAAGTTTCGAAACGAGACGAGATTGGTCAAAGTCGAGACGAGGCGAGATAAACCTTTAGTCTCGTCTCGTCTCGCGTCGTAACTTTTTGCGTTATTTGAATTGATGGATTCATACTTACTACGAACTTGCCTGTGCTTATGTTGTTAATTGCTTACCTGTAAAAGAAAATAAATATTAAAATTGTTTTTATTTATCACGGAGGCAAGAAAAGCCTTAAATAGGGTACCATAAACTCAGTGGCCTATTGAAAGTATCTGGAGAACCAATGAGTAGATTGCTTTCAAAATTTAGCTCTAGCCATAAGTGAACATATACTTTCTTTTCTTCAAAAAAAGCTTTCTAATTTCGCGGTGTTGCTGCTTTTATTCTAAGCCCGTGCAAGATCCGTTTTCCACATGGAATGCCCTGTATATTGTTGAATTTTTATGTTTTCCTGGACATTCTAAATACTCTTTGTTTGTACTATACCGAGATGCAACTCTTTTCTATTTAGAAAATGACTAAAATCTAAGATAGGATAGTATAATATATTTTGTGTTAAGTCGTTTTGCAATTAAAAAGGCTTCAAAGGACCAGAATCAATTTTCAAAAAGTATTTAGAATTTTCAGGAAAACACAAAAAGCAATAACATGCAGGACATTCCATTTTACAATTATTTGTTATTTTTGATCTTTAGTAACAACAAAAAAGTGACAAAAACGTTACCATATAAAGCAATATGTAAAAGAATATTTTTACACATGAGGAAGCAATAGGAATGCATTCCCTTTAAGGTATGATTTTTACCAATTGTCTCTGATGTGAACAAAGGTATCATCCTGCAATATTTATAATCAGCCAGAAGATACCCATTTAGCAAACATATATTGTTGGAATGTAGATCATGCATAACTTCGCAATGATGTGGCCAGAAACTCTCAAATGGCTAAATAAGCCTGAATTAAATAAATTGTTAAAAGTCTTCACAAGCGTTATAAACCCAGAGTTAACGGTAACGACAAAGTCAGTTTTAAATGCCTGAGTTCTTAGAACGGCAGCTTTCACGGCTTTGGTCAATTTTGAAATTAGCTTTTAAACTAGAAAGAACCACGTTTACAACTTTGGACAACATTACCAACGCACAGGCAGAAAAAATCCATCAAGAAGTTACACTTAAGCAACAAAATAAGTTTGAAGCCCTCCTGAACAGAAAAAATCCAGTGAAACCTCCGCAGAATACAGTTATCAACTTGTCATCGAAGCCGTTAACCGAAGCAGAACATTCCGCCTTTTCCAAAGGCCAATATTTCGCAATAGCATTAAGTAGCATTCCCGTAGAAGACATAGTATCCTCTGTTGAAGCAGCTATTAAAAGATTACCAGTGGAACAAACCGATAAAGTCAGATATGAGACAGCGAACATCATTAAAAATTCAAAACTACCGAAGTCGGACCTACCCGCAGCCGAAAAAATGGCGATAAAGACCTTAAATGAAGATGCAAATATTCTGGTTCTTCCAGCAGATAAAGGCAACAGAACAGTCGTCATGAACAGAACGGAATACATGAAAAAGTTTAACCTATATAGGTTATGCAGGCAGACCTCACAAGTAGAATAGAAAGACGCATTACCAATCTGATCAAAGCATCCAGTCTACAACCAGCGGAGAAGAAATCATGAAAACCAAGCAGCTCCAAGATTCCCAGATTCTACGGTCTTCCGAAGATCCACAAGGGCAATGTACCACTTCGGCCGATCGTCAGTGCAATAGACTCACCCACATACAAACAAGGTAAATATCTTTCTCTCTCTCTAAACTCTGCACATTTCGTGAAAAAACTTAAGGCAATCCAGTTGGATCCCGAAGATATTTTGGTAAGGTTCGATGTAGAATCACTATACACAAATGTTCCAACGACTCAATTTCCATTATATCAGATATACTGGATAATAATAATCTTGATAAGAACTTAATAGACCTAGTGGAAACTTGTCTTACATCTACTTACTTCATTTTTCAAGAAACTTTTTATGAAAAAACTTCAGGGGCAGCTATGGGATCTCCACTATCATCTGTGGTAGCGAATATCTTTGAGAATATTGCTCTAACATCCGCTCCACCAAAACCAAAGCACTGGTTTAGATATTTCGATGATACTTTTGTTGTTTTGCCCTCATGGACAGGATAATCTCATATTTCTGGACCATCATAATCAATAACATTATAATAGCAAGTTCGCGATGGAAATTGAATCTAATGGAACGATTCCCTTTCTAGATGTATGTATTGAAAGGAAGGAAAATGGTACATTAGGACACTCTGTGTATAGAAAAGCCACGCATACGAATAGATACTTAAATGCAAATTCCCATCACCATCCAGCACAAAAGAAATCGGTTATTAACTCACTAGTATTCAGAGCTATTTCGATTTCTGGTCAAGATTCTCTAACATCGGAAACGTCGAAACTGACCAAAGCTCTCAGAAGGAATGGCTATTGTATTGAAGATATTACGCGTTTAATTAAAAGATATAGTAGTCCAACTCCGCCAAAGGAGAATGATAAAGAGCTACCGATAGCTAGTGCCTACATACATGGCTCTACAGACAAAATAGGATGATTACTTCGGCGGTCCAAGATACATACAATCTTCAATACACATAAGAAGATTGGACAATGCTTACTATCCCCGAAAGACATTGTACCTTTCCAAACAGAAGGATTATATAAAATTCCTTGGTCCTGTAGAGAAGTGTATGTGGTCGAAAGGACTCTCAATATCAGCTAGACTTAAGGAACATGAACGATGTATTAAAAAGAAACAAATTGTTCAATCTGCTGTAGCTGAACACCAGCATAACACTGGCCATCTTATAAATGTAAAAGAAACCAAGGTTCTAGCATCGGTTCCAGGATTTTATAAACGAAAAATTAGAGAATCTATTGAAATATTTAAAAATACAAAAAATTTCAATAGACATACGGGTCACGGTTCGGCGAACACAAGTCGGTTATAAAAGCCCACCTGAATCTCTTCGAGCTCATTCGGTGTTCAGATCTCGTGGAGTAAAAGATCCCTGAAAATGCCTCGTGATATCGAAGGCGAAACGTCGGATAGTAATTCCAATTTGACACGGTCTAGTCCCAAGAACCATGATTTATTACCTGAGTTCTGTTCACTTAAGCTGAATATACGTAGTGACTAATGCAATAAGAAACAAAACGTCGGAAAGCAACTCCAATACGACGCGAAAAATCTAATCTTTTATATACAATGTATTATAAAAAGTTTTTTTTCGTGACAGCAATGCGCTTGCACTTGTTTCAAACATTATTAGCATAGGATAATGACAACTCACCTGACTTTACTCTATCTAATGAAAATGAAAAACATTTTAAATATAAATTGGAAAAGTTGCTCTACGAATTTCCAACTGCAACAAATTTGTTCCGTCATTTTAATTAAAAGTTTCAGTCACGTGATGTCTTAAAAATTGTCGCTGCATCCCAAGGAAAACTAGGCGGGTAGTTTAAACTTTAAAATGATGTTTCGTTTGGAAAACGGGAAATGGAACTCGATTTAGTCACAACATTTTGTTGCCATTAAGTAATTTTTGTTTAAGTCTGACTTTTTGGTTGGTGATTAGCTAGTAAAATTATACTGACAAGTTTAAAGTTGTTGTTTAAGTACAAATAACGATCTTAATTTTCGACACTTCTGCCCTCTTTTTAAAGATATAAGGATGCGGTTTTTCCGATCACAGTATGCTACCTTTTTTATGAAATTGAGATACAGGGCGTTTTTGAAAATTTGCATTTTCAGGCACCCTTCGTATCCCAGCTGATAACTTATCAAAAAGGCAATATCTGTTTCTATTTATGATTATTTCCATAGTGCCGCATTCAGAATAAGTATACGGGGTCAGGTCAAAAAGTTAACGGACCCTACATGATTTTTTAAATGGGACACTCTGTACGTTATTTTTTATATTTATTAGGAATGATGTGGGTTTTCCAAAAATATATATACGTATGCACTTATTTCGAAAAACAAACTCGAAATTCGAGATTTTCTAAAAGTTTTTTTGTATCCAATTAGTCCTAAGTAGTAATTTTAGTCATGAATACATCATTGTTACCACAAGTATTTTCGATGAAGTAACCGGAACTTGGTTTGGTCGTCACGATCTGTTTAAGCTGAGACTACGTAGTCATTACCAAAATGGAGAACAATTTTAGGGTCACTATTTAGTGAATAACATATAATTGTAACTGTGACTATTACGTAGGTAGTACGGAATTGTGTGGTTCCATTTAAGTAGCCGAATAGTAATAAAATAATTCACCCTATTCGTCACTTCCTTATTTCTGTCTTTATTTGATCCGTTTTAAAAATATGTATGGTTCGTTTTAATACAAACAAAACAGTTATGGCGACTACAAACACTCAAATTGAGAATATGGTGTAGAGCGTATATAGCATACGTTGTTAGTTGTTGAGGTAGAATACACGCGTTTCACTTAGTTTACTAGCTATGCTAAGGACCTAAAAAAATTTCTGTGGTGAATATCAACATCTCAAAAGAGTAAATACCATTAAATATCTTGTTATAAACAGTGATTCTTTTTTTAACGTGATGTTTAATATGTATGGATTTTTAATCTTTATACTCACAAAAATAAACATCATAGCTAAATATTTATAGGGGAGATGAAAATAAACAATGGCGTTCTATTAGACTTTTACTTTGAAGTAAGCTACATTTCTTTACTGAGAAAATTACTTAACATCAAGGGTCCACGACTGCCCCCATACGCTTTAATAGTTTTGGATTCTATAAATACGCAGCTGTCACTTATACCCATTTATTACATTGAAATCTTGAACACTAATGTGGTACATTACGGTGTTTCCTTAAAATACCGCTGTATGTTGTTTTGTTCAGATATGACAACCAAGTTACGATATTTTTAATTTTCTATAAAGTATTGATTCAAACCATAAGTTCTAAGCCATTGGCAATATGGAGAAATGTGTTTAAGCCTGGTCCACCTGCTTTTTACTTATAAAGTGTTTGTGATGAATTTGTAATTGACTGTGACCGTAAATATTTTAAGTTTAAGTTTACTCCAAGAAAAGTTATTACATATTGCACATTATTATATTTTGGTTTTATTTTGATGTAAAACACAATACTGTTTTATGTCTTAGTGTATGTTTTACTTTATTCAGCACCCCAATTTGAGGTAGAAGCTCTCAAAGATTAGCATAAAAGAAACTTTATTTTGTAGGTCTTCTTCAGTACATACTACATTACTAAATTCACTTGGGAGACAACTGTCATTATTTTTTTTTAATCTAAATGAAAAAGTAAGTTTGCACTAGACAGTGCGCATAGACTATTAGAGTAAAGCATTAACATATCCCTACATTTACAACCGACGCTAACAGAGGTTGTCAGTGTAAAGTAAATTTGGAATTATTTATACGGCATATTACTCTTTGTATACTAAAATTAATAATAATTGCATGAATTAACTTTTTCGCTGATCCAATTTTCTTGTATTAATGTGTTAAAGTAGATTAATTTAGTCATATTTTGCGAAAAACTAACGATAATATGTGTGCGCCCATTTAAACCTCTATAAATTTTCCATTAATATAGCGGGTGGACTTCTATTGTGGCCACTGTTCTTATAAAGTCACTGTAGACAAAATCTCGAACCAGCGCCCCCTATCTCCGGAACCTCAAGTACAAGAGGTAATAGTTTTCTTGTAGTAAATAGTTACTGATGTGTCCCTAATGAATGGAAAATAATCCCTTCAGTAGGGTAGGGGGGTGGACTGTAGTTTATTTTTTAGGTTTACGATGGTTCACCGATTTATATTCTTACCGCAGGCTTTTCAAGATGGTTCTGTGATATTTGTTTTTTACGATATAAAGTAAGGGCGTAAAAATGCCTTGTAATAAAGGTAAAGTAAAAGATTACATTAAAAAGGACTCGACTTACCTTTAGGAACCTTGGATAGCGGGAATAGTATATTCAGCCGTTTTCACTGGGCCAGTATGGCCGTAAAGGGTACAAGTCTGAGGGCCCGTGGGTTCGGGCAGTAAATTTTTGACTTCACGGTAGAACGTACACGTTCGATGCTCGTACGGAAGTGTTTTTCCATCTCATCCGTCGCAGTAGTTCCACTCAGCCGGTTACAAGGGTAAACGGGAAAGTAGGAACGGAAAGTAATAAATGGATAAGATAGGTTTGTCGAGTAAAGTAAATTTAGTTTCAATGTACGAATAAACTATTAAAGGATATTTAATTAATAGGTGCATTTATGATTAAAAGTAAAAAAAAATAAATTCTAATTCTCTAGAATACCAAATAAATTTAAAATAAAAAATTATACGTAGGGACGAAACATACCCGCCCCCATGAAAATGCCCAGAGCATTTTCGTAAAACTAGTAATTAGGCAGAGGACAAAGTTTTACTAAAGGTCGTTTAAACTGGCCCTTAGCTGTTTGTACTATTGCAACTCTTGGAACCTTATCTGTCCCAATAATAGTTTTTACTACTCGTCCTAGCATCCACTCTAGTGGATTTGAATTTTCATCTTTTATGACAACTAGAGTATCGATATTTAAATTAGGAGCAGGATCATTCCACTTTGACCTTTGTTGCAGGGTGTGAAGGTACTCCAAATGCCATCTTTTCCAAAAGTCTCTATGCATACGTTGTAGTAACTGCCACCGTGACAGTCTGTTTAAAGGTGAATTTGAAGTATCTGGATCAGGCAAGGTTGATAAAGGTTTCAAAAAAAGAAAATGACCTGGCGTAAGCGCAACTAAATCAGTAGGATCAGTACTTACAGGCGAAAGAGGTCGCGAATTAAGAACCGATTCTATTTGTATGATAACAGTATTTAACTCTTCATATGTAAGTATTTGGTTTCCGACAACTCGCTGTAAATGTGTTTTAAATGATTTAATATTAGATTCCCAAATACCACCCATATGGGGAGCCGAAGGCGGATTAAAATGCCATTGTACAGCCACTTTCTCCGCGCACTCTTTAAAAATATGACGTAAATATCTTTCGGCACCGACAAAGTTTGTCCCGCAATCGGAGTATATATTTTGACATAAACCACGCCTAGCAATAAAGCGTCGCAGCGCTGCCAGAAAGGCTTCTGAAGACATATTCGATACTAACTCTAAGTGTACGGCTTTAACTGCACAACATACAAACAAGCAAACATATGACTTAGTAGTTTTTGCACCGCGATATCGATTCATGTAAATAGTAAAAGGACCGCAAAAATCAACACCTACATTCTCAAAGGCCTTTACCTGGGAAATACGATATTTCGGCAAATTTCCCATAGGTGGCTGATAAGGTTTAGGATTAAATTTCCAACATATTTGGCATTTATATAAGACTTTTCTAATTACCTTTTTTGCAGAGAGAATCCAAAAATTTTGGAGGAGTAAAAATTGGGTGGTTTGTATACCACAATGTAGAAAAATTTTATGTATTTCAAAAATTAACAACGTAGTTAATTTGGAAGCACTAGGCAGAAGTAAAGGGAATTTTTTGTCATATGGCAACTCAGAGTGACATAATCGACCACCCACTTGAATATAGCCGTTAGTATCTAGAAAAGGATTCAATTTTTGTAAAGGTTTTGATAAAAGCTTGTTATTTTTAAGCAAAATTATCTCATTTTTGAAATGTAATAATTGAACGTATTTCAATAAAAACATTAAGGCATTATTAAGTTCAGAAAGAGTTAAATATGGTAAATAAGTCACTTTGGAATTTTTAAATTTTGTTATGCTACGCAAAAAATAGGCAACTATTCTCTTTATTTTAGACAGGGAAGAGTATTTTTCAAAAAAATATTCTGCAAAATTAAAAGCGAGTGAGGTTTTCATAACTATATTTCTTTTTTCTTCAAGTCCCTCAGACAAATTTTCTTGAATTTTGACATCAATACTCCAAGAATCCTCAGGGGTTAAAAGAAATTGGGGGCCCTGCCACCAAAGAGAAAAGTCTATGAGTTCCGAAGGAAACATACCACGCGACCCACAATCAGCAGGATTGTCCTTAGAAGGTATATGATACCAAAACTGGGGCGCTATTTTCTCTTGTATATACGATACACGGTTATTCACAAAGGTTTTCCAAAGGTGAGGAGAATTCCTAATCCAGTTTAAAGCAACAGTACTATCGCTAAATGCATAAATGTTATGAAATTGGATTTCAGTAAAGGTATGCAAAACAAAATGCATTAATTTTGCCAGTAGGACCGCCGCACAAAGTTCTAGACGGGGAATGCTGATTCTTTTAAGGGGAGAAACTTTAGATTTTGCGCAGACAAAAAAAGTTTCAAAATTATTTTTCTCAGAAACTGTTCTCAAAAATATTACAGAACAATAAGCCTTTTCTGATGCGTCGCAAAAGCCACAAAGCTGAACTTTGGTAGCTTTATAAGTAGTTATTTGTCTAGGTATTTTATAACTGCATAAAAGATCAAATTCGATTTTAAATTTTTTCCAAACAGAGATAATTTCCTCAGGAGGACTCTCATCCCAGCCTAATCCTAAAGCCCACAAGTTTTGAATAAGTAATTTAGCAAGTAAAACTATAGGTGTTAAAAAACCTAAAGGATCAAAGATTCTGGCTAAATCGGATAAAATAGAACGTTTCGTACAAGTATTATGTAAGCTTTGGAAGAAGTAAAAAAAGTTATCACAATTTGGGCACCACTTTAAACC
The DNA here is from genome assembly GCA_030620095.1 of Kuschelorhynchus macadamiae. Classification (NCBI taxonomy): domain Eukaryota; kingdom Metazoa; phylum Arthropoda; class Insecta; order Coleoptera; family Curculionidae; genus Kuschelorhynchus; species Kuschelorhynchus macadamiae. The sequence continues at coordinate 13,281 of JAUTXW010000834.1, forward strand.
TAATATTTTTAGAGTGGTATGATCATCTTTATCAAACGACATGGCAATATTTTGAACATGTGTATCAGGTAGATCACTGAGTAAATCGACACAGTTACTAGCCCATTTTCGAGTTTCAAAGCTGCCTCGCTTCAGTAACTCGATTATTTGTTTTTTCATTTCTAAGATTTCATTAAAATTGTCATGGCTACATACAATGTCGTCCACAAATACCGACTCATTAAGAATTTTGGAAGCTAAAGGTAGATCCGAATGATAATGTGACAATTTCAAAAGAGTCCTTATTGCAAGATACGGAGAACACGATACTCCGAAGGTAACGATATTTAATTCATAATCTTTTATGGGGTCTTCTTTAGAAAAACGCCACAAAATTCGCTGATACTTTCTATGTTCAGGGTTAAGTAATATCATTCTATACATTTGACGTATATCACATGTAAAGACATACTTATGTAATCTAAAATTAAGTAATATTTTGACAATATCTCCTTGTAATTTGGGACCAGTGTGAAGAGCATTATTTAAAGATATCTTGTTTGGTGCATGACTAGAAGCGTCAAATACCACCCGCAAGGGTGTACTTGATGATTCCTTTTTTATCACTGCATGGTGAGAAATAGAGAAATAATTATGAATTTCAGACAACAAAGGAGTGGAAACTGGTTCCATGTGTTTATTATCCAAATAATCCATTAGTACATTTGAATATGAATTATAAAAGTTGTTATCTTGTAAAAGACGGTTTTCTAAGGCGAGAAATCTGCGCAGTGCAATGGATCGGGTATCACCAAAATCCAGTGATGAATTCTTAAAGGGCAAAGAGACCACATATCTTGAGTCAGATTTAAAAGTAGTTTGTAAATAATATTTTTCGCAATATTCATCCTCGGGGGATATAGCTTTTATTTCTGGAACTTCTTCAACCTTCCAAAACTGTTGAATACTTTGGTCCAAATTGCAGAAGGAGGTCATGAAAAATGTGTTTACTTTCTGGTTTTTGCAAGAGTAAGTACTAGGAACCCTAAGATTTCCCATAACAGCCCAACCAAACACTGTATTAATGAAAACTGGACTTTGGGAATCCTTACATAATCGGCCATCTGACAAAATGTAAGGGAAAACATTATTTCCTAGAAGCAAATCAATATTATCGCTTTTGTTAAAAGCGGGGTCAGCAAGCTGCAAGTTAGCCACATAATTTATATTTTCAGTAGAAAAAGAAAAGGTAGGCAAGTGATCGCAAATTTTATCAAGTATAATAGTATCTAAATTAAAAGTGAAATCAGAATTAATCATGGAGCTTATCGAAACTTGAACTGCAAATTTTGCAGTAGTACACATCTCTCCCAAACCTTGTAAGGACATGCCCAAACTAAATTTTTCAGACCCAGTCTATTTGAGCATTTTCGGGTAATAAAGGAAGACTGTGCACCACTATCAAGGACAGCTCTAACTGTATGCCAGTTATTAAAGTTGTCCTTTATTTTTAGTAGAACGGTACATAAGAGAACTTCGTGGCTACCCGTGGCAATACCAATAGTAGAAGTTTTTGAAAGCAAAGTAAGAGGTTCAGAATTACTCTGATTACTAGGAGAATTATTATTATTATTATTTGAATCAAAATGTAACAAGGTATGGTGCTCTTTATGACAAGTTTTACACCTTTTAGTAGAGTTACATTTGGATGTTGTATGATAAGTAGCTAAGCAATTGACACAAGCCTTTTGTTTTTTGATTAAATCAAAACGTTCAAAAGGTGACTTATCTAAAAATGCAGTACATTTATATATTATATGTTTACCTTTACATAGAAAACAGGAATTTACATCCTGTTGTGTAGTATTAGAAAAAAGATTTTTATTTTTTAATCTTAGTTGCCCCTCATATTCTTCGCGAAATGAGCGTGTGGGTGTTTTAGGTGATTGGGGAGCTTTTGACTTATTAAAGTCTTTTTTAGGGACAGACTCTAACGCCAAACATTGTTTGGTTGCAAAATTTATGATGTCATCAAATTTGGGAATATTATGTGAAGCATAACATTGTTCAAAATATTTTCGGGTATTAGAATCTAACCTATCTAAAAACATGTATCCCAAAATAAAATCCCAAGTATCTACATCAAAACCCATAGATCGTAAAGAGCTTATGTTTTTCGTAAAAATATCTAATAAATCGCGAAGGGCATTCGCATTTTCATACTTTAAGTGCGGACTATCTTCTATTAGCTTCCAATAAGTAGACGCTTGTAAACGTTTATTTGTATAGCGATTAACCAACATAGTATAAGCATTCAAGTAATTCTCGTTTAAAATAGGAATGTCGGAAATTAAATCTAAAGCCGGCCCTGTCAATGAGGATACTAAATAATTAAATTTTTCAATATTCGCAAGAGTTTTGTTTTTATGTATTAAGGCATCAAAAATCTGAACAAAGGTAGGAAAATTTTTAAATTCGCCTGAAAAAATTGGTAAATTAATTTTCGGTAGAGGGATATTATGTGTATTAGAATTTTGATTTTGAACTATAGACTGCTCAAGAAGAGTGACTTCAAGGGGTTCTTCAAAAAGCGTATAATAAATTATTTCGATTTCTTGACTCTTTTTTGCAAAATTCTCACCTATTTTATTTTCATCATTAAGCAAATCTTTGTCAGTTGCAACCAAAGTTAAAACGGAATTATGATGCTTTTGAAAATCACTTATTAATTTTTTCATATGACGATAGCTAACTTTAAACGTCGTATGCATAGCAGGATTATTTTTTGCAGAGACGGCAGCATTATGTATAAGATTAAATTCAGTAATTACACCTTGTCTTAGTGTTTTGCCCGCAATACTTTAGAGTTGTCAGCCATATTTATGTTATATAATTAAATATCAATAGTTAAATGTAAACGCCTTAATTCAAAAGAATAAAAAATATGAGTAATAATTAACTAGCATTAAATTATTTTCCGCCGAAAAGTAATTATCAATTGCCCTCGTAAACGAAATGCAGAACCTAAAATTCACAGTTTTATCTTTAAATATTATTTTTATTTTCAAGTCACAAATAAATTTATCGAGAACTTGTTTGTGACACTTAACAATGAGATTTTGCAAATCCCGTTTGCTTCAGTATCGATCGATAGATTGACAAAAACTATTGGAATGCGTTAATCCCTGGTCGACGTAGGCGAAACTTTCTCAACAACCATAAATCATAAATCAACAGTATTTTTTAATAGTATATCAAATTTATGAAAATGTAAAAAAACGAAATTACTTATGCAATATAATTAATAATAACGTATGCAATAGTACCACAAGCAAGAGCCAATTTTTGGTTTAAATTCGAACCAGAATATTGTGTAATAAAGTAAAATTCAAATTTTGGAAAATAAAAGGGTATCAATTATTTAGTAAATTTTCGAAAATAAAAAGGTATCAATTATTTAGTAAATTTTCCAAAATAAAAAGGTATCAATTATTTAGTAAATTTTCGAAAATAAAAATGTATCAATTATTTAGTAAATTAATTAGTAAATGTAAATATTATGTAATAGTAAAATGCATCTAATTTAAGAGAAAAATCGAAAAAAACAAATCATAAACCGCCGTGAAAAGCAAAGAAATTCGGCTGTCGAAGGATCAAAAAATGATGTGTCCCTAATGAATGGAAAATAATCCCTTCAGTAGGGTAGGGGGGTGGACTGTAGTTTATTTTTTAGGTTTACGATGGTTCACCGATTTATATTCTTACCGCAGGCTTTTCAAGATGGTTCTGTGTAAAAGTAAAAGATTACATTAAAAAGGACTCGACTTACCTTTAGGAACCTTGGATAGCGGGAATAGTATATTCAGCCGTTTTCACTGGGCCAGTATGGCCGTAAAGGGTACAAGTCTGAGGGCCCGTGGGTTCGGGCAGTAAATTTTTGACTTCACGGTAGAACGTACACGTTCGATGCTCGTACGGAAGTGTTTTTCCATCTCATCCGTCGCAGTAGTTCCACTCAGCCGGTTACAAGGGTAAACGGGAAAGTAGGAACGGAAAGTAATAAATGGATAAGATAGGTTTGTCGAGTAAAGTAAATTTAGTTTCAATGTACGAATAAACTATTAAAGGATATTTAATTAATAGATGCATTTATGATTAAAAGTAAAAAAAAATAAATTCTAATTCTCTAGAATACCAAATAAATTTAAAATAAAAAATTATACGTAGGGACGAAACAGTTACTGTAATTCTTACTTCTAAGTTGCAACCCAATAATAAAGGCTGGTAATAGCCAGTTTAAAGTAACATTAGACGATAACTTTTTCTACTCTGCAACGACTCGTTTTACTTTATAGTAATACCTTATAAAAGAGTACATTTGGACGTAATAGAGTAGCCGCTACAAGTTTCAGGAAGGTTCTGATACTTAAAAGTTGTAATTTAGTAAACAGAGCAGTAACTTTGAAAAATTACTATTATGTCACTGAAAAAAAAACAACAAATACATATATAATAATTAAAAACGAGTAACCCAAAGTGGTAATTGATATGTAGTAGGATTATTAGTAATAAATACGTATAAACCCTTAGAGAGTAGTAGTAAAAACAGTTATAGCTACTTTAGTGCCAGCTGGCGTAGGTAGAAGGCTATGGCTAGTTTGTTTGGAACAATAAGAAAAATGTCAAAAACTTTGCGGTTTTGTCAGTTTTAATTATATACTATATTTAATTTACTTTTTTTAAATTAATGGCGGTCTACAAAAATTATTAAAAGTATATGTTGATTTGTTTCATAAAATCTAATGAAAATCACAAATATACTTTGAAACTATATTTACAGAGGTAACGTTTTTTGAGCGCTATGGTTAAGATAATATCTTTAAGTCCTTTTTGTTCATATTAGATATCCAGAGATAAGGGAACCTTTCCGAGACATATTTGCCCGCCTTAAATTTAATCTAATAGAGCATAAATCACTTATCCAGCCCCCTCCTAAAGCATGCACCAAACAAGATAGTAAGATAAAGGAAATAAACGTATTAGGGTATGTAGAAGCGACGCCTTCATCTTCTTGCCAGCAATCCAAGTCCAAGTCTGATGCTCAAAGAATTTTGAAAACTATCTAACTAAAACGTATCATTCATATCAATTCTACAGAGGTCAACACTTATGCTCCGGCGATGCCGAGCGCTGAATGTTGTTTTGCCAGTTGTATTTATAACAAATCCATATTGATGAATTTTTTGGCGTTATCTGGCCCGATGAATTTTATTTTTCAAGTGCGACAATTTTCAACTACCATAATATAAGAAACTGGTCCGAAGAAAATCATCATTTAATTTTTGAGAGGGCGCAACAAGAACGATTTGGGGTTGGGATCTCGTGTTTCATTTTTGGAAGACGCATAGTCTAAAGAATTTTTGAAAGAGGTCTCACATCGCGTCGGTGCTTACAGAAATCCTTGAGAAAGTTATTCCACAACTGATAGAAAATGTTCCATTGGCACTTTATAATGACGTTTATCTTCAACAAGGCGGTACTCCAAGCCATAACTCTGCGCTTTTAAGAGCAATCGATTTAACTTTCCTATATTTGCAAAAAAAGGTCTATGATTCTTTTGAACGTTTTTAGAAGAATAACGAAAATGTGTCAATTTTGCATACGGGAAAATGGCCGTCATTTTGAAAACCACCTTTGAAAACTCTTTGCTTTTTTAAAATTTGGTTTCTCTTTTGTATTTCCTAATTTAAGTTTTAGGTAAGATAGGCAATAATTGTTTTGAGTAAAATTCAATAATTTCTTCATAACTACGTTGAAATTCTGTAATAAATAAGGTGAGAATTAAAAAAGATCTTATGAATCATCTTAAGTATAATAATTGCTTACGTGAATTTTGTTTTTAATACATTTTAGCCATAGTCTACCACCTACTAATTGAACACAAAAGAAAATTTTGGAAAATCTCGTGTTTTCAGCTTGTTTTTTAAAATAACTGCATACATGTATATATTTTTGGAAATATCACATTATTCCTAATAAATATAAAGAACAATATATATCCTATTTAAAAAAATAATGCAGGGACCAATAACTTTTTGAGCTGACCCCGTATACTTATTCTAAAAGTAGTACTAAATTCTACGGAAAAATTCATATAAGGAACAGATTTCGCCTTTTTGATAAATTACAGATAGCTGGATTTGAGGGGTGCCTAAAAATGCAATACTGTCAAAAACGCCCTGTATCTCAAAAACCAAAAGGGCTACGAAATTTCCGCTGGCGCCATCGTTAATTTCACAAAAAAGTAGCATATTGTAGCGAAAACCGCAACCTTCTACCTTTAAAAATAAAGGAGATACCCCGCAAAAGTGCCCTGTGTGGGATAGATTCCATGAAATTCCAAGATTTCATGAAAATAATAGCAAATAAAAATTGGAAAATAAAAAACAGGATCCATTTTTTTTTTCAAATGGTACACCCTGTATAACATGTTTTATTTAAAATTGTCTTTTATTCCTAATTATAATATAGCGTTTGATCTTTAAAGGTATCCAAAAAAATTCACAAAAACCCTGCCTTAAGAGAGAGAAAAACATTTTGAGTAATAATTGGAACTTTATCTCTTTGAATTGACTCTGTAGACATCTAACCACTTTTGGTTATTTTTATAAAACGAACACAATATTCCCCTAATTCCGCTTTGTGGACTCTCTTCGTCGGTGACAAAAATGATAATAAAAAACATTATGACATCAAAACTAGTGACGTATGATTAAACCCTCAGTTTATATTCCCACTCCTCCTATGCAACAAAATATTCAGATAGCCCAGTCACCAGAGACAGTTTTAGATACTGTCGCAGGAACCATATAAATGTGGAATTTTTTTCGCTAATACTATTTCTCGATGGGCTCTTTAGCAATGTGTAGAATACTCACACGTAGACGGTCTGGTTCATAATAAATGGTCAAAAATTGGCAAAAAAATATTTTTTGGTCAGTATCTTCCAAATTATGGCAGATAAAGCAAAATTATCTAATTAAAGAATGCAGATTATTTCCTAAATAAAAAGATAATCATGGTTTTTTTCTGGAGTTGTTATAGTTTTTTGAGAGTTTGGAAAAAAAATAGTTTTGTAGGTTAGGTTATGTAGCAAACGATGTCTTCTTTCAAACGCATTTTGAATTATAAATAAAAAATAATTTTTACTCAATTTATTACAAAATTTGTCTGCGCGCTTGCTAATACATTCAAGAACTTATCTCTTGGTCCGAAAACAGGGGAGAGGAATATCACTAACGACTTTAAATTCATTTATCTCGAAAATTATTACATTTCCGAAAAAAAAATATAACCTTTTTTGTAGGTAACGATCTGCCCTACATTTTTTATTATTACAATTTTGTTATATCTGCAATATTTTGGAAGATATGGGACAAAATTGACTTTTTTGCACATTTTATGTGTAAATTAGTTCACTTTAGTATTTTGCACGACTCTAACTTCCTGATACCAAATTTGATTAAGATCGGCGATAGTAAGCAAAACAGAACCATTACCCAAAATTATTTCTAAATGAGATTTCCAAAGAAGCCGGGAAACTATACAGCAACGTTTCCAAGCTGCTTATTATTTAAAATATTTTGTCAAATGTCCCTTTTGTATAGCTTTTTATTCTGAAAAATAAGGTATTATATATTTTTCCAAAAAATACAAGTCATTTTATTTTCTGTAAAAATATCTATAAGAATTTCATAAATAAACCGCTTTACTTTTAACGAGTAAGGACAATGTGGGTAACTGGAATTTCATGTATTTAAGTACATCCACAGGCGTATTAGTTTAATTATAACTTGTTACTTCCAAATATAGGCTGCATTGACATGCTGGCACTTTTTACAATATATATGTTTATATATTTTATTTACATATTAGTTACATTTTTTGAAATATGAACCGCTTCCTTTTAACCCAGGATTTTGAACAAAAACAGCTTAATCGGTGTTAATTGGAAACAAATAACTATTCACTCTATTATAATATAATAAAGAGCTGGGTGCTGAGTAAAATGGAAATGTTTGCAATATATTTAAAATATAAAATTGCCAGGTTTGTTTCTGTTGTTTCCAATTACTTCCCATAAATAATGGGATATTAAAGCAAACATTTTATTTACTAAACTAAATATGAATTCACATTCATTTAGAAAATGAGTCCCTATAATCTCTTTGCCAGTAAAACAAAATGGTAGGTATGATACAAAAACAAATATAATTTAATTTAAAGAGTAGGAAAATACATAATAAAACTAGAAACTAAGCTTTTTCGAAAATATCAAGCCTTCTTGAAAATCTATAATACAACCTCTCCAATAGTTTGCTCAAACTTTACAAAGATTTTTCTAAAGAAAAGAGTCTGCATGTATTATCGAAATATTTAAGAGTAAATTTAATTTCGTCTTCTTCACAGTCCCCTTCTTCATTCAAACACAGATATTTATAAGTCATAGTTATCTTTTTATCTGCTTTAAAGAAGACTATTGCAAAAATCACTCATTTTGGGTTATCTTTTTCCACTGTATACAGTTCTTCAGGATCTTCTACTTCATCTTCAAAGAAACTGTATCAGTTTCAGAATATGAAAGGTGGGCTTGTATTTGAAGATGACGGATTTCTATGTAGCTTTGCTTTTTTGGCACAGAATGATTGTATTTTATTATTATTTTATCATTAAAAATTCCATGGTTTTCATTATTATTTAATACAACTGTTTTACCTTTTTGTTTGTTTTGCCTTTTGTAACCTTTTTCCTTTTCTTTGTTCTTCAATATTATTTATTATTTTTGAAACGTCTCCATAGGCTAATTGTTTCAAACGTGGTATAACTGTTTTTGCGGGCAGCTTGGATAGATGTCTAAGGTTCTTTTAACACATTGTTCAGTTGATGCCTTATATATATGAATAATTTCTTGTGTTGTGGGGCTTATAATATCCGCTACTAGTGAAGCTGAAGACACATTAATATTTCTATTAATATCCACGGTGAATGTTTTAGGTGATTCTACAATTTCATGTGCATTTGAGCTATTAGACGAAAAACGTCTATCTATGATAAAACTTGCCACTCTTGATTTTTTTTTCAGCATTAATAGTCATTTTGTTTTTCGCTGGTAAAAATGTTTCCTACTTAGAAAAAACTCCTTTAGATCAAATGCCTTTTCAAGAAATTTGCATCCCTCTATTGGATATACTTCTGAGTTCTGAATCCTGGATTGTATTTTTTAGTAACATGGTAGCTTTCCCTATTTGAGAAAAAATTTAAACAAACATGTCTTTTGCTAAACACCCAATGTTTTGGCCCATCCTCTCTTAAGCCACCAGTTTTCGATCCCATGTGTAAATCGCTGATTTATACACGCATTTACCTAAAGGATGTATTCTGTCTATCGGATGACTGGGAAACTCAAGCAATTCAATGTTGCTTTTCAGCTTCTTCAAGAATTCGATATGCTTATATGACTAAGATGGCTATCGTAAAAAAGAACAGCTTTCTGGCAGGGTTTATAATGGTCTTTTCCTATTTTCTAATGTGAGGAATACAGCCACAAACAAAACCATTTTCTTGGTTGCGTAGAATTCCTGGCAATCATTACTTGTCACCCATTTCGCTTGGACTACTGTCCATTCAAAACAATCAACATCAGCGGTGGTGAATTCGTGTCATCTGCCGAGACGAAATAGAGTACGGTGGAGGATTCCCTCCCTGAATCATCTTCTAGGGCTCTTATACTCGAAGCATCACATTGAACCCAGTCTCATCCTCGTTAAAAGCAAGGGAGGTCAAGCCTATTTTTTTAAATAATTTTTTTTAACTTTTCATAGAAATCATACATTATTTCTGATTTTATCGCCTCCTTTCTCAGTTTTTGAAAATGTTCGGACTTTTCCACTATTTTTCAGAGATATACTGTAATTTCGTTGTATGAATGATATCATTCTTTCCCTGGAATACCATCTTTAAATCTTCTTCTAAGTTTTTTGAATTGACACATACTCCCACGAGTGCTCCTACTAGTCTTAAAAGTTCTGTTTTGTCACATGGGTAACGCATTTTTAATCGTATTCTTAAGAAATGTTGTCAATAGGTGCCTTTCGCCCTTTTATTCATTTATATTAATTACACTTTGTAGAATATTATAAAATTCTTTTACCTCCCTATAAATTCTCCTCTAACATTTATGTCTAATATCATTATTTGCCAAATCTTCCACACTATATTGTGATCGATCTCTTTTCTTTACATTTTTGAGGTGTGGATATGTACTATTTACAGAAAAAAAATCTAACATATACTAAGTTGTTCTCATTTGCCCCCAGTGCCTCCATTTTTCATCATCTAATCATATTTGGGAGTATTTGGAAGCACCTGTTTTTCAGAGTTCTAAATGAAATAGTCTCAGAATCAACATTTAAACTGTCATAAACAATTTACGAATGCTCTTTCATCAAACCAAAGCAATACTTACTTAAAATGTATTGACAAAATCTCGTAACTATCTAATCAATGCAGACTCAGATTTTCAAGCGTAAAAACCGAAAAAAAATAATTTAATAAACCTGGTTTTTGATACAGAACCTGTAGCATGCAACAGCAAAATGAAATCATCTACCAACCACAATACGATATTCTTGCATGTTACTACAGTGTTGCCCAATATTTTTAAGTATTCTTAGCAGCGTTTCCAATTACCCACATTGACGTTGTAATAAAAACTGAGAATGTAAGATTATACACATAACTTTCTGTGATAAAACTATCCATTTCCTATGACCACAAAGTAAATACTTCTAAAAGTTTTCTCAATAGTATTGCAGCTAAAATAAAGCGAACCCAAAAATTTTTCGCCACGACATCAACAATACGACTGGTGCGATAAATATATTTCCAGACTCTTGGTATTTCTACACAAATGCCACGAAACATGCTGCTTTTCCTAACTGACATAACTAAAAACACGATATAAATTTCTATATTTAAATGTAATATCTAATAACATTAAAAGAACATTTTTCAATAATGTGCTTATGTTCCCGAGGTAACAGACGAGAAAATGGAAAATTGCTACGTCTCTATTATCCAACCAAGTAATCAAGTTAGTTCGAATTTTGTAAAAGATTTGACAAAGCTACTGATGCTCGTACACCCAAAGTGAATAGAGAAATAAATCATGTTATACACAGTAGCGTAACACTTCATATAATATTTTGTTAAGTCAAAACATTTAAATTACCTTAAATATGTTTTATAACGGAAAAAAAAAGTTGGAGTTATGAGTTTCTAGGAACAATTTTATGGGACAAAATAAGTTTTAATATCCAACATTATATTCTCCTTTTTTGGATCTGATACTGTGCTGAAGTGGAAACAGTTTGATTATATTTCTCAACAAATGTTATTTGTTTAACAGACAGTAAAGGCAAACAAAAAAATATGAAATCCTCTTTTGGAGATTTTATTTCATGTTTTTTTGGGAAAAATAGAATATACTTATACCTATAGGTACATACATTTTTTTTTTAATTTCTATAAACACTTAAGATATTTTATTTTTTGCAAAAACATAGTACTTTTTTTGTATTTATTAATTTATTTATTTATTGCAAAATCTAACCCTAAGTAGCCCAAACATTTGAGCTTTCATGAGCTATTCTTAGTGTAATATATTTTTTAAGTCTAACCCAAAATTAATTTAAATCAGTAAAAAAAACTAACCTAATCTCGCCTTACATCGTTTAAGATATCCCAAAAATAGTAACAACAAAAATTTGGATTCTGTAAGCGTAAACTAACTTAACCAGACCTAACCTAAAATTATATTGTTGATAAATATAATCAAACTGTTTCCCCTTCAGCACAGTATCGGACCCAAGAAAAGGAGAATATAATGTTAGATATTAAAACTTATTTTGTCCCATAAAATTGTTCCTAGAAACCCATAACTTTTCTCTTTCGTTTTAAAACATACTTAAGGTAATTTAAATATTTTGACGCTAACAAAATATTACATCAAGTGTTACGCCACTGTGTTTTTTATATACCATTTGGTTCCTAACCCAATTGTTTGACATTTTATGAATTATGATTTTAATTATATTAACAATTATTTTTGCCTTTAAATTGGATTTAAAATTGTCTAGTTAATTTTTTACCTACGAAAATACAAATGCGCTTACCAGTAGAACGAAATTCCATTCTTCCTTGCGCTATTATTTGGTTTATTAAGAGGTTATACAAACTAGGAAGTACTAAATAAAAATGAAGGGGTAGAAACTTCTGGTACCTATATTAATATATTTCTCAAATATAATAAAACATTTTTAACCAATAAAATTTATTGGTACCGTATAATAGCAGTTCTATTTTAATTTGTTTTGTTTCTATTTGTATAATTAATATTAATTTTACTGAATTTTCTTCTAACCTAATGTGTCTTAGATGTTGATTTTTCGTAAATAGGTATTTATCTAATGTTTTGTTCTCTATTAAATTCTATTAAAATCTAAAAAATTTAAAAGTAAATTTAAATGAAATAATAATATTTGTGCGTTTTTATTTAAAACGTAATTTAGACTGAATTAATAAAATTATTTATGGCCTGTTGCGTCTTAAATGCGTTGATATTATTTATCTACTTAACTTTTCTAAATTATTTTTAGTTACTTAGAAAAAAATATAATTTTCTAGTTCAACTAAAAATAACCAATCTGCTTATTAAAAAAATCATTACATTTTATTTATTAAATTCAAGTAAAGTAATAAAAAGAAAACAGAAATACAAAAAGACAGTCGAAACGAAAGAAACACGAAAAATTCCATGTACTTTAGAGCTTATGAAAGCCTAATATAACTTTCAAATGAGTTGCAACTTTTTCCAAATATGCTCTCATATGGTTGCGCTGTTAAATTCTTAGTTGCGAGTACTTCTTGGGAGCAAGCTGTAGATCAAATTATGGTAATTACTGGACACGTGTCGCGACCGCTCATCATCCAGAATGTATTCTCGCTATGTTAATTTAGTTTGCACAGTCGGCAAAATTGCCACATTTCTTTATAACTTTGCTAAGTCGCTATTTCAAACCCAATGTCAATTTTAAAGCATCAATAACAACAAACGTTAAACTTAAACTCCTGAATACATATAATGGTATTTATACGAAAGGTTTAGTATGTAAAAAGTAAAATTTAATAATATCTGACGTAAGCTGTTAAAGACATGTATTTTAACGTTTTACCAGTTTTTTGTTAAATTGGCACCTGAAATAATGTATCACACTAATTGGCTTGTTTAATTCAGTCCATACCGTAATTATAATTCTCTTTCAAAAGTATAAGTTTTCAAATTACTTCCTAAATTTCAAAGTGGATACGCCACTGAAAACCGGAAACAAGATGTTGTCATTTAGACAAGCCATCGTTTTGAATTTTGGGACCTTCCCGGTCTCGTCAAGGTCACCGCTAGGCTCTTTCCTGTACATTTATTTATTCAAAGATGTATGTATTTGTACTAGAGATGTATACGATCCGATATTCTTGGATATCGATTCGTAATACTTAGCCCATATATTGCTAGCGGAAAAGCATAAAATCCCTAGATATTAAAAATTCTTCTAGTAGTAAGTTGCAAATTACAAAGTTCTATGAGAGTTACAGGTATGCAAAATTTTAAAAGTATAGTTATATTTGATAGAGGGAAGGGCGGATGGGGGATTAACAGATAGATGTGAAAACGACAATTAAATTGGTGGCCGGGAATATCCTAAATGATCTATGTACCTATTTTGTAGTGATAATATTAGTAACCACCGTATCCACTAAAAAGGTTTAAGAGTTAGACCGTCTAGTTGCCATGGTACTTAAAACTTTTAGTTTGCCAGTTATGCTTTGCTTATGTCTCTGTCATTTTGTAATTGTGACATTAAGAAAAAATATTTGTTCAATTGTTAAAAATATCATCTTAAACCTATAACTGTCAAGTTACATCTGGTCTAAATTTAAACCTCTATAGTTAATAGGTTGTAAGTGTTTATAAATTTTTAACTCTAATCTTTTTAAGTTATCGTTATTTAAAAATTCATTTAAAACGCTAGAAAATTGAAGCTACTTGACTTACGACGGGGGAAAAGTTACTATTTGAAGTTTCTTGTCTTATTCTTCAAAAATGGTGTAAATTTTCGGTTTAACCATAAAAAGTAAATTGGATAGAAACTTGCTTGCAAAAAACACTTCAAAAAAATAATAATTAAAAGAAACTGTTGTTATTCTTACCTTATATCAAAATAATACCTTCTGGTATAAATACTATGCTTGCTTCCTTTAAAATCAATAAGATTTAATTAATTCGGGTTTATTAAACTTTTATTTAAAAAATTATAATACTGCGGATCGAAAATGTATCAATATTTTAATACGATAGCTATAACAGTTTTCGGGATAGCAAGATATGAAAGTCAAATCCTGGGCACACTGTATATATATATTTATATTCACTACTATCGTTCTGAAAGAAGTGTTTTGCTGACGTTTCAAAATCACATCAGTCTTTATTCGGACGCGAGAAAAAAAAGCTTCGAAAATGCTAAATGGGATTTTGGTGAAACGTCAGCAAAACTGTTCTTTTCAGAACGACAGTAGCAAACGGATGCAGACCCGGAATGAAAACACATCCTATATATATATATATATATATATATATATATAATATATATATATATATATATATATATATATATATATATATATATATATATATATATATATATATATATATATATATATATATATATATATATATATATATATATATATATATATATTAATATAAATTAGTTGGTTTCTGCAACATAAAACGAAATCAAAGACAGGAATAAAAACAAAGATATTATCACAATTACAACTAATACGTAACAATTACACAGAAAATATATTAACGGCTACCCGACTAAATACTAGCAACAGTGTTATCGTTCAAAAATTGACCAACTTTTTATTTCAACACCTCTCACTTCTGTGACGCCAACGTTGGTGAATTAACGTAAAAATTTATCACAAAAAAGTAATTGTACCTACCTGTTCAATTTTAAGCATCTTGACAGAACGTTCTACCTGATTCTACCAGCCCATGGATGGCAACAACAGCATTAAATATAATTGCAAATTACGTAATATTTTAATATTTAACGTTTATCTCTATATCTTAAAATTAAACCAATATTGCAAATTGCCCTTAAAATATTCCATCGATAAAAAAATAGTATACGGATCTTTCAAGGTCACTGGGGAGTCTCAAAATGAGGCAAATTTCAAAAGCTACAAAAGGGCAAAAAAGTTTATTATTACCTAAAACTTAAAATTATACAAAAAAATTAATGGTTCTTAATGTTTTGGCGTGTTGCGTAACATGGATGCTAGTTTAAGGTAAAAAATAGGCGAATCACATTTTTTTTTAATAAAACGGTGGCTGAACTTTTCACGAGCCTTTATTTGCAACAGCCACCTTTAAACACTTAGAGGCAGTGCCTTAGCCATGAGGGTCGCGTGGGTGCGAAGGCTCCCCCGCCCTAACGAGCACCGAAAGCCCCCGATCCTTTTGCCTCCTGGCTCCCTGCCTGTTGACACCCCCTGTGACAAAAAAACATTATTCATAAATACCAAGTAATTCAAAATAAATTCATAACGACGTTTTTTTTTGGTAGTAACTTGTTTTTCCTAGGTGTTCTTTTATATTTATTTTTGCTCTTCGCAAAAAAATAATTTAGTGTAGTTTTACTCTGTCGCACTTATTGTGATTTCCCCCTCCTCCCCTAATGGCTGGCTACATCATTGTGTGACCCGATTTAGTTCAATAAATATTATTTAGTAACACATCTTTTCGAACATTTTTATTGGGCACCATTTTGTTCCATCATATTAGATTCCTACTAGTATTTTACCAGTTTCTACCTATGCCACACTTGATTTTTGGGCATAATTTAAAATAAAAATCAATAAGTGGTTTTTCATTGACACACGCTGCAATTTTTTTAGTTTATCTCTATATCACATTTAATTTTTCTGCAAAATTTGAAGTGAATTGAACAAGATTTTTCTACGTTGAATTAAAAAAAATTGTTTGGCCACCATTTTGTTCCGCCATCTTGAGTTGTTACCACATCTTATAAGTTGTTTTTTCAGGTCGATTTTTTAAATCTTCTATTAGGCTGCCATTTTGTTTTGATATCTTATATTTATACCAAAATGATACCAGTTCGTTCCTAGTAACCCTTGATTTTTGTGCAAAATTTGAGGCATTTTGATAATTAGTTTTTTTAATAACATTTTTTTAATGTTTCACCAGGCCGCCATCTTGTACCAACATATTGGATTTTTACCAAAATATTACCAGGTCATCCCCATATGACCCTTAATTTTTGACTAGACGAGTAATTTTGAAGCTATGCCGCGAACTGACAGACATACCGACGGAATTGATACAAATATTTTTTGAATATTGGTATAGGGACGTTAAAACATGAAAATGTGTAAAACCTGAGAGGGTGATTTTTTTCGAGTTTATAAATATATTATTTGGCCGCCAATTTCTTCGGCCATCTTGAGTTAGTAACACAGTTTTACCAATTTATCTCTATACCACAATTAGTTATTTTTCAAGCTGAATTTTTAAATATTTTATTGAGACGCCATTTTGTTCCGCTATGTTGGATTCTTACTCCGTATGACTAGTAATTTTTGACCAAAATAATGGGGTAAGTAGTTTTTTAGCTATGCCGTGAACAGATAGACCAACAAATCGACAGACCGACGCAATTAAAGACCGTTTTACATGCTGCAAGAATTACCTGCTAGTCTATTGCGTCATTAGGTTGCACTTACAAGACATTGCGCGTTGTTTTACAAGCGGCAATTGTGTTTCAATTGCAAAATGTAGCGAACTTTTGAAAATTAAATTTACTTCCAGACTTCAGCCTACTTGACTCAATTCAGTTGTTCAGTTCATTTAACAGTTTACTCAAACTTGTGGTGCGAGTTAAATAATTATTACAAGTTAAAATGTACCGTAAAATAAGTAAATCCAACCGCAAAAAAGTAATTGCTGCTGCTGCTATTCTGGAAACCAGCAACGTGGAAAGAAGACAAAGAAGATGGTGGGTTAGACCATGGTTAAACCAAAGGAGGAAATATAATACTGACTGAAGAAATTTTGCCATCGGACAAAGAAAAGTACGCTAATTATTTAAGAATGGATCAAAAAACGTTTTGAAAAATTACCCTTTGCCACACCCCATTATTTAGATATTTTCTTTTAATAAGTTAAACAACCAAATGAAAATAGACAAAATGAATATTAAGAACGAGACTTACGTAAATCACGTAGACCACGTTAAAAAGAACTTCTAACCACAAAATGTGATAAGTCAAGAATCCGTTATTCCACTTACTACAGAAACCTTTATTTTGGTTGGTGATCGAAATATAACTAAATTTTTACCCAGACTTGCGAGAAACTTGCAATAAAAATCGGACAGAACAGTATTCGTGCAATTCTCTTGCAATTGCAAGAGACCTGCACGATTTTGTCAATCTGCGCATGCCCACGTTTAAGACTATTGCATATTGCAAGAAGAATTGCAACATGTAAAACGGCCTTAAGAAAATATGTTTTTCGGCATCTAGAGACTCTGAAACGTAAAGATCTGAAAAAATCTCGGAGGGTGATTTTTTTACGATTACAATCCTTTTACGAGGGAAGTAAAATTAGAAAATTTAGAGGAAAATATGGAAAAAATCCTTCTGACGCTCATTTGGCAAATTCGGGAGTACCGCAGAGGTCTCACTTGGGACCCCTTCTTTTCATCGTTTTTATAAATGACTTGCCAGGCATTTTCTTACACTCAAAATATCTGCGGTTTGCTGATGACATGATGTTTTATTTCCCAATAAAAGATCAGAATGATTCTTTGCTGTTGCAGGAGGACCTGAATGCGTTGCGTAACTGGTGTAATAAAAATAAGTTAAACTTGAACATTGAAAAAGCTGACATTCATAAATATTTGTACGTTCATATTTGAAAATAAAACACTAAAAGAATTAACAATGGTTAGGGATCTGTGTATATTATGACAATCATTTGTATATTGAGGAACGTTATAAGCATGTCAGAAATAGTGCGCTAAAGATCTTGGGATTCATTATTCGACTGTCTTCAAGATTTCCATACGTTAGACCTAAGCTTGAATTTGGCTCATTTATTTGGTTTCCAACACCAAATTGACCTTAAGGTACTGCCAAGACTGATGAGACCAAATAAGAATTTTTACCTTCCCATCTATCCAACAAACAGGGTTAGTCCCCTTAACAATGCTTCAAAATTAGCTAATAAAATTATTAGTTTAGGTAACTTGGATTTCTCAGAACCCTAGAAGATATTTTTTTAAACTGTAACTCATGGTGTAAAAAAACCTTTCTTTTTAATAAATATACAATGTATCAACTCCTCTGTATATTTACTGTTTATTGTTTGTTTTGTTTAAGATTGTCATTTTGTTTTAATTCACCTGTTATAACCCCTCTTTATTCTTCTGTTATTTTATTGTTGTATGGTTTTTTGATAATTATGAATGTTTACTATTAGCATATACTTTAATTTAAGATTGATGTTTATATTGATCTCCCTAGTAATTAGGCAAATTGCCTGTTGGAAAAAAATAAATAAGTAAATTACATACCTGAGGTAAGAAACAATGGTTTAATAGATGTAGAAGCTGAGAAAATAACATGTTCTAAAAAAATACAATTTGTTGATAAGATCCTGTATATAAAAAAATCACTAGAAACTGTTTTCTGATATTTAGTCCTGAAATGTCACTGCCCCTTCCAGGACACTCATTAATGAGAATAAGAAAAGTCTGGAGTCAGTTAGTTGTTGTTACCCTAACACAAAAGCTGTGACTTTTTTTTAGTCATCAGGTAATAATTCGTTGATGTCTTAATTTTTATCATCATCGGTCACCGGGATTTCACAGTGGCGGCGCCCGTGATCATCCTTTAAAAAAGTTTTGAGATAATAACAAGGTCTTACTTACCTCTATGTAGACAAGGCAAACAGGAGCGTTTCTAGAGCCTTGTTGTTGGGGGGAGGGCTAAGAAGCCAAGA
The DNA here is from genome assembly GCA_030620095.1 of Kuschelorhynchus macadamiae. NCBI lineage: Eukaryota > Metazoa > Arthropoda > Insecta > Coleoptera > Curculionidae > Kuschelorhynchus > Kuschelorhynchus macadamiae. Next base: position 32,470 of record JAUTXW010000834.1, read on the forward strand.
ACAACTACTAGAGTGGGGGATCGTCACCCCCTCCTCCCCGGTTCTCTCCTTTTAGTGGGGGGAAGCAAAAAAGATATTGATACACATTTTAATACGATTAATGGAAAGAAATAAATTATCTCTATTTGTTTTTTTATCTAAACTGATACCTTTTCAGGTTGAAACTGCCTCTGTTAGAGCAGATAACTTTTTTTTCAGCTTTAAAATCGTTTAAAAGGCGGCTTTGCTTTTAAGTGGAGCACTTATAGAATAATTTGGTCTACGCCATTTTAAAACCCAAGCGTGCGGAACTGGAGAAAACCTCAAATTATTATGGAAATACCTGCCTTCCTATTCAAGTGCCAAACCATTAGAGCTCACTGAATATCCTTTACGAAGATGTGCGTCTTTTCTATTTATTTTAAAGTTTGAAGGCTTTATCTTTATATTTTCTAATTTTTGTAACAAATTTAAAATCTATCCAGTTCTTAAAATACATTTTATTTCCTCTTAAAAAATAGATAATAAATTTAATTTTGTAATAAGGAAATCAGCATTATGTTTTTACTTTGGAGGAGAAGGAACGAAAAAAGCTGTATGTTTTTCATAAAAAGTTATTCTAGAGCGTTCCAGATTCAAAGAAAAGCTTTTAATTATAAACTATTGAACTGGAAAGTAAAAATAATTAAACTTAATAAACACAGAACTTTTAAAAATGTAATGGAATCAATTAAGAAATCATGATTTTTGGGTTTAAACAGTGTCAAATTAGAATTACTTTCCGACGTTTCATCTACGATTGCATGAGGCATCTTCAGGGATCTTCACTGCACACGATCAAAACTCTGAATTAGCTCCGGTGAGAGATAGTGCTGGGCGATGTTCATCGATGCTTTTGAAACCTCGATGTTTTGTTGTTCGATGTCCGATGTTTCACCATCGATGTTAAAGGTGACAAACCTCGATGTCAACATCGATGGTTGTTATTCCATGTGAGAAGTTTGACGTTGATGGAGATACAATTCAATTCTTCAAGTTGAAATTCTGGTCAATTAGGTATTTTTTATTAATTAGATAATTTTATCCGAGATGGCAACGCTGACATTATGGGCAGTTTTTAAGCAGGTCATACTAGTTAAAATTAATTTTGGTAGTAGCCAATAATTAAAGTATAATAGTGCAAACCTATAAAACTGTACAAAATGTCATTCTCTACAAAAATTGCAATTTTTTAAAAGCTGTTATTTAAGTTCACTTGTATGTTAGTATGTTTGGGACATTTGGACACAATCGTGAATGTCTAATACAGTTTCCGTTGTCGGAAGACACTGCCTATTTATTTAAGTGTTTAAATTTATGTTAAAGAATAGGGTACCCGTATCTTAATATTAAAATATTTACTTTAAACAGTGGTAATTTATAATGCATCTTAACACTTTTAACTCAACCCCGTCAATTAAAAAAATATTTTGTCCATACTTAACATGCAAACATCGAATGACATCCATGTTGATTTAACATCGATGTTTTTACCACGATGTTTTATCGATATCGATGGTTGCTTTCGATGTCAATATCGATGCTAAACATCGATGATTTGTATCGATGTCCCAGCACTAGTGAGAGAGCTATTTATACCCGACCTGTCCCATCGACACGTGACCCACTGTGATGATTGGTTTTTACGCATAATGTTGCACGGAGCCCGCGTCTCTATTGAAATTTTAGGGCGCTTGATAACTATAATTGATTTCGTAATTTTTCGTTTATAATAACCCGAGATTGATGCAAGAACCTTGGTATCTTTTACATTAATCATGTGTCCTCTTGTGTGCTGGTGTTCAGCGACACATCAAGGAAGGGAACGGCACCATCTAACTCAATAGTAGTAGGCGTTCTATAATAATATAGTTAAATTTTCTTCTCCATGAGGTCATATTACGAAAGTATCGTCTACATATCTAAATCAACAGGAGCAGAGCTTAAAGCATTTTCTCGAAAGTCTCTATAATGATGTTCGCTACCACAGGAGATATCGAAGATCCCATGGTGGCACGTGAGATTTGCTCGTAAAAGTTCCCTCGAAAAATAAAATATGTGGACATTAATTATTCTCTTATCAATTCAATTAAGATAGATTAAGGTTTTTATGTTGAAATATGTAAGTTTTTATGTTGAAATATGTAGAAATTAAATAATCAATAGGTACATTTGTATACAGGGATTCAACATCAAAACTGACTAAAATAGTTGTCATCTTGACGTAATGTCTCTATTTCCTCTAAATCTGACTGCACCTTCTTATAGAGGAGAAAAGATTATATAAGATATTAAATTAAAATTATTTTGTAATATCTCTTTAAATGTAGTCTAAAGGAAAATGACGGTTTTTTCGTTTTATTCTACGGGTACCTCTGGAAGTAGTTGGAGTTTCCCAACTTTATTAAGTCATATTATCTAACATTAAATTGAGCAACATACGTGCACATTCCGCTGAAAACATGTTTACCTTTTCAATCAAAAGGTTGCTATAGAAACTTTTCAGTGTAAAATGCACAAGGGAAGGTTTCAGATTAATTGCATTAACAATAAGGACAAAGATTTTGATAAACTACACTAATATGTATGTATTCTCTTTAAATACTCGTATTTTAAAGAATACGAACATTTAATCAAAAATTACAAAAACTCAGATTTGCAAAAAGATACTCATTAAGATTCAGATCATTTCGCTAAATTCATTTTCATTTTGCTTGCTTATGGACTTCAAGGACTTCGGTCACTTTTATATAGTAGGTTTGCTAGTCTGCATAATTATTTTTCAGAATAAGGTATCTTTGGCTAATTTAAAATTAGTGTTACTTACTTAACCCAGGAAGGAATTAAATCTTTTTGTGTTCACATCTGTCCTCTTTTCATGCCACTTGCGACTTGTACATCCCAAATTCTCTACCTGCGGAACGGCATATGGTACGGTTCAAAAACTTGACCAGGTACGGGCTCAAAAAGTTCAAAAGCAAAATAATTATGGAATTACCTGTTATTTATAAGCAATGGCATGTTGGGAAAAGTATACAAAATGCTTTTATTAAAATAATGAACAATAATAATCATAAAAATAGCGAGTCGGAAATGTTAAAATTGGTTTTACCCATATTTTTGAACACTCCCTAGATCTCACATGACACTCACAGGATCTTTTTTTTTCAATATTCAGGTCAATTTATATCACAACAAAAATCATTTTATTTCAATTTTGATATTCTGATTAATTATTATTAATTATTTTATAAATACACCTATAAAACAAAATAGAAGACAATCTTTCTCAAAACTTCCCTAAGAAATTCTAAAATGCTGTTAAATGTTTAGGTTAATAACAACTCTGCATGTTGAAGATAGCTCTTCTGTTCAACCCTGTCGTAGTAGGTGGCTATGAAAGGTCACTAGCAAGATTCCAACTTAAAATAAATAAAAAATTCGTTTGAAATCCATTTGTGTTTATAATGGAATTACTAGAAATGTCAAATGAATAAAATATGTTTCTCAGTTAGTAAATTAGTTATAAATTACTTATAATTATTAATCTATAGCTATCGGATGGATCTTTTTCTTCCCAGTATGGTTCAGAAATTGTTCAACAGCCGACTTGTTTTTCACAATCGAGAAAAACAAGAAAAAATGCAGTCTAATGAGGTCGAGAGAGAAATACTCGTATATTTCTCTACGTATTTATTTTACAGAATAAAGGAGTATTCTCTAAAGACCTACATTACAGATTTAGCACATATATTACACTTTCGCTATACGAAGTTCCGACGCTTGCATCTCAAAGCACCCGGAGCAATACTAATTCTGCCTTTGAAATAGAATGGAAGGAAAATCCTTATTGCCTTGTATGGGTTTTGCAAACTCTGGTTATTTAATTCGAATTCCGATTTAACTGAAAAAATTCAAACTTAATTTTGGATATTTGTCGAAATACGTGTTCATGCCTACCTAAGTCCAAGGTCATAATAGATTAACATTACATTTTTACCATTTTTCTTGTGTTCATATGCCATGACCATGCATGAATGGACACTTCGCTAAATAATTTCTAAACGGTATAAAGTATCAAAAAATTCTAAGAGATCAAAAAGTTATAGTACAGAATAAGGTATTTAAATTTGATGTAAAAATGGTCAGTTGCGTGACGCTGAAAATAACGGGTGATATATCTATCTATATTATCTTTCCTTTGATATGATTCCAAAAGCGAATTAAAGTAGAATCTAGTTAGTTAGTGTTCTGTACATTGTAACTAACTTTTGTCACACCCTATATCCATACTTCCTAATGATACTATGATGATAAATATGGTGATAAAGATTTGTTTTGTAAACAGGATTTTTTTAAGTAAAACGTTCCACTTATATGAAGTAAAAATTTTCGTAGAAACGCTGTATATTGCAAATAAACGAAAATATCAAAAATCGCTAGAAATGATTTGTTTTATATTTTATCAAAGATCATTTTCGTCAGAAGCAAAAAAAAAAGAAAAAACATGTTATGAGATTTTTAGGCGTTAACAAATTTTTGCAAAAATGCAGGTTTTTTTTTCTACGTCCTGTATGTACTAGCAGTCATGCAAGTAGGGCCACATACCCAACAGATCGGCCAATCGAATACTAAAAACCGCATCTCAATAACGCGTTTCGCAATTGAAATATTCATCTTTAAACTTTTAAAAAAAATTTATGCACTACTGATGGCCAGCGGTTTACATGACTTCGTTTTTATTAATTTTATTTTCTATTTTTATCAAAGAAAATGTTTTTTTTATATATATTTTACAATATCTTTTCAATTTTGTGAGAAATACTTTGAAATTTTGAAAATTAAGACAACAAAAAATGACCTACCATACACTTTCGTATTTGCATTCATTAAATGCAACAGAAACAATACCCAAAAATATATAACAACAAAACTTATAATGAAACAGCAGTAAAATGTGATTTACAAGATTTATATTATTTTATCAACTTTTTTTAGTTGAAACATCTAGAATTCCATATTCCAGAAGTGCAGTGTAGGGCAAATAACATGCCCTTCTAAATTTCTTCAGTGCTTCATTAAGACATATTTTGAATAATTTAGGAGACAGCAGCCCTATCTAAGCCCTTTGAAAACTGGAAGTTTTGCTGTTTAACCCTTAATGTTGACTGGTTGTCTAAGTTGTTTGATTGCTGTTATAATACGTTATTTTCATTCAGTTGTTCAAAATAAGGTCCATGCATGATCGTTCTGCTGGAAATCCTGATTTTTTGTTCAATTTCTTGTCATACTTCAGCTCTATCATATTTCTAAGGATTTTTCAGTATAGTCTGCTATTGTGTTTATTACTGAGATGTATCTCGTGAAGTTCTTTTTGGAGGTTGATTAGCTTTCGTGTGACATTCCTTAGAGAAGGGATTCCTTCCGGTCCAAGGGGGTTCTTTTGTTTTTCACCGATTAGTTAGCTTTCCAGATCATATCAGCAATTATAGCTATGTGCTGTCCTTGTACATTTGTCTAGCTGGATTGCATGTATGTTTATTTTGTTTGAGGTATTTGTTTTTCGTGATCAAATTAATTCCAAAATAATTTAAAAAATCAAACATTTACTGACAATTTTACATACAATTTTTATTTTGTTTGTTTTTATTTTACTCGGCTAAATTGACGGATATGTGCAATTATGGACAAATAACCCATTTAGCTTCTATTCTAAATTGATTTTAATGGTATTTAACTTTCAGTAAAAAAAACTTTTTGATTTGAAAGTAAAAAGCAACCTATTTGATTTAACAGTAACTTGTTTTTTATTCGGTGGCATTTGCTTGAAATTATAAACTGAGTTTATTTGTCAAAGAGCAATATATGTAGCTCATAAGGGACAGGCCGCTGCAGTATCTTGTACCTAATCTAGAATATGTACAAATGCATAAGTCAGAAAGTATCTACTTATTTCATATTTTATTTTTTTAATTTCGAATTATAGCACAATTTTTTAAACATTATTGAGGCAAATCATTCAAGCTTACTGGGGGACCTATATCCGCTGCTGACAGAAGGTCTTTTTATAGTGTCAGCAATTACGCAGCCAATTAAAAAACATACGTTGATTTTATACCGTATATTACTAAAATAGATACAGACAATTATTTACCTTGAATACATCGATTTATTTGGCTACGTCCCTGTGCACAAGTGAATGACAAAGAACTGCGGAAAAGGCAATACTAATAACAGCGTACCTACTAAAAATTGGTGTCACATACAGGTGCAGCGTCAACAGTATTACTTAATAATTCATTCATATTTTATGCCGAAGACGGCGATGTCCCGTCTCCACCTTTTCATTAATAAAAGAAAAAGACTGGTTTGAATAATAAAACATTCAAATTTATATAATTTGATTACATCACAACTGATGAATACTAAAAACATAATTTTTCTCCTATTATGCTTATTTTACTTATTAGTGCAGAGGTATGGCGCAGAATATCGAGTGCTGTTTTATCCATTAAGCGGTGTGAGCGGTGAGCGGTTTATGCTCTCCATATAATCTTTAATATTGAACCACTCTCCACTCTAGGTACTAACCTTAATGCCCTCTATTATATTGCATCAAGCCTCGAAGAGTTGAACTGTAATAAAATTATTAATCCATTTCCAAAGGAAAAATTTAGAAAAACCAGTTGAATATTATTTGAACCTTTTGGCTTCAAGTCTTTCTAATGTAGATATATTTTTCAAAACATTAGTTGAAGCTTGCGGATGAATCATCCGCAGTGAAAGATGGAAGAATTACTTTCATTCTCTTTGCTTCAAAATAAATATCGAGAATGCACAGTAAATAACAAAATCGGTAAATTTCCTTTACCCGTTACTTCCCCCGTTATGATTTTTTTTCTCCATTTGTTAGGAATAGTGAATTTAGTTCAGTACGTAGTTACAGTATATATGTTACATATACATATATACTGTAACTACGTACATATACATATATACATATCTTTTCTAACATTTTTATTGGGCGCTATTTTGTCCCATCATACTGGATTTCTACCAATATTTTACCAGTTTCTTTCTACCTATGCCATATTAGAGCTTTTAAAATAGATTTAATAAGCAATTTTTCCATTAACACATACCGCCATTTTGTTACGTCATGTTTAATCCGTACCAGTTTAATCCATTTTCAAGTTTAATTATTCTGCAAAATTTAAAGTCATTTGAACAAGATTTTTTTACGTTAATTTCTATTTTATCTCTAGATCAGACCTAATTCTTGCACAAAAATTTTGTAATTAATTTATTAAATAATATTTTCAGACTGATTTTTTTAAATATTTTATTAGGCTGCTATTTTGTTTTGAATCTTGGATTCATATGAAAATGTTACTAGTTCGTTCCTATGTAGCACTTGATTTTAGTGCAACATTTAAGGTAAATTAGATAATTAGTTTTTTTAGTAATATTTTTTTAAGACTGATAATATGGGCTTCACGCAGGATATATAATCTATATTTAAAAAAAAACTTTTGTTTTTTTTTTCTGAATCTTAACCCCAAATAAAACACCACTCTAACATAACAACAAGAGGATCGTTTACGAAAACCATTTAAAAACTTAATATCTGGGAAATATCTGCGGTCCAATGGAGTAGGTAAAGACTGATAATATGAATTTCATGCAGGATATAGAATCTATGTGTCCTGAGAAGGCAACAAGACTTTTTTTTACTGAATCCTAACTTCAAATAATACACCACTCTAACAAAAATGTTTTAACATTGTTCCGCCATATTGGATTTTTGCCAAAATATTATCAGGTCATTCCCTGAACCTTAATTGTTTATCAACATTTGAAGTCAGTTGGGTAAGTAGTTTTTAAGTTATACCGATGACAACCATATTCCGGCATAATGGATTTTTACCAAAATATTACCAGATCATCCCCATATGAGAGCCTTAATTTTGACTAAAATTTGAAGTCAATCTGATGAGTTCTTTTTAAACTATGCCGCGAACTGACAGACAGAGAGATAAAGCGACAGGTGGACCGACGGAATAGATAAAACAAGTTTTTTAGCATCTAGGGACGCCAAAACGAGAGGATATGTAAAACCTGAGAGGGTCATTATTTTCACGATTACAAACAATTTATTTGGCCGCCATTTTGTTCCGCCATCCTGAATTAGTAATACAGCTTTACTAGTTGATCCCTATTCCACAATGGGTTATAATTTTTTTCAGGCTGAATTTCTTAATACCTTATTATGCCGCCATTTTGTTCCGCCATCTTGAATTCGTGCCAAAATTTTACCAGTTGATTCTACCATAATGTTTGATGTTTGTGTAAAATTTGAAATAAATTGGATAAGTAGTGTAGTGAGAGGGTGATTTTTTTCACGATTACAAACATTTAATTTGGCCCAGTTTGTTCGACCATCTTGAATTAGTACCACAATTTTACTAGCAATTTTACTAGTTGATCCCTATACCACAATTATGTATGGCACACAATTTGAAATTAATTCATTAAGCAGTTTTTTTGGGCTGAATTTTTAAATAATTTACAGTTGATTCCAAAATAATACTTTGATACGTGTGCAAAATGTGAGATAAATTGGATAAGTAGTTTTTTAATAATATTTTTTTAACATTTCACTAGGCCGCCATTTTGTTTCGTCATTTTGGATTTTTACCGAAATATTATCAGGTCATCTTCATATGACCCTTAATTTTTAATAAAAATTTGAAGTCGATCGGGTAAGTAGTCTTTAGCTATGTAGAGAACTGACAGACAGACAGACAGACGGGCCGACGAAATTGATAAAACATATTGTTAAAACGTAAAGAGATGTAAAACATGAAAGGGTAATTTTTTCACAATTACAAACATTTTATTTGGCCGCCATTTTGTTCGGCCAACTTGAATTAGTACCACTATTTTACTAGTTGATCCTTATACCACAATTAGTTACACACACAATTTGAAATCCAACCATTAAGCAGTTTTTTCAGACTGAATTTTTAAATATTTTATTAAGCGGCCATTTTGTTCCGCCATCTTGGATTCGTACCAAAATATTACCAGTTGATTCCAACATAATACTATATGTTCTTGCAAAATGTGAGATAAATTGGATGAGTAGTCTTTTAAGAATAATTTTTTTAACATTTCACTAGGCCGCCATTTTGTTTCGCCGTATTGGATTTTTATAAAAATGTTACCAGGTCATCCCCATATAACCCTTAATTTTTGACACAAATGTGAACTCAATCGGGTAAAGTAGTGTTTAAGCTACGCCGCGAACAGACAGACCGACGGAATCATTTAGGGACTCTGAAACGTGAATATCTCCGAAGTATCTATTCTAAGCAATTAATCATATCTCCATATCAAAAATAGTACACACTGTTTCTTTAGTCAAAAGAAAAATATCCACTCAGCGCTAATAAAATAACAGAGTAATATAGGTTTGCAGACGTGGAAATGTAAAATAGAGACAAGGAATAATAGAAAATGTTGAATTCCCAATGGCTCTGCAAACATGCAAACGACGTACGCAGGATGTTCTATATTACTGAAGACGAATGCCTCTATAGAAATCTCATTAATCTTGCTGGTGCAACATTGTAGGAAAACTTCGTGAAACTGACAGCGATGAAGACAAACCGAGAAATCTTAAACCCGATGCAGTAAAACGACGTTGATATTCTCTTAAAACGATATAACAATCTTGATCTGTCAACTTGCAAATAAAGAAGATTTTATCCATTAATCAGTCGTTGTTTAACGAAGTGTGACTAATAAGTAAATCATTGAAACCTTGAAAATACCACAATAATAGGCTAGTTCTCCGAGGCAAAAAGGCAACCTTAAACATTATGCGATTACAAATAGCAAGATTTAGAGATTAATGAATTTATTTAGAAGCAAACTGAGAGAATCTAAAAATGCACCGACGAGAGATTCAGAGAGAAATAATAGTCGTAATCTAAAAGAATACGACTTTTTACTATCTGTACTTGCAACTGTCAACTGGTGAATGAATTCAAATAGTTTCTTGAAACGGTGTAGATATGAATGAAGATTGCGGCAACATAATTAAACATTATGTAAGGATGCGTTAATAGCACTTTAAACACACCCACCGTCTGACAATCTATGAAAAGTAACAAATGTCGAACATTTTCTGTTTTTTTTAAGTAAGTGAGGAAAATATAGCGGATTTGAGCTGTAAGTTTTTTGTAAGAGGCAAACCTATAAATTAGATAAAATCAAACGTCTTTAATTGCAGAAAGGCGCCCTTAGGGGTAAGTTGAACAAATTGTTTAATCCAATTTGTAACTCTGTTTTGCAGTGTTTCAAAAAGCTGTATTAAAACAACTCATGTGAGCCTAACGAGCTAAGCAGGCTGTGCAGGAGCACGTGTACATTTTGAATCCTGAAACCCAGTTAGTTGGAGAAACCTACCTACCACGTGTTCCTAACCTTTGAAATATCTAGAGCTAAGTATATTAATATACTTAAGTTTAAATTGATTACTGTAATTATTGAGTGAGAGCTACAGATCAGACCTGACGTGATTATTCTAATTTTAAAAGCCTAGCATAATACGAAAGCTTTCACGGTTAGATTCAATTAATAAATTTAAACCACGTGAAATCAGAATTACTTTTAGACGTTTCGACTACGATTGCACGAGACATCTTCAGGGATCTTCACTGCACAAACTCAAAACGCTGAATGAGCTCCGATAAGCCGAGTTCAGGTGCCTGCCGACGCACGGTGGTTCCAAACGCAATTCTAGTGGACAATTATTTTTAAGACATATATAGCGCAAATAATTACTTTTTAGAACATTTTAAAAATAATATAAGCTATAAAACATAAAGTTTCTTTAATTCCTATATAGGGTGTGATTAAATAAATTGACAATTGCTTTTTTTTTTCGGTAGACGACATAAAAAATGTTTATACCTAACTTTGCTTGTATGATTTTTCCACAATGTTTTAACTGAGACACAAGTGTCTCTATACAGGGTGTCATATATATATGTGTGTTGTGGTAGGAATAATTCGAATACATCTTTTAAGGTATTTAATGTATCTTGCCGTATAGTTTTACGTTTAACTATTCTTAAAATACTGCTATATAAAAATATTGACATTAACACTACTTAGATTAGACAATTCAATTCTTTATTAGATAATTCTTAGTGATATTCAATTCAAACAATTAAAATAAAATTTCTGCAAAATCTATGTTCAAGTATTGAAATACACATTTAATAATCTTATCATATATATGACTAGGCTTAGGATAATTATGCATTTAAAAATCAAAAAATATGCATGCAAATTTGCTCCGAAACAAAAGAAAATATGCATTTATTATCGTATCAAAAAAAAACAGAAATAAAGCAAAAGTATATTATTTACACTTCAAGGTATACTTAGGACGCTATTTTTACCAGTAATTATTACATTAATACAACTATATAACAAAAATATTTTTTTTAATAAAATTTTAATATATAGCTAACTAAACAAACTAACTAAAGAATAAATCTGTTTAAAATTTATTGTTTACGTTATTCAACAAGTTGCAGTTACATTTTATAACTATATGATGTAACAAATTATCAAATTCAAATTTTCTTCTATTATCTGACAATAGTACTTTATACTCAGAAAATACTCGTTCAACATCACAAGATACAATTGGAACATATTCAAACAAATTCAAATCACTGTTTATTAAAAATTGTTGATTATCTGGATTCAATGTCTCTTTATTGTCCAAAACTGCACTAATGTTATTATTAATGTTAATGTTATTTATATGACAAATTTTTGTAACCAATATTTTTTTTGTAAAACCGTAGCTAATTTTTGAGAAATTACTTTATTTTTAGTTTTAATTATAGTTTCACTAACTTTTTCTATCATATCTAGGCTTTTTGACAAAGAAAGTCCTCTTATCTCCAATTTTTTTATAGTATCAGACAAGCCATGAAAAACTGTTTTTAATGTAAATTAAATCCTCACGTACATCTTCTTTGCGCAAAACGGTTTGTGCTTCTTGTATACAATGTGAGTATTCCACATTAAATTGGTTGACTATGTTTTTATGGCCTCGAAATGTCCTGCGTAATAAATGGCAGCGTTTATCCAAGTTCCCCATCAGTTACAATTGGTGATGGGGGCAGGAGGATGTTCCCTACATTTTTCTACCCGAATCGGAGTTTTTAGGAATATTTTCTTCACCGAGGAAATCAGATCGTTCACCCGTGAATAAAAATAACGAACTTGTTCTGCAACTCGATGAAGTCCATGGGCAAGACATGTAGCATGTATCATTTTAGGGTACAATATTTGTAGACCACTCATTGCTTTACACATGTATGGAAATAAAAGAGTGAGAGAGTCGTTGAAAAATCCAGCAACAGTTGAATGATTTACTTTTTCTAAGGTCTTCAATGTAAGTAAATATAATTTATTCCTTTCTGCTCCTACACCCAACACACCAAAAACAAAATTAGCAACACATCTCTGTTCCACATCAGTTGTTTCATCTAGTGACACCCATATAATTTTATCTTCTACTTTTTCACGCAATTCGGTAACTGTCTTATTGTACAAATGTGGAACATAGTTTTTCCTTAACGTGGATTCATGTGGAATTGATGTCTTTGTGTACTGCTCTAAAAATGACTTCAGGGCAGGATTACTTAATTTATTCAGTGAAATATCCGCACTAATAAACGCATTGTACAAATCCTCATTGAATTTTGATCGTTTGGGTCCCGGTCCTGGTGAAAATGCTGTGGTGATTAAAACTTGTTTCTGAGCACAATTTTTACTCTTTTGGATCTGATGCTTTGTAGTTTTTATGTGTTGTGTCACTTGGAATTTCTTGTTCGCAGTAACAGGAACATCACAATATTTACAAAACAGCACAAAACCGTCAGTCGTAGAATCAGGACAAGCATTTTTCTAGTAAGTATATATGACATTACTTATTTCAATTTTAAAAACATAGAGTTTATACAAAGAAACTGGTACTGACAATTCTCTCTCTGAAAATGTACTCCACAAATTTTAAAATGATGAAGACCCTAAATTCTGTGTATTTTTTTGGAAGTCGTCCTACCTGGTAAACAAACACCAATGGTATTTGTTTATTCGGTATGGTCTATGGTATTTCTGCAAAAGAGCTTAGAAAACTTTTGAAAATTTTAACATCACGAACGAGTGATTAATTAATCGTCATCATTAGCTGCCACGAAATAACAAAATTAATCAAATTTTCCTTAATTCCTTCTTTGTTTCTTCCAAATTCCCAAATTTCAATACCCTGTATTTCAACATACTAGAAAAACAATCATTTTTGTGAAATTTGTCACATACTTAGTTATTGTAAATTTCTCAGCAACATAATCTAGCGTCTAAGGTACTCAGCAATATACATCAATATACAGATTTTTGCAAATTTCTCGAAAACGGTTACCTCTCGAGTTGTTCCGCAAGTATACCTTTTTTGCTTACAAAAGGTGTAAAAAGAAAATTTACCCATAAGAAAATTCTAGACGTCTAAGGTCAAAAAATTTTTTACGCAAATTAAACTGAATACCTAATGAAAGCGTATGCAGCGCCCTCTGAGTACTACATGAAAATTAAGAGAAAATCTTGAAAAAAATGCCGTTTTAAATTTTGCTGTAATTTATTACAAATATATGTATTATAATGGACAGATATTCACATATAATCAATATATATTCTTACTTTTAAAATATGTTAGCAAAAAACACTATACAATTTATATAACACAAATTTTAGGCGAGAACTTTAAATGTTAACACTGTCATCTTTGGGTCGCTACGGTAACGACACGGCGATCATTTTGAACTTCATTTGTTTTTCATAGAATACCGTGATGTTGTCACAGGCGATTTTATTTGTTGATTCATGTCAATTATTAGGTTCATCTTTTGGATTTATTTCCGGTGCCTCGGGCTGGAAAAAAGATGAATAGGACTGGAGATATGAACTCATTGCCGATGTGTGAAGCTTTCACTTAAATATAATTTGATTCTGTTTTATTGTGGCCTAGCTTAAGCCACTAGGTATTAGAATAATCTTATGGAAGTATCCACATTATCACCAGCGTTACCAATCGCCGGATAAAAATCCGATTTTGGAATTTTTTTAGAAGTCGGCGAATATTTTTCTGATTTAAAAATATTTCGAATAATTTCGGATATCTTAGTAACAAACGGTTATTTCGACCAATTTCACATATTTTGAGTTTATTGTGTTTAAGTTATAATTTGATGCTTTAATTCTGTGTTGGATGTGCTTTTACATTTGGTAAACTGATCGCTGCAAACTAGTATAGTTCCTACTGCCTTAAAGCTAGCAATAGTAAAACTTTTTAAATAAATATAGCATATTTTCGAATTCACAGCACCATTTTCTAAAAGGCAGAAGTACTATTACCGCCTTATATGAGTTCACCAGTGAAATATATGGTATCGTGGTGTATTTCTGGATATCTCCAGGGCTTTCGACTGCGTTGATCACGGTGTTCTGCTTGGTAAGTTCTTTAATTATGGAATATATAGAAAGATGCATACATGTTTAAGGAGTTACTTAACCAACCATCAACAGAGGGTAGAGCTAGGTAGGGATGGTTAGTCGGTGCAGTCGGATAGCCCGGATTTGCGGATGGGGGTTCCTCAGGGATACATAATAGAGCAGCGTTCTAAGTCCACTCTGTTTGTAATCTTTATCTGTCAGCAGCATTTTCGCAGGATATAAGGACTGTTAACTATGCCGATGTTTCCAGTCTAGTTTTCAGAGTAGATAATAGTTTCAACAGGAAAATAACGCGTGTACTTGATACTGCTGAAGGCTGGGTGGATCGGAATAGTCTTGAATTGCGAAGAAACAAACATTATTATCTTTAATACGATTACTTTATGTTTAGAGCCCCATAACAGTATTCTGCTTAATAATAAAATCAAATTGAATATCAACAACTCCTGTAAAATGTTAGGAATAAGTTTAGATAATAGGCTAAAATTTGACCATCATATAAATGAAACATGTTTTAAACTAGCACGCGCATATTATGCGGTTCGTATTCTTGCAAAAAATTGTTCAGTGGAAGTAGTAAAGTTAGCATATTTTGGCTATTTTTACCAAGTAATGAAGTATGGCATACTTATTTCACTACTATCTGAATAAAGTGTTTCTGCTACAGAAAACGGTCATAACGATAGTTTTAAAAATGAGAACATTGGATTCATGCCGAAGTGTTTTCAGCAGGAATTCTATTTTGACGGTCAATGGTGTTTATATATACGAATACTTACTCTATATTTATGACAATAGTAATGACTTTACGTTATGCTCTACTAATCACAGTTACGTCACTAGACACCGCTCTTTTATGTACCTTATACACAGATTTTCAGTCACAGAAAGAGGTTCCCATTACATGGCTATTATGCTCTCTAATCTACTTCCTGGTCATATTAAATCGATAAATACAAAACTATTGTTTAAAAGAAAAATATGTACGTTTCTAATTAATTGTGAACGATACTCAATAAATGGGTTTGTGAAATTTTGTAGAGGTTCAAGAGCCTAATAGCTAATCTATTTGTTTAAAGTATTTGCTATTTTATAGTTTCTTCTTTAGTTTATATATTTTATACCAATCACAGGTAACGTTAAGTATTTTTATTGAGACGACGATACAATGCACTTGTTTGTAAACTTGTGTTATTGCAATAAATTGAGTTTGAGCTTTTGATGACAGTTTGAGAAAAGTGCAGTCACCTGAGCCATGGTACGGTACGATAGTTCAACAAATAGAAAGAAAAACCTCAGCTGTGGAATAAATTACTACCATTTATTTACTTATTTATTTACTGAAACTGTCTTACCAGTTACAAAACACAACTAGAAGGCAGATGTTTAGTAAATGAAAAGTACATATTTGATTAATCTAAAAAACGAAAATAGTAATATACTTAAACCTAAACTAAAACTAACTTAGTATAATTATTAAACTCGAAATAACAAAGCCTTTCAGTGGTGGAAAATACGATTTAGCTACTGAATATTAATATTGAACAAATCAATATTTGATTCACGGTTATGTATGTTGCATATTGTATAGAGCGGAGAAAATTTAAGAAGATTAGTTTTAGAAGTTGGTAGGTAAAATAAGTTATGATGATGATAAGTTATATTGGGGCAACTAAATTATTATTTAACAATTTACACAGGGTGCGAATATTAAAATATTCTCGCCGAATTTTCAAAGAAAATAAATTAAATCTATTAAGTAATTCATTATATAGAAAGCCTTCAGTAGGATAATTACCATCGCATTTATAAGAGATTTATTTTCGAAATTTTCGCTGTACTTTTAAGTTAACAATATGTGTATTATAACCGGGAGACCAGACTACGGCAGTGTACTTCAATGTTGAGCGAACATATGCGAAAAATAAAAATTTAATGGTTTCGATATTGTTAAAATAGCTGGAACATCAGAATAAATTCATATGCCTTGGACGATTCAGAAATAATGGTACTAATATGACGAGTAAAGGAAAGTTTTGGGTCAAAAATGACGCCTAGATCTCTAAATAAATCCATACGAGACACTACGTTATTACTAAGTGAGTACTGAAAAATAATTGGAGATGCTTTTGTAATAAATGACATTACGTTACACTTTCCAACATTGAGCAGCAGACCATTCTCTAAACACCATTTGTGAATTAAGATTATATTGCAGTCTAATACAGTCATCACCACACTTAATTTTATTATATAGCTTTACATCGTCAGCATAAACTAAGTACCGACCCCTGAGCGAATCCGGACATCGTGGGATAATAATCGGAACCATAAATTTCTACATATCGGGTACGATTACTTAAATATGTTCAAAAGGTGAGCCAGCGATATCAAATTTAGTTAGTTTGTGTAGTAGAAGGCGATGATTTATTTGGTCAAATGCTTTAGTAAAATCCAAGTAAATGACATCCGTCCGTTATAAGATTTGTTGAAGTTGATCTACCCTTATAAAACCCATGCTGCTAGGGTATTAAGTTTTCCGTTAAAGGAAATAAATAGACTTGAAGTAAAAATTCAAATATCTTACAGAAATTACATATTATTGAGACCGGTCTATAATTAGAAACACCTGACCTGTCACCCTTTTTAAAAATAGGACAAACTTTTGATATTTTCCATAAGCTAGGAATAGATCCTTTGCATAAAAATAAATTTAATAATATTTGTAATAGTTTCACAAGGATAAATCTACAATCTCTAACGAGGAATGCGAAGGTTGAGTTCGTTGGTTACGTTGTATATTTAGGTTTTAGTTTTTTTGTGCTTTTTTTGTTGCTTTAATAGTTTCTTGTTATGAAAAAGATAGTATGTTAAAAATAGGCGTACAGCAAATTTGATCATCTTCATTCAGATCAACAGGATCACATGAAGAAATGATTGTTTGAAGAAATCCGCAAAACAATTTAAAACTTCAACAGTCAAGTGATTATAATTCATATTTTTTGGAAGCCCTATAATTTCTCTCTTACTTTTAATATAATTCCAAAACAGTTTAGGATCTTTTTTATATTTTGTTCAGTTTTATGAATATACTGCTTATATGAAGTTGAGATATCCTTTTTCGTTTTGCTTCTAAGTAATTTAAACGTATTCAAATATTGAGGATTTCCATATTTTTTAAAATTCTTATAACATTTACTTTTTTGTTTTAAATTCGCTATAATATCACGTAAAAACCAGGGAGGATAATTTCTTTTTGCAATTCTATTATACAAAAATATTTATTGATTTAAACGGTTAGATCATAAAAAATATTGGAAGCATCATCAATAGAGGTGGCTGTTTGTAAAAACGTCCAGTCAACAGATATTAAGGTATTATAAAGTCCAGTAAAATCTGCTTTTCGAAAATTATAGCTATTTTGAAAGTTTAATTCTAATTTACGTTGAAAATTTGCCGATTGACAATATTTTAGAGACACAGAGAGTGCAGGGTGGTGATTATCCTCTTTTACAAGTACATCGAGTAATTTCTCAACGATGCATTCTTCATTATTAGGAACAACCAAATCAAGGATTTTATTATTAAAATTTTGTATTTTATTACCTTGTAGAAAATTCAAACATTGTAAAAAATTATTTAAAATAATACTTAAGTTATCATCCTTTTTACCATTTCGATAATCCACATAGTTGGGTACATTGAAATCCCCCAAAATACAAAAAAATATAACATAATATTACACACAATAATCAAAATAATTGCCTGTTGTCTCGCTTCTACTCAAGCGAATAAAATAAGATTTTTTTAGAGGAGAAATGGATATTTCTCTCCCACGGAATTGGTTAACACTAATGATAGAGGATTTATTTGACGAGTTCGTGTCTCCGGTCCTATTCTATCTTAGAGAGTTCAGTAAGGTAGCATTTTTGTAAAATTTGCCTTCAATAATGTTCTATACATTTTACATTCCCGATGCCTCGGGGGTGCCTGCACAACCAACTCATAAAAAAAATAAAGACTTTTAAGAGATGTTTTCATATTTTCGACCAAATTTGAACCTCCATGCCTTCGGAACGATTTATTGGATGGAGCAACCGTCTTATACAGGGGATTATATGAGACCCTGTCATTTTTTTAAAAGTTTCTTC
This sequence comes from Kuschelorhynchus macadamiae, assembly GCA_030620095.1. Lineage (NCBI taxonomy): Eukaryota > Metazoa > Arthropoda > Insecta > Coleoptera > Curculionidae > Kuschelorhynchus > Kuschelorhynchus macadamiae. The sequence goes on from JAUTXW010000834.1 coordinate 51,240, forward strand.
GACTAGAACTCTTACTATAGAAAATTTCTCTTTTAGCAACCAAAATAATCTAGAGCTAGCTTGATATTTTAGAAAAATCTGCTGAATAAAGCACACTTGTGGTAATCAAAGGTATATCCATGAAATTATGAACAAGTTTGGCCCCCTTGAATTTTCCAACATAAATATTGTATACAGAGTTCACCAAGATGATTTTTTCTATCAATCTTGGATTCGTTTTTGTTTCTAATGCTTGTTCTTTTTTGCATTTGAAATTTACTCTAGTTCTTTCAGATATTGCCTTTAATTTAAATTCACATGTTATTTTTGTTAATACAGGCTTACTTAAACTGTTTACCCCTCATTTCAAATTAACTGGAAATATGTCCCAATAATACAGTGGGTAACAAAGATCTGGAATACTACCTACCTTGCGGAGCAGAAATTCAACATTATTAAAGTTTAGAATCGGTAAAGTTTTTTGTGCATTCATTATATTAAGGGTGCCAACCTTGTTCATAATCTGATAGACCATGCTGAATCTGATTGCCATAAGTGGGATTTGTTCCGCAGACGATTTAAAAAAAATCAGTATTTCCAAAAAACTCTGCATGTCGGAAAGAAAAAAAAAATTTCAAAACCGCTCTAAATTGTTTTTTTGTACCTAGCTTTAGATTATTTTGGTTACACAAAGAGGAAAAGAAATCGTCCACAGTAAGAGTTCTGGTCGAATAAACTTTTCAAAAAATGACAGGGTCTTATATAACACCCTGTATAAGACGGTTGCGTTCGAGTCCTGAGACTGTCCTTAACGGGCTGCATACTCCAGCAATAGGTCCAACAAAGGCCGAAAATCGCAACTCAAAATCTTCATCCGTATTGAAAATATTTCATTTTGAATTTCCAGTAAAAATTTCCTTGTGAAAAAACTCATAATTTGCGACCGACTTTTACACGAATCTGCGAAACTGTCAAAATGTGTCCGAAACATTGTCGCCACTATACCAAATCGTATTAACATGCGAGCTATGTAAGTATGCCAAGTTAATCTATTACTCTATCGGTCATGTCAAAATGAACTGACAAGATGAACCAGATATTCATACAGAGACGAGAAATAAAGCTAATAAACGTGTGGTAATAACTATAAATCTATATCAATTTCTTGCTTAAAATTTAATAATAATTTTTGATTTTGTACATAAGACCAATACCCGACCAAAAAAAAATATTTTAATTAAAATCTTAAATATTAAAATAACTCTTATTAATTGGTAAAAAAACATATTCAAATTATTTCTTGCAACTTAAGTGTGCTAAAAAAGTACTAGCTTCCGTTCTCTGTAAATAGTGGAATCGCATGCTATTTTAAGACTCTGTTTTAATTAACTATTAACTAATTAGATCTATTAAGTGTTGTTTAATTGTTGGCGAGAATGTTTAAGCATACATCCTTTTAACATACGCGGAAAACAACAACGAAAAAACAAATTCAGACCTTTTGAAAGTTAATGATTTTCTTCTCTTGAGTTATATAATCCCAGTTAAAACGTTACCTAATTGTAATTAAATATTAATTATGTCCCTTAGCTTTTTAGATTTTTAAATGAAGGCTCGTTAAGACAGACTGGAGTTGATTTTTTTAAGAGACGTTAAGCGCAATTAAAAAATGTCTTAGGAATTGATGAATTAATATATATTTTCTTAACTGCCTGTTTTTTACTAGCTGTATTCTTTAATGCCATAATTTCTCCTCTATGTTTATTGCTATGTTCATTAGCACCATCAATATTATCATAAACTGTAAATACATAAATATAATTTAAAATACCAAGAAATTTTCTACAACTGTCAAAGGCTCAATTGAATTGGAGTGGACGATAACTGATGGATTCCCAACTAATATTTATAGACGACTTTTTTTTGAAATTTTTATTTTATTGTTTTTTTAAAAATTATTGCTGTAATGTAAAATGGTCTACTAAGGGCTTTATTTTTCAAACATAGGTGACCTCTAAATAAAATAGTCATTCACTTCCAGCTCAGACACTTTAATGTAACTGTGTTACAATAAGAAAATAATTATTGGTGAAAGGGATATTTATAGGTTTTACCAAAGAAATACAGTTATTCCACAAAAATCTTTAAATTGTTATAATATAGAACAAATTTAGTTTGGTAAATTAACCGTATGAATCACGAATCCTACCATATTGTAATGACTACCTAATGTGCGGCCTTTATTTACTAATTAAAACCAACTTTACAATTTTATTTGCAAGTTGACCGAGTAGAACCCGCATCTTTTAGAAATTAATATTTCACTATGAAAAAATAATGAGTTATTAGTGTTATCAAAAAATATCGTATAAGATAACTATAATACATATTTAGTTCCCCTGAGTGTATATCTTTTTGCATTAGATTTGGAATATACTTTGTTTGAAATTAATAAATATCATCAATGGTTTTCTCAAGGTGAGTTTTATAGACAAAAAAATATAATAAATTCTAAGTATTTTGTCGTTTTCCTAAAATATTGGTTTCTGAAATAAAAAAATATTTTCGCTTCTAATATGCCATTTTATCCTCTTAGGAAGAACGTGTGTAGCCAAAAAAAATTATATACAAAAAATAATACAATTTTGTCGACTCCTACCGTTTAAAAAAATTTTTTTGGCCTTGAGAAACAAAATTTTTTTTTTCTAAATAATCTAAAAAAGACCATAAATTTCGGTAGTTTCTTAGGTTGATTATTACAAACATTAATAGGATAGAAATGTAACAAAAATTAAAATCCTAGAGATTAGGTCTCTAATCCCTACTAACCTAAACAATTAAAGATAAAAAAAAGAAATTTAGACAGAAATTTAGTTCAGGGGCCAGTGCAAGACATTTTATAAATACACGTAAAACACAGGAGGGCCGGGATAGGTAGGTCGAAAAACATTTAAGAAAAGGAAACAAAGGTGGTCAATAACTAGCAAATAGATCAAAAATATTAAGTGGCCATTTTACAGCTTTTCATAAATCATACAGATTTTCTCTATACTAGGATTAGTAGAGACTTTAACATAAAGAAAATATGTTTAAATGGAAGTAAATGTAGTTCGTGTGTGTTATGGAAGCAGCTAAAAAGTCTATGGTTTAAGTTACCTAATAATTTATTGTCACATGAATACAATGACGTGTCGAATTGTTTTAATTTTTGTAGATATTTATTAAATCTTCCATACACAACCAGAATCCTAAAATAAGACACAAACAATTTGCGAGTCAGTTGCATTCTATGGATAACAGGTTTCTCGTTTAGATTATGGTAAATTAATGAGTATTGAGTAGGAGAACTAAGTGCAATATTTATATAAAATCGTTTCCAAGTCGTGTTTTTTCTTTGATTATTCTAAATAAATCTGAATGTGGGACAACTTCTGAGGGAAGGCCGACTGCACTTGCTTCCTTTGCTGCTTTATCCGTCAGACCTGTATGACCTTTTGGCCAAACGAATTTAAAATTAATTTTTCTAGAGGAAAGTGTAGAGATTAACTTAAGGTTATTTTTTAGAAATAGCAAAACAGACTGAGAATCAGATAATCTGACCACGTTGAATATTGTATTATCTAAACTGACAAATTCTAGAGCCTTTAAAATTGCTAGCGCTTCGGCCGAAAAAATTGATGATAGTTTATGTTGGATTATAAAGGCCAAACCCAAAAAATAGTAATGGAGTAGCCATTACTATGTTTTGATCCATCAGAATATATTTTATAGCAGGATTTAAACTGATCTAAAACTTTATTTAAAATGCTTTTACTGAGTATTTGTAACTCGGTGAACTTGGGAAAGATTACTTCCAGATTTAAATAAGTAATGTTTATTGGGTTTTCAAATAAGAAATAGTTATCCCATTTCAAAAAAATATTATTGTATTTTGCTGTTGTAATAAAAGTGGAGGGCTATTTTTATTAGACCAAAACGGTAGTGTTAGGTTGTCTATAGCTAATTTATTTATTGTATTTAAAAGGTTGTTATTGTTGTATTGCATATTTTTTATTAGAAATTTCTCCGCTAATACTTTTTTCCTTAAAAATAAGAGGGGTTTGCCTGAATTGGCATGGAAATACAGGCTGAAAGTGCTATTGGACGCAATTCATTAGATTTTTTGGATTTACTAATAGGTAAAATTATTGATTTTTTAATACAAGGGGATATCATCCCTTCTAATTATAATATTGTTAAAAGCCAAACAAAGACGATTTTTTGAGGAATGAGGAAACCAGGGGAAGTGTCTCTTTGTTTCTCTATATTATTGTTATTAAGTTCTATTAAGGATATAGGTTGTAGTGAAAAATGGTGTGTATCTGTCAAGATTTTGGGAATTTCTAGATTGACCATACCCGAGACAATTTTTTTGTGAATAACTGCGCCGACTCACTTGACATGGATTTAGTAATATTAGAATTTATTCCACCTTAAATTGAGTTAACCCTTTTCCAGATTTTAGAGGGTGGAGTTCGAGCATTAAAGTTACTACAAAAAGTTCGCCATAAAATTAATTTTAATTTTGTTTTTAGGAAGTTATTTCAGACCCTTAAATTAACCCTACGTAAAGAAAATTGCTTTTATATACAAAGAATAAAATACTTCTGCCCTGTTTTATTGCTTTTTTAAAAAACGCTAAGAGTAATGGAAATAAAAAGATATTTTTATTTTTAAGAGCCTTTCTTATTGCTAGGGCTAGCCTATATAGAGGAAGTAAATATTTTATTACAAAGAATAAAAAAAATCTGACGTGTTTTACTGATGCATATAGGCTGAAGAATATACACAAGTTATATTGTACTCGAGACTCTACATTATACAGGGTATCACACATAATGTACACCACACAAAGTTAATTATTTTTATCACTATAAAAAAATAAATAATATGAGAGCTCCTAAATCATAAAACGAAAACTTTTACGGATGTGGTCAATTAAGAAACTATGGTTCTTAAGATTAGACCGTGTCAAAATGGAATCACTTTCCGATGTTTCGCCATAGACTGCACGATGCATCTTCAGGGATCTTTACTTCACGAGATGGAAACACTGAATGAGCTCAAAGACACCGAACAGTGACCCGTAATTGTAAATTGGCGCGATCTATAGCTCAGTCATCAAACTTTACTCTTATTAATTAAATATAGACTTCCTAGATTAGCACTAGAAGCTCACTCAAGCGATTATGATCATATATTGATATATTTAAATTTATTTACCACTAGCTAGACCGGCAGACCTTCAGACCTTGTTCTGATTTTTTCGTTAGATGGCGCGATGAGTTTCCAGTGGAATTAAAGAATATGGGTCTCATTCACCACATCGTCCAGAAATGTTATTGAAGAAAAAAATATTGGTTTTATAGAAAAAATACGCAATAAAACAATACACACATGTTTTCTGTTTATTCGCAAAATTGCCGAAGTCTCAATTTGAAAGCATAAATTTTAAAAATCCAAGGTTTTGGTTTATATTAATTTTTCACTTGAATTTTTTACACTATTTTTTATATATACCAGTAATTCTCTAATTTTTTCGATAAGCTATCAAATTTGAATAAATAAATAATAAATCCAAGCACATCGCTGTCTCCTGTGGATATTTGTTTATTTATCAATTTTGGAAGGCACGCTTAACGTAGCTCTATTGTATCAATATATGTAAATAAATGTTTTGTTTTTTGTATTTGTATTCCCTGATTGGACGTTTTTTTAAATATTGATGTAAATTCTCGTAAACGTAATTTTAAATCTAAGTTCGGAACACAGATTCAACAGAACACGCAAAAAATGAAGTTGCCGATCCAATCAACAAGATATGGTAAACATCTAACCTGCGTTAGAACTGACAACAAAACGCATCAAAAACAATAAATCTGTGGGATATCATGGAGTAATAGGCAGAGGTTATTTTGTGGAACCTGATCCTCCGCAAATTTAAGGAAAACCCTTAAATTTTGATCAAAGTTTGAGGTCAGTCCGTTAAGTAGTTCTTTAGCAATGCCGCGAAATGACAGATATACCGACAGACAGACGGCGACGTATGTAAAACCTGTGAGCGTATTTTTTTTCACGACTACAATATTTTATTGAATTCGTACCACAATTTTACCAGTACATCTCTATATCATACTTAATTTTTGCACAAAATTTGAAATCAGTCTAATAAGCAGTTTTTCAGGCTAATTTTTTAAATAATTTATTAGCCCGCCCTTTTGTATTCGTACCAAAATTTTACCAGGTGATTTCTAACGTAATACTTGATTTTTATGCGAAATTTGAAATAAATTGGTCAGTTTCTTAGTAATATTTTTTAACATTTCACTAGGCCGCCATTTTGTTCCGCTATTTTTTACCAAAATTTCAAATCAATCAGGTAACAGTTTTTTAGCTAAGCTGCGAACAGACAGACAGACCGACGGAATTGAAAAAATATATTTTTCGGCATCTGAAACGTGAAAGTCTGCAAAAATCTCGGAGAGTAATTTTTTCTTTTTACTTCCCTTTTACGAGGGAAGTAAAAAACCAAAATTTCGCGCAGTGTCAAATAAAGTTAAAAAAATTGGTAAATTTCCTTTACCCGGAACTTCGCTCGAAATAAATATTTCCTCTTATTAGGAATAGTGTAGAGTAACAGTTTAGTTCGATAAATAGTTATTTAGTGACACATATATACTGACCTTTCAAAAATTTTTATTGGTCCATTGATCCACCACATTGGATTCCTACCAATATTGTACCAGGTTCTACCTATGCCTGATTTGACTTTTGGGTATAGTTAAAAATAAATTAAATTACCAGAATTACATTCACACGAACCGCTATTTTATTCCGTCTCGTTAAATTCGTACGGTGATTCTTTCAACATTTTATTTGATCGCCATCTTGTTCCGCCATACTTGATTTTTACCAGAATATTACCAGGTTATCCCCATATAAGTCATTCAGGTATGTAGTTTTTAAGCTATGCCGCCAACAAGACAGACAGGCAGACCGACGGAATAAATAAAACATGTTTTTTGGCAGCTAGGGACGCTGAAACCTGTATGTAAAACCTGGAAGGGTGATTTTTTCACGTCACACACATTTTATTTGGGAGCCGTTTTGAATTCATACCATAATTTTACCAATTCATCGCTATACACTATTAATTATTGCACACAATTTTAAATCAATCCATTAACTAGTTTTTTCAGGCAGAATTCTAATATGTTTTATTAAGCCGTCATTTTATGTCATTTGCCCAGATAAACCTACCCCAAATGCGAAACTTAGACAAGTAGCGCGTCAATGTTCTTTAGCCTGGGCGCGAGAGACATGTATGGCCCGCACCAAACATTTTATCGGATATTAAAAATTATTAATAAATTAAAAATGGCTTTACCCGCACCATTTCAAATTTTTTGGAAACAAAATGTTATGAATATTTAGGTATTATAATATGTGAATTACTGAATGAACTGAAATCATTTCATTAAAAAAATTATATTGGTGTTTAAAAAAAATGCCAAATGCTCATATTTCTGCACCATTAAAAAAATGTTGTTCAAATTAGGAAAAAACACATTTAATTATAAAAAATATCTGCACATTAATTATGTAACTAGTCGATTAAGAATATCCTGTCTTTTATTAAGGAATTACATCGCAAAATGCCATCATTTTATGATTTTTTTAAGTAAAACCAATATTATCGGCATCAACAAAAAAGATTTTTGAGTAATATCTAAAATAAAGATAAAATAAATAATCTAATGACAAAAAACGATGCATTAGTATAACGTGCTATAACGGAAAATATCAAAATATAGAAGCGACATAAACTGCTTTTACGTGTCCCGTTAAAAAAATATTGTAAACATTTTCGAATAAATGTTCTCAGTTCTTAGAAAATACGTTTTTCAATTATCTGTATTGTACAAGTAACAAGAATCTAGTCCGGTCGAGATAGCCGGTAGCTAAACCAAAGCCAACGGTCGGACGAAACAGTCTTGTTAATACCGGTCGGTATGTCAATTCGATTTGTTCAGAGGATTTATTTAATTACTGATTGTTATGTTATGGAGTTAGTATGAGCATATATATTGTTAAAAAATGCTTTTTTTTGTATATCATAGCTGCTCCTCCAACACAAACGCATTATATAAACTGTTTTATTACTTATTCTATTTTTTTAATTATTTTATTATCTCTCTAATATTTGATTTACCTTAATACGAAATTTTTAGACTAGATTATAATAGGTAGTTGCGTTACAATATTTAAAAATTACTTTTTATTGTTTATAAAAACTAATTATTTTCATATCTTTAAAGCCCATTATTTCAGCTCTTGCATTTTCTTTAATTTTATCCGTAACTATAATAATAAACTTTTTGCGTAATGGATGACCGTGTTCACCTTCATAACGTCTAGGATTTGATTTTATCTGCCCCTGAACCACGGCAGTTGGGTTATTTCAATCTTACCTGGATTAATATGATTATCGGTACCGGTATTTTAACAATGCTGTCTTTAACAATAAAATTACCTACCTGATAAAATTATGGCCTTTTTCGGAGTTTCTTGGAATAAAAAATCAGATCTGCGCTTTGGTCCAGAAAAAATTGTCGGTATAACGGTATCATAAAAGCGCTTTAAACAGCTTGTAGATACCGCAAAACATCTACTAGTGATCTTCGCATAACTTATAATTACAATAACTTTTTTCTAAAAGATCTTCACTTCCAGCCGCTTTAAGCCAACTGTCAAATTTAAAATTATTATATTTTTACTTGTAAAGTACTTACTAGTTTAAACATATTTTGCGTGAACCTATTAAACTTACTATCAGACGTAAAAAATTATAAATGTTAATAATAAAACCAACATACCTTACGGGATCTTGAGGTAATCTAAACAGTGATTTATTGCTACCACTTCTATTTGAACAATATAAATAAAGGCACTTATAACCAGGCATTTTTACAACCACAAAAATAAAAGTGTATAAAAAATAAATGTTTGAAAAATTAAATAATAACATAAGCTCTCGCACTATCGATATCGCCGCTCGAGCAAGCAATTTTCCGTGCGAATTTAAAATATCAACTGGATTTCTTACTATGTCTCAGATGGCTGGACATCCGTAGGAGGCGGATAGATTCGCTATGCATGCGTTAGATAGGCACTTTCGCATCTGGTATAGGTTTATCTGGGTCATTTGAACTAAATTGAATAAGTAGTTTTTTAGTAATATTTTTTTAAATATTTCACTAGGCCGCCATTTTGATTTGCCATATTGAATTTTTACCAAAATATTACCAGCTCATCCTCATATGACCCTGAATTTGTTATCAAAATTTCTAGTCAATCGGGTAAGCTATGCCGCGAACGGACAGACAGACAGACATGGCATCTTTCATGATTACAATAATTCCCTTTTATCCATCATATAATACTATTCTATTCGCGTTCAATATGTATGTCGTTCCTAATTGATATTCTAGATACGGAAACGGAATCCGAGTGTTATTTATGTATGCATCCGATCTTCGAATACTTGCAACCCCGCTTACAATTCTAATTGAAAATTCGTGCACCAAGAGCAATCATTTCATGTTAGCTGCCCTAAAAAAGAACATGCATTTGCCAGCAAACTACTGGAACAGCTATAATGATCCAAAAAATAAACGCTTATAGCCTGGCTTCTAAAATTGTCCTAATATTGATTTTAATCACAATGTTTTAATAAGTACTTTTTCTCGTCGTTTGAATTTAAACCTAATTTTTTAATCTAAAGGATCGAATATAATAATATCTATAAATCCTTGAATGCCATGTTCCTTGGTATGGCAAACACCACCCCACTACCATCATGTGATACCAAACTGGATATCAGTCTAATAACTATCATCCAACGATGGGATGTCTTTCGGTGCAATCATTTTTACGCTTTAATATTTTAGCTCTAATCTAATACTGTTTTTCTTTTTTGTTTTTCTTAAAATTTTTTATTAGTTGTTTGTCTTAGAATATACTTATACAGAGGAATTTCCTTTCCCGAGTATAAAACGCAGCTTTATAACAAACCGCTGATCAGGATATTCTGATCAGAGAAACATTCGAGTGCTAATTTTATTTTCTGAAATAAAATCGATATATTTTTTCCATGTATCTTATTTATTTATATTAGTTTATACACACTTTATAATCATTAACTTGATACAGGAAAAAATTTGAGTTAAATGTGAGTTAGACTTCGGACAAAATATTTATTTTTCCATTTACTGAAAGGTTCTAAAATTGTTTTTTCAACAACGCTTTGCCCTTTTCAAAAAAAAATTAATTTGGTTTTGCAAACCCTTTATCACATATCCAACATCTACCTTTCTACAGCAACCAAAATAATAATGTTTCACAAATCCAAGGATAATCTCATAAATTTGTTATTTACATCGGCTTTACCTGTTTGACAAACCTTTCTTTTCAAAAAAAGTATCTCGTACTCAACTGGTACAGGGTTTTGAACCAACAACAAAAAAGCTTGAATTTTCTTATATCACTAAAGTAAAGCTTAAATTAAAGCAATAATCTGTACATTAAGCTCCACTTTTATAATGGATTTTCTATGAGATTACTTCACCATTCATAGTTTTCTTTATTATTAATATGACAATATTCAAATTAATGTTCCAATATAATAATATTTTTTTTAAGCTCGTTGTTGAAAACTTTTGGACAAGTTTATGAAACAATAATAAAAAAATAGTTTACCATAACTTAGTTGATATATAAGGCTATCCTTTGGATGATATACAAAGCTTTTAGAAAATTATTTAATAATTGATTAAAGTCTGCATTTACAGAAATCTACTGACTCCAGTATCAAGATCCATTTTGCCCGATGACTGCTAAATAGGAATAATACCTTTTATCCGTTGCGAAAAAAATGATTGACTGTATCGCTAACATGCCGTGAAACTCGAACCTTTACTTGCAATATATTTTCCAAAACGACAACACTTACCTAAAACATTTTAGGTAGTTGCCCGACCTTAGAAAACACTATTCTTCACTTTGTTTTCCACATCTTTATTTTGAGATGTTCAATTTTGTTCACAATATTTAGTTTCTCTATAGTTTATTGAAATTAGGAAGCAGTATTATTTAAGACCAGATAGAAACTAAAGGTATATTTTTTTATTGAATCGATTTTAAGTATGTTGTAAAACACATTTTTTGTTTTAAATGTTTGCCACCTTGTTATTTTTAACTAAATATCTAAATGTAAGCACATCAGGTGGCAAAGACACACGTTTTGTGAATAAGGAATGAATACTCTACACAATTAGAGAATATATCTACACAAATATTATATTAGATAATGCAAAAAAACCTACTAAAAAAAATCAGATGTTTACTTGCCCTTGCTACTTGCTACGTCTGCTCTAAGATAGTAAGTATCTAATGGGAGCAGTAACATTTCTCTCGGTAAAAGATATCTGTAACAGTATAACTCGCTTTGCAAGCGAATACATTTTACTAAAAAGCAGGGGCGTGCAGTCCATGGAGGCAAGGAAAGCAGTGCTTCCCAAAAAAAAATTACAAAACATCTTCTAAAATGTCCTGTATGCTTGATTTCCTGTGAATCGAGCCAGAGGTTATTGAACTTTCCACAGGCTGTTTGCAATTTTTGCATTTCAGCCGCGTGCTTTAAGTGGGGGCGGAAGCTATCGTTGGAGTAGGTTCTTTGTTTGAACGGGTATCCGTGTGTTGTGACGTACGTCGCGTCATGTATGGTGCGATATGGAAGACAAACATAAGGATGTGGATATGCAAATACCGTCAACTTCGGCTCTCGGTAATAACGTTGAAAATGTTGGAGAATTTAATAAGAAGAGTGTGTGTGAATGTGTGTGGGTCTTAATAATAAAGGGATTTTCAACATTAAACTTCGCTGATAAGCTTCAAATAATTTCCAAAGGAAGGACAAAACCGCCTATGAAAAATTTAACCACAAAAATGAAAGACTGTATTAAACATTTTTATCCGGAAAAACAATACGAACAATTTAAATGGCTAACAGGGTGTAAAAATATAAGTAAATTATTTTGTTGGTCATGTTTACTTTTTGAAAATGAAAAAGGTCTCTGGAATAAAACTGGTTTTACCAATTTTAACAATTTCCATAAAGCTGTAAAAAGACACATTATGTCCAAAGTGCATTTGCAGGCCGTCATAAAAGAAAAAGTCGTCAGCAAAACCAGAATTGAACACACCCTTAATAAACAGTTGGAAATTAGTGACCGCCAACACAATGAACTAGTCGATAAAAATAGGCAAATATTTAGAAGACTTATTTATCGATGTTGTTTGTTTTCTCGGACAGTGCGAATTGGGATTTAGAGATCATGACGAAACAAGGGTTTTTCAATTCAATCAATTTCAATTTTCAAGATTTACTTAGTTTAATGGCTAAATATGATGATTGCTTAAAAAATCATTTAGAGCAGCAAACAACTGATATCACTAATTTTAGCCAATTATCTATAGTAATACGCTACGTTAAAACGGACGGAAGTATTCAAGAGCGATTTTTAGGTTTTAAGAATGTGTCCGAAAATCGTACAGCAGATGCACCTTAGTTTATAACGTTATTAAAGAAATTAATGGACAGAAAAAAATAGTTGTTCAAAGCTATGATGGAGCTGCAGTGATGGCAGGACAATTAGGGGGTCTGCAAGCTAAAATTCGAGAAACTTTCCCAAGTGCTGTGTTTGTCTATTGTTTTGCTCATAAATTAAATTTAGTTTTATCCCAGTTCATCAAACACATTAAAGAGTGTAAAGTATTTTTCATTGCTTTACGTGGCATGGCTGCTTTTTTTCCAAATCCACAAAACGTACACAAGCTTTGGACTCCATTGTCTACAAACGATTGCCCAAAGTAGCTCCTACTAGGTGGAACTACAATGGAAGACCTTTGTTAACAGTATCTGAAAATCGTGAATCACTGATTGAACTATTTGAGAATATAATAGAAAATAATGAAACGTGGGACTCAGAAGCAATAAATAGTTCGAGGGGGTATTTGGACTGTTTGAAACGAGATTTTATTTTTAATTATTTGTTGAACATATTTTCAGAAATATTTCCATTCTCGGACAATGTTTTTAATATATTACAAACTAAAACAAATGATATTGCTTTTTGCCTTGATTTTAAGTCCATGTTAAGCCAAAAAAGAGATGACTTTGACCTATTTTGGGAGAAAACGATGACGTTAAATGTAGAGCCACAAGCCAAGCGTCTTCGAACAGACAAGGTCGGAGGTGTTCAAACATCATACAGACGCGTCTTTTATGAAATAATCGATCAAATTCAGCAACAAATAAACTATAGATTTAACGGTTTAAATGATTTTAAATTCCTCGAGCTCTGCAATTTTGATGTATTTAAAGGAAAAACTTTTCCAGAAGATGCGTTTAAATCTCTTCTTCTTCACTATGGCCAGTTCTTCGACCGAGTGTTACTGCGATCTGAACTAAAAGTGATTTACGAAACTGATGACTATAGCGCAAAAAATAACGCTAAGGAACTAATGCAATTTTTAAAAGACAAGGAGCTAGAAGATGCCTACACCCAAGTGTCGAAATTGTGTGAATTAGTATTGATAATACCTGCCACAAGTTCTCATCAGTAGAATGCAATTTATCAACACTTAAGGTATACAACATTTCGTGAGAAATTCAACGGGGCAGGAGAGACTTTCGCATACATCGCTGTTGTCCATTGAAAATAAACTTCTCCAAAATATGTCGGAGCATCGACGTTTTTATGATGACGTCATTGACGAATTTGTAAAAAATGATCGAAGAATCGAATTACATTACAAATAGGTAAGTTTCTAAAAATTGCTTCCCTTTCTTAAAATTTCACCGCACGCCCCTGTTAAAAAGAGCTCTAGGCATCACCCTCTAGACCAGAGAGTTCTAATATACCATGTTTTGAGTTTCTGTTCTGATTCAATGCTACAAGAGCTGATATCACATGCACTAATCATCGTTTGCCATCTTGCGAAACTAACTGCAAATTCCGTTGGAGTCAATGCAAATGCAAATACAAGGCAGTTAATCAAATAGTCAAATTTTTAAAATGCACCACTATTCATTGTTCAGTGTCATTTACCTGTCTTGATTCCTACATTATCTAAATCGAATAAAGAATAGGTACTTAGCTTCAACTTAACTCAATATCTATCTTCCTACTGCAAGCAAAATGTTAATGTTCTGCAAATACGAGGAAAAGTCTCATACATTTGTAGTTGCATGGACTTGACAGTATTCAAATTAATTTTTCAGTATTACGGTAATTTTTTAAAGCGATGATGACGAGTTTTGAACTAGTCTACGGAGCAATAATAAAAAAATAGTTCACCGTGGTCTACTTGATATATAAGGCTAGCTTTGAGATTTACTTCGTAATTGATTTTGGAAGGACTTGCTCTCAGGCCTGCCATATAGTCTGCATTTACTGAAAGAAATCTTCTGACTCCATTATCAAAAATCCACTTTTCCCGAGGATTTTTGAATAGGAACATTACCTTTTAGTCAACTTTTGGAGAACTTTTGACAAAAATTATGATTAACATCGCTGCTATGCTGTGAAACTTGAAAATTTGCCATATTTTTTCCAAAGCGAGAATCCTTTCCTAAATTATTTTAAGCAATTACCCTACCTAAAAAACACTATTCTTGTTTTTGTTTTCCAGAATAATCTATAAATGGCATATTGCTTCTGACTCCAGAAGTGCTCCCCATACACTCTCCAAATTTTACGCCGATCATCCATCAATAATTAATATATAAAACATAAAAAACTAAAAACCTCAGACGAAACTTGACCATAGTTTTTATTTGATCTCCAGAACACATTACTGACACCTAGAGAAAATCAGCCACAGACAACCCTCATCCTCTACACCTATACCATAAAGATCTTATATCGATGATTTGTACTTTTATTCATAACCTTAACATCACTGAATATGACTTTCTAGAGGAAAATAGTAAACTCCAAGAATTCTTAAAAAGCTCTCCAAAAGAGCTTCTACTGAATAAACTCAGCAGAAAAAATCAAACAGTATAATATCATCTCCTTATAGGACATTCCAGATTAACCAATTTCTATGTATTAAACAATGATACCACCATGTGAACACTACGACATCCCACTCACAATTAATCACATATTCACTGAATTCAGTGCTGTATCTATTTTGAAAAACTCTCATAATATATCTACTGAGAACCTACACGGCATTAGCTCCAGAACCTAAAAATATTCAAAATATCCTAAATTTTCTTAAAAAAGCTAATTTATCTGGAAAATATAATACAATCCTCTATACATAAATATGATTAACTGAAGGAACATTACGTAACGCTTAGGTGCTGTTGCGCATCTCTTTAAATTCTCTCTCCGCCTTATTTTGACTTGTTCATCCTTACTACCGTATTTCAGTTTTTCGATATCCTACTTAAAATAGGAAGCAGTGTTATTTACGACGAAATTCAAACTGAAGAAATATGTATTCTTGAAACGTTTTAAGTCAGAACGAATACATATTTAACTCGATTTCAAATTTTCATCCATTGTTAATGTTAACTGAATACGTAAATGCATCCAGGTGGCAAATGACTACTTCCGTGAATAAGAAATGAATGTCCAATTACAGAAAATATCTACATACATATTATTTTAGATAATACATAAAACGTTTACCTCGACGTTCATTAAAAAACATCAGACGTTTACTTATCTAAACTTCCGTTTTCTTAAGGACGTCACGGTTGATTAGCCTGCTTTAAGAAAGTCTTTGTAGATGTAGTTATAGCTCAAACTCGATGAAAGACTTGGGTATCAGTTATATAAGCTTTGCTAGCAAATTATTTTACTAAAAAGCTCAGCTAGATAACACAGTTCTAACATACCACGTTTTGAATTTTCGCTTTGACCTCGATTTTGATATTTTCAGCACTTCACATAGTTTGCTAGCAATGCTACAAGAGCTGATATCACATTCCGTTGGAGTCAGTTGGTGATATTTCGAACTCTGCATTTCATATAAAGATTAACAGTAATGGAAATACAAGAAAGTTAATCAAATAGTAAAATCTTTAAAATGCAATATTAGTTATTTACAGTTATCTGTTTTAATACTTGTATTATCTAAACTGAGTGGAGGGTACTCAATTTATTTAGTCCAACATCTACCTTTCTATTGCAGCAAAATATTACCTTCCACAAATCCCAGGATAACTCTCATAATTGGCTTTACCTGCTTCGCAATTCTTTCTTCTCAAAAAATTGTGTCCCGTACTCAAATGGTTCCAGGGTTTTGAAACATTCCCAAAAAATATGGAGTTTGTGATTTCAATAAATTAAGGAAGTTCTCTCACAGTAAGCTTTACTATAATAAGTTGAACTGTCCGTGTGATGACTTCATCGTCCACACTTTTCATTGTCAGTATTGTGGTAATTTTTTTAAAGCTAGATCTATGATGACGACTTTTGGACTAGTCTAAAGAGCAATAATAAAAAAATAGTTCCGCATTGTTTAGTTCATATATAAAGCTAACTTTTAGATACTATACAAAGCTCTTAGAAATGATTAATTTGCTAACTGATTTTGGAATGGCCTAACCTCGGTCCTGTCATAAAGTATGTATTTATTCGAGCATTTATTGAAAGAAACCTACTGACTCCAGTATCAAAACCCATTTTGTCCGATGATTGTTGAACAGGGATATTACCATTTATTCTGTTTCTGGAGAACGTTTGATAAACATTATGATTAACATTGCTGCCATGCTGTGAAACTTGCATCTTCCCCTGCAATATTTTTCAAAGCGAACCCTTTAATAAATCATGATAAGCAGTTGCCCGATCTAAGAAAACACTATTCCACACTCTGTTTTCCACATTTTTATTTTGACGTGTTTATCTTGACCACAATATTTCAGTTTTTCGATAGCTTACTGAAAATAGGAAGCTTTATTATTTAAGGCGAAATTCAAACTGAAGAGCTATTTGTCGTTTATAGTCAAAACGAATTTAGCTTTAACTCAATTTAAAAGCAGATTTGAAATACAATTTTTGTTTTAAATATTCGTCCACATTTTGTTATTATTAACAAAATATCTAAATACATGCATGGCATAATGCAAAAAGACACGTGGATAAGAAATAAATACGCTGCTCAATTGCAGAACATATCCACATAAATATTATATTAGAAAATACATAAAACGTTTACTGAAAAAACCAGATGTTTACTAATATAAAGTTATATTTTCTTAAGGACCCAACGGCGTTGGTCTGCTCTAAGGCAGTAAGTCCCTATTGAATGTAGTAACAATTCAAACTTGGAAAAAGATTTGCGCGTCAGTGGTACCTGCTTTTTAAGGGTATACCATTTACTAAAAAGGGCTCTATGCGTCTCTCTCAACATAAGACAGTTTTTGAGTTTCCGTTTTGACCTCGGTTGTGACATTTTCTGCACTTCATAGCTTGCTACAAGAGCTGATATTCCATGCGCTAGTCATCGTCTGCCATACTGTGAAACTAACTACAGATTCAATTGGAGTCAACTGAGAACCAGGACTGGTACCTTCTTCTATCATAAGGGACTGTGCACATGCATTGGTCACGCCTTTGTGCTTTATTTTCAACCGTTCTCTTAAAAATTGCGTTTTCCCCGAACTGTGGAAGGTAGCACATATATGCTCCATTCTGAACTCAGGCAAACCGAATCTTGTAACAAATTATATACCTATCGTAAAACTCCTCAATTTCGCAAAGGCTTTCGAGATGGCTTTATGTAAACATATTTCTGATCACGTAAAAGATCTAAATCTAACGCAACAACACGGATTTTACAAACAATAACAAACTAGGCTTGTTTTCCCAATTTATATATCAATCGTTTAAAAATAAAAATCAAGTAGATACAATTTTTCAGACTTCTATAAAGCCTTTGATAGGTTGTACCACAACATAGCGCTTGAAAAAATGCGGGCCATGGGTTTTGATGAAAGCTGAATTTTATTTTTTACTTCTTACTTGATAAATTGCCTGCAATTCATTAAATACTCCGTATATAAGTCGAATACATTCATTGCTACTAGCGGAGCACCAATATTTTTCAATGATATTACAACAAGTATTGCCATCAGGAGATTGGTTTTCGCCGACGACTTCAAATTTTTTTGCGAAATTTTAAAACCCGAAGACTGCATTGTCCTTCAAAACGACTTGAACTGGATCGTGGAGTGATGCGCCCACAACAAATTACCTTTAAATATTAGTAACTGTAAAAATGTATTTTTTTCAATTAAGCCATGTGATGTCGACTTTCCCTATAAAATAAAAGAGGGTTTCCCTGATACAATATAAGAGTGTAAAGGACCTAGGCGTGTACCTGGACACACCTAGGATACTGTCCTTCTCACGGCACATTCACGAGACCCCAAAATCTAATACGCCCTGTACATTCTTTTAATGATGTTTCGTGCTTCAAAACACTATACAATTCTCTTGTAGAACCTAAACTGAACTATGCATCACTAATTTGATCACCAATCATATCGACAGGCGACAGCGCCCATATTATGAACCTAGATATTTTCAATCTCAGTTTGTATAAATTTACAAAAACAGCACTACTACGCCTTACTCTAAGATGGAAAGTATTTTCGTTAGCACTTACTGTGATTATTTATTACTTTATTAGTTGGTTATTAATGTAAATGCTGTTATTACTTTGTATGTACAGAATGTCTCAAATTGGTTGTCCCCTAATGGAAAAATAGGAAATCATAAGAGATATTAAAATTCTGATACCTTTTCCTGGAGTTCTTTCTTTCAGCAGATTATAATGGCACCAAAAGATCATGGCTATCGCAACCCATCCCGAAGCTACGGGGTGGTTTCAAAATGTTGCTACTTTTAAAATAGTCCTTTATTTACTATCGGAGATACATCAAATCTGAAAATACGTTTTGAAGGCACTTTTTGATGTAAAATCCAGTGGTGTGGCGCAACACTTTTTTTTTGGACTACTGTTTTTGACATATGACCCGAATATGTACTTTTTTAAATGGGACACAGGAAAACAGTGTAACACACTTTATATTATTCTTTTTTTTTAATACCAAAATATCGGAAAAACCGTTTATTATAAAAATAAAGATATTAGGTAGACATGGAATAGTAAATTTAACTTGTATCAATCATTGTACAGAAACTACCTAAACCTGTCTTTTTTCTTAATGGGAAACCCCGTATTTTACCGGGTTACCAAATTTATTTATTTTTGTGATGAAAATGATTTGGTACCTAAATTTGATTCTCAGACCAAATTTTACAAAAAATACATTCTACAGTACTGATTTTGGACTATTGTTCTCATATATCCTATTATTAGATATTTTTGACTTTAAAAAATTTTAATATTGAGCTATTTAAATAATTTATTTCGCAAAAAAAATAGCAACAACAAAAAAATTTACAGCAGAAGTCAACAGTAATTAAAAAAGTAAAGTGAAACCACCAAAGAGCAGCAAAACAAAAAGTCGAGGGGGAGGGGTAAAATCAGGTGACCTAGCTGGCCATCGGATAGGCCCTACATTACCGATATATTGCTGCCCAAATTTTATATCTAGGTACTCACTTCTTGCACTAGTATTGTGTGTTAGGGCTCCGTCGTGTTGAAAATAAAGTTTTTCACGTTCTAGCAGGGGTATATTATCTCTATATGTTGTGATATTTCTTTCCAAAATATTAAGGTAACGTTGTGAAATTGATAAATTTCATATCCAATAACTCTCTTGCCTAAATAACGCGTTCTATGCGTTGAAGCCAAATCTACCCTAGTGAATCCGGTTGAGTTGCTGATGAGGGTTTGAGTCAGTCCATTGGTAATTAATATATCTATTAAAAATTCCCGAACTTGTGATGCGTGATTCATCGGTCCATATAATATTATTGCCAAAAAGATTGTCCTTGGAGTTTATCTAGGTACCAATCGCAGAATTGTATTCTCCTTTCTGCATTTCTAGGATATAGTAGCTGAGTTTTTCTTACCCTGTAGCATTAAACTTATTTTTCTTTAGAATTTTTGAAGATGTCGCACGAGAAACGCCAATGTCAGCTTCGATTTTTCTGCATGATGTGTTCAGATTTGCAGTGACACAATCAATTATATTTATTGTTGTATTTTCATTATTCTCTTAATGATATTTTTTTGTCCTCATTCTTTCAAAATTTCCAAAATTTATGAGATTGTCCTCAAGGGGTTGAAAAATCTTCAGGCTTGGCTGAGGCCGTTCTGGATATATCTCAAAATATAAATTTGACGCAAATTATGACATTTCAATATAGTCTTCCAACATACCGAATTTTTCAAAATGTTTGTATCTCTGCATTTTATATCAAAAAGAAGAGACTTTTCTGAAAACTAATTATTGTAATTGGACTTTTGCACTGACAAATGATTTCATAGATCTGAATTTATCGGACAGAAAAAAATCGTTATTTTATTTATCGTCCATGGCACACTACATTTTGTAAATACATTTTCTTCCTTAATTGCAATACGATGCGACATGTATTCCAATAAAAATGTACGCCTGTCTGAATATAAAAAAAATGTTTCAAAATAATATTTTATATATTAATTAATTTAAATTAAATTAACAATACCATGGCCCCCTACTATCTTTTTTATACCAAAAAATGTTTCCTATTTTTTGGTATTAAAAAAATAAATAACATAAAGTGTGTTACACTATTTTAACCGCAAAAAAATACCGTATTTAACGAGCTATAAAAATACAGGGTGTCCCATTTAAAAAAATACATGTGCCATATGTCAAAAACAGTAGCCCAAAAAAATTTTGATCCACACTACTGGCTTTTACATCAAAAAGTGCCTTCAAAACGTGTTTTCAGATTTTATGTATCTCCGATAGTGAAAGACTATTTTAAAAGTAGCAAAATTTGAAAACCACCCCATAGCTCCTTGACGGATCGCGATAGCCATGATTTATTTGTGTCATTATAACCTTCTAAAAAAAAGAACTTGAAGATGAGGTATCAGAATTTTAATATCTCCTATGATTTCCAATTTTTCTATCAGTGACAACCAATTTAAGACACCCTGTACTTATTTAGTGTAGTAAAATTTAAATACGTTATTGAAACTATATATCAGTTTAAATTGTCTTGTAATTGTTTATCTACCTGTAAGCTGACACTATGTAAATAATTAAATAAATAAATAACATTTAAAACCTTTTATGCGTTTCATTTAAATATTAACAGTAATCAGAATACACGACAAATCAATCTCCAATCTCTAAAATGCACCATTAGTTATTAATCAGTGTCAATTAGCTAGTATGCATTACCTAATTCAAGTAAAAGTAATCTGTTTATTAAGCTCTAAAATCATGTAGCAGGCATAGTAAATGTCCATGTACTCGGATATGCTTTTGTTCAAAACCCCTAAAAGGGTGATGGATAGCGCCATAGATTCAGACTAAAATATGTATTACCATTAGACCTTTATTAATTAAAGGAATTAAGGTCAGAATAATACGTACAGTCAAAATCAACTATTCTAATCTGGTGCTAAAAAACAACTTTATCCTAAATTTTTCCATTTATTTTATCTGTATTATAATTTATTTTAACTGTAATACAAAATGTGATTTACTTTCCGCTCTGATGTTAATATCAAAATGTACAGTAAAATAACACGTATTTAATAATTATTGTTTCTTAACATAAATATTTGTTGATTTGAACACAGCCTGGGAGAAAATAGATTGCTCTGTTTATTTTAATTTCATTTTTTTTTTCACGTAAATGAATTTCCAGTTCAATTGAAAACTTATCACGGGACTTATCCCGAAGTCATTTAAAAAGATTGATTGATAGATTTCAGAGTGTATTTGAAATATATTTTTGTTTTCATTTTTAGATTAGTCGAGAACATTGTAGAAAACTTTTCTGCTCAGTCTTTGATAATAGAGAAGTCGCCCTTTTGAATAAAGGTTTAAATTTTGCAGCCTCCAGTAAAAAATAGTTCACCAACTATTATAGCGAATATCGAAAGTTTCATTCAATACGTGCCAGAGTCTACTAAGGGATTCATTAGAGAGGCTTGCAGTCAAAATATGTTTCTCGTAAAGATACTGAAGTTATCCAAGGACTGAAGAAAAAAGAATGTTTAGCTGTTGGATCACCAACTTACAATATTTCGAAATGGTTAGTAGAAGAATTCAGCAAATTAAATATCTCTTACGATAAATTTGAGGTTACTAACTCGTTAGAATTCGTAAATAAAATTAAGAATGTTCACTTAAAAGAAGGTGAAATTTTACCATCTTCTGATGTAAGCTCATTGTTTTTTAGTGTACCCATACCACTAGCTTTAGAGTACCTAAATGAACTACTTGAATTCAATAATTATGTATGAATCGAAATTTTTTTCAGTTCAACAATAAATATTATAAACAATTTGAGGGAACTGCGATGGACAATTATCCCCGTCCTTGAAAATTTGTTTATAGGTAGATTAGAAACCTAATTTAAAAAAGAACTCAAGTATTTCCCAAGGGTGTGGTATAGATACGTAGACGATATATTTGCTATTTTTGATACTAAAACAGAAAATATGGACACTTTCTTAGAAACATTGAACAATAAATCTTCGTCCATTAATTTTACGTACGAAAAGGAGGACAATGGGCAATTACCTTTTCTCGACACGTTAGTTACCAGAAATAACGATAAATTAGAATTTGATATTTATAGAAAATTTACTGATACTGATAGGTATATGGCATCTGACTCAATTCAATGCCGTCAACACCAAATGGCAGCATTTTATTTCTTAACTCACAGGTTAGTCAATTTTCCATTAAATAAAGAACGAATTAACAATGAAATGAATCGGATTAAAAATATCTAAAAGTAATGGATATAATGATATCTTTGTACATAAATTAGTAAATAAACATAAGCATAAGAAAATGTTAAAAGATGCCATTACTCTTCAAGCACCTGAGGCTCCCGATAAGTTGATAGTAATCCCATACGATCCCAGATATACAAGAGGTCTAGGAAAAGTATTTAAAAACGTAGGTTTTAAAATAGCCTTCAAAACGGAGAACAGTTTGAGAAATCTCCTTGGAAACCGTAAAGACAAAGTCGATTTGAAGGAGAGGAGTGGCATCTATGAAATTAGCTTAAATGACTTTAATTAGCTGTAATGACTGCGATCTAAAATATGTTGGGCAAAGTAAACGCTCCATAAACATTCGTTTTAAAGAACACATGGCACATTTAAGATACGGAAAAAAAGAAAAGTCAAGCGTTGCTCAACATGCTTTGAAAAACAATCACCAAATAGGAATAAATAATCTTAGGTTAATTAAAAATGTATCTAATAATAGATTATTGAATGCATTTGAGAGTATAGAAATAGATTAGGATAAGTTTATTTAGCTTATATCATCTGCTGATGATGCTAACTTGGTTAGCGAAACGCGCGTCCAAAACGTAACAAGTTGTGGTGTAGTGTGGTTAGAACTCTAGTATTTTGATCTATCTTCCACCACAGGTTCCAGTGTTAGGACTAAGACTGAATTGCTAAAACTGAAAATTTAAAATCTAGAACTGAAAATCTAGTATAGATTTGGATAGAATGATGGAACAAAAAAGTAAATACAAATAAGTATGTTGGTCCAAAAATAATAATATTCATCAGAGCAATTTCGGCTTTCTTCCAAGCAAGTCCTATTATTATTATTGATGTTTTTTTGGTTGCATCTAATACTCAAAATCAATTTCAAAGGAAAGGGGTCAAATAGTAAAATTGACATTGCATTTTAAACATCAGTAAGCTTTTTCGTGTAATTAGATTATTCATGTATGGATGACATACTGAGGATGAAAATGTCATTCAGGTTATACGCTATTAATCGCTATAGATTTTTATTAAAATATGTGTTGCACAGTTAGTCAGTCTTCGGATCAGCCCGTACTTAGCCATAGTACTTTTTAATTTACAATTGATGCTTAAACTGCAATAGGTTTCACTATGTGGATGACTTTTTTAAAGAAAACTGCCAGTTAGGCTAATGTCATTTAAACACTATAGCCTTTATTAAAATATGTGTTGCGAATGTTGGTTAGTCCTCGAGTAAGTCCGAACTTAGCCATACCCTTTTTTAATTTGCCTTTGATGACTAGGTTACAATAAGGTTTACTATACCGATGACTTGACCGATGATGGAAAATGCTAGTCAGGTTACACTCATACCACTATATCTTTTAGTAGAATATGTTTGCAAATGTCCTTTTTCAAACCAACCAGAAGTCAGCCACACCAGTTTTCATTTGCTTTTAATTACTGGGTAGTAGTAGGTTTCACTATATAGATGATTTCTTTAAATGAAAATGACAAACAAGCTAAACTCATTTATTCCTACAATTTTTATAACAATATACACTACTCGAAGCAATAAAAAGGTGCATATTACATCATATACATGCATCAAATTTGTTTAATAACTTATTTTAAAAATATAATTTTTATCAAGTAGTTTGTGAATCGACCCGTGTAACAGAGAACACTCGTACTTTAATTGACCTAATAATTGCTTCTTCCATAGATCTTGTAACGAATGTTGATATGATACCCATGTAAGCATTCCTTGATTAGTGGCTTAGTTAAAATAAAGAAACAAAAATGTAGGCGTTTTTTTCATATTTTTTGTAATTTTTCTAGTTTTGTTTTAGATATATTTTTAAGTGAACTGTTTATTGGGACCATATATTTAACTTCACAGATATAAATGATATGATCACTTTTTGGAATAATAATGTTAATTCTTTTTTTGACATATTTGCTCCATCTAAAACTGTTAGGATTTCTAAGCACCCTGCGCCGTGGCTTACTGAAAACTTAAAACTAATTCTAAAACTAGTGAGGCTAGAATAAATATAAAGACTTAAGAAAATTTGCAAATCACTCTGTAAAAGAGGTGTTTTAAAAAACGCTGAAATACTTTATCCAAATATTTCTAGTAATAGTACAAATCCTACATTTAACTGTAATCCAAATATCCTAAACAATCATTTTATTAACTCAGTTCATTTAATTCCAAATTATGCTTTAAATATAATCAGTAAGTACAGGAATTACCGTAATGTACCAGGCAGTTTCATTTTTCAAAATCTTTGATTCTATAAGAAGTTATGCTTTGGGAGTTAAAAATCAAAATTTGAAAATGCTCTCATGATTGTTTCCATATCTCTTGAATCATTTGACCCATATAGTTGATACTTGCTTACTTACAAGTACTTTTCCCGATGAATGGAAACAAGCAAACATAATCCCTGTTCCTAAATGTAATGATCCTACTAAGTCAAGTCATTATAGGCCAATAAGCATTCAGCCCACTTTATTGAAGGTCTTGGAAAAGGTTGTTGCTCAACAATTGAATTCTTATGTGAGTGGCTCTGGTATTCTGCCTGTGGTGCAATCAGGACTTAGGCCTCAACATAGTACTTGTAGAGCACTCCTTAAAGACTCAGATGGTATTTTTACCATATTGGACAGAGGACTGAATACCTGCTTGATTTTAGCAAGGCTTCGACACACTGGGCCATGGTTTGCTCTATGATAAATTGTATTACTTTGGCTCACCTGAGAACGTAATTTCATTTTTTAAAAGTTACCTAACCCAATAAAAATAAAGGGTAGTTTTAACGGTAATAAATCAGAGTTTTTAAGTATGAAAAAGTGTGTCCCGCAGGGTAGTATTTCGGGTTCTCTTTTAGTAGATATCTGTATACATCTGATTTTTATACGTAATTAAAACACTGCAACATTCATTTATATGCAGATAATTCTCAAATTTACTTTTCTTTCTTACTTTCTGAATCACCTACTAGAATTTTAATTATTAATGACAACCTTGCTATCGTACATAATGTGTCCAAAGCGCACTCCCTTACTCTCATCGAATCTAAACCGGAAGTCTTGCTGATTGGCAAAAGTAGTAAAACTTTGCAGAACAATAACGATTTTGTCATTTCTCTTAACGGTACTGATCTTCGGATCTCTGAAAGTTGTAGGAACTTGGGAGTATACTTTGATTCTAGATTGAGGAGTCATGTAAATAACTTATTATAAAAATCCTATTTTAATCTAAAGCTGTTATACTTATAGACACAAAGATATTTTGGGTACTTAAATGAAACTTATGTTTTGGGTACTTATACAAATTATGTGATTCTTTAATTTTGTCGTTTATTTTATATTGCGATGTAGTGTATTGGCCGTCTTTGCGTCACTAGTAAAAATACTCACTGCAAAAATTACGAAATGCCTGTATACATTTTTCGCTCAATTTACGTAAATTTGATTACATTTTCATGATTCTCATTGGCTAAATTTGGACCAGCGGTTCCAAGTTCATATGGCCTGTTTAATTATTCACAATTAACGAGAAGAGAACTCTATTAAATATTCATTTAAAAATGATGTAAAAGAAATAAGGTACATAATCCATTAACTAGATCTGCATTCCTCTACGACATTCCCAGACACCGTACACGTTTATTTCAGCGTTCATTCTCATTTAATTCAACAAATATCTTCAATAAAACCCCCGAAATTATCAAGATGTCCCTCAGTATCCAAAAGAAAATTAAAGAATTTGTGTTGAGAGAGAGTCGGTAGATTGTGTGCCTTCTACATTTCTTTGTGTGTAGAGTTTATTTAATATATAGGGTCAATACTTATATTTAAGTTAAGTTTATTTAGTGTTTCACGGTGGTTGCGTTTAAGAGCATTAATTTGAACGTCGCCTTCATTCTAATAATCTTTGTATTTATCTCTTACATACATAATCCTCTTTTCCTTGGTTCTGTAGATGTCCTTATATATTACAAATAATCAAACACTATTATTTAATTAGTTATTGATTATTATGTATGTTTTATTATATCGATGACTTCTTTAAATTAAATGGCTTTTCGGATCAGCCCAAAGTTAGACGTACCTTTTTATGTTTTTGAGTATAAATTTGCACTAGGTTTAAAAATGGTTAAATAAAAGACGCAATGGTCTTTCATTTTGTATTTTACCAAATTATTGCATCGCGTTAATGTTTCTAATGCGAATAACCACTCTCCCAAGACACAATAACCTATGAAATAAGATTTGCGTAAGATCTATCTTCTCCGCTAAAGATTAATAATATTTTCCATGTAATTTTCATCTAACGAGACTTCGAATGGAACTGTTTACACCCTAAAATATCCGGAAATAACGTGCCAAATCGCTAAATATATTAATGGCGCATTATGTATACGTTGAAAAACGACATCGATATAAGTAGAGGAAATGGTGATACAGCATATGCCGTCAGCTGTCACTGCCGTCCTGAACACTTACCCTTACAAGTGAGTGAAGCCAAAGGAAGGTAATACTTAATCTGTCTTCATTTTTCCTTCACTTCCTTTTTTTAATGGGAGTGTTTTATGACGTATAATAATCCTTAACTACCTCGGATGTTAGTGGTTGTTTTTTGCCCCAAAAGAGTATTTATCACTAAATATTCATATTTTGAAACAGATCATTTTAAATTACTTTCATTTCAATATCTACTTGATTAAACGGTTTTATAAAATATCCAAGAGTGTAAGGCATTAGTTTCATTTGTCTTATAAATTGGAGTACCTGTTAGACAATTAATGCTTAAATAAATTTTAATTACTTATTAAAAAGTCAGAATGCAAGCAAAAATGGGGCTTGTCTTTTTTTAGCATTATAGAAACATGAAACTGGAACAACGATTACAAAAGAATTCCAGAATTTTAAAAGACTATTGTATTTTCAACCTGTATATGCAATTGAGGCAATATGAAGTATTTGTATGTATTTGGCTCGGTATTTAGTTTTTAAATTTCACTTCCGGTCTGACCGGAAACGCCACCGAAAGTAAGGATTTTGTGCGTAAACCCAAATAATTTTGTCCTGATCTCAAAGACAGGTAGATGTATATATGTAATTATACACATGTATGTATACCTTATTATTATTATATTATTCGAAGATTCGATTCACACATCTCAAAAGTTTAAAATATAAATGTATAAATCTATATCTTTTTAAAATTAGGAAAAGAAGCTTTGTTGATTTGTGTTCAGGTTTCATGGTTTCTACGTATGAAAACTTGCTTCTGGTGGCATGTCCGGTTAAACCGGAAGTGCAATTTAAAAACCAGATAAAAGAAATATTTCATGCAATACCAACTACAAAAAAAATATTAATAATACAATGTAAAAATAAGACAAAACTTGGTTTTTACACTATTTTTTATCTAATGTTCATTTGATTTTTTGACTCTATATTCAGGCGGAAAAATAACAACCTAAACCGAGACGTGAACCCAGTTTTAGATTTTTCCTTTAGTTTAAAAGTGAATCAATAAAATTGTGTTACCCTCTATCGTTAAACATTCTGTACAAATCTATAAAACAACTTTAGTTATGAATTTGATTAAATAGTATACAAAAGCTAAACAATTCTAATTAAAAAATTGCAAAGGAATATTTTAATTGTTGCTCCAGGGCTCCCGCGGAAAGTCATCTGCTGATTAATTTGTATTGTGATCCCGATTATGAATAATTAATTGAAGATTCGGTTGTCAGGTATAGAATGCAAATTGCAACTATAATAACCAAAATTCTTTAGAGTGAAGTAAGTGACCGATTCATTATCATTTAATAGATAAAAGCATAATAATTGTGTTCAAGAAGACAAAGCACACATTATTATAGGCAGAAAATCAATCGGAGTACATACACCTCAACATTCTTATGTGCAAATATCATCAAAACCGCCCACGCAATTATTGGCAATTATGTCAATAATAAAATTAGATGAACTGCCGATTTATAAATAATTTATAATTAGAGCTGATGGTTTTAACATCTGTTTTTAATATGTACATAAATATTTTTAAATCCAACTGACTCCACAGATATAAACAAAACAGGACAATAAATAAAATAGTTAATTGAGAAACGAATAGTTATTGAGGCTAATTGCAATAAATTGACAGACACAGGATATTATATTGAACTGCAACGATTTTTCTGGGTGTGCAGGGTGACTTAAAAAGTGTCATCACAAACACAAACTTCAATTCGTTCTTTCGTGAAGAATACATACAAACACTCCAAGAAACGAGTAAAAATCGATGTTACCTCATGTCATATAAGGTCCCGGTTTCTTTGTGTGTCGGGGCTCGTCGGAGAAATATTTGAAAGAGACTCACCTTGATTTCTCCTAAAATTCCCACAAAAACGGCAATAACACAGACAAATGTGGCTGACCGCAACATTTTCAATAGTTTTTTTTTCACTAGAAACACACACCGCACCGAACCGAACTCTCTAGGATGGAAACGCAACTATAACTGCTCCACCTACTATCAGAGGAGTTCGCATGCGCTCCCCATGTGAGTCATCGGCAAAATTGTCGCCTTCCTTATTCAACTCCTCAAGCGCGATAAAGAAGACCGACCGTGGCAAACCTGACGATGAAATGGCCTACGTTGGTATCTGAGGCCGTTATTTCGTCTCGCCGAGATCCGTTTGGGTTAGGAGTTGGATTAACGATAATCTGATAAGAATTTGATTGGCTTGGCTCTTATCATTCAGTCCACCTATAAGTGGTAATTAATCACTTGCGCTCGTGAGTTTGCTCTGATTATTCGGATAAGATATTAAAGTTTGCCCGAGCGCTACTAATTTTTTATCGGATTGTTCGCAAAATGACACATGGGAATTAATTCGACATGAGAAGGCGTGAAGTCCGAAAATTTCGATGCGAAAGCATCCTTCCATGCATGTAAATAAATCTCACAGTCAACATAATTTAAATCTGAATTTATTTCAAAATAAATAAGATTTAAATTACGGTAGGTGACGTTACTTAGTCATGCTGTTACAAGCCGCTACCGCATCAGTGCCGGTCTGGCCGCTGAGAGGCTGCTGGACTTCCGTCTTTGTAGCAAAGACGTATATTAAAACTGTAGATGGATGGTAAATATCAGTCTACAGTGTCTACCTTTTTAGTTAGCCCCGTTTAGGCTTTTTTTGATCTGCATGACACGATTTTTGTCGTTTGACACAAATAGATCATTACAGCGAAACAAATGGAAATCCATTTCGTTTAACATTTCCTTAAGAATAATATTTAGTAATTTTAGGTAATATTACAACTATTACAACTATAGAACAAGTTATTGTCAAAAAATGCATGCATTTCGACTCCTCGTTCTTTGGATATTTTGACATCATTGTTCTTTAAGTAGATTTTGACTAAGAGAAAAGAGCGTTTCTACTTCGCATAGATAGTCCATCAGACAGTTTCATAAATTCACCACAACAATCGCTCGCGTTGCCGTTTAATTGTAATATGAGCTCGCATGTAGCAAGATTAGACGTCATGTTGTCAGTATCGCAAATGAGGCTTAGAAATATTTTACTAGAAATTTCAAGGCTCTTGGAAATTAAAACGCAAAACAAAATTATGTTTAAAAAATCGGTAAATTTCTTTTTATTTGGATTAGTGAAGCGTGACCCAATTTAGTTCCGCCCATAGTTATTTATTTATTTCTTATTTTTTTTATTTTTGTTTATTTCAAATAGTTTTATTGGGCGCCAATTTATTCCTCCATATTGGATTCGTACCAATACCTTACGAGTTTCTACCTATGCCACACATTTTTGGACATATTTTAAAGTAAATTGAAAGTAGTTTTTACATTGGTTTTTTAAGACGGCCATTTGAGTCCATCATCTCAGCTAGCACTAAAATAGCTACAACTGTTTCCACTACTACTCTTTAAGAGTTTTTACAAATAACACTTTGGGTTACATGTTTTTTAAGTATTATATATGTATTTGTTACTGCGAATAATACTTTATAGTAATTTTCCATGTAAAGTAATTAAATAATAACTACTGCCAAGCAACTACTTAAGAAATTGACTCCAAGGTCGTCATTTCTTTTCCGTGACGCAATAGTAATTATTCAAAGTAACTGTTTACTAAATTATAACTTCAGATGTACTCCTATAACGTATTACTATAAAGTAAAACTAGTCGTTGCAGAGTAGAAAAAGTTATCGTCTACTGCTACTTTAAACTGGCTATTACTAGTCGTTATTCTTCTGTTGCAGCTTAGAAGTGAGAATTACAGTAATTATTTACTACAAGTAAGCTATTACCTCTTGTACTTGAGGTTCCGGAGATAGAGGGCGGTGGTGCGAGATTTGGTCGGTGATTTTATAAGGACAGTGGCAACAATAGAGTAACCAATTTTTGATTAGTTCGATCATATTGCTGCTAAAATCGTTTTGTTTACTTTTCGCCTACGTGGGTTGCTTATGAGGTTTGTTGCTTTAGTGTCTCATTTTATTAGTTTTTGTGATTATTAAAATGAATATTGATTCAAACAAGAAGTTCTCAGCCATTGGTCATATGGACAAGCCTGGTTCACCTGTTTTTTGCTTATAATTGCAAAGTGTTTGTGATGAATGTGTAAATAACTATGATCATAAATGTCTTAAGTTTAAGTTTACTTCAAGAAAAGTTATTAAATATTGCACATTATTATATTTTGGTTTTATTTTGCTGTAAAAGACAATATTATTTCATGTCTTGGTGTGTTTTACTTCATTCAGCACCTCAATTTGAGGTAGAAGCTCTTTAAGATTAGCATAAAAGAAACTTTATTGTATAGGCCTTCTTCAGTACATATTACATTACTAAATTCACTTGGCAGACAACTATCATTAATCACTTGCACAAACATTATTATTTGTTAAAAATATAAATGAAAAAGTAAGTTTGTACTAGATAGTTCGAATAGATTATTAAAGTAAAACATTAACATAACCCTGCATTTACAACTAACGCTGACAAAGGTTGTCAATATAAAAGTAGACTAATTGAGTCATATTTTGCGAAAAACTAACGATAATATGGGTGCCCCGATTTAAACCTTTAGAAATTTTGCATCAATTTTGTGGGTGGGCTTCTATTATCGCCACTGTCCTTAAAAGTCATTGTAATTCGGTCTACGGCTATTAATTAGTTGTGTTTGTGATGTGTTATCGTCTACGAGTAACAAGTTAAAATGGTTTACAGTGGCTTCACATACTATGAGCAAAAAAAAAGTAGCTTTTAGCCACATTTTATAGAAAATTAAAAATATCACAACTTGGTTATGTCGTGTCATACCTGAATAAACAAACCGGTATTTTAAGGAAACAAAAAAATAAAAAGGAAACAAAGGGCTATGGTTATGATAGATGGCAGAATTAGTGACTCAAGTACCGCAACTTTCCGCATGCTACGACACAATGCATTAAATTTTAAAGAACCTGCGGAATGTTCGCAAATCGTAACCACTTGGTAATAATATACAGTATAGGTTTAATGGGAACTTTGTAGGTAACTTTATTCGTACCACCTTAGTGTTCAAGATTTCAATGTAATTGGATATAAGTGACAGTTGCGTATTTAAAGAATCTAAAACTATAAAAACGTATAGCATCAGTCGTAGACACTTGATGTTAGTAATTTTCTCAATAAAGAAATGCAGCCGACCTAAAAGTAAAAGTCCAATAGAACGCCATTGTTTATTTTTATCTCCCCTATAAATATTTAGCTATGTTTGTTTTTGTGAGTATAAAGATTAAAAATGCATACAAATTAAACACTACGTTAAAAAAATAATCACTCTTTATAATAAGATATTTAATGATAATTGCTATTTAAACCAAAGTCCAAAATTACATTTTTGAGATTTAAATTGGCCAATATATTTGACCAAAATCTATCGAAAATTAAGGAATTTTAAAGGCGCGTATTTTTTTTACGACTATCATCAACATATTCACCAGAGAAATTGCGTGCGTTTTAATTTTCGGTCCTTAGCATAGCCAGAAAACTAAGTGAAAGGCATTTATCATACTGCAAATACCAATAACGTATTCTATACGCTCTACACCATATTCCCAATTTGAGTGTTTGTAGTCGCCATAACTGTTTTTTTTTATATATTAAAACGAACCATACATGTTTTTAAAACGGATTAAATAAAGACAGAAATAAAGAAGTGACGAATAGGATGAATTATTACTATTCGTCTACTTAAATGGAACTACACAATTCCGTACTATCTACATAATAGTCAAAGTTACAGTTATATGTTACTCACGAAATAGTTACCCTAAAATTGTTCCCCATTTTGGTAATAACTACGTAGTTTCAGCTTAAACTGAACGTGGCGACACCAAGTTCCGGTTACTTCAATGAAAATACTTGTGATAAAAATGACGTATTCTGAACTAAATGTGGTACTTGGGATAGTCAATTCGTACCAACTTATTCCTATATCACATTTAATTTTTCTGCACAATTTGAACTCAGTTGAAGAAGAAAATGTTTTACGATGATTTCTTAAACATTTTATTTGGTCGCCAGTTTGCTTCACCATTTTGAATTGGTACCAGAATTTTGCCTTTTTAAGGGCACAATTAAGACTTGCACAAAATTTGAAATTAGTGTAATGAGTAGTTTTTCAGGCTGATTTTTAAACAAATTAATAGGCTGCCATTTGATTTTTCTGTCCTGGATTTACCAGTTGAATTCTAGCTGACACTTGAGTTTTGTACAAAATTTGAGGTAAACTAGATAATTAGTTATTAGTAACAATTTTTTTTACATTTCACTAGACCGCCATTTTGTTCCGCTATATTGGAATTTTTACAAAATATTGTGAGGTCATTTCCTTATGAATCTTAATTTTATACCAGACACCGCAAACTGACAGGCAGACCCAGGGAATTGAAAAGACATATTTTTGACATCTAGCGAGAAATCAATATATTAAGTGGTTTTTCCAGGCTGAATTTTTAAATATTTTATCAAGCCGCCATTTTGTTTCGCCTACTTGGATTCGTACTAAGATTTCACCAGTTGAGTCTTACATAATATTTGATTTTTATACAAAATTTGAGGTAAATTGGTTAGATAGTTTTTTAGTTATAATTTTTTTTAACATTTCGCTAAGCCGCCAATTTGTTTCGCCAAATTGGATTTTTACCAAATTGATACCATGTGAATTCAATCGGGTAAGCAGTTTTAAAGTTATGCGACGGACAGGTAAACAAACAGGCCGACAGAGAATCCGACAAACAGACAGTCCGACGGAATCGAGAAATCATGTTTTTCAGCATCTAGGGACCTTGAGACGTAAAGATCTGAAAAAATCTCGGAGGGTGATTTTTTCGCAATTACAATACTTCACTTTTATGAGGGGAGTAAAACAAATAGCATTGGTAATAACAGGCTGGAGGCCGTCGCGAGCTAGACTGGCAACTCAGACCGTGTAAGAGGTGAGCTCTACGGAAATCTCTCGTTGGATTGCAACTCTACTGAAGGACGGAAAAGTTTAAGTCTTTTATTTTCCATTTGTTGGATCGTCTAATCGGACTATAATAAGTCTTTGTTAGGAGGGTCGCAGTACAAAGAAACTTCAGTCGGTCGCGATTATTAAAATCTCCACCAATATTTTAAAACCTTCTTAAATACATAATTAACAAAATGCCTAGCAAAGTGTGGAAACCAACTTCATATGAATTTTATTAGGCTGTCATTTTGCTTTTCTATCTTCAATTCATACCAAAATGTTACCAGTTCATTCTTATGTAACACTTGATTTTTGTGCAAAAAATTCATTTTACTGGTCTCTAGTTTGTTCCGTAATATTGGATTTTTAATACTATCAGGCCATTCCGAGAAAACCCTTAATTTTAGAGCAAAATTTAAAGTCAATAGGGTAAGTAGTTTTTAGCTGCGCCGCGAACTGACAGACAGACAGACCGACTGAATTGAAAAAACTTATTTTAGGCATCTAGGAACGCTAAAACGATTTATGAAACCTGGGAGGGCGAATTTTTCAGCATACAAAAGATTTATTTGGCCGCCATTTTCTTGCTCCGTCTTGAATTCGTACCTCAATTTTACCAGTTCGTCTCTATACCGCAATTAATTCTTGAACAAGATTTGAAATCTATCTATTAAGTGCACTGTTAGAAAGAAATAGTGATTTTACATAAAAACACGTTGTAATCATGTTACAAACGTATTTCTACTTTTAAAACTGTATAAATAAGCAAGTAATTGTAAAAATACATTTCTAGAAGTAAAGTTACTGTTGAAAATTCCGTCATATTTACAGTAAAAATGCGATTATTTTTACTTTTAAAACTGTAAAAATAAGCAAGTAACTGTAAAAATACATTTAAAGAGATAAAATTACAGTTGAAATTTCTTTCATATTTATAATAAAAATTCAATTATTGAATCCGTATTTTTAGAGTAGGTACTTTTTTTGGTATTTTTAAATTTTGCACATAAAATAAAACCTTATTACAGGGAAAAGTGCCCTTTAAATTTTTTTTTTATAAATTTACTATAAAAACTAATTAAAGACGATAAATATATTACTGAAAATTTGTATGGAATGTATGTAAAAATACCTGCTTTCTCAGGTAAAATGATGAAAAAAAACATTACTGTGTATATGTTATGATGAGATTTGCAAAACTAAAAATAATAAACCTTACATTAAAGTCACGTTAACTTAAAATGTTACTAAAAATCTCATTATCGGTTAATTTTTTTAATAACAGAGATCGGTAACGGCGTTATGACGTAAGCCTTTCAGTCGTATGGCTGAAGTTATTGCTAAATAAAATATGCTACTTTATGTTTGGTTTCGGTTCTAGCTTTCCATTTGTAGCAAATGTAAATAACAAATATGCCAAATATACACCTTGAAAATAAAGGTGGCTTATAAAGAAACATAAAAGAGCATGCTGTTAGCAACAAAAGTAGGTACCATGGTTTATTCGAAAAAAAAAGACACACAATTAGCTTTAAAAAAATTATTTTGTGATATAAAACTGAACAAAAACAGATGAAAACTAAAATTATTGAAATCAAGTTTTTTTATGGAAATCTTATAGTATAGTGAATAATACATCTAAGGTTACAATAAATAAGTAACAATTTTCTAAATTGTTACCTAATTTTTACAGAATATATAGCTCTTTACATTAAAACGCGCACTGATATGATTAAGAAGGATAATAAAAGTGTAAATGTGAGATCGGATGTTAAAATTTTTTTTAAATTTTTGCTGTTACGTTTGACCAGCGTTACGTGCCACGTCGGGTAAAATTACGACAACTCACGAAACATACACTTTTAGTAAAATTTGGATGGATAGTGAATTTTCACGAACGTTTGGTAGATTCGCGAAGTACTTTTACAGATCCTTGGTAAATTCGCGAAGTACTTATACTTACATTATTAAAATGTTTTTTTTTACATGTAATAGTGTAAAAACACATTTTAATAGTAAAACATTGATAACAATTAAGACAAATTTTAACTAAAGTAGAATAACGGAACCTATTGATTATGTTTACAGTTAAATTATGTAATTTTAACCCAATTTTTTACAGTGTGGTTTTTCAGGCTGATTTTTTAATTATTTTCTTAAGCCGCCATCTAGGATTCGTACCGAAATTTTACTAGATGATTCTTCCATAATATTTGATTTTTATAGAAAATTTGGGGTAAATTGGATAAGTAGTTTTTTAGTCATATGTTTTTAACGTTTCACTAAGTCGCCATATTGGATTTTTGCGAAAATGTTACCAGGTTAATTCCACGTGATCTTTAATTTTTTAACAAAATTTGTCGGTCTGGTAAGTAGTTTTTCAGCTGTGTCGCGGACTGACAGACACACTGACGACTCTGACCGTGGTATAAGCTCTATCGAAATCTCTCGTTAATTCTGCTAAAAGAAGCGTCTAATTGAACTATAATCAAACAATGTTAAACAAAAAATGAGTACTGTAATGCTCCACAAATATTTTAAAACCTTCAATATATAATTAGTTGGCTAGTGTGGATACCAACCTCATATGAATAAGTTTTTATGGTTTTTATTAATTTAGAATGAGAGTTGATTTTTAATATCAGTAACTCCATTAAATTGCAGAATATTATTCGGACGCAGCTGACTTTTCATAACGTGCAATACCGTCTCAGAAATGGAAATATCTACATTATGTATTCAATAAAAATTCAAAGAGGTGAAAGACAATTTTAAAGTATGTGCCTTGGGCCCGACTGACACACACCTACGAGAGTTATCACGAGATTTGAATCTTTCAGGTCACTTATCCTAAAGATTTCACACCCGAGACGAGTTTTTTTATATATATATATATATATATATATATATATATATATATATATCTATGCATACAATATGTTCTCACTTTCAAAAAAAAAGAATTGTATAAAGGTAAAAATGTTTAAATTTTTTTTTTTTTTAAATAATATTAGTAAAAAATAAAGAAAAAAATACAACATTGTAACATGTAAAGGTAGAAAATGCCACAGGCATCCCTCTATTTCCACAGTTGACAATACAACGAAAAGAAGGCATTTTAAGGTAAAAAAATAAAAATAAATAAAAAAGTCTCGTATAATACCCTGCAAACATTAGATTTGTTTGTCCTATGGCCGTCAAAAACAGCTGCTCGATTACGTCCAAGTGACAGATCGTTGGATTTTCCTATCACATAATAGTTGTTTATGATATAAGTTTTTAAAATATATTTTTAAAGCAGGCATGTGAAAGTTCACTCACATGAGGGCCTTAAAAATTATCTTAACACATGTCATACAATACTTTTTCCATACAAACAACAACAAAAAGCAATATATTTTTAAGATATTCAATAAATTGGAAGCAGATAATTTTAAATAGCATCGTATATAAAATTATCGTCAACATTATTAAGGCTACTACTATATTTTTTTCTACAAACGTGTTAAAAATGAAATTTTTTTACACACGTTTGTAGAAAAAAATATTTTAAATATTTTTGATCTTTGTTCACCTGATATCAGTTATAAAGAAACCAACTAGTTTTTTGGCTTCTAGAAGCTTCTCTTAATACCGGAAATAAGAATTTTTCTGCGGAAATGTATAGTTTTCATTTCCCACACTTTAGTATACCTGAAATCAGTTACATGAAAACTTTGCTTTGCTTGCCTCTCCAAACATTTTTCTGAGCATAAAAATGCCAAAATATCTCTGCCGAAGTTTTTTTTTGCGTATTACAAGGAAGTCCTTTACATTTTAGAATATTTGAAATCAATTACATAAAAAAATTGCTTTCATTTGCATTTTGAACATTTTTCTTAACTTAAAAATGCAAAAATGTTTCTGCGGAAATTTGTTATTTCCATTTGCCGAGGAAATTTCTGTACTTTGGAATACCTGGAATCAGTTATACGAAGATTTGGTTTGTTTGCCATTCCAAACACTTTTCTGAACATGGTTTTGAAATAAGATACATATAGATATTTTAGATTGATTCGCAATCCTGACATTTTTCTGAATATAATATATATATATATATATATATATATATATATATATATATATATATATATATGTTTTTTTAGGTGGATCTAGTTCGTTACGTGTTAGGTTAGGTTAGGTTCGCCGATAAAACCATCATTAAAGCAATACAATATTATTTAAGTTATAAAATCACATTAATTTTTTAAATCCACATTCAGAAGGCTTTATTGAAGTAAAAAAAATGCGTTATGAATGTACCGTTTCCGTAGAGAATTTTTTTACTTTACGGCATACAGGCTTTATAGAAGCTAAAAAAATATTTGGTGGATATATGACATTTCAGTGAAAGTTTACAAAAAGGCCCTCGGAAAATGCAAATAACGTATTTTCCCAGGAACATTTTGGCATTTTTATATTCAGAGAAATGTGTAGAATGCAAAGCAAAACAATTTTTCCATGTAACAGGTTTTTGCTATTCTAAAGTTTAGAAAATGGAAATGGAGTATTTCCGCAAGGTTATTTCCACATTTGTACGTACTTTCTAAACAATCTTTAGAAAGCAAAGCAACACAAAGTTTTCATGTAAGTGGTTTCAGGTATTCTAAAGTCTGGAAAATGGAAATGATGCATTTCTGCAGGAAAATTTTTATTTCTTGTTGTTAAGGAGGGCTTCTAGAAGGCAATGAACGCAGATTTTTTTCATGTAATTTATTTCGGGTCTTCTAAAGTGGTCTTCCATTGAGGAAGAAAAACGGATTTTTTTTTGAGATCCCCGGTATTTCTCAAGAAATTCAAAATAGTCAATCGAAGTATTTTAGCTCGGAGAATTCGAAAATCGTAACAAAAAAACTATTTAATGAGAAACAAAAGACTTACGCCAAGAATGTTGCATTTTTTAAACGAAACGAATATATAGGGTATATATTATTACATTGGATTCTATCGTCAATTCTAAGTGTGAGTACTATATGTCTATCTTCAACTGTTTTTGATTTATTGATGTTTGAAAATTGATACTTTTGCTTCCTTGAGCCGTCATGCTCAAAGAAGCAAAAAAACACTTAGAGCTAAAATACATCGATTGGCTATTTTTAATTTCTTGAAAAATACGGGCGAAGTAAAAAACAATACCGTTTTTCCTCCTCAATGGAAGAGCCTGCACGAAATTTCCACGGAAATTGGAAACGACAAATTTTCGCAGGAACATTTTGGCATTTTAGTGTTTGGAATGAAACGCTCAGGTATTCTAAAGTGAGGAAAATAAAAATGAAGCATTCCACAGGAAATCTTTTATTTCTCGTTAATAACGATAATAACAAATAACCTATTTCAGATGATCAAAAGTTGCCCCAACAGACGCTAACTGAGCAACAATCAGTCCAACATCATTGTATAAAATAAGATATGAATGACTGTATTTCGCATATGGGTGCTGACCAATAACGAGTCGTTTTGAGCCGTAGGAAATGATTTTCCCAACATGCAAAATTATTCGTTTTCAGACTTTGCTGCTTGCGTTTTTTGGACCTTTTCCTAACAGTCGTTAATAGAATCCATTACAAAATTTTAACCAGACAAACAAACAGAGAAGTGGAGCTAATAAAAGCATAGTAAAAATATATTTAATGTTATAGACGTGAAAGCACTACACCGATGTATCTAAACTAAACGAAGGATCAGCTTAAATTTAAGTTCGTTTTATGTAAATTTTATAACCTTTTCATGTCGCCGTTATTACAGCAATTTGTTATTTCTGTAGGTTAATAAATACACATTTTACTCCAGCAGCTACTTGGGATTCATTATGTGGTTTTAAAACGGTATTATGTTAGAACAATACCCATAGCTGCGAATCGTCGTTAATTATAAACCTACACGTTAAACTTTATTTTATGCAGTTTATTAGCTAGCTAATTATAAAAAATTGTATCTAATGTGGTATGATTCATTTTTGTTACTTATAGGAGATCGTATGGAATTACTTTTAGATGCTTCACCTTCTTCAGGTATCTTACTCCACGACATCTAAACATTAACTAATATCGGATATGTTATTTTCAAATAATGCTTTATTACAAATTAGTTTTACATAAATTAACATATCATAAAATGAAATGCTAATTGGGCAATCCAACGATCTGTCACTTGAACGTCATCAATCTGTTTTTGACGGCCGTAGAACAAACAAAGCAAATTTCTACGAGGATTGTAAGAGGTTTTTGTAATTTATTTTTAAATTTTACTTGAAAATGCCTTCTTGTTGTTCGTGAATTTTAGAAGTAGGGGAATGAGAAACAAGTGTTAGTTTTTTTAAATTCTAAAAATTACTAAATTTACACATTAAAAAACCATTGTCTGAACTTTCGTCGATAAGGAGGAAGAAGTGGATTACTGCAATAAGGAGAGGGGGATTTAACTACTACTAAATAAAAATATGCCCAAGCCTGTGCAAAATATTTTATAGATACCTTTACGTATTACAAAGTTGATTTTTTTCTATTTTTTACTAATAATATTCAAATGTACAATTTTGAACGACCAACAAAATTTTAAAACATTCTTTACTTTTATACAATACTGTAATTCTTTTTTTTTTGCAAAGTGAGTTAATCCTACTAAAATAATATATACTTTTTTACATTCTATCTTAAACTTACGAATAAATTATTGTATGCAGTGGCGGCTATTCAGGTGAAGTAGGTGAAGTGCTACTTCACCAGGGAAAATAAACAGGCAAACATCTGACTATATTTATTATATATCTCTTAAAATTTTAGTTTTTACATTCATTTATTCACATAATTGGTAAAAAATAAACTGTACAGGGTGTCCCATTTTCGTAGGTTTTACGGGGTTTCCAGCTTATGAGTAGAGATAGAGAGATGCGGTTTTCGCGACACCGTGCTACTTTTCGATGAAACTAAAGAGGCCGCAAACAGATTTGCCCTAAACATTTTAGTTTCCGTGCTACAGGGTGATTTTGAAAATTTGTCATTTTCGGACACCCCCTGTAACTCAGCTATCGTAAAATATATTTAAAATGTTTCAACTGGTATTTATAGATTTTTTCACGTAGAATTCAGTGGCGTACTCAGATTTTTGCTGAGATTCATAGTTTTTGACATATTGGCATAACCTACTATTTTTTAAATGGGACACCCTATATATTATTTTTTCATCTTATCCTTCGTGTCGAGAGCTTTTCAAAAACATACCATAAGTCATATTTATTTTCATAAATAACATGAAAAAATGCATTTTTCTTTAAACGGATTTATGGCATAGCAGATCAAT
This sequence comes from Kuschelorhynchus macadamiae, assembly GCA_030620095.1. Classification (NCBI taxonomy): domain Eukaryota; kingdom Metazoa; phylum Arthropoda; class Insecta; order Coleoptera; family Curculionidae; genus Kuschelorhynchus; species Kuschelorhynchus macadamiae. The sequence continues at coordinate 93,153 of JAUTXW010000834.1, forward strand.
CGAAATAAGAGAAGGTGGCTGTGGAGCCATGGAAAAAGTTAACAAATATTTATTAACGAAATAACAAAGTAACAGCATCAGAAAAAATTAGGAAGTAGGTAAAAGGTAATAATTATAATTTCATTAAAACTACAAATATTGTTCAAATTGTAGACCATTATGTGTCCTACAAGTGTGACAAACTTTAAAAATTCTTTTTAATGCATTTTCTATTGTAAATGACTGTCTTTGTAACTCTGCAAAAGCGTTTTCGGTGGCCATTCTTAGTTGTTCTAAGTTTTCGTATCGCCTTACATAAACCTTGTTTTCTAAATAACCCCACAAAAAGAAATCTAAAACTGAGAGGTCAGGGGATCGTGGTGGCCATCGAACAGGTCCGTGTGTTCCTATCCATCTTCCAGGAAAATGGTCGTTAAGCCAGTTTTGACTTATTCTGGCATTGTGGGCTGGAGCTCCGTCTTGCTGGAAATAAATCCTATTTAGTTGAGCCAAGGGAACATCATCCAAAATTCCTAATGCGTCTTCTAGGATTCGCACGTAACCAATCGAATTCAGATTTCCTTCATATATTTGGTAAACTATTTTTCGGTTGAAAATAAAACAGGAGACATTGAATCCAAATCTGCCCTGACGCTCCCTAGGAAAAATAACATGGTTGTTTTCTTGACTCCAAAATCGCGTGTTGTGTCTATTTAAAATCCCTGAACTAGTAAAATGTGCCTCGTCTGACCAAATAATCTTTTTTTCAAAATCGATATCTTCTGCCTTCATATTTATAAACCAATTGCAGAACTCCAATCTGCGCTCTGCATCACCAGGATGCAGATGATGCACAAGTTTGTATTTATAGGGTTTGAATTTGTGCTTTTTCAAAATTTTCTGCACTTTGGTTTTCGGTACACCCGCCTCTTCGTCTATTTTCCTGCAAGATGTTTCAGGAGCTGTCTAAACGAGGGCTAAAACGTTGACCTCAGATTCTTCGTTGTCTTTATTGTAAGTTCGCGATCGAGGCTTGTTAAAAGATCCATATTGGCAAAGATTATTTTTAATTTTTTGAAAAATTCTTTTTTCTGGTTGTCTTCTCTCGGGATATCTAAGATAAAATAAAGCAAACCAATAAAGTCAAAATGCAGGAAGATAAAAAAGAACTAACCTGTTCAGATAAAGCTCTGCCGCCTGATCTGCATCTTCATTAGACAATATAAAACACGCGTTCATATCATATTTCTCAAAATATTCAAATTTTTGATTCTGAGCCATATTAAAAACAATAATTATAATAGACGTCAAGAAAAATTTAAACGCAATAATGCCAAAAATGACAGCAGTAATGGCTGCCTGATCATATTTTTGTTGGCGTTGCCATGGCTACCACAGCCACCTTCTCTTATTTCGATTGATCTGCTATGCCATAAATCCGTTTAAAGAAAAATGCATTTTTTCATGTTATTTATGAAAATAAATATGACTTATGGTATGTTTTTGAAAAGCTCTCGACACGAGGAATAAGATGAAAAAATAATATATAGGGTCTCCCATTTAAAAAATAATAGGTTATGCCAATATGTCAAAAACTATGACTCTCAGCAAAAATCTGAGTATGCCACTGAATTCTACGTGAAAAAATCTATAAATACCAGTTGAAACATTTTAAATATATTTTACGATAGCTGAGTTACAGGGGGTGTCCGAAAATGACAAATTTTCAAAATCACCCTGTAGCACGGAAACTAAAATGGTTAGGGCAAATCTGTTTGCGGCCTCTTTAGTTTCATCGAAAAGTAGCACGGTGTCGCGAAAACCGCATCTCTCTATCTCTACTCATAAGCTGGAAACCCCGTAAAACCTACGAAAATGGGACACCCTGTACATCTCGAATAAGTATTTTACTTGACCGTTGGCGGCATGTCTTTTTAAAACTTTCAATCGAACTTTATTATAACAACTATAACAGTGGCGCAAACCGCATTGACTTTGCTGGTGGTGCTATGTTTAGTTTACGATTTTCCTACTATGTTGCCATGACAACGCGTACGTGATGACGTCGAGCCTAGCGCCATACAACCCTCTCGGTGAATTGCAGGCTCAATACACTACACCCACGTGTCGTTCAGTTGTTTACTTTTATTTTCGCGGATTTCGCTGCAACTGGTGAGTTCCTTTGCAGTTAACTTGACTGTTTTGTGTTATATTTATTTATGGTGTTGTTACAACTTCAAATTCGAAGTTAGTAAATGTGATTGTTCAAGACTGGAATAAATTAAAAGACGTCTTTGAATTTATTACAAACTGTGACAAAACTGATGAAAAATCAATCCGTCTTGCGAAAGGATTTTTAGATAAGATGAACGATTTTGAATTCACGTTTCTGACATTAGTGTTTAATGACAATTTCTCAATCACGGATATACTATTTGACGTTCTTTAAAAAAAATAGCTTGACATTCATTTGTGCATATCCAATATAAAACGCTGTCGTGAGGTGCTCTGTAAAAAAAGAAATGAACATTTTTTTAATACCTTGTTTGATAAATCAAATTCTATTACAGAAATAAATCATTACAAACGTGATCTTGCTAAGCTTTCACCTGAAGAAATTAGGGCTAGGAATAGAACCCTTTTTTATGAAATATTGGACCATATTTTAATGGAAATCACACTAAGATTTCAAGAATGTGAAAAACTTACATTTTCATGTCTGGCCGGTTCTGCTAAATTTTCCGTATATAGTTTAAATTTTCCGACTGACCCGTTTGAAAGTTTGTTACAGTTATATGGGGAAATATTTTCAAAGTCAACGACTTAAAAATGAGCTTGGTCTTATTTTTGCCAATGAGAGTAATTGGAATATATCGCTGCAAGAGCAAGTGAAAAAAATTAATAAAAATAAATATATTTTTACCGAAGCACATAAATTGTTTTCCCTTATTTTGACAATACCGTCGACAAGTGCTTTAGTGGAAAGAAGTTTTTCTTGCTTCAAATCTGTAAAAACTTATTTAAGAAATAAAATATCTCAAGAAAGACTTACTTCTCTTGGCAATATTTCAATTCAAAAGGAATTTCTGGAGGAGATTAGGGCAACTCATCCATTTTATGAGGATGTTATTAATAAATTTGCTGTTATGAAGGATAGAAGAATTGATTTAGTATACAAAATTTAGGTAACTCGTAAAAAATGTTCTACCCCCTGCACATATAATAAAAATTCTGGAAAAAAATTATTGCGATATTTTCTTGCTTCATTTGCACTTACTTTTTCACCCGCGAGCCGCCACTGATCCAAACCATTGTCAAAAAGTCCGTCATCACGCACTTCCTACCTATGGTCTTCCTCCAAAACTTTCTAATTGTATTGCAAGTTTTCTTTTCAAACGAAGTATTTCTCTTGTAGCTGATGGCCATTCTTACTTTCACATAATCAACGCTTGCGTTCCAGAGAATTAAGTATTGGCACCTTGCCTATTCCTCCTGCACATCAATGATCTACTTTCTTCTACTAGCGATCCCATTCACAGCTATGCTAACGACATGACATTCCACTCTTTCAAAAACAAACCCAACGGCACGAGTTGAGAAGAAAATTAATACAGGACATAACTTTGATTTGGACAGAGCCACTATTTTAGAAACCAGAGTTAATTATAAAAAAAGAATAATTTTTGAAATGATAGAAATACAAAAAAATAGTGTCAATAAAAGAACGGATATTGATAAATTAAATACTATTTTATTATAATCGATAAAATAAAGTAACATCTCTTTCAACTCTACCTATATATTAAACTATTTACCGTATAACTACTAAAACAAATATGATTCTTCTTTCTGGAGGAGATTAGGGCAACTCATCCATTTTATGACGATGTTATAAATAAATTTGCTGCTATGAAGGATAGGAGAATTGATTTAGTATACAAAATTTAGGTAAGTCTTAAAAAATTATTCTACCCCCTCCACACATAAAAAAATTCTGGAAAAAAAATTAATGCGATATTTTCTTACTTCATTTGCCCTTAACTTACTTTTTCACCCGCGAGTCGCCACTGATTGTATGTTTTTCAAACTGTTTGGAACTTTATTAGATACTTATTAAGCTAATAATGTACAGTTCTTTAATTTAGATGTATAATCAGATCAAAAGTATATCTTGGCAAAACATATGATCAAGTGAAAGATCTTATTATGCATTCAGGACGAAGCTCTTAAATTCATAATAATAGTTTTTACATTGACACACACCCCGATGTTGTTACGTCATGTTGAATTCGTGCCAGTGTATCCTTATATCATGTTTAATTTTTCTTCAACATTTACAGTCAATTGATTAAGAAAATTTTTTGATCACTTTATTTGGCCGCCATTTTATTCGGCTCTTGAAATCATAACATAACTTTTCCAGTTTACCTCTATACCATACTTAAAGCTTGCACAAAATCTGAAATTAATCTAAATAGTTTTTTCAGACTGACTTTTTCAAATATTTTATTACGACCCCATTTTATTTTGCTATTTATATTCATACCCAAATATTAAAAAAGTTCATTGTTATGTAACACTTGATATTTGTGCAAAATTTGAGGTAAATTTGATATAGAATCTTTTTAATAATAATTGTTTTTACATTTTACTAGTCCGCTATCTTGCACCTGCGTATTTATTTATTTATTTATTTATTTATTTATTTATTTATTTATTTATTTATTTATTTATTTATTTATTTATTTATTTATTTATTTATTTATTTATTTATCTATTTATTTATTTATTTATTTATTTATTTATTTATTCATTTATTTATTTATTCAAGCAACTACAATTACAGGCCCGTAGACCAAGAGTATCAAAAACACAAAAGAATATACAAATATTAAATATAAAAATATATATATATATATATAAAAATGTTGTTATCTTAGGACATAAAACACTTAATAAAAGATTACAAAATAAAACATAGGATTTGACATACATCACCAGATGTCACACAAATACAATTAAGAAAATGTCAATAAAGACGGTTGGGAACATGAAGACTACCCAAGGCTGACCTTACCGATGTGTTGAACTTTATTATGCTGCAGTTGTAATTGAAATCAACTGGTAGATATTTATTTAAGCACCCCATGAATCTATTAATAATCTCATTTTTTCCAATATCAGTACGGCTGTAATTCAATGAAAAGGTGTCAGGTTGCATGGTTCTACGGGGAGGTACTTCAAAATTAAACAATGCCAATAGCTCAGAACAATCAATCTGACCAATAAGGAGTTTGCGGCCAAATGATAGGGTTAGTCTTATCCGACGATGCTTCAGAATTTCTAGATCTAACATTGTCAAGCGTTCGCCATGTGTCAGCAGCGATCGGTTTAAATTAAGTTTAAAAAGCAAAAAGTTGACAAACTTTGTCTGAACTCTTTCAATTCGTGAGATGTGAATCCGATAAAATGGCGACTAGACGTTACAGCAATAGTCGAGATGACTTCGAACTAATGGAACAAAAAGCATTTTCAACACTTCCGAGCTCGTAACGTAGGTGCACTGTCGTTTAATGAAACCTGACATCTCGAATGCCTTTGCAATGACCCAATTAAAGTGTTGCACAAATCTCAACTCGCTGTCAAACAAAACTCCCAGATCATTAACCAAATTTACCCGTTCGAGCTCACAGCCACCGATGGTATATGATTCCAAGACTGGAGATTTCTTTTTGCTAAATTAAATAATTTTACATTTCGCCACTTTTAGCTGTAAATTATTTTCCCTGCATCATAAATCCAAACTCTTGATATCATCCTGCAAAAGACCACAGTCATTGGTATCCCTGATAACACGGTAAATTTTAAGGTCGCCCGCAAGGAATAAAAAATGACAATGTTTGAATATAAGCCCCAAGTCATTAATAAACAGAAGGAATAGGATTGGACCCAAGTGGGATCCTTGTGGAACCCTAGATTTAACCACAAATGGGTCTTATGCAAAACCGTCAATAACTATAGTCTGAACTCGACCCTCAAGATAACTTCTAAACCAAGAAAATAAAGGATCTTGTATTTCGTAAACTATCAATTTTCAAGCAAAATGTAATGGTTTACACGAACAAAAGCTTTTTTAAAGTCGAAGTAGACTGCATCGACTGGCAAACCACCATCGAGAGCAGTCGCCAAAAAATTCGAGAAGAGGCTCAAATTGGTTTGACAGGAGCGAACTGGAAAAAAACCGTGTTGAGAAGTGAAAATAGCATTTCGGTATATTGCAACTAGAACATCTGTTACAATTTTTTCGAGAATCTTTGCTATACAGTTCAGATCAGGGATGGGTCGATAATTGGATATATCGTTCCTGTTACCAGTCTTAAAAAGTGGCCTGATAACTGCAGATTTCCAAATGGTGGGAAAAACACCATTTCTGAGAGATAAGTTGTAAATATAGTTGAGGGGACATGCCAGAGTTGGGCTGTAATTATAAAGAAACATTGCGGGTAATGAGTCAGGACCAGCGCCCCTTTTTATGTCAAGATTAATCAGTTTGCGGAAGACCGTATCAGAGTCAATATAGACGTTGCAAAGATTGACATCAATAAAAAAAGGCATGTGGATATTATTATGCTGAGTTTTGCTGTGTTGAATATATACGGATTTGAAAAAAATAGCAAAAACATTGGCCGCTTCCTTAGAATTAGAGGAGATGAGGTTACCAAAAATCATTTCTTTGGGGTATCCTGCAACATCGCACTTGAACCTAATATAGGACCACAAGGATTTCACGTTATTCAGGATAGCGAACAAAGTTATTTTAATCAGAATTGATAGATTTTTTAGAGTCCCTTCTTAAATTCTTATAAGCATCCTCATCCGATGGCATTCTGGTTTTCCTAAATATGTTGAAAGCTTTGTTCTTCTTTGATATTAATGAAATAGGTTGCCTTGAGAAATAAGAAGGATATTTCAAGGATCCGACACGTTTTTTAGGAACATATATATCTATTGCGCTGTAGACTATTGAGTAAAATAATTGAACAGCCTCATCCACACTATGTGAACACGATGACAAAATATTCCAGTCAACATTTCCAAAAAATTCTCTATTCGAGTGTCAATAGAGTCATGTAATAAAATATTTTGGTCAAATCTTAGGTCTATCTCGAGAGGAATATTGGATTTTTACCAAGGTCATTCCCATAATTTTTGACTAAAATTTGAAGTAAATCTAATGAGTAGTTTTTAAGCTATGCCGAAAACAGACATACAGAAAGTCAAACCGACAGACGGATTAACGGAATTGATAAAACATATTTATTGGCATCTAGGGACACTTAAACGTAAATGTAAAACCTGAGAAGGTGAGTTTTTCAGATTTCAAATATTTTATTTGACCGCCATCCTAAATTAGTATCATAGTTTTACTAGTTCATCCCTATACCACAATTAGTTATAGCATAGAATTTGAATTCAATTCGTTAAGTAGTTTTTTAGGCTGAATTTTGTTTCACTATTTTCGATTCGAACCAATATTTTATTAGTTGATTACTAGATAATACTTGATTTTTGTACAACATTTGAGATAAATTATATAATTAGTTTTTGAACGGTCTACTAGGCTGCCATATTGTTCCGGCATACACGATTTTTACCAGGTCATCCCCAAATGGGCCTTAATTTTTGACTAGAATTTGAAGACAATCTGATGAGTAGTTTATAAGCTATGCCGCGAACTGACAAACAGACAGACAAACCGACCGAATTGATAAAACATATTTTTTGGCATCTATGGACGCTAGAACCCAAAGATATGTAAAACCTGAGAGGGTGATTTTTCCAAATGACATTATTTGGCCGTCATTTTGTTCCGCCATCTTGAATTAGTATCACAGTTTGTTTAGTTCATCTCTATACTACAAATAGTTATGGCACACAATTTCAAATCAGTTCAATAAGTAGTTTTTTGAGGCTGAACGTTTAAATGTTTTATTAAGCCCTCATTTTGTTCCGCCATCTTGGGTTCGTACCAAAATTTTACCAGTTGATTCCTACATAATACTTGATTTTCTCTCGATCTGTCGGTTTGTCGGTCTGTCTGTTCGCGGCAAAGCTAAAAAACCACTTACCCGATTGAATTCAAATTTAGGTCAAAAGTTAAGGATCATATGGGGATGACGTGGTAACATTTTGGTAAAAATTCAATATGGCAAAACAAAATAGCGGCCTAGTGAAACGTTAAAAAAATTATTACTAAGAAAACTAATTATCCAATTTATCTCAAATTTTGCAAAAAGAACAAGTATTATGTAGAAATGAACCGGTAAAATTTTGGTACGAATCCAAGATTGCGGAACAAAATGGCGGCTTAATAAAAAATTTAAAAAATGAAAATGTGAAAAAACTACCCAGTGGACTGATTTCAAATAGTGTGCCATAATTAATTGTGGTGTACAGATGAACTAGAGCTAGCACCACAACTCAAAATGGCGGAACAAAATAGCTGCCAAATAATATATTTGTAATTGCGAAAAAATCACCCTCTCAAATTTTAAGCTTTGAACGTCCCTAAATAAATATTCACAACATATTTTTTTCAATTCCGTCGGTCTATCTTGTCAGTTCGCGTCATAGCTTAAAAACTACTCATAAGAGTGACTTTAAATTTTGGTTAAAAATTAAGGGTGATATGGAGATGACCTGGAAATAAATCCAATATGTCGTAACAAGATGACAGCCTAGTGAAAGGTTAAACAAATTATTACTAAAAAAATTTTAACTATCAAATTTTCTCAAATTTTGCACAAAAATCAGGTGTTACATAGGAATAAATTGGTAACATTTTGGTACAGATATAAGAGAGATAACAAACTAATAGCCTAATAAAATATTTAAAAAATCAGCCTGAAAAAACTACCACTTAGAATAGTTTCAAATTTTGCAGAAAAGTTAAATATGGTATAGGGATAAACTGGTACGAATTTAACATGACGTAACAAAATGGCGGCGTGTGTCAATGTAAAAACTACTTATTACTCTAAATTATGCTTAAAGATTAAGTGTGACATAGGTAAAATCTGGTAAAATTTTGCTAGGAATGAAATATGATGAAACAAAATTGCACCCAATTCAAATATTTGAAAAGATAGTATATATGTGTTACAAAATGACTATTTACAGAACTAAATTGGGTCACATTTCAGTTTATTTACATAATCTAGAAAAAATAAATTATGAGATTATTATTTACCTCCATAAAAAGGTTTTTATTCCAGGAAATGGAATTTTACCGACTTTTGTTTTGCCATTTAGGCTTGGCAAAGTTTTAACAGTGCATCTCTATTTCTCATTTATTTTTAGTGCAACATTTCAACTTAATTGGATACTCACTCTTTTAGTACTGACATTTTAAACAGCTAATTAGTCTGCCATTTTATTTATTTATCACCGGATAAAATCCAATTACAATCTTAAACTAGTATAAATGTCAGCCTATTTTAGATATCTTATCAACGAATTTAAAATAATAGAAAAGTAGTCAATTTAAATTATATAAATATAACATTTTAGGCACTAAAACCGGTTAAAAAAAAACATTTCAAAAATACAAATAACCATAAAACATTTAATTTAATTCAAGACAGAACATAACATAAGGTACATAGTAGCGAAACGTATCTCAGAAAACTTTGAATAGATAATTTATATTATTCTTGGAATAAAGATTTTTTTCGATGAACGAAGTATTTTTAGTATTTATTGAGAAATGGTCCAAATAAAAAGGAATGACCTTCTTCTTAGCGCAGACCTGATCGTAGAGGCTACAAACACGTCCACGTGCAAACTCTTGACAAGAGTCATTGTTTTATTGTTACAATTTTGTTGGCCATAAAGAGTTCTATGATTTTCAGATATAAAGTGTGTGTAACCTTCAAGCTCCTGCTTGGTACAGGAGTATATATATATATATATATATATATATATATATATATATATATATATATATATATATATATATATATATATATATATATATATATATATATATATATATATATATATATATATATATATATATATATATATATATATATATATATATATATATATATATATATATATATATATATATATATATATATATATATATATATATATATATATATATATATATATATATATATATATATATATATATATATATATATATATATATATATATATATATATATATATATATATATATATAGGACATATGGACTGTCTCTAAAAATCGACAAGTAATTTGGGGACCGCATTCTGAAAAGGTATAGGTAAACTGGGCTAAACCATAAGGGTGTTAAATGAAATATGTAAATTTGTGGCGGATTCATGTTTTAATGTTTTTTTCATTAAGAGATAAAAGAAAACCTCAAAATACAAAATTGATGCCATTTAATTATTAAGTGGCAAAATACCCGCACCCATTTTTTTATTTTTATTTTTTTTTCTAAAACATAAGGGTATTAATTGTTTTAAAAAAATCATATTTATTGGAAAATATTCATTTTAAAAACTTTTGTTCATTTTGAGTCTTACATACTATTTATACAGTTAAGTTTTACATGCTATTTGGGAATTGAATAATAAGATACACACTTTACACCTTTTTACATTCTGTCACAAAATCAGACACAGTTTTTAATTTTGCCTGACTACTCCTGCCCTTTATCTTAGCCGGGATATGAGTGCTTTGCATTTTTACATAAGTGTCTATTTGAAATTCTTTAAGCTTTTCAACAAAAATATAAATGGAAGTATGTGTAGGATAAAAAGAATCATTGAATCGCAAACGAAAGGATTCACATGCAGTTGTGGTTCGAATTAACTATGCATTTCCGTTGGCCCAAATATCTGGAGGAAAATGAGCTTCATCTTCGATGTACGTTTTCACCAAGTAATCCGCATATTTATCCAAGAGGTCATTTTGTGGTTTTGCAGAAAAAAAATCAAACTCAAAGCACTCGGCAACCTCCTGTGGATGTAAATAAGTTAGTCCAAAAGTGTGTCTTAACCACTTTCCATATTCGGATTGGGAATTTCCGTATTCTTCGACCAAACCCATAGATCTAATTTGTCTATACCAAGCTTGATGCAGATGAAATCGGCATCTATTTATTTTTTTCTGGTCAGGCGCTACGTACCGCATTGTGAATAGCTTTTTCAAAGTCAAGGAATACTTCAGAAGGTTGAAAACACAATTAAACTTTTGTAGTATTTTAGTTTTTAACATTTGAAATAGTCTTTCATATGTATCTTCACTTTTATTTATCAATGAGCATAACAGTAATGGAATGTAATGTCCATTTTGTCGGCCATGAAGAGTAAAAAACTGGTGAAAATACTTTGTGCAGTACGAAAATGTTCCATCCATATATACATGCGACATTTTACATATAATTCGAATATTGTTTTCAAATTTGAATAAAACAATCTTTTCTTCTGGGCTATTTATAAATAGAAAAGCTTCACCGTTGCTGGTTTCTATGCTAGACTTTTCAAGCATTTGGCGTACTTCATCGATTTTTTTAAGGTAATGGTCCTGGTAGTGTTTGTTATCTGCAGTTGCAGATATTCTTTCTAATATAGTTTAAGTCAAATGTATGGTTGGTAGGTTCGTCTTTAACTCACGACGAATAATTTTTGAAGGTTTTTTTGTTATGTCCTCGTTGGCTTTTCTTTTACAGGCACTCGTTATAAACTGCCTATTCAGCTTCTTGATTATGAATTAATTCGCATCTATTAATTACATGGTCTGGACCAATAGTGAATATTTTCCGCTCCATAATAGGGTGATTGTACACGTCCAAAGAACTTCACCATTTTTAAGTGTTTTCTTCTCAGAAATATGTAAAGTTATTCGCCAGGAGCAAATCTTTCCCGCGTGCACTTTTAATAACCTTTATCCCCATCTTTAACGATCTCTGAGCTATCATGATACGTACTCGACCGATAATTCAAAAGTCATAAGAATAATTTTGATCTAAGGATCGTATTTTTCATTTTAAGTGAAATTACAGGTCAAAATTACCTAGAAACATGAATATTAAGCGAATAATATTTAGTTCCCAACAGAGCTGTGAATAACTTGATGAAAAAGATACTTTTCGGTTAGTTACTTAGTAACTAAGTTATTTTTAAAATTGGGAAAAAAGTATCTATAATAAAGATACTTTTATAAACTAACTCGTAGCTTTTACTTTTGAAAATAACTTTTTGCTTCAAAAGTATCGATAGTTAATTTTGAAGTAACTAACAGTAGTCACCTTAAAAGTAGCAAGTAACTTTTAAAAGTAACTAGATACTTGAAGTAACTAGTTAATTAATTTCAAAGAAGTTATTATTAAAAAAAGGTTAGATTACACTTATCCGAAAAAAAAAAGATTACAAAAAATAAATAGAAAAATTGAAAACTCCGGATTTTTTCGGATATTACTGGAAGTTTTCCAAATAATATAAACATTCATTTAACGATATTTCATTGAGCACAAATATGCGTAACTTTTTCGTTTATTCTGCTCGATGTTGTATCTCTTACGGTTCGTAATAATTCTGGAGTGTGTCTTCTTATCCGGGACGAGCTATACATATACGGGTTTCCCAAAAGGTCCTATCAATAATTTAGGAATACATAGACTTGATTAAAACATCGCGATTTAGCCATACTTGCCTTAATCCAAAAGTTAATATTAAGAAAGATAGGTAGGATAGGAATTTAGGTGGGTTTATAAGGTATAGCTTTTTTGTGAAGAAAAGATAATAGAAAATATTTATCTTATACAAAGCTTCCTAATTTTGTATTAAAAAAAGTTAGAACATTTTTAAATACAAAAAGTAGCGCTCCTAGCCCTCCTTATAAGTTACATCAAAATTGAAGGCGTATTATTATTATTACTGACTATAAAAAGTCCGTTATCACCAATTTTCAATATCTCAAAAACCAGGCATATTATTTTAAAAAATCGAAAATATAATTTTAACTTAATCACCCTATATCTTTTTTAATATTAACTTTTGGACTGAGGCAAGTATTGCTAAATCCCGATTTTTTAATCAAACCTATGTATTCCTTAATTATTGGTAGGCCCTTTTGGGACACCCTGACCAAAGCAAACATTTACCAAAGCTATGACCAAAGCAACCATTTACTCCTACAACAGAGGTAAAACGAAAACCTAGTTGCTTCCGAGGTAAGGGAGTCATTCCAAAGTAACTTGACATTGAACTAGATATTTTAACCACGTTACCTTGAAAATAACTTGATACTCTTAAAATGTAACTAGTTACTTCTTAAGTAACTAGTTACTTTAAAAGTAAATAGTTACCAATAACTAGTTACTTTTCGAAGTAATTAGTTACTTTTAGAAAGTAACGAAGAACTAGCTACTATTTAAAAGTAACTAGATACTTTTTTGAAGTAACTTTCACAGCTCTGGTCCCCAAATTACCTGCCGACTTTTCAACCCCTCTGTGAGAATCAGATACTAGACCTTTTTCCGTCCCCAAAATACCTCCGCCTGATTTGACATAAATTTAAAAATTAGCAATTCATTCATATTATTGCGACGATCACTGAGAGACTTTAGTCCCAAGACGGGTTGGATCTGAGTATATATGAGTTCTATAGCTTTAATATGAACTTCAAAGTATGGCACCAAACATTGGTGCTGTATTCCAAATGCGATCTTACAATCGAAGTATAGAGAGGCTTTAGAGCCCATATAATTCCAAAATCTTTGGTATAATGCTTAAAAAATCCAAGAATTTTATGAGCTTTGTTACAAGTTTTTATGTAATCATTGACTGTATGTTTGCATCAAATGTTACACCCAAATCTCTAATTTTCACAAAATTTGTTAGTACGACTATTTTTAAAATACCGGTTGGGGCGTTGTTTAAGTTTTAAATAATAAAAATAAATCTTACAGTTTGAATTTCGATTGCAAACAATTTTTGACCAAAGTCAAACATTCGGCCAGACAAGAGAAACCGACGTAAATAAAAATACTAAACTTGTTTTTCATCTATCTTGATACGTAAAGATCTAAATAAATCTCGGAGGGTGATTTTTACTATTACAATACTTTCTTCTTACGAGGAAAGTAATATACAGTGTGTTCTATCTACAATAGCATAGTCGAAGCACAATTTTTTATTTTGCAATTGTTAAGCAAAGCCTGTCGTTTCAGAAAAAAATCTATTTGGTAAAATAAAGAATATAAATTAAGACTGTACATTCACACAAATATAACTATATACGTATATAAAACGTGTAACTCTTTGTTTTTCTTGATAAAAGGATGGATTATGTGTTATCCCTCATTTTGCTTGATAAATGGAAGGATTTATCATAGGCGATGCTCCGAGTGAAAATGGTCAGTAAAACCTTTTATCGGAGAAAATGAACAGAATTTATATAAAATGTATGTGTAAATGGTATCCAAAAGATATCGAATAATGTTTGTGAAGCTTTAACATTTCATATACTCCCAAATTTACATAACAAATGTTTGTTACACAGAAATTTCTTTACATGTTTCTCCCGATCTCATTATTGTACCTTTGAAATAAAAGAATCTAAAACACTGTTTACAACAATAATAATACTTTTATTTTTTATTGTACCCGGAACTTCCCTCGTTATAAACCTTTCCTTTTATTAGAAATAGTGAAGTGTAACCCAATTTGGTTCAGTACGTAGTGATTTAGTAACACATATGTATATCTTATCAAACATTTTTATTGGGCGCCATTTTGTTCCATCAAATTGGATTCCTACCAGTATTTTACCGGTTTGTACCTATTGATTTTAGGACTGATAATATGGGTTTCATGCATGACATCCATATATGTGTCCTGAGAATGCAACAATAAAGTTGCGAGACGTCGACAATTTAAAAAAAGACTTTGGATTTTATTACTGGATTTTAACAGTAGGTAAAAACTGATAATATAGGTTTCATGGAGGATATAGAATCTATGTGTCCTGAGGATGCAACAATAAAGTTGCGAAACGTCTACAATTTAAAAAAGACTTTTTCTTTACTGTACCCTAACCCCAAATAATACACCACTCTAACATAACCACAAGAGACAACACCATAGAAACATAATATCTCGTGGGTCCAGTATTTTGGTAAAAATCCAGATTTCAGCGCCACAATATAGAGTTTTTCATTATGGTTCTCTCAGCATTCAAATCATTACTAAAATTGGCTTCAAAACCACGTAACGAACAATACTAAAATGTTCTATCTGCCAAATTTCAATATTCATCATTCTTATAATGTTCTAACAGTTTGACCAATCAGATTTTAGCTAGCGTTGTTGATAGAACAATGTAATACTGCTGACGTCAGTAAACAGCAGGCTTACAAAGTGACAACGTGGTTCTTTCGTTTATCTATTTCTCTCGTTGTTTTCAAATAGTTTAGTTTAAAATGGACATTAACATTGAGCCGTAAGTATAATTAACCATATTCTAGGCTAAATAGGTGTTTAGTTTATTTCATATGAAAACAAATTAATAAAATACTGTATTTTAACCTCAAATTGTTTCCAGTTAGAACATTATAATACTCTGTTATTATCTTTTGCTTGTATTATTGTGTTTTAAAAGATATAGTGTTCGAACAATATTTCTTTAGCTAAGATGTGATTTTAGGTCAACTTCCACAAACAAAAATGAGAGTTTTGACTTCTGGGACAGTGACGATTCTTGTCGATCCAGATTTTATACCATCTGACGAAGAACTACAAGAAACGCCTGGTTTAGTTACAGAATTAGATGATGAAGGTAAAAAAAGGTTAAATCTAAACTTTAAAAGCTACAGTACAGCAGATTTTTTTTCAGAAGTAGGTCTGGATTCTGAAATCCCTGCACATATTGATGCTTCTATTACAAGTTCTGCGGTTTCTACAGAAAATGTGCAACGTCGGAAAACCAGTAGGACAGTATCTGATTTGAATGAAAGCAAACCACCTACCAGGAAAAGAAAAAGACTACCAGAAACGTGGAAAATGAATATAAATAAACTAGAACACAGGAACGTAAAAGGCAACATTCGAATAGAAAGAAAAATAAAAAAATTAAAGAACTGCGACACTGGTTGCAAATATTTATGTGACAAGAAAATAAGTGCAGCAGATAGAGAAAAGATATTTAAGGGCTTTTGGGAATTATCAACTGACACTAAATGGCATTTTTATGGTAAAAACACCGAACGAATAGAGGAAGTACGAAAACAAACACTTAAAGCAGAATCGCGTCGAAAATACACGTATAAATATTATTTTCACGTAGAAGATGTTAAAATTCGCGTGTGTAAAGTATTATTTTTAACTACCCTAGAAATAAGCCAACGACGAATAAATTATTTTCACGAAAAAAAGAAAGATGAAGTGACAGGAATTCCAGAGACGTCTCAACAGGGTTGCCATCCCAAAAGGTTATAAGCAATACTAGTAAAGATCTTGTTCAGATGCCAAGATGCCAGATTAACCAACTTGGTTGGAATCTCATTACTGTCGGGTCGACACCAAAAAAGAATATTTGGAAAGCACACTAAATATCACCAAGCTGTACTCTTTATATAGAGAATTTTGCCAAGAAAGGCAAATGGAACCAGTTAAAAAACAACTTTACACTAATATCTTTAATTATGAATTTAATATTGAATTTTTAAGACCAAAAAAAGATAGGTGTGATGTGTGCGAAGAGTCGAGACTAAAAGAAAAACTGGCATGACTGACGAAGAAAAAGTTATCTGGGAAAAACATAGCCAGGGAAAAATGTCTGCAAAACTTGAACGCGATTTGAATAGGTCCAGCCAAGATCAACAAACTGCTATAGTATGTTTTGACCTTGAAAACGTATTTGCATTGCCACGTTCTAATATATCGTGTGTTTTCTATAGCAGGAAACTTAATACATACAATCTTACGGCTCATTGCAATTTACAAAAGCAAGTATATTGTTGCATCTGGAATGAAGGCACATATGGACGACAAGGAAGTGATATCGCTTCCGGCTTAATAAAAATATTAGAGCGGATTATTTCCGATTTTCCACAAATTAAAAGAATCATATTGTGGTCAGATTCATGTGTCCCCCAAAATAAAAACTCTATTATGAGTTTGGCTTTGATACAATTTTTACAAGATCATCCTACAGTTGAGGAAATATTACAAACATTTGGGGAACCCGGCCATAGCAGCATTCAAGAAGTGGACAATGTCCATAGCCAAATTGAGAAAAAGATTTCTGGTGTAGAAATAGCCCTTTGGGTCTCTTACGACTTCTGCCCAGCGTTAACCAAAGAAAACCATTTGTAAGTTTTCATATGCGGGCTGAACTTTTTAAACTTTATAAAGAGGCAACGAAATCACTTAATTTTAAAAAAGTTCCATATGCTTCACTAAAGCAGTTAAAATTTGTTAGAACGCAGCCAAATAAAATATTTTATAAGCTTAGTCATAGCAATGACTCTTTTATCGAAGTATCCATCTTACCAATAAACAGTAATACTAGAACATAAAAAGATGTTTCTACTTCTAAATTTACACTACCTAAAGTACGAAGTGCACCAAAACCAAAAACGTGCCTTTTACCTTTTGCGAGAGTAGTCGATATTATGAAATTATTTAAGTTTATGCCTCCGGTTGAAGTAACGTATATAAAGACTCTTTTTAAGCAGTACAACGACCCTTCTACATTTAAGAGAGAAAAAAATAACCATAAGAAAAAACAATCGACTACTGAATAACATTAAAAATATATTTAAAAACGTTTTGTTTCTGTTTGAATGTTATGTTAAGTTGATACCTATGTTGTTAGAACAATATGCCTATTTTTTTTTAATTTGTTATTTTCAATAAATTTTATTTGTTCTATCAGCTAATTGTTTAATTAATAATTAACCTTTATTGTTTTAGTTTTTTAAATATTTTACCAAAAAAATAACATATATTATAAGATATATACAAATAAATAATTAACTTCAACAAAGTCAATCAAATTACGGAAATATTTTAAGACAAACCTTTAATTGCTTTTTTTATCGATTTACGTTTTTTGTTATTAGAACACTATAATACTCGACCCACGATCTGGAAAATATCTGCGGACGAACTGAGTAAGTAAAGACTGATAATATGGGGTTCATGCAGGATATAGAAACTATATATGCGTCCTTATAACGCAACAATAAAATTGCGAAACGTCGACTATTTAAAAATAGACTTTTGTTTTTTTACTCAACCCTAACCCCATATAATACACCACTGTAACATAACAACAAAAGGTTTGTTAACGAAGATCATTTAGAAACTTAATATTTAGGAAATATTTGCGGACCAACGGAGTAGGTAAAGACTGATAATATGGGTTTCCTGCAGGATATAGGATCTATATATGTTTCTTGAGGATGCACAAATTAGGCTCCGAAACGTCGACAATTTAAAAACAAACTTGTTTTTTACTGGATCTTAACCCCAAATAATACACCACCACAAAAATGTTTTAACATTGGTCAGCCATATTGGATTTTTACCAAAATATTACTAGATCATCCTCATGCCAATTGCGTAAGTAGTGTTTAAGCTGTGTCGCGAACTGACAGACAGACCGACAGACGGATCGACGGAATTGATAAAACATGTTTTTTGGCATCTAGGGACGCCAAAACGTGAATAAATGTAAAATCTAGAGGGTGAATTTTTCACGATTATAAAATTTTTCTTTCGCCGCATTTTTGTTCTGCTATGTTGAATTAGTAACTAGTTTTACTAGTTGAGCACAATTAGGTATGGCACACAATTTGAAATCATTAAGCAGTTTCTTGTTTTTTATGTTGTGCCGCCATCTTGGAGTCGTACCAAAATTTTACCAGTTGATTCCAACATAATACTTGATGTTTAAGCAAAATTTGAAATAAATTTGACAAGTAGCGTTTTCATAATGTTTTTTCTTAACATTTCACTAGGCCGCCATTTTGTTTTTGCCATACTCGATTTTTACCAAAACATTACCAGATTATCCCAATATGACTCTTTATTTTTTATCAAAATTTGAAGTCAATCGAGTTAGTCCTATGCCGCGAACTGACAGACCTGAGGGTGATTTTTTTTCAGCATTACAAACATTTTATTTGGCCGCCATTTGGTTACGCTATCTTGAATTAGTACCACAGTTTTACTAGTTGACCTCTATACCACAGTTAGAGATCGCACACAATTTGAAATCAATTCATTAAATAGTTATTCAGGCTGAATTTTTAAATATTTTATTAAGCCGCCATTTTGTTCCGCCATCCTGGATTCGTACCAAAATGTTACCAGTTTATTCCAACATAATACTTAATGAATTTCAGATAAATTGGATGAGTAGTTTTTCAAAAATAATTTTTTAACATTTCACTATGCCGTCATTTTGTGTCGCCATGTTGGATTTTTACTAAAATCTTACCACGATATCCCCATATGATCCTTAATTTTTGACTAAGATTTGAAGTCAATCGGGTAAATAGTCTTTAAGCTATGCCGCGAACTGACAGACAGACAGAAAAACCGACAGACGGACCGAGGGAATTGATAAAACAATATTTTTTGGCATTTACATACCGCAAATAGTAATTGCACGTAATTTGAAATCAGTCCATTAAGTAGTTTTTTGAGGCTGAATTTTTAAACATTTTATTAAGCCGCTATTTGGTTCCCCCATCTTGGCTTCGTACCAAAATTTACCAGTTGATTTCTACATGATACTTGATTTTTGTAAAAAAATTGAGATACGTTGAATAAGCAGATTTTAGTTACAATTTTTTTAACATTTCACTAGGCCGCCATTTTGTTTTGCCATATTGGATTTTTATCAACATCTACCAGGTAATCCCCATATCGCCTTGAATTTTTGACCAAAATTTGAAATCAATCGGATAAGTAAGTTTTTTAGCTACGCCGCGAACAGACAGACCGACAAATCGACAGAAGTCAAACCGACGAAATTGAGTAAACATGGTTTTCGCTATCTAGGAACCCTAAAACGTGAGGAACTGAAAAAAATCTCTGAGGGTGATTTTTTTACGATTACATTACTTCCCTATTACGAGGGAAATAAAAAACAGTGATCACTGACAATAAAAACAAACAACTACGAGGTTAAATAATAATTACTAAAGCAAATTCGGTATTTGCATAAAAATGAAATAAAATAATATTGTTGCTATTTTGGTTTTTAAAATAAATGGGGCCAAATTGTTTTTGTTTTACTGGCACCCCAATAAGAACATATTATTATATTGTATAACAAGTTTTGAAAATAGCCCTTTTCGCACGAATGTGGCAGTTTGGTGGCACTAGATGTAGCAGGGGCAACATGGCTAAGAAGATGAAAAGTGGTTTTAAAACGTCTTATGAACTATATTTTTTCTACGACTGCATTTGAAGCATACACTTAAACTGACTTGTACCCTCCATTTTCCATGACATAACTTTTCATGACACAAAAGTATTTTAAATATTTTTGACACTTTCACATTGAAAAGTAAAATATAAAAACAATCACGAACCATATATTGTTGTCTAAAATAAAATATGAAGTAGACTGTATTTTAAACAGGAGAGTTGATAAATAACCGAAGAATTTGAGTCGTGGGAAATGATTTCCCACGACATGCGAAATTAGTCGTTTTCAGACTTTGCTGGTTGTGTGTTTCTTAAACATTTTCATACCAGTCATAGAAAAAAATGTTTTATTACCAGCCTGTTTTCTTAGATAAATTTTA
Source organism: Kuschelorhynchus macadamiae (assembly GCA_030620095.1). NCBI lineage: Eukaryota > Metazoa > Arthropoda > Insecta > Coleoptera > Curculionidae > Kuschelorhynchus > Kuschelorhynchus macadamiae. Next base: position 113,954 of record JAUTXW010000834.1, read on the forward strand.
CTTAAATAGGCAATCTTTAATATTGCTTGGTTTAATTTAACCGTAACCTGACTTAATTAAAATTTCTTATAAGGTTGTAATGTTAAAATGATCTGGTTTGTGTTTTTACATAATGCATAGTGTTAGAACATTCAATGATATATTCCCAATCATCATTTTTAAAGCCCGTTACTTAAAAAGACATTTTTCATTTAGAATTAGAATATTTTTTACATTATATTTGCGTCTGCTATAAATTTGGATAACGAACACCCAAGAAGCGAATCCAACTTTCCGATTAAAGTTATAGATGAGAAAACGGGAAAACTAATTAGGCTTAGCATATCCGAACTTAAAATTTAGTATCGATTCACTATAACAAATTTTCCTACCCGGAAAATGCTGTTCCGGATATTGCCATAATTCATGAGACTATTTGCGTGACGGCAGGCATATTCCTTTATTATTCGGGTGTCTTTCAGAAACGCCAGCCATACTCCTTTGTCTTTTGGTACCTTTTACGCTCGTAGCAAGGTTACTGTTTACGTTTTTGTCTAGGACGAATTAGGTATACAGAATATATAAAAAATACTTTACAGAAAAATTATTTAATACTTTGACTGCCAAGCCCAAAATACGTAAATTACTGTTATGGATCACCACATTTTTTTTATAAAATTTCCGATAATATATGGCTTTATAAATAACTTTTTAATTACTTTTCAGGAAAGAACAAGTTAAAAGTGATTTTAATGGGGATCCTGATTAGGGATGGGCGTTTTATCGATATATCGGGAGTTATCCATAGGTCAGCGACATATCGAATAACAATAGGTAAATAAAGAAATATCGATATGTTGATAGTTATCAATAAGTGCCGATAGGGATTCGATGATATCAATATTTAACTGACAATATCGATAGGTAGGTGAGAACGTCGATAGTTATTGATAAACGGATTACAAATTTAATTTACACGCAATTTAGGTACCATATTTAAGAAGAAAATTTTTTTTTTGCTCTCCAGTAATTTTCTTGCTAATATATCGATAGGTACAAATAACTGTGTATATATATATATATATATATATATATATATATATATATATATATATATATATATAACTATGAAACTTTAATTTTCACTTTTAAAAAAAACTACTTTTTATTTAAAATGATAATTAAAATATTAAATATTAAATTAGTGTAATAACGTGTAAAGATAAATTCTAACTAACTAATATTATTTACATTGAAACTATTTATACAAAAAAACCAATATAACAGTTCCTCTTTTTAAGAAAAAGTTGGTGGCTTGCAGCAACTTTTTATGAAGGACTTCACTTCTAGAGGGACTCTTCCTCTATGGTGTCTTCCGGGTGGATGCTGGTGCGTCTCTTGGGGATCAGCCACCTCAATTGCGTTTGAACCGAACTTCTTTGTTCTAAGTTTGGTGGTGATGGACGGTCATTTTCTCCTGTGAGACTAAGCCTGGAGGGTCCTGTGCGTCGACACTTGCAGCAAATGTAGACGGTTATTAAGGCGATAACCAGCGTAATTGTCAGGATGATCGGTATTCGTAAGGGATGTAAGAAAATCCTGATAATCACTAGTATCATTTGAATAATTTATATCTTGATATGATTTTTCCTGTGGTTGGAAAACATCGCAGAAATCGGGACTGAAGTTTTCGGGGGTGTATTGATCGTATTCGGGCAAATAATTTTCTGAGGAGCATTCCTGTCCTGTATTAACATGATGCGTCCTAGTTGCTTGAAAATTGGAATTTCTTTGAATTATTGATAGCCTAAATTGCGCTTGGCTTGTATTTTGCCTAAGATTATTTGGCTTATTTTGTTGCGAAAAATTTGGTTGATATTGCGCTCTTTGAGAATTCGAGTTTATTACGGGTCTTTGAAAATTAGAATTTGTTACAGGTCTTTGAAAATTAAAATTTTGGGGAAAATTACAAGAAAGTTGCCTGCATTGAGATATTATATGACCAATTCTGTTAAAATTAGAACACTTTTAATTGTTGTGGCTGATGTCGTCTAGGTAACTGCGGACTGGGTTTCAGAAGAGTTGGTTTATTAACTTTTTGATTTTCGAAATACGAAAGCTGAAGTTCTCTCCGAATTCTTGATTGTGCCTCTAAAAGTGACGTTGGATTACTAGCACGAATAAGTTGTCCTAAGCGTGGTTCTAGACCGATAAGAAGTGTATTAAGAGTCATAGTTTCAATTAACATGGTCTGAGCATCTTTTTGTTCTTTTGAATGTAGGAGTATGTTGGCATGCATTTTAGCATTCAAAACCTGTAATATATTGAAGAATGTCAAGGGGGACTCATTTGGAAGTTGCTTAAGACGTTGGAGGTCCCAACCCAAAAATATTTGGTCACCTTCATACTCCGTACTATAGAAAAAATTTCAGAAATCTTATAGCGCTCTACTTCCAATGTTGTTCCTCTACTAGTCGTTTCTGGGTTCATTTTAAAATAATAAAATTAAATGCACAGAAATAATTTCAAAAAGATTGCGTAAAATAAATTTTCAAAATGTATGCGTAAAATAAATTTTCAAAATTTATACGTAAAATAAAAATTAAATTGATCATATCACACAATATTAATAAAAATTGTATTTTAAAAACACAAGGGATAAAAAAAATATTGGATGATCGAACAGTTATCAAAAAATTGAGTTAGAATAAAAATCGAGACGATTCGTTACTTACAATAATATCTGCATTTGAGTTGCCGTGTTCTCGCTTCGGCCACGAAAGGATTGCTTTAGCTGTTTCCTCTGTACTTATTAGGAGTTGGGGCTTCTCTGTTCTTTTTTCTATTAAGGGATTAGGATCCGCTGTCACGAGTTGAAGTACTTCTGTTCTCACGACGTTTACGGATCCTACAGCGACTGTGCCAATTGTTAACTATGAAACTTCAATTTTCGCTTTTAAAAAAACTACTTTTTATTTAAAATGACAATTAAAATATTAAATATTAAATTAGTATAATAACGTGTAAATATAAATTCTAACTAACTAATATTATTTACATTGGAACTATTTATACAAAAAAGGGTGCTGATGCTCGTGAGAATGGCTCGACGTAATGTTCTCTTGATGACGTTTTGCTTATGCGGCGGTTCCGAGGATGTTGCAATAGCCGGTCTGGGTCGGTGACACTCCTGGTGTTCGAAGGTCGTGGAAAACCAATATAACATATATATATATATATATATATATATATATGCTCAATGCTCAAGGCATTGAGAGGTTGTCCTCCCCCTCCCCCCCGCGGCTTTAGTGACGCCCCTAAAATTTCATTATAAAACCGATTAAAGAACCGTAAAATAAGTGACAATTTTGACCTAGTCAAATGTTTTGAACGCCGTCGCCCAATTTTTTTGGGTAATGCTGGTAATGCTTTTAAATAGGAATACAATTCCTGACAATTTTTATTATTTTAAAATTGACATGCCTTTTAGCATAGCTCCCTGTTATTGAGTCATTCCAGTAGTTCAAATCTCATTAATTAAACACAAATCAGTAATGTAATTTGTAATGGGTGAGTACTCATGAAATATTCCTTGGATTGCTGGTTAACTATTGACAATATCATATTCTATTATTGGATATTGTACCAAATTTCAACACATGCATTCAACAAAAGAAAACGCAATAATAAGCTAAAATATTAACACTAAACTTAAAAAAATATACTTTTATTTTGTATGAAATAAACTCACTGTTTTTTATCTATGATTACATTATGCGACATCTTGTATAAAAAACTTTCGTAAATTTTACAGCTATACAATTTCTAATATTTTCGTTGCTATATTTAGCATAACACGTGACACATTTCCCCCAAGCATCGAAATGTCTTCATATTTTCGGTTTAATAATCTGTTACTGTGTGGTGCATGCGATTTATTATGTAATAGTCTTTACATCTCCTCGGTTCCCTTTTTTTTTAATTTGGAAAATCAATAGAAACAAAATAGATTGCTTCCATTCATCTAGCAGTGTACCAGTTTTGTATATGCTGCTGAAGAGATTTTCACATTTTCTTCGTTTATCTTTAGAGTTTTGACGGTACTTCGTCGGGTCCTGGACACTTTCCTATTTTTGCGATCTTTCTTTTCTGTTATATCTATAAACTCGTTGGTGTCAACCTCCACTGTTGGTGAATTTCTGTTTTCGTCTTTAAAAAGGATCTTCGACATACTTTGCCCAATTATTTAGTTTATTTTCTGTGGATAAAATTATTTAATTTCTTGAGTTCGGAAGTAAATGTCCACTCTTTGTTTTTCATATTTTATTTACTTCTCGTATTTGCTTATGCAAGTTGCGGGTATCATGCAGCTCTTGTAACCTCTCTATACTTTCGCTTTTTTTTCTTTTTCAGCTCATTCCCTGCTTTAGTTACTTTCCAGTATTGATTTTCTTTATTTGTCACTCTCAGCATTCCTCGTTGTTCCATCAAGTCCAAAATGACCTTAAAGTAAACGTAACAGGGTTTGACTGTGACGTCATTTTCTTATATTTCTTTTTAATTCATAGAAAACGTAGGCAATAAAAGATTTTAATATAAAATGACTGTCACTTCTACAGTCGTTTGATTTTTTACCTGTTCGTCAATGTCAGTGTCAAAATAATATTGTCATTCGTTCGAAAATGTCGCGATGTAATCAACAGCCTAAATTATTAATGTTAGATGTGCTGGCATTTTTTGAGTTGGATAAGTAGCAGCTTAGAGATGGATTAGAAATTGGCAAAAATAATGTACTAATGAGGGCGTCGAAGGCATTAAAAGTAAGTCAAGCTACTTTGTCTCGCATTAAAAATGAATTCAAAAATTTCTGATTTTATGAAGAATAAAATTAGTGATACAATTTATATTATATATAGGTTAAAAAGTAACACGTTACAATGACCAGTTTACACAAGAAGTTAAATCAAAATCTAAGAGGTTTTTTTAATTATTCCCTATCTTCTTTGCGAAATTGATTATGGAGTGTAGGATTCAGATGGAAGAAAACTAGTAAGTAAAAGAATGACATTTTTGCTTGAATATACGAGAAATATCGATTCGCAGGAACCTTATACTCCAGTATTTTTAGATGAAACATGGATATTCAGCCCGAGGGTAATAATTGGATAATTTTACATTTTTAGAAAGAAATTTATGGAAGTTTCTTTTTCAGGTCGTCATTCGTCATTCACGCTGGCAAAGAAAATGGATTTATTAAAACTGATAGCTTGGCATTTCGAACCGGGATTAAAAAGGGGGACTATCACGACAGCTTGAATAAAAAAAAATTGAAACATGGTTCAAAACTAAATTAACTCCAAATTTACCTCCTAAATCTTTAATTATTCGGGATAATACAAGTTATCACTTTGGCCTTTCTGAGGACATTCCCAATAAGTCGTGGCCAAAATATGAACTAATTGAATGGCTGAAAAACAGAAACATCGATTACCCAGAAACGGCGATGGAGGACGAAATTTAGGCGTTAGTCCTTTCTTAACAAATCTTTAAAAATATATATATTATTTTGACGAATATATTATACAGTTTGGATTACCACCATACCATTGCCAGTATAATGCCATTAAAATAGTTTGGTCAGTACATATTACCCTTAAAAGAAACTATTAACGAAGTACTGGCTACGTGGGAAGGTACTGAATGAAATATCTACCGACCATTGGAAGAAATATGTTGCCCACGTGGATAGAATCATTAGAGGCTCCTGAGATACAACTGATATACATAGGGATAGAACAATAGCTTGGGATGCGTCTGGCCCACTAGCACTAATTATTTCTTTAAATGATTTTGACGAATAGCTTATAATTATTTATAGAAATTATTGTTTATTTCTCTCAAATTGAGATGTTAGTTATTTTTATTTTCCAATAATCATTTCCTCCTTATATTTTAATAATAGTCTTAGAGAGTTATATTTCCATTTTTCTAATATGATATAACAGTACGTTGTTATTATAGTCAAAATGACCTCTTTGGACTTCTCCTATATATCATCCGAAATATTAATAAATTGCCGATATATTTATCTATCTTCTTATCTAAACTAGCCATTCTAACATATTTCTCCTTATACTCTTCATAAAATCAGAAATTTTGGTTCATATTATTATGTTTTTTCTGATATGTTGCTTGAATATGTTGCGTCTGATTGAACTGTCATTTTTTTTATTCGATACAAAGTAGTTTGGCTTACTTGTAGTATCTCATATTCCCTCATTAGTACATTGTTGTAGTGCCCTTATTTATAATAATGATATCTGTAAATAGGTTTGATCTAATAGAATTATAAAATTACATATGTATTAATAAATTGTGAATACAATAAAGCTTCAGTATGTCAAATAAATAACGTTTTCACGGTAATAATGTAAAGTTTGAGATTAATAGTTTTCGTTGATGTATGTACCTTCATTTTCTTATTTCTTTTCCTTTAGAACGTGTTTACCTGTTTTCGTGACAAATTAATAGTAGGAATGTTTTAGTGAAATATATAACAGTAATTCATTTTCGGAACTTGTTGCGCTGTTGTGTCGTCTGTATACCATTTTCTTATACTTACACTCTAATATTTTGGAATTTAATTAAATAATTATTGTATTTATTACCTAACAAATCGTTGTTAAAGTAAGATTTAGCTATTCGGCATTATCTATTACTTCAGTTTGCCAAAAAAATTCTTATTGATAAAGTATAAAAGGATTTAATTTAAATTAAGAATGGTTATTAGTAGAAAGTTAGAAACATTCCAAATTAATACATACATTAATACACAAAAGGTATGCTAATTATGAACCTATTTATAAGAAATGGATTTCTGAACGCATTCATCACCTCTTATCTTGAATTAGGTCACAGTCAATTCCTTACGTTACTTTAATAATCCATAGTTGAATAATGATGAAAAATAAAGCATCGTTTAGTTAAAACACAACCGCTAAGCTTTTGGTTGTGGTTTGTTTGCATTAGATAAGCTATTTTTTCCAAAAAAAAAATGTTGAAATGAATGAAATCATCATGTTCAAGCTAAATTTTAAAATATTTAAAAAATACAACATATCTCTTTTCTAATGCAAAAAAATCGCATTCCTCCAATCTATTTTACTCATAAGTTATCATAATTTGAAAATTGCCAAAAAATTAAAGGTTGCCTTTCTTTATAAACGCAACATATCAAAATGTTATACATTTTTTAGAACGCAATAAATTAGTGTGCAATTGGCAATACAAATTCCATACTTGAAAATAGTTGACTATTCGGTGAGGTCCTTCAAGTGGCGTGTTTTGTCCTCGAGTGCCCCATGATGAAGGCCAACACGGAGTCATCATTCAGAAACCGATCGATGGCGACGTCTCCTGGCAACGCGGCGCGTTCACATCGGCGTCGGGACGGCGGTCACGCGCCGTTGCCGCGTGCCGCCGCTTTTTTCTTTTACCATCAGTTTGACCCCTGATTTTCAGTTTAAAGAAACATCGTTAGGTTTTTAACATTTTATATATTAATACGCATCAACGGAGTGCGCATCAAACTCACCAGCCTATTGGAACTTTCCGGAAAAAAAATAGGTTGTGGTGATTTTCGATGATTTTACATCTTTAAAAATGCTGTTGCTATTATGGTGTGTCTTCTTAATCCTGTAAATGATAAATATTAAACACAAAACTCAACATTTTCCGGAAATTCCGGATTTTAACAGATCTGTTTTATTAATTTTTATATAGGCATTCGGCGTGAATTAAAAAGTAGGTTTTAATCAATAAATTAATTAATTCATTTGTATCAAAATCTGTAGGTAATTCTCTTAAATAATGTGCGGATTGCTATGAATGAGAATTTCCTGGCCCACATAACAGGACTTTTAGAGCATTGTCTTAAATATATTTATTTTTCTTTCATCTGACAAATGTATAAATAAATAGGCTTTTAGATTTGGTCCATACTATCACAGTGGATAACTTATTTATGATATGCTTCTAGAAAAAATACTACTGATAAAGCGATTTTGAAGTTAAAACTATGGATTCATTATGTGGATGATATATTTATTATACGGAAACATGGTCATAGAGAGCTTGATATTTTTCTGATTCACGTAAATTTAATTTATCCTGAAATACAATTTGAAGAAAAAGAAAGAAAGCTACCATTTTTAGAGTTTTGGTGACAAAACTTCTTAACAGACATATCGAATATAGAGTTATAACTATGTGGGGAATTAAATTGGATCACACTTCACTATTCTTAATAAAAGGAAACATTATAACGAGGGAATTTCCTGGTAAAGGAAATTTACCGAATTTTTTTGTAAACATAAGATAATAAAATTCAAAAACATTTTTATTTTTATAGGATAAACAAGGAAACGTTTATTTTAAAAATAATAAATATCGTAAACAAAAATATAAAGGACATAGGTATACATGGTTAATCAGCCTTATTCGGTGCACATAGGTTGAAAACTAAAATAAGAAATATTAACGAAAAAAAACTGGCGTCTAAAAACATTATTTTTTTTAGAAATCGCAAAATTTTTATTAATGCAATACCTTAGTTTAACAAACAAGTTGTCTCTATTTAATTCGCTGTAAAATATTTTGTTATTTTAAATTTTGTTCAAATTCATGTTTTGCGATGGGTCATCACACTGAGAACCCTTATGATGCTATAACTTGGAAACTGTTCATAAACCGCTTATAATTTCTAAAACTTTACTTGTCAAATTTATTTATTCCACTCGTGATCTTTTGGTGATACCAATTTTTTCTACATATGTAAACTTTTAAAAACTAAGACAAAAAGTGCAAATTATTTCTTTTTTAAGTCTAACTATTTGGCCGATCGAGAGCAGCAAATGATCCAAATACAAATTTTGCTCGAAAACAGTCTAATGTAGGTAGGAATAGGACAAGATATATAAAATATGTTTAGAATATTCTACTGATAACAAAGCAAAAAAATTATTAATATAGCGTTACATTAAAAAATGTATGGCGTTATAATGTTCACGATCAAATCGGTATTGACAAAAGATCCGGAGTTGAAGAAATCAGTATGCGGCATAACACAGTTTCTCAAATTATAAATTACTTGTAGGCTATATAGTTTATTCTAGTTAAATGTTCCACTCTGTATATTTTAAATTGCTGGAATTTTACAAACTGAACAAAAGTGAAAAGAAAAACATAGAATACCAGTTTTCACTAAATAAATGTGCATGTGAAAACAAAAGAAACAACAACTAAAACTAAAGTAGTCATGCCTTTCTGTGTCTCTAGTAAGCGGGTTGAGACACGTGTGATATCTGCTTCTTTAGAAATCAAATCAAAATGTATTTTATTCAGCAGCAACAGAGTTGTTCATATCCAACCACCAGAATAATAATAATAAGAACAGTATATAAAAAAATCATAACAGTATAGTTACAATAGATGTTAAAAGATCAGACCCTCTCCTAGCTAGAAGAGATGACATTAGACAGAGAACAATGGAGGCTCTCTAATGGAAGAAGGATCTGAGGCGGGAATCTATGGTGAGAGACCCAGGGCAAGAATTAGTCTTGCTCCTGGACACTATACGACATCCATTACCGGGGTCCTAACTGGCCATTGGGTGGTGAAATATTACCTGCATAAGATTGGACTCGGCAACGATCCATACTGCAAGTTTTGTGCTAAGGTAGATGAAACTACAGAGCATCTCGTCTGTCGATGTGATTCTTTAGTCAACGCCAGACTGCTTTGCTTGGGAGACACCTACGTGGAACACGAACTTGTGTGACGTGTTCCACCTAAAATGGTCCTTTCCTTTCTAAAAAGGAGTGGGCTCTTGGCCTGACACGCCTACTTGGGGGGAGAGCATAATGGGCCCCAGTGAGCCTAAGTGCTGCCCTTGTCGGGCTCCTCATCTAACAATAACATTTGATTTTCAATTTTACAAAAAAAATCGTAACTAATATCTATTTTCTATTAAATGCTTAGGAAATATTTGTTTAACTATACGTTGACGAGCATCCCTTGATGTGACTAGACTAGGTAGAGCGTTATATAACCTGGCATCATTATAAAAAAAAGATCTTTGAAATACAGAGGTGTTGTGTTTAGGGATTTGATACAAGTCGCGGTTAGAAAACCGTGCAGGTTTGAAGCATTGAACAGTTTTTTAACGAGATAAGTAAGTCCTTCTGAATTGCGAATTTTAAAAATAAACGATATAAAATGAAGTTTATCCCGCTCTTCCAGTTTTAACTTATATAGAAATCTGTAACATTGTCAATTTTTTTTACCATAACAAAATTGTATTTAAGAATTTTGAAGCTTTTGCAGACTGGTTTTGTTTTTTAAAGTTAGTGAAATGTAAGTAAAGAATATCTGCCTATCTCAATTTAGAGAACACTAAGGTATTACATAAATAAAGTCTCACATTCATCAAGAAAATCTTTATATAGGTAAAGAGTCTTTAATTTAAAATAAGATGTCTTAATGACATGCGCTATATGACTGTCAAAACGCATGTCGTTATTTATATAAACACCCAAATTTTTACAAACGTCTGAGAGTTGTAATGTAGTTTTGTTTAAAACAATTTTAAAGTTTGGATCATTTTAAATTTTCTCTTTATTCTTTCCAAATATAACAGCCTTAGTTTTGTTGGTATTAAGCATTAAACTGTGAGCCTCTAACACTCTAACTATTGGCTTGAGATCAACATTAAGAGCAGATTATGTTTCAATGCGAATATTAAAAGAAAGTGAACAATATATCTGCAAATCATCTGCATATTGATGTAACTCATTAGAAGATAAAACGTTGGAAAAGTCTGTAAATAGAAAACAATAATTGCCCTGATACACTCCCCTTGCAGTTGCTATGAAAGAAGAGGCGTTGTCACCAAGAACGACCCTCTGTTGCCTATCACTTAAGTAGATTTCCATACATTTTGAAGCTGTTATACCCAAACCAAAATATTTCATTTTTTGAATTAAAGTTGAATGATTTAAGGTATCGAACGCCTTACTAACGTCAAGTAACACTGAACATGAACTATTTTTTTATGTGCTTGCATCTGGCACCTTCAGTAATGCCATGGTTGTGCTATAACTCAGTCGAATTATAGTCGAATACCTGATAGAGTTTTCGGCAATATGTTATTACTAAGAAAATAACTAATCTACTGCGCGGCTACAATTTTTTTCAAGATCTTCGATACTGAGTACAAAATATTAATATTAATAGGGTGGTAATCCGAAATTAAGCATTTAAGGATTTGCTATTTTTTGAGTAGGAATGGCGTTAGCATTTTTGCAAAGACAGGGAAATTTACCAGTGCTTAAATATGTATTTATAAAATAAGTAAAGTGAGGCGACAAGTAAGGGAAGAGTAAAGAAACATGTTTAACGTCAAATCCACCTACTCCTTTGACCCGTGTTTTTATAAGACACGCCAACTTTTTTCTATATATTCTGGACTAACTAAAAGGTTCGGTGATACAGGGAAATATTGAATCTTCATATAAATCTAGTTTGTTTTGCTCTAACTTTGATTGAGTTGGCAAAAAAGTCATTAAGGTTTTCTGCGGAAAAAATGTCAGGCATATGAGGTTTTGGCTCTGAATTTATATTAGGACAATTAATTGTTCTTCAAAAATATTTAGAATTAGATTTAAGTTTATGATTTAAGTACGCTTTTTCCTCCTTTCGCACCACTGTAGTTACAAAGTTCCTCAACTCCTTGCATTCATTTCTCGCAGCCGCACTAAATGTGTCTCATAATTTGCCAACTAATGCTGGCTTGCGGTAAACATTTCAGTCTTGATTTTATTGAAAACCAATATAAATATAACTATAATAAAAAAAATTTTTGGTCAGCACCGTTGAACCGTACACTATCAACACACTTCAAAAAATCATAGACTTAGACACTTATTAAAGGAATTACGCCTGGAGATTTACCACCAACAAAACAAATTCTTGACAAGGCGAAAAGAATTTCACCCGGAGATTTACCACCAACCAAAAAAAAATTAAAGTTAAATCCTTTTCAAACGAGATATTGGCGTTAAAACCGGAGCTCGAAGAAAGGTATGGTGACCGCACAGGCGGACAGCTTATCAAAACCTGATAAAGCTATCACAACGATCAATGAAAACTCTTTTTCTAAGAAAATGGGTAACTAAAATTAGTAAAAATACTTTTGGAAATAGTTTTACTACATAAAAGTAGCTAAAAGTAGTTTTTAGAGTATTTCGAAAAAATGTTGTGTTATAACTATAAAATAAAATTTTTAATATAGCTGCTTTTCCTACAAATTTACGTTTGTAGTTAAGTAAGCCCAAGTCTGATATAAGCTCTGTGATAAGTTCTAAAAAAGAATGAAATGTGTAATTAGGAAATAAGTTATACACTTATCGCACCATGTGAGATCCATATTAAAAGTTTTGTTTGATATGGTTGGTAAAAAGTTTGGCAACCTAGCTGTTTTCAGTTTTAAGCTTACTACAATATTTCATCCGCTAATAGGCAGTGGTTATAAAATGTTATGAAATTTTATCTATTTGCGCAAAGTTTATTATTCCGTAATTCGGGTTTGTAGTTATTATGCATTTATTTTAAAAGAGATGTTTTATTCTATAATGATTATCAAAAGGTACATATTAGTTATCGAAACCAGGCACGTAGTGAGAAATTTTAATTTGGTTTTAGAAAATGCGTTTTTGTGAAAAATAACTGAACATCAAAAAAAAACTGCAATGGCTCATTTTGATATATTTTCAAAGGGAGTAGGGAAGAGTGCTAAACCCAGGGACAAATTTTACAATTCATCTACTTAACGCTCTTATAAAAAGTTTTGATTATTTTTATAAATACCACCAGAAAAAATAGTTTTTTTTTAATTGAAAAAGCATTTTATCTCTCCTCAAATGCACAAAAAGTTTTTAAGTGTTGGGTTTTTTAATGCGTTGTTGAGTATCCCTTGGTAAAATCCTATGTTGTACTAGATGACAAGCAGTGATGTACCTAAGGCCAAATAATACGGACAACATATTAATCTTATTTTTCAATACTTCATATTTATTAAAAAATATACAAAAATAAAAAACATTACTTTCAAAATTTTGAAACTATAGGTTCTAATTCTTAAGTAAATACTACACTTGTATTAAGAAACATACCAAACTAAATAACTACAAAAGAGCATAATCTTTAGAATACTTAGATAATATTCAGCACTTTAAACATTTTCATTTCATTTAAACAGTAGTATTTAAGATTCTGTTTCGTGTTCTTGTATTTCGTAGTTCGTAGAACTTTCTTTATTTTTCTTTTGTAACAAGCTTTCTGGCTTCTGCTTTGGGAAATGCCTGAACCATTATGGGTGTTATTATAGTACTGGAAACAGGAGAATTCGGCCTTTTCATAGATTCAAAGTCTCTGGTGAAATGGTATACTTTTTGTTATAATTTGTTGTTGTAGCCGTGTTTTCAAAATCATGAGATATGCTTGATGCAGAAGTTGACGGTAAGCTATCATCAACAGGTACATATTTGTTTGTATCATTCGCTCTTGGCAAGGGACGATCTGTTACGAAGACAGGAAGAAAATCTGACTCATCTGTCTAGGGAAGGTTCCCCGAAAAAACCAAAAGAGCAGATGGAGCTCTTGGTCGTGGCGAAGGCAATCCATCTAGGAACGAACACCTGAACAAAACTCTCCATAAACCATGAAGTCGGATTTACAAAACTTGGTACCCCAGGTAGGTAGGACCGAGGGTCCGGAATCCCACTCTGCCTCCATGGAAAACTGCGCCACGGATTCTGGGGGTAAAACCGATTACCCTTAATTCCCTAGCGCAAAGCCAAGCTAAAGAATTGAGCAGCATTACTGGCAATACTTTGTTTAAGATAAATATGAAACCATCTAATTCATATTACCCCAAATTATCCTCCAAACATCAAAGAATCTCTTCTCCCGAAGTTATTGCAGATAACATTCAGTTCGATCAATTTTTTATGACTTTTTAAGCACATTATTGACGACATTGGAAATAACCTTAAGATTAAAAGATTCAGAGACGGCACTCTCTTAATTAAAGTTAATACCTTAGCCCAGTCGCACAAAATTGCTTCCCTAAAAAAGCTTGGCGAATTCCCAGTAACATCTGAAGCTCACAGGACTCTAAACTGCGTAAGAGGAGTTGTTGGCTTTTCTGACCAGGGAGTGATTGCAGTTAAAGGCATTTTAAAGAGAAAAGATGGGATTCTAGAACCCACAACGTCCCTGATCCTTACCTTCAAACTTCATAGTCTCCCCTCTATAGTTCATGCAGGTTGGAAAACCTAAAAGTCAGGCCTTATTTTCCCCAACCTTTAAGATGCTTCAGCTGCCAAAGAATTGGACATTTATCGGCAAACTGCCCCAATGATCCCTTGTCCCCTTCATGGTAAATCTCTTCATCCTGACCAAACTGTGTTAATTGCAACGAACAATATTCTCGTATATATAAAGGCTGCCCAGTCTGAAGATACGAAAATAGCATAAAAAAATTAAAAACTACTGAAAAACTTGAAAACGAAGAAGCCGGAAGTATTCTCTCCGCTCAGGACCCCAGGAAAAATACTCTTTTTTCGTCAGTTCTCAAAAAAACTAATACCAACTCTCCTCAACTCAACCCTGTACCTCCCGCTCATCATACAGGTAACATTGGTAACAATGGTTCCCCCACCACTTTCTCTAAAATCCCTTCTCAATCCTCACTTCTATTCCCCTCCCAACAACACCACATCCTTACAATGCAAAACTCTGTCCCACCCCAAACCCATCCTAAATCCAACTCAAACAACAAACCTCCCTTCCTCACGGCCCCCCACTTAACTTCCTCAAATTCTTCTTTTGCCTCTTCCAAAATAGAGTCCTCTAAATCAAAACAATCCGTTGCCTCAAATAAGGGTAACTCAAACATTTTAAAACCCCCATCAAGAGAGTCGTCTGGCTCTTCTATATCTTCTTCCTTTTCCAAAAAGAGCACTCATTCTTCTACCCACACTAAAAGAAAAGACTCTCACAAAGAGTATTCCAAAACAAACAGGTAAATGTTCCATCCAACTTTCCTACAATGGAATCTCTTTGGCCTCAACAACAGATTGGAAGATCTTAAATTATTAATAAACACGTTTAAACCATCCATAATAGTGCTACAAGAGACTAATTTGACCCCGAACAAGAACTTCTCATTAAAACACTTTAACATAGCCAGAAAAGATTGCACTACTCCGAACCAAGCGTCAGGTGGCGTAGAAGTCCTTGTTGCTGAACAATGTCACTTGAGGCATCTCCTGTCAAAATCAAACATCACGACATCATATTTTGCTCCATATATGTCCCTCCAACACACAATCTTGATCTCGAAGATCTCAACCTACTAATACAACAACTTCCTTCCCCTTTCGTTTTAGCTGGCGATTTTAACTCTCATCACATGATGTGATAACAATCTCTATCTCTCACAACCCTAATAACAAGGGCTTAATTGTTGAAGAATTCGTATTAGATAATTCTTTTCACCTATTAAATAATGGATCTCATACATCTACAGATCTCACTATGGGCACACCTAACTTTACATCTAATTATCAATGGGAGATATTAGATAACACTTATGGCAGTGATCATTTCCCTATTCTCTACAGATCATTAAGCTGGTCCCCTTCAGCAAATATTAAAACAGTTTATAACCTTTCACGTGCGGATTGGAAAAACTCTCAAGAAACATTTGTTTGTCCCCGGGAAATCTCCCAATCTATTAATGAAACCATAGAAAAGGTGGTCGAAGCCATTATAAAATCTGTCGACTCCAACATTCCTAAAACTCACATCTACCCCAATGAACCTCCCCTTCCGTGGTGGAATAATGATTGCAAGATCGCCATCCAATATAGGAAAACCCTCTATCCCGTTTTAAACATAATTCCACCACCCAAAATCTCGTCCTTTTCAAACAAGCAAAACCAAAGCTAAGAGAATTACTAAACTAGCAAAAGAAGTCTCCTGGAAAGACTACATATCTTCTATAAACTCAAAGACCTCTAGCCATGATATATGGAATAAAATAAACAGACTGAAGGGTCGACCTACAAAAATAATTGCAGGAATTTATGATAATGACACTTGTGTGACCAATCCTGAACATATCTCTGATGCATTTGCTAAACATTATTATAACATCTCCAGTAATTGTGTTTAAACCAACCATATGGAAACCGTAATTTAACCAATATAGAATCCCACTAAACTTTAACAACAACATAGACTACTCGTACAACTTTCCTTTTACAATTGAAGAGTTACATTTCTCTCTCTCTCTCAAGTTGTAGATATAGTGCTCCTGGACCGGATAATATACTAATTCCCATGATCGTAAACTTCCCAAAATCAGCTCTCCTTCATCTACTCAATATTTATAATTACATTTGGTCTACTCACACTTTTCCTTTAGCATGGGAGTCATTCTATTTTAATACCTATTCATAAATCAAACAAACCCCGATCACATATAGATAATTATAGGCCTATATGTCTTACAAATCATCTTAGTAAAATTATGGAAAGAATTGTCAACTTTAGACTCACGTGGTTTCTTGAAAAGAATTATCTACTAGACATCAATCAATTTGGATTTCTTAGATTCGATCCACGCTCTCCTGACGGCATGGTTGCAATCTGTTTGGCTCCTAGTGGCAAGTATTTTTGGCGGAGTGTGAACAGTAAGGAAACCACTTTCATTGGCATTCCATATTTGATGTGGTTGAAAGTTTTTCTTTGCTTAGAACCTTTATATAATTACAAATTCGGAAACCATTATTTTGTTGAAAGCCGTTGAGTGTAGCTTCAGATTTTCGCAAAGAAATCTCAAGGTGGCCCCCATGGCACATTCGGAACCAACACTCTCGCAATTTTATTTCCTTCCCAGTCAGGTATATTTTTTTGATTAGCATGGGCATACTCATACGCTAGTTTTTTAATCTAGTAAGTAGTCAAGCCATATTGAAGGTAAGCAGCTTGTATTAAATCAACTAACTGTTGCTCTTCTTTTGGTAAAATTATTCGATGAATGTCAAACTTGGGATTATAAGAAAGGTCACTCAATTCTTTTGATTTAATTTTTTTTACATATATAATCTTTAAGTACTTGCCTAAACTATTTTGCCGGAGGTGTTCTTTTTCTCCTGTTTTACTGCGCGACATAGGTCAGACCAGATCTAAATAATAAAAACTCTTATATTGCACTATTTGTCTTATAATATAGGTATAGCAGATATATTGCTGTACCAAGAGACATCCCTAAAATAATCGATGCTAACTCAACATCTTTAGAACAAAATATGGAAGAAAGAAAATTCTTACAAACAGCAATAAAAACCCTTAAAGGAAGAGAATATTACAAGAATACTGACTGCAAGAAATGCTAAAAACACTAAATAAAAATAATGTTACCTATAATAGCCAATTGGCATAGAACATCAGGTATGTTCCTTCCCATGCATAAAAAAAATCTTCAAAACTACTGATAGGGTAAGTTAATGTAGTAATTCTGAGCATGCCGACCACAAAACCTTTTTGGAGTCATGAGATTTTTGTATTTTGCTACAGATCTAAAGGGATGGTGAAAATAAAAAAAACTGTAGCCAGCAATTTTAATATAATTTGATTACTTTCATATGCAAGTGGAGGAAATTGGAATTTTTCTTCTTATAATTAATTTCTCATCTCTCGTCTTTTAAGGTTTGCTGTTATCGCATTTTGTATATATGTACCATGAAAAGTAGATTTGAAACTAATTAGTTTTGGACATTCTGTGTTAGCTTCTATGATTTTTATTTTCTGTATAGGAAAAAGACTTTTTTTACATACTTGTAACCGAAAAATATGCTCCACTGTTTAATCATATTTTGTTTAACTTTAACCACTTCAAATAGTGATGGGCTAAATCTAGAAGGCCTTAAAAACTCAAAAAAATCGTTAGATATTTCCATGCGAATCATACAAGGTCCATGTTCTTATCATATTTCATATAGGAATGACCTCTTTCCAGAAAGGTGTTTCTTATTGGTTCCAAAAATTTGTGCATAAAGCGAAACATGAAATAATGTTTGATGTGCACCTGTTGAATTATAAAATATGAGAAGATGATTTGTTTTAGTATCCATAATATTTACAATAAAATGAAATAAGAATGACAACACTTCATTCGGGCCTCTCTTTGCTATGGTTTGAGGATACGCGTAAACAATTGATTCACCTGAAGATAACACGTGAATATTAAAACTGTACATAGAAAACTGTCTCAAATAGTACACTTCATTAGTTGTTACGTTTGGTAGTGAAACGTTTTTCTGATAATCTAGGGTTATTGCAAGATATTCTCTAGAGATTGTAACTTTTTTGCGAGCTGTTTTTTTAAAGTTCTAAAATGTTTCTGACTTTCGCCTGTAGACTTCGTTTTGGACACATGTTTTAAGAATTTCCGTAGCGTCATTTTCTGTGTGTTCGATCTCAGGTAACCAAACGATAAGTTGAACTTGGTATTAAAAAATTGCCTATACTTCACATAAGTAGGACACTTGATTACAAATTACTTTTTTTGAGTCTTGCAAACCATAATAGGATAATCTAGTTTTAAAGGAGTCGCTAGGATTTTAAACAGCATCAAAAACATTTTGTTTCAATTTTCTGTGTTTGTAATTACGTTTACCACATCTATCTTTCCCAGAAGTTCCAGTCGCCTTTAAATTTCTTTGTAAATATTCAATTTTTCCCTTTCTATTCCGTGAATTGACTAAATAGCCTTAAAATATACCTGAATTTCCTAACTATACCGTCATACTTAATCTTTATCTTGTGAGCAAAAATCGTGAAGTATTGCAACTTCCTCGCTATCACGAGATCGTCTTCTCTGAACTGGTACCAATGTCATAAATCCTGTTAAATATGAAATTAGGTGGTTATAACATAAATAAACAAATTTTTGATTTAAAAAAATCAGCTGACGAGGCGTTAGAAGATATTTTGCCAAATCAAGGAAAATATATGAAAAGCAATGTGAGACATTTGTAAGTTGGTGCTGTGAGCAAAACGTGGAAAATTTTAACGAATATGCGCTATAAGACTTTATCATCTTCGACGCTTGGGGTACATTATTCTATACTGAAGACTTTGCTCAACGTTAAAAATAATATCGATTAGCAAATTTCACAAGCTAATTGCCCTGCTGAAAAGAAGACACGAAAGATATAAGTCAAAAAAAAACGCCAAGATCCTGACTGGTGACCAGGTTGATGAATTTTTAATAGATGCCCCAGACAACCAGTTTTTAATGATGAAGATAGGCCTTATTTTTGGTATAGCAGGTGCCTGCAGAAGTAAGGAGTTAGTTCAGTTGACGGTGGAAGATGCAAATGATTTGGATCACTCAATTATGATTAATATTAAAAATACCGAAAACAAAATTGGTAGAAATTTCATTGTTAAAAATTCAGGTAGCAATACTGTCAACTTTACTGAAATTTACCGCAAGTATATGGCTTTAAGAAAATCTGAGACTCCGCATTTGCGATTTTTTCTTCGTTACCAAAACAATTATTGTGCTACACAACCAGTTGTAAAATACGTTTGGAAAACTGCTACAGAAACTAGCAGCATTCTTAAATCTATAAAATTCGCTCATTATTTTCGACGAACATCTGCCTCTTTACTAGCTGACGCTGAAGTATTTATGGATGCTTTAAAAGGGCATGGAGGATGGAAATCGGCCGCCGTCGTCGAGAGGTACGTCGAAAACTCCATAAATAACAAAAAGACTATAGCCGAAATAATGTTTGGACATGGTGATGTGAATACATTCCAAATTGGAACTTCAAGCTCCCAGACAAGGTTCTTACGAGCTATCTAGAACTGTCGAATGTAGTTCTACAAGTTTCGTTATTCTACATACTGTCGTCGAAACAAATCGGTTATTTAATATTATAAATTCTACTAATGTAAATATTCATCTAAATATAAATAAATAGATTTGTTTAATTTAACCCTTTTCTGAATATCACTGGCGACTCCTCCATTAGGTCAAATGGTCAATGACACCTCAAAAAATGTTTCCAAACAAAAACAAATAAATAAAATAATTTAATTTTTTTTTAAACTTGGAAATTCCCTGTATTATTCTAAGCATATAAACTCGTTGACCGTTCTCTTAATTCCACGACACACTATCGAAACCTCGCACAGCGATCTCCGGAGAGGTTTCGTTTCATTTGGAATCGATCACGGCTGGCGAACCGCATTGACCTCGTGGTTATAAAGGGAGGCGAGTTTTTCCCGAGTGTTCCCGATCAAATTCGGATTGGGGCGCATAGGTAATATACGGCAAAGTTTGGGTCAACAGCCGCGTCGAGGAAAATTAAATATTTTTGTCAGTTGATGTGTTTAATGTGCGATAGGTTGTAATTACGATTACGTATTTTTATAGATTTTATTTTGAAGACTACATTTTGTTTGTTGATTTTGTGGTTTAAATTAATGTTTTAGAAAAGGTAGCCGCAGTGTTTTAAAATATTAAGATTTTATAATCCGTTTTCAATTATTTTAACGAGCTGAACTTTGAGAAACGACACGAATTTAAGACCAGTAGTCGACCTTTAACGAAATTTAAAATTCAGCAAACAAGTAAAGACAAAATCAAAGAAGTAAATCGTTATTTTCGTAGAAATATGTACGATTTATACGCCTGGGCATGCGGTTACCAAATAACAAAGGAGTTTTATTGTTTCGTGTATCTGATTTTGTCAGATGACTTTTTGTGGTTTATATGTATTGCCCCCCTGAAAAGTTGACCACGAACCGCCACTGCTAATTATGTGTTGCCAAGATACATTTTAGTCCCTCGGGACTAAATGAACCTCTTAAATCCGTATTAGGCGGGACTATACTAACACTGACACAAACTGACAATAACGCTGCTACCTTAACCCAACAAAACAAAACTAAATACGGCTGTTTTCTTCACGCCAAAGAAATGGGCTACCCTCGTTCTTACGGTTTTCCTTGTTGTTAACTTTCGTACTGATATTTTAAATACACGTAGTTATCGCTGTATTCTAGACTTTATCCTCCACTAGTTTTATAAATATGGGTTTATATTTGTCTACAAGATGGCGAATTTATCACAATAATAAAAAATGTGACATTCCTTGTTATTTTCTTTCATCTTTCATATGTATTTGAAGTATTGAATAACCATTGCTCTTGTCAAAACTGTACATTTTCTGCTTTGTTTGAGATACAAGGTCTTGTTTTTGAAGTGTTGAGGTTGATGGTCCATTTATCGCCCACAAAATTTAATTTGAAAAATTTGTTGGACATAGATTTAGGAAAAACCGAGATTCTTGTACGTCAGTTGATCTTAAATTAGCATATTTTTGAAATATTACCTAGAATTCGCCCTTTATCGTGAATGCTCTGACTTGCTGTAAGCCTTAAAACATACCCGATTTCCTAAACATTACCGTCATGTTTAATCTTTATCTTGTAAGCAAACGAAGCATCGTGAAATATTGACACTTCCTCGCTATTACGAGTCATTTGAATATGAACTATTAAAATATTGCAACACCTCTTATCTCTCGTCACCTGTAGTTACTTCAAAATATTTTAGTCTGTTGCGGTTACATGGGGGTCCTTCTTCATGGGACTTTAACCGCAATTTTTTCATTACATCCTTCATCCGTCCAGTTATCTTCCTTATTTTTGCATTATTAGCGTTGTTTATATGACACACACTAACAGAATAAATTACTAAGAGATTTTCTAACTAAGTAGTGACACAGACACAAACTGACAATGACGTTGCTACCTTAACTACCTTAACCAAACAAAAATGAAATACGACTGTTTTCTTCACAGAAAGAAGTGAACTATCCTGTTCTTATGGTTTTCAGCGTGGACATTCCTTGTTTTTAACCTTCGTACTGATTTATTGGTCATAGATTCATCAATGTAGGTTTCAGCGACAGCCGTTAATAGTTGTGTTGTCACTACCTGTGTCCCCAAGAATTGCAGCCGATGATCTTCGAAAGCAATGTCCCGTGTATAATCCAGAATTGTAAATAGCTGGCTATTACTTTTAAAACATTTCCGAATTTTTTGACACTTACCGTTTACTTTGTGCACTTCTCTTGCATCAGCAAAATCGGGATTGTTGTACCTCAGTTGGCCTTAGATAGCATATTTTTGAAACATTTCATAGAACTCACCCTTTATCGTGAATGCTCTTGGCTATTTTGATTTTGTATAAGGTATTTTAATAAGAGTTGCAGATGCAGCTTTTCTATATTTTTTATTTTAGATAACGATAACTCCTGTTTTCGACAAGCTCCCAAAATATCAACAATTAATGTCACTTTAATACAGCGACACTGATCGTTGGATGGGCCTCACGAAGAAATTTGTTAATTTGCTCGGTGGTCAAAGTTTTTGATTTTTTTTGTATTTGCCTTCAGTTTAAAATATCTGGTGATCTCTACATTATGGTTCATAAGCTGTCTGGTTTAATTTTTTTAGATAACTCTCGTAGTTAAGCCTAACATTTTCAGAAAATGAAGAATAAATCATCTTGTCTTTTCTCCATTTTATAAAATTTCTATAACTTATTTGGTACCTTGCTCGGAATTTTTCGGGTGGCAATTCGAAAGATGAATTTTTAACTACCTGAACTACCAGCGGCGGAGTACAAACTATGGACTCAGCCTACTTCGGAATATTTTAATATTCAAGGCATTGCATGTTGGAGGCGATTCTATGGAAATTACCTTATCAATAATATTCCTAATGATTATAATAGTAACTTTATTTCTGCGAGCATTAATACAAATAATGTTAATATTACACAGTAACAGATTAAGCTATTTTTAAAAAGTTGTTATTAACAAACAAAGCATCTACTTTTACTGGTTTTTTTTAAGTGGTTGTGAGGAAAATTAATTAATTTATATTAGTTTCTCATTTTATTAGTTTAGTGACAAATTTTATGAAACAGATAATTAAGAACTATACCTCATTTCAAAAATATTAGGTTGTTTTGTTGATACACCATTGATAGGTCAAAACTAATTTGCGTACGAATAGATTTTATATATTGTAAAGAAAATTGATATTCCAGTGGGATTTCTATCAGCAAGTAGTAATTTGTGAAAACGAATTTCTTTAATATCAATATTTTGGATTTAAAAAATCGTTTTTTTTTTGCAGAAATATTTTTCGTCTTCTCAATAGTTGGTTGTATTGTGGTTATTGGGATCCATAGAAGTAATTAACAGCTCTATTGTTTCATCCAATATGCCATTAAGTTTCCATATTCTTATTTCTTCCTTAATTACATGGTCTATATTAGGATGGAGAAAAAAAAAGTGAATTTTTGATTTTCTTAACCGGGTAAATTTAAGTTGTAGTTTACCTACTTTCTCGTTCTTGTAAAAATTGAGGTTTGTCGGATTAGATCTTGAATTTGCACAAATAGTTTAAAGTTTGCATATTGAGGCAAAAATTGTGGTTTTTTTTATAGTGATATAAAGTATCTCTTAAGAAGTTCTTGTTGATTCATAAATCAACATATTAAAAAAGTAACTAGGTATGCCATGTACTATTTGGTTAAAAGTGGAAATAATATTCTTGTTTCGTTAACAATTCTATGCAGCTCATAGCTAATTGTTTTGAATAACATCTGCCTAAAGACCACTACGAGGAGGTCACTGTATCTCAAGCCTTACCCATTACCCAACCACTCTTTTATATTTCTTACCATTTTTTATTCTGCAAGCTTTTACTGACAGAAAATGTTATTTTTGTCGCTTATTAAACAATATACAATTATTGGCTGTTGAAATTTTATGGATGCCGGCTTTAACAAAAATATACATTTTTGCAAGATTAAAAATGCCCACTAAAATTAATACACTTACTTTCCTTGAGGTATGATCGTCGGATCATAGAGTAACTAGACATCTCTAATAATTGTAGATAAAAAATCTTTCTATATTCTGAAAAAATATCCTAAAGTCTGTAGTAAGTACCTCATTTTTTTCTGATAGATCAAAAACAAAAAAGTAGAGTGCAAAGTTTACAAAAATTCACTTAATGCCAGGCAGGTATTTTCAGAGCAAATATAAAAATTGGATCGGTTACCAACCAATTGAGGTTCCGTTACTGCCAAAAAGATCTGTTACCACTATTGTGGATTTTTCAATCTCCTATAAGATACACCGAAAATTAATAGAGTAAATAACCTAACGAGATTAGCAAGTAAAAACAAAATGTCACTTTCTTATACTCTAATGGAATACCAACACAAGACAGTGCAGTGAAAAGTGCACACAAATTCACAGAATTCCAAAGGCTCTTCCAGGAAAGTGTTGGCACAGCTTCTACAAAAACTGGTGGTCGTTCCAAACAAATTAAGTGAATCTTGTACACGGTATACCGAAAATTAACGATCATTGGCAATTAAAAAACATATGGCTGACCATTTGATATATAAGATTTTTATTTTTAAATGTGTTCAGATTATCTGTTGCGTCTAGAAATACGAATATACTTCTTTCTTGGCTTTTTCGCAACCGTATAGAAACTTCTAACTTTAATTTAATTACAGTAAATATTTAATAAGATGACATATCTCAACTTGTAGACTAGTCTGTATTCTGGCTACGAAATGTTTCGATACAGATAAGTTTGAAAATAACATTATAGATGGCTGCAAATTAAATTTTTTTTCGTTACTAGGTTACGTATCAAAACAATCTGACAAATTTGAAAATTTTGAAATAAATTATTTTCTATTATAAATATTTCTCTCCTACGATCGGCGCACTGCTGAGTTTCGATAGTATGAAAGCATTTGTACAACTGCTACGTATTATTTCCTCATACGAACATCCGTAAAGTGACCTGGATATCCCCTGATCACAATACCCAAAATCAAATCGACCACATAGCTATATCGAGACCTTAGAGAAGATCACTTTCAGATGTTAGAAGCTTTCGTGGTGCGGATGCCGCAAGTGATCACCATCTTGTACTTGCAACAATTCAGTTGAAGATCGCCCGTAACAAAACAACCTCAAAGGCGACCAATCGAAAGAAATTCAACTTGGAGAAACTGAAACGCCCGGACACCCTAACAAATTTCAGGGCAAAAATAGCACAAAAGCTTGATCAGAAACCAAACCAACACTAACCCTCGTGATGCATGAAAAGATATTAGCAGTCTTCTAATAACCGCAGCTGAAGATCAGCTAGGAAGAAAGGAACAAGGTCAAAAAGAATGGATAACCCAAGAAACGTGGAAATTAATTGGAGACAGGAAGAGAATGAAGGACAGGTTAGATCAAGAGAAAACACGAGAGAAACACCAGGCCGCAGCAACAGAATACTCAATCAATAACAAAAGAGTTAAACGTAGTGCAAGAAGAGACCGAAGACTATGGGTAAACGACCTTGCCACACAAGCAGAAAGAGCGGCACAATCTCAAAATACCAGAAAACTGTATTCAATTAATAAAGTGTATCTAAAGTAAATCGAGACTGCTGAAAATTTGGTTTACGTTCAATTTACTACACCACGTATATCAAATAAACTTATTTTTATTCAGTTAATCGGTTTACAAAAGTTAGTTTAAATGTTTATCACGCCGCCCTTGCTTCAGAAAGAAATCGCTGACTGTTGACGGATATTTAGTTTTGATGTTGCCTCAATTTACTTTAGATACACTATACAAGAAAACTCACTGGCAAAAAAATTAATGATGGTCACCAAATTAAAGCATCAAACGGTACCCTACTCTCCTCGGTTGACCAGCAACTTCAACAATGGAGAGATCACGTCGGAAATTTACTTCAGGAGGCTAATATCGAAAATATACCCAAATCCACCCCAGGGAGGCCACTACGAATCGATAGTAGTGCATCATCTGTCCTAGAAAATTTCACAACAATTTAATAGCTCAAGAACAACAAATCCGCGAGACCAGATAATATCTTAAGCTAACTTTTAAAGGCTGAGATCCCCACTGTTTCAAAAGCACTATTCCCGATTCTGTGTGACCTATGGAATTTGGAATAAATACCTACATCCTGTACTGAAGGTCTGATCATTAAATTACCAAAAAAGGAGATCTCACTAATCATTTATCACCCTAAATAAAATTCTCTTCCACATAATACTCCGCAGAATTGGTAACACAATGGAAGCTCGTCTAAGACCCGAGCAAGCAGGTTTCAGACCTCATCGTTCGTGCGTGGATCACATTAACACTTTAAGAATAATAACCGAACAATCCATATAGTTTCAATGCCCACTATATCTCACCTTCATAGACTTTAAACGTGCATTTGGCAGCCTAAATCATCAAGTGCTGTGGAATATTTTGGAAATAGTGAGATTTTCACCAAAAATTCTGAACATCATCAAAGAACTCTATAAGGAAGCCACATGCAGGGTAATAGACAGAGGCAAAATGAGTGACAGGATAGAAGTCAAAACTAGAGTGAAACAGGGCTGTCTACTATCACCTTTGTTGTTTAACGTGGTCCTTGACTGGATCATGAAAGAAGTTAATGACCAACATCGAGACATACCTTGGAGACTAATAAGTAGGCTAGAGGACCTAGATTATGCTGCCGATATATGTTTATTTTCAAATACTTTTAAAGATATGTAGGATAAACTATATAGATTGACATGTATAGCTAAGAAAATAGGGCAGGAAATTAACATTGGTAAAACGAAATCAATGCGAATTGGAAACACCAACAATGAACCTTTTGGCATCAACAACGAACCAATCCTCGAAGTTGGAGAGTCCTGATGTCTAGGTAGCATAATTTCAAAGACAGGAGAGTCATTAAGCGACGTGAAAAACAAAATAGCGAATTTGGAATGCTCCGCTCTCCTGCTATAAAAAGACTCACGAAACAGATTTTCAACTCCAACGTAAAATCAGTTCTCCTATATGCCTGCGAAACCTTGAAACACCCTAATGAAACATCTGCTTCAAGTGTTTATAAACAAATGCCTTAGACGCTTGCTACATATATATATATATATATATATATATATATATATATATATATATATATATATATATATATATATATATATATATATATATATATATATATATATATATATATATATATATATATATATATATATATATATATATATATATATATATATATATATATATATATATATTTGTCTGGCCAAAAGAACTTCTCAAGATTACCAACCAAAAGAAAATCAGCATTGAAGTTAGAATCCGTAAAAGGAAATGGATTGTGGACATTCTACGAAAAGAGCCAAAGAACATTGCTAAGCAAGCATTGAAATGGAATCCACAGGGTTGTACACGGCAGCCGGTAAAATATGGAACCAACTGAGGAATATAGCCAACAATAGAGACAGATGGCGCTTATTACTGGAGGCCCTATGCTCCACCTAGGAGTTTTTCCTATTTTTGGTTAAATAATATTCTTTATGTTATATATCGAAACATTCCGTAGAAGGATTAGTCTACCTAACTAGATGTAATTTTATTAAATATTGGCTTCAATCAATTTAGTTTTTAGGTATTTTTATTAAATTTCGAAAAAGCCAAAAAAAGATAATTTTTTTATTTTGTCTTTTGTCATTTATATTGTTTAAACTCTGTCCACTTCCATTCTGAAGATAAGATTAGATGCTTTCATCCGCCCGTCAACACGATATTTCTAACCACCTCCGAACTTATCGCTTATCTATACATGTTAGATTGGATGATATGAGACTCGAAACTATGGAAGTTTAAACTCTAACTAAACTAACCCTGCGCCCATTAGAGATCTCAAATCTCGAAGCTGTAAGTGAAAAGTTGCATCTGTTGACCCAGAAAATGCCTGCAAGCAGTCAATTAAAATTACTTACTCAAACTAAACTAATAGTACCATATTTCACTAACAGAAACTATAACGCATAACAATATGTAGTCATAGGTCTGACTGTAAGACAAATTATTCGGTTAAAACATGTTTTATTTAGGTTTTCTTTTTATTTGCCCAAGCTTTCGAAATCATTTTATTTATACGTTAATTAATAATTTATAGGCAACTAGAAATGTATAAACTAAAGGTATAAAAATATACACGATAAAAAACCAAGTCAATGTAAAACAAGAAACGCAAGGCATAAAAATGAACCAAAAATAGCTTAAAAGACAAAATAGAAAGAATGGAGAAGACATGAAGCAAGATGTACCAAAATTTTCTATAAGAAAGAAGTGAGTATAGGTGAAGCAAGAAATACCAGACATTAAAAAAAAACTTCCCTCGTTATGATTTTTTTTTCTATTTGTGGCCCAATTTAGTTCAGTACATAGTCACAGTATATATGGGTTACATATACTGTCTTTTCATTTTTACCTTTTCCTCTATTCCTATGCCACACTTGACTTTCGGGCGTAATTTAAAATAAATTCAATAAGTAGTTTTTACATTGATGCATATCGCCATTGTGCTACGTCATACTAAATTTGTACCAGTTTATCCCATTTTCACATCTAATTTTTCTGCAAAATTTAAAGATAATCGAACAATATTTTTTTACGCTGATTTTTAAGAAAAAATATTTATTTGGCCGCTATTTTGTTTCGCCATCTTAAATTGAAACCCGTATTATCAGCCTTTACCTACTCCGTTGGTCTGCAGATATTACGTTAATTGATTTTCGTTAACGATCCTCTTATTACTATATTAAAGTGTTATTTGGGGTTAGGATCCAGTGAAAAATCAAAAGTTCTTTTATACATTGTCGACGTTTTGCAACTTTATTGTTGCATCTTCAGGACACGTAGATTTTATATTCTACATAAAACCCATATTATTAGTCTTTATATACCTACTCCGTTGGTCTGCAGATATTTCCTAACCCCAAATAATACATAACTCTAACAACAAAAAGATCTTTAACGAAAACCATTTAGAAACTTAATATCTGGAAAATATCTGCGAACCAATGGACTAGGTAAAGACTGATAATATGGGTTTTATGCAGGATATAAAATCTATATATGTGTCCTGAGAATCCAACATTAAAGTTGCGAAACGTCGACAATTTAAAAAAAGACTTTTGTTTCTTTACTGGACGCTAACCCTAAATAATACACCACTCTAACCTAACAAGAGGATCGTTAACGAAAACTATAGAAACATAATATCTGGAAAAAATGTGCGCACCAACGGAATAGGTAAAAACTGATAATAGGGGGTTCATGCAAGATACAGAATCTATGTGTCTTGAAGATGCAATAATAAAGTTGCGAAAAACCACTCTAACCCCAAATAATACCCCACTGTAGCATAACAACAAGAGGTTTGTTAACGAAAACCATTTAGAAAATTAATATATAGGAAATATATGCGGAGCAACGAAGTAGGTAAAGACTGATAATATGGGTTTCATGCAGGATATAGGATCTATATAACTATCTTGAGGCTGCGTAAACTAAGTTCCGAAATGTCGACAATTTAAAAACAGAGTTGTTTCTTTATACTGGATCTTAACCCCAAATAATACACCACTCAAACAAAATGTTTTTGACATTGTTCAGCCATATTGGATTTTTACCAAAATATTACCAGATCATACCCAAATTACTCTTAATTTTTGTCAAAATTTTAAGTAAATCGGGTAAGCAGTAATTACGCTATGTCGCGAACTGACAGACAGACCGACAGAAGGACTGACAGAAAAACCTACTGAATTGATAAAACATGTTTAGAGTCGCTAAAACGTGAAGATATGTAAGACCTGAGAGGGTGATTTTTTCACGATTACAGACATTTTATTTGGCCGCCATTTTGTTCCACCATCTTGAATTAGTAGCACAATTTTACTAGTTCACCCCTATACCACAATTAGTTATGGCACACAATTTGAAATCAATCCATTAAGTAGTTTTTCAGGCTGAATTTTTACTAGTCATTTTGTACCGCCATCCTGGATTCGTACCAAAATGTTACCAGTTGATTTCAACTTAATACTTGATATTGTATGCAAAACTTCAGATAAATTGGATAAGTAGTTTTTTAATAATATTTTTTAACATTTCACTAGGCCGCCACTTTGTTCCGCAGTATTGGATTTTTATCAAAATCTTACCATATTATCCCCATATGACCCTTAATTTTTGACCAAAATTTGAAGTTAATCGGGTAAGTAGTCTAAGCTATGCCGCAAACTGACAGATAGACAGAAAGACCGACAGACGAACCGACGGAGTTGATAAAACAATATTTTTTGGCATCCAGTGACGCTAGAACGTAAAGATATGTAAAACTGGGAGACTTTTTCACGATTACAAACATTTTATCTGGCCGCCATTTTGTTCGGCCATCTTGAATTAGTACCGCTATTTTACTGGTTAATCCCTATACCACAATTAGTTATGGCACACAATTTGAAATCACACCATTAAGCATTTTTTTGAGGCTGAATTTTAAAATATTTTATTAAGCCGCCATCTTGGATTCGTACCAAACTTTTGCCATTTGATTCCTACATAACACTTAATGTTTTTGCAAAATTTAAGATAAATTGGATGAGTAGTTTTTTAATAATAATTTTTTTAATATTTCACTAAGTCGCCATTTTGTTTCGCCATATTGGATTTTTACCTAAATGTTACCAAGTCATCCCCATATGACTCTTAATTTTTGACCAAAATTTGAAGTCAATCGGATAAGTAGTTTTTTAGCTACGCCACGAACATACAAACAGACAGACAGATCGACGGAAGTGAGAAAACATGTTTTTCGTCATCTAGGGACCCTGAAACATAAAGTTATTTTTTCACGATTACAATACTTCCCTTTTACGAGGGAAGTAAAAAGGACGTAGAAAACGTGACGCAAAACCTAGTAGACGTTAAGACACAAAAGAAAGCGTGAAAAATAATTTAGGAAACATGATGCAGGTCCAAGAAAACGTGACAACACAATGCGAAGCTTATGTGATTATGAGAATGTGTTTTAGTACTTTTGTCTTCTTCCTTTGTAAAGTTTTGTTCTTTACGTTTACTGTTTTTTTCCAATTTTTTGGTTTTCATAAAATTTTAGGATTAATTGAAATGAGAGATGTAATGTGTGACTTTGTCATTGTCACGTTTTTCCTCTACAAAATAGCAATGTTAATTTTCCAATCCGACGTTTCGGATTCGAGAGACCATCAACTTTCCTAATTTAAATACGGACTTGGATTTTTTATTTCACTATTCAATGCCCTTCATAACTACCAAATAAATTGTGATGTAAAAGGCATAGCGTACCATTTGATTTTTTTGCGAAAATCGGCATTATTTGAAGACTTCCGATACAACGCCATCTAGCGACCAATAACAAGGTCATTACGATACAGTTTATGGCTCCACGAGTAGATCAAAAAAACCACTTTATTCGACACCAAGTTGAATAAAATCGGTACATCCAAAACCGAGATATCTACATTTGAAAGTAAAAATGTTCCTCCGCCACTTTATTTTCGAAAATAGACAAAAATGTGCGTAATTGGTTAACAAATGCAATGCTTGAATTTTGAACATACCTCAGTTATGAAAATTTAAGAGAAAATGTGCATTTACACTTTTGCGTTGCTGTTACGCCCCCTAGCGGCTAACTTTCGAACTTGAAAACAATTTGCAGAAATTACTCTTGACCGATTTACCTGTAAATATTTTTTTCCTTAAGTTCTATCAATAACGGTTCCCGAGTTAATTTTTCCGAAAAATGTATAGAATTTTTTTTAGTTGTCTGACGAGTGAGTTTCCTTAAACAGTATTTTGTTTTGCGAGGTGAGATAATCGTTAATAATTATATTAATTTTTAAACCAGGAGAAGCACCATCTTTTTTTGTCTTAGCGGCATCCAGGATAAGATCCCTTGTCTTTCGAGAGTTGAAACCAACAATAATATTCTCAGGGGTTTCCTTGCTGAAAGTTTGAACTCTGTGTATAAAGTCCAGTGTATTGGAAATATCTACCTCCAGGGAAGTGGAAATTGTTTCAATGACTGTATTAAAGTGTATTTTCTCTTTTCTTGTACTCCGTGTATTTCAATATTCTTTAGACTCCAAAATTGCTCATTATCATTAAGTTTCGTGGAGAGAGTAATTACTTCCTTTTTCAAAGTGCCATGGGAAGTTCTCAGTTTTTTAGTTGATTTGGAACATACCTCAGTTGTGAAAATTTAAGAGAAAATTGGCATTTATACGTTTGCGTTGCTGTTACGCCCCCTAGCGGCTAACTTTCGAACTTGAAAATAATTTGCAGAAATTTCTCTTGGCCGATTTACCTATAAATATTTTTTCCTTAAGTTCTATCAATAACGGTTCCCGAGCTGCAGCCGACACCCTCTATTATTGAACCAACCTGTACAGTTCAATAAAACTGGGACGTCCTAATCACACATACACACACTCCGTAAAACCTCGAGGCTGGGTGTGTGTAGTTTTTGCTCAAAGCTTTTCCAAAAATACCTTAACTCTTTCGAAAATTGTATTTTTCGCTCTCTACTTCTTGACTTCAGTCGTGTACGGAAAATTATCACTTTCCGCGCTTATTAGCACTGACGAACATTTAAAGGTGACGTAATAGATAAAAAACTATATATGTTATTATTTAATTATGTATTTATTTATTACATTTAGAACACAAACAGGTGCATCCACCCAAAACGTATACACTAATTAACTACAATGACATATTGAGTTTACCTTATATATGTTTCAATATAAATATTTATTAAGTTAAAGTCTATCATAATAAAACATAACAAGAGTATATAAAACAGAAAGAAGGGCTTAAAATATTAAGTACACTACCTACACTAATATACCATTCAGATAATTTTTAAAACAATATAATGATATTAAAAACAAGTCAATATTCTGATAGTAAGAGGTAAAGAATGAACTTAGTTTAAAAATAGAAGAATTTCTGCCTAGATTAGCATGTGTCTAAAATAAATGAAGACAGTACTGATGTCTGGTGGTTCCAGAGGGAACATGCAAAGAAATCAATGAAAGAAGTTCAGGTGCGTTATGTGTGTTATTGAATAACTTATAAACAAAAATAAGTTGAGATTTGATCGGTCGGTTTTCCAGAGTTGATAGTTTAAATTGTTATCCAGTTCCAGTAACACTAGGCACATTGTAGATACCATTCACTCTCCAACTCAAAAAAAACGTATACATTTGTTTTGTAGACATTCTAGCCTTATTTTATATTTTTCGTAGTAATAATGCAGGCAAAATTAAATCTATGATAAACATAAGTAATATGAAATAGTTTTATTGCCTTTTCAGAATTGAAATCTCTTCACACTGTCACTACGAACCCCAGCATTCGAGAGCACTTACTAAGTACATAATCTATATGAAAGGCAAATGACAGCAGTCAAAGAAAACCCCCCAAATCCTTAATCTGATAACTCGATTTAGAGATTTATCGTTGATTGAATAATTAAAATCAAAGGTATGTCTATTTTGAGTAAACGAAATACAAGAGTAACATAGAACGGAAGCTTTCACGGCTTTGGTCAATTAAAAAATCATGGTTCTTGGGATTGGACCGTGTCAAATTGGAATTACTATCCGACGTTTCGCCTTCGATTGTACGAGGCATCTTCAGGGATCTTTACTCCCCGAGATCTGAACACTGAATGAGCTCGAAGAGATTCAGGCGGGCTTTTATATCCGACTTGTGCTCGCCGAACCGTGACTCTGTGTTAAGATCGGTTTCCACGTGTGATGTAGACCGTAACCCGTATCTCTATTGAAATTTTTTGTATGTTTAAATATTTCAATAGATTATCTAACTTTTCGTTTATAAAAACCTGAAACCGATCTAGCATCCTTGATTTCCTTTACATTTATGAAATGGCCAGTGTTATGCTGGTGTTCAGCTACAGCAGATTGAACAATTTGTTTCTTTTTAATACATCGTTCATGTTCCTCAGGTCTAGTTGATATTGAGTGATATCAGACATACTGGATAACAATAATCTTTATAAGAACCTAATAGACCTAGTGGAAGCTTGTCTTACATCTACTTATTTCATTTTTCAAGGAACTTTTTATGAACAAACTTCAGGGGCAGCTATAGGTTCTCCTCTATCACCTGTGGTAGCGAATATCATTATGGAAGCCTTTGAGGATATTGCTCTAACATCCGCTCCACTAAAACCGAAGCACTGGTTTAGATATGTTGATGATACTTTTGTGGTTTGGCCTCATGGACAGGATAATCTCCTCATATTTCTGGACCACCTTAATCAGCAACATCATAATATTAAATTCACGATGGAAATTGAATCTAATGGAACAATATCCTTTCTAGATGTATGTGTTCCAAGGAAGGAAAATGGTACATTAGGACATTCAGTGTATAGAAAACCGACGCATACAAATAGATACTTAAACGCAAATTCTCATCACCATCCAGCACAAAAGAAATCGGTTATTAACTCACTAGTATTCAGAGCTATTTCGATTTCTGATCAAGATTCTTTAACATCGGAAACATCGAAACTGACCGAAGCTCTTAGAGGGAATGGCTATTGCACTGAAGATATTCCGCGTTCAATTAAAAGACATAGTAAACCAACTCCGCCAAAGGAGAATGATAAAGAGCCACCATTAGGTAGTGTTGTTCTTCCCTACATACATGGCACTGCAGACAAAATAGGATGATTACTTCGGCGGTCCAACATAAGTGCAATCTTCGATACACATAAGAAGATTGGACAATGCTTGCGATCCCCGAAAGATCTTGTACATTTCCAAACAGAAGAAGTATATAAAATTCCTTGCTCCTGTGGAGAAGTGTATGTGGGAAAAACAGGACGCTCAATATCAACTAGACTTAAGGAACATGAACGATGTACTAAAAAGAAACAAATTGTTCAATCTGCTGTAGCTGAACACCAGCATAACACTGGCCATTTCATAAATGTAAAGGAAACCAAGGTTCTAGCATCGGTTCCAGGTTTTTATAAACGAAAAGTTAGGGAATTATTGAAATATTTAAACATACAAAAAATTTCAATAGGGATACGCGTTACGGTCTACATCATACGTGGAAACCGATCTTACCACAGGGTCACGGTTCGGCGAGCACAAGTCGGGTATAAAAGCCCGCCTGAATCTCTTTGAGCTCATTCAATGTTTAGATCACGTGGAGTAAAGATCCCTGAAGGTGCCTCGTGCAATCGAAGGCGAAACGTCGGATAGTAATTCCAATTTGACACGGTCCAATCCCAAGAACCATGATTTCTGAAAAACAAGAGTATTTTTTATGCTTAAAAAGAATTTGTACTCTTCACAGAAAGCCAAAACTCTATCGAAGTCTTCATGAAGTCGCAAGCTATCATCCACAGAGCGAATCCCAGAAAAAACTTTTAGATCGTCAGAGTAAAGGAGAAATCTCGAATGTTGAAAACAGTTATAAATATTATTTATATACGGACAGAAAAGAAGGGGGTCCAGGTGAGAGCCTTGGGTCACACCTGAGGTGACTAGAATTGATTTGGAGAGACTATTAAAAATTGAATTTTCTTGTTTACGACCAAAAAAATATGATGAGAACCAGCGCAAAAGATTACTTTATACACCGAGATCAGACAAAAAAGCAATAAGAATATTATAATTTACTTTGTCAAAACTATGCTAAAATCCGTGTACAGGGAATCGACCTGGATACAGTTGTCCATGGCAGTGGAAATATACTGATGATATATTAACAAGTTTGTTCCAATAGAGCGCCCTAAGAAGAACTTATCATGCTATTGAGGTATTATAATGTTTTTAAACGTATACAATAATTGGTCGTGAAAAGTACTTTTCATAATTTTACTGAATATATAGAACTTACTAATACCCCTATAATTGGAGACGGATGACCTGTCACCAGTATTCTTATAAATTGGGAGTAAATGAGAGGTTTTTCAAAGCGTAGGATAGTGGCCGCTTGTAAGTGAGATGTTGAAAATATACGACAGAGGAGTACTCGAACTAGATGAACATTATTTTTACAAAATAAGACGGTATTTCCCATCACTCCCGACTCCTTATTTTCATCTAGACTGGACAGGCTCCTCGAAACCTCTTCCACGCTGAACATAAGACCATGTATATTAAGATTGTTATGCGACTCATTCCGAGGTAGACATTTTGTTTACGAATATGGTTCATAAACAGAGCTGAAATACGATGCAAACAGTTTACATACATCTTTTTTATGTGTGGCTGTCATCGTCCCATTTGATATAACACTGGGAATACCTGGGTCCCGCCTGGAATCAGAAGCAAAATTCACTTCACGTTGGTATTTATTAATGCTTTGTTCAGTATTTGTTACGAGACCCTATAATAACCATGCATTAAAATTTTACTACGACGCCTAAGCATTCAAAATTAATGAGTCATTAATGTTACCGTACTTTTTCCACTTACTGTGAAATTTGTTTTTTTGTTTAATACAATTAATAGTCTCTGTGCAAAAATATGCAGGAAATTTACGTTTTTTTGTGTTTAAATTTATGGACATATCTATCGATTCCCTGAAATAAAACCGAATAAAATGTGTTTAAATTTTTTTAATCCGCGAACGTTTTGATAATAAACTGAAAATGATATTATAGGCTAGTGTAATCAAAAAGCATGCAAAAAAATTAATACACGTAAGAGAGTCACAAGGAGACGAGGTTATCCTTATGAGGAATAAGCTTCAGCTGTGAATTATCATTTTTCCGAACAAAAATATGCGCATTTTTTGTCCAGAGAAACTTATAGGATTTTTTTAGCTGCCTCACGAGTTTCCTCAAACAGTATTTTATTCTATGAGGTGAGATATTCGTTAATAAATATAGACTGTGGCAGTTCATTAATTTTTAAACCAGAAGAAGCACCATCTTTTTTTGTCTTAGCCGCATCCAGGATAAGATCCCTTGTCTTTCGAGAGTTGAAACCAAAAATAATATTCTTAGGGATTTCCTTGCTGAAAGTTGTTGTTCGTCGTATAATAAAGTATTGAAATATACCACCAAACATTAATATATACCAATTGTCTTTATATTTGCCAGCGCGCCGTGAAACTACGTTTTTATTTTTTAAGAATTAAAATAAGCATTTACCAATTTACTTAGTGTTTTATACTTGGTAAATGGCTGGAAAATTACGATTAACTCCGTTCCTTTTTTATGGGAAACTTTACAAGGCAAAAATTATTCATTTCTTTTAACAAGAAACCTTAATCAGGATTGCCTCGAATTTTTTTTGTCCTGATAAGAAATTGTGGCGAACATTATTATTACTCAAAAATGAGGTTGAAGGTGCAAAATATATCCAAGATATTAATAAAGTTTTGGTTAATGTAACTCCTGATATGATATCTATGTACCAATAATGACAAAAAATAGTTCTTTAAAACTGTTTGCATGCGACTATATAAATCTTTCAAGTACGGACGGCAATGCTGTAATGTTTACATTACTGGCTATCTTTTAAAAAATCGGTAAATTTTCTTTAGCCGGAACTTCCCTCCTCCTTCCCTTTTCTTTTATTAGGAATAGTGAAGAGTGGCCCAATTTAGTTCAGTATAATAGTCATTACTATCTTTTAAACATTTTATTGGGTGCCATTTTTTCCATCATATTGGATTTCTACCAATATTTTAGTAGTTTCTACCTATGCCATTATTGGGTATAATTAAAAATAAATTCAGTAAGTTCTTTTTACATTGACAAATACCGGCATTTTGTTACGTCACGTTGAATTCTGCCAGTTTATACCGGGGTTTATCCCTATGTCACATCTAATTTTTCTATAAAATTTAATGTCAATTGAATTAAATTAAATAATTAAATAAAAAAATTATAGGCCGCCATTTTGTTCCACCATCTTGAATTCGTGCCAAAAATTTACCAGTTAATCTGTATATCACATTTATTGTTTGCACAAAATTTAAAATTAATCTAACAAGTAGTTTTTTCAGGCCGATTTTTTAAATATTTTATTAGGCCATCATTTTGTTTTGCTATCTTTTATTCATACCAAAATGTTACCAGTTTATTCCTAACACTTGATTTTTGTGCAAAATTTGAGGAAATTGGATAATTAGTTTTTTAGTAATAGTTTTTTAACGTTTCACTAATCCGCCATTTTGTTCCGGCATATTGGATTTCTACTAAACTATTACTAGGTTATCTCCATATGACTCCTAATTTTTGTCTAAAATGGAAGTTAATCTGATGAGTAGCTTTTAAGCTATGTCGCGAACTGACAGATCGACAGAAAAATTGACAGACGGACCGACGGAATTGATGAAACATATTTTTTAGCATCTAGGAACGCTGAAACCTGAAAATATGTAAAATCTGAGAAGGTGATTTTCTCAAGATTACAAATACTTTATTTGGCCGATGTTTTGATCCGCCATCTTGAATTAGCTACACAGGTTTACTAGTTTATCTCTATACCACAATTAGTTTTTTAGGCTGAATTTTTAAATACTTTATTAAGCCGCCATTTTGTTCCGCCATCTTGGATTAAAATTTTCGACAATTAATCTCATTTTTTACTTAATTTTTACAAGCATTACTTTTTATAATTATATTAAATTAAGTTTTTCTTTTAATACATATAAAGCAAAATAGGTCACAATAATATTTATGGATAGATATTTTTAACCTCTTTTTTAAATCACTCGGTAAGTGAACGTTTATTCTTTTTAATCGCTAGCGGTTTGCATCAACCTCGTAAAAGCGTGGGCACCTGCACAGCTGTATGGATTTCTCGGATTCGTCGGCACGTTATTGTAAGGGCAACATAAAAGTTCCTACGGATTGTGCGCCTTCTCGTCTTGTTAATGTCCGGTGCTTAGACGAAATATCTTCAGCTCATTCCTGACCTCTAACATAAAGTCGGAGAATTCAGTGGGGGCATCCCCTTCGTCGTCGGCATCATCCCCATTTTGCCGATCCGTTTTCTAAGGATTATTATTTTATTAACCTAAATTAAATATCACATGTATTATATGTATATCCTAGGTTCTATAAAAAGAACAGAATGCAATTTAACGAATAGCTTCTGTTACTTTGCTTTATCTATGCCAAAAACTATGCAAAAATGCCCAAAAAGCATCCGACAAACTAATAAAATTGAGATTTCAAGAAATCTTTAAAAATATCACATTCATTTGAATGAATCGGCCGTATCTGTAGCGAGCATTTTAGAAAAATGGCTGCTCTTATTTTCGAGTAGGTTAATGGGATCGTCGAATTCAATTATTTCTCCTTTGTCCATTACAATAATCTTATCGCAATGTAACACGGCTTGCAATCGATGAGCTATTATGAACATGGTGCAGTCTGAGAAGTTTTCGTCGATAGCTTGTTGAGCTAGAATTTCGGTGTCTGGGTCCATATTCGCGGTGGCTTCGTCCAAAACGACTATTTTGTTCTTCTTAATGATTGCCCTCGCCAGGCATATTAACTGTCTTTGTCCCGTAGAGAAATTGGATCCGTGATCTGTGATGGTAAGCTCTAAACTGTGAATGTGATCTCTCATGTGTACTTTCTCTAATGTGCTCCAAATTTCGTCATCTGTGTAAGTGTTGTACGGATCGATGTTTTGACGAATAGTACCTGGAATTAAAATATATTGCGGTTAGTTCTTACACAGTCAAATGCAATCAGTTGGTTGCTGAAAAATATGTTTTCTCAATTCCGTCGATCTGTCTGTCTTTCGACCTGTCTGTTCGCGGCATAGTTAAAAATCTACTAATCCGATTGACTTGAAATGTTGGTCAAGAAATAAAGGTCGTTTGGGGATAATATGGTAATATTTTTGGTAAAAATCAAATATGGAGAAACAAAATGGCAGCCTAGTCAAATGTAAAAAAAATAATGTCTGAAAAACTACTTATTCAATTTACCTCAACTTTTGCACAAAAATTAAGTATATTTATGAATCCAGAAAAACTACTTAATGGATAGATTTCAGTTTTGTGCGATAATTAATTATGGTATAGAAACGAATTACTTACCCGATTGAGTTCAAGGCGAGAAGGAAACGAGTGCAACTATTTTCACAGGTAAAAGTAGAGCAAAAAAGGCTTTTATAATAGAGAGTCAACCTGCAAGTGTTCCTTTGTCGTTGCAGTTTTTTTGAGAAGGCGGAAACATAGCAATTTTACTCTTTAAATGCTGCGCAAAGACATTTGAAACATATGGATTACTATTGTTTAAATTTGACTGTAATCAGTTGGCAGGTTTTAAAAAAAGGATAAATAAATAAATAGGCGAGATAATATTTAATCCTCTTAAAGGAAAAAAAAAACGGTCTATTTCTTTTACCCTAAGCCTTTAATTCCGCACATAGTCATTTAGTAAACCGTCTTTTTAATTATTTTTATTGCGTGCCATTTTGTTGCATATCGGAATCGCAGGAATATTTTACCACTTTTTAGGAGCGCCATTTTGTTTCGTCGTTTTGAATTCGTACCGGTTAATCCCTATATCACATTCAATTTTACTGCAAGATAGTAAGTCAAAGACAAATTTTTGGATAGATTATATCCGTCTTGAATTCGTACCACAATTTTACCAGTTTATCACTATATCACATTTAATGGATGCCCAAAATTTAAAATTAATCTAATAAGTAGTTTTTCTGACTGATTTCTATAAATAATTTAGTAGGTCGCCGTTTTGTTTTGCTGTATTGGATTCATACCAAAATATTATAGGTCGAATCCATGATTTTTGTGCAAAATTTGAGATTTGCTTTTTAGTAATAATTTTCTTAATATTTCACTAGGCCGCCATTTTGTTCCGTTATATTGGAATTTTAGCAAAATAATACTAGGTCATCCCCACGTAACCTTTAATTTTTGACCAAAATTTGAAGTCAATTTTGTAAGTAGTTTTTAGCAACTCCGCGAACTGACAGACAAATGGAATTGAAAAAACATATTTTTCGGCATCTAGAGACGCTAAAACGTAAAGAAATGTACACCTGCATTTTTTTCACATTTACAAACATTACATTTGGCCGCCATTTTCTTCCGTTATCTTGAATTCGTACCACAATTTTACCAGTTCATTCCTATAACACAATTAATTCTTGCACAAAATTTGAAATCAATCTATTAAGTAGTTTTCTTAGGCCGAATTTTTATATAATTTATTAAGCCGCCATTTTGTTTCGCTATACTAGATTTGTACCAAAATTTTACTAGTTAATTACTACCTAGTACTTGATTTTTGTGCAAAATTTTAAGTAAATTGGATAAGTAGTTTTTTAGTGATATTTTTTTGTAACATTTGACAAGGCCGCGATTTTGTTTCGCCATATTGGATTTTTATCAAAATGTTTTTTTTTTGACCAAAATTTGAAGTCATTCGGATAAGTAGTTTTTTAGCTATGCAGCGAAAAGACAGACCGACAGGCAGACAGACCGACAGAATTGAGAAAACAATGTTTTCCGGCATCTAGGAACCCCGAAACGAGAAGGTCTGAAAAAATCTCGGAGGGTGATGTTTTCACGATTACAATACTTTCATTTTACGAGGGAAGTAATAAATTCAATAAGTAGTTTTTACATTGACACACATCGCCCTTTTGGTATATCACATTAATTTTTCTGCAAAATTTAAAGTCAATTGAGTAAGATATTTTTAAAAAATGTTTGGCTGCCACTTTGTTGCGCCATCTTGAATTGGTACCACAACTTTACCGTTTTATCCCTATATCACACTTGATGCTTGCATTGAAATTAATCTAATAAACATTTTTTTCATGCTCATTTTCTAAATATTTTATTAGGACGCCATTTTGTTTTACTTATATTCATACCAAAATCTTATCAGTTATAACACTTGATTTTTGTGCAAAAACCGAGGTAAATTTGATAAATCATTTTTTGAGTTATAATTTTTTTACTTTTCACTAGGCAGCCGAGTTGTTACGGCATATTAGATTTTTACCAAAATATTACCAGGTCATCCCCATGTGGCCCTTAATTTTTGACTAAAAAATGAAGCCAGTCGCGAACTGACAGACGGATCGACGGATTTGATAAAACATACTTTTTGGCATCTATTTGGCCGCCATCTTAAATTAATACCACAATTTTACTAGTTCATCTCTATACCACTATTAGTTATAACACACTATTCGAAATCAGTCAGTTAAGCAGTTTTTCAGACTGAATTTTGTAAATATTTTATTAAGCCGCCATTTTGTTCCGCCATCTTGAATTAGAACCAAAATTGTACCACTTGATTCCTACATAATATTTGATTTTTGTGCAAAATTTGAGGTAAATTGGATAAATAGTTTTAAGGAATATTTTTTTAACATTTCACTACTTCGCCATTTTGTTTTGCAATATTTGATTCTTAAGAAAATATTAGCAGGTCATCTCCATACGACCCTTCATTTTAGGCCAAAAATGGAACGTTTAAAAAAAACAAATATGTTATTGCTTCCCCATATAACAGCTAATATATTGTATTTATGCACCATATAGGTTACATACATTTTTTCGGCGCTTGAGAGTCCCTAGAATATGAAAAAAATATTTTTATAAAAAATATATATGACGACTGCACGGATGTCTGTATAAAAAAAATACAATGATAATTTCAGAGCTGTAAAATCGATTTGTTTCTAGTTTGCTCCAAAAATAGCATAAGTGAGGGACTCTTGGAGGATTAGAATTTGGATGTCATAGGCGTAGTACGTAGACAATTTTAAGGAGTATATAAACGTAAAAAATTTATATTTTGTGAGGGCACAAATCGATAAAGATTGCATGAAAACAAACAAAGTTAGGGTAAATGTTGTAACAATAAAAAATTGTAATCGGCAGTGGCGTAGAAACTTAACTTTTGCATATATATATATATATATATATATATATATATATATATATATATATATATATATATGTATATAAAACGAACCAGTAACGGTAAGGATTACTCCTTCACCATTTTGTCGAGAATCGACCAAAACATGACGCTATGTTTGTTTCCAGGGCCAAGGATATATATATATATATATATATATATATATATATATATATATATGCATATATATACGTATATGTATTTCTGAAGCATTTCGTTGCTTAACAAACAGCGAAATACATCGAATTTCTTTTATTACATTTTATGTCAAAACATTCCATTTTTCGTTTGTATAAACTAGCTCTGGAGATATTAAACAGCCCCCTGAAAACGTTAAATTTCTTCTATTTTTTTATATAAATATTTTTTTTTCATACACTGGTCTGGAGATATGAAGCGTTCTTCAAGAAACAAAAACAGTTTTTGTTTTAAAACCGTTACTTTTTTTGAGTTGACGTACAGTCATATACAGGGATATACTATGTTTGCCAAGA
The DNA here is from genome assembly GCA_030620095.1 of Kuschelorhynchus macadamiae. Lineage (NCBI taxonomy): Eukaryota > Metazoa > Arthropoda > Insecta > Coleoptera > Curculionidae > Kuschelorhynchus > Kuschelorhynchus macadamiae. The sequence continues at coordinate 157,528 of JAUTXW010000834.1, forward strand.
CACATTTTTTCTTAACAAACACTTCTTTCTTTTCCTTTCTTTCTCCAGAATTCTGTGCTCTCTGCATGGGCATTGTCAGAAAGTCAGTCAGAGGTAAGCAAAATACAGTGCTGGACAAATGAAACGGGACAAAGCATATTTTTGGTAAAATTTAAAGACGATTATTTTCGAAGCAAAAAAGATTTTGATCTTATTTTTTCTGTGATTGCCCAATCCCCCTACTTTCTTACTTCCAGGCCATATTCGCTAGTTCCAATGACAACTGCACTATACAGGGCGTTATATGAAATCATTTTATTTTTGCAAATTTTGTTAGTTCCGAGAATCTAAGAAAAATTATTTTCGAATTTTTTGTTCACGGCAAAATGATCTATGGACTAATTTATTTTCACTGTACATGGTATAATCGAGAAAATCGATATGTTTTCAAAAATTAATCCATAATTCAGGCTGTTTTTAAAAAGTTGGCATGGAATAAGCGAATTTAAAGTCGGGAGATATGTCGTTAATACAACTAACACAAAGATATTATACAGGATGTGATCGGCAACTCAATTTATTTTCTGCTTAAATTTTTTTTAGTTATGTCGCTCTTAAACTGGACGTCGTTACATTAACGGTTAGGATTTGTTGATTCTTGTGCGAATATTACATAGAGTAGACCTTTCAGCTTAAACGGTTTTTGATTTTAAGGCTACCTTCATTTGTTACGAAATAAACTGCAAAAACTTGTTTTCTTTTCGAATTTTTCTTTTGTGTCAAAATGATACCAGGACAAAAAAAACATTTCTGTCCAGTTAACTTATTTTAGTGAGTTTTTTTGTTTACGAAGGTTATACAAGACTATCTACGTTTCCTTACAAATTAATTTTTTTGCCTTTTTTGCAGATGAAACATGGGATAAATTAATTTTATGGTGTCGAGTGTGATACTGCTAACATAATAAATATAAAAATAGAGTCTGGCAAATTCAAATATGTACGCACACTGCTCACTTTTTTAAACATTTTCAACTTTTTCCAGCTCATGCCGCAGTAATGTAAGAGATATAGAAGATGATTAAAAAGAAAAGTTTCGTGGCTTGGCCTGTAACCCTAATTTATTTACTTTTTATTTATACAGGGTACACAGTTTTTTTGGACAGGTTTCGACTTACTTATTTTCCCTTCTTTACTAATTTTAAGTATTTTTTTGTATAAACCACAATACCCGAAAATTAATTTGTTTTTGAGATTATGATTTTTTATAAAATAAGGAGGAGGGCGACTTATTTCGGATACCCCTCACAATTTACACGTGTTATGGAAACATTAAAATATGTTGATGCCCATGCCAACACTAACTTATTAGAGACATTTTTCACAATTGTATTTTGCGTAGTTCTGCAGAGTTAGGTAATATTTTATAATATTACTCGATTAGGCGAAAGAGAAACTGTTTACGCTTATTAAATAGCGGGGTGGAGGTACGAGTTGTTGCTGAAATGTACGATGTGAGACGGAGTATTATATCGGGTCTTCGCCAGCATTTTAACGAAACTGGTAATCTAATATCACAACTCTGTCAACAATATTTGCAATGCATTCTTAAATTGTTTTTCCAACGCCAACATGCATTAAACAAACCACTCTTCGAACGTGGAATTGCATTGTTAATATAGAGATGTTGAACATCTTTGCTATAAACAAATATGACTAGTAAACTTGCCCCCGGAACATTGAAGGACCTTCTTTGACTGTGAGTCATTTATTTCGTAATAAATCGACCTAGAATTTCGACTATGCATAAAACAGTTAAGAAAAATTTCTCTAATAATTGGTATTGGCACGGGCATCAATACATTTTAATCTTTCCATAACACGTGTAAATTGTGCGGGATATCCGAAATAAGAAGCCCCCCACTTATTTTTTTAAAAGTCATAAGAGATAGAGAAAAAATTGAAAAGAAAAGTTTCGGGGTTTGTTCTTAAGTTTTAATTTTAACTAATGACATTTTTCACTGGCCAATATCTAAAAAACAAATTAATTTTCGGTTTTGTGGTTATACAAAGAAACTTTAAATCTGTCCAAAAAAACTGAGAACCCTGTATAAATAAAAAGTAAATAAAATAAGGTTACAGGCCAAGCCATGAAATTTTTCTTGTTGATCATCTTCTCTATCTCCTACCTTTTCCGCGATAAGGATAAAGGGCGTTTTATTTGGAACACCCCGTACATTATTGTAGCATGAGACGGAAAAAGTTGTACAAATTTAAAAAAGTGAGCAGTGTGCGTACATATTTGAATTTGCCAGACTCTATTTTTATATTTATTATGATAGCAGTATCACACTCGGCACCATAAAATTATTTTATCCCATGTTTCTTCTGCAAAAACGGCAAATAAATCAATTTGTAAGCAAACGTAGTTAGTCTTGCTTAACCCTCGCACACAAAAAAATCATTAAAACAAGCTAACTGGACAGAAATGTTTATTTTTGTTTGTTTCTTTGTCCTGTTATCAGTTTGAAACAAAAAAAAATCGAAAAGAAAACAAGTTCAAAATGTTTGCAGTTTATTTTATGACAAATGAAAGTAGCCTTAAAATCAAAAAACCATTTGAGCAAAAAGGTCTACTCTACCTAATATTCGCACGAGAATCAACAAATCTTAACCGTTAATGTAACAGACATGCAGTTTAAAAGTGACATTCCTAAGAAAAAATTAACCAAAAAAATAAATTGAGTTGCTGATCATTTGTCTCTATCACATCCTGTATAATATCTTTGTGTTAGTTATATTAGCGACATAACTCCGCTCTTCAAATTCGTTTAACCCAGGCCTACTTTGTTATTTCAACTAGCGATTATGGCCCAGAGGTAAGAAACTATGGGGATTGCCCAGTCCATGCAGAAAAATAAGATCAGAATTTTTTTTGCTTCGAAAATATTCGTCTATGAATTTTACTAAAAATATGCTTTGTCCCGTTTCATTTGTCGAGCACTGTATATATTTATTGTTTATCATAAATATGTTCTAATAAGATTATTTTAAACGTACCTTGAAATAGTAGTGGATCTTGCGGAATAATTGAAATCTTGTTCCTTAAGTAATCCAAGGCAACCGTTTTGGTATCCCTTCCATCAATAGACACAGTTCCGTCAAAATCATAAAGCCGGAAAAGCGTGGCGATAATGGAGGATTTTCCTGCCCCCGTTCTTCCAACAATACCGATCCTCTGCTTGGGTGTAATATCAAAACTGATGTTCTTTAAAACCCTTTCAGTTTTGTAGGTCAAGGAAACTGCTTTGTAGACCACTGTACCTTTAGAAGGCCACTCCTCAGGTTTTTCTCCTTCGTAGTTGTCTTGAGGTACAGCGGTATACTCTAATACTCTTTCTACAGAAGTCATATCATTTTCAAGATCTGAGAGTTGCATTAGGGCCCACTGGACTAGTCCAGCCAACATGGATGCTTTAGTAATGGCCAATCCAACATCTGCTCCAGCCTCCCCTGAAATTATTTACTATTTGAAAAATGGCCTATTTAAACAGAGCGTATTTATTATATTTTGATACTATATAACAGCCTGAATTAGATTAAAACTTAAAATAAAATTTTTCGAAATTTTATGTTTTTTCTTATTAATGTTTAATTATTAATAACAAAAAATAATTATTGAAGTGCAACTTGCATTCATTTAATACATGTATCTCTTTAGACTTGCTTTACCTAAATTTGGAGTGGGGAAACTTTTTGAGAGTACTTGCTGGAAATTTAAAAAAAAAGTGAAAATCGTATTTAAATGTTCTACTTGCTGTACGGTTTAAGATATTCACAACTCACTAAGACGTATTAAGAGCAAAATTTAATTAAATAACCCTCAACGCTAGAAAATATTTCCTAGTTCGCATTATATTGAACTAAATGCATTATAAAATAAAAAGAAAACCAACAATTCTCCCTACACATAAATTTGCCAGTACCTGTGTTATAAAATAATAGTTTTCCTATAATTAACGTAAGGAAGATGGTGGAGAGGATTTCCATGAAAAATCCGAAGGCTCTTCTTACACAGAATGTCATGTAATGGGCAGAGGTGTAAAGATCTTGGTGTCTGTCAAATTCTTCCACCAATAACTTCTGCGCCTTAAAAGCTCTAATAGTGGTCACTCCTTCCATGGTGGCATTGAGATGACCGATTAAAGGACTTCTTGCTAAAATAAAGTAATTTGCTTACTTAGTATTATTAGTATTCTTAAAAAAATGTTATATATATATATATATATATATATATATATATATATACATGAGTAAGAAATGAAATAAAAAACAAGTAAATGGTTTTGATTTAAATAACGGGAAACGCAACTGCATTGCATTTACCAAAGTAGAACATCCTGTAGTTTCCGATTTTGATGTCAATGGCGAGGCTATTGTTAAGTAGAAACTTAAATATAGGGTTAATCGGAAATCTTCATGTATTGATAATTCACAGAATATACTATGACCATTATGACTAAGGTCAACGCCGGACTCAATAAGTTTAAGAAAACTCTACAGGGCTTTATTTTTTTCTGGATTGCTGTCCGTTTAACCCAAGCCAACATTTCACTACGATGTCACTGGCAATTTCGCAACAATTTCGATATTTTGCTAGTTTAGAAATTATTTATCAAAACGTCCATTCATGCATACTTACTTTGAAGATCATAATAAATTAACATTCCATATTTTCCATTTTTCTATGTCCCACTATTTCCACATGTATTTGACTTTAAATTAGCTGGGCATTAATGGACTTATTGACTAACAGTGCAAAATATCGAAAAAAAATAAGCGACGTTTTTGAGAACAGAAAAACTTCGTGGAAAATTAAAGGGGTGGCAACCAGGAAGAATAGATCCTAGATTTTTCTAAAATTTCTTTAGTCACATTATTGATATTATTTCTAGCATAATATACAATGCAGTAAAATTGATTTAAGATCCTCTAAAAATGTACAAAGTGTATAAAACACGAAATAGTATTAATATTTTAACTCCTTGTACCTTAAAAATAAAGGGTTTACGTATCCCTGTTTATGCGAATCTTCTTCCTTATTTTTTAATCACCTACCCAGAATTTTTTAGTAAATTAAAGGAATGATAATTTTGTCTTTAAGAACAGGGAAATCCTTGCCATAAGGGACAATGATGAATACACTCTTTTGATTGATATCAATTCTACTAGGATTACTACAATCGCCACCTCACTCCACTCCATCCCATAACACCACTCCATCCCATAACATGAGTTATACTCCCATCAGAAACCCGTGGACCGACGCGAGCTACACCGCCGTTGCAACACTGCTGCTACAAGTAGCAACACTGACGCTACACGTCACTTCAACGATTACTACATCAATGTTTACAGATTGAATTGGTGAAACTTGAGGAGGGACAGGGGAGGGATCAGGGATCAGTGATCATTTTACGTACGTCAAACGGATGAAACTTTTATCTGACAGTTAGGCGATAGTATAACAACACGGAGATATATATTCATATTTCAGAAAACAAATGAATGAAATTACTTCATTTCAAAATGTCTGTTTTTTCGAGGGGTAATTAATAATAACAAGTAATGAAAAAATAATGCCGGTGCTTTTTGTTAGGACACCCTTGCATTTTGCTTCTATTAATAAAAACGTAGGTTTTTGGACAGGGTCTACAAGCTAAAGTGACCATTCGTCCCTATTTAGGCGGGATAGTTCCGATTTCGAGATAGGCGTCCCGAATTTAAAGGCGTCCCGATTTTGTCCCGGTTTTGGGATATTTACTTCTAATATTTTCCTATATATGTGTAAAAGTCACTTTGTTTCAAAATACCTTTTATTGTTATTTATTTTATGCATTTTTGTCGAGTACCTCTCAGTTGTTGTGTAAGTATTTTATTTAGGATTTTTAAAAATCGCTTATTCTCCTTTCTAGCATTGAGACTTATAGATGAAATATTTTTTTGGAAAGGGAATTTTTGTATAATTTTTTAATTAATATATTTACAACTGTCGGCAGCATACTTAAAAATCGGCAAATTTCCTGTACACGGAACTAGGAATAGTGAAGTGTAACTTGGTTTAGTTCAGTACGTAGTTACTTAGAAACACATATATACTGCCTTTTCAAACATTTTTATTGGTCGCCATTTTTTTCCAACATATTGGATTCCTACCAATATTTTACCAGTTTCTACCTATGCCACACTTGATTTTTGGGCATAATTTAAAATAAATTCAATAAGTAATTTGACACACCACGATTTTGTTAGGTCATGTTGAATTCGTACCAGTTTATCTTTATATCATATATATTTTTTCTCAAAAATTTAAAGTTATTTAAATAAGAATATTTTTTAACGTTGATTCTTTAAACACATTATTTGTCCGCCATTTTGGTCCGTTAGAATTTGTAACACAACTATACCAGTTTATCTCTGTATCACACTTAATGTCCCCCAAAATTTGAAAAGAATCTAATAAGTTGTTTTTTCAGGCTGCTTTTTTAAAATGTTACTAGTTCATTCTTATATAAAACTTGATTTTTATGCAAAATTCGAGGCCAGTTGGATAATCAGTCTTTTTAGTAATAATTTTTTTAACGTTTCACTTGGCCGACATCTTGTTCGAACATTTTCTAAGAAGTGCGGAAAATCGACTTTACTAAAATAAAATAAATCACTTTAGACCAAAAAATATACCACCAATCAAAAAATCTCCAGGAAAATGTAGTATGCCATTCGAAAAAATATCAATATGAGCTATTTTGGTTTTCCAAATCAAGAGATCCATGGCGACGAAAACCGGATTGTCTAATGCTCATAGAATAACCCTGTACTTATGTTAAAAATAAAGGTAAAAAAAATCTAAACAAAAATAGTCATCTTTATTTTTTTCCTGGAAAATAAATCTTTCAGAAACTTTCCGTCACTGGCATCTTCTCTCAAGTGGAAAATCTGGAAATTGTGAACGAGTTTGTAGACTAAATTACAATGACTCCATCAAAAATACCGTTTTCTTATGTAAACAAAATATATTTAAAAGAGAGAATTGCACACGAAAAATGAAAAATCAGCGACAAGGTCTAGTCAAGTTCAAAGTAAGATGAAAATGTATCTACGTATTAGAAAAAACTTCCTGCACAATCAACCTTAAAAAATTATGCTATGTATAGGCAATTTAAATTACATTTCGGTTAAAAATGGGTTTAAAAGGGTTCACGCGCTGCAGAAATACAAAGGCATGAGTACGATTTCACATTTTTTTAAATCATTTATTCCCGAGAAACAACATTCTTTATAGTAGGGAACTAATTAACAATTAATATAAAAACATAAAAATGTATACACATTATTATAAATTACGAATAAATTAAAAACTATAAATAGTATAGGGAACTAATTTATCACTAATATAAAACACATAAACGTATAAACATTGTTATAAATTAAAAACTCTAAACAATAAAAAAATAAGATATTAATTCTGCAAAAAATATTTCTTTAAGTGTCTTTTAAAAGTATCAAATTTGTTAATAGTTTTTAATCGTTTTGGTAGATTATTGTAATAATTAACCCCACTGTGTAAAATACATTGTTTGCCAAAATTACTTTTAAAGTTTATGGTGGAGAAATAATCAGTTTGTCTTATATTATGGTCATGATGTTATTATTTCTAATAAAAATTAAATTCGTATTTTCTATATTTTTAACTCATGAATAATATAGTTTTATACATCATGTTTAAAAGATTTTTAGGCTTATATAGGTTAATGGTGGGCTCCAGATATATAATAAAAAAATATAAACGGTAAATACATTTTATTGACTTATTTTGTAATTGTTCTAATGATTTTATTGTTTTTTTACATGCAGCGCCCAACACTGACAGATACTGTAATTTTCAATAAATGAAAGCAAAATATATATATTTTAACAAATTAAGAGAAATATAGTTACGAATTTTAAACAAAATTCCTATTATTGAAGAAATTTGTACTCTTAAATATTCTACATGTGGTTTCCAAGCTAAATTTTGATCTATATATAAGCCCAAAAATGTAATACACTTTGAATAATTAATTTGATTATTAGAAAAAAGTATTGACGGAATATTTGTATTTTGAGTAATATTCGATATATACATGAAACCGGATTTCTGAAAGTTTAAAGTTAATTTTTGTGTCTGTAACCAATTACTAATTAAATTTAGGTCTTTATTAATGATAACATTTATTTTTGTAAAATTATATGAAGTATAGAGAAGGGTGGTATCATCAGCAAATAATTTAATGGAGCCTTCTAAATTTAACAGAGATACAGAATTTATATATGTTAAAATTAAAATTGGAGCTAATATAGATCCTTGAGGCACACCACATAAAATTTTTTGATGATTATTCTTATTTTTGTCAATCTGAACAAACTCCTTTCGGTCCAACAAATAATTTTGGAACCAATTATACCGATATGAAACAAGTTTTTAAGCATTATTTTATGGTCTACAGTGTCAAAAGCTTTACACAAATCCAAGAATAATAGGCAATTTTTTTCATGTCTGTCTAAAGCAAGTTGAATTTGTGTTACTAAATCAATTGCTGCTACCTCACTGTCCTTGGATTTGCGAAAGCAGTACTGATCAAAAACAAGTTATTCTGAGTTTTATTCTGATTCTGATTTATCGTAGATAAATCTCTCAATTATTTTTGAACCATTTTTAAAAATAGGAAAAACTTTGTAAATTTTTAAATTGTTCGAATAAATTTGTTGTTTAAAAGAAGTTTTGATTACATGACACAAAATTGGAGTAAGTTCATATTTGGTAGTTTTAATAATTTTTACTGGTATTTCGCCATATCCGCAAGCTTTAAATTGATCTAAAGAATCTATTATTTTAGCAATTATATCGTCTATGTTTAAAAACATTGAATGTGAATTTTCGGTGTATTCGGGAGAATTTACGGTTGGAATCTGTTCTGTTATTAAATCGTTTGTGAAATGATTATTCGTTTCCTCACAGATCATTTCTTCAGCTTCAATTTGTTTATTATTAATATAAAGGTGGTCAATTTGTGTTTTCTTTTTCGCTGGATTTTCATGGAGTAAAATATTTATATTTTTCCATAATACTTTCTGAATCCCTGTTGTAAATATTTAGTTATAATAATCTCTTTTTTTTTAATCGAATCATCTTCTTTACATTTTTATTTAAAGTTTCATACATTTCACAGAATTCTTTATTTGTTGGCTGTTTTTTCTTTTTATGGTAATTTTTATCTCGATTTTTAATTAGATTTGCCAAAGATTCGCCAAACCATGGTTTTGAATTTGCTTTAATTTTTCTTTTCCGGATATAAGAGTTTACTTTAAAAACTGTAATCATTTTGTTATATATTAAGTCAGGATCTTCAGTATAAGATGTTTCATCGTTTAGTTGAATTAAATCACGTTTTAATTTGTGTAAGTTAAATTTTTTGATATCAATAAACATATATTTAGTTTTTTCTTTGAATAAAATTGGCATATTAATAATTTGGATTTTATGATCGGATATTGGGCTATTAATAAAATTTACTGCATTGTCTTTACTTGAGTAAAATTTTGCAGTCATGTAGACGAAGGATCAGTGCAAAGCATCAATGTTAACTATTTATTAGAATAATTTCAAATTGTGTGCGAACAATAAGTGTGATATAGAGATCAACTCGCAAAGTTGGAAGACGAATTCAAGCGAAACAAAACTGTTTAAATTGTTTAAAAAAACTAGTGTCAAAAATCTTCTTATTCAATTGACTTTAAATTTTGCAAACAAATTAAATGTGTTATAGGGATAAACTGGTATGTCATTTATGTCATGTCATAAGAAGTAAACATGACGGAACAAAATGGCGGTGTGTGTTAATTTAAAAGCTACATATTCGATATATTTTAAATTTTATCCGAAAATTAAGTGTGGCTTAAGTAGAAACTGGTAGAAATCCAGTATGCTGGAACAAAACGGTGCCCAATATAAATGTATATATGTGTAACTAAATGATTATATACCGAACTATATTGGGTCACACTTCACTATTACTAATAAAAGTAAATATTCATAACGAGGGAGGTTCAGGGTTAATAAAATTTACCGATTTTTTATTTAAATAAAATAAAATTTTAAGTTAGCTACTTCCTAATGAGTTTTTCGTTTTTTCCTAAAAGTGTTCTCGTTCTAGCAATTTTAAATATTCCTCGCGACTATCAGTATCGGACTTTTTTCTTTAAATTAGTTCTTTCTTTTTGCGGCAATCTACCATCTTTCTATTTAGTACATAGAACATCGTCTTTTGTGTACGTGAAAAAAAGAAGTTAATTTCTAAACTAAGCGAAAATAGATCACGCTGAGAACACTCCAGCAGTCGAGTCTAATATGAGAGAAATACATGGGATGTCCTTTTTACCACAATTTATTCTAGTTAGAAGAACAAGAACTTTGCAAAGGTATTTATATCCAAATTATGGTCTTAGGAAAATTAAACATAGAAACTTTGGTCAATCTGACTAAGGGTTTTCCAAGTTACAAGGGTTAAAAACCAAACAATTATAATGATAATTTTTAAAAATTCAACAGCCTGTATATTTACAGACTATAAAATTTGTCTTTTTTTTACCTTGTTAAAAATACATAATAGTATGCACTTTTTCTCAGAAACACGCAAATAAATGACAATTTTCTGAAATTAAATGCATAATTTAATAATAGACCGTGATTAACAATAATACGCAATTGAAAGTTACATATTGCTAATGAAGAATGGGATACCTTGTATATAGGTGTCTTCTTATAAAAAAACACCTATAGAGTTTTTTGATAACAGTAAGTTTGTAACACCAGCTTTATAGCATAAAGTAACAATATAACAAACACAAAAAAAATAAAATTATTAAAAAAAAAGAAAAAACAAATTTTTAAAGGTGGTTTTTAAACCGACGACCATTTTCTCTAATGTAAAATTGGCACATTTTTGTAGTTCTTTCAATAGCGTTAAAAAGAACCATTGGTCTCATTCGCAGATTTCGAAAGGCTAAATGAATTGCCTCTCGAAGTTTTGCTATGCCATCATATCGTGTTTTATATACTTCAGTTTTGTATATAGCCTCATAAAAAAAGAGGAGAGGCCATCTAACAGGTCCACTGGTACCTATCTATCTTTGAGGAAAGTTATTATCAAGAAATTCCCTTATGAGCCTAGAGTTGTGACTTGGGGCACCATCTTGCTGTAGATAAACAGCATTATATTGGGCTAATGGAATATTTTCGAGCAGTTCTCGGATGACTTCCTCAAGGATTTCTATGTATCTACGTGCTGTAAGATTTCCTTCAAAAATCCTATAAACTATATGTCTGCCCAAAAGAAAACATGACACCCCAACTCTAAAGCGTCCTTGTTGTGCCCTTTCAAACATTAAATGCCAGTTCCTGGTATTGTGACGATTAAAAAATTTCGCACTTGAAAAAAAGCATTCGTTGGACCAGATAACAAGTCTGCCAAATAAATCGTTAGCATCGATTTGTTGCAAATACCACTGGCAAAACAGTGCCCGGCGCTCGGCATCGCCACGATGCAAATGTTGCTCTATATTAAATTTGTATGGATAATACTTATATTTTTTCAAGTTCCTCTGACCGTCAGTTTTTGGCACGTCAATTTCCTTCTCAAATTTTCTACTTTTCTTTCCCTGTTCTCATTGTTGTATGTTTTAGGATGCGGGTGAACAAATGATCCGTGCTCAACTAAATTTGTGAACCAAAACTTATAATGATTCATAGCCATAATAACTTACTTACCTTTGGAAATGGAAAAGAGAATTTTCATTACTCTGTATAAAACATACCAGCATATCATATTTTTCATAATTTTTATACGCTGCCATTATTCGAAGAAATTGATAAATATCAATTAAATAAAATTACCAAAAGAACGTTTATAAACTGATTATTAAATCAAAATTCAAAATCCGATGAGATAAATATTTGACCTTTATTTTCGTTTGTTGTCATAAATAATAGCCATAGCCTACTATTAAATTATGCATTTAATTTCAGAAAATTGTCATTTATTTGCGTGTTTCTGAGAAAAAGTGCACACTATTATACATTCTTGAAAAGGTAAAAAAAAGATAAATTTTATAGTCTATAAATAGATAGGGTGTTCCATTTAAAAAAATAAAGTAGGGTCCGATAACTTTTTGACCTGACCCTGTATACTAATTCCGAAGGCGGAATTGAGTTCTACGGGAAAAGTTATATAAGAAACCGTCTTCACATTTTCGATAAAATATCTGATAGTTGAGATACGAGGGGTGCCTGAAAATGCAACATTTTCAATTTAGCCCTATATCTTAAACACTAAAAGGGCTATGAAAATTTTAAAACGTTATAGGTCATTTTTAAATAAAGTTGGTATCTGATCTTTAAGATGGGAGAATATGCTTTTTATATCAGAAGATCTATAAGATATAATTGTATTTTAACTTTATTTAAAAGTGGCATATATCGATTAGAACGCGATGTTTGTGCATCAACTTATATATGTAAAACAGGTTATTTTAGGATCCGCATTAAAGAACGTTTCGATCCGTTAAGCTCTGTGAATGACAATAAATCTGCTTTTAAAATACATGAATATCAAAAAAATTGTAAGTTTTAGTGAAAATTACAACTCTAACTCTCGAATGCTTTCACAGTATTCAGATTTTTACATTGACAGCAGCTATCAAGGGAAGAACATGAACTATCATATTTAGAAAAAAAAAATTGTTAGAGCCATTTTTGTACGGGATTTCCGGATATTTACTTTTTATATGTACATATCTACGATATTTTAGCAAAGATTGACAAAAAAATAATTTTTGCCAACTTGATTGTTATAGGTTTAAGATCAAATATACAATAACGGAACTAATAAATGCATCTAGTTGCCAAGCCAACACAATTACAAAATGACAGTGACATAAGAGTAACATAAACTAATAGTTTTAAGTACCATGGCAACTAGACCTGGTCTATCTCTTAAACCTTTTTAATGAATACGGGAGTTTAAGTAAAACTGGGGGCGAATATTTCGATAATTCTAGTGTTTTTTTATAACTTGTTCCCAACTTCTCAATTTTATTTAATAGGACTTATCTCGATATATATAGCACAGCAAGCCGCAGAAAATAATATTTTCAGCCTCAAATAATTGTTAATTACAAATTTCGGCTACAATTGCGATTAAACACAATTCACATTTGTTTATGTATGTCACAATTAAATTATTACATATAAATCATTGGAGAAAGTATTTCTGCGTTTTCACGTATATTTGCATATCATTTATATGAAAACGTTTGTTTTTTCCATTGCTATTGCCATCCGGATTTTATCTAAACAATTAATATTTAGTTAGTTAGATATATTTCTTTCAATTGTTTTTGTACATTGTAAATCCCAGAAAATATTTACTTAAGCAGAAAACAAACGATAGGCGCCGATCACTTGCGTCTGGCTAGTAATGACACCAGTGTTGATAGAAAAGAGAATATATTTCATCTTGAAATGAATATACACATAAAGAAATACCTTAAAACAAATATAAGACTATTAAAAGATACAAATATCGATAAATGTATCTCAAGAATGATTTAAAGAAAAAGATAACTCAATGAAATCGGCTTAACCAAAATTAGCATTTTGACGCTTTCGTCAAACTGTTGCAAAGGGCTTGATAATAATAATGATAATTTTTTCAACAACTGTTACGAAGAAAAAATTAAGAAGATCTAGAAAAAAAGAGTATGTAAATATGCTAAAATGGTTTATAGGATAAAGGTATTGTTAGATTTTCCAGTTTTTCTGCAACTGTAACTTTTCTACTTACTCCCTTGTTGACAAAAGCAACAAAATTTTATCATAGTTAACTTAAAAACAGTTTCCAGAATTATCTTTTTTTGCAAAAACTCTAAATTTCTTTTTAAATGAAATGCCGTATTTATATTTATGGCAACTGATTACGGACGTAATTTTTTAAAAATATTACATATCAGGAACTTTCTCTATAACACAACATATAATCTGAAAACATTAAAAAGAATATTCTTAAACTCTTAAACTTCCAAGTTTCCAGAGAAAAAAAACTTAAACTTACTTGCAGATTCCAATCTCTTCAAACTTCTTGCCGCGGGTATGTACAAACGTTGTATGATAACCAGACATACGACCAGGACAAAGGCAGGAATTAGAAATCTCCAATTTACTGAAGAGACAAGCCCTACTACACCTCCCACCGACATTACGATCTAAACATAAAAAACAGCGGTTGTAATATTACCTAAAGCTTTGAATGACAAAATAATTTGTTTCTAGCAAAAAAAAAGAATCGTACTTAATTCATTTTTTAATTTAAAGAAAATTCAAAAAAATGTAAAAAACATTAGGTAAATTTAACATTTCAAGAGAAAAAAATAGTTTGTTAATATTTGAATTCTAATACGAACAAGAAAATAATGTTTGCATAAAAAACAAATATTAAAATTCTATCGAGTTTCTGCAGTTTTTTACTTTCCCAGCCTGCAATCATCTCATTGTTGCCAAGAAAAAAATTGTCTCGAGTAAAAGTACGTTATTTTTTCGTTAAGATTATCGGAAGCTAATATTTTTTATTTTCTATTTTCTTCTGTTTTGAAAAAGTTTATCTCTTTGTGTTTCAAGATCATCCGCAATATTTTGAATGTTGCTGAATATCCGGCTCGTTCGCTATACTAATGAGGTTTTGGTCGATGACCCAAATCAACCTGTAAGACTGCAGGTATTATGTGATTAACGTGCAGCATCAGAATCGAAAATTTAAATTCACACCGATATCCCCTTATGGATTACTCTTCTATCATCTTTAAAGTTCATTTAGAAAAACACAATACTTTTCGACCAACCTCAATATAATTCTCCTAAAGACTTTTTATATGCTCTAAATAAACATCACAAGTTATATTGTTTTTGGTTATAGTTTAAAATAAATGGTTTTTGTCTTGAAAAATAAACTTATGTATTAGTGCTAGAGGCTACAGCAGCCTGTCAATTGTTTGTTTACCGTATTTGAATTGCAAAATTAATCTATTTTACCATATTTAACATTTAGTTACAACGATATTTATCTGAATATATTCATAAAAAATATTAAATAATGATTTATATAGATGTAAATAAAAGTATTACTCTACTTTGCGACTTCGTTTATAAAATGATCAACAATACAAAATCGAAGACAATCTCCTTACCCTGGTGAAATGATTAATTGTATGCGGCAGGTGTTCATCAATTTTCGTCAAATCCTGAGAAAATCTGTTCAAAATGTTTCCAATGAAGTAGTTGTCATAGAAATGCATCACGGCAGTAGTCAACTTCTCTATCATTTCATTATGTAAATTAATAGAGGCCCTTCGGGCGAAGTTAATGAACAGCCATTGTTTAATTAAATCCAGTACAACAGATCCAAGGATCATCGAAGAATAAATTTTTAGTATCCAGTTGGACTTAGCTTTCATAACTGTTATAGTAGTAGTATTCGCTGCTGTTAGGTTTTCAGCTAACGCTTTCATGTTTGTAACATTTTGTTCTATGTTAATCCTAAAATTTTTTAGTTTAATAATATCACACTCAATTTAATGTACCTAAATTACTTTTTATTTAATGATATATGATGATTTCAAAAATGATTGATAGTGAATGATTTTAAAAATGACGGAAAGTGAATAGACATATAGAAAAACTTATCAGGTAACTTCACCAAAGTGTTTAGTAACTAATTTCATTTTACATTTTTGGTATGTAATATTGCGGTGAACTAAATATACTCAAAAATTTCATGGTGGTATCCCCTTTAATGAGCATATTAAGAAAATTGCTTATTCTTAATATTTACACAAAAATTACATGAGCTATTTTATATAGACAGGTTTGGACTTGTAAATTTCGTTAAATTCCAAGTGAATAAGAAATATGCCATTCTTTTAGAAAAATATATAGAATATAAATATTAAATAATTATTATACTCATTCACCAAACAATTTGCAAAAATGAAAAATTGGGATCAGCACGTTTGACTCAAAATCCTGTCCAATCAATTGGTTTCAAAAATTTATAGAGAACAAAATATCCTTTCAAAATAAAATTAGAGGTGGCATCTCTTTAAAAGTTAAACTGAGAGTGAATAAAGTTATGCGTTAAACGTTCATTCCAACAAATTCAGATTCAGGTAATTATTGTTGTTAAATTAAAAATATCTCCCTATAAGTTAATATTTGGTATAAATTTCTTCCAAACTGGTCACACCTTCGAGACACAATCGGTGTACATTCATAAAAAATACATATGCAGAGTCGAATTGATAACCTCCTCCATTTTTAAAGTCGATTAAAAACAGGGCCAGATGTCAAAAAAATAAATTAAATAAGCTTATGTAATTCATAAGCCTTAGAAAAAAATTACATAACGTTTTATATAATATTTACAGAGATTTACTAAAGAGGAAGTAGGAAAATCCCGGTCTGCAAAGTTTGCCTAAGTGTATGTCTCACAAAGAAAATTAACGAAAGGAAAAAAAAGGATGTTATTCAATATCTTCCAAGATATTGGAGATAAACAAAATTGTTTGACTAAGCAACGTAGGGCAGATCATTATCTACAACATCATAGGATTCTTTATCAGAATTATAATAATTTTCGAGATAAATTAATTGGAAATCATCATTGACTTTGCTCTCCCCTCTTTTCGGACCAAGGGAAAAAAATCTTGAATTTATTAAGGACAAATTTTGCAATAACTCTCTAAATATTACTTTGTATTCATAATTGAAAATTCGTTTGGAAGAAGACATTCGTGGCTACAAACCATAACCTAGAAGCTATTTTTTTCGAACTCAATTTTCGCAAAAACTATGAGGACTGCAGAAGAAAACACACGTACGTTTAATAATAATCTACCCTACATTTTTTGCTCCATTTTTTTGGCACTCTGCACAATCTTAAACATCCCGTCGAGAGGTAGTATTAGTAAAAAATAACTATAATATTTCTGTGTCAGCCTCCAAAACTGTCTCTGGTGACTGGGCTATACATCCACAAATTACAATTAAATATATAGACATTCAGAAGGAATTTAAAACAATTAATAGATAAAAAGTAATAATGATGCTTTTTGAAAATTGGACTTACCAATTTGTTAGAAGTCTAGCAGAATAACTCTCTGAAAATTCCGCACCAACAAACAGCAGTGTGATGAACGTAAATATAATAAAACCACCTCCGAATGCAAAATACTTCGCGTATACTGACAGGTCAACTTTTCCAGTTTTCTTAACTTCGCTGTACACTTTTTTCTTTCCACCTTCTTTCGGTTTTATCAATTTTGATTCCTCTGTCGCTTTATCGTTTTCATTTTCTTCGGCTTTTTCCTGCTTTTCCTTCTCCAACTCAATTTCCTTGATAAGATCAACTTTGGCTTCCGTGGGCTTACCATCGTATTTAATTGTCCCATCTTTCATCACTATCAGTTGATCAGCACTGTTCTTGTGTCTCAGATTATGGGTGACAAGCACGACTATTTCTTTTTTAAGGAAATCTTGAATACAGTTTTGAAATATATAGTCTTGTACATTGGGGTCAAGCGCGTGAAGTGGATCATCCAGAAGATAAATTTCACTCTTCTTATAAATTGCCCTGGCTAAGTTAATCCTAGCTTGTTGACCACCACTTAAATTGATTCCTCTATCAGCCACAATGGTCTCATCGCCTTTATCAAACATGTTGAAGTCGTACTGAAGAGCGCACACTCTCACGACTTCATTGTATCTGTCCTGGTCGAAGGGCTGTCCGAAGGTAATGTTTTGTTTGATGGATGAAGGGAATAGCCAAGGATCTTGAGAACTATATGAGAAAGTTCCTCTCATGTATACTTTGCCATCCGTAAGAGGAAAATCTTTCAAGAAGAGCTTAAGAAGGGAACTCTTTCCACAGCCCAAAGGTCCCGTGACAATCGTTAGTCCAGGCCTCAACTGGGTGGTGATATTCCTTAATATTTCTTGCTCTCTTATTTTTACGGAAGCTCCACTAAGGACCACTTTCGGCTTGTCGTAATCTGTGTTGTCGGTGTCATCTAATTCCTCACTTGTAAGTATCTTATTGATTCTCTGAGCAGAAGCGTAGAGTTCAGCACCTCTTCCTAATCCTAGAGGGATTAACATGGTCATGGCGCCTCTGATGTCTGCAAAACATTTCATAACATAAAAAATTACTTCTGCTTTGGCGGTTTTGTTTACAGCAATATACGTCATAATTAGGACGTAGAAGCCGAATTTGGACGTTAGCATTCCAAGAATAAAGTTAGCAGACCGTAAGTAGAAAGCTCTCATCAGGTATTTCATTTCTCTCCTAAAAATCACAATGTTAAAAGTCAGATAAAAAACTAATAATTATCCTCTATAATTCACAGTGAATAAATATATAGGTTGAAACATTTAACTAATAAACATTATATAACTAAAACTACATATAATTTGGAAAAATTGTTTTACCCGTCAAATTGATTTTTTCGACATCGGATCTTTTGGTATCATCCTATCGATCATATTGTTATCTGTGTAAGAATTGTGACAGAAATACAATTTTTTTAATACCATATACTTTCTTGAGATTAGTGAAGTTTTCTAAAAAAGACATTTTATGCTACACGTTCTATAGGTACCTAAATTCAACTGTTATAGAAAATAGTATCTCAAAATTGATTGTTATTCAGGGCCATTTGGACCCCTATGGTAAAACAGAGAAACAAAATATTTCCGGACAAACCGGAAGTTGGTGTTAACTATTAGAATTTAAATTGGCAAAATAATTTAAGAGCTTATTTGGACAAAAAGCTGTTTATTAATTTAAATCAACTGCCTATGTTTCGACATTATGCGTGTCCCCATCGGGTTTATAAACAATAAAGAACACAGAGCGCTCAATGTATTAAAAAATAAAGAACAATTTTTACAATTAATGGGCTTGGATGATGACATTTTTTTAGTTTTAGTTAGTTTATTGGATGTTGGGTTTATGTTAATTTAGTTGCCTATAACAGGTGAAATAAATGTTAGTCCGGGTTAATAGGAATAAGATGCTTGCGTCTGATTCGTACTGTTTTCTACCTCAAATTGGCTTCTCAACTTTAATCCATGTCACCCCCAAACATCAAAAAATAAACACAATTTTAAAATAAAATATACAGATTAGGCGATGAGGTATTTTGAATAATGCAATCTGTTCGTAAAACTTTCTAGCTAACTCTCTAAAACCAATCTGACTCTTCGTGTGCGGTCAACACAATTATTAAACAATAATATAAAATTACTCTACTTAAAAGATTTGTCAGAGCCACTTAGAAAGAATTACTACAGTGGCGGCTCTTCCATAGGGTCATTTGGTCAATGACCCCCCAAAAAATTTCAGAAAATAAATTATTCGTTTGACCGTCCCTCCTAATAGTTGTAATAAAACGCGAACTTTGGGAAAAGTTAAATACGCTACACTATTAGCCGCGCGCGGCGGTTCGAATGGTCTCGTTGCGTTCCTTAGGTATATAAAATACGCTATACTAAGCTAGGCTGGGCAGTCCGAATTGCCCTGACTTTACCTTATCTTAAAGCTTGACGAAAGTACCCGAAGATTTCACAGCTACTGAGCGGCAGCCGAACGTGATAGCAAATGGAATATGAAATCGCGGTTTGGGTCATCAGCCGGTCTCTTCTCATAATTGGATCGATCGGTCGCGGTATCACGTCGGCATGCGGAAGTTCAATTGTTCAGAGGTCGCGCGGTCGATATTCTTACTCGATATTGTTTCGGACGTTTTTAATCGATGAAAATTGATTTACATACTGTTTTTTGTAATATATACTTTTTTTTTTATGATCCATGTGTGAGTTGGAAATATACAGGAAATAAAATGTTGGTAGTGACTAGTGCAAACAAATAAACAACTAAAAAGAACTTAATTTTGCAAAGATAACTATTTTCAAGGTGGTTTATGTTAGAGTTGTGACTGTAGAAATAAAACGTCGGTAGTGCAAAAAATTAAACAACAAAAGAGAGCTAACGAACTTAATTTTGAGAAAATAACCGAATTCAAGGTAAGTGGACGCAGTTTGCCAGAACTTAGTATGCAACAAACTAGTAAAGACAAAAATAAAAAGGTTCATCGGAACTTTCGCAAAAGTATGTATGATTTAGCTAACTGGATATGTGGTTGTGAAGTCTTTAACTCATTTTACTGTTATGTGTGTTTGTTGTTTTCTAAGGACTCGTCGGACTCATTATGGTGCAAAACCGGTGTAAAACATGCGTTTGCTGCAGATCACATGAAATATTCGGTGAGCTATGCTACGGTCGGATGTGTTGATATTCGCACTCAGCTAGACACAGCTTATAGAAAATTCCTTAGAGATTTTATTGAAAACGTATACAAAAATCGTTATATCTTAAACAAAATTATAGAGTGTGTAAAATTTTGTGAAGCACTACGTGGCCATGATGAAACGGCTTTGTCTGAAAAACTAGGGGTTTTTCGAGGGCCTATAAATTTTGTTGAGGAGTTGGGCCACGATAGACTATCCGCTTTAGCAATGTTAAGTATCGGGAAATCGTTTATAAAAGGAATGTGCGTGCAATTTTACCGAACGTGTCATTCAGCGTTTTTCCAATTCTAAAGAACGAAGAGTAGATCTGAACTTCAAAAGAATTTAAAGCTCAATTTAAAGATAAGATATTTATTTTTATTTTAAGTACGCCTAATTATAAATTTGTTATTGACCTCCCAATATAATTCACCGCGAACCGCCGCTGAATTACTAATATCCAATATCGAAATATCCTTTTATAATTTTGGAAGAGTGGGTAGCTTATTCTCGAAATTAAAAGATTCCGTTAAAAAATAACTCCATAGTAACATGACACAAAGTCCATTGGGGTATATTTTATTCACGTTGGGATAAGATTTATCTTTCATCGCCGCGATTGCCACATGACAAATTTAGATAATTATAAAACTGGCTTAGCTAGACATCACTTACAGGAGGAACACATCGTCTATTATTGACAAAGAAAAAATCTACAAAAACCCAATCCCTGGAAATGTCCCAGATCCATAGAAATCCTCTAAATATGAATCTTAATCGTGATGTTCAAGGTCTTAGTTTATTATATCACAAAATAATATCTAACTTTTTCGTAACTTAAGTTAGAAATATTGCTAACAATTTTAAGACAAACGTTCACGGTTTCTTCGAAGCGTGGGTATTCCGTTTTTCGGCCGCCCATCATGGCACTCTTAGCATTACCAATTGCCATCTGCGATGAGATGTATGTCGGTTGTCTTTTTTATCTAAACTTTCGTTCTTCGAGAGGAAAAACGGAATCAAAACAGATCTAGGTAGAGGTTACATAGCTCTCTCCTTTTAAAATGATGTTGCGTTATTTGTTTCAAACTGTGCTTTTTCTAGAACTTTTAATTATTTATTACATAAGTAATTTTTTTATTTATATTTATTTATTTATTTATTTATTTTAGTATACATTTTACATATCCATGTATGTTTAGTACCAACTATTGTTTTACGTAAGTTTATTACTTATATTATGTACAACAACTGTGTTATTTATTGTTTATAGCCCTGTAAAGAAACGAAGTCTGTCGAAACGTCGACAATTGATTTAAAATAATAAAGAATCTTTCATCCAAGCAAGCTATTTAGTCATTTTACCAATTAAATGTGAAGTGTGCGTGTAACGAATTGAAGAGTCAAGTTAAGTGCAAGTTATTTCGTTTGTTAGTTAAATCGTTTGGCCAAATATAGTGGTTCAAAGTGGCAGTTTTAAGACGACATTTTCTTAAAAAGAGTTATATGTAGGTATAGATGATGTAACATAAAATATGTTAAGAATATTCACTGATATCAACAATGGTAGATTATCGCACAGGCGCAAGAAGCTACTGTCTGTGGCCTTCGATCATGGGCCCTCATAATACATAGCCAATAAAAAGTGTATTACTATAGAAAATTTACACAAATGTAATAATACTAACTTGTGGTAGTATTAGAAGTATTCGTAGTAGAAGACTTTTCTTATCATATTTCTAATTTAAACATTTTTTAATGATAAAATACTTTATTTCCTGTTTGATTTGGAAACCTACGGAAAGGCCAAAGAAGTTTCATTTAATAAAATGACAAGAATATGCGACACAAATATTCTGACGTAGATATTCGGTTAAAGTAGATGCCGTGTGAGCTTAAAATATAATTATAAAAAAAAATTAAAGAAGCGTTTATTCAAATAAGGATAATCGAAAAAAAAACAAATAGAGGCCAAAAAGTTAGCTCATTTCGAGAGATATAAAAAATACTTTAATTATTGTTTTGTAGGACGATCTATTGTTCATAATAAATGCCGCAAAACTTGGCGTCGAATTTACCTTTTGGAGCTAACTCTCTCAAATTTTCTGAATGCGTGAAGCATGTGAGAGACTATTCTGATGGAGCTACATATGAAGCATATATATAATACAAATGACCAAGAAAGTTTAAGAGAGACAGTAGTATTCTGTTTGGAGAAACATTCACCAAACTAACGAAATAAATTTCGATGGTAGGCAGTCTTTTATAAGAAACATAAAATATTTTATAATGATAAAGGTATGTATTTATATTATCTGAAACTGACCTCAACTGAAAATATACTGAAATTATATAGCCGAAGGTCAATGACAGCCCGCGTTAATCACGCGATGACGTAGCAGAGCCAGACGGGAATTTATATCATAGTGCTCCGTCTAGAAACGGGCTGCTAACAATAGGTAGTAGTAGTTATAGATACAATAGCGACCGTAGCAGTACTACTTCGTTCTCTATAAAAGGTACCTTGAAGTGCAAATGCATGTTTCAATAATTAAAGAACGTCGACGAAATCTCACCAAAAAAAGGCAACCACGGTTTAATGTAAGTGGAGCATTATTCTTCGTCCACAGACCTTCGTGGTATGTCCAAACATATAAAAAACGGTAATTTAAGTAAAGATGATTTGATCTGCGACATCAACAGGTTAAATGCAAATAAAAATTCCATTTTTCCTTGAAAGTTTACATTTCTGACACACCTTGTCGAAACAGATATACCACCTGAACAAAGTTAGCAATGATTTATAACTTAATGAACTCAAACCTCAAACGGGACAGTTTTCTTTGTGGTTTTATCAATTACTTATATTTTAATATTTTGATTAAACGGGGTAGTACTTAGCATTTAATAATACTCCTACGTTCCTATGATCAACGAATTTTGTTTTCTTTGCGCCTGTTGTTATGGTACCTCCGAAAGAAATCGGTAAATTTCCTTTACTTTGTACTTCCCTCGTTATGAATCTTTCCTTTTTTATGAATAATGAAGTGTAACACAGTTTAGTGTCGCACATAGTTATTTAGTAACAGATGTACCTATACTGCCTTTTCCGACATTTTTATTGGGCGCCATTTTATTCCACCATATTGGATTCTTACCAATATTTTACCAGTTTATATCTAAGCTACACTTGATGTTTGGACATAATTTATACTGATTTTTTCTAAGACCGCCATTTTGTTACGTCATATTGAATTCATATCAATTTATTCCTATATCACATTTAATTTTTGTGAAAGTCAATTAAATAAGAATTTTTTTACGTCGATTTGTTAAACAGTTTTACTAGTTTATCTCTATATCATACTTAATGCTTACCCAAAATTTAAAAATTTATCAAAAAGTAACTGTTCAGGCTAATTTTGTTCTGTCATATTGGATATTTACCAAAATATTACCAAGTCATTCTCATAAGATCTTTAACTTTTGAGCAAAATTTGAAGTTGGGTAGGTAGTTTTTTAGTTATGTCCCAAATTAACAGACAGGCCGACGGAATTGAAAAAATATACCTTTTAGACATAAATCTGAAGGGGAGTTTTTTACGATTACAAGCATTTTATTTGGTCGCGAATTCTTGCACGATCTTGATTTGGGACCCAATTTTACTATTTCATCTCTATATACACTTAATTCTTAAAGGTGAAGTCAATCTAATAAGTCTTACGGTCTTGTAGATTAAAGATGTGTCGTGCAATCGAAAGGGAAACGTCGAAAAATGATTCCATTTTGACACGGTCTAATCCCAAGAATCCTGATATCTTAATCTAGTAAGGCAATTTTCAGGCTGATTTCTTAAATATTTTATTAAGTCGCCATATTGGATTCGTACCAAACTTTTACCAGTTTTAATATTTGTAAAATTTAATTTGGGGTCTGTCAAGTAAAGTTGTGGCCTCATAAATGCTTAATCCGTCCATGGATATCATTGCATTGGAAAAAGGTATATGACGTCATAATTCTTACACAGATAACGTTGCAATCAAATCGGTGTTAGTAAGAGATCCGGAGTCGACGGAATGAAATTCACGGGTACAACAGTTTTTCCAAATTACGAATAATTTTTAAGTTATAGAAGTTATTCCAGTTAAATGTTCTACCCTGTATAAAGTGTAACATAACTTTGGAATATCTGAAATGTTTCTGTTATCGCTCGTATGACTTCAATGAAATTAGGAATGCTTATGCTTATTCGACTGATACGCCCGTCACGATATCCGTACGCATTATTGCCAACAGCCTATATATTATAGTTTAATGAAGTGAATACCTTCTTGCTACTTATAAATATACCCGGTATAGTATATACCATTTATACTTGAAGACCACCGTGGAAACTGACAGAGAAGGAACTTGCTTGCTTCTAATTCTAATGAATATACATTGCCCATTATGGCATTGTTTTTGTTCATTTTCTTGGTCTCTCTCAAAAAAGCTAAATCCGATATTTTTAAACTTAACAAAAAACCCATTCCGTGAAACTATATTTAATATGTGTATAATATATAATACTCCATTAATAAAAAGAAATTTATATAAATAACAGTCAAATTGTAGATTTGGAAACATTGCGGAACTCACCAAAGTATCCGTCGTAAATTCGAACATAGGCATACTAAATTTCTAAATTTCATTAGATTCGGATAGGCTGTGCCTCAGATATTTCAAATATTCCAGACATATGTTACACACTAAAATATATTTTAAATAATATATTTCAAAAAAGTTTCTAGCATCCTGTATAGTAAATATATATTTTTCACTAACCTTCTCCTTTCTTCAACTTTTGAAGAGAAAACTTTTTCCCACGTATACATTTTAATGATTTTCATGGCTGAAAGCGTCTCTTGAGTGGCTTGCAGACGCTCATCAGTCTTCTTTGATAAATCCAGCCTCAAATTCTTAATACATTTTGCAACGTAAACTGAAACAAAAGTTAAAAATTTAGAAATAAGCCCACCGTCTTTGTTACAAAATTAAATTCCTGACAATTAGACAATTAAAAAATAGTTGGAAGAAAATTAATAATTTTGATTGTTACTGTATCGTGACCTCAGTAGTTCCTAAAAAGCATTGATTCGTTAAATACAGGGTGTCCACGAACAACCCCTACAAAATGAAAGAGGTGATTCTACATACAAAAACATGAAAAAATTTCCTTTATACCTAGGTCAGGAAATGCTTCTTTACGGAAATACAGGGTGTTGAAATATAAATTTTATTATATTTTATATTAAATATCTGTTGCAAATAATAAAATTATCTCACGAAAATGGGCATTCGGTGAATTTTTTGGGTGAGGAATCATAATTTGGTATTAGATTTCATGTGACACTTAGAGGGCGCTACGTACGCTACGTATTATTTATGTAAATTTGCCCTAACTTTTTTGGCGATGCACTTCTGGGTTTTTTTACGAATACATATTATTCCTGTACCCTTTCTAAACAAAAAAGCTATACTTACTCAACAACGCTACAGGTAACCGTTCACTAGCAATTAGCAAGTTTATGCGCCGACGCAAGGAAAATAATTTTTGAATAATAATAAACAAAGGTGTATTTATTTCAAGACAATACAAAATTAAAGGTAAGTATGAATTATTCTAAACTATAACAAATGCTCCACGCGATGACCATTAGTTTGGAGGCATAACGTAAATCTTTTTTAGAGAACGTGGTATACTTTTTTGTTTACGCAAGTGTAAGTATTTATACATAAAAAAGGTATACTTACTCAACAATGCTAGGTACCCGTTTTTAACAATAATAAACGTAAGTGTCGTTTTTGACAAAATTATTATTATCTTATTGATAATTTGATCTACTTGAAAGTAAGATTCTAATTTACATTTTTTTTAAAAATGGTTTCGTTTAGTAATGTAAGATATACATTTACGGGGAAGTTCAGTGTTACGCTCGAGCAGCACAATGTAGATATGTTGAAAAGTTTCCGAATAGAATCCCACTCATACAACCTTTACAGCACTTCACCAGAGGTTGAGGGAAAAAATAAAACGGGTAGGCATCGCGTTGCAGTTGAGGAATTCGAAGAAGCTATTCTGATGGATCTAGAAGAGAAGAATTAAGTTGTAGAAGGTTGTCAGCGACGCTTCCAGGAATTTGGATATCTTCTGTAAGTAATGTTATACATAAAGAGAACTTATCCCGTATCATTTTAGAAAGATGCATGCTATGATGGAGGGTGATTTCCCTGCGCGTGTAGTATTTTTCGATCGGATGAGAAATAAGAAAATTGAAGATCCAAATTTTTATTCTCGTGTTTTATTCTCCGATGAATCTAGCTACACAATTCACATCTTTATGCATGTGTTTGGGATAATCCAATGATATCCAGGGACGGATTAAGCATTTATGAGGCCACAACTTTACTTGACAGACCCCAAATTATAATTTTAATAGAAAATTTTACATAGAAATCAACTGGTAAAATTTTGGTACGAATCCAGTATGGCGAAACAAAATGGCGACTTAATAAAATATTTAAAAAATCAGCCTGAAAATCGCCTTACTACATTAAGATATCATGGCTCTTGGGATTAGACCGTGTCAAAATGGAAAGAAACCAAACATCAACTAGGTTTAGTATTAATGTGTGAATTGGTATTGTAAACAACAATCTAACTGAATCTGTTGAGTTTCCAGGTCGACTAACAGGAGAACAGTGTTCATTTTCTTCAAAATATTTTACACACATTACTAGAGGAAGTTCTTTTAAATATTTGGCAAGCCATGTGGTTTACGCACGATGGGTGTCCGGCACATTTTAGTCAAAATGTGCGTCTCTATCTGACGAAAATCAGTGGATTGCTAGAGTTCAATAGCCAGCTAGGTCGCCAGACTTAAATCCTTGTGATTTTTATGTATGGGGTTTGCTCAAATGCCATGTGTACTCCGTTCCAATACAAACGCGTGAACAGCTGTGGTTGCAAATTCAAAATGCCTGCAATGAGTTCAGACAAACGCAGAATATTTATAGACGTATCAGACGTTCTCTAAAAAAAATAATTACATTATGCCTTCAAACTAACGGTCAGCACGTGGAGAATTTATTATAGTTTAGAATAATTCATACTAACCTTTAATTTTGTACTGTCTTGAAATAAAGACACCTTAGTTTATTATTATTAAAACATTTGTTTTCCTTGCATCGACGCATAAGCTTGCAAATTGTTCGAGAACGGCTACCTCTAGCATTGTTGAGTAAGTATAGCTATTCTGCTTAGAAAAGGTACAAGAATAATATTTATTCATAAAAAAACCCATAAGTGCATCGCCAAAAAAGTTAGTGCAAATTTACAAAAATAATAGTAGCGTACTCTAAGTGTCACATGAAATCTTATATCAAATTATGATTCCTCACCCAAAAAATACCCCGAATGCCCAATTTCGCGAAAACATTTTATTAATTGCCACAGATATTTAATAAAAAATAAAATAAAATTTATATTTCAACACTCTGCATTTCTGTAACGAAGGATTTTCGGACATATGTTAATATGAAAATATTTTTATATTTTTTAATGTATTTTTCATTTTGTAGGGGTTGTTCGTGGACACCCTGTATAAAAGTTAAAATTAACAACTACGTAATGACTGTGATCAAAAACAAAAATTGTTGATCAACATCTGACGTATCTTCGGAGGTTGGTTAAGGGTACCTCCGAGAGACTCAGATGTTGACCCTAAAATTGTGGCGTTTCTTTATGATTTACAAAGGTATGGCTGGCTCCTGTTAGTGAAAGCATGTGCGTTATTATGATTTTTCTCCATTTATGTTGCACTGTATGGCATTAACAAACAGGTAAACCTAAATCAGGCTACTGGCAATAACAATTAAAATGAGGCGCAAAGGAGTTGGTGTAATTCAAAAGTGCGCGAACAGCTACAGAAATTCTGGGCCTGACATAGATCCAGTTTATAGCATGCTAGTTCAAGTCTTATTAAACTTGAAAAAGGATCGCGAAAATTGAGTATCGAGCTATTATCAAATTTCTTACTCAACTTGATGAAGTGTACAGCAAAATCCACCATTTTATTCTGTGTTAAAATATTAAACAAAACAGTTTCGAATGGGGAAAGAATTCTTTAAAGGATGAAGTGAGAACAGAAAGGTTCTCAGATGGGGGATGAATATTAGGTGATCGACGCTTGAAGGTAAAAAATAATGCACAAATATTGAGACTTTCAGATTCACGTGTTCGCCGATAGGGCATCGTGGGTCCGCAATACATCAGTCAATCAGCGCACACAAATATGTTCGATCTTTTTGTAGCTATTTGGAGAAAATCGTGTGAACGTGTTCATGCTCATTGGTCGAAAAAACTTCAGGGTCTGTCAGTCTGCATAAAACGTAATAGCCTACGATAATAACTTTAAATAACTCAAAACCAGGGTCAACTGGGTTGCTATTAAGCAGCTTTCCAGCACAAACTTCGGCAGACTATTTGTAAGAAAATTAATTTCGCAATTCATGCCTGAGGTTTTGAACAAATTGATCATATAAATAGAAAATATAAATTTGAAAATTAATGGTATCATATCATTGACGACGAAAAGTTGCCCAACTAGCAAAATAACTTTTATTAAGATTGTTATAACTATTGCACGACATATCTTAAACAAACGCAAAAATCTTGTAACGTAGTTAAATTCTATAATATAATTTGGTAATAAAGGGCTTCTATAAGAAGGTATAGAACATTTATGAAACCATCCTAATCCATAATTATATAATTATCCTATAAGTATACTTTAAGGGCTCCTATAGAACTTTAACGAAACTGTTTTATAGCATTTGAATTGTATCACAATAAGAATATTTTTACAGTAGTTGTGTTTTCTAGTGATAAATTACAGAACCATTTTATCGCAAAAATGGTGTTTGATAATATCATATCATTTAAGAAATCATGGTTCTTGGGATTAAACCGTGTTCGATTGCACGAGGCATCTTCAGGGATCTTTACTTCACGAGATCAGAACACTGAATGAGCTCGGAGAGACCCAGGCCGGCAATTTATAGTCGACCTGTGCTCACAGGAGCGTGACTCGGTGTAACGATCGGTTTCCACGTATCAAGTAAAGATCCCTGAAGATGCCTCGTACAATCAAAGGTGAAACGTCGGAAAGTGATTCCATTTTGACACGTTCTAATCCTAAGAACCATGATTTCTTAATTGACCACAGCCGTGAAAGCTTTCGTTCTATGTTAATATCATATTAATAATGTTAAAGTGCATCATTTTAACACATCTCTGATAGAGGCTAGTAGCGAGAAAATATTCTAACGTTTCTAAGTTTTCTGACAAAATATACATGTTTTTTCCCAAAAAAATGACGCGATCTAGTAGTTTATTTATAGTTTGGATTATAAAAAAAAATTAAAAATATTTTTTACATGAAATGTTATCGGAATTAGAAATTAAGCAAAATATGCACTCTTTTATTATTAAATTCACGATATATTTATGTCTAAATTTCTAGAAAATTGATTTTTAATTATAGTGTTTGTCTTTCCGTGCGAATCCTTCAATATAACGGTACTGATGAAAAATTAAATCGTTAAAATATAGCAAGACGATTTAATAGATGCCGTTTGAAACGTTGACTCTCAAATTTTCTTCGGTTTTGGTATTTGTTTAGATAATCGTTTAAAATATTCACTCATTTAAATTTTCTTCCACAGGAATATTGCTGATTTAATTTTGTAAAACGACACACTTGAAAAATTAATCTCATTTTTTAAATATAAAATAAATGTATAAAAATATATTTTGTAACGCAGAAATTTAGATTAATCTATGCTTGGAAACTATAGTTTTGTTCTATACGAGATTTATAACAGATGTAGTTATAGGTCAGTTATAGACTAATTTTATACTTATTGTGTAATATGTATAGGGCTGCTTAAAAGAAAAGTTTTATTACTCACCTTAAAAAACTTAACAGTATTATTAAAATAGGTATAAAACTGCAATATAATTTGTATACAATCATTTAAAAATATTTTTGTAAAGGGTTGTTAATACTGTTACAAAATAGTTACAAAACTAAAAAATGTTTAATTAAACGTTGTTCTATAATATGAGTTAGAGGAAGGTTTACATAATAATATTATAGGAACATTTTCTGGCAAGACGAAACTGACGTAATTAGATTATTTTAAAAATTATTCCTTATTCTTCTCTAGACAATAATTATAAAATAATTCAGTACTGTTATGAGTTTATTTTGCTACTTGGGTGAAGGATGTAGTTTGGGGAATATTTTAAACTGTTTCTGAAAGGATGTAACAAGTGCAAGGGGGATTATATTGGAAAACAAAATGTCATTGTGTGTCTAGGCAGTTTCTTTCATGGTCCGGTGAGGAATTCTTGGCGCTACCCCCAGATTACACGTGTAATCGTTTTCAGAGGGAATATTCCCATAAAATACTAGGAACTTACCTGAAATATCAAAAATGCTCAACAGCTTGGCATACTACTTCAATTCAGGCAAAATTGACATGTAGCAGAATGCTAGAAGATATCTTTAAAGTTAAAGAACTTTACAAATTAAAGTATATGAAATTTTTATGAAAAAAAGACGCCTAATTTACGTACTTTCCTAAACTACATCAACTTACTTTGAGCTGGTACTATGACCATTAGTACACCAACACCTACAAATCCGGTCCACCCCATTTTGTTGTAGAGCAGATAGCAAACGACACACATTCGTATAATCTCAATCCACATATCATTAAATAACATAATATTATGTTCAAAAACCATAACGTCTTTCGTGATAACCGTGATAACGTTACCAAGACTGATTTCATTTACAGCTTTTGGAGTAAGTTTTAAGGCTTTTCTATACACCAGAGAACAAAATGATGTTCTCATTTTTATTGCCAGTTGTTGAACGTAGATAACATAATTCTGCATATACATTCCATGACCAATTCGAAGACCAATTTTAACACCGGCATAGAAAACTGCATCTCTAAATGTTAGAGTCGTCTGCAAGGGATTGAAATAGGATACCAGTTTGGAAATAGCTTCGGGTTCATAGACACTGCAAAAAAATCAATTCGGTCATTTTGATATATATAGATAAAATATTTACCTACAATTTTAAAAAGGTAAATAGAGCATCACAAAATGGTTCGTAAAGAGAGAATTCAAGAAATAGATCTATGAATAAATCCAATAAAAGATGAGATGGAATCTAATAAATGGTATTATTGTTTACTTTAAAGTCAACACGAATTTATATATTTGATTATATTATTTTTAGTTTTGTATGGTGAAACTATACGAGGAAAGTTGCCAGTGAAAATCAATAGTGCAAGAAATGTGCAACAATTTTAATTTTACTTATTCAAGACGACTCTTGTTTTAAAAAATTTAAAAAATCAGTGTAACATAAAACACTTACTATTTACATTTAATTTGACAAATTAAAATCGTATTGAGTTTTAACTATTTTTAACATATTTTTTCAATAGCCTTGTATAACCGATTACTGGCCAGAAAAATTACCTGCTGATAAGTTTCCATGTCAAGTGTATTACACCCAGCAGAAGGTAGTTCCATCCAAAACATGTCCATAGCACTGGAATCAATGAAGTTTTACCACGGCCTACGCGCTTGCGCCATACTCTTTCAAATTTGTCTCCATTTTTCTTAGCCTGGCAAGGTTGTATTACGTCGTAAATATCATCCTCTTCAAGGTCCTTTTTCAAAGATCGTGCAAATAGTTCTCTGGTGTATCTAGAATAATGGTTTTAACGGAATTAGAAAATAATTTAAAAATATATGTTTAAATTGAACGAAGTTGAAATGTTTAAATTCTTCTAAGTCATAGTCAAAATCATCAAATTATTATATTGTCATTGACCGTTATATTATGTGTACAGAATTGCAAAGCAACAAATCCAGCTGGTGTTCCCCAAATTGACATAAAAGACTGATCAACATTTAAGATCATTTTTCATATGTGTACTAAATTTCAATGCAATAGGTTAAGGGAGTTGGTTGAAAATATACGTAAGATTATCAAAGTCACGCCCAAAGTTAAGGTTTGATTTATTGTAGAAACTATACAGGGTGATTCCTAAGTGATGTCGGGAAGTTCAAGAGGTAATTCTTTGTTCCTGTAATAAACTTCATAAACATTCGTTTTAAAGAACGCCTGGCATATTTAAGATACGGAAGAACAGACAAGTCAAGCGTTGCCCAACATGCTTTCGAAAACAATCATAATAATAGATTATTGGATGCATTTGAGAGTAATAGTTAAATGTGAAAAGAAAGCACTAAATATTCTCTATAGTTCCCTTTATTGCTTACTTGACAACGGTGTAGTCGGGTGCAACCAAATGTGACCACATTTACTTATAAATAGTCTCGGTTAGAATAAGTTACTTTAGTTTATATTATTTGTTGATGATGCTGACTTGGTTAGCGAAACGCTCGTCCAGAACGTAACAAGTTGTAGTGTAAGGTGGTTAGAACTCTTGTATTTTGATCTAACGTCCATCACAAGTTCCAGTGTTAGGACTTAATTGGACACTAAATTGCATATAGGGTAAGTTTAGCTGACTAAATTGTTTAAAAATTAAAGTTTTTAAACTCGAAATTATGAAGCAAGAATTCCACATCTCATGTGTGAGTGCAACAAAAACCAACCGCCTCATATCAGTTGAATTTTACCTGAAGTCTACAATTCCTGGAGGTAGAGCACGAAAGAGCTTTGAAAATGCTAGCACAGCCCTGGTAATATCTTATTTAATTATAAATGATATAAGAAATCTAGGTTGTTAGAAAATTCAAAACAGCAGTTTCAAGGGGTTTAAGAATACAGCATTCGTCTACAGTGAGGTGATAGAATCAGTCACCCCAGATTACAGCATGTCATCGGACCTATATGAATTTTCTAAAGATACACAAAACAACTTACCACGTATTACCAGCTCTATTACAGATCATCCAGTCTGTGCAAATTACAATTCATTTGATTAAAATTGAAACATTTTTTTTAATTTATCAGAAAATTTGAATTAGATAGAATTACCGCTTGGTAAGCTTTTATATAAAAAAATATATACAAACGTTCCCTTAAAAAACTGCTGGCAATCATTAAGAGAAAGCTATTAGGAGATAAAACTAGAAGATCATACCACTCTGCCTCTGGAGGGTGAGAGATAGATCTGTTGGAGTGCACGGCAATCTTCCAATGGGCCGGTCTCTCTTTAGTAGCAGCCAATTTATTTATAACATTGTTCTGAACCTATCTAATTGAAACAGCAAAGCTAATACCTAGACTTGCCATACGTCGACGATACTTTCAGTATGTGGGAGAAAGGTAAGAAAAAATTTGGAAAATTCCTAGCTAATTTAAATATTAGATACTAATTAAGAAATCATGGTTCTTGCGATTAGACCGTGTTAAAATGGAATCACTTTCCGACGTTTCGCCTTCGATTGCACGAGGCATCTTCAGGGATCTTCACTTCACGAGATCGGAACACTGAATGAGCCCGGAGAGACCCAGGCCGGCTATTTATAGTCGACCTGTGTTTACCGAAGCGTGACTCGGTGTAACGATCGGTTTCCACGTATGATGTAGACTCAAGCCCTCAAACATTGTCCAATTTTGAGATCGCCAAAGGACATTATTCCTTTTCAAACGGAAGGAGTATATGCAAGTCCTTGTTCCTGTGGTGATGTTTATATTGGAGAAACTGGACGATCCATATCGACTAGACTTAAGGAACATGAACGATGTATCAGAAAGAAACAAATTGTACAATCTGCTGTATCTGAACACCAACATTCGATTGGGCATGTCATAAATGTAAAAGAAACCAAAGTTCTTGCATCGGTTTCGGGCCTCTATAAACGCAAAATTAGAGAATCTATTGAAATTTATAAGCATACAAACAATTTTAATAGAGATACGGATGGTTTAACGAGGCGCGTAGCAACCTTTTCACCAAGATTTGTATACTATTTTATTTACATCCATACCTTTTAAATGCAAATGACGTTTTTTTGTGACAAATATAACTATGTGAGAAATTAATCACAGACCACCGACTTATTTTCGTGTACTGTGGAAATTAACAAAATAAGACTCATGTATAAATACAAGCTTCGCCACCAATAACAAATAAAAAGTCAAATTGACATTTTGACAACGGTTGCTATCGTACTACACAAGCCAGGCATACAAACTTAAATTAGTTGCATTTTTGAAAGATTGTCATCAAAAAAGTGTTTTCGAATACAATGAGCGAACATTTGCAGAGCTTAACATTAATATAGGAGAGTTTGCACAGCTATTAATGTGAGCCATAGGAGGTACAAACGAACGCGTGTTTCTTAGATTTCTTTGAGGAACTGCTATTGGAATTTGGGATAAAAGATCAGTTGAATGGACTTGGAATTTTTTTCAAAAAATCGATATCATTATAACCCTGCGATCTGCCAGACTTAAGAGTTTAAATTCTTCACGTAAATAATTGTAATCTGTGGCCATGTTTTTCCTAAATGCCAAAGATTTTAAAAACTTGTTCTGTACGCGCTCCATTCTTTGAATATAGACATCATACATGGGATTCCAAACAGAGGATGCGAAATTCAGTCAACTAAAAATCTAAGCATGATAAAGGGTCAGTAAGGTACTATTATTTTGAAACGCTTTCGATTGCCTGTTTATGTATCCCAACATTCTAAACGCATTGTTACCAATATTGTCAATTTGTCGATCAAAAAGCATCTTATCATCGAAGATAACGCCTAGGTCTTTTGCTTGGCCCTCTCTACGAAGCTGGTTTGAATTCAGACTATAATTGAAAACCACTTTTTGGTGATTACGGGTAAAACTAATTGTAAAACATTTTTCAGTGTTTAAATATAGACTATTTGTAGAACAATATTGTTCAATCCTAGCAAAATCTTATTACTTTATAACTCTTCAAGTCATCCGCACAAAAAAATCATTCGAAAATTTGAAGCATTTACTGATATCATTTATATAAACGAGAAAGAGTAAGGGTCCCAGATGACTCCCTCGGGGTACCCCAGATGTCGAGATAAATGAATCAGACGAGGATCCTGCAACCGCAATGGAGTGCTCCCGATCGGTTAAATAAAATCTGAACCATTTGAGGATTATGCTGTCTACAACGATATCGGACAGTTTATTAATAGAAATTTCATGATTAATTTTATCGAATGCTTTGCTAAATTCCGTGTAGATTGAATCGACCTGAAGACGGTTATCCAAACTATTTAAGATGAATTGCGAGTAACTAATGAGGTTAGAGTCAATCGATCTATTTGCAAAAAATCCGTGCTACTGGCTATTGATCATCTTTTTAACTAGGTAAAAAATATGTTTATAGTCTAACTTTTCAAACACTTTTGCAAACATACAGAGTTTGCAGATCGATCTCTATTTTTTTATGTTATCCCTATCACCAGACATATGTATGGGCAGAACAATGGCCCTTTTCCATACAGTAGGAAAATGGCCCTCTTTGAGAGATTGATTAAATAGTTTTAGAAGTGGTTGGGATAAACCATTGGCGCATTTCTTAACAAATATGGCAGGAATACTATCAGAACCGGCTCTCTTTTTAGGATCCAGTTCTCTAAGCACAGAAAGAACCTCCGACTCAAACAATTGGAATCGACTGAAAGTCGCAGTGCCTGAAAAACTCTCTGACGTTATTAGGTTGTTAGTTTTTGGCTCAAATACAGATTTAAAAAAGTTGCAAAAAGGTTACAAACATCATTATTATTAGTTTATAGCTAATAGCTGTACAGTTTTCAAAATACACAGAGGTATATCTGTTTTTCCGCGTTTAGCATATACAAAATGCCAAAATTTGTTACAATTTGTGGGAATTTCTGCCTCTTTGAACGACTTCTAAGAGTTCTAAAGGTATTTAAATCAGTCGAACTTCCATAATCTTTCCATTTATTATGGAACTTATTTTTTTCTTTGATCACCTTAATGGTGGAACTAGAAAAGTATGTTACGGTAACCAGTTGGAACAAATTCCGATATTATATTATTTATTCTGTGATAAAATTGTAGAATGTTAGTTGCTAAGTTATTATTACTAAGTAAATTATTCCTTGGGGTACTGAGTATTGCGTCATTTATAATATTATTATTAGCTTTCTGAAATTTTAAAAACTTCTAATTTGATATGTGCAGTGATCTGGCGAACCCTATATCAACTAAAACTCCAAACTTGGATGATAAGGATCCTCCAGCACCATCGGACATGTACATTGAGAAATAGATGTAATTGTGTTATAGTAGTTTGACAGTATTAAATCAAATGTTTTTCCTAGCCTATTTCTTAAATAGTTGAACTGGACCACCCCGAAAAAGGGAAGCATATCAATGAGATCAGCAGATTTTCCATCCGCATTCGAGGGTACTAAATAGCTATCATCAGTAAAGGCCCAGTTTATGCCAGGGCAGTTAAAATCTCCGCATATTATAATTTTACTATTACTCACTCTTTCAGTAATCCAGCCCAATTTTGACATAAAAGTTACCATAGCGATATCATCACCCGGGGGCAGGTAGACGCAGCACCAATAAACACTTTCATTATCACTTACTTTTAATTTTACACAAATATTTTCAGCTTCACTATGAAACTCACGTACGAAGGAAGCACGAAGAATATTGCGTGTGGCTATGAAGACACCACCAACATCCATTTTTTGTGATCCAGAAGTTTGCGGTCTCGACGAAAAATATTATTGTGTGATAGTGTGATTAGTGTTTAGATCAATCACCTCTTGATCAAGAACAGAGCTGTTTAACAGGATTCCGTTATCAAAGTTATTAGAGCACACGTTTAAACGGAAATCAGATAGTTTAGTTCTAATTCCCTAACGTTAGGATAAAACGCAGTTAGGATTCTGTCAGTATACGAGAACATTGCAGAAGATCAACACATATGATGTTTACTATCTGGCATATGTGGCAGGACTAAAAATTCTTCAGTACTTCCATGTTCTTCGCGTGGATAACTTTGGAGCGGTCATCTTTACGTAAGAAGATATTACCATTGCGTACCCATACAAATTTAAACTGTTTTTGTCGAGAAACTGCACGAGCCTCCTTAAATAAAGCTTTGTTCATTTGTGTTAAATGTTCATTTAGGTAAATCGGTGCAGAAGTATTATCTAGAATGAGTCGCTTTTTGGGACTATCACGAACTTTTACCTTGGCTGCTGCAATTATATCATCTCGGAAGCGTCTGCAAGTAAGCCTAGCAATAATGTTCTTAGGTTGGTTCCCAGTATTTTGTATGGGAACCCTATGTACGAAGTCGGTCATTTTATCTTCCACAGCGTACTTAATAAAACAGCCAATGTTTTGAACAACTATATATTTATTATAAGCGGTTACGGAAACTGTCATTTCATTCTGCTACCATTTTGCGTAGAAAGAGTAACGTTTTTAGTACTGGAATTTAGCATTCTCCAGATACTCTTGCGGCAATTTTAACCTGAGAATTTGTAGACTTGTCAACGTACCCTTTTGTTATGCTGGAAGATTTTCACCAACCAACGCTCTTTAGTAGTAGTGTGGCTGCTGTTCTCCGGATGCAGTCTCCAGTGCAAGTTTCAGAATGCGGGAGTCTTAAAAACACTGCTGCAGTTTTTTTAGAAAATTGTCTTATCGAGTTGTAGCCAAATGCCTGGCAAGTGATTCTGCCAAAGCTTTTTTCCAAAAAAGGAAATTTTTATTCGGAATATCTAAACGAAGGGCAACATATTATTTAATTAACGTTATCCATTCATTATTATTTACTAAAATTACTCTTTATTGGTAGGTAATATTTTGTTAGGTAACAGTGTGCAGTTAGAATTCGTATTGGAAATTTCAGATATCTCCTTGACATTTCGAGATAGATTATTTCCTATGACTTAATGGGATATCTTAAAATCCCCCTAGCAAATACGCGTCTATCAGTTTCGTCTCACAGCTTTTAAAATTCGTTGTCGGTAGGGTAAATTCTAAACTCCCACCCCCCCCCCCCGCCACAAAATATCGCAGAAATGGTTAATCGGTGTTTAAGGCTGTTCATTATCTTAGGATTCATGGAACCACTAGAACTGTTCCTAGGAAGCGACGTCCCAGAGAAACGAGTATGGAAACACATCGTCGAATTGTTCGCATTTCTAAGGCAGATCATCACAAATCAGCAGTTGATATTTGAAAAGAAATTTTTGTTGAAAATCCTATGGAATTTAGTGTTTGAGGTGTTCGTAATCGTTTGAACGAGGCACAACTTTTTGGCAGGGTACTAGGGAAGAAGCCTCAACTTTCTGAAGTGATTCGAAGGAGCCATTTGGAATTTGCTAAAAATAACCTTCTTTGGTACGACCAATAATGGAAGCAGATACTATGATCAGATGAATCCAAGGTAAATAAATTTGGTTCTGATGGAAAACGTTTTGTTTGACGTCCACGAAATAAAGAGTTTGACCCGCGCTACACCATGAAAACAGTGAAATTTGGTGGTGGTTGTATCACGGTATGGGGCTGCTTCTCTTGAAATGGTGTTGGCCCTCTTTATAAAATAACTGGTACTATGGATCAGTATGAATACATTAACATACTGGAAAACGTGATGCAACTAGATGCAGAAGAAAATGTATCAGTACTTTGGAAAATCCAACAAAATAATGATCCAAAGCACTCTGATAGGAGGGTAACTGTCTGGCTTCAGGATAATCATATAGATGTTTTATAATGGTCATGTTGTAGCCCAGATCTTAACCCAATAGAAAACCTTTGGATGATAGTTAAAAGAAAATTAGGTTCAAGAATTTCGATGAAGTATTCGAGGGTATGAGAAAAGCTTGGAGCAGTATTCCAATAGAGACTTGTAGACGTCTAATACAGTCGATGCCTAGGAGGTGTTTAAAAGTAATTGAAGCAAATGGATATCCAATTAAATACTAGGTACTCTATTGAGACAAAACTTAAAAGTTGTTAGAAAATGTTGAATTAAAACTACGTTTCCAGTTAGTTTGCCGCTTAAACTGCAGTGTTCTTCGAATTTTGTAATGAATAAATTATTTTTTAAACTTAATAATAATGTTATTTAATGCGATAATAATAGATGTAAACCCTAACAATAGCAATAATGATTATAATATTCGAAATATCTCAAACCAATTTCTTACTAGCAACGGTTCAGATTTTCGTAAGGTATCGTTTCCAATTAGTTTGTCGTTACTGTAAATAAATAATAATTACAATAATAATACGATAAATTAACCAATCAATTTTAACAAACCGGTAAAAGTAGATAAGAAAGTTAAAATTTTACGGATTTTTTAACTGATATTTTTTATATAACCTGTTGTTTAGATATAACATATATTCGGAAATGCATTGTTTCCAAGATGCAAGGAGTTAAACTTTAAAAAAAAAAGTTTTTTTATCAATATCTGAAATATCCCCTATCTGATTATGATGAAATTTTGCAGTGTTTTTATAGTAACAAGGGGCTAATTTAATTTTAATTGGATTAAA
Organism: Kuschelorhynchus macadamiae; assembly: GCA_030620095.1. NCBI lineage: Eukaryota > Metazoa > Arthropoda > Insecta > Coleoptera > Curculionidae > Kuschelorhynchus > Kuschelorhynchus macadamiae. The sequence continues at coordinate 197,644 of JAUTXW010000834.1, forward strand.
ATTGTTGAGTCCAGTGACGGCTCGGGGCGTATTTTAGCCAACATTATTCACAAGAAATGTACGCATTGACTTTTCTTATAACATCTATATTTTTGTCGGATTAAACATCTAAAAATATTTTTTTTATTACTTGAATTATTTTCGTATCTCGCTTTGTTTTCGAAAAAAAACTATATTGAATATCCCTGGATTAAAAAAAAAGTTTTTTATTAATAACTTAAATATCCCTTAACAGATTATGATGAAATTTGGCAGTATTATTTGTAGTTATAAGGGGCTAATTTAGCCCCAATTAGATTAAAATTATTCGGTCCAGCGGCGGCTCGGGGCGCATTTTAACCAAAATTATTCTCGAAAATATGTATGCTACTGACTTTTCTTGTAATTTATACTTTTTTCGAATTAAACAACCAAAAATAAAACTTGAATTGATTTCGTGTTTCGCTTTGTTTTCAAGAAAAAAATAAAAACCACTTTATTGCATATCCTTGAATCACCCAATATCGTGATTAATCTAATTGTGCTATGCATGAAACTATGAAAACAATTAATTTTTTGCAATGTTTGGTATTTGAGTTAAGTTCATTGTGTTGACACAATGGTGTGAAGAAAATCCCCAGGCTATAATTGAGTCGCTCTTTCAATATCAATTTTCCTTAAATATTTGGGTAGGAATTACTGGAGATTGTTGGCATGGGCCTGCTTTCCTTCCCACACGATTAGATGATGCCACGGACAGGCAAGTTTTAGAAAACGAGTTACTACCTCTTTTATAAGAAGTTCCATTTACAGAAAAAAATGCAATGTATTTACGCGCGTTAGACTTAACATTTCCCAATAGTTGGACTGGACGAGGCGCTCAACTACCAAGTCAAAGATGACCTCCGAGGTCTCCAGATTTAAACCCAGTGGATTTCTTCTTCTGGGGATATTTGAAATCATTAGTCTACACTACTCCTTTGGAGGATGAGGACGATCTAAGAAATCGAATAATCGCTGGATACAACACTATACGAAATACTCCCGGTATCTTTTAGCGTGTCATTGGCAGTCGTCCCAATGAAGAATCGATGCATGTGTTTTGGCTGCGGTTGGTCATTTTCAACAGTTTTTGTAGATACAAAAATGTTTGTACGTTAATTTTATTAAAGTTTTTAAATTTCATACTTCGCAATTGCTTTTATTTTAAAATTTAGTCCTAGATAGTCATTAGCTGCGCCACTGACTAAGTACGCAGAAGTTGTTAATTTTGTTTTTATGGCATTTTAAGTGGTTTCTTCTAGTGATACAGTTTGTCATAAAAATTCAGTCAAACAGTTTAAACACTCTACGCTATTGTGTGGATCCAGGGATACGCAATAAAGTAGTTTTTTTTTCGAGAACAAAGCGATATACGAAAACAATTCTAGAAATAAAAAAAAATTTTATTTCTAGATGTTTAATCCAAAAAAAAAATATAAAAGTTACGAGAAAAGTCAGTGACGTACATTTTTTTGTGAATAATGTTGGCTAAAATGCGTCCCGAGCCGCCACTGGACTCAATAATTTTAATATAATTAAAGCTAAATTAGCCCCTTATTACTACAAAAAAATCATAACTGGATAAGGGAAATTTAAGATTAATAAAAAAAATTAATTTTAAAAAAATCCAGGGATATGCTTTAAAGTGGATTTATTTTTTTGTCGAAAACAAAGCGAGATACGAAAACAATGCAAGGAATAAAAAGTTTTATTTTTAGATATTTAACACTGGACTCAATAATTTTAATCTAATAAGGCTAAATTAACCCCATATTACTAAAAATAACACAGGGATATTTAAAATATTGATAAAAAAATTAAATTTTTTAAAAAAGTTTACCTCCTTGTATCTTGGAAACAACGTATTTTCGGATCTATGTTTATATAAACTTTTGAATAAAATTAGCTCATGAATACGCCCTCTATTTAACCGCAATTAGGAAGCACCCTGTATAATAATATTTCATTTATCTAATAATGATTGGGTATTAGCCATTAAAAAAAGACTTGTAGGCCAGGATAGTTGTGAAGTTGTTTGATGTACTTTACAAATTGCTTATACAAACCCAGAAGAGCGACACTTACCCAAATGTTAACAGAGACAGCAAGTTTGCTTTTTCTCTGGGATTTGTCCTTCTTGAGACTTTTCCTACGTGATCCATTACGGAAGGAAATCGCAAGTAAAATCCGACTACACTATAACCTTTTCTGAATTATCATGAGAAGAAATATGTTACTTATTTATGAGGTAGTGAGACCCGAGGAATAGGAACTGATCATTTGATTAAGATCATCTAATAAATATAACATTTCTTCAAGAGATAAGGTTATAACGTAGGAATAATATAAGTCTTTAACAAATAAGCCAGTCGGGAGACCTTAATCTATACAAATAATTTGCAGATACTTTACGTGAAAAGTGCTTTTAATTTGACAATAGACATAGCAAACGTGACAACAATAGAAGAGATGATACTATCTGTTTAAGCAAATATTAGAAATGTAATGCTGTGTAACTTAAGTATTTGTTAGAAATGTAACAAAATTACGTTTGAGATTGTTAGAAATGCAAATTTTAAATTAATCTAGACCGGAAGCGAAATAATTTTAATACAAATATATTTACATTTTAAGAGTATAGTAAAAAGATTTTTTACAAGTTTTCGTAAGACAATTCACTACGAAGAACTTAAAATAGGATGGAGGTTCGGAAGTAAAAAGATACGAACGTATTTTAATTGTACAAATTGTTCTTTTAAGAAAATTATATAAAAGGCAAGTAATATAGGAAGAACTGAAACAATAAACACTGGAATTTAACGGAAGAGCCCGATAAAGGCTGTTCTTAGAATCCCTAGGATCCATTATGCTACTCTTCCACGCAGATCGAGAACCTACTCCTTCTGAGAAAGAAAGAAAGCCTTTCAGGCCGAACACCCAAGCAATGCATTATGGTGAGTCCCCAAGTAAATCATTATGGTGTTGATAAGAGCATCACATAGGTAGTTTCGTCTATCTCGACCAAAACCTGCTGCATAGGTCGTTACAAAATCTCAGACACGTAACAGAAATTCAATATGGAAAGGTCTAAATCCCTCAATACCAATTAGATGACTAAATAAATAAAGAGGTATTACTACTTTCTAATATTTGCTTACGCAGCAACTGTACACCGAGTCTGATATTTTATTCAACTGTATGTAACCAATATTTCTTAAATCTAAATCTGCACAGGTGTGCAGCAGTGAATGCACATACACTCCATTTCTTGCAACTTCCCCCTCCTCCACTATAATACCGTCAGGAATCGGGGCGTATAAGTCTAATAGTGATATGAGAATGCCATAATTAATTATAAGCTTTAAGAATAAAACACAATCTTACACAAGTAGATTAAAAGCCCTCTCTGATGGTGGACACTTTTTCCTACTTTGAATTAATGCAGCATAATAGTATACGTAATAGTAGTAATGAAATATTGAAACTAGAGTTAAGCAACCAAGACTTTATAATATCTGCGATCAATCTATAACGTTATTTAAAATAGCTTAGGCCTTGAGATACATGACGTATGCCTCTGTCGTGGCTATTTATAGGGGTGGTTCTTTCCTGCATTTTCATCTACGTGTTGGTTGCCTTTGTATATTGCATTTGTCAGTTAGGTTAGGTTAGGTTAAAGGTGAGTGGATCAAACCGACCCTCAATCAACCCTAAATCCTCAATGAGTCTTATCGTTGCATTTGAGGAGGTATTCTTCAAGTCCTTGGGTAGCAGAATGTCTACTGAATATGAAGAACCTGATCCTGACAGCTAATGGGCATTCACACAGAACATGGCTGGCTGTCTCGTTATCCTCCATGCATAGACGGCACTCGGATTTGTCTTCAAGCCCCATTCTCTGTGATCCTTTCTTTCTATTTTCCTATTCTTTATAGAAAGTAGCATAAATGCCTTTGCATGAGGCAGACCTGTCCGATCCAATAGAGATTAGCTTTTTTCTCAACCAAGTTAAAAATTGGGCTGTTGGCCGTTTCGTGGGCTACTCCTAAACCTGGTCCAGGTCTCACAAATCCTGTCTCTGCTTCTTTCTTTGCTGTAAGGTCCCTCCAAACCCGCATGTCCTTGTATCCAGATAAAGGCGATTTTATTGTCGCTCCCCAGTTCAACAAGTGTCTTTTGACAGTTCCAAACTGTTTTGGATGTACAATGACTCGCTTCAAGTGCTTTAAGGGCCGCTTGACTATCCGAGAATATTTTTATCGTTTTATGTGTTATTTGTTGGTCCTGCAACATTCTATCACACAATTCGATAGCATGAACTTCTGCTTGGAATATTGAGGTGTTATTGCCCAGGCTTACTTACAGAGCAACCTTTAGCCTTACCCCATGGATTTCAGCTGCTACATCTTTATTGGTTTTGGAGCCATCTGTGAATAGAATAGAAAGATCAGTAGTTGGATGATTCCATGTGACTCGTGCTATCCACCATGCTGTTGGTCACATGGTGGAGTCTCTATGTCGTCCTCATTGCTTCCCCTTCCACAAATAGGTGGAGTGGTAGAAGTTTCAAAAGGAGTTCCGTGGCCGCTGTCCGAATGGAGCGAATTGGTCCTCTATTTGACAAACAAGCCTGTCCCTGCAGTCCACTCAACTTGGCTTGGGAAACAATTTTTGTCCCCTTGCTCCACCATTCTACAGAAGAACCATAAGCTATCATTGGTCTTATGACCGTTAGGTACAGCCAATATAGCTGTTTTGGTCTCATACCCCATAATCTCCCGCAGATTTCACTGCAGTTCCAGAGGAATAGTTTAGCTTTCTGAATTATTTTATTCAGATGAGCATTTCAGTTCAGCGTTTTATCTAGGGTAATGCCCATGTCCCCTTTCTTTTACTATGATGACAAGATCATCGGCATATGCCTGCAGATCAACCTCCCACGGCCGAACTACAGCTTGCAGGTTCTCCACCAATAGTAACCACAGCAAGGACGATAGCACTCCTCTCTATGGAGACCCTCTAGCAGCTCTAAAGCTCAGTGTCTCGTCCTGTAGACATGTTATTTTTCTGTTTTCCAGCATTGTCTGTATCCAGCCACATATATGGGGTTGTACCCCCCTTTCAGTAATTGCATCATAGAGTGATCCAGAAACGGCATTGTTAAGTGCTCCCCCGATATCTAATTTGTCAGTTAATCAAAAACCAATTTAAACGAAAATGTTCATATTTTAGGCGCCATTCATGGTATAATAAAATTAAACTAAAGTAAATTCATTTGACAACGCGGTCCCATAAATAACCTTAAGAGAGCTCAGAGAACCAAGCACTTACTAATATACCCTTTCGCAGAACGAATTTGGGAGGCAACACTCCACTGATTAGATACTAGATTATACCTATAGATAGATGTCGATTTGTTTTATGTTAAGATCTTTACACATTCAAAGTTAATTTAAAGAGACTGTACTATTCAAGTTTTTAGATTAACGTATAAATAAAAGAAAAATGAATATCCCTTTATTTTTTTTGATATTAGTATGTAGCAGATTTTATTGGTAACACTGGTTTTACTAATATTGTTATCATTATTATTGTTATTATTATAACACAAAAATATATAAATGTATACAGTGGATGCTTTGTGGAACATATTTCTAAAATGTATCCTAAATTGTAAATAAATAATAAAGAAATTGGTTTATCAGACCCTCAGCGATCAAGATTAAATCTTGGTCGCCGGTTCCAATAGTATTACCCCCAATGAAGTAATGGTCAGGCACTGCAGATGAGGACTTAAAAAGTATGGGTGCGCTTTTATATCACCAGTTTGGTGTGGTAGTTTTGAGCAGAGGTGGGATGACGTCATTCAAAATCAAACATTTTGGTGGAATACTGCTTGTCATTTTCGCTGTTTTTCTTTATGTATGTAATACATTTTTATATTTGCCATGTAGGTCAACAAAACTCAGGTTGTACTCATATTCACCCATCTTCTTGGCAATTGTTTCCCACAATTTAATTTTTTGTTGCAAACAAAATTCATGCAACATATTCACACTTCCATCGTATACAACTCCCAGCGAATTAAGAAAAAAATTAATAATATCTGGTTATATATTGCCTGTATTTTGACAGTCCTCCCTATTTCCTTAATTTATGGTAGATCCCCTACAAATATTTTATGAATATAAAGAAAACTTTGGTGGAATTATAGTAACTCTGGTGGATTCACCACCGAATATTAAAACGCGCACTCTCTCTAGAGCTCTCCTTATTCGAGTGTGAGCAACGAATTGACCCTGCTGAAAGTCAGAACCTTAATCGCCGTTTGGTTGTCGCAGTATGCAGGGCAATATATTAGTTCTTGGTCTATATCCAGGAACAGATTTATGAATGAATATGCAATTCGGTTACTTCAAAACACGCATTACGTCGAGTCTGCTAATGGCTGGTTCATAAAGACGTGCCTCTGATATCGTAATGATGATGAAAATCGAATTAACTAAATGAAAATATTATTTACTCTTGTAAGAATAACTATCACTACATTGCGCAGTTTTAGTATCATCAACGATTTTGCAAATATTTATTTGATCTAAATACATTTTAATTGAATTTGGGGGTCCAGTGTCCCGACTTGGTGCACTAGAGGCCAAATAAGGTCGGATATTTCTTAGCATGGAGCTACGTTTTTTGGCATCTAGGGACCCTGAAATTTTTCTTATTATACATTAAAATATATTCAACAAATTTTATTTATATTATTACAGATTGTTAATTGTTACATTCACGATTAATTATAAGGGGCTACGGAAACTGTCATTTCAGTCTGCTACCATTTTGCATAGAAAGAGTAACGTTTTTAGTACTGGAACTTAGCATATATTCCAGATATTCTTATGGCAATTTTAACCTGAGAATTTGTAGACTTGTCAACGTACCCTTCCGTTATGGTGGAAGATTTTCACCACCTAACGCTCTTTAGCAATAGTATAGCTGCTGTTCTCCGAATGCAGTTTCCAGAGTACGTTTCACAATGCGGGAGTCATAGACACATAGACATTGCTGCATTTTTTAGAAAATTGACTTATCGAATTGTAGCCAAACGCCTGGCAAGTGACTCTGCCAAATCTTTTTTCTAAAAAAGACGTTTTTATTCGGAATATCTAAATAAAGGGCAATATATTCTTTAATTAACGTTACCCATTCTTTACTATTTACTATAAATACTCTTTATTGGTAGGTTTTTGATGTTGGGATTTCGATGTGAACCTTATTACCCACGATATTATCAGTCACTTTCATTTTATACAATTCTTAATGGAAAATGTGCTTGTTTTTTAGATATAGGTTTTGGCAATTTAGCTAAAATATGCCAGCACAACAGTGCCATAAATAGTTATAGTAAATAGAAGAGAGACACTTACCCAAATGTTAACAGAGACAGCAAGTTTGCTTTTTCTCTGGGATTTGTCCTTCTTGAGACTTTACCTACGTGATCCATTGCGGAAGGAAATCGCAAGTAAAATCCGATTACACTACAATCTTATCTGAATTACGGTGAGAAGAAATATGCTACTTAGTTATGAGGGAATGAGACCCGAAGAATAGGATCATTTGATTAAGATCATCTATAACATTTCTTCAAGAGATAAGGTTATAACGTAAAAATGGTATAAGTCTTTAGCAAATAAGCCAGTCGGGAGACCTAAGCCTTAATCTATACAAATAATTTGCAGATACTTTACGTGAAAAGTGTTTTTAGTTAACAATAGAAGAGATGACACAATCTGCTTAAGCAAATATTAGAAATGTAACAAAATTACGTTTAGCTGAGGATGTTAGAAATGCAAATTTTGAATTAATCTAGACCAGGAGCGAAATAATTTTAATAAACATATACTTAAAATTTAGGAGTTTAGTAAAAAGAGTCTTAAAAGTTTTTGTAAGACTCACTATGAACAACTTAAAATAGGATGGAGATTGGGAGTTAAAAAAAAACGAACGTCCTTTAATTGTACAAATTGTTCTTTTAAGAAAATTATATAAAAGGCAAGTAATATAGCAAAAACTGAAACAATAAATGCTAGATTTTAACGAAAGAAAGCCTTTCAAGCCGAACACTCGAGTAATGCATGAAGGTGAGCCCCCAAGTAAATCGTTATGGTGTTGATAAGATCATCACATCGGTAGTTCCGCCTATCTCGACCAAAACCTGCTGTATAGGTCGTTCTAAAATCACAGGCACGTAACCAGAAATTCAGTTCGGAAAGGTCTAAATCTCTGAATACGAATTAAACGCTCGCGCAGCAACTATACATGGCGTCTGATATTTTATTCAACTGTATGTAACCAATATTTCTTAAATCTAGAACATCAGCGATGAATCCACATACACTCCATTTCTTGCAACTTCCCCCTCCACCATTATAATACCGTCAGGACTCTGGGCATACAAGTCTAGGAGCGATATGAGAATGCCATAATTAATTATAAGCTTTAAAAATAAAAAAATATATTCTACACAAGCAGATTAAAAGTCCTCTCTGATGGTGCACACTTTTTCCTACTTTGAATTAATGTAGCTTAATAGTATATGTAATAGTAGTAATAAAATATTGAATTTAGAGTTAAGCGACAAAAACTTAATATCTAAGGTCAGTCTGTAACGTCCCGTTATTTGAAATTGCTTAGACCTTGAGATACATGACGTACGCTCTGTCGTGGCTACTTATAGAGGTGGTTCTTTTCTACTTTTTCACCTACGTGTTGGTTGCCTTTGTATATTGCATTTCTTAGTTACTCCAAATCCAATTTAAATAAAAATGGTCAAATTTTGGGCATCGTTCATGGTACATTAAAAATAAACTTCATAAAATTCAGCGACAACTTGGTCCCTAGAATAACATTGAATATAAATAACACAATAAAAAATATTTAACTAAAACACAAATCTATACTGTTAAAGAATTTTAATTCCTTTTTTTTAAATGTATGTGACGTAACATGTAAATGCCAATGGTAACCTCTCCTAATTGCAATTATTTACATGAAGGGAAAACTTTTATGTACAAAAAAAAACACTTGTTCTCACTTACAAAATATAGTTTAAAACAATGTGCTTTTAGCTTTAAAATTTAAAAATCATATAAACTAAGGTAACTTATATTTTTCATCTTCATAAAAGAGTCTAGAGGATTCATTCAGTCAACGATGAATGTTTTGAGGTCCTCTAACTAGTCTCTCATACAGACGGGTCTCTTGAATGCACATAAGCACGATCAATCCATGAACATCTGAGTGGCAACTTCTATAATTGTCCAAAACTCACACAAATGATGTCAATTCACTTTATTCCATAAATTAATTAAAAAGATAACCATAGGTTTCCATGGAAATATAGAATGATGGGATAAAGGTCTACCCAGCAGTCTTCTAAAGTCGATGCCCTTCAGAAATCTAGCATCGTCTCTTACCAACTGTACCTTTATATCGAAAATATGAAGAAACCCAATATACTACTTGAATGAGATCTTAAATCCAATTATTAACAACAAACAAGAGTTAACATTAAACTGTAATCGGAAGAATATTTTAAAGAGGAAAATATTAACTGTTCAACTAATTCACATATAAAATTCGAAATTCTATTAAGACAAAACTTATATGTGTAATCATTACTAGCTGTTTCTAAAATTCAAAATATTTGGGAGAACTACTGTAAAATATTCGCTTAAAAAATAAAGAGAAATCAGTATTTTAAAGGAAAAATTTGGTGGTGCGATCTGTGAGTCGATAGAACGCTCGCCGACCCTGACTGGATATTTTATGACGAACACTAAAGTTCTAATTTGAAACAGACATTTCTGATTGCTTGAATAAAAGAACATATATCGGAACGTTACAAGTCGTACCAGCAATTGCCTTGTGGATGAAAACTAACATCATCCCCATTTGGAATTCTCGTTATCTACTGTTAAAGTGATTCCTCTAATGTAATGTTTTTTTTTTCAATCTAGATAGAATATGTTACGAATTCATAAATATTAGTTTGACCCAAGTGCAATGGGAGGCAATATTTTTTACAAAACCCTCCAGACAATATAATAAACGCATTTTACTTAGAAATTAACCATGTTATAGAACAATTGATATCTTCATTTAAAATAAGGGACAAGTACTCAATATATTTTAAGATAAAAAGATTTTTTTTTGATATATATAGTAGTTTTTATTGGTAACACTGGTTTTACTAATATTGTTATCATTATTATTGTTATTATTATAACCCAAAAATATATAAATGTATACAGTGGATGGAACATATTTCTGAAATGGATCCTAAATCGTAAATAAATAAATAAGTTGGTTTATCAGACTCCCAGCGATGAAGATTAAATCTTGGTCGTGGGCTCCAATAGTATTACCCCCCAATGAATTAATGGTTAGGCACTGCAGATGTAATTCAGTTGGACTCAAAAAGTATGGGTGCGTTTTTATATTCACCAATTTGTTGTGGTCGATTTGAGCAGAGGTGGGATGACGTCAAAGTCGAACAGTTTGGTGGAATACTGCGTGTCATTTTTGTTGTTTTTCTTTATGTATGTAATACATTTTTATATTTACCATGTAGGTCAACAGAACTCAGTTTGTGTCCATATTCACCCATCTTCTTGGCAATTGTTTCCTACAATTTCATTTTTTGTTTCAAATGGAATTTATAAGCATATTCACACTTATAAATTCCATTGCATACAACTCACAGCGAAATAAAAAAAAATATTAATAATCTCTGGTTACATATCGCCTGTTTTTTGACAGTCCTCCCTACTTCCTTAATTATCTACCAAATCAACCATACCCTACAGCTGGTGGAAATTTTGAATTTATGGTAGATCCCCTACAAATATTTTATGAATATAAAAAAAACTTTGGTGGAATTATAGTAACTCTGGTGGATTCACCACCGAATATTAAAACGTGCACTCTCACTAGAACTCTCCTCATTCCAGTGTGAGCAACGAATTGACCCTGCTGGAAGTCAGAACCTTAATCGCCGTTTGGCTGTCGCAGTATGCAGGGCAACATATTAGTTCTTGGTCTATATCCAGGAACAGATTTATGAATGAATATGCAATTCGGTTACTTCAAAATACGCATTTCGTCGAGCCTGCTAATGGCTGGTTCATGAAGACGTGCCTCTGATACTGTAATGATTATGAAAACCGAATTAACATGCAAAATATTATTTACTCTTAAAAGAATAACTAGCACTATATTACGCAGGTTTAGTATCATCAACGATTTTGCAAGTATATATTTGCTCTACAAATTTAAATTAATTTGGGGGTCCGGTGTCAGAGTGTGGTACCCGACTTGGTGCACTAGAGGCCAAATAAGGTCGGATATTTAGTAGCATGGAGCTACATTTTTCGGCATCTAGGGACCCTGAAACGAGAAGATCTGAAAAAATTTCGGAGGGTGATTTTTTCACTATTTTAATACTTCCCTTTTACGAGGGAAGTAAAAATGATTGTTAACCGGATTGCGCATAGACATGTGCAAAATGTCAACGATATTTTTGACATTTCAATTTTTACAACAAAATACTAAACACATTTGAGGCGAAGTGCAGCAACTTAATCTTATAATTTTCTGGGTTACACCCTCTCCAAAGATCGTTAAAACTACTTCCCAACTCTTTCCTGCCAAAATGGCGGTGCTCACTCATGCTCACTAACACACACAATTATTAACAACAAACAAGAGTTAACATTAAACTGTAATCGGAAGAATATTTTAAAGAGGAAAATATTAACTGTTCAACTAATTCACATATAAAATTCGAAATTCTATTAAGACAAAACTTATATGTGTAATCATTACTAGCTGTTTCTAAAATTCAAAATATTTGGGAGAACTACTGTAAAATATTCGCTTAAAAAATAAAGAGAAATCAGTATTTTAAAGGAAAAATTTGGTGGTGCGATCTGTGAGTCGATAGAACGCTCGCCGACCCTGACTGGATATTTTATGACGAACACTAAAGTTCTAATTTGAAACAGACATTTCTGATTGCTTGAATAAAAGAACATATATCGGAACGTTACAAGTCGTACCAGCAATTGCCTTGTGGATGAAAACTAACATCATCCCCATTTGGAATTCTCGTTATCTACTGTTAAAGTGATTCCTCTAATGTAATGTTTTTTTTTTCAATCTAGGTAGAATATGTTACGAATTCATAAATATTAGTTTGACCCAAGTGCAATGGGAGGCAATATTTTTTACAAAACCCTCCAGACAATATAATAAACGCATTTTACTTAGAAATTAACCTGACCTTAAAGTTTCTACGATTATTTAGGTAACAAAATGTGTATATGCATAGCTAAATGCACAAAGAAAATATCATACTTAGGACAGATTAAATCGTGTTATCCAAGGAAAAAGATCAATGACCCTCAATGGCTCTCTGCGAACACGGTATTGACTAATACCTATTTCGGTTTCACATAGTTTCCTTGCAATTACTATTAAGGTTTATTGAATGGAACATGTGATTACCATCGAACTGTGTTATGCATGATTGCCCAAACCGCATTCCTCAAATTGAACCTAACTATGCAAAGCTGGACGATTTTCGCATGCCTAGAAACGGATAATGCGATCTTCGACCATTGATATGGGCAAGCAGCCAGGATAGTTACACAACAATACAAGAATTTGTAGTTCCATTGAGACTGGAATGGCTTGGAAAATTGATAATTAAGTATTTGTCTCAGTTTATCTTAAAAGAATCCATAGTAAGTAGGCAGTAATAAGTAGTAAGTAGTAATAAGAAAATATCTATATAATAATAAAATATTTTAAGATTAATGTAATTTACAGGAGAATAGTTTAAAGAAGAATGGATGGAACAAACCATGCGCCGTTGTCAAACGGGGTGAGGTGACAAAAATAAGTAGTAGTTCTAGTGATAAGCATATGTACTGCGAAATACCAACAAGTTTAATATAATATAGGAAATCGAAAAGTGGCGAACAACGATATGAGGGCGGATCTATTTATAGACCCATTCATGTTGAGTATCTCATATAAAATATATAAGAAACAACAAGTAATATTAGGGTACTTGACAGATCCTAGTGTTTTATTAGTTATTGGCACTAAGAGTTCCATTCATATACGAAACTTGAGAACAGAAACATAGCTATTCCGGTTTTACTGCTAGATAGGACAGAATAGACAAATTTATTATTGCTATTAGACGTTTTTATGGTTACTCTAATATTCTAATAACTTAGATGTTTTAGAATTCGGTCAGTTTGCTCAAAGTGTTTTTTTAATGCTTGGCATGTTGTAACAATTATTTTACTATATTCTTTCAGTGCTGGCGTCAGTGTTTAAATGGGTATCAGGCGCGGATCTCCCACTGAATAGGCTGAAGCCTAGGGCCCTAAAAAAATACTTAATTTATTTCTTCAAACAAAAATTAATAAAACTAAGTATTTTTATATCGACATCATTTACGTCATTCACAAACAGGTCATATCTTGATCCGTGAATACTGTCCAAGTAAAGCATAAGGGTATACCCATAACAAGGCACCCCACATTACATGGCATCTCGCACTGCTCCTGGCCTGGCTTCTACTTTGCAATGGCGCAGTTCGTTTATTAACTCGGTTACCATTTTAATAGAAAAAAAAATTATGACGAATTTCATTAGCTTTATAACGATTTGACAATAAGAAATAACACACATTGTTTTTTTTAATATATGAAGACATACAATTACTGACAAGTAAATTTGTAAATATATTTATATATATATATATATATATATATATATATATATATATATTTGGAAACCTTATTTTATTAAGCCTAGATTAATAGTAAAATACAATTTTTCATATCCAGTCAAAGTTTCGCTGCTGATCTCTAAAAGAGTATTTTTTTCATTAAAACAAAAAACACACGAAAAATATATACAAAGACGCAAACATTATATACATACTAGAAGCATTTAAAGGTTTAAAAACTTAAAACTGTTACGTTAATAATATTACATATGCTACTTTTGGTAAAATAAAATGTTTAGTTTTGACAAAACGTACATATTTAAGGACACAAATTTAAAACAAACATTTAATACTGAATTTTATGGTACGCACCTTGGAAAAGCAATTTACATGTTGTGTTGTAAATGAGATTAGACTAAGCACAATGCTTAGAAAATAGGATTAAAGGCCACAAGTATACTAAAAATGCCTCTACTGCCCTTCACAAGCATGAAAAAACAACAAAACATGAGTTTAATTTCAGTGCAACCGAGATTTTAGCATAATTTAACAATTATCGTAAATTAACATTTAAAGAAATGATGGAAATAAAAAAGGAGAATGAAGCAGTTAATAATAAAAAAGATATTTGTGGTTTAAGCCAAATATATTTCAACCTAATTAAATAATCAGAGAGCATTTAAAATTGAAAAATCTTATTTTCCCTGTATACATTTTAAATATAAAATAAACTTGTATATCTATAAAAATATTATTTGCTTCACTACTAGCTAAACATCATAAATTGTACCGTTTTTATTACTAATATAAAAAAATTGATAACCGAAACACTCCAAACTCGATCAGTCTAATGTCATTTACAACACAACATGTAAATTGCTTTTCCAAAGTGCGTACTATAAAATTAAATATTAAATGTTTGTTTTAAATTTGTGTCCTTAAATATGTATGTTTTGTCAAAACTAAACAGTTTATTTTACCAAAAGTAGCATATGTAATATTATTAATGTAACAATTCTAAGTTTTTAAATCTTTTAATGCTTCTAGTATGTATATAATGTTTGCGTCTTTGTATATACTATATATTTTTCCTGTGTTTTTTGTTTTAATGAAAAAAATACTTTTTGAGAGATCATATACGGGGTGGACCATCCCAGCTCCCTTCTTCTGCAGCTCACTTATCATTTGACTCATGAAGTTTAAATTTTGCACAACTCATACGTATATTAGGGCTCATTTTCTAAAAATATTTCTGATTATACAGGGTGACCCAAAAAGGTGTGACGTCACAATGACATATTTTTTTAAATTAGATAGCCTATATTTTTTGCATATTTAGATGGCTTCCATAGTTGTTTACATCATCCTAAAATTTTATTTGATTCGATCGGTAAATAACCGCTTAAAAAAAATAAATATGAAAACAAGTGAATTTACACTAGTTAAAAAAAATTATAAAAATTCAAATATTGCCTCGACATAAGAATCAAACTGGGAGTTCATTAAATAAGGTTTGACAATCTGGCTGACCAAATTTAAACGATCTAAATTATACAGGGTCTACAAAATTAAGTGTCAACCCTATACTTTTTTCATTGCAATCGATGCGTAATTGAAAAATAACATCTTTATTAAAATTTCTAACGTATTAAAAGATATTCGCCAAAAACTGGTAAAGCGTCCTATTTTAGGAGCCATTTTAATGAAAAGTAATCCAAGGTGGCTTAGATTATTAAAATGAATGACGTAGAATTCAATCAAAATGACAGGAGAGTCTTTTTGATTAATTTAAAAAATTATTTAGTTTACAAACGGGTCAATATTGTTCTTGATCATAATTATTACAAAGTATTGCGTTATTTTGTCCCAGTAGTATAGTTTGTTTATTGTGGTTATAGTTTGCAGTTTATTTTGAGAAGTTATTTTCTTAAGTAGTTTGTTAAGTTGTTCACGTTTTGCATAAGTATTTTTACAATGAATTATACCAAAGAAGAGCTGGTAGATATGATTTTTGTGTTGGGAAAATCTCAAAAAAATAGTTTTTTGGCTAGTCGGATTTACGCGGAGCGATATCCGGAACGAAGACATCCCGATAAGAGAAGCCTGCAAAACTTATTAGATAGATTTATTCAGACGGGAGATGTCGAATACTCAAAACCTAGTAGAAATTTCCGGATCGGTGCATTGGAAGAGGAGGGCCAATTAGATGGCCATTCCGTTCACCCGACCTCACTAAACTTGATTTCTTCTTATCGGGCCATATTAAAGAAATCGTTTACCAGGAGCCCCCAACAACACCTGAGAACATGAAGCTGCAACTGAAACAAGACGCATTTCGACAGGTAACACCCGATATTTTAAGGAGAGTGGCAGCATCTTTTCATACTCGTCTTCATTTGTGTTTGGGAGAAAACGGAAGACACATTGAACATAAGTTCTAGTGAAAAAATTAGATTAAATATAGTTGAATTTAGTATAGTGTAAGTCTCAAATTTGATACTTAAATAGTAAATTTTTAATTTTAATGTCAAGATAAATGATAAACTATAATAGAATTCAATATAAAAAGAAATAAATACAAAAATAATTTAAAAATAAAAATTTGCGATATGTCAAAATTGTCTCTTGTCATATTGATTGAATTCTACGTCATTCATTTTAATAATCTAAGCCACCTTGGATTACTTTTCATTAAAATGGTTGCTAAAATAGGACGCTTTACTAGTTTTTGGCGCGGCGAATATCTTTTAATACGTTAGAAATTTCAATAAAGATGTATTTACAAAAATGTTTTATTTTTCAATTATGCATCGATTGCAATGAAAAAAGAATAGAGTTGACATTTAAAATACTAAGTAATTTGGATGAAGATAAGAGCAATGACCTCTAATAATCAAAAACAATAATTTGATAACAACTGTAAATAAAACTGTAAATAGATTATTATGGTATTTTCGGGTGTGTACAAAAAAGATACTGAGTTTTATTACTTCCCTCGTAAAAGGGATTGTAATCGTAAATAAATCACCCACCAAAATGTTTTAAGATGTTTACGTTTCAAGGTCACTAGATGCCGAAAAACTTTTTTTCTCAATTCCGTTGGTCTGTCTGTCTGGCAATTCGTGGCATAGCTTAAAAACTACTTACCAGATTAACTTTAAATTTTAGACAAAAACTGATAGAGATGACCTGGTAATATTTTGATAAAAATCCAATATGCGGAAACAAGATGACGGCCTAGTGAAACGTTAAAAACATTATTACTAAAAAAATTATCTAATTTATCTCAAATTTTGCACAAAAATCAAGTATTATGTTGGAATCAACTGGTAATATTTTGGTACCAATCTAAAATAGCGGCTTAATAAAATAGTTAAAGATTCAGTCTAAAAAAACTACTTGATAGATTAATTTCAAATTGTGTGGCTATAACTAGAAAGAGGCTCATGTAGAATAGCAGAAATATATAATTTCTGCAGGTGCAAAACGGCCTACAACAAGAATTGCTTTCAATTATGTCACAAGGTACCCTCCTGCGATCATGATTTCTTGGTCTCTACCTTCATCAGGCAGGCTTGTACCCACGGAGATCTGAAATAACAGATTGTTCGATATGACAACGAAAACGAAACGTCTATCATACTGAAACAGTACTACATGCTAAGTATAACACTTAGCGCCACCTATTGGGGCTCCGGTGGTTTACGGCTGCAGACCCATCGGTAATTTAAAAGTATGCACTAGCATCATCATCCGGAGAGTAGATACTAAAAATCGATAAAAATGCGCTTTCACACATCTTTATCAAAAGTTCTGGGCCGGAAAAGATATATGTAGAATAGCTGAAATATATAATTTCTGCAGGTGCAAAATGGCCTACAAGAAGAATTGCTTTCGATTATGTCACAGGGTACCTTACCGTGATCATGATTTCTGGGCCTCTACCCTCATCAGGCAGGTTTGTACCCAAGGAGATCTGAAATAACAGATTGCTCGATATGACAAAATCGAAAACGAAACTGAAACAGTACAGTCTCTATATATATATATATATATATATATATATATATATATATATATATATATATATATATATATATATATATATATATATATATATATATATATATATATATATATATATATATATATATATATATATATATATATATATATATATATATATATATATATATATATATATATATATATATATATATATATATATATATATATATATATATATATATATATATATATATATGTGTGTTGATTTTTACTCCTTCACGGATGGAAAAATACAATGTGTTTTCATTCCGGGTGTACATCCATTCACTACTGTCGTTCTGAAAAGAACAGTTTTGCTGACGTTTCGCCAAAGTCACATTTGGCATTTTCGAAGCTTTCTTTCTCGCGTCCGAATAGAGACTCTATCGGAGTCTCTATTCGGACTCTTTTCAGAACGACAGTAGTGAACGGATGTACACCCGGAATGAAAACACAAACATATATATATATATATATATATATATATATATATATAGCGTCATGTTTTGGTCGATTCTCGACAAATGGTGAAGGAGTAATCCTTACCGTTACTGGTTTCGTTTTATATAACTTTTTACGACCAAGAACCGCACAGAAATTGAAATTTCTGTTTCTCTTATATATATATATATATATATATATATATATATATATATATATATATATATATATATATATATATATATATATATATATATATATATATATATATATATATATATATATATATATATATATATATATATATATATATATATATATATATATATATATATATATATATATATATATATATATATATATATATATATATATATATATATATATATATATATATATATATATATATATATATATATATATATATATATATATATATATATATATATATATATATATATATATATATATATATATATATATATATATATATATATATATATCTAGAGACTGTACTGTTTCAGTTTCGTTTTCGATTTTGTCATATCGAGCAATCTGTTATTTCAGATCTCCTTGGGTACAAACCTGCCTGATGAGGGTAGAGGTCCAAAAATCATGATCACGGTAAGGTACCCTGTGACATAATCGAAAGCAATTCTTCTTGTAGGCCGTTTTGCACCTGCAGAAATTATATATTTCAGCTATTCTACATATATCTTTTCCGGCCGAGAACTTTTAATAAAGATGTGTGAAAGCGCATTTTTATCGATTTTTAGTATCTACTCTCCGGATGATGATGCTAGTGCATACTTTTAAATTACCGATGGGTCTGCAGCCGGAAACCACCGGAGCCCCAATAGGTGGCGCTAAGTGTTACACTTAGCATGTAGTACTGTTTCAGTATGATAGACGTTTCGTTTTCGTTGTCATATCGAGCAATCTGTTATTTCAGATCTCCGTGGGTACAAGCCTGCCTGATGAAGGTAGAGACCAAGAAATCATGATCGCAGGAGGGTACCTTGTGACATAATTGAAAGCAATTCTTGTTGTAGGCCGTTTTGCACCTGCAAAAATTATATATTTCTGATATTCTACATGAGTCTCTTTCGCCACACAATTTGAAATTAATCTATCAAGTAGTTTTTTTAGACTGAATCTTTAACTATTTTATTAAGCCGCTATTTTAGATTGGTACCAAAATATTACCAGTTGATTCCAACATAATACTTGATTTTTGTGCAAAATTTGAGATAAATTAGATAATTTTTTTATTAATAATGTTTTTAACGTTTCACTAGGCCGTCATCTTGTTCCGGCATATTGGATTTTTACCAAAATATTACCAGGTCATCTCTATTAGTTTTTGTCTAAAATTTGAAGTTAATCTGGTAAGTAGTTTTTAAGCTATGCCACGAATTGCCAGACAGACAGACCAACGGAATTGAGAAAAGAAGTTTTTCGGCATCTAGTGACCTTGAAACGTAAACATCTTAAAACATTTTGGTGGGTGATTTATTTACGATTACAATCCCTTTTACGAGGGAAGTAATAAAACTCAGTATCTTTTTTGTACACACCCGAAAATACCATAATAATCTGTTTACAGTTTTATTTACAGTTATCAAATTATTGTTTTTGATTATTAGAGGTCATTGCTGTCTTATCTTCATCCCAATTACTTCAAAAATTATCTAAGAGCTGTTTTTTAAATCAAATGTTAAGGCGATATATATTCTATAGTACAACGAACCTTCCGGGTATTTTTTATTAATTAGTAAATTAGTAAATTAAATTTAGTAATTATTTAAAACAATATAATTAGAAAATCTTGCACTTTTATTCCCATTTAACCCAATAAGCTGAAAGAGACGGAGATACCAAAAAACGGCCAGTGACATCGTGGTCAAAAGTTCGGAAAAATTAAAGGAATGCACGAGGTATATAAAAACTAAAAAAAATCTAATAAATCCTAATACCCTATACCTCAAAACTGAAGCATTTACGTACCCATGTTTATAAATTGTATGAACTTTTTTATTATTTGAATGAAATAAATAGTCTTGGACATTAATTTACAGTATTTACTCCCTGTATTTTTTCCTAATATGTTACAGATCAAGCTCGCCATTGTGTCAGGAATATTTTCTACTTGCAATATGGTTGTCGGGATTAGGAATAGGTGATAATAGACTTTACCCTTGTTTATATAAACAACGATTTTACCTGTCGCATATCAATAGGTGAAATTTAAACGGTAAAATTAAATTATAGATGGGTTTTGTTACCTATCGATAAGAAACAGGTCCTTTGCGTAATCCATTTATCCATAACTATTAATGTATCGATATCTTTTTACCTATTATTGTTATTCTATATGTCGCTGATCGATACTTCGATATTCAACAATCAGCAGTAGGTTTTATCACAAAAAAGTTTGAGAACCATTATTGCAAGCCCGGTTTAACAAAACCAATAAACCTAACATCATCTTCACTTTTTAATTTGCTTTTAGAAGTGGGAAGATAGTCACTAAGTACAAAGAAAATTTCTCTGTCAAGTCCTGCTTGGTAAAAAAACGTGTTTGAAATTTTAATTCAATAAATAAAAAATATAAATGTTGTGCTAGTAATTTATAGTTAAATGGGCCAATCACTTTATTGAAATTTTATATTGTTAAACATTTCATTCGCATCTGCTATAAGAGAAAATGCAGACTATGAGTTTTTAAACTTTTTTTTAAAAAGCTCGAACATCAATTATTATTTTTACAAAATAAGCAAAGCAAAAAAAAGACCATTTTTAAGAATATTGTACTTTATTAACGTTAACAATAACATAAACATGTTTCGTAATATAGTGACACTTAAATTTTAAAAGACAAATGTACAGCAATATTAAATATAAATTAAAGATGAACGCCTTCATCCTACTGTATATGTGCATCTGCTGGAATATCGTAGACCCCACAAACTTTGTTTGCTGGTAATGCTCGATCTGCAAACGAAAATACATTTTTTTGCAAATCGTTCTAAAGAAATAGAGAGAAAAGTGTGGGAAAATTATACATTAAATAATTTTATTAAAATTAATGAAAATTCAACATTTGATTTTCGGATTTAGGACAATAAGGAACAGCTCCTTTAAATATGAAGTTGCTGAAGGTTCGACACCCTATATTTGGTGTTTTTGGTCTTAGCTTTACTTGCTTTTCTTGTTTTTCTAAACCCGAAAATCAAATTTTGAACTATCGAAATATAGGAAGCGATAATTTCACTATTGTTGAAAACAGTGGTGGCTCGTGGATTCAAAAATTGTTGAAGCACAGCGTAGCCAGGTGCACAGCGGCGCAGGCGAAAATTTTTCGGGGTGCCACGTCCAAAATGGCTATTTTTTTACCCATTTTTTATGTTAATTATCCATAGCTTTGGAGCATTTTTTAATACTTAGGGGAAATAATATGAATTTATAAGATTTTATATATATTTTTTGTTCTTAAAAAACAGTTATGTACCTATATCTTAAAGTTAATTTCGATTTGATTTGATGAATGCAAAAATCGAAATATAGGAAGCGATAATTTCACTATTGTTGAAAACAGTGGTGGCTCGTGGATTCAAGAATTGGTGAAGCACAGCATAGCCAGGTGCACAGCGGCGCAGGCAAAAATTTTTCGGGGTGCCACGTCCAAAATGGCTATTTTTTACACATTTTTTATGTTAATTATCCATAGCTTTGGAGCGTTTTTTAATACTTAGGGGAAATAATATGAATTTATAAGATTTTATATATATTTTTTGTTCTTAAAAAACAGCTATGTACCTATATCTTAAAGTTAATTTCGATTCGATTTGATGAATGCAAAAATCGAAATATAGGAAGCGATAATTTCACTATTGTTGAAAACAGTGGTGGCTCGTGGATTCAAAAATTGGTGAAGCACAGCGTAGCCAGGTGCACAGCGGCGCAGGCGAAAATTTTTCGGGGTGCCACGTCCAAAATGGCTATTTTTTTACCCATTTTTTATGTTAATTATCCAGGAGCTTTTCTTGGGTAGCAAAAGCTACCTTATTTGTGGTGATTTTAATTTGGTATGTGGCCACATGAAGCCATTTTTTGATATTACGACAGAAATTGCAAGTTCGTAAAAAAACAAAATCTATTGGAATTACTTTTTTTTTCAAGAAAAATACCAAGATGATGCCTAAACGAGCTAGTGAAAACCGCGTCTCGATATCTTGTTACTTAAAATATCGGTGAGAGAAGATTTAATGAGAAAATTCAATGGATTTTGATAAGCTTTTTGAAAACCTATCTTCATATTTTTACGACATTTTGTTTCCTATATAAATCGTGGCGCCTCCTTAAATGTTGAAATTGCTGTCCATCACGTTCAATGCATAACAAGAAACCTCTCTTGCGTAGAAAAAACTACAGCTTTCATTTCGTTGTTGAATTGTTTTCCGTGTCTTGCCTAGTTGCAGGTTGAGTTCGAAATACGTAGTCCTTTAACCGACCCATTAAATAGAAATCCAAACCGGTTAACTCTGGGGATCTGGGTGGCCATGTAAATAGACTTCATCCTCCAATCCACTACTGTTGAAATCTTGCGTTTACATGTTCTCGAACATTTATAGCAAAATCTGCTGAACAACCGGCCAGTTGCAAAATCAAATTATCATACATTTCCAGTGGCATATTTTCTAACAAAATCGGTAATTGTTTGACCAAAAAAAACACGTTGCCATTTAATGGTCGATCGAAGAAATATGGTCCAATAATGCTGCCTACCAGGATGCCACGCCACACATTAAGACTCCACCGTTCTTGATGTTGAACTTCGTACAATCAATGAGGATTTTCCGCAGACCACTAATTCATGTTATGCATATTAACTTTACAGTCACTATTAAAAGTTGCTTCACCGTCGAAGGAATTTGGACTATGGCTATTTTCATTTAGCGCGCATAACATACAATAAGAATAATCCAACCTACGGTCAAAATCTGACTGATTTAAGGCCCAATGTAAAACTAAATGATATGAGTACAGTCTAAAAATAACCTTAAGACGCTTCAAAATATTTTGAACAGTAGTACGAGGTATCTTCAGACGAGAGGCAATGCTCTAGTACAAACATGGGGAGTAAATTCAATATATGCCAAAACGTTAAGGATATTTTCTCCGGTTTATTTAATTATTTACTTTTTTTAATTATTGTGGAAATTCAAATATTTCTTTAAAGACATGTTTTGTCTATAATCTAAGGTCAGTGGAGGATTGTGCTTTTTGGGTGTCCTAGGCTAATTGAATTCTTGGGGCCTCCCTCATAAGACATGAATCTAGAAAATTCATCCAAAACCCACTTGTAAATAAATGTTCCCCAACACAAGGCCGAAAAATATCTGATGTCTAAAAGAAAAGGTCATTCAAACTCCTGACAGGGCCTCTATTTCCTTGGGGCCCTAGGCTTCAGGCTATTCATCCATATCGGAGATCCGCGCCTGTCAAAATACAATATATCGTTTACTAACAAAATATTAAAAATAAATCGAATATCAAGGATGAGATAGTAGAACTATGATCACGACAATGTTCACATACCGACGACGACGGTAGAAGGAATATGTTTCATTTATGACGAAAAAATGTAATTGTTCATAAAGTTTCTCGATATAGATGTATTGTAGAAATTTACTAAGAAAGGTTTTTTGGAAACAAATTGTATGTCCAAATATGAATTCATAGCTTGTTATTTAAATTTAGTTTTATTTACTTTTGAAAACTTGCAACATCTTTAAGTTAAAAATTAATTTTATTACACTTTGAAAGAGAAAGTATGACAAGCCAAATTAACTTGATATCTTTTGGACATATATAATTTTTTTAGTGGAGCGTACTTCAGGACTAATATTGTCAAGTGAAATAACTTTAGATTTAACTTAGAACAAGGGTCTTTAACCCGCCGCCTTCTAATTTCTTACGGCTTCCAGAGGCTAAAGACATTATTGTATCGCACCGCGCCCGCGAATGACAGTCCGAGGACGCTAGCGCCACCTAGTTAGAAGAGATCCACTCTGTGAACTCGCGATCAGTACTACCCACAAGGCCACTAGATGGCGTTGCTTGTCTATTGAATCTTTCTAATGATTCTAAAAATCATCACTACTACAGGGACCTATTAGTCCAGTATCGTAGCTGCTCGAAATTTCGAGAGATTCAAAATTGACGCGCTCGACCTATATAAAGCCTGCATCACACAGCAGCGGCCAGTTCTAATTCCAAGAGGGAACAAAGTGATACAAGCGAAAGAGTGCCAGCTAGCAGTGAAGTTGCGACCTGCACGATAAGTGATTATAGTGAGTTGAGTATAGTGTGTTTTGACGCGTGTAAATCGGATACTGTATTGTAGCGTGTAGTCGCGCAAGTTTAGTTTTGTCATGGACCTTTTTCGGGTAAAAAGCGAAAAATTGTTCGTTAGTGGTAATCAAAAACCCGCGTGTTTGGTGTGTCAAGAATCCCTTTCAGCCTTGAAAGAATACAACTTAAAAAAAATTACAATGCCACAAAGTTTGAGACAATTACAATTATAAAGGACAATTACGGCAAGATAAAGTGAGAGCTCTAAAAGGACAGCTTCAACCACAGCAGATCGTTTTCAAAAGCAGAACATTGAAAATGAAGTAAGCTTGAAGGTTAGCTATATTATATCCAAAAAAAATAGCTTTGAAATCAAAACCTTTTACTGATGGTGAATTTATCAAGGAATGTATGGAGGCCGCCGCTGAAGTATTGTGCTCGTCTCAAAAAATACTTTTTTCTAAAGTTAGTTTGTCCGGTGTTACTGCCACCAGAAGAATCGAAGAGTTAGCGGCAGGTATTGAAAATTCACTAGAAGGTGTATCGATGTTCGTATATTATTCTGTTGCGCTCGACGAAAGCATAGATTTAAACGATACCGCTCAATTAGATATATTTATTCGAGGCATTGATAATAATTTTGAAATCACTGAAGAGATTGCTGCCCTTTTTCCGATTAAAGCAAATACGGAAGGATGTGATATAAGTGTTTGATGACAGTACTGAGACAATATAATTTACAATTGACAAACCTTTGTGCAGTTGTAACAGACGGTGCACCATCCGTGGTAGGAAAAAATGAAGGACTCATGGGTTTGATGAAAAACAGCAGTAAGATCTTCCTTTGATGCATTAACATTGTATCGTTCATCAACAATATCTCTGTGCAAAATCCGTAAATATTGATGAGGTGATGAAAGTGGTCGTAAAAACTGTGAACTTAATTAAATCACGGGGCCTCAACCACAGAGAATTCCAAATTTTTTTACACGAAAGTAATGCTGAGTATGAAAATAAATCGCTTTTTTCATGGAAACCAAAAGGAAACCAGTTCCTCAATATAGTGACCGCGACTGAATGCGCGATTTCTCACGGACATCACGCTGCACCTCAATGACTTGAACACCAAACTACAAGGAAAAGAAAATTTCATCAACAACCTACTTGAAACTGTGAAGGCATTTGAGTTTAAACTGGATTTATGGAAAAATCAGTTTAAACTCACAGAAAGAGTTTACGCACTCTCTTAAACTGAAGAGTTGCGAATGTACAGATGTGGATAAATATGTCGCAGCACTAGATTTACTCAAAAAAGAGTTCCAATCATGGTTTTCTGACTTCAGACGTAATGAAAATTACATCAATCGCTTTGCCCGACCATTCAGGTTATCCGTCGAAGACATGCCAGAAAATCGTCAGATGGAGCTTCTCGATCTGCAAGTTTGACATGGGTCTTCTTGATTTTTATTCAAAATATGTCGATCAAAGCTTGTTTCCTGAACATGCCCAGAAAATGATGTCTCTGCTTGGGAGCACATATGTGTGCGAGCAGCTGTTTTCTCGTATGAAGAATGTGAAGTCTAAAACAAGGTCGAGAGTTACAGACGCACATCCGAAAGGAAATTTGCGGGTTGCAACTACAAAAATAAAACAAAATATCAACACACTTCAAAAATAAACAATGTCAAAAATCGCATTGATTGATTGAACTTTTTAACCAATAAAGATTATTACACTTTGAAATTATATGTTTTTTATTTTATTGATATGGTGGTAAAGTAACGTGGACTATGTGAAATCAATTTTTGACCCTTGCACTAAAAATGGTTGAAGACCCTTGGCTTAGCACATCTTTATTTGGAGTGAGAAATTAAGTATATACGTGGCGCCATCCAGTGAGCAGACTATACTTTAACACGGATCAATTCAAGCAAGGCACTCGTAACACGATTTTGCCTAATAGGGTTTTCTTCCTAATGTTTTCTCTCAACATTTCGGAGAGAAATATTGTCCGCAACAGTTTATATATGGAATACTGATATTTCCAATCAATATTCGTTAGCAATCAATATTTATTTATAACGAAACGTTATATAGGTAATTATTATTAAATTAACTTCAACTATTCAAAATACATCTACAACATTCGGCAATATTGTGGGAATCTGACAGTGACATGTATTTGCATTGTCGACCAAATTTTAAGAACGCTACCCGCAGCGATAGAGATATATTAAAAAAATGGTCTTCAACTAAATATAATATATATATATATATATATATATATATATATATATATATATATATATAAATCCTATATAATAATCGGCAGTGCAAGGAGAATAAGCGGTTTTCAAGGATAAAAAATTTAGTTCCTACCAAGTAAGTGGGTACTCGATAAATATGCATAAAATAAGTAACATTAATTCTCGATAAATGTGCATAAAATAAATAACATTAAATAATATATTACATACCTAGATTGAAATGGTTTGATTCCTGTCGAGAGAAAAGTATGGTTTACTGAGGTACGTAGTGTCGTGGTGAACCATTTCTCGTGATAGGAATGAAACCTTTTCACCGAGGTTTGTATACTATTTTATTTACAACTATACCTTTTAAACGCAAATGACGTTTTTTTTGTGACAAATTAACAAGTTAAGACTCCTGTATCACAAGCTTCGCCCCCCATATCTATATCCCCTCTTAAGTACACCCTTAATACCACATCATAAATGTCCAAGCTCCAGCCCTACATATACAGGGTGAGCCAAAAAACTCGACATTTTTATATTTGTTTAATAACTTTTTTATTTATTATTATTATTTAATATTTTTTTTAGCTATATATTCACAGATTTATAGATTTTAGAACGACATATTCAAAATGAACGAGATTCAATTTCTTTAACGTACAGAGCGATGTAAAAGATGGATTTTTTTAAACCCTGGCAAAAAATATTTTTTTATATTGTGAGGACAAGCACAGGTAACATCTTAAAGATTTATAACTTAGCAACAAAACTGCTATTTTACTGATCTTTAAATATTTAAATTATTCTTTATTTTACTGTATATTTATTGGCATCGTACGTGTTTCTTTTAAGTTTACAAACTTGTGACAATAATATGTTTTTTTTATTATAAGCTGGCCTTGGACACAATTATAACTTATTAGTAACTTTAGGGTAGCCATAGTTTGAAATATTATAGTTTAAACGTCAGAAAACGAAAGTGTCAACAAGAGCCTCATGGGAAGGAAAATATCCCATATATAGCTTAAAAAGTAGTACGTATTCGTACTACCGCCATCCTGTAAAAAATGACAATTGAACACCATTAATTGTCTGTATGTTTTTCCATAATATATATATCTAAGAATATGTGCCCCAAAGTTTAATAAAAAATGTTAACAAATAAAAGTTATTCAAAATCTAAAAATATCGACATTTTTTGGGCCTACCCTGTAGAAAGGATTTTAGGCTGACAACCTTCCTGAGTTAATCTTTCAACTTATTGGAAATATATCAATCTTACATTTAATGCAGACTTTACGATTTTGTCATTTTTGTAACCTTGGCAGTTGTACTTATATTATGTAACCCACAATATCTATTTGGAGGGAACAAAATCAAATTATTAAAGTTTAGAAAAACAAAAACCCCGGTAAAAATTGACTCATAAAGCTCTATTTAGACACATCAGTGACGTGACCGTTCAGTTCCGTAAGGATGTTTCAGTGTCAGTAGAAAAAAATATTGGCGCCCATAATTTAAATGAACATAGTTACAAACATCCGGTACAGTGACGTCTTTTATTATTAGTATTACTTCATAGGCATAATAAATATATCACATATAGTAGTTATACGGAACTGTGGCTGTACTGACACATCACTGGTGTGTGTAAATAGACCTTAAAAGAGAAACTACTGATAAACAAATGAGACAAATGTACATTAACTGGCCTTCAAGAACAAACTGGCACCGAGTTCTCGTAAATATTGACGGAATATAAAATTCCAACCAGTGAAGGAATTAATAATAAACTTTGAATTTACTTAATATCAAAATTTGCGTTTTAGGCACAACAAATTGCTCTGTGAAGGATAAGGAAAGGAATAATTGTCATTGTCTTAAAAAAAAATTACAGATACTTACCAATTTGTTTCGGATAATCCAAATTTAGATTATTCATAATATTAACAAAATCGTCTTCTGACTTTGTCAGTCTAGGGTTTAACCTTTTTTCTTCGTCTACAGATGTACAGGTTTGACCTTTGTAATCATGCGCAGGAAAAAGGAGGGTTGAGTTAGGTAATGTGAATATCTTAGTGTGTACGCTTTTGTATAACGTCCGGGGATTGCCTTCCTGAAAATCTGTACGGCCGCATCCTCGGATTAACAGAGCATCTCCTGTAAACGCCATTCCCTGAAAATTATAATTTTACATATTTCAGAAAAAAGTTAATTGAAAATAAACGTATATTATTAAAAAGCAATATTTTGAAATTAAATGGAGTCACGCAGGCACTTATCTAAAAACACAATGAAGTCACAATTGATAAAAGGTAAAGTAGGTAACGTAAAAAATTATATATCTGAGATATTTAACAATTACTTTATTAACATAGGCAAACATATAGTAAATATTATTAGAAGTAAGCAATCATCAGGAAATTTATCTAACTTTGAGGAAACACGTGTACATAATTCTTTATTTTTAAATCATATAAGTGCAGCTGAAGTCTTTTCAATAATTAATGAATTAAATATTAAATCGGCACCAGGTCATGACAATATAAACTTAAAAGATATTATAACTATTAAAAATACAATTGTGCCAATATTGATTCAATTAATAAATTATGCGTTCAGAGTAGGCCAATTTCCTAATGCCTTCAAGACTGGATTCATAAATTTGGGTCAACAAATAAGTTAGAAAACTATCGACCAATTGCAGTTATATCAACGTTATCAAAAATTTTGGAGATGGCTCTTAAAAAACGTATTATTTGTTTTCTTGAAAGATATATAAAACATGACAAGTATCAATATGGTTTTCTAGAGCAAAGCAGTACAATAAGTGCAACAACGGATTTTGTCACTCATATCTCCACCGAACTAGATAAAAAAAACTTCGTCGTAATGGTTTTGGTCGATCTTAGTAAAACTTTTGATGTGGTGGATCATCTCTCAGACTGAATACAAATATCATCTGTGGGGTACCACAGGGCTCAATCCTGGGGCTTCTGTTGTACTCACTTCATGTTCGAAGCTTGGAGATATCGGGTATTATTGGTAGATATTAAATGTTTGTTGACGACATAGCTCTTGTATATAAAGGCCAACCTGCCTAATATGCAAATGTAAATAAATAGCGATATAAGTCTCCACTATTCGTGGTTAACACAACAAATTAAAAATTAACACCAAAAAAACAACGTACTTGACATTCTTTAAAAAAAATAAGAGCGCTTTAGACCTAAACTTAAAAATAGGGGTGGTATGATTGAAAGGGTCTACTATGCAAAATATTTGAGATTAATTTTAGATGATAAGTTTAATTGGACTCTCCATGTAGAACATATCAGAAATAAGCTGGTCTCAATGATAGGTGCGTTATACAGATGTAGAGATTATCTGCATAGGTCTTCGTTATGCTAAATATACAGTGCTTACTTTCTTTCAAACTTCAGATATTTAATCCCGATACGGGATACATGTGAGATAACTTTATTCAATAAAACACAAAGACTACCAAATAAAATAATAAACATTTTATTTAAAATTATTAATTTTAGATAAAATGATTTAGATAGATGATGCAGTTTTCTGAAATAACTGGTATATTAAGACTTAAAAATATTTTAGAGATAGCACAAAGCAAGTATATGTACATTAAAGTATTAAAAAAACTCTTAAATATAACACAAAGATATGTTCTGTAAAACAAATGCATGACTATGAGACAAGAAATCATACCAAAATTAGACAGCAAGAACAAAGATTAGCATTAATAATCCAATCAGTCAGTGTGCTAGAGTATTTAAGTAGTGATTTATTTTAAAAATAATGATCTGTTTGTAGGTATTAATATCACTGCGTCACATTCCTATACATAGTATTTAAGCATAGCATAATACTAATCTTATTTAACCAAACAGGCCAATACCTTGTACTGATTTGGATTTAATTCAAATAAGACTGAGAAAATAAGACTGTAATGTAACTGTTAAACATTGTATGTTAATTTGTTTGAATAAAAATCTTAAAAAAATAACTAGTATCCAATCGTACCTACTGGGTTGCTTTTTATTTTTTGAATTGAAATATTTCGAGTATGACAAATTTCCATGAAACGTGAACTGATTTTCAATTTTTATAAAACCGGCCTAACCATAAACCATCATATTCTGCTCAAGAATAAATTATGCTTGTTTAACCAACATAACAAAAACTACTTCCCCTACGTTACTTCTTCTCGTAACAACGATAGGAAAACATAAACCAAATAAATATTAAGGAAGATTATGTTGAGGCAAACAACTTAATTTTAGCCTTTAATTAAGATATTTGCAGACAGACTGTAACTGAACAGTGACCAACCCTACAAGGTGTTTGTTTAATTGAATTTAAAAATGAACGACGTAATTGTTTACCATATTTTAGAACTAAAAGTTCATATAAGCATGTGCCCGTAAGGCATTCGTTTTTGAGATACGCATACTTTTGATCAAGACTCCTGCATAAAACGTAAAATGGATTTGTAATCTTTGACATTGAAATTACAGCTGCCAATATTTCAAACTGTAGACACAGGAACTTTTATTTTGTTTGAAAACGAAAATATATATTTGCCTTCAAACTTGAAAAGAATCAAGCAGATCCGTATTTATGCAATACCTTGAGATTCTAAAACATAGAAAAATACTAATTATAAACTGGGTATTACCTGATCAAGACTGTAATATGTCACGCAACCATTAGTATGTCCCGGAGTTGACAATACTTTTAACTGGTGATTTCCAAAAACGATCCGGTCGTTTTCCCCTACAAAAATATCTGCATCGGCACCACTTGATTTGGAAATTATCGTCTTACATCCTGATAAAATCCTTAGATATCCTGTTCCAGTTACGTGGTCGGCATGCATATGAGTATTAACTGAAAACATAATGCACTTATATAGTGTGTTCCTTAACCTAATATCTATATTGACAAAGGCAAATCCTTGGTTTATATTATTACTGACAATATATGTATATGTACAGTTGTTCCGATAGATCTTTACAAATACGTCATCAATCGACAAAATATCAAAGACGTGCTTTATAAATATTCCCTTATCGATTAGTGTAAATTAATAATGGAAGAAAGGACAAAACATGAAATATTGTCTTCCGAATACGAGAAATATGTTAAATTACCAAATCGTTTTTGAGCATTTATAAGGTCATGTGTCGTTTAATCATCAAGATAGACCTTGTATTTTTTGTTGCTGGTAAATACTGTTGTTAGTGTCATATCACGTTAGTATCATTATTTATATATATATATATATATATATATATATATATATATATATATACTCTCAAAAAGAATGTGGACTTTTTTTTACTATTTAATCGAAATTTTGATTTGATTCGTGTGAACATGAATGGTGACGCATGTGTAGAGATCCAACGAATGTCCTATGTTGTTTTGTTCTCAAGATACAGAGTGATACGTTTTTGTTTTTCAAAAGTCGACATGTTATAAATATTTTAAAATCGGATTTGGATTGACATTTTAAAATATTATTTTGTTGCTTACGAAATTGTTAACAATGAACTTTATTGATTTTTTGTAATGTAAAAAAATAGATTAGTTCAGAACATTAATTTAATTTTTTTAGGTTAAAAAGTATGTTTTTAAATATTTTCATTTTGTTATTACTTTTTGCCATGCCTTTGTTAGCTTCACTTCCATGTGTGTTTGTGTGTTATTAAAATTTATATTTATATATACGCTCAAAACGAATGTGGACTTTTTTTGACTATTTAATCGAGATTTTGAATTGATTCGTGTGAACATGAATGGTGTTACGGTTCTATGTTGTTTTGTTCTGAAGATACAGAGTGATACGTTTTTGTTTTTCAAAAATCGACACGTTATAAATATTTTAAAATCGGATTTGGATTGGCATTTTAAAATATTATTTTGTTGCTTACGAAATTGTTATCAATGAACTTTATAGATTTTTTGTAATGTAAAAAAATAGATTGGTTCAGAACATTAATTTAATTTTTTTAGGTTAAAAAGTATATTTTTAAATATTTTCATTCTGTTATTACTTTTTGCCATGCCTTTGTTAGCTTCACTTCCATGTGTGTGTGTGTGTGTGTGTGTGTGTGTGTGTGTATGTGTTATTAAAATATAAAAAAGTTAAGATGGCATATAGCGGCTACAATATAGCATTTCGCAGATTCAGGGATACGGAAACAGCTGTTATGGATATCATAACAGCTATTCAAATTAAAGTTGATGATAAATTAAAATGCTGTTTACTTTTCTTCGATCTGTATAAGGCATTTGATACAGAAAATCATCATATTCATTTAAGAAAATTATATAATATTGGAATAAGGGGCAATATGTATAATTTACTTAAAAATTATCTAAATAAGCGCAGACAGTTTGTACAAATAAATAATCCAATAACTAATCAAAAACAAATAGTTTGTGGTGTAACACAGGGATCAATATTGGGGCCAGTTTTATTTTTAATTTATATAAATTCAGTTTCTAAATTAAATTTAAAAGGCAATATTCAATTGTTTGCGGATGACACAACAATTATTTATTTTGCTGAAAATTTAAATGAATTATTTTTTGATATAAAACATGATCTACAATTAACTTGTTCTTGGCTTAAATATCACAAACCTTCATTAAATTTTAGTAAGTGTTTTTTTATGTTAATAAGTAAAACAAAGATAAATTGTGGTATTTCCCCAATGGTAATAAACAATAACAAAATTAAATATTCAAATACAACACAATTTTTAGGATTAATTATAGATGAAAACTTAAGTTGGAAAAATCATATTCAGAGTATAAGAACTGCTATAACTCCATTAAAAGAAGTATTATACAAAGCAAGATATTTCGTACCATTAAAATTCTTAAAAAACATATATTATTCTTTAATATATTTTAAATTTCAATATTTAATTTCAATTTGGGGATCTGCTTGTTCGTCATATATTAAACCTTTAAAAAAATTGCAAAATTAAACTCTAAAATGTCTTTATAAACTACCATATTTGCAACCTTCTATTAACCTATATAAACCTAACGGATTTTTAAACTTACAAAATATTTATAATTTAAAAATTTGCATTTTAATACACTCTATTATTAATAATAGAAAAAAATCAAATATTATATTTAAAAAATCTAATATAATACTTTACACAATCACGATACAAGACATTGCTTACAATTACAGACCATTACAATGAAAAGTAACTTTGGGAAAAGATCAATTCTGCACGATGGTCTAAAAATATATAATAAGTTACCAGAGACTATAAGACATAAAACAAAATTATCAATATTTAACAAACAAAAAATGAATAGATTTTTTAAAAATATTTATTTCAACTTAGTTTTGTATTGAATTATAACATAGGAGTTCTTTAATTTATTACAACTTTATTATTATTATTTTCTATTGTTATACGTTACAGTCCATGTAATACACTTGTAAGTTGGTTTGGAATAAAACAGTTTAAAGTAAGTCTAGTGCAATTCGATATTTAGAGATATTTAGGAGCGCCAGTTGTCAATTTTTAGTTAACATTTAGAAATTCAAAAGGGCATCTTCAAGAAAACGAAGTTTTCTAATGTTTGCAGTTGTCACTGAAAAATCAGAACTTTATAACATTTTTTTGATCTCTCGTGAGGCCTACAATAATTTTAGTTT
The DNA here is from genome assembly GCA_030620095.1 of Kuschelorhynchus macadamiae. NCBI lineage: Eukaryota > Metazoa > Arthropoda > Insecta > Coleoptera > Curculionidae > Kuschelorhynchus > Kuschelorhynchus macadamiae. The sequence continues at coordinate 232,286 of JAUTXW010000834.1, forward strand.
ATAGTTAAAATATAATGTGATTGAATGCTAAAAGTAGTTAAATTGCTTGGCAAAAGTAGTTTAATCACATGACCAAGTAATGGAAGTACTTAACTATTTAAAAATCGATTATTAATTACAATTACTTTCTTGGTAATAATTGAAATTTAAATGAAATTACTTTATTTTAAAATTTAACTAAGTAATTCAATTACCGACAGCTGTGTGTGTCCATGGCATCTTTTGGCCAGGAAATCAAGAACTACAACGTATAAAACAATCAGACAGAGTCATCGAGGCCAGTTTTCAATAACCTTTATGCTTGGTCCTTTCTTATCAGCATAAAGTTCTTTGAATCAAGTTACATAAATTAACTTATTATAGGGCAATGGCTTCAGTTCGGCATCACGTACCTGCATATTTTAAATTCAGCCCTAGATCCTGGGTAATTTGAAAATCCCTCTTCACCTGTTCCAGAACTGGATCGATCAGGATGCATTCCCTCGTTTTGGCACATCCCAAGAGATACGTGTACGTGCTGCTGATATGATCAAAAAGCTGTTAAAATATTAGGAATGGAGCTAAAATACTGAATTTTTAGTAGGTATCGAAACTAAAAAAATAAACTAAACAAAACCTATTAAGGATCACTTTTAAAAATGTTATAAACGTTTGTTTAATCACCTATTAAGCTTTAAAATAGCATCCCGTTTTTGAAAATAAAATAATGAATTTTCAGTAAATAGATTTTTTTTTAATTTCTAATAAACTGATTTATCTAAGTAGGCAATTATAAGATCTGATAATGTGTGTAAAAAACTTGATATCTTTCGGACTGATCAATTGTCTGATCATTTAAATGTTGTTCCATTTAATTTGGGCCATTTCATTTAGATTGTCTAAATTTTGAGGGTCTAACGATTCCTTAACCTTGCTAAGAATATCCCAGAGGTGCTCACTGGGATTTAGGTCTGAAAAATTCGCTGGCCATTTAAAATCGTTGTTCTGCTTCTGAAGATACTGTGTCCCTATTCCGGCAGTATGAGGTATTGCATTGTTAGGTAAAAGCAGTGGCGGCTCCTCCATTAAGTCATATGGTCAATGACCCCCCAATAAATATTTCCAAACAGAAAGCAATAAATAATAATTAATATTTTTTAAATTTCTTTTAAATTTGGAGATTTCTTCTATTATTCTAAGCGTGTAAACTCGTTGAACCTTCACTTGATTCCTTAGTAGTCGCACTATCGATGCCTCGCGCAGCGATCTCTGAAGGTTTCGTTTCGTTGGATCATGAGGCTAGCGGCCCGCGATGACCTCGTAAGGCGAGTTTTTCCCGAGTGTTCCCGATCGAATTCGCATAGGGGCGCATAGGTAACTTAAACATTTTTGTCAGTTGATGCGTTTAATGTACATCGTGTGATAGGTTGTGGTTACGATTGCGTATTTTTATTGAATTTATTTTATTTTCAAGACTTGTTTGTTGATTCTGTAGTTTAAATTAATTAAAAAAATTAATGTTTTAAAGAATGGTAGTCACAGTGGTTCAGAATATTAAGACTTCCAAAGCCGCCAGTGAGCTGAACTTTGAGAAACGTCTCGAATTTAAGGCCAGTTGTCGACCTTTGCCGGGACTTAAAATTCGGCAGACAAGTAAATACAAAAACAAAAAAGGAAATCGTTATTTTAGGAAAAATGTGTACAATTTGTGTGATTGAATATGCAATTGCGAAGGGATAAGGGCATTTTATTGCTTCGTGTCTTTGATTTTTTCAGAAGACTCTTTGTAGTGTAAAATATAATTAGGATATATATATATATATATATATATATAAAAGAGAAACAGAAATTTCAATTTCTGTGCGGTTCTTGGTCGTAAAAAGTTATACAAAACGAAACCAGTAACGGTAAGGATTACTCCTTCACCATTTTGTCGAGAATCGACCAAAACATGACGCTATGTTTGTTTCCAGGGCCAAGGTGCCAATCTGCTACCGTGGTATCTGCCCCGCCAAGGCTCATCAGGCAGTTTCCTTGGGGGGGTATCGGTATCAAAACCGAAATACCCATGTCTAAAGTCCGTTTTTTTAAATAGGACACCCTATAACTTTATGCACTATCAAATGTGGAATTTAATTTTCTATCGAACTGTATTAAGGTTCCCTATACCTGTTCGTAACCATTTTCGAAATAATCAGGTTTTTATTAAACTATCATATGTATTTACTAAATGCTTATACCTTCCCGTAGTAAGCCATGGAAAAACAATTGTTGTGCTTTTCTATTCAACATGACAGCTGATTTGAAACTTTTAAATTAAAATAAAATAACACTCAAAAGCTGATATTCTCAATTTATTTTATATTCGCGGAGAATGTTACAAAGTATTGGAGAGAACGTACCATGTTTTTAATGAAAAACATCCTCATTTATCGCCAATGAACAAGAGAAAATTGAAGAGGATTGAAACGAAATTTTTTCGTTTCGGAAAAGTTAAATTTATAAAAAATGTAATAAATTGTTTACATTATTTTTAACGATATCTACTAAGTTCGAGACTGTTCTAAACTTGTTTTAGTGCTTAACTTAAAAATTATAGCAATCTAACAAACGACAATAATAAACACATTTCAATTCTTCTTTGTACAGTTGCTGTACTTGAACGTACGTTGAATTTGTCCTTTTTCTAATTCGGCAAAAGCTGTTCGTATCCTGTCCAGTAAATCTTGTTGGTTATTTACTGGGGAAGCATAGACTTTACCTTTGATAAATACCCATAAATAAAAGTCTAGGGGTGTTAAATCAGGCGATAGCGGGGGCCATCTCCAAGGGCCATTGGGACCAATCCAGCGATCTTCACAAATTCGAGATAATTAAAGATAAACTGCAGCGGAATTATGTGCTGGTGTCCCATCTAATTGATACCAATAATTTTGCAGCTCACCAATAGGAATTTCTTCTATAAATTCAGAAACCGTCCCTCGTAGAATTTCCAAATACTTATCACTGTTTAAATTGTCTTCATAAATACAGTACCGCACCTGATCATTTAATACTATACCGAAAACATTGAAGCTAAACCTCTCTTGAGAACGCGTTTCGCGTAAAGCGTGCGGATTTTCTGCTGCCCAGAAATGTTCGTTTCTTCTATTTATTATTCCTTCTCTAGAAAATTTCGCTTCATCGGTCCAAAATATTTTTGAAAGGAATTGAGGGTCCTCTTGAATTTTCAAAAACATGAATTCGCAAAATTTTACTCGTCGGACGTCATCACCAGGTCTCAAGGCTTGCACGTTTTGGAAGGAATAAGGGTGCATATGATTTTCGCTCAAGATTCTTTGGACAGACGAAGAAGAAATTCCCAAATCGTTTTCTGCAGACGGTATTGAACTTTGCGGGTTTGCGTGGAAATAAGCTAATGTGTTTATTACGTTATCCTCGGCATTTGTCACTGGTTTCGGAACATTTTTTGTAACTTTAACCTTGCCAAAACGCAAAAAGTTCGCAAAGTAGCAAATACATATGATAGTTTAATAAAAACCTGATTATTTCGAAAATGGTTACGAATAGGTATAGGGAACCTTAATACAGTTCGATAGAAAATGAAATTCTACATTTGATAGTGCATAAAGTTATAGGGTGTCCCATTTAAAAAAACGGACTTTAGCGACTTTGAAAATGTGAATGTTTGCCGCTGAATTTAGGACACCCTGTATAAAAATAGACAAGTTCAATAAAAAAAATAGAAACCTAAGATTATTTACCGATCGTCTGTAAAATATAAAGATTATATCTTCAAAACTTACAAAAATATGAGATTTTAAAATTTGGTACCCCGAAGGCTCATTTTTGGTTCAAGGTCAAGTATCTTAAGAACGCTTGAACCTAGGTATAGGACATGCTACGTAAAATAGCATTAAAATTCTCCGTAGAATCCAAAAATATCATAAAATACAGGGTGTTCCTTTTAAAATAAGCAAGTTGATACCAACTTCCGGTTAAACCGGAAGTGACAGGAAGTTAAAAATATTTCAAAAAAGAAGTACCTCTATATATATATATATATATATATATATATATATATATATTTGGACCCCACCCAGACCATAAGGATTCTATTTAAAATGAACAGTATAGCTTACATTTGGTTATAAATATGGACCACCTCTAACTCTTTAATCGTATTGGAGCATCGTAGTAACCGAAATAAAATCTAGACTGGTTTCCATGCCACGTTTATTAATCTCGATGATTTGGGAAAAAAATTAATCGGGCTCCATAGTGCTCACAGATTAAGTAAATGCTATATTAGTGAACATAAATGTGGAATTTGTTTTTTTAAAGCTGATTTTTCAAAATCTCAATGAATATCGTGTTCAACAAAAACCCGACAACAAAAGGTGCGTGACATCAGAGGCCGTAAAGTTTTGAAATAGCAGGAAATCAAGAATGATATTTTCCCAAACCGTTTAACGCTAAAGCTAAACAACAAAATCAAATTAAAAAAAGGAATAACATATGTGATACAAAACTGGGCGATAATTTTTACCTACACTAAAAAAACACCAAAAAACAAATGATTTTTGAAGCAAACAAAATTTGCATTATGTTCCATCCTTTATCCAACAGTAATTTTTAACATCAGTTTACCAGTTTTCTTCCCAACAGAAGTATTTCTGTAGCGATGGCCATTCGTCAAACTTTTACCAAATCAACACAGGCGTTCCACAGGGTTCAGTGCTGACACCTACCCTATTTATCCTAGAATAGAATCTCATTAAAATCGGAAAATGAGGAGCAGAGATCATTGTCCAATTTAATGCCACTAAGGAACAACCATGTTTACCATCTCACAAATTATTTTGCAATTGCATTCAAAAGAATAATCAAATGCTTGAAGCCAAAGATTCTTTTAGCCTAGTTGGTATCACTTTTCACAACGATGTCCGCTGGCATGATCATAGCAGCCCAGAAGAAACTGTTTTTCTTTTTCCGAACTCGAAAATATTTTTCTGCCAACTTCTATGCCCTTTATACTTCGCAAATCAAACCCAGCCTTGAGTATTGCTGGCACATATGGGGAGCAGCTGCTGCCTCAGTCCTTAATATCCTTTACTCTGTCCAGGAAGAGTTATTCACCTGTTTAATAATACAAACCTTACAAGAAATATCGTCGAATTATGAAAGATCCGTCTCTGTTTTAAAACAGATACTACCACCAAGTCTATTTTAGTGAATTATCATCCATTATGACTCCTTAATCACTCCTGTCAGTGACACAAAAGCATCGACCCCCATCTATAAAATATTAAAGAAATAATTTTCTTTAATGTTTTCTGCAATACTGTCGTTTATTGAATAAATTGTATTTGATAAAAAGAACTAATGAAAAATAACTCAAATAACAAGCACGTAATATTTTACTGCAACTTCTGAAAAATAAATAAAAATACAAGCACTTATAAAATTCATCCTTATTTACTTTTGACCAGTTTATTATAAGATGAATAAAACATTTTCTCTTGGTAAACATTCTGAGTAGGAAATTATCTATTACTTAGATTATTCGAAAGAAATTTAAATAATAAGGAAAGTCGAAAGTGTATTACCAACAAAGGAAAATAAATACCATAATGGTTTCAAATAAAGTAAATTTTAATTTTTCAATTTTTATTCCGGTTTGCTGAATATTGGTGTTTGGAACTAACTGAAGTGCCTGACTGACGTGTTATTTTATCTCTACTTGACTTTTTAACGACATTGTTTAAATACCAATCATTATCATTAAACGAAACTTGAATGCAGTTAATTGACAGATACGCTCGGTATCGTCTATATTTTTAGAGATATTAAAATATTCAATTATTTAGACATAATAATAAAAATATGAATTAATAAAGTTGCACCCATGAATCGTTAACTCCTTCAAGCCTTTGCCACTTTCCGCATGTGGTATTAAAGTATGATGTAGACCCATCTCAAATCGCTGTAAGTGAGAACAAACACTAGAATGCCACAAGGAGCTAAAGTAAGAGTCTATTTACACATTTTAGTGCCGTACTCGGTGCCGTATCAGTACGGATTCAGTTCCGTCGAATATTGTTTTTCATCATTTTCAATCATTTTGATTATGAGCAATACTAAAGGAAAAAAACATCACTGTGCCACCCGTTGTAAACATTTTTATTTAAATTATTAACATATTTTGATATTTGTCATAAAAGCAACTAAAAAATAAACAGTAAACAATTGCCTATAACATCGAAAATTCGTGTTTTCCTTCTAGATTAAAATGGCTTGCTCTTACAAAAAATTATCTTTTTAAAAGTTGTAGATATTTCAAAACGCTGTTTTTCGAGACGTGTTGAGTGGAATTAGCTATTTTTGCAAATGCAAATGCCAATAACTTCTGCAATTTTCAAAATAAGGATCAAAAAATGTCCAGAGGCGCCATATACCCTTGATGTTAGCGTTGCTTGACCAACAATATTAGGAATTCGGTCATTGTAAAACTAAATATGGGTAATAATTAAGTTTTATAGCCAATTTGTTATAAATGTAGAACAACATATAATGTCGTTACATCACTGTTCATTTGGCATCTAGATATAAGTTTGTTATGCCAGCATTATTAATTTGCTAAATATTTATACCGAAATAGAAGTTAGTCTTTACAGAAAACTCAACAAACGTGTTTCATTTCAATAGGATATGGCCCCAGGTTGTCAAGAAGCCCATGATAACCTGTGTTTGTAAGTATAATGTTCAGAGGATAAAAAAAACTTAAGTGAATGGGAGTTTGCTGTAGAGGACTCCCTGATTTTAGAAGGTCTACCTAAATGCATCTCAAAATGTATTTAAGTAAAAGGTGACCTGAAGGCAAAAGCAAAGTTGATCCTAGCAATCGACCTTATATGTCCAAATTAAAAATGCTGCAAAAACTGTTTAATTATGGGCAAATTAAAGGGACTCTTTAATGACAAAGAATTTGCAGGACAAAATAGTTTCCAGGCGCCTAAAAAATTGTGACAGTATGTTATATCAATCGCCTCATGGGAACAAGTCAAAAATTACGATGTACAAGGATTGACATAAATGATGAGTAGATTGGTTCGTTATTATTGGCTGGATTACCAGAAAAAATTTTAAGAATCAGACTGGTATGGTATGTTATTGGACCCATGTCGAGATAAAAAATTGCTGTCAATGTGCTTGTTCTGACGTTAAGGCATGATGTATTTGACAATTACTGACAGGTACCCAAATACTATCAATGTTTGTCAAAATACACAAATATCCAGGTATGAACAATAATGCCGTTCACATGACATGACAATCAATCACAGGTAATGGTTATTTGTGAAATACACAATTGTTTGAATCCCTCTTTAGCAAGCTTCACCTGGGACGACCCAACTCGAAAAAGTAAGAATTTTACAAATTTCTATTATGTAACCAAATTGTAGCATTAAGCTCTACTTTGCAGCAAAATGATTTTTACTTCCCTCGTAAAAGGAAGTATTGTAACCTTCGCGTTTCAGGGACCCTAGATGACGAAAAACATGTCTTTTCAATTCCGTCGATCTGTCTGTCTGTTCGCGGCGTACGTAAAAAACTACTTACCGGATTGACTTAAAATTTTCGTCAAAAATTAAGGCTCAGATGGGGATGACCTTGTAACATTTTGGTAAAAATCCAATATGGCGAAAGAAAATAGCGGCTTAGTGATATGTTAAAAAAATTATTATTAAAAATCTACTCATGCAATTTATTTCAAATTTTGCAAAAACATCAAGCATTATGTTAGAATCAACTGGTAACATTTTTGTACGAATCCAAGATAGCGGAACGAAATGGAGGCTTAATAAAATATTAAAATATATATATAAAAAAAAAAATTTGAGCCTGAAAAAACTGCTTAATGGTTTGATTTCAAATTGTGTGCCATAACTAAATGTGATATAGGGATCAACTAGTAAAACAATGATACCAATTCAAGATGGCCGAACAAAATGGCGGCCAAATAAAATGTTTTTTATCGTGAAAAAGTCACCTCTCTCACTATTACACATATTTACGTTTTAGAGTCGCTAGATGCCAAAAAATATATTTTATCAACTCCGTCGGTTCGTCTGTCATTTTTCTGTTTGTCGGTCTGACAGTTCGCGGCATAGCCTAAAGACTACTTACCCGATTGAATTCAAATTTTGGTAAAAAATTAAGGGTCAAATGGGGATGGCCTGATACGATTTTGGTAAAAATCGAATATGGCGAAAGAAAATGGCGCCTTAGTGAAATGTTAAAAAAATTATTAATATAAAACTACTCATCGAATTTATCTCAAATTTTGCAAAAACATCACGTATCATATTGGAATCAACTGACAACATTTTGGTACGAATCCAAGATGGCGGCCAAATAAAATGTTTGTAATCGTGGAAAAAATCACCCTCTCAGGTTTTACATATCTTCACGTTTTAGCGTTTCTAGAGGACAAAAATATGTTTCATCAATTCCGTCGGTATGTCTGTCAGTTCGCGGCATAGCTTAAAAACTAGCCAAATTTTGATAAAAAAATTAAGAGTCATATGGGGATGATCTTGTATTATTTTGGTAAAAATCGAGTATGTCAATAACAAAATGGCGGCCTAGTGAAATGTAAAAAATATTATGAAAAAGCTGCTTGTCGAATTTATTTCAAATTTTGCATAAACATCAAGTATTATGTTGGAATCAACTGGAAAAATGTTGGTCCGAATCCAAGATGGCGAAACAAAACAAAAAACTACTTAATGATTTCAAATTGGGTACCATAACTAATTATGTTGTAGGGTTTGAGTAGTAAAACTGTGTTACTAATTCAAGACGGCGGAACAAAATTGCGGCCAAGTAAAATTTTTGTAATCGTCAAAAAATCACTCTGTCAGGTTTTACTTATCCTCACGTTTTAGCTCCTAGATGCCAAAAAACACGTTTTCTCAATTCTGTCGGTCCGTCTGTCGATCTGTCTGTCAGTTCGCGACATAGCTTAAATACTACTTACCCGATCGACTTCAAATTTTGACCAAAAATTAAGAGTCATGTGAGGATGACCTGGTAATATTTTGGTAAAAATCCAATATGGCTAAAAAATGTTAAAACATTTTTGTTAGAGTGGGGTATTATTTGGGGCTAAGATCCAGTAAAAAAAAACAAGTCTTTTTTTAAATTGTCGATGTTTCGGAACTTAATTTGTGCATCCTCAGGACACATATAGATCCTCTATCCTGCAAGAAACTCATATTATCAGGCTTCATCTAGTTCGTTGGTTCGCAAATATTTCCAGATATTAAGTTTTCGTTAACGATCCTCTTGTTTTTATGTTAGAGTGATGTATTATTTGGGGTTAGGATCCAGTAAAAAAAAAACTAAAGTATTTTTTTAAATTATCGACGTTTCGCAATTTTATTGTTGCATTCTCAGGACACATATAGATTTTATATCCTGCATGAAACCCGTATTATCGTTGGTTCGCAGATATTCCCCGGATTTTAAGTTTCTAAATGGTTTTCGTTAACAATCTTTTTGTTGTTAGAGTGGTATTTTATTTGGGGTTAGAAAATATCTGTAGACCAGCGGAGTAGGTAAAGGCTGATAATGTAGGATATAAAATCTTTGTCCTGAGGATGCAACAATAAAGTGGAGAAACCTTTAGGCAATTAGGCATATATATATATATATATATATATATATATATATATATATATATATATATATTGTATATATATATTTATATATCTACATTTGATGAGAAAGAGGAAATTTCGCTTCGCACTGCTTGTGGCAGGGAGCTGGGGGAGTCCTGTAGAGGGGTAAGATAAAAAAGCTGCTTTGGGAGGATGTTCAGACCTATGTAAATTAGTTTGGTATGTTCAACGAGAAACCAGACGTTGTATAGATGGATCATGTGAGCTTTTGGTGTAGACCTCAAAACCTAATTTGGCCTACCAGGTAAGATAAACTGCAACTACAACCCACTGTAAGCAGGGCATTTACCGTTCAGTGTGAGATAAAATTTATCAAAAACAGAACAGTATTATCAAAAATGTTTCAAAATCGGCTATATCTGATATATTCAATGAGAAAGAAATTATTAGGTTATGTTTGAAAATTATATTTATAGTGTAGATAATGAAACTTATTATTATGACTTTCCTACGTAAAATTTAAACAAATGGAACATATTTTGTAACATTAAACTTTAAGAAATCATTCGAATGCTATGAGCAAATGAATAACTGAAATTTAGGTAAGAATTTATTTTTAAAGGTCGTACTCTTACCTGCCTGAATATTAATGTATCCGTACTATATCCACTACACTTCCTTAAAACAACAAAATAACCGCTTAGTTTGCTCATTTCCGTTTTTCACTTCTCCAATTTGCTAGGGTCCCAACAACACTCCTAAATAGTCCTAAAAACTGATGATTAATATTTAGGTGTAGTGTATCTATCTGAATACATCGAAAACATCAATGACCTCCATTCCCGCGCACATTTCGACTGTTTAAATCTCTAGAGGAAGTAACACGTAAAACAAATGAATGTTGCACCTGTATTATGATACGAGCAGAAAAGATAATCAAATCATTTTCTAAATTCATTTAAATTAGAGAATTAATGCATATTATGGAAATAATTGCACCTATGACGGTCTCTTGAGGGACAAATTAATTTACAGGCAGTGGACATTACCAACCCTGTTTTCTGTTCTGGAGATAGCTCCCTTACCCCATACCATATCATATATATATATATATATATATATATATATATATATATATATATATATATATATATATATATACAGGGTGTTTCAGAATAACATGCTAATAATAAAGAGGGTGATTCTTGGGCTCATTTTAGGAAAAAAAGTTCATATGAACGTATGTCCTAAACGCCTAAACTTTTGAGATACAGGGTGTCAAAGTTTTAAAAAATAAATACTTTTTTTACAATAAGTTTGTCACTACTGTAGATATCTTTATGAAATTTGGGTCATGTATTTTAGGAATTAATACGCATTTTTTGATGCATCAAGAATTCAATTATTCTGACCAGTACCGTCCATGCGGGTTTTGCTTTGCATATTTTTTGGGAAAAAAATAGTACGCCACTGGTTTTTCTTGAAATAAAAATTATTTTTGAAATCTTCATTCATTTCTGAACAAATTTGCTCTCTTGGTATTTTTTCGTCAGATGCATAGTTTCCGCTTAAAAAAATAAAATAGATTTTACTGCAAAGTCATTATGAATTGGTGTTCTGTTATTCAATGTTTTAAGATCACCTCACAAGATATGATAACCTATTGAGGTCCGGGGCGGCCGGGGCCGGTCGGTCGCCATGCTTGTGGCATTTGTTTTATAAACATAAATAATTTTGACAGTTGTCTAATTAATTCATTTTATTTGGATTTTTTGTAACGAAAAATGTTTCATTATACGAATTCCGAGTTAGCAGACATGCATTACATGTATGGCCTAGCTGACGGTAACGCACTACAAGCGAAGCGGTTGTATGAAGAACGTTTTCCCAATAGAAATGTTCCGGATGCCAGAACATTTTCAAAACTTCATAGAAGGTTGTGCGAAAAAGGAAGTTTTGATCAAGACAATCACCTAAAAGGAGTACAACGTACTGCAAGAACTCCAGAAATTGAGGATGCGGTTTTGAACGCAATTGAGGAAGATCCCGGATTAAGCACTAGAAAAATTGCGAATAATTTGAATATCACTCATGTTCTTGTGTGGCGAGTACTTCACGACTTTCTATTGTATCCCTACCATATCCAACGGGTTCAAGCTCTACTTCCCCATGACTTTCCATTACGGATGAACTTTTGTCAATGGTTTCTTCAGAAGGTGCATGAAAATCCCTTGTTTGACAACGAAATTTTATTCACCGATGAAGCCAATTTTTCCAGAAATGCCATTCAAAACTTCCACAACAATCATTTTTGGGCGGAAGAAAACCCACATGCTATATCAGAGTCTCGCCACCAGGAACAGTTTTCCGTTAATGTGTGGGCTGGAATATGCGGTGACTATTTGATTGGCCCGTATTTTCTTCATGAGAGGTTGAATGGGCAAAATTACAGAAAGTTCCTTGAAGAAGAATTACCAGCTTTGATGGAGGATGTTCCTATTTTAGTAAGAAATCGTCTATGGTTTATGCACGACGGGGCGCCAGCGCATTTTAGTGCACTGGCGCGCGAATATCTGAACCAAAACTATAACAATCGGTGGATAGGTCGCGGAGGACCACAAGCATGGCCACCCAGGTCCCCGGACCTTAATAGTTTGGATTATTTCTTGTGGGGTCATCTAAAAACATTGGTCTACAGCACACCTATTCACACTGTAGAAGAGCTGAGGAATCGCATAATAGTTTGTTGCGAAACTATTCGAAATACACCCGACATTTTCCAAAGAGTTCGTGAGTCCATGAGAAAGAGAGCAGATGCATGCATTTATGCTGGAGGTGGACATTTTCAACATCTCATTTAATTTATTTTGCTTTACTTCTAAGTTAATTTTCTCTTTAATTTAATTTCAAAATAAAAAAAATGTGTTGTACAACAGAAAATGCGTTTTGATGAGTACATGGAAAATGTGTAACAAATTTCTCAAAAATACCTTATTAATTTGTATCACAAACATTAATTTAAACAAAGATAATCTGAGCTTGCAGATTGTTTACTCCGAAGCTTTTGACTTTGCAGTAAAATCTATTTTATTTTTTTAAGCGGAAACTATGCATCTGACGAAAAAATACCAGTAGAGCAAATTTGTTCAGAAATGAATGAAGATTTCAAAAATAATTTTTATTTCAAGAAAAACCAGTGGCGTACTATTTTTTCCCAAAAAATATGCAAAGCAAAACCCGCATGGACGGCACTGGTCAGAATAATTGAATTCTTGATGCATCAAAAAATGCGTATTAATTCCTAAAATACATCACCCAAATTTCATAAAGATATCTACAGTAGTGACAAACTTATTGTGAAAAAAGTATTTATTTTTTAAAACTTTGACACCCTGTATCTCAAAAGTTTAAATGAGCCCAAGAATCACCCTCTTTATTATTAGCATGTTATTCTGAAACACCCTGTATATATATATATATATATATATATATATATGCCGGGAGACCACGAAATTACTAACAACACTGTAACTTTTTTAAAGTAAGTACTATTAACATGAAATTTTGCACTGATATATGGTTACTTATGAGGAAGATTTTCGCTGTATAAACAATCGACTGTCGTTTCCGGTTTAACCGGAAATGCTATCAACTTTAATATTTTAAATGGAACACCCTGTATATTGATTTATTTTTGAATTCTAAACATAAAATATTTATCATACGCTATGTCAATTCCTGATAGCTTTCGAGAAAATGGCGAATGAAACTTTAAACATTTCAATGAATAATTCCGTTTTTTCGAAAAACAAATGAAGATAGTTCCAATTTAATACTGTAAATAGTGTTTGTTATGCAACTCATTTCTCATCAATTTCAAACGATAAATTCTAGTTTTATTTTAATGGGACGACCTATAAACCTACTCAACATCTAAATCTTCAAACAATTTTAAATACTTTTGTGTATAATATCCTATACCTATATCAAGTACTTTTCCAGATATTTCCAATTGCACTGTTCAATTACCTTGTTAACGCTTATGCTGATAAATGACAAATATTAAATGTCTGATCCAAGGTGGCTGTGAAATAAAAAAACACCACAGTTGCCATTCTTTTATTTACCTTCTAATTTTTAAAGTAGGTACCAGTCCAGAATTATTGTTTTGTTCAATGTACGAATAAAAAAAACAAGCTATTAGAAATTGCAAACGTACTGCTCAAAACTGTTTTTGCAAATGGTGTGTTTAACGTTCTGCGGTCATCAAATATAGGTACTAAGGAAGGACTAGGCTTTTGAATTTCACATGATACTTAATTGCATTCTTAACATATAAAAAAGGAATAAGATGCCCATGATATGTTATCTGTAAGGCTAAGCACATTTTATACTTGGCAGCAATATAAATTGAGTAAAAAAAAATTAGTTAACCTTATAAATATAAATAAACTTACCTGCAAAAAGTTATTTCAAAATGACTGTTTTTTGATGCTTTCACACTCTGTATAACTAATCATTGTTTATTATTTACTATAAAAAATATTGCCACTCTACTTAAATAGGTATTTATTAAGGACACTACTGAGTAGCTTCAACTGTAATTACGCCACAAAACACTAATTTAAATAATATTCAAACATGAAAAATCCTCTTAACTCAACGAAAAACACGTAATAGAACTAAAGCTATATGAGTACCTAATAAAAAAAACAAGAAAAAAAGGTCATCCATAGACAAGGTCTTCAAAACGTTATCCATTAACTTCCATGCACAGCTTGTAAAATGTTTTCCATCTGCCTTGGAGTTATTTCCTCTATCGCCCTTGTAATTCGATTAATAAGGTCTGCACGATTTTCTAATGGTGTTTTGTAGACCACTTTTTTAATGTAGTAATATGAAAAATCTAACGGGGTGAGGTCAGGCGATCTCGCCGGCTATCTGACTGGCCCATTTGTACCTATCCAATTGTCGCCGAATTTTTCTCTCAGGTAGTTAGTCACTACTCTGGAATTGTGTGCAGGTGCCCCATCTTGGTGAAAATATACCTGATTGTAATAAACAATGGGTAAATTGTCCGTAAAATCCTCTATTGTATTTTGGAGGAATTGCAAATAATGTTCTGCATCCAGGAGCTCATCAAAAAAAAATGGGACCTATATTTCGAGTTCCTAGTACTCCACGAGACCTTAACACCAAATCTTTCTTGGAATGCCCATTGTCTTACGAAGTGCGGATTTTCGGTATCCCAATACCTAAAGTTATTGTGGTAATGGATTTGGTAATTAAACGATTTAAAGCCACGCTTACGTAAATTTTTTCGTGCACTTTCGCGGTCAATTCCAATTTCACTGCTTATTTGTCGCATTGATATACTAGGATCAATTGCTAAACAAGTCAGTGTATTAATTTCAGCCTTTTCACTAACCATGAAATTCTCGCCTGGCGGATTCCCTTCCGATTTTAAATACTTTTCCAATCAAGGAAAGTATGACTCTGATGGTTATCGGCGGTTCGGAAATCGCTGTACGTATAATGCTCTGGCTTCCTTGCGATTTTTTCTAATTTCTCCGTATATCATTATCATATCAATTTATTCTTCACGAGTAAAATACGTTTTCAATAATTAAAATTTGGAAGAAAATCTCGAAAAACGTAGTACTTATAATTACCGTTTAACTCTCAAAGCGAACCATCTGCATATTAAAAGAACGATGGCCACATACTTATGTATTGTTTCAAAGCCGCCTTAGATCAGAAATTTAATATTTGTCATTTATCAGTCTAACCGTTAAAAAGGTAATTGCACAGTTCAATTGGAAATATCTCCAAAAGTACTTGATATAGGTATCCGGTATGATACACAAAAGTATTTAAAATTGTTTGAAGATTTAGATGTTGAGTAGGTTTATAGGTCGTCCCATTAAAATAAAACAAGAAAATATCGTTTGAAAGTGATTTTTCACTACGTTTCCGAGTAAATCGGAAGTATCCTAATTGTTACATTAGATGCAATAAGTTGCATAACAAACACTATTTACAGTACTAAATTAGAATTATCTTCATTTGTTTTTCCAAAAAAAAACTGAATTACTCATTGAAATCTTTAAAGTTTCATTCGCCATTTTCTCGAAAACTATCAAAAATTAACATAGGGTATGCATGTTTTATGTTTAGAATTTAGTGTAGAATTCAAAAATAAATCAATACACAGGGTGTTCCATTTAAAATTAAAATATTGAAGTTGATAGCATTTCCGGTTAAACCGGAAACGGCAGTCGATTGTTTATACAGCGGAAAACTTCCTCATAAGTAACCATATATCACTGTAAAATTTCATGTTAATAATACTTATCTTATAAATTACAGCCTTGCCCCAATAAATATTTCCAAACAGAAACAAATAAATAAAATAATACATAATTTATATTTTTTCAATTTTTTTTTTAATTTGGAAATTCCCTCTATTATTCTAAGCGTATAAACTCGTTGGCCGGCCGCGACACACTATCCATGCCTCGCAGCGCGATCTCCAGAGAGGTTTCGTTTCATTTGGAATCGATCACGGCTGGCGGCCCGCGTTGACCTCGTGGTTATAAACGGAAGCGAGTTTTTCCCGAGTGTTCCCGATCAAATTCGCATAGGGGAGCATAGGTAAGATACGGCTTACGTTTTTTTTGGGACAACAGCCGCGTCGAAGAAGGAAACTTAAATATTTTTGTCAGTTGATGTGTTTAATGTGGATCGTGTGATAGGTTCTGGTTACGATTGTATATTTTTATAGATTTTATTTTGAAGATTTTACATTTTGTTTATTGATTTTGTGGTTTAAATTAATGTTTTAAAGAAAGGTAGCCACAGTGTTTTAGAATATTAAGACTTTATAATCCGTTTTCAATTATATTGGCGAGCTGAACTTTGAGAAACGACTCGAATTTAAGACCAGTAGTCGACATTTGTCAAAATTTAAAATTCCAGCAAACAGGTAAAAGCAAAAACAAAGAAGTAAATCGTTATTTTCGTAGAAATATGTACGATTTTAGTGAATACGGCTGTTTGGGGTTTATATGTATTGACCCCCCTGACAAGTTGACCACGAGCCGCCACTGATAAACCGTGTGTCTTAAAGATAAAAAAAATAAATATCCAATATAGTATATTTATAGTTAACAAGAAGGGACTTAATATGGTAAGATCAAAATAAAGAAAATTGCCTATAGGAAATATAGTAAGTAGTCCCTGCCATTAAACAGTTTTTCGGAAAAAAAAATTCAACCGTTATATTTTGATAAGAGTATTCCCCTAATTAAGCACTAGAGCAGCTATAAAATTAGTATTTATTGTAAAACAACAGTAATAACGCAGCAATAAATCAACTTTTTTATGTTTTCGCCTAACATTGATGTAAGTGGAAAAATGCCCAACAAGATACGTATTGTGTGCACAACTAAATAAACTTGATTTTGTGGTTTTAATAATTAGGTTAATGGCATAAAATTTTGTATCTTTTACGCAATTTGTGTATTCATTCTAAAACTTAGCAACACCACGTTGATATTGTTTTTATTTGACTCTACAAATCCCATGAAGAATGCCAAAAAACAAAGAACGGCTATCTATTGATTTCATTTGCATTCTGCTTTGGTAGTGGCAAAATAAACGACTTATTATACGCCGAATATACGATTTAACAAATGAGGACCCCCTGAATATATGCCAGCATTGACGTCTTTCACTACAATTGGGATCCATAAAAAAATATGAACAATTTATTTTCAAAACCAAAAAAAAGGTAGAAAAACTTCATTTAACTAAAAAAGTGCCATAATAAGCAAAAAATAGATTCATATAAGTAATAAAAAACAGAATAATTATAAGTACATATTCCAAAGTGATGGTATCAAAACAGGCCTCTTATAAATAAGAATCTCAAACCATTTGGTGACAATTTATACATACACCTGACAATTTGCTGGATGGTTCTGATTTTAGTATTGAAAATACTATTGGGATCATTATTAAATAAACTTAACATAGCCTGTTACAAATTCGACACCGAAACTGCAATAACGTATTTAGTAAAATAACATGTATAGATCAGGAGTGCCGACGCATTAAATGAATAAATAAAGTAACATTATAATGAGGTAATCGGATTGTCCATGTATGGACTTCGTTAGATATATAATAACTGTGGTATAGATGAACAGATTTTATATAGAAATAAAATAGTCTGTGTAAAATGCGTGTAACTAATTTTAGTACTGAAAATACTATTGGGATCACTTTTATGCAAACTTAACACTGCATGTCGTAACCTTGACAAGGCAAAATCCCGATACCGAAACTGCGATAACCGGTTCAGTAAAATAATACGTATAGATTATGAGTGCGTACGCACTAAATGAATAAACAAGATAACATGATAATATGAGGCCATCGGATTGCCCAGTCATAGATAAAAAAATTTTATATAGAAAATATAGAATACTTTTTATACAAATAAAATAGTCCATTGTTTTGTGTAACAAAATTAAAATTATATTAAAATAAGGTAAATACGGATTGCTAATGCATAGATGAACAAATTTTAGTAAAAACTAAATAGTTCATTGTTTTGTGTATGTGTACAACACAATTTTGAGTCTTATTAGAATAAGGCAGCCATCATTAAATACGTACGGAAATGCACGAAATTATGATTGCAGCCGTTCTCAAAACTTAATTTTTTTTATTATATGTATGTTATATTTGAACCGATTTTTGCCACAAATTATTTATCTAATTTTAACTTTACAAAACGTCCTAGCTTTTCGACTCACATCTTATTATGTAACTTATCAATGGTAAAGAAATTATTAATAGCTACGCATTTTTATCACAGCACGACAGTAAAGAATTCTCAAGTAATAATAAATAAATCAAAATATTAAGTTTTAAGGCCATAGGCAAAGGAATTGCTTACACGTATGTATATTAATCTAACATCTAAATGTAAATGGAATCAGAATTTAATCGCATCCAATGTTTTTTGAAAACATTGGGACAGAGAGAAGACCGACAAATTAAGAAGAAATATAGGGAGGTCTATCATTTTTGACATCATTACAATAGTCACATTTAACCCATCTGATAAATAATATTAAAATGATATAAATGTCACAAGATCTGATGAACAATACCCAAGCTATGAGTTTCCTCTCTAGTTTTTTATTTGGATTGTAATCCTCTTTTTATATATTATAAAATAAGGGTAGTTTCTAGATTGTCACGTTTTTTTATAGATTTTAATAATATTTTTTATATAATATGAAATTCAAGCAATTTATTAATATTACAATGTTTTAATACCCAAGCTTAAGTTTCTAGATTGCCACGTTTTTTTATAGATTTCGTGAATCTTTTTTATATAACATAAAATGTGAGCAATTTATTAAATATTACAGTATTTTAATACCCAAGCTTAAGTTTCTAGATTGCCACGGTTTTTTTATAGATATAAGTTTAATTTGATCTATTTCTTGACCCATCTAATAATAAAATGTACCAATTTAATAATCATAAAAGATTATAACCTTTAAAACAATAAAACACAAAACAAAAATTATAATTTAAAAGTTGTTTCAGGTATTTTCAATACTTAGTATACTTGCGTAAGATGCAAGATCTGTGAATTTTTTATCTTAAAATGTATGTATTCATCAATTTAAAATGTATTTGTCATATTTTCTTAAATATGTTGGTAAATGAAATACTTTTCAGTACTTCAATTACAATTTTTATTTCATATAAGTATAAAAGTATTTTAAATACAAAGTACTTGAATTATTTACAGTTAGTTGATCTCCATATCATACTCAATCGTTTAGATTTGTATGCAAAATCTCTCCACTCTGGGATAAATATAATTATGTCTATAAAGCCCAGCATTTTATGGATTCTTTCTTTACTTTAAACTGATGGCTTTTAGAATATGAAATCGGTTATTGCCATCTACACGGTTTACTACTCGAAGTTTGTGTTTGTTATTATTAGTATTGTATGGATGGATAACAGAAACGTCCATTTTGTCATAATATGTAAATCTCATGTTTGAAGTGTTGGCTTGTTGCACGTAGGTACATTGTTGGTTTTTCCCCCCAAAGATTAGGAAGTTCTAGAATCTAGAGACGGTTTTATAGCGTATTTATTTTTTTCAGTATTAAATTTGCGGGCAACTTTTCAAGATAAAATTTAAATAAAAATCAATATACAAATAAATTGTGTAATAATCCTTTAATTGTTTTTCACCAATATCAAATTAAAACAGCCTAAATATTAAATTTTGGATAAACACAGCTAAACATAAAACACCCGTATTCACTGAAAGGGTTTAAATTTAGACCAGGTCTAACTTGACAGATCACATTTTCAACAATTGGGCAAATAATTTTTCTACATAATGACAGCGACATAAGCGAAACATAACTAGCGAACTAGGAGTTTTAAGTAGTGATGGGAAATCTGGATCTTTTTAAAAGTCCGGGTCAACGGATCTGGGTCAGTTTAAAGACCCGGGTCAGCGATCCGGATCTCGGATCTCTTTAAATTCATTAAAATAGGCGGGCCATATTCGTCATATTAGGCATTAGGTAGGTATGTATGCGTAGCTTCATCCATCTGAAAACTTTGTAAGCATGCAACATCGGTTTTATAGACAGTACTGTCGGAACATTTTTTTTGTTTTTCGCGACGAGTAAAATGAGTGGCGTCCCCACCACTCTAGTTTTTGTTTACAAACTTGTATGCGATTTACAGAGATGCGTTTTAAGTGAAATAATAATTTTTAAAGATATTATACTTTTAACTTACAAGGCTTAAGAGTCTTGCTATAGTGGTTTTGAAGTTGAAGTTTTTTATGTTTCCATTTTTATATATTTATTTATCTACTAATTTATTAATTTATTTCTCAGAAAATCAATATTACATACATGAACTATGTTTTGACTTGTTTTTTTTTTATTATGAAATATAGATTTTTATATTTCTTTTTATTAACAATCACCCTATTATCATCACTAATTATAAGGCCATCTGAACTTCAATATACACATCACACAAAAAAAGTAGAGATTTAAATCTATTATCTAATCCACACAACATAAATCTAAGTTTTAAAACTGGTGTAATATGATGTTTTTACGATGATTTACGAAGTCAACAAGCTGATCAACCCCAAATTAAATTTTTACACGAAATCCGAATTAAGTAAATTATAGTTATTGAGATATTTTACAGGGTATCCCATTTTCAGCACTTTTGCGGGTAAAGGGAGATTCTTAAAGATAGAGGGTTGCGGTTTTTGCGACAGTGCTACATTTTTGTGAAATTAAGGATGGCACCAGCAGATTATTATAGTCTTTTTGGTTTTTGAAATACAGGGCGTTTTCGAAAATGTTGCATTTTCAGGCACCCTTCGTATCCCAGCTGTCTGATAACTTATCAAAAAGGCGAAAACTGTTCCTTATATGACTTTTTCCGCATGATTCAGTGCTGCTTTCAAAATAAGTATACGGGGTCAGGTCAAACAGTTATCGAACCCTACTTAATTTATTTAAATGGCACTCCCTGTATATTATTCTTTATATTTATTTTATACATACATGTAGTATTTTGAAAAACAAGTTCAAAATTCGAGATTGTCTAAAATATTCTTTTGTGTCCAATAAAAACTTTGCAGTTATGTCAGTTTTTGATCATTAATGAAATATTTTTGCTGTTTTGGTGTTTTTATCTAACTATATACTATATTTAATTTACTTTTTTTACAATAATGGCGGTCTGCGAAAATTATGAAAAGTATATTTTGGTTTGTTTCATACAATCTAATGAAAATCTCCAAGAAGCTTCGGAATTATACAGGGTTAGTCAGATGTCTGGACACGGTCAAAAACCACTTAACCGATCTGAACCATATGTGGTGATTCGGCATTACCGAATTCCCCTGACCCTTTGGTGCATAATACAATGTTGTCAGATTTTCAGTCTTTCGGCAAACTAATCTGACTTTTTTTTCCAAATCAAATGATAGCGTGATTTATTTCTCGTATTATCCTTAGTATAACTCCAGAATTGCAAACTTTTATCTTGATTCGTTAAATGTTAAATTTATTAAATGTTTTTAAAAATATATCGACAATTTAGGAATTAAAAACCCAAAACTAAAATAATTTAATGATTAATAGGATGTTGAAAATGTTATCCTTTCACAGCTTGACAGTATCATATGCGGTCAATAAATTCTCGAATACTATTTTCGAGCCATTCCGGGGGGTATTCTTTCTATTTCAGCTCTAGTCCTTCCTATTAGATCTTCAAGGTTCTCGGGCTTCGTTTTGTACAGGGTTGTTTTTACGTGACCCCAAAAATTAAGTTAAGAATTAAAAAAGATGTTTTGAATTAAATTAAAAAGTATTACATCTTTAGTATGATAATTACTTATATGATTTTGATTTTAATTCATTAGAGCCATAGCTTAATATAGCCGAATGCGGTGTTATCGTGCGGATCCAAAGGTCAGCAACATTATGAATCAAATCAGAAAACACAGTGAATACCAAAATGTTGTGTGATTCCTTTTTCGAGCTATTAAATCTCGATGGGCTATTTACAAATATACAGGGAGAAAGAAAATAGTTTTTTATATTACGCAATATTATTAAGATAGCCACTTAACATTATTTTATATATTAAATACCGAGGGACTAAATAAGAAAATTCGCTAAATATGTATTTGGTTAAAATTTTTTGGTCGGCAAAAACAAAAATACACAAAATGGCAAGCGCCTTAATAAAGTCGGAAGGCGGTGGAACAATCAGGATATGTTCTGTTTATACAGCCACTTAATGAAAGTGAGATTTTTTATCAATCACCAAAAATTATGAGCCCCGCTTGACCTAAAAATCTAACCACTTATACAGTGTCATTTATTTAAATGCGGGCCACCCCTGTGAGAAGAAAACTTGTTTTTTTTTTGTATTGTGATAACAAAAAATTTTATTTTGTAAAAATATTATACCTTTTGTTAAAAACACAAGATAATTAGTTATTACTTTCCTCGTGAGATTTTTTCAGATCTTTACTTTTAAGGGTCCCTAGATGCCGGAAAATATGTTTTCTCAATTCCGTCTATCTGTAGAAATGTCTGATGCGGGATAGCTAATCTATCCGATTTCTTCAAATTTCAGTCTAAAATTAAGGGCCATGCATGCGAAAAATACAGGTTATATGTATATATACATATATATATATATATATATATATATATATTTATACATATATAAATATATACATATAATATATACATATAATATATATATATATATATATATATATATATATATATATATATATATATATATATATATATATATATATAATAATAATATATATATATATATATAAAACTCATGTCCATTTTCCCGTAATATTTCATCTACGGCATATATTGTTGGTTTTTTAATAGATTTTGTCATTAAAAGAAGTTCTAGTTTCAGCATAATAAAGGTAAAAGATTTTGTTTTTGTTTTATTAGCCAGTCATAAATATCACTTTTTCTTCTCTTCCAGGATGAAGTAGGTTGTTATTTAAGATTCTTGAATGATAAGATGCATTGTCCAGAATGATTAAAGACGGAGCATCTAAATTTGGAATCAGTTGTTCTTTTAACCACTTTTCAAACAGTTCACAGTTCACAGTTCATATTATCATAGTAGTCCATACTTTTGGATGTTGAAGAAAACAGTAAACTTCACCTGGGAGAAATCCTGTTGAAAAACCTGCTTGCAAAATGATGAACCGTTTTCTCCTCCCACATCCCTTTTTTCTCTTGACACTTTTTACGGACTCATCCTGCCAAGATTTCGAACCACTTCCATTAGAAAATATCCAAGTCTCGTCTAAAAATATACCACTTGCAATATGTGGCAACTCGCATAAAAATCTTCGATTACAGTTCTTTTTATATCGAAAACCCAACATTTTTATTAATTTTGACAACGATTTTAGTCCAATTTCCAATATGCCTCGATTTTTTAAAGCTTCTTTTAAAACTTGAAAGGTTATATTAGTTTTTGATATGTATAAATCGTAAATTGCATCACGAACAACCATTTTTACATTGTCACTTAAGTCTTCTGTCTTTGGCTTTTTTCGTGTACATTTCTTAATCTTCTTCGGTAGTAAATTATGCTTTTTTTCATGCACAATTTTCTGCACAGTCCTTATACCGATTCCCAGAGCTTTTGCTACTGTCTCCTGAATATTGACCGTGAATTTTCATTTTCGTAATATTTTATTAGATTTAATACCATTTTTTTCGCTTGTGGATGCAAAAAACCCGAAAATTGTTTTCTATTATTCATTTTATCACTGACTGCTCAATCTGACTTTGAAGTGACATCGATCAAAGATTTTTGCAACTGCTGGTATTTATATGTTTATCCTCTTTTCTTCATATGAAAATATCATAGGTCTATCTAATTCATCTTCCGGATTTTATGCGGAGGATATGATTACATGTAATAAAAGAAAAACAAACTTAAAAATTGTTATAAATCGTATGACCCGCACGATAACACGGCTTTTGACTATTCCTGCTAATTCTATACAAAAGAAAAATTTTAGAAAATCTCGAATTTTGAGTTTGTTTTTCAAAATAACTGCATACATATATATATATATTTTTGGAAACCCCACATTATTCTTAAAAAATATAAATAATAACATACAGGGTGTCATGTTTAAAAAATAAAGTAGAGTCCGATAACTTTTTTAACCTGACCCCGTATACCTATTCTAAAGGCGGCACTGAATTCTAGGGAAAACGTCACGTAAGGGACATTTTTTGCGTTTTTGATAAGTTATCAGATGACTAAGAAACGAGGGGTGCCTGAAAATACAACATTTTCAAAAACCAAAAGTGCTATGAAAATTCTACTGACGCCATTATCCAAGAAAGTAGCACCTGTCGCGAAAATCGCAACCTGCTATCTTTAAAAATAAGGGAGGTAGCCAGCAAAAATGTCGAAAAAGCGATACCTTGTACACTACACCTATATCACAAGACGAAAACTTTTTCATAAAAAAAGTATTTAATTTCCTAATGTTTTTGAAGCTTTTCACTCTTTATATGTTGGCCGGAGGAAAACCCGGCACCCTCCTGGTGAATAAATTCAAAATCCGAAAACTTCAGGTCAAAACCCTCATTTTTAGTTGCAATTATATTTAGATGAAAATTATCTTTGATATATTTTTCAGAAGTTTCGACACAAAAATCACCAAAATATTTTTTTTTAGTTACCATATAATTATTATGCCTCTGTCCCTCCTCATTCGCCAAAAATTACTCTTTATTGGGTTTCAAATATAAAGACTAATAATGGCACCTTGTGGTGAAGTCGTCAGAATGTAATTATAGGTCTGTATAAATTCCTCTTGTAGTGCATTTATCTATATTTTGACTAGATGGCGCCAATAATATTTCAAATTGGGGAATGTAAAGCCAATTTAAATTTTAAATCGAAGGCGTTATCCAGGTTATCCTCAAACTTTGGTATGAATAAGCTTTAATAATAATAATTGTTTGTATTAATCTCTATACCTACCACCTGACTAAAAAAGGAAAAACAATATCGTATATTATTATTCTTACAATTCAAGGTTTTTCTGTAAAGATATTTCCATGAAGATCAACTTGACCAGTGTATAAAATGTATGGCCTTTTTTCTGTATGCAGCGGCATAACCAGCGTGGTTTTGAGTTTGCCAATCTCCTTTTAAATCAAATATTTTATATTAGCTGAGAAAATTAATTGAAAATGGCAATAAGTAATTTAAAATATTAAACCTTGAATGCTATATATTATTGTTAACTAAGATTAAAAGGCAATATCTAAAGCTCGCCTCCAACAACGTCTGGTTCCTATATATAGTTTAGTGTATATACAGGAACTATGATTCAGGAATTTTTAGCAAAATATACCTACGTTATGCCAAAGATAAAGACCGATTACTTATTCTTCAAATAGACAACCTATCGTATAAATAGCCATATCAATCGCTCGTGTCGCTATTTAATCCTAATATTAGTATGCCACAATATTTGGCTCGATGTTTTAGTATTTTTTTACGTATAAACTAATAAAATCTTAACTCCTACAAATTGAAACCTATTTATTTCAAACTGTTATTTTTAACAACCTATTATTAAAGAACCTTTAATTTTTTCTAAAGATTTTTCAGATTTTAAATTTTTCTTTAAATAACATAAATTCTATTATGAAAAATCGACATATAAATGAAGCAATGAAAATTTCCATCGCACATTGTTTCATAACTATAATTATCACAATACCAAAATTATGCTTTAAATACACAAACCAGTATCGCGGACTGGGACGCGATATATATATATATATATATATATATATATATATATATATATATATATATATATACATATATATATATATATATGGAAAAACGCTCGGATCCGTCGATTTTTGTTTTGAGAGGGAACTATTTTTCAGCTTTTTTCTTCCCCGTAGCTTTAATCCACTAGCTGGCAAAGAACAACCCCCAAAATTTAAATAGGAGAGAGGGGTGCCCTCTCCTATATAAAGGTCCATAATTTATTATTTTGAACCACAACGAAATGACAGCTTGTTAAAATTTGTTAGACATTTCTAGGTGTGGATACAATATTAGAGTTTTTTACGTTATTATGAAAAAAATTAAAGAAGTCTCGGACCCGTTAATTTCTGATTCGAGGTGGAACAACTTGTCCCCTTTTTTCATCCCCGTAACTTCCAACCCCCTAACCGGGGAAAGCAAAATCCCTTGATTTTGAATAGGAGTAAGAGGTGTTGGGAAACCTCATTTTGAAGATCTTATCGAATACTATCTGACCCTAAAATTTCTCGTAAAAATTTTCATCGATAACGAAATGAGAGCTAATATAGTAAAAGAGGCAATGCGGAATTTACCTCGACGGATTATTCATATCAGACTGCATTTGGAAAGTATGTATGTGTATGTTTGTTAATTTTTTGTCAAAAAAAAGTTAATTTTTAGTAGAATTAAAATGGAGTATTCCATGGACGAAAGGGTGGAAATTATAAAATTGTTTTTTAAAAATAACGACTCTGTGCGAGTAACATCGGTTTTATTTAACGAACATCCCCTGTTTACGTTTTATATCTGGTTGCCAAATTTGACGTTACTGGTTCCGTCGGAAATAAAAATAGGGTGCATGAAAGAGACGAAGCGAGGGAAGTGACTGTTTTAGATCATGTAGCAATGGATCCGACTCTTAGTACTAGGAAATTGTTCGACGTATCTGGTGTATCAGGCACAACAATCAGGAGAATCATTAAACAACATAAGTGCAATCCTTTTAAGATACGATTAATTCAGGAACTAAACGAGGATGATTTCGATCGCCGACTCCAATTCTGTGAAGTGGTCAGTGGAATTATTAACAATAATCAAAACTTTATGTTCGATATCTGTTTTTCGGATGAGTGTTCATTTTACCTTAACGGCATTGTAAATAGGCATAACTGTCGGCATTGGTCAGATCAAAATCTAAGACTATTTCGTGAAGCATCCCCAAGAATTAAATGTCTGGGTGGGTATTTATGGAAATCACATAATCAGCCCCTTTTTTATACCCGGTAATCTCAATGGCGAAGTTTATTTGGAATTATTAGAGAATGCTGTTTATCCAGCCCTCGTACAAGTATTGGAGAATGAAGAAGACCATCATACGGTCATCTTTTTCAACAAGACGGCGCATCACCTCATTTCGTACAACCTGTACGACAATTTTTAGATGAAAATTTTCTTCAAAGCTGGATTGGAAGAAGGGGACATATTGAGTGGCCACCCAGCTCACCTAATCTGGATGCAATAGACTTTTTTCTCTGACATCTAAGATTTATGCCACCATGTATATATAAATATATGGATTATAATTATTTCGATTAATTCCAGAAGAAAGAGAGCTAGCCAAAATGTTAAACAGAAAAGTTTTAGAGTTTTTAGAAATCTATTGAAATGAGGAAAAAAATATTACAAAACCAAAGGTACACTTTTAAAGATGGAACACCCCGTTCATTATATATGCATCAGATAGGCCACTTTTTGCTGATTTTTTGAAATTTGAGTAAAACCTTGCGATAAGTGTCTGCACTATGTAATATAGTTTTTCGCCACTCTCTCTCTCTCTCTGACATGTACTGCCTCTTATGGCATGTTTTTTTTGAAATTCAAGGTCTTTAAAAATAAAAAAATGTAGGTATTAAATTCAAACTCAAATTTACTTTATTGTTAAAAGAACATATGGTTTTTGTAAAAATACAATTATTACAAATATCGTGGCTAAAACACTAGAATGTAAAGCCAAAATCCCAAAAAGAAAGTGAACAAAAAGTAGCTCTTGGAAAAATAAAATAAATAAACATACACTATAAACTATTTAACTATATATACAAAAGATATAAATATAACCATAATAAAATCCGCCACTAAATATATAATGTAATAAAAGAGACTTAAAGTATGTTGTAATATGCTTTTGCATCCAACCCACTTTGACTTTGTTCTTAAACAATTTACGAGATTCTATATTTCTAAATATTTGTAGGAGGTGGTTATACATTTTTTTACTTTCATATAATTATTGAATAATAATGTATAATAATTGAATGTTTCACTAAGGTTGTTCTGGGGATAGGAGGTTTAAATTCTGTTTAGTATTAAAAGCCCTTTCAGTTGTTAAATTTCCATGTTTTTTTTATGTATAAGAGATACAGATTCGAGTATTAAAATGCAAGTAAGTGTTAAAATTTTATAGCTCACAAAAAGTGGATACATTAAAACTAAGGTGATTCGCACCACACCATTTCTTGATTAAAATCGGATCTTTTGAGATATTTTCTTTCAATAGCTAGGTCTTCATTTATATTTCGCCAGACAATGGTCGTGACGTCCGCGAAAAAAGTGTATTGGAATATTTATAATCAGCAATAGATCCAAAAGTTTTTTTCGGCTATGAATATAATTTTTTCTAGAATTATTATGTTTTTGAAAAGAGCCACTTCGTATTTCTGTGACCAGATAGCAAAACAAATGTCCTATTTTTCTATAAATAGGGTTGTTATCGGCAAAACGTTATATTTTATAGAAAGGTTTAATAAAAATGTTAACAATAAAGTAGAAACGTTTGTTTAAACCAATAATTTTTGGAGATGATTAAAGTTAAAAATTGCTCTGTTGCGAAAACAGGACATATTAGGTTTTGCAATCTGACCACTGAATTTTTGTTCTGCATAAATGAAGGTATCAGGCAGCGTGCCGTTCTTGAATTATTCATCATCAAAATGGTTTAATTACGTTTGCGCAATCTATACCTTCTTTGTAAAGAAATGTAATAATCTCACTATTAAATAAGTAGAACACACATGGATCAAAATGATACATATTTCGCAGTTTACGTTCTTTTTTTATATTAGAAGCGTTATTTATTTAATGAAGGGTTAAGCAACCATTTTCCAATGCAATACATTTTCGTTCTCCAAGTATCCAAAAATACAAAAATTATGACATATTAAATGGAGAATCGTTAAAATTTAAGCACTTTCATTCTGCCTTCTACCTATTTACTACAAGAATTATTATATATAAGGAAATTGTGAATTTTTATGTATCAAAAATCGTTAAATTCGGCGGTAACAATTACCCAAAAATCTCTATCATGGGCGTCGTTTGAGCTGTGAGTTGAAAAAAAAAACCTTGGTTAAAAATACTTATTAAAAATACATTAAAAAAAATAAAATCGGAAACAACATCGATTGGACTATTTGACGTGACTGTTGCTCTTAGAAAGTTTGTTTCGTTCAAGAGACTTATAAATTCGTTAATATGACCAATTCCAACTAAATACACTGTGAAATACAATCTTATAGGTAAATAAACCATTTAAGAAATAATAATTTTGTTTCGGGATAGCCCTATAAGAAGAAATCTTGTAACAAATATTCCTCACGTTGGACATCAAAATATAAATTTTTACGGATGTTTTCAGAGTTTTTTTTGGAGATAAGAACAACTTTAGAAAACATATTGTCAAACCATTAATTTAATTCACCGACTAGGACAAAAGCTAATTCAGTTTTCTCGTCTGTCGTTAAATCATATCTAGGTATTCGGCACTAATTACCTCTTTTAAATCTCGTTTTTCCGAAGATTCTAGTAATTGTTTTTCTTTATGTCTACTTCATCCAAAAACATAAAAATAGTGATCGGTTGACACGAGATTGACCAGAGATATAGTTGAAAAATACGGTTTAGAAAATTTTGAGGCTGAGCATACAACGTGGTTGGCTACATGGAAATGTAAGGAGCTATCTGAATGTGACTTAGATTTCAGTGAATTATTATCAAACGAATGTGAGTTTTATCCGTGCCTTTAGAAATGCTTCAAAATTTTTTTGCCACTTCCACCAACTACTTGCTCTATCGAACGATCGGTTAGTACTTTAAGACGGGTAAAAACATGGTTGCGGTCAACAACAACTGAAACTATATAGTTGTAGACCCTTTTCGTTCCGAAAGGAGAAATTTAAAATTTCTATTTTCTTAAGAAACTTACTTAAAAAAAACTTTTCAGTGTAATAATTATTTACTTATGTGATTTTATAACCCATTAAACTTAAGTTTTAAATTTTATTCTAAATTGTGTTGTGCAAGCGTTATTCTTTTAGTTTTTTTGCAATGCGATGTTAAGTTTTTATTTTTTTTTAGTTTAAAAGTTTAAGTTTCTTATGTTCCTCTTTTTTACTATTTATTTTACTTGTTTTGTTTTGCTGTCCGCTCGAAAATTATGTTCCTGTTATGTAATGTTTTAACTATTTTTTTTAATAAAATATATTAAATTAGATATGTTATTGCCCTCCCTCCTGAAAAATATCGTAACGATGCCCAGGGTAGCATCATAGATATATTATTAGGATAATGGATTGGGCTTTGCTACGCTTCAATGAATCCAACGCAGCACCTGAGAGATGGAGCTAATTAGGGCTGAACCATTAGTTGCGAGAGAGATGGAGCTAATAAAGGCAAAAATGTTTCTCTCTCTCTGGGTTTTTCCCCTTTATTATATCTACCATCTCCCTCGCGCGTTGTAGTCAAGGAAAAACATTGCACATATGTGAAGATGCCAGTCCATATAACCTATGATATCAAGTATCACATTGTAAGAACTAGGTATTCTGGATTTTACATTTTTTTAACTTAAGACGAAAACCCGAGAAACTTATGTCGTATAGAACAGATTAAAAGAATAAGATTTTTAGATGAAGCACTGTTAGCCCAAAAAATATTTTAAAAACTAGCTAAAATCGCGACAGTTTTCAGTATATTACAAAAAAAGATATTAAAAATAAAAGATATTATAATGTTGTCAAAATGCCTTGAATAGCTTGATTTCTAAAGAAGTGATAAAGATTAAAATTGTACCGTCTCTTGTGATATGGCTTTAACGACCATGTCGGACCTCGACGCTTTACCTGGTACTAACCCGGTGCCCATCCTATAGAAATTAGCAAATTTCATAAGCTAATTGCAGCGCTGAAAAGGAGAAACAAAGGATATAAGTAAAAAAAAAAGCCAAGATCCTGTCTGGTAACTAGGTAGATGAATTTTTAATGGATGCTCCAGATAACCAGTTTTTAATAATGAAGATAGCTCTTCTTTTTGGTGTAGCAGGTGCCTGTAGAAGTAAGGAGTTAGTTGAATTGACGATGGAAAATGTAACTGATTTAGATCACTCAATTATTATGGTTAATATTAAAAATACCAAAAACAAAATTGATAGAAATTTCACTGTTAAAAATTCAGGTAGCAATACTGTCAACTTTACTGAAATCTACCGAAAGTATGGCTTTAAGAAAAACTGAGACTCCTCATTTGCGATTTTTCGTTCGTTAACAAAAACAGTCAATGTAGTACGCAGCCAGTTGGTAAAAATACGTTTGGAAAACTACCCCAGAAATTCTTAAATCTAGCAAATCCGTCATTATGTACTAGTCATTGTTTTCGACGAACATCTGCCTCTTTATTAGCTGACGCATCTGTGGATATTTTAAAAAGGCTTGGAGGATGGAAATCAGCAGCCGTCCCCGGGGTATTTTTGGACATGGGGATGTGAATACATTCCAAAGAGCTTCAAGAAACTCTTCTAGACAAGGTTCTAACGAAGTACCTAGAACTGTCACATGTAATTCTACAAGTAGTGTTATTTAACATACTGTCGACGAAACAAATCGATTATTTAATATTGTAAATTGTACTAATGTAAATGTTCATCTAAATATAATTAAATAAATTTATTCAATTTAACCCTTTTTTTATTAGGTGTTTCTAAGATACGTTTTAGTCCCTTGAGACTAAATGAACCTCTTTAGTTCCTATTAGGCGGAACTAAAGGATATACTTTAGTCTCGAAAGTAAAAAAATAATATTATTATAAGATACATTTTTAACAAGAGTTCTTTAAAAACCTTTAAGTAAAATAAACTGTAAAATTTATAATAATATAATATTGTTTATTCTGTGTTCAATTTCAACATAATTAAAGTCATATAGGATGTTTATAACCACGCACCTAGTGCCTCACAAAGTTAAAATCCATTATTTTGCTTTTTGCAAAAAATTGGTTTATCCATGATTTTTTTAATAATGGGTTTGTTTGGAGGTAATATTAACCGTGAATCCGAAATACCTAATCTCTACAAATGCCCCGTAATTTTAAAATATGACAGTAGATACTAGAAATGCAGATTCGAAAACTAAAAAATCGCCCAAACAAAATGTAATCACCGATTGCCCAAAATAAAATTTAAATGAGTACCTCTTAAATTTTCCATCGCTTAACTATCCTGCTTCTTGATCAGCAGTTTTCATTTTAAATTCTATAACCATATTCCCACTAACTTTAAATTCATTATAAAATGTTGGGAATTGCCGAGTAAATATGGCTTTAAAACAAAGTTCAAAAAACATCATTGAAAGAAGACTATGTCAGATATCTGTCACCTACCCATCTGTCACAGCTATTCCCAACTTGTAACCACTTAAGTATTTAAAATTACTAATAAAAATTATACCGACAAAATAACCTGTAGGAAAAAAATCGAAGTCAACTGAAATCATGTTTTACTGTAAATGATTCATAGGTAGGCAGCTATTTCAGAAGCTGTTTAAAAAGAACTATATGAAACATTTTATAAAATATGTACCTAATTTTTGTTTATAGATCCAACCAAAAGCATCTACCAAAGTACTAAGAATGCCGCTATATTTTATACTGGTAAGTTATTTAGAATATTTAGATCTCTACTTAATGTTGTATGTTTAACTTTACTCTATTAGATTACGAAAACACTGTAACGTCATGTTTTTATCTAAGGAATGGCGCTGGGTTCCCTTACCTCCTTTAGTTTAGGCCGGGCTAGGTTGGTTACTTTTGCTCAAATCAGGGCTTACACAGGCTCACAAAATCCGTTTTACATTTTGATTATCTGGAAGTGTTAGCCTCCAGTTTAACTTAGCCCGTGGGGGGTTTAAATCAGGGCCAAAAGTTCTGTCAAAAGCTCTACGACTTGCTAGGTAAAAGAAATTGTTCACTACAACAATTTTTGTGTTATATAACATTATGTTATCATTGTTACTCATCAGTTAGAGCAAAGAAAGATTTAAAGTTTTTGTATAACACTCCCTAACTTAAGAATATATTATGAAAATTGGAAATAAGGCATGAGGGGCTAAGTGCCAAGAATAGCGAACATATGTTTTTATGCTAGAAAGAGTCAAAATATTTTTGTCTTTTTTTATGGGGGCGGGTCATATATCATGCTTTTTGTATAAACCACTGAAAATTTCATTGGAATACATCTTCAAATATTTTGCCACTACCCCGGCTCTGTTTTACGACCGATTGAATTAGTTAATAGAAAAATCTGTTTTACAAAAAGTGGAATAAAGCCGGGAAAGATGTAAAAAAACAGTGGAGACTTCTAAACAGCATGCTAAAAAAGACAAAAAGGGAAACAAACAACATCGCAATGAATAATCCGGAAGTGATAGTCAATGATATTAACAAACATTTTGCAAAGGTGGGAAACAGAATTGTTGAAAATATTAATCTTAAATTAAAAACAGTGGTTTTAACTCAACATTCAGGGAAATCTGTCTTTCGAATTAACATATATATGAGCATGTACATTTGCATATTAGTACATTTTAACTACTTCCTGTAAAAAAATATTTTATCGTAAAATAGCAAATGGCGAATGAGCCGGAAAAGTTGCTAGCTTTAAAATGACTAAACTAGAAATAAGACACAAAGTCTCGGTCTCAGTCAAAAACAGCGAGACTGACTGAGACCGAGACTTTGTGTCTTATTTCTAGTTTAGTCATTTGAAAGTTGGTCTCTTAGAGAATATGGACGCTTTCTTACAGTTTGCTAGCTTTAGTCTAAATTTATTTCTGCGAAGAAATAAGCAGTGGAGCAAATGAAGTGGCCTATACTTATGAAAAGTATAATCCGGCACTACTTCGGTCACTATTTCGAAAAACAGTGACCTAAATCGTGTAGAATAGCCCCGATCACTCACTTATAGAGAAGTGCCAATTCTCAGACATAAAACATTATACATATAAAGAGGTTTATGGATTAATGGGTTCATTAAGGTGTAAACTGAGAGAATCAGTCAAATTGCGTGGACGACTTCAAATGGAAACGTCCGCTATTTGTTCATTCGTTTATTCGCATCAAATCTTGTGTTTTTGTATGGATGAAATACTCATCCATTCGTTGATTGGTCCATGCGTTCGTTCATATGAATTGACGAATCGAACCGATTAGAGAGTAGCGGGCTGAAGACTGTTAAATAAGCTAAAAAAATACGATTTTTCACTTTCTGCACTCTTGGAAGCTATGCAAAAATTCGCCAAAGCTGTAGAGTACTTTTCTTTTTTTTTATTTTATAACAAAGAAAATAGCGGAACTCGATGCAATAGTTTCGGAGGTATGGTGGTTCAAAGTTGGTCAAATATATGAAAAAAATGCTTAAGCATAGTTACAGCTTGTGCAATCGTTCCCAGTGCCTTGTGCGAGAAATATTTATTATTTAGAGGATATTATTAAAAGCAGACTTAGCCATGTACGATATGTCATGAGTAAAAATGTAAAAAGTATTGGAGATAGGTGTAAAATTAACTATAGTTTTCAATCGATATATCTCAGAAAGTAACGTATTTAGGAAAAAATAATCACAATCATTTTTGTACAAAAAATCCTAAAAAAACTTCCTTGTTTTCTACTTTTCCTAAGGTCCGACCTAAAAATGTCTCTGCTTCCTGGACTATAAAATCATAGCCAAAGCTGATTAGATCTTTGCATATTATAGTAATCATTGTTAAAAATATTTCGTCAACGCATTTGCAATAAGAAAGTTAAGATAATGGTACAAGATTAATAATCGATTAGACGGGTAAATGATCCCTGAGTCAATGGCAAGAAGTGGCAGACTGCACTGTTTTGTCTACTATATTTATTAGTTGCATTTGATGAACTCCCAAAAAAATAAGACATACAGTTGTACATGAAGCTGAAGTAATAATCTATATTAGCAACTTTGCTTTGTTGTATATGATATCGAAATCAAAGTATGGAGCTATTATCAAACAAAAACCTTTATCTCAAGTAAAAATTCCATAATTATCTTTTGAACTAATCAATCTTAATAGAATAATAGAGATAAGTGCTTTAAATAGGTCATAGATAGAAAAAAAAAGTAAAATTAGTTTTAACTAGAAATTCCCCTCGTAATAAATAAATCAGTTTGACAACAAAAGAGGATGTTATCATAATTCTGGTATCAAATACTGACCCCAACGATTTTAAGGAAAGACCACAAGTAACCTTTCCCCATGTATGGTTACACAGACAATCACTAACGACAGGACTTTGAATCCTATACGGCGCCCTCCAATCACAACACTTTGAGAATGCGCGCGTCAGTGCTGCTAACAGCTGTTTACAAAATTACTGACAGGGAATTTCGCTTTTACTGGCAATTACTGTCAAAGTCGAAATTCGGCGTTTAGGAATGGTAAAATTAAAAAATGAATATCGATGTATTTAACTTAATAACATTCTATAAATATAGCTAGCATTTATTAATAAACTTTACTTCACTATTAGTGAAGTACATTTTATTTCGAATTAATCTAAAAATAAAAAAGAACAAATAAAAAATTAAAAATAATTACGAAAGAAATAAATATTAATCAGTTTATATAAGTACTTAACTAAATCAGATGTATTGCTTAACTCTTGAATTAAACAAAAAAAAACACAAAACCATATTAAACAAAAAATCATTGTAAGAGTTATAATGTCTTATTTTCTTTTTTGGCTCATATAGCACTGAAAAGTTTATCACAAAATACCTAACTAAATAAATACACGTACTGCTTAAATTCTAAACCTGACAAACAAAATACAAAAAATAAATTGGGGTAAATTTCAGCACCATTTTTTAGATTGAACACTTTTAACCAGTACTGTTCCGCTGGGAAATTACTATTTAAATCTAAACTAGAATGGTTTAGCAGCGCATGACTAGATACACAAGTGGCTCAAGCAGGAAAATGCAGTAAGCACTAGGAGTGAATTATAATATCGAATAACGATTTCGCGATATTAAGTTGAGATATTTTAAAGGAAAAACATATTCCGTTATTCTACATCAAAACTTCAAAAATGAAGAATAACAAATGTTGTCAAATTACTGGCATAGAGTGAGTACTGGCAATATTACAGGCAAGTGTCCTTATTACTGGCAAATTGGCAGTCCTGGCGCGCGTATTCCAAATTTGATTTTCAATGATTTGACGTTAGCCTAGCTTGTGATTTTATGGATTTAAGGATGGTTTATAGCTTTAATCACGGTTTTATCGACGATTCTGGCCTATCCTAACGCTAACGGGATAGACCCACCTAACAATATAGGTTTTGTTAAAAAAATCCTTGTTTTAATATAGACCCGGAATTTTGTCAATTCCTCATAAAATTGCCGCTCTATTCTGCATTTCCTTTACAGCAAACCTAACAAATCCTAACCTACCCTAACTTAAAGACAAAAAATGATTCACATTTTTATTAATTAAAAGTTTTGCTAAAAAAGTCATCGCCTGAACGGAGATTCGTACAAACATGCGATGCATCCAAAGTCGAGAACCTACCACTGAGCCAGGAAATTCACATTGAATATTCAACAAAACTGGTTTATACTCTGTAGAAATAAACGACGGACTAATAGGAAGAACATTGAATTCGATCTTAATTAGGTAGTTTGTCCCAGTGGCGTATTCAGGGAGAGGTTTGGGGTTATCTTCCCCCAGAGCCGGAGTCTAAAATTTAAGTATAAACAGTTATGAAGCTTAGCAATGTATTTTATTTTATATCGATAAGCTCCCTAGGATTAATTTAGTTGGCAACCCTGAAATAAGCCTTAGTTGATCAACACCGCGGCCAAAAGGTTGAAGGAAAAGTAAAAAAACCCAGAAGCCATTTCTGGCGATACTAATGGTTACTTCAACAAGGAAATGTAATTAAATTAAAATAATACGTACTGATTCATCACGGCCACTAGATTGGAAACCAATCTCGCACCAACAACACTGACCACCAAACTAATTGGTCTCCAGGGTGTTAGCTATTTCGGCGATACACGAAGAAAAAGATACTTGTGTGTTCCTTTAAAATTGTTGCGACTTCAAGTCTTTAAAGTCATTGATTGAACACGTTACCTACTCACTATACAAGTTATAAGTAAACATTTATATTAGTAATTTCTTGCAACCCTTAAAGTAAAATCTACCAAGCTGCAAATTTAAAATCTAGGCCAGGGGCAGATCCAGGCGGAGGAAAGGGAGCATTAAAGACCTTGGCAAATGCAAATAAGTATTATAAAAAAAATATAAGAAAAATATGTATCAATAATTGTAATTATTGCTACTAATTAACATAAAATCTCTAAAACCAAATATAAATAATAATTTAACAATAACCGCGGCTTTTTTAGAAACTAACAAAAATTATATTATTTTTCGTAAAACTTTTCGTCGCAAGGCAGGGAGGCAATTGCTCCATTGCACCATCCCCCTTTGATCCGCCAAAGATCTGGACCTTACACTTATCGAAATCGTTTTGTAATAGCACAGAATATACTGTGCTACTTTACTTCTACTCACTGCTTCACTACCTGCCTAGTTATCTAAGTAGAAGATAGCAATATATTCGAAGTTTGGAGAAGCTGTTGCGAGGCTTTATATGAAGATGATGCCGAACAAATGCCACTGCAACCGAATTATAAACCTGAACCAACGATACTCTTCTAAGAGGTAGAGCCGGCTATTCTGAAGCTGAAGACACACAAGGCATCTGGTGCAGATGGGATAAATGCTGAGACGCTTGGAGATAATAGCAAGGACATTATTCTCAAAATATGCCAAAGAGTGTGGGAATCTGATGTATGGCCCAATGATTGGATCAGTTTTTGTACCTCTCCACAAAAAAGGACCCACCAACAACTGCCATAACTTCATATTACTTGCAATAATTTCTCATGCCAGCAAAATACTGCTTTACGTCATCCAAAATAGATTACAACACTATATATATCATGGCCAATACCTCCAGAGCAAGCTGGCTTCGACAAAGGTCGAGGCACAAGCGAACAGATTTTAAATCTGAGGCAGATTATAGAAAAATCTAGAGAATTCTATGTTCAGGTGTATTCGTGCTTTGTAGACTATCAAAAGGCTTTTGACAATGTAAAATGGGATAAACTATGGAGAGTACTATTAACGATGGGTGTGTCAGAACATCTCGTCGTCGTTGTACGGGGGCTAAACGAAAAAAATAGTACGCGTGTTAGAGTTGATGGATCTAATTAGTTACCATGTATTGTACGGAAGGGGATTAGACAGGGTTGCTTTCTGTCACCTCTATTATTTAACATTTACCGGGAATATATTATGAGCATGGTCCTTGATGATTGGCATGGCAATGTTATGATGTTAGAATAAGTAACCTAAGATTTGCCGACGACACTACTCTTATTGCAAGTAACAAAGCAGAAATACGGGAACTATTTAGAAGATTAGAAGACATCAGTGCTCAGTTTGGTCTTCAAATAGACCGGATATAAGCCATTTTGGCCGCTGCGGGGTGACAATCGATTTTGTTTACTTGGGAGCCATCGTAAAAAATTCAGGTGACTGTGAGCCTGAGATTTGACGCAGAATTCAGCTTGCGCGAGCAGCAATGACTTAACTCACTAAAATATGGCGAGATCGATATGTCACCAAAAACACCAAAGTAAGACTTGTCGGATCCGTGATTTTCTCAAACTTTCTAAATTTCTCCGAGTCTTGGGTTGTCAGAACGGCAGACCGACAGCGCATTGATGCCTTCGAGATGTGGGTGTGCCTACGTATGTTGACAGTTCCGTGGACTGCTTACCGCACCAACGTTTCCATATCTCAAGAAATTTAACCTCCACAGCGCTTGTCGAGTATAGTATGGCAACGAATATTGAGTTTTCTTGGTCATATTCAAAGAAGAGACAACATCGAAAGACTTGTCAATCAGGGCAAATCTGATGGAAAGAGAAGTCGAGGCCGGTCACCTAAGCATTGGCTAGACATTACAAAAACTTATTGGAAATTACCATAGGCACTTGTCCAGTAACCGCGATAAATGGTTGTTAGAAGAGCCATCAGAAATCAAAATAATAATGAACTTAGGTCACAACAGATGTGTTGATGAAGAAGAAGAAGACCTTGTTAGAAGAAACTTTGTATTGCATGGGAAGCTCTGAGTACAGACAATTTTACAGTTCCCACTGATTTTCTTGATACTTTAATAATTCCCCTCCACTCAATAACAAGAGGTTTACAATTAACATTTTTACTAAATTTAAAAGAAATTATCGTAATAGATTTTTAAAGATCTTTGCGTTTAAGGTCCCTGGAACCCGAAAAATCTCGGTCTGTCGTTCTGCCTGTACGCGGTATAGCTTAAAAACTACTTATCCCATTGACTTCAAATTTTAGCCAAAGAACCAAGGATCATAAAGGGAGGAAATCACAACATTTTGGCAAAGGAATCGACTGATAAAAAATTGGTACGAATCGAAGATGACGGAACAAAATGGCGGTTTAGTAACATATTTAAAAAATTCAGCTTGGAAAACTGCTTAATGAACTGATTTCAAATTGTGTGCCATAACTAATTGTGGTATAGGGATTAACTAATACAATTGTGGTACTAATTCAAGATGGCCGAACAAAATAGCGGTCAAAAAAAATGTTTGTAATCGCTAAAAAATTACTCTCTTAGATTTTACATATCTTCACGTTTTAGCGTTCCTAGATGCCAAAAAATATGTTTTATCAAATCCGTCGGTCCGTCTGTCGGTCTATCGTCTGTCTGTCTGCCAGTTCGCGGCATATCTTAAAGACTGCTTACCCGATTGACTTAAAATTTTAATAAAAAATTAAGGGTATATGGGGATGACCTGGTAAAATTTTGGTAAAAATCCAATATCTCGAAATAAACGGCCTAGTGAAATGTTAAAAAAATTATTATTAAAAATTTATTATTTCAATTTATCTCAAATTTTTCACAAACATCAAAGTACTATGTTGGAATCAAATGGTAAAATTGTGGTACGAGTGCAAAATGGCGGTTTAATAAAATATTTAAAAATTCAGCCTGAAAAAACTACTTCATGGATTGATTTCAAATTGTGCGCCATAACTAACTATGGTATAGGAGCCAACTAGTAAAATTGTGGTACTAATTCAAGATGACGGAACAAAATGGAGCAAACGTTTGCAGACGTGAAAAAAATCACCCTCTCAAGTTTTACATATCTTCACGTTTTAGCGTCCCTAGATGATAAAAAATATGTTTTATCTATTCGGTCGGTTCGTCTATTGTCTATCTGTCTTGGTAAAAATCCAATATGGCGGAACAATGTTAAAAAAATTGTTACTAATTATCCAATTTACCTCAAATTTCAAAAAAATCAAAAAATCATCCTGGAAATAATACTTACTAAATAAATTAAGTTCTTGTTTGTGCAAGAATTAAGTATGATATAGAGATAAATTGGTAAGGTTGTGGTACGAATTTAAAATGGCGAAATAAAATAGCGGCCAAATTAAAAATCAACATAAAAAAATCTTCTTCAATTGACTTTAAATATTGCAGAAAAATAAAATGTCAAAAATTGGATAACCTTGTACGAACTCAACATGACGTAACAAAATAGCGGTATGTGTCAAAGTAAAAATTACTTATTTAATTTATTTTAAATTATACCCAAAGGCAAATACATATGGGATAGGTAGAAGAAAACTGGTAACATATTGATTGAAATCCATTATGATGGAACAAAATGCCGCTCAATAAAAATGTTTGAAAAGGGAGTATATGTAACAGATATATATTGTGAATATATACTGAACTTAACTGAGTCACACTTCAATATTCCTAACAAATGGAAAAAAAAATTATAACGAGGGACGAAAGGAAATATACCGATTTTTTTTTATTTCTCCAAGTCGAAAGTAACTAAGGAAGTTTCCTTAATGTAAATTTTTGGAATGGATTCTCGAATTATCGCCCCCTTGGGTTTTCTCTAGCTTTGCCCAATCGGAAATACTTGAACTAGAAGAACAATGAA
Source organism: Kuschelorhynchus macadamiae (assembly GCA_030620095.1). Taxonomy (NCBI): domain Eukaryota; kingdom Metazoa; phylum Arthropoda; class Insecta; order Coleoptera; family Curculionidae; genus Kuschelorhynchus; species Kuschelorhynchus macadamiae. The sequence goes on from JAUTXW010000834.1 coordinate 273,816, forward strand.
GGAATGCTGCTTCGTTGTTCAACTACAAGGATCAAAGACCACATTCTTTACTTCCAAAGCGTACCGACTGAAGAACGTGTAATCAGTAAAAGTATTTCTTTTCGAATTGCTTATATCAATAAATGTTTCCTCTCTTTACTTAGTACCTGCGCTTTTGGTCTTCGATATCCATGGATTAAATGAAAAACCCAAAGCTGTTAGTTTTCTATGCTAAATATATTTTTTAAAACACATAGTGGGAGTTTATTTTCATTTATATTTACGCACACATTTAATAATAAAATACAGATTACAATTTCGTGCCCAATTTGCAACTTTATAAATAGCCATTACAAAATGAGAACGTTCCCATAATCCGCGACCCAAAACAAGTTGCTAAATTCGTTCCAGATTTTTGCCAGTGATCCACTTTCTAATAGCGTGCGACATCAATCTTAAAATAGAAATATTGGAACCTGTTGAATGATTAAAATACTTGACAGGCTTTTGTCTTTGTCCTTTCTAATTTGGGAAATCTAATCCGAGCTGAATATTATGTTGTAAAAATCAGAATAAATTTTTAAATCTTTGCAACGGAACTGTCGCACATTCTTTGGGAAGACCACAAACTTATTCTGTATTAGAATTGTGTATACATTTTTATCGATACTTTTAAGTATTATTTGTACTAAATACCTAATTTCGATAGCAAGATATTCAAAAGAATTGATTATAAAAAATAAGGGAAAAAAAGAAGGGTGTCAATTTTACCCGCCAGTTTTATCTTTCTACTTTCTTAAAAACAATATTCTGCATAGAATTGGTCGACTAGAGTAAAGGATAACTTAAGAGACAGTTACATATACATAATGTAACCGTTAATTAAACTGTCAGCCAAATTACAAGTGTATGTACGTACACCGTGTTCTACATAAAAGTACCCACTATACTATCTGGAAATTCGTAATAGATATGAAAAAAACTTCATACAAAATTTCTATAAATCTGAACTTCTTTTAAAATATAATGTTTCCATATATACAGGGTGGGCCAATTTTGCTAGGACGAAATCAACTATAAAATTTTAAATGGGACACCCTGTATTTTTGTCCAATATTCGATTCCTTGTCAAAAATAAGCATAAGTTACCAATTTAAACTATAGTCGATTTCTGCGAAGTTTTCGAAATAATTAAGGTTATAAGTGATTTTTTGAAAACTGGAGCTATTTTTCAAATCACTATAAAAAATAGCAAAAATCTAAAATTGGGCGTTTGGGTGGTAATTTCTAGTTTATAAAGCTTTAATGTGTATATGGAATACAGCATTTTTGTCCACACCTGTACAGGGTGGACATACTAGGAAATCAATCTTGCACCTTTTTTAAGTGAAAAAAGTCGATATTTTTAAATAGAACACCCACTACATTTTTTATTTATGTAAATGATCATAAAAATACCTACTTTTTCACATATATATATATATATATATATATATATATATATATATAAATATCTATATATATATATATATATATATATATATATATATATATATATACAGTGTGTATCAGCCAAATGGAATAAATTCGATAATAAATAAATGGGGGCGTGTTCGGAAAAACGCTTGGACCCGTCGATTGGTATTTTTAGTTGCTCATTTTCTCCAATAAAAACTTTTTCTACAGGGTGTGTCCTGTAACAGTGGTCAAAGCCAACTTTCTTATTTCAAATGCAACACCCCGGATATTATTTAATTTTTGGATTCTTTAGGAGATTCTAAACATATTTTATGTTCAATGTCCTATACCTATCTTCAACTATTTCGGCAATATTAAGTGTTTTCAAATTTATTGCAAAAATTAAGATTAAAAAAATAAAATTATTTATTTCTTCATAATGTATAAACAAAAGTAAAAATTTAATTTAGGAACTGTTGAATATGCTCGCCGCGAACGTCTTGGCAAATTCCTAATCTGAAATAGAAATTTCTTCTAACGTTATTTAGCATCTCAGGCGTGACCGATCTAATCGCAAGCGTTATTCGTCTTCTTAAGTCAGCTAAGTCGAGGGGTTTAGTTTTGCATACAACATTTTTAATATGTCCCCATAAGAAAAAGTCTAATGGCGGCAGATCAGGGGATCGCGCTGGCCATTCTATCTATCCTCGTCTCCCTATCCACCGATTTGGAAATATTCCGTTGAGGTACTGCCGGACATTAATTTGGTAATGGGGCGGTGCTGCATCTTGCTGAAACCATATCATATTCGCTGGAACTTGTGGGTTTGCTGGATCCGGATACAAATTTGTTAAAGTTGGCACGACATTATTTTGGAGCAGTGCTAAATAATTATCGCCATTCAAATTGCCGTCAATGAAAAAGGGGCCTATGATATGATCCCTAACAATTCCTGCCCAAACATTAACCTTTTCAGGATATTGAGTATGTTCTTCGCTGATCCAGTGGGGATTTTCCCTAGACCAATAGCGGCAATTTTGACGATTTACATGACCGTGAAGTGTAAAGGTGCACTCATCCGAAAACAAAACATGTTCTAATTGAATAACATTGTTATCTAACATAGCCATCATTTGTTCACAAAAATAAGTTCTCCTATCATAATCGTCTTCCATGAGCTCCTGAGTTGGTATCACTTTATAGGGATGCATTTTATTTTCTTTTAATGTTCGAATAATCGACGAATGGCTAATATCGAACATTGCGGCGGCTTGTCGACTAGAAATATGTGGGTTTTCCTCAAACTCAAGCATAATATCCAATTTAGTATCATCATTTATTGAATTGGCAGCTGCTTTTTTTATCTGCCTCACATGTCCAAGCTCGCGAAACTGCTTTTCTATTTTACTAATTGTCCCTTGGGATATATGCGGCAAATTTGGAAATTTTTCATGAAATAAGCGAGCAACTTCCACTTGTGTTCGTGTGTTATCTCCATAACCAATCATTTGTAGAATTGTTATTTTATGCATTTCTGTTAAATGAACCATTTTTCTGATATTAGGTATTATGCAGTTAACGAAATTCAAAAGACTATGACACTGACACTGACAACTACTGTCTTGCAAAGAGAAAGGCCAGGCATTTTACACAAAAGTAAACAAAACTTAAAACTAAACAAAACTGGCTCTTTTTGTTCCATATCAATAAAAAGGAACGCTAAAATGGTTTTTGCTTACATTCTTAATATGAAGACCTAAATGGTAAATAAGTATTGAGTGTGTTGTAGCGAATTTTTGTAATCAAATAAATAGTTCAGTAACCAGAGCCACTTTCATGAATAATAATAAATTCGAAATAAATAAAATAAAAATAAATTTGAAAACACTTAATATTGCCGAAATAGTTGAAGATAGGTATAGGACATTGAACATAAAATATGTTTAGAATCTCCTAAAGAATCCAAAAATTAAATAATATCCGGGGTGTTGCATTTGAAATAAGAAAATTGGCATTGACCACTGTTACAGGACACACCCTGTATAAAAAGTTTTTATTGGAGAAAATGAGCAACTAAAAATACCAATCGACGGGTCCAAGCGTTTTTCCGAACACGCCCCCATTTATTTATTATCGAATTTATTCCATTTGGCTGATACACACTGTATATATATATATATATATATATATATATATATATATATATATATATATATATATATATATATATATATATATATATATATATATATATATATATATATATATATATATATATATATATATATATATATATATATATATATATATATATATATATATATATATATATATATATATATATATATATATATATGTGTGTGTGTGTGTGTGTTCTATACCTAACTTCAGTGATTACAGAGAAAATCGCAATTATTTTTTAAATATTGTGATGCTGCATACTCAAAAAAAAGCTAAAGGAGGCCATGGAATGGATAATATTGCACTGCAAATTTTGTCATAACTATAGTCCTAATTTTATTCTATATTTATATACAGCTAAATTTTAAATTTAAAAGGATTATTGAAAATTAATATTAGAAACAAACTTCTCGAGCAACGTAGCTATCAACATAAACAACATATAACAATAACATAACCAACAGAGTACACGGAAAAATTCAAAACAAATTACTATATAATTGATTTTCCACATATTGTTCGTTTTCTGATATACACAGCGTATATCGCACTTGAATGTTTGCCACCTGCAGCGTTTCGTTATTAAGACTAATAATTTCTTCAGGAATGTTTTGTTTTAATTCATTTACAGAATAATTGTTTCGATTTTTATACACTCTATCTTTAAGTGTGCCCCCATAAAAAATCTGAGGGTGTCAAATCGGGCCTTCGCGCCGGCCATGGAATCTCCCCGTTATTATTATTACTTGAAAAATACTCTTATATCTTTTCCATGCAGTGGTATGCAGCATTATCTTGTTGATATACCAAGTCCACATGAATATGTACCGGAAAATCATTGAGTTTTTCAATATTTTAAAGGTTTAAAAATGTTTGTCTATTCAAATAGTGGTCAAAAAACACAGGTCCTATTATGCAGTCGTTTATAACGTCACACCACACTTTGACACTTTGATGTCCTTTCTTTTTAATTTGCTTTACCAAATGTTTATTTGTCTCAGAATAGTAGTGAGTATTTTTTTTGGTTATGCATTCCCACAATGAAAAATATCGCCTCATCTGTCCAAAGGATTTTATTTAAAATCCCTTTCTCAAAATGCAGGTCCATCATTTGCATACAAAAATCCAGTCTGCTCTGGTAATCAGTTTCACTTAAAAATTGAACTGAAAGAAACTTATATGGCGATATTTTGTTTTCTTTTAATACTCGATGTATGCTGGTCAATGAAAAATTCAAATCCCTGCATCTCTTAAAGAGTTGGTAAGATATTCAATGAAATATAATAAAAGCTCCATTTGAAAATCTTCAGAGACGATTGAACGGGTTTTTCCCTTTTTCTATATTTCATAACTCCATGAGTTGATAAATCACTGCAAATTTTGTCCAAAATTTTCTTGTTTGGTGTCCTTGTAATGGGAAATATTCGTCGATGCTCAGTGCTGGACTTTTATTATTTTCGATGTAACAGTTATACAAATTTAGTCGCTCTTGACTTTTAAAGTCTAATTATTTTAAATTTAAATGATTTCAATAAATCAACAGCCACTAAAAACACAATTTCTCTGTAACCATAGAATTTAGGTATAGAACACAACACACACACAAACACACACACACACACACAGACACACACACATATATATATATATATATATATATATATATATATATATATATATATATATATATATATATATATATATATATATATATATATATATATATATATATATATATATATATATATATATATATGAGTAAATAGGTAGTTTATGACCATTTGCATAAATAAAAAACCATAGTGGGTGTTCTATTTAAAAAAATCGACTTTTTTCACACAAAGGTGCAAAGTTGATTTCATAGTATGTCCACCCCGTATAGGTGTGGGTAAGATAAAAATTTTGTATTCCGTATATACATTGATGCTTTATAAATTGGAAATTGTAAATTTTTGCTATTTTTGTAGTGATTTGAAAAATAGCTCGTTTTCAAAAAATCACACATAACCTTAATTACCACGCAGAAATCGACTATAGTTGCAATAGGTAACTTATTTTTTACAAGAAATCAAATAATGGGCAAACAAACAGGGTGTCTCATTTACAATTTTATAGTTGATGTCCCAGCAAAATTGGGACACCCTGTAAACTTGAAAATATATTTTAAAAGAACTTAAAATTTGAAGAAACTGTACTAAATAGTATAGTGAGTACTTTTATGTGAAACACCGTGTCCAGGGACATACATGTAAGATAACTCACTGCCTTATCTGGAAAACTGTAGAAGTTACGGAAAAACATTAATAATAAAAGTTTTTTGCTGTAAAACGAAATTTTATTTTATATTTTTGTATATATAGGGTGAGTCGTTTCCCTCGGGTCACTATCAACTTCGTTATTTTAAATGGAACACCCTATATATTTTTGTATTTTATATCCTATACCCAAATTAATTTGTTTTCGTGATGTTGTGATTTGAAATGTGATATTTTGGATAATTTAACCAGATATAAAATATAAACGATTTGATTTATAATAAAACGGTTTGCCCCTTGGCATATTAGTTTTTAAATATCTAAGGTAAACTTCCCGTTTACATTTTTGAACTTCCGGTTTAACAAGAAATTGATGTGAATTTATAAATATTTAAACACTAATACACGAAAGTACAAACCGTTTTGATATAAATCAAACCGTTTAGATATTATAGCTGATTAAATTGCCCAAAATGCCCAATTTCAAATGTCAATATCACGGAAACAAATGAATATGGGTAAAGAACATGATACATGAAATTCATTGCAGAATTTAAAAATGTGTACGTGGGCCTGGATTTGGATAACATAAGGACAACTTTTTATTTGTGATTTTAGGCGAAAGTTTTCATAAAAAGTTTCGCTTAATAAAAAAATAAGTTTGACTGCAAAAAAATGCCATATAATTAAAAATTATGAGACGAAAAGTAATTAAAATATGAGATAAAATGTAATTTAAAGTTTTTTTGGATGTGTAGTTTTTACGTAAGTTAACGGTCAATATTCGAAAAAGAGGAAACATGACACCTTTTTAATTTATTATTTTAGGCCAAAAAGTTTTGCCTATCTGAAGAATACGAATATTTTAAAAAATAATGTCATTTTTATACATGGTACGAAATAAATAAAAAAGTTTACAAAAGAAAAGAAATTAAATTCCAACTTTTGAGGCAACCAGATTAAAGAGCCTGCAAATACAAGTCAGAAAGCTCTTAGAAGTTTTTTAAAAGTAAAGTTAGTATTTGAGAAAAAAATATGTAAGAAAATGCATCATTATTTATATACTCACCATTAATTTCTATAAGTCTACTATCTAAAAACTTCTTGAAGCTTTATGACTTCATGCCCTAAATTAAAGACCCTGCCAATGCACTTTCATTGGCAGGGTCTTTAATTTAGCTATCTCAAAAGTTGGAATTTTATATATATATTTTTTTTGTTTTGATAACTTTTATTTTTGTGGTTATTTCGTACCCAGTACATAGATAATGTGACACTCCTTTTTTTAATCAATATTTTTCAAATAAGCAAAACTTTATATGCAGAGAAAAGCTTAAAATTCACAAATAAAAAAGTTGTTCATATGCCCAAACGTACACAATAGGCCCTATTTTAAATTGTAGTAAATTTCGTAGAAAAAAAAACTAAATAAAATAAAAATTATGTATTTAATAATATAAAACAAATTACCTCTCAAACTGTACTGGTAAAGGAACTAATAAAACATTTTAGCACAAGAATAAAATTATTATTATGGACTAATTATTAATTACTAAATAGGTGTCTACCTAAATTTTTCTGCGAATTTAATTTCGGAAAAGTTACTAATTATTTTAGTTATCTTTAACATATTTAGAATAACACTTTCAACATTTAAATTCGCTAAATATGAAAGATTTTCTTCATTAAGTGAGTTTCGCAAATAGGATTTTACTTGTTTTAAAAATGATCTCTCGCCGGATACATTACTTATAGGAATTGTTAATAAACGTAGCAATAATTCAATATTTGAAAAACGTGACAAGATATTGGTATCAATTAAAAACCTTAACATTTTTTGTGGTTCCATAGAAATGTTATTGGATTTGCAAAGTTTTTTAAATGCACAAGTTCGTTCAGTAAATCATCATTAACATCAACATCCATATTATAAAAATGTTCTATAATTTTTTTACTCACTATAAAAAATTCATTTGATTGTTCAGTAAAAAGAATACCAGAAACTTCGTTTACAGAATCATACGATTTGATTCTCGTTTGTAATTCTTTAATTAATTTATCACATGTGTGTGTCCTTCATCAAAAAAGTGTTCTTTTGCGAACTTTTTGACTTCTTCTATTTCGTCAAACTATTCTCTAAATTGTTTTACAAATTCAAGTGAGCAAGCTGTTAAATTCGTTTCATTATTTTGCAAAGATTTACTGGTGGCATTTATCCTGTCCAAAAGTCTCTTCCAAATTATTGTCATGAGGTTCAAATGTCTCTGTTTTGCGAAGTAAATTTCTAGCTTCTGTTCTAGTTGATTGTTTTTTATTAAAATCTTCATTTAATTGTCTTAAAGGATATTGTATCTCATTAAAACGAAGTGCAATGGATTTTATGGCATCAGCCCTAGCTGACCATCTAGCAGCACTTATTTTTTTAACCATTGATGGTTTAGGTTTTGAGCATTTCTGGGCATTTTTGAAGTACACTGGATCTATGAGTAGATGGCGAAAAAAAATTGTATAAATACTGCACATTTTCAAAATACCTAGCTGCTTATGAGCAACTTTCGGCAACACTATTATCGACCAAATTCCAAGAATGACTGGAACATGGTTTCGATAAAGTTTGAAAAGATGCGACAATTATTCTGATTTTTTGTGCATTTTTATGATTTTAATCTCCGTTGGTACACTCTAATGGTAGAATAGGCCCTGACCCACTGTATAGGGTGTCTCATTTAAAATAACGAAATTGATAGTGGCTCAGGGAAAATGTTATAAAGTAAAACTTCATTTTACAGCAATAAAATTTTATATTTACCTTTTTTCCGTAACTACTACAGTTTTCCAGATTATCCTATGTTGTGCCACCCTGTAAATTTTTGAAGTTCTATAATGGTTTATTGCAATGTCTATTATGCACCCCTTCTTGTGACACATTCACCCTGTTTCCTTGCTTAGCCTAATTAATTTCTGTTGATGACTTTCACGAGTTTCACGTGGTAAACTTATAAGTTACCACCCAATGTACTACGAAAGTTTTATGGCTGGAATCAACTAAGAAATCATGGTTCTTGTATTTAGACCCTGTTAAACTGGAATTACTTTCCGACGTTTTGTCTGCGATTGTACGAGGCAGCTCGAGCATCACTGCACGAGATCAAAACACTGAATCATTCAATAGGTTCGATGTTGCTAAATATGTGACTATCTGTCTACTTTAGTTCTGAAGTATCCCTGTAGATATTACAAATACAGTTTTAGTTTAGATAAGATGCAGAACTCCTATTAGTGTGAGCCAGGGAAGGCCCTTTTAGCGATTTATTTGTTCAAATAGCAATTAACAAAACTAAAATTATGCAAATTATTTATTAACACAGTTACCCCTTTAATAAAAAAATATCATCAGGAATTTCATTAGCTTTATAAAAACCTAAGAAAAAGCCCACAATGATAAATTGAATGCAACCTGACAATACGTAGCAAATAAATAAAATAAATGTTAAAACTTTTTTTTAAGAAAAGCTTTTATTTATAAACGATTGAACTGAAAAGTAAAAAATAATTAAACATACATAAACACACAACTTTTAAAAATTTGAATGTTTTATTAAAAACTTGAGGCTTTATTTCAAGTGTATTGTGTCTGATGTCAAGGTATGATTTTGTGGCTTTAATGATGATTTATAAATTTAATGACGAACTTGGGCTACCTAACACTAACGGGAGAGATCCACCTAACTGTATAGGTTTTGTTAAAAAAATCTTTTTAATATAGACTCGAAATTTGGCCAACACGTTTTTTTTTACGCCAAACCTAACCAATCTTAACTTAACTAATCAACATCTTTAATGTTTATTAAGTTTTGTTAAAAAAAAACTTAACGAAAGTCAACGCTGAAGGGGATTCGAACAGACATGCGCCACATCCAAAGGCAACTATCCTACTATTTCCTACTACTCCTAGGAAACCAATGCTAAACTTGTTTATCAATTATATCGTTGCACAACAAGCATGCGCGAAGCCTCACGATCGATATTTGGAATCTGCTTAGACTCTTGTTTTCTTGCTCGTTTTTACTTTTTGGATTTGTTCTTTTTTAGCTATTTTTCTTTTTTTTTCTGTTGCTCGGTCTGGTGCCGCGGTGAGGAAAAACCCATTCTGTTCTTACTGACCAGTTAATCGCTGATCGTTCAGAAGTCTGTTGGTAGATGTTCATAAACAAAAGTTATATAAAGACCTGAAAATATACTCGCAGAAGTGGTGTAAAATTCCATTTTTTTAAATATTTTAATGAAACCATATTTTGTGTAACGCGTGCGTGTTACTAATTACATTAATCATGTTCTGTTCCGTAACTTTGTTAGATTTCATGACAACTTTTACTTACCGTTGAGAGAAATATTACAGGTTTGTTATAAGGAAACCTAATATTTATAGGCTATATAATATGTATTCCATTAAAAAAATATGATGACGATACCAACTACTGTTTAGCCTGCTACATAATATTCACTCAGTTGATAATTGATCGTAGTAGGTTAAACCAGTGGCGTAACCAGGGGAGCAGAGGCACACATGGGCGTAGCCGGGAATTCAGTCAGAGGAGACAACGCATTTTTGAGTTAGGGAAATGTTGGACTACGGAATGGAGGCGAGACAGAAATGTTAATTTAACGTTTGAACAAAATAGGCTGTTGAACTTTAAAAACTTCACATATTATCAGAAAGAGTTAGAAATAAAAAAAAAATTAAACCTTTGATTCCACACATGATTTTAGCCAATCCAACACAAGTTTTTCCAAATTATCTGGATGTTGAGAGGTTTTTCCATTAGGAAAGCATACGAAGATTTTTCGGACCGATGTATTCGCTATGTTCATTGGGGTTCCTTGATGAAATCAAGGAGGGTTAGAAAAACAAGATTTACTGGCAGTAAAGCTCCCTTAAATGAGATATAGAGCAATCCCCGCTCTTATCAAAAAATTTTACCTGGTCATCCCCGTATTAAGGGGTCAATTTAGGCAAAAAGACAGACAGACCGGCGGAATTGAGAAAACATGTTTTTCGGCATCTAGAGACCCTAAAACGTGAAGATCTGAAAAAATTTCGGAGCGTGATTTTTTCACGATTGCAATACTTCTCTTCTACGAGATAAAGAAAAATTAACGAATTTCAAGAGATTTTTCTGTATTATCTATAATATCATGAATTGCTAGTAACCGGCAAATGATAACTTTTTCGTAGAGGTCAAAACGAGACCCTACAAATTAAAAAGTAATCTGACGTGGAAGTATACCCCAAGAGCCCGAGATACCTGGAGGATATATTGGGAGAATAGATAATTAAAAATGGAGATATCAACGCTCTTTCTACTCTAGGCATCGTCAAGGAAATTCCCGGAGTGAGCGAATGGTTAGGGTTATTGGAGTGAGATCTAAGTTGAGTAAAAAATATTCGTCACCTGCTTGTCGGCCTTGGAGAGACCCCTTAAGTGGATCTACGCCAATTAATTAATTGGCCGAAGACAATTGGCCGAAAAACAAACTATCCGAAAAGAAATTACCCGAAAAACAATTTTTTGCCCCTGCATAGTGTCAATTTGTGATGTTTTCCTCACCTTTATTCAAAAAAATTGAAAATTTACACTTTGCCTTGAAGATAAATCTTTTCCATAAGTAACAAAAATGTATCTTAAATTGCGCTTGCATAGTTTTAGGTTAGGCTAATGCTTCCTAATTTCTTTTATGGCTTTATTGATGACTTTATTGACGAACCTTGTACTAACCCTGTGCGGATCCACATTTCACACCAAACGTTAAATATCCACTTCCTTTGACCACCTTTGATGTAGACCTTGTGTTCATTTTGTTGTACGGAATAATCCGCGCTATGCCGGTTAAACATACCATCGGAAATACACCCCGATTCAATTGCTCCAAATAATGTTATTTAAAAAATTGTTGTTTTCGTGCAGCTTAATTAAAACTAATTTAGAAATTAACACGTCTTCTACATCTCCATTGTACAAACAGCAACGAAGGTGATACCTATATTGATTTATTCCATGGTTGTTCAAAATTCTACTAATTGAGGATTTTGATTCCTTGGATCATTACGGAAGAAACCCAAGACTGCAGCTGAATTAACTCTCTTCTTTGTAGTGGTTTGTGGACTTAACCGTACTGCACATAATTTGTTAACGGAGTTTTCTCGGAAAACCTTTCTCCAAATAGCCTACTTGTTCTTAAAATGTTTTTGCTACATTCTCCACAAATTATTAAAATTTGAACAAAATCTTGGTGATTAAATTTTACCATTTTAACGTGGTTTTCAGTTTGACTTAATAAAATAGTATTTCAAATGTAAATCCATGGCAACAAAAACTCGATTACTGATATCTTCTTATGCTTACTACGGGGCGTACCTCGTGCCTGTGAGTTTTAAAAATGTTCAGTGTAAATTATCTTGGTTATAAAATGGTATTTTGAAAAAAAAATTCTGGTAGAAAGAAATCCCAGCATTACAGACATCAAATAAAATTTAAAAATCGGTAAATTTCGCCATCTTAAATCCGTATCAGAACAACACCAGTGCATCTCTATATCACACTTAATACTTTCAAAATTTGAAATGAATTTAATAAGTAGCTTTTTTAGGCTGATTTTTTAAATATTTTATTAAGTCGCCATTTTGTTTGATTCATACCAAAATGTTTCCAGTTGATTTTTATATAACACTTGATTTTTGTGCAAAATTTGAGGTAAATGGGATAATAAGTTTTTCTAGTAATAACTTTTTAACGTTTCACTAGGCCGCTATGTTGTTCCGACATTGGATTTTTACTAAAATATTATCAGGTCATCTCTATATGACCGTTAATTTTTGACTAAAATTTGAAGCCAATCTGGTAAGTAGTGTTAAGCTATGCCGCAAACTGACCGACAGACAGATATACCAACAGACGGAATTCATGAAACATATTTTTTGGCATCTAAGGATGCTAAAAAATTATTACCACAATTTGAAATCAATCTATTAAGTAGTTTTTTCGAGATGAATTTTTAAATATTTTATTAAGCCGCCATTTTACTCCGCCATCTTGGATTCGTACCAAAATTTTACAAGTTGACTTCAACATAATACTAGACTTTGGGTAAAATTTTGAGATAAATTGGATACTTAGTTTTTTAATAATAATTTTTTTAACAATTTACTGGGCCACCATTTTGTTTCGCCATATTGGATTTTTAAATTTTATCAGATTATTCCCATATGACCCTTAATTTTTATCTAAAATTTGTCAGTCAAGTCAATCGGGTAAGTAGTTTTTTAGTTATGCCGCGAACAAACAGACCGACAAACCGACAGACAGAGCGACGGAATTGAGAAGACATGTTTTTCTAGGGATCCTAAAACGTAAGAATCTGAAAAAATGTCAGAGGGTAAAAAAGTACAATTCCATTTAAGAAGTAGAAAAAATTAGGTGTTTGGAAACTTTTTGAAAAAAAAAACTTAATCTGTAATCAAATTAGATTAAATGTGGCAATACTTCTAGAAATTATTTAAGTTAAGCTTTCAAATGGAAAAAATATCGGGATATGTTACAAAATAACGGAGATAAAGGGGGGGTGGAACTTCTACTTGGGACACCCTATATTTTTCTCGCCCGAGGTACTAGGAACGATGCCCTAGACAATATATAAAAATTAACGAATGTCAAGATATTTTTCCATATTTTCTTTGAACCGACATATCTCCGAAACATATTTATTGCAACGAGTTCTACGATCAACTGTCTTCTTTGTAAATAAATAACAAAAAGAAAAGTACTGTATATCTAGTGAATTTTCCCATTGCTTCGGAGATACACGCAAAAATTGAAACATTGCTCCTTCCTAGCTGATTCTAACAGTCTTTCCCTCTGAACTGGTACATCCATTTTGAGATTCTCATAATTTACATCTACATTTCTGATTATGTCATCATTTCTCTGAGAACCGGCCTAAATTTACAGTTTGATACTCTGTAGGGGTAGTGAAAGGGTTCGATTTAGGGCAAAACTAATTACACATGGCTATGGCAGTTTTTCATGGTCTTTCTTATGATGTCACTGTCCCATTCAACGTAACAATAAATCTATTTTTATTTATTTATTTGATTACTTTGTTTTACTACCCTTCTAAAAGGAAAATATTGTAATCGTGAAAAAATCACCCTTGAAGTTTTTTACAGATCTTCATGTTTTCTCAATTCTGTCGGTCTGTCTGTACGCAGCATAGCTCAAAAACTAATCATCCGATTCACTTCAAATTTTGGTCAAAAATCAGGGGCCATAAAGGGATGAAATGGTTACAATTTGGTAAAAATCCAATATGGCGGAACAAAATGGCGGGGTGGTGATGTAAAAAAAATATTATTAAAAAACTACTTGTTCAGTATACCTAGTTTTACATAGAAATCAACTGGTAAAATTTTGATGTAAATCGAAGATGGCAAAAAAAATGGCGGCTTAATAAAATATTTAAAAAATCAGCATGAAAAAAACTAGTCATTAGATTGATTTCAAATTTTGTGCAAGAATTAAGCCTGATATAGAGAGTTGGTAAAATTGTGGTACGAATTTAAAATGGCGGAATAGAATAATATAAAATGTTTATTATCGGGGAAGAAATCCTCTCCAATGTTTTACATAGCTTCAACTTTTAGCGTTTCAAGACGCCCAAAAACATGTCTTTTCAATTCTCTCGGTCTGTTTGTCGGTCTGTCAAATTGGGGCATAACTAAAAAACTAGTTATCCGATTTACTTCAAATTTTGGTCAAAAATTAGAGGTCTTATGGGGATGATCTGGTAATATTTTGGTAAATATCCAATATAGTCATAATAATAATTATTATGTCTTTATTTCCACATTACAGAGGTAAATGATTTACAGTAAGTACTTTAATGTGTGAATATTTAAAATGTAATGACATAAAAGGCGAAGTTGAGACGTAGATAGCACCTAAGTGTTATCCTCCCTACTCAACTTAACCTTAAAAACAACATACTTCAATATAAAAAAACATATTTCCTAAGTACCTGTTCCTTCCAAGGGAGTATATAAAAAAGAAGGAAAACAGAGTGAAAAAGCACAGTTCTGACTACAGTTATTATTATATCGTGGCCTGCCCATCAAAATAATATTTAAAAAGTTTGTTTCTGAAATTTAGTGGTGTCAGCGTATTTGAGATGATCCGGAATATGGCAGATTTATGCAGGGATGCAATTATTGCACCACGAAATCGAACATTTAGGTTATGCACATGAGATCTAAATATTATTTTTTTTGTATAGGTAGGGAGGTTTGTTAAAGAGTAGAATTTTATGATAACAACATCCCTCGTGAAACCTCCTCCTATTCTCCCTATTCAAACAACTTGCACCCGGTAATTTATAAGATAGTCGTGACCGCTTTCGAATTCCAAAACAAGAGTTTTGAACTATTGGGATTCTCTGTTTCTGAATAACTTTTAGACTATTTCCATAAACTACATCACCATGGTTAAATATGGAGAGCACAAGGGAGTCACAAAGCATTATTTTAAGTTTTTTTGATAATTCGTGACGATTACTGTATAAAAGCTTTAGTCTAATGTAAGCTCAAATACATTGAGAGGCATGGTTGTCAAATCTAAGATCTTTGTCGAGTATAACCCCAAATTCCTCACATTATCTTTAACCAGTAGGGTAGAGTCTATATGACGATTGAAGAAATAAAATGCCGGCCTGGTGAAGTGTTAAAAAAATTATCACCAATAAACTAATTTTCCAAATTACCTCAAATGTGGCACAGAAATCAAGTATTACATATAAATGAACTGGCAGCATTTTGGTACCAATTCAAAATCTAAAATTGAGATAAACAAGTAAAATTGTGATACGAATTCAAAATGGCGGAACAGAATGGAGACCAAATAAAATGTTTAAAAAATCAGCGTTTTCAATCAAATTTTCTCATTCAAAATCCAATTGACTTGACAACTTTTTTACAAAAAATAAATGTGATATAGAAATAAACTGGTACGAATTTAACATGACAGTCTTAATAAAATTAGTGTAAAAACTCTATTTATTTTAAATTACGTCCCAAAGTCAAATGTAACGTAGAGAGAAACTGGTAAAATATTGGTAAATATTGGAACGAATCCAATATGGTGGAACAAATATTTGGAAAGACAGTGTATGTGTTACTGAATGACTATGTGTGAACTATTCCTAAGAAAAGAAACAAAAATTCATAACGACAGAAGTTCCGGGTAAACAAAAATTACCGATTTTTTTTTAAAGTAGACATACTTTTAGTTTTATTGAAGACCAAAATTAGAAATAAAGATCATAAAAAAACTACGAGAAGAGTGTGATATTCGTTTTACCCAGTCTCATGATGTGACGATTATATGAACATGTAAAATAAAAAAATATAATGGCTTTCTATCTATAGCGGCCTGAGGAGCTCAACAAAGAGCGAAATCCCGATCTTTGTTTGACAAAAATAGAACATTTTAGACATAAATCAGAGTATACTTGTTATGACAATGGTGTAACGGGAAATAAAAAGGTATCCCACATGTAACAAAAAATGTTTAAAATTTATCGCAGCTTTCGTAAAAAAAATTCTCTAAAATAAAAACACTGATGTTACAGCGTCTGTTTACTTGGTAATAATGTCAAACAATGCGCAAATTTATAACTCACAAATTTCTGTCAAAAATAATTACCCTACCTGACTTTTAATCGCATTTGTGTGAGATTTTATGGACATACTGTAAATAATAAAAAACAAAATTAAACAACGCAAAACACCAAACAATAGTAAAAGTAAATTGTGGTTCTCGAGTTCTCATCGACTCAGACAAAATGCAAACAACCAAGGACAACCTGATTCACTGCAGTGCTGCGAACCCACTTGAATTCCGTATCCCATATATGGATCAAAAGAACAAACTTGTAGCGGTCAAGGTTTGAAAAACTAATGATTTTGTTAATGTTCCGTTGATTTAAATTATGAGGAAATGAAAAGTACAAAATGTTTAAACTTTTATATTTTCTGTAGAGGGTATCCGGAAATTCCACAGCATTATTTCAAGGTCTGATTATGCGTAAGAAAAGATTAAAATATAAATTAGATTGAAATATTTTAAACTGCAAGAAAGCGTCCATATTCTCTAAGAGACCAAGTTTCAAATGACTAAACTAGAAATAAGACACAAAGTCTCGGTCTCAGTCAAAAAGAGTATAATGCGGTTACACGTGTTTCGCCTTTTCAGGCATCATCAGACCTTCGACATTAACTAAAATCACAAGAACAAATCAAATAACTATAACGTCACATGTAAAAATGAAATATTTTAGCAAATATTTCCTAACGGCATACAGTGACACAGTGTGGACTAGGGGGACTTAATTAAAGCAATAATAATATAATACAAATAAATACATTTTAATTTCGTTTAAGGTTAGAAATTTTATATTTTACATTAAGTAATTTTTAGAGATATATTACAGAAATCTTTATTTATAGGGTGTTTTAACGGCACTGATCCAGTTTATTCAAGGTACAACATTAAAACAAAGTTTTTTATCGTGTATTTTTTACGGGATTAGGAGAACATTTTTTGAGGAATTACGATGTAAATAAAGAAAAAATATATTTGTATGTAAATTATTTATTTATAAAAAAATAATTTTAATAAACCTAATTTTTAAGTAAAAATAATTATTAACTATATGTGCAAAGAGGTACTTAAAGCGCCTCATTTGATAAATCACGTTTGTTGTTGCATTATCTGGCTGTAAAATAGCCAAGCTACTATGCGAACTTACTCTAGAGCATGCGACATAGAACTGACCATGGGAAAAACAATCGTAGCGCAAGTTTACTCCAGCTCTACTTAAGGTCCTTGATCTTTGTTAATTGTCATGGCGCTTTAAAGGAAACTGTACACGTTTAAACTGAAAAGGATAGTCTGACGGAATTAAAGGGATACGTGGTATAAAAACTGTTTCTCCCCTAGCTAAGTCTTTTATATATTATATATATATATATATATATATATATATATATATATATATATATATATATATATATATATATATATATATATATATATATATATATATATATATATATATATATATATATATATATATATATGCTTATTTTAAATGGAACACCCTGTATTTTATGATATTTTTGGATTCTACGGAGAATTTTAATGCTATTTTATGTAACATGTCCTATACCTAGGTTCAACCGCTCTTAAGATACTTGACCTTGAACCAAAAATGAGCCTTCGGGGTACCAAATTTTAAAATCTCATATCATATGTATTTGCTACATGCTTACACCTTCCCGTTGTAAGCCACGGAAAAACAATTGTTGTGCTTTTCTATTCAACATGACAGCTGATTTGAAACTTTTAAATTAAAATAAAATAACACTCAAAAGCTGATATTCTCAATTTATTTTATATTCGCGGAGAATGTTACAAATTATTGGAGAGAACCTGCCATGTTTTTAATGAAAAACATCCTCATTTATCGCCAATGAACAAGAGAAAATTGAAGAGGATTGAAACGAAATTTTTTCGTTTCGGAAAAGTTAAAGTTATAAAAAATGTAATATATTGTTTACATTATTTTTAACCATATCTACTAAGTTCGAGACTGTTCTAAACTTGTTTTAGTGAACTTAAAAATTATAGCAATCTAACAATCAACAATAAATAAATAAAATAATAAAATTGAATTATAACAAATGTTCTATATGTTGTCCGTTCATTTGAAGACATATTTCAATTCTTCTTTGTACAGTTGCTGTGGCCCATTGAATTTGTCCGTTTTCTAATTCGGCAAAAGCTGTTCGTATCCTGTCCAGTAAATCTTGTGGCGTTCATTAAACATACGACACGTTCTCTCCAAAATTTTATAACATTCTCCATGACTATAAAATAGATTGAGAATATCAGCGTATTCTTCCATTTCGATTTAGAAGATTTAGTTTGTCACTGACAGCTTTCGATAAATAACGCATACTAATCATCTGTCATATTGGATATTGGATCTCAATTGTTTTTCCATGGCTCACCATTGGAACATGTAAACATTTAAGCAAATACATACGATATTTTTATAAAACCCAATTATTTCGAAAATGGTTACGAATAGGTATAGGGAACCTTAATACAGTTCGATAGAAAATGAAATTCTACATTTGATAGTGCATAAAGTTATAGGGTGTCCCATTTAAAAAAACGGACTTTAGCGGCTTTGAAAATGTGAATGTTTGCCGCTGAATTTAGGACACCCTGTATAAAAATAGACAAATTCAATAAAAAAAATAGAAACCTAAGATTATTTACCGATCGTCTGCAAAATATGAAGATTATATCTTCAAAACTTACAAACATATGAGATTTTAAAATTTGGTACCCCGAAGGCTCATTTTCGGTTCAAGGTCAAATATCTTATCAAATAGGACATGCTACATAAAATAGCATTAAAATTCTCCGTAGAATCCAAAAATATCATAAAATACAGGGTGTTCCATTTAAAATAAGCAAGTTGATACCAACTTCCGGTTAAACTGGAAGTGACAGGAAGTTGAAAATATTTCAAAAAAGAAGTACCCCTTGACCTTACCTTAATCCCAAAATTTGAAAGTTTTATCTAAATGGCATCATCAAAAACTTTTAATGAACGGGTTGCGTGAATAACCCTGTATATATATATATATATATATATATATATATATATATATATATATATATATATAAATTGATGCCTTTAGGGCAGAAAGATGTTCTATCGGAACAAGGCAGAAGGCAATAACATCTTTTCCATGGAAGAGGACTTTATGCACGGTACTAGGCATATAATACCGAGAGTATTTGAGTTAAAGGTTACTTGAATCCTCTGCATAATTACCAAATGCTTCTGAGTTAATGGCAAATCCACAATTCAGTGTTTCCAAAATAATATGAAATCGTTTAATGAGTTGTAACTTAATACCCGTAATATCTGAAGATTTTTGAGCGTTTCGAAAAATTGCCTGCTTGCTGTGTTGGAACATCTACCAAGAGACCCATTTCATTTCGGAATCTGTCTTGAATGAGTTTCTGCCACTTTTTTCTTATTTTCATCTTCGACATTCTTCGTTTACTTTTTGTACTGAAATTTTTCATCTCCTTGGGAGATACGCCACACAAAAAAGAGTATTGTGAGGATGAATATGAAGATAATGCGGAACAAATTTTGCCGTCAATCATACTTAGTTGAAACAAAGGTTTAATGAAAATATTTTTTGTTTTCCAAACAATACTAGTTGGATTAAGATTTTCAATTTGTGTTTTTATTTTTGGCACTTCCCTTGTTATCAACTCAGTAGTTTCTTTAGCAAATATAAATTTAATGGGACGGCAATACCTTGTTGAAGACTGTACTCTCTTTTGCCAAAATATTTTTTAATGCCTTGCTCTTCAAAATAAATTTGAATAGGCACCAAAGGACTACTAATAAGGTTTTCATCTGAAGAGCTTTCTTCAAAAAACTTTTGTTTGTATAGCTTCTGTTGTGACCCGTCACAGCCCCATTTAAGAATAAAAACATCTCACTGGAAACATCAACATACTAGAAAACACTTTCTTTTCACAGTATGATTCATCAAGCTCTGTAAAGTAACTTCTGCTGTTTCGCTTTTTGAACTTTTTGTATGAAAGGTACATATCTTTGCAAATTTGACTAGACTGGTGTCGTATTAAATTTAATTGATAAGTTGCAATAGTTTCGGTGGAGTTTTATTATTTTTATAAAACTTCCACATATCAAATATTTCCACGCGCGAAATTGACCAATCAGTCATTTTAAAAATATGTAAAAATATAAAAAAGGGCAAAAAGAGGCAGAAGCTTTTTAGCGTTCTTTAGTATAAACTATGGAAACTATGGACATTCTTTTCAGCATTGTTTGACGACTATATACGATCATATAAGAAGCAGATCTCAGTTTGAAAAAAAAAATACAATTTTTGTACTACCTTTTTAAATTGCCCTGTATAGAACACACTGACGTACTATAAGAAAAAAGTTATTATGCGTAGGTACCTTAATTATTAATCTTCTGAACTGCCCAACACACTTTTTAAAAAGATGTATCAATGTGAAATGACAAAATAGTAAAAGTACGACTATCTAAAAATAATAAAGGCTATAAAAATGTTTATCGGACTTCGCTTATCTTTTCCTTGGATCCAAATTTAGTATTTTTCAGGTACGTAACTATTAAGGAATTCTAAAAAAAATGTTTAAATTAAATCCTCCTAGATTAACACGCAGTTAAACTGTGCGGCGGCGCTAGGGCCCTTCGAAAGGTAATGCCCTCAAAATATTTGTTTATTTTATGTATATATCTATACGTCTTTGAGTTCAAGTATGCAATTTGGCATTTCAACTTACCATCAAGGTCTGCTTTTGATCAAGCTTGCTTTATTTAGCCATATTTTGTTTAACAAACAACTTTTGTCATATTTTGCAAACGCATAATATTTCTTTGATATTTTCTACCTAGATATTCTTGCTAAGGGCCGTAAGATCGATCGTTTTTGAGAAAAATGGATTTGAAGCCGTTATTGTCATTAAATCGAAAAAGCGTAAACAAAAGAAAATATTATACAGGGTGTCCCACGGAAAAGTAACCTATTTCGCTACTTAATAGCTCTAAAACGAAAAATGATATCGAAATGCGGTTTTCACCGAATGGCTTAGATTTGCCACGAGTTCTTTCTTGTCAATGTTGCAAATGCAAATTTTCCCATTTATTATTAAATTACTGTTTTATTTTAAATGGGGCACCCTATATATTTTTATGGTCTTGGATAGCCTTACACTTATTCTTTTCAAAAATAGATAGTAATCTTCTATGTCTTGTTTTAACGATCCAATATGATAATTCTTCGCTGTGTTTTTTAATTTGGGGTAGGGAACCAAAAAGAAAAGTCAAATATTCAAAAAGGTCTACGTTTCGCAATTTATTATTGCATCTTCAGGACACTAAAAGACATACATAAAACGATATAGCTCTACAAGACATCAACTTAATAAATAGTAATGTAGAAAAAATGCTATACTGACTATAAAAAATACTATAGTGACTGTGAAAATTTGACATAAAATAGTGATTTTTTTTTTTTGGAAATTATTACATACAAAAACACATAAATTACGATAAATACATAACTAAATATTTTGATCTTTTTTAAACTGAAAAACAATGCACAATAAAATTAAAAACTATGTACAGGGTGTTCCAGCGAGGACTGAACAGGGACCTATTTTCGACCTTCCTTGTATTTTGGAAAAATTCAAAATAGCCAATCGATGTATTTTTTCTTGTAGAATCCAAAAATGTCATCGAAAAAATATTTGAATCAGAAACAAAAGAGTTACGCTATGCATCAGGTGTTTTTTAAATGGAATGTATCGTTTTTTATACGATTTTTGGAAAGAGTGATTTTTTTTATGTCCGCTCTGATTAAAAGATTTGATTTTGCGATAGCTGTTTATATTACATTTTAATGTTTTACAAACTAAAATTTTAGCTTCACCTGTTTAAAATATACGATAGGTTGGTATAGGAGATCAAGGTAAAATGACGTTTGAATGCTTTGTCAATAAAAATTGACATTATTTTAATTATTGTCGAAGTCTTCACCTAAAAAATATATATTTGACTCTGATCGAAATGAAATACTCTTTGGATGAGAAACTACAGATTGTTATGCTATTTTACAAGTGCCAAGAAAATGCAAGAGAAGCAAGAAGAAGATTTATTGCAAATTTTCATAGAAATATATCCATCAATACAATTCTAAGGATAAAAAACCTATTTGAGGAAAATAAAACTTTACATGATAGAAAAAGAAATTCAATAAAAAATAATTATTAAATAATAAAATAAAACTACTAATAACATAAGTTTTCAATGTGACCGCCGTTTTTCTCGAAACAACATCGATAACCCCTTTGTAGCCTTTCTAAACTTGCTATTACAATATGATTTTCCTGGTTAAGGCGGTTTATTTCATCGACAATTTTTCCCATGATCTCTTGAATATTTTCGTTTCGTTGTCTGTATACAACGTTCTTCAAATGGCCCCAAAGAAATGTATCCAAAACTGAGAGGTCGGGGCTATTGGGCGGCCAAGCATATGTTCCATTTCGCCCTATCCATTCTTATGGCGCCGATTTAAAAATTGAACCACATCATGCATGGCATGAGGAGGCGCCCCATCATGTTGCCAAATTAAATTCTGATATTCTGCCAATGGTAAGTCTTCCAAAAAATTTTCAATTTCGTTTTCTAAAAACTCATAATATCTGTGCCCATTTAAAGTCCCGTTAAAAAATATTGGTCCCAAAATTTTATTGTTTTTTATCCCACACCAAACATGAATAGAATTCCTCCCTTGAAATTTAATAGTCTGGAACTTTTTTGGATTTTCAACGGCCCAGTGGTGACTATTATGTCTTTTGAATACTCCCGATGTTGTGAAAGTAGCTTCGTCGGTCCACACAATATTTTTGAATAAATCAGGGTCTTCGTTTTCTTGCTGAATTACCATTTGAGAAACAAATTGGAAGCGAAGTTCTTTTTGTGCCGGTGTTAGGTTCTGAAGTGGAAGGATACGAAAAGGCCTAAATTTATGAATTTTCAGAGTCCTGTGAACAGTCCCTCGGGTAACTCTTCTGCGCCTTACACCGCCACCATACTGAACTTCCCGAACTGCATCCGAAATAGATTTGGTTGGATTAACTTGAAAATAATTTATAATGGCCTGGTCTCGATTTCTTCTTCTTTGTATATTTCTTTTTCTATCATGTAAAGTTTTATTTTCCTCAAATAGGTTTTTTATCCTTAGAATTGTATTGATGGATATATTTCTATGAAAATTTGCAATAAATCTTCTTCTTGCTTCTCTTGCATTTTCTTGGCACTTGTAAAATAGCATAACAATCTGTAGTCTCTCGTCCAAAGAGTATTTCATTTCGATCAGAGTCAAATATATATTTTTTAGGTGAAGACTTCGACAATAATTAAAATAATGTCAATTTTTATTGACAAAGCATTCAAACGTCATTTTACCTTGATCACCTATACCAACCTATCGTATATTTTAAACAAAAGCTGAAGCTAAAATTTTAGTTTGTAAAACATTAAAATGTAATATAAACAGCTATAAAAATCGTATAAAAAACGATACATTCCATTTAAAAAACACCTGATGCATAGCGTAACTCTTTTGTTTCTGATTCAAATATTTTTTCGATGACATTTTTGGATTCTACAAGAAAAAATACATCGATTGGCTATTTTGAATTTTTCCAAAATACAAGGAAGGTCGAAAATAGGTCCCTGTTCAGTCCTCGCTGGAACACCCTGTACATAGTTTTTAATTTTATTGTGCATTGTTTTTCAGTTTAAAAAAGATCAAAATATTTAGTTATGTATTTATCGTAATTTATGAGTTTTTGTATGTAATAATTTCCAAAAAAAAATCACTATTTTATGTCAAATTTTCACAGTCACTATAGTATTTTTTATAGTCAGTATAGCATTTTTTCTACATTACTATTTATTAAGTTGATGTCTTGTAGAGCTATATCGTTTTATGTATGTCTTTTAGTGTCCTGAAGATGCAATAATAAATTGCGAAACGTAGACCTTTTTGAATATTTGACTTTTCTTTTTGGTTCCCTACCCCAAATTAAAAAACACAGCGAAGAATTATCATATTGGATCGTTAAAACAAGACATAGAAGATTACTATCTATTTTTGAAAAGAATAAGTGTAAGGCTATCCAAGACCATAAAAATATATAGGGTGCCCCATTTAAAATAAAACAGTAATTTAATAATAAATGGGAAAATTTGCATTTGCAACATTGACAAGAAAGAACTCGGGGCAAATCTAAGCCATTCGGTGAAAACCGCATTTCGATATCATTTTTAGTTTTCGAGCTATTAAGGCGCAAAATGTGTTACTTTTCCGTGGGACACCCTGTATAGTATTGATTGATATCGATCGAAAGAAGTAAAAAAAATATATATAAGTATTTGATTAAATTTATAAGGCAGAAATTAAAAATTAGTTTTGGGTAACATAGTACTTCTTTATATATGTATTTACGTCAATTGAATTGTCAAGTTGAGGTTTTGCCGTTCTCTAGAAAACTTATTTCTCCCCTAGTCGAAAAAAAAATTCTATACAAAAAAATTTCTAAGAACCTCGCACAATCCTTACGGGAAATAGCTTTTAGTCAATTTTCCTGAAAATTTGCAATATGCTATATATGCAGTTCTCAACATCCTGATCAAAAGCTTTCATAGGCACATAGTTCAATTTTGCGGCTAGTTTTCGATACACAGAGCATCAAATTTGGATTTTTGCCTGTTCGTCATTTTATGCAGTTTTCGTTATTGCTTAAAATATCTGAGTGTATTAGTAAAAAAACTTTTTCCCACATTGCGGTCGTTTTTATTACATATTCGACCGCACCTGAAACAGTTAAATTCCAATTTTTACAAAAATTTCAATTAAGCTTAAACAATCAGTCAGATTTTGCTAATTTTTTTAATATGTTTATCAAAATTAAATAAAGATTAAGGAATTGTATCGAAAAGATTTGTAAATCGCTCACATTACCGTGGCCACGAATTTTAATAGCCATTTTGTATTAGCAGCGTATTGCAGGGATATTGATGTAGCCTGTAAAAGTGACATAAATTAATTATAGAACGAACTTGGTCAGTAAATATACCTGTTATTATTTACCTTTTTTTTGTTGATTGTTAAAATGTGTCACTTTTACCGGTAACACACTTAAAGATCCTTGCAATAAGTCTAAGGGGTCTAGATTTTCAGATGATGAATCAGCTATTTACAAATCTTTTCAATACAATTCTTTAATCTTTACTTAATTTTAACAAACATATTAAAAAGTTAGCCCAATCCGACTGTTTGTTTTAGGTTCATTGAACTTTTTCTGAAAGCTGGAATTTTAGTGTTTCCGGTGGCGTCGAATATAAAACAAAAATGACCCCAACATGGAAAATAAAGAATACATACGGTAACTTTTTATTTGAAGGCGTATTAAGTATTTAAAAACAAAAAAAAATGCATGAAATAAATAATATATAAATAAAATAATTCCAACTTTGACGCTCTGTGTATCGCAAACTAGTCTCAAGGTTGAGTTGTGTCTATGAACGCTTTTGTCGGGAGGTTGAAAAAAAATTGACTGAAAGCTATTTCCCGTAAAGATTGTGCGGGGTCCTTTAGAGTCTCCTACAGTTCAAAAAAAAACTTGAAATTTTAATTTGTATCTTCTTTCGAAAGAGGAAGTATTTAGTCGTGAAAAATCACCATCCGAGATTTTTTAGATCTTCACATTTCAGGGTCCCTAGATGTAAAAAAACTACTTAACCGATTGCCTTTAAAATTGTGTACTATATACTAGATTATTTTATGTTTAAGTTGCTTGGAAATTGTTTTTACTGGATATTGTTATTTTTTTTTTCAATAATGTAAGGACGTAGCCGATGCACGCATCGGACAAGTGGTCCTTCAGAAACGTACTCTACGGAATGCTAAACATTCCAAATTGTACGAATTCGCAGAATAAAAAAATGTAATATTAAGTAAAATAAGACTAAAAATATATATTGTCAGATAATAAAAACAGACAAAACAAAGAATGGCGACACAAGTATCAGACAAAACATATAAAAACAAGGAGGACAATCACATAATCAATCCATTCAACTGCGTTTTTAATTGTATCGAGGTAAGGCTGAACATGTCGTATGCCGAAAAGTGACGATTATAACTATATACTAGTCGGTCAACAAATGCATTAAACCCATAATTAGTACGATGATACCTTTCAAAAAACAGCTGTGATTGTCTCGTTCTTCTGATAGGAACCAAAAAGGAGACTGACTGTAGTAGTATTTCACAGTCAATCCCTCCATTCACTAAGTTGTGCAAGAAAATCAGAAGTGCCTTTCTTCGCCGAAACTCAAGGGTCTGTAGGCCGCAGAGAAGAATTCTTGTATTATAAGACAGATCTTGATATGGAAAATTAAACTTGAACAAAAGGTAAGTATTCTGAACTTTTTCAATCCTGTCAATGTGACACTGATACGAAGGGCTCCATATGGTAGAGCAATATTCTAAGATACTCCGTACTAAAGAGTTATAGAGACTAGTAATCGCTTTAGTATCAGTGACATGCTTAGTGTCTTTTAATAAAACCTAGAAGTCTAAAACCCTTATCAATGTGCAGATTAAATGTGAGGCTTTCATCGAAAATGACACCCAAATCGTTAAAAGATGTAACAACTCCGAGACTTACGTTGTTTATATAGTACGTGGAAAGAATCGGATTATTGCATTTAAAAAATCGGGGAACTTTACATTTAGTAATGTTAAGATGCAGGTAATTGGTGTTACACCATTTGTCAAGTCTCTCAATGTCAGACTGCAGTTGATTAGAGTCAAGGGAAACAGGAGAAAATAATTTTAAGTCGTTCGCATATAAAAGGCATTTCGACATTTTAAAACAAGATACAATGTCATTTATAAAGAGTAAAAAGAGAATTGGGCCGATATGCGAACCCTGTGGGACCCCTGATGTTACAACAATCTCATTGGAAAACGAGCCACGCACGTTGACCTGTTGACGTCGATTAAACAAGTACGACTTAATCCACTCAATATAGCTTCCAGAAAGGCCAATCTGTTGCAATTTGCTAGAAGAAGGTCATGACAGACACTGTCAAACGCCTTGGATATGTCAGTGTAAACGACCGGCTTCAACTGATGTTATTAGGTAATTTTGAAATACCGCCAAATTCGTAGTCGTTGATGTTGCTCCCCCAAAATATAATGTTTCAGCGATTCAAAAATTTCATCGGTGACAATAGCCTCGAACAACTTTGGTATGTGGGAAAGTAAAGAAATACCCCTGTAGTTTTTTACGTCGTATCTATCACCGGATTTAAATATTGGAATCAGGGTAGAAAACCTCCAAATCTCCGGAAAGGAACCAAGATCAAAGGACTTTTGAAAAATTTTACAAAGCGGCTTGGACAATCATTGATTACATCTCACCAAAAGAATGTTAGGGACACCATCTGGACCAGCCTTTTTAGATAAATCAAGGGTCTTTATTTTGTTACAGATCTCTGCTTCTGTAAAATGATGTGAAAACAGTGACATACCTGAAGAACTTATGGGCTCCATCTCACCAAGATCTATGTTTTGGTGGTTGGATTAGCACGATTGAAAGTGAATAGCAAAAGCATTAGCAATGTTGTTTGAACCACTGACTTCTTTACCTTCATAGCTCATGATGTTGGGCAAACTAGAGTCTCTTCTTAAATTTCGAACAAATAACCAAAAGTATTTGATGTGTTTAGGGATAAGTAGTTCGGTTTGTGTGATATATGAAAGGTAACACATATCGGTTCGAACTTTAACCTCTCGTCGTAAATTAGAATAGGCTAAATAATCAACTTGCTGTTCAGTCCTTTTGTATTTTTTGTAAAGACGATTCTTTTGCCCAATGAGTTTTCTTAAGAGAAGGTCAACCCATTTTAGATATTTATAATCAGAGACAACCCTTTTGGGAACATATTTATCGATACCCTCAAATAATATCTCGTAGAAGAGTTGAACCACTTTGTTAATGTCAGATTCTGATGATAAAAATGACCAATCAGATTGTTCATAAAAGAGATTCAGTTTGCAGAAATCAGTACAGTAGTGATTGTTGTTTTTTATTGGAGGGACATACTGAAGTTTATACTTTACTTCGATCGCAGGATGATACGGGTCAGGAGGAGAAATGAGCACATTAACGGAATCATCAGCAAATAACAAATCCAGAATTCTACCTATGTGATTTTGTACGCAATTTATTTGCTGTAGCTCAAGAAAACTCATTGTGGTGGTAAGAGTTTCTGAAGATATAGATGGCAAAGATTTTGGAACTAAAGTATTGTCTTCGTAGATCCATTCCATCAATGGTAGGTTGAAGTCTCCAAAAATGAAGAACTTGTAGTTTTCAAACCTCTTTCTTAGAGATTCACAATTGTCACAGAAATATTGATAATGTTCTAGTTTAGAATTTGGTGGAAAATAAACACATCCAAGCAGCGTATTTATCTGGCCCACTCTCATAAGAACCCAAACATCTTCGTAATGAAGATGGGTAGGGGTATCAATGATGGATGCCTGAAATGAGCTAGAAACGGCGATCAACACGCCACCACCACGATGACATTCTAGTTCTTCATATTTCCGGTCTCTTCGAAAAATTACATCATTAATTACTTCGATGCTCAGTATCAGTCAGCAAGATTATTTCGCAATCACAGGACAAAACATTTAGAGAAATCTCATTGCACTTTGTGCGTAGCCCCCCGACATTTTGATAAAACATCACAATTTTATTTTCCTTGTTGTTGGTATTGGAATTAATTACATATGTATTTAAATACAAAATACATTTGCTGTAAAAACTGGTATTAGGCTTTCAGTTGTTTCAATAAAAAATAGCTATAAGTATAAAAAAATTGTAAAGGTAAACTTGACTAATTTTCAAATTTTACTCTAAGAAAATGATCCACAAGTTACCATGAATCATATCCGGCAACAGGGTCATTCCTTTGTTAAATTAACTATACATTTTAAATGTAGTTTAGTTTATAAAAGTAAGTTTATTTATTACACAAACAGTTATTTTCTCAGTTTTTGACTCCAAAAAAAGTTTAGTTTGTTATTCTTCCAGAATCAAAGTTTAAAAATATTTATTGATTGATCTATCTATACCTACATATATTATACAAAAAAAAACCTCTACTTCTGAAATCGTTAGAAATAAAACGTGTATATTTGACTGGACCGTTTTTTTTGTTATATACGGGAGAGATAAAAAATATTTTTTGAAACTTCTTTAACTCTTTAATTAGACGAAAATTTAGAAGAATTGTTTGGTCAATGGCCTACCAAAATAATAATAGAAAATCCGATTACTGGATTTTTCGAAATTCCCCTTAATAGGGTAAACTGCGAAATATGTTTTATTTGCCTAATTAAATGTGACTAATTTACTTCGTTAAGGGCTTTTAAAAATAAATGTCTTAAAATAAATTTCTGATTTTTTTTAAATTACATCTTTAATTTAATCTTCTTTGTCAATGGCATTTAAAAAAATTTATCTAATAATAATTTCTGGATTTTTCGAAAATTTACCCTTAAGATTGCAAAAAAATCAGTGATGTTTTTCACAATTTCGCCTCAACTAACTGAGATTTTTAAGACGACCGTTTCGTCAACGGCTTTCCAAAATGTTTATTTGAAAACTGTTTCTGATTTTTTTGAAATTCCGTCATTAACTAAATTGAAAGATCAATGTCTTTCAAAAACAATGATCTAAATCGATTTCTGAATATTTAGAAATTCCACCCTTAAATGGGAAAATAATAATGTAAAATAATAATTTACTTTTTCTACAATATCTACTAAATGAGACTTTGAGATGATTATTTCGAAATTCCACCCTGAAGGAATTAAGATATATTATTCCAATTGAGAATAAATGATATTTCCGAAAAGTTAGACCATTCAAATCTAATTGATGAATTTGTAAATACAAAGGCTAGGAAAATATGTCTTTAGTATTTTGTCATTACATTTAGATTTTTATGAATTATTATTTCAAGAGCTACATTTGTGTTTGCAGTTTATTTTTAATGTATGGCTTAAAACTGAATAAAATATAGAATAAAATGTGTATTTTTGTATTTTTTTAAAGAGCGGCATTTTTAATCTTGGCACAAAATAGTAACTAGGGGGACGGCCCTGTCCCGCAATACTGTTCATGATGGTCTTTCATTCAATATGAGACAATTCCTATTGCCTTGTTTTTTAAACAGTAACAATTTATTATAATTTATTACATCCGCTTTCTAGCAGGGGGACAATAACTAGTGTGTAGCTAAAATACAAGCACCTGTTTCTTACTGCTATGAAAAATGTTTTACAACACTCGCATAATTACTGTTTCATATAAAATATTATTTTTGGGGTGCCTAGTAATCGGTTCATGACTTTCAAGTTTTTATGAACCGTAAAATGGTATTGATAAAACTTACACAAAGCCAGTGGGGTAGCTTTTATAAAGCTGTTCAGAAGACGGTTAAATGACTGGACGTTTGGGCGGCACAATAATCAGTTAAAACAAAAACTAAACTAATTGTTCTAATAATGTGCGCATTAATAACAAGATATATACATAGACATAGACGCATCTATTGGGCAGGATGGAAGCAATAGCTGCTGGAATCTAAGTTAAAATCTTGACATGAAATTAAAGCTTCAGAGTCCAGAGCCATATTATGTTGCCATTTTTGACAGTTTGACCGCTGTCAATTCTAAATGTAAAAACGTGTCTATCAAAAACAAAAACACTAATCTAATAATAAGATCCCAAAAATATACAATAAAATGTTTGAGTTTTCTTGTGTCTTAAAATATTATTAGTTACTGAAATAAAAAATATATCTTCACTTTTAAAAAAATGTTTTACCCTCTTAGAATCACCATCTAATCAAAAAAAAATTATAACCAAACATATTTTATGGTTCGGCGTTTTTCACACCTTAAAATTAAAACCTAAAATTTTAATTTTATTTTTAGTGAACTGTTTCATCCCCTTAGAGTAAACCTATATATATATATATATATATATATATATATATATATATATATATATATATATATAGATATATATATAAAATGGCTTGTTTATGAAAAAAATGTTTTACTACCTTGCATAGTGGAAATAAATGTTTATATATACAAATTGATATAGGTACACCGTTTCTACGGCAAGTTTAATGGAATACATTTTTTTATTTTCAGTTAGCTGTTTTATCCCCCTATGGCTACCCCGTATATGTTTTTAATTTGATTGTAATCAGATAATGCGTTCTTAAAATATGAATTTTTATATGGGCTGTTATATGGGATAGTAAAAATATGATAGGTTACTGGTCTTAATGGCGAATCTCAAATCTATATTTTTAACCATCCAAAATTTACGCTCAGAAATTTTGCAGGTCTTAATTCAGAATGTCTTAAACAATTAAAAGCCTCTCTGTACCTATTATCCATGTGTAACACATACGCTCTCATCAGAATAATTAGTTTCTAATCCTCCTAGTATAAATAAAATCCATATTAATTGCTATTATTATACACCCTACGTAAAACATCTGAAACCTTTAATAATCCCCGAGAAGGTTACTAATTATGATGATGATAGCTTAGTAGAAGCATAACAGCCGGCAATAGTTTCAGATATACCTAGTATTTAATGTAAAAAATTAAATTAATGATGATGTCGAATCCTGCGATTACTGGAAAATGCCACTTCTCCGGACCGAATCTCTTTGCTTTACAACCCGATATATTAATATATAACACGAAATCACACATACTAAAGTCAGCAGCATTTTAAATAGCGCATATAAAGCAAAAAATAAGCCTAAAACTACTTCTGAGGCAAACCTATAACTATTTTCATTTCGTATCCGAAATGCGGCGTTAAATAATTTCTATATTTCTACTTTTCGGTATATATATTTATTCTCACTAACCCTCAAAGCACTCAAAGAGATATTTGAAAATTTCTGAAGGCATTTCGAGTTAAAAACATCGCGTCCCTGTCAAACTGTTTATTCTGACGTGGCCGTCAAAATACCAATACTGGCAGTACCAGGCTGCCTTGAAAAATGTCTCAGTTTTCTATCAAATGGAAATTATGTGCATTTATGTTGGAAATTCAATTTTACCCAATATTTCGACTTCGGATAAAAAAAATGTAAATTTATGTCTTGCAGGAAAAAGATAGAATTTTTGATATATGTAATCGTTTTTATCCCAGACGGTACTGGTGCGACTTTACGAAGGACAAGAATTCGTGTACACTACAATTCAAAAATTTCTCAAAATTCGCCCATTCGCCACACTGACCGAGCTGATTTTTACACCAATCTCTGGAGAAAATATAGAAGTTTCTTTGTATAGTTACTGGATTCACCTAAGTTTATATGCTACAGTGCCAAACGGAAAACCATAGCGAAATATATGGGCAGAACATTACAATTTCATTTCTAAATGGCTCGCCTTGTATAAATTGGAGACTAATTTTAGCGATGTGGTTTTTGAAATCCTCGGGAAATTTCGGATCCCATAAACAAATTCTACCCCTCGATACTCTCCTCGAAAAAAAAACGGTAAAATATGGGAAAATTGAAAAAAAGGAAACATTATTTTGGTTTTAGTTTTTTTTGCATTTAAACCACTTTCTCATCATTTGAGGTATAGGCATTCTATAATAATTTCAAATCTCCTTTATATTTACCATCGAACTCCCTTTTTACCTTAACAAAGTAGTCAGGTTTTAGACTCCGCAAAATGCCTTCAAAGTTATCCCATTTTTTACCCCTTTTTTATTTTTTTGTAGCATCCAGTGCTCCGATATTGCACGTTAACGAAGTTGTCCTAGATTTTTGGACGAGAAATCCGAAAAAAAATGCCCCACCTCGAAAAATTAACCATAACGACCTGCATTTTGAATCATCGGGTTTTCTAAAGAGTTTCCCTCTCGAATGCCATTTTCGGCTTATTATAAGCCCCAACGAAATCTCGTTTTTATCAAAAGAAGCGCCCTTTTATCCTCTACGATCGACCCCATAGAAGGGTGTTTCCCCGACGTACCGTTAACGAGCTAGAGCCCTTCGAAGGTCAAAAAACACAAATTTCAAAAAATTCCGGTTCAAAAAGGGAAATACGCGGACAGTAAAAATAGACACGTGCGGCTATTGTAATAATACAAATGAATGAGAGAAGGCCCAGCAATACAACTAATTATTATTTTCATGCCTGGATGACAGCATTTCCCCAATCGTTAACTTCCTTGGCTCTAATCAAAGGAAATCTCTTTGGATGATCCAGAATCTAGAATATCTAAGTTGTGAGTAAAAAAGGTCCTTTTCTACAAACACTACCAGTGTCGGATTTACCTCGAATCCGTCAAGCCACCCATTTAGTGAAACATCGGGACGGAGGCATTTTAAGCAGAAAACTGCAAAACATTTCTAAAAATTTAAGAAGTGTGTTAGCTAAAATATTGTCGACTCAGATCCCGATAACACCATAGATAATATTTGACAATGATTGTCAAAATTATCTATTCATAAACATCCCCGAATCCCCGATACCCGAAACGGCGCAATAAAATTAAATTGTTTTTTTTTAAGGTAGCTATAGAAATTATTTTGAACTTATTTTTTATGATATATATGTGATCGGTACGGATTCTATCTAGAATATTATATTTCGCATATATCTTTCCTAAAATGAGGATATGTATATTACTTATTATCACTATCTTAGACGCCATTTTCGTTAATTTCACTTTGTAATAATTAGTACCTATATAATGATAATAATTTTTTTAGCTTAGGTCATATTTCAAAATATTTTGTTTCGTCTAAATTAAATAACATTTTTTTGTTTATTTAAAGTTTTATAATGCAGGTATCTGTAGGTTTTGGTGGACATATTTTTCCTTTTTTTATATATCATTTAAATTCTAGTTTCTCTGTTCTCTCCCTCTCTAAATCTTTTCTTTTTCTTCTTCTGTGCTAAGAGTTTTTCTAATGTCTTTTAGTATAACTCACATTAATGTTCGTTCGCTAATTTCACACTTTGACAATTTTAGGGATTACAATTACGAAGAGAAAAACTATGAGTTCATTGGTATCACAGAGAGCTGGCTACGTCCAGGCATGTCTAATGAGGCAATTTATTTACAAACTTATAATTTTGAAAGAAATGATAGACATGGCCGTCGAGGGGGAGGAGTGGCTATTTTTATCAAAGGCGATCTCAAATAGGAGGTTATTCTGACCGAAAAACTGGATTTTTTAGAAAATGTTTGGATTAAAGTTTCTTTAAAAAAGTGCGATATTGTTATTGGCACTATATATAGACCTCCAATTTCTGATATTACCTCTTTTTTAAATACATTCCATGACACTTTTAATATTTCTTCCTCAAATGAAAACATATTTTGCATTGGCGATTTTAACACCGATATCTTAAACTATGAAAGCACTTTGACAAGATCATTAAAAAATATAGATATAAATCTATTTCAAAGGGACCTGGATGAAAAAAAATTTTAACGAGATATACATATAATATTGAAAATATTGACCAAAAGATATTTTTTTAAATAATAGTATATTAGCTCTATTTAATAAACATGCTCCGATTAAACGGCTTATTGAACGCAATAAACCTCTCCAACCATGGATCACAGAAAATATCAAACGCAACAGAACAAACTATGGTCTACAGAAGTCTGAAATGCGTGCTTTTATTTATCTTATTTTTATGATTTTCAACTTCGTATTTATATATGTATACATATGGTAAATAATAAACGTTATTATTATTATTATTATTAAAAATATGTTGATTCCACCTGCAATCGAAACTAGCAAGCATACTGTATACCAAAGAGTTTCTTTCGACGTCACTAAGACAGAGTGCGAAGTGATTATTTTGTCTTGAAATGTTCTGTCGATTCTGGATTAATTTATCGATTTCGTAATTGTAAATTGCATTGAGATCAGAATGGCAATGCATTATTTTATTTTACTTTAGTCATTTACTTGACTACGTTAAAATGCACCGTATCTAACAGCACGTCAACAGTATATAAAAAAAAAGCTGAAATACATCAAAAGTACAAAACTGGAAAAGTAAAATAATAGTAAAAGTGGTGTTCCAGGAACAGCAAAGTAACGCATAATAATAAATCACAATGAAGATTAAAAAATTTAAGAAAAATATACTCAAACCATCAAGCGTAATCAGATTTTCATCGAAGGGGCCTTTAAAAGGTATTCTTCAACCAGAAAACTACACATGTTGAAATGCTCATTTCGGGTAACAGAACTGCCATGATACCCACGTTCTTAAGAGATTTGCTCTGATGGAAGTCGGAAGTGCAAAGCTTGTGATTTTTCGTGCTGACACACAGGTAGTTTGAAGCAAATCATGTTAGACTTTGACATGATTTCACACAATTATTTAAATAATGTTCTGTATTGAGGACAGGACACAGTTTATTGGAATAAGAAAGTCGAAACGGTCACTCACATAAATGATAAACAACAGTGGGCCTGAACAGACCCACAAAGTACACACCACACCCAACAGGGCAGTTCTCGGAATGACGACCATCTGATTCGACACACTGTTCTCGGTCTACCAGACATGAAGCAAAAGTTTCAATGGGATACGCCTGCCCCTTTGACAGCAAAAGAACATGATTGTCAATAATTAGTAGCTTTTTCCTTTCACGAAAAAGGTATTACAATTCCAGGGAAAATAACAAGGCATTAGTAATAAAAAAACATTAACTAACAACTTTAATTGCAGCGTTTTATGGTATGGTCATAGCAAAATTTGTTAAATAATTAAGTAACAGCATTTTAATATAGAAATAAACAGAAAATGCAAAACAATATTGCCTACTTTGTTTGTTTAATGTAAAAGTAAAATTCTATTTACTCAAGTTTCTTTACACTCTAAGTAAAATCAAGATTAAATTTACATCGGAATCTACTTCGGTTTAAAAGTTTGTCGTTTCTCCTCGTTCCTAACTAATAAACATTTTAGGGTTCTGGTAGAGGCTTTTTTAACACCCATGTAACAAATTTTGATTTTTTTTGTATCTTTAGATACAGTAATCAACCTGCTTAAAAAGCAGTTTAGAGGATTTAACTAAATGTACAAGGGGCTTGTCATGTTGAATCAACATATTCTTAATGCTTCAAAACCTGGTTAAAAAATACACTGATCATTGCTGGATATTTAATTTTTTACAAACCCGAACGCCAAACTTGTATTTGGACTTCACCGTTCTACTATAGGTACAATCTGTAAAACACTGACAGATCGCTCACAATTCGACGATGCTCTAGTGATACAAGCTTCCTTGTGATGTTTGGATCATCATTCAGCCGAATAGTCCTTCTTTGGACAGTCAAGAATATTAGAGACTGAAGGAGAGACTGCTCCCCATATGTGGAAGCAATACTCAATACTGGTTCTGATTTACTGATTTTAAGTATAAAAGATATGCGGAAGTATAATTTCACGCAGTGCTTCGGAGAGCAATCCAACGACCATCGGAGAAACATCACAGGGGGGAACGACCTACATAATGGACTACTCGCTGTGAGACGGAGATTCCTAGGGACAAGAGAATTATGAAATCTCCCCAGGCTTATTTCATGAATCCAAATGTTGTGCAATGACCAGATGTTCCACGGAAGTGCGTAAGTCCGGTGTCTTTTGAAAGAAATGGTTATACGTCAAGAATCGGTAGAAGTCCTAGGAGTAAATCTTATAGTAGCGGAACCGATGTACTTTGCCAAAACTACAATTAATTTAAATAATGGAAATGGGCGTAGTTCCAGACGCACGTTTAGTGCTTGCGAAAGAAAAATACTACCCTAGACCTGGCTGAATCCCTAAGGATGTAGCCCATTTTATCAAATATACAATAGATTTCATTTGTCATCGAAAATAAAGAGCGGATCTTTTTTTTTGTTTTCGATGTCAAGTTTATACAGATTTCATTCTGAAGCCCCTCGTGGCAATTTTCAGGGTACCCCACTGGTAGAATACCATAATAGATGAAGTTCCAGAATGTTTAACTGCTATACTTTGTATTATTTGGTGTAGCTGATAGTATTGTCAATTTTTACAAAATTACCTCAGTTAGGTCAAATAATCTACTTGCTGCTTCGTTTTAACTTAGTAATTAAACTTGTGGAAAAGGTTGAAGATTCGGTGGCCAGCTTTTTGGGGCGGAGGAGGCAATCATAAATAAGGCGCTAAAGTAAAACTACCCCAAAATAATTGGGTAACGAAAAGAACAAGCAGAAAAAATAAACGACAAACAAAAAAAAGGTCATTTTTGAATAAACCATTTTGTCACAGTGCGCGCCAAA
Organism: Kuschelorhynchus macadamiae; assembly: GCA_030620095.1. Taxonomy (NCBI): domain Eukaryota; kingdom Metazoa; phylum Arthropoda; class Insecta; order Coleoptera; family Curculionidae; genus Kuschelorhynchus; species Kuschelorhynchus macadamiae. The sequence continues at coordinate 311,882 of JAUTXW010000834.1, forward strand.
ATGCAAGTGGCGCCTGAAGACAAAAGGGTGGAGGGAGACGCTACGCGACTTCGAAGGCTCTATGTAAGTCACTGATATATACCAGAAAACTAAAAAAAGACATTAGAACATCAAACAACAGCATTGCAATATAGGTGTTTTAAAAATTTTAGACTTTAAAAAATTGAGCCACTTGATTTCCTAAAGAAAGCTGTATCAGATTAATTCTAAACATTTTTGCTATGTAGTTTGCGAGTTAGTTTAATGTTACACCATATTGCTAATTTATAAAATTATTGGCCGTCGTTTTTGCGCATAATATTGTCAAAGAAATAACAAAGGAATATAATTAAGGAAACTTCTCAGTCACTATCTTTTATTTATTGTTTAATTAGTAAACACGAACATAATGGTTTCAACATGAATTTCCATGTAATTATTTGTTTTATCTAATTTTGTACTTAAGACGCAGTTTCCCCAAAATAAAAACCTAACAAAAAAAACCAGAGAATAGCAAAAATCAGGTTCGTACCGGATCAGCTGTTCGGGCCAGCAGCTGATCCTAAAAACAAAACACGGTCGAAGCGCGCAAAATGGATCCTGCATCGCAGTAGTCGAAGAGCGAGCGCGAGCGCGGTTTGTGAAAACGACAGCGAGTCGCTTCTCAAGCGCTTTCATGGCAAAAAATCGTTTTTCGCCCGAATTAAAGTCGTGTTTGATGCGAAATAATAAAGGAATATTGCCAAAAATTACCTGTTATTCGTTGACAAACGGCACCCCCTTCGTTTCTCCTGGAACACAACCTAAATTTGTATGTTTTAGTTATTGACGTTACTTCCTTTGTTGTGCAGGTAAGTGGCTTTCGATAGTTTTCGCATGTCCTCGGTTGTTATGTAAACAAAAGGTCAATCGCGCGCTCTCCTCGCTGGCTGGTTGGCAGAGCAGTGTTGTCAGGTTGTCAAGGATAAACGAGGTCGGCAGATATGTTAGAGGTTCGAGGGAATTTAAGAACTACAAAAAGATAAATATAGAATCTAATGTTGGAATGTTTAATTATTTAATTTAAAACTAACCTAGAGTTGCTTATTGAAGAGGAAAATGCCGAGTTCCTTTTCAAATCAAAGTATTTCTATGATTGATGATCATTTGTTTAGCTTCCTTAAATCTCGTGAAGTTCAGTATGGGCGTTTATCTATGTTTTCCTCTCATCAATACAATATTTTCCTCTTCCAGCACTCCACAACAAGGTGACGATGGCCCAGCATTTAATACCACCAAAAATACTATGGTTCACATGAATAATTTAATCCATAAAAAATGCCTCAAACTCGACTTGAGCCTAGTATACAATTTTGCTCTACATTTAAATTTATTGAAAAAAAATGTCGAGGTAATAGACCAAAGACTGTATTTTAGTATCATCCAGATAATTTAAAAAAAAGTAACCACTATGAGGAAAATGTATCCCTTATTCGTCGATTTAACTAAACCTCACTATTCAAAATTGCATCAAATATTTGGTAAGTGTTTAATAAAACAACAATAAAAGCTGTATACCAGCTAATTCGATTCTCCACATTGAAAATCAAGATTGGGAGGAAATTGTCTAAACCCTTCCTGGCCACAAAAGGACTACATCAAAGCCAGGTTCGGAATATAATATGACACATACAAGTTTTGTAACAATTTTATTGCTAAGCATTTGAACTTTGAGTCCCATACAAATTCAAAAAAAAAGTGGATTGTCTTTTTTTTAAACAGTTGAATAATTAAAACTCTTATACACAGAATATTAATAAAGACGCAAAACTAAATAAAAATTTCGCTTATCATGTTCAACAAATTATCTTGGAGATTATCTTGCTAAAGGTTTAATTAGGTTGATTTAAGCTGAATTCGATAAAATTACCCTAGGTTAAGTTAGGTTAGGTTACCCATCCTAGGCACTTAGCTAAACAATAACCTCAAATTTTGCCGATCCAGATTAAAAGGCATTGTTGGAGGTTTTTTTTAGGTATTCAGCCTCATTTTCAAAATGCTACAAAGATAAGAATATGCGACGTGTTATATATTTTCAATATTTAATATTAGGTTGTGTAATTAATTACTGTGTAACTATTAGATATATTAACAGTATGTAATTAGTAATTAATTTGCCGTATATACTAAAATTAATTGTATTCAATTAAATTACAAACCCTCCAACCGCAGCATTTTTATCATCAATTTTCGTCTCTATTTTAAAAAATCAGTTCAAAAATTGGAAGATAGATTACTTTTATATATTTATTCCTCCGAGCTGGTGAAAACGTTACTTTTGTAAAGAGAGCTCAAAAGTTAGATTCGAAAACAGTTTATGATGGAATCAGTTTTAATATAAAAATAGAATTGTAGTGCATACATTTAATACATCAAGAAATGTAAAAATGTACCCTATTGTGAATATATATATATATATATATATATATATATATATATATATATATATATATATATATATATATATGGCTGGTAAATGGATAAGTGCAACATTAACTGTTATTTTTTTTTTACTTCCTCCTAAGGAGGAAGTAAAAATCATAAAAGTCACCCTCCGAGATTTTTACACATCTTTGCATTGTGTTGTCCCTAGACCCCGACAAACATTTTCTCCATGGTGGTATAGCTCAAACACTACTTTACATTTACATTTTGGTAAAATCCAATATGGCGCAACAAAATGGCGGCCTCATAAAATGTAAAAAAAAAATTATAAATATTATTATAATTATTAAATTGTGATAATAAAATTGAGTTCTATAGTAATAATCTTTTTAAAAATAGTATTAGTTTTTCTTTTAAATTGACAACAGTTGAAGAGGTACATTTAGTGTTAAAAAATATTAAAAATGATGCTGCGGGTGTAGATAGCATTAAGGCATCTATGCTGCAATATTGCAGCCATTTTATTGATATATATCTTGTTCATATTATTAATCTCTGCATAGAAAATGGCTACCTTCCTGACCAATGGAAGGTCGCAATTGGTAAACCAATACCGAAAACATCATGTCCATCTGAAGTCAGTGATTTAAGGATTATTATCATTTTACCAACCCTCTCTAAAATTTTTGAAAAAATTTTATATAACCAACTGTATATTTTTGTCTTATTTAATAAAATTTTACCAGATTTTCAATGTGGTTTTAGAAAAAATTTTAGTACTTCGGTGGCGTTATCTACGGTAATAGATGACGTTTTAAGAGCCTGGGATCAGCAGAAATGTACCGTGTAACTTCTTTGTTCCAAATTAAAATATTATGGCTTTGATGAGGCATCCCGTAATCTTATTAATTCTTATTTGGAAACAGGATTCAAAAGATATATTGTGCAAATAAATTCTCAAAACAAATTTCGGTTCTCTCTGGAGTGCCTCAAGGATTAATATTGGGCCCTTTACTATTTCTTATTTATACAGCTGACATTCTGAAATCTACAAAATATTGCCAAACACAAGCGTATGCTGATCAGATTTAATTGATTATGATTTAAACAATTTAAAAATAATGTCGTCCCAGCAAAGCTTACAACTGAATCCCACAAAATCTTTAGTTATGTTTTTCGGAAATAAAAGTCAGGTAAATACCTTAAAAGAAGGGTTTAATGTTGCTCTGGATGGTACGACACTACCTATAGTTGAGTCAGCAAAGAATCTTGGAATTATCATAGACTCAAATTTAAGATTTAAAGAACATGTTAAAAAACTCATGCAAAAATCATTTTTAGCTTTAAAACTTTTGTACAGTAACAGACACATCCTAAATTTACGCTTATGCAAAAATCTGTGCGAATCCTTAGTTTTATCCAACTTTAATTACTGTGATTTTATTTATGGTAACTGTATTGATATTTTGGATAAAAATAGGATCCAGAAGGTTCAAAATTCCTGTTGCAGGTTCATTTTTGGACTCAGAAAGTTTGACCATATATCGCATACATTTGAACAACTTAAATGGTTAAAAATGGACAATCGCAGACTTCATCATATGGCTACTTTTGTATTAAATATTTTAAATAACCCTGATGCCTCTATTCAACTAAAAAATAAATTGGTACCTCGTAATAATATTCATGACAGGACTCGTTTTTGCCAATCATTTAACTATGCCTCACCATCGTTCAGCCATTTTTCAGAGGTCATTTACGTATAATGCCGTTAAAACATGTAACTATTTGCAATATAACCTTATCTCACTTAATGTAACTTAGTTCAAAAAACAATTTAAAAATTTTTTATTGACATTTCAAAGTCTTTAGTGTCACAACTTCAAATTTCTCCATAATTTTGTTATATTTTAAATTATAACTATGCAATTACTTGTGAATTATTTTGGATATATTGATTTTATCTATATTTGTTATATATTTGATTTTCTTTTATTTATATACTTATCCATTTTCTGCATTACTTTTGAGGTTAAGTAGAGTAGCCGACTTGTGCTAGACTTCGCCTCATTCTGGTGCCATTTTTTTTTGATTATTACACTGTCTATGTAAATATGCATTTCTGTAATATAAAGGCGATTATTTATTTATTTATTTAAACTGCTTATCGAGGGATAAGCTGGTGAAATGTTGGTGTAAAGCTATTATAGAGGAAAAAAATGGCTAATAATATATATATATATATATATATATATATATATATATATATATATATATATATATATATATTTAGAAGAATTTTTGGTTCTGAACCCTTTATATATAATCTAAATTTGTTTTTTCTTGGGTATTTGGGTTCGATGGTGGGAATAATAATTAAACAAATTTTATTTAATTTTTGTTAATGATGGTTTTCAATTTTAGTTTTTTTTAGCTATTTTCTTTAGACGTTTCGACCATTTACGGCTGCTTTTCATTAGTTTTTTTTTTTCATAAGAAGGATTTTTCAGATTTCATATCCTATTTTGGTTTTTATTAGTTATAAACAAGCATTCAAAGACAACCCACTTAAAAAACATTGAAAAGAACGTCAAAGCGGAATAAAATTACTGCTTAATATTATAAGTATTTCAACCTACGAGCGAGATTGCTTTAACTTACAGAATGTTTCAATTACATCCCAAGTCGGATCTAAGCGTAGTCAGGCATGTTGTTTTTTATTAACTTACGAATTTAATCAACATACAAGAGGTAGACATATAAATAAGTCTAATTTTATCAAATGTTGGGAAACGAATAGTACTGTTTACTCGAACTAATATTAACGAATCTCATAAACGGAAGTCAATATCGGACGGCTTCATTTCCTCATTTTTCCCCAATTAACATACATTCATCCGTGCCTACAAAAATAACCGAGAGCCAAACAGGTAAACGAGAGATAGAAGAAGAAAAGGAATAAAACACTCCTATCGATCCGTGAAATAAAATTATTTACGTTGCGTCACTGCACTGGGGGGCAACAACAACCAGGAAAATGAAAGTATCATATTAAATAGAATAAGTGCAATAATGCTTGGCTAAAACTGAAACGGATTTAGTAATGTGTCGGTTACATATTTTATATAGTTTAATTTTTTGTTTTCCGAGCGGTCTGGTATAATCAAGCGATGACTAAGTGGCGGCTTTGAAGCGACGTTGTCAATTTGCTTACACCGCAACAAAGAACAAAGTTGCATAGACGGATTGAGAAACGGTCAGCTTTGTTATAGGGATTGTGTTGAAATAAGGGAGTTAAAATAGTATACTATATAACAAGTGTTTAGAGCCAAAGTTTTCAAGGCGGTCCTTCGAGATTGAAAACGGTCGCTTAACACGATTAATGTACACCTAGAAGAAAGAAACTTCAATGATGTTCTATTTTCGTATCACACGAGTGTAATTATAAGACACTTTTTAGCCAAAAGTTAACAATACTTTTTTTGTCAATTTCATATGCAGTCTTAAGAAAAGATAAACAAGTTGCTCAAATTGAGTAAAAAAATTAACTTTTAAAAAACAGTTGAAGAGAAAGAATATCGCATAATATTAGAACAACGCCAATAAAATAATGTTATTTTTATAGGTTATTGAACAACAACAAACCATATACTTTATCTCTTGATTAGGCAAATTTTCAAATCAATGTTAGTTTGTTGGTAGGGTACAGAATTTTAAAACTTTTCATTGGGCAGCCATTTTTTTCCTCTATAATGGTTTCACACCAACATTTCACCAGCTTATCCCTCGATAAGCAGTTTCTTATAATGTTTATTTTTACATTTTATGAGGCCGCCATTTTGTTGCGCCATATTGGATTTTACCAAAATGTAAATGTAAAGTAGTGTTTGAGCTATACCACCATGGAGAAAATGTTTGTCGGGGTCTAGGGACAACACAATGCAAAGATGTGTAAAAATCTCGGAGGGTGACTTTTTTATGATCTCCTAAGGAGGAAGTAAAAAAAAACTAACAGTATAATGTTGCACTTATCCAGTTACCAGCTATATATATATATATATATATATATATATATATATATATATATATATATATATATATATATATATATATATATATATATATATATATATATATATATATATATATATATATATATATATATATATATATATATATATATATATATATATATATATATATATATATATATATATATATATATATATATATATATATATATATATGTATATATATATATATATATATATATATATATGTATATATATATATATATATATATATATATATATATATATATATATATATCACAATAGGGCACATTTTTATATTAAAATTGATTTCATCATAAACTGTTTTCGAATTTAACTTCTGAGCTCTCTTTACAAAAGTAACGTTTTCACCAGCTCGGAGGAATAAGTAAATAAAAGTAATCTATCTTCCAATTTTTGAACTGATTTGGAGGGTTTGTAATTTAATTGAATAAAATTAATTTTAGTATATACGGCAAATTAATTATTAATCACATACTGTTTATATAACTAATAGTCACACAGTAATTAAATAATATTGAAAATATATAACACGTCGCATATTCTTATCTTTGTAGCATTTTGAAAATGAGGCAGAATACCTAAAAAAAACCTCCAACAATGCCTTTTAATCTGGATCGGCAAGATTTGAGGTTATTGTTTAGCTAAGTGCCTAGGGTAGGTAACCTAACCTAGGGTAATTTTATCGAATTCAGCTTAAATCAACCTAATTAAACCTTTAGCAAGATAATCTCCAAGATAATTAGTTGAGCATGTTAAGCGAAATTTTTATTTAGTTTTGCGTCTTTATTAATATTCTGTGTATAAGAGTTTTAATAAAATTTGTTTAATTTTATTCCCACCATCAAACCCAAATATCCAAGAAAAAACAAATTTAGATTATATATAAAGGGTTCAGAACCAAAATTTCTAATATATATATATATATATATATATATATATATATATATATATATATATATATATATATATTGTGGATTTCACGTATTATCTCATATTGATTGAGAACGTACCAGTAAAAAAAATGTGTAAATAATGAATTATCTTTGTACAAATTGTTACATCTCAACGCGTGGTTCAAAATTGAAAGAAAATACGTGTAATGTTTTTTTTTCTCAAAAAGTTCTACAATTGCCCCATTTGATTAATAGATTAGACGAATATTTACTATATTATAGTACATTATTATATTATACATTATATACTTTAGGGCAATTGTATAGTTTTACTATTGGACTAAATAATTTATCTCAAATTTTGGAGGAAAAATAATTTTTTGTTCCCAAGATATGACACAATGAACATTTAAATCGCAAAACCTTAAGACTAACATTGAGGGAAATTAACGAAAATAAACAGTTTTTTTCCTATAAAATGCTTCTAAAAGAACGCTAATAAACTTTAAGCTCCTTATATTTTGTATTAATACCAATAAGGTCATGTCTAGAAAGCGCAAATTGATGAACCCGTTCAAACGAAAAGGTCCATAGAATATGAATTAGTTTGCTACTGGGCTTTCTTCGGCCAAATAAAACAATCTTCATGGTGCTTTAAAAACATGACCTTGCTAATGTTTTGATCAAGAAATTGTACAATTTTTCCTAGATACCATTTATCATAATAATAAATAGCGTAGTAATGATCAACTTTAATTTTACATATTTCTTGAAGGACCAGAGCCTCGCTTTCATCCTCTTCACTTTCCCTTTTAAACTCAATTTCTAGAATCATTTCATCTGATGATATCGGTATCTGGTTCACACTGATTTTCGGCTCATCATCTGAATCGGATGTCAGTCTTCTTTTTTCTCCTCCATTTTTACGAGACAGTGTTTTTCCACTAGTAGCTTCTTCCTGGGTCTTGAGAACCTCCAGAGCTTTTTTTTTTGCCGTTAAAATAGTCCAACATCATCAGAGTTACGAATCTTACCTTCACTTGACACTTTCTTCAGGTTTTCACTTAGTTTCATCCTGACAAAATCTTCAAGGCTACTTGCCGATATTGTCAAGTATCAACGTTTGGTAAAATGGTATTTTAAGCTGAACCGCCATTAGCTTGATTGTCACGGTTGCTACCTCTAACTCTAAAACGTTTAAGTTTTTATTCAAAGTCTATCTCAGGAAATTTACTAAAGTTCACTGAAAAAAAAACGTTGACCTGAAACCTGAAACTAAGTTCTCACTATTAAAGGAAACGTTCCAAATCTTCTTAATCATTCTAAGAGCTGCATATTGTGTGTTGAGTTCGGAGGTAAATTAACAACATTATCAACAGCAATCTTTGCTAGCTTGTAATTACAGTGTATGGCGGTTCCATCAAAAATCAGACCTACTTTCTTTCCTTTTCTCTGTTCTAGTGTAAATTTTAAGAACAGATCATCAAACCACTTGTAAAAGATATCAGCATCCATCCAGCAATTTTTTTGCTCGGAATAATTAGATCCGGGATACTCTTCTTCGTTGGGAGGCCAATTTTTCCAAACGTATTTCCCTTGAAATAACTATTTACCTAAAAAGTGCGGAAAATGAATTTTCCGCACGAGTCTGCCGTTCACCGAACGATGCGTAGCGTCGTGTTAGGTACAATTGGTTTTTATACAGACGTGCGGAAATAAGTACATAATTCGTAGTGATTTAATAGTTTTCATTAAACTATAACAAACAAACTATTATATATTTAAGAGTAACTAATTATTTGGAAAAATATAGTAACTATATAGAGCTATAGAAAACTGTTTGAAAAAAATTGTTCTTTGTTGTAATTAACATAGTAGGTAACCGAAAATTGACAATTATAGGCATTATTAACTAAATTGGGGCATTTTGATGGTTAGCCTTTTTGGTGGTAGCAATAATGTTGACACTTTTTCTTCTTAACTTGTCATATTGGTGCTGATTGACTAGTCTATTGTTGTCAGCAATACTATAAATTTCATACGGGAAACTTGTATAAGGCAAGGGCGTAGGCGGAAACGAATTTTCCTTGGAGTTTTCTCCTGTAAAATATAGAATTTGGTTGGCGATGCGTTTTTGTTCTCCATGGATTCGTCTACATATGATTCTGCAACTTTTGTCAATTGCCATCCCCCCGAGATGTTTCAAATTAGTAATATCCACTCGAGCGTCGACCAACCTAGTAGCCGAAGAGCGTCTATAACAGTGTCCAGTAAAGGACTCTGGATTTGGAAGTCTCAAAAAAGTAGCCACGTCCGATGGCGTCTTACCAAACTTATTAATGCCAACAGTTTGTGTAGTACATTTTTTGGAAATTGACTAAAAACCTTTGACGCGGTGTACTTTTGGGACGCAGAGACATGTACTTCTTGATTAAATTAAGATTTTTTTTCTTCAGTTATATCAAAGCTTCTTCTCTGGTGAGTCTTGCTATCTGGCATTTTCACCAGAAGCAAATCTTCTTGTTCGACTACGCTTTCACACAACAGATGAGTTAATTCTTCACGCCTGGAGGCTCCACCGATTCCAATTAGTGTTGCTACTTAGATTAGTAAATAAATATCGTCAAATTTTAGACCTTTTTGGTCCCTTTTCTTTTTTAAATAAGCAATCAATTTAAAATGCCTGCTAATATCAACGTTTTTCTTCATTTTAAGCTTAGATTTTTTCATTGAATACTTGGACCACATTGCAGAAGGTTGAAAATCCATTGAAATTTCTTGAAAGTAAACTAGAAGCACCTCTTCTTTACTAATGCTATTGATATTTTTGTTGGCGCACCATTTGATAAACTTTTCGTATTCCTGAATCTATCTGACTTTGGATTTTTCTGGAGGCAAATCTAAATTTACTTCTTTTGCTTCGTTCATAATATATTCTGGAATCCCGTCTTGCATGGCCAGATTGTCAAATTAACTTAAATTCATTGTAATAATGCAAAATTACGGAAAATACCCACATATAAAAGGAATTAATGACAAATAAATATGTCGCAATGTCAGTTTGTTGATTTCTAACAATTGACTTTAAGCGTCCATAGTAACCTGAAAACCTGGTAGCTAACCAAAACAAAATGCATTAAGCCTGCTGCACATTCTGAGATATTATGTATCAAAGACGGTTAATTAATAAATTAATAAATAATAAATTAATTTTGAAATATTACGTGCAGGAAAACGAATTTTCCGCATGGATATCGGTGCGGAAAATCGATTTTTCCGCACGGCTGTAGAGGAAATTATTAATGGTGGAACTCTTTCCCCTGCGATATTCCCACATGCTAAGACCATTGTGCTCTTCCTTCCAGAGCCTGCAATATTTTTCAAAACTGTTTTCTGACCCTTCAGAGCAACTAGCTTCACCTCCTTTGGGTCATGACCAAAACTAGTTTCGTCACAGTTGTATTTGCAGTAGTGTATTGAGAAATGATAAAAGGGGATTTCCAGGTATTACAAGGGGAATAATTTTCGATGAGTCAACCTTCTTTACAGCTGAAGAACTCGCCTGTGCTTTTTCAGATTTAAATATAAATATTTCTAATTTTAATAAGTTTTTTATGGTGGGTTGCACAAAGCATTTAACGAAGCATTAACTAATCAGTCGGCTCAGAGTGTGGCAGACCACATAACAGTGTCAATATCAAAAACAATTCTAAACGTCACTTAAATTTATTACGTGATTAAAAATTTTGTGCAACCGGCGGAAGTGAATAAGGTCCAAGTTGACAACGAGTCCGGATGGCGTTCTAGCATTCAATATCCGAGATTGCGCAGGTATTTTTTCTTATCCACTGTCAATAATTTTTAATAAGTGCCTAACAAATTGTGCAATGTCAGATATTCGGAACAGTTCTAAAGTCTGTCCGGTATACAAAAAAAGGTAATAAACTGGACATTACCAATTTTAAACCTATTTCTATTATCGCTAATTGTTCCAAATTCTTTGAAATACTTCTTCATGATAATATCCGGTACAAAATCTAATTACGCCTGTGCAATATGGATTTGTAAAGGGACGCTACACAATAACTACCTTGGTTTCTATTACTCAATTTCTGACTGAGGGGATAATTCAACGTGAGCAAACGGACGTCATATACACTGCTTTTTCCAAAACGTTTGTTCGGCTTACCTACACTATTCTGTTGCAAAAAAACTGCAAAATTTTAGTTTTTCAAACAATCTAATATGTTTTTTAACTTCGTGACTGCAGAACAGAAAGCAGTTTGTGGCTTATGGTGGGGCCAGGTCGAGCTATTATATGGAAACTTCAGGGAGTTCCCCAAGGATCTACACTTGAACCGATCTTGTTTACGCTATTTATAAATGATATTGTTGACAGTCTCTCGGTCCACAGTCTGCTTTATGCTAATGATCTGAAAATGTTTTCGAATATATCCACTGAAAATGATTGCAGTGAGCTACAGTAAAATCTAGACATTTTGCATGAGTGGTGTATTGTCAATCGTCTGGATTTAAATGTGTCAGATTTAATGTTATGAAATTTACAACAAAAAATACCTCAGTTAACTTTAACTATGTCATCAATGGGTTTACCTTTACCCGTCCAAATGTTTTTACAGATTTGGATGTTGTTTTTGACACAACACTTTATTTTGTGCTCCATATCACAGATTTAGTGTCAAACAGGCTTCTTGGACTTATTTTACGAACTACTCGCGACTTTCAAACTATTCTGACTGTAAAAATGTTATTTTTCTTGTTAACAAGGTCTAAACTAGAATATGCGTCAAAAATTTGGTGTCGTTTTTATGAAGTATATATTGCCTGTATTGAATCTTATCCCATTAGAAGTCTTCCTCAGGATCAATTGCTGCGAAAGATTTTGCTTATCAGCTTAGACCAGAGACGATTGTGTTTTTTTAGCTATATCCACATAAACTCATTCATAATTTCATATTTCGACTTTAAATTTCCCTAGCCCTGATACCTTTTATCTGCCCCTTATAGGACAAACATTTACATGTTTTCACCAATTAACCTAATGTGTAGTAGTTATAATAATCACAAAAATTCTTACGATATTTTTAATTGTAGCTTGGACGCGATCAAAAGACATTTTTACCACTAGCTTTTTATTCTTCTTTTTATATTTTCTTTTGTTTTGTATTTGTTTACTGTTTATCTTTATGAATTGACTTCTATTTTGTGCATCGTATTATTTAAGTGTTTGATATTGATTTATAAGTATTTTAATTCTTGTATTTGTACTGTTTTGTACCTGTTTTGTAACTGGGATATAGTCCTGTAAGACAGTGTATATATAAGTAGATGGATACATTATACTGGAGGGAAGGGGGATTGGGATTTGAATATAGCAAAAAAATCATTACATACATTTTGGTAGTAAAATATTAAGGTTAATATAAATAGAAACAAACAAAAGCGTTATATAGCAAAATAAATCTACATTAAAAACCTTAATATTTTTCGATTAATGTAAACGAGTCAATATTTTTGATGGGGTTAACTTACTCCCAATGACAGATAAGTTGTCTCGGAAGCCTATCAGGTAGATCATCTTTTGATCCCGGCAATTTTTAAGACATGTGCCTTGTACCATGTCCTTGTTCGATTGTAACACTTTTAATCAGTATAGATCTTGTTATTGTAAAAGTTAAAACAAAATAATAATATGATAAAAATGTCGATTATTTAGGTAGATTTTGCTGTAAAGAAAGTGCACTGTGGCGCCAGTTTTATGAGGATTGAACAAAATTCCAAGTCTATTAAAAGAGGATTTTTTTTCAACAAAACTTATATCTGTACCGTTAGCGTTAGGTTAGCCCAGATTCGTCGATAAAAACCATCATTAAACCTACCTGAGACTCCCGGAAAAGTTTTCCTATGACCTTTTTTCGAACCCTAAATAGGTATAAAATAGCCTCTAGGAAAAAAACCGGGAACTCGGTTGCCCCTGGAGAGACTTGGATGGTTAGTCCAATTTTACCTAGGAAATACGAAACATCAACCAACTTTAAATGTGGGTCTATAAAATAAAATTCAGATCAAGTGATACATTTTTTTAAATATTACAACAAAAAGTAATTAATATTAAATCGGCTGGTACTAATATTCACTGATGCGTAATATTTTCTTAATTTCGCGAATAATGGCAAAATTTAAAACCGTTTTAACTTTTTTCGAACTATGAACTAATATATTTAATATTTTGTAAATAAGTTAAAATTAACTAAATTAACGTTCGCAAACCACAATGTGTCCGGGGTACAAAGACAGACAAAATGGCAAAAAATCTCAACATAATTAGGGGCTGTTTAAAATAATATGTTGACTAATACGGAGAACAATTGAAATTTTAAGTGCTGTCCTCTTGTTTTTTCGCCTATTTTCCTCCCGTAGGTATTTCATAATTCTAAATCCTCGAGCAGAAAGCTTTTTATTAAACATATTTATGGCATGTGACTCACTTAAAAAAATTGGTTTTCACAAAATAAGAAACTGATATAAGCCCTACAAAAATCGATTAAAGGGAAAAAAGAGTTTATACCTAAATAGATTTTAATTTCCCACTGAAAGGTATCAATTGTAATTAGTATCAAAATGCCCGCTTTAATAAAAAAAAATAGTTTAGTTTAAATCAGTTTTTGGATAAAAATGTATCTTTAACAATCTTCAGTAATCGATATGAGTTATTGTCGGTTTTTAATCCAGAATAAGCCCATAGTGCGTATACTCAAAACTTATAAACGTTATTTACGAGAGGGGTTTAAAGAATGTAATAGTTGCCTATAGTAAGATGAAAAATAGCCACCTTGTCCACCCCTAAGAGAGAAGTTTAATGTGCCGTAATGAATCACCCAAACCCTACGTCATCTACGTAAATGATCAAATGCTTGAAACTCATGATTCCTTTAACGTAAACAACATCGGTTGCCCGCTGGCACAACTAGAATGCAAAAATTGCCATACTAACAAGTTGAGATACCTATAGAACGGAGTTTTTTTTCCAGTCATGTAGAATTTTGTAATGACTATAAGCCTGCCCCAGTATAGTAATTGAGCAGTTTCCAAAAACCATTGAGGAACTTATGCAGCCTATCCGCAGGTTATGTCGAAATGCCAGATAGATAATAAATTTAAGAGGAAACCTCTTCCTTTCTTTGTGCAGAAGTTAATCTCCAGGTTCTCAACTAACCGAAAAAAGACACATAAGGAGAGAAACCATGCCTGTGTTTTATCACTGGAACTCTTCTGTATTGTGTTTGTAAAACAGTTTTCAAGAGGATGGTGAATACACTGCATGTTTGGACTTAATTGGAGCCATAAGGACTACATCCGTCCTAACTATGAGCGTAAATCTGAGATTAGACCCGTTACACATCGTTCCAGGGAAAGAAGCCCGGATGCATCTATCTATTTAACAACTAAGAACGTCAGATTGGAAGAAAGCGTGCACTAATCTGATCAGATCTAATCCAAAATATTTTCTTATTAGGAAAGATCACATTGTTTATAAAGAGGTTTGGTCTCCGTTCCTGAAATAGGGGAATAGAGCAAACTAAAAGGACCTGTTTGTATTAGTACCGGCGCCGGTGGCTCTAATGAAGAAATTAACTGAGGAAGCTTGTAGAGAAATTATGATTCCCGAGGTAATTACTGCTTCTGGAAGGTTTTCCCCGGTATTCCAGGAAGATTGCCATCCGAGTTACGACCTTTATGGCAATAATACAATGAGTAAAGAAACTTTGAATATAATCAATTTATTGCTTATATATACAGAATGGTCAGATTTAACCCAAACTGGGTCTCTCGCTATTAGGAGTGGGTGCAACCCGAAACAGTATGAGAAGCAGATCAACTGGCTCGTGAGGTTAGTAATTCTGCTTTCAGTAAACCGAAACCGGTCGATGGAATTTTTTAAACGACTGTTAGGATTAGGATTTGGAATAAAATAACGAAACACCACTCCGTGCAGAATTACATGAAAAAGTGGTACTATAGATCTTCAGATATGTTCTCTCTCTTGTGGGACTTCAAAACCTTTAGCGGTGAACCGTGAACTATTAATGACTCACGGTGTTGTGTACATATTAATGCGCTTTACTTGTCCATTTTAATTAAAGACACATTTAAACATAATGTTCAACTTTATTTTTGCACTGCTCAATGCTCACAGCTTCCCACTCATAGCTCATCGCTCGCTATTGTGAATGCAATGTTAGGGTATTTTAAGGTACGGCCAGACAAACATAAAGAGCGAGCAGTAGCAAAAGTTCGTTAATGTTTCCTTTGCTCGCTGAACTAACTGTATATAACTGATAACTATGTCGTTTGATTGCGTACTCATTTTCACTGTCTACACCAAAATGCTCAAGTGAATTCATATTTGCTCTCGCTCACTCTCTTGTTGACTTTTCCAATGAGTAAGTGCATTAAAAGTCAACTGTAGCTAATTTAAAACCATTTTGAATGACCTAAGTAGATCTGATTGGACCAATACGGAGAGGTACATAAAACTACTGTTTGACCAACACTAGGCTAATCTGTTTGTGAAATACCTATGTAACCACTGCTTAAAGGTGTCTTGCTTCTAGAAGTTTTTTTTTTATTTTTTTATAAAGGAAAAAGAAGTTTGTAGGCTGTGTGCGTTCATTTTTCTAGAGTACCCCGATCAAGAAACTATAAAATAGCTGAAATATTTTCTTGATAGACCTATTTAAATTATTTACTTTACTTTACAAATGTTTTATTGTCCAAGAAACTTAATTCTACTGACAAAGCTTGCTTACAACTACCTATATATATATATATATATATATATATATATATATATATATATATATATATATACTATCTAACAATTATCCAAAAAAGCATTAATCATGGTGCGCGTCATTTCTAATTATAGGTATTTGTCAATAAAAATAACTTAAGCAAATAAAACATAGGTCAGAAGTTTGAGTAAGTCAGAATATAAAATCACAGTAATAATAATAAAGACGTAACACAAAACTTATATAATAAAAGAAAATTATCACGAGTTACGAAGACTCACAAGTAAATACATAAATAAATAAAATGTGACATCACACAAGAAAATATTTACAATAGAGGTAGATTTAAAATAAATATTTACAATAGAGGTCTAAAAGTGTCATTGTCATTTTCTTCCAGGCTATAATATGACGTCCGCATAAAACCAAGTTTTACTTTTCTCCGAAATTGCAAAAAATGTAGCTGTCTAATTTCCGAGCTCAAATGGTTATACATCTTATGCTTTCATACATTATAGATTGTTTAATCAACGTCAGTCGAGGTATAGGAAGGAGTATAGTTTGTTGGTTTGTTGGTCGTATGTTATGAATATTATATTCTGGAACAGAACCAAAATAATTATTGTGAAGTAGGCACACTGCTTCCAGGATAAATAAAGAAACAACTGTTAATATACTACGCTTAATAAAGAGTTATCTACAGTGTTCTCTATACCCGGCCTTGAATATATACCTAATAGCTCTCTTTTGAAGAACAAACACATTATTAAATAATGGTTGGTTGCAAAAACCCCAAAATGCTATGCCATACCGCAGGTGCGACTCAAACAATGAGAAGTACATCATTCTTGCAGAAGAAATTCCAAGCTCAGTTGACACTACCCGAACTGCAAAGCAACCTGAAGCCAGTTTATTATTTAAATTTATTATGTGTTCTTCAAATTTGATTCACACCACTTTTTAATTTTTGTCAGATCGGTGCATATAGTTATTTTAAGATCTTTATAATCTTCTGAGTTCCAAAACAGAGTGGTGTCATCCGCGAAAAAGGTCAAATTTCCCTGAATATCAAAGCTGGCCAAATTATTTAAATACAGGAGGAACAGCATGGGATAGAGACCTGAGGAACCCCATGGCGTGAAAAAGAGGGGTCAGAAACGTTACCCCCAACTCTGACCATCTGTTCTCTTCCTGATAGATATGCAGAAAATCATTTATGAGCAAAACAGTCGAAAGCTTTCGAAAAATCACAGAACACTGTTGCAGCCGCATGGCTTTCATTGAGACGCAGATACACTTTTTTAAGTAGCACAAATATCGCATCACCAGTACCTTTCGAAGCCTGAAAACGAAACTGGGATATAGTAATAATATTAAATGTCCATAAAAACTTCACCAACCTTTCCTTGGCAAGCTTCTCGACCACCTTGGAGAGAGTAGAAACCAGCGAAATTGGACGGTAGTTGGATGGATCTTCAGTCCCCCCACCCTTATGTGCCAATTGCCTTCCGAAGGCGTGAAGCACACTCTCTTATTTCAAAAGATGCAGAAGCTAGATATGAAATAGCTGATTCTGGAATGCTATCAAAAATTCTTACCGAAATGTCATCATAGCCGACGGCGCCGGCGGTTTTATTTTTAATTTGAGAAAAATAATTTCTCAACTCAATGGCATTTGTTGGTTCTAGGTGGAAGTTCGCTAGGATATTGATGCTGGTGAGATAATCAAGGGGGTTCGATTGGTAGCATATATATGGAAATAATCTTATCTGCCACCGAACAGAAAAAAATATTAAAAACATTATAAAAATTTAAGCCCAATCCCTTTCCTTATTCACGTAAAAAAACCAAGTGCTTTTGTCCCATTGTCCATAGATAACAACAATATAAATTTTCCACTTAATTTTTTGATTGGAATATAAAAAAATTTTTTTTTTGCGTAGAATCTAGAAATCAAACAGATAAAATACCTAAAAACAACGCATAAAATATTGTGGTGGTTTTCTATTCGGCACGTGTAGCGATCAATTTTGCGTCTTTTTTTTAGATTTTGCGCCGGAACAAGGCTATCGGTACAAATTCCGCGCGATATTTTCAGTATGGCCTTCACTCTATTACGGCGACTCGGACTATACAATATACAAATGATGCAATCAGGATTTTATTTTTTGCTTTTCGTTTTGCAACGTGTTAGAATAGCAATAATTAGCCTCGTGCCTAAAATTAATATTAATTATGATTTAATTATCTAAATAAGATTTTATTGGCTGCAATGTTGCCCTCAATAGGCGGAGCGATGGCAACAAAAAAACAGGGGCCATAAGATATACAGATGAAATAGGTATGAAAAGAAAATTTTCGATTTAATAAATTCTCAATGCCAGGAGCTGAGAAATCGAGATTCTTAGTGAGATAACGGAGTTACAAAATGCACACATGGCAAAATTGCTTGCGCCAGTCCGTCATTTGTTTTTTTTTCAGTATTCTCTTTCCGCCACTACCTTAAAAACCAAGTACTGATAGAGTCGAATTGGTATCGTTCTCCTTTTTTGATCTTCCAGTAAAAATTATTTTGTTTATCCTAAATTTTTGCAGTTACTCGACATGATGTGATTAAAACTCATTTAAAACATTTTTCGTTATGTAGTAATTAATGATTTGCTTCCTTTTTACTCCTCTCGTCGGGGTAAAGTAGTGTGATCGTGAAAAAAATTACCCTCCGAGATTTTTTCGGATCTCCACGTTTTAGAGTCCCTAGATATCAATGGAATGGACCAATGGATCTAAAATAGTACAGGAAAAAAATTTTGATACAGAACACAGTTACACTTAAATACTACCGAGTCTATTTGTTTAAACATTATTAGTTAGCTACTACCGGAAGCTCAAGCCATCTACATTTTGTATTTCAAATATTTTTTTGCCTGTAGTCTGTTTGAATATAAGTATCGATACAGAATTAGGAGGACTTTTAAATGTTTTTTTTAATATGATAATATGAGTCACTTCCTTCGTGCGATTTATCACTTACGAACAAAAAGATAATAAATATATATAAACACTTATAGATAAACCAAAATAAACTAACTATCACGTATTTATTATTGTAATCTTTTGCAGCTAAGAGCCTAAAACATGCCTTCTCTCTTAGAAGCCCTGGAGCAGAAATATGGCGATCCGGCGGACTCAGACTCTAGCCCTGATGACGACTCAGCTGGTATATCAGTCGCCATATTTGTCCCTTGCAAGTAAGTACTTTGATTTGATTCGAATAATGCAGTAAAATATAAACAGTAATTAACTACAGTCGTCACAAATATTTACTTTCCCGTACAACAGACCCTATTTTAGTATATTGTTATTATTATTGTAACCCAACTCAGTGGATATTTTTGGCTTTTATAAGTGGATTTTCTTGATTTTCTTTCTATTAAACGGCAAACGTACCGTTCACGCTTTTTACTTCAAAATTCACAATACTTAATAACATTATTTAACCGCTAGAAGTTATCAGATAAAATTAATAATTTAGGGTTGCACTGAAGGGGGATTTTTCTGCTTCGGCCGAATACCGAATAGTCATTTGAAAACTTGGCCAAAGCCCAAAGCTTCGGCCGAATCTTTAGAGATATATACATATCAATAAAACATTCTAATCTTTAGCATAAACTTTAATAACATTGAAACAAAATATAAAATAATAAAGCTTTGCATATATAACTTACAAAAAAACTAAAAAATGTCAAAATACAGAATCAACTGAGTCATCAATCACTGGTGATATGACAAATATATTGCACCAACATAAACAAATAAAAATAAATTAAAAAGTACAGCATAGTACTCCAAAACTAAGCCCACATCTACAGATACCTATTGATAGACTTACATACTTGCATAAATATATGAATCCAAAACAAAGGTACTGTAACAAAACAAACTTAGCTAATTATATTAAAAAAATAAATTTAACTAATTATAGTAAAACGAAAACAGAAGGAACGTCATTTTATCAACATACTATTAGAGGTTAGCTAAATAAATACAATAAAACTGATTTTTTTTACTTAATACTGAAAATTTAGACGTGGTAGGTTATCGTGGAGGAACAGCAGCTTTTCTGCATTTTTAGGTAGTAGTCGATTTCTAGAATCTCCGTATATATGTCCAGCTTCCGAGAATACTCTTTCACTATAAACGCTAGAAGCTGGTGCCAAAAGAATTTTTTTGGCCATCATACTCAAAATTGGAAGATTAACTGCCTTATTCTTCCACCAAACCTCCGGATTTTCGGTTCGTCCAATTAAAGAAAAATTTAAGTAAATATTCAGTTCTTCTTTAATAAGATTTTTGTTTTTAAGGATGTCCATCTCCTACCACGTTGGAGTGCTATAAGAACATGATGCTATTTCATCGAAGCATTGCAATAGTTTACTCTTCTTTGGTTCTTTATCGTCACTTGAACTTAAAACACTTTGAAGCTGGGCTAAGAGTAGGTCATCACTCTCCGAGTCCACGTTACTTGACTCGTCAGGTTCAGAATGAGAATACTTATTTATTAGAACCTGTTTCACATACTTATTATTTTATTTAGGAAAAAATACAATTTTGTATCTGGGGTCCAATATGAAGTTCTCATTTCCATATCTGAATTTAAAAACTTTTTGAGAGAAGTGATTGCTGGAATAACTTCAGAGATAAGAGCCTCATTGGAACTTATTTTTCGTGTTATTTCTTCAAATGGTTCTAATAAATTCAGTAATGATTCCATCAGCATCCACTGATTTAAAGTCAAAGTTTCGAAATTATTGTCTGCTGCATAAATAGTTAAGGCACTTTTCTGATCTTGTATGCTTTTGACCATGTAGAATGTGGAATTCCACCTGGTGGGCACATCTTGGACTATTTTTTTTGGTGTAATTTTTAATTGTGTTTGTCAGTTTTGAGCATGCGATCGATGTATTATAGGACACGAATAAAACATGATGCACTTACTATTTCTGCGTCATTGCAGCCCTTAACTATATTAACACCATTGTCTCTCACCATGAAATGAATTTGCGATATGTCAATGTTCCACATTTGCAATATATCAAAAAACATAGTTTTGATCGCCTCACGAGTATGACTTCCAGGAAAATGTTTACAATTCAACACAAGGTGATTGTGCACAAAGTCTTTATCAAGCCAATGCTCTGTTAAACTAATAAAACTTTCATTTGTGTGCTGACAATCCATATATCTGAAGTGAAAGAAATGTCCTTCATGCCTTCAGCTTTTCCTTGACCACCTACACTAAACGATCATAAATATCGGGAATTATTGTATCACTAAAATAATTTCTTTCTGTAAATTGTATTGAGGGGCAACTTAATTCACTAAACGCTTGAATCCAAAATTCGTAGAAAAAGAATATGGCAAATTATCCAAAGCAATCATTTCCCCAAGAGTGTAATGAATTGATTTTGCTCTATGATCATTAACGTCCCATTCTGATTTTCTCTGAAACGCTTTCAGTATTATCAGCTGTCTGTCTCTTTTTCTTGAAGTCTCGCCTTGAAACTTTAATATTCATTCGTATGCTTACGCTTTAAATGATTTATCATGGGTATAGTTGTAGTGCTTTTTCCATCACCACCTCGTGATATCTCGGACTCACATTTTTTACTTTTGATTTTCACACAGCACATATTTCCATATATTACTTGTTTTTGTCCATTTTGAATGTTTATTATTGGTCAAAAAAACTCTAATTTTTAATCAACAAATAACTTCAACTCTAAACACGACACGAAGTGAACAGTAAAGCCCGCCTGAACTAACAAGAACATTCTTGTCAGCGGCGCGCGTCAGTTGCTTCTGCAGAAGCCGAGTTTTTAAAAACAGGCCGAATACCGAAGCTGAATCAGTGCTTCGGTGCAACACTAGTATTAATATTATATTTTTGATGTTATCGTTATTATTTGAATTCTTTCTGTAGCTGCAAATATAAAATCATAAACGCAAGAAATAATCTTTATTATATTAGACAGAATAATATCTATTCAAAGGTAGAAAGTACCCATAATCGTATTTTAATAGCTAGTCTAGAAACTAAAAAAAATAATATTAAGTAACTACTATAATGTGAGAACATAAGTTACAGCATAGCTGATTATTAGGAACATATCTCTGAAAATTATTTTTAAATCAGAATACAAGTAGACTTAATGCTTTAAAATTACTTGGCAAACGCTGGAACTAATAAACAAAAGCAGCCAAATACATTAAACAGGACTTAAAAAATTGTGTTCTGTGCCTTGGTATTGATATTGTGTCCCTGAAAGGAATATCCACCCGATGAATATCTTATAAATGATACATCATAATACTTTTTAAGATGTGATGTTTTCAATTAAAGTATATTTGTTAGTCTACTTGCCAAATTTTAATTATATTATACTATTAAAGATACCTTTTCTGCCAAAGGTAGGAGATGATATAAGCGTTTTAATTTTAACTCCATCTTAGCTGAGGTAATTTACTTTCTTTGACTAACGTGACAAAATATTGTTGTCTTTCTCTTGTTAGGTTAAATTACTACAATAATAAATTATATTTTATCTTAAATGAAAGTAGCTTAATCAGTTAATATTTCTCATTATGCCAGAAAAATAATATGAACTGCTGGAAATTATTTTCCTAAGAAAAAGACAGGAGACTAATTTATTAACATTTTTGCTATTGAAATACCCAAAATGAGTT
Source organism: Kuschelorhynchus macadamiae (assembly GCA_030620095.1). NCBI lineage: Eukaryota > Metazoa > Arthropoda > Insecta > Coleoptera > Curculionidae > Kuschelorhynchus > Kuschelorhynchus macadamiae. Next base: position 334,814 of record JAUTXW010000834.1, read on the forward strand.
ATGTTTTTAGGAGAGTTTTATCCAGAAAAAAACTTACACACTTGATGTGGGTAAATAATTCAGATAAAATAAATTTCTAGGAAATATATAGGATGTGTTATTTAAAATAACGGTGTCCGTAGTACTTTCGGTTAAATGGGATCCGACAATCAGATGTTCGAATCGCCGTACTTGTGAAAATCTACCGTTGGTTTTTAACAATGTGCAAAAAGAGAAAAGCTATTTTGTCAGCGTATAACAAAACAAATGTTCGATTACACAATTAATGCATTAAGGCGTTTTACCGAAATATTGGATAGAGTAGATCAAAAAGAGTGTGTGAGATGGGCTATTTGGCATAATTTAACGAACGATATATATATATATATATATATATATATATATATATATATATATATATATATATATATATATATATACTGACCCCGGGCGAAAACTTTCGTTCACCTGAAATAGATTAATTAATATAAAAATTTTTTACCTTCTAAAAGCCTTAGCAACGGGGAAATAAAAATTTTCTTGCGGAAATACATTATTTCTATTTTCCACACTTTAGAATTCCTGGAATCAGTTACATGAAAACTTTGCTTTGCTTCTCATTCCAAACACTAAAATGTCAAAATGTTCTTGCGGAAGTTTGACGTTTCCATTTTCCGTGGAGATGTTGCTCGAAATAAGTTACATAAAAAAGCTGCTTTCATTGCCTTCTAGAAGACCTCCTTAACAGCAGGAAATAAAAATTTTCCCGCGGAATTGCATCATTTCCATTTTCCACACTTTAGAATACCTGAAACCAGTTACATGAAAACTCTGTTTTGCTTTGCATTCTAAAAATATTTCTGAATATAAAAATATAAAAATAATCGTGCGGAAATACGCCATTTCCATTTTCAGAGGAAAGATCGTTTCCATTTTCCAGACTTCAGAATAGCCAAAACCTGTTACATGGAAGCTTTGTTTTGCTTTGCATTCTACACATTTTTCTGAGCATAAAAATGCTAAAATATTCTTGCGGAAATACGTCATTTCCATTTTCCGAGGTTATTTTGTAAACTTTACCTGAAATATCATATATCCACCAAATATTTTTTTAACTTCTAAAAAGCCTCCTTAATGCCGTAAATTAAAAAAAATTTCTCGGAAAACCGTCAATTTTTATTTTAACTATTTATTTTTAACCTTTTTCTTCACTGAAATTTGATACATTCACAAGACATTTTTTTTTAGTTCGATAAAGCCTGCTGAATGTAGAATTTAAAAAATTAATGTGATTTTATGACTTAATTGATGGTTTATGGTTTTAAAGATTCTTTTATCGACGAACTTGGGCTAACCGAACACCTAACAGGATAGATCCGCCTAACGTTATAGGTTTTCTTTAAAAACAGCAACTTAACCGATCCTATAACCTAGCCTAGTTCACATTTTTATTATAGTTTACTTCTGTAAAGCCTTCTGAATGCAGAACTTAAAGAAATAATGTAATTTTATAAATTAAATAATAGTTTATGGCTTTAATGATGGTTTTTATCGACCAACCTGAGCTAACCTTGCACCTAACGAGATAGATCCACCTAACAGTACACGTTTTGTTAAACAATTCTAGTTTTAATATAGGCTCGAAATTTTGTTGGCGCGCTCCCGCGCGCTTTTTTTAAAGGAAAATTAACCGTAACATAAGCGAATCAAACTAAAATATCTATATGTACCTGATTTCCTAGGAAAATAAAAATAATGCTCAAAAAATATTTGCATTTTTATGTTTAGAAATGTGTTTACAATGGCAAACAAAGAAATGTTCAAATTCCAAATTAAAGCATTTTTTTTAATGTAACTGATTTCAATTATTCTACAGTGTAAAGAATTTCCTCGGAATATGAAAATAAAAAATTTCCGCAAAAATATTTTGGCATTTTTATCTTCAGAAAACTGGACTGGCAAGCAAAGCAAATGTAACTGATTTCATGGATAATAAAGGGTGAAAAATTAAAATTATGCATTTCCGCAGCAAAATTCTTAATTTACGAGAGAAGCTTCTAGAAATCATAAAACTAATTGGTTTCCTTATGACTGATTTCAGGTGAACGAAAGTTGTTCCTCCAGGCATTACTATACAAATTATATAAAAATAAATACGTTTATGATTTTCAAGGTTAAAACCTCGTTTAAAACAAATTTGCCAGGACAATTTTCAAGTAAAAACCAAAAAATTATTTGGGATAATATATATTTTATTTTAACAAATCAAACACGAAAAACAAAAACAAATATTGATTATCTATTGGTTAATGATAGGAAAATTAAAAATACCCAATTTAGATGTGAAGAATTGAACAATAACTTTGTAAACATAGGAGAACAACTTGCAAATAAAATTCAACCAATGAGTGACTATATTGAATCCACAGAAGAGAATCCTTTTTTTTATTGACCCGGAAGATATCTCAAATGATGAAATGGAAGAAATTATTGATGGTTTAGATGCTAAAAAAGCTGCTGGTTTTGACAATATTCCTATTAAAATTATTAATTATGTAAAAAAAGAATTAATTCCTATATTAAATTTGTAACAAAAGTGTCTATTCATAAATGAAAATTGCTAAGATAATTCCAATATTTAAAAGTGAAAAACGATATGAATGTAATAATTATCAACCAGTATCTATATTACCAGTGTTTTCTAAAATAACTACTATCCTTGGATCTGTGTAAGGCATTTGATACAGTAAATCATCATATTCTTTTACGAAAATTATATAATATTGGATTAAGGGGCAATATGTATAATTTACTTAAAAATTATCTAAGTAAGCGGATGACACAACAATTATTTATTTTGCTGATATTTAAATGAATTATTTTTTGATATAAAACATAATCTACAATTAATTTGTTCCTGGCTTAAATTTCACAAATTTCATTAAATTTTAATAAATCTTCTTTTATGTTAATAAGTAAAACAAAGATAAATTCTGGTATTTCCCCAATAGTAATAAACAATAACAAAATAAATATTCAAATACAACAAAGTTTTTAGGTTTATAGATGAAAACTTAAGTTGGAAAAATCATATTCAGAGTATAAGAACCGTTATAACTCCGTTAATAGGAGTATTATATAAAGCAAAATATTCCATACCATTAAAATTAATAAAAAAACATATAATATTCTTTAATATATTCTAAATTCCAATATTTAATTTCAATTTGGGGATCAGCTTGTTCGTCACATATTAAACCTTTAAAAAAATTGCAAAATAAAATTCTAAAATGTATTTATAAACTACCATATTTGGAACCTTCTATTAACCTATATAAACCTAACGGATTTTTAAACTTACAAAATATTTATAATTTCAAAATTTACATTTTAATACACTCTATTATTAATAATGGAAAAAAATCAAATATGATATTTAAAAATCTAATACTTTACGTAATCACGATACAAGACATTGCTTACAATTACGGACCATTAGAATAAAAAGTAACTTTGGGAAAAAAATCAATTCTGCACGATGGTTTAAAAATATATAATAACTTACCAGAGACTATAAGACATAAAACAAAATTATCAATATTTAAAAAACAATTAAAAATGCGTTTTTTACAAAAGTAAAAATGAATAAAACTTTATATTTAAAATTATTATAAATATTTATTTCAACTTAGTTTGTATATTATATTGAATTATAACATAGGAGTTTTTTCATTTATTACAACTTTATTATTATTATTATTTTCCATTGTTATATGTTGCATTCCATATAATAAACTTGTCAAGTTGGTTTGGAATAAAACAGTATAAAGTAAATAACAGTAGACAATTAACTGAAATTTGGACAAATATAGATAACCTTACACAACACTCAAGGGCCGAGTGACATGATCGATCACTAAGAAGTATGAGAAGATTTTTTATCGCATATAAACTATATCTTGGTTCAGATGAAACTACGTACTACGTTTGATATTAAATATATAAGTGTAGTTCCAATTAATTATATGTACTAATAAACTCTTATTATAGTCAGACAATATGCATTATATTATATGTATAGGAACAAAATCCGCCAAGAATGATAAAATAATCAAAAATTCTCTTAAATTCATTTAAAGTTAATAGTAGATTGGAAATTCAAAATATGTATTCGTTAATTTAATCGGAAAATATTATTGAATATAAAAAGTAAGGATTAAAAACTAAATTTAACAATTATTGTTCCCTGGTCTTATTTTTTTAAAGCCCAAGAACTAAGCGGGGTAACGATGGGTTAAAAACTGTAATACCCCCTCTAAATATATATAATTTAATATTGTTTTAGCCTTATTTACTGTAGAATATAATTTTAGAATTTTTTTAAAATTTGAGTTAAGTGCATCCACCTCGGACTGTGGTGAAGTGTAGATTATTGTTGTATTACGTTAAGTACAGCTGCGCTCTTAAGAAGAAGAGGGGAAAAATATGGTTTTATATATTCCATAACATAACGACACACGAGTATTTCTCTAGAGCTTGCACAACTTTTTTCATATTCTTGCCGATTTTAGGCTGCAAATCGCACTTACCGTGCTACTTTGCTCTAATTGGCTAAAACAGCCTAAGATACCTCCGTCGCAGCATCAGCGCTTTAACTAATGTATAGAAGCTCTATCTGCTAGGTGAACATCACGCTTTGGCTTACTTAAAATGTAAAAACTATTTACATTTCTACTATAATGTTTAATATTCGTTTTATTTGAAAGGTCACCTCGAGCTGTAGTACCCGCTCTCCTAGTACTAAACGATTGTGATATCGCAACAGCTGGCGAAAGAGAAGCTCTGGTAGCTAAGTGCTCTAACGTGGAAGAATTGGATTTAGCTAAAAACAAACTTGACCAATGGACTGAGGCAAGTAAATAAATAGAATATACTAATTAGCTGTAATTTTAAAAAACAAATATTTTGACTTTGAATACGGAATTATTTTTGTTGTTGAATTTAAATCCTAAAAACTTTTTTCCTACTTGTCATAATTATCTTCATCTCACATTGCTCTGTACTACAAACGTTTCGACTAGGAACTAATATCTAATAATTCTTAAGTGAGACTGATTTTTTATTCTTCTTATTACCGAAGTTACTATTTATACCCCAATCCTGTTCATCGAAGCGTGAAATTAATTAAGTAGAGATGCGAGACAGACACTTATAATTTCGATACTAGACTGACGAAATAAATTGTTATTTATGCCGTGTTTCCTTTACACCCTGCTTCAGAAGGTAATTCTACATAAAAAAAATATGAAAAAAAGTTCATATGCACCTGTGTCCGCAAACGCTTCATAAGGGTGCTAGGAACCATTGAAGATGTCGCCCAAAACGTGCTTTTTATTTTATTACTTTGGAACTGTTTTTGTACCAGTTATGAATTTTGGTACAGGAATAGTCACTAATGAACGCTGTTTTTAGCAGCTAGTCATTATTTTTTCAACCCTATACTTTTTTGACATTTTAATTGAATATTAGGATTTTCTACTATTTTTTGCAAAAAAGGTGCTCTTGGTAAATGGTCGAAAATTAACGGTTTCCGAGAAAAGTGTTCCAATATTTTTAGGTCGATCGAAATAACTCATTTAGAAGAGAAAAAAAAAAGAAAATGTTACCTGAACTTTTATAAGTACAAATGGTAAATGAGCGTAAAAGAAATAAGAGCAACCTCGGGGTGGGGGAGGATTCACGTAGGGGGTCGAAAAGGAGGGCAAATAGTATTCATGGAATTCTCGGCGAAAGTTGATGTCTGATAGAGAATATCCTATACAACAGTTGTAGGTCGTGCAAAAAACCTCAAAATTTCCGAGAAAAATGAAAAACAAAAAAAATCCTTTGATTTTTTTTTTCATTTCCACAAAACTAACTCAATTTTCAACTTTTGCTTTAAAGTCTGTCGTATTTTTCTTAATTGTGTACAACACAGGATTTGTCCATAGAAGTATGCAATAAATGGAAAACTTTTTGATAACTTATTTCTCAGGAATAATTTGATCTTAATAAAAGTTGGGGCATGAAGAAAAATAAAATTCAGCTAAATTAGTCAAACCATCGCGGAGTAATCGATGTACAAATATAAAAAAAATACAAAGGGTCAAATTGATAACCTCCTGCTTTTTTGAATTTTTATTGAAATCGGTTAATAAAATTAAAAACAAACGGAAACGTTAGATTCTCAGGCAATAATTTGACTACAATAAAAGCTGATAAAATTACAGCAAATGTTGAACATGACTACCATTCATAGAAAATTATCCGACTAAACTATTTCGCATCGATGATCGTACTCGCTCAAATCAAATATTAAGCAAATGTCAACTTCATAATTTTTTTAACAGTAGTTTTCAAAAATACCAGAATACACGTTTTCTGAGATGGCGGACATGCGCTTCATGTATGGAAAAGCGAATGGTTGCGCTCGTGAAACTCGTAGACTATATCAACAGGTATTTCCAAATCGTCAGCTTCCCGATAAACAAATATTCAGCACTTTACGTCAACGGCTTAGAGAAAATGGTACCTTTCCACCACGAAGAGCAGATTGTGGAAGGACTCGTACTGCCCGTACTGTAGAAGCAGAAGAACGGGTTTTAGAGGAGGTTGCAGGTAATCTATCTAGGATCGGCATTATGCCGGCGCGATAAATATAACTCGATCGTGAACGAACAAGTTTCTTCGATATTACCTTTTTTCGGTATCAGAGTCGTTCTCCCTTCAACTATCCCCCAGGAATGGAATGACCCAAGGGATGACCAAGTCGGTCGTTGAATATTCGTGCATGATAACTATGAGTGCTAGGAAAGGTTTTCCACAGAAACTATTATTATACCTTTAGAACTACAGAAGATCAGTTGGCTGTCTTGGTGTGTTGTAGTAGAATAGTTAGACGCGTTTTTAAGATATTGTATTATCATATTGAATGTTCTATAGACAGATTTTTAGATATGAAGGTGGAATTTGAAACTTAAATGGAAACGTCATGCAGAACAAACGTTGGCATCATTTAATAAGTGAAAAAAATAATCCGATAATTTTTATTTTTTCACCATTATCCACCAATCTCTAACTTAAATCAGCCTAAAAATTATTTTTTTTATAAAACGACATCATAGCTTTTACCCCTTCGGAGTTGGTCGTAGTTCCGACATAAAAAATTAAGTATTATATTAGCATAATTAACTGATTTTTTTTATTTTTTAGGTTTTTGGAATACTAGAACATATGCCCCGCCTTAAATTCGTAAACCTTAGCTTTAATAGTCTTTCAAGGCCTCTAGAAGTTAGTCTGGACAAAAGATGGGAAGAATTGCGAAATTTAGTACTTAATTCCACTTACGTGAACTGGGAAAGTGTTCAGAAAATTTTGGACCATCTTCCTAGCCTAGAAGAATTACATTTAAGTCTAAACGATTATAACAATGTAGATCTACATAAGACTCAAATTGACTGCGAATGTACAGAGAATAAAAACGAAAATTGCGACTGTCAAAATGACAAACTTCAAAAGAAACATTCAGTTATACGTATTCTACATTTTACTGGTAATCCTATTGAAAACTGGAGAGAGATTTCAAAATTAGGTAAATCAATAAAATAAAATTTAGATGTACAAAATTTACAAATTGGTGGTAGTGAACATTTGGCGTGAAAATAAATAAAAATATTAAAGTTAAGAAAATTGATCCATTTCCGTACCACATAATTTGATTTTTAGATTATTTTGATCTCTTGGAAAATTAAGAAATTATAGCAAACATTGAAAAAGTAAATTGAACATCCTGTATAGTAATATTCATTAGTCTACGACATTATTATTTTTTTTAGAATGTATCGTCGCTAGTTGTAGTAACCTTCAATGAAATAGTAGCGGTACAGGCCAAAAAAGAACTCGGTTTTTGAAATCACAGGAAGTTAACAAATGATTATCAACCTCATTTGTTTAAATCGAATACTCTATATAATATATGTCCGTCAAATGGATCTCTTCTTGTTGATTATAAATATACTAGGTTTGATACACTTATCTCTAAAGATACTCCATAAAATTAAGAAAAACCGTGCCATAAGAGGCAATGTTTAAGAGAGAGAGACGGAGAACTCTCACTACATAGTGGGGTCAAGTCAATGTCAATGGGAATGCATTGCTTTAATGGCAGACTTTTTCTGAAATTTTTCCAGTATCTTTATTATAAAGGTATCAGTCCTAGTATATTTATAATTAGCAAGAAGAGACCTATTTTATGGAAATATATTATACAGGGTGTTTCATTTAAAATAAAGAAGTTAATGCTCATTTGTTAACTTTCCGATCGCCTGTTTTTTTTTGTAAATTGTAACGATTCCGCTAAAACCCAGAAACTTTTGTATTTAAAGTGTTTTGATAACTCATACTCACATAAAAAAATATCTATGGTACCGTTTAAAATATGACCAGACACCCTGTACTTACAGAATTTTGTTTTTTTTGTAGTAAGTAAAACAATAATCGTTTCATCACTGACCAAAACAATTTACCATATCTCGTCAAGAAACATCAGGTCAATACTATTTCAAATATCCCTATCGTAGTTCGTGAGGGAATTGTATTCCACCAATTTCCATGATTTTTTTTTAAATGGTCATCTGGTTACCGAGACCTTTCAACAATGTTTTGTGTATTTTATTGCGTATTTTTTCTATAAAAGCAATATGTACTTCGTCAATAGCTGGACGATATGGTGAATGCGCCACATATTCTTACAATTTCACTGGAAACTCATCGCGCCATCTAACGGAAAAGGTAAAGCAAGGTGTGCCGGGCCAGCTAGTATATGTTTAAAAGTAAACCTACAAATTAATCTCCACTACGCCCTCTAAAACTAGCTCTAATATGTAGAATAAAATATTGCAGATAGTACAGAACATGTCTATTACGGAAACAGTTTTCTCATTGCCGAGTGCAACACTTCAAAAACACAAATAGATACATGAAAATTTATATCGTTTTTAGAAATAAAGTTCACATATTTTAGGTTATGCCTTTCCGAATTTGGAGTCCCTTGTTCTAGCAGAATGTCCAATCAAATCCTTAGATATAGACGAGGAGTGCCAGAAGTGTTCTAACAAGAACTACGAAAGGCTAGAGCAGTCTCCGGCCAAATCTGATTCCAGGCCGGAGTCGCCTCACGACGCATTCACGTGTCTTAAGGTACTGAACTTAAATTCGACCAATTTATCATCATGGGACGACATTGAACGGTTAGCCAAGTTTCCATCTTTACGATGTGTAAGGATACAGGTACGTACATATAGAATTTTTTTTTAGTAATAAATCCAATCCCTGTCCTGGTATGACTTGGATAAGACAGTGACTTCATCCCTTTCTGAGACTTCTTGAGATACCCATGTAGTTTAAGATTGAAAGACTAGTAAAAGTAAAATCAGGCGTTACTTGTTAATACATTATTTGATATAAACAAGTACATAGGTATTTAGTGCAATCTCAAAGAGGTGCGAATCACCCTTTTACAAAAAACCCACCAGGACAGGGTTTGGACGACAAAGCTGTCTCATATCTGTGAATGTTAAACTGTTACCACAAACATTAGATTTTCTTTAAATCGATGGATAGTCAATTGTATACAGTCACCGACCCGGGCTATAAGTTGTGCAGTAAACTGATTTTAATTGACATAGGGTAAAGATTCAGGCAATTAACTGTAGTGTGGTTTGTTAAGCTCAGAAAAAACTTAAAGGTCTTAAGTGTATATCCCCCACTAATGTGATTCACCGTTAAGACCATTAGTATAGTTTCAGTATTGAAAATACTATTGGGATCACTTTTATGCAAACCTAACACTGCCTGTCGTAACCTCGACACCGAAACTGCGATAACGTGTTCAGTAAAATAATACGTATGAATAAATAAGATAACATTATAATATGAGGTCATCGGATTGCCCACGCATAGATGAACAAATATTATATAGAAATAAAATAGTCCATTGTTTTGTGTATGTATGTGTGTAACAAAATTCTGAGTCTTATATTAAAATAAGGTAAATACGAATTGCCAATGCATAGATCAACAAATTTTAGTAAAAACAAAATAGTCCATGGTTTTGTGTATGTGTACAATAAAATTTGGAGTCTTATTAGAATAAGGCAGCCATCATTACATCACCGTACGGGAAATGCACGAAATTATGATTGCAGCCGATTTGAAAACTAATATTTTTTTGTATGTATGTTATATTTGAACCAATTTTTACCAAATGTAACTTTATATTATATATATATATATATATATATATATATATATATATATATATATAAAATTATACCTAAATATTAAATTTTAAGAACAAGTCAGAGGAATTGCTCACACGTATGTATATTAATCTAACATCTAAATGTAAATGGAATCAGAATGTAATCACATCCAAGGTTTTTTGAAAACATTGGGACAGGGAAAAGGCCGACAAATTAAGAAGAAATATAGGGAAGTCTATCATTTTTGACATAATTACAATAGTCATATTTAACCCATCTTTATTAATAATATTAAAATGCTATAAATGTCACAAACTCTGATAGAACAAAATTTTAAAAAATTGGGAATGGAACGATTTTTATCTTTTAATATATCGGGTGTTTTATAAGGCTATACCATTTAATTTCAGGCCCTCTCTCCTGAAATTTCTTCCATTTTCCATTCAAATGTGAAATATAAAAAAGATGCCGTTTCTATCGAAAATTTAAATGGAAAAAATGGAACATGCAATGTATACCTATAGATGAAAAATTTTAATAAAAACAAATATTTGAGCGAAGGTGATTACCATTGTTGTGTGTACATTTGAAATCTTTAACAAGTTTTTTTTGTTGACAAGGGAAAGTTAGATATATTAGATTTAGGCCGATTTTTACAATAAAAACTACATTTGTAGAATTTTAACAGAATTTATTTAGTAGTAAAATAGGCTATTATACCCCCATCTTTTAAAATTAATAAAAAAGTGTCGTTTTGAGTATAATAAATTAAAATTGTCAAGAGCTTTCGGTCAAACTAGACCATTATCAGGAGTGACACTGTAAGTGACAAAATAAAAAATAATAAGTAAAAACCATTAAAAATTGTAAAAACTCGTATGCAGACTAATATACCACCTTTCACAAAAGTGCGTATTACTGTGAAAATATAGAAATATTATTTTATTATTTGAGTTTTGTAGTAAATGTGTAGTTTTTATGGTGGTTATGGGCCTATTAGGTAGATAATTTAGGCCGTTGCGTGAACCGAAAATATTAACTATTAAGTTGAAGTGCTGGCGTGAGATCTTTTTTCAAGAAATGAAAAATTAGGTTTAACATAAAGAATTAACCTGTGTGTTAATAATTACATTAGGGCTATTTTGAGAATTTCTATTTATTTCTAATTCCTCATAAGGGCTAAGTTTTAAACCTATGAGTTGATGTTGTGTAAAATTTTGCTGTTTTTTGAAGGAGAAAACGGGTGTTTATTAATCTTAATATGAAAACCCACGGCAGAAATGGATGGTCTATTGAGGTGCTTTTTAATTCTGACCTCCAGATCTACAAGTCATGCGGACATATATGAGGTATCACAAGAATTAAAGCTAAGTTTATAAACTCCATTTTTTTTGGTGATCTTTGTTATTGACTAAAAGCGTAGTGGTTTTAAAGACGACCTTGGCTGTATCGCTACAGCCATTTAAGATGTTAACTATCTTTTCGGAGCATGATCCTAGATAAGGAAATAACAAATATTTATTGGGTTTTTTAAAGGTTCAGTTAACATTAACTATTTTATCTACGAGAGGACTGTATCCGTTATTAATTGCGATTTGCTTAATAAGTTCCAATTCCGCTTCCGATGCTCAGTTGAAAGAGGGAGTGTCAAAGCTGTATAAATATAACTATAAAATGAAGACAATTTAAACAAAAATAATGATTTGAGCTTTCATAAATGATAAGCAGTATGTGTAGGTTTTCTGTTTACTTAAAAATCCACTCTGCTAGTAAGCTTGGTAATTTTGACATTCAAAAAATGTATTGACTGATTGGACTCTAATTCGACGGTAAATTTTATGTTGGGATGTACAGTGTCACCAGTGGTAAATTTCGCAACAAATGGGAATTTTTTTTATTTTCACATCTAGGTAAAATTTGACTACTTCATACGTTTTTTTTATAGGTTTTATTAATCTTTTTTTATATAATATGAAATATAAGCAATTTATTAAATATTACAATATTTTAATACCCAAGCTTAAGTTTCTAGATTGCCACTGTTTGTTTGTATAGATTTTAATAATATTTGTTTTAAATATAAAATATAAACATTACATATTATACGTATTAGTTTAATTTGATCCATTTCTTCACCCATCTGATAATAAAATGTACCTATTTAATAATCATAAAAAATTTCAACCTTTAAAAAAATAAAAGACAGAATAAAAGATTATAATTTAAAAGTTGTGTCAGGTATTTTCAATACGTAGGATACTTGCGTAAGGTGGAAGATCTGGGAATTTTTATACCACTCAATAAATACGTTAATCTTTTTATGTTTTTATTACTCTGTTCAACAGCCCAAATATTGTATTATATATTAATTATACTATATGTGCTAAATAGGAGAAGTATTATAATCGCAAAAATTTTCGAAAAAAAAAAGTTTTTTCGACGTTTTAGAGTCACCAGCATGTAAAAAATATTTTTAGAAAAACAATTTATGTCTAGGTCTGTAGAGATGTTTCTGTGTAAAATAAGTTTGCTGCACGCCAATTTGAGAACGGTTAAACTGATTCTAGTCAATGTCACGCGGGCATTAAATTTTGGACATAGATCTAAAGGATAAAACAGCTTTTTAAAAACGATGTTTTTTACTTCAGAAGCTCTTAATATGTTTATAATGCGGCAGAACACCTCGAAATTATACTTTTCTGCATATAGGCAAACAAGCCAATATATCTGTTATTTTTTAACGGACATTTTTCATTTTAGATGTGATTAAGTAGAGTTAAGAGGAGCATGTTTTCACCGGGTTTGAGTTATTGCTAAACCTCATAGGCGTACGTTTTAATGGAGGGCGAGGTAAAATATTTTCACGAGGAAATAACTGATTTTAAATCTAATATCGGCTGTAGATTTTTTACAACTTAGAACAAGTTTTGCAATGATACGATTTGTTAAACTTATGTACTTTTTTACGGAAATGACGCCATTCGAAAGGGCGTATAAAAATGCTTCGGATCCGATATGTAAAAAATTAACCTGAAGGTCGTTTTGTATAGTGATGTCGAAACGTCTTTTTATCATGTCATTATCAAACGCAGCTGGATATTCTGGGCTGTAAAAAATCTACATCTGATATTAGATTTAAAATTAATTCGTTCTTAAAGTAAATTTATCATTGAAAATATTTTTTATTTCGGCCCCATTAAAACGTACTCCCGTGAGGTATGGCAATTCAAACCTTGTAAAATATGCTCTTCCTAACTCTTCATAGTAAAACCAAAGATGAATGCGATCCATTAAAATACAAGGTATTCCTAAATGTCGTGTGAATATTAAATAAGAAAAAAAAATTATTTAAATATGTGCTCGAAAGTGCTGTATTTTCAAGATACAGGGTGTTAAAATTTTTCTTAATAACTCCGAAACAGTAACAGTTATTTCATTAAGATTTTGCACAACCGCATAAGTATTTAAAGCCCATATTTTGACAATATACAGCAGTTTTTATTTCGACCATGAACGTAGGTACGGGTAATAATTCCTGACTTTCTTAATAAAAAATGGAACACTACTGATTTTTTTAAAAAATTACTGCGTTCATCGTTTAGGCAAGTAAAAATACACAAAAATACCTTGCAGTATTTCGTGATATAAGTCGAGAAAAAAAAACAAATTCTATTTTGATGTATTGTCTGGCACTTCTGGTTCAATTTTAGTTGGAGTCAGAACAGCTCAAAACTCTACAAAAGTGATTTCTTAGATTTTTTTAAGAAAAAAGTTTTAATAAGTATATATCCTCAAATACCCTATATTTGAGTTACAGGATGCTTTAATTAAAAATAATAACTAAAGTTAAACACCCTCTATCTCAAAAATAAGCCATTTGCGGACGTATATTTATTAAAACTTATTTTTTTAAAATAATCCAAGAAATTAATTTTGACTCCCAGCTAAAATTGGAGCAGAGGTGCCAGAGATGTGCAAAACGGCTTGTATCACAAAATACTAAAAGAAGTTTTTTGTGTAATTTTACTTGACCTAAACGATGAAGCTAGTAATTAAAGAAAAAACCAGTTACGTACCATTTTTTTACTAAAAAAGTCAGGGATGGTTACGCATACCTACGACTATGGTTGAAATAAAAACTGTTCAATACTGCCAAAATATGGCCTTAAAATACTTATATGGTTGTGCCAAATTTTAATCAAATAACTCTTAGTTTTGGGAATTACTAAAAAAACAAATTTAAAAAAAATTAACACCCTGTAACTCGAAAATAAGGCATTTGTGGACGCATATTTATACAAACTATTTTTCTTCAATTGATCCAAGGAATCACCCCCTTTAATATTCGCACGACATTTAGGAATACCCTATATAACCCACATATCGCCTTGTGTACAGGGTCATCATTTATATTTCGCCACCCATTTTCAGAGTTTATTTTTCTAGATAGAAAAATAAATAATAAATACAAAAGTTGTATGGATTGCAAGGAACTTCCTAGAAAAAATAATTTTGAATATACAGGGTGAGTCAAAAACCGTAAAAAAATAGTACCATATCAAACATTTTTTTTTATAAAATGCCCTGTATATTTTTAATTTTTTAGATTATCCGTACTATTCCCCTTCCAAAAATGTGTGATATGTCTATACTTGGATCGGTAATTTTTGAGCTATTCGACTTCAATTCCCCCTTAACTGAAATTCAGCATATAATATCCTAGTTTATTTAGGTGAAATCGTGTCTAAGGTGTCTTGATGATAATATAAAAAATGATTACTGTGATTTTAAAGGAATATTTTATTACGAACAATAAATACCAAATGAAAGTTTATACAATGAAAGAAAAAATGACAAATAAAATTAAAAACAATAGTTATTCACATGCCCTCCTTGATTGGCGAAGCACCTCTCAATATTTTGCGATTAATGCTGTTAAAAATATAATCAGAGTGATTTTCGTTTAATCTTGCAATGTCTTCCCTAATTCTCTGTTCCAATGCATCTATATTTTCGGGTCTATTGTAGTAAATTTTGTTTTTTAGGTCACCCCCATAGAAATATTTTAAGCGGTGTCAGCTCTGGACTGTTTGCTGGCCATCGTATATGTTCATTTCGTCCAAACCACAGATCATAGTTCCGATTCAAAAATTGAGTAGCATTTGAAATATTGTGTGTTAGAGCGCCATCCTGTTGCCAAATGAATGTAAATCTATAGTTTCTGATTCAGTCTGTATATGCAAAGTTATTTTTTCTAGGAAGTTCCCTGAAATCCATACAACTTTTTTATTTATTAATTTTTTCTATCTACACAAACAAATCCTGAAAATGGGTGGCGGAATATGAATGATGACCCTGTACATGTTACATGGGACATCCTTTATACGAGGAAGCGCTATTTTTTATTCTGAAACATGATTTGTATATATCCGTTAATATGTTATATTATTTCTGTATTTATTTCAGGCTTCTTTATAATTCCTATAACATAAGTCAAAATCGCATAATATTTCCTCATACCATATAAGTCTCGGAACACATAAAAAAGCTATTAAAATACAAATACAGATTTTAACCGTTTAATTTAAATTCTAATTTAGAAATTTGATCGTCATTAAGTGCGAAGGCGTGATGTACTACTGATTTCGTGTGAAGGCTAAAAGCTTCTGCGTTCAAATTTAATGCCCTATTAAATACTCTGTTCAAATAATACACGGGTTATTGAAATGAAACAGAACGTTAGCAACGAATCGGAGAAAACTGAAATGTTTTAAATTTTACTGATACTCTTTGAAGTTTCACCTTGCTTTATTTATATAAAGCTTGGCAAAATAAACGGCAGTATTTTGCGCTTTATTGCTAATTTGAAATTAGCTAATATAAACACCAAAATTTGCAAGAGGTCCATGCTCGGAATTTTATTGTTTAAAGATATACTAATATTATATATACTTTATTATCATTTTATAGCATGTTATTATTCATTTATTAACAACCAGCTAATTAGATTTTACTACAGGAAAAATTATTAACTTGTTTGCATAAAGATATAAAATAACAAATTTATCCAAAAAATTTAAAAAATGGCAAAGTTTTCCCGATTTTTATAAATGGCCTAACAAGTGACCCAAATAACTACAGGCCTATATCCTGCCAGTGTTTTCAAAAACAAGTGAGAGATTTATCTACGATAAAGTTGAACAATTTTTATAAAATCAGAATGTCTTGTTTTCTGATCAATACGGCTTTCGCAAATCAAAGGACACTGAGGTAGCAGCAATTGATTTAGTAACACAAATTCAACATACTTTAGGTAACTGCGTCTACAGCGTATGAGACTGTAGACCATAAAATATTACTTAAAATTACTTGTTTCATATCGGTATAAGAGGTACGATATATAATTGGTTCCAAAATTATTTGTTGGACCAAAAGCAGTTTGTTCAGATTGGCAAAAATAAGAGTAATTATCAAAAAATTTTATGTGGTGTGCCTCAGGATCCATTTTGGCGCTAATTTTAATTTTATATATCTCTATTAAATTTAGAACGCTCCATTAAATTATTTGCTGATGATACCACCCTTCTCTATACTTCAGATAATTTTGCAAAAATAAATGTTATCATTAATAAAGACATACATTTAATTACTAATTGGTTACACGCACAAACATTAACTTTAAACTTTCAGAAATCCTCTTTCATGTATATATCGAAAATTACTCAAAATAAAAACATTCCGCCAATATTTGTTTCTAATGATCAAATTAATTGTTCAAAGTGTATTCAGTTTTTAGGCTTATATATGATCAAAATTTAGCTTGTAAGCCACATATAGAATATTTAAAATATTTAATTTGTTAAAATATATATATTTTGCTTTTAGTTATTCAAAATTACAGTATCTAATATCAGTGTGAGGCGCTGCATGTAAAAAAACAATTATAACAATAGAAAAATTACAAAATAAATCAATAAAATGTATGTACCGTTTACCATATCTGGAGCCCACCATTAACCTCTATAAACCTAAAAAAATCTTTTAAACATTTCTGTTATGTATAAAACTAAATTGTGTATTTTTATTTATTCATCAGCTAAAAATATAAAAAATACGAATTTAAATTTTATTAGAAATAAAAACATTCATGACCATAATACAAGACAAACTGATTGTTTCACCTCTATAAAATTTAAAAGTAATTTTGGCAAACAATGTATGTTACACAGTAGGGTTAATTGTTACAATAATCTACCGAAAAAAATATTAACAAAATTGAAACTTTTAAAAACATTTTTTGCAGAATTAGTATCTTCACATTTTATATATTTTATTAATGTTTACAGTTATTAATTTATTTGTAATTTATAATAATCTTTATATGTTTATATATTGTATATTAATTAGTTTGCTCTAATATTTACATTTCTTAGTTTAATTGTTATTTTAGAATAATGTGTATACTTTTTTATGTTTTATGTTTTTTTATGTTATAAACAATGTTGTTTCTCAGGAATAAATGATTGATTAATTAGTAAAAAATGATTAAAGATCGATAAAGTGAAATAAATAATCACCTTTCTTGATTCATCTGAACATCAAATGTTTTAATGTCAAAATGTGTATCTCTAATTTTAATTTGTTGACTTAATTCGCACAAAATGGAATCACAGAAACAATTAGTCGACTGGCTAATACCATAATCGGCATTGAAACATACTATGTCGATGGCGGCGTGATGAGCTCTAAAAAGAACTAAATCGCGATCGTTGTTTGGCTGAAAGGAATCATTGCGCCTGTGGCATTACAGGACATGTTCCAGACAGAGATTATGGTATTCTTGTCTTGACATTAGTGTAACGTGAAACAAAAATATATTAACATTGACTTAAATCTGTTTGCGCTGTCTGGAGAAATATAAAATAAATAAACGAAGTAACTCTTTACCTCCTTAGAGAAACCCTGAAAAAAGAAAAAAAGTGCTTTTGTATGCAAAAGAAATAAAAAAACAATTGACGTGTTTAACCGTTTTCTAAAAAAGATAAGTGTTTTAAAATAAGAAATATTTTTATTTTCAGGGTCAGTTTCATTCCCCTAAGGCTACCTTACATAGTAAAACAAAATGTTTTGATATTAAAAAAAATTTAAAGAATTTACAATACAGTACAAGTTCGGTAACGTGAATACAAAAAAACCAACCGACTGTTCACATTAGCGGGGACTAACATGTAAAGATAAAAATATTAGCTCATTAAAAGTGGAGCTTGTGCTCTATTGTTGCCACTGTCCCTGTATAAATTCTCTAATCTAATACATACCATAGTCATACTTACTTATCTTTGGTACAAAAACCAATCTCTAAGCACATGTACAGACGCCCATGCGTTTTTAGTACTTTTGCAAATGAACGGATTTCAAAAGTCCTTAAAACAGCGAGTATTTTCGCTTTTTCAAGTACTAGAGGCTTTAATTTAAAACCTGTGGTATTTGCACTTCCTAAAAATGTCAGTCGTTGTTGTGCTATTGTCATTCCAAGAGCAGTTTTCTCAGCTATTTAAACATACGTTTTATCTGACAGAAGTTTCCAATACGATCCCGTTTCATCGACAAATATATTTTCAATTTATCAATAAGATTTTTTAATTTTTCTTTAAAATGTCCAACCAATTCCGGCTGAGATGACAATTTTTACGTGATTTAAAAGGTTGTAACCATCTATCAGGTGCATTAAACTTCATTGTCGATGAATATTGAAAATTGCCAAAAATTCTGATTGTTCCAAATGTCACTGCTTACTAATAGATTTTTTTCTCGTTCACCGAGAAACTCTTTGTATAACTTCCATTTCCGGGTATTCGCATGATTTTAAAGTACATTTTTTGCTAGGTCTTACTTGCGTCGCCTGTGGAACTAACCTTACTTTTATGTTTATATTTATCGCCTTTTGGAGTCTTCCGGTTCGTCTCGTCGAAGGCAGACCTCTGTGTTATTAACATAAGTGGTTACACGTATTCGGTTTTGCTGCTTGCTGGAGACTCAACCGCTCAGAGTGGAAACTAACGACCCCGCTAGAAAGGGAGCAAACGCTATAAACGTGTGAGGCCTAGTTGTTCCTGCATTCTATCCCGTTCGTCTGCCGCAGTTCTACATAGAATATTAGCGTAATGGCCGCTATGTGGCGGGAGTGACAGGGGTAAGGGGATAGCTTGAAAGAAAAGGTCATCTCGTGAGACCAGTAGTACTCTCAAGGGGCATCTAGTGAAAGCCAAGAAGCATTAAAAAAACGTTGAAAGATAGTACCAAAGAAAACAAACAAAACTGAAAATATAGCAACCACATCGGCCGTATAGCCCATGCAGCTCAAGGCCGTTAAACTGAAAAGGAAGAAAGAAAAAAGTTGTCGCCTTTTTGTGTAATGCAATTTTGTTGAGCATGGATACTCAAAATCATAGTAATGATGCCTAGTAAAGTCTAGGCATTGTAGAGATATTAATGTGTACTGCAGCTCTAAAATTGTTGAAGAGAAGGCAGCAAAGAAGATCTCGAATTCGGCCTGTTAAATGGGTTGGAAATACTCATGACTCCTACCAGGATTTTCTTAAAAATTAAAGACAATGACCCCAAGCAGTTCTTTTAAATAGACGAGGATGTTATATGTATCTATTAATGTCAAATTTATTACGAAGGACGAATGTTTGAAAAGGTCCTCTAAAAAAAATATAACCGTACCGATAGCTTGCAAGTAAACTTCAAAGACAACCCAAACGGCGACGCAAGACGCAAACGTTTTCAATCTATAACCCAGGCTTTAGAAATTAATTACTGAACTGAATAACACCTGAGCCGCACTATGCCTATGCCGCCGTGCGTCACCTATAAATTCAAGCTCAGACAAGTTTTAGAAAAGAGAGAACGTCAAATATTATTTTATTATTGATTTAAAAATCTTTTGCAACCGAATTATTTGATGTTCACGTTATCGAGCAATATACTATTCACGTTATAAAATCTGTTCAGAATACTGCGTTATTCACATAAACGAGTATTCATGTTACCGAGTTTGTACTAGATATAATCGGAAAAAAATCATATATCTTCACCAAAAACTTGTACAATTTTTTAAAGTCTAATCATTTAGAATCGATTGATTTTTTCAGTATGTGTTGGTCTAAAAAATAGGTTTTTTTATTACTCGACCAGACCAAATTGGTAGAAGTATGTTCCAATTAAGAAAAACTAGTTGTTAGCTACTCTTGCAGGGTATGCGGTTTTAATGGCAGCGTTCGTTGAGGAAGATGAGAAAGTTCTAATGAAAATAAATCTAATCTAATCTAATAATTAAGATTATTTTTCTTTATTGTATGTCGATGTAATTTAAGAATGCTGGGGATCTCACGTAATAAAACATCTGTAAATTGCCTTCACTTGAAACTTTCCTCGCAACGAATTTCACAACACTCAGATACGTTCATATAGTTGTTTGATAATAACTTGATTAATATTGTTTATTAATGGAGCTTTTTTATAATAAAAAGTAAAATAAAAACAACTTAAATAACAATATGCATCCATAAACACTTTAATTTGTGTGTGGTAGAATTTGCAAGGAGGAAAGTTCCGAGTAAAGACAATTTTACCAGTTTTTACATTAATAATAAAATAAATTAATTTATGTTTCACTTTCCTTAATTATTTTAATTAGAATGATGAGATCTATTAAATTTTTATAAAATGCTATGTTGCCATTTACGAAATTGATTTTTTTATCTGCGTGGTTTAAACCGGCATACTTCTACCAGTTTGATATGAAAAAAAAAACGTATTTTTTAGACAAAAAATTGATACAAACACAATTTCACGAGGAAAATCTAATAACTTTTTTGTGCAGAATTTTATAGGCTCCAATAACTATTTTTCTTGAAAAATTGTGTATTGCTATGTTTCTTAATTGAAGGTATTCTAACAGTTTGGTATAAAAAAGATGTATTTTCTAGACAAAAAACTGATATTGCAACTACAATTGAGAGAAAAATCTAAGAACCTTTTTTAACAGAATTTTATAGTGTGCAGTTTTACTTATAACTATTTTTTTCAAAAGTTACGTGATTGCAAAACTTTCCGTATTACAGCCCATATATATTATTAATAGAAAATGTGGATTATACAGGGTAGTAAAATGTATAATACTCCTGGATAATATTAACATCAAATTTGTTACAGGTTATGGCGGAAATTTATTTTGAAACCTTAGTTTTTTATTTGAATAATGTATACGATTTTTAGACAGAATTTCGTTTTGCCTTAACACTGTGTTTCAAATGTTGAATTTTATATATTCCAAGAATTCAAAACTTCCTGCCGAGAGCATGACTAAAAATAGCAATATAATAATTAAAAGAAAAATTTGATCTTATCCTTATACAATATACTTGTTTTTTTCACCCTACTATCCCAGTTTAAAAGAAGCTAAACACATTTATAGCAACATGAGATCTTAAGTTACCTTATGACAAATTTTCAATATTTTTTTAGAAGAAAAATTACGTCTCTAAATTTTAAAATTTTTCTTACATTTTTTAACAGTCCTGTTAATTTGATGTACTTATATAACAATTTCATTATATAAAATGCGTTATTTCCTTATTAAATTTTCGTCAACATTTAAAAATTTTAAATGTGACGCCAAATTTCGACATTCGTGCAGATTTGTCTGAAAAGCGGTATCTGAAAGTATTAATACTTCAATGGAAAGATTTTAGCACTTTTTTGAATACTTTATTAAATCATTTAAATCAAATGCCCGCGTTTCGACACTGATTGGTGTCATTCTCAGGGCTAAAAAAACAAATTCCACAATTCATATTTTATTTTAAATAAGTGCAATTGTGTAGGTTCAAGGTTTACCAATTATACTACATATAAAAATAAGTAAAAAACCACGAACGCGATGTAAACTAAAATGAATCAAAATGTACAGAAAGGTTTTAAAACGTTAAAATCTGCTATTAAATAAATTACGAAACATTTAACATAATACTTTATTTAATCAACATAAGTAATATATATTAATATCTTTTGAAGTAAGCTCATTGTTTCCTAGTGTACCCATACCACTAGCTTGAGAATACCTAAATGAACTACCTGAAATCAATAATTTGAAGAAAGAAATTATTGATGAATATTTACTTCTCACAAAATTATGTATGAATTAAATTTTTTTTCAGTTCAACAATAAATATTATAAACAACTTGAGGGAACAGCGATGGACAATTGCTTATCTCCGTTTCTTGCAAATTTGTTTATGGGTAGATTAGAAACCCAATCAAAAAAAGAACTTAAGTATTTCCCAAGGGTGTGGTATAGCTACGTAGACGATATATTTGATATTTTTGATACTAAAACAGAAAATTTGGACACTTTCTTAGAAACATTAAACAATAAATATCCTTCCATTAATTTTACGTACGAAAAGGAGAACAATGGGCAAATTACCTTTTCTCGATACGTTAGTTATTAGAAATAACGATAAATTAGAATCTGATATTTATAGGAAATTTACTAATACTGATAGGTATTTAACATGCGACCCATTTCATTGCCGTCAACACAAAATTGCAGCATTTCATTTCTTAACTCACAGGTTAGTCAATTTTCCATTAAGTAAAGAACGTTTTAACGATGAAATGAATTGAATTAAAAATATATCTAAAAATAATGTATATAATAATAATTTTGTACATAAATTAGTAAATAGACTTAAGCATAAGAAAATGTTAACAGATGCCACTACTCTTCAAGCACCTGAGGCTCCCAATAAGGTCATAGTAATCCCATATATACAAGAGGTCTAGAAAAAGTATTTAAAAACGTAGGTCTTAGAGTAGCCTGCAAAACGGAGAACAGCTTGAAAAATCTCCTTGGAAACCCTAAAGACAAAGTCGACTTGAAGGAGAGGAGTGGCACCTATGAAATTAGCTGTAATGACTGCGATCTAAAATATGTTGGGCAAACTAAACGCTTCATAAACATTCGTTTTAAAGAACACATGGCACATTTAAGATACGGAAGAACAGAAAAGTCAAGCGTTGCTCAACATGGTTTGGAAAACAATCATCAAATAGGAATAAATAATCTTAAGTTGATTAAAAATGTATCTAATAATAGATTATGGGATGCATTTGAGAGCATAGAAATAGTGAAATGTGGTCAGAAAGCACTAAATAAAGACAGAGGGCCTATTCCCTATAGTCCCCTCTATTGTTTACTTGACAATGGTGCAGTCAGACGCAACCAAGTGTGACCACATTTACCTATAAATAATCTCGGTTAGGATAAATTACTTTAGTTTATATCATCTGCTGATGATGCTAACTTGGTTAGCGAAACGCGCGTCCAGAACATAACAAGTTATGGTGTAGTGTGGTTAGAACTCTTGTATTTTGATAAGAAAAGTAATGTATACATTTTTTACCCGAAAAAGCATAAGGTTGCAGGTGGAGAATACAAAAGTTACGTTGTAATACTAATACTATTTCTAGCCAGCTTTATGACTGCTCACGAGAAATAAAAAAGTATTTTTGCATTTTGTCTATGTCTTTTTGGGCTAATATGAAAAGCTTGCTGCCTAGTAAGTGTTACTATACTTTTAATTTTTTTTTCGCATTTATGGACAGATGTTATAGTTTGTTACAATTTAAAGTCAGCAAATTATTATTCCATTAACACACATATAAGTAAACTGGTGTCATAGTTTTACTCTCATTTCTGGGAATAATAACTGTATCGTTTTCAGGACTGTCCGCTATGGGAAGGTAACGAATACACTGAACACGAGAGACGGCAGCTACTTATTGCTCGTTTGCCAAACGTTCAGACCCTTAACGGAGGTGGTGTCATATCGAGGGATGAAAGGGAAGATGCCGAAAGGGCGTTTATACGCTACTATATGGATAAACCTGAAAGTGATCGCCCCGAAAGGTAAATTTAAAAATATTTTAAAAGAAATTAGAAGTAACATAAAATCGACTTTAAAAATTACTGAAAATTAAAAAAATATATTTTAAACGACCTTAAATGTTTTTCAATATTTTTTTTTGGAAGTTGAATTTTTAATGTTTTTGGCTTTTTATTTTTATAATTTTTACATTTTTTATTTCCATTTTTGATTTGAAACCTATTTTTATTTTATTTTTTAATCTTTTATTTTATTTGTCTTTTTATTTTTTGGAAATAATTAGTTACGAATTATTATATATTCTGCACTATTTCTTAACTATATCAACGGCGCTTAAAAATGTTTAGATTTACCATAATTTACACTGATTAGTTTTTTATATGCATTTTAAAAGGTACAATGCAAAACTGCTCTTAGCTATATAGTGTTTTTAATATGTTATATGTTTCCCATTATAACTTCCTTATTTATTATCGTTAACAATACTTTCCATACAAGTATTTAAAGCAGATATTATCGTTTTTCCGCACATTTTTAATTATAATTACAATTAATTTAATACAAGAAACAGAATATCAACAAAGAATTGGACTACAAGTCTGTTGTTACTGGAATTTGATATTGAAACTAGTAGTCTTCACAAGGCAAAAGAAGTTTTGATGTAAGTCCCCAATGTTAATTAAATGGAATATTTTTTCAAAAATTCGTAACACCCTGTAAGCATGACCAGTTACAGATCGCATTCAAGTGTCGATCGTATTCTTGTAGTCCCATTCTTTGTTGACATTCTGCTTTTTAATCACTGATTTTTTCCTTTCTAAGGAAGATGCCTATTTCTACAGCACATTATGTTTGTAATGAATCTCTTGGGAAAAATTAAAGTGTTCCATTTTTAATGTCACATAGTATATTATCCATCCTTTGTGTGCGTAGTGGGGTAAAAAACATTTTGGCAATAGTATCAATACTTACATTTAGTTACGTTAATATACATCTCAAAATAAACAAAATATTTACATTTAGAAGTAACCTCTAAAGCTATCGGTATATGGAGCCAAGTGAACGATAGGGGGTGTCCGAACGGTAAAATAAGCTAGCGCCAGCAACGCACTTAATTTTTTAGAATATTGCACTCAAAAACTTTTTGGTAATGAATATCCCAAGAATTAATTCATATAGTTGACTCTAAAAGTAATTTCGTTTATTTTATGTAGGAAAGGTAATGTTTCAGATATCAGTTTAAGGGCATTAATACATCCAGGCAATATGATATTGGAAACAAATCCATTGAATTTTAACTCCAGGCCAATATAAATTTTTCAACCAAATCTGACCCAAAATTGCAGAAAAAGTGTAAGGATATCCTGAACCAAAATTATTTTTATGATTTTTTACAGATTTAATCGTTCTCTTTTATAAAAACCTGTTTATTCACTTTGTCCGTGCGGTATTGTCTTATTAGAGGACCTGGAACAGTAGTACTATAACGAAAATTTTCTTTTCGCATATTGTAGCTACTGATGTCCCCTTTCAAATATTAATATTATTCGTTTTTGGTGCAGTGACAGATTGACAAAATGTCAATGAGAGAAAATTAATTATAAGTTTCGATTGACTTATCTAGGAAACTCACAGTTTAATGAAAAAATAAGGACTATTTTTGTAAAGGATGTGCTCACCATTTATTTACGAGGGGGAATACCTAGCTTGTATAAAAATAGTTAATTCATTTTAAAGAAAAACTACCGGAATCTTGCATTTTGAAAATGACAGTGATAGAAGAAACCTAAACAACGAAATATTTTTTTAATTCAATATTATTTTTAAAACAAAACCAATGTTTTGTGGTTTTGTTTCTAAAATATGTAAAAAGTGTTTAGTGAATCTATTTTATATATGAAATTGTGCTATGGAGAGATTATAGACTCAATTTAACGCCCAAATCCTAAAGCGGAAACTCGATATAGAAAATGAGAGATATATTTCGGTTTTTAATATATATTGCATCTAAATAATTTAAAGACAAGGACATTCACCTTTAATTTTTGGACTGTAAATAAGGTAGAACTGAGAGTTATTTAGGACTTCGTAATAAATTGAATTGAAAATACAACCCTTTTTTTTTTCATTATATTATGCATACTTATCGTGGACTCAGATGGTAGGAAGTGGGGGAAATACGGACAAAATAACATAGTATTTTAATATTGCTTTATGAAAACTTACTATAAACAGTAACAAACGCTTATTATATGTAACAGTTATCTTTGATACATTAGCTTTTCATGTAAGAAAGTTATTTTTAAATAATTAAAACTTAAAAGCTTAATACTAAAACCTAACTCAAAACCATTTTGTCCATACTGAATGGACAAAATGGCATATGTGTTATGGACAAAATGACTTAAACAGAAACACATAGTTCACAAATGAACATCTTTGTCGTTTTTGATACATCAGCGCAAATTGCATGAGCCCACTGTGCACATTTTATACACCTTAACCAGTTCTCACCAGGCTTTGAACGGGAATATAAGTCGTTGCAATAAATACAGGGATAGTCGTCGTCATCAGTTTGCGAAGCAAATGGATCTGCCTCTTCATCATCCTCATTATAATCAAATACTGCTCTAGTGTCCTTTCGCTTTCTTTTTTCAGAGGTGATTTTAGGCTCATTTTTGGCTTTTACTTTCTCCATGTTCAGTGTAGAAGTGAGAACAAAATGCGTTTTTTGCTTCTTTGTTTTTCTCTTCCCCTGTCCTCTGACTAAATTTCCTTGCGGAATAGGAGATAACATTTCAATCGGAACGAGCAAAGAACTTGTTGATGGTTCAGGATTTTCCTCACCTCGAGATATTTCATATGGTATGATGGGTGCACTTTCAGAAAATGAATCTGTTGATGGTCCAGGATTCTCTTGACTATTCGTGCTTTCATCTGGTACGGTAGAGGCAATTTCGTTATTTTTAGAACTTGGATTTTCTGTTACCTGTGTGGGCGCAAATTCAGGAGGCATTATTGGAACATTGGTTGTCTCAGCAGGCTCAAACATATAATCTGGAAAGATATCAGGGGCAACAAGCCAGAGACCAGTGTTTTTAAATTCTTGTCATGCATTTTGCACAGTAGCAGCTTTGCCATAGGCCTCATTAAATAAATAGCCAATTTGTAGATGAGTAACTACGCGACCTGGATGAATCTTTAACCATTTTGATACTTCCTGATTGAAGTAGGTTTTTAATGGTCCATAAAAACATACGTCCAAAGGTTGCATCCGATGGGTGCAATGAAATGGCAGACATAATACGATTATACCATTCTCTTTAGCGTATGTCAATGATTCAAATCCTTTGTGACTAGCACGACCATCGACGACGAAGAGCACTTTTTCATCAACACTAGCCTTCGCATAGGTTTGAAAATGCTTCAACCATTTGAAAAACACATCTGTAGTCATCCAGCCCGACTCTTGTGCAATTCCAAGAGTGCCAGTTGGGGCCCCATCCAAAAGCTTATTTTTAAAGTTCTTTCTAGGGAATATTAAACATGGAGGTATGTAAGAGCCGGTTGCATTCATGCAACACACAACGGTGACATGAGATCCTCGCTCAGCACTTGTTAAGCAGCCAATTTGCTTCCGGCCAGTTGTTGTCAAAATTGTCTGTGGTTTCTGAACAGTAGGCAGACCGGACTCATCTACATTATAAATCCTATTGGGTGAAAAGTTGTGAGTATCCAACAAATCTTGATATACCTTAAAGAATTTTTCAACTTGAGGCTTATTGAAAGCCTGAGCCCTAGCCGCTGAAGTCGGTTCTGGTTTACGTACCGAAATATTTTTATTCCTTTATAAAAACCCAGTTAACCATTCCTCTCCAGCTCTTTGTTTTTCTGCATTGAAAATATGGGAAAATTTATTTTGTTCGGCTAACTGAAATGCTAACTTCTGAACGTCTTTACGAGTCAAACCAAAAAGTCGTGTTTCTAATAATTTTAAATGATTAACTAACTGCCTTTCAATTTCTGGAGGAAAAGTGGGTTTGTACCTTCCTAGTCCTTTACCAGTTGGATTTAATGTTTTGTTTTTTCCTAACGCGTGTCTTTTCAGAGTCGCTTGAGGGACACCAAACGTTTTGGAGGCTAAAAGCCAACCCATTTTATTTTGCTGAACAGCCTCAATTGCATTTTTAATTGACACGTGCGTCGCTCCAGGATTGTTGATTAGATCTTTTATAGTTGCGCGGCATTCTGGCAGTATGGTCTGTAAGCAAATAAATATAATCATATTTTTGGTCTATATAAATTATAATGGACAAAATAACATACTATGTCATTTTGTCCGAATGAGCCCTATGTCATTTTACCCATATTGGATATTTAATAATTTTACATTAAAAATATGCATTAAATGTTATCTATTTACGAAAGTAATTAAGCCATGTCATTCTATACACTATAAAGAATTGATTTAAAGCAAAATGAGTTGACTGAAAATCCAAAACTTACCGAAAATAAGAAAACAGAATCACACGTGGAACTTTTTTTTAGTCCGGTACACCTTCACTATACGACTGCGTCGGTCTAACTAAACTTTTAATATTACGCTCTTCGCAGCTTATCCAGGAACCGTTTGGAACACGTGACATACAGTCGGTGGGGCGGTAAATAGCGCGAATTATGAAATACAGGTTGTATGTCAATTTGTCCTTGTGTCATTTTGTCCTTATGTGTCATTTTGTCCATACTTCCCCTAAGTTTTCTATCCATGAATTTTGAAAATCATTTTTGTTTTCTGGCATTGGAGATTATATAGGAAATATGTTTTGGTGCGGAAATGTTTGTACAATTGTTCAAATTACTTAGTTAAAGACTACCTTTTTCTTAAAAAATATCTTTACATTACACAGCTGCCAATAACGTCCTTCAAAATTGACTTAAAAATGGAAATACAAACAAAGCCGTTGTCGCCGTCACACTGTCAGATTGGTGCATGGTTGCCGAACATTGTATACCTATTTAGAATAGTTGAAGTCGATTAAGTAATCATTACCTATACTACGCTTCATTATATATAAATATTGATAGCCAAAGAAAAAATAGTATATTTCAGATATGAATTGTTTCTATTTAAACCTTAATTTGTAACAGTTACATATATTTGTTATTTAAATTAACTTTTGGCAACATGACGTACGCCTGCGCAGTTTATTTTACATATCTACTCATAATTATATGATATATCTATAATATTTTAGCCGAAAAACTAAAAAATCCTTGTGATTTTTGAATAATGTTAAAATTTATCTAAATTTTACAAAAGAATATCGGAAACTCCTCAGTTTTTCAATATATTTTTAAAATGAAAAAAAAAATGAAAAAATATTGTTTTTCCGAAAAAATAACAAACTTTTACTTGGGACAATTATGGTTCGTCCATTAATAAGGCATTGAAAAGTCGATGCGTTTTGGACTTACTCCAATATCTCACAACCCAATTTTTTTCAGATACTTCGAACTTGTTCATATTCATGGTAAGCTCGACCCTCTGGTGAACGTGGACCTCCGGCCAGAAAAGCGGGTCAAAATCACGTTCACTTGCGGTTCAAACAGCGAAGTGAGGTCGGTTGATATTTACCGCACCGTCAGTGATTTGAAAACGCGATTGGAAGGGTTTGCTGGATTTCCCGCTTCAAAAATGAGACTGTTTTACGTGGATCAGGATCTCAGAGACATTCAGGTAAAAAATAACTATTTACCTAACTAGTGCGGAAAGTCATACTTTTCCGCACGCAACTACAAGAAGCTTACGTATTAAGTACAACGCTTTTTCTACGAGCATGAGGAAAATTAACTAGTTTTAGTAGTTATTTTAAATAATTCATTTCTGTCTAGGCCGCAAAATAAAAATACAATCCAAAATTCAAACCTTAGTACTTAAAACTTATATGGAAATGAAATGAAGACTAAAAGAACTTTGCACTGTTTAAAATTGAAAACATATAATTCGTTTTGCTATAATTTTATTTTCAAATCGATTTTTGAATCACGTGACCAATGACGTTACCGATTTGTAAAAAATGTACTCTGGCATTTGCGGTGGTTCTGGTTTTGTATTTGTGCCTCCGGCTTCAGAAAGAAATCGAAACGTAGTCTTAACCTGCCATGAATACCACACAATTTCCAACTTTGAATGTAAAAGGAAAATATCTTCCAAAGAGTTTTCACAGTACAATCAAAACAACTGGAACTCATTTTACTTATTCTTAAGCCAAAAACTTTTGTCTTTACCTCTGTAGCAATGCTATTATTGATTGACGTTTTCATAGGTAATTGTTTTTGTTTGTTCGTTTGAAATTCACGCATGGTTATTAATCATGGATGTTCGAGACCGGTCGGGTAACGTGACCCTGCCCGATCATCCGAGTGGTACACTTTTTGTTCAGACGTAACATAAGGGGGAGGTGGAAGGGTGCGCGGAAAGGGGGACTAGAATCACCCTTTGGGAATGAGGGAAGGAATTTACGTCTGGGGAATGTCAGCCAGACGAGCTCTATAGTTTATCGAGGAGTCCGAACCCCGGCGATCCCCTTCACCTGAGAGGGTATGTGATGGCGGGGAGTGTGAATTTACCCCCAAACTACCACAGGAACATCCGGCTCCCCCCGGCCTGGTTACCGGCGAGAATGGCAGCCTAGATAGTGAAATTCATTTTACACTTTTCCCTGTTGGATTTTTAACCACTAATATTAGCTGCAGAAAAGAAAAGTCGTGCACCCACCTAGGATTCGAACCCAAGACATGCCAGACTTCTAGGTTATATTCACCTGGGCTCTATAGACGTCAAATAATTTTATCACGTTGTCAAGTTATTGTTAGTTATATAACACCATCATAAAACTACTTTTAAGCAACCTTAAATCCAAATTGATTTTATTCCTTTCCTTACTTTTACAGTATATTCATGAGTAGGGATGGGCATTTTGTTGATAGGTCATCCAAATATCGAATAACAATAACTACATAAAAAACATCGATATGTAGCCAATAATACCGATAGGTATCCGATAATTTCGATAGGTATCTGATAGCATCACAACTATCGATAGGTAGCAGTAACTATCGATAACTTAAACGTATCGACTATTTTTTACCTATCACCCATCCCTAGTCATGATTGATCATGAAACTAAAGGATATTCTTAAGTATAGTTGCACTAACATTGGCTATATTGCATTACTTTTCAGGGCCCTGAAACCATGAGATTCCCCTCGAAACAACTGTTCAGCTACAACATCCGTTCAGGTGACGAAATAATCATCGTGTGCAAATTGGAAAATAAAAGAAGAAACCACAGTGAATCAAAGTAAATATATTTTTGGTTTTGTATTTCAGCAAAAACCTTCACAAATCCTTTGTTCTTCCAAATTTTAGTCAGTTTGAATTTAAAGGACAAGTGAGTTTATTTCGCTAAGGTGTTTATGTGTGGCAATCAATTATAGGCAACATCTATCTTTATGAAAGTAACTCGGGCCATAGGTAAAATACGATGCTTTTTATTATGTTAAACAAAAACACTATCTTCCAAACAGTTTTAAAATATAGTCTAATATATCTTATAGAGTTATACCTACTTCACACTGGTGCCTTGTTATAGGTTCCTATGACATCATTTTCCCACTTATAATTAATAATTTGCACGACTAAAAGTTAAATGCATAGTAATTACTTTAGGTAGATTGTGCCTAAAATTCAACCAGAGGCCTATTTTTCTAGCACTGCCTGTCATTTTTGTAATTAATTTATTACTAAAATTTTGCGGCATTTAGGACCAAATTATGAATAGGCTGATAATTTTACCCAACAGATATTTACCATAGTTACAATTGTCTCAACAATGGTATCCTTGACAGTTATCTGCTTGGTAAAGTTACCAGCCTATTAATAATTTGGCCCTTAAAAGTTTATATTCAAGAAGAATCAAATGTCAAAATACTATAAAACTTACTAAAATAATTAAAATAAAGCAAGACTAGGTGTCTACATCATACTATGACAAGAGTGCTTAAAAATACTTAAACAACATATAAAAAATTAGGAAATGATTGTTCATGGATTTTGAACATGTGAAATTGAAATTTCTGTTCGATGTTTTGCCTATACACGAGGCATTTTTAGGGATTTTAAATGTTAAATTTGCTCATGTAGGTTTTAGCCCGACTTTTCGAAGAGCATTCTATTTTTAATTCAGTTTAATTTCAAGTTTTTCATCAGCACTAATTCTCCAAAAGTTTTTATATTTCGACAAAATATCCTTATTTTAACGCCCCGACGATGCGACAGTGCAAAAACACACTTAAAAGTAAATATAAATATAAGCGCAACGCGCATTAAGTCGAAGCACTGCTGGTAAATTTCTTTGCAGCTCAGCATTTGATAAAGCTTGTTATATATTAGTCGCTTCAAGGCATTTTTAGCGATTTTCACCGCACGAGATCACTGGAAGAAATTCAGAACTTGATAAAACACTAAATAAAATTGAGTGCCGTGAATATGTCTCCTGCAATCGCAGGCGAAACGTCGGAGAGTAAATCTAATCCCAAAAACCATGATTCAAGGGCGTCGATAATTTTTTTTTCTGGGGGGGGTAGTATAGCGGCATCTTTAGGAAAATTTGAAAAAAAGTGATTTAGGCTAAGATTTTCTGCAATTCGTAAGAAATTCAATTGAGATCAGCGTTAAAATAGTTAAATATCAAGAAAAAGAAAGCAAAACTTTTTTTTAGTTTGTATTTAAAAATGTATTAAAACAAACCTGTGTTTATAAAAGTACAATACTAATGTGATATTAATAAATATAAAGTTATTTTGCTCTAGATCTACCTGATTCTTAACACATAATGAAATTAACCTAATAACTGAATACAAAAAAAAACTTGTCTGTATAACAAAAAAACTGCAACAAGTATCTCGTCAATAATGTAAATATATTGGCGTGTTAATATTATAAAGTTCTACTATGTTACAATAACATAAATGTTGACATTTTATGTAAAACAGCTCTATTAGTCCGTGAGTCAATGTATAAAATTTTACAGTTCATTTTGGTTAAATAAAATGTGTTAAAAATATTTAGTTATCTATATGTACCTGCTTTAAACCTTGATGTTGAAAAAATTATTTAGTTTTTGGGGGGGTAATTACTCCCATTACTCCCCCCTGCCTTATCGATGCCCTTGACATGATTTCTTGATTGGTTCAAGTCGTGAAAGGTCTCGTTCTATGTTAACGTCTCAAAAAATATCTTCAAAATTTAGTCTTCGGAATTCCATGTGGAAAGTTTTTCATCAGTACTAATTCTCCAAAAGTTTTTATATTTCGACAAAATATCTATATTTGAACCCACTTAAAAGTAAATATAAATATAAGCGCAACGCGCATTAAGTCGAAGCACTGCTGGTAAATTTCCTTGCAGCTCAGCATTTGATAAAGCTTGTTATTTATTAGTCGCTTCAAGATGATACCGCATACTAAATCTGTTTGCTGCGAGCTGTTATTAAAATATGCATCAAAAAAACGTCATTTTGCAACGCGGCAATCACTGCATGACGTCGAACAACGAGTATACGAGGGAAGGCGGATAATATGTAATACAATGTCACAGAATGCGCTTTTCCGGAGTGGACAAAACTATGCAGATAAAAGTTAAAGTTGGATTAAAATTATTGTTTTTTGAAATTTGTGACCAGTGCTGCAGCTCTTATTAACAAACCGCCACAGCAAAGCAATACCTCACTTTTTAGTGATATAATATCGACATCATATTCAATTATGTTTTAGTTTTCGTTTTCAGTTGTTCGTAGAATTAGGATATAGTGCTTAAATAGAGGAAACCGGTGATATGTTTAGTTTCCTAACCTATTTTTTTTATTAGTATTACAGAAAAACAAGAGAGAGCGATGTATAACCTCTAGCTATTTGAAGCAGCTTAGCAAGTAAAAAAATAACAATATACTAATGCAAAAACTAAAGGGCAACTATATTTTATCTAACATAGCTGTAATATATTAATACAAATAATAAAGAAATATATTTATATAATGGTATAAATAGATGAATTAACTGTATGTAGGTCGATAGTGACAAAAATACTTAAATAAATAATTATTTATAAAATCAGTATATTATAAAAAAGTAAAACGTTGCATTTTTCTTTTTCAAGTTACCCGGGTATATGTATATAATTACAGTTGTTTATATTTGTCACAATCGATTCTCAGTACCCAGTGTCAATATTATCTGCTAAAAGGTTAAGTATTTCACAGCTTTAGTTTACATTTCAAATTAGACTTCTTAATTTCAACATCCATAATATTTGACTTTTTAAAAATCAATAGTTTCTTCTTGTAGCCTGAATTTGTATAGTTAAATATTTAAAAAAATGTTTTGTATATTAGAAACTAGTTTATTCGATACCATTACTTTACAGATATATTCAAAAATTTTAACAGACCAAACAAGAAAATAAAGATAACTAGGAAGTAGGAGCCAATTTTTTTATAAAACGAAGTCAAAGAATAAAGAGATTTGGTCGCCACATCTCTATCTGTGTAAATTCCCTATTATGTCTAACAATTACATGAGTGATCAATCAAAACTCACAACTACTGTTTTCATTATTTTCAGTGCTTGGATAGGACGAAACTCCACACGCTAATGCGGATGAATTTTGATTTTTCTGTGCTTTTCGGGGATCCGCGGGGTTCTCAAGCAGCTCAATATAGGAAATCTCCCCGTTAGAAAGAGTGTAAGTCTCCGAGTGTTAAGATTTCTATTTTTTCGGGAACTTACTCTGCCTGTTTACGCCAATGCGACCTGGAATTGGTAATAATTGGCTTAATATTCATTTTGGTGCAGGAGTAGTGGGTGGTTCCGGATAAATTTGAAAGAAAAGGTTATGCGCATGACGGAAACACGCCTGAGCGGAATTTGGAAGCTTGATGCCTTGAAATCACTTTAAATTCACTAAACATTATTCTCAGTAAGAAAACTGGGGTGACATTCCAAGCTGGAAAAAGATGTAAACCACTTGAGAGGGTCTCCCTAACTCTGGCTAAGTCCCAGACTTAGAGCAATCTGGCTAATAGACTAGCAAACGCGCCAAAATCCAGATACAACAACTTCTACTGTTCTCATTTAAGATGTCCAATCTAACGGGCACAAGTGGGGCACTCTACACCCCCTTCTATGACGTCTTCCTTCTCAAATTAAATATATTTATATTGAATTACCCTTTTTACATAATTAGATTTTTAAAAAATTAATTTTTTTACCCTATAGTATACGAGAATTAAACCTCTAAAAACATCAGTGGTCCTAGTTTGACTATTTATTACAATATTAGGAAGAGTTAGGTACTAACTAGTCAATTTTTAACGAAACAATAACAACATATTTTGGGGTACATGTCGATCATTGCCTTTTTGGAGCACTAAACGATATTATCGTTCGTGTTACTGAATTACTTACTTAACTGTAGGTAATTTTAAATTTGCATCAAACTTGTAATCTTAAAAAATACGTAGGAAAAAATAATTAAAACTTAAACAGACCTAGACAATCATGACCCAAATATATAATGTTTATATATTTTTATGTTTTAATATCATAATGTTTGTGTGTCCACCTCTTTTCATACAAATAATTGATTTAATATTAATTTTGCCCAAAACGATTTCAGGAATAGTTCATTTTATAGGCAATTGATAAAAGAATAGCCTTAAAATTTCATTTAGTTAAACAAAAGTTAGTTCCAGCCTAAAACAGGTGCACATTCAAAAAATCCATAAACCGATTTTTAGATAATTATTTTTGGAAGCCATTGATGAAAAAATAACTTAAAATATCGTAATTTTCACATTTTTTTCCAAAAATATTATTAACTGGTTGGTTGGTTACACATTTAAATTATCATAAAGAAAGTTTACCTGAAACCTGAAAGTAGTGGCAAACAATTACATCATTTAGAAACTAATAAAAAAAAGTTTTTGGTTTTTGTTGACACAACGTAAACATAACATAAGACTAAAAATAAATTCCCGCTTATAAATCTGGTAGTACACACTATAAAATAATTTTTAGTTTCAAGCATTTTTCTTCGGTTAGTAGCTTTGGGGATACCCTTCTGCCCTCCCTAAATACGCCAATGCCTAACAGTTGCTTGTGGTAAATTTAAAATCACAACTTCACATTTTAAACAAATTTTCTTTAAATAGATCTCGCTTATAAAGTAATTTCAAAAAATCATATCATTTATTCCTCCAAAAATGCATTCATCGATATTTTGTATAAATATTTTTTTTGGTTAACTTTTTATTTCAAAACATTCTTTTCAGCAACATTGTAATGAATAGCTAAACTAGGACCCCTAAAACCCATATTCAAAAAGCTCATATTCAGCTACACTCGGAGAAATAATCCGAAATTCAAGAAAATAATCAAATTATTCATATGTCAACCAAATTCGGCACCTGAGCAAAAAATAAGCAATTTTCTCATATAAGCTTAATTTGTACCTCGCAAAATAAGAGTACTTTACATCAAAGAGTGTTTTTCGTAATTTTTCCAATTTATAAACAAAAAAAGTTTCCTTGGACCACGTTGTATATAGTTTGCAGATCTTGCCAATTTCCAAGCATGCCAACCTAAAAATAAAACTGGTCTTTCGGTGAATTATTAATTTTTGTAAGCAAACCCAATCATATATTTTTTCATTACTCTGTGGCTAAAGTCCCACGACGTTATATAAGGGCAAGTGCGAGTCGACGCCTCTTTTCCACTCCCCCCCCCTCCTGAATGTGGACAATGTGCTCTAATGCTACACTTACATACTAATTCTAGTCTATTTTAGGTTATAGATATATTAATGGAATTTAGCGAAAACTTAGTATCATTTTTTAAATCATATTTAACTAACCGCACACAGTACGTTGAGATTCGGGGTCATAAATCTTTTAAATTCAAGGCTGCAAGTGGCGCTCCACAAGGCAGCAATTTTGCTCCAGTGATTTTCTCACTCTCATTAATGACGTAGGCGGTAATATTTCGAGCAATGTTCTATTGTTTGCTGATGACTTAAAGCTCTTTCGTGTCATTAATTGCCATGATGATTGTGCTGCCTTGCAGGGAGATTTAGAATTGGTTAAGAACTGGTGTGAGAGAAATAGTCTGCCTGTAAATATTGATAAATTCCATGACACACTCTACCAAACTGAGCCCTACTCTTTTCCAATATGAGCTGGGTGAAAAAACAATTTTGCGCTGCGATACTCTGAAGGATCTCGGAGTCACTTTTGATCCAAAACTATCATTCTCTTATATTGATCAGGTTTATAAAAAATCCATA
Source organism: Kuschelorhynchus macadamiae (assembly GCA_030620095.1). NCBI lineage: Eukaryota > Metazoa > Arthropoda > Insecta > Coleoptera > Curculionidae > Kuschelorhynchus > Kuschelorhynchus macadamiae. Next base: position 372,451 of record JAUTXW010000834.1, read on the forward strand.
AGGATGTTAGATGATTTTGTTTTACGAAATTCTAGCTATTTTTCCAATACTCAAGCAATAAAAACTTTATATGCCAGTCATATGCTCTCAAGGTTGGAATATGGCTCGGTTATATGGGACCCAATATATGTTAAATACATTATAAACAATATATTAAATTCTTGGTTTTCAAAACCGACGGTTTTTTTCCTCCTAGAGGTTGTAATCAATGTGATCTTGCGCGATTCTAAATGCCAGCGTTAGTTACTCGTAGACAGTACCACTCAGCTCAGTTCTTGTTTAAATTGTGTAGATGCTTTATAGATTGTCCCGAATTATTACAACAAGTTAATTTTCGCGTACCTTCTAGATTAATTAGATTTTTTCCTGTTTTTCATTTGCCCACTCCTACAACTAACATTTTGACCAAAACACGAATATATCAAGCTATGAGAGTTTTTAACAGAATGTGTAATGACATTGATATGAAAAACTTTCTCATGCCCAATTGAAAAAAAATTTAGGAATGAGCTATTGTCTTTATAATTAGTGTTAGTCTTTATTTTATATGTAATTAAACTGTTGATGGGCTGTGAGTGGATTTGCGTGATTTTGTGGAATGCTATTTGCATCTTAGTTTTAATTTGTATATTTTTGATCAAAAATATTATTATTGTCATATTGTCTTATAAATGGATGTTCTTCTGTTAAACAATAAAAGATTCTTATTATTATTAAATATTTTACCCTGGTATTTAAACTTCATCAAAATAATGAAAACCATGAGTTTGGTGAAATACTTGACCTTTTCATAAATTATATTTTAGGTTAAGTAATGTTTGAGATATTTTTAGTAACGTTTGTGATATTTTTGCCAAGAAACTTCAAGTTTTGGCGCAAATAAAACTGCCATGTAGTTTTATTTATTTTTAAAATAATTTCTACCAATATACTCTATTACTTACAACTTTAAGTACCTAGATAGTTTTTCTGAAGAATAAGGTATTATATTAGTAAGTTAATAGTGAAGATGAAATTATGCAAGACGATACTACTTGAACACCTATCTTTGTATACACACCTATCTTTGTATACATTGACTTCTTTTCCAACTTAGTTTCATGTAATATTCCATATTTTAAAAATTTGGTAACTTATTCAAATCGCGACAGTCAAAACCATAAAAAAATATTTCAAGATGTTTTAATTACTGATATTAAATTGTATGACAAGTTAAGAAAATATGAAGCATTTATTTATACATAAAGTCTTACACAAATTCGATTAAAATGCAGGTAATTAATATTCACAAAAATATTAAAACTTTTGAGTGCGTCAATATTTGCAATTTATGTAATGATGAATGAGTTTCAAGTCAAAGTGTTTTTGTAATAAAAAAGTTTATTTTGAATCAAACAGTTTTGCAAACGTAAAGAAATTTCCAAGGATGCTAATTCACTTTAGCGAGGGTATACGCACTATTAGAACAACGTGTCCTGTAGGAAGTCCGAAACGATCTGCATCAAAACAGTAAGTCGCTTTGCACATTTCCAATAGGACTTTGAGAAGAATTCTGCATTTTGATTTTCATTTTTTTCACCCATAAAAAATTCAAGTAGTCCATAAGTTAAAAGATGCCGATAAACCTCTTCGCGTTGTTTTCTGTTAACAGTTCTTGCAAGTTTTAGAAAATGATCAAAACCAATTAAATTTTTTGATTGTCAGACATAGTTCCGTTCAAGTGGCTATGTTGATAAAAAAAGTATGGCTACTGGTCAGAGAAAAATCCACAACAGCTCCATGAAAGACCGCTTCACTACCATAAGGTCCCATATGGCGTGGTGTTTCGTCATTGAACGTTGAACCATATTTTTTCGAAGAAAATAATGAATGACGTTGGCAAAATCAAATTTGGTTTCAGCAAGACGACAGACTAGAATTGTATTACAAAAAATCTTTCCCGGTTGCTTGACATCAAGAGTGGGTAACATAACATGGCCATGTAATTCTCCTGATTTCACAACACCTGATTTTTTTCTGTGGGGATACCTCAAGCAAAAGATGAGAGATGATCCCATGCAATACATATAACCACATAAAATTCTAATTTCTTAATAAATAGGGAATATTGGAGCAGAAATGTCGGAACGAGGTATGCAAAATTGCAAATATAGTTTACAACGGTTACAACAATGTATGGAGTTTCAGAGAGCGCATTTGAAACATGTAATGTTCAAGAATTAAGTTGCATATTCTGAACTTTTTATTTATCCCGCATTTGTAAAATATTGTAAGTCTTAGCCCTACAGTGAATTCTTGAATGATGATACCAGATGCCTAACCCAATACGTGGGTTTGTTCAGAGTGAGCAAACGGTGACCAATTTTCTTAGCTTCTAGCAATACTTGTTGATTGCCTTTGAAAGGAGGGGTTTATAGATAATACCTACACCGATTTCTCTAATTGGTTATCTAGGTTTTTTTCAGGTGGTAGTCAGGGTATAATGATTTAGTATATTTCTAAAGAGCATTAAATCTCTTCAGGGGTACCACAAGGATCTCAATGTGGCACTTTAGTTTTAAATTTTCTTGTGAATGATATCGGCAATGCAGTGGTTCATTCTGAGTTTGTAGTTTTGGCCGATAATCTAAAATTGGACAAATATACCTGAATTTAAATTGAATTTGGACAAGACATTATGCGCGCACCGTTACTAACTCAAGAACCAAACGTAGATAAAAAATATGCCTTAATATTCATGATCAACGTCCCTAAAACATCAAGTAAATTGTCATCTAAGCATTTAATGGAATAAGCAAGAGATATAGGTTAAGTCAAGAAAAAAAATATTGTGTGGATATTAATTTGCCAATAACGTAATCTAACGAAGGCATTGTGATGTGATATAGTTATTACACTTTACAAAATCCATACTGTTTAGGGTATTGCCTTAAAAGTATTTTTATCTGCTAAACTAGACCTTAGTTATGGTGTTTGTAATAAATAGTTGGGCTAAAAGTCTATATTTGTGATAATTTACTAGAATAAGATGTATATTCATAGCTATGTATACAAAAAAATAAATGAAAATTGTCTAACTGTTCTAGTTTTATTTTTTATTTACGTGCAACTTCAGAATATCCCAGATTAACAATTAATACAATTTAGATAAAGTTTTTCTTAATGTAATTTTCTTAAGACGCATCTACCGCGATAAATTATTTTCTGGGCTATTCTTCGGTTAACTCCCTAATTGACAAGAAAAACTCTAACAAATTACAGAAGTTTAGAAATCATGAAACGTATACAGGGTGTTCCTAAATGTCGCGTGAATATTAAAGGGGGTAATACCTTGGATCATTTTAAGAAAATGGTCTTATTTAAATATATGTTCGTAAATACTTTATTTTGGAGATACAAGGTGTTAAAATAAAAAAAAAGTTGTGAATTTTTTTAGTAATTCCAAACTAATAAGAGCTATTTGATTAAGATTTGCCACAACCGTATAGGTATTTAAAGGCCATATTTTAACATGTATGTATATATATATATATATATATATATATATATATATATATATATATATATAATATATATATATATATATATATATATATATATATATATATATATATATATATATATATATATATATATATATATATATATATATATATATATATATATATATATATATATATATATATATATATATATATATATATATATATATATATATATATATATATATATATATATATATATATATATATATATATATATATATATATATATATATATATATATATATATATATATATATATATATATATATATATATATATATATATATATATATATATATATATATATATATATATATATATATATATATATATATATATGTATATATATATATATATATATATATATATTTATATATATATATATATATATATTTATATATTTATGTATATATATATATATATATATATATATATATATATATATACCGGGTGTCAACGATATCGTTTTACACGATGCCATTCATTTGCTTTTTAGGTTAGGATATTTATATTTGGGTTAACGAAATATGGTATTAAGACACATATTTTTCATGAAAAAACAATTGAATATTACTGCCAGTTTTTCCGATATCAGAACCAAGTTAAGAATTTCAAATGGAACCCTGTATATTATTTTACATAGTTTGATAGAGCTTAGAATTACCTTTTCAATGACATATCACAAGTTATATTTTTTTTTTCAAAATGGCGGACCAGGAAGCGCTTTTTCAAAATTCAATAAGGAACGCCTTTCCGCCGATACCGATGAAATTTTGTTCAACAAATTATTAAAATATTAAACCAAATCGGGTTTTCAATGGATTTTAATCAAATTTAAAATCAAATTTTTAATTTATCACAAAATGGGATAAGTTTAATTTTTTCTTTAATATGTGAACTTTTTCTTAAATTTTCTCAAAGATTTTAAATAGAAAGTTGTATTTATTAAATATTAGTATTAAAGTATATCTTATTAGTTACACGAAACCGCATAACAAGCCGTATTTTTGCTTTTTGTTTCAGAAAAAATTGACAAAACCTTGCCGATACACATTTTTCCTAATACATAACATGAAACAAACACACACATATTATTAATCAGAAAATCCTGGAATATTTTTTATTGTTTATTGATAAGTAATTTTGTATTATTTTGACATTTTGTGACTGTTGTCTTATTTTAGGAAAGCGAGAAAAAATCACAAGTAGTATTAATTTTATTTTACCAGTAGATACGGTGCAGTAACATGAAAGATGACTTAACTAAGATAAGTAGGTCTTGGAAACAATTGCATAGGGATGCCATTATAATTTTCATTAGATTTAACCAGAAACGTCAAAAGTACTGTTTTGTATCGACATTTCTGATAACTTTAAAATTTATTTAAAATTTAAGAAAAAGTTCTTATCCCATTTTGTGATAAATTAAAAATTTGATTTTAAATTTGATTAAAATCCATTGAAAACCCGATTTTGTTTAATATTTTAATAATTTGTTAAACAAAAATTTCATCGGTATCGGGAAACGACCGCCATATTGAATTTTGAAAAAGCGCTTCCTGGTCCGCCATTTTGAAAAAAAATATAACGTGTGATATGTCATTGAAAAGGTAATTCTAAGCTCTATCAAACTATGGAAAATAATATACAGGGTTCCATTTGAAATTCTTAACTTGGTTCTGATATCGGAAAAACTGGCAGTAATATTCAATTGTTTTTTCATGAAAAATATGTGTCTTAATACCATATTTCGTTAACCCAAATAAAAAAATCCTAACCTAAAAAGCAATTGAATGGCATCGTGTAAAACGATATCGTTACCGACCGGTATATATATGTATATATATATATATATATATATATATATATATATATATATATATATATATATATATATATATATACATATATATATATATATATATATATATATATATATATATATATATATATATATATATATCAAGTACTTTCTTGGGATTTGGTTCATGGATTGAAACAGAAAAACTTGAATTGACGTTTCGCAAACGTCAATTAAAGTTTTTCTGTTTCAATTCACGAACCAAATCCAAAGAAAGTACTTGATGTGACAAGTATGTTAGAGGTGGCTCCGATATAGCCGATTTATTCGGGACATACTTTGAGAGTGTTTTCGTGCCTGAGAGGTATCAATTTAATCAAATCTCTAATTAAATAATTTAAATTTGCCAACTGTGGTCTTAACAGAAAATAAGAGGCATTGCAAGCACTTGACTCTAGAAAAGGCGCTGGTCCGGATGAGTTTCCCGCAATTTTTATTAAAACATGTTCTAATTCATTGTGTATACCGCTGCGTAGGCCGCCATGATAGTGCCGATTTTAAAAAGTGGTCAAAAGAGCGACGTAACAAACTATCGGCCTATAAACAAGATCTCAGTCATACCTGGAACTCTTGGAAAAAATGATTTATGAATATATTTTTATCCTTGTAAAAAACTTGATAATTTCGGAACAACATGGCTTTATTCGTGGTCGTTCTCTGGAGACAAATTTGTTTATATTTTGTGAATACTTAGATGGTAACGTAAACCAACGAATTCAGGTGGATGCCGTGTACACCGACTTTAGCAAGGCATTTGACAAGATAAGTCACAATATTTTGTTGGGTCGTTTGGCTGAAGTCGGTGTGGGTGGAAGCCTTCTCAGATGGGTCGAATCGTATATAATGAATCGAACGCAGTTTGTTTCTCTTCAGGGTTTTCTGTCACAACCATTTTTAGCCACATTCGGTGTTCCCCAAGGGGTGACCGTGACGTGACTCTTTTTTATTTATATAAACAAAATTAAGTGCTGTTTCAAATATTGCAATTCTCTACTTTACGCAGATGACCTTAAAGTTTACTTTCCTATTACCTGTCCTGAAGATGGGGATAAGCTCCAGAGCGATGTGGATCGGTTAGGAAAATATTGCGATGATAAGTCTTTTTCTGAATATATCAAAATGTGCAACAATTACGTTCTCACGAAATCTAAACCAAATAGCTCACCCCTACCATTTAAAAAATACCCTATTAAACAAAGTCAATACTGCCAAACATTTATGTGTCATATTTGACTCTAAACTAGTTTTCGACTTGCATGTCGAATCGGTCGCTAATTCTGCTGCAAAAATGTTAGGCTACGTAATACGAAAATTTCAATAACGTTAAATCCGTCATGCGTTTGTTTAACTCCTTTGTCTTGAGCAAAATGTGCTTTGCTACCATTATTTGAAGTCCACAGCAAATTACCTTTAGTAACAGTTTGGAGAATATTCAAAATAGATTTATAAAATATTTGTCTTATAAACAAAAATTATACCAATATACCCAATAACGATATTTCTCTGGCACGTAATCACTTTCACTTGATATCACTAGAGAGTAGGAGAAAGAATTTTGATGTACTTTTTTTATTTAAAATTTTAAACAATGTTATAGATTGTTCCAAAATTCTGGAACAAATTAATATTAATGTCCCCCAACGGTCTCTAAGGACAAGAGAACTATTTCGCTTGCCTTTTAGGTACACATACTCAGCTCAGAACTCGCGCCTCTGTCGAATAGTAAGACCTAGTAATGTGCATTGTGTTAACATTGACTTTTTCTTTATAACTATTAGAAAGGTGAAAAATATTTTAAAGACAATGTAGGATCGGCTTTTGTTATATTATGAGCGTAAATAACTTTTGATTTCTTTATATAAATTGTAGCTGGTATATAACTCTTAACTTTCATGTGATTTTCTAATTGTAATTTTTTCATACCTTATAGTTAGTATAAGAATTTTAACCTTTTAATGATTTTGTTTTATTGTAATATGTGGATACCTCAGTAAATGATTACTTATCATCTGTTGTATCTGTTTGTGTCCCTTTTGTCCAAAAATAAAATAAATAGATATATACATATATATATATATATATATATATATATATATATATATATATATATATATATATATATATATATATATATATATATATATATATATATATATATATATATATATATATATATATATATATATATATATTTATATATATATATATATATATATATATATATATATATATATATATATATATATATATATATATATATATATATATATATATATCTATATATATATATATATATATATATATATATATATATATATATATATATATATATATATATATATGTGTGTTTCAGTAGATGTCGCTTCAGTAGTGTAAGACGTGTACAAAGTCGCTTATTAAAATAATTAATTTAAAGTAGTTTTCTGTTGCATTTATAAGCTTTTCCCTAGTGCAAATCCTTTAAATATTCTCCCTATCGAGTTTTGAGTTTGATTTTTTTTGCTTTTTGTGAAGTTTTGCGATTGCACCAATGATTTTTTCCTTGTACCGCCATTATGGGATTGTCTTCGGCGGATCTGAGGGAAATAAAAGGTGCAATTGTTGCGACTTTTAATGAAAAATTTGTTCAGGATGTGCGAGATAAGGTTGCAGATATGGTTCGCAAGCAGTTTGAGGAACGATTTAACGCCCAAGAGAAGATGATAAAAGCCCTAGAGGCCAAAATAGTAAAGCTTCGGGAAGATAATGTCAACATAAGAAATATGATTGACACTCAAGAGCAAGCGTCACGAAGTCTAAATGTGCGCATATTCGGGCTGCCCATTAAAAATGGAGAAGATCTTCGTACTGATGTTTTAAGTTTATTCAACAGTACGCTAAAATTAAATATTAACAATAACGATCTTAAAAAGTGTTATCGTGTTACCTCTAAACTTGTAAATAACAAACCTCCGGCCGTATTAGTGCGTTTTTATTCTGACACCGTCCGCATGTCTGTGTTGAAGGCACGTAAACAATTAAAAAGTAGTGGCATACAAATAAAAGAGGATTTAACTAAAATACGTCTGAGCTCTTTCAAAAGACAGTTTCGGAATTTTCAAAAAAAAACACGTGGATTCTAAATGGTAATATTTATTTAAAATTTAACGATAAAATTCATAGAATCCTAAATGAAAGTGATCTCAGTGCAGTGAAAGGAAAATCCTAATAGTGTCATCCAATTCAGTATTAAATATCTGTAAGTACTCTTTTTTCTTTTAGCAAAACATTTACGGTTTTTCGGTTGTTTTCCCTGGACTTAGTTACAATGTAAGAATCAATTTTCTTTTTGTTCTCAGAATGTAGCTGGGAACGTGGGCATGGAAATGCATTATTCTTGTACTGTTTAATATATTTTTTTGGGCTGTTATTACTTTTATGGTTTACGTGGGATTTCGCTGTAAGTAAATAAGTTTTTATTTTTTGGGATATAATTTATTTTGTATTAAATTGATTGCGAAACATTTTTATTTGATCTCAAAATGTAGCTAGGATCGAACGTAGGTATAGAAATGCATTATTTTTGTACTATTTTTAATTTATTTAGAGAGGTAATTATGCTCCCTTTTTTGTATTGTGCAATTAGGTATGAGCCCTAATAGGTGAAACAAACATCATTATATCTTTTTTTGGTTTATTTTTATACTTTGTTTTGTTTTCATTGATGGCGAAACAGTATTCTTATACTATTTTAAATTTAATTAGAGAGGTGACTATGCTCGCATATTTTTTTGGGTATTAGTTTTACGATTTATGTGAAATTTCCCTGTAAGTAAATGAGTGTATTTTTGGGATATGTAAGTGGGTACCATATATTTGTATAATTCTTTCATTTGCCGTTCATCTTTTTAGTGATTTAATTATCAGGAATGAGTGTGCTACAACTTAAAATAAATTATGCAATTTGATATAGATATTTAAAATAATAGCGATTTTGTCTGTATTTCGTCTTTTTGGTCGACATTTTCTGTTTGTATACATACTTACCTGTAGCTTGCTAGTTTAGTACTGAGGGAAAAGAGGGAACATATATATTTTTTGTTTGTTTATTTTTTTTCTTTTTTCACATAACCACTTTTTTTACTATTTTATATGACTAAAAAATTAACTATTGCACCTTTAAATGTACGTTCGCTTTTTACAGGTTTTCAAGAGTTTAGGACTTTAGTAGAGGAACATGATTTTGATATACTATTTTTATCCAAGACATGGCTTTCTGATGGTGATGATTCTAATTTATTTTACATTCCTAATTATCACCTTATTCGTAAGGATAGGGTTACCAGGGGAGGCGGTGTTGCTTATTATATTAAAAATAATTTAATCTCGGAAGAACTTACTTTTGATTTTCATACCAATGATTCTTTGGAGTTTATTAGTTTAAAAATTAGAATTGGGAATAAAAAATACGCCTTCATTGTATTTTATAGACCACCACATATGAATTTTAATTTATTTGTTCCGGATTTTGATCATATACTCCCTAGTCTGTTTCTTGAATTTGATGGGGTATTTTGCCTAGGGGATTTTAATATAAATTTGTTAAATCTAAACAATCCTCTTTCTAATTTGTTTGAAAATTATAACCTATTTTAAATTATAAATGAACCTACAAGAGTTACTGCGGGATCATCTACCCTCTTAGATGCTATATTCGTTAGCGATGTTTCCTTAGTGAGTAATTCGGGTGTTATTTCGGCTGATTTGATTTCTGATCATAAAATGGTGTATTGTGATTTGAATCTGGAAAGAAAGTGTACGGAGCCCAGGATAATTACATATCGATGTTTTAGAAATTTCAACATTAATCAATTTCAGCAAGATTTACGTAATTTACCTTGGCATGACAGTATATTATATGAAAATAACATTGACACTAAAATTCTTAACTTCAATCAATTAATTGTCTCGCAGTTTAACACACATGCACCGGTTCGTGAAGCGAGAGTCACTAAACCCAGAGCTCCCTGGTTAACTACAAACCTAAAAACCTTTATGAAACAAAGAGATTCGGCTTATCAAAAGTTTAAAAGAACAAAAAACAATAATGACTGGGATCACTACAAATTTTTACGTAATTTTACTTTATCTATGGTTAGAAGGGAAAAAAAAGCTTATATAGATTCGCTGCAAATGAACTTAAACCCCCGAAAAGCGTGGGCAGGTTTAAAAAATCTAAATATATGTCCTACTAAAAACATGTCTATACCAAATAATTTAAGTGACCCCAACGATATAAATAATTTTTTTCGTACTTGTGTTCAAGATGTTTCTGATTGTACAAATAAAATTAATTTTTATAACAATAATTCATTTAAAAATAACTTAAATTTTTCATTTGCTCTTGCTGACGTCTCGAAAATCAATAAAATATAAATCATATCAAAACAAATGCTTATGGTCACGATGAAATTACTCCTTTAATGATAAAATACTGCAGTCCGTTTATTGACAAGTACATAGCTCACATCATTAACTGCTGTATTGAATCGCATTACTTTCCAAGTCAATGGAAATTGTCAGTTGGACGACCTTTGGTGAAAAAATCTAATCCCACGAGTTTCAATGATCTTAGGATTATAAGTATCTTACCCGCTTTGTCAAAAATTCTTGAAAAGGTTTTACATAATCAGATGTTTATATTTTGTACCGCTAATGGAATTCTTCCGGATGTTCAGTGTGGTTTTCGTAAGGACTTCAGTACAGCTGTTGCGTTAACAAATGTTATTGATGATGTTTTGCGTGCATCTGATAAAAAACTTATTACTGCTCTGGTTTTGTTAGACTTTTCTAAGGCATTTGATGCAATTAATCACCAGCTCGTTGTATCTAAATTAAAATATTATGGCTTTGATGAGTCATCGTGCGTCTTGATTTCCTCTTTTTTATCAGATCGCTTTCAAAAGATCTTTTCCAACGGCACATTTTCTAATCAGGTGCAAATATTTTCCGGGGTGCCTCAGGGCTCGATATTCTTCTATCTGTAAAGAACTGTAAAGTTCAAGCATATGCAGATGACACACAAATTTATTATTGTTTTAATTCGGATGATCATGTTGATACTGAAGAACTCATTAATCAAGACTTAAGTGTGTTAAACCAACTCTGCCAAGATCATAACCTTAAATTAAACCCTGCTAAGTCTCATCTGTTACTCTTTGGCAATGAAAATAAAATTAGCACATTAAAAAATAATTTAAATATTAGTATTGATGGTAACAGAATATCGGTAGTTGACTCTGCGAAAAATCTTGGTATTATTTTGGATACCGACTTGAGATTTGAAGAACATTTAAAGAAAATATTTCAAAAATCTTATTCGGCTTTGAAAGTTTTATATAATAATAGACATGTCTTGAATTTCAGAATGAGAAAAACTCTGTGCGAAACCTTGGTCATATCTAATTTTAATTATTGTGACTTTGTGTATGGTTGGTGTCTTACTAGTGAGAGTCGTTTACGTGTACAGAGGGTGCAGAATGCGTGTGTTCGTTTTATATATGGTCTTAGAAAATATGATCATATTTCCCACAAATATCGTGATTTGAACTGGTTAAGGATGGATTTTAGAAGAAAATTACATTTCTGTACATTTTTGATCAAAATTATTAATGGTACAAATTCACCCACTTCAATAAAGGAACGTCTTATTTTCCGTAGGGATGTGCATTCCCTTAATATTCGTGATCAGGGGGGATTAACAATGCCACATCATCAGAGTGCCATGTTCCGGAGATCTTTTAGTTTTAATGCTGTACAATGTTACAATGCTCTTCCTCAGACTTTTTTAGCGCTTAACTTTAATACATTTAAATATAAATATAAAAAATTTCTTTTAAGTGAACAAAATTTATTATTAAATTAATATTGGTTAAACAGTGATATTTTACATTTCACTATAGAACTTTCTATGTCTATATAGCTTCTCCTGAATCCTTACACTCTTTTTTTTTTTTTTTTTTTTTAATTATTGTTGTCTCTTTTCTATCTTACTTCACCTACACTAATAGAAATCAATTTTTTTTATATACATCTAGGGCAAATTATTATTTAATCAATTTTGGTTGGAGTCTGGTTCAGTAGAGTAGCTAAAGAAGCTAGACTGCGCCAGGCTTTAACTACTAACTGTTATGTTTTTTAGCTATTTTTTTTACTTAACTTTGTAATAATATGTATATGATATACTTAATATAAAGGCCTTATTTATTTATTTATTTATATATATATATATATATATATATATATATATATATATATATATATATATATGTATATACTATAACAGAACAATATATAGTGGCCCTATGGGACAAAAAGTGTCCTTAATAATATAAATATTTTTTATTTCTATAAGGTTCAGCTTTAAAACAAACCAGCAAAAGAGGTTAATCTTAGTACGGTTAATCTAAAGAGCTAAAACAACCCTATAAACAAAATTAAAAGTTAGGTTATTTTTTAACGGGGGAAGACCCCAAATTTATTTTTTCTATATAAAATATTTTCGACTACATAGGATGATCAGGGAACAACAAAAATAATAGTTGGGGCATTTTCTGGCATTGTTTTTAATATAATTGAAAATATCCCGGTCGACAAACTTTTGTGTCCTCTGGAAGGGGTGAGGGGGTAGCGTGAACCACCCAATAATAACCCAAACTTACTTGCCAACTCATATACGGCGTTGTTTTTTATATATTTGCATATAATAGCCCCGGTCAGCAAACTGTTGTAGCTACCCTATGTCCGCTGGAATGGGTGAGAGGTTAGGGGAGAACCACCTAATAATGACCCAAACTTACTAGCCAACACATACGATATTATTTTTAATAAACTCTTATAATGCATTGGTTTTTACATATTTGCGCATTGTTTTTGATATATTTTTGCGAAAAAGCTTTGGTCAGCAAAATATTGTTCTCTATGTCCGCTAGAAAGGGGGAAGGAACCACTAATAATGTCGCAAATTTTCTTGCTAACCGGAATACAGCATTATTTCTGATATATTTGCTCGGAAAAGGACCGATCAACAAACTTTTTAGTTGATCAGCAAATTAGACTGCGATTTTAAATGGATGTTGTTGATGCTTTTTTGTAGGTATCCTATGAACTGATGATTTATTAATTCCTGCCCGCTCTGCAATTGTTCAAACTGGCGTATGGAAACTTTTTTTAAAATATGATAAAATTTGAATAAAAATACTAACACTAATAAATGCTTTTATTGAAAAAATATAATGTTTATAAAAAAATAACAAAAATCAACAAAGGCAGCATTCAACCAACACGCACTATATGGTCCGCGTACTTCGTAAAATTCGATAGAAATATACTGTTCTCACTTAAGGTCCAATACCCGAAAAGTTCATTTGTGTTGGTACTTGTCCGTCTCAAAAATGTTTTTGATAAATGCGAACTTTTTACGACAGTTTCTTATGGCTTCGCCGTAAATTATTGAACATTCGTTAGTAAAGTATCAGAAAGTAATTCTTGCTTATATGGCAATAGTTTAACTAACATTAACGCAGGTGTAAACAAATAAGTAAAGAAAGAAGGATGAAGATTAGAGAATAAACTAAATTAACATAATTAAAATAGAGAGCTTTTCAAATTGATGGGTAATAGAGATCCTAATTACTGGCTAGACGGTTCTCCAGACCTGAGGCCTTTGGATCGTTTGAATAAAAAATAAAACAAGCATGTAACAGTATTACTTCAAACTTGGTTAGAGTAGTTTGTTCCAGAGAACTTATTCGTTGGTTTAATGCTTGCATTGCTTCCAACGGACATCAATTTAAACACATTCTTTAAACCTTGTGCATTGCTTCCAACGGACATCAATTTAAACACATTCTTTAAACCTTGTAAGTTTATTTTTCGTATTTAATGTTTTTTGCAATAATATATATAAAATATGGTTTAAGATTGTATGTTTTAAAACACTCCATAACTTGAAATCTTAAATGTAATTTATAGCTCTTTGAACTGTCTATAAATTTTATTTCAAAACAAACCTCGTATTTTTTATAATAACAAAGATAATAAACAAATTTAAATAACAAAAATATTAGCGGTCACATTGAAATCAGGTACTCTCTGTATAGAGACTGAAATTTCAAGCAAAGTAAAAAGTTTTTATCTGTCATTTTAAGTTTTAAAATATGGCAATTTTTACTCATTTTTGTCCTAACCACCATTAATTTGCTAATGTTTTAATTGAAATTATAATAGTTTTTATATCGTTATTTTTGTTACTTATTTATATACAGGGTGTTCGGAAAGTACATATACAACGCCGCTTAGTGGCAGATTGCTGACTTCAAAATAGGCCGATTTAAGCCAACTTACCAATATACAAAACTGTTTCGTTCAGAAAGGCCGTCAAATAAAAAAAACTGGTTTTTCTTAAATTTCTCGGAAACGTGCTAATTGATTTTAACGATTTTTAGTGTATAGTCTAATACTGTATAATGACGTTGTCTAATGGTATAGTGACCGGTTATAATAAAGTGGAAGTGTTAAAAGAGTTACGACACATGTAAAGTACCTTCTGATGTTTTACGTCATCAACTTTTTGGCAAATCAGTTATCTTTGTCGGGTAGAGTGATGTTTTTTGAAACTTTTTTCCTTCTTGAAAATTTTTTGTAGGGTGAGCGGTTTTGGCAAAAAAAAATCCATTACTTGCATACACTAAATACTGTAATAAAGTACTGGGCAAATGTGGTATAACAGATTCATTTAAAAAGAAAATAGAAAAAAACTAAGTATGAAGAAGACATTAATTAAGCACATGTACAAAATGATCTCCATTTTGCTCAATACCCTTAGTAAAACTATTTAAGAAATGGAATTAGACTTCATCTACTGTTTTATGACTATTGAAAATGGCGCCAGCATTTGAAATTCGTGCCAATAAAGCTTCACAAATATGTTCAGGAGTCTTATACATTTCTGTTTTAAAAGCGCCCCATAAAAAGAAATCGCGAATTTTAACTCCGGGGAACGTGATAGCCATCTTACTGGTGCATCATTGTCTCTTCAAATCCACCTGTTGTGAATGTGTTTATGAGGCCGAAGACCAGCGGAAAAATTACGAGCTCGTGCTTATACCACAATATAGAAGCAAAAAGGCCACATTTTCTAGAAGAATTGACAGCGTATTTTGAAAGAAATTTAAATAGGGAATTCCATCTAATCTGACTGAAATCCCCACAGAACCGGTAAGATAGCGATCAATAACACCTGCCCATACATTTATTCTAAACTCATGCTGATGGTGGGCCACATTAAAGGCATGTGGATTTGCATCCGCATAAACGTGTTCATTGTGCAGGTTAGTAACTCCAGATCTGGTTAAGGATGCCTCGTCGATAAACAAAATTTTTCTGCTACAATATGGATCACGAACTATTTTCTTTTAATAATAAATAATAAGGCGCATGGGAGAATCTGTCGGCAAAAATTCCTGAAATTTTTGGACATGATATGGACGTAATAATTGCTCTTTTAAAACATTGTGTACACTAGTTTTAGGAATTCCCAACTCACATTCTACATGGAGGACATTGACACTCGGTTCTTCTTTTTCAACCATTTCCAAAACTGCCTTTTCATTTTCGACAGTTCGAGTTGTTCACCTACGACCCCTGCCTTAAAAAATATCTTTCATTGCTGCCCATTTCCCGAAGATGGCGTTCAATATTGCCAGATGTTTGGTGATTTGGCATTCTATGATTTTATCTTTCTCCATGGCATACCCTAACATTGGCGCACGTTTCCTTGGCAAAACCCATACACCAGGAGCATATCAACTTTCTTGGAGTTAGTATAGCTTGACATCTTAAGTAGTAAATATAGATTCGAAATAAAAAATGATGGTCTAATATTCTTGAACAGACATCATTCGTCAAGGTACGACAACGAAAACTGTTGTAATAATTAATAATATTAAAATTATTATTAATTTATGCAAATGATTGAAAAACATTTTTTTTTTTGGCAAATCTGCTCATCATACGAAAAAATTTTCAAGAGGAAAAAAGCTTTAAAAAACATCAATCTACCCGATGAAAATAACTGTTAAGTTGGTTAACATCGGCCTATTTTTACATCAGCAATCTGTTATTAAACGTTGTACAGGTATTTTCGGACACCCTGTATATATATTTATTCAAATTTGGCACACATAAAGTAAGCGATTGAATATGCAAATAATTATCAGAATTATACCTAATTTGTGTCTAAATTAGTAAGTAGATTTCGAAAATGTACTCTTTTAATTCTAATATAGTGTGAAGATAAATATTATTTACTAGTCTCTAGATATACATTTTTAGACAATAGCCCAAATGTGTTTAACGACAATCTGAGTCACTGTCTACACTCTATACGCGCTTTGTCACGACTGAACAATGGGATAAAAATAAATATATACAAATACTTATAGAGACGTATTTTTGTGTTTTGCAACTAAGAGCTTAAGGCATGCCTTCTCTCTTAGAAGCCCTTGAGCAGAAATATGGAGATCTGACAGAAATTAGCTCGGATGATGACTCGGCTGGTATATCTGTGGCTATATTTGTTCCTTGCAAGTAAGTTGTTTATTTAAGGTCAATAACGCAGTCAAATATAAAGTTACATATAATAAGCACCAAATTTCAGACTCATCGACATAAAAGTTTATCTAAGTATAAAATATATTTAATGTTTCATACCGTTTCTGTGTTTTAACTATATGATACGTGCTGAATTTTATTTTGCAAATTGTTAACGCCAACAAAAAACATTCATGTAAAAAATGTAGTCAAGTCTGGCGACTCTCTCAGATTTTTTATCTTCTCGTTACTTGTACCCTAAACCCACCGTGCATAATTTATTTGCGTTGGTCCAATAATACGGTCCGCGGCTAGTACTTTAATAGGTGACGATCGCGCCCCGTCTTGAGACGAGCTGCTAACAATGGTTAACAGTTGTAGCAACACGATAACGTAAGCAGGAAAGGTTAATTTTGCCGATTATGGAAAACGAAATCAGATACAAGTTATAAAGTTTTTGAAATTAAAGACAATAAAAAGTGGAAAAAGTCTGCCCTTGAGTGGGATTCGAACCTACAACCTCTGTCATACGGAGACATTGCTCTACCAACTAAGCTATCGAAGGATTCTATAGCCACTTGACAAAGCGAGGTCATATGATTAACATAAGCTGCAACTCCAAGTAGGAAAGGCTCGTTTTTTCGGTTATGGAAACATCAAACAGATACAAGAAATTTTTGAAAGTGAAGGCAATGAAAAGTGGAAAAAGTCTGCCTCGAGTGAAATTCGAACACATAAACTCTGGCATATGGAAAACAATGCTCTACCAATTAAATTATCATGAGATAGCAATTTATGACAGAGGTTCTGGGTTCGAATCCCACTAGAGGGCAGACTTTTTCCACTTTCCTTTGTCTTTAATTTCAAAAACCTGATACAATAACGGCCGTGGTGTTACAACTCCGTTCTCTATAAAGTTAGGTGCGCTGAATTGGACTGGACGGAGCACTACCGTACGCCGAGATTTTATGACCTTCTTTTGTCTATCCTTGTCAGTTTTTATAACTTTTAGATAATTATTTAGAATAATTAAAAAGTAATCTGCTTCAGCTGAAATTTGAACCCAAGATTCCAAGTACAAAAGATTTGAGATTTGCACGTGTAACTACTTTATATGTGTAGTAAAAAACCGCGCGTCGGCCATGGCTTAGTGGTCAACTTCATCCCGTGATCGTTTCATTCATCAGCAGCAATTATATTATTCCGGATTGGCCGCTACCAAACACATATTTTTCTCTTTCTATTCAGAGCACAGTTTTCAGGTAGCAAAGGTATTGGTTATACCTAACAATCGCAAATAAGGTAAGTTTAAACTTCTTACAGTCAACTTTTTAACACTTCGAAATCTCAAACTAAACTGATTCAAAATGTTCAGCGTTCTCTTCGATTCTTATGTCAGCCAAATAGGTATTACATTTCTTCATTTCTCGGGAAAACAACCAAATTGTAAGGATTGGGGGAAAAGTCATAGGAGGTGGGATCCCAGTTGGGGAGGGGGGAAGGCTTTGTTTAGATCCTAGGTAAAAGACAGTCTTTAGGGAGCTTGTATTTGTTACGTGGTTGGGAGAAGTCGAGTTTTGGTAATGAGGTCATTGTTAGAAAGTTCGGCCCTTATGAAATAATTTGAATTAAGTTTGTTAATAAAGTCGCCCAAACTTCATGTGGGGAATTGAATTTCTGACGAATCTGTCCGCGTTTAGAATGATCCTGATTATTTTATTTTGGAGCGATTGAAGTCTTTTGACTGATTTTTATAATGAGTTCTCCACGTGGGTGAAGCGAAGGTTAGAATTGGTCTAATATAGAGTTTAAAAAGTGTGATTTTGTTTTTAATATGAAGACTACTTTTTTGGTGGATAAATGAATATAATTAAGCGAGAACACCTCTAGCTTTCTTAATACTATAGTCAGTATTCGCAGACGACCTAAGGCCTCTATCAAATATTACTTCCAAATATTTAATTTGCTTAGACCAATTAATCTCCTGTCCTTGAATTTTGACTTTTTTAGCCGTAGGGATTCTACTATTTTTTGTAAACATAATAGCTTAAGTTTTTGAGGGATTAAGATCCAACTTCCAGAGATTCATCCAGTCTTGAATGGCACGAGTGTGCCTTTGAAGCCTGGATGATAATATGTTTAAGTTTTTGTTTGTAGACATTAGAGCGGTATCATCTGCAAAAAGATAGAAATTGGTGTAATTGTTAACGTTAAATAATAGGAGAGAGAGGGGAGAACCTTGTGGGACTCCCGCCCTTATTGGCCTAGGAGTGGAGATGAAGCCATCTATATGTACCACATATGTTCTGTTGAGTAAAAAAGAGTGAACTGCTTTAACTAAATAGTTTGAGATACTCCCTCTAATGAGTTTTAGCACGAGGCCTGAGTGCAATGTTCTGTCAAAGGCTTTTTTATATGAAGGAAAATGGCGCCAGAGCTTTTTTTCCTGAATAATGTCAGCTGTTAGTCTAGTTGTTTGATTAATGGCGCTAATCGTGGTTCTAAAGCCGAATTGAAAGTCTGGAAGAAAAGCTTTGTTTGCGACTTCTTCCTAAAGTTTAATTAAAACAATTTTTTCCGTGATTTTACCTAATACAGGGAGGAGACGAATTGGTCTATAGGTGTTAGTTAGATTTGCGCTTTCACCTTTTTTCCTAATAACTATTATTTTTGCTTGTTTCCACACTAGTGGAAAATAGCCTAATTTAATAATGGCATTAATAATTAAAGTTACGTGTTTAAAAAGGTTCAGTGGAGATTTTTTAATGGCCATATTTGTAATGTTGTCTAGACTCGGAGCTTTCTTAATATTTAGATTTTTAATAACATATTGAACCAAAGCAAGAGGGATTGAGGGTGCAATGTGTGTGAACTGCACTATTTTCGTGAGCTATAAGATATATCATATATTCCACCTTGTCTTCAGGGTTAGAGATTATTGAGTTGTTGAGAGTATTCCTGATATGGGGCATGGGGAGTTTGATTCAACATGTTGCCTTGCGGCGCGCTTATATAGAAAATATATTTATTTATTTATAAAAATATTTAGAAAAGGATGGAATAATCTAGAAAATTCTAGTATAATCTAAATACTGCAGGGTGAAAAGAATTTAGCCGAAAAGAACATTCGAGAAGGATTTTTGACACAATCACAGTCTTTACATGGATAAAAATTAAAGTTTACTTCATTAAAATAACAATTAATAAACAAATTCACCTAAATCAACCATTTCTGTTTTAGTTGGTCGTCAGAGAATGTACGTTGTGTAATCTTTCAAAGGTGTAATAACTTTTTGAGTCATAGGGAACCCAGTAACTTTCAAGTCCTGATCCACCACGGCCTTAGCTGGATTTGTAATTTTCAGACCATTGTATTCGGTCTGAGCACTTAGCAGCATCATAGCTACAAATAACTTATAACTTAGATCTGATTCTCTTGATTTAAATTTTTAGATAGCTACTTAATACTTAAAGTAAAGTACCCAGCTAATCCAAATAAACATATTTTTATTTGAAAGGTCACCTCGGGCCGTAGTACCTGCTCTTTTAGTACTAAACGATTGCAATATCACAACAGCTGGTAAAAGAGAAGCCCTGGTAGCTAAATGCGCTGACGTAGAAGAATTGGATTTGGCAAAAAACAAACTTGACCAGTGGACTGAGGTATGTAAGTAAAGAAATAAGCAAATCAAATTAAAAAACTAATAAAACACAAATAAAATATTATGATACCTATAATTTTAAAATGAAGGTACAGAAAGTCTCTTGAACCATACAGGGTATTCAGAAACTAAGCCAAAAGATTTTATGGAGTGCTTCCGTAGCTAAACCAAAGGCAAAAAGTTCAAATGGACATATGTCCGAAACTTAGTCTTTTAGATTGAATATTAAAAAAAAAACAGTTTTTCCAAGTATTTACAAAAATTGCAAACATACCCTTGAAAAGAACAAAAATACTACGTTTTTTTAAATGTATTCAGCAATAATATAACAGTAACATAACATTACTTAACTGTAATAATTATTTTTCATTATGATAAAAAAGAGTCGCAGATGCAGATGAAGCTGTATGACTTGTTGCAATATGAGTTGAAGATGCGGAGGATTGAGTTAAAAGTGGCTAGAAGTAGGTACTGCCTTCGATGTCCTCCTTAACCCATCCATTATTTTCAAATGATAGTGTCAAATAGGTCTTAATGGATGAAGCACTTCCATGTCAAGGTAATTTTGATCAGTTCTTGGTCACCTATTCCGGATCAGCTTAAGGTGCTCATTGCAGTGGACCTGTCTGAATGGTTTGTATCGTTTAGGCCTATTTTTGTGGCAGCTTCTTTTGTCCATTTGTAAAAGGTATTTTTTCCAATCGGCATATCTTTGTAACTATATCCTTTCCGTTGTCAATTTGGATTTTCAGTTAAAAAAAGCCGGCTCGTTTTTATATTTGTTTCTCTTTTTTGTAAGCATTTTTGTAAGCAGACGTACATGAGATACACTAGGAATACTGGAATTTGGTACTAACCATTGCGAGTCTGATAACTTCTTCTCGCCCGGTCCCTATTTTTGAAAACACTGTATTGTACTCCAATCTTCCCGTCTCTGTACCATCGCTATTTATTTCTTTTTCGGAAAAGGAAACTAGAGAGTTTGTTGCTTCTCCTCCACTCCTTCACTTCACTCCAATGTGACAAAATTTGCGTTGAAGCTCTTCCGGTTTATCCTCTCCCACAAATTAACCATTCTTACATGGCAAAAATCTAAGAATTGGTTCTATATGTATTTTTTCATTTTTTTAGTGTTCTCTTGTGTTACTTTTTCTCGAAGTTGTTCAAAGAAAGTGTTTCCGAAACGGTCACAAATCGTTTTTTATTTTAAGTGACAGTGGTAAAAATTTTGAAAATTTTGGTTTCTGTGGTAATATCATTAAAAACAATGGTAAATACCTGGTGTACAAGTAGTGAGTATATTCGCGAATATACAAGTAAGATGGTCGTATACTTGGTGATATTTAGGAGTGAAAGATCTTTTTGGTAGAGTATACTTTTTCCCTGCAGTTTCACTGTCGGCCTATTTTTAAAGAAATTTAGTCTCGTGAATTTCCACAACAATATTGACACAAAAATGTCAAAGTATACTTACTGACCAAAATATTCATCACTTGTGATATAACTAGTGACAATTGCCACAACTTACAACAAGGGAAAGAGGAATTTTTATACCAGACAGATTTCTTTTACTTCCACCAGTGGCGTACGCGGGGAGTACTCCGTTAATACTTATACAGAAAAATTTCGTGCAACACTGATTTTTAAAAATATGCTTCCTATGTTTTTCCCTACAACGCGGCGTTTTCGAGAAAAATAATAAGAAGTGTTTCACTGCGTGCATATGACTACAATGTTTCTAAATGCCAAATTTGACAAAAAAATTAAAACTATATAGAAATGAAAATGAAAGTTATTCACCATAGCCGCTAAGGGTTAAATATGATTGATATGTTCACATTTATTTATTTAATTACTTTAATGGATACAATCTCCTATACTCCTATATTTTCATTGGTTCAACATTTCAACTTTTAGGTGTTCCTACAAAGAAAATCTAAGAGATTAAAATCGCGAGACAGAGGAAGCTGTAGTTGTAAGCCTTCTCTCCCTATGCATTTATTCTAATGCAATGCATTGCGACCAGTGTTGCCTGAGGCTTTTTTGTTTTACCAAATCCAACTTAGAATTTTACCAGGTTTTAATCGAGTGCACAGGAACTGCGAGATTATCAAGAACGAAAGGCTAGTTCTTTCGGTAGGAGAGAAAACTATTTCAAAGTGAATTAAAGAGGAAATATAAAAAAAGGAACGTCATTATAAAAAAGAAACAAACTTACCTAACCGACACACTTCTGCAGTCACCAAAAGTACGTTTAAGTGCGTTTATTTCTATTTTGAAAAATTTCGTTTCCTGGTCCTGTGGAGGTTTAATATTGTAAAAATGTACCAGAAACATTCGAAATGTACTTTTGTACAGACGGGCTTAAAATATACCAGATCTGTACAATTGTGACAGCTCTGGCAACGCTGATTGCAATATTTGTTTTAATGGCTTTATTGCAAGTTAATAGCCAGATTGCTCTTCGCCTGGGGATTAGTAAGAGCTGGGGCAACCCTCAGATGATTTACACCTTATTCCAGTTTGGAGACATTATGGGTGGAATGTCCGGATGGCGAACTCTAAGCTCCCGTAAAACTCCGTTTCTTTCAGATATCTTTTTAATCATTCCTCTTTATTACATTTTTTAAATGCATCATGATTTCCACTTGTTGATCCTTGAGAGTACTACTAATATCACGAGTTGACCTTTTCTTTCACGCTATCCTCTCACCCCTTCTACTCACGCCTCATAGCGGCCATTACGCTAAAATTCTATGTAGAATTGGGCAGACGAACAGGATAGAATTCAGGAACAACTAGGCCTCAAACGTTCACAGCATATACTCCCTTTCTAACGGGGCCGATAGTTTCCATACCGAGCGGTTGAGTCTCCCGTCTCCTCCCCGAACAACGCAGCAACACCGAACACCTGGAATCGCTTATGTTAAAAACACAGAGGTCTACCTTCCACGAGGCGGTTCGAAAAATTTTATTTTGATATGTTGGGTTTAGATATATGACGGACATTTAAAGCAAAGCGAGCCGGCGCAGTGTGCACCGTCATGCATACACATACAGCAGTTACCGTCTTATATTTAGGGGGCACATCTTCCTATGATGCCTTAACTGATGTTGTAAAAGTGTCAGTTATGGAGGATTCTCGTGGGACTAGATATGAGTATTATGATATAAATATTCATAATTGCCTCCCTGAAAAAAATCGCCTAGTCTGTGAGTAAAATGTAGATAGAAATATAGAAAAACCGTTGACACCCCTGCATACGACGATGGTAATCTTCTGATAATAAAGCTTGAACCGTTTGAACATAATAAGGATATAATAGGTTCTCTTTCAAAACATTTTCCATACAGTTGTGAGGCACTACTTGACTTAGCAATTTTTCTCGTGCTAACTCTCGGATTCTCCTCAATAATTTGTAAAACATCTTCTTTAAGCCCCATAGTTCTGATAGTCTTGGATCTTCCAGCAATGTTCTGAGATCTAGTGGAGGTATCAATTTGTTGCAAACGAAGATGCAATATAGTAGGTACTTAAAAAAATTGCCTGCTGATTTTCTGGGCATTAGGTATATTCGTAAAAACAACAATTTTGAAAATAGGTAATATTTTCTATTAACTGAACTTACAAAAAAGATTCATCAATAAAATCGTTAGTTAATACTTTCTCAGCTGTTATGTCAGAATGGCAAAGCTAACTTCAATCCTCTGTTACTTTTCAAAGCCCACTAGTTTATTATCAGTAATTAAATAGCAAAAAAAGAAGCGTTAGAAAATTAGAAAGTCATAATAAATAGTGATACATTACAATAGTTGAAAATACATGTTTTATAAATTTTTTGAGGAAAGAGTAAAACACTTATTATTTTTCTCGAAAACGGCGCGTTGTAGTTAAACAATCATAAGAAGCAGTTTTTTTGCAGTTGTAATAGGTCAGTCCTAAAAATTATATTTTTTAAAAAATCAGTGGCGTACCATATTTTTCTTTATAAGTATTAAAAGAGTACCCTCCGCGCACACCACACCTACACGTTATGGTCTGCGTGAATGAGTGAGCGAAGAATTTATTTTGAAAATATTATGTTGTGCATTAATTTATTGGAGCAGTTTCTATATCTAAAGAAAATTGCTTAAAATTTTGATTTGAAATCTTATTTTAGGTTTTTGAAATATTAGAGCATATACCCCACCTTAAATTTGTTAAACTTAGCTTTAATAATCTCTCAAAGACTCTAGAAGTTAGTCTGGACAAAAGCTGGAATGAATTGCGAAATTTAGTACTTAATTCCACTTATGTGAATTGGCAAAGTATTAAAAAAATGTTAGATTATCTTCCCAGCCTAGAAGAATTACACTTAAGTTTGAACGAATATAACAATATCGACTTACACAAGACGGACTGCGAATGCACAGAAAATAAAAATGAAAAATGCGGCTGCAAAAGTGACACAAATCAAAACAAACATCCCGTTATACGTATACTACATTTCACTGGTAATCCTATTGAAGACTGGAGTGAGATATCAAAATTAGGTAAATATAGCAAAACAGTACATAATGTGAATTCCGAAATGACATTCGAAACTGGCTACATTTATTCCAACAGTTTCAGGGGTTTACTTATTGCACATGCAACATCATAGGTGTATTCCAATGTTTTGTTAATTTGCTGGAAGAGCTTTTTGTGCTGTAGTTTGCCGTTGTTTGTGCCGATGTAGTTTTTTTGTCTATGTAACCTAAAACAGTTGACAAAAAATTTAATTTTTTTATTACAATGTTTTAAACAGGATGTCCGCTAAGTATATAGCCAATCCTTGCTAGTCCGTAGAGAATATGAAAATAACCCTAGAATTTCATATAAAAAATTCCTGAGTTAACACCTTGTATATTTTAATTAAATTATAATATAATTATAATATTTTTGTAGACTGCAAAAATTCATAAATTCATACTAGAGTGAATCTTTTATATCGTCACACTGGTTGGCCAAAAATGTTGACAGCTGTTGTATCACAGAGCTGAACACTGATTTTTCCTCTAAAATAAGATACTCTACATTTGTTCAACAATCTTAAATGTTTGTTGATGCTTGGTATGTATTGCTTGGGGTATTCGTTCTGCCAGACATATAAATTATGAAAGTTTATAACATTGTTTCTTCAACTTAGTCTGCAAATAAAACATTTCCCCCCGTATTCACTAAAAGGGTTGAAGAATTAGACCTTGCCATGGTACTTAAAACTCTTAGTTCGCCAGCTATGTTTCACGTATGTCACTGTCATTTGGTAATTGTGACATTCAGAAAAAATATTTGTTCAATTGTTAAAAATGTCATCTTAAACCTATAACTGTTAAGTTAGACGTCTAAATTTAAACCTCTTTAGTGAATCCGGGTTTTTTAGTCTAAATTTTTGGTAAAAACGAGTTTGAGTAATTTACTTTCGAAGGTTAATCTTGAGATAATATTGCGTAAACTTTTCAGAAAAAGAAAAGGATGAAGCAATTGTTCTTTTAAAGTTTCATTTACACTTACAGTCCATTTTGTTGGCCCTATTCGATCCGCTAGTTCTATTTCGTTGTTAGAAGGATTGTCAGCCATCTTATCCAGAATATGTTTTTCTTTTAAACTACAATCAACTGGCATGTTTTAAACATTTGGGTTAAAAATAATTGTTTCAAACAGGTTTAAAACGCCATTATTTATTTTACACTGTTTGAAAAAAAAACTATTTCTATCAAATCTTTAATGAAAGTGCATTACTCTAATCACAAAATAGTTACACAGAGAATCCATGCAACAAAGCAATAATAATAAACATAGAAATCAAAGAAGAATAAATAGGTTGATCTATAATAACAGACAACAGAGTTTAAAAACAAGTTTTTGTTTTGTTTTAAACGTAATACTCTCCTTTAAAAATGTTGTTAAATGTTTTAAAAAAACTGCTTTAAAGAAAAAAAATTAAGTCGCCATTTTAATTCTCCATCTTGGATTGGAACCAAAATTTTGCGAGTTGGTTACAACGTAATTTTGTTTCGACATATTGGATTTTTACCCAAATGTTACCAAGTAATCCCCATATAAACCCTTTGTTTTTGACTAAAATTTGAAGTCAGTCAGGTGAGTAGTTTTCCGCTATGCCGCGAACAGACCGACAGATAGACCGTCGGAATTGAGAAAACATGTTTTCTGCCCAGACACATAGCCAGAAATTTATTTTGGGGGGTCAAACCTCAAGAAAATTAGTAAAAAGCATGCCTATATCAACATATTTTCAAAGTTTCGGGGGGGTCCAGACCCCCAGGCACCCCATGGCTACGTGCCGGTTCTGCCATCTAGGGACCCTAAAACGTGAAAATGTGTAAAAATCTGGGAGGGTAATTTTTTCACCATTACAATACTTCCCTTTTACGGATGATGTAAAGATGCATATTTTGTTTAAAAATTAAAAAAAAAAACTTGCTTTTGATACTTTAGTAATTTTAAAATCTTTATCAAAAAGATATTTTTCACACATTTATTTGACTTTATTCATTACCTTAAGCTACGATCAATTCTTATAAATGTTTTTCGTTTGTGCATTTCTTAGTGCATTGTATTTTCCCCAAAAATAGTTAATTTTTTCGAAACAAATGTAGTACAGCCTTTTTTAAAATTAATCACCATAATACTTAACAAATCAGTTTTTAGCTGTAAAATGCCAACAAGTGTAGTGCCACGTCCCCTCCTGACATTCCTAAAGATGTAGAAGATTCATTAGATATCTGTTTATGAGTCTTGATGGCCTTCGTAAAATATCGTGTTTCTCCAGTTGTTTTACAAGAAACACTAAGGTTATTTTAACGTCTTCAAACACTGCTGAAGGTTGGCCATATAATTACTGGATATCCTGTATATGAGTAAGAGAAATTAGACGGTAATATTTTTTTAACATATTGACTAATTAGCTTGATCTACGCTCTATTTAAATGACAATTTACATAGCGGGAATACCGATATTCTCGTAAAGGTCATCACAGGCCGATTCGCACACAGCAAAAGGAACCGTTCTTATGGAAAATTCGTATGTTAGACAAAGGTGGCAAAAGAATAGCGTCTGGCATAATGCTTATGCAAGTCGTTGTGTTATGTTGGCTGTGAGAGCTTTAACTACAATGGCAACGGTTTTCATATATCTTTATTATTAACACGTTGACTGCCAAATATCTTTTGCAGTATGTTTTAAGATATTGCTTAATTGTATTTCGATTTATCTAGTACAAATTATTTTAAATTTGTATTTTAGTTAGAATAAATGTAAACAATTCCATTGAGTTAGCCGATACGTGATGGAAATCCATTATACACTGAATAAAACGCCTATAACTTTAATTTCCACTATATTACATTAAACCATGTACAGTTTGTACATTCCATCCGAAGAAGACACTGTGTCTCAGAACAACAGACATCTAAAAAATGCATTCATCTAAAAAATACATACCATAAATAAAATATTTGAAATTATAAAGGAAATTTTCTTTTGAAAGTCAGTTGAACATGTATCATAGTTGGTATAATGGAAAGCAGTGAAAAATAAATCGTTATGACGCAGGGATCTACTACGAACATTAATTTGTATCTTAGATAATAAGTGAGCACAATCAGTAATACCATTTACAATAAAATTTTAAAAACAAAACACAATTCAAATACAGTTGTTCTACTCCTAAGTGTAGCTAAATTTAATGCATTTAGCATATCAATCTTATATTAATACTCCATATTAATATTACGCTTAAAAGCAGGGAGAAATTCAAAATTGAAAACAATTTCTAAGTACAAGCTCCAACATTCCCATTCCCTTAAAACTGACTCTGGAAACATGCTTAACAAGAGAGCCGACAGTCTAAAATTTCTATTACAATTTGCGATATCATCATTCGTTTATGAATGCCGTGGTAGTCAACGTTTTAAGTTAATTCCTTTAGGTTAAAAATAAACTGTTTGACAATCCAAAGTCGGAACAGAAATTTCATCAAAAAGATACAATTTTTATATTTTAGGTTATGCCTTTCCCAATTTGGAATCACTAGTTCTAGCAGAATGTCCAATAAAATCGTTAGATATAAATGAGGAATGCCGGAAATGTTCTAACAGGACGTACGATATGCCGGAGACTGGATCCAAAACTGATACCAGATCCGAGTCACCACACGATGCATTTAGATATCTTAAGATACTTAACTTAAATTCGACCAGTTTATCATCATGGAACCACGTGGAACAATTAGTTAAATTTCCATGTTTACAATCTCTACGAATACAGGTACGTAAAATGCCTAGGACTTATAGGCTCAGTAAATAGCTCATTACACATAGTAAACATATCTCACGGTCAGCGTAAACCAAAGGCACGGCCACCGTAAACAAAACGCACAGTTGGATGTATTTATGCGGGACCTTCAGCTCTGTCAAATACAAACAAACTTTTTCGACAGGATAATAAGAAGTTTCACTTAATTGTTGTAAGTTTCATTATTCGAAAAAGTATGTCTACATATTTAGTAAAAATGTCAAGTGATAGTGGTCGTAAGTAAAGAATAGTACCTAATGCGTGGTGTATAAGACATATTACGCACGAAGCCGCGTAGTGGCGCGTGCCTGATTCTTTATTCCGTAATATACTATAAATTTTTTTGTTTGTTTTTTAAACCTACACAGGAGTAGGTGCCTATTCAGACTTGCCCTGTAATAATAACAATAATAATAAATCATCTGGTGGCTATCCGTAGCTTATCTTGAACCTGCTTAGCTCCTTTCGTACAACACGTCTTATATACTCATACTAATTGGTTAGTAATTTTTTCCGATCCTTGTTTTGTAGTGTTGTTTGAGTTAAAAGTTTAGTTAAATGCTCTGAGTTTGTTTTCTTTTTATTTTATTTAAGTTTTGTGTAGATCCAATATTTTCGTAAAGGGCAGCAGTTAGTAATTAAGAACCTTATAGTTCATATAAGTTTACATATAGCAAGTCATTCACACTTCTTACGTAAAAGGGAGGTATTGTAATCATAAAACAATCACCCTCCGAGATTTTTTCAGATCTTTACATTTCAGGGTCTCTAGATGCCGTCTTCTAAGAAACTACTTATCAAATTTAACTCAATTTTTGTACAAAACGCAGGTATTATGTTAGAATCAATTGGACAAATTTTTGTACCTATCCAAGATGGCGAAATTTAGCCTAAAAACTACTACGTAATGGCTTGATTTCCAATTTTGGGGATGACTGCTAATATTTTTGTAAAAATCGAATATGGCAGAACAAGATATCGGCTTAGTGAAACGTAAAAAAATATTACTAAAAAACTAATTATCCAATTTAGCTCATTTTGAACAAAAATAATTTTGGTATGAATCCAGCATAGCAAAACAAAATGGCGACCTAATAACATATTTAGAAAATCAATATAAAAAAATCTTCTTATTCAATTGACCTTAAATTTTGCAGAAAAAGTAAAATGTATTTTAAATTATTCCCGAAAACAGTATCGCGTAGGTAGAAACTGGTAAAATATTGGTACAATTCTAATACGTGGAACAAAATGGCGCCCAATAAAAATGTTTGAAAAGACAGTATATGTATTACTAAATGACTGTCTACAGAATTAAATTGGGTCACATTTCACTATTCCGAATAAGAGGAAGGATTTATAACAAGGGAAGTTCCAGGTAAAGGAAATTACAGATTTGTATTAAGCTGTAACTATTTTAAGCTCTTGCGAACTAGCCATTGCTAGTGCAAGAAATATTTGGCAATATCTGCCAAATGAGTTTTTTCCTAAGTTTTTAAAATTATTATTATTATTATTATTATTATTATTGTAATAATTATTATTATTATTTATTTTTCATAATTTTATGTACAAAGTCTGTAAAAATAAATTATGCCATTAATTATTTTCTTCAAAAAAAGGGTATTACAAAAAATGAAATTATCGAATATTTAAACATTTTATTAGACCGCCATATTGTTTTGCCATATAGAATTCGCGTTAAATTTTTATCTCTGTTTCATACTTGATTTTCGTTCAAAATTTCAAGTCAATTTTTTAAACAGCTTTTAGGTAGGTACTGAATTTTTAAACATTTTAGTAGGCTGCAATTTCACTCCTTATTTTTGTGCACATTTTGCAGTCTATTCGATAAGTAGTTTCTTAATAATGATTTTTTGTGAGGCCGCCATTTTATTCAGCCATACATATAAGTAAAAAACATTAGTCATCGTTATGAAAAAGCATACTTTTATGGTTAATTGCAGTCTTTTGAATTCAAAGGGATAGTCGCTAAGAGTCATTGGAATGCTAGAATTTTTTTTTCACCTTTCTTTCAGTTTCTTTTTCGGGCAAACATACCGACCTTCAGCTTTATATTCGAGATTAGTTTCTTCAAAAGATTATTTGGAAAAATAGCTGAAAGGAAGATTTTTTATATTGACGAAACATACATTCAAGAATAAGCAGACAACATATTAAGAAAGAGAAGGTGCCGAAAGGGCGTTTATTCGATACTATATGGATAAACCGAAAAGTGGTCGCCCAGAAAGGTAAATTTATATAACAGATGTAATTAAACCAAATAATTTTGTGCAATCTAGTACGGAAACCTTATGGTCTATATCGACAATTAAATTGATGTACTTCTCTTAAACATCTTTATTATGTGACACACAACTTCGATAAGTCCTTCCAATTTCATAAGGAATCTCAGATTGATTATGACCTCTCTACCAGGTCTAGCATAATGCACTTTCTAACAAACAACGTGCTTATGATCTTTCCTCAAACTGCTGCGCACTGTTTGCAACTTCTCCATGCACTCAATTGAAAAATAAGATTTCGGAAGTGACAGATGATGAGGGTTCATTATTATCATCCTTACTCATCCTGTTCTACAATGCTATTTGGGCAATATACAACTCCGCCTCAAATAACCAATTTCCCTGACTATTCAAAGTTTTCCAGTTTTCTAAAAACTGCCATCAGGCGTATTTAGAATGTTTTTCTGGAAGAGTGGGGGCAGTGGCAGTAGAAGTTTAGGGGTTGCATATTAGTGTCGAAATACCCATTAGGCACAGTAGGCACTGGCCTAGTGGTCCTTTCGATTTAGGGAACTCTCGCTCCTTTGCGCCCTCCCTAAATAAGCCTATGTTAATCACCTTGATTCTCAGGAACAAAATATAATATTAGAAAGCTTGCTTTAATATTTACAATATTTATTAAAATGTAATTTCTATTTTCAGATATTTCGAACTTGTCCAAATTCATGGTCATCTCGATCATCTGGTAAACGTGGACCTACGACCGAAAAAGAGAATCAGAATAACTTTTATTTGCGGCTCAAACAGAGAGGTCAAGACGGCTGACATGTATAGCACCGTCAGTGATTTGAAAAAGCGGCTGGAAGGATTTGCTGGATTTTCAGTTTTGAAAATGAGGTTTTACGCGAATCAGGATAGCAAACATGTAAAATGTAATTTAATTACTTTCGAGGGAGAGTAATGGATTGGCTTATAATGTTGTTAAGTTCCCATTTATGCTGTGAGTAATATCTTCCCGCTCTTTTCGTATATGATGCTAATTCCCCTCTTTTCGGACCAAGAGAAAATTTTCCGAATTTATTAGCAAGCGCGAAGAGAAGTTTTGCAATAACTCGAGTAAATAATATTTTTTTATCACGCAAAATGCGTTTGGAACGAGACATTCGTGGCTACATAACATAACATAACCTCAAAAACCAATCTTTTTTCAATTTCATCTATCTCAATCTACCCTACATTTTTTAATTAAAAATTTGCTCTATAATAATAATTTTGAAGATAATGGCCAACAGACGTTTTTTTCGAATTTTTGTACCTTTTTTTGTGATTCGGGCGGCCTATGTGTGAGCACTCTATACATTCTTAAACAACCAAGAGACACTTGTAGTGGAAAAAATACACATTCCTCTGGCAGTCTCCAAAACTCCACTAGTCTAGGGTGACTGGCTTATAAGATGATTTCAGTGGCTTTTAACACTTGTTAGCAATTTTTCGTGCAAGTTTATCAATTTTACTATAAGTTATTCCTAATCATAAAATTAATTTCTTGATTAAATCGACATTCACATAAAAGTCACAGCGGAAGGTATATTTGCTTGTCATTTTTTTTGCAAATAAAAATAATAAAGTCTTCTATTTTAAAAACATTTTTAAAGATAACTATTCACTTTATATCGAATATTTAAACACACCGAATAACTGCAAATAATAAAAACTGCCGAAAAAAAAACAAAGAAAATCAAGAATCTAGGTATATTTTTTATCTATCTCATTTACAACTACAATCTGATGAGAAGAACAGAATAAACCATTCTTAAACATTATTTGCTACTTTGTATTTAGTTTTTTCTTTTGATAAAATATTTGCTACTTTTTGCTTGAGCTTTGGGGTAACTTAACGTTACCTCTGTTACCTGTCCTCCTACCCTTATCGGCGGTCTGGAAGAAACTTTACCCTTTTAAATGTTTAATATATCTATAGAATAAATAAAGCTATTGCTATTCATTGCTATTTTTTTAGAGTGCTGGGTAGGTATTTGTTACATTCTTAACTTACTTAAATGGCAAGTATAGTGACACTTTTTAAAATAGGGAGTATTTTCAGTCATCTGTAATGCGTGATCATAATGTAATACTGTAAAGTTTTAGTGTTTTTTTGATTTCTTCAAACAACAAAACAAGTCTTAGCCATTTAAGTAAGAGAACTGAGATTAAGAATGTTCTTAATCCATTAGTTACAAATATCCGATTATTTTTATAGTCGTCCCCTCTTACAGATAAATTCGAATGGTTAATCACGGAAAAACGTTAACAAACCTAATGCATTTTTTTTTATCAGAAGCTAGGGGTACCATCTTATAATGCAAACTGTCACTGATAAAATAATGTAATTTACAATCATGGCATATCTAATTAGGTTTCATTTCTTTTTAGAACCCTGAATTGATGAGATTCCCCTCAAAACAATTGTACAGCTACAACATCCGTTCAGGCGACGAAACAACCGTTATCTCCAAATTAGGAAACAAAAATTAGTGACACAGTGAAATAAAATAAATGTATTTTTGATTTTGGGTAAGGATTTCAATTATGACAAATGCCTTGAACAATTTTTTTTAGTGCTAGCAAATGACGGATCATTTATAAATCGGTGCCCTATAAGGGTAAATGACTTGTCATTTTAGTTCATTTTTGCAGATTTTCGAAAATTAGCGATTTCAGTCACTTTTAATATGACCGATCATTTAGATCAGAGTGACCCGGTCATTTAAGGTCAATTAATATAAGCTCAGTTTTGATAAATGACTTAAGTGGCGCCCAACACTGATATTTATTAATATAAATTTATATTGAATGTGGTTTTTGGCTTAGGCTGCGTATTATATATAGAAATCCTACTCTTACGCCGGATCCATACATTGATGCCAACGTTGGCCAATATTATACTTTGCCAACACTAAGCAGGTACAGGGGGATTCGGGCAGTTGTTTCATAAGCGTTGGCAAAATATAAGAATAAAATTAAAACGTTGGCACTTTATGTTTTGCTGTCTTGTTTATGTTTGATACAGTATTTCAATGTATATATTTTAAAATATGTAAAGTTGTCAATCAAACGGTATTGGCACGATTTGCCGTTCGTGGTTATTTATAGCGGCAAACCGCGGCCGTATGCTGTTGTTTCGAGTGTTCGCTTGATACATATAAAAATACGTCGCCGCATTATCACTTGGCGCCAAGCAAACGGCGGATTAACGCCTGCTTACGGATACATCTTTTTATATAGATGTTGTCCTGTAGACGACCAACCCTAAGGCGCGCGAAATTCGCAGAAAATGAAGAAAAATAACTAAAACTTAAACGGATGACAAATAGTGTTGGCAAATGACTGACCATTTATAAATTGATTGCTTAAAGTTTTGACAATTATGACTCAGACACTTATGGTCAGTTATACTTATACAGTCATTTTTAAATACGTTCGAAAGTATGCCTAAAATGCTGCTTTTATCTTAAGCTTGCAGTTGGTACCAAACAAAATTGATTTTATAAATAAAGTCACTTCTACGGGTACTTTTGGTAAGTGACTTAAGTGTTGCGCAATACGTTATGGTGTCCCATATACTGCTGTAATTGATTGATATCCTCATGTTACTATATTATGTCGTAATCTTCGAGTATTCTAGTTCAACTTGATGCTAACTTAACAGGTTAAATCCACCTAAAAGGTGAAAAGTCTATGTGATCGTAAATTTTGATAACGTATATCTCGACTTAGACGTGCCTTCGAATTCGTAATGTATACGTATAAGTCTATTAGGTGCATTCAAAATCGTTCAAATCGGTGATGTTATACCTCATATTTACTGAACGTAGTAATATATGATTTATTGGGAAGGCTTGATTATCTTTTTTTTGTTCACTGTCGATTGAATGCAAGGAGGCAGTGAACTAAAAAAAAGGGAGAGAGTAAGATCTTTCACAGCAAGTCCCATTAACTCTAGTAGGTTACCTCGATTAGCAGTTACCGGGCGAGGGGGACGCGCGGGTGAGGCAGAGGTCGTGACGTCGACTGGCGACTCGACCTGACAAGGAGACCAGTTTATTGCTTTATCAGCTTGACGTTTTCGTTGCAAAATTTGTTAGTTGTGTTAATGATTTTGAATAGGAAGTTTGAAAATTTTCGTTTGAATGGATTAATAAGTAAGAGAATCAAAATAACCGAAAAACTACTGAAAATAATTACAAATAAACACAACAACATAAACCTAGATGCCGCAAGAGTGTTAAGACAAAGGTTCCTTATAAGAATGAAATATTTAAATGGACTGGCGGAGGAAAAAAGCCATTCTGAAGTGGGCCGCCACGAAAAGCTGCGTAAAAAATAAAAAAAATTAAGAAATCATAGTTCTTGGGATTAGATCGTGTCAAAATGGAATCACTTTCCGACGTTTCACCTTCGATTGCACGAGGCATCTTCAAATTGGTAACTATCTTTCAAATATTCTTAATAATTTTACAGAAAAAACACATTAATATATTCGAAACTCTACGCATTTTGTAGAAAAACTTAAATCAATCCAATTAGATCCCAAAGATATTTTAGTCAGTTTCGATGTAGAATCTCTATACGAATGTGCCTATAAATGATTCAATTTTTATAATATCAGACTTATTTCACCATAATAGTATTGACAACTCACTTTTAGATCTGATTGAAGCATGTCTAACATCAACGTATTTTGTCTTTCAAGAAACTTTCTATGAGTAAACCTCAGGAGCAGCTATGGGATCTCCACTGTCACCAGTGATAGCCAATATCTTCATGAAAGCTTTTGAGGGGGAAGCCTTAGGGTCGTCTCCACTAAAACCAAAATCATGGTTCAGATATGTAGACGACACTTTTGTAATACGGCTTCATGGTCCAGAAAACCTCCCTGGGTTTCCCGATCATCTGAAACAACAACACGCTAACATAAAATTTACAATTGAAATTGAATCAGAAGGCACGATTCCTTTCCTAGATGTTCTTGTACAGAGGAAAGGGGATGTTCCTTAGGACACTCTGTATATAGAAAACCAACGCATACGAACAGAGACTTAACTGCAAATTCCCATCATCATCCAGCACAGAAGCAATCAGTTATTAATTCTTTGGGTTACAGAGCCCTCGCGATTTGTTACCAAAATTCTTTACAATCGGAAACAGAGAAACTGACTTAACCCTTAAGAGGGAATGGATATTGCACTGATGATATTAGACGATCTTCAACACACACAAGAAAATTGGACAATGTTTGAGATCGCCAAAGGACATTATTCCTTTTCAAACGGAAGAAGTATATGCAATTCCTTGATCCTCTGGTGATGTCTATACTGGAGAAACTGGGCGATCCATATCAACTAGGCTTAAGGAACATGAACGATGTATCAGAAAGAAACAAATTGTACAATCTGCTGTATCTGAACACTAACATTCTATTGGGCATATCATAAATGTAAAAGAAATGAAAGTTGTTGCATCGGTTTCGGGACTCTATAAACGCAAAATTAGAGAATCTATTGAAATGTATAAGCATCCTAACAATTTTAATAGAGATACAGGCTTCAGTCTACATCATACGACGTGAAAACCGATCGTTACACCGTGTCACGCTCCGGTAAACACAGGTCGACTATAAATAGTTCAATCGAAGGCGAAACGTCGGAAAGTGATTCCATTTTGACACGGTCTAATCCCAAGAACTGTGATTTCTTAATTGACCACAGCCGTGAAAGCTTTCGTTCAATGAAAAAAATTATTAACTGAATTTTTAAATGTTACTGTTTACGCATAAATTATTTGCTGATTTATTTCCTGTTATAAAAATACTTATAATATACATAAGGTGTCTCCATAGTATGTTCTTCGGTTGATATCTTGTTACCGGTTCGAAATAGAGAAGAAATTTATGGTAGACTATTAGCAACTAAATCAGGAAAGTTCAAACCGTTTTGTTCTAATTTGAATCGTTTAGACTCTAAAGCTGTTCAAAATTGAAAATCCCAGTTTTTAAATGTCAATATCTCGAAAATAATTAAACTTAGGCCTGTGGCCAATACATAAGCAGACCTAGAATTTTAGATAAAATTCAAAAATGTAATAAAATATAGGAGGTTTTGTATATGAAAACTATTTAAGTACTAATATTTATATTTAAACTCACCAAAACCGAGAACACGCTACTGGGACACCTTGTATACAAAAAATTTACATTTTCCTAAAGTTATACAACTATTTGTCATGCTAGAACTTTTTACAAGAATATTTTTTTGAGACTTTAAAAATACATTATATTTTTTCAAATACGATGCGAATTTTTTGAAATCCACTCAGCAAAAAAACTTGGTTAAAATTTGAACCAACATCCCTTAACATACGTTTAAAATTATGATAATTTGTAGCTTGAAGGCTGCATTTTATTGCAACAAAAAAGTTTCAATTTTGAACAAAAAAAGATTAATATATGTAATTAAACGCATACAGAAGAGATATGGACAATGCCGTGCTAAAGGAAGCAGGTCGCCGAGTGACGTAGATTACTCACATCGAGTTGGGATAGGTCAAGATCGTTCGAGACAACCTATAGAGTTCATGGACCTTGCTTTTACAGGAGCAAATATTTTACTGCGGCGAGACAAACGTTTCCACAGCTGTTTTATCTTTATTTTGGGTTTTCAGACAACAAAAAGTACTTTCCTGCACTGCGGCTTGTCAACCTTTTGCTCAGAAAATTAGGTCGTCGACGTTTTAGATTACGAAATTTTATTAGTCCATAAATACGTCCTGGATTTGATTACTTTAACATTATTTGGAATTAACCAATTAGAATCAGCCACGAGCCCCGGCTATCGTGGAAGCTGTAATGATCCATTTCTCTTAAGAATTGTGATTTATTTCAGTATTAAAACGGGTCTGCTAAGATGGTAAAATTATATATTTTTGCTGCGTTTTTAATGCTATCTAGTGCTTTGCCAAAGGACGAAAACCATAGTGATAGAGTTTTCGATCGAGAACTCAGTGATACTGAGCATTTTGAAAATGAGCAGCATAATCCACAATATGATCATGAAGCTTTTTTGGGAGAAGAAGCAAAAACATTTGACCAGCTCCCACCTGAAGAGAGTAAACGTAGATTGGGGTAAGAAGTTGACATTTTGAAGGAATCATTTCAATCTGTAAAATATGTTTATTTTTTAATTGATTTATTGCATGGACTGCTACTGACATCTGCTTCACATTAACAAAGTTTAATGAACATCACAGACTGCTATAATTTCAGCAGTAGGATTGTTAAAACACTTAAAAAATACGTTATAATGCGTTTAACTAAACTGATAAACCATTGAATGAGGGTGCCTTTTATTCATCTCTTAAGAGTGTTAGCACTATTCTCATCTATAAAGGAAAGGGTTCTCTGGATGATCCTAGCGATTATCACTTAATTTCTCTTGTACCTATAGTGCCTCTTTTTCCAGACCCCGTATAGTTTTCCAAAAAAATCATCCACTTTGAAAAGGGACTGGATGCTTTCTGAGATCTTATGAAATTGAATGTATAGATGGTCTTCTGCGATCTTATGAAATTGAATGTATAGCAGAAGATTTTGTGGTGGGACCGGACTCCTGTGTTTCCTTTTGTTATTTTATGAAGGCTTTTTGACTGTATATCTCATGACATATTACTGCAAAAATAACAAATGACATTTATTAAGTCATCATTCAAAGAGTAGTAATGTGCTGGTTATAATCAAAACAATTCTCAGAAGCATGGAATTTGAGATGGAGTATCTCAAGGATGTTTTCTGTGTCTAGTTCACATTAACAATCCCTAGATTTTAGAACTACTCTAATCTGGCACTTCGACTTTAGGATAAAGTTTCTTAGAAATATTTATAATCAGCGGCAAAAGTTATGGTACGAGCGGGGATTGAACTAGTCCATTGCTCTAATCAATTGCGCTTTTGTACCACTGATAAGTAATTCGTTAGAACTTGATATTCAAACCCACCAGTATCATAACCATTGTTGATCCTGCAAAATATACTAACCTTCTGGCTTGGCGTTCCTAACTGGACGTCAAATCTGACATTGCTATTAGGTACTGTCCATATTAGTAAATTTATAATTGTGTGTTATGCCTGTATAAGCCAAATTTTGAATAGAAGTATTTTATCAGTTGGTTTTTAAACTTATTTTTAGAAATATTTATAATTCGCAGCAAAAGTTATGGTACGAGCAGGGATGGAACCCGCACCTCTGGATCACTAGTCCATTGCTCTAATCAATTGCGCTATCATACCACAGGTAAGCAATTCGACTTTTTGCTGCTGATTATAAATATTTCTAAAAATATATTTCACAGTTTAAAAACAAACTGATAAAATATCTACTTCTATTAAAAAGTTTCTTGTTAAGCGGAATAGCTTTATGTGAAGCTATCTCATTCTACTATAGAAGGAAAGCTGTGACACATTTTTGAGTAGGTATTTGAGGCACCATGAAAATGTGTGTATCATTTCTGTAGTAATGTCTGAATACAAAATTGGAGACCTGGCTGAAGGGTTGTGGGGCATAGCCAAGCCTTGAATTTTTAACTTTGCAACATTTTTGAAAAGTATTTTGAAATTTTAATATCAAATTTAGGATTTAATGAAGTAAGAAATAAAAAACCCAGATTATTTAGTCTGGTATTGAGGCTGATATGAATCTCAGCTTCAAATCTCAGTTTAATATTTATACCTAGAAAAAATATTTTTGAAAGAACAGACCATTTTGGTGGAACTTTCTACTTGCCAAGTGATCAGGAGTGTTATACGTAAGGCTATAGTGTAGGTTAAAATCTTAAAATTCTTACATTTCCATTTTTGTATATTTGAACAGATTATGTACCTACTTCTAATTCAGTTCCCATTGTGGTGCTGTCTTGCTTTTCATAGACTCTCAAGGACCAGATGAGGCACTGACTTCTACTGCTTTTTAAGTTTTTTAATGGGTTTTCAGCATGGATTAAGGCAATGTATGAGCATCAGTTTAAAAGGAAAATAAAAAAATCCTTATATCCTTTTAGTCAATTTAAGAGTAACTCAACCATAATTTTAGACATTTTAGTTATGTATATTGTTGTGTACTTAATGTATATTTATAATATTCTTTTATTGTATTTTCATCTAAATTATTAAATACTTGTCTCGATCTGTACATACTAGGCTGAATATGTGTTTTAAGTTAATTTTAATAATTATTCTTTCATTTCAAAACATTACAATAATAGTGTATGTCTTAAATTTAATACCAACTCTCCTGACTTGTAAAAACACATTTGTCTGATTTTACTAACAAATTTATCTATCTATGTACAATAATTAGCTCACATATTTGTTATAATTTTAAGTCTGAATTCATGATCCACTCAAGACCTTCTCTATGATTTTTTAATCGTGTTATTCCTTTCTTTATTTTACGTTTAATACCTGAAATTTGGCAGTCGTTTCACTAAGGTTTTGCCTTTAGTCTTCTTTTTGTAAAGTTTGTTACATACTTTTTATCATCTTTTGTCACCCACGTGTTATTTTTATGACATATTTTAACTTCCAAATGCAGATGTACATTTGCATACTTGTATAGAACCTTTTACCTAATTCCTAAAATGAATTTATTTCACAGCTTAACACTATGTTACCATTATGTTATTTCACAATTTAACACTATGTTAAAATTTACTGTGTTATCAGGGATACCAATGACTGTAGTCTTTTGCAGGATGATATCAAGAGTTTGGATTCATGGTGCATGGAAAATCATTTACAGCTAAATGTGGCGAAATGTAAAATTATATCATTTAGCAGAAAGAAATCTCCAGTCTCGGAATCATATACCATCGGTGGCTGTGGGCTTGAACGGGTAAATTTGGTGAACGAACGACAGTGCTCCGACTTTAGGAGTTCAGAAGTGTTGAAAATGCTTTTTATTTTATTAGTTGGAAGTCATCTCGATTATCACTGTAACGTCTGGTGGCCATTTTATCGGATTCGCTTTTTAAACTTCATTTAAACCAATTGCTGCTGACACATGGCGAACGTTTGGCAATTTTTGGTCTAGAAACTCTGGAGCATCGTCGAATAAGACTAACCCTATCATTTGGCCACAAACTCCTCATTGGTCAGATTGATTGTCTGAGCTATTGGCATTTCTTAATTTTAAAGTACCTCCCTGTAGGACAAGGCAACCTGAGACTTTTTCATTGAATTACAGCCACACAGATATTGGGAAAAATGAGATTATGAATAGATTCGTGGGGTACTTTAATAAATATCTACCATTTGATTTCAATTACAACTTCAGCATAATAAAGTTCAACACATCGGTAAGATCAGCCTTGGGTGGTTTTCATGTTCCATTTTCCAGTTTCATTTTCTTGATTTTGTTTGTGTGACGTCTCATGATGTGTGTCAAATCCTATGTTGTATTTTGTAATCTTTAATTAGATTCAGATTCAGATTCATTTATTGGTAATAATACAAAGCTTTTACACGTCAAGTACAAAAATACAAATTGCAAAATATATGTCCAAGAAAGACAGTTATACAACATAAAATTAAAATATTAGGACCATTAAAACTATACATAAGATACAACCACTTAATAGAACTCACAATAAAATAATACAATTATAATAAAGATTAAAACTACATTAAGTCACTGAAGTTGTTATTGAGATACTCATCAAATGAATAAAAAGCTTTTAGCAAAAAGTATTTTTTTATTTTGGTAATAAACTGTCTATCTTCCAGAGCTCTTACATGATCTGGAAGTACATTAAAGAATTTTACACAGTAGTAATCAGTTCTCCTTCTAGTCCTCACAAGCCTGTGGAAGTCAGGGAGTATATTATGTCGATTTCGGGTTAAGTATTCATGTATGTTAGAGTGAGCACAGAACAGTGACATGTTTGCCTTTATATATGTTAGGCAGCTAAGAATGTAGAGTGATACAAATGTAAGTATATTTAGATCTCTAAACCTTTGGCGACAGCAGTCGCGCTATCCAAGACCCGAGATAGCACGCACACACCTGTGTTGGATTCTAAAAACATTGCTTGCATGTGTAGAATGTCCCCAGTTTAGCACCGCATATGACATGGTTGATCCAAAATAACCATGATAGGCCACCATCAATGTAGGTGAAGAGACACATTTGGAGAGTGTTCTAATGAGGAATGTTATCTTTGACAGCCTACCACACAGTTGGGATACATGTTTTTCCCATGAGAGCTTCGAATCCAAAATAACTCCAAGAAATTTCACATGATCATCACACGGTACAACTGAAGCAGATGTTCGGAGAGAAAAGTTCATGTTTTGGGTCTTAGAAGCATTAAGACTAAGTCTATTAGCCAGAAACCATATGAGTATATCTGACTGTGTATCATTAATCATGGTTGTAATTCGCAAGGGGTCAGATGGATGATACTTAATGGTGTTAGTCGTATCATCTGCAAATAGAATAATTTTTGACTCATTCTGAAAGTTGTTTAGTCATTAATATAGATTAGGAACAATGAAGGACTGAAAACCGAGCCTTGCGGTACTCCATGACTAATTTGTTGCTCTCTCGACACATTCCCATTGCACGAAACATACTGAGTACGGTTACTGAGGTAAGATTTAACAAGTACTATACTATCGGGGTCAAAGTTGTAGTAGGAGAGTTTGTCACATAATATGTTATGTGAAACACAGTCAAAAGCCTTGGTTAAATCGAAAAATTGTGCAAAGGTGTCCATCCTCTCCTCCATACCCTCAGTTATGTAATCTAGAAGGTTATTGATGGCCAAGGTAGTTGATTTCTTGTTACGGAAACCATACTGACTTTGATGGAAAAGAGTATTTTTTTTCAAAGAAATCATTTATTTGATCTTTTAAAATAGACTCAAATATTTTAGATAGTATAGGTAAAAGAGATATAGGACGATAGTTTGTGGGGTCACTAGGAGACCCTTTATTCTTAAAAATTGGCACCACTTTGGCTCTTTTGAGAGAGGATGGGAATATTCCTTCAGTTATACAGTGATTTATTAGTTTAGTTAGGGACAGAATTATGAGGTTCTTCAATGTTTTAACAATTTTTGTATTAATATCGTAGCAATCATTGCTCTTACTATTTTTTAAATTTAATATTTTAGTTCTTACTTCGTTAAAGGTGGTTTTTTTAAACGTGAATTTCATACCATGATTATTATTATGACTGTTGTCAGGTAGAAAATCTAGAAATGACTTAGGTGAGGGAAGTAGTTGTTTGAGAACCTCATCTGCGATATTCACGAAGAAATCATTAAGAGTCTAGGCATTTGGATTACCAGACAATTGATTGTTTTCAGAAACCTTTATGCTCTTTAAAATATTCCACATGGCTACCTGGGGATTACTAGAAGTGTTAATGTAATTGTCATGAGCCATTTTTTTAGCAGCGCAAATTTCAGCTCTGTAAGAAAATTTGAATGTTTTAATATGTTCATTTGCTACCAGATTAGGATACTGCTTATTGATGGAGACCAAAGTGTGAAGGGTTTCTCTCATTTGACGAAGATGGTTGTTGAACCAGTTAATTTTTAGAGATTTATGACTACTATCTGTCATTTTGAATTTAAGTGGGAAGCAAGATTTTGCTGCATTGGAAATAATATCAATAAAAACCTGAAATCTGTCGCATACACTTATACTATCATCATTAACAAAATTCCAACAGACCTGTTCTATTATGTTAAAAAGATTAAACAGTTCCTCATCCGTTACAACTCTATAACCTATTCTGGGCCTATGCGTACTGTGTGACAAATTAGCAACAAAGTCAAACATAACACCATCATGATCAGACAAATGATACAGCTGAAACAATTTTGCACAACTTATTTCATGGTCTATGTTGGTAAATATATTGTCAAGGCATGCCTTACCTCTAGTTGGAAAGCTTATGGTTTTATAAATCCCATATGCTCGAAAAAGATCACAGACATAATTAGTGCCTTATAATCATCAGAGCAGAAATGGACATTGAAGTCTCCAGTTACGATAGTGTTTACTAAGGGATTCAAATTTTTAAGGATTGACTCCAATATTTCCAAGAATTTTCCCCAGTCTCCACTAGGGGACCTGTAAATTGTGACAAGCTGCGTAGGTGACCGATTTAGAAAAACACCTGCTGCCTCACAGGTGACCTCCTCTGAGAAACTAGAAACATTCAAATCACGATATTAAGTGTTTTATGTCCCAAGATAACAACATTTTTATGTTTATATTTTTATATTTAATATTTGTATATTTTTTTGTATTTCTCTTACTTTATTTTTAGTTATATTTTTTAAACCTTTAAAGTTTCTTTAATATAATATTATTGTACTACTTGGGTTACGAGCCTGTAATTGTACTTGCTTGAATAAATGGAGTATGTTAGCAAAAAGAGTTTTAAATTTTCTATGATCTATGCTTTGGATGTGTATGTTGCCTTTGGTTTATGAATTTTGACTAGCTTTATTTTCTACTGTAAATTAAATAAACTT
This sequence comes from Kuschelorhynchus macadamiae, assembly GCA_030620095.1. Lineage (NCBI taxonomy): Eukaryota > Metazoa > Arthropoda > Insecta > Coleoptera > Curculionidae > Kuschelorhynchus > Kuschelorhynchus macadamiae. The sequence continues at coordinate 417,328 of JAUTXW010000834.1, forward strand.
TTGCTAATAATATTTGTAGATTGATTGTTGATAAAATTGATAACAACAATGATGGATTTATATCTCGTGAGGAATTAAAAGACTGGATCAGATTTACACAAAAACGATATATCTCTGAGGATGTGAATCGTCAGTGGAAGCAACAAAATCCTGATGATAATCCAACCATTGCCTGGGAAACTTACCAGAAACTTGTTTATGGATTCTTGGATCATCCTGTGACACAAGTATGGCAAATGTATATACTTGCTTCACCTCCATTAGGAGAATTTTTGAAAGATTTTATATTATTCTATATTTGTTTATATTCGTGATGTTTTAATTGATGCATTTTTTTATTAAAAAAACATTGGGTCTAATTCACAAAGCAACTTAAATTGCTATTAAAATTGGTGACACAAGATTTGATAAAATAAAGACTTGTAGATACCTAAAATTTTTTAACATAAGTCATAAAATAAGGTATGTTATATATTATTAGATAGTTTAATAACAACAAATCAATAATTTGCTATATTGATGATGCTTGAAGATCCAGTTATCTGGTGGTCCAAGTGCTGTTTGTCCCAGTGGAGGCAGATTCTAAAAGTAGGCAATTCTTACTTATATGAGATTAAAAATTTCTCTGGAGTGCCAAAGAGTTTCCATTTGGGTTTCATATTGTTTAATGCAGTGGCGGCTCGCGGGTGAAAAAGTAAGTGAAGTGCAAATGAAGCAAGAAAATATTGCAATAATTTTTTTATATGTGGAGGAAATAGAATATTTTTTTACAACTTACCTAAATTTTGTATACTAAATCAATTCTCCTATCCTTCATAGCAGCAAATTTATTTATAACATCCTCATAAAATGGATGAGTTGCCGTTTGAGTTCAGGGACGTAGACAAGGGGGGCCCCTTTTTATTCTGTGGCCCCCCACTAGCCTGTCTAAATATATTATATGGTACAACAAGATCATATAAGCACAATATTTTTAACGTAATAAAATACTCAAACTACAACACAAAATATCTCTACTAGTAAGAATCCCAAATATAAGGTTACTCATACCTAATTAAAACAAAGAAAATATAAACAGGAATAATCGCTGTAACAATCCCGGTCTCTAATGCTTCATGTGAGCGAATTTTCTCTTATTTAAGAATAATAAAATCATTTTTGAGAAATATAATTCGAAATGACAGACTATCAAACTTGCTTATTTTATCAATTGAGAAGTCATTGATAAAAAATATAGATCTTCAAAGAGTAATAGATATTTTCGCGGAAAATAACAGAAGAATAAACTTAATTTTATGAATTGTTTTTTTTGTATTTTTTAGTTAACGGTTTATATTATTCATGTTTATTTTTTATTAGTTTTAGTAATACTTCCACAACTGTACGTTAAATAAAAACGAAAAAACATGTTTCTTCGGATGTGTTTAATTAAGTTACTTTTGTATAAAATTTGTTATTTAATTCAAAAACCTAAAATAAATGTAGAAAATTTGTTTTAATTTTTTTACTGGCACATATTATTTGTTTCAGGATCCATCATTAATGTAAAAAAAAATCTTTAGTTAGAAAGTATGCTACTTTGACATACTAACAGCAGACCCTGTATATAGGCCTCTCTAAAACTATTTGTGCCCCCAACTGGCCCCCCCCCCAAAATGACATTTCTCTCTACATGCCCTTGAAATATTGCCAAGAGAAGTAAGCCTTTCTTGAGATATTGTATTTCTTAAATAAGTTTTTACACATTTGAAGCAAGAAAAACTTCTTTCCACTGAAGCACTTGTCGACGCCATTTTCAAAATAAGGGAAAACAATTTATATGCTTTGGTAAAAATATATTTATTTTTATTAATTTTTTTCACTTGTTCTTGCAGCGATATATTCCAATTACTCTCATTGGCAAAAATAAGACCAAGCTCATTTTTAAGTCGTTGACTTTTTGAAAATATTTCCCCATTCGGTAAATTTAGCAGAACCTGCCAAACATGAAAATGTATGTTTATCACAGTCTTGAAATCTTAGTTTAATTTCCATTAAAATATGGTCCAATATTTCATAATTAGCCCCAATCTTAAACTAAACATAGCACCTCCAGCAAGTCAAAGCGGTTTGCGCCACTGTTATAGTTTTGATAATAAAGTTCGATTGAAAGTTTTAAAAAGACATGCCGCCAACGGTGAAGTAAAATATTTATTCGAGATGTACAGTTTATTTTTTACTAATTAGGTGAATAAATGAATGTAAAAACTAAAATTTTAAGAGATATATAATAAATATAGATAGATGTTTGCTTGTTTATTTTTTTTGATGAAGTAGCACTTCACCTACTTCTCCTAAATAGCCGCCACTAGTTTAATGTTTTATCAATTACATCTTAGGACTGTGAGAAAATTTAGCAGGATCTGGATGACTTTTAGAATGGTGTCAAAGTATCACAATGTCATTGAATCCTTCCAAATGTAAACTATGTCTTTTTACTGGTGGAGAAATGCAATTACTTTTAAATACACTATTGGGAATAACACTAAATCAATACCTAAATTTTATCTCCCACATATCTATCATTGCTACAGAGGCAATTTAAATACTTAGATTTAACAAAAGATGTACTGTGCTGCCCCAACTAAACTTGTTACCAATATTATGCATCACCAGGGATGATTTTTCTAACATTTTATGATATTCTTCATAATAAATTATCTGTACCTCAGCTATTAAATAAAATTGGCTTTTACATTCCATTAAGAGCTACCCTTTTACTTCTAATTTTTCTAATCCAATCCACAAAATGACTTATAAGTACAACTTTCTTATTTCTAGAGCATCCAGGCTGGTTAATAGTCATTATAAGTTGCATTATTTTACCCCTTTAACCTTCCTAAAGCAACTTGAACTAATAATTTGATAACTATGATACATTGTGTACTTTTCCTAGTCTTTATTTAATATAGAAGCATTTTATTGTATCTTGATTGTATCTCGATGAGTTACTTTTTTGTATTATATTGGTTATTATTTACATTTCTTGTACTTCTCAAATTTTATATTTGTCATTGGGCAAGTTGCTCATTGATAAATAAATACATAAATAAATATTAGTTTAGTTTGAGGCTACTGTGAATAAATTTAAACAAGCTTATATCCATATGTATTTTCAGCCTCATGACAGTGATGAAGAGAAAACATACAAGGCTATGTTGAAAAGAGACCGAAGACGTTGGGCTGCGGCTGATCAAGATGGTGATGATAATTTAACAAAAGAAGAATTTTCGTCTTTTCTACATCCTGAAGAATATGAGAATATGCGTGCAATTGTTGTGCAAGAAACTATGGAGGATATTGACAAGGACCAAGATGGAAAGGTAAGGAGACAACAATGAACACCCCACACAAATAGTGTAATTGCTTACAAATACCAAGCAATAAATAATATATATATATATATATATATATATATATATATATATATAAATATATATGTAAATATATATGTAAAAATATATGTATATATATATATATATATATATATATATATATATATATATATATATATATATATATATATATATATATATATATATATATATAAATATATATGTAAATATATATGTAAAAATATATGTAAATATATATGTAAATATATATGTAAATATATATATATATATATATATATATATATATATATATATATATATACATATATATATATATATATATATATATATATATATATTATATATATATATATATATATATATATATATATATATATATATATATATATATATATATATATATATATATATATATATATATATATATATATATATATATATATATATATATATATATATATATATATATATATATATATATATATATATATATATATAAATATATATATATATATATATATACTGTGTTTTTCAATTTCTATGGCTTCTCGGATTATTCTAAAATATATAAATGTAGTATAAAGTAAGTAGGTTAGTGGACTTAATAATTTTATCCTGAATTTGTGCCACACTTTTTTACCAGTTTATCTCTATCACACTCTCAGATCATATTTAATTCGTGCATAAAATTTCAAATCAATCTAATAAGTAGTTTCTCGGGCTGATTTGTTTAATATTTTATTAGGATAATTTTATTTTGCCATCTTGGATTCATACCAAAATCTTATAGTAAATTGGATGATTTGTTTTTTAGTAATAATTTTTAAGGTTTCGCTAGGCTGCCATGTTAGAGTTTTACCAAAATCTTACCAACTCATCCTGTATGACCCTTAATTTTTGACCAAAATATAAATTAGCGTCTATTATAAACAAAACCATAACTTAATGAGTTGATTTCTTCTTCTGAAAAAGCTAATCTTCCATCTGAATCTGTTTTTTTTTTAGGTTTCTATTTCTGAATACATTGGCGACATGTACAAAGGTGAGGAAGGTGAAGAAGAACCAGATTGGGTGAAAAGTGAAAAGGAACAATTTAACATCTATCGCGATAAGAACGGCGATGGATTCATGGACGAGGAGGAAGTCAAAAATTGGATTCTTCCAGAAGATTTTGATCATGCTGATGCTGAAGCGAGACATCTTATTTATGAAGCGGATCGAGATGCTGATGAACAGCTCACAAAAGAAGAAGTACTGAAGAAATATGATTTGTTTGTAGGCTCTCAAGCTACAGATTTTGGTGAAGCATTGGCAAGGCACGACGAATTTTAGGAACTTGGTGGGTTTGTAGATTTGGTTATCTTTGAAATATTGACTCCTTTAGATTATGATGAGAGATAAAATTGAAAGGAAAACAGTCTTTAGATTTTTTAGAGTAAATGTTTCTAATTTTTAGTGAAACTTTATGAGATATTCAGTGAAAGCTTCTTGTTGTGTGTGTGAAATGTTGCTGAAAATAATGCTAATAAAAAATATTATTAAAGAATGGAAACTGCCAGAAAAAAAGACAAAACATTAAAATTCTTAAATAATACAATACAGTATTTACAATACAAATACAATATTTACTTAAATACTGCAGTATTATATTTACTAGCAATTTATGACACATGGCTTACCTTGCGTTAGTGTTCTGGTATGCATAAATAAAATAGTAATTGATCGAATAGTGAACAATATTAAGATATAATTTTAAATACACAATTTTTTTTAATTTCTTTGCCAGTATATTTCTTCTACTATACATTTGCTTTGCAATATGTGGTGATAATATGGTCGTGAATGACTTCATTGGTTGGTTGCAGACACAGAGCAAGTGCTGAATACACGAGTAAGGTGCTTTCACTGTAATGTTTGTCTTCTTCACTGATAATATTTAGAAATACGGACATTATCCAAATTTCTTATGTTTTTACCTTTGTAACTTTTTGCACTAACCATATTGGTCCAAAAATACTGTTGTTTTTTAATAAAGATGAGATACTTAAGATAGCATACCAAGAACATACTAAAAGAAATTATAACGGTTTATTTATTTTTTGTTTGGCATTATGTAGGTTTCTACATAGTGATATTTTAAATATAGTTATGAATGTGTATATAGTGTGAAATCAACTCATTAAGTTTTGGTTTTGTTTATAACAGACGCTAATTTATATTCTTGTTTTAGCATTTACAAATTATCCCCTCTATATGCTACTAAGTTTATATAATGCCTACGCAAATAAGTTCAAGGGGTTTGGGATTGGCAGAGTTTGGTTTTCTTTAATATTTAGTTGGGTTTATTTTGGGGACAAATTTTCTGGTTTTAAAGAAAAAAAATGTATTGTTTTCTATGAATGTTTGCGCAACTAAAGCCATTGTCTAACAGGATGGCCCACCACATATTGTAATACTAATCTCTTTTTAGATATAAGTTGGAGATATACAGGATGCATAAAAAACCGTGGCATATAAAAGATAAATTTTTTAAAAATGAAATATTGTGTGTTTAAGTTCTCCATTAAAAGTTAGCCCAAAATATAGAGTATTAAGAAATCTCAGTGTCATTTATTCTTAACAAAAAGGTATATTTTTAGAAAATTTTTTTTTTTTAAAAACCATATATGTTATTCGTAAGTAAGTTTTAATAAATTTGGCCTAATTTTAATGGAGAATTTAGATACACAATAAAATGCTTTTAATGCCACATTTTGTTCACATATCCTGTGTATTTCTAAATAATTTTAAATTTTATCATTATCTAATCCGCATATATCCTTCAATGTATATTTAAAAAAAATTACCATTAAATAGCTAGAGACTGAGTCATATAAATAAGGACATTGTAAACACACATTTTAAATACATTTAATTCTTATTTTGAAATGTCATGTATTTTTGGACTTATATCACTGTTGCTATTTAAAATCTAATTAATGCTGGTACTAAGAGCAAGACTGATGTACTCGATTTAGATAATATATTAACGATATATTTTTAATAGTTACTAATAGAGTATTTAATAATAGATATGTTTACACAAATTATGCAAATACTACTATTGTTTTAGTAGCTTGAAGTAGAATTCTTTGTATATTTTATGTTAGTCCATATTTAAATAGATATTCGATGGTGGTTTATTAAATTTGCCATTTACATTGGAATAATTTTGTTTTTCAGCATTTGTCCAAAACACACTACTGGCCATTGATAACGCAAAAAAAATATTACAAAATAAACTGGAACACGTTCAAAATGAAATACAGTATTGAAGTGCTGTTTTCGAGACGTGTTAGCTAATTTCCTTCCAGAATTAATGAATCTAGTTATGACCATTTATTTATACAGAGTTTTATATAAAATAATGATCTATCTTCTTTTGTCAGAAATCCGTGAAGAAAATTTGAGATTATTTTTATGTATGCCAATCAGATGTAGGGGTATATTAAAAAAAAATGTGCGTTTTTTCATTTTTAGGGATTCATTCATTTTAAGCTCAGATAAAAAATATAAATTAATAGTTCATTAACAAACAACCTAATTAGGCCAGCGAGTACAATACAGCTATTAAAAAAGCAGCATTTGGAGTTAAATATCAGATGTTTTGTATATGCACAAAGAGAAGAAAATACAATTTGTGTGTGTGTGCGAATGAGAATGCACATAATGCGTCTTCCTCCTTCCCTTCTTCACACCACGGACCGATTCACCGACACCGACCGAAACAAAGTTTGTGTTGCTTATCACTTCATATACATAATTTATGAAGTCAAACACAGGAGTGGAGAGGTTAAGTTGCGAGCGGTTTGTCACTGAAAAAACAATATTAAAATTAAATACAAGGCGTTTTTAATGCAATTTCGACGTTGGGACTGTACAGTTGTGTAATTGTGTGGTGTGTGTTTTTTTTTATCAAATAAAGGGTTTTCTTCCCAAAGTTTTGTGTAACGACAAATATAATAAATACAGGTAGGCCAAAGCCTAAAATGAAACATCTTACAACCAAATTAAAACTTGCACGCGTCATTTTAGTGCCGATAAATACTATGAGCAGTATATGTGGCTGAAAGGTTGTGACATAAGAAATAAACTTTTTTGTTGGCGTTGCTTGATTTTTGTAAATGAACATGGTGTGTGGAATTATGACGGAATTGGCGATTTAAATAATTTACATAAAGTAGTAAAAACGTTATATTAGCTCTAAGAATCACTTGCAAGCTGTTATAAAAGGAAAAGAGTTTGGAAAGACACAAATCGAACACGCTTTATATAAACAGTTACCAGTTAACCATCAACGACATAATGAATTAGTTAATAAAACATAGAGATGTGCTAGAAAGTTGTGTGTTTTCTTGCCCTTCATGAACTTGGGTTTCGAGGTCAGGATGAGTTAACATATTCCGCAATTATCTAGACCTTGTTTCTCTATTTTCTTAGTATAACCCTTGTTTAAAAAACTCATTTAGAACAGGATAGTGTGTTTCAAGGCACTTCAAAACGATTTAATTTCTAAAATTTCGACTTATTTTTAAGAAAATTAAAAAAGAAATTAAGCAAACACGTTTGGTAGCTATTAATTTGGACGAAAGGACTGATATTGCCAATTTTAGTCAGTTTTCTGCTGTGATGGGGTTTGTAGATGTAGACGGAAACCTACAGGAAAGATTTTTACGTTTTATTAACGTGTCAAAAGATAGAAATATGTAATATAAAGCTTAAAAATATTAGTGCTTGTGACAAATTGGTTGCTCAAAGTTGTAATGGTGCGGCTCTGATAGCTGCACATTTAGGCGGTCTTCAAATAAAAGTGCGAGACACTTATCCTTGTGCGATTTTTATAAACCATCGTGCGCACAAATTAAATTTAGTTTTGTCTCGATCAGTGATGAAGATAAAAAAGAATGTAAAATGTTTTTTGCAACTTCAAGTGGAATGGTTGCTTTTTTCCAAATCTACCAAATGCACACAAGCATTGGATACAATTGTGAAGCAAAAACTACCGAAAGTTGTTGCTACGCACTGGAATTACAATGACAGTCTAGTATTAACAATTTTTGCATATCGCGGGCCTTTAATTGAATTATTTTAAAGTATATTGGAGAATAGCGGTAAGTGGGACTTTAAATAACTCTAAAGGATTTTTAGATAGTTTAAAAACGGATTTTAACTTTAACTTTCTACTTCTGGTTTTTCAGAAATATTTCCATTTTCTGATAATCTGTTTAATGTATTAGAATGTAAAACAAATGATATCGGATTCTGTGTAAAAAAAATGTGTGACTTTAAAAATATAATAAACAAAAAAGAGATGACTTTGATAAATGTTGGGAAAATACGAATAGCATCGGAGCCACATAGACAACGCGGATAATGTTGGAGATATTAAAACGTGTTATCGACGACTTTTTTTACCAAATTTATCAAGAAGTAGACAGCCGGTTTAAAAACTTTGAAGACCTAAACTTTCTCGAATTGTGTCATTTTAACGCGTTTAAGGGAAAATAATTTCCAGAAACCCAATTAAAATGTTTGATGCGTCGTTATAGGCAGTACTTTGATTTAGTTTTGTTACCTTCAGAACTAACAGTTACATATGAGACTGAAGACATTGACAAAAAAAAATCTGCGTGTTATTGGCTTTTTTAAAAGAAACAAATTTAACAAACGCATATTTAGAGGTAGCTAAATTATGTGTTGACGATTCCAGCTACTAATACCTCGGTAGAACGTAGTTTTTCTGCGCTTAAACGAATAAAGAGTTATTTGCGAAATTCGACAGGACAAGCTTAAACATAAAACAAATTTAAAAACGCACATTTTTTTTAAATTTTACTCCTACATCACCTTGGTGTAAATAAAAATAATTTTTTTTCCCGAATTTCCAAAGAAAGCGAAATTTTATGAAAATTGTATTTGTATTGTATAAAAGAACGTCATTTTGAAAATATTCCAGAGTTTATTTTGTGGTAAACTTTTGTTTTGCGTCATGAGCAACCGATTATATATTTGTTCCATTGGATCTTTACACATACGTCATCAATCGACTAAATATCAACGACGTGCTTTAGAAAAATCATATTTCTTTTATCAATTAGTGTTCCGTAAGTCAATAATGAAAGAAAGAGATGAAACATTGTGTTCCGAATTCGAGAAAGATTAAATTACCAAAACAAACTTGCTAGACAAAGACCTCAACATAGGCAGGCTTTTCATGTCAAAGCCTTAAAAGTCAAGGATTTGTTTGGAGGTTATTGTTATTTTATATTATCCATATTTGTGTATTTATAAAGTCTAGTGAAGTTTAATTTTCAAGTCAGTCCATTTAGGAAGCTTCTTTTGTTGTCTTTTTTGTTGCTGGTAAGTACTTTTCTTACTATCATGGTAATTTAATGTATAAACATTCGTTATATTTATATCTATGCCCATAATGAATTTGAACTATACACGAAAGTTTTATTTGCTTGGTATGAATTTGCATAATGACGCGTAAGTAAAGATTCAACTGAGCAACTGTAGTAAACTAAGTTGGAATCTTAAAATGCAAATTAAAAATATTTGCTAAATATATACATGAAATCACCGGTGGCCATTTTACAACAGTGAGTGAAGTTGCTAAAAAAGTCTGCATTGCAAATGGCATCTGTCGAGAGAGGGAAAAAGAAGTAATACTCATTTGTTAATATGTAACTATGTGGCCACTAAAAGTCACACTTACAGACGAATTCACTAAAAAGTGAATTATTTTAACTTAACAGTTATAGATTTAAGATGGCAAATGTAACAATAGTTCAATATTTTTTCTGTATATCACGATTGCAAAATATAACAGTTAGACATTTAAGATGTTTAATGTATGTGGGGGGAAGGGGGTGAATATTGAACCTAGAAAATTTGTCATGATTTAATTAAGCCATATACAAAGATTTAATGGAGTCGTCCGTCACTTTGTAACAGTACATTTTAACAAATAAATGAAAACTTTTGTTATTTTGTTAACTGTCACATCTTTTATTTTTGCAGTAGGCATGACTGTAGTTTCCTAATACTAGTACATTTTCAAACACAATGAAGATATTTACAATCAAGTTAGGTATATATACAGACAACATTTCTTAAGAATATGATTAGGGAGAAGCAACTGTACATTTTTATGGTCAAAAAGTTTTAATAGGGTGGTATTTCTAACATATGTTAGTGAATTTAAAAGGTTAACATTTGGGTCTTTATGGTGTTTATACATTTCTATTGCTTGTAAACAATTCAATTTTCGACTTTTTTGCTCATAATGTAATACATCTAACTTATTTATGTCAGGGAATTTATGTGAAGTTTCTAAGAATTGGTTGGCAAAATGAGAGTTCTGTTTTTTTAATCTATAGGAAGCGGACGTTATGCTCTTTGAATCTAACATCGAAATTTCTCCCTGTTTGCCGTCTATAGCAGCTATTGTATTCGTCGCATTTTAGCCTATAAACTCCATACTTTTTATATTTATTTATTTTTGTTTTGACATTAAAAATTAAATTAATTAATTTTTTGACAGTCGAAAAATAACTAGTATTTTTATTTCTTTTTAAAATATTAGCAATTTTTTTTGATATTGATCCAAAATAGGTAATTGTTGTGTGTTTTATATAGGAATCTTTAACCTTAGGATATATTTGTTCGATAGTTGAAAAAAAGTTGATGGATAGGTAAAAATTCAAACCAAGTTAAAAAATGTCTTAAAAGAGACCAGTGCTATATTTAGTGAAAAAGAGAAATACATGCTTATTAGCAAAAACTGATCTCCACCAACATTATATGGTTTTATAAAAATACACAAAGAAGGGGCACCGATAAGGTCGGTTGTATCTTAAACAGACATCCCTTTAAGGAATAGCCCTGTAAACCTTAATACAATTTTTAAAAATATCACCCAATTTAAACCAAAATTTTCTGTTAAAAACTCCATGAAACTTACTAAAAAACTAAATATATAACTTTGCCAAACAATAGTTTTTTAACATTTGGTATCACCAATTGGTTTTTCAATATATCAAATGAAGAATGCCTTAATACATCTTCGCATCTTCTTTTGGTATAGGTATCGATGACATATTGGTCTGCCCCACAAGAAATAAAAAACAACTTCACACATATATATACCTAACTTCATTGCATTTGAAAATGTACTAGCAGTACGAAACTGCATTCACACCTAGTGTAAAAATACAAGAAGTGACAGTTAACAAAGAAAAACTTGTTTTCATTTATTTGGAAACCATATACTTTTATTCAATCTTTTGATTTTTATAACTTGGGGAACAGGTGATAAATTTAACTTGCATCAGTTTTTATAAACTATAAGACTACGACTGGTCAGTTGTGTATTTGATGTATTTAGTTACAAACAGCTGAAATAAATCTCATGAAAAATCTTGTAAATTGTCTAAATCAATAGATTCACTATTCTTAATACTCAATGTAGATTGTCTTCCTAAGCAAAATACTCAAAACTTTGTACACTGCTTAAGAAGATGCAGATTTATTTAGTCCTTCACACATTCTTTTTATTATATCAAAAGTTCTTTTTAGATGCTTTTTATTACTGAATTAAATACAAGTAACTACGTTAATGTAATTTCATAAATTCGTGCGAAGAATTTATGAAAGACGCCTGCGTCGCCGTTTTGCCATAATATGCAGGTCATATGTAGCACGTGTTGTTAGTAAGGTGATTTAGATCTATAGATAGTAGAATGAAGGTTGATCTGGCAGATAGAAGGCTGACGCGGGCTTATAATCCTGACCGGAGAAATCTGGATGTTTATCAAGTCTACTGATAAAAAGCAAAGTTGAGATTCTTTAGTGATTTGTATTATTTACTCCTATAATAAAATCGGTCTTTGGTTTCTATCAACGAGAATTTATTTGAAATAGCTGTTCATTTATTAGCCAACGCCTATTCTACTATGCTGGTGACAATAAATAATGACCTGCCTGTAATTATTTACATGCTTATCGACGAATCTCGCCTGATCTTTTTATAATATTGTAACAAAGATTTTCTCTGGATTTTTATACAAATATATGCTTAATGTGCCAACAGTTTTTATACATAGGTTAAGAGCAAATTTTTACATGGATATATTATTAATAAAGTTGTGGTCAATGATGGTTTGTTTTTTTATTCTTCGTTTAGACAGGGTCTCCTATAGATAGTAGCCCAAAAAATTCTATGTATATAGAGGCTACTGTTATCTATCTTTTAAAGCGGTTTGGTGTTATACAAAATTTAACGGCTTACATGTTCAGAATATTATGATTTTTTAGAAGTTTACAAACTTAATTCAAAAGACATGATCTGGAGGTGTTATTTAAAAAGTTATTGGTATTTTGTAAAATAAAAAAAAATTAGAAATAAAGCAGAGCTAGTAGGAGTGTTTATACTAATTTTTAATTTATCACTTTATTTTTTATTGCTTTTGTGCGTAGAAACCTATATACCATGTTAAGGAAAAATCAGTAGGTTTTTTCTTGGTCAACATATTTAATTATTTTTACTATTTTTCAGTTTTCTTCTTTATCTTGTATGTAAAAAACAGCAAGATAGCACAGGCTGCAGTTTTGACAAGTAATCATTTTCTCCATTAAAATATTTAGGTATACTGCGTTATTTTTATAATAAAACAAGCTTTTATCTAAATAAAACGTGTATTTATACACTATGCATCAAAATTAACGCACCACTATAAATTGCACAGCATTTCAATGTGGATTTTGCGAATCGCTAAACGGATTTTGTTGATTTTTTTTTAATGTAGATTTGTTTATCGCTAAAAACGCCACGATGTAAATTTTTATTAAAATTTTAGTTTTGAGCATATACAGGGGCCAACAATGAGAGTAATTTTTCTCCAGAATATTTGAAACACCCTGTGGATCGTTTCAGCCGTAACAGCGGGTATACGCTTGATGCAAATTATAGCTCCATGTTTTCTTAACAATTTGGTTTTTGTTTCATGTCAATATCTCTATTTTTAAATAAAATACAGAGTAAAAGATTAAAGTGAGATTGGGTTTTATTCATTTTCATATGACCGTAGTTGGTACTATCAAAATTTATAGATTAATCATATTTATTGTGTACATTTTGGTACTAGTGTTCAAATGGAGTCTTCCGATGAAGAATAGGATTATAAGTTCTGCATTGTGTGAAGAGCCAGAACAGATAAACAAAAAGAGAAGGAATTGTTAAGTACCTAATACATATATACATATACCGACCCCAACCAATCAAAAAACACACACTGTATATTAAATACCTTGTAACAATAATACATCGAACAAACTGCTCAATACATTAAAAACCGCTTAGATGAGCATAAATATGATAAAAAAAAATAAAACTTCATTAACCAAACATGAAAATGAAACATCACATAAGTTTTAATATGAAGACACAAAAATATTGAAAACGGAAACAAATCAAAGAAAACGGGAATTCTTAGAAATGCTCTATATTAAGTAGCATAAAAATTCAATAAATGAGAGCAAAATGGTGACATATTTGTCTTTATATACATTAGGCAGTTGAGGATGTAGAGTGATATAAACGTAAGAATTTTTAGATTTATAAACCCTTGCTGACAGCAGTCACGCCACCCAAGAACTGAGATAGCACGCACACACCTAAATTGGATTCTAAAAACGTTGCTTGCATATGTGGAATGTCCCCAGTTTAACACCGCGTATGACATGGCCGATCCAAAATATTCCATGATAGGCCGCCATCAATGTTGGAGGAGATAGACATTGAGAGAGTATTCGAATAAGAAAGGTTATTTTTGACAGCCTACTATATAACTGGGACACATGTTCCTCCCATGACAACTTTGAATCCAAAATGACACCAAGAAACTTCACATGATCATCACACGGTACAACTCAAGCAGAGGTTCAGAGAGAAAAGTTCATGTTTTGGGTCTTAAAGGCATTAAGACTAAGTCTGTTAGCCAGAAACCATCTGGATATAGTTGACTGTGACATGGTTGTAACTCGCAAGGGGTTAGATGGATGATATTTAATGGTGTTTAAGCCAGCCTAAACGAAATAATGCACAGTTGTATTTGGGATACATGTTTTTATGTAATTAATAAATACTTAACTAATACTAATACATACCTAAACAATAAACAAAATTTTCATATAGCCATAATGGCATGTCACACACGACTTAATAAAAGTAAAAAAAAAACGTTATAATTAAAATTGTATTCATTCAATGAGAAGGTTGACATTCGGACTTATTGATAATTTTTTTGATATTGGGTGTGTAATTTTATACAGCTATTCGAACACATTATCCAGATGTTTATCTGTAAGGCGATTGCGGTATTTGTTCTTAATAAACTTTATATTGGAAAAAGATGATTCGCACAAATAGGTTGAAGTAAATAACTCTTTCACTTTTAAGGTAACACGACATAGAATTAAATATTTGTCTTTATTTACTATAGGCCAGATACATTTTGTACTTGAAACTAACGATTTCAATGCTAAACAAAGTTCTGCATAACACAAGTTGCAAACTATTGGATATCAATTTCCATGACGTGTGAAACAACAAATTGAGCCGCCAATGCCATTTTGTTGAAATCCTTAAACCGATTTTTGAAGTTATCCTTCAAGTTAGAAACTATTTCTACATGAGATTTACTGTCATATGGTTCTACTGGATTTTGAGATATCTTCTCTGAAAGAAGAGGAAAATGCTTGACATACGGTTGATTAGGGTTTGTTCCCAAAACTCAAGTTTTTTTAATGAATGCATGTATATAGGAAATCATTACCGCCAGAAGATCTCTTCCCTGAAGTTGCAAATTGAGTTCATTAATTTTGTCTGTAATGTCCACAAGAAAACCAAAATCTCTAAGCCAAATTGAATTTGCCAGTTCCTGAATCGATTCGCCGTGTTGTTTGAACAACTGAACTATGACAGATAGGGCTTCATTAAAGCGTGTTAACACTCATGCTCTACTTAACCATGGCACTTCAGAGTGAAGAAGTAGATCTCTATTCTGATAATTAATTTCATCTGCTAAGATTTTGAATAATCTTTGTAATGCGTGAGCTCTAATCTTGTTTACAATTTTTACTACCAATTTAAATTTAGTTTTAAAAAATTTCCACATAATGCTTGCTGCTGAATAACGCACAGAGGTAAGTAACGTAACACAGAAATTGTGGAAAGTGTTCATCTTTACGACAAAATGCTATTTTGTAATTGGAATTTTCTCAGAAGATATAAAATTGTTTAAATGTGAAAACAATTCCTGTCCAGTGGTATATCCTTTCAGTGGAATAAACTTCAAAAGATCTTTAATCATAAAATCACTAAAAACGATCCTGACGAACACGGCCAGCTTGGAGGTGTCAACCACATTTGTTCATCCAGTTCAAGAGAGAAATAAACAGTTATCTAAGTCAGTTTTTAACTGTGAAAAAATATCCTCGCTCATTACTTCCACTCGTTTCAGCACTGTATTAGCAGAAAGTTACGTAGATTTTATTGCCGAAACTATCTCGTCTTTATTTTTAAAGTCGGAAAATGAGGAATCTGCAGCTTCTAAAAACGCCTGTTTTATCATTTCCTCGTCTTCGTACGGTTTCTTTTTTGTGAAATTATTTCGGACACACGGTATGATGCTTCCGTTGCAGACTTATTTTTGTCAACTGCTTTTAAAAATATTGACTGTTATTCAAGTAACTGGTTCTTTAATTGATTCAATTTTTCTTTTCTGCTGGCAGCATGTAATGGGAAATATTTTTCAAAATTCAGATGTACACTTTTAAGATTCCTCTCAATATTTCGTTTTTTAGCAACCGATACACAGGCATTATATAACAAACATACATTTTTACCATTAACTTGTGTAAAAAAATACTTTTCTTCCCATTCTGAATGAAAATTGTATGTATTTACTTTCTTACTACTGCTTTCCATAATTTTTTTTTGCTCTCTATGTACTAACATATTTAATTCCTTTTAGTTCTAAACTGAACGCGTTGTATCCCCGACATGCTCATTTATCGCGTTCAAAGCAATCCAGATCGTTCAATATTTTTATTTTTAAGTAAATTGATTGGAAAATTTAGGTGAAGTGGCGCCTCACGAGCAAGCCGCCACTGACTGACTCTGAAGGAAAAGATTATTTTTTTCAAAGAAATCGTTTATTTGATCTTTTAGAATAGACTCAAATATTTTAGATAGTATGGGTAAAAGAGATATGGGACGATAGTTACTGCTGTCACTAGGAGACCCTTTATTCTTAAAAACTGGCACAACTTTGGCTCTTTTCAGAGAGGATGGAAATATTTCCTTAACTATGCAGTGATTTATTAATTTAGTAAGGGGCAGAATTATGAGGTTTTTTAAAGTTTTTACAATTTTTGTATTAATATCATCGCAATAGTTACTTTTACTATTTTTTAAGTTTGATATTTTCCCTCTTACTTCATTAAAGGTGTTTTTTTTTAAACATAAATTTAATATTATTCATGAAATGACCTAGATGAGGGAGGCAGATGTTTAAGAACCTAATCTGCGATATTCACAAGAAAATCATTTAGAGTCTGGGCATTTGTATTACAAGATGACTGGAAGCTTTCAGAGACCTTCAAACCATTCAAGATATTCCACATGGCTACCTGGAGATTACTAACAGTATTTATGTAATTGTCGTGACAGTCGTGAGTCCTTTTTTAGCAGTACAAAGCCCTATAAGAAGATTTGAATGTCCTAATTTGTTCATTTGCCACCAATGTGGGATACTTTTTATTTATAGAGACCTAATTGTGCGAAGTTTCCCTCATTTGAGGAAGGTGGCCATTGAACCAGTTGATTTTTAGAGATATATGTCTACTGTCTGTCATTCTGGATTTAAGTGGTATGCAAAATTTTGCTGCCTTGGAAATAATTTCAATAAAGAGCTGAAACCTGCCACAGATACTTATACTTTCATTGTTAACAAAATCCCAGTTGATGTGTTCTATTATGTTCAAGAGAGCAAAAAGTCCCTCATCAGTTACAACTCTATAATTGATTCTGGTTTTATGTGTATTCTGTGAGAAATTTGCAACAAACTCAAATATAATACCACCATGGTCAGACAAATGATACAGCTGAAATAATTTTGCGCTGCTTATGTTGTGGCCGATGTTGGTAAATATATTGTCAAGTTGGAAAGCTTACTGTTTTATAAATTCCATACGCCTGAAAAAGATCGCAGATATCACTTGCCTTGTAATCAGTTACTATAGTGTTTACCATAGGATTCAAACTTTGTAAGATGGAATCCAATATTTCCAAAAATGTTTCCCAATTTCCACTAGGGAACCTGTAAATGGTAAAAAGCGGTGTAGGCGACTGCTTTAGAAAAACACCAGCTACCTCACATTTGACCTCCTCAGAGAACCTAGAAATATTCAAATCGTGATATTCAATGTTGCTCTTTAAGAAAATAGCCACGCACCATGGTACTTTACAGACCTGCATTAACTCGGAAATAGGTTGGCACGCTTTCTTTTCAGCAAGCCTAACCTAACCTAACTTTAAGAAAATAAATTAACCAAATTTTTAATAATTTTAAATTTTGTTAAAAAAAAAATTCGTCCTTGTCGCGATTCGAACCCACATGCTATACGACGCGTGCTGAGAACTCCACCACTGCGTCACCAAGCTTCTCGGCGAAAAACGTATAAATAGCCTAGGGTAAAGTCGAGCTTTTTTTCAGCCAAAAATAAAAAGAAATCAAGTGAAATTTGCCAGTTTGTTAATTGGTAAGTACTATAAAGTTTGTCACTAAGCTAGGTTAAATTTTTCTGAAACCCGTTAATGATTGAATATGTGAATTGAATTGCTTGATTGTTCGCGCGGATACTAGTCCATTTGCCAGATTGCTCTCCGTCCGGGGCTCAGAGTCGTTAAATCGGCGACCCACGAAGTCGACCCTGCACCTTATTCCAGTTTGGAGACGTTATCGGTAGGATATCCGGATGGCGAGCTCTAAGCTCCCGAATACCCCGAATCTTTCAAATACTTTTTAATACTTCCTCTTTAAATTTTTGAAATGCATCTTGGCTTCCACTAGGTGCCCCTTGAGAGTACTACTGATATCCCGAGATGACCCTTTCTATCAAGCTATCCCCTTACCTCTCCCACTCCCGCCACGTAGCGGTCATTACGCTAATATTCTATGTAGAACTGCGGCAGACGAACGGGATAGAATGCAAGAACAACTAGGCCTCACAGGTTCACAGCGTCTGCTCCCTTTCTAGCGGGGTCGTTAGTTTCCACACTGAGCGGTTGAGTCTCCCGTTTCCCCCCGAAATAAAGCAGCAAAACCGAACACGTAGAACCACTTATGTTAATAACACAGCGGTCTGCATTCGACCAGACGAACCGGAAGACTCATTGAATATGTGAAAAATAAATATTCTGGCAAAGTTAGGCTATGTTAAGCATGCGTTTATTGGAAAGCGTATCCGTTTACTTTGTCAACCTTTGTTTAAATCGGGTGCGTCATCTGTCTCTCAATTTGGGGATTGATGACGCATGATGAATAGGGGATAGACGGCGCATGATGAAATCTAGGTACCTACATGTTCGAATTTGTTTTCAGACGAAGATCCCGACCTTCTACGGACCCAGAAAGAGTTCTAGAGGTACATGGACCAAAGAGGATTTGAAAGAAGCAGTAAGAGTGCATGGGCTACCAATTAGACAAGCAGCCAAACAGAATAAGATACCTGAACGTACGCTTAGATTTCGAATGGCCAAAAATAATTTCAAGAAGAATGGAAAATCAGTTTTAGGAGAAGACGCAGAGAAAAGGCGTTGCTTGCATATCAAAAAGCTTCAGCTTTCAGAATTTGCACCAACGAGGACAACAGTTCGAATTTTGGCTTATAATCTAGCCAAGTCAATGGGCATAGAGAAACGGTTCAATAGGCATAAGAAAATAGCAGGGAAAGACTGGTTGACGTTGTTTTTGAATAGAAACAAAAATTTGTCTGTAAGAAAAGCGGAGGGATTATCATTGTCAAGAGCACAGGGACTGAATAAAATTGAAGTTGATAAATATTTGGAGTTGTTAACACAAGTTTTAACTGAAAACGATTTACTAAATAAACCCCTTAATATTTTTAACATGGATGAAAGTAGGCTCCAGTTAAACAATGATCCTGGAAAAGTTATCGCAGTAAAAGGAAGTAAAGATGTACATATTATAAAAGCACAAGAAAGGGGTGAGACCGAAACTGTAGTAGCTTGTTGCACGTTTTTGCCGCCATATTGCATCTTCAAGGGAGTCAAAAAGCAACAAGTCTGGGAGAAAATATGCCACCAGGAGCTGTGATTAAAATGCGAAGAGAGTCGGCGTACATTTGTGAGGAATTGTTCATTTCAAGAAAACCTGCTGGAAAGTGCCTTTTAATATTAGACGGACATGGTTCGCACATTATTTCATACGAATGCCACACAACTCACTTTTTACAACCACTAGATCGTTCATTTTTCAAGCCATTGAAAAGTTATTTTAAAAGTGTTTGCGATGAGTTTATAAGGGCAAATCCAAACAGACGAACTGAGCGACGACATTTCGGAAACTTACTTGCTGATACTTGGGCACGCCCTGCTACTAGCGAGACGGGAGCCTCAGGTTGTCGGGCGACGGGAATTTATTCGCTGAATTCAGCTACCAGCATTAATTCAGAACCTGAACCAAGGCATGAGGTTGGTGAAGTAATACAACCTGCTATTCCTGGCCCTTAACAATCTTCGCCAATAGCACTTGAAGCAGCGGCAACTAGTTCTGATTGGACAGCCTCTAAGATTTTGGATGGCATATTTCCAGTTCCAACAATTGTAAGCACGAAGGATTCCGGAAGAAGAAAGCAGTCCGCCCAAAATTTAATTACTCCCAGCAACTTCGAGGAAAAAAAGGGAAAATAGAAAGGAAAAAAGAGCAGCTTACAGCAAAAAAAACGCAAAAACAAAAGCTAAAGCACCATTCAACAACAACATCCGTCAATATTAATCTAATGCATAACTGCAAAATCAGCGAGTTATTCACAGTCCTTCAAAGAGTTCTTCAATAACACTTGATGCAACGAGAATATTTCTTAGAGAAATTGCTCTGAAAGCTGTTAAACGGCGATTGCATTCAGAAGAGTCTTCAACCTCAGAAAATGATGAAACATTTTCAGTGAATGATTCAACTGATCTGGAAAGTTTGGAAGGAGATGATGAACCAGATAGGATACAGTGCCTGAAATGCCGCAGATGGTTTTACGCTTCCTCTTGTAGTCCGTTCAAAGATTACTGCGTGTTATGTGGAAAAAAAAGAAGTTTCTTGACAGTTATTAATAACTTTTTAATTCTTAGACAGTTTGCTAAACGTAGTTGTAAATGATGTTTGTGTTAACTTAGACTTAATTTGAAACTTATTTTATAACGTTGTGCATGCATAAGCAATCTTTCCAACCCATACGGTGTGGGTGAGATTGCCAAATGCAGTTTTTTGTATTTTATTTTTTTTAGAATATATAAGTTTGCCACTTTTCAATTTATGTTTTTAAAAAATAGATTAGTTTACCAAATAATCTTGATTTTTACTGACCTCCTACTAGTTGATTTATATTTTTTTTTTGAATTTTTAGAGAATGGTGCGTCATCTGTCCCGACTACCCTATATTAGTTAGCATGGTGGCTAATGACGTCATATCTGGTTTCGTGTGAAACAATATTTAGAAAATTCGTTCAAGTTAGCGTGGATGGAGACTTGAGACAGCGATAAAATAAAATCGTCTGCGTAGAATAAGCTTCTGCCAAGGCCAAAAAGATAATCGCAAATTATTTAGTTTATATGTTTCTACCTTTCTGTTGGCTATCTACGTTTATCCACATTGAAAAATATGTTTCTATTTATTTAGAATAAGAGCAATGTTACTCATTTGTTCATACTCTTGTTAGGTAATGTTCATAAACCGTTATTACAATGCGCAAAAATAACGATGTCTTTCTTATATTTAATTAATTCTAATTTTAAATATATTTCTAATTAAAATAACTACTGTTTAATTTAAAAGCAATCTCTTTACGGTTGTAGAAATGACGCAATGTCTTTTTTGATTTAAACATTATTTTAATTAATATTATTTCGAATACAAGATACATTTACTAAAGGTAGTGCAAATAATTTTTAAATATCAACGGTACAAATATGTTACGACAGATCACCTTTATTCCTTCCTTACATATAAATCCAGGAAAGCTCTAGATAGGCTCTGCGAGTCCAATAAAAATAGATCCTCGACCATCAGGATATTGGAGGTAATAAATGCACTCACCTGTCTCAAGGGTAATCATCTGAGTCTGACTCCTTTCACCTTCTGCAACTAACAGGCTTCTAACAAAATTAAGGTAAACAAATAGTTTGAGTTGTAATATCTAAACAGCGCAGCTAATTTGGAATCATCAGCGAGCTCCTTACCTAAACACAGTTTGATTCCCCACTTAGTTTTATATTTTATTAATGTTTGAGCTATGACACTAGAAATGGGGGAACCCATAGCACAACCCTCAATCTGTCTATAAAATTTTTCCTTGTACATAAAATAGGTAGAGTTAAGCGTTAGCTCTATTGCTTTTAAGAATTCTAATTGGAATTAAGAAAAATTGTTGGCGACCGTGGTTCTTAAAACAAAACGTGCTTGTTCCCTTTTATTTTATTAATGCTACTTTTGAGCATCGCAGTGAGTGGGTAGAGCATTTTTTTTAAATGGCTATAAATACATTTTAGTATTCTAGTAATCTATAAAGTGCTGCTTTTTCATAGGTCACGATCTCTCTTACCCTCCCCCTTCCCCGAATTTTTTACTACCACGGTGCAAAATATCGAAATAATCTAGGAAATCAAACAGTTACAGAACAAAATGGAGGAATTTGATTTTATTGTAAAAATGGCTACCGATTTCGCAGTAAAAATTTGGTGGGGGAGGGGGTAGCACCCAAGTAGCACAAATTAGCTGATGAGCTTTTTTGCCTAACAGTTAGCCATAAAAGTGCCATAAAAACCAGAGATTTGTCAAATTTTGGCAAATGATTCCTGCTTTGTATTCTAGCCATGAAAGCTGCTTCAAATTAGATTTGTTGGCTCTAAAAGTAGATAGGCTGTAATAATAATAACTTGACCAAAAATTATCTTTTGTAGGGTAATTAAACCTCCTTTTTTTGTAATACTGGATGGCCAAAAAGTAGAAATATGTGTCAATTTTGTTGCCACAACCAGATATATTCTCGTATGTATTGAAATTAAATTATAGTAAGAATAGCAGTTTAAAACTCCAAAATATGACATTTTTAATCAATAGAAATCGAGGTCAGAATATGGTCAATAAGTAGGCATTTTTTCCCAAATGCCAATCAAACATATTTTAGCAAGTATTTAAGTTTAATTATACTAATAATAGCTGTATAAGAATGTCAGATTCTGACATTTTAAGACAACAAAAATTGAAAGGAAAAAATATGGCATTTATCATCATATTTTTGTTTTAAAATTAAACTACAATTGGGTAGTTTTATTTTGCTTATTTTTGCTATAATTTTGCCATAAAATGCTACTTTTTCAAATTTACGTTTACAACCTATAAAACTATACTCAAATCAAATTGAAAATTTATTTCGAAATGTGTAATAAAAAGTTGAAATATTCGACCACATATTATAGAAAAAGATCACGCCGACTTGGGTCAATCGTCGTGTAATTTTGTTACGCTGGCTCCTGGTTCCTAAATTAGCCATTTTTTGGCGAGTACTAAAGGCAAACCAAGTAGGCATTTTTACTGGTAAAATTTTAGTAAATTTTGTTATATTTTGACCACATTATAGCCATTTGATAAATATTTGCTTACAAAGTGGCCAGTTTCAAGGAATATTTGCTTAAAAAATAGGCCAAAAGTTTTTATGATCCGCCATGATTAAAATTAAAACGAAACTAATTTCCTAGCAGCCTTTACCTGACCACTTAAAAAACAACATATTCTTTCGACCTATAAAAACTTATTTTTCATGCATGTTTTTTACGTTTTGAACTCTAATCATTTTTCTTAGCAAAATACATTTCCAACCTGAAGAAAAAAATATTTGTAGAAAACAAAACTTTAGTACAGTTAAAGCTCCTGCACAAGTGTTTGTCCCTACCGACCGTCACACTTCTTAAAATATTTTATACAATAAGTCATACTGTACGTATTTCTACGAAACCATGATTTGTTATCTTTGCATTTCCTCTTGGCTCATAAATTGTTACACTGATTGGCTCTGTTAATACTATTTCTACATAATTTGAAACAGTTGGTGATTTATCATATAAATGAAGAAAAGGCAAACAATGAGGAATTATTTAGCTAAATTTCGCCTAAAAAACAAGTCAGAATTTAGCTAAAAAACTCGATTTTAAAGTCAAAAAGAAGCTAATAAACCCAATCACAAGTTCAATAGAGAGAGTTTAGCTAATTAGCCAGGGATATTAGCCAATATCACAGCAGTTTAGCCAATATATGATTATATGTGCTACTTGGGCACCGTGTAAACTTTCCTGAAATCGATTATAGCCAACGACATTTTCTACGTCATTGATTATAGCTATTTCGCAGACATTTCTCGCAGTGTAAGGTATGCTAAATTGTATTGGTATATCTCAAAAATATACGAAGTCCATAAAAGAAACTGAAAAAAAAAATAAATTTTTAACACCCTCAAAAGGAAAGACCTTTCAGACACATGTTTATATAAGTTTTAGTACTAGAATGAGCCAAGAAAATACATCTTGTATTTCTAGCCCTCAATTAAACGCACCCTATATATATTTAAAAAAACATTACTTCCTTGAAGGACATAAACTTAAAAGGGCATTTCCAACTATTTGGATAAAATGTGTATACTAATAGTTGTACAAGCAAGCAAGATTTTAAGTCATTAATACGCTTACCTTGAGACGACCAGAGGAACCTATACCCTTCAAAGAAAAAAAAAACAATTGTCATAGTCTATCAACCCACAAAATTTACATTTTTTTTATTTAGTAATTATAATAGCATAATCAAACATAAAAAACAAATTAACAAAAACAGATAGAAAAATCAAATGAAAATTAATGAGTGATTTGACATTGAAGCTGAGAAACAAGATGATCAATATTGGTGTCGATATCACTAGTACATAGGCGCAAAGTGTTTTCTAAATTAACATGTAAGCCGAGTACGATGCTTATTTTTATTAATTTTCATGATTGAAAAAAGCTGCTCACATTTGTGTATACTTTTCCTCGGAAAGGTATGTTCTGTAGAATTCGCTTAGTTTCACATCATCAAATTTAGACTTCAAATATGAGTCACACTTACAAGGATTTGTAAAAATATTGAAATTGCTATCCATATTCTTAAAATCGGAAAACCGATCAGTGAATTGCTCTGACAGTAGTTTCAGTTCTTCAGCATAGCGGCCGTATGCAATGTTTTCATGATTGGATAATGTTAAAAAATTGAAACAGTTTTTACTTCTAATTTGTATTTCTCACAAGCTAATTATGTTTTCAAAAGCTTTAAGATAACTGTACAGCCGATTTACCAATTGCCCTTGTTTCCAAGCTTCAAATTCAGCTCGCTTAAGTGTCAGGAATGCCAAATCACAAAGTCATGTTGGATCTCAAATTTGCGGCAATGTTTTCTCTTTCATTTCCATAAAATCGGTTATTTCTTTTCTAAGGTCATGACATCTTTTTAGCATTTTACCTTTGCTTAGCCACCTTATTTCGCAATAGTATGTCACATCATCGTGTTTTGAAGAGAGTTCATCCACAAATGTTTTAAATTGGCGATGGTTAAGACCGCGGGATCTAATGAAATGGATATTAATTACTACCACATTCATAACGTTATTCAGTCGTAGGGCACGAGTTTTGTTGGTGAATAATGCAATGTAGAATTATTAAATCATATTCTTGTACATTCATAGCGGTGGCTCTTTTCTTCAGAATTCCGATAAAACCTTTTCGTGAACCGACCATTGAAGGCGCACTATCTGTGCACATTCCAACTACTTTACTCAAAAGTACTTTGCCCCTCGGCAAAAACATCTTTTCTAGTAGTATAGCTAACTGGGCTGTGTCAGATAAATCGGTCCTCTCATCCAAAGCGATCGAAAATGCTTGAATCTATCAGTCAATGTTTTTTTGATATCACTAGCCCGTCATATCTATACGTCGAACGACACTACGTTGCGATAAGCTCACTTTCTCAAACTCTTTCTTCTTTTCTGGACAAAAAACCTTTTCTTCAGAAAATGACTTCGATGTTTTCACTATTTTGGAACTAACTATAAAACTAGCTTTAACAACACTGTCTAGATTTGATCTTTGAGAATGGAACATTTGTTGCGGTTTCCCTAAATCGGTAATGAGTTTTTTAATTTTATCATTTCTTAACTGGCACGTAAGTAAATTATATTCAGCGAAATGATGCTTGCTGGAGTAATGCCGCTTCATATTGTATTCTCTAACAGAAATTGTTTCATTGCACAACAAACACATAGGTTTACCACTGTGAATGATAAAAAAAGTATTCATCAGTCCATCCGTTTTGGAATTGACATTCTGTGTCCATTTTCCGCTTTTTTAAAACAGACATCTTGATATTTGCTTACTTGTTCTGGGAATAGATAAATACACTTGTATTGTACATAACATAGTTTTTAATGAGCAGACTCAACATTTCAGAATACGATTCTACAATGTTTAAAGAAAAACGTACTTTATACTTACAAGAGGAATTGTTAAAACAGTTAATATTACAAAACAACATCATTGATAACAAATATTACAACTTTTAAAAGAAAATTAAAACCTCTATTATAAACATTCATTTGCTTAGGTAGAACCAAAGACCGAGTACACTCTTCATAAACAGTTCATCAGGCAGTTCAAAACGATGTTCAAAAATAGATATACCATTATTTTGCACAATTTTGCACGCAATAAATAAAATGTTGCACACCCACCCAAGAGAAACTAAAGCACTTTTATAAACGGGAGGCAAACTTGACCGTCCTCCCCCGTCCTTCGAAATATCTAAATGTTTTTATGTCAATCGGTTCACCTAATTTTGCACACTTATTTTTAAATTTTGCACCCCCTCCTAGAAAAAGTTATGGGGTGTCGAAAATGTGCTCCCCCCCCGTCTCTCAAGGAATTGAAAAACTATGCTACTCAATTCACTTAATTTTGCCCATTCTTTTGGAGAAAGTTATAGAGTGTCAAAATTTTGAATTTCCCCCCGTCTGTCACGAAATTGTAAGACTTTTATGCTACTCCATTCATCTAATTTTGCACACTTTTCTAGAGGAAGTTATGAAGTGTCGAAAATTTGCATTAATAAGAAACACAGGATTGTTAATTATAGGTCGGAGGCCTTCACGACGGATCTCAACTACACTACTGGAACTTCCAAGTGCATCAAAGGAAATTTCACTGGAAATTTAAAATGAAATATATTCAATACGCATGACCTTTTTTGAACAGTTTATTCAACCAAAACTCTTACTGTGGAAGATTTCTTTTACTCTTTGTACCTCCAAAATAATCTAGAGCTAGGTATAAAAAACAATATCCAGCGTTTTTTAAATTTTTTCTTCCTTTCTGACATACAGGGTTTTTTAGAAAAATTGATTTTTTAAAAAATGGTCTGCTAAATAAAGCCCACTTATGGCAATCATATTCAGACGGTTGCTATGCTGTCCTGAGGCTGCCCTTATCGGGTAGCATATTATATATGGATATTGGTGAAACAAAAGTCGAAAACCGCAACTCAAGATCTTCATCCGTGTTGAAAATATTTCATTTTGAATTTGCTGTAAACATTTTTTTGGTGCCCTTTGAAGTTCCAGCAGTTTATATTCAAAACACGGCAAAGTCGTCATCCATTTAGGGGTCTTTTAGTTTTCATTTATTGAATCGTTTATTCGAAGTATACTTGCTCTTTGGTAGAACTCACCAACAACGACGCCAAATATTTACCTTGAAGTGGTATTTAATAGCACTGACATAATCTAACATATTAGATGGGATCTTCCCTTTTCATTTCAATTCCTTATTTTAATCTTTCTCATCAATTTAGTCATTCCTCTACCTTTTATAGAGAATCATATGTCTTTGATAATAAAAAAACGAAAACTTTTTTGTATAGGAAAACTGTAGGTGGGTGCCAAAATATACGAAATATTGCCGGTAATTATATTGTCACAAATAAAATGTTTAATTAAGAGTACTATACAATAGGAAAGAAGGCATCCAGGAACAGATTATGTCAAAAGACAATTGTTTAATTCAGAAACAAAAACGTTTGGTAAATTTAGAACAAAACTATGACCGGGGTAAGTAAAATATATGATTGCATTAAAGTCGTATACTATATAAAGAATAATTGCCTTTTTTAGGTAAAAATGGTAGACAATATAGTTAAAAAAATACCTTGAATTATATCTAATATGTACTAACATGAAGCAAATTATTATCAAACTCCTTTTCTCATATACTGCTCAAAAATTTTTTGAACAGTTTTGTACCGTAACATGGAGATACTTTAAATACGGGGTATACTTTGATCCAAACTTCACGGGATACTCGACTCGCAATTGCCCCGCCATCTTCCCTAGTACGACCTCGAAATTGTGTGCACGTGTTTCACTTATTTAAGCTGAGAAACTCCATACCCACAAAGATCAGTGTTTCATTTTGATTAAAATTTTACTTGTATCAAGTTTGTGATGTATTAAACAGTATTTTTCATCCATTCCATGTTTGAGTAACTAGTTTTTTCTGGAAATGATTTTGTTTCACGGGGTAACTTTGATCAAGCTGGGGGTATCATTGATCGCATGATTAATAGTACCCCCAGATTGGAGAAATAAGCAGGGGGAGATCATATAGTTATGCCTCACGTTTCTTTTTTGCCGAAATGCCCCGGGTACAGAAAATACTACTGGGGAGTAGACAATACTTTTTCCCCGAAAAGTTAGAGAAAGCACTGCACGCAGTGAGGGAAGGTGTAAGCAAATTTCGAAAAGCTTCAAGACGGTGTGGCATCCCTTTTAGAACGCTTTACAATGAATATATGGGAAAACATATAGGTAGAGCAGGTAACCCAACAGACTGGAGCACCCCCTTAGGTCTCATGGACATAATAATGAGGGCAAAATATTCTTTGGACAGGAAAGACGAAACTGTCAATATATTCAAATCCAAACAATATCCCTGGTATTAATTGGACCCATTGTCTTCTAAACAGACATCAAGTCTCTTTTGTACAAAGATTAGCTACTAACAAAAAAAGCGAGGGAAGCGGTGCATGCTTTCCACGATAATTTAGAAGTCGTTAACAAAGAATTTCCAAGCTCAAACATATTCAACTATGACAAGGAGGAGTTTACAGACCAGGGGTGAAAAATCCAGAAAAGGTTATAATCTACTCCAAAAGCTGCACTACTGTGATGATATGCGGGTCTGCTGATGGCGTTTTATTGCCTCCATATGTGATTTACGTACTGTGTTAAGTCATGTTAGAGCCTTGGCCCCAGGTTCCACCGAACAGCCAGATGAGCAACATTCCAAGATTTGAACCTAAGCTGCTTTCTTTCTCATGGCATATGTTTAGAGGGCCGAACCTCGACGGTTTGAACTCGTGTGCAAAAAGTAATATTGATTTCATCTGTTTGGTTCCGAACTCCATCCATCCCTGCCAACCGCTCGACGTCGGTTTTTTCAGGCCGATGAAGAAAGCTTGGTGTTCTCCACTTTCAGAATGGAAGTTGCAGAATTTAAGACTACCCACGGTTCCCACATTCGCCAAGCTCTTAAAGAAGACTTCGAACTGCATGGATGCTAAGCTTCCACGACAACAATCTGATATGTTTATAAAATCAGCGATCAGACGAAACTTGATTAAGTCATTTGGTGCTTCTGGTATTCACCCGTTGGGTCGCGAATAAGTTTTAAAAATTTTTAAATCGTAAGCTGAGAAGAATGACACGCAGCCTGGATATAGCTCCACCATATCAGTCATTAATAAGGGGTGGATAACGATTAGGATAGCGAAGACGACATCAATTTATTAGAGCTCCAATAACAGATGCATAGATGAAACTCATCCAGAGATTGTTGTCACCGGCATGAAATCATTGGGATAAATAAAACACAATTTAAACTTCTAGCCGATGATGTTTCTGTGGTTAGAAGTGAAGACATTATTGGAATTCAAGCCACTGCCACAGATAAGTTTGACAAAAATATGAACGAGTATTAGTTTCTTTCTCTTTATATTTATTGAGTCAATTTTTGTTTCCTTTATAAATGACTAAATATCCAAGATGTATTTGGTTCCTATTATTACAAGCCATATTATCTTACTCTAATTGTGTTATGATTTAACTCTTCTTTGAATAGGTACATTTTTCTATAATAAAATGATGTTTTCCTCTGATCAATGTTGCCCCATTTTATATATTCGCTATTTAAATGGGTTTACTTTTACACTGTAAAAAATAAATTCATGATCAATGTATCCCCAAAATCAGTATATCGTTCTATTTTTCAGGATATGTTAGTAAGGTAAAACCGATATATTGTGTTTTTTCTTACCAAAGGAAAATAGATGAATTCCGAAATTTAAAAAAAAATGGTTAAAGTATCCCCATGTTACAGTACTCTATATTAAACGTTTTAAGCAATAATAATACAACTGCAGATAAACACAATATGCAGCAAGATTTTGTAAACATAGACGCAATAAGTTGGCTATTGATAAATTTTTAACTTAACTTAAAATGAAGCTTTGAGTAGGGATGGGCATTTTATCGGTATCTCGATAGTTAGGTCATCGATATATCGAATATGTGATAGTTATCCGGAAAGTGCTCTTCGATATATTCGTCTGCCAAAACCAACTTTGTCGTAAATATTTGATTGGTAGCAATAAACTATCAATAGATAGCAATACCCATCGATATCTGAATTGTATCGACTAGTTTTTACCTATCAATAGGCAATATGTAAAAATCTATTATCGCCCATCCCTACTTTTGAATAAGCCTCTTTTTCCTGTTTTATAAAAATGATCTCACATGTAGTTAAAAAAAAAACATTTTACAGCTTAAGGACTAGAATAAAATATAAAAAAATACAAATAAAAAGAGGTGAAAGCAAAATGTATATAGCTATTCTCAAAGCTATAACATAGAATAACAAAGGGTGCCATAGTCATGTAGTACCGTTTATTATATATAAGTCAAGGTACGGAACCTATGGTTAAAATTGTCATATAGAGTCTCGAAGATCTCTGTATCAAATTTGGCAATCTGCTGAACCGCAAATTTAATAAGATTTTATTCTCCCTGAAAGACTATAATAATTAAAGTTTTTTTGGTCTGATTGGTATAATCCCTTTCCAAATATGTTCCCCATTCGGGCGTTAAGAAAAATATTCTGATTTTCTCATTCTCATTGGTACGTTAAGAGGTTTTTATAATTTATTATCAATATAACGTTTTCTGGTACAGTATATTAGGGATATTCTGTTACATGTGTATCGGTATCGGGATAGCGCCAGGTTAGTTCTTCTACGTTACTACGTTCTACCTACGCTGACCTCCCGCCTAAAAGTTATTTTTATAATTCTTAGTAAAATTATATATTTTCCATTTCTTGTTTCAGTTTGGGTTAGTTAGGCAATTAAAGTAGGTCAGAAGCGACACAAACTGACTAATTAAAATATAAAGTAAACTTTTGTAGTTCCATAATAATTATTTAAACATAGTATTTAACGTAGATTCGCAAAAAACGAACACTGAGAAATATATTGTGTCTATTTACAGACTTAATGCTCGAAACGGGAAATTTTCTAGATGCGCACGAAACGGGAACGCCTGAAACGTGCATACTTCTTTTGATTGTGATAGTCAAATATTAATATATTTTCGGTAAGTAAAGAATACTCAGATCGGGCATAATTCGTTTGATTATGATAGTCAAATATTAATACATTTTTGGTGTAAATTATTTTTGTCATTCCTTTAAAATATTTATTTAAAGAGATATAGAGACTTATAAAAATTCCATAGCTTCTACTTTTTTAAAAACCATGGCAAAGATAGACTATGGCCAACGTAGAGTGGATGGAAAAGGAATCGCAAATGTGCTCATTTACCAATGTGTGTTCGCCTACGTTCGCCGTGTTGTCTGGATTCAGCTTAAGCTAGAGTGACGACTTATTTGCTACATAATTGTTTAATTCAATTTTCATGGCAGGATTGAGAGCATCAAAGACCTAGGGACTGTCCTCGGAGGCCCTAGAAATATATTGAAATTTATTTCACGTAATGATGTTAATAATACGCTGTTTAAAATGTTTTTATAGCCATATCAAGTTATTATTTTTCAGCAGCGAATACGAATTTACTTCAGGTACTAGCTAACTTTGTTTATTCTTTATTTTACAGCGACTGAATTTTTTTCCTTACACTAACTACAACAAACGCGTGAAATTTGGTGAAGAAATCAGAGAAAATAATATCCAAATTGAAAAAACCAAATTACAGTTAATCATGTATATTTTTTCAAGTATAAAAAAATTGTATACAGGGTGTACTAAAAATATGTGAGTTTTTAAAACCTTATACATTATTGAATATTCAAAAACTTGACAAAATTTTCCATATGTTCCATATAACATAATATATATCTCTCTCACGTTTTTGAATTATTATCCTTTGAACATTTTATTTGCGATTATTAGTGCTCGTAATCGGATGAATCTAGATAGCCATGTAAATTACTTTATATTGACTTTTCATATTACATAACAGATAATATTAACATATAGTTTATTTTCCCTAGTGTTTAGTCATTAAAATATCCTATTTAAGAATAGCGTAAGATATATATGACATATTTATTCAAAATAATTACAATAAAGCAAAACAAACATAAAATGAACATCACATAATATATTCAGATCAAATAGCAATATGAACCTAAAACACATGTATGTAAAAGAATATATATACTTATGTAACAATTTAAATTAAACTTAAGTATAACATTTCTAAACACAAGAGTAACTACACAAATATTTTTATTATTATAAGCGAATGTTTCTACTCGTTTTTACGGTATTATTAAAAACATGGGAGAGTATTGCAGGATTAGGACAGGCAGAGAACACTACTGTTGCTTTACTTTACCAACGTTTCGGGACCCATTGACACTTTTATAAAGGCAGAGAATCCCGAAGCCTTTAATTCTTAAGTTTTATTTCCTTGTTATGGAAGTAATATGTATATAAGTTAATAAAAAACATGAGACCTAAAGACTTCGGGACATAAAACTTAAAGTGTTCTTGCCCTTGAAAAAGTGACAAATGGTCATAAAACGTTAGGAAAATAATGCAATTTGCCTGGCCTAATCCCTCGATAGATACTCTTCCTTATTATTAAATAGAGGGCGCAGAGGTAGAAACTAAACTATTATTAAAAACAAATCTGACTAAAACCTACAAACGGATAAATAATTGGTTACTATCTTTTATTGTAATAGATTTTCCTCGAGATTTCCTACATGTTCTCCATTTTGCTCTATAAATTTTCTATATATGTTTTTTGTCTTCCAATCGCTGTTAAAATGACTTCAGGATATTACTCATTTAAAATGTTTATTGCGTCTCTAATAATCTCCCTTATTCTTTTTACAATAACTCTAATTCAGTATTTGATTTATCACTTAAAAATCCCTAGGAAAAGTTTTCCATAATTGAAATACCGGCCACCGGATAGTACCAAATCTTCTCAATTAAAAACATAGTAACAGCATTGTTGTTGCCAGGTTAATACGTCGTGTGTTGACCTAAAATTTTATTATTAATTATACCACAGCAAACCTGAACTGATCTTCACTTTAAATATTTTATTTCGAGAAAGTCTTTTGGATTTTTGGTGGCCCAACAATTACAATTTCTTTCTATTGAAAGTGCCTGCAGTGGAAGAATAAAAATTATTTATTAAAATTTTAATTTTAACAACATTTAAAAATAGCTTTTTTTTAACCTTTTTAAGGTTTACTATTGCATTAAACAAAAATGTGCCTTGAAAATATAAAATTATATTTGAGTCTTAGTATTTTTCTTCTTTTCCTTATTTTCACTTCTATTTATAAGCCTTTTCTTCCTTTCAAAGCTAGTCCTGTTGTGAGACAAGTAGGTATATTTTTAAATGTGTTTTTGCTTGGTATTGTTCTTTGGCGTTCATATATTCTCCTATATTCTCTTTGAGTTTGAACTTTATTGTAATTATTTTAAATAAATATCAAATAGTATGTAAACTCACTAGTGGAAACTAAAAATATATTAAATGTGACACTTTATATGTGAAGTGATTATATTATAAGTGAAAAAAGCAATTTAGAAGACTACCTGATTTATCAGATTACAAGGGCTGAGAAAGACGGTAATTTAAAAACGCATAGAGAATCTTGACCAGTTTTTGAATATTCAATAACATATAGGATGTTTCATTTAAAAAAAAGTGTTTTTTTTCTCACATGTTTTACACCCTGTATAAAATATTTATATACCTAAAAAATATACATGATTAGCTATAATTTGGTGAAAATAGTTCTTAAAAAATTTAAAAAAGTTACGAGGAGGTCAATTTGTAATTAATAACCCTGTACATTTTTGTTCTATTTTTTTAATACTGAAGAAAAATATATAGGAATTTATGTACGGCTCAGTCAAATGATAATGCTGCTAGTACAGTTGGACTATATCTCTGCTTGCCGGTATAGCAGCGACATAAAAGCTGTCTGGTATTGATCAATTTTTTGGAATTTTGAAATATATACATTTTTCTTCATTCATTGCAAGCTAAGTTTTTTGTGACAGATAATTTTATATATCTGACAAATAAAAATACTTTAATGACACTCATAATGGCATTAACGACAATTATTTGGGCTGTCAAAGTCGAGAAATATATAATGAATAAAGCAGAAATATGAAGTACAATAATTATAAGATTTAAGAGATAAGATATTTATTATCCCGTAGGCGCAATGCTTACTGTGTCTAGTGGATATTCCGGATCGGTCTTTTTATTATTTCCCTCATCTACCGAAACTACTCTATGATTTTCATCTGGTTTTTAGACAAAATCAGTTCTCCAATGTATGTTAAAAATTGTACTGGTATGTTCATAATAAGGGGGCTGTATACTTTATTATGAACGATGGTTTTGAACCCCCCTCCTCCACCCCCGATAATTTTGACGATAAGAAAAACTTTTTTATATATACTTTCATGAAAAAAAGGTATTTTACATAAATCTTTCGTTTTTCTTGAAATTCAAAAAATTCTTATTCTTCTCAATTTATTTTTTTTAACACCCTTCAAAAATCAAAAGGAGTCAAAAATGGTAAAATGTAAAGTCCTTTTATTTTTAAGGATACATGAAAACGTAATAAAGAAAAGCAGTGTAGAATTAAATCTTATCAAGTTATAAACCAGTAGTCAAAAATTAAAATTTTATTGAACGCCACGATTTTTTTTTAATTTGTGGGTTTATTAAAAAATAAGTGGCTTCTCATAAAACTGTTTGCTTTTTCAGAATCTCACTGGTTTTCTTGCAGTGCCGAAAACACTAAAGTATACAGTTCGTTAATTAAATAGTATTTAGAAAAGGTCTCATTTCTATGTAGGTACAAATTCGTATTCTGCAAGCCATTTTAATTCTAAACAACTTTTCCTTATTACTTTTTCATGTATCTTGAAAAATAAAAGTAAACTTTAATATTCACTGTTTTTAACACTTTTTTATTTTCATAAAGCTTTTTATATTAAATTTAGATAATGAGTATGGTTTGGAGAGTATCAAGAAATCCAAAGTTTCTATAAGGAGTGATCATTTTTCGAAACGAACTATGTTTCGTGTTCTTCTCACGATACTCTCTGAGCAGATTTTCTTTTAAATACTTGCTTTTTGCTATTTCATAACCATGAAACTGAATGAATGTCCTAGGACCACAAACAACCTTGACGCATGACTTTACTTGACTTATTAATATTGTTAACAACCCATCCAAACAAATCTCCACACGTAATTTGTCATTGAAAAAGGTATATTGAAAATTTTCAACAGAAAATCTTTGGTCTTTCATTTAAAATAGTATTTATTTATGTGTACGAAAATTGAGTTGCCAGAAATATAACCAAATCAACCTTCCGGGTTTTGGGATACCTTATAGCCAAGAGGATGAATTAAATTTACTTATTTGCCATTCAGCAGTTGCTAGATACGAGGAGTATTACTGTACAAGATTTCGCTTGGTCCATTTTTCATAAAGTTCACTTACTAAATAATGTACAGGTTGATCGTGTTAATGTATTGTACACAAATGATACATTGGACGAGAATAGCACTGAGTGAACCTGACACCTCCATAGCATGTCACCAGGACTGTAAGATGTTCGCTTGGTCATCTTTAAGATAGGAAATCACGACTATACCGTCTTCATAATGGCTTAGTAGATGGTGCGTGGATGGATGGTCTCAGTGATGGACCGCATCGAAGATCTCTGAGTCGGGACTACCGTAGCCGCTGCTCCCGTCGTCCCTAAGGCCGCTGCTAGTGGGCGGCCGCAGTCGCTCGTCCATACTCTTCTCGCTGTAACAGGGAGGAATACTTAACGGTGTGGGACAAGTTGGTGGAGGGCGGCCTTTGGTCGTCGGCCTCAAGATCATTGGGGAGTCAGTCGGCGGCTGCAATGACGAGTAAGATATGTTTAGTTTTTGCGGCCACTACTGACGTACTGAGTATACCAGAATTATATCAGTTTTTTTTATACAGAATGGTCAACCGGAAACGAATAAGAACCTTTTATGATACGATATGATATTTTATAAAAAAGGCTCGGTTACGTAAATTTGTATTCTGGAAAAAAATATTTTGTTATATATTTTTAACCCGTGATTTTCACATACTTCGGGAATAAATGTTTAAGTGAAATGAAATATAATTTTAATGGTTAGTAAATTATCTTTTGAAGGGTACCCAACATTTTGCATTTCGGTCAATAGTTTTCATCCTTAAATTTACTGCACGGTAATTCATTATCTTTATTGTCAATCTGGTTTTAAGACTAAAAATTTAGGGAAGACATTAAATTGAGCTATTCGAATAGCACACCTCCAACCCCCAATGCTAGGAAGGGTTTATCACCTCAAATTTTCGTGTAGCACATCATATTAAAATTTAAACAAAATTTTTGATGCAATAGAAGTTGGGAAATTGCATACAAAATTGGTACTTACGTGTTACATTATTACATGTTGGAAATGCTGTTTACCAGTTTTCTTGCAAAAAGTTACATTTTGAAAATGTTTGAGCACTTTTAAAGAAAAATCCAGAGGAAAGAATTCTGAGGAGCGTAGTGGCCATTTCAATCATCTATGTACGTTTAGTCTAAAGACTGACAAATCAGTGCATAGTGTAGAGGGACATCGTGTTGTTATAATATTACATTATTTTTGATATACCATTCCCAGTAATCTCAGTTATTCATTAAAAACAAATAAAACCATAGTGGCAATAAAAATTATAAAATGAAATACCTTGTATCAAATTCATTAGAACACATATTGCGGGTTCGAGATTTTTTTTTAAAAAGTAAGATAAAGCATCCAATAAAAAGGGTTTCAAAAACATTAACATATATACGGCTCAGTGACGTTTTTCACCGGAACTGTGTCGGCACTGACACGTCACGAATATGTTTAAATCAACAATTAAAGAGGATTCCAAGTGTTCATTTCATCTTATTTGGAAATTAAAAAATTTAGTTTTTGCGGCAGATATATTTGACAACTCTGGTTCTAACCAAGTGCCCACATATCCCAACATAGACGAGAAAAATCGTGGAATGAGGAGCAAATAACATCGCCCAGTTTAAGATTCAACGCCACTGACTAAATTATATCAATAGGCTACAAACTATCCACCAAAAGTCAGATCATTTTCAACAGAAATTTCGCTATCATAACCATCTGCAAGCAAATAGATCCCTATAGCAGAATTATTTTGGATATACAGTGACGTAAAGACATCACAAAAAGAACGTATTTCTTTTCTGTTAACGATTAATATACCAAGTTATTTAACAAAGGCACACACTAAAGCGTTCTCAGCAGCAATCACGGTGGCGATCCTATGCTGTCATTTGGCCGCCGTGGGCCCAAATTCAAAACTAGGTTGCAAAAAGTCACTTCACAAAACCTAATTTTTAATATTACTACTTTTTTAAAAACATATAGAAATAGAAGAAATCATATTTTTTTACATAAGATTCCACAGGGTATTCTTTCAGAAACACGCAAAGTTACATAACAAAAATATTTACTGCAATCTATTAAATTTATTAAAAAAGCAGCGTCACTTGCGCATTTCTTTTTGGTCAAGCGGTCCATGGATAAATCAAAACAAACGTACATAACAGATAAAGGGTTAAGTGCTCTTTGAACCTTGTGTGTCAAATTAGCGTTTGCAATTAGTTTGTTGTGATTTTTTGGTGTCTGAAGTAATTTTGTATCGGTAAGTACCAATAAGAATTAGTTTTATGTTTGTGCGGGCTATAAATACAAAAGGGCCAACGAGTGCCAACATAAAACAAGAATTTTTTGATAAATTAAAACATGTTCTTTTTAAATTCTATATTGAAAAAAATCGCAAAAAATCGCAAAATTTGCCCTGAGGGAAAATGTAAGGGACTTAAAAATTTCCGGTATGCAATAAAATTTATTCAATAATTTTTTAACTAAAAAAATTATTAAATTAGGACTTAAAATTTAATGGCGGTATCTTTTGCATTTGCATTTGCACCCCGCTTGGTATTATAAGGGTTAATTTAAAACAAAAATAAAAAAAACTTAGATTTTGTTAAAAAAAAAATATGGAGAGATCCCGCAGTTCCCCGCGTTTTTATGCGTTATTATTATTTGAAACCCGTTAAATATGTATGTACAAAAATATTTTGCTTAGTCAAGTTTGTATAGGTGATTTAAAGCTAGGCTTTAAAGAGTTATTTCTCTTTTAGATAAAAATGTACAATTTATCAAAACAAACATTGTTTGAAATGTGTTTTAGTTGTCCCGGTGAAAATCGCAGGTAAGAAATCTATAAATTGGTTCTTAACCATCTTGGAATTGTAACTGATACTAATTCGTTGGAGACACGTGCTCTTTGGAAATCAATTATAAAAGATTTTAATAATAAAGTAAACGCAAGATGGATGAGAGCAGGAAAAAGGAAGGATCGCTTTTTGGAGAAGTACGGCGATTGGTTGGACAATTCTCTATGCTTTGACGTTGTACCACCTCTTGTTAAAGAAAAGGCGGATAACCGATTGGGAAGACCAAGTAAATCTTTTGGGGAGGTTCTTCATAGGACAAAAAAACAAAAAATTCAACATCTTCTTGCTAGTAAGACTGAGGAAATAACTTTCGCTGCAGAAGTCGCTTTAAGGAGAGATGGAAAAAGAGACGCAGCTAGCATAGTTAAAGAAATATGTGTTGCATCTCCGGGTACCTCCACAAAAATAAAACAATTATCTATAAGAGAAAAAAGTAGTGTTAAACAAAAGACCTACTTAAAAGAAGAAGCACTAGCACTTTTTATAGACTGTCGCCTAACCAAACAAAGTTACATAACTTTGCGAAAAAGTGCTCTTGAAGCAGGCCATGTTTTGTATCCATCCTACAAAGAAATTCAGAAGGCAAAAACAGAATGTGGCCCTTCTAATGAATCAATTTTTGTAGATGAAATAAAAGCGTCGATTAACCTACAGTGCATACTTAATCATACGGTGCAACGTTTATTACAAGTACAAGAATTAGTACTTAAACAATATGCTTCGTCAATGCATTTAGAAACTTTTGATTGTATTTTAACAAGTAAGTATGGGTGTGATGGAAGTTCTGGGCACAGCAGGTACAAACAAAAGTTTCAAGGCCCAGAAGCTGATGACGAATATTTATTTGTATTTTCCTTGGTGCCAATTAGGCTTCAGCCTATAGACAATAATAAAATTTATTTATGGCAAAATGATCGCCCGTCTTCTACAAAACTTTGTCGGCCAATTAAATTTATAATTTCTAAGGAAACAACTGAAATGGTTAAACAAGAATACGATGAGTTAGAAAAACAAAGATTAAAATTACTCCCAACCACTTTTTTTATTGAAAATATTCAGATAAATATTCATCATCAGCTTCATCTAACAATGGTAGACGGAAAACTGTGTAACATACTGACAGACACTAAATCTTCGCAGACGTGTTATATCTGTGGTGCAACGCCAAAATTAATGAATAATAAACTGGATCTCAAGCATGCAAAAAAGGAAAATTATGGGTTTGGTTTATCTACATTACATGCCCGAATAAGAGCATTCGAATGTTTGCTTCATATTGGCTACAAATTAAAAACGAAACAGTGGCAAGTTAGAGAAAAAGAACAACAAGAAGAAATAAAAATAAGAAAATTAGAAATACAAAAACGATTTAAGAGCGAAATGGGATTAGATGTAGATAAACCAAAACCAGGGTTTGGGTCCAGCAATGACGGCAACACTGCTAGAGCTTTTTTTAGTAATCCTGAAAAAAGTTCAGAGATAACGGGGGTTAATGAAATATTAATAGAAAAGTTTGCTGTAATATTAGACGCTGTTTGTTCCAGATACCACATAAACCTCACAGAATTTGAAAAGTACTGCCAACAAACTGCAGATGTATACATAGGTCTTTATTCGTGGTACTATATGCCCGTTACAGTTCACAAACTGCTATTTCATTCAACAGAAATTATAAAAAATTGCATCGTACCAATAGGGCAACTCTCTGAGGAGGCCCAGGAAGCACGACACAAAGAGTGTCGGCGATATCGCGAACACAACACCCAAAAAAAATCGCGCAGTGCCACGAATAAAGACTTATTGCGAATGCTTTTAGTGTCGTCAGATCCTGTTGTATCCAGTTACCGTCAAAAATATGTTAAACCAAATAAATCATTATCTCATAAAGTCTTGGCTTTACTAAAATGCCCAGAACTTCCTTCAAATGTTAGTGAGAATATTGAGTCTGAAACTGAGAGTGAGTGATCTGCCAGCGATTAATTTATTAGGTTAATGTTTAAAAAAGTTTATACAATTACATATATATATATATATATATATATATATATATATATATATATATATTTGAATTCAGAAGAGATGACGATTTTATCACAGTAATGACATCAGTTAATTCTATAAATATGCGCTGGGTTCCACTGTTTGGTTGACCTAATCGGTATCTATCCTGAATTGGACATTATGTTTACTTTACACTAAATTAAAAATAAAAACATAAGTCAGTGATGCAAATTTCATAAAGTTTTGTATAGTAGTTTAGATTTTTAGATAGAGTAGTCGGCTAGACATCCTATTTTTATAATTTTATTGTACTCCTGCTGTGTTACGAATAAAATAAAGGACATTTTGTTATTAATGATATGTATGTATAATTCACCTTGCAACGTAATAAAAGAGAAATTAATAATTTTGCCTTCTTAAGACTTTAATTTAATATGTAGAGTATTGTAAAGGCACTTTTAAAATAATATATTAAGAGAATATACTATTTTTCCCAATAAAAACAATAAATATTAAAAAAGTTTAGTAAATTAAACTTACAAATTATTTAAACTTTATTGCTACCTAGTTTTGAATTTGGGCCCACAGTGGCGCCACGGTGGTAGTGATCGCGTCCAAGATCGTGTTGGTATGTGGCTGCCATTAAGAAGACAAATGTTAATTTTAATAACTTTACAGTTCAACAAGCTATGCAGACATTTAACAAAAACTATATATGATTATATAATTAAATAAAGAAAAGAAAAAAAGTATGAAATGTGATTTGTTCATTAAAAAAAGTACAAAATATCTTTTTATTCTAAAATTTTATATTAAGCTTTTTTATAATAACAAAGCCAAAACTTTTCTGGGCTAAAAAAAAGGTAAAAAATGCCTTTTTAACAACATTTTAAAAGGCAAAGAGCCTATTATTCTAATTATCCTTTTTTAGCTAAAAAAACAATAATAAGCTGCATGAATTTCTTGAACATTGAAAATGCGTTCGAAAAAAAGTTTACGCAACGAAACTAAGTTCAAGATGGATATTTAATTTAAGTAAAGTCAGAAAAGACGTCGTCGCTCTCATCTTCGTTATCCAAATCGGTCACTATGACGGGGTTTATATCTGAAGCATCGCATACTCTGACTACTTCCCAAGTTTCTAGAATCTCTTTTTGGGTGGGCCGAATGTAGTTCTGCCAATAATCAGCGCTTACTTCGCCAAGAACCTTTTCCCAAGTTGCCAAAACACAAATATATTGGTCATAATTTCTTTTGCACTCTGTATTAACAATGGTTTGGTGGGAGGCGGAGAACCAAATAACCAAAAGATTTTACATATTCGTCAAGACATTTTTCCAGATTTGGTCCCTCATTGCTGCCTTTAGAAAGGCAATATTGTTTTCGGAAAGCCATAAAATTAATATTTTTTTGGTCCAGGATTTTCAGGGTATGGCTAGAGTGGTAGCTTGCGTTGTCCATGATAATTAATGATTTGGGCCGCAAATTACGAGCAAGTTAATACTTAAACCATTTTTCGAAATTTTGACGGTTCATACTATCGTGGTAGTCCGTACTTTTTGTCCCGCTTTTAAAAACTAATCAAGCAAAAGAAAAAAATCTGTTTTTTTATATATAATTTAGAAGTTTTTTTTTATAACAAAGTTTGATATTAACAATATCTCAACAGTATTTAAAAGATAAATAATATAGGATTTTAACAAAGTAATTATTTTTCTTAAATATCAAAAAATAAACATTTTTACCTTATGGCGGCCAAAAACGGTTGGCTTTTAACCCAAATCCTGGTCGTGTTTATCAATTAAATTACACTATCTTTGAAAATTTATAATCCTGATTATTGCGGGGATGTGAAAAAGTTATTTTAATCCCCAAAAAAATGAATATAAAAAAAATTTATGGTGTAAAATTTACTGATTTTTAGCTATTTTCGACAGCTTATAACATTTTTGTTTTTTGATATTTAATAAAATTAATCACTTTCCCACACTCTCATATTATT
This sequence comes from Kuschelorhynchus macadamiae, assembly GCA_030620095.1. Taxonomy (NCBI): domain Eukaryota; kingdom Metazoa; phylum Arthropoda; class Insecta; order Coleoptera; family Curculionidae; genus Kuschelorhynchus; species Kuschelorhynchus macadamiae. Next base: position 460,099 of record JAUTXW010000834.1, read on the forward strand.
TATCTTTGAAATACGGTTAAAAAGTTGTCTATAATAAACTTAGTTTTTTTTATGATTTGGTTAAAAAGATCACCTTAAATTAGCAAAAATATTAAGCCCACCGATGCTCTTAATGCAAATACACAAGAAAACTAAATTAGACAAAAAAAAGATATAGTCAAAATGCTCCATAAACTTACTTTCACCGCTTTTTGAAGAGATAAATCCACGAGATACTTGCGGTTATTACTTCTCTTCCATCGAAAGCCAGTTTCTCTTACCCATTTTCGCAGAAAACTAATAGATCAGTTGAAATGATTGGACATATCATAATTTAGTTTCTGATGGAGAGACTTTATGGGAATGTTCTTTTTGGACACACACGCATACATGCGATAAATGGTATCCCGGATCTTGCTTCTTAAGTAGTCCGTTAATTTGATATGCTCTTTATTCTATTGATCTTTTGACCGATTTTAGTCTATTTTTTCTTCAATTAAATATCAATCTTGAACTTACTTTGGATGCGGAAGCTGTTCTTTTCACCACATTTTGAAAGTCCAAGGCAATTCCTGCAGCTAGTTGTTTTTTTTTTGTACCTAATATGTTAAGAATAATAAGCTGGCTTTGCCCACTTAGATGAACTATTTTAACGTTTCGAAATGTCACACTTAAGGATTTGTCAATGTGTCTGTCTGACCTAGGGATGGCCAGGATCGATTCGATTATGAATTGAATCGATCCTTTTCAACCGATGCATCGGAGGAATCGAATCGATTTTAGAATTACAAATCGATTCGACTAATCGATTCTTTTACCCAAAAAATCGATTGGATAAATAATACGTCCACTTAACCATAATACCATAAAACTTTTAACACAGTAATAGTTTATTAAACTTTTTATACTGCAACCTAAAAAAATAGTTCCGGTTTATTGCCTTCGGAATTCGGTGTAAACGCACCACAAATATTTACGTTATGTCGTGGTTTACCTTACGCGTACGAGATGGCAGTGTCCGCGCCACGCGCCGATCCGGGGAATCACTCGTTCTAGTGAAAATTGGAAACATTTAATTATTCTTTTTGGCGGTTCGCATGTTTTCAATGTTGATGCATTTATTTATTTCTTAGGCGGTTTTAGAGAGTTTGTGACCAATATACAATATACCTTGTGAGCTCGAGATATTGTTAATTGTATCTGATCAGTATAATATGCCTCCAAAAAGAAGTAGTGTTTGGAAACATTTTTTGTGTGATGACGGTGACAATAATAAATCTGCTCGTTGCAGACATTGTAATACCACAGTAAATATTCAAGCAATACAACAAATCTTATGAATCATCTAAAGCGAAAACATGGAATAAAAATAGCTACAGCTTTGGAGACAACATCAGTTCTGTAAGTTAATGCACATTTATTATAAATTTACAAATCAAACTGATTATTTGTTATTTATTTTTGTTTAGATCTGACCGTGGCTCTAACTGTGGTTCAGGCAGTTTAAAAGAAACAGTCATAGACATAGATGCAATGCCATCGACATCTAAAGTGCAAACAATTAAAACTTTTTTTCCCAACCCGGAATCTAGTGGTAAAAATAGCAGCAGTACATTAGAGACTATTCCAAGAAAACAATCAGTGGAAGAGGAGGTAACTTCAGTTCAAGGTTCGTCATCATCTTTTTTAGACCTAGATATAGGTGCGCCAAAAAAAAATTAAAACTTTTACCAATTAATGAAGCTTTTTGTAGAATTAAGTATTTTGAACAGGGAGGGCAAAAGCACAATAATATAACCGATGGATTATTGTACATGATCGCAAAAGATGCATTACCTTTTTCTACTGTTGAAAAAAAGAGGGCTTTAGATACTTTTTTAAAAACAACACAGCCTCTATACAAAATACCTTCTAGACAAACTATAACGAGATTAATGGACAAAAAATATGAAGACTTAAGCTACATTACTAAAAATATGTTTAAAAATGTACCTGGTTTTGAATTGACTACCGACATTTGGACTGAAACCCAAACCACTATAAGTTATTTAGGTCTAACAGCACATTTTTTAAATTTGTCTGAATATGAACTTAAGTCGATAGTTATTGGTGTTTTTCAACTGTTTGAAAGTCACACTGCCTCTTATGTTCAAGAAAATATTTTGAGAGATTATTTGTAGAGATTGGAATATCGAACTAAACAAAGTAAATGTAGTGGTAACTGACAACGGTAGTAATATCGTTAAAACTGTAACTGACATTTTTGGCAAAGAAAAACACTTATCTTGCTTTGTCCACACTTTAAATCTGATTCCAACTAAAGCTATAGATCTCTCAGGTGACATAATCAAGCAAGTCATTAAAAAAATAAAAAGCGTTGTTACGTTTACAAAGCAATCAGTATCAGCTTCAGACGAACTTAGACGGATACAGGTTACTCAAGGAAGATTAGAAAATTGCACCCTAAAACTTATTCAAGTAGTATCAACGCGATGGAATTCGACATTTCATATGATAGATCGTTTCATTTTGCTTAGCGAAACAGTCAGTAGCATGTTATTAAAATTTCCAAATTCGCCGCCAATGCTTTCAGCGTATGAGCTAGAAATTGCCAAACAAATGACAAAATTATTAAAACCATTAGAGGCCGTAACTGTTGAGTTATGTGGAAGTAATTATATTACATGCAGTAATGTTATCTCGATAACAAACTATAGAATCAAAGCTATAAATAATTATAACCCAACCATGGAACCTGTAATCGAATTAAAAAAAATTATTGTAGAACAAACAGAAAAAAGATTCAGAAACGTAGAACTTTTAAAGTTGTGTGCAGTTTCAACTATTCTAGACCCCAGATATAAAAACATTCATTTTAACAACCCACTGGCTTTTAGCTCAAGTTTGAAATGTATTTCTTCAACAGTAAAAGCAGTTACTATTGAGGAAGAAAAATCAGATGACATTAACTTAGAAACCATCAGTACTGAAAATAAAACCTCAGCAGATACTGAAAGTTTATGGTCATACCATGACTCGTTGGTATCAACTGAAAGTTCTAAATCCTCAATTGCAACTGCTGATGAGTTGCCTGTGGAATTTAAACATTATTTGCAGCATCCTGTTGTAAAAAGAATAGAAAATCCACTTAATTTTTGGAAAAATGTGCAATGTGTATATTCTAATTTATCAAAGTTAGCATTTAAATATTTACCATGTGTTGCTACATCGGTACCATCCGAAAGGTTATTTTCCCAGGCAGGCCATTATTTAACACAGGATAGAAATAGGTTAAAGCCTAACCGACTTTCTAGCCAACTATTCTTGAGATCTCTTAGCCTTGAAGAGTGGCTAGATCAAGAATGAATTAATTATTGGTTGAGTTTGGTTTATTATTATTATTATCTGTTTTGTTAGTTAGCACTATTTTTATTTATAACTATTTATGTTAATTACGTACATTTATTATAGTAAAACCTTTTAAGAGTAATAAACCTATTTTATTTATTGCCACACCTCAATTGATCAAGCCAGGACATAGGTTCAATATTTTTCGAATCGATTCGATTTTTTCCACGAATCGATTCAAATTACCCGATTATTGCATAGAATCGATTTCTTTTTAGCTAATCGAATCGATTCAACTGAATCGATTCATTATAGAATTTTGGCCATCCCTAGTCTGACCACGAAGCTATTATCCATAAAGAAAGGCAAAGAAAACAAAAAATATAGATATGGTAGAATAAACTCAATCAACAAGTTTTACTGTTCTGTTGCGGTTACCTAACTTCTGGTCCGAAACCATCCATATCAATACCATACCAATTTTCAAAAAATAAAATAAACATTTTCAGATATAAAGTTTTTATTCTTTATTTTCGTCAGGCTTGGATGGCGTATCAGTCAAAATACTGGAAAATGTTCCTGATTGCATTCTACAGATACTGGTGCATATTATAAACCAATCATTTCATTTAGGTGTATTTTCAGACTGTTTGAAAACGGCTCTGGTGATACTTATTTACAAAGGCGAAGATACAGGAGATCTGTCCAATTTTGGCCCAATTTCCTTGTTGTCTACGCTTTCAAAAGTGATAGAAACACTTGTGAAGATACGAATAATGGAGCATCTTTCTTCTTCTTGGAGAATGTTTACTTAAGACTTAACTATGGCGATTCTGCGGCAGCCGTGTTCTGTGGTTTTTCAAAAGCATTCGATTGTGTGGATCATAAAACGCTCCTGCTGAAGTTGGAACGATACGGTTTTCGAGGAAGCACCTTTGCCTGGTTTGGGAGTTATATCTCTGAAAGCCTGTTGAATGCAATGGTTAACGTTCGGAGATTGGAGCTACTTCGAGGGCTGTTCCACACGGATCAGTATAAGGTTCGATTCTGTTCTTGATTTATGTAAACGATTTAGCCTCTCTGAATATTAAAGGTACATTTCCAATTTTTGCTGATGATACCACAATTCTGTGGCATGAAAATGTGTGTAATGAGTTGCACGATACAGTTTCGCATGACATTGACTATTTCAAAAAATTGTGTCATCTTGTAATCGTCTCTGTTTCAATATTAAGAAACCAACATAATATCATTTAAATTTGCAGTAACTTCTATCACTTTGGAGAATCACACAATTGTGAGTACCACTCACGTTAAGTTCTCGGGCATCGTCCTGGATGAGAGGTTCATGCTTTAAACTCAAAATTGGCATCTGCATGCTATGCTCTGCGAGTGGTTTCCAATGAATTGGATGTCTCCTCAGCAAGAATACTTTATTATTAATTGGTAGAGTGGCAGCTTAGGGATGGGATTGCTTTCTGCATTTGTTTGATTCGGTCTTCTTTCTTTAGAAAAGAGTAGTCTGATATCTGAGCAGAGCTAGATTTAAAGATCATTGCAGACCTTTATTTCTTTCATTAGAAATTTTAATTTTAGAGTCATTGTTTATATTTGAGACTGAATGTTTGATTCATAAAAAAAGTTTTTTATCTAACAGACCCGAGCCCTATCAAACACGCCAATCTGATAGTCTTCCACTACTAATACCTAAATCGACCTTAAGAAAAAAATTATTGATATATGAAAGTATAAAAATTTATAATCAACTGCCTTTGCTTTATAGAAATATCACAAATTTTAAATTATTCAGAAGATTTGTTTCGAATGCACTAAGTTATCAGGCTTACTACATCCTTGTAGAATACTACAATGATAGATTGTGATATTTCCTGGTAAAGAGGGGAACAGGGAAAAAGAATATATTTTTTGTTTTTTTTACTTTCTTTTTTCTCAGCTTAAAACAGGTTGTGACGTTGTGTGCCAGTCCAAACATGTTTATTTATGACGTCATTTTTAAATTTATTATTCTCGTGTTTTAGTGATTTTAGCATTACTGACTTTTTTACTGGTTTGTTCATTAGTTTATAGGGTATAAGTGTCGGTTAATGTCAGAAATCATGCCTGCTTTGATATGTATTTCTCTTAATTTTATCTTGTTTGCATTTTTCCTTTTAACTTATGTCATATATATTTTTTTTACTCTCAGTTTTATTTATTTGCAGGATTTTAATTCATAACCACTAGAATCGGTGTTGCTTATCTTTTAAAGCCTTCATTTTTCATACATTTAATTTGTCAGTGTTTTTTTCTGCATTTTTAACTAAATTTTTGTAATCTTCTTTTTACACATACATATATTTAGCGCTTTGTCAACGAGTCTTTCTACTTTGTACCGACAATAAAGCATATTTTGACTTTGACTTTGAAATAACACTCTCAGAAATTAGATAAATCCTTAGAGTAAGAATTGAAGTAGAGATCACAATCCATTCATAAATCACGTTAGGGGAATGCGCCAACATGGTTCCCCTATTTTTCACATTCTATCGACCAATGTTTACAATAAAAACAAGAAATGGGAATGGCCCATGTCCAAGCCGTGGCCATTTGTTGACCAATGCCAGTGGCGGCGCGAGTTTTCACTTCCCACATAAGGAAATATCGTTAATTACTGTCGGTCGGTCGGTCTGTTCCGGTATAGCTAAAAAATCCATTTACTCGATTAACTTTAATTTTATTTAATTTTCCACTAAAATTACGTCGGATACAAAAAAAATATTAATATGAATTCAATATGGCGAAACACAATGACGACCTGTTAAAATATTTGATGTACGAAAATAAAGAAATGGGCCATGCTTCATTATCGTTGACAAAAGGAAGGATTCTTACCTATTCCTTAATGAGGCAAATAGGTATTTTTACAAATATCAAATAAATATTCCTTCCCTACTTCACTATTAAAATCAAACCAATAAGTTAGGTAAGTTTAAAAGGAAATTAGTTATTTATATATTATTAAACTTTAGTTTTTAGTTATGTTTGCCTTATGTCACTGTCATTTTGTAATTGTGACATTTAGAAAAATTATTTGTTCAGTTATTAAAAATGTCATCTTAAACCTGTAACTGTCAAGTTAGACCTTGTCTAAATTTAAACCTCTTTAGTGAATACTATTGTTAGAGTTTTAAACTGTAATCAATGCTTTTAACGCGCTTTTATTGGCTTCCTACTCGTCTATATGTCTGGTTCAAATCTTGTAATGGGTTTTTCATCAATTCCGTTACCGATTATTTTCAAATTTGACATGCATACACTTTCGGATATAAAAAATCCGAATTTTTTTAGTCCACGTTTAGAAATGGCGGCGCCAATACGGCCGACGAATTTTGTTACTTGTGTAGATGAAACTGAAAATTGGTGCCTAGGAAAATTTAAGAGTGTCAGCATTTAAAAATTCGAAACAGCGGTGCCAAAATGACAATGTCAACAGGTCGGACGGATGATTTTAACATTTGTGGGGATTGTTTAAGAATGCACAAAAAAAATCAAAATGGTGGCGCCAATATAGCGAACGAATTTTGTTATTTGTACAGATTCGGATGAAATATCAGTATCTAGAAGTATTTAAGAATGAAAGTTATGAAATTTTAGTCAATATTTGAGAATTAAAAATAGAGGTACCAACATAGCAGACTAATTTCAAAAGGTTTGCAGATTTGATTGAAATTAGGCATTTAGGGGTATTTAAGACTGCACATCATGAATTTTTGTCAACATTTTAAAAATTCAAGATTGTAATATCAACATGGCGGCGGAATTTTAACATTTGTCCAGATTTGGGAATACATTTCATACATTTTTAGTAAATATTTAAAAAATGAGAGTAGTAACGCCTAGATTGTGAGCGAATTTTAACATTTATAAACGATATTAAGTGTGCAAATTTATACATTTTTAGTAATAAATATTCAAAATGGGAATGTCATCAATCAATCAATCCGATAAGTAATTTTTTCAGATATTTTTAAACATTTAATTAGGCCACCGTTTTGTTACCCCATTTTGAATTTGTCACAACATTTTTACCGGTTTATCCCTATATAATATTTCATTTTTCAGCAAAATTTGAACATAATCGATGCAGTATTTTTCTGCATTGACTTTTATAGCATTTTATTAGGCCGCCATTTTGGATTTGTAGTAAAACTTATCAGTTGATGGTCATGTCACACCTAATTTTTCTGCAAAATTTTGATAAAATGGATAAGTAGTTTTTTAGTAATTTTTTTTAACATTTCAATAGACCGCCATTTTGTTCAGCCATATTAGATTTTTACCAAAAACGTTACCACGTCATCATCACATGACCTTTAATTTTTAACCAAAACTTGAACTAAATAGGCCAGCAGTTCTTGAGCTTTGTCGCGGAGAGACATACAGACTAACCGACGGAACTGAGAAAACATTTTTGTTGCAACTAGAATACTTCCTCTCGTAAATTCTTTTTCCATGTTAATAGCTCGAATTTAAAAAAAAAGATTTTTTAAAAATTTTCATTCTAACCAGTTTAGAACATGTTTACGAACACATTTTTACTTTTAATACCCAAAAAAACTTTATTATTTCCCCAGATTTCATCCGAAATCTAGTGATTTTCGAAATCGCAGTACGTTTTTTTGAGCGTGAGACGCCCTTTGACTATTTTAATATAGTATAGATATATTCTATAATTATTTTAATTCTCTGATAGGAAAAACTATTGTAATCGTCAAAAAAATTACCTCAGAGTCTTTCTTGTATAATTTTGCTTCTGAGGATTCTCACATGACCCCCGACGAAATAAACGTTTTATATACTGAACCGGATTGGTCAATAGGTCGTGTGACTCAAATAAATGAATAAGGTATTTTCCATTAGAAATGTCTCCTGGAAAAGGAAATCTCGCTGTTTACTCAGTGATTAAAAGAAAATTCCAAACTTAAACGGCCATTTTTTTACAAACTCACATTGCCGCACCATAGTTAGGTCAACTGAAGCTCCTAGTTTCACAATGTCCAAGATAAAGTAAATACATTTTATTTATTAAATATTTAAAAAATCAATGTTCTTCTAATGTCACCGCACCTTTAGAATGCTGCTTCTTGAAGTAAGGCAACATATAATTAGAAGATTTGAACCATATCAACAAATACACAATAATACATTAAAACACATGCAGTAGTGACGCTAAGAAAAGTTTGGCATTTAATAAAATATTTTTTAGCAAATTAATTTCTTTAATAGTAAAATTTATTGTAGTTCCACGACCCGCCATTCGTTTTTAAGCCACGCCGGTCACGTGACCCTGTAGCAATCTTTATTGAAGACTATTATACATTTTTACTATAAGGATCCCTTGTCAATGAAAGTGGGATGGTCTAATACGTGGAGGTATCGATCGGGTTTGCCATATCTAACTAAAACTCTTGTTACTGGTGTAATCTGATCTGAGGCTTTGGGTCTTTTAGTTTGTATTTTACTATTTTGCAATAAAAGTAATTTCTTTATACTGCTTAGAAACTAATACTGGAAACACATACTAATCTTTATATGAAAATTTTATTGCATCATGTTTAAACATATTCACCGTAATATAAATTGGTATAAACATTGGTGTTCCTGGCTAGGCCTGGAATCGTCGTACGATCTACCTTATACTGTGAGGCAATCTTGGCAGTGGCTAAATATGTAAATAATGAACTCTATTTTTATTCTTACTCTAAGGATAAATCCTTAACATTATTTTATTATTAGTTCTATGAGATTTTCAAGGTAGAGCTGTTGGTCGTAAATAACAGTAGATATAAATGCGTTACGAGAATTGGTGATTGAGGTTTTAGAATGCCAATATTTGTAATATTTTAAACAAATAGAATGTAAGTTTAGAATCTTAGTAATATCTATTTATTAATGTATTTTATTACACGATGATTATCATACCTGTAAATTACTGACTTGCCTTCGTATGTGAGCTAAACTACTGGGATTGTATGCCATATTCGCAAATACCAGCCTTTCTTCGTAATCATATTCACAAAGTATTTTATTTTCACATAAATAAAATCGATCTCCTACACAAAACCTGAAAAATAAAATAATTTACTATAAAAAAAGTTATGCAGAAATGTATAAAACAGGTATAAGTAATCGGGGGTCCGGTAAACTATCCTGACAGACGATTTTTGCATATTTTATTTTTTTTCCAGAAAGTACCCATTTGTAATAATACATTTCAAAAATAAAAATTGCGGAATATGCAAGAGTTTTCCTAAAAAAAATTAATTAAAAATTACACCCGGTCACAATTTGACAGCCTGATTGACAATTGAAAATTATTTGGACTTTAGAATTATAATTATTTATTGTTGTTATTATAGTTTTAATGAAGGTTTATAGGTTTTGTTACAGAAACATCCCCCTTTCAATATAGACTCGGATAACGGTTGGGGAGCTACCGCGCGCTGTCCTTACAGAAAGTCTATCCAATCCTAACCTAACCTAATCCGCATGTTAATTAATTATAAGTTTTGTTATAAAAAAATTTAGTATTACGTGTATCATTACTTATAGGTATTTCTTTAATTATGAATATGGCAACGCTGCAAATCAAATTAAAAACCAGCATGGCGATGGGAACATTCGGAAAGATGTTTGAAATCAAAATGTATAATAATCACATCTTAAAGTACTTTTTGAGTGCTGATGAGGGTTTTCCACGCATTTTCTCAATTTGGACTGTTAGAATGGTGGATAAAAATAAAAAGAAACAAAAAATATACGAGATTTAAGAGTGTCAACATAGTTTACCGAAACCGTAATCGGATTACAATATTTTCCGATTGGTTTTTGTCAATAAAAGTTGTAAAATTCTACTTTTATGGGTTAATGATATCAAAAATAGATTAGTTGTACAACATGGCTGCCTTAAACTATACGTCATTTTACTAAAATTGCACTGCTTCCAACTAGGTGCTGATTTTTTTAATAAAAGGCTACTTCCTTCGTCGGGCAAAATACTACTGCTGCACCTTTACGGACTCCGGCACGGTTCTTGTCATTTACCCTTCAATCCGTCAATTGTCATAGTTTTTTGGAAATAGCTGACAGTTTTTTGTGCCTTTTACAGATTACGTCACTTTCAGAATAATTATTTCCAGTTTCGGGATGTGCTCGATGGTCAACTGAATTTAATCCAGAATTTGTTAATAAGCTATTGCATGTACTAATCGCAGTATTATCTGGCCTTACCTCCGCAGTTTGCTTCTCTTTAGTCGCATGCACATTTTCGGTAGTACGTCGCCGAATACTTAAATTGGGTTTTCAAAACTAGTTTACAAACACCCATTTTTTTACGACAAACGAAAAACCTAACCAAAAGAAAACCAATTCATGCTGGTCAAGTCTCTTGTTGTCGCTCAAACGTTGGCCTAATGTAGAGCGATTCAACTAGGCAGAAATTGTCCTACGTTATAGCAACGTTGGTTTAAGAATCACAATGCAACGTCGGCTAAAACAGTAAATGCCAACGTCGGGTAAACGTTGCGTATCTTACTCAAGTTCATCGACATACATCACCGCTAAACAAACCTCGGACCAATGTCGGCTGATTTTTTTTACTGGAAAATGTATTTCAGCAAGTCAAACCAACACTATAACATCGTCAAATTTCCGGCTTAAATTGAATACAAAATATCGTCAAATTTCATACCTATTCCAAGGTCGGATTAGCTACAAATTTAGGGGTCGCGAAAATACTGCTTGGGGGGTTAGTATATAAGAACTGGGGAATTTGGTCCTTTTTATTATCTATTAGTGTCTCCTTACCGCTACGATGATTAACTTGATAGTACTTATAACTTTATGTGGATCCTCGGCCGCTCTTTCGAATGTCGGTCCACACCCCGCCCTCGAGGTGTCAACTTTCAGGCTACGGTGTAGTCTATTGTCACTAACAAGTAACCTACCTACTATAGCTAGTTTCTATCTGCATCAACTTCCCTTCGTCTCTCGAGAGCACGATTCAATAAAGTATGTGCACCCAGTTTCATTAAATATGTTTTCGATGTTTAATTTTCAGATAAACAATGTATAGGCTTACGTCTTCGCAAATGAGTCTTTGGGGCCTAGTGGAAGGAAGATAAATGAAAACTGTTCCAAGAGCGGAATGGACTAGAATTCGCTCTCAAAAATACTAAGGACTGAGGACACTCTGTTTAGATTAGTGTTAAGATCTAAGATGTGATGGATGACAAAAAGTAGGGGTAATATTAGAAATAAGAATACTGGATTCGCGATTAACCTTAGCAAGCTGTTAAAACAAATTTACATTATGCTATCTCACATAACATCGAAAATAGATTCATGGAAGAAACTGATATGCAGGGAATTTTAATCACCTTTGGTTTGTAATATTGTTTATAATATTGGTGACACTTTTCTTTGCCAAGTGACATTTTGATTTGGGTTAAAATTATTTTTTGTTTTTGTGAGATTTTGCCTCAGAGGGTTTCACACACAGTTTTTCCCCTTTGTCTGTAGTTCTCGGTAAAAAATATTGTGCTATATTTCGTCAAATTCGGTTTCTTAATTGGATTATATTTAATACAATAAATTACGTTTGGTGGGATTAACTTGTTCTGAAAATATTTTGAGCTTTTTTTTGGCCATAACATATTTTTGAAAATTTGAACTGCCTATATTATTCTATATTATGTAGCAACATTATTATATTCACATAAAAATAACTTTTGTTCATGCAAATGTAGGTTTTTATTTATAATGTAGTTACTATGCATTCTTTGACTAATAGTTATATGTGATGAATATCCACATCAATTAAAGGTGCGTCTCGATGATAGACCGTTAGCTATGTTATAATGTTAATGTATTAAAAATCCATAAGAGGTCTGGACTCTGGACTGTCTTTTCCTTCCTTCAAGTTTGTAGGAGGAGAGAGAGACAACATTTTTACAATATACCTTGTACTAGATTTATAATAATTTGACCGTATATGAAAGTTTTTATTTCTCTTAGTCAAAATCCTATGCTTTGCATATACAGAGAATGTAAAAGAATAATATACCTAAGATATGCTACCTGTATGCCTTCATAAGCCTAGGGAATAATTGACATTCTTTTCCAAAATCCTGTAGTTTAAATATGCATTATTTTGAAAATAAAAATACGCATATACCATATCATTTTGCTATTGGGATAATATTGGTCCGTTTTTCGAAAAATTTCTTCTTAGGTTTTTAATTAAATATAATTAACTCACCTATGATTACACTGTTGACATGCGAAACATTCTAAGTGGTATACATTATTTTTTGCCCTCATAACCATTTCAAAAGCAGGAATAACTTTATTACAGGCGGCACAATATCCAGTTGTACCAAATAACCTAAAAAGAAAAAAGCGTATTACGTTAGGTTGATGCTACTCAATTGTTAAATACATATTGTTTTTCGGTTTAAAAGTATTCTAATTATGGACGAATTTGATGGAGTTTTTGTTTTGAATAGACGGAAACATGAGAAAGATCTTGTTCAGACAGAAAAAGAGAAAAGAAGAACTGGAGGCAAGTGATATGTAAATCCAAAAAAATACCAGCCTTCTTTTCTATGAGAGATAAGCGATGTTTAATAATTGACACTGCTATGTTCAAAGTTTTTGATTTCCATTCATGAGTCATTTACATCCATATTATCATATAAAAAAGCAGACGTGCTTTTTTGAAGCATTATTCCAGCCATAGGTAGGCGATTTAATGAAAGTTGTGAGTTGTTTCCATTTTTTAGTGTTCATTTTTGAATAGATACTCATCGGGTAGAAAGCACATCTAGGAAATTGCCGAGAAGCATTTTGTATAGATATGTTTAATTAATAGTATCAGCTAAGGAATCTTTTAGAAAACTATAATTTTTTAAGAGAATACATAATACTTAATACAAACCTTAGATAATCTCTTTTACACAACAAAAGATTTGCCTTCGTATACAGTGTAGATCCGACCTCACCCAGTCGACAGTCACAGCAACCGCACTTGAGGCAATCTTCGTGCCAAAACAGATCTATTGCCTTGAGAAGAAATCGTTCCGTTATACGCTTCCCACATGAAGCGCACTCTTTGGTGCCAATAAGGGTCACGCCCACCGTGTTGGTTGTGGTTGAAACTGATGCTGTTCGGCAGGTTGTCGCTGCTGGATTGTCCACTCCACTTTCTGAAAAAAAACAGCAATTATTAATCAAACAGTAGATACTGCATTTTTAAGTCAGTCTTGAAAAGGTCCTCTCCACTAGTTTTTTTTCTGATTGCATATATAAAGGGGTTAAATGGTATAGTTATTTTCCCCGTCCCTGTATTGTAAGCGACCTATTTTGACACTGCTTTGACAGACGTAAGTGAAAGTTACTGAACAAGGTATTGGTTGCCCTTAACGACAGGATGTAAGTCAAGTTACATCCCTAGGGAAATAATAATCTAAAATTATTATAAGTAGCTTGAGTTTTTGATTTCATCAACATATTACAAAAATCCGGACAAAAATCTGGTGATATTAATTGAAATGAATATTAATGGTATAATTATTACAATTATTGACATTATTAACAAAATTTGGAAACACGTTTTCTCGTTTCTTCTCGATGTGTATTACATTTTCTGACTCCACAGATCCTTCATTTCTAACCAATACTTCTGTCACTGTTGAAGCACTGCAAGACACTTCTGGGTCTTATTGTATAAACCGACAAAAAACACACTGTTAACTGGGCTAGAAGATGCCATGTAAAGTTTTTTAGCTATGCCGCAGATATACAGACAGACAGATGATCGACAGTCAGACAACCAACAGACAGATGGTCGAACATAGGAAAACATGTTTTTCGGCTCTTAGGGACCCTGAAACGTGAAGATCTGCGAAAATTGGGGAATGATTTTTTTCTCAGAAAAAAAGCAGACTATTCGATTTTTTGAGGGCTTTTATATTAAATTTTTTAAAACGGGGCTCAAATTTTTTATAGGCGGGCTTTATCAGAAAATAAATTATCCGCATATGCCCCGAAGTATATATATATATATATATATATATATATATATATATATATATATATATATATATATATATATATATATATATATATATATATATATATATATATATATATAAATACATATATTTATTATATTATTATATATATATATATATATATATATATAAATACATATATATTATATATATATATATATATATATATATATATATATATATATATATATATATATATATATATATATATATATATATATATATATATATATATATATATATATATATATATATATATATATATATATATATATATATATATATATATATATATATATATATATATATATATATATATATATATATATATATATATATATATATAAATACATATATTTATTATATATATATATATATATATATATATATATATATATATATATACAAACGGACAGACACTCGGCAGCCAGACAATCAACTGACAGCCAACGGATGGACATAGGAAAATATGTTTTTAGGCATCTAATGACCCTGAAACGTGAGGATCCAGAAATCTAGAAACAATGGGAGAATCATTTTTTCCTTGTGCATTTTACAATGGAAAATTTCCATGTTCTACAAGGGGAGGGAGTTTGGGGGTTAAAACCCTCCCAGAGCCACTTTTATTTAAGGTAAAGTCAAAGAAATAGTGTAAAGTAAGGACCTTTTTTTCGGATTTGGAGGGTAACCCCCCCCCCAGAGTCAGTTTTATTTATCACTAAAATAAAGTAGTGATCTTTTTTCGTTTTTTAGTTGTTCAAAATATTATTTAAGCTCAATTAGGTAAAGAACAAGAACTAAAGACCATTCTTTTTTTAGTTGTTGAAAATTTTTATCGTCTCAAAACCTCCCCAGAAGCATTTTCTATACGCCATTACAGGACACTTATAGAATTTTTCATATTACCCATTTATGGTTCGATTTATTCATATTATTAATTGGGGGTATTAAGATTAGTGAATTAAAACACCAAATAAGTAAATCTAGCATTGCTAATATTAAAAATGTAATTTTTTTTTCAGATATGTTTACAATATTTACTCGGGAAATACTCTAACAGAATATAACGCGTGCAAAAAGAATTTCTTTTCGGGAAACTCCAAAAATTGTTTCGCACCTATTTTCTTTAAATAAAAGTATTCGTGTACATGGTCAATAAATACAAAAAATCCTTATCGTTCGGATTTGGGATTTTTTCGGTTATTGACTATGTGCACTCTTGCTAATATTAAGAAAATAAGTACTCAACATTATTTAGATTTTTTCCGAAAATTTTGTTGCACTTGTTATATTATTACTGAAAAAAGTAGAATATTCGATTTTTTGAAGGCTTATATGTCATATGTTTTAAACTTGCGATCAGTTTTTTTATACACGGACTAGCCCAAAGTTTTTTAGCTATGCCGCAAATATATTGATGGACAGAAGGTATATTTGCGGATATGACAATCAACTAACAGACAAACGGATCGACCTAGGAACACATGTTTTTGGGCATCTAGGGACCCTGAAATGTGCCGATCTGCAAAAAACGGGACAATTTTTTCACGAAAAATGTAGGGTATTCGATTTTTTGAAAGCTTTTATGTTATATTTTTAAAACCGGGATTCAGTTTTATATACGCAGGTTTTATTAGAAAAAACGGCGCTGAGAATGTTGAGGGGGATAGAGGAAGATCTCCTTGCGCACAAACACATAATGTTATAAAAGAAAAATATTTGAACAAATTTGGCAATCAGAAAAAATTACACTGATAAGTTGCCAGCAACAAAGCATCCTGTAGGAGGTCCATCGGCCGAAACCAATTTAAAAGCGTTAATACTAAAAAGCGGAGCATTTTTATGAATTCAGGAAGTGCATTACCGTTCCGATAAAACATGCACTCCGATCTAGAGTGGTTTGAGTTTTCATTTACATAATGGAACAACAACAAATGCATTTTGTATTAACTCCGGAGATTTAATGGCCCGCAGCAGACCGGGAAGGGCCGTGGGGAGTAAGAGGTGTGGAGTCATTACATAGTCGTGACATCTGCAGCCAATTTTGGTTAAGTGGTTTTTACGCGTTGGCGATCTTTATGACAAGTTGACAGATGCTCCCGAGTAATGAGTAGTGTTTTGATGACTGACTGACGCCTAAATCATAATGATTTAGTAGCGGGTGAAGGAACATAAATGAGAGGAGTGGGAGGCAAGGGAGATACCATAAGTAGTATCAAAAAATAAATTAATGACATTTCTATTCAATTCAAATGCAATTTAAAAAATATGCTTCCATTTAAATTTTAAAACATTTCAAACAAACCTATTATTAAAAAATGGTTCTCTATATTTTGTAAGTATTCACTTTGAGGAAAGGGAACAATTAGAGCTGGGCGATTATTCATATTAATAATCAATTATCACATCATTATCACACTTGTGCCAAAGCACAATGTTTCATTTCTTCTTGCTTATCAAATCCAATATATTTAGAATAAGGGAGAACATATTTGAAACCATGTTCTATGTAACATTGTTTTAAAACTGTGTTCCTTATATTAAAGAAAGAAGTACATGAAATTTCTGTGAAAATTATACAACGATTAGTAATACAGTTGAATAAATCAATAAATGTATTTGTCATACCCAATCCCCAGAATTTTTCTACAAGTTTCTAAACGTTATAATTTTTTTATTTTTATTTATTTATAGTTTAGTTATATATTTGAATTTAATATAGTTTGAACTGGTTTTAACATTAGATATAAAAAAGCCAATGGTTTTAAGTGTAAATGAAAATACTTAATGTAAAAATATACATTTAAATACTCGATTTTTGCAAAGTCCAAGTAAAATATATTTAAATTGGATTTTTAAGTATTAAGAACAAGTAAAAAAATCGGACACTTAAATTCCAAGTGTAAGTATGAACTATTTTCTTAATACTTAAGTAAAATAATTTAAATACTTTAAACGTTTAAGTATTTACTTTAAGATTAGACTAGACTTTTAGACTAGCGAGTTCTATATAAGGCAAAAGCACTAAATGGAATCACCGAAACAGTTGGCTAATACCACGACATTTAACATTATTGCTCCCAATGAAAGTCAGGAATTGTAACGGAATAGACTATAAAAATGGAATATAGTATATAAATTCTTAATTCATTTTAAAATGACATATTTCTAAAGCAATAATCGGGTTCTCATGAAAAATCTTAAACACGAGTTATCTAATATTAATTATGAGAGTTTTAAAAGCTAAACAAAATAATAAGTAACACTTATCTCAAGATAAAACTTTCAAGTTGAACTCCACTATACATCCCCTTAATAATTGAAACAATGCATTTGGTTCGATTCAATTAAAATAAATTGTCAATTTACTATGTTAAAAATTAAATAGAATATTTTATATAGAAGTATTTTATCAGTTTGTTTTTTTAAAACTGTGAATATATTTTTTTTAGAAATATGTCAACATCAAAAAAGTTATGGTACGAGCGGGGATCGAACCCGCACCTCTGGATCTCTAGCCCATTGCTCTAACCAATTGCGCTATCGAACCCCTGATAAGCAATTCGTTAGAACGTGTACATATTTAAACCCACTAGTATTATAATCATTGTTAATCCTGCCATATTCTAACGTTATGGCGCGGCGTTCCTGACTGGACTTTTGCTGTTAATTATATATTTCTAAAAAAAAAAGAAAAAAAAATTTCAAATTTACCTTTCTTTTTTTCGCCCTGATCTTTTTGATCTAGAACGTTGATAAGTTAATTTAAGTTTCAGACATTTACATAGAAGGTACTTTTATCTTATTTATGAAATATTCATTAATTAAGGAGCTGGTTGGAACGCGAAGCATCGTCATAGACGCACAGCGTTCCAACCAATAAGGGACATCTAAGGGAGGCAGTCAAATTAGGTGTAGACGTTCTTTCTGATTTCTAAAATAAGTCAAAGTCAAAAATAGGCTTTATGGTCTAAGATACAATAATCTTGTTGACAAAGCAAAATACAATAATTTATCTAGACTTAAAATTATCAAATACAACATAAAAGTAAAGAAAATAAAAAACTAAAAATATTTTGAAAAATAGTTAAAAAAAATATCTAAATGGAATTTAAAAAAAAAATGAGTTTTACAAATATTACACTCTACTAAGAAATGCTCTCCTTACATCGAAGTTAAATTCACGGTCGATATTTGCTATATGGTCTAATATACACTAATCATGTCAAATTATTTTATAGTTTGTCTAGAGAAAAACTAACTTGTTAAAGAAATAAAAAAAAAACAAAAAGCAAATATACAAAATACAACAAATAAAATTTAAAAAATATGAAAAATTAAAAGCATTTAAATAGTATCCACAAAAAATTCATTCAAACTATAGTAAGCTTTACCAAGCAATGCTTTCTTTACAGTTCTTCTGAACAATTTCAAGTTTTGCACGCTTTTCATTTCAGTAGGCAAATGATTAAATATTTTTTTACTTTCATAAAAAATTGACTTTTTGGTCAGAGTAGCGGTGGGCAATGGCAGACGAATATTAAAATTATCATAGCCTCTAGTTTGATAGGCACCACCCACTAGTTCTTCAAGATCTCCCCGATTTCTGAAAACCAGGCTAACGGTTTCCAAAATTAGCAGTGATGGCAAAGTTAGGATCTTTTTGGCGATGAACAGTGGTCTACAGGATTCACGAGAATTAGCCCCAGACAACAGTCTCACTGCTCTCTTCTGCAGTACAAAGACAGAATTAAATAACCCTAGTCCGCAGGAACCTCAAAAGAGAATACCGTATCTGAGGCGTGAATCCACTAGTGCAAAGTAGACTTCTCTAGCTACAGAAAATCCAAGCTCCGAAGCAACAGCACGAAACATGTGGAAAAAACTTGAGATCAGCGTCAATGTTAAGGCCCAAAAATGTTGTGTTATAGACACTTAAAAGTTGGGCATCTCCAAGGCTCAGATGGTCGATCTCACATCTAAACCAAACAATACTAGTTTTACGGATGTTCGGGGACAGGCAGTTGCTGTCACACCACTCTTTAACTCTGCAGAGATCTGCCGAAATAGTATTAAGCAAAGAGTCTTTACCATTGTTATGCCACAGGATAGTGGTGTCGTCCGCAAAGAGCGTGAACTCCTCCTGGATGTCGAGAAAAACTAGATCGTTGATATACAGGAGAAAGAGGAGTGGTCCAAGAACAGAGCCCTGTGGCACGCCAGATGCTATCCTCCTTTCCTCAGACCTAAGAACTCTAACAACGACTGCCTGCCTACGTTCTTCTAGGTATGACTGAAACCATTTCAGTGATCCTCCCCCAAAAAACAATATTTTTCAAGCTTAAGCAGCAGTATTCTGTGGTTCACACAGTCAAAAGCTTTGGATAAGTCACAGAATACCGCTGCTGTAGCATGACCGATGTTAAGATTCTGATAAAGTTTGTCAAAAAATGCAAACATGGCATCACCCGTACTCTTATTGGCTTGAAACCCAAATTGATTATCAGTTAGAACTCCGTGGCGATTCAGAAAGGACATCATTCTACTCTTAGTCAGTTTTTCAACAATTTTGGAAAGGATGGAAATAAGTGAGATAGGCCTAAAGTTGGAAGGATCCTCCGTGTGACCCCCCTTGTGAATTGGAATCACTCTTGCCAACTTGAGACAGGAGGGGAATATCCCCGTTGCCCAAGACACGTTGATTGCTGCTGCCAAGGACTCTACAACATGTTCTGGCAAATTCTCAAAAATTTTTATAGTAAGGCAATCATCACCTGAACTATTTTTATTTTTTGTCCCCTTGATAACATTTCTAAGTTCATTAGCATCGGTATCAAAAAAGGCGAAGGATTGGGATATTTTAACTTTCGAGAGGTAACCAAGAGGGTCGCTATTACAGGTAATCCCGGAGGTCAGTTTATTTGCAATAGTACAATAATAAGTGTTTAGGGCATCAACATCCAACTCTACAGGAGTCGTGCCCACCTTCTGTTGTATCTAATTGACCACAGAACAGCATTCTTTTTGTTTGTTGCCAGCATTGTAAATTCTCTGTGAATAATAGTTATTTTTTACTACTTTAATTAATTTACGGTATGTAGATCTATATTTTTGAAAGTATATCCAGAAATGGTTGTTGTCAGTGAACTTTCGAATGTAATGTAAGCTTCGCAAATTGGTAGCTGAAACCCTAAGCCTAAGAGGGTCACCCATGGTTTTTTAGGTTTCTTCTTAATTTGCTTCAAAGGAAAATGTTCTCTAAATTTATCAGTGATTAGATTATGAAATGCTTCTAATGGAACTGAGTTTTGAAAAATAATATTCCAGTCTATTCGATTACATGCTTGGTAAAACCCAACATAGTTAGTCCTACTGTAAATTCTCCCTATTCTTCTCTTCCTCTTAGAAAAATCTGCACCTAAAGCTATATCACAGAGAACAGCTTCGTGGTCCGACAGACCAACATTTATCACAGAACAAACTATTTCATTATCATTAAAATTTGAACAGACGTAATCTATTAGAGAAGAGTAATGCTTAGTAAGTCGAGTTGGAGAGTCAATATGCGTGGTCATACTATAAGAGCCAAGCAAATTACTCGTTGTAAAGTATATACAGAAGAATGATCTTAAAAATTTACATTGAAGTCCCCCCCTAAAACAACCCTAGAATGGCTTGGCACTTTGGAAAGAAACCCGTCAAGATGTATTAAGAAATCATTTATATTAGATGATGGTGCACGATAAACACAACAAAAATAAAACAACGAAAACTTCGAACTCTTTATCAACGCATAAGTTGTTGTATTTAGTAACTGCCGTAAGAGTTAGTTACGGTTAATTTTAAATTCTTCTTTTGTGGTAGTTTATGGGGATTTATATATACAGTGGGTTGTCAAAGTTGAGGGTTCATCAAAGATATTTTATTTTGATTCTAGTGTGCATTTGGGAAATAGTTCCTACATATTTTCAGGAGTTGAATTTATGGTTTATTTAAAGATTTTTAGTTTTTTTTTCTTCTAAGTTTGGTGATTTTAAGTACACTCCGTCATTTTCTAGATTTTAATTTAAGTTTAATCATTTCTTTTGTAATTAATTTTAAGAATTACTTTATTGTACAGTAATTCTCATCTTTTATTTTTGTTAATAGATGTTTAAGTTGTTTTTAAAACCCCAATCTTTTATTTAAATAAACCACCTGTTAAAATATCTATATTCAAAAAGAATATACCAACGTTGTTGCAGTTTGCCGTTGGTCGAGATACAAGTGTCCGCTAAATTGGTGAGATAAGATATTTAATTAATTTATACTAACAATTATGTTTGTTAACATCGTAAATTATAATCTATGAAGAAACCTACAAAGAACCTGCCGCTTCTAGTTATAGAGGCCCTTACAACACTAATAAATGAATTCCTTATAAAAGGTATATTCCTTGAATGCCTTAAACAGCTATAATTATTCCTCTTCATAATGGGGGCGAAAAAACTAACTCTTGCAATTATCGCCCAATTGCTCTACTACCAACGCTATCAAAAATAGTTGAAAGGTTACTGAAGAATCGTCTTATGCCATTTATCCTTAAACATCAGATAATATCCCCGGATCAGTTTGGATTTTTACCCAACAAGTACTCCAGTGACGCCATGTTCTCGTTGCTTAGCGACGTCTACTTATACCTCAATAACAACCACCCCACCGCCTCAGTTTTTTGTGACTATGGAAAAGCCTTTGACTGTGTTAGTTAAATTTTGATGGAATCCGTGGTATTTATTTAAATTGGTTTAAATCTTATCTCGGGAATAGGCAACAATTTGTAAGGGCAAATGGTTCTGATTCTGAATGTAAATTAATTACAAGTGGAGTTCCTCAAGGTTCGGTCTTGGGACCTATTCTTTTTTGTTATAAATTAATGATATCACCAACCTAAAAATTAATGGAAAAATCTCTCTCTTAACCGAAGACACAAGCATAACATGGAGTGATTTTGATACAACATCTTTACATTCTAATATTTTCAACGACTTTGTTATGATTAAGGCTTGGTCCGATTCCAGTCTGCTTTGCTTCAATGTGGGTAAAACGGTGGCCTTATCTTATAAGGGGACTTTACAACTACTTCAGCTACTTAACAGCAATATTAAATACGTTGAGTCGGTTAAATTCATGGGCTTAAATATAAATAACAACCTAAAATGGTCTAAGCATATTGACACCTTAACTAAAAAACTTTTTACCGCATCCTTTGCCATTCGATCAGTTTCAAGAGAACTGGACGTGTCTTCTGCCAGACTTACTTATTTCTCTCTATTTGAATCCTATCTCCGCTATGGCCTTTTTGGGGCTGCTGTACCACCGAGTAATTTCTTAGTATTTTTAGGCTTCAAAAGAGAGCAATCCTCTATTTGTTTGGTCTTAATAATAGACCGCACTGCCAATACTATTTCCAAAAACATGTTATATTAACACTGCCTGCATTATTCATTTTAGAAACCGTCTGTTTGAAAAGAAAACATAGAAGTTCATTCCCTGATAGGCCACAACACGTATATCCTACCAGAAACCCTAGGCGTGACATATACCTTCCCATTCTTTCTACAGAATTAATAAAAAAATTAATTATTTACAACGCCATAAAACTTTACAATCATCTTCCAGAACATTTAAAAACAATCTCTGTTTGCACTGTTCCGAAAAAAAATTAAAGCGTACCTCATTGAAAGACCTTTTTACTGCGTTAATGATTTTTATAATGACTAAGTCTCATTAAAATGTTTTTTATTTGCTTGTTTACTTAAATCTTGTTGGGTGTCATGTTGCATTTGAAAATATTTTATAAGGAATGAACTGTCCGTTAACATTAATTATTTTTGTTACATATTAGATTAAAGTTATACATTTTTTTTCTAATACACTTAAATTACTATATTAGTTCAGTACACTTTTTGTTTAACTACACTTATTTTGCTTGTATAACGATAAAAAATAGCGTTTAAGATCGCGTAATTTTAATTTCAATGTCATCGAAATTATTCACCTCGCATATGTATTGTTTATTTCCTTTTGTTAGGTCACTCATTCATTAACCGCTTTACGGCAATGTTACGAATATAACGAATCTTATATTTACAATTTAAGTATTTGCATTGACCTATCGAAAAATATGATGTTTTTTCGATTAATATTTCGTTTTTTTATTGTTTTTTTTTTGTTTTAAGGTAAATTTCGCTTTGTCCATAAAGTTGTAACAATTTTTCTGCGACAATAAAGCATACTTTTGTTTGTTTGTTTATTTCGTATATCTTAGTTAATTGTAATGTGACCAAGTTGCCCTCTACATTTCAAATAAATAAATAAATTTAAACACTATAATTTATAAGGCTCGATTATCCTGTTACAGAATCAATAGTGAAAATTAAATGAACGTGGTATTATTCAGCGAAGTAGTTGTTTCTGTGATGAATAAAAGATGGAAATCGCGACCGCCGTTTGACTATATGGATCATTGTGTCTGCGGCCTTGCAAGACATGTTCCATACGGATCATGGTATCCTTGATATGCCGTTGGTGAAAAGTGAAATAAAAATATATTAACATTATTGCTCCCAACGAAAGTCAGGTATCAACAGTGGAATTCCATGTCGGTTGTGGTACTAAGCAGCCAAGTAGCTGTTTCTATGATTCTATTTTGAGCCTAATAAAATAATGATAAAAACAAAACAAACCAACAAAACGCGTTTTCAAGAACTGTTTCGCTGCAATCTCGCCGTAACTCGACGGGTTACCCCTTATTACGGTCCGATATAATTTCTTCCGTTCTCGCCGACTCCTGGCAAATTCTAATCTTCTAATTAATCACGTAATACTGAGCCCTGACATTTCATTAGCCTTTCTCTCGGCACGCAATTTAATTACTATTCAGAAGTGAAATTTTTTAATTATAAAATCAGGGTTGTTTTGTTTCACTTTGTGTTTAAGTAGGAAAGTCGGCGCGGTGGAAACGATTTCTTTGTTTTGATGATAATAAGGGGTGTAAAATGATTCGACCCGGTCATTGCCGGGGTTGAATTGGCCGCTTTAAATTTTGGCCAATACCGAGCCATTTCTTTGTTTGTCGTAGAAAACGGCTAATGTAAATAAAATAGGTTTATTTTTTCGTCCAGTGGCGGAACTACTACATCGTGGGGTAACGCGGTGCGAAGGGGACCATGAGCTCTCAGGGGTTCCAAAGGACCCCCGTTTTTTTTCCAGTTAGTTTTCCGGCCCTGTTTTTTGTGGTATAAAAGGGTTATACAAAACTATGAACGACAATTTTATTCTCTCGTTAAAGGGAAATATTGTAATCGTAAAAAAATCACTCTCCGAGATTTTTTTGAGATCTTTACGTTTCAGAGTCCCTAGATGCCGAAAAACATGTTTTCTCAATTCCTTCGGTCTGTCTGTCTGTATAAAGTTTTCTTTAGTGCTTTTTTTATATTTTTATGTTTGTTAAATGACTCTTAAGATCACTAAGAAAAACTATTATAAAATCGTAAGTTCGACTCGGCTAGCTGATGTTTTAGAGCAACTTAATAATATTATAATTTTAATGTAAAATACTCCGGCTAATTGAACTTAGCAAACGTTGGAAAAGTTTTTTTTATAATTTGGCTATGGGCGCCAGAGCTATAGGAGCTCGAAGAAGAAAGATATACAGATATAAAATAAAGGAAGAGAGCAACTTAAAATAATTAGATTTAGATATTTAATAAAAAATAAAGATAAAATATGCTAATGTGACCTAAATTAAATAAATGAAAAACAAAATCACGTAACTACTAATTTATTTTTCCTTGGACTGTGTTTTTTTTTAATATTGTATTCAATTTTTACAATATAAGTACCTGACATACGTCAGTTTATAAATTTCCACATATATAGATTAATAACAATTTAGAAGAGGAAGTGAAATTAAATTTCTCTTACAATTGAAATGATTATATTTTATATTTTGGAAAAGATTTGGTTATTTATTTTTTCTCAATATATGCATAAAAATCAATTAATTATTAAATAAGGTTAGAAAGTACATTTTCTCATAAAATTAAGTTAAAATATTCAAACGATTCAATTTAATAAAGATAATAAATTACGATTTAAGTCAGCAAGGATAAGAAAATCATATAGATCTAAAGAAATTAAATGGGTTAAATAAATTTAGTTGGTAATTAGATTTTTTTAATATTTTTTAAGCAGCTGATCGTTTATCAGTATGATCGAATTTTATTTATGTGAAATTCTGTGTGAACAAACAAACAATGAAACTCAATTATGTGTTCGGTTATTGAATATTAATTAGTAAAGAAGCTGATCTTTTATCAGTGTGATTTAATTTAATTAGTAGATAATATGAAGTTCTTTTCGAACAAACAAACAATGAAACTCAATTATGTGTTCGGTTGTTGAATATTAATTAGTAAAGCAGCTGATCTTAAATCAGTTTGATTTAATTTAATTAGTTGATATTATGAAGTTCTTTTTGAACAAACAAACAATGAAACTCAATTTTATGATCGGCTGATATTTGACCTTATGCAAAATTTCTAAAATGACAACATGACTCTAGATAATTCTAGACACTTTTAAGCAAATTTCTTAAGTAGAAAAAATTTAATCATAAATAGTCAAGTTATTATAAATTCAAATTAAGATAGAATAAGAGAAATTTTAATTCAAAAAGTCCAATTTGATATTAGAGGAAAATTACTATAGAAAAGAAAATCAAAATTTCAGTTCCATAATCCCAATAAATTTACCATGAAATAAAATGCCACAATCTTAAATTTAAATTAGTGAAATATCAATGGTATTACTCACTAGTATGATACCTTGATTTAATATACACTCACATAATTTATAAGAAAGAAAAATTTTATACCTAATTAGGATAAATGTAAATGTCCAAAAATCTTTAAAAAATTAATATTTTAGTACAGATAATAATTTTTACAAGTAAATATACCAATGCCACATAGACAATATTTATACACAGTGTAAGTATTAATTTATACCTTCATTAAATTTGATATATTTAAATCAAGAAGATATGTTTAAATTGTACGTAAATCGAGACGAAAATTTTTATATATATATATTTTTTTTACAATAATTTATAATTTATACCATTTATATATTTTTTGAAGATAATTATTAATTAATAAAAATAAGGAATTGAAGACTGAAGAGAGGTTTCGGTATGTAGTTTTCAAATAAGCATTGAGTAATTCCTAATGAATTAATACATGGCCACTACATCAATCCAAAGAAGCGAAAATAAGAAAATTATAAATCACTTATCTTTTCAACATATGTCCGGGAGTATATCCTTGCTATGGCGTCATTCCTTGTAGAGTCCAAAACAGGAGCAATGACACCCTGGAACTGGCCACACAGCACTTGTCCAGAAAAATGACCACATGGTACTAAAAAAGGACTTCTTCCTCCAGGAATTGAGAAGATTTACCACAAAACAGTTACCATTAAATTTTCCTCGCACAGGAATCACTTTTAATTTGAATTATGCAATAAATTCTTCATTTTATTGATTATTTACTTTTAATATCCATTTTCCAATTAATAATTAAAACAATTGAAAGTTGTAGGGAAAAAATTGTAGGGAAGAGGAAAAATGTTAAAAGAAAAAAAACCTGAAACAAAATGGCGAAATGAGTCAACATGTTCACAATGCACAAAAATGTAATTTTTCTTGCCAGAAAACACTCAAAATTAACTTACCAGAATGTTATGGCTTAAGAAAGCAGTAATCCATTACTGAATTGAGATTTTATTGGATTTAATCCAGCATCTAGGCTGACTAAGTTAAAATTAACTAAATTCCAACTAACTTATCTCATGTTTGCTTTCAACAATAGAAATTTTGCAAAAGAGGCTCGAAACGACTGACCCACTCGGTTTTATGGAATCGGACTACATAAAAACAGTACATCCGTATGTCTCACCAAAACATGGCGCCAATTCAGAATCTATTTTTGACAGTTAAGATTTTTAATAATGAAAAACCCAATTAATAGTTAATATTTGATCAATCTAAAACTCAGGAAATTTTCTCAATACAACTATCTATGTGATACACCTAATAAGGAATCAATTAGGGACCATTTTATAATAATATTCATGGAATTGAAAAGCATATGTATAAATTTTATTTTAAATGTAGCGGACGAAATTTGAATCTAGAAATTTCCTTCGAACGTGTTTTACAAAGCGAGAATTTGCGATCTGTTGATTCGGGACCGATATAATAACTTCGGTGCCATGCGTGCGGTACTTAATAGTCCAAGCAATTGTTAATCCAGTAAAATTGTGATTTGATGCTATTAATTAGAAAATTGTTAATATTATTTAGTTTAAATTGAATTTTGAACCAAACATTGTAACGAACGGAAAAGTTTGTTACATCTGTTCGCGGCATAACTAAAAAACTATTTATCCGATTGACTTCAAAATTAAGGGTCATATGAGGATAACCTGATATCATTTTGGTAAAAATCCAATATGGCGGTCTAGTGAAATGTTATCTAATCTATCTCAAATTTTGCACAAAAAATAATTATTATGTAGGAATGAACTGGTAAAATTTTGGTACGAATCAAAGTTGGCGGAACGAAATGGCGACTTAGTAAAATATTTTAAAACCAGCCTGAAAAACTACTTAATGGATTGATTTCCAATTATGTGCCATAAATAATTGTTATATACAAACGAACTAGTAAAACGCTGGTACAAATTCAAGGTGGCGGAACAAAATGGCGGTTGAACATAATATTTGAAGTCGTGAAAAAATCATCTTCATTTACATATTTTCACGTTTTAGCGTCCCTAGATGCCAAAAAAATATGTTTTAGAAATTTAGTCGGTCCGTCTGGCGGTTTGTCTAGTTATCTGTCAATTCACGGTATAGCTTAAAAACTACTTATCAGAGTGGCTTCAAATTTTGGGGAAAAATTATGGGGATGATCTCGTAATATTTTGGTAAAAAATCAATATACCGGAATAAGATGGCGACTTAGTGAAACGTTAAAAAAATTATTACCGAAAAAACTAGTTATCCAATTTACCTCAAATCTTGCACAAAAATCAAGTTTTTTATAGAAACGGACTGGTAATATTTTGGTATGAATATATGATAGCAAAACAAAATGGCGGCCTTTTAAAATATTTAAAAAACGCCCTGAAAACACTACTTATTAGATTAATTTCAGATTTTGTGCAAGCATTAATTGTGGTGATAGAGATAAACTGGTGAAATTGTGGTACGAATTCAAGATAGCGGAATAAAACGGCGCACAAATTAATTTTTTTTTAAAAATCAACGTAAAAAAATCTTATTCAATTGACTTTAAATTTTGCAGAAATAATTGTGAAATAGGGATAAACTGGTACGATCTAAACATGACGGAGCAAAATGCGATATATGGTAATTTAAAAATTACTTATTGAACTTATTTTAAATTATGCCCAAAAAAAAGTAGAAACTGGTAAAATATTGGCAGGAATCCAATATGATGTAACAAAATGGCGGCGAATAAAAATGTTTTAAAATACAGTATGTATGTGTTACTAAATGACTATGTAGGTATTGAAGTAAATTGGGTAACATTTCACTATTGCTAATAAACCAAGGAAGTTCCGGGTAAAGCATAACTTTACCAATTTTTTTGTAGTGTTTTACTTTGTGTACGTACATATAGAGAACCCTTTATCGAAAACTACAGGGGGGCTCAAAATTTGAAGTTCCGATACTGTTTTCGTCATTTTTTTTACGGAGTCTGTTATGTATGTTCTTATTAAATGCACATAAATTAGGCTTAATTTTTCTGAAGTAGTAGTAACAGCAGTTGTAATGTTGCAAGCTCTTTTTCTCCTGTTCAGCCCTCGTTTACTAAACAATTTCTTAGTCTTTATCCCTTTAACAAGATCTACAGCTCGAACAGAGTGTCCTCTTGATTCCTGGAGTGTGTTAATTTTGCAACGTATTAAATTTGAATTTCATGACTTAATAACTACTCAAGATTAATCAGTCACTCTTAACCCGCTTGAATCAGGAATCAGTTATCCGGCACTGTCGATTAAGGAGGCACCTGTCTGTTTTAGGTATTGAGGAGAACTCTACCTGCACGGAGTGTCAGGAGGAGGAGCAAACTCCACTCTTCTTCCTGTGCAGGTTATTTTTGGCACTATGGTCTTGCATAGGGATGCAGTCAAGGAACTATTCTGGAAAGATATCCAAACCTTTATAGGAAGGACAAGTAGATTTAAGGATGGAATCCTGGTGACAGGTGGTGGTTGAGGTAGAGTCTGCGGTAAATTGAAAGGGTCTTATAGGCCTACCAGTCAGGTCACTAGACTTCTTCCCAATTACTACTACTACTACTACTACTATCCGGAATCTTTGTATTTACTATTCTTGCTGCCTTACTTTAATAAGATGTCACATAGTTAATTTATCATGTTAAAGATAGATAGATGTACGATTGTCTAACTTTTTATACTATTAGGATCACTATTGTTACAAAAAATGTAATAATAATATTTTATAACAAGATTATTAAATTGTTGTCTATGTTCAGGCCCATGGGTTTTCTAAACTAAAAAAGAATTAGAAAAACAAGTATCCCACCTTTTCCTTCTTTAATTTTTTTTTGGGCGTTTGTTTCAGTGTCAGTCACAGTTCAGTAGATAGATTTTATTAATTTCAACACACGGTTTAAAAAGGGTACTAGATATGTGCATGTCCCTCTCAAAAATAAACAGTTTCGGCTCATTTTTCAATATCACTTACCTTCGAGGGTTTTGAAGATTTTTGGTATTCTGGCAGTACAGCAATGATCAAAAGTGTGATGTCAGATTTTTTCACTTCTAAATTTGCGCAATTCTTTCTATTGGTAAGTAAAGTACTTTTCGTAATAAACGATAATTCAAAAATTCAATTTAGCATCGAAATACCAATTTTTTTTATCACAGATCCGCATTTTTTTGGAAAATATTGTCAATTTTCGGTTTATAGTTGGCATAGTACTTTGCTCATGTTGAAAATGGTATTTTCGTCAGCGGATAGCAAATTCATGAAAACATAAACTTAAACATATTTATACCATAAACATGTTAATTCTTGATAATATTCTTCTTCTTTTTGTAATTGTGAGAGCAAAACATGCGAAAGAGTCTGAAAAAGAGCTTTCTACTCATCTTTATGATATGGTATTCAAATCGGAGGACTTTAACTACAAATATTCCTAGAAATACACGGAGTAAATCAATCATCAATCAAAAATAAAATTGACCCAGGTACTAAACTCTAAGAGGCTTCGCTCATTTACCACACAGTGATTGCGTAGTGAAAGGCATGATTTAAACCAGTCCAGAGAATTACCTCTAAACCCTGGCAATAAAAGCTGCAACACATATTTCACGATCCATATAGTTAAATATTTAGACGGTTCATAAAATTTAGAAGTCGTACTGATTTGCTCAGAACTGAAAATATTTGCAGAATTTTTTCTTGACATATTCAACTGCTTTTGTCAAAGCTGAGAGGGGAATAGGATAGAAAATAAACGTCGTTTGACCTTTATTTAGTGGGCTAAACAACCCTGATTTTAGACAGGAATAAACAAATGTAACATAGTATTGAGGGATTATGATCTCTGCTTGTTCGTGTTATAGGTATAATATGCGCTTTACAAGTTTTGATGGTAAGCGCTTTGTAGGTATTGAAGTCCTTTTAGGGCAATGGCGTTTGATGGCATTTTAAGTGTAGTTAAACAAACTTATGCCTTTACAAATTCCAGGAATGTTTTCACGGTTTTGGTCATTAATTCTTGGGTTGCGTACTAACTTGGAATTAATTTACTCCGTTTTGCCTTTGTTTGCACAAAACATCTTCAAAATTGACCATGTAATTTATCTGCACTTTTGAATTAAGTATCTGCTTTCTATAACTCATTTTGTACAAAGAAAAAATACCACATTTATCTTTGTTACATCTTATAGATACAAGATGTTGGTGTATACATTGGACTTTTAAAAAGCAAGAAAAACCTATGGCTCACAATTAGGTAAACATCTTCTTCGTTGAGAGGATACCGAAATAACTCTAAAGAGCGTCAACGTTTTATCATCCAATGAAGAAAAAAATTGTTGTTTTTTCGTTAGTGATTATCGCAGAGTCGGTACTTTTTTCATATTTTATTTTTTTCTGTTTATCTGTTTATTTATTGAAAAAGTGGTAATTTAGATAAGACTAATGAGGTTTCCATTGGTTAGTCACATCGACCTGTCATACTGCAGATATCATGTGATTTATGTTCAGCAGCAGAATGGATAGTTTAAATTCACTCCGATATCCTTGAAGTAATTAAATAATCGATAAACCTTCCAACCTACACATCGGTTTGGTCTAATCACACAATGAATGAAATGAGGTTTTATAGAAACAGGTTGAAGTTTCTGAAAATATTTTTACTTTATTCCAAACAGTTGAGTTTTTTGTTTTCTTTTTTCTTATTAATATTTTATTTTACTTTTTTAATCATTAATTTCAAATGTTAAAAAACGACCCCTTCAATGATAATGTTCAAAAAATATTTTTGCTTTGCAAACTGACTTCCGCTATATTAAATTTTTATGTAGACATTTATAGTAGTACAAAAAAACTTTTCTAATGCTCTAAACACAGTTTTCGAGAAAGGCTGGTTTCAATCACCTAAAAATAACTAGCGTATTTAATTTAATTACATGTATTCCCGGTACATCGAAAACCAGTCCCGCTATTATGGATCCAGTGGTTTAGCCTGTAGGTCGTAATAAACAAACAAATGTACACCGTATTCCACATAAAAGTACCCATTATACTATCTGGAAATCCTTAATAGACACGAGAAAAAATTGGATACAAAAGTTTCTTTAAATCTAAAGTTCTTTTAAAATATAATGTTTCAATATTTACAGGGTGTCCTAATTTTGCTGGGACGATATCAACTATAAAATTTAAAATGGGACACCCTGTTTTTTGTCCATTATTTGATTCCTTGTCAAAAATATACATAAGTTACAAATCTACTGCATAGTTTACAAGATACTTAAAGTTATCTGTGATTTTTTAAAAAATGGAGATATCTTTCAAATCACTATTAACAAAGTGCAAAAATCTAAAATTGGGCATTTGGGTGGTAATTTCCAGTTTATAAAGCATCAGTGCATATACGGAATACAAAATTTTTTTCCACATCTATACAGTGTGTACAAGGTGTCCGGATTTGGTTGCAAAAGCAGGGTATCTCGCTTATTTTTAAAGATAAAACCTTGCGGTTTTCACCAACCCTGAGCTAATTTTTTGTGAAACTCATGAAGCCGTAAACAAAATTTTCATAGCCTTCTTCGTTTATGAGATACAGGGCGAAATAGAAAATTTTGCATTTTGGAACCCCCCTCGTATATCGGTTATCCTTTAACTTAACGCAAAGGGAAAAATTGCTGCTTAGGCAGTACTACTGCAAAATTTGGGATGATAATTATAAAAATTAGGATTTTTGTTGTTGTTTATTGAAATAGATCCATACTATTATATATTTTTGAGAAGCTTTTAAAAGGACAAATCAATTTCTGGACAAATATACAGGGTGTCCCATTTAAAAAAACACAACTTTGGGTCATATCTAAAAAATAACAACTCAAATGAAAAATATGCCACTGGATCCAGCGTAAAAAACTGCCTAAGCAGCAATTTTTCCCTTTGCGTTAAGTTAAAGGATAACCGATATACGAGGGGGGTTCCAAAATGCAAAATTTTCTATTTCGCCCTGTATCTCATAAACGAAGAAGGCTATGAAAATTTTGTTTACGGCTTCATGAGTTTCACAAAAAATTAGCTCAGGGTTGGTGAAAACCGCAAGGTTTTATCTTTAAAAATAAGCGAGATACCCTGCTTTTGCAACCAAATCCGGACACCCTGTACATACAACAACCTTCCACCTTTTTAAAGCGAAAAAAGATTTTTTAATTTTTTACACTCACTGTGTTTTTTATTTATGCAAATGTATATATATATATATATATATATATATATATATATATATATATATATATATATATATATATATATATATATATGTTATATCTATTCTCACCAGCTATTTCATCATACAAGTTATGCTAACCTTGGTTTCCAGACTATCAGATATCACCCGCCAACGCAGTTATTCAGAAAGCCAAGCTTATCTCAATAACAAAGTATCACATATCAGTCAACAACAGCAGGTGTTACTTATTTACGAAAACAAGTCTATACCAAGAAAGCTTCATCAGCAGAACCCACGTCCTGACCCAAGTGTTCAAGAAAGAAGTAAACAGTTCTCACTGAGTCAGCATAACGAAACATATAAATAGTTATTTTTCTTTGTGTACAGTTCAGTTCAGTACAGTCTAGCTTGAATTCATTTTGTTAAATATTGCTCTTTGCAAGTTCAAATGTTTATATTTTAATTTGTATTATTTTTGAGTAATAAAATAATTTTTTAAAAAGTAATTTAGCAAGAAAGTGATTTAACAAACTGGCGCAGTCGGTAGGATCTGAAAACGTTTAACAGAACACGAAGCCCTTGTGCACTCTAACTGTCGACGGAGGATCCCAATCCATTGTTCCGAAGAACCTGTGAAAAACAAGAAAAACAGAAAATCACGACCCGACGTCACCAACTCGCAGTCAATCTACGGATTAGGAACACCTAGTGAAGCCCCTGGTAGAATTTGCTGCAGAGAACACGACGAAGTCTGATGTTTCTACTAGTAACGTAAGACTGAATCATCTCGTTTATTAATTTTCATTTTTTTTTCAATTTTCCAAAAATATTGAATTTTTATTAAAATTTTAAAGAAACTGTTCGATTTTTCAATTTTGATAATTAATTAACGAAAAACTGAATTCAAAAACAAATCCAAAAGAATATTTTAATTTCAAATTTTGATTATACAGTTAATCATATTTCAAGAAAAATTTAAATTTTGTAGATTTTAGTATTGCTTTAATTTACATTGATTTGTGTACTACTTTACGTACTGCCAATCAACCTAAATTCTTAATTTTAAGTTCGTATCCTTTTTATATAATATTGTGTGCCTATATTATTTCATTTTGATATTGTGATATATTGAGCAACCATGACTGATAATGGAATACAAAATGTCCCTGAGACACCCGAAATTGAACCGTATAAATTATCTGAAATATTTTCGATAATTCCTGAATACGATGGTGATCAAATTTTTCTCCAAACATTTCTCAATGCTTGTGATTGTGCTTACAATATGTCGACACGCGATCAAAAAGATTTATTAGTAATCCAGATAAAAAATAAATTACGTGCAAGAGCAGCGCAGCTAATAAGCTCTCGTAATCCTATTTCTTACTTAGAAATAAAACAACTTTTAAATTCTCACTTCGGAGATACGCGAGACTTGTCCTCTTTAATACAAGACTTACAACGTATCAACCAATTACCTAATGAGAGTCCATTAACCTTCCTCAACCGACTTCAAGTGCTAAATGCAAAAATGCACGCTAATATACAAAAGTCTAATCTCACGCCACAACAGAAACAAGCTCAAATAACCCTGATCGAATCCATGTCCCTGAGCACCCTCTTAACTGGTCTTGAACCCCGTATTGGACATATAATTCGTGCCAGTAACCCAAGAGATCTTCTTGAAGCCCAAATACGTATTCGACGTGAACTTCAATTGTCCTATTTCGAATCTCAAAAAGTTTCAAAACCGAACCCACCAAAGCCATTCAACCAACCTTTGAGAAAACCAAACTTGCAAACATAAAAATGTTTTAAATGTGGACGTATTGGTCATTCAGCAAATCAATGCCATGCCAATAACGGACAACCACGTCCCAGTTTTTCCCAAAACTCAAATTTTCAGCGACCCCAATTTGCCCCGCAAACAAATTCTTTTCAGTCACACAGACCGAACATGCAACAACAAAGAAGCCCAAATACGCAAACCCCAAATATTACAAATAATCAATCAAATCAAAATAATTTCCAACCTCAACCGAATTCTAATTATTCTCGACCCTCGGTAATTCACAAAAATCCCAATTTTAAAGCTCACTTAGTTAGCACCGATAATAATCAAGAAAAATATTTTAATGACTATTATCAAGACTATCAACAAGATTATCAAGATCATTCTTTTCTTATGAAGACCCCTCTACTTTATTCGAAAACGAATACGACAATTCTTATGAGAATCCAGATCCCAATTTAAACTCTAATGAATCAATGGTACTCTTCGACCAAAATTTTCCAATCGAAGAAAATCAAAATTTTCTTTTATCCCCAGATCAAAACCATCCACCCAATCAAGAAACAAATCAAATGCAAGCCCAAATCGAAACTCTCACACTAGACGATATGAATCCCTCACTCAATTTCCCCGAACAATTATTTCTTTAAATCCCTTCCTTGCTATAAATCCCAAAAATCTTTACTATATTAAAGACGCAACAAATACTTTCAAACTACTCAGATTCTGGTGCAGGTATTTCAATTTTCAAAGAAAATACAGTAAAGAACTTTCCAGATCGTTTCCGCGAAAATGCAACAATTCAAGGCATTACCGAACAAAAACTTTTAATAACTGAATCAACCTTGATAAATTTTAACCACGGTGACCCTCACAAAGTCTATATTTACAACTTAGACATTGATTTTGACGGAATTCTAGGTCTTGACTTCCTAGAACACTACGAATGTACAATCGATTTAAAAAATAAACAACTTGTTACCAATTTTAAAATACTACCACTGTATAAAGTTGAAGAGAATTACTCTTCAACAGAACTCGAAACATACGAGGCAAATAAAAATAAAATAACTATACAAGGTAGAACAGAACCAGTTTTTAAATTAAAATGTCATCTAATCAATACCGATGCTATTCTATCCCGAAAAGAAATAGAAAAAGTACATATCCCAAATGCCCTTGTCCATGTCAATCAAAAAGGCGAATTTTTGACAACAATTATCAATGCGAACACAATCCCAAAAACAATTGATTTTTCAAATATCGAAATAGAACCATTTTCGATACACACACTTCTTAATTTCAATCTTCCTGAATCTCCCGAATTTCAAACTTCAAATAGAATCCCGACTATTAGATCCCAGCTTAGACTTGACCATTTAAACGAAGAAGAAAAGGAATTAATCACAAATCTTTGCGTCAATTTCGAAGACATTTTCTACCTAGAAGGTGACAACCTTTCCTTCACAAGTGAAATCAAACATAAGATAGACACGAATAATACAAAGCCCATTTTTACTAAATCTTATAGATATCCCCAAATACATAAACAAGAGGTTAAAACGCAAGTAAACAATATGTTACAACAAGGTATAATTAGACC
Source organism: Kuschelorhynchus macadamiae (assembly GCA_030620095.1). Classification (NCBI taxonomy): domain Eukaryota; kingdom Metazoa; phylum Arthropoda; class Insecta; order Coleoptera; family Curculionidae; genus Kuschelorhynchus; species Kuschelorhynchus macadamiae. The sequence continues at coordinate 497,032 of JAUTXW010000834.1, forward strand.
ATCAATTTCTGCCTGGTCATCTCCCGTTTGGGTTATACCGAAAAAAATCGACTCTAGTAATAAACAAAAATGGAGAATCGTAATAGATTATAGAAAATTGAACGAATCCACTGTTAATAATAAATATCCACTTCCCAATATCTCAGATTTACTTGACCAACTTGGACAGTGTCAATATTTCACTACTCTTGATCTCGCTTCTGGTTTCCATCAGATAGAGATAGATCCTAAAGATATTTCAAAAACAGCGTTCTCAGTAGAAAACAGTCATTATGAATTTTTACGAATGCCCTTCGGACTAAAGAATGCCCCATCTACATTCCAACGTGTAATGGACAATATTCTTTTAGGAATCCTAAATGAACGATGTCTTGTTTATATGGACGATATTATAGTTTATTCTGCTACAATTGACGAATATATCCATCGATGACGCGAAGTTTTCAAACGACTAAGAAAAGCTAATCTTAAAATACAACCAGACAAATGCGAATTTTTACGCAAAGAAGTAGCATATCTTGGACACGTAATAACTAAAGACGGTGTTAAAACAAATCTAGCAAAAATTGAATGTATTCAAAATTTTCCCCAACCAAAAAATCCTAAGGATATAAAATCTTTCCTTGGCTTAGCAGGCTATTATCGACGATTCATCCCTAATTTTGCGAAAATTTCTAAACCCCTTACTCGTTTACTCAAAAAAGAAATAAAGTTTGACTTTGATTCAGATTGCAAAGAATCTTTTAACGAACTAAAAAAATTGCTAATTTCCGATCCAATTCTTATATACCCAAATTTTGACGAACCATTTCTTTTGACCACAGATGCTAGTGCTTTTGCAATAGGCGCTGTGTTATCGCAAGGACCTGTAGGAAAAGATTTACCAATTGGCTATGCATCTAGAACCCTATGTAAAGCCGAAACAAATTATTCAACTATTGAACGTGAACTCCTTGCAATCGTATGGGCAGTAAAACATTTTCGCCCGTATCTTTTTGGCAGAAAATTTAAACTAATCACAGACCACCGCCCTCTTACTTGGCTTTTTTCAATCAAAGACCCAGGTAGTAGACTCGCACGCTGGAGACTTAAACTCGAAGAATATGAGTATGAAATAATTTACAAACCCGGTAAGATCAATAAAAACGCAGACGCATTATCAAGAATTAAAATTAATCATTTTAATCAATGCGCAAAATGCCAATCAAAACTCTTTATTTTTGCGACAAATCAAGACGATGACGACAAATCTAATAACTCAAATTTAAATTTCGATGATGAAAAAATAACCGAAGATTACAACACATTTGCTAATATGTACGAAACAAAATCTTTAATTGATTATTCAAAAGTTGAAACTTCAAACGAACAACTTCTAAATAAACCACATAAAAACATAATAACCTTTTTTCAACAAAAGAATTTAGGAGAATTACATCATGAAATATTAGAAGACATTTTTGAAGAAAATGCAGATTTTTCAATACAGAGACTAAATATTTTCTCTAGTAAAACAGTTAAAAATCGGAAATATTACATAATTCCTTTGTTACTTGATCCAGAAAATCCAACAAGTCCAACATCTTTTCTATATTATTTATACAGGACAAAACGAATTTGACCTTTCGTCAACATATTTTATTGAAAATAAAATAGACCTTCCTATTCTTGAAATATTTTCTTTTATCTTTGCAGACAAAGATATTAAAATATGTATTTGTCAAAATATTGTAACTATCCCAGATAAAGACCAAATACCAATTATATTGGAACAATACCATTTAGGCAAAAGTAATTTACATCGCGGAATTAACGAAACTCTAAGACGCATCAAAGAAAAATATAATTGGCCCAAAATGATTAAAGATGTAGAAAATTTTATAAAAAGTTGTGAAATATGTCAAAAAATTAAAATATGCCGAAAAAATTTAAGCAACCCTTTAGTGATAACAGAAACACCGAAAACACCATTTCAACGAATAAATATCGATATATTTGAATATCCATCTAAGAACTATGCTTTGACAATACGAGACGAACTTACTAAATTTACCCAAGCTTATCCAATTGAAGATGAAACATCAAAAACTATTGTCAACACCATTATTTTATTTTTCCAACATTATGGTACCCCACTACGAATCCATTGTGATTATGGCCGTGAATTTAATAATACACTAATGAAAGACCTATGTGAACTATACGACATAAAAATAACATTTTCTAGTGTAAGTCAGCCCCAATCAAACGGCTCTCTAGAAAGATTTCACGCTACACTTAGCGAAATGATAAGAGCTAATCAAACCGAAAACCCACATGAACATCCGTTCAACGTACTTCCGTATGCTGTTATTTGTTACAATAACACGAAAAATAAAACCCACGGTTTTACGCCCTTTGAACTAATTTTTGGTCATACTTCTTCTAGACCCCCTGAAATCCTATATAATGAGAAAACCCTTATATCAAAATACATACGTGATTTAAACAATCGTATGCAATTTCTTTATAAATCTGCTCGTGATAAAACGAAACAACAAAAAGAAAAAGCAAAAGAACGTTTTGATCAACAAGTTCCCAAACATCCTCATGAATATAAAATAGGTGAAAAAGTATATGTACGCGAATCCCAAATTAAAGATAAAGTTCAAAACAAATTTAATGGCCCTTTCGAAATTCTCGAAATTTATCAAAATTCAGCCCTCTTATTAAATCCTAATACTAAACAAAAATCTAAAATAAATTTTGATAGATTAAAACCATACTACGAGCATATTTCTCTTCCAGGACCATCCTCGGACTGTCATCAGTCGTCCAGTCCCAATACTCCATAAGTTCAATTAACAACACGATAGGAGTCTTCTTTCATGAAGAAGCAAAAATAAGAATCTCTAATGACAAATGGACATTACTTGTATATAAAGACTTAGAACCAATTAAGGATACAATTGTAAATAATGATAGAATTTTAGAAAACCTTATAAATAATATCAACGAAGACGTACCACGAATGAAAGCATTTAAATCTGAAGTATTAACACATATTAGTCTCCTTAGATAATGGCAGATACTAAAAAATATATTCTTAGAGGAAAACGTGGAATTTTTAATGGTATAGGAACATTTTGGAAAGCAATTACAGGAAACTTAGATGCCTCCGATGGCGAATATTTTAATGACTGTATAGAAAAAATAACACATGATGAATATCAAATCGAAAATCTTCTCAAAAATCAAATCTCAGTAACTACCTCAGTAATAAAAGACTTTAATTCAACTATTCAGAAACTCAAAATTGACGAGGAAACATTCAATAATGATATCATAACTTCAATTGTTTTCGCCCGTTTACGGATTTTACACAGTTCAATTATTACACCTTTTGACTTAATAGATCACTAAAGCACATATCTCAATCATTGCAAAGAAATAATTTACCTTTGTTAATTCACCCTTCAAGTGTGGCTCAATATCTCGAAATCATAGAACTAAAGGCATATCAATATGATTCAAAAGTAATTTTTGTTCTCGAAATCCCATTAGTTGATCCAGAAAAATACATTCTCTTTCATTTATATCCAATACCAATTTTGGATTATCGAACAGGTCTTCACCACATTCTTTCAATAACAAATAACTTAATTGCGCGAAACGATGATTCATTATTATATATCACAATTCGCAACTTGGAATCATGTAAATCTTTGAGCAGCCGAACACTAATATGTTCCAACATCCTGCCATATCCAATAGACAGTGATGCTGTTTGTGAAGCCCAGTTACTACGATTAATCAATCGCCTTCCAAGAACGTGCCAAGTTTCAGTTATCCTAGCCAAAGACTATCATGTGCAAGAACTTAATCAAAACTCCTGGTTAGTTGCAGTTGCAGACCCTCTACCTGTGACTATTAAATGTGGTTCCAGAGACGTTGTTACCCAAACAATCAGTACCAACGCCATAATCAAACTTCAACCAGAGTGCAGTGCATTTATTGGCAGCACCAAAGTTCTAGCGAAGAAATTTGGAAATATTTATGATAATGTTACCTACAGCAACGTTCCAATCCAAATTCCATATGATTGCTGCAGCCATTATCCTGAGAAGATTCATATACCAGACTGAAGCCTCTTAAGTTACACGACATTGACACAGGAAACTTAAATATCGCTCAACATAAATTAAATGAATATTCTGATCAGTTGGACAGACTAATCAATCAACCATTCGTAAAGAAACATATCGGTTGGTTTACGATCCTGACCATAACTCTGATCATCAGTCTAATTATCCTGTACATATTTTGTAAATGTTATAGAAGAAAACCTAAAAACCTCAGTATTGGAATTGTCAATGCCAATAGTGATGACTACCCACCTTCTCCACCAAGGTCCAGAACAAATTTTGTACAATGGAGAAGAATATTTCCAAAAGGGCGACCAAACATACGTGTTGGTGAACCAACAGAAGAATCTGAAGAAATAAAACTTAACCTGAACAAACATTCAGCTTGAAAGTTGCTTCCACGTACCAACTTTCATCTTGATGGGGGAGTTGTTATATCTATTCTCACCAGCTATTTCATCATACAAGTTATGCTAACCTTGGTTCCCAGACTATCAGATATCACCCGCCAACGCAGTTATTCAGAAAGCCAAGCTTATCTCAATAACAAAGTATCACATATCAGTCAACAACGTAGGTCATCCTATTTTCATAAACAGCAGGTGTTACTTATTTACGAAAACAAGTCTATACCAAGAAAGCTTCATCAGCAGAACCCACGTCCTGACCCAAGTGTTCAAGAAAGAAGTAAACAGTTCTCACTGAGTCAGCATAACGAAACATATAAATAGTTATTTTTCTTTGTATACAGTTCAGTTCAGTACAGTTCAGTCTAGCTTGAATTCATTTTGTTAAATATTGCTCTTTGCAAGTTCAAATGTATATATTTTAATTTGTATTATTTTTGAGTAATAAAATAATTTTTTAAAAAGTAATTTAGCAAGAAAGTGATTTAACATATATATATATATATATATATATATATATATATATATATATATATATATATATATATTATTTCGTGAATATTGTAATGCTGCATACTCAAAAAAAAACTATAAGAGGCCATGGAATATATAATATTTCTATTTGCCTAACTATAGTCCTAATTTTATTCTTTATTTATTTATTGCTAAATTATAAATTTAAAACAATTATTGAATATTAATATTAGAAACAAACTTCTTGAGTAACATAGCTCTCAACACAAACAACAGATAACATAACAAATCTGTGGAAATAGAAAAACAGGAAAAAATTAAAACAAATGCCTATATAATTGATTTTCTACATACTGTCCGTTTTCTCCTATACACAGTGAATATCGAACTTTTTTATTATTAAGACTAATAATATTTTCACGATTATTTTGTTTTAATTTATATACAAAACAATTCTTTCGATTTTTATAGACTCTATCTTCAAGTGTGCCCCATAAAAAATAATTTGAGGGTGGGAAGTCCCGCTTCACGGCGGCCATGGAATCTTACCGTTGCTATTAATTTATTTTACCAAATGTTTGTTTATCTATACAATAGTAGTGAGTATTTTTTTTTATCATGGATTCCCGCAGTGGAAAATATCGCCTCATCTATCCAAAGGATTTTATTTAAAATCCCTCTCTCAAAATGCAGGTTCATCATTTGCATACAGAACTGGAAAAAACGTATATGGGGATATTTTGTTTTCTTATGTATTCTCGATGTATGCTGATCATGTAAAAATTCAAATCCCTTTGTGCATCTCTTAAAGAGTTGGTAGAATATTCAATGAAATATAATAAAACCTCCATTTGAAAATCTTCAGAGGCGACTGAACGGGTTTTTTTCCCTTTTTCTATATTTCAAAACTCCATGAGTTGATAAATCACTGCAAAGTTTGTAAAACATTTTCTTGTTTGGTATCCTTGCCATGGGAAATATTTGGTGATACTCTCTTAATGCAAGTGCTGGACTTTTATTATTTTCAATGTAACACTTATACAAACTAGTCGCTCTTGATTTGAATATTGAGCCATTTTTTAAAATAGAACAAGTAAACACCGATACAAGGAAATGTTTTTAAAGTCTAATTATTTTAAATTTAAATGATTTCAATAAAAACACAAATAAATTGAAAAACTGTCAAATTTAAAACAAATAGTTATAATATCCATTCCCTGGCCCTGTATAGTTTTTTTAGTAGTTATGCAGCCTCACAATATGCCCAGCTAGCACTAAAGTAACTACAACTGTTTCCACTACTACTCTTTAAGAGTTTTTACGTATTTATTACTAATAATCCTACTATATATCAACAAACACTTTGGTTTACACGTTTTTAAGTATTATATACGTATTAGTTACTGCGAATAATACTTTATAGTAATTTTTCATGTAAAGTAATTATATAATAACTACTGCCAAGCATCTACTTAAAGAATTGACTGCAAGGTCGTCATTTCTTTTCCGTGACATAGTAGTGATTATTCGAAGTTACTGTTTCTAATCTGTTTTCTAAATTACAACTTTTAAGTATCAGTACCTTCTTAAACTTTACAGAGACTACTCCATTACGTTCAAAATGTACTCCTATAACTCCTATAAAACGAGTCGTTGCAGAGTAGATAGAGTTATCGTCTACTGCTACTTTAAACTGGCTATTACCAGTCGTTATTTTTCTATTGCAACTTAGAAGTAAGTATTACAGTAATTATTTACTACAAGTAAAGTATTACCTCTTGTACTTGAGGTTCCGAAATTATGGGGCGCTGGTACGAGATTCGGTCGGTGATTTTATAAGGACAGTTGCAACAATAGAGTAACCAATTTTTGATTGGTTCGGCCATATTGCTGCTAAAATCGTTTTATTTACTTCTCGCCTATGTGGGTTTCTTATGAGGTTTGTTGTTTTAGTGTCTCATTTTATTAGTTTTTGTAATTATTAAAATGAATAGTTATTCAAACAAGAAGTTTTTAGCCATTGGCCATATAGAGAAATGTATTTAAGCCTGCTTCTCCTGTATTTTGCTTGTAATTATAAAGTGTTTGTGATGAATGTGTAAATGACTCTGACCGTAAATGTTTTAAGTTTAAGTTTACTCTAAGAAAAGTTATTAAATATTGCACATTATTATATTTTGGTTTTATTTTGCTGTAAAAGACAATATTGTTTCATGTCTTAGTGTATGTTTTACTTCATTCAACACCTCAATTTGAGGAAGAAGCTTTCTAAGATTAACATAAAAGAAATTTTATTTTGTAGGCCTTTTTCAGTACATATTACATTACTAAATTCATTTGGCAGACCACTCTCATTAATCGCTTGCACAAACATTGTTATTTGTTAAAAATCTAAATGAAAAACTAAGTTTGTACTAGATAGTTCGAATATATTATTAAAGTAAAACATTAACATAACCCTACATTTACAACTGACGCTGACAGAGGTTGTCAATGTAAAAGTAGGATAATTTTGTCATATTTTGCTAAAAACTAACGGTATTATGGATGCCCCATGTAAACCTTTAGAAATATGGCATCAATTTGGCGGGTGGGCTTCTATTGTCGCCACTGTCCTTATAAAGTCATTGTAATTTGATCTACAGCTATTAATTAGTTGTGTGTGTTGTGTTATTGTCTACGAGTAACAAGTTAAAATCGTTCATAATGGCTTCGCATACCATAAAAAAAAGTAGCTTTCGTCACTCAGCCACATTTTATAGAAAATTAAAAATATCACAACTTGGTTATGTGATATCTGAACAAAACTACTTAAAGCGGTATTTTAAGGAAACAAAAGATAAAAACGAAACAAAGTGTTATGGTTATGACATATGGTAGAATTATAGTAGTGACTCAAGTACCGCAACTCTAGGCATGCTATGACACAACGCATTAAATTTCAAAGAACCAGCGGAATGTTCGCAAATCGAAACCGCTTGGTAATAACATACAGTATAGGTTTAATGGGAACTTTGTAGATAACTTTATTCGTACCACCTTAGTGTTCAAGACTTCAGTGTAATTGAGTATAAGTGACAGTTGCGTATTTAAAGAATCCAAAACTATAAAAGCGTGTGAGAGCAGTCATAGACACTTGATGTTAAGTAATTTTCTCAGTAAAGAAATGCAGGCAACCTAAAAGTAAAAGTCCAATAGAACGCCATTGTTTGTATTCATCTCCCCTATAAATATTTAGCTATGATGTTTGTTTTTGTTAGAATAAAGATTAAAAATGCATACAAATTAAACATTACGTTAAAAAAAGAATCGCTCTTTATAATAAGATATTTAATGATAATTACTATTTAAACCAAAGTCCAAAATTACATTTTTGAGATTTAAATTGGCCAATATATTTGACCAAAATGTATTGAAAATTAACGAATTTTAAAGGCACGTAAATTTTTTACGACTATCATCAGCATATTCACCAGAGAAATTGCCTGCGTTTTAATTTTAGGTCCTTAGCATAGCCAGAAAGCTAAGCATAAGGCATGTATCCTACCTCAAATACCAATAACATAGTCTATACGCTCTTCACCATATTCCCAATTTGAGTGTTTCCACTACTGTTTTTTTGTATTAAAAGGAACATACATAGATATTTTTAAAACGGATTAAATAAAGACAGAAATAAGGAAGTGAAGAATAGGGTAAATTATTACTATTCGGCTACTTAAATGGAACTACAAAATTCCATACTATCTACGTAATAGTCAAAGTCACAGTTACATGTTACTCATGAAGTAGTTACCCTAAAATTGTTCCCCATTTTGGTAATTACTGCGTAGTCTCAGCTTAAACAGAACGTGGCGACACCAGATTCCGGTTACTTCAATGAAAATACTTGTGATAACAATGACGTATCCATGACTAAAAGTGCTACTTGGGTTCAAGAAATAATTTAGATTTTCTGCTAAATTGCGATTTTCTCTGTAACCATTGAATTTAGGTATAGAACATATAAATATGAAAAAGAGATATTTTTATGATCATTTGCATAAATAAAAAACATAACGAGTGTTCTATTTAAAAAAAAAGACTTTTGTTATTTTAAAAAGGTGCAAGATTGATTCATAGTATATCCACCCTGTGTAGCTGGGGACAACCATGTTGTATTCCTTATATGCATTGATGCTGCTAAATTGCTAAACTGGAAATTACCACCCAAACGCCCAATTTTAGATTTTTGCTATTTTTTATAGTGATTTGAAAAAGAACTTTAGTTTTCAAAAAATTGCACATAACCTTAATTATCTCGGAAACTACGCAAAAATCGTCTATAATTTAAAATGGTAACTGATGTTTATTTTTGACAAGGAATCAAATATTGGTCAAAAATACAGGGAATACCATTTAACATTTTATAGTTGATGTCCTCCCAGCAAAATTGGGACACCCTCTATATATGGAAACGTTATATTTTATATGAACCTCAAATTTAAAGAATCTTTTGTATGGAACTTTTTTTCGTATCTATTACGGATTTCCAGATAGTATAGTGTGTACTTTTATGTGGAACACGGTGTACGTATTATTTTTTTAACGCTTTTCGGGCGCGAAGTAAATATTTAATTCTAGAAAGATAAAAACATTTGAACAATATAAAAGTCTTAGCCACGGCGCTTGTGTCAATATACAGTCTTCAAGAACTAACATACACAGAAATTTAGAAACAATCTTTAAAATGTAAAATACATTGCTGTTTTTCCTTGTAAGTTTATTAGATCTTTTAGTGGAAAAATGTTTTTTCTTTTAAATCTGGGACCATAAACAGTCTACAGAAACATCCGCCATTTTCTGTTGTAACTATTAAGGTCCATATATCCACTTCCATGAAGGCAAGAATAAAATTGGATTTGTAAATGTCTCCTCAATCCATTATGGCAACTCAATTTCTTAAATTGCCACTGTAATACCTATATCAATTTCCTCTCAATCTATTTTTGCGACAGAGGAACGATATTGCAAAATGGAGAACGGGTGCAGGTTAGTAAGGGGACTTGTGATGATTATTTGGGAAAATACATGCGGTTTTATGAAATCATTTTATAACTACAGTCTACAGTTAAATAATGTTTGAGTGAACAGTTATTAGCTATGGTCAATTATGATTCATAATATTTTGCTTTATGATAAAATTGCCAAATTGTTAAAACATATTTTTAAGTGATAGGCAGTGTATAAAGAACTTTAAACTTGTCAGATTTGTGTCGCGATTTGATTAAAAGATGTTAAAATTAACCGAAAATAAAACGTTTTTTTTTACATTAAATATAGAAAAAGTACCACACTTTTCTAATTGTGAAATTAAGAAAGCTATTCTTTCATTTAAACCTGGTTCATCGGGTCGTCTTGACTCATGGCCCATTAACTCTAAGGTTGCTTGGAGCGATCTTGACTTATCCCAACTCGGCGACCAGCTTGCTTTAGCACGGCATTGTCAATATCTCCTCTGTGTGCGTTTAATTACATATATTGATCTTTCAAAATTGAAACTTTTTTGTTACAATAAAATACAGCCTTCAAGATACAACTTATTATAATTTTAAACTTATGTTTAGGAATGTTGGTTCAAATTTTAATCAAGTTTCTTTGCAGAGTGCATTTCAAAAAGTTCGCATCGTATTTGAAATAATATGATGTATTTTTAAAGTCTCAAAAAATATTCATGTAAAAAGTTTTAGCATGACAAACAGTTGTATTACTTTAGAAAATGTACATTTTTTTATCCAAGTTCTCCTAATAGTGTGTTCTCGGTTTTGGTGATAATGGTTACAGAAAATAATAAATATTAGTATATAGAATGACTTATATACCCAGTTAAATAGTTTTTCATATATAAAGCACCCTATATTTTAATACATTTTTGAATTTTATCTAAAATTCTACGTTTACTTCATATAAAGTACACCACACACATCTAAGACATCGACGACAGCAGGCCGTTTCCATGGATATACAGAGTTGTAGCCAACCGTGAGTGATCATTGCACCGTCAGTTACGCACATTATTTTCATTGATTTTTTTAGGTTAAACATTTCGCCCAAGTCAAATGGCTTTTGGCACCAAATGTGGAACAGAAGTAGTTATACATGCGAGTCGTCGTTATCTTAAATATCATCATAATTCTGAAAATCCATTAATTTAATGCTTGTAAAATATTTACCAATTTTTTTAAATTATATTTCTCAATGCTATAAAAAACATTTACTTCTATAATGATTAAAAATAAATAGTAAGATTCCTATATTATATTCTTATCTTAAACCAAAAGAATGTTATTTTTATATGCTTGTTTTTATATACTCGACTTGTGAATAGGTTTGACTTTCACAGCCAGGACACATTTACAGTTCATCTTTCGATAGATTATAATTAGTTTTTAATGTATGAAGGTGTTTTAAACGTTGGTCTTCTATGTGTTGATGTAATGTTTATCCTGTGTTAGCGTGATGTAAGTGATTTATTTTATATTATTTTATTCCTTACTGACTGAATTTTAAGATTTTTTAGATATTGAAAATGGTTGTTTAACCGAAACGCGTCGAGCCTAAATAAATACATTTTTGTGAAGATTTGGTCTTATTATTTTTTAATCATTATGTTCCGACTTTACCCTGGAGATGAACTCAACAAATCATTTACTTCTATGTTTTGGTGATCACTGTATCTTGTCACAAAGACGTTTGCAGCAAGGAGATCCTATTGGGGCTCCATTATTTTGTTTAGGATTTCATCCGGTAGTAAAAGCTCAGTAATGTAGCTTTACTCTGAAATTAATTTATAGTATTTGGACGACGTAAAAATTGCTGAATTTTTTTTTTCAGTTTTGGAAGACCTAAAAAAATAATCCCTTTAAGTTCGGATATTGGGTTAAAAATAAATTAGAAAAAATGCGTAATTTCTGTTATTTCTGTAAAAACCGATGCTTCAATGGTATATTCTAAATGCGGAAAAGTGACACCGAATCTTTTACAGGTCAGTTCAGTTTCTTAGGATGCCCTTTCTGAGCGATAAAATGTGGAAGGCTTTTTACAAATAAATTGTTGTTTTAAATCGATTTTCTGAAAATATAAACTATCGTAATAGTCACATCGAATTTTATGTACTTAAACACTCAACTACAAATTTTCTTACTTGATTTTTTTAATGTCTCGTTATGCCAACGTTACACTATGAATATCATAATCTCTGTGTAGCTCAGGTCCTGCAATGCCGCAGGCGTCATTAGGTCGGCCGAGGTTGAGTATTTAAGCTAGGATGAATCAAATATAAAAATAATATCCTACTAATTTTCTGATTATTAGAATAATTTTAAAAAATTCTAAAGGAAATATTAACTTTTCTCAAAATGTTTTAAAGGCGTAACTAATAAAAACGTACTGTGAAACAGTTGGTTAGTGAAGCATAAGACCATATTAATTACACTAATATTCATAAATAATGATTTATATAAAAGAACTTTTTATATAAATATATATGTATATCAAACATAGAACGAAAGCTTTCACGGCTGTGGTCAATTAAGAAATCATGGTTCTTGGGATTAGACCGTGTCAAAATGGAATCACTTTCCGACGTTTCGCCTTCGATTGCACGAGACATCCTCAGGGATCTTCACTTCACGAGATCGGAACATTGAATGAGCTCGGAGAGACCCAGGCCGGCTATTTATAGTCGACCTGTGTTTACCGAAGCGTGACTCGGTGTAACGATCAGTTTCCACGTATGATGTAGACTGAAGCCCGTATCTCTATTAAAATTGTTAGGATGCTTATAAATTTCAATAGATTCTCTAATTTTGCGTTTATAGAGTCCCGAAACCGATGTAAGAACTTTGGTTTCTTTTACATTTATGACATGCCCAGTCAATGTTGGTGTTCAGATACAGCAGATCGTACAATTTGTTTCTTTCTGATACATCGTTCATGTTCCTTAAGCCTAGTCGATATGGATCGTCCAGTTTCTCCAATATAAACATCACCACAGGAACAAGGAATTGCATATACTCCTTCCGTTTGAAAAGGAATAATGTCCTTTGGCGATCTCAAGCATTGTCCAATTTTCTTGTGTGTGTTGAAGATTGTACGTATGTTGGAACTTGCAATCTTGTCTGTGCCTAAATAAATACATTATACAGATACAGATCGTATAAACGGAAGAACTACATTTCCTATCGGTAATTCCTTATTAGTATCATTTCGTGGAGTAGGATTATTATATTTTCTAATTGAGCGACTAATATCATCAGTACAATATCCATTCCCTCTTAAAGCTTGAGTTAGTTTCTCTGTTTCCGATTGTAAATAATTTTGGTCACAAATCGCGAGAGCTCTGTAAACCAATGAATTAATGACTGATTGCTTTTGTGCTGGACAGCGGACAAGGGAAATGCCACTGTCGTCATGGACAAAACAGATTACGTGAAGAAAATACAGCTACTTTTGGACGACAACATCTACAGAGTGATCCAAGCAGACCCAACCAACAACATTGAAAGACCAATAAATAACCTTATAAATGCATCCAACCTACCAACAGAGGAGAAGAAGACGTTAAGGCCAAGCAGCTCAAGGATCCCGCGGTTCTACGGACTACCTAAAACACATAAGGTTAATGTACCACTTCGACCTATCGTCGGTGCAATAGGATCTCCTACTTACAAAATTGGTAAATATCTTTCAAATATTCTTAATAATTTTACAGGAAAACACATTCATATATTAGACACTCTACGCATTTAGTAGAAAAACTTAAATCAATCCAATTAGATCCCAAAGATATCTTAGTCAGTTTTGATGTAGAATCGCTGTATACGAATATGCCTATAAATGATTCACTTTCCATAATATCAGACTTATTTCACCATAATAATATTGACAACTCACTTTTAGATCTAATTGAAGCATGTCTTACATCAACGTATTTTGTCTTTCAAGGAACTTTCTATGAGCAAACCTCAGCAGCAGCCATGGGATCTCCACTGTCACCGGTGGTAGCCAATATCTTCATGGAAGCTTTTGAGGAGGAAGCCTTAGAGTCGTCTCCACTAAAACCAAAATTATGGTTCAGATATGTAGACGATACTTTTGTAATATGACCACATGGTCCAGAAAACCTCCCTGGGTTTCTTGATCATCTAAATCAACAACATGCTAACATAAAATTTACAATGGAAATTGAATCAGAAGGCACGATTCCCTTTCTAGATGTTCTTGTACAAAGGAAAGGGGATGATTCCTTGGGACACTCTGTATATAGAAAACCAACGCGTACGAACAGGTACTTAAATACAAATTCCCATCATCATCCAACACAAAAGCAATCAGTCATTAATTCATTGGTTTACAGAGCTCTCGCGATTTGTGACCAAAATTCTTTACAATAGGAAACAGAGAAACTGACTCAAGCTTTAAGAGGGAATGGATATTGCACTGATGATATTAGACGATCAATTAGAAAGAAAATATAATAATCCTACTCTACGAAATGATACTAATAAGGAATTACCGATAGGAAATGTAGTTCTTCCGTTTATACACGGAACCACAGTCAAGATTGCAAGGTTACTTCGCCCGTCCAATATACGTACGATCTTCAACACACACAAGAAAATTTGAAAATGCTTGAGATCGCCAAATCATCCTAACAATTTTAATAGAGATACGGGCTTCAGTCTACATCATACGTGGAAACCGATCGTTACATCGAGTCACGCTTCGGTAAACACAGGTCGACTATAAATAGCCGGCCTGGGTCTCTCCGAGCTCATCATGCTCGTGCAATCGAAGGCGAAACGTCGGAAAGTGATTTCATTTTGATACGGTCTAATCCCAAGAACCATGATTTCTTAATATGTATATCAACATAACTTTATTTTTTTAAAAACTGAAGAAACACGCTTGTAAATTCAAAAGAGTGACATCTTCGTTGACGGGTTTTTAAAATACAGCCATCTACAATTGATGCAACAATAATATTTGCTATAATAAGTTTAATCAATCTAGGGGAACCCAGAAGAAATTTACCCCAAGCCTGATAAGTTATTGAGCCATTTATAAAAATGTCTTTAAAATTACTTTGTAATACGGACAAGACTAGGTTTATTAAATTTCTGAATTTATGTTTGTTATTGTTGGTCATATTCTTATTTTTTGATACAAGGTTAAATAATAAATTTCAAGTCGGGTTGTTTTTTTTATACAATTTCTATATGAAATATTTAAAATATTGTGACTTCCAGTAGCATTATATAGTTTTTTTAACGCTTCAACCGCTTAGGGTTATTAGCGTGTAAATACGTTTTATACTAAATTAATAGGCCTATAATTATTCCTATACTACACTATGCTACAGTTTTTATATATCACTATATAGGTTGCAATCTTTGAGAAATCTCAAAACATTGTCCAAGTCTTTATTTAAGATTTCTTGAATATTGTTTTTGAGATTGTACTTGGTTCGCTCTGCACTGTATATTCAGTGGCATAACACACGACTCACAAGTCGGACGCTCCTCTCTGGCAAGAAGATAGCTGTGAGTCAGCTTCGTATGGCCAAGTCTGAGGCGCGCTATAACAGTTTTGTCCCTTCACGAGGATAAGTTGCACTGCCACGGTTTAACTGTGTCTTTACACTCCCGAAGTTTGGGCAGCGAATTGTTCTATTCGTTTTGACACGAGCGCATTATTTCGGATTTTAGATAACATTTAAGATCGCTGCTTATGGTTTCTGGCACAGGTATAGAGTTTATGTTCCTTATTGCATCACGCGCGGCCACGTCCGCCAGTTCGTTCCCAGTAATTCCCATATGTGTATGTCAAAAAGAGTCTTGTAAACTATTTGAACTATGGGATGCGTGGAGGGATGTCTAATTGCTTTGAGTGCACTTAGGGAATCTGTCAGAATAGTGCAACATTTGGAGTTGTTTTCTCGAACGTGCATCAGTGCTTGTAATATAGCGTATAACTCGGCGGTAAACACACTGTAAATTTAGTGAGCAAAAACCTAACAGTACCACTAGGAGTCACCACCGCAGCTCCTAATCCTTCATCTTTCTTTGAAGCATCCGTGTAGATCCTAGCTTCTTTTGGGAAATCATTTAGTAGCTTGCAGAACTCTTTTCGAATTTTACTTGGTGAGGTGTCTTGCTTCTTCAGTTTAGTAAGAGATGTAATACAATGAGGTCTAGGTATAGTCCACGGCGGCGGCATCAGGTCGTCTTGTCGAAATAATTCAGGAATTTCAATATGGTATTTGTCTCTATATCTGTTTATGCGTTCATAAAATGCAGGTTTGGATCACAAAAAGAATAAACATTTTTGTGTACGGGATTAGTAGGATTCTCAGCTATCGATATGGCTTACGAAAGAGATAAATAAGCTCGTCGGTGACTCAGTGCCAATTCAGATGCTTGACAAAGCAAGCTGCTTATCGGCGTGGTATATAGTTGTGTACTAGTTTTTTAAAGATATATTAATAAAAAAATTAAGAAATTTAAGGGTTCAGTTACAAAACAGGGTCTTGTTGCATAGACTTATTTGAATACAAACATTATAAACTCAATGTTATTATACAATGATATAAATGACATGGCAAAGCAGCGTTAGCGCATGTGCATATTGAAACTGTTCTTTTATCAAAAGAAGGTTGCCTAGAAAACTTCCACTACCAATATTCTACTCTTATAACTATGTGGTGAGACCATTTATATCGCTTTTTAACCTCTGTCTAACAAAATTCTAAATCAATACCAACAGACTAAAACGTTGATGTTTTCGATGCGAAAAACCTAAACTAATTCTAATTTTTGAACACAGCCATCGTAAAAAAGCAGCAAGCGTCAATACAATTTTCATATGGATGTCCCTACCTGGGGCTTGGCAACTTGAGTGGGGTGAGTGGTAAGAAAGGTCTAGCGAATAGAATTTATGATTTTACCGCCATGCAATTGTTTGCCTATGTTCTATCCTCAAAAAATTCAAGCACTTTTTCCACTCTGGTGCCTTGGCTTATCTGAAATTGGCGCTATAAGATTCATATAATAATAATAAATACAAGAGTGTGACTAAAAAATCGAGTTCAAAGACAAAATTGGTAGAACTGTAGCAGTTGGCTAGCTTCCATTTGAACCCAAAATCGTTGGTGATTATTTTAATTTTATGAGAAAAGAATATTCGACTTAAATTATTAATCAACTATAAATGAAAATTAAACAATTTTTGGTTTGATTAAAAAGATTATGAAGACGATCTAAGTAGATTTTGTTTGTTATTTGCGAAAACCCAGGTGATTGTGTTTTATGTCAAAAATATTTAGGTAAAAACGGATACATTTTATGTTTCTCACTCAACTTTTGTTTGTGAATTTTGCCTTGACGGATAAAGGGTTAGGGGGGTGGGAATTTTTTTAATTAAAATATGTAATGCCCTACTTCTGCGTTTATAAAAAATATGGACGTGGCTTCGAATCAGACTAATCACAAAAAAAAATCCATTACTGTGTTCCGAACTCTTTTTCCCTTAAACGTTGTTAACATTTCCATCTTTTAATAGGTGTCTTAGATGAAAAAATATTTAGCCGCTATATGTAAGTGGCAAAACTAAAAATATTTTTGTAAAAGCTCCGTTGAGGGTAAAATATTATATTAATTTATCAAGGTTAAAGTCAGTAACACGGGAACTTAATGATCTGACATGTTCTGCATTAAATGACTGTAAAAAATCTAGAATCGAAAGAATTATATTAACAATTATATTTTATTAAAGCAAGCCATTAATTTGGTTGAACGTTTTCAATACAAATGTGAAAGTGTTAAAGAAAATCTTGGCAACGAAACGCAATTATAATGTATTAAAAACATTACTAAAACTCTTCAGAGTGAAATAATGGAAAACTTAGATATTCATATTCAAATATCGTACTTAAATTTAAATATGCTTTTATAACTTCGATTGATCTGGAACGTTCATTTTCTCTATATAAACATATAAATACAGACAATAGAAAGTGTTGGCGGAAAGTTTTGAAAAAAACACTCTAATACAAATTTTAATACGTAAAGTAACGTTAATACAAAGGTATATATTCCATATAATCATAAGTTATGTTATGATTTTTAACTGTATATCAAAAAATATGTGTGAAGAGTGGTACTTTATAAACATAATTGAGTGTTATAAAAGCAAATAGATTGAATATTATTATTCAAAAAGAAGAAATAACGAAAACAATGAAAAACATATTTGCATATTTGTAAGCATATCTCAGTCCAACTACTGCATCTTTAAAAAAAAATCCTTGCATAGATACAAGCATATATTTTTTGACATCCAGAGTAGTAGCCACAGTCTTACTAGTTTATCTCTACTCCACAATTAATTATGGCATACCATTTGAAATTATTTCATTAGAAGTTTTTTCAGGCTAAATTTTTAATATCTTATTAAGCCGCCATCTTGTTTCGTCATCTTGGATTTGTACCAAAATTTTGCCAGTTAATTTCTACATTATACTTAACTTAATTTGAGATAAATTGGATTAGTACTTTTTTAGTAATAGTTTTTTAACATTTCAATAGACCGCCATTTTGTATTGCCATATTGAATTTTTACCAAAGTATTACCAGGTCATCCCCATAAGATCTTTAATTTTTGACCAACATTTGAAGTCAATCGGGTAAGTCGTTTTTTAGCTAGGCCGCGAACAGGCATACCGACAGGCAGACAGACAAACAGGCTGGCAGACAGACAGACCGACGCAATGTTTGTGGGCATCTAGGGACCCTGAAACGTAAAGATCCGAAAAAATCTTGTAGGGTGATTTTTTCCCTTTTACGAAGGAAGTAGAAAAAAGAAAAAATATGCTTGTATCTATGCAAGGATTTTTTTTAAATATGCATTAGTTGGACTGAGATATGCTTACAAATATGCAAATATGTTTTTCATTGTTTTCGTTATTTCTTCTTGTTGAATTCAATCTATTTGCTTTTATAACACTCAATTATGTTTATAAAGTACTACTCTTCACATATTTTTTGAAATACAGTTAAAAATCATAACATAACTTATGATTATATGGAATATATACCTTTTTTTTAACGTTACTTTACGTATTAAATTTTTATTATAATGTTTTTTTTTTCGATACTTTCCGCCAACACTTACTTTCTTTTATCTGTATTCATATGTTTTAATAGAGAAAATGACCGTTCCAGATCAATCGAAGTTATAAAAGCATATTTAAATTTAGGTACGATGTTTGAATATAAATATCTAAGTTTTCCATTATTTCACTCTGAAGAGTTTTATGTAATATTTTTAATACATTATAATTGCGTTTTGTTGCCAAGATTTTCTTAAACACTTTCACATTTGTATTGAAAACGTTCAACCAAATGAATGGCTTGCTTTAATAAAGGTTAATTGTTGACATACTTCTTTCGATTCTAGATTTTTTACAGTTATTTAATGCAGGACATGTCAGATCATTAAGGACCTGTGTTATTGACTTTAATCTTGATAAAGTAATATAAAATTGTACCCCCAATAGAGCTTTTACAAAAATCTTTTTAGTTTTGCCTCTTACATATAGCGGCTAAAAAAAAGTCTTTGATTTTTATTGTTTATAGAACATAAGCTTTTACACTCATAGAAATTAGCGACGATGACTAAGAAAAAAAAGGTTCACACTTATAATAATCCTTGTAAAAAATTTTTTACTTTCAGACATTCTGCTTGAGTTATTAGTTCTGAGGGTCCCCTTTGCCCCCCCCCCACTCCCCTAAAAGACACCTATTAAAAAATGTTAAAAACATTTAAGGGAAAAAGAGGTCGGAAAATAGTAATGGATGGTTGAGATGCTGTTCGACGAGTCCAGCGTGAGACCAGATTACGGGAATTTCTTCATGAATGGTTAGTGGCGTGTGTCCACTGCCGACAGGTGTATTTTTTTGTGATTAGTCTGATTCGAACCCACCCCTATAAACGTTTTCTATAAACGCAGAAGTAGGGTATTATATATATTGATGAAAACAATCCCCACCCCGTCAGCCCTTAACCCATCAAGGCAAAATTCACAAACAAAAGTTGACTGAGAGATATAAGATGTATGCGTTTTTACCTAAATATTTTTGACATAAAACACAATCACCTGGGTTTTTGCAAATAACAAACAAAAATTACTTATATCGTCTTCATAATCTTTTTAATCAAATTAAAAATTGTTTAATTTTCATTTATATTTGATTAATAATTTAAGTCGAATATTCTTTTCTCGTAAAATTAAAATCATCATGAACGATTTTAGGTTCAAATGGAAGCTAACCAACTGATTCAGTTTTACCAATTTTGTCTTTGAACTCGATTTTTTAGTCACAGTCTTGTATTTATTGTTATTATATAAATCTTATAGCGACAATTTCAGATATATATATATATATATATATATATATATATATATATATATATATATATATATATATATATATATGTATATATATGTCTTATCAAAGGAGTATTTTATACTATTTTATCTATTTTTTAAAAAAGCACTATCAGTAAATCACTATCAAAAAATCATTTACAGCTGAGCTACTTATTTGTGGCAACCGATACAATGGTAACCTAAATATGGGCTTTAATAATTTTAACTATTTCAGCTTTGTCACCAAAAGTTTACTCTTTTCGACAATAAAGCATACTTTAAATCGAATTGACTTCACGATAATATAGCAGCACTTGACCCCTTCCCTATTCCGAACTTCTGCTCTTTGACTACTGCTAAAATTGGGTGCACATATTAAGATGGCCATTTCGTGGCTTTAACATTGTAGGTTTATTTTAACGATTCTGTCAGTTACAGCCTGAGGCACAAAAGCCCCGAAATTAATCTCATCCAAGTCTCCATTATGACGATAATAATTCCTATGCTGATTACGTCGTTTACATTCCGTTCAATTATTATTGTCGAATAACTTAAATGGGTTAGTAAAGTGCTAATTTTCTGTTGCCAATAAAGTTATAATGCAACAAAAATTAGAAGAAGGGCTTTTAAAAATATGTGAAACTTATCCCTGTAATGAAAAAGTAAACTAAACCTTTCTAGTTCCACTAAACATATTTTATTCAGTGTGTCCATAAAGTATTGGTTAAAATTTATAATTGTTTTTTTTTTTTTGTTAAAACATGTAGAATTATTTTTTTAAGTTGCGCTATTTAGATCTTAATATTAATTATACAGGGTGTTCCATTTAGACGCTCTGACATGGTGGTATTTTTTGTAAATAAAATACCCAATTTTTTAATGTGGATATAAAATCTGTGCAAAATTCTAAATATTTCTCTATACCTAAGTTCAATTGTTTTCGTTTCTGTCAAATCTAATTGAGAGGGCCGCGGAGAACTAAAACTGTGGCAAATCTAGCGGGCCCTAAGTATATTTATACGAATATAGCCGCAAGAACTATAATATAATAAACAAAGGCATTTTTTTTAATATTAGCTTTTCCGATGAATCTTCTTTTTCTTAAGCAGTAGTGCAAGGGTCTTCAATCTTTTTTAAAGCAAGGTCCAAAACTCGATTTCACATCGTCCAAAGAGCCACAATGGTCCAAAAATTTCAAACTGTAATAATCTTTATTGGCTAAAAAGTTCAATCAATGCGATTTTTGACATTGTTTATTTTTGACAAGTGTGTCGATATTTGGTTTTATTTTTGCAGTTGCAACCCGCAAACTTCCTTCCAGATGTGCGTCTGTAACTCTCGACCTTCTTTTTGACTTCACATTCTTCATACAGCTGCTCGCACACATATGTGCTCCCAAACAGAGACATCATTTTCTGGGCATGTTTTCGGATTTCAACAAACGAGTTTTGATCGACATATTTTGAATAAAAATCAAGAAAAGCCGTGTCGAACTTGTCTTTCAGTTCCGAATTACACTGCAAATCGATAAGCCCCATCTGTCAATTTTCTGGCATGGGCAAAGAGATTGATGTAATTTTCATTATCTCTGAGGTCAGAAAAACTTGATTGGAACTCTTTTTTGAGTAAATCTAGTGCTGCTACATATTTATACACATCTGTACAGTTTAGGAAAGTGCGTAAACTCTTTTTTCAACATCTGATTTTTCCGTAAATCCAGTATGAACTCAAATGCCTTCATAGTCTCAAGTAGGTTGTTGATGAGATTTTATTTTCCTTGTAGTTTGGTGTTCAAGTCATTGAAGTACAGCGTGATGTCCGTGAGAATTCCAAAGTCGCGCAGCCAGTCGGGGTCACTAAATTGAGGAACTGGTTTCCCTTTGGTTTCCATGAAGGAGACGATTTCCTTCTTGAGTTCAAAAACGCGTTTTAGCATTTTTCCTCTTCTCAGCCAACGAACATCAGATAAATATGTCACATTAATTTCGTAGAAAACATTTTGGAATTCTCTGTGGTTGGGACCGTGTGATTTAAAGAAGTACGCAGTTTTTACGACCACTTCCATCACCTCATCAATATTGTGATTTTGTTGGTGAACGATACAGTGGTAATGCATCAAAGGAAGATCTTTCTGCTATTTTTTCATCAAACCCACGAGCCCTTCATTTTTTCCTACCATAGATGGTGCATCGTCTGTTACAACTGCTGAAAGATTTGTCAATTCTCAATTATATCGTCTCAGTACTGTCATCAAATATTTATAAATGTCACATCCTTTTGTAGTTCTTTTAATCGGAAAAAGGGCAGCCACCTATTCAATGATTTTAAAATAATTATCAATGTCCCGAATAAATACAGCTAATTGAGCGGTATCGATTAAATCTGTGCTTTCGTCGAGCGCAACAGAATAGTATACGAACTTCGATGCACGTTCTTTTATTGAATTATCAATGTCTGCCGCTAACTCTTCGATTCTTCCGGCGCCAGTAACTGGACAAACTAATTTTAGAAAAAAGTTGTTTTTGAGATGGGCACAATACTTCAGCGGTGGCCTCCGTACATTCCTTGAGTTTTTAGAGCTCTCACTTTATCTTGCTGTAATTGTCCTTTGAATGTCTCAAATTTTGTATCGTAATGTCTAAGTTGTATTCTTACAAGGCTGAAAGGGATTCTTGACACACCAAACAGATGGGTTTTTGATTAACACTAACAAACAAGTACAACTCAGTCGATTTTTCTTGAAATATGCGCTTTTCTTCACTAATTTTTCGTTTTTTACTGGAAGTAGAAGCCATTTTTAATGTCAATGCTCGACTGCACGGCACAATACAGTATCCGCCTTACACGCGTCAAGACATACTATACTTAACTCACTATAATCACTTATCGCACAGGTAGCAACTTCATTGCTTATTGGCACTCTTTCACTTGTAAGGCTTCGTTCGCTCTTGGAATTGGCCGCCGCCGTGTGATGCCGGCTTTATATAGGACAAGAGCGTTAATCTCTGGAAATTTCGAGCAGCTACGAGACTGAACTAGTAAGTCCCTCTAGTAGTGATCGCGAGTTTACAGAGGATCTCTTCTAACTAGGTGGCGCTAGCGTCCTCGCAGTCTTATTCGCGGGCGCGGCGCGATACAATATTTTCTTTAGCCTCTGGGGCTCGCAAGAAGTTAAGCGGCCCGAGGACCGCGTGTTGAAGACCCTTGCAGTAGTGTAATACTGTTAATAACCACAACCCGATATGAAATTTAGAGTTTGTCGTGAAGTGCACAATCTCATGGATTTTTGGAGATCATTTGATCAATCCATTCTTCTTAGAAGGTAATTTGAATGGGGAAATGTCTTTGCAATTATTAGAAGCCTCCATTGATTAACTGCAAATATTGGAAATTATGGTAATTACATTGAAAATCCTTTGATCTTTTAACAAGATGCATCTTCGCATTTTGCCCTGGCTGTAAAACAGTATTTGGATCAAATATTTCCAGGCCAATGGATTGAAAAAGCAAAGGACAATTTAATGGCCTTCACGATCCCCAGATTTGCCTGGCTTAGATTTTTTTGTGAACTCACTTAGAAAGTAAAAATTACTCAACCCAGCCAGCCTTTTTAAAAATTTGCAACAGCAGTTTCAACATTTAATCAACTAAAATACATCACTATTTTATATTTTAAAATGCATTTTTTCAATATTTTTTGGGTTTCATCTAAAATCTAGGGTATTATTGTAAAGAAAATTTAAATTTCTTTCAAACAAGGTACTATTTGACCTCCGCTTCCATTTAAGATTTTAGGAATTAATTTCACTAATGTTAGAGTGTTGCAAGTAGGGGGTTGAACATGTGTCTCTAAAGTTTCCCCTTCGACAATAAAACTGCCGGGTACGAGCGTTTAAAAAAAATACCGTGCTCGCAAGAACGTTTCTGCTTTGTTTTCGATTGTCTACCCTGTATATTGAAGATAAACTATAGATAAGTGCGTCGATATTTATTATTTTTTAGCAGTAAGGGAAGATAGTAGGATCACCGACATAAAAGCGGCAAGCAAAAAAATTCTTTGTTGCGGTTGTCGTGTCGCCTAAGAAAATTTGCATTACCATTGTCTTGTATTATTGAGTCGTTAGGTAATTACTTACATTCTCTCCTTATTATGAAACAGGAATTTTGTAAAAGAGTTTTTTAGTCCTTCTACCAAGACTATATCTTTAACTCAGCTTGCAACACTTTTCTATGCTGTAATTAAAGTAGGTAAATAAAGACATTTTTTGTTAATCATGTTTTTGTCGCAAACATAAAAAATCTGAGCGCCAAACCACATTCAAATTTCCGCAATAAAACTCTTATTAGAATTGTCGGACAATTATCACCGAAAGAAAAATTCTGTAATTTCCATTATCCGGAACTTCCCTCATTATAAATGTTTTCTTTTATCAGGAATAGTGATCACCCAGTTTAGCTCCGGATACATTCAGTAATACATATATGTTATCTTTTTATTTTTATTGGGCGCCATTTTGTTCCATCATATTGGATTCGTACCAATATTTTACCAGTTTCTATCTTTTAATAATAAGTTCTTACACTTATTTCTTAAGGCCGCCATTTTGTTCCGCCATGTTGAATTTGTATCAGTTTATTCCTAAATCACATTTAATTTTTGTGCAAAATTTGAAGTCAATTGAATAAGAACATTTTTTTAAACATTTTATTTGGCCTCCATTATTTTCTGCCACTTTGAATTCGTACCAATATTTTACTATATATACCTTATAACCCACCTCATTTCTGTGCAAATTTTGAAACCAATTAAATAAGAAGGTATTTTTCGTTGATTTCTTAAACATTTTATTTGGCCGCCATTTTGAATTGATGCCACAATTTTAGATCTTGATATCACGCTTCACTCTGACTCACTTGAAATCAATTTAATAAGTAGTTGTCAGGCTGATTTTTTTAAATATTTTTTAGGTTGTCTAATTTGGTACTACAAAATATGAGGTAAACTGGATATTTAGTTTTTTAGTTTTTTTTTGAATTTCAATAGGCCGCAATTTTGTTACCCATATTGGATTTTTACTAAAAATGCTACCAAGATATATATGACCCTTAATTTAAATTTGAAGTCAATGGGATAAGTAGTTTTTTAGCTATGTCGACGGATTTGAGAAAACGTGTTTTTTGGCATTTAGGGACCCTAAAACGTTAAGAACTGGAAAATTCTGAGTGGGTGATTTTTTCACGATTACCAAACATTTTATTTGGCCGTCATTTTATTCCGCCACCTTGAATTAGTACCGAAATTTTATCAGATCATGTCTATATCACACTTCATTCTTACACAAAATTTGAAATCAATCTAAATATGTACAGGGTGTTCCAGCGAGGACTGAACAGGGACCTATTTTCGACCTTCCTTGTATTTTGGAAAAACTCAAAATAGCCAATCGATGTATTTTTTCTTGTAGAATCCAAAAATGTCATCGAAAAAATATTTGAACCAGAAACAAAAGAGTTATGCTATGCATCAGGTGTTTTTTAAATGGAATGTATCGTTTTTTATACGATTTTTGGAAAGAGTGATTTTTTTTATGTCCGTTCTGATTAAAAGATTTGATTTTGCGATAGCTGTTTATATTACATTTTAATGTTTTACAAATTAAAATTTTAGCTTCACCTGTTTAAAATATACGATAGGTTGGTATAGGTGATCAAGGTAAAATGACGTTTGAATGCTTTGTCAATAAAAATTGACATTATTTTAATTATTGTCGAAGTCTTACACCTAAAAAATATATATTTGACTCTGATCGAAATGAAATACTCTTTGGACGAGAGACTACAGATTGTTATGCTATTTTACAAGTGCCAAGAAAATGCAAGAGAAGCAAGAAGAAGATTTATTGCAAATTTTCATAGAAATATATCCATCAATACAATTCTAAGGATAAAAAATATATTTGAGGAACATAAAACTTTACATGATAGAAAAAGAAATTCAATAAAAAATAATTATTAAATAATAAAATAAAACTACTAATAACATAAGTTTTCAATGTGACCGCCGTTTTTCTCGAAACAACATCGATAACCCCTTTGTAGCCTTTCTAAATTTACTGTTACAATTTGATTTTCCTGGTTAAGGCGGTTTATTTCATCGACAATTTTTCCCATGATCTCTTGAATATTTTCGTTTCGTTGTCTGTATACGACGTTCTTCAAATGGCCCCAAAGAAATGTATCCAAAAGTGAGAGGTCGGGGCTATTGGGCGGCCAAGCATATGTTCCATTTCGCCCTATCCATTTGTTATGGCGCCGATTTAAAAATTGAACCACATCATGCACGGCATCAGGAGGCTCCCCATCATGTTGCAATTACCATTTGAGAAACAAATTGGAAGCGAAGTTCTTTTTGTGCCGGTGTTAGGTGCTGAAGTGGAAGGATACGAAAAAACCTAAATTTATGAATTTTCAGAGTCCTGTGAACAGTCCCTCGGGTAACTCTTCTGCGCCTTACACCGCCACCGTACTGAACTTCCCGAACTGCATCCGAAATAGATTTGGTTGGATTAACTTGAAAATAATTTATAATGGCCTGGTCTCGATTTCTTCTTCTTTGTATATTTCTTTTTCTATCATGTAAAGTTTTATTTTCCTCAAATAGATTTTTTATCCTTAGAATTGTATTGATGGATATATTTCTATGAAAATTTGCAATAAATCTTCTTCTTGCTTCTCTTGCATTTTCTTGGCACTTGTAAAATAGCATAACAATCTGTAGTCTCTCGTCCAAAGAGTATTTCATTTCGATCAGAGTCAAATATATATTTTTTAGGTGAAGACTTCGACAATAATTAAAATAATGTCAATTTTTATTGACAAAGCATTCAAACGTCATTTTACCTTGATCACCTATACCAACCTATCGTATATTTTAAACAGGTGAAGCTAAAATTTTAGTTTGTAAAACATTAAAATGTAATATAAACAGCTATCGCAAAATCAAATCTTTTAATCAGAACGGACATAAAAAAAATCACTCTTTCCAAAAATCGTATAAAAAACGATACATTCCATTTAAAAAACACCTGATGCATAGCGTAACTCTTTTGTTTCTGGTTCAAATATTTTTTCGATAACATTTTTCGATTCTACAAGAAAAAATATATCGATTGGCTATTTTGAATTTTTCCAAAATACAAGGAAGGTCGAAAATAGGTCCCTGTTCAGTCCTCGCTGGAACACCCTGTACTTATGTTACAATTTTAGCAGTTGTTACTAGATTTTTGTACATTTGAGGTGAACTGGTAAAATAGTTTTTTAGACCCACAGGCCGACGTAATTGAGAAATATGGCATCTAGGTCCCTAAAACCTAAAGGTTTTAAAAATCTATGAAACTGATTTTTTCACGACTTTTAGATGTTTTTTTAAAGGAACCTTTTGGTTGTGTTGAAAACTACTGAAATAAGCACATATACTCATTGTTTATATAACTCTTAAATATTAACAGAATACGATATATACTTGAATTCTATATTTGGCAGTCTCATGTAGATAAGGGACATATATTAAATCGCAGTACCTAAAATGTAACAGTACTAAGCTACACTTTTTTTAAAACCTTCATTAAATTCAAAAATATTTTTATCGTTTTCTGATATTGTTTAAAGATATAAACTTTTAACAAGGGCGCCTTTTTTAGCATGATCCTAGTGGCGGATGGCGTTGTTATTTTGTAGATTATGTATGGGACATAATGTGTGAAGCCAGTTCAGTTTTGTCAGAAATTGAAAAAAGAAAAAATTGTTTTATTTTTTGTTTCGATCTCTTTGTTTAAAAAAATGTCTAAACTGCCGTTTTTACACAAAAAGTCAAAAAAATTTGGCTTTCGTAAACACCGATTTAAATACGTGGTGTTGTTTCCGATCATCAAGCCCTCCAAAAAACCCAGGATTTTCTCTCTTTGTAATCCCACCAACATGTTTATATAAAAAAAACGAAAACAAGAGCGTTTCATTTTTCAGGAAAATTTCGAGGAAATTAACCCCACTATTGTAGCTCTTAGGTAAATTTTGACCACATGTAGGGCTCCCTTAAACACCATTTATAATTCATACTTAATAAACACTCACCTTTTAAATTCTGTTTTAAACTTTGCAACTAGCATCACTCAATCACATCAATAGCGGAATATGAATGAGGCTACTGTTGGTTAAGAAATGAGAAATCAAACTGATTTAGTTATTTAGGTGAAACAAATGCTGAACACAAGAGTTTTGTCTTTCCTTAAATTTTTTTAAAATGAGAACTGTTCCTTTAAACTCTGCTTATGTCATTTTATATTCAGTATTTATCAGTCACAAGTGATGGATATTTTGGTGAGTCTATTGTTGTGGAAATTAACAACGAAGCTGGAGGGGTATTTTTGGAATAATATTAGCGGAAAAATGTCTAAGTATAGTCTACCCAAAATATCTTTCATGACTGGTATATGACATATGTTATATACTTCGCTGTCGGGGTATTTTTTAAAGAAATTTGTTTTCGTGAATTTCCACAATAATAATGACACAAAAATGTTAAAGTATACTCACCAAAATATCCATCACTTGTGAAATAACTACTGATTATATACCACGAATTTAATTCAGCCAATCAAATGCATTTTTCTAACCAATCAAATCGTAAATATCAGCGAATATACGACCATTTTGCTTGTATATTCGCAAACATACTCGCTACTTGCTATAAAACAGGCATTTACCATATTTTATTCAATTTTAAGTATATATCTGAAAACTGTATAACGTAAATGTCTCTTTAAATATTTATCATAATTGTTTATTAGATTTATACAAAATATATACTAAAAATAAAATTAAATTTAAAAAATCAAATATAAAAAATTTCATCCAAACCTATTCCATTCTCGATAATCCCTAACACAGAAGCCGCATTGCCTGTTTGAATAGCGAAGCTGATCGTTTGGGTAATGAAGCTATTTGCTTCCTTGCACGATATTTTTGTGCTTCTGTCATTAAGAAGCTTTTCGGCTTTATTACCCCAAGGACCAAACGTTTCAACTGCGAAAGGGTACAAATTCAAAATAATCTCCTAGCTCGTCATATTTATGACGCGTTTGTAATTCTCCGCTACGTGCAGCATCACCTGCTATTTCAGATGTTTGTTTGATATAAGAATCAGCAAGGCTATGCCTGTACATAGCGTTCCGTAACAATGGCTTACCTGCTTTCCAGGGAACCAATGTCATACCATCCACTCCCTTTCCATGGCTTCAACAAACTCCAGGCGATTCTAAAACTCCAGGAAATGTCGCAGTTATTATAGACCTCTTGATTATGTCGTTGATCAGCCTGTGTCCGAACATACGTCCCGCACTTTTTTGTATCTTAGCCCATGTAGGTCATATATATCTACTGTTTAGGCACAAGTGTAGATATGTTGTTCCCACACGGGCAAGACAACTCTCAAAGCAATGAAAATACGAAAAGATGAATTATCCAAAAGATGCCCCAAAGATGCAGAAGGTAAAGCATTTAACCAGGCATTACTTTCAGGTATTTGAAGAGTAAGAAGACGTGCCCTCTCTTTGATATCCTGATTATTCGATATAACGTTACTGAGGAGAACCTGACATAACTTCAAATTTAAATTCTTCTGTCTACGTGGTTATTCTGGTATCTTTTCTAGATTGCAAAGTAAAAGCCAAGAATTTAACGCAAAATTTGAGTCAACATCAGAACAATATAAAATATTTTCAGGTAAGATCATTTGAAGCAAATTTGTTAAATCGTTAGCCGAAGCTAAAAACGCGGAAAAAGAAAGTGTGGATGAATCTCGAAAACCAAGACCACTAAATTTAACAGAAATTTTACTTTGTTTAAAAGAATTAATGTCAAAATTGCAATTTGTTATATTTTGAAGAGTATTTTTAAAACTGAATCATAGTCGGGAAGAGAAGTTTGTGTATTCCAACAAGGAGCATCTCTTAGTAAGAAAGTTAAATTAATGTTTAAGTAAATAAAACCCGATGTGACTATAAAAATATTTTATATTTTCAGAAAATAACAACTTTTTTGTTTAAGGCCTCTCTCATTTTATCATTTGAGAAAGGGTATCCTAATAAACTGAACTGCTCAAATGGCACCTGTAAAAGATCCGCCGCCACTTTTCTGAATTTAGAATATATCATTGAAGCATTGTTTTATCAGAAATAACTGAAATTTCACATTTTTCATAATTTATTTTTAACCCAATATCCGAACTTAAATGGATTATTTTTTTAAAGTCGTCCAAAACTGTAGAAATATTTCCAGCAATTGTTCCATCGTCTAAATACCATGAATTAATTTCAGACTGACTAGCTTTAACTATTGGATGAATTGCTAAACAAAATAATGGAGTCCCAAGAGGATCCCCTTGTTGCAAACCTCTTTGTGACAAAATACAGTGATTACTGTGATAGTGAATGTTCTTTATAGCACTAAGCAATACAATTTAGAAAATTTAGAAAATATTTTTTAATTCTAGAAAGAATTATGTCTCTATTTACTATATTAAAATAGTCTATTTTTAGAATCACTTTATCAAAATTATTAAGAATTAAGAATATTTAAGTTAACGACGAATCGCATGCGTATTTGCTTCTGCTCCACATTTAGTGCCATAACTCAATTGATTTGGGCGAAATGTTTTAACTAAAAAATTGTAAATGCGGGAACACATTATTTTCGCAACCAAAAGGTGAAGAGAAAAATCAATGGCGATTGGTCGAATTCTACCATCTTTTTTATTAAAAAGCGCATAGGTTAGCCCGGTAAAAAATGGGACATATTTGTTTTAGAACGAAACCTTTAAATAATCAAATCAAACAAATCAAATCATTTATTTCTTCGTTTGAAAAGTATTTAGAAAACACAATAATTGAAGAAAACGTCAAATAATAAAAACTAAATTAAAAGGTAACAAAATGTAGACAAATAAATGACAGCATAAAAGCAAAAGGCATATCTAAGTAAACTCACTTACACTATACAATGTTTGGTGTACCAAATGTTTTTTTAGCCGTTTCTTAAAAATATTTATATTAGCGGCATCTCTAATATCATTGCTTAATTTATTAAACAGTACAAATCCTGTGTAAGTAACAAAAGAGTTTTCCGTCTGGTGTCATAATCATGGCAGATCTCACTTCTTGAAAAATGGATCTGTGACGATAAACGAAATAACACACTTCATAAAAATAGATACTAGCAACTGTCAGAACCCCCAAACCTTAGAAGGCTCCCTACAGGATTCTCTAAAACCCAATCTAGTAATCAAATGGATAACATGTTTCTGCAAAATAAAGATTCTTTGAATAGAGGGTCTCATACCCCAAATTAATATCCCATATTTTATTCTGGAATGGATACTTGCATAGTATTAAAAGAACATCCTGGCTGCAACGTGAAGAGATAAAGTTGAGTGCATAGCAACTGCTGCTTAGCTTACCACACAGTTCCTCAATTTGAGGAGACCATTGAAGGTTTTCGTCGAATATGACTCCTAACAACTTAGTTTGATTGCTGAGATTCAAGCAGTTTTCTGACTCCTCAGACAGTTTAAAATTTACCGCACTGTTTGTTCTCATCGAAAAGTTTATTGTTGTTGTTTTATTTTTATTTAAGTTTAATTTATTTTTTCTCGACCATAACTCGATTCCAGTATATACCTCCTCCATGGAGGCCCGCAGTGAAATGTAACTGTCCTTGACAACCAGGACATTGGTGTCATTAGCATAGGAGGCCACCGAGATGGCATCTGCGGTACTCTCAATATACTTGATCAAGTCATTGGCAAAAACCAAAAAAAGAAACGTTTCTAGTATAGAGCCCTGAGGCACCCCTGTTTCTACCGTTCTAAGACTGATTTGAGTCGAATTGACTCTCACTGGCTGTCTTCGATTCGTTAAGTAGGACTGTAGGAGATCTAAAGGTTTATATATTATTTGTAAAAGATACGAGAGAAGAAAGAAAATTTGAAGAGAAGTTACCAAGCTAAATCTTTGAGATGCTCTGGTCTCAATGAGTCAAGACCACCCGATGAACCAGGTTTAAATGAAAGGATAGCTTTCTTAACTTCACAAAAAAACATCAAAATCAAAATTAGAAACTCCTGGTATTTCTGGAAAACTGCTGTTGTGTAGAAAAAGTAACATCAACCTTCGAAAAAATACATATGAGACCAATTCGTAGATTGTTGCCATGTAAGAAAGTTCAATTTGAATGAGAACACATCATTGCAGAAGTTGGGGAAGATTTTGGAGGACTGGGCGAGCAATATAAGAAAAAAAGATAGGAGCAAATATAAGGAAGGAGTGGTGAAAACAGTTTGGAATAATACTGCACAAACAATTAAAAAAAAATACCAAGCGTTTAATATCAATTTTGAACCTTTCAAGGAAGATGTATTTAAAAAAAAAGCAAGAGATGTCCGGAACCGTCACCGGAGAGAACTTCAATCCACTTCAACACTACTTAAGAATTAATAATTTGTGGAACGAGGATAAACCGGAAGAGCTTCAACGCAAATTTTATCACATTGCATCGGTGGAGTAGGCGTGGTGTGAAAAAGAAGCAGCAAACTATCCTTTAAAAAAAAAAAAAACGATGGTATGGAGATGGTAAGATGGGAGTACAATACAGTGTTTCCAAAAACTAGACAGGGGGCGAAAAGAAGTTATCAAATTGTTAGAACTAAATTCCAAAAATCCTGTCCTGTACGTTTGTTTACAAAAATGCTTGCCAAAAGGGGAAAAAATATAAAAACGGACCGAATTTTTTTATTTGAAAATTTGCAACGGAAAAGATATTGGTACAAAGATATGCCCATTCGAAATAGGTGACCAAGAACTGATAAAAATTATCGGATAAGGCAGTGCTTCATCCATTAAGCCCTATTTGACACTAGGTAAGAGCCATCATTTGTAAATAGTGGATGGGTTAACGGGGACATCGGAGGCTATCTATCTATCTAGCCATTTTTTAACTCAAACCTTAGCAACAAGTAATTCGGCTTATTCTTCATCTACCACTTTTCAACACCAAAATCAGCAGTGTCACAATATTTACAATAACTGGGTTTTTGGCTATTATTATAATATCATAATGAAAAATAATTATTACAGTTAAATAATCTTATGTTATGTTAATGTTATATTATTACGTGCATTAAAGGGTCAATAGCTAGGTCGGTATATCCCCTATTAAAATATTAGGGTTCATATTATGCCACTGACAATGTCGCATTTGACAAATTTAAAACGTAGCGATCCTATATGGCAGCTTTGAAAAGAATATTTTATTTGAGCATTTTTTGTGCAGTGCATTTTTACTCAACATCTATACCATCTAATCACTCCTAAAAGAGTCGTGCACATTTTACTTTTTATAGACGACTTTTAAAAAACCTCTAGTCCTCTTAGGACCGTTTTTACCAATACAAAAACCGAGCTTTTACCTATAAAAAACCGTGCTGTATTTTAAAGTGGAGTAGGCAATTTAGTGAATATTTGAAAGAAATTATTGCCCTGTTCTAGTCTAGAATAATTGAATAAATAACGTTACCGTTCGTTACACCCTAAGTGCACCTTTGTGGATTAAGCGCAAAGTAGCGTTAGTGGCCTCTGAAGAACCATATGGTATGGCGGTATGTTTTTATTTTCTTTGCGGTTTCGTTACGAATACATGCAAAAATGCCTTTCTTATTTACACGTAGGAAACCCTAAAGTCACTAGAGCAGAGGTCAAGTTATTTAGTAACTTTTTTGGGAATAATATTTGCTTATATTCAATTATGTGACACTTCTGTATGGATGATTCCTTGTTGTACTAGATCAAAAAATATCAGAGAAATTATGGTTAATAAAATTACAGAAAACAATAAACAACTACAAAAAGTAGAAATAAATAAAATAAAAATAAATGATATTACTTGTTCAAACTTAGAAAATATTGCTGATGCTTTTAATATCCATTATTCGAACTCGGAGAAAGGTATGCAGAAAAACTCCCTCAAAAAATAAACCTCCAGAGCAAAATCCAAATGTAAACTCTGTATTTTCGAATTTCACCACTCCTGAGGAAATCAAAAATATAATACAACAGCTGAAAGTAAAAAATCACCAGGATACGATGTCATTAAGTCAAAAAGTCTTAAACAAATTTCACAAGTAATTTCGCCCCATGTTTGTTACCTAATAAATAATGTAATAATAAATAATTAATTATAGACTTATAACATTATCAAAACTGTTTGAAATGGCATTAAAAAATAGAATAATAAACTTCATAGAAAAAATGTCTTCGATCTAGCAGCTAAGCGGAGGATGCAATAGTGTACCTAACAAAATAACTCTATATGGCCCTATATAACAAAAAGGCTGCACTGCGCACCTTAGTTGATCTAGGCAAGGCATTTGGTACCGTTTGCCACTCCAAATAAGAAAGCTGAAACGTCTTAGCATTAGAGGATTATGAGTTAATTAAAAGTTATCTAACAGATAGACAATAAGCAATAAAGATAAATGAAACTACAAGCTCCATGCAAACAAGTACGGAGTTCCTCAAACCATCGTCCTCAGATCATTGCTAGTTATTATCTCCATGAATGACATCTTTGACTTAGACATATCTAGCATTTCAGAAAGATTTGTCGATGTCACTTTTTGTTTGTTAAAGCTGAATCATGGGCTGAAGTTATTAAATTAGCAAAACGGGGTTTTTTAAAACTTAAACAATGGTTTGATTTTAATACTCTTTTTTTATTCCATTTTGATCCTATAAATCAGGAACTCCAAATATTAGAAACTTTAAAATATCAGATTCTCTTACAATAACAGCTACCGAGTCAATTAAATATTTAGGACAATAATTGATGAACCCTTAAGATGGAATTTTCAAATTCGTTTATTTAAAAAATTAAGGTATTTAATAACTAGATTTAAGTATCTCGGAAATTATCTTAAATTAAAAGACTTAAAAATAATTATTACGCACTTTTTCAATCACATTAAGCTATGGTTTAAATAAATACAACATAACTAAATTAAATACCATACAAAAATGGGTGATAAAAGTAATTTTTAAAAAAAAATTTCGAAGAATCTTGTCTCTTAAATATAAGACAACCATTCCCTCAAAAAATTGCAACTAGAATATTTCAAGGAAAAAAAAAATTGAGCCATTCCAACATCCACACGAGACAAGAAGTACAATGAAAAAAAATGTAGAACACTCAAATCAAGTAAGATTATTGGAACCAAAACTATAGCTTCACTATCATCTAAACAGGTGTTGAGCTACTTTGATAATTTAGAAATAAACCGTGAGCTACCCACTTGTAACCAGCGTTTAAGCCAGCCTAAACGAAATAATGCACATTTGTATTTGATATACATGTTTTTATATAATTAATAAATACTTAACTAATACTAATACATACCTAAAAAATAAACAAAATTTTCATATTGCCATAATGACATGTCATATTCGACTTAATAAAAGTTAACAAAACATTATAATTAATATTTTAAACAAAAACATGTGATAACAAATACGTGCGTTCGATGAGAAGGTTGACATTCGGACTCATCGATAATTTTTTGATGTTTGCAGTGTAATTTGAAACAAGCCATTGGTTCCAAATGTTCATCTGTAAGGCGATTGCGGTATCTGTTCTTAATAAACTTCATATTGGAGAAAGAAGATTCGCACAAATAGGTTGAAGTAAATGACTCTTTCACTTTTAAGGCAACACGACGTAGAACCGAATATTTGTCTTTACTTACTATAGGCAGGACACATTTTGCACTTGAAACTAACGATTTCAATGCTAAATGTCTTCGCCGAAGTTCTGCATAACACAAGTTGCAAACTGTTGGATATCAATTTCCATGAAGGGTGAAACAACAAATTGAGCCACCAATGCCATATTGTTGAAATTGGTAAACCGATTTTTGAAGTTATGGTTCTATTGGATTTTGAGATATCTTCTCTGAAAGAACAGAAAAATGCTCGATATCATGGTTGATTAAGGTTTGTTCCCAAAACTCAAGTTTTTTTATGAATGCATTTATATCGGAAATCATTTCTGCCAGTTTTTTATCTCTTTCCTGAAGTTGCGAATTGAGTTAATTAATTTTGTCTTAATGTCCACAAGAAACCCAAAATCTCTAAGCCAAATTGAATTTTCCAGTTCCTGAATCGGTGTGCCAAGTTGTTTGAAAAATTTAACTATGATAGGTAGTGCTTCATTAAAACGTGTTAACACTCGTCCTCTACTTAACCATCGAACTTCAGAGTGAAGAAGTAGATCTCCATACTGACCATCAACTTCATCGGCTAAGATTTTGAATAATCTTTGTTATGCGTGAGCTCTAATCTTGTTTACAATTTTTACTATCAATTTCATGACGTTGTTTAGTTTTAAAACATTTCCACATAATGGTTGCTGATGAATAATACAATGGTAACACAGAAATTGTGGAAAGCGTTCATCTTTACGACAAAATGCTACCAAACCCTTATCACAACTCAGCATAGCTGGAGCCCCGTCAGTTGTCAAGCCTACCAATTTTGAAATTGAAATTTTGGAAAACAATTCCTGTCCAGTGGTATATCCTTTTAGTGGAATAAACTTCAAAAGATCTTTAATCATAAAATCACTAAAAACCATCCTGACATACACGGCCATCTGGGAGGAGTCAACCACATCTGTTGATTCATCCAGTTGAAGAGAGAAATAAACACAGATATCTAAGCCAGTTTTTAACTTTGAAAATATGCTGGCTCATTATTAGCAGCAAGTTGCATAGATTTTTTTGCTGAAACTATTTCGTCTTTATTTTTAAAGGTGGAAAGTAAAGAATCTGCAGCTTCTAAAAACGCCAGTTTTATCTTTTCCTTGTCTTCATACGGTCTCTTTTTTTGAGCAATTATTTGGAAAGCACGGTATAATGCTTCCGTTGCAGACTTATTTTTGTCAACTACTTTTAAAAATATTGACTGTTGTCCAATTAACTGGTTGTTTAATTGTTTCAGTTTTTCTTTTCTGCTAGCAGCATGTAACGGGAAATAACTCTCAAAATTCGTATGTACACTTTTATGATGCCGCTCAGTATTTCCTTCTTCAGCAACCGAAACACAGGCATTACATAACACACATACATTTTTACCTTTAACTGTAAAAAAATACTTCCCATTCCGAATGATTTAGTTTTAAACTAAACTGTATAATTTAATCCCAAATCGTATAAAAAAAGTTACAAGAATAAAAAAATACAAGAAATGAATAAAAGAGTGGATATTTAAGTCTAGTGAAGAAATAGAAAATTTGTTTGTCTAAATGTAAAACTTTATCTTATCCTTGGTCCCTACAGGTGCAGTACAGGTAGTGTGCGGTTCTAAGTGTAAGTTGTTAACCCAAGATGTGACTTTGTATTCAAATTGTCTATTAAACCCAAATTATGACTCTTCCAAATTGAATTTAACCTTTTTCTCACAAGTGGTGGTATCCAAAGTGAGCTTTTTATTTCATTTGTATTTTGACCATATGGAAATAAACATATTGTTACTTTTTTATTTAATTTTTAATGGTCTGTTTAACAAGCATGCACCCTTACGCCTTTGTAAGTTCACTAAATTTAGGACACCTTGGATAAATGAAGAAAAGGACAAAGTCCGACCAGGGCCATAACGAATAAAAATCTATCAAAAATCGTAATATCTGGGCTAGTGTAAAATGATCTACTTAAAAAATATCTCATACCTCTCGAAAACTTGGGAAGTCTTAAGTCGCCTTAGTATTCATCGTAGCCCAACATTTTTTTCAAAATCGGATGAAATAAAAATCTAAATAAACTGCTCGTCATAAAAAACGTAACACCTAGTTTTTTGGGCAATATTTGAAAGGCCATATTTCGAAAAGTACTTAATTGATTTTGAAAAACTTTGCAAAATCTGAAAAGTTGATTCGTTGGCTCACATGACTAATTTTGGGAATACGCTATTTGTGATATAGCATATAATACAGGGTGTTAAATAAAGAGATGTTTTTTTTCCTAAATTTCATGTCATCCCCATTTATAGGAGAGTTGAGTTAGAGAGTCGCAATAATTTTTCATATTAACAGTAGGTCAATACCTCGGGCCGTTTTCGAGATTTTGTGGATATCTTAGCCTACTACGATTATATGGCAATTTTTATAAAATTGTTGTTATTCTACAGTTTATTCTTAAAAATTTACAAAAATCTTTTGTAACTTAATTTAATTTAAATGATAATTTAATAAATGATTTAAACAAAATAACGAAACAAACCATATTGTCACGTTAAAGCAACAAAGAGAATTAATATTTTGTTGGCCCACCGCCTACACGTAGAACGTCTGCTACCCTATTTGGCATGCTGTTTACCAAGTCTGCAATAAAATCTTGAGGAATAGCCTCCCATTCTAACCGCACTGCATATGTCAAATCATTCAAATTGTTTATTACATACTCACCTGCATTTATCTTCAGTTTCATCCTACTCCATACATGCTCTATAATATTCATATCAGGAGATCTAGCAGGCCATTCCATTCGTTCAATGTTGTTCTCCCTCAAAAATTCTTGAACGACTCTTGCTCTGTGCGGACGAGCATTATCGTCTATCAGTATAAAGTCATTCCCGAAATTTTGAGCGAAAGGAACAGCAATCTCATTTAAGCACCTTTCTCTATATCTCTCAACATTCATACTTTCTCCTATCAACACTACCAAATCAGTCTTACCATTCTGCATCACACCGCCCCATACAGTAATCCCACCACCTCCAAATGCTACTCTAGCTTCCATATTTTCTTCTACATACCGACTATTCCTTTCTCTCCATACCAAAATGCGTCCATCACTTTCATGCATATTAAACCTACATTCATCAGTAAACATGCACCTATTCCATTCGGCTATTCCCCAATTCGCATGTTCACGTGCCTATCTCCTTCTGGCAGCCCGGTGAACAGCAAGCAAAAGAGGGCAGGCAGCCCTTCGTCTAGCATGTAGGCCATATTCGTGCAATCTTCTACGAACTGTTGCTGATGAAACTTCCACGCCGGTGGCTTCTCGAAGTCCCCTGTTGATCTTGGTTGCATTGAGGGTAGGACAACGGCGCATAGACATCCTTATAAGGCGGTTCTGACGTATGTTCGTTACCCTGCCGCGACCACTGCGTCCAATGTTGCGGTAAGCAGAGGTCCCGTGTATTGTGTGACGTTCAATTGCCCTGTATATGGATGTTGGTGTTGAACCCATGATGTCAGCAATGCCCCGAAAAGACATCCCACGCTGATGCAGTCTAAAACATACAATAAATATGAATGTTTTAGGAATTTTTACATGTTTTTGAAAAAAAGTGAATAAAATACACTTACCTTATAATGTTTGTCAATTCACGATCCCCAAAACGAACCATTGTTGGATAAATTTTGTTATAAAGATTTGAATAACTCTTTATGTTTGGTGAACGTGTAGCGTTTATTTGACAGTACAAAACAAACCAAAAATGCGTATCCATAGCCTACTACGATTATATGGCAATTTCAATGAAATTATCGTTACTCTGCAGTTTAGTGTTAAAAATTTACAAACTACAAAATCTATTGATACGTTGACTTTACAGAGTTTTAAGACAGATCATGTGCTATAGGTTTACGTATACAAGGTGATTCGTTAAAGTAGAGAACTTGAATTACAGCATGCGAAAAGATTTTTTGTAAATTTTTAAAATCTCGAAAACGTCCCGAGGTATTGACCTACTGTTAATATGAAAAATTATTGCGACTCTCTAACTCAACTCTCCTATAAATGGGGATGACATGAAATTTAGGAAAAAAAAACATCTCTTTATTTAACACCCTGTATTATATGCTATATCACAAATAGCGTATTCCCAAGATTAGTCATGTGAGCCAACGAATCAACTTTTCAGATTTTGCAAAGTTTTTCTAAATCAATTAAGTACTTTTCGAAATATGGCCTTTCAAATATTGCCCAAAAAACTAGGTGTTACGTTTTTTATGACGAGCAGTTTAGTTCTCATGTTTCTTCCAAAACATATCAAACGAATGCAATGATATAAAAATCTTTTGCAATAGCAACCGGTATAAATTAGTGTTTTACTTTAAATTTCTTACTGAAACTAGTTACAAACCGGTTACTTGAAAAACAGCTGTAGGCGTATATTTTTTATAAACCAATTTTTAACTACGTTCTAGAAAAAAAAATTAATTCCTGTTTTCCAATTTGTTATTGGCAACATTTTAGCACTGCCACTGCTCTGACCATTGTGCTTAATGATGTAACATGGTAAATGTGCTCGCTCTACTGGAATATTCAAAGGCCTTCGATACGTTTGACTAAAGGCTTCTATGTGCAACATTAAAATTTTATAGATTTGATTCTAACTCAATGAAACTTACTAACTTATTTTTAAATAACCTTTGTCAAAAAATGTACCATAATATTTAATAAAATAGCTTAAGTATACATACTGACTTACCTCAGGGGTCTATTGCATCCCCATTACTTTTTATAATTTACACTGTAGATATATTAACTTCCTCGACTCAATGTAAAATATAAGAGTATGTTGATGACAACCAGCTTAACTATTTGTCTAGCTACGTAAGTATCAATGAAGCCGCGAAAAATATTTAAAAGGCCTGGAGCGCATTAGTACAAGGAACACAACGAAAAGTTGAATTCTGATAGGTCTAAACTAATTTATATTGACAGTACAGCCAAAATTCATATTTTAAAAAATGAACTAGATTTCCATATTAAAAATAAACCATTAAACTTTGCTCCATGTGCAAAAAAATGGGCTTAGTTGTAGATAACGAGTTACTTTTCCTTTAGCGTATAGCAAATCTGATAAAAACATATAACTTTTTAAAACTAATACACACTGTATGTAAAACTCGTTGAAACTACTGAAAAATGAATTTATACTAAGTCATATTCATAGTGGAAATGTAAGATTAAAAAACAAATTCACAATGCCTTAATATGAAATCTCCATGTTTAAGAAGAAGCTTTTGCTTTAACGCTGTTAATTTCTATAATTCATTACCGGAAGAATTTAAACTGTTCAACATATATAAAATTTAAGGTCAGCAGTCTCGTGGGATGTCGATGAGTGCTGCTATGCTATGTTGCGTGGGGATTTCTGCTGGATCTTATTTTATACATTACTTTTTCTAATCTTTAATGTATTCAATTCTTCTTTAATACACGTTTTACGTGTTATTTATACTTAAAATAATAAAACCATGCTATCTAAGACTATATAATTATAGTATACTTAATGGACAGATGAACACTCCGTTACTTGGATGAGCAAGAGAAGCTATGTGGCTAGACTTCGCCAGGGGTGGTTTAGTCTCTCATTTTCTATCAATATTGTTTGCCTGTGTCAAAATATTTTAATATTGGCTGGGACCCACTGTGCTACCTCCTACACCCACTTCCGAGGAAACACAACAAACCGACAGCCTACGCCTTTTTAGGTCGAACGGACCCGCAGTATGGATAGTTGCCGAGCTTATGTAGGTAATATTTCACCACTCAGTGTCCCAACAGAAACCTCTAAAATCACTATTTTAACCCTTATCTGCACTAAGGTGCATTCAACAATCAACTCCAAGAATTTTTCGTCTAATTTAGTAACTTGAATCAGTATTATATCGGAGAATATCGGCAAGATATTTCTTACAGTAAATGACGCATTTATGCCACTCGCTAAGCAGCCGCCTATCGTTTCGCTACAAGCTCATAGATGACGTAACCAGTATCTGTATTGTCATCCTGAATAAATATATATTCCAAATTTTAAACAGACTGGGTAAGAGTAAGTACCTAAAAATTAATTTACACATTTTGACTCAGATAGTTTTAAAAGATGTTCTTGGATATCTACATACAAGTGTTAACAATTTAGTTAATAATCTTCCAAAAACGCTCACGAGATGGTGCTACATAATTATATGATTCTGTGAATGTAGCACCAGATTATTTATTTTCCTTTGTAGACAGTGTTCTATTTAAAGTCCCTTGCATTGTGCGAAAACAATGACAATTGAATTAATTGGAGGAGTATATTCTGAACGAAAACAATAACAGCCTAGCATGCTACAAAGAATTCTCAAGGAGGCCTCCACTGTCTCTAAAGATTTGCGTAGTTAAATTAGCCGACGCTTTAATTAAAATAGTTTAAACCGGATGAGAAAAGGGATGAAAACAAGCTTTGCCAGCAAAACGGCTTTATTATTCAAGCTACTCTCGGTCGTAATTTCCGCATTTAAATTATTTTCTGAAATTTTACGTTTCTGTACTTGATGATTAAGATTTAATTTCTTAGTGTCTAAAGACGTTTACTTTTTGCGAAGCGGCGCTAAATTAAAAATGAGTCACACAGATTTCGATTGTATATCTTTAAATTAATCATTTATACAGGGTGAAACAAATTCTCTTGCAAACAATAAGAGATACAGCAAAAATTGAACATTGCGTGAAATCCGCAGCCCCTTGCCCATGTCTTCCGCCGGCGCTGGGGGCAGTCCAGCTACTGTTGAAGACATTAAAAAAAGTGTTTTGGCAAAGTCAGAACTTACCCTTATATGCTGCATACGTATGAAATAAAGACATATTTCGCTTTTAAAAAACTGTTTTACTTCCCTAGGTTCATCCTGCAGTATAAATGTAACTTCTCTAACCATTAAAAAGATTAAAATTTTTTTTAATGTTTAGGGTTAAGTTTTTAGGGTTGTTCCTTCACCCATTAAAACAACTCTATATAACCAAAAAGATGGTTTTGTATGCAAAAAATAAAATAAATTTGCCTTATTTTACCGTTCTTAAAAAGGCTAAGCGGCGTTACGGAAATAAAAAAAGTATTTGTATTTTTAAAAGACCCCTTTATCTGCTAGGGGTACCCTGCATAGTGGAAAAAATGTTTTTTATACAAAGAGAT
Organism: Kuschelorhynchus macadamiae; assembly: GCA_030620095.1. NCBI lineage: Eukaryota > Metazoa > Arthropoda > Insecta > Coleoptera > Curculionidae > Kuschelorhynchus > Kuschelorhynchus macadamiae. The sequence goes on from JAUTXW010000834.1 coordinate 540,575, forward strand.
AAAAGAAAAGTAACGTATTTTAGTGTTTTTTTTAACTAACAGTTATAAAATAAAAAAAAATCGGTAAATTTCTTTTATTAGAAATAGTGAAGTTGGCCCAATTTAGTTCAGTACACAGTCATTTATTTATTTCAATTTATCATATTCAATTTGTTTCAATTAGTTTTATTGGGCGCCCTTTTGTTACATCTTATTAGATTCCTACCAATATTTTACTAGTTTCTACCTATACACTTTATTTTTGGGAATAATTGAAAATAAATTCAACAAGTAGTTTTTACATGGACACACACCGTCATTTTGTTACGTCATGTTGAATTAGTCCCAGTTTATCCCCTATATCACACTTAATGCTTACACAAAATTTGAAATCAATCTAATGAGTATTTTTTTTTTCAGGAAGATTTTTAAATATTTTATTAGACCGCCCGCCATTTTGTATTCATACCAAACAAGTTCATTCCTACGTAACACTTGATTTTTTTGAGAAATTTGGATAATTAGTTTTTTAGTAATATTTTTTTAACGTTTTACTAGGCCGCTATCTTGTTCCGGTATATTGGATTTTGCCCAAAATATTACCAGATAATCCTCATATAACCCTTCATTTTTGACTAAAATTTGAAATCACTCTGACACTAGTTTTTAAACTACGCCACAAACTGAGAAACAGACGGACCAACGGAATTCATAAAAATACTTTTTGGCATCTAAGGACGCTAAAAATCTGAAATTATATAAACCCTGAGACGATAATTTTTTTCACGATTACAAAATATTATATTTGTCCGCCATTTTGTTTGGCCATCTTGAATTCGAACCACAGTTTTACTAGTTCATCTTTATACCACAATTAGTTATGGCACACAATTTGAAATCAGTCCATTAAGTAGTTTTTTCAGGCTGAGCTTTTAAATACTTTATTAAGCCGCTCTTTTGTTCCGCCATCTTGGATTCGTATCAAAATTTTCCCAGTTGATTTCTACATAATACTTGATTTTTGTGCAAAATTTGAGAGAAATAAAAATGTATAAGTGGTTTTTTAGTAATATTTTTGTCATATTGGATGTTTACCAACATATTACCAGGTCACGCCCAAACGAACCTGAATTTTTGACTAAATATGAAGTCAATCTAATGAATAATTTTTAAGCTATGCCACCAGTTAACATACAGACAGACAAACTGACAGACGGACTGACGGAATTGATAAAACATATTTTTTGATATCTAGGGATGCTAAAACCTGAAAATATGTAAAAACTGAGATATTGATTTTTCACGATTACAAATATTTTATTTGGCCACCATGGCTGCCATCTTGAATTAGTACCACACGTTTACTACTTCATCTCTGTACCATAATTACTTATGGCACACAATTTGAAATAAATACATTAAGTAGTTTCCTCAGCCTGAATTTTAAAATATTTTATTAAGCCGCCATTTTGTTTCGCCATCTTGGATTCATACCAAAATTTTACTAGTTAATTTCTATATAACGCTTGATTTTTGTGCAAATTTTGAGATAAATTGGATAAGTAGTTTTTTAGTACTGATTTTTTTAACAATTCACTAGGCCGCCATTTTGTTCTGCCATATTGGATTTTTATCAAAATGTTACCAGGTCATCCTTATATGACTCTTAATTTTTTGCCAAAATTTGAAGTCAATCGGGTAAGTATTTTTCTAGCTATGTCTTGAACAGACAGACCGACGGAATTGAGAAGAAATTGTGAATGCGTGAGGGAAAATTGTAATAATTCTAGAAAAATTAGTATTTTTTGATATTTAAAAACAAGTTTGAAAGGGAAAATTCATGATTATAACGTGTGATAATAAGTTTTTATCTGCAATTTACGTATGTTCACGCTTGATCCATTTTTAATCCAGTAGTTATTTAAGGAGAGAAGCGCCTCCTCCTCCTCATTATGCATCTACTCCTCCTCCTCATTATGCATCTACTCCTCCTCCTCCCTGTCATTTTAAAATCTATTCCTCTTCCTCTCTAATATTGAAAACTATTTAATCGAGTTCGTTAACTTAGCCTTGTCGCCGAAGGTTATTTCTTTAAGCTATAGCCAATAATATAGTATTACTTCGAGAGACTCCCCTCTTAAAGTTAAAGCTTAAAAGGGGTAAATACGATTTTGCTGCTTCAATTTAAAGTTGTAAATGTAAAGTAACAAACATTTCTGAAACTTGTCAAATGTCTAAAAGAAAAAGGGGCTCTCGAAGAGTTTTAAAGCAAGTAAAATTAAAAAGAAATAAAAAAGAAAATAAAGTGACAGAAGAAATTTCCGATGAGTGTCCTATTTGCTATATGCCTTTAAAAAATTAAGAAAGATGCAGACCTAATTCTTGTGATCATAAATTTTGCCTTAACTGTTTAGTCGAGTGGACCGTGGACAGTTTTTTTAACGTGTCCATTGTGTAGAAAAGAGTATTGCTTTATCATTTTGTTATTTAATTCTGAAACCATTCCTTTGCATTATTGCCACCTTATGCAAATTAAAAGCTTGAATCTTAGTGAAGTGAAAATTTATTTTAAGAACATTTTAACTCTATAAACATGGCTAATGTGAACGAAATTTTACCGGATGAAGTATTGGAAGTGGTGAACCTTTATGACTGTGTAAACGTCAACCTTGCTGAAGGAGAACGTTTGGAGCTTCAAGATGTAAATAATTTTATTTCAAATGACATTGAATCGGGTGATTCAGATCTAGAAATTGACCAAGCTGATGAAAATGCAAAGACAAAAAAGGCGTTAGTACCAATTTTTCGTGAACATTTCATAGATAAAATATTTTGTATTGTTCAAAGTTATGTGATAGTTCGTACGGTATTAGACAACAAATACATTATGTTATTTTTGTTGTTACATACATTAATTGTCTCTAGGAATATAAACACTCATTATAAACGAAGTGTTAGATATTCAGATTTAGATATTAGATGTGCAATTTGTTCGAAATCATTGTATCAGATAATACTTCCAGACATTAGTTAACAACTCGGAACACGAGAAATTATTTTTAAAAAATCAATTTTATTTCATAAGCGTACAAAGAGAACTAACTACAAAATGCATTTTAGTTATATTTATAAGTTCAGTAATGCTTATGTTGCATGAGAACGAAAAGATAAAAGTCTAAGAATTGCAAGTGCATAAATGCAGAATTGCATTTCTCACGGGAACGTAACTCCTCCCCTCTTAGTTGAAAGCACGTTCTTAAAGACGTGTTTTCAAAAATTTCCAAAAAGGTTTAAAGATTATTAATATTTTAGAAAATTCTATTATTTTCTTCAATATCTAAAGTATTAGAGTTTGCATTTAATTGTTTTTTCTTAGACTTTTTTACAAGTTTTTTGTATATGAAAAATATAAAAATTATTGAAATGAATATGTAAAGTAAAATTGTCCAAAAACTGGTCTTCTTTACATAAATCGTTGTGGTCATTTCTTCTAGGGCCTTCTTTTGGTTTTCCAATTTGGCTTCGATTTCTTTAGTAGTTTTTAGGTTTACGTAGTTTAAGTCCATACTAGGAGGGTTGTAGAATGAATCTCGGTTTTCCTTAATTAGACTTAAATTAAGGGTAGGTAGATTAATTCCATTAAATGTTAATTGACTTGATTTATATGTTTCAAGCGTAATTGACTTTATCCGTACTTTACATCCTGGGGATGACTCAAGAAGATAGGAACCATATAAGGGTATGTTATCTTCGGATTTTTGACAATTTATGACGGCGATTACTTGTATTGGTACTGTTATCAGCCATTTGTCGTCGATTATTTTTGTTGTCTGGATCTCGTGCATTTGAGTTTCGAATGGGTGGCAAAACGTAATATTTGTGTGATGTTTGATAAGTTGAACAGCACAGGAGGGGCTGTCTTCGACAAACGTGGTGTGGGCTTCTTTACACAAATATTTTTGTGGTTGGATTTCGTGACATCTTTGGTCCATATGGGCATATTTTGTATTGCCTAATGCTAGGTAGGGTTTATAAGGAATATTTACAAGAAATGATCGATTATTGGGAATTGGTAAAGGGAATAACTTAAAATATTGATATATCTCCGATTCCACAAGAGGAAGTTCAAATATAAATACAATATTAAAGTTTTTTAAGAAACTTTTAATTTCTATAATTTTTTCGAAATTAAGTATATTTTTATAAGTTACTTCTAAAGGGAGTTTATCTGAGCCTAGATGATCTTGTAAGTTCTTTATTTCTATAAATAGTTCATTTGGTTCTATTATTGAATTATAAAGTACATTAATTTTTGCAAAAGTGATACCTATTTCAATCTTATTCAGAATATCGTAGATTGATTGATAAATTGTTGTTATTTGATTGATTATTGTATATATTAAATAAAATTCGTGATTACTTATTTGTTCCATTTGAACTTTATTAATTATTTTTTCTATTTGTAAAATGCGTGACTTTAGTACCATTTGGTTATGTGTGATATTAGATATAATTGTTTTAAATTTATTAATAGTGGATTCTAAAAGTGTAATTTGATTGATAGCGTCAATTTTCAATTTATTTTGATTTTCTTGTAATTTCGTGATTTTGGCATCAATTTGCTCTGCGTCATTTTGATCTAAGTTTCCAGTTATACTTTTTATGAATGAACCTAAGGGGTTAAAAAGACCTCTTTTACTACGATAATTTTCTTGATTTGGGACAATTTGTTCTAATAGAGTTTCTATTCTTTTTTCAAGTGTACATAATGTATTAAAAGAATTAAAATATTCCTTATGGTATTCGCTGTTATTTTGAATGTTTATGTATATTGATTTTGCTTGTTTTTGAATATTTTGAAATTGGTTAATTAAAGGGGTTAGGTTAATATTTTGAACGAATGTCCAGTGATTGGATTTAAGTTTAGCGGTTCCCATTTTGAATGGTAGTATTCCTGGATGTTTATTTAAATCATGGAATTTTACGTAGCCGCCGACGATGGTCCAGCATCTGGAACAAGGGGTATTATTTTAGTTTCGTTAACATGTATAATTTCTTTGTATTTATTTTTGGGATTTTCTATTTGTATTTTATTATTTTCTAATATAGCCGTTAGTATGAATGGGCCTAAATATCTCTTTTTTATTTTTCCAGATCGATTATCTGATTTTTTATAAATTTGTGAGCCTATTATTAAATTGGTCGGGGTTTTATCCTTGTTTGCCCTATCTATAATTTTTTGTTTTAGTTCTCGTGATTCCTTTGTAATTTTGTCGTACAAAATTTGTGTGTTATTTTTATGATTATTGACATACTCGGTATATACATGAGCGGGTATTAAATCCATAGGATCTCTAGAGTCTGTGTGTCCGAAGACAAGTTCGTATGGGGTAAAATTCGTACTAGAATGGATCGTGTTATTATAGGCAATAATTGCGTACGGCATAAGTTTGGTAACTTCTGCATTGGGGTCCGATTCTCGAAGTAATCGAATGTGTTCGATTAATGTGGAATGTAGCCTTTCAACAGGGGAGTTTGATTCATGGTGGTAGGGGGTAGTGAAGTGTATTTTAATATTATGTGTATTTAATAAGCCTTTAACGACTTCGTTCTGAAATTCAGATCCGTTGTCTGAAACTATTTGTTTTGGAATACGTAAAAAGGAAAAGAAATTAATTAACTGTTCACAGCACGACACTGCATTTCCAGTATAAGGCAAGGCTTGTGCGTATTTGGAGAATTTATCTATAATAGTTAGGAATTTTTGTTTACCTATGATGAAAGTGTCGATATGAACAATTTCGAAAGGTTTGCTTGGCGTTTCGGTTAATATCAAAGGTTGATCTGGTGGTTTTCGATTATATTTTGATCGTTGACAGATTTCACAATTATTGATGTATTTTGTTACATCTGCCTTAAGTGATTTCCAATAATAATTTGCTTTTAAAAATTTGCAAGTTTCTTCGATTCCTCTATGATTTGTTTTGCCTTCATGACGATATTTAATTAGTAATTCTCGTTCATCAGGTTGAGCATTATTTATTAATTTTGAACATTCTATAAGTTTTAAATTTTTAAAATGGTTATTCATTGTTTGTTGAAAATAGGTTCTTAGTTCTTTGGAAAAGAAATAAACATATGTTGTTTTATTTGTTAAATATTCTTTCAAAAAGTTAGTAATTACTATAATATTAGTGGGTAATGTTGCGTGAATAATTTGATGTCCTTCGAAATTTTCACGTTTGGTTTTAACATATTTGTCATAAGGTGCTTTTTTAATAATAAGTTGATGAGCTTTATTATTAATAATTTCATCTAATATAGTCATATTGGAATGATTTTCGTTAGCATTTGTACTATGTATTGTTTCCGTTACGGGTGGTTTTATTGGAATATTAGAATGGGTTAGTTGTGTTATAGGTGGAGTTATTAGAATGTCAGAAATAATATTAATTTTGGGTGTTGTTTCAGGTTCGTGTTCTAGTCTTTCTATTGTTTGTGACACTACTTCAGAGTCAAGGATATCTGGGTTAAATTGGTCGTTTAGGAATTGCGTTACGTCGGTGTCTATATCGCCTGGGTAATTTATTAATGATTCGGATTCGATTGCGTTTAATTGAATTCGGCTAAGGGCGTCAGCGTTAGTGTTTTGTTTCCCTTTTTTGTAGATTATTTCATAATCATACTCTTCAAGTTTTAGCCTCCAACGTACTAATTTCGAATTTGGTTCTTTGAGGTTAAATAACCATACTAATGGGCGATGGTCAGTATATATTTTAAATTTTTTGCCATAAAGGTAAGGTCTAAAGTATTTACATGCCCAAACGATTCCTAAAAGTTCTTTTTCAATCGTTGAGTATTTTTGTTCTGTTTCATTTAGAGTGCGCGACGCGAATGCTACAGGGTTGTCATTTGGCGGGTTGCCTTGAGAGAGAACAGCGCCTAGGGCTACATTTGAGGCATCTGTCGTAAGGACAAAGGGTTTTTCAAAATCAGGATATTTTAGTATTGGAGCATTAATAAGCAATTCTTTTAAATGGTTAAAGGATTGAATAAAGGCTGGTGAGTGTTCAACTTTCGCTCCTTTTTTGAGACATAGTGTAAGGGGTTTTGTGATTTTTGCGAAGTCTTTGATGAATCTACGATAATATCCGGCTAGTCCTAAAAATGACTTAATGTCTTTTTGGGTTTTTGGTATGGGGAAATTTTTAACTGCGGTGACTTTATCAGGATTAGGTTTTACACCTTCGCTTGTAATTTTGTGACCTAAATAAGCAACTTCTTTGTGTAAAAATTTTGATTTGTCTAGCTGCACTTTTAAATTGGATTCTCTAAGTCTATCAAAAACGGATTTTAATCTATCGATGTGCTCTTGAAGTGACGTAGAGAAAATTATTATGTCATCAAGATATACAGAACAGATTTCATTTTGAAGTCCCCGAAGGACGTTGTTCATGACTCGCTGAAATGTAGAGGGCGCATTTTTTAAGCCAAAAGGCATGCGTCTAAATTCATAATGACCTGTATCGGTTGAGAAGGCTGTTTTGGGGATATCATTCGGTTCCATTTCTATTTGATGGAAACCGGTTGCTAGATCCAATGTGCTGAAATATTGAGATTTTCCAAGTTTATCGAGAATATCCGATATATTTGGTAAAGGAAATTTATCATCAATACTGCGTTCGTTGATTTTACGGAAATCGCAAACGATACGCCATTTACGTTTACCGGACGCGTCCATCTTTTTTGGGACAATCCAAATTGGACTACTCCACGGTGACGTTGAGTTTTGAATGATACCGTTCTCTAACATTTTGTTAATTTGGGTTTTAACCTCTTTTTTATGAATTTCGGGATATCGATAAGTTTTTGTATATATAGGAGTGTCATCGGTTAGGTTTATTTTATGTTTAATTTGATTAGTAAATGTAAGTGGGATGCCCTCACAATAAAATATGTCACGATATTCGTAACACAAGTTTCGAATAGCTCTGTATTCTTCCTGATTACAATGTGACAGTCTTAAATTTTTTAAGTTTTGTTTTTGTGTATTATCCATATATTCATTTATTTCTGTATCGGTTTCCATTTTTTCTATGAAGTTGTTTTCTACTTCATTTATGGTTTCGATATCTATGGGATTAAATATTTTTATTTTAACTGGGTTTTCGCGACTATTCGTAATTATAGTTGTTGCGTAGGAGTCAATGACTTGTACTAAAGCTTCTGGCATCTCTGCGCAACCAAAATCTGTATATTTTAAAATACCTAAACCATTCGATTGATTTACAGGCAATTTGATTCTTTGACATGTACGTGGGGGAATTATTATTTCGATAGTTTCAAAATTATGTAAATTTGATATATTATTTTGATAATATAAAGGCAATGTTACAAATTGAGTATCTAAAGAACAATGTTTTAAATTTATATTAGCTCCAATATGTGTTAGAAAATCAATTCCTAAAAGTCCGTCAAATTTAGGTGAAAAATCAAAAAGATAAAACTTATGATTACCTGTATGATTAAAACAAGGAAATATTGGTATATTAATTACTTCATTGTGAATGGACGTAGCGTGGGCTGTCCTTACTGAGAAAGGTTCCGAAAAAATGAAATTTGAATAAATTTTGTATGCTAAATTAGGCTTTATAAAACTTTTGCCACTACCTGTATCAATTAAAAATTTTGCTTTGATTTCGGGTATGAAAATTACTGGTAAATCTGAATTTGTATAATTATTTAAAAGTATTATGTTTGGTTGTTGAAAATTTGGTTCTCCTGAAAATTTTCTTCATTAAAATCAATTTGATTTTCATAAGGGTTATTTTCTAGACAAGAAAATTCGGTATTGGAGTCATTATACGAATATTGCGAGTTATCGGTGTATTCCGGGTAATAATATTGAAATTCAGCATTGCTAGTTTGAAAATTTTCATTTTGATCATTATCGGCATTTATCGATTCGACTGATTGATTATATAGTTCTTCTACAACAATATTACGTTGTGAAGAATGTGGTTGTTGGTTTCTTCTAAGGGTTGTGTTCCCTGAAGAAGTATCCATCGGCTCAGGCTTTTGTTGGCGTGATATTCCAGAAGGAGTTGGGCGTTGATTTTGGGGGTTAAAAGATGGTCTTGGGGTAAAAGTGTTTCTTTGCATAAAATTTTGATTTGGGAAATTCGATTGTCTAAAATTATTTGCGGGTTGCCTAAATTGTCCAAAGCCCATAAATTGATTATTTCCATTATTAAAATTTGGGATTGGTTGTTTATAAGAAGGCATAAAATTTGAAAATTGCTGAACGGGGTAATTCGAAAATATTGGTCTCACATTAGCAGGATAATGTGCTTGTGTATGCAAATTTATTTTTGGTTTTTGTGAATTAAAATTTGGGTTTTTTGGTAATATGCTACTACGGTTCTTATAATACATAAAATTTTCTTCTTCCAAGGCACAGCTCATTGCCTCTTCTAAAGTAACTGGATTTTTTAATCTAACCACAAGTTGCATATGGTAGTTTAGACCGTTTATGAAGGTTTTTAATACTAAATTTCCGTATTCATTAATTTTTAAAAGTTTTAGAGCTTGCGTTTCATTGCTTAAATTTACTTTGGAAAATAACAAACTGCGAGCGTCTTGCAAACGCAGGCCAAATTGTTGCGGTGTTTCATTTTTTTCCGGTTTGGACGTTATTATATCTTGAATAATACAATCAATCGATCTATGATCTGAAAAAGTCGAAATTATTGCAGCTTTTACTGCGGGCCATGTATTTAATTCTATTCTAGAACAAATAATATCGGCTGCCCTACCTACAAGTTTACTTAATATAGTATCGTGTAAACATACATTTATAGGTGCATTATTGTCCGTTTTATTTCTATGATTATTATAAAAATTATCACAAGCATTAATAAATCTGTTTATTTGTTTTGGATTCCCATCAAATAAGGGAATATTGTCTGCCTGATATCTGACTAGTTGTAAATTAGGTTCAGTAGTCATTATTTTACTTATTTGAATTAAATTAGAAAAAGGTGTTAGATTTCTTTCACAATTTAAATTTCCAAAAGCTGATGTTAAATCTTCCAGTTTGCGGAATTACAAGAGACGTAAATATCAATATTTAAGATAGGATAAAAATAAAATGAAATAAGGAAAATTGAAAGGAAGCACTTACAGCAATGTACTGAAGATAATTCCAATTCTCATTCTTAAACTAGGGTCCAATAGGAGAGGCGATGTGGTCCTTTCCCTGGTTAGCAGCTATGAGGGTGGGACGATGTGTGTTCCCAAACTCGCACCAATAGGACGCTGGACGATGCTGTTCCAAATCCCTGGTCAATTTTTGAGTTTCTTAGTACACCCTGAAGATTTTTTAATTGTCCGATTTTTGCCACGAATCGTTGAGACGAAACCAGAAAATACGCACGATGCGCGACTGTTGGCAATAATCCTACCGACTGCGCCAGTTAACAACTCGGAACACGAGAAATTATTTTTAAAAAATCAATTTTATTTCATAAGCGTACAAAGAGAACTAACTACAAAATGCATTTTAGTTATATTTATAAGTTCAGTAATGCTTATGTTGCATGAGAACGAAAAGATAAAAGTCTAAGAATTGCAAGTGCATAAATGCAGAATTGCATTTCTCACGGGAACGTAACTCATTTGTGTTTTTTGTATTGGAAATACAATTCAAATAGAAGTTGACGAAGTTCCAAAAACGTAATTTATTTTTTAGTTTTAACATTAAAAAGTATTGCTTATAATCTGGATTATTCATATGTTTATGGAACTATTATACTAAGGGCTGATATTTTCATCTCCATGCGTGAGGGGCATCGACTACCGCCCCTCCCTCCCCCTTCCCACCTCTCCCCCTTTGCGCCCCCGCTCTCACCATGGAAGGGAGGGTGTTGGGGCCTAGAAAGCGACTTGAGTCGCTTTTCCTCCCTCCACTACAGAGGGAGGGAGAGGGAGAGGGTAAGGCGACAAGAGGAAAGCGGACATGTGAACGAGGTCATGTTTAGAGAGTTGCCCCCTTCATGTTATACTTGCATTTCAACAAGAAAAATTGAATAAGATAAAGAGCAATATGAGTGAATTTAATGACATAGACTTAAGGAACATCAAAGTATTCTTAAATTCTGAAAGGTATCCTTATAACGATTTCATAGTAGATATGAGTAAAAATAAATTCGCTATCTTGTATGAAATGTATTCCAATTTCCGCAATACTTATTATGGAAAAACAGAAGAACCATTATTTGATCCGCTCATATTCAAGGAGAAGGCCCAAATTGCATACATTAATTGTTCTCATCAAAAAGAATCTTTGCAAGCAGAACCTATTGTAATGAGAGTAGAATTTGAACTAAATAAAGACATAGAAAAAGACACAACAGCGTATTGTTGTATATTACATGATAAAGTTTTTAGTTACAATCCACTTACTAAAATTGTAAAGCAACTGTAAATTAGCTACGCATGCGGGATTTTTACCTCAAAATTAAATTTAATTCCTAAATATAACTTGCAAATAACAAAAGAATCAGTTCTTACTAGACGTTTGACAAGAAAACGTGACTAACTGATCATGTCACTTCGAGTAGGAGAGATAGAAACTTTTATCAGAAAATTAAGAAAACTCAAGAAGGATATTGAAGATTACGCCAAAAAAACATTTATTTTTAAGAAATTTTCAAAATTAAAAATATGAGGCTAGTATTAGACATTCAAGGTTTTAAGGACGAAAAAAATAAATTTATACCTAAAGAATTGGCAGCTTACGATGGAGATAAAATAAGTCACTATATTTTTAAACAACCTTTTCCTTTAAACTTTCTTTCGTCTGAACAACATAAGCAAGCTATTTGGTTAATGAAAAATTATTATTGTATATACTGGAATTCTGGACATACACCACTGCATCAATTTTCAAATATAATCAAAGAATTGACGGCGGATACTGAATTTGTTTACGTTAAGAGGAAGGAAAAAGCTGAATGTATAAGAAAATATTCCAAAAAGCCAATTATTGAGTTAGATGAACAACCAGTTTTAATGGCATCCAAACCAAAATGTTTTTATCACTCTAAATCATTATGTATGTGTGCACTTTCAAACGTTTTATACTTGTTTGATAATTTTTTTATGAATGAATAAAAATAATATTAGCTTTATGTTCTTTGTTTTATTTAAACTTATTATAACATAACTTTAAAATTATATTGTATTTCTAAACTGTCAATATCAGGAAAAAATTGTTTTCTGTTTTTGTTTTCTAAAAAGTTTTTACACACCTGCACTATTTTTTTACAAAATTCAGCATGTTCTAAATATTTGTGACTTTTCATTAAATCTTGAGCATTCACGCTGTCATCATTACCAGCAAAAGCTAAATATCTTGAGCAAGCTTCTGACATAACAAACTCTTCAAGTACTTCGGTCACTAGTTTTTCCATCACAATTACACAATTTCCTAGACTAAACCTTCTTGAGATATTGACAAGTAAAAATCTCTTTCAGTTTCTGCCGCTGATATTTCTTTCAAGACTGTTGAATTTTGAACAAATTTTTTTAAACTTATGACCTCACTATAAAAGCCTAACTTAATCAGTTCACGCACAAATTCTAACAAATCAAAATTTTTTAAAGAGTTAACACACAACGATACTGCCGTTGAATAATCTTCTGAAAGTTCGGAATAAAATGAAGAAAAAGATGGTCGACTTCTCATCTGATGCTCATTAACTTCATATAGTAATTTGCTAAATTCACTATGCAATTCTTGAATTGTTGATGTCAATTCGTTATTTTCAGTACTAAATGCCATGTTAACACTGAGCTTAAGTGGTGATTCTTTATATTTAATGTTTCCGCTAGGCTGCTATTTTAACAGAGGGGATAACCTTCTGCGGCGAGGCTAAGTTAACGAAGACGAAGTAGTTTCAATAATTTCCAATATTAGGGAAGAGGAGGAGGAGGGGTAGATGCATAATGAGGAGGTCAGGAGGAATATATATAATTTTAAAATGACAGGGAGGAGGAGAAGTAGATGCATAATGAGGAGAAGGAGGAGCTTCTCTCCTTAAATAACTACTTAATCCATTTGATTTTATAGAACACCCGGAACAACTGGTTAAGAAATCTCCCCTTTTTCACATCAAAGTGAAGTTTTTAATGCAATACTGGAGTATTCTAAGAAAGATAATCAGAGTCGAACTGAGAACTTTAGGGCCCACCGGTCTTCAAGGATGGGAGCCTCATCGAGCCAACTCACTAATAAATTGTACGTTTTAATACATTTCACTTAATGACTTCACTTTGTACCCTAAGAAGGAGACATTTTTGAAATACTGACAAAATGAGACTAAGTTGGATAAAAGAAATAAACATTAAATTAGAAATAATTAACTGAAAGGGTTCTTTTCCATTGATTGGGGCCTACCGGCAGCACAGTCTGATACTGAAAATAATACCATAAGGGCATACGAAAAATTTAAAGATAAAAACTAATTAACATTTTCACATATTCTTGAAAATCAAAAAATAATTTTGGTATGTTCTATTTATACTTAGCCAGTGGTTCAATTTTTGGCTAAATAACTTATATGCTCATAACACTAATTGCGCTTTTTAGGCCAATGATTTGAAAATTTCAATTAGGCTAATAGAGATCTTAGAGAAAATTTAACAAATATCTTAAATGATTATAAATCCCCAATATCTTCAATTACTGTATTTGGTGGAGAACCACAAAGAACTTTAAGTTATAGTAGATCGTATGTAAAAATGAACAATACACCCCTAGTATCCTACTATGCCTCAAAACTGATTTATAGTCAACGACATGGTCTGCCTCAGGATATAAAAACAACTGTTTGTGATTAACTGGTGATAGGGCATTTTAATCACTGATATTGCGTGTATGGGCCATATCTAGATCAAACCTACACCAGACGAATACAAAAGTTTAGTGCCTACGTTTAATTTTTGGAATTCGAAGAGTAAATCGCGTGTCACAAATTAGGGTTGCCACCTTTTTTTGAGATGGATAAAGTATTTTTTCATTTTGGTAAAAAATAAATAAAGTAGACAGCATAGAAAAAAGGATTTATTTATTTTTTCACTTGTTTTTTTAAAAACATATTTTTTATTGCTTTTTGCAGCATTTAACAAATATTTATTATTCCTAAAGGTTGTTGCAGCCTCGTTATAATCTAATTTTAAATTGAAATATATGATTAACTCACTTTTAATCAAATTAAGTGATGCTTTATTCCACTCGTTCCTCCACTTCACATTCATTAGAGAAAAAACTCTCTCGGTGAATGCGGAAGTGGCAGGGACGGACAAAATAAATGCAATAAATTTAAAAATATTTGAAAAATCTTCATTTCTATTAAATATGTACTGCCACTTTTAAGCTGTTGATAAGTCAGAAAAATCTTTGTCATTCTGCATTACTTTTTTCATATATTTCATTCAGAAGTATTGTTTCTGAATCTGAATGTAAATTGTCCGTATTTATTCCAAGTTTTTGCAGATTTAATGCTTCAATTGCACTTTCAAAACGCCTATTCCATATAGGCGACTGTAAATTGAAGTTACTCAGTAAAAACAGGAAGTTATTATTTGAAAAATTGAACCACTTCTCCAAATAGCATACGGCTTTGTTAAGAAATAATATAAAATTTTCACATATCTTGTCTTTTAATTGAGGTGAAGATTCTCCAACAAGTCTTATCATTTTCATTGCGTCATATCCAAAACACATATCTTCCTTTCTTTTAATTAATTCTTTTTTGAGAGTACTCATTATGTTGTAAACATCCAATATTGTTATACAGTTACCTTCAAGGCATTTGAGAGTTTTGTTAAATATATTTAAAATAGGATTGCAAAAATGCATATAAATCTCAATAAAATCATAATTCACATCACTGTTATTCAATAAAAGTAAATTTTGCAAAATAATAGGACAATCTTCTCCTAAACTTAAAAAATAATTTTTGATTGGTCTCCAGTTTAAAAGTACAATATCTATACAAGGTAAAAGGCTCAACCATCTGGCCCCCACATGGCGTTTAAGCTCGCGGAATTCACCATCAACACTTTCAACAAATTTTTTTAGATCTTCTCTTCTCACAACTGAATGTGAAAAATGGCTATACATTTTCGGGATTACATTTTCAATGTCGTATGACAAGAAGTTCACAGAGTGTCTCATGCTGTTATGCACTATGTGTGCATGACAGTTAGCTTTTACTAAATGAGGAACTAACTCTTTCATGTTAGTAAAAAATAAAGAGTGGTTAACTCCAAAATTAGAGTTTGTGTTGTCTGCACTTAGTCCTGATACTCTGTCTAAAAATAACTTATACAATTCCATTGACTCCTGTATAACTTGAAACATGCCATCAGCTGACTCGTTGCTGTTCTCATAGAAATCTAATAATTTATTTTCAATGCCATTTTTTGCTGTGAAGTATTGCACCACCAATGGAAACAATTTAATAAAATATTTTATTTGACGCATCAGTCTGCAAACAAAAATAAAGGTTTTCAGTATTCAAATCATCTATCACATTTTGTAATGCATAAGGCCCCAACACCTCCATAACCAAAACCTCCATTTTAGTTCTAGCCAAACGTATACTTGTTGCAGCACTTGAATCTACATAAATAATTTTATTGAGTTTGACAGTACAGTCCATAAACTTGTGTTTCACAGTGTGGTATGTAAAAGCTAGTAATGTTTTCTCTATCAGATACTTCAGACGAAGAAGCAGTACGTGTAAGAAATTTATCGAGAACTCCAGAAGCTTTCTTTGCTTCAGTTTTAGATTTGTGCATCTTCGTTTGTTGGTGTTGCTTCACCTGTAAACAAAATATGCTCTACCAATACCACCACTAATCACTAATACACTAGTCAGTGTTAGTAAATAGACAGACCATCAACCACATGAACACAACACAATTCACAATACCCTCTAATCAACCATACAACACTTACATAACGAATAATGAATGATAATTTTATTACGTGTCCCATTCCAGCCGAAGGAATAGTGAAAGTTACTCCACAGATTTTGCATTTTGCGTTTCAACTATTTTCTGGATCCTTTGTCAGCCAGGTATACTCTTTTTCTCATATATTTGTGTACTTCTGGAATCGTTTTTTTTGGCCTATCCATTCTTCATTTTTTAGGTGTGCTATTTGCATCTGCATCATGGGACTTAGACTCACTAAAGGTGTCATCTTCGTCATCCATTTCGAATTATTATAGTGATACTGTAAATTTTAACAACAAACAAGAGTCAATAATTATAAATTTATAACTCACAAAACAGACCTAAAATCTAGAAAGCCGACACAAACAAATATTTGGCGCAAAACATAACCTAACCCAGTCTCTTCTTCTTATTATTCCTCATTTCAAATTCTTCATCTCTTCTTCTTTTTCGTTTAACGCTTTTACGGCCTCAGCCAGCTATCAGTGTCACGCTGTGAGTAATTGCAAATAGGAGTGGATCATTGTAGGAAAATAATTTTGGATCCGTTGTCCGTCCGGGACGTCACTGGACAACAGGTTCTATGATGCTCTAAATTGTAAATAGTCATTATTATATGATAATAGAATATTTAGCGTAGTAAATTCGTGTCGTGGTTTATAAAGTACACTCTCACAAAAAAGAGGACAATACTCTATCTTAGGGTACGGGTGGCAACCCTACTCCTTACCAAAATCTTGTATCGGCATAACAAAGAAATTCTCAACATATATGTACAACTAAATTCTATTGTGAAAAGATTTTCAATGAATAAAACTTCGAAATATGTAAGTTCTAACTATTCCAAGGAACAGAAAGCAACTATACAAAGAATTATTTTTATACAACTTAACTGCTTGTTTGAATTCTTTGGGACGAAGCATATTTACCCTGAACGGCCTCGCGTGAGAAGGCCACTTATCGCCAGTAATAGTTACTGACTTTACAAACACTCTCTCTCTTTCTCTCACTCTCTCTATCTTCCTCTCCCTCTCTCATTTGGTCTTTAATTTTTTTATCTATATTTTCCATTTATTGTTCCTTTTTCTCTTTAGTCTTTCTTTCTGTTTTTTTGTTGTTCTAAACATATTAATTAATAATAAATATTAGTATTACATTACTATCCGAATCAAATATTATTTTATATAACATATGCTGACAGATGCTAATTAAGTTTCTACGTTTAGTTCTAATAAGGCTTAAACAGTATATAGGAAAAATTTGTTTAAAAATACGTTACTAAATTTCTAATTTGTGGAATTGTAAATGGAAAGTAATAAATGTACTTATTTATTATTAGTATTTATCTCCGAACCTAATATATGTTCCCTTCACTTAATTGCCCTGAATCAAATATTTGGGTGGATATTGGCAAAAAAAGAAGGTTTGCAACTATTTTGTATTTTTTTTTGACTTGCAGAGGGTCTTGAAAGCTTTGGCAAGTTCTGTGCCAGAGCTCGCAAAAAAAACAACGATTTAACATAAATGCCTACTTCCTGATGTTTGATCCTCTTGTGGCTGGACTTACAAACCCTCCAAAGAAGTTTAAAATCATTATCAATTAATATTAGGCAAGTAGCGTATATATAATATAACATGGAAACCTGTTTATCAAGTCAAAATATTTAACTTCATAATAAGGTTTTAACTTTTACCAAATTCAGTTTGAAGTTAAAATTTGAATACTTTAAAATTTTGCCTAAAAGAGGATTTTTCATGTACGAATAACGCTTACCAAAACACTGATTTATTCCGTTAAAGAAATAACGGTAGCCTCCGATGTTATGTAGATAACTCGAATTCCTAAAGGGCCATAAAGCGCCCTTTATTTCACTTATCCGTTTGCTATACAGTCACAATGCATAACTTTGCAAAGTGGCTTCGATGGACGCTGACTGACGAACGGCCCCGAAGAGAATCGAGCACCCGCATTCTTTCATTCGACTGTGTGCCCGGCTAAAGTGCTTTCTTAAGTAACATGAAGTTTAAGCCATCTATCACATTTGCGAGTTGTCTTGTTTTTGTAAAAACTGTTTTTGTGGGACTTTATTCTTGATAAAAGGTTAAAAAACCTACCTTAATTTTAATTAAGAATAAGGTTCCAATTTGGCTACTTTCAGTACATACTTTTCAAAATAAACAAATAGCACCTGTAAACTTTAAAATGTGTGTTTAATTTTGAGGAAATAAAGATCCAACATAAAAAGTTTTAATTTTCAGAACATATACAATTAGAACATTTAAAATAAAATACAAAATAAATTAAAAAAATAAAGAAGTCAGGAAATTATACTAATATAAGAATGCCCTTTTCGAGTTCTGCATTGCTGCCAAGCTTACCGTTTTTCTGTTATAAAAGGATTTTTTTTAATGGAACACCGCATATTATATTACTTTTTTAAAATCTGCCTAAATTCTCAATACTTTTTATTAGGAGCACTTTTTGTTAAAGTCAAAAGTTTTAACGCAGTAAACGCAAATATTGAAGACTAACTTGTTGTATTTGGTCATTTGATAAAATTTATTTATATTCTAACATTTCTATCTTTAAAGGATGCCCAATTGAAATGTTATGGTTTACAAATATGATGGAAGGCGGTTAATAAGTGAAATATGTTAGTCACCAGACGCAATACACTCACCTAATATCAATCAAAATATAGTCGGGTAGGTTCGGATACTTCCTTCTCGTTACTCTACCTATACTTCCATATCACAATCTCTTACTATAGGTGTAATATATAATTCGAGCGCCACCAAGTTTTAATTTAAGTTAAATAAAACTTGAAAAAAAAAGTTGCATTAAATCTAACCACTATTGATAGGTAAAGACTTATCTTGATCAATTGAAAACCAACACGTTGGAAACAAATGACTTTTATTGTTCAATTCACAATATTCGGTGACTTATCCCCAAGAAAAAAAAAGAAAAATGTACTGAACAAAAAAAAATGATTGTTTACTCAATTCTATCCACCAGGGAGTTTAATAGCATCCCAACAAGAAGTGAAGGAATTAAGTTTTCCCTAACAAGAGTTTAAATTTATTGTAAAGTTACACTAACTGAAATTCCAACTAAATTATTTGATTTGGGGTACGTAAATACAAAACCCAGAAGCTTATTCTTTATCTATACCACTCCAGATTAATAACATTTGGATTACATAATATAAACAAAAATTAGATCAAATAATCAGTTTAGAATCCCAGTGAGTTTCTTTCCCTCCCCCACCCTTAAATGATTGAAGTTTAATTCTAGTTAAAACAATTAATTATGTTACAAACGATAATGGTTAGGGTTAAGTATTAAAAAAAAATTGATAGCCACATGCTGAGTGGCAGCACAATAAGTATCTATAAAATGTCTATTACATAGATTTAAATGTCTTAGATATTACCAATAAAACTGCAGTAAATAGGTAGCGCTATGAAGGCGGCTGCCTTTCACCTTACAGAAATTCTGTTCAATATGCTATATACTAGACAAGGTGACATCAGTAATTCAATTAATACGCATTTTACAACAGTTTAATTAACAGAAATAGTAATATGTAAAGTACATATTTAAGACTATACTTGTTCCTTCAGAGTACAAAAAAAATGAGTTTGTCAACTATAAACTAGTAAACGTTAAACTGGTTGATGTGAACCACACTAGGTAAGGTACGACCTTTCCAGAACAAATATTAATCCTAAGAAAAGAACAATCTAAATGTTAAGTTTCCAAATATTATACTACTACTTGAGAGCTCTAGTCACTAGTGTAGACTGTGAATGGTGTTAAAGCATGTACCTAACATCCAAGTGGACCTCAGTGATCACTATGTCCTACAGCTTAGCTAACGGTCTACGTAGATCAAGACATCATATATTCTATCTATCAAAAGAAAAGTTCCAAATTCCATAAATAACTAGCAGTTAAGAAACCATACCAAAACCTTGCTAATGATTTGTCTTTAAAGTTCCAAAATAATCCCAAATAAACTTCAAAGGTTAAACCTCATACCAAAACCCTGAAACAAGAATTGCCCCATGTAGAAAAATCTCTACAACAAAGTTTGGAATATAATTCCACAGGCAAAACAGCACGCAATATATACGAGAACATAATACAAAATTCTTACCTCATTGTAGCTACCTACGAGGGTACCAAAAAATTGCTTGATGAGCACCAAAATTAAGATGACCGATGTTAGTAGTTCGTGGAAGTAATTAAGACAAAATCGCCATGTAGGCCGTAAAGTTGAAATCCAAAACTTACTAAACCATAATATTCAACTTCACTTCGTCAAATCGGATCCTTCTAATCTCCCATTTGAGATGGAATTTAGTCAAAAATGAAAAAAAAAAATTCAGAACATCCGACACTTCCGTCGTTGATGAGACTTGGTGCCAAAAAAAAGATTTTTTCCTTAGCCCTTCTCACGTACACAAAATGTCTTCCATCACACAATATTACCAAACACGGTAAATCTACATTTCTACATTCCAAAACATTATTTGAAAAAAAACAACTTTTCTCAATATCAAATAACAACAAAATAATGTTGGTACAATAAAACCCCTAAACCAAATATTAACTTTTCAAATTCCAGTTCGGTTTATAATAAAAATAGCCTTTATATCCATGAGTATTGGAAAGAGATGAAAATATATCATTACCCGTCAACTAATCCAAGCTACCCTGTATTTTGCCCAACCAAAGAATAACCATCTAAAATAGTAATATTAGCTCGCTGATACTTCAAATCAAGGACTTATAATAAGAAAGAAAAAGAGAGGCAAAACTTCCATTTCCATGCTTATTTCGACTGCATTATTCTATCGATTGAAAGCATGTGGTTTTGAACTGACCTCTCATAACCCTGTGTAAAAGTCTGACAACTGGTAAACAATAACAAAACAAATCTTTGTAGATTTCAAAATATGTAATAATGAACAAATTTACCTCACTAACTAATGCAAAATAGTGAACCAAGTTATTAAAGAACATTTGTGTTTAAATTTATGTGCTTGTGAAATTTCCAAACAAAATGTGATATGCTATTTGACATGTAAGCAACAAAATTCTTTTGAACTAACTGGTATAAACAAATGAAATCTTAGAATATTAACGCAAGAAAACTATATACAGGTAGATTTTTGAATGTTCTATTAGATTATCTTATCAGAAACATCTGTCACTTTAGATTTTACTTTTATTTATTTGTCTTATATGATTGTTGACCCAGTCTTCGAGTCAAATGTGTTAATTCCTATTAATTAGAATATCTTAAAGTGAATTTTAGGTATAAAACAGTAATTATATGATAATACAGGACAATATCAAAGTATATTACATTTGATCTATCAAAAATAAAGTAAATTCACATAAGGTTCTAATTTTGCACTTTTGCTTCCGGCTATTTGTGACAAGAAATTTCTGAAACTAGCATTATTAGAATATATAGAATATAGTATAAAAAAGTGTTTTTAATTATAAATTAGATTAAAATGACTTAGATATCACAACGAATATAATGCTAAAAAAATGAAAAAAGTATCAAGCAAAGATTTATTTTAGTGAATTTTACTGCCATATGTACTGACTGTCATATATGACAAATCTAACTGTAACAATATTGTGTCACGAATATACAAGTTTGTAACTTTTAGTGGATTTTCTATTTAAATCAATAAGTTCAATTTGAATGAAAAAAAGCAAAATGTATTATTCAAATTTTAATTACATTAAATCAATAAAAATTTTAAGGAAGCAAAGAACGAAAACTGTGTCTCTTGCAAGATGCATTAAGAGTGAGTCGCATTTCCGCCTTCCATTCTCGTTTGTGCGACTTAAAGGTGCCATTAAAGTCCATTTAGCAAGCGAGGAAAATGAAAAGTTAACTCCGCAGATGAACAAGAACTTTCCATAAGACTCAATTAGAGTGACATCAATGAAATGCACACGACAGAGCTCTTTGCACTAATGGTAATGGATAAATCTAAAAGCTCTCGGTCGCTATTGTATTACAAGCGGAAACAAACAACATTAATTTTTATCCATTTAATTTCTGCTGCAGACACGGGCTTGCATTTAGCTTTTAATTAGTTTTTCTGTCCTATTAATTAGGGGAGTTTCATACACACATCGGTTATGATGCTTTCTAAAAATAATGTAAAAACATTATTGTAGATAAATTGTTTTTGTTTCTTTTAATTTGAAATTTTAACATACCTTTACTGTAGCAATGAAATTTACCGGCATTAAAAATGTCAAATAATTATAGGTTGCCTTACAAATAAAAAAAAAATCGGTAAATTTCCTTTACCCGGAAATTATTAATTCCTTTTATTATGAATAATGATGTGTGACCGGATTTAGTTTGGTACATAGTAATTTAGTAACACATATAATGTCTTTTTAAACATTTAGATTGGACACCGTTTTGTTCCACCATATTGGAATCCTACCAATACTTTACCAGTTTCTACCTATGCCACACTTGATTTTTTAGTATAAATTAAAACAAATTAAACAAGTAGTTTTTACATCGACATACACCGCCATTCTGTTCCGTTATGTTGAATTCGTTCTAGTATATCCCTATATGACATTTAATGTTTCCATAAAATTTAAAGTCAATTGAATAAGAAGATTTTTTTACGTTTATTTTGCCGCCACCGTTTCACTAGGGCGCAATATTATCAGGTCATCCCCATATAACTCTTTATATTTGACCTAAATTTGAAGTCAATCGGATTAGTAATTTGCCGCGAACAGACAGACCGACGTTTTTCGGCATCTAGGGACCCTGAAAGGTTAAGATCGGAAAAAATTTCGGAGGGTTATGACTGCAATAATTCGCTTTACGGGGGAAGTAATACTTGCATCGAAAAACATGTTTTCTTAATTCCGTTGGTCTGCCTGTTCGCGGCATAGCTAAAAACTACTTACCCGATTGACTTCAAATTTTGGACAAAAATTAAGGCTTATATGGGATCACCTAGTAATATTTCTAGATGCAAAAAACACATTTTTTCAATTCCGCCGATATTTCTGTCTGTTTGTTTGTTAATTTGCGGCGTAGTTAGAAAACTACTTAACCAACTGACTTCAAATTTTGGTCAAAAATTGAGGGTCATATAAGGATAACATTTTGATAAATATCTATTATGAGCGAAACAAAATGGAAACCTAGTAAAATGTTAAAAAAATATTATTAAAAAACTAATTGTCCAATTTACCTCAAAGTGTTCACAAAAACAAAGTATTACATAAAAATGAATTGGTAATATTTTGGTAGGATTCAAAAAATGCAAAACAAAATGGCGGCCTAGTAAAATATTTAAAAATTTCGCCTGAAAAAAGTACACATTAGATTGTTTTTGTTCAAGCATTAAATGCTATGTACTTAGAGCTAAACTGGTGAAATTGTGGTACGAATTCAAGATGGTGGAAGAAAATGGCGGACAAATAAAATGTTTAAAAAATCAATGTAAAAATATCTTCTTACTCGGTTGACTCAAATTAAATGTGATATAGGGATAAAGTGATGCAAATTCAACATAACGGAACAAAATGGCGGTCTTAACCTTAATTGGGTCACACGTCGCCATTTCTCATATAAAGAAAGATTCATAACGTGGAGAGTTCCGATTTTTTTTATATGCATCTTTTTAAACAAAAACCTTTAGTAAGCAACCAACAGTGTTGAATAATAAAGTGAATAAAATATTTTGCAATTTGGATAAATTACAACAAAATTAATTAAATATTTGCAATATTTTCTCAAGAATGGTTAGTGTTTCCTTTTTGTTCCTCCCCTTCCTTATATAAGTCGTATCTGTTTTCAACTTGTGTAATTATTATAATTTTAGTTTTATTTTCATTAGTTATGTTAATTAAATATACGTAGTTTACAACAACCACTAAAATCCCGGAAATCCTCGGGAAATTAGCAGCGAACTTTAGCTATGAATAAAACGAAGTAACCGACTTGATATGGACTAGATCTACCTGCATCATATTAAATTTATCGGAACAATTATCTAACGGGCCCGACTTGATTATATTTTCCCTCTATGTTTCGGTACACATCGTGGGTATCCTAAGTAAACTATCTCTAAGCGGGATGCCATTAATTAATAAGGAACTTGGCTAATTGCTTTTGGTAGAGATTGTCAAATAACACGTTTTATTCTGAAATTCCGGTTCATTTGATGAATAGTGAAGATTATAAGGGGTATTAGGTAAGCCGCGTTGATTCTAAGAAAACACTTATCTTGAGCCAATATGTTAAGCCTAATTACCAGTAAGAACTTTTGAGACTCCAAGCATGCACAAAGTGGCTACTTTGCAGCCGCATAACAAGGGGTGGAGCGAATAACTTACACCCATGTGTAAGTGGAGAGCTCTCCACTTACTTCCATGTGTAAGTGGAGAGCTACAATTTTCGTTGTACGGTCTATCTCTGTCTGTTTTGTTTTCACTTACAAAGATTTTTAAAGAAATGACTGGATTTGAAAAGTTTATTTTACATTGATCTTCAATGGTTCGGTTATTGGATAACTTAAAGCAAATAGGTACTGTAATCTTGGTGTAACAATAAACGTATTATTATTATTACTTTCCTCGTAAAAGAAGAGTTCCTAAATTCCGAAATACATATTTTCTCAATTCAGTTAGTCTGTGTGTCGGTGTGAAAAAAATTGTTATTATAACCCGTGCTGTTTGGTCAGTACCATTGCAACACATTCAGAATTCCTTTATGTATAGTATATGCATAGTCCTTCGTTCTACTGTTTTCATTGCTGTTAAAACTTCATCGTTACGATACCTAGTGCCTAATATAAAAATAATAATTTGTATTTATATACATGTATTCATTTGGTCAGTCAAGAACCTCCCCCCTTAACTTTTGAATCGTTTGGTATATTTTCATTAAAATTTCAGGACTTCAGTAAGACAACATACACCAAATTTTAAGCAAGAAATTACAGATAAAGATGTCAAACTGACAGCTAGGCGCCATTTAAAAAATAATTAAATAGCAGAAACAAGTAAAGTACACCACACCGATCTAAAACATCGACGAAAGGGGAAGGTATGTCAAAAACAGGCCGTTTCCATGGACATATAATGTTGTAGCCAACCGCGAGTGATCATTGCACCGTTTCCATAGTTACTCACGTTCTTTTCATAGACTCAGATTCGTGTGCCAAACTTTAGAGGCAGTTTTATTTTTTGGCGAAGCACAATACAATTATCATGCTGCTGAGCGCATTATTAATGGACGCTTTCCTGATCATCCAATAACGAGAAAGAACTTACGGAGGTTTGTTCAAAAATTTCAAAGCACTGGAACTATCCTTGATGCAAAAAGGACAGAAAGATCTCCACTACCTGAAGAGAAAAAAATCAGTTATAGTCGAATGCGGTCTTATCGTGTGGGTCCAAAGGTCACCAACATTATGAATCAAATCAGAAAACACAGTGAATACCAAAATGTTGTGTGATTCTTTTATCGAGCTACTAAACCTCGATGGGCTATTTACAAATATACAGGGAGAAAGAAAATAGTTTTTTTTTTATTATATTACGCAATATTATTAAGATAGCCACTTAATATTATTTTATATATTAAATGCCGAGGGACTAAATAAGAAAATTCACTAAATATGTATTTGGTTAAAATTTTTTGGTTGGCAAAAACCAAAATACCCAAAATGGCAAGCGCCTTAATAAAGTCGGAAGGCGGTTCGAATCAGTGGAACAATCACGATATGTTCTGTTTATACAGCTACTTAATGAAAGTGAGATTTTTTTATCAATCACCTAAAATTATGAGCCCCGCTTGACCTAAAAATCTGCGGGCCACCCCTGTGCAAAGAAAACTTTTTTTTTGTATTGTGATAACAAAAAAAATTTATTTTACAAAAATATTATACACTTTTGTTAAAAACACAAGATAATTAGTTATTACTTCCCTCGTGAGATTTTTTCAGATCTTTACGTTTGAGGGTCCCTAGATGCCGGAAAACGCGTTTTCTCAATTCTGTCTGTCTGTAGGTACGTCTGTCCGTCAGTCTATCTGTTCGCGGCATAGCTAAAAAACTACTTATCCGATATCTTCAAATTTCAGTCTAAAATTTAAGGCCTTGCATATATATATATATATATATATATATATATATATATATATATATATATATATATATATATATATATATATATATATATATATAGCCTGTATTTTTCGAGTTTCTGGTAAAGCGATTTTACCGATTTTTATATATCAAATTTTGTCCTTATAATTAATAAAAAAATTTACTTATTTTAAACACGCTTTAAAATTGGAACAAGTATTCTATAATTATTTATTTACTGCCTACAAAATTCCAAACGTACTAAAAAAGTAAGCAAAAAAATGGTGTCAAATCTAATAAAACAGATTTTAAATTAAAATTCGCTGGCTAATATCTAGGTGCCAGTGGCAAAAGCTCTGAGAATCGGTATAAGGAATGTACAGAAACTTGTACATGAAAGAAAAACATAATTTACTTCCGAAGAAGATTAAGAAATGTACACAAAAAAATCCTAATGCAAAAGACTTAAGTTACAATGCAAAAATGATCATTTATGATTTATACACGTCAAAGACTTATATAATCCTTTTTAATATTATAGACTAAAAAATATCATGATCACTTAAAAAGTCCTTATCTTCTGAGTCGTCCTCAAATGGCGCAATGATCACTATTTCGACATCTAGAACTCGTTCTCGATTCCACCAATCCCATATTAATTTCTCCGTATGTTCCACAGATTTCTTCCAGTTTTCCGGTGTAATATAATTTAATGAATCTTGCCAAACAATTTGCACTTCATCTGATGTAAGACCATCGGTCACGTGTTTTTCGTAATATGATTTTGCGCCAGCCTGTATTAATTCTATTGCATTAAACTG
Source organism: Kuschelorhynchus macadamiae (assembly GCA_030620095.1). NCBI lineage: Eukaryota > Metazoa > Arthropoda > Insecta > Coleoptera > Curculionidae > Kuschelorhynchus > Kuschelorhynchus macadamiae. The sequence continues at coordinate 567,568 of JAUTXW010000834.1, forward strand.
GCAATGGTATGGCGGCAGTCGTAAAACGTCATGTTCATTTTCCGGTAATATTTCATCTACGGCATATATTGTTGGTTTTTTAATAGATTTCGCCATTAAAAAAAGTTCTAGTTTCAGCATATTGGGTAAAAGATTTTGTTTTTGTTTTATTAGCCGGTCATAAATATCACTTTTCTTCCAGGATGAAGTAGGTTGTTTATTTAAGATTCTTGAATGATAAGATGCATTGTCCAGAATGATTAAAGATGGAGCATCTAAATTTCGAATCAGTTGTTCTTTTAACCACTTTTCAAACAGTTCACAGTACATATTATCATGGTAATCCATACCTTTGCATGTTGAAGAAAACAGTAAACTTGCACCTGGGAGAAATCCTGTTGAAGAACCCGCATGCAAAATGATGAACCGTTTTCCCGTCCCACGTCCCTTTTTTCTCTTGACACTTTTTACAGACTCGTCCTGCCAAGATTTCGAACCACTTCCATTAGGAAATATCCAAGTCTCGTCTAAAAATACCACTTTTCTAAGTTTTGAATTAACATTTTCCCTGTATTTCATTAAAAACTGGATACTCTGACTTGCTATATGTGGCAACTCGCATAAAAATCTTAGATTACAGTCCTTTTTGTATCGAAAACCCAACATTTTTGTTAATTTTGACTAGGATTTTAGTTCAATTTCCAATATGCCTCGATTTTTTAAAGCTTCTTTTAAAACTTGAGGGTTATATTAGTTTTTGATGTGTATAAATCGTAAATTGCATTACGAACATCCATTTTTACATTGTCACTTATATAAACTTAATACTGCTCGAATTAACCAAGAATGATGCGGACCGTAGAATAGAATTATGTGAAATAATGTCTAAACGGTTGAACGAGGACCTGGGTTTTTATAGAACCATTTATTTTAGTGATGAGTGTACTTTCTTTCTCAATGGAAAAATTAATAGATAAAAATTATAGGAGTGATGTGAATCCCCACGTTTATCGAGAAGGCAACAATCAGTTTCCTCAAAAAATTAACGTTTGGGCAGGTATTTTGAAAAACCACATAATTAATATTGAGGGAATTTTAACTGGAGCGTTACATCTCGAGATCCTTGATTTTGGAGTGTGTCGAAGAAATCCCCGGAGAATTTGGCGATATGGAAATTACATTCCAATAATTGCGCATTATAGTAGGATTGTTAGGGATTATCTGTATGAACACTATCGTGGACGCTGGATTGGTCATCATGGCCCAATCGAATGGTCAGTTCCTTCGTCCGATTTGACCCCTATTAATTTTTTTAAATGGAACACCCTGTATTTGGCATTTTTATTGTGTTTAGGATTTAATTCTGCATCATGCCATATATACAGTTTATATTCCAAAAATTAGTAGTTTAGAAATTATGACCAATTTTCTATAATAGATTTTTGTTAAAAATCTAACTAAACCTAAATAATATCCTATTCTAAGTTTTTTTAACATTATAATTAAATTTAACATTAAATCAACAAGTAGTGCAAGAAAGAAAGTAACTAATTACTTATTACACAACATTTTCGACATAACCCCCGTCTTTGGCAATACAAATAGTATAATATTACGGTGACGGTTTTAATTTTCGCAATAATAGCATTTCTAAACGCGTCTTAATTTTACAAGATATCCACGGAAAAACAAAACTAGTAAAATTGTTGCCTGGACACCAATAAATACACAGTTTTTATTTGACATTTAGTTGCCTCTAACTCTTTTTAAAGGAAAAATGGCTTTATACAGTGTCCAAGAGCATTTAAATCTTCATGAATGTTACATAAGAAATAATAAGAGTCCAGCATTAGCCCTGCGGGAGTATCGGTTGTTGTATCCTGCAAGACGGGTACCCACGAATCATATTTTTTCACGAATTGTTCGTGATCTTGAACGTGGAGTGGTAATCAATAAACAAAAATTATCCTAACAGAAGAAAAGTAATTAGAAATTCTCCTGTATTTTGAAGAAAACAACGAAAATTCGCAAAGAGATGCATCCCGAGATCTACCGGGAATTAGTAAGACTAGTGTTCAAAGGACTTTAACTGATAATAACTACCATCCGTTCAAATTTTTACCAGTTCAGTAATTATCCCAACAGGACTTTCAAACAAGGCTTTTTTATTGTTCTCTCATGATGGACCACCATTTTGAAACAGACATTTTTAAAAATATTTTATTTACCGATGAGGCAATTTTCAATACGGCCGGCATGTTCAACCGAAAAAAATACTCATTACTGGTGTAACTCATATGAACATCGTGTAAAAGAAATGAAAAAACAGGGTCGGAGAAGTGTTTATGTGTGGTGTGGTATTATCCGTGATCGAATAATCGATATTAAAGAAGGGCTTGTTTATCAACAAGATAGTGCTCCATATCACACTGTAGTACCTGTTAGAAATTGTCTGAATCAACGGTTTCCATTTGGATTGGTCGGTACGGGACCATAGATTGGCCAGCGAGGAGCCCCGACTTAACACCGCTTGATTTTTTTTATGGGGCAACCTAAAAAACGAGGTGTATAAAAATAGGTGTAATACTGTTCAAGATTTAAAAATGAGAATTAGGCAAGAGGTAGAAAGACTTAATGCAACAGACGCGGTTAGAAATGCTATTGCGAGAATTGAAACCATGTATACTACTTGTATTGCCAAAGACGGGGGTTATGTCGAAAATGTTTTGTAATAAGTAATTAGTTACTTTCTTGCATTACTTGTTGATTTAATGTTAAATTTAATTATAATGTTAAAAAAAAAACTTAGAATAGGATATTATTTAGGTTTAGATAGATTTTTAACAAAAATACCCGAATTATTATAGAAAATTGGTCATAACTTCTAAACTACTAATTTTTGGACTATAAACTATACATATGGAATGATGCAGAATTAAATCCTAAACACAATAAAAGTGCTAAATACAGGGTGTTCCATTTAAAAAAATTAAGTTTTTTTAGTTACAAAAACATTTTATTTGATGGTCATTTGTGACCACCCTGTATAATGGATTTTCGCTATTGATAGGTCAGAGTATTAAATATTAACCACTCCCATGGATCCATAACCAAAATTCACAATTTTAGTCTTCAGGTGTGAAAAAATCACATTTTTCCAAAAACCTGTTTTTCCGAAAAAAATTAGAAAAGTTAATTTTTCTCAAAAACTACTCAAAATTTCGTATGCTATGATGACAAAAAATACTCAAAATCAAGCGAAGAATTAGAATTTCTAAAATTATTCATACCATTTCATTAAAAAGAAAAAAGTTGGTTACTGTCCTGGCACAATGGAACTCCCTGTATACATAAAAATATTATAAATAAAAAATATACTTAGTGTCAAATACTTTTTGTATTTAACTTTTTTTCTCAGTGTCTTATTTATTGAGATAAAATATAGGAGCACCTTAAGCGGACCACCCTGTATATGTGCCAAGAAGTAAATGGCGGACACTTTCATAGTAGTAATTTTAGGTTCTATTCTGTTTAATTATTATTTTTTTATTGTTGCAGTTTATAAGATCTGTTAAATAACATTGTTTTGTTATTGTTGCGTTTCATAAGATGTGTTAATTAAAATTACAAGATCAATAGAAAAAAGCACATTTTAGTTTGACAGGCAGAAAATTTAATTAATGACATTTTTACTAATAACAAATAATAATAGTTTAATTGGTGCCAATTAAGACGAAATAATTAAATTAAAACTAAAATATTTTTTGCGGATTCCCAAAGCATTAAAATTGCGCCATTTTGTTTGAGAAAATGACAGCGACTTCAGACTTTGAGGATGGAATACGGGTGAAAAGACCGAGGGGTGGATAACTCAGCAGAAATCTTTACACAAGTTTTAATTCACTTATGATTTAAGCAGATTTAACCTGATTTAAAAGAAAATAATTTATTTATACCGATTTAAGAATACGTGCGACTTTAAGTAGCGGATTTAAATAGAGTTATTCTGATTCTTAGTGATTTAAGGAAGATTTATAACTTTTACAAAGATATTTCATCTGAACTATAACACAGTTAGTAAATTAGTATCTGATTGTTTTTTCGATTTTATTAATATTTGGACTCATAATACAGGATTCATAAAAACGCTTCTCTAGTTCATTTCAGGGTGTGATTATACACACAAGAAAATACGAAAAAATTTTATGTAAATATGGGTTCCAAATCGTTTCGTTTGCCATACACATGGTGTTAAAATTCAATTTTATTATGTTTTTTTAACCACGAGGCCACTGGATGTTTTTTTTAGAATGTTAGAGTCTCCATTCTGTTTTGGTCTCTTCCACTACAAATAGATATTTTCAACCGATCAGAAGTAATTTAATATTAGCCACATTGGTAGTCTATAGTAGTTAACGCGTTAACCTCATACTCGCGAAATCCCGATCCCGCTACCGACCGATCTCACTTATTTAGGTAGTAGATATTTCGAGATCGCCCGCGGAAGTACTACCACGTTGCTTGTTAAGGGCTGATGTGCACTGGGATTCTAGGTGAGGAAGCGACCGAGGAGAACACGATTACGTGGTGGAGTGCGGTAACTTGTATGATTCTTCTGTAAATTAACAAATTTTAGAAATTCAGATATTTTGCTAAATAACTTTTAAACGAAACAGAATGGGAAATCTGGTTTTCGAAGAAGGAGCATTGAGTGGCGCGGTAGTAATTTTTCGGTATATAATTCTAAAATCTATTATACTATTATTATATCTATTATATCCATTTCGGGGAGAACACAATACATTTGTGTGTTGAATTTAAATAAATCGTCTTCAAAAATATACGAAGCTCGTTAAAAAACTAAAAAAAAAAAATTAAACATTATATTAAACAAAACAACTTGGAACATACATTGCGGACGTAAATACCCCTTCTAACTTTCGAAGGACAAATATTTTCTTAAAATTTATACCCGACTTTTAGAGGTATGTTTGCGACTTTTTAACGTAAAAATGAAAATCAACACTTTCAAGACAGAAAAAAGATAAAAATATAATAAACTGATTTTAAAAAATAAAAAGGCATTGAATAGAAGTTGAAAATACCTTTCACATGAGAAGTCAAAAGACCTCCCTTTCCATTTAATTTTTTGTTCTAATTATTTGTTAATACGGACCTGGATTTGTCATAACTTTTTTTTGAAGCTTATAGCCTTTAAAATATATCACACTTGCTCAAAAAAATTTGTTTGTTTTTCACCAACACGTGATCAAAGAAATCGGTATTCCCATCTCTCTTTAACACATTGCTTCTTATGGGAATTTTCTTTATTTTACGTTTTTGGGTAAATGTGATACACAAGTGTGATTCATCAATGTATGAAATACATCCTGATGCGTATATAAAAAAAACCTACGTTTGGGTCATATTTAAAAGATGACAGCTCAGAGTGAAAAACTGGTTATGCGATCTGTTAAAGGATAACCGATATACGAGGGGGTCCCATGGTCACAAAATGCCTTATTTTCAATTTGGCCCTGTATCTAAGTTTCACAAAAAACTAGTACACGATCGCGAAAATCGCAAATCTCTATCTTTAAAAATAAGTGAGATACCCCGTAAAAGTGTCGAAAATGAGATAACCTCTACAGCTATTTAAGGAACCCTGTAGAAAGCAAAATATCTTCTTTTCATGGAATGTTTTCAAACTTTTTGAATTTGAAAAATATAACCATAAACGTGTTTTACGCTCCAAATGTTATTTTTTTATTTAAAAAAACTGTTGATTAATGGGAAATTAAATTTTGCACTAAAAAAGTAACATAATAATATCTAAAATGTATTCTACAGTTCTATGGTGGTCGCTAAATGGTTTCTTTAAAAAAAGTTACTTTAATAGCGTTTTACTATTTATGGGTTAACGTTTACCGCTCAGGCACAGTATTATTCGTCGGCGATCTGCCTTATATCGGCTGATGCAATTCAGGTGTACGAGCCCTCGTCGGTCCATTAAAGATCAAATATTTTCATGACACTATTGACTATTAACCAGAATTAGGAAGTTTTTAATTGCGTGAATAGTGTTATGCCTTATCAGTATTAATATAAGACAATTATTATACAAATATACGGCAACATACTAAGTAGATACTAAGAACTAAACAAAAATAACTTTCAGTCCTCACTAATACTTTCATTGGCGGTTTGCGTTTCTTGTTCACGCGAATAACCAATAAGCGCGGGAAATGGACTGATTTAAGGTTGATTTAAAGGGTTTTAGGGGGATTTAATGTGATTGAAAGAAATGTAGGGTAATTTAAAATGATTTAGCTAATTTAAGTAAGATTTATCGAGATTTAAACTGATTTTTTCTAAAGTGTACACAGATTTCAGGAATTTAACCGCTCCTCGGAAAAGTCCTTTTAAATAACGTATTACTCGAGCCCCTTATCTATTTAATTTTTTTTCAAAATAGCGCCTATTTGTCAGTTTAACAATTTTATCTGTCATTTCTTGCTTAAAATTTGGTATATCTTGTCTTACTAAAGTAAAATTTTTATGAAAATATTCCAAACGATTCAAAAGTTTAGGGGGGTTCCTTTAGACACGCACGGTAAAATATGTATAAAGATATTATCAAAAAATTATATGTATATACAAACACTGTGTGGTAGAATTCGTTAGAAAGCAAGTCCGGGTAAATTTCCGGGCCTATTTACCGATTTTTATTAATGTGCATGAAGTCTACAGAAAAAACAATCCTTTTTAACTTAAACAGGCAATTGTTACTGTAACGTTACACTTTTACATATTACTAAAAATGGCTACACTCCCTCAGGTTTAATTAAATTTAAATTTATTTGTTAATATATATTTTTTTATTTGCCAAGATGTCAGGAACTGCCTAATATTTTTACTCTTATCTGATTTCATTTGATTAAATAATACTTCTTTTTTCTATTTATAATATAGATTAAATATTCTTTTAGATGACTGACACCTTGGTATTTTGATATATCATTTATTTTACAGTTCCCAAGACTCTGGTTGCTCGATGATCTTTTATACTGAACAGAAGGCCATATATTATTTAAAGTTTTTCATTCACAATCTGCTATTAATTAAAATTATAGTTTTGCTCACTATTTTACCTTATTTTATTTCTGTTTTTTAAATATAAATATATATAATTGTTTGGTTACTTTTACCAAATCTGTGAATTACATATATTTCCATTGTAGCCTGTGGATTAAAGAGGTTAACTAAAATACATACGCCATAAATATAACTGAAACTGGTTTTACAACCTGTTAGATTTACTCCTAGTGTATAATTGAATTTTCTGCCTTTTCATAAAAGGTTTTGTTTTAAAATGTCATCAAAATGCTTTATTTCTTATAGAATAACATCCTTTCTCTCTATATTCGTTTAAAATCAAATAAGTTAATTGTTTATTCTCATTTTGGGGTTAAAATAAACAAGTCTGAAGGCTAACTTTTTACTTTCTCTCATTTCTGTTCTGTTGGTTTCCGATAATAGGGCTTTCGGTCCGACAACACTTAAGATCTTAATACTGTAATTCAAACACCAAAAACTGAATTCAAAAGTCATGATTAAGAAGTAATTTTAAAAGGAAATATTAGATGAACAATTATTTTAATAATGAATGGGACACGAGAATTAAAAATGATATATTTATCTTAAGGATTATTATGATTTAGTGTAGTAGAAGTTGCCTACATTTAACGTAATGGGAGTTGCCTACCTTTTAAAAACCTTGGGTTAATATGGCCTTTATATTTTAGTTAACAATAAAGAATAGGATAGAAAATAACGAATTTTATGTACTTGTACTATTGAAAGGTGGTTTGTTGGTTTTTTGGCCAATTTTAATTTTTTCTATAAACTATCTCTTACTAAAATCGTTTTGGAAGAGATTCAGTCTTTTAAGTTTTGACTGTGGTCGTGCTAAGCCACTAAAAATGATGATCCTGTTTAGATTTTTAAATACGTTTTGTTTTAAGAAGTGATGGAATATCAGCCGGGTAATTAATTATAATGGATTTTTTCTTTCTTTACAGCTCGACGGTCACTTTCACTTTTACGATAAAGCACTTTTCCCGATAAAAGCCATTTTATAAGCTATAATAAAATGCATTTCATAAGCTATTTGATAATTTACAAAAGCCTTGTAGTTTAATTTATAAAGACTCCTTTTTTGGGTTATAATTTGTAATGCCCAAAGCACTGGTTCCTTGAGTAATCTTATTGAAGTTACATTTCGAAGTTTTCAACTTGAAGCAGTAATTTACCTTTGTTCACAACTGGCAAGTTTGTACTAGAGTTCTCTGTTTTGCAAGAACTACATTTGCCCCCAGTATTAGAGCAACCAGGTCCAGGGCTACCAGGACTGACAGCTAAACATCAGCTCCAGATTGCAGGAGTATTCAACGAAGGTCTTGGTGAGAACATTGAACAGTTTCTAATTTTTAGTACTAAGAGTACTTTTTAACTACCAATACCAATTTTTTATTTTTTTATTTCAAAACCATAATTTGTTACTTCTCAAGTACTTAAATAAAAGGAGGGTTTTTTTTTTAAATTTTTGTTTTACTGACCTTTATTGCAGCAAATTACTTATACACGAGTAAAGAGGTAAGGAGGAGAAATAATTTTCTAATTTGAACGTATGATGGCGCCTTTAGAATAATTTTTAGTTTTAACCTTTCTCCTCTTTGCACTTATAGACAAGGATTGAGAAATTTTTACTCCCCTATCGCAAATACCGTATAAGCTAGTCTACGGGCCGTAAGTGTCGTTAAACTCTTTACAAAACACTTATGTATAATCTATAAGACGTGGGTCAAAAAATAACAGAGTTCTACGTTTTATTGCAACACTTAATACACTATTGTTGAAAGAACTAAACAAAGACCAGAGAGTTAATTATATTTGAGGGTCTTTCGTCACCACGACGAAGCACGAAGCTAACAAACTTTACAATGTTTTACGTTATCAAGTTTTATAAATTGCCTCCTGAAAGTCAACCTGGGTCCTCCACTTTGCATAAAGCAAGGCATCGATTACGTGCTTCCACGCCACAATGTATTTTCAGATTGTATCCGGGCCCGTTTATATTAGAATTTTATATTACTCGTTGACTTTGCTCGTTGGCGAAATGGGGCACACACACATTTTTGCATGACTAACACGTGAGTTACTTCCATGCGATTCTTTTACTTACTGCCCGATTAGAGTCATGTCATCGGGGCAACTACACTGCGCCTTCATTAAAATTCAAATTAGCCTCCGTGTATTTGCGTTCCGGGTGTAATATATACGGATTAATGATGTTTTGAATCTATAATATGAACAGCTTAAAAGAAAAGAGATATCGTCTTGCATAGTAAATCTGTATAATTACCTACTGTATATTTGTTTGTGTCAAGAGACTACAAAGTCTAAAAAAATCGTTTTAAAAAAATTAAACCTTCAAAAAAAGCACTAAAAATAAAAACTCAGTATATTTTCTTTACCCGGAACTTCCCTCGTTATGAATTTTTCCTTTTATTAAGAGTAGGAATATGTGTTTAGTTTAGTATATAGTCATTAAGTAACACGCATTTTCAAATATCTTTATTGGGTGCTATTTTGTTCCATCATATTTAATTCCTACCAATATTTTACTAGTTTCTACCTGTATCACACTTGATTTTAAGACATAATTAAAAATAAAAATAAATAAAAGTAGTTTTTGCATTGACACAGACCGCCTTTTTGTTACGTCATGTTGAATTCGTACCAGTTTATCCCTATATCACATTTAAATTTTCTGCAAAACTTTAATTAATTGGCCGCCATTTTGTTTTACTATGTTGAATTCGTACAGCTAATGCTTGCACAAAATATAAAATTAATCTAATAAGTAGTTTTTCAGGCCGATTTTTTAAATATTTTATTAGGCCGTCATTTTGTTTTACTATCTTGGATTCATACCAAAACGTTACCAGTTTATACTTGCGTAACGCTTGATTTTTGTGCAAAATTTGGTCGATGGGCCGTTTTTTCGGAGATCATTTGAAATGGACTGCCATATTCTAAAATATAAATCTTGAAATTTTCTTTGTAATGTGGCAACAATGTGCGATACCATTTACGCTTTTATGACGTCATGCCCAAAAATTACCTGTGGCGTAGCTAAAAACTGTTTTCCGAAATATTTGCACTATGCTAAATTGAAAAACAAATGATGATCGGAAAATTTAGAAATTTTAAAAAGAACATTCTGTATATTTTGCAATTTTTGGATTCTTCTCATTTTTTTATTATGATTATTCTAAATCCTAGATCACCTGGTACACATGCGTGTAATTGTGAGTCTGATGAAGTTCTATCGAGAACTTTTTCAAGTATTACAAATTTCTGTCTGTATTATTTAATTTAAAAGGTTTTTAAATAACATCAGAAAACAAAAACCGTATTCCCATGTATTAGTTTTTTTTTTAATTCTCAAAAACAACAGTTAAATATTTAACAACTTATTAATATATTTCTCTCTCAAGTGGCTATTAGCCATAAATTTATAATTTTAACCTAATATTTTTTGAATAATTTTTGATGGTTTTTTTAAATAAATTCATAACAAAATGGTCGTAAGCCTAGATTTTTTTTAAGTAAATTTTTATTATAATCCTTGTGTTATTCATTTCTGATCGTTCAGGTATTTCACTGTTTAGAGTTTTTTTATAGCCAACAGTGAAGGCTGTAAGTATGGTACTAAATATATAGTGTTTACCAACAAGTCCGCACCATATGGGAAATAATTTTTCAGAAAATGAATTTTTCCTGAAAGTTTCAACAAAAAGAGTTTTAAAATCTTCATAGCTATAATTATTATAGAAAAACTGTATTTAGCTTTTACTTAATTATCTTTGTGACCGCTTTTTTTAAATTTCTGAATAGCCTGTACGCAGAAACTTTTTTTAAGGATACAATTTCCCGAGAAATGAATAATCAAAAGCTTCCCAAATAATGTGGGCTTGTTGGTAAGCACTGTGCATTCCATCAAAAAATAAGAAGTATTTAAAAGGCGCCCCAATTTGCAAGATGAAATTACAGATAACTGTATCATTTTAAGCGGCTAAATGCTCATAGTTCCGTACTCGGACCAGAGAGAGGCAGCACAACTTCAAAAAAATATTGTTAGAATGAGTTAAATGGCAGCTTGGCAGTCTAAAAATAAGTCAATGGTATGTGGGCTCGTCCCAAAAGTACTTAAGTAATAATATTGTATGAGTGTTGATTTTCTCAGTCTCAATGCTAGCTATTCAGTTCGCATGAAGAAAATTAGTATGAAACAGGAATTATAGAAAATTAAACACATAGAGGGCAAAACTTTGAAGGTAGTGCAGAAATGTTGTATTCAGAAGTGTATTAAGAAAGTGGACTATTACTCAAGAAGAAATGTTTTACCGTTTTTTACTTGCAAAGCAAACAAGAGCAGGATGCCGCTCTGGTCAGTGCATACGAAAACTGTGGAAAAAATAAAAGAAAGACGGAAAATCTCAAAGTTTTACGCAACTTTTCATGAATATATTATGTTTATATTTATAATGAATGATTTAGAGGTATGTCGTACTTTGATGCAGGCACTTTTTCAAGTTTCTGCTAACCGTATACGTGTAATTCAAAACAAAATAGTGGAAAGACCACACAACAACAGGCCACTGAACTATTAAAGGCACGTCTCAAGTGTATCATCATTCACAGCATAAGTCGGAACTGAAATATATATTGGAATCAAAGACGCAAAAATAAAAAATATTAAAGACCGCATTGTTTCCCTGATACTAACAGATAGGGACTGGCTTGAATGTGTTTTGGAAGACTTGCCTGTAAATTCTGAGTAAATAATTTGTTTTGAAACATATTTTTGTATTCTATACATTTTTAGCCTTTTTGGATTACTTATAAGACTTTTATTAATGGTTTCTTTTAATGTTGTAAAGAAAATATTTCGTTCTTTGGAAAAGAATTACTATTGAAATATATGCTTCTTATTTTAAAGTAATTTAAATATCCCAGCAATTACCGATTAGTTATTTAGTTAAGGTGTTTATCATTCGAACAATCTTTTCGATTTCTGTCACACGCGAAATATTTTTTAACTCAGATGTTAAAAAAAACGTTCATTTGCCTTTTTCTCCAGTCGAGAGAATGCCTCAATTAGTTTTTAGTAATAATTTCTTTAACGTTTCACTAGGCCGCCATCTTATTCCGGCATATTGGATTTCTACCAAAATGTTTCCAGATCATTCCCATATGACCTTTAGTTTTTGACTAAAATTTGATGTCAGACTGATGAGTAGCCGCAAACTGACAGACGGACCGGCGACGGAGTCAATAAAACGTATTTTTTGGCATCTCAGGACGCTAAAACCTGAAAATATGTAAAACCTGAGAGGGTGATTTTTTTTCACAATAACAAATAGATTATTTGCCCGCCATTTTTTTCGCCATCTTAAATTAGTACCACAGTATTACTAGTTCATCTCTATACCACCATTAGTTATGGCACACCCACACAATTTGAAATTAGTCCATTAAGTAGTTTTTGAGGCTAAATCTTTAAATATTTTATTAAGTCACCATTTTGTTCCGCCATCTCGGATTCGTACCATAATTTTACCAGTTAATTCCTAGATGATACTTGATTTATGTGCAAAATTGGATGAGTAGTTTTTTAGTAATAATTTTTTAACATTTCACTAGGCCGATATTTTATTTTGCCATATTGGATTTTTACCATTACCAAAATGTTACCAGGTCATCTCCATATGACCCTTTATTTTTAAGTTAATAGTACTAGTTTGGGGGAGGTCTAAAGACCTGACTAGTAGACCCTTCCTCAACCACCACCATTTCCATCCTTAAATCTACCTGTCCTTCCTATATAAGTCTGGACATCGTTCAAGGATAGTTCCTTGACTGCGTCCTTATGCAAGAGTGCCAAAAAGTAACCTGCACAGGAAGTGGAGTGAAGTTTCCTCCTCCTCCTGACACTCCGTGTAGGTAGAGCCCTCTTCAATACCAATAAAAGGGTGCCTCCTTAATCGACAGTGCCCCGTTACTACTCCTACGATGGGGTTCAGGGTCTTCTTGTTCCGCGTTAACAGCTACTCTGTTCGGCTTTTATCGGGCTTCACAATGAAGTTTTTAGCTTCTCTACCACCTTCAAACTGGTCCTACTCACGTCGTAGTTTTTGATGCGCCCATTCATCGAGTGCAGTCCTTATCTGCTGACTAGTAATATTTAAAGCCGGTTCTGGTCCCACATATGTGCTTGCGGCTCCGAGTCTAGCATGCAATTTTTGACTTAATTTTGAAGTCAAGCTGATGAGTAATTTTTAAGCTACGACGCGGATTGACAGACAGACAGTCAAATCGACAGACATACCGACAATTGGTAAAACACATTTTTTGTCATCTAGCGACGCTAAAACCTGAAAATATGTAGAACTTGAGAGGGTGATTGTTTTCACAATTACAAATATTTTACTACTAGGCCACCATTTTGTTTTGCCATCTAGATTTTTGCGAAAAAGTTGCCAGGTCATCCCCATATGACTCTTATTTTTTGACCGAAATTTGAAGTCAACTGGGTAAGTAGAAAAGGCATTTGAAGTCAACAAGGTAAGTAGAAAAGACAGACCGACAGACATACACATTGAGAAAACATGTTTTTGGACATCTAGGGACCCTGAAACGTAAAAATCTGTAAAAAATATCGAGGGGTGATTTTTTCACGTTTACAATAATAGGGAAGTAAAAATAATATTTGATACCACATTGAATATTTGAATTTGTGAAGTCGCCTTCAAACTAATTCTTATAACAAACAGACATTTATATATTGAGCGTCTACATATACATATATCAAATTAAGTAGACACATTCTTTATAACCTTGTCACTGACTTTATAGATTAAATTTGCACAATGTGGAATAAAATATTATTTTTTACTTTTTAGTCCGTTTTTTAAATTTTTAAGCCTAGGGTAAACTTTTGGAGGTATCTAATAAAATAAATGCGTAACTACTGGGCCCATTGCGTATGATATTTTGTTTGACACACAGACCGAACGTATCATATTAATATTATAAAAAATGTCAAAATTTAGAAAGATGAGTAAAATTGAACTTCCAGCCATTAAAAACCCGTAAAACCATATGGAACATGATAGTAACACGCACACTTTTTTTTTCTGAATATATGGTGGACGCAATATATATATATATATATATATATATATATATATATATATATATATATATATATATTGGTTCCAGTGCTCAAAGACTCAAAAAACACCATTCAGCTATTTTTAAATATGCTTGCTATGGAACCACTCCAGTAATATTCTACATATTTTGCTGAAAATTTCATCCAAATTGGTCAAATCATCGTGGAGTAATCAATGTACACACATAAAAAAATACGTAGGGTCAAATATAATTCGGAGATAAAATTGACTAAATACTCCTGGAAACGTCTTTTTCCCTGTTCGAAAGAGCTGCAGAATTTTTTATTTATACAAGTTTATTTCCAACTTTCAAATTTCAGTATACCCTCAAAAATATCAAGCCGCTACTCCTCTGTCTTTAAAATAATTGTACGGCTTCAAGACTTTAATACAGTTCACATCTTCAAACATATTTTCATAATTGTCATGTTTTTAAAACTATGTGCTCCTAAAAATCTTCACTATGTACGCCAATGGCTCTCAAAATTTTATTGTTTTAGGTGGACTATTTTTTTTTTGGTTAAAATAGTCTTACATGCCCACAAGATGTTTTTTTAAATATATATAACCCAGAAAAAATCAAGTGTCTACACTAATGACATCCACAATTTTTGATATCAAAATATTTACCCAATTATTTATATTATCAAATCGATCGAAAATTATTCTGCACGTTCTTAAGAATGGATTTTATTTAAATTTATATTCCTTAAAATTCCCGAAGATCTACGCCCATGACATCCAAAATCTTATTTTCCCAAGACATTTACCTAAGCGTTTCTACAAACAAAACCTATTTTCATTTCTACGTGCATTTTTATTCGCCTGGGTCTACCCTATATACTTAAAAAAAATATTTTCAAAGAGATAAAATAAATTTGATAAGTTACGCCGCGAACTAACAGAGAGATAGACAGACCGACGAAACTGATAAAACATATTTTTTGGCATCTAGGAACGCTAGAGTGTGAAGATGTGAAAAACCTGAGAGGGTGATTTTTTCATCGCCATCTTGTGTTGATGCCAAAATTTTACCAGTTGATTTCAACATAATACTTGACGTTTATGCGAAATTTCAGATAAATTGGATAAGTAGTTTTTTAATAAATTTTCAAGATTTTACTAGGCCGCCATTTTCCACACTTAAAAAGCTCCGGCTTCTCGTCAGTAACATCCTTGACGATGACGAGTCATACTCAAAATGAGTTTGGTCCCTCATTCGACAACATCTCTTTTTCCTCGCTGTTTCTCTTTTCGTCATTTTCGATATATATGACATTCTTTGACATCTTTTGATCGAAATGTTCGTCTCCTATACATCGCTGTGTAGTGAAAATAATGTATGCATTGGGAAAAAAGAAATTTGTCGTGGTTTACCGTTTTTAAAACACCAACTTTACAGCATATAAAATTTGGGGTTTTATCATTCCTATACGGATATCCTGTGTAGTAAAAAAAAAAGAAATTTGGATTATTTCTACGTTTTCCGAAATAATATATTGACATTTTTTAATATAATAAAAAGAATAATTTTTTAATGTCAAAACCTATTTCCCAACTATTTTTTTTGTATTCAAACTGACTCGAATCATGTCTTCCTCTTAAGTATCATTTCCAAGGGATCGTGCTTCACATAAAAGCATTATATTTTTTTCTAAAATTTTTTTTTCCGTTTTCTCGAGACTCTGAAATTCCAAAAAATCCAATTTATTATTTATCGAAAAATTTAGCTGTTGCCATATAGGTTATATAAGTTTTGAGTTATTACACAAGGGTAGTTAAAATTATAAAAATTATCTTATCAAGGAATATCTGCAGAAATTAGAAGCAAAAAAAATCGATATTAAAAATGTAAGAAAAAAACGCGTTACTGAGTGTCAAGTATAAAGCAGCAAAAACAATAAATATTAAAATCTAATACCAATACCAGTTGCCCGCGGTTTCACATAAGCCAGCACACTAAATTCTATTACCGAGCCCTAATTTTGTCTAATATTTTCGAAATAATAAGATAATTTGCGTACATTAGCATGAGCAAATATGAAAAGCCGCACAACTCAAAATTGAGCATGTTCATTAAATTACGATTAATATCTGTCTCGCGCAATATATCTACCAATATCCGTTATTGAACCAATTTGTTACGTAAAATTAGCGATGCAGCTGTCGGTAATTGGATTCATATTAATTATAGACATTATCTGGAATGGCCTGCGTTAGCTATTCGTTATTTGGTGGAATTAGATGGAAAGGCCTCGACACATTTTGTCCGAAAGTAAAGCAGCAATTTTAAATATTTCGACGCCTTTTTTACCCGACTACACCTACACCATATATATATATATATATATATATATATATATATATATATATATATATATATAAACCAATACCTTACCTACAATATTTACATATATGTTCCTATACCCATCTCCCACCATTTTTTAGATATGAGCCAACTTTGAATATTTTCCTGTTTTCAAAGACTACCATAACAAAACCACCCCCTTAACGAATAACTTAGCTTGGTAGGCCATGGAAGGTTTTGTTTACTTCTTCCTGACATCTTTTTGACATTAACAGATAGTTTTCAATTGATGCTCCGTAAAAATGGAAAACGCAATTGAATATTCCAATATTGATAGTTTAAATTTATTTTACATTCATGGAGAGTGTAACAAAGTTATTTCAAGAACCTGCAGAAAATTAAACGAGATGTATCCTCATTTACCTCCTATGCACAGGAAAAAATTTAGAAGGTACTAAATGCAATAATAGTTTTTATTTCCTTAAAAATCAATTTATGTTGCTGAAACAACAGGAGGTTGTCAGTATTAACGTGCATAATATAATATTTTGATGATGGACCTTGGACTCTGATTATACACATTAATACTGACATCCTCTCTTTTGGTACAATTCTTTCGTACGTGTACACAGCATTTTAGGCGTTCTATTTATTTTGCCTTCATATTTCAGATATGAAGCAAATTTTAAAAATCACGGCAAAATTATAAAACATAGATCATACACAAAACTACAAACTGATAATGAAGGCAATGAGATAAATGTACTTGGATATTTTAACGTTTACCCTCAAGCATCAATTAGAAGTGCTGAAATAGATCTAGGACTTTCATATTCAACAATTCAACGTATTCTAAGCAAACATAACATTCAACCATTTAAATTTATCACCCAGCAAGGCCTTTTACCAGAAGATTTTGAGAGACGTACTGAATTTTGCGAAATAGTTCTAACTAAAATTGAGGAAGACCCACTATTTTTGAAAAAAAATATCTGGACTGACGAGTCGAAATTTACGAGGGAAGGAATATTTAATAGACGAAATAGTCATTTTTGGGCGGCTGAAAACCCAAAATTGGTTATAGAACGAAGATTTCAGTTTCAAATCGGGTTTAATGTTTTTTGCTTACTGATGGACAATAAATTTGCTTATTGTATCTATGATGAAAATTTAACTTCGAATAAATATCTGGATATTTTAAGAACTACAGTTAATGAGTTTTTGGATGAGTTACCACTACAATTATTGATTTCTTGCTGGTACCAATTGGATGGGGCTCCTGCACATTGCAGCAATGAAGTGAGTCAAGAATTATATGGAATGTTCGAAGATAGGTGGTTCAGACGTTTGGGACCATGGGATTGGCCACCTCGGTCTCCGGATCTAACTTCCCTAGATTCTTACCTTTGGGGAACCATCAAAGAGCGAGTGTATGTAGGAAATCCAATACAAAATCTCCAGGATCTGGAAAAATCGAGTACGTCGAGCTTCTGACGAATTAAATCCTGAGGAAATACGAAGAGCAACAACAAGAAACCAATTAACATGTTTGCACGAATGCCTTAATGCGAATGGTGGCCATTTTAAGCAATTTAACAATTAGTTATCTTTCTTTTGCTAAAAATTAACGATTATGTATTATTTGTTTGTTTAATTATCACTTATAATATCTAACACCTTTAGGTTACAAATTGTATTTAAAAAAATACATTTTGGATTATTCACCGTATGTAAAACTGTCTGTTTATTTCAAATATTTGGCGAGGTAAATAAAACCTTACATGGCCTAACTAGTTAAGTGATTCACTAAGCAGGTGCCGAGGCGGGTGCTTTTGTTGTGTCTTTGAAAACAGGAAAATATTCAAAGCTCGTATCTAAAAAATGGTGGGAGATGGGTATAGGAACATATATAAAAATATTGTAGGTAAGGTATTGGTTTATTCGAAGACACCATAAAATACAGGGTGTTGTATTTAAAATAAATGAGTTTTCACCATTACTAAATTTCGATAAAAATGCCCTTTTTATACGACACCCTGTATGATATATCGCTATTCTAACATATAATTATTTTAAATATATGCACTCTCTAACCCAGAAAAAAATCTAGTAATTATGTCGCTTACGCAGGTAAATATAGAATTTTATTAACGTGGTGATTTTCTAAAAAAAAATCATAAATTAATTTTTTTAGAGAAAATGGTAAAAGATAAATATAGGAAGATGTTAACAAAAGTTACTTAAAATTGTACGTAGAATCAGAAACTGCAATAAAATATAGGGTGTTCTATTTGAAATTTCAATGTTGCTATTGGTTTCGGAGAGATGTGGCAACGCTGCACTTGCGAAAATATTTTTAAAATATAGATTATTACCTATTATGTCCGTATACCGAATTTGAAAAAAATCCCCTTTATAGTTCTCCAGAACTTTTAATAGGACACTCAACGTGAATCACCCTGTATATATATATATATATATATATATATATATATATATATATAATTATATAATGTGATCCACTTTTCGTAAGTACACTCCTGTATCTCAATCTCAGGAATTGGTTATCAGATTAGTTTCAAACTTTGATGCTATGTATGGAGTTAAAATGTGTTTATTTTGTTACACTCAATGTTGACATGGCTCACTGGAGAGCAAGTCAAGCTGGAAAAAAGAAGTGGATTTTTGAAAAAAAATATTTGGGTTTTTTTTACGGAAATGTTCATCTTAGATTCTTATTTAGCATAATCAAGAACCTCTGTAGCTCTAGATCAGGGGTGCTCAAACGGTCGATCGCGAGTACTTTTTGAGTAGATCTCGAGAAGAAATTTTTTTTTTAATAAGTAAGTACTTAACTAAACTACAAAAACTTATTACGTAATAAAATAACACTCCGCTAGCGGCAAAAGGCGGCTTTATCAAAGGAACGCACGGTACTTGTCAAAGAAAAGCCGCGTTTTTTATTCATACCGCTTTTTTAGAAATTTCGGGCGGCGCGTTTGACGGGAACATTCGAGACTTTCGTTCACGCGGATATAAATGTTGCGCCTGCAGGAATTGGCGTCATTCTGAATTGCAACTTGAAGGCAATACTACGTCGATACAAAGTTTATTATTAAATAGTACAAAATGAGTGCAGCGAAGAAATCTAAAACGTATCATTTTAATAACGATTGGGAGAAAGAATTTTTGTTTTGTATGGTGAAGGATAAGTGCATTTGTCTTATTTGTCGTGTGTCAGTTGCAATACCTAAGCGTGGTAACTTAGAGAGGCATCATAAAACGGTTCATAAAAACTATGAAAAGGATTTTCTGCCACAGACTGAATTAAGAAAACGAAAAGTACGTGATTTGATATCTTGTTTAAAAAAAGAACAAACCATGTTCACAAGACCAGCCAAACAATCAAAAGCTGCTTGCGTCATTTAAAATATCTCATATATTGGCGAAACACAAGAAACCATTCGAAGATGGATCGCTTATGAAGGAAGCATTTATTGAAGCGGGTGAGACTTTATTTGGAGATTTTAAAAATAAAACAGAAATCATGTCTGCTATTAGAGAACTTCAGTTATCTCGTCCGACTGTCACAAGGCGTATTGCAGTCATGAGTCAGGACATGGCAGATAAACTAAAAAATGATATCATGGAATGTACATACTTTTCTTTACAGTTCGACGAATCCACCGATATAACAGACACTGCCCAGCTGTGTATTTTTATTCGGATGGTGTTCAATGACATGTTGGCTAAGGAAGAATTTTTGACAATCATTCCTCTGAAAGGGAAGACCCGTGGCGAAGATTTATATGACGTTTTCTTCAATTTTGTAAAAAACTACAAACTACCAATAAATAAATTAGTGTGCATTATAACCGATGGAGTACCAGCAATGACTGGAAACAAATACGGTTTTGTGGCATTGTGTCGAGCTAATGAAGATTTCCCTTAATTTTTTTCAATCCATTGCATTATACGTCAACAAGTTTTGTGTTCAAAAGTTTTTAACGCGGAGGAAATTATGGGCATTGCAACAAAAATTGTGAATTCCATCCGTGCACGTAGCTTGCAACGGCGGCTCTTTAAGTTGCAGTTGGAAGATAGGGGGTCAGCTGAACACACTGATTTAGTTCTTCACACGGATTTGGTATTTTTGACTGACATAACAATGCACTTAAACACCATTAACTTGGAGCTTCAAGGTAAAGGAACAACTGTTATTGAGATGATTAGCGCAGTAAACGCATTCAAAAGTAAATTGCAACTTATGATAGATCAACTGACAAGAAAGGATCTGAAACATTTTCCGTCTTTGAAAGCAAGGATTCCTCAATTGAATTGTGATACGTATGAGGCTAAATTATCAAATATTTTGGGACAATTCGAAATGCGTTTTTATGATTGTAGTAAATTGGCAAATGTAGCATCATTTACGAGTTATCCTTTTTCATGTAAAAACATTGAGGAATTAGCTACTGAAATAGCAAGTCAATTTAATATGAACTCATGTTCTGTTGAAAATGAGTTGGTGCAGATTATATCAGATATACATTTCAAAGCTACAGCATCTGATACAAATTTCTAGTGTTTTATATCTGAAGATAAATATCCGAATCTAAGGCAAATCGCCCTTCAACTGACAGCAATGTTTGGGTCGACTTATTTGTTCGAGTCTGCATTTTCTGAAATGAGGATAATTAAGTCAAAATATCGCAATCGACTAACTGACAATCATATGTCATCATGCTTGCGATTAGCACTCAGTGGTTACGAACCATCTTATGAAAAGTATGCTGAGGACATGCAGTGCCACGCTTCAACATCCAAAGTCACTCCTTAGTTAAGTTTAACACCATATATAACTCTTTTGTTTTGTAACAACCAATAAACTCGCAATTTTGAATAACTATGAGTTTTTCATTGATATTGTAGAGAAGAACCTAACTAAACCTAACCCAAACCTTGACTAAAATAATGCATATTGTGCGGAAAGCTAATATCTATATATGCTACAGTACACCCTACCTAAGTAGGTAGGTAGGTAGGGTGTATGTATCGTGTATGTACGACAACCCTGCATCACACATACTTGCAGCCTCTCAGAGTCGATCGTAAGTAGTCTAAAAATATTGAGGTAGACCGCCAGCAGTTCAAGTTTGAGCACCCCTGCTCTAGATGATACGAGCTTTCCACTTTTTTACCTTTTCGAAAGCAAAATGTTTGTAAACAATTGCCTTTATCAAAAATCAGTATTTTTATTTAATTTTATAATCTTTATTGAATTTAAGGAAGAAAATTGGTATAAGACGTAGTAGTCGAGCTCTTCAAGGTTCTGCTGTTTCGTTTGTTAATAATTTCTTATCATTGAAGTTATCGCTTCATATCTATGAGCATTTTTCTTACCTAAACAGGATAAAGATGGGAAAAATAAACAAAATATCCGAACCACGGTCCTGGGTCACTCTTTCGGACCCCGGTTTACATCCCACCCTCGAACTGCCAACTCTCAGATTTCGATGCCGCCTTTGATCTTACTCAAGTGACGAACCGACCGTCAAGTGTGTATCTGTATCAAAAACCCCTACCTATCCACCCACATTCGGACTTAATCTGCATGATGCGGATACATTTTACACTTACCTGACTCCTCTAAATTCAGCCTCTGAGCCCACTAGAATCCGAACCTGGCCGCACCGGGACCATAATCGGATGCCTAGTGCGGAAAAGCACCCAGCCACCTGCCTAGTTAACTGCTCTTAATTGAGTGGCGGAGTTGTCTTAGGAACTTTAAAGTAATGTAAGAGATTAGAGAGATGAGTGTAGCGCCAACGATTGTGTGTCTGTTGTGAGCGCTCAGGATTCTCGCTCGTTTTCAAGCAGACGCAAACTTTGTTCAAAATACATTTATGTTGAACAAAGTTTGTATCATTATTAATTTATTATATAAAATAATCAATTAACATCTTTAAATTGTTTACGTTTTGTTTTATCTCAAATGAAAATTGTGCAGAATCCAAATATTGTTCATGTTTTGTTTGTTTTAAAATTAACTGATACATAATGATTCCTTTATATAAAATGATTTTTCAAACTTTCAATTTGGGACCATAATTTCTGAAGAAACGAGATCAGAAGGGTAAAACTTTAGTAAAATGTATTGTGGCAAACATAGAACTTCTCCGAATATGTACGCTAATGACTTTTACTGTTTGAGGTATTTATCTTTATAAAATTGTTTTTTTTATTTATCTACATCTAAATCTATATCAATGAGGTTAATGGTCTCAAGAGATTTAACTAAAATTTGCCAAAAAATCAAGTCTCTACTCCACCGACCTTTATAATTACATAACCTCAAGATACTTACGTATTTTTTCTGAATTTTGTTGAAAAAGGCTTACCATTTTGTCAGCCCTTATCGATATACAAAAAATATATATTAAAATATTTGTGTTATTATTTTTTTTAAATACCAATAATTACTGAAGTAAATCAAATATTTTCACTTTTAAATAGATGTTTTACACCTCTAGAATAACCCAGTATAATTAAAAAAAATTATAAACAAAATTTAAAATAGATTTGGCGTTTTCCGCGTCTTA
The DNA here is from genome assembly GCA_030620095.1 of Kuschelorhynchus macadamiae. Lineage (NCBI taxonomy): Eukaryota > Metazoa > Arthropoda > Insecta > Coleoptera > Curculionidae > Kuschelorhynchus > Kuschelorhynchus macadamiae. The sequence continues at coordinate 590,760 of JAUTXW010000834.1, forward strand.
AAATAAAAAATTAAATTTTAATTTTGTTTTTAGAGATCTGTTTTATCTTCTTAGAGTGACCCTATATAGAAAAATGCCTTTGTATGCAAAAAATGAAAATAAGTTGTCCTGTTTTACTTAGGGCTACCCTGTAAATTTGAAAAAATGTTTATAAAAAAAGATACTTCTTATTTTTTGTATATAATAATCATTTTTTGAAAATATTTTTTCTGCTTTCAAGTGGCTGCCTTATAATTTTAGAGCTACCTTGTATAATGTAAAAAAATTTATGTACAAAAAATAAAATATATTTTTCGTATTTCGCTGTTTTTCGAAATATTATGTGTTTTTTAAAATATAGGTAAATGAAAAAAAATGCAATATCTACGTCAATAGCTGCCAACATTTTTCCATGATAAAAAAGTTACCTCAGCTATATCTGTTTTCAATTTGACTGCTAACGGTTTGTGCGTTCTCACAATATGAACTTTTTACGTTATAAATATCGAAGATCTACTTCCATAACTCCCAAAATTATGCGACCCAAACTATTTTTGTTTTAAACTTAAAATTATATAGACACACAGGCATTAATTTTTTTTTCTTCGTATAGGTTTTTCATTTTCTAAGCTTCTAAAACATCGAAAAAAACCCAACTTATGTTTTTCTTAAATTTCTGGATTACAATAACAATCCTAAGTAATTATATTAATTATACAATCTATGAGCTGTTATATGGGGATAGTAAAAAATGATAAGTTTTTAGAAATTAGAAAAAGTGGCAACTTCATTATACGCAGTACTTAATGTTAAAAATTAAATTGAAATAAATAAAACGAAACCATATAACATACTAAAGTCAGTGACACTTTAAATACCGGATAACCCATACGTATAAATCAAAAAACAAGAATATAGTTACTTCTAAGACCTGTATATATCGAAGAAAGCAATTATTCCGAATCTACTTTATCGACCGTTATTAAACATACTGGAAGAAGTAAGCATTGCTTACTATTACTGAAGATGGAGAAATCCCTTAATAATTAAAACATCTCTACACCATTCATGTATTTATTGTTCTATATTATAACGACCTTCATTTCGTATATAAAATACTTACTATAATATTATTTGGACAGGATTCCTGTCATTTTTACACTTTGCGGAATGTATATCCATTTTCACAGTTTCTCAAAGCATTCAAGATAGATAGATCAACAGATATTTGCACATTTTGGAGGCATTTCGGGGTTAAAAATATCGCGTCCCTGTCAAACTTATTATGATATACCAGGCAAAGTTACAGCGGGCAGAGCCAGGCCAACTTGAAACATTGGTAACTTCAATGGCAAATTAAAAAAAATACATTTTTACTCGGAACTAGATTTTACCCAGTTTTTCGACTACGGATAAAAAAAAAGTAAATCTATGTCCTGTAACACAAAGATGGAATTTTTGGTATATTTAATCATCTTTATCCCAGAAGGTACCGTATGGCAAACGGAATTCGTGCACGCGACAGTTCAAAAATTTCTCAAAATTCAACTCTAACCCTGATTGAGCTAATTTTCACACCAGTCTCAAGAAGAACTAGAGACGTTTCTTTGCGTACTAACTTGGTTCGCCTAGGATCAGCCATTTATATGCTACAGAGCTAAACGTAAAATCATAGGGAAATGTATGAAAATAAAATTGCAATTTTATTTTCTAAATGGCTCGCTCTGTATAAACCGGAGAGTAATTTTGTCGATGTGGATTTTCAATCTCTCGGGGGAAATTTGTGGTCTCATAAACAATTTCCGCCCCTCGTTGCTCTTCTCCTAAAAGAATGCCTTCAAAGTTTTTTAAGCGACATCCCGTGCTCCGCATTGCTTGTTAACGAACTTGTCCGAGATTTTTAGACGAGAAATCCGAAAAAAAATGCCTCACCTCGAAAAACTAATCATAGCGACCTGCATTTTAGATCATCGGAGTTTTTACCAAAATAAGCGTCCATTTATCCTCTACGATCAACCTATGGGGTAATTCTATGGGAATTATATTTTTCCGACAAACAGTTACCGAGCTGGAGCACTTTGAAGGTCAAAAAATACACATTTCCAAAAATTTCTGGTCCAAAAACTTAAACCGCGTGCGGCTATTGTAACAACAAATATTAAAATTATAATCAAGAAGGTTATAAGTTGCCAACGATTTTCACAATATTGAAGGCATAGATAGGATTAGAATTTCGGGCAAACCCCCTGTTCAACAATATAATTTCAAACAATTTACGTAAACCACCACACTAGATTCTATAACCGCAATCTAATTTTGGCTAACATTTTTAGAATAATAAAATAATTTGCGTACATTAGCATGAGCAAATATGAAAAGCCGCACAACTCAAAATTGAGTTAGGTTCATTAAATTACGATTAATACCTATCTCGGGCAATATACCTACCAATATCCGTTATTAAACCAGTTTGTTACGTAAAATTAGCCATGCAGCTGTCCGTAATTGGATTCATATTAATTACAGACATTATCTCGAATGGCCTGCATTAGCTACCCGTTGTTTGAGGGGTTTCGATGTAAAAGCCTCGTCACATTTTGTTTTCAGTAGGTACTCTAGGATTAGAAAATCAAACGGCATTAATGTTAAATATTTCGATAATTTTTTTTAAATATTCGGATCTTTTGTTTTTCTGAAATATTTAGTTTAAAATGTATCCATCTTTAACATTAATATATCTAATAAACTATGTAGGTTAAAATCTATACTCTTTTTGAATACCTTGACAATTTTATTCATGCGAAGTTATTTACTTCCTCAAACGAAGGTAGCATAGTAATCGTAAAAAAATCCATCTATGAGGTTTTTTCCTGTCTTGACGTTTCAGGCTTTTCAGGGTCGCTAGAAGAAAAATCGTCTGGCAGTATTGTCATCATTAGTAGTACTAAAGAAAGCCAGGTTTTGGTTTGTCCACTAAAAGCCCCATTTGTGTTTTTAATTGTTCTCGTATTATTTTTTTTTTTCGTTTGGCAACTTCTAATTTTTCAGTTTCATCACGAGCTTGCCATTTTCTAATAGTAAGTTTGTAAGAAATGTGTAACAAAGTCTAAAAACATCTTATCCACGGGTGTAAAAGGGATATTCCAAGGTTGATATTTTTTTTAGTTGGAATACGTTTGGAGACTAAGCCTATATTATTTATAAATATTTTCCCGTCAATCATTGTAAATTTAAAAGTATGGTAAATCTCTATTTCTTGATTGTTAATTAGCACTTTGGTTGGAGAAATTTCTTTTATTTGACTTTCTACATTTCTAGTTTCTGTTTTCGATAGGTCTGTAGTTTCTTTTTCATACAAGAGCTTTATCGGCCGGCAAAATCTAATTGATGATGGGCGGGAATTATTCCATAGTATCTGATTGTCATAGGACTGTAACTGCAAGGGCACAAGAAGAACGGCAAATAAAGACGCTTCACTTTGTTCGGTATCAGTGTGGCCAGATTGGGCGATATATCACAAATTGAGCGTTTTTAGAAACAGTTTTGCGCCTTAGTTTTTTTAAAAACCGCAAGGCGCCAATTTGGCGATTTTTCGGATCTCGAATTGCGCCACAATCCGTAATTTTAATTTTTTTAACTGCTGATTTAATGTTTTGAAACTGTCACAAAGTCAAAGCAAATGATTGGCCGTATATTCCAGGCAACAAAGGCCCAATAAAGGAAAATAAGAATTCTCAACTCTACTTACAAGAGGCCATTTGAATGTGTTTTCACAAAAAAGTCTAAACGTTATTCTGAATGCAATCAGACCAAAATTTAGTGATTTCTATGTAGAAATTGGTCCAAAAGAAGGTTTAAGCGTGACTGTAGTTTTAAATTATCCTGTTAAAGTGTCAAAAACTATGGCTTTCAGTTAAACCAGGTATTTTCACAATTTGAGAGAAAATGTATTTCGTGCAAATCCCCTGATGTTCAACAATATAGTTTTAGCCGATTTACTTAAGCCACCATACTAGATTTTATTACCGAAACCTCATTGGCTAATATTTTTAGAATAATACGATAATTTGCGTACGCTAGCATGAGCAAATATGAAAAGCCGAACAACTCAAAATTGAGTTAGGTTCATTAAATTACGATTACGCAATATATCTACCAATATCCGTTATTAAACCAGTTTGTTACGTAAAATTAGCGATGCAGCTGTGGGTAATTGGGTTTATTCCGATATAAAAGCCTCGTCACATTTTGTTTTCAGTAGGTACTCTAGGATTAGAAAATCAAACGGCATTAATTTGGAATATTTCGATACTTTTTTTTTAAATAGTCGTTTCAATTTTTTTCTGAAATATGTAGTTTAAAATGTATCCATTAGTAACATTAATATACCTAGTAAACTATGTGGGTTGAAAATCTATACTTTTTTAAAATACCTTTACAATTCGTAATCGTGAAAAAATCCACCTATGAGGTTTTTCCTGTCTTGACGTTTTAGGCTTTTTAAAAGACTATTTTCCCATTTTCTTAAGTCTGTTTGCCTTTTGGAGACAACAGAGAGAGAGAGAGCTTTACAAATTGGCATAAAAACAACTGGTAACAATTTAATACGACCCACTATCGAAAATATGAGTCTGATTCATATAAAAAAATCTATAACTTCTCTAATCTATAACTTGTCTAACTTTGCATGCACATAGTAGATGGTATAAGGCTCAAAGCTATTATATAGATTCAACAAATATTATTTCTCACACGGATTTATTTTTTATATAATACATGGTTACTGGAAAAAAGCTTGCGAATTTTGTGTTTTCGTTTGCTTGTAGCTCTTGATGATTTTTTTAAACCGATTATACTATATTATACTATATCACTCTGAACACTATATTAAAATTAATTGCCTGCGCATATACAGTGTGTTTATTTAAGTATCCTCGCCTTCACTAGGCCTTTCTTCTAAATAATTTTTCAAAAAAAGTAGGATGAAACTAATAGACTATATAGGATGCACATTAATGTAGATTTTCCAAAGAAACACAGTATTCCTACTTGAGAAAAATAAGAAAGAACGAACTTTTACAATTTGTATTACATAGTAATATACGTGCAGTGTGTACAGGGTAGTTTCTCATATTTTGACAACTTCTGGCGTTTTTATTATACTTTATAGGAAATAGGTTCAAATACAAAAGTTGTAAGGTTTCTCTTAAATCGTAAGAATTTGCTAACAGAAACAAAAGAATGTAGCAAATCTGTCAAAAAACAACATTGATTTTTGTTAAACGGAACACCACATATATTATGCCATATTTGGATTCTACGGAGAATTTTAGACACATCTGATATAATATACCCTATGTATCTCACTTTCTAAAATATTGACATTTGAACAACAGTTTTTCCAAACGATGCAACCTTCAGTCAAACAATTTGTATCTCCTTAGTGTCATTTAATAGATCATAGAAATCTAAGAGAGTAACGTGCAAACCGTTTTGCTCTATGCTGTATCGTTTGGGTTCTGTAGCATGTCAATTAGGAAAATTTCGAATTTTTCGAGAGTCAATATTTCAGAAACGGAGATAGATAGGCCTGGGCCATGTATATAAAGTATGACCAGAATTCCCCGTAGAATCCAAATATTAGATAATATAGAGGGTGCGTCATTCAAAAAAGCAAAGTTGTCAATTTTTGACAGCTTTGCGGTGTTTATTTTTTTCTTTTCGTAGCAACTTCTTAAGATTTAAGAGAAACCTTACAATTTTTGTATTTGAACGTATTTCCTATATATTATAATAAAACCGCCAAAGCTTGTCAAAATATGAGGATCAACTCTGTACATAATGTATAGGACAAATGCATTATTTATCCACCCAGCATACTTCCGAGAAATCCCTGTGACACGTGTATAATTATTTTTTGATTACGTATTTTTGGAAAAAATTAATGTACACAGGGTGGCCTAAATAAGAATTCCTGTGAATTTTTTTATTTTTTTAAATGACATACTCTGTATATTTTACTAGTTTTGAATTCTATCCAGAATTTTATAAATATTTGAGAGGATATTGTCATCTTCGGTACCTGTAAAAAGCTGCAGCTGATTTTGAAACGTGGGTAACTGCTAACAGTTTCGTCAAAGTTAAAGTGTAAGTTTTTTCTCCTCATTTTGTTCTCTAGAAATTCATGCAGATATTTTTCTATAGAATCAACAAAAAAATCAGTTATTGAAAAATCTACATGGGATCAGCTTTCCAGAAATGTATAACAGTGCGTAACTATTTAGAAAATTCAGTAACATATTTACTTCTAAAATAACACATAAAAATACTCGAATTGGCCACATGTGACAACAATCTTAATTTAACGCTAAGAAAATAAATGTCTTAGGTATATTTTGTGAAATACTTACATTATATTAATGTTCAATATGCGTACTAGTAAATCAAACGAATAAAACACCTTGGTTGCTACATTGCCAGAACGCATTTTCCATATACCATTTTCCACAGTGCGACGGTCTAACGTTTAAAAAAATTAGTATCAAGAAATACTTACTCAATTGACTTTTGGCAAAAAGTCAATATGATGGGAAGAAAATTAAGTGGGACATAAACATTAGACTGGTAAGATTTTGGTACGAATTCGAAAGAAAATGACCTAATAAAATATTTAAAAAAGCAGTATACCTTTAAACTACTCATTCATCCTACTTTAGTTTGTATGTAAAAATCAAGAGTAATGAATGAACTGCTATAATTTTGATGGGAATACAATATGGCGGAACAAAATTACTGCCTGACACAATAAAAATACTAATACTTAAGAACTTACTTGATTCTAAAGACGCAATGTATTCTTATTAACCCTACTATGTAGTAGAACGTTGTCTCGTTTCTCTTGTGGAGTTTTTGTCAGATTACAAATATACGCGGTGTAAAAAATATATGTTAGATCTGTTGCACATTTTTTTAACAATTCTTCCTATTTCTTAAAATTAAATCGATTTAAGGGGGGTGACGAATTATGAGGAAGACCCTGTACATACACAGCTTCAATTTTTGGAGCAAATTATCCAGAAAGGCAAATAGAATGCTTTGTGGCCAGAGAACTTTCAGGCAACGTCAATATATTTCACAAGAAAAACAATTGTTTTAAATTAGTTTTCTTGTCAAATAATGTCAAAATCTATCCAATTTTATATTTTATAACTTCTGATAATTCACTCAAAATTGTCTTTGCACTTTAATTAGTGTAAATAGTTTTTAATTGTATAAAAAAAAGTTGGTGCATGGTTTTATATGCAACTTATTTGAATTTGTTTCATTAACTAATTCCCTATTATGTTGTTAGATGTTCTCGAGTATGTAATACATTTTAGGTAAGCTGAACGAATAGCTTTTTATATCAATTTATATATATTATGTGTAGGTCAACCTTTAAGAGTCAACAGTATACTATTGCAATAATAATAATAATGTATTCTCTCAAATGTAGACAATATCTGATGACAGTTTATCCAAAATATTTTAGTATATTTGTTGTGTCTAAACAAATCGAAAAATTTAATTTACTGATATCAAAAGTTTTCTACCTTCAAGACAAAATCAATTTAACCTCCGGGACTTATAAATTTGCTCTACAGCTGTTCTCGTCCATCCGTCACAATGTCAAACTTTGCCAATGTGTTACCGCTTCTTCGTTTAATACAAGAATTTCCGCTGGTCTATATTTACCGGCCCTCAAAACGACCTGTTTCATTCGATTACTTTTATCCTGATATCTTGATATCGTTACGTGATTAATTTAATATAGGGTGCTTTTCTACTTTTGTACTGAAAAACAGTTTCTCCCAAGTAGTTGAATCAAAATTTGCATACTAATAAAATTATTTACAATCTGTGCTATCGAAAATACTGTTTAAGCTTCCGAACAGATATTTTTGTGCTTTTTACTTCCCTCGTAAAAGGGAAGTATTGTAATCGTCAAAAGATCACCCTCCGTAATTTTTTCAGAACTTTTCGTTTCACGGTCCCTAGATGCCGAAAAAAATGTTTTCTGAATTGCGCCGGTCTGTCTGTTTGTCGGTTCGCAGCATAACTAAAAAACTACTTAGCCGATTACTTAGTAAAACATTAAAGGTTATATGGGGATGACCTAGTAACATTTTGGTAAAAATCGAATACGGCAAAACAAAACGGCTGCTTAGTGAAATGTTAAAAAATTGTTACTAAAAAACCACTTATCCCTACTTGATAGATTGATTTCAAATCTTATGCAAGAATTAACTGTGCTATAGAGATGAATCGTGAAAAAAATTGCAGGTTGTACATATATTATAAAAAAATATGTTTTCTTAATTTCATTTTTCTGTCTGTCGGTTTGTGTGTCTGTCTGTTAGATCGCGGCATAACTAAAAATTACTGACCTGATTGACTTCAAAAATCAAGGGTTATGAGGGATGACCTTATCCAATATGATGGAACAAAATGGCGGCCTAGTAAAAAGTTTGAAGAAATTATTATAAAAACAAATTTTCCAATTTGTCTCAATTTTTGCACAAAAACCAAGGAATCAATCTGTAATATTTTGGTATAAATCCAAAAAAGCAAGACAAAATGGCGGCCTAATAAATTATTTTAAAAAACCACTCTAAAAAACTACTTATTAGATACATTTTTAATTTTGGACATCTATTAAGTGTAATATAGAGATTAGTGCAGATATTGCGGCCAAATAAAATGTCTAAAAGAATCAATATAAAAAAGCTTCTGATTCAACTGAGTTTATTATCATGCGGAAAAATTTAATATGATATAAGAATTAACTGGTATAGATTCGAAATGACGATACAAGATGGTCTTAAAAAAAATGTAAAAAAACAATTTATTTTAAATCATGCCTCAAAAAATATGTGTGGCCACTGGTAGAATATGACTATTTACGGGACTATAAATTGGGTTACATTTTACTAATCCTAATGAAAGGAAAGATTCATATCGAGGGAAGTTCCGGGTAAAGAAAATTTACCGATTTTTTGTAACATTTTTCAAACAATTTTCTGCATAGCGACATTGTTAACTTATCTTCTTCTTTTAACGCAAAATGGATTGAACAAGATTTACAACAATTTTACGAAATATTATAATGAAAATGCTGAAAGAATGTATTCTATTAACATTCATATGTTTCCAAATACACCTCACACGAACAGACATTCAGTTTTACTTTGCGATACAACAGCCTATATATTGTATCATGAATTACCAAGATGACGCCGAGAGAAGACAGTTCATCGGACGATGAAAGTGAAAAATATAATTATTGTAAATCAAACGTGGATAAAAGCAGTGCATTGCATTTATTTAAGAGGACTCGTACACCAGAGGATTGGGCAAGTTATAAAAATTTGCGTAATTTTACCGTATCTCAAGTTACAAGGTTTAAATAATAATTTTTAAGAAATATCTGTGTGGAGAAAAATATTAAAAAAACATGGAAAACTATAAAATCTTTTAATATATCTTTGGGTAAACAAATACTTATTTCATAGAGCTTATCTAACCCTGATGATATAAATAATTTTTTTTGCAGTGAAAAAAATTAATTTTTACAATAACAATTTGCTTAATATAAATGACACAGTTTCTTTTAAACTAACGAGTAGTGCAGAAGTTAATAGTATATTACATAACATAAGTAACAGTAATAATTTGCTTCCTATCTCAATAGCGTGGATTTAGAAAAGGGTTCAGTACCGCCGTTATTTTAGCGAATGTAACAGATGACCTGATTTTGATACAATAAATCACGATTCATTATTAGCGAAACTTAAATATTATGGATTACAATAGGACTCTGTGAACATAATTAGGTTTTACTTGTCGAATAGATTTCAAACAATATTTTCTGATAACGAATATTCTGATAAAATTCCAGTCTTATAGGGTGACCCGCAAGGTTCTATTTTAGAACCCTTATTGTTTATAATATATTCAGCTGATATATTAAATTTAATAAAGTATTGCAGTGTTCAGGCATATGCTGACGACATTCAAGTGTATTTTAATTTAAGAATGAAAATTATTTTTAAGAATGAAAATGTTTTAATAAGGGAAATGAACATTTAAATATTTTAATGAATTTATCTAAATCACATAGATCAAAATACAAGAGTTCTAACCACACTACACCACAACTTGTTACGTTCTGGACGCGTGTTTCGCTAACCAAGTTAGTATCAGCAGCAGATGATATAAACTAAACAATAGAGGGACTATAAGGAATAGGCCCTCTATCTTTATTTAGTGCTTTCTTACCACATTTCACTATTTTTATACTCTCAAATGCATCCAATAATCTAATATTAGATACCTTTTTAATGAACTTAAGAATATTTAATTAATTAATTTTATTCCTATTTGGTGATTGTTTTCCAAAGCATGTTGGGCAACGCTTGACTTTTCTGTTTTTCAGTATCTTAAATATGCCATGTGTTCTTTGAAACGAATGTTTATGGAGCGTTTAGTTTGCCCAACATGTTTTAGATCGCAGTCATTATAACTAATTTCATAGATGCCACTTCCTCTTCTTCAAGTCGACTTTGTCTTTAGGATTTCCAAGGAGATTTTTCAAACTGTTCTCTGTTTTGTAGGCTACCCTAAAACCTAGGTTTTTAAATATTTTTTCTAGCCCCTCATATATCTGGGATCATATGGGATTACTTGAACTTATTGCGAGCCTCAGGCGCTTAAAGAGTAGTGGCATTTTTTAACATTTTCTTAAGCTTATGTCTATTTACTAATTTATGTACAAAATTATCGTTTTATCCATTACTTTTACCTTTTTTTTCCGTTTCATTTCATTGTTAAAACGTTCTTTACTTAATGGAAAATTGACTAACCTGTGAGTTAAGAAGTGAAATGCTGCCATTTTGTGTTGACGGCAATGAAATGAGTCGGATGTTATATATCTATGTATATTCAGGTATGTTTAATTTCCTCAAGCCACTGCTTCTTTTTATTTTTAAAATGTGACAAAGATCTGTAACTCTCTTTCCATTTTTTGGGTAATACGATGAAAAAGCTTTTTATTGCCACCTGTATATTTTTAGTATCAACATTACTGATATTTTTTGCTCCAATCAAATTGACCACATGCTGAAATGAAAAATTTTGAGAATTCAAATGGGCAGGTTGAAATTTTTCTCGTTGTCTAAAAACTTCAAATAGATCGTCACGAGAAATGCCTGTGAGTCCCTCTAAAAAAAATTAAAAATCGGTAATACGCAAAAAAATCCCGCTCCTCTTCTTAGTATGGTAGCGGAGAAAACATTAAGATCAACGACATTTGATAAAAACGGGTAACTTGAAATCGCAAGCTTCGTAAATACAATTTTTTACATTAATTTCGTCTTTTTCCGCGAGTACCTTAAAGTGGCCGCAGACAACAAAAACTACTATTTCACCACATGATATTAGTAAAAGTTAAAGTACATACCTGCAAAAATATCTTCCATTTTTAAACAACAAATATCTCAACATACACACACGCCAAATCGCAACTTAAAGTAAGACTTACATATATTCTACTTTACATAACTCACTAAATTTTTAAATATGTATTATTTGGATATCATAGAATACTATTTTGTACATTTAGGGGAGATTGGGGGAACATGTCATTATTGTCGCCCTAAAACTGAATTCGGAATCACTGTGGCATCCGGTCAAATCAACACCGGATGCAGTGGTCGGGGGCTAAAATTTTGCATAGGGAGCAGCACTGGCGAAAGCGAAAGGTTATAGAAACCTATACAATGACTGCAAACTAACCGGAAACGATACCTTACGAAAATCTGAACCGTTGCCAGTTAGAAATTGGTTTAAGATATTTCGAATATTATAATCATTGTTGCCATTGTTAGGGTGTATATCTATTATTATCGCATTAAATAACCTTTTTAAGTTTAAAAAATAATTTATTCATTACAAAATTCGAAGTACACTAAATTTTTAAGCGGCAAACTGATTGATAACCTATTTCTGAACATTTTCTAATAACTTATAAGTTTTTGCCTCACTCGAGTATCTAGTATTTAGATGGATATCCGTTGGCTTCAATTACTTCTAAACACCTCCTAGGCATGGACTGTATTAGATGTCTACAAGTCTATAGTGGAATACTGGTCCAAGCGTGTCTCATACTCTCAAATACTTCGTCGAAATTTTGGAAAGTTCTTGAACCTAATTTCCTTTTAACTATCATCCAAAGATTTTCTTATAAGTTAAGATCTGGACTATAAGAGAGCCATTGTAAAACATCTACATTATTATCCTGAAGCCAGACATTCACACTCCTAGTAGAGTACTTTGGATCATTATCATGTTGGAATTTCCAAAGTACTCATAAATTTTCTTCTGCATATGGTTGCATCACGTTTTCCAGTATATTAATGTATTCCTACTGATTCATAGTACCAGTTATTCTATAAAGAGGGCCAAGACCATTCCAAGGGAAGCAGCCCCATACCTTAATACAACCACCACCAAATTTCACTGTTTTCATAGTGTACCGCGCGTCAAATTCTTTATTTGGTAGACGTCAAACAAAACGTTTCCCATGAGAACCAAATTTATTTATCTTGGATTCATCTGAATATAGTATCTGCTTCCATTGTTGGACGTTCCAAGGAAGGTGATTTCTAGCAAATTCCAAACGACTCCTTCGATTCACTTCAGAAAGGTCACGCTTCTTCATTGGTACCTTGCCGAAAAATTGTGTCGTTCAAACGATTACGAATACTTCGAACACTAAATCCCCTTGGATTTTCAATTTTTTTTTCCAAATATCGACTGCTAATTTGTAAGGCAAACAATTCGACGATCTGTGGTTTCATGAATCCTAACATGATGAACAGTGTTAAACACCGCCTTGTTGGAACAATTAACCATTTCTGCAATATTTTGATACGAATAGCCTTTCCTATGAAGATTAATAATGACTTGTCCTTCATTTTCCTTACAACTTTTTCGCGAACCCATATTTGCAGAAATTCAAACGAAAATTAACGTTAAATTATTGACAGAAACGGAAGTCAACAACCCACTAAAGCTCTATGGTAACGATTGTCAATTTAGAAATTATCCTTCTTGTTAGAAAACGTTAATTTTCAATTTTAAAATGGGCGTATTTGTTAGAAAATGTTGATTCAGAAATACGTATCCAATTAGTTGCCGCTTAAAAATGCAGTGTTCTTCGAATGTAAAAAATTAATTATTTTTTGAACTTAATTAGGTTGTTTAATGCGATAATAATAAATGTACACCCTAACAATAGCAATAATGATTATAATATATGAAATATCTTAAACCAATTTCTTACTAGCAACGGTTCAGATTTTCGTGAGGTATCGCTTCCAATTAGTTTACCGTCACTGTACCTTTCAGCTTTATCGGATTAAGCTGGTAGAAAAGTGGTTTAAAATAATTTGATTTTTGAAGTTTAGAAGAAGAATTCTTTCTACCGTGATTAGCTGTTCTTTTGGACGTTTTTAGTATAATAATTTCTATTTGGCTTGGTGGTTACTGTTTGATACAGTAGACAATGGTTTTTAAAATTGAAAAAAAAATCAGGTAGTGTAACGAAAATTTTACCATGGAACAATTATCCACTTACATTCCTGATTAGCAATTTGCTAAATTTAATAAACCCCGCACGCCTCTAGGGAAACTTTAAAATAATGGGTGAAGACGAACTTGTGTATACCTCTTCTGACCGATTTCGCCCAAGAAATAGATTTTTCAAAAATGTGGTAATACTTCTACAGTCTCCACATTCGTGATTGGGATACTATAAGGACAATAGGTACTATCTAAATTTAAGCGGCTCATTTAAAAACCACACATAGTATTTCCATAGTTGCCACTCACTTTAAATCTCCTTTTATTGAGCTTCACCAATATACGTTATAAAAAATAGGTTTATCCCATAATATACAAAGTTTAGATTCGCGTTAATTAACCTTTAATATATACCAGCAGAAAATAAACTATAACAATTAACTTAGGAGCATAACGAGATAATTAGTTGATGCGAACTATCCGCCCACATCATATTACATCTATCGAAATAATTATCTCACCGGGCCAAGTTGTTTACGTTTTCCCCCTATCCGCAGTTTTCGAAGTCGCAGAAATCTTGAGTAAACTCACTGTATCCGGGATATCATTAATTAACAAGGAAGTTTGCTAATTGCCTTTAGTAATGATTAGCAAACAGCGAAGCTGAACGGGGAATTATTGAAAATCTACTCTGGTTCAACATGATTGTGTGCCTACGTATACCGTTCGATGAAAGGTTGATTTAATTAGATTAGAGAAATCAGTGGCGCAACTAAGGGAGCATCTAGCTCAGCAAACTGAACGTGAATATGTCGTTAAATGTAAATTAAAAAATAAAAACCAAAACCTACTTTAATAAACATTTACCTAATGATAAAAGACCACGCGATTTTTTCCATATAAGGTTCTTGACTTTGTAAAATATAGTTACACTAGCAAATCCATCAAATTTCGTGTATCGGGGTGACGCATATTAATAAGACGTTATCTCCTAACTTATATTATCAACCAACCTACTCAATAATTCCAGTAATCATTGGTAAAACAATTTGTAACACGAAGTTTTTGGGTGCTTCTGATGTATTTCATTTTGCTGAAACCAAATACCAACAGACTTCTTTCTCTATCGCCCAGAGATCTTAACTAAAACGCAAATTTGTACCCTGTAGACCTATACACATTTAGGGTACCTGGAGTGAGGAACTTACGTCTTATCACACACACAGTCAAGAATTCTTGAATATTTTCTGCATCACTCATCCAAAGCCATATCAATCATCAGTTCTCGCTTGCTTGGGTTCTTTCCGACCAGAAGCAGCAGGATTAATGTCACCTAGTATTATTACTATAAGTCTGTTGACTGAAATTGGTTGTCGATTTTTTTTTTTGTTTTTTTATCTCTCATCAATCCTTCAAAAATTTGAACAACACTCCAATACAATCTAGCTGCTGTACCCTTACCCCATACAATGGTTCAAGCTTTGTCTCCTGCGTATTTTACATCTAGACTGCAATATTGTAGGAACTAGAAGATAAAATTTGTATTAAATTGCATGAAGCTGAGTTATCTATGATTAGTATATTCAATTTTATGATCATACTTGGGCAGACGAAAATCCACACAGCATTCATCAGTCGAGGCACTAACAATAATTTTCTAATATCGTGTGGGCATGGATTATTAAAATTATCTAATTTGATCATTTGTTTTACCAAGAAAGTTAAATGGTCACATGTATTTACGATTTCTAGAAGAAGATCTGCCTATTTTTTTAGAGAAAGAACATTCAAATTTTAAACTACACTTTTCAAGAAAATTAAATCGGTCAGGGCAGGCTGACTTTTTGGTCACCAGGTTCTCCTGACCTAAATCCGTGTGATTTCTCTTTATTGAGATACTTAAGAAAGTAAGTGTAGTCCATAAAGATAGAAAATCAGAATCTATTAGTGGAATGAGTTACCAATCCTTGTGAAACGATACGTCAAAATCCTAGAATATTTTGTAGTGTAAGGAGAAATAGGCGGAGATGATGTCGAACTTGTACTAATGCACAAGGTAGCCACTATCAATTTCTTCTTTCAACTACGGTAATACGTAGATAGTCAAGTTTCACATAAATTATTAACAGTGTAATAAACTTAATTGGCTTTTGTCTTCGTACCAAATCGCCATTAGTTTTTGTCTGGAAAACAAAGGATCGGACGAAGAAATGTCAAGATACCTTTTTACAAAGAACGATTTCATTTTTTTTAACATCTTTCTGAAACACCCTACATATTACACAATAAAGATTAAAGATCATTTAACAAATATAAATATCCTTTTCCACGACAGGAACCTGGAAATGAATCACCGATAGGAAGAGTATTTCTTCCATTAATAGACGGAACAACAAACAAAGTTACATAATTACTTCGACAATATGCATATAATCCTTAAAACACATAAGAAAGTTGGGCAATGTTTGTAGATGCCGAAGGATACTGTTTCTATCCACTAGACATAAGGAACAATAATGATATATTAAAAAGAAACAACATTTACAATCTGCTATTGCTCCAATTAAACATCTCGTTAGAGTAACAGAAAATCCATGCTTTAGTCTCGGGATCCTATGAACGACAAGTTAGAGAATCCTTCAGTAGAGATATATGGTCTAGGTCACATGTGAAAACCGATCATCGTAACATAGTTTTGTAAGCACAAGTTTCATAAAAAGCCTTATGAGATCTTTCCGGGTTTATTCAATATTCAGATAACAAAGAGGAAATATTTGATTAGTAAAATCAAAAGCGAAACACCTGTAACTGATTTGATTTTAATATTGTCTAACGCATAACGGACTGTTCTTAATATGTTCGCTTTCGTAACGGTTTGAATGGTAACGATCTCAAGTCGTTGTAGATATTGAAAAAAACTATTCGAAACGTTGTGCATTAAAGATTTAATTTATTTACCCGAATAAAAAATAAAAATTGTATTGAAATCTAAAATGAGCCGAAAAGCTTTATTTAAAAAAAAAGAAAAAATGTTATATACAAGTTTTATCTCAATCTCTAGGATTTACTAAAAAATAAAGAAATCATAATTTGAAAAAGTAAAAAATTAACATGGGGGTTGTTATTTTAAATGGAATGCCCTGTATATTATTGAATGAAATAAATAAATAGAAAGTCTTCGGGACTGTATGAAAAGTTAATCTACGCATTAAAGGAATCTATAGATTGAATTTCAAATCCGAAATAAATGCACACGATAATGCACATAATGAAAATAAGTTACAGGGTATCTCTGTGGGATTTGATTGTTTGTGGAGACCCTTTTTCTGGCCTTCCTGAACCTCCAATCTATTTTGCACAATCATATATCAATCAATCATCAATACAAATTATGGAAAACTTTACGATGGAACAATTATGGAACGATACCTGCCGCCATGATTTAAAATAGCATTTGTGCATAGAAATGGGACTAACATGATAAAATATTAAATATAAAAAAATGCACTAACAATATTTTTTACTAAATAAGTCACTTATTTCTTATCATAAATATACCATATCCTTATCTTTAAAATTGACAAAACCCCTGAAATAAGAAGCAATGTTTTTAAAGGAGAGCGAACATTCTAACTACACAGGAATACATTCCCTCTTACAGCAGAGTTTTGGCCGTTTTCTCTGTTGTCTTTTAAGATAAAGGTATTAAATCTAATATATTTATAATTAGCAAGAAAAAAACCCATTTATTGTTACGACATTATATAGGGTGTCGATGCTAATTGTGTGATTTATAATTGAGATTTGTTTACTTTTATAGAGAATCCTGAACGTCCAGATAATATCTTAAAACTTTTTAATTTAATATATGTTTTAATCTTTTAAAATAAAGTTGTAGATCCCGTTTTAAAATGTAAGTATACACCCTGTAGATATTCATATAATAAATTTTCTAGCAAACCGAATATTTTTTTTATTTGTCAAAATAGTATGATGTTTAAAATACCATTTCAATCTGCTAAGAAATAAAAAGTTGTTAGGAAGAAAAATATGCCTACTTTAATTTGCAGTACTTGTATAATATCTGCGTTTTTATAAGTTATATTAGAGATTCTGGTTTTACAGCACTAGTGTGGAAAATTACTGGATTTAAATAATCGAAGTAAAAATTATATATTTACCTTTAGAAAAAATTCGAACTATAAATTTCATTAAAAACATAAAAATTGAAACCAATTTTAAGTTTTATGTGGTTGTAACAGTGATTAGAACTATACATTAAACTCAATCCACTATACATTAAACTCATGTGGGAAAATGAATTCGAACCCCCCGCGATAGATTTTGGCATCACTTTGCAATTAGGCAATAGGCATTATTTGGTCTCTAACCGACAATAATCTTGTATCTAGCCCTTGATGATATATAACAAAACCTCAATTTAATCATCAAAATCAATTTCATCCATAAAAAAGTGGCAGTTTTTCTCGAATTCTTAAAATATTTTAATTAACATCTTAAATGAAAACGTAGTTTCGAATTCAGAAAGTATAAAAATCTACTAGTGTTTCAGCTGTCAGATTTGTTCTAATTATCTTTAAAAAAGCAGAAAACACTATAATACCTTTTACTTTCCTCGTTAAAGAGAAGTACTGTATCGTATTTCACGTTTTGTGGTTCCTAGATGCCAAAAAATATGTTTTCTCAATTCGCTGTCTGACTGTCGACCTGTTTGTCTGTTCTCCACATAGCTATAAATATATTTATTCAATTGACTTCAAATTTTGATAAAAAATTAAAGGTCATATGAGGATGAAATAGTAACTTTTTGCCACAAATCGAAAATGGCAGCGTAATAAAATGTAAAGAAATATTAATGCTGCTTATTCAATTTACCTCGAATTTTGCACAAGAATGAAGAGAGACAAGAAATAAACTGGTACAATTTTGGAAGGAATCCAAGATAGTGAAACAAACTGGCGGCCTAACCAAATGTTTAAAAAATCAGTCTGTAAAAAACTACTTATTCGCTTGATTTCAAATTATGCGAATTAGTTAACGGTGATATGGAGATGAACTGGAAAAATTGCAAACTCAAGATGGCGGAAAAAAAAAATGTTTAAAACATCGTTACTTTAAGTTTTTTAATATAAAAAAGGAAGATGACATTATTTCAATCATTCTTAAAAAAAAATCAATGGGTGAACCATTTTTACTTTCTTCCTAAAAGAAAAGTATTGTAATCTTGAAAAAGTCACTCTACCAGGTTTTTATAGATCTTTACTCAAGGTATCTAGATGCTGAAAGACATGTTTTCTCAATTCCGTCGGTCCCTCTGTCGGCATAGCTAAAAAACTATTTATCCGATTAACTTCAAATTTTGGTGACAAATTGAGGGTCATTTGGAGGGGAAATGGTAACATTTTGGTAAAAATCCAGTAGGGCGGGACAAAATGGTGGCATAAGGAAGTGTTAAAAAAATTATTACTAAAATCTACTTACCCAATTTACCTCAACTTTTTCACAAAAATTAATTATTACGTAGAAATGAACTGTTAAAATTTTAGTTCAAATCTAAGATGACGAAACAAAATGGCCCCATACTAAAATTATTTAAAAAATCAGCCTGAAATAAGGGCGTCGATAAGGGGGGGGGGTAGTGGGGGTAATTACCGCCCTCCAAGAACTAAAGAATTTTTTCAACATTAAGGTTTAAAGTAGGTACATATAGATAACTAAATATCTTTAACACATTTTATTTACATAAAATCTCGTGGCTCTAATATCTAATATAGTGCCAACATTTATTTTATTGTAACATAGAACTTTATAATATTAACATACCAATATATGTACAGTATTGACGCGATACTTGTAGCTTAAACTAATTACAGCAGTTTTTTTGTTATACAGACAAGTTTTTTTTATTAAGTTATTAGGTTAATTTCATTATATGTTAAGAACCAGGGAAATCTAGAGCAAAATAACTTTATATTTATTAATATCACATTAGTACTGTACTTTTATAAACACAGGTTTATTTTAATACATTTTTAAATACATGTTTTAAGTTTAAGTAAAAAATAAGTTTTGATTTCTTTTTCTTGATATTTAACTATTTTTACACTAATCTCAACTGAATTTCTTACCAATTGCAGAAAATCTTAGCCTAATTTACTTTTTTTTAGCTTTTCCTAAAGATGCTGCTATACTACCCCCCCCCCCCCAGATAAATCGACGCCCTTGGCCTGAAATAACTACTTATTAAATTGATTTCAATTTGTTTCGCGTTTTAGAGTCCCTAGATGCGAAAAAGACATATTTTCTCAATTCCGTTGGTATGTCTGTCTGTCTGGCTGTTTGTTCGCGGAATAGCTAAAAAACTACTTACCCGATTGACTTATAATTAATATAATCGGTCATATAGAGATAACCTGGTAACATTTTGGTAAAAATTCAATATAGCGGAACAAATTGGTGGAAAAGTAAAATATAGTGTGACATAGCAATGAGCTGGTAACATTTTGGTACGAATCCAAAATGGAAAAATAAATAAAAACAGCTTGAAAAAACGTCATATTAGATCGATTTTAAATTTTGAGCAAAAATTAAGTGCGATATAGAGATAAACTGTTAAAATTGTGGTACGAATTCAAGATGGCGGAACAAAATGTCGTGTAAATAAAATGTCTATGTAAAATTTTAAATATCAACATAAATTATAATTATGTAATGTAATAATAATTCACAAATTCTAAACATCTGCAGCCCTTTCATTGACCATATTATTCTCCACATTGTGAACTCCCTTATTGAAAATAAGTATGTCCCAACTTTATGGAAAACAGCTATAGGCATCCCTCTACCTAAAATAAATAATCCCAAAATTTATTCCTCCGATCTAAGGGTTGTCAGTATACTACCCACAATATCAAAAATTTTTGAAAAGTTTTTATATACGCAAATGTTTACCTTTTTTTTAGACAACAAATTAATTCCCGATTTCCAATGTGGTTTCAGAAGAAACTTTAGCACTGCCACGGCACGACAAGTGTGCTTATTTTGTTGGATTATTCAAAAGCATTTGACACTCTGGATCATAGACTTCTTTGCGCCAAACTAAAATATTATGGGTTTGACATCGGCTCAGCAAATCTAATAAAATCATTTTTAAATAATCGCTCCCAACAGATTACTTACAACAATATACAATCTACAACTATAGGCATACAATCTGGTGTTCCTCAGGGTTCAATTTTATCTCCTCTTCTTTTTATAATATTCACAATAGATATAATAACCTCTCCAGTTAACTGTAAAGTACAAGTCTACGCGGACGAAACCCAACTTTATTACTCATTCAACCATTTAAATATCATAGAATCCACTCAAAATATTAACAGAGATCTGGAGCGGATAAGAAAACTATCTGAAGAGCATAACTTACAGTTGAACTCAGAAAAATCTAAATTAATTTGTATTGGTAGCAAAGCAAAAATGAACCTTGTAAAAAATTCAATTAATTTACATATTAATAATACACCATTATCATTTGTTTCTTGTGCAAAGAATTTAGGCTTAATAATTGACGAAAATTTGCGTTTTACTGAACACATAAAAAAACTTGTCAATAAAAGTTTTTGGGCCTTAAAGTTAATTTATTGCAAACGTCACATACTAAGTTTTTATCTTTAAAAAATGCTCTGTGAAAGCCTAGTTTTATCTCATTTTACCTATTGCGATTTCATATATGGCCCTTGCCTGTATGAAGCTGATAAATACAGAGTGCAAAAAGTCCAAAATGCTTGTTGTAAACTAATATTTGGTTTGAGGAAGTATGACCATATTTCCGAAAGAATATCTGAGTGCGGGTGGCTTAATATGAATAATCGCAGAACCCTCCACTTCGGCAACTTTGTGCATAAACTGTTAAAAACAAATAACACTTCAAATTTAATAAGAAATAAATTTATTCCTAGGAACAATATTCACGATAAAAATATCAGATTGAAAAATAAACTTACAATGCCACAGCATAGAACGGCAATGTTTAAAAGAGGTTTTTCGTTCAATGCCATAAATCTGTATAATTCTTTGTCTGATGAATTTAAACTCTTTAACATTAACAAATTTAAATATAAGTTTTGGCTTCTATTGCTAAACGAGCAATTTGGTACACGATAGAATTACGTCTGATGCGAGGGGGTGTTGGGATGTCTGTCGGGGGTTTCGTGGGTGTTTCTGTCTGTGGGAATAGGTGTTATGATGCTGTAGGTTTGAGTTATATATTTAATTTGATATAAAACTTTTTAAGTTAGTCTAAGTGTTCAACTATCATACGTTCGACTTGAGGCATTATAACTGGCCTGCTACTTCGTTAAGTAAGAGTAGCCTCTTGGCTATTCTTCGCCAAAGCACGTTTGGTTATGCCTTGAAAAAAAAATTGTATTTCATATATTAATTGTAAAAAATATATGTATAAATGAAGTACCTAATAAAAGGCATTTATTATTATTATTATTATTAAAAACTTTTTTATTGACTTTAAATTTTGCACACAAATTAGATGTGAAATAGAGATACAATTATAACATTTTGGTACGAATCTAATATGGTAAAACAACAAAAATGTTTGACGAAAAGACAGTATATATGTGTTACTAAATGACTATGAGTGGAACTAAATTGGATCACACTTCACTAGTCCTCCAAGATTCATTACGAGGGAAGTTTCGGGTAAAGGAATTTTACCAATTTTTTTGTTAGAATACAGTGTCGTGTCGCAAACAGTTGCTGTAACATTTTAATGTGGGGCTCGGCCCGACATAAATTTTGCCATCTAGGCCCGAACCTTTAGGCCTCCATTATGTTGGCGCCCTTGATTTATGCTTGTGACAATCAGCATTTTTTAGTTTTTCTCCAAGCATCCACATGTAATTCCGCTACAAAACATATTATTTATTATTAGATACTTCGAATGAAATATTAGAATGGAAAGGAAATTCTACGCTGATTACACGATATAATCTTATAACATTACTTCAACCGTAAAAATGGAACAGACCGATTTAGATTTGAAGCAGTGATATACAGCATACAAGATTCGGCTTTATACGGGATAATTTATTTCTTTCGGAATGAAAATAAATGCCACAACTAATAGGCTAATACATGGATTTGCTATTACTTTCAAGAAACAGTGATATCAATGGTAAACAGTATCAGATACTGCACTCTCGCCGAAAGAGGATCGGGTGCTTTAAACACAGGTTCTTACTTTGCTTAAGTGTATTGTTATATTAAAGTGTATCGCCGAAATTTCGATAGAGGTGGCGTTTCCAAAGTTCGTAAGTAGGGTTGCCACCTGTTCTAATTTAGTACGAACTGTTCGTATATAAAATTTTCTATTCATTTCGAATTCCGGAGGATTGCGTAATATTCTTACATTTGTTTTTTTACCATCTAAAAAAATGTTGAAACAATTTTTGTCATGCTATCTGTGGTAGACAAATTAAATTAGTTGATTTCATTTAATGTAGCAACAATAACACAGGCCTGCATAAAATTTGTGATCAAGCTATTTTTATTTTTGTCGCTTAATTAGGACTTAAATTTATCTTAATTAACCCATTTTTGCTTCTGTCACGTAAGTTTTTTGTAAACCAATATCAAGCTATTATCTCTGAATATTCGAAGCAAACTAAATTAAATTTCTTATTTTTGTTCGAAACGCTGAAACACGTGTTAAAAACCTGTGTTTCGTTGTGCACTTTCTATAAAAAAATGCCTAGTAGGTGTTGTAAAAATAAACCTGATGACTTTTGTTATATTTGTGAGCAATTCATAGTGAAAATGTTTAAAAGAAACATTACTAATTGTGTATGTTAAAAATACATATTTTGCTTACTTTAAAATGAAACTTGGAAATCAAGACAAACTTTAAGTACGATATTTTATCTGCAAGATTTGCGAAGAAGCCTTGAGGCGTTGGTTTAAAAGAACAAGAAAAGCCTTATGGTCTGGAGAGAACCTAGAAATCACACCGGACGACTGCTATTTTTGTCTTTGTGATATTAAAATTCATTACACAAAATCTCTAAAGTATATTAACTATCCCAATCTGTACCATAATCCGCCTAAGGTATTGCAGTCTAATGTCGAATCCGAATCTTCAACAGATGCAGAGTCCGATATTTTTGAAGCATCTACCTCAAGAACAGTGACCCGCAGCTATTTTTTCAATTAGAAATGAATAACTTAGTCAGAGATTTAGGATTTCCAAAAAAAATTTCTTGCGTCAGGAACTACATTTTATTGGTACAGAAATCGTGAGGTTGAATTTGTAGATTACTTTGCCGCAGCTGGTTCACTTGTGTATTGCCAAAACGTATCTTGTTGATTATCCACCTTGGCGCTCCTGAATACAAACCTACCGAGTGGAAACTTTTTATAGACTCGCCAAAGAGCCTTAAAGCTGTTCTACTACAGAACGGCAACTTGGCAATTTATATGCATCTGTTCCTGCTGGCCATTCAATCGAACTAAAAGAAAATTACGAAAATCTTAAAGAACTGCTTTTAAGAATAAACTATAAGCAACATAACTGGATTCTATATGGTGCCCTTAACATTGCTTTTGGATCAACAAACCGGATATATCAAATAATCTTATTTGATATATCAATGTCATATATATATATGTTCTCGATTATATGTGTCATATATATATGTTCCTTATGGGACAGTAGAGCAAGAGATGACTACTGGACTAAAAGAAAACTGGCCATCAAGAAAAAATGTATCACCTGGCTCCAAAAATGTAATTCGTGAAAACCTAGTTGACCTCAAGGAAATTTTATTACATCCTCTTCATATAAAATTAACTATTTGTCAAAGCTCTAGATAAAAATAATTTTGTGAAGCATTGTGGACTCTTTCTGAAGCTAAACAAAAGAAGGCATTTTTGTTGGGCCACAAATAAGGAAGTTAATGAAAAGAAATTAAATTGAGATGGTTATGCAGAAAGACGAAAAAGAAGCAAAAAACAAGTTATAAATAGGTTTCGAGGAAACTACAAAGACCCAGAAAATATTGTTGAAAACATATGGGATAAGTCTAGGAAGTTAGGCTGTAATATGAGGATAAAATTCATTTTCTACATGCTTATCTTGACTATTTTCCGGATAATCTCGGTGATCCGTAAATTGCAAGGGGAGTCCTACAGCAGAATATAAACTAAAAAAAAAGAAAAGAAGCATTCCCGGAAAAATAAAAAGACTTTTCAAGAAAATAAACGATTAATAAATGTTATTTCTTTAATACTCTCCCGGATTTATTATTTGTTTTGTTGGTTTTATTATTTTTCTTGTTTATCGTAAATATATATATATATATATATATATATATATATATATATATATTCTTACTTTTTACATTGTTGTAGTATTTTGTTTAAAAACTGAAAACATATTTGAAATCAGCATCACTTAAATACCAAATATGTCAAAATAAGTTTTACGAAAAAATATATATTATGGACCAAAAAAACTATCAAATTTCATAGGGATTTCGAAAAATTCGTTCCAAAATTTCTTAGCAAACTATACCCATATTGAAACAGATTTATTTAAAATAGCTCTAATCATAAAGGTAAAGATATCTTCGTAATGTTAAGGTGTTTCATGTCATGTAGGAAAAAAAATTGAAGCCACTTTTTTCAAAAATCCCAAATAATCGTAAAGTGCATATTTACATTTTAAAATAGGGATTAGATGAGTTTAAGATAAAGAAAAATTATTTTGAAGTAGGGTGATTTAGTACCTATAACAATATTTTGTACAAATTAATTTTAAATCGGCGTTTTGATATTTTGTATGCTTAGGATTTTGTCCATAAAAACCGGCAAATTTCCTTCTCCCGGAACTTCTCTCGTTATGAATTCTTTATATATATTCTTTTTTTATATTGTTCCACCATGTTGAATTCGTTCGAAAATTGTACCAGTTTATCCCCAAATCACATCTAATTTTTGTGCAAAATTTGAAGTCAGATAATAAGCAAGGTTTTTTTACGTCCTAACACTGAAACCTGTGGTGGAAGATAGATCAAATACAAGAGTTCTAACCACACTACACCACAACTAGTTACGTTAGTTAGCATCATCAGCGAATGATATAAACTGTTTATATCATCCGCTGATGATGCTAACTTGGTTAGCGAAACGCGCGTCCAGAACGTAACTAGTTGTGGTGTAGTGTGGTTAGAACTCTTGTATTTTGATCAAGGTTATTTTCCACTGAATGTTTAAACATGTTTAACTTATTAAACGTTGCCATTTTGTTCCGCCATCTTCGATATGTTCCAAAATATTTCTAGTGTATCTCTATTTATCTTAAACACTTAATTATATAATATATTTTTCGATTGAAGTATTAGGACAAATTGTACTATGCGACACCGATGCAAATAAAATTTATAGTTTCTGTTCGTTTCTAACTTGCTAGTATTCAACAATTTTTTTATTTACTTACCTAAAAAAACTATTAATAAGCTATAAAAATACGCATTTCATTATTACCACTAATTAAAGTATTATATATTGTAGGTTAGTTTAAAAATTGTCTATTTTTGGAGGGTCCCTAAGAACTAGCAAAAAAGACAAATAATTCTTAATATACACCAAAAAGTTTACAAGTTGTTTAGATTTTGACACTTATTAATTATTGAAGCCTTACGTTTATATTAAATATATTTTATACGAAACTAAAGTAAAAAAGCAGGCTGGGGAAATATCGAATTGAAAATTTAAAAAAATTAACTTTTATTTTTTAATTTTTCAGACTAAGATACCCAAAAAAAACACATGAAAAATTTTTTGAATGTTTAATTGAACTTAATATAAATATGCAAATTGTGGTAAGTTAAGAATCATAGTAAATAATGTGAAAGTTCTATTCGCAGTTTATAAAAACTATACTTTCGTAGTGGCAGTCGAGTTCACTTCGCTGGTTTAATTACTTCAGTGCACACATAGTAGTTAGTTGTCTGCTTATTTTAGAAGTAAATAAATTAAGCTATGATGTTAAGTTAAGGAAATTTTTAGCGAAAAGTTTTATATATTATTTATATATTCCATACTACAGAATTGTAAAATTTTATTTATTGTGATAAATATAATATAATTAAAAAATGATTTGTTGCGTATTATCAATATTGAAGTTGTAGTTCGATTATCTGTCGACCTCTAATTCGCACGTTCGACTAGTTGAAATATTCATTTTCGACGAATTGACGTATTAAACCAATTAGCGTCAGACAAAATTTTGTCCAATTTACTTTGAGCTAATTAACGGTATTCCGTTCAGATTATAAGCAATTTGTACTTTTTCTGTAACTATTACCATATATCTACTCTAAATGTCTGAATGGCCGCTCAGCACAAGCCAAGATTTAGTCTGCTAATAAATAAAAAAATTAACACCAAATGACCCTATTATAATTATTCAAACGTCTTCAAAAAGTTGAAACATGTCTTCCAAAATAAAATATTAGATAGAAACAAAAAAAAATCACATGGGTTTGAATAACTGTTAATTAGTAAGCATTATATTTGATTTAATTATTCGTCTTTATGGTGAGAAATGTAATTCCGAAAGCATTAATTTAAAAAATAAATTTTACTTGATAATGATTAGAGACACCTGCGAAGTAAAACGTTGCGGCTGAAAGTGATGTAACATAACGCAAATCGAAGAAAATGTTGTACTTCAACAAGCTTATTTTGTCTGAACAAGTAAATCTTTATTTATTATTAGTAACAAAATAAAAATATATCTTGCTATGGTAGAAAAAAACTATTGAACACTAATATTTATTAAGAAGAAAATGTTGTACTTCAACAAGCTTATTTTGTCTGAACAAGTAAATCTTTAATTATTATTAGTAACAAAATAAAAATATATCTTGCTATGGTAGAAAAAAACTATTGAACACTAGTATTTATTAAAAAGAAATTTGTTCTCGCTCTCTAAATATATCAGATCATTATAAGCACAGTTTTTATTACTAAATTGCAGGGACTTATGCCGTCCTCATAACATATTTATTTCTGCGCAGCGGTAATGTATATGCCATTATCCTTCATTAAACTGGCCTTTAACGTAAAATTACTGATGCAGCTGTCGCTAATTGGATTCAGATTAATTACCAGCATTATCTCGGTTCGCTTGCATTAACTACAGGTTATTTGCGGCTCGGATTTAGATTAGAAAGACTGACACTAATTGAATTTGCCTCTGCAAAGTGCCATAGTCAAAGTTTACATTATGATAAATGACAATTTGCATTTTGGTCCTAAATTAATAACGTCATTGATGAATATCGGGTTTGGTGTTGGAATTCGATTAGCAGTAACTATAATTTGTTACTGTTACACGTCGTGTGTCTGCTAGAGAATGTGTCCTTTTGTTTTCACGTTTGCTCTATCGTTTATTATTTAGTTCCAAACGAGATAATTGCATGTCACTTACTAACGCTATATTTGTACTTCATACTTATACGGATAAAGAGAAATAAAAAAATCTCAATAAATATTAAAGTCAAATGTGTGCCATAGTACTAGTACTAGTTTAAGTGGTTTATCTGCTAGTTTATTTATGTTAATAATAATAATGAAAGTAGAAATGGAGTCACATCTAAATAGTCAGGCTCTGATCCTATAACAAGAGATCCTATTCCTAGTGTAATCTTTAAACGGGACACACATAAAATCCTAAAGACTATCAACGAACACATAATTCCCGAGTATATAACGAACGCAAGCACAATTGAGAACATTCATACAGTGATCTAAGTAGCAACTATAACCACGATAACACAGAAGTATCAGAAGCCCCCGCTACGACACGGAAACACCAACAACATAAAACCAAAATTCAAATGGCAGATAAGGATCGAAAACAAAATTAACAAAATTAGAAAAGAATTGGGACATCTTACCCAATTCATGAACGGCAACAAGTCAAAACGTATCACACAAAGTGTTGAGAAAATCAAATGTGCATCTCCTGATCACATGCCTACAGAAATCCTTGACACTCTGAAGCAAAAATTATCCGTGTATGCATATACAAAGAATCAAAAGCAAGAAAGGACGCTAACACTCTGTTTCGAAGAAGCGAAAAACAGTTCTACCAAAAAATCATGAGCAATGAGGGGGCACAAGTAATAGAACCACCGACCAAACAAGAGATCACAGAATACTGGAAAAGTATTTGGTCAGAATCGAAACTACACAATAATAACGCTTCATGGATTAAAGCGGAAGAAGACAGACACAAGTGCTTGAAGGAACAAGAGGACTTTGCAACAACACAAGAAGTTGCAGAAACGATCAAATACTCGCATAACTGGAGATGTCCTGGAATAGATAATATTCATAACTTCTGGTACAAACAGTTTACCTCCACACGTGAAGTTCTCACTCGCCAAATTAATGAAATTATTTTAAAACCTAGCATACTCCCCAGTTTTCTCACCCAAGGAATAACATACCTTAAACCCAAAAATTCAGACAATAAGTATCCTTCAAATTATCGACCTACTACATGCTTTCCAACTTTATATAAGATCATCACAGCCATAATTACTAGGAGAATAGAACAACATCTAGCACACAAAAAGATTCTAACGGAAGAAAGAGCAAAAAGGGTGCAGGAAAAACAGCCGAGGATGTAAGGTGCAGCTAATTATAAACAGCGTCATCATGGAACACACCAGGAAAAATTATAGGAATCATCATACTGGTTACATAGATTATAAAAAGCCTTTGATTCGATACTCTACAGTTGGCTAACAAGAGTGCTAGAATTATACAAAGTCAATAAAAACATGAGGCAATTTATTACGCAAGTCATGAGTACGTGGAAAATTAAAACCAACCTGACAACACAAAAAGAACACATCCAAACAGAAGAGATCTACATCAAACGAGGTATATTCCAGGGAGATTTACTCAGCGCTTTGTAGTTCTGCCTCTGTCTCAATCCATTCTCAAACACACTAAATAACACAAACTTCGGATTCCAAATTAAACACCAAAAAAAATAACCTACACAAAATAAACCATCTCTTGTACAAATCACAAAAACGTTTACCCTGGACATCAACATGGAATTTGGTATAAGTAAATGCAAGCTACTTTATATCAACAAGGAACAGTGGAAAGACCACCCTACGACGGAAACAATCAACAATGAAACCATAGATAACATGCTCAAAGAAAAAACATACAGATATGTAGGCTTCCATCAAAGCACCAAAATTAACCACACTCAAATCAAATCAGAACTGAACTCCAGAAATCTAACGAAAGCTATTAACACCTTCGCCATACCTATTCTTACGTATTCGTTTGGTATCATTAAATGGTCACACACAGACTTAGAAAACATTCACATTCTCATACGCTCTGAATTCACTAAACACAGGAAGTTACATCTCAACGCATGCAAGGAAAGACTCACCATCGAGAGAAAAGAAGGAGGGACAATAAACAAACTAACTAACTAACAGCTTTCATATACGTGGTTACAAGAATGGCAGCTGTTCCCCGAAACAGAAGGCTTCCTGTTTGCAATCCAGTAACCAGAAACTACCGAAAGCACATCATCATGGACACAACCATTGAAGACGACAGGTACAAGAGATGTCACCAGCAGAGAGAAACAATCAATCACATAACGAGTGAATGCAGAATAATGGCCGGAAATGAATACACCGCGAGACACAACTCAGTAGCGAAGGTCGTTCATCAAGCATTAGCCACATACATACATACAAACTAACAGAGAACACAGACCCTTACTACCATTATACACCAACATCCATACTTGAAAACGAAGACTTCAAGCTCTACTGGGACATTGACATCTACACAGATACAATAATCCCCTCAAACAGACCGATATCACCTTTCAATCCAAGAAAGAGAAGATCACTTATTTAATTCACATGGCTGTCCACAACGACGAGAATATCCAAGCGAAATACAGTGAGAAGATCGCCAAACACACCGACTTGGCAATGGAAGTAAAAAGCCTGTGGAAACGGGAAAGAGTCATCATTGTTCCTCTGGTCATATTACTAACAGGTCTCACCCCAACAACTTTTACACCGCATTTGGCTCAATTAGGACTTCATGGACATTCACAGGAATATCCAGAAATCGGTAATTTTGAAAACATGTTGCATCGTTAGATCATTTTTTAATACACAATAGCTGTTTTTTTTCCATCTCCTTTTTTTTTGTTTTTACTTTATTTTTTGTACTGATTTGGTATAATCCCGTCAGTATAAAAAAGTAGTGCTCCTGTTTTACTTATTTTTGCACTTATGTAAATATAGATTCACTAATTTTCAATATTTACCACCTAATTTATTGTAGTTCTCAATTCAACTAAAATAAATTGTCTTAATTTTTTTTAACAATGCTTTAGAGTTCCAATTTTTTACGAGGATTTTTAATTAGTCTCGCAAAAAATTATAGCCCCTCGATACAAAATATATATAACTCCTTTGGCTAATGGTTTTCTTTACTAATTGTGTTAGAGCTTTAAATTGGCCCTTTGGTCTATCATAATGGTGAGCTATTTCGGTTATTGGTGGTAAACCAACTAAATATATGTTCTTATCATTTGCAAAACGTATTAAATCACCAGATGTTTTCTGCACTAATATATCATTAATATATATTGGAAATAGAGTGGGACCTAATATTGTACATTGTGGCACGCCGCACTTTATTTCTTTTTTATCACTGTTACAGTTATTTATATTTACCATTTGAAATCTATTCGATAAGTAGTTTGATAGTGTATATGGTATTCGACGTATTCCAATGTTTTTCAAGGTTTCCAACAACATCAGATGATTTAGCGTGTCGAAAGCCTTAATTAAATCTAAGAAAACACACATGCAAGGGTGACTGCTATCGACAGCTTTGTAAACTCGGTCCAAAAGACAATGTATTGCATCTTGTGTGCTTTTCCCTTCCCTAAATCGGAATTATTGATCCGAAATAATTTTATATTTATTTAAATAATTTGTTAAACGGGTTTTTATTGCGGTTTTTAAAAAACTTTTGTTAAACTTGTAATAAGAGAAAGCGGCCTATAATTAGATTGATCAACATCTGCTTTTTTAAATAAGGGTTTAAGGATACTAATTCTCTGAAAATTGTACCAGTTTGTAGGGTCGTGTTAATTAGGTAAGAAATTGGCAACGATATTTCTAATTTAATTTTTTTTAAGCTTTCAGAAGTTATTTCATGATAACCTGGTGCTTTCTGCATTTTTAGTGAATTAATAATTTTCATTTGGGTTAGTTTCATTTAAATATATTGATTGTTGTTGACGTCTTATCTGTAATTTACGTGTATTTTTTACTGTGGGAATATTAACAGCTAAGTTTTCACCAATTTTTATAATCTTTAAAAATATTATAGATATTTATTTCACCTAAACAAAGTAATCCATCATGAGTTTTGATTTCTCTTATAGATGTCGAATTGTTTAGAGAACTTTTATTTTATATGATATTCCAAAGAGCTTTTGAATTGTTTTTATTTTCTTCAATCTTGCTTTGGAAATATCTTACTTTCGTTTATTTTATTAGAAGATTTTTATAATTGTTATATTCGTTTTTATACAGGGTTGGATTAGTTTTATACATTTTTCTTTGTTTTGATGGACTTTAGAATACCGGGTTATCTAGAGTTTACGAGGAATGTCTTTACGTTTTTTTCTTATTGTGTGTGTGTTTTTATTTATGCTTTGATATAAGAAGATATTCAAGATAATTTCTTATTAGCCAGCAATGTATTAAATATATTTTTAGATATATTTGTAATATAGCCTTTCGCAACATTATTGTGATTTACTACATTGAAATATTGAGACTTTCGTATAAAATTTAAATTCTCTTTCTCTCTCTCTCACTTCGTATAGATATTTAATTTTTTTGTTTAATCGCTACACTCAACAAATAGTAAAGTTAATTCTTTTATGTATGTCCTAGTTAAACATATTATGTACTACTTTAGGTGACTTATGATTGGGTTATGTATGTCGTAATAATTTTACATACTGATTTCGTAATGTTGTCAGTTACCACTGTTTCTATACAAGTTTATATAATGCAAATTTTCATAAATAGTGGGTTACTAAACCACTATTGATCCATTGAATTTTATTTGACAAGTGCAACTTCATAAATTTACTCATTTAAATTAAATTAAAAAATACCGTCTTCAGAAAGCAAAACTTCGTGATTTACTACATTGATAGGATGAAAACTCGCTGAAAGTCACATAATACAGTTTCCGTTCAATTCTCCAAAGTAAAACCATGCCTGGACAGAGAAAGCAATTTATTTTTATAAAAATAGACGGCAAGCCCATCTTTAATCATAAGTTTAGAATTGTTACATCATATTGGGTTTATCAGTTGACTTTCGTGTAAAATTTGTCAATTCGATAATTTTCTCTTTGACACTTAGAAAGACTGAAACCAATTGAATTTTTCTCCACAAACTGCCACAATCAAAGTTTACCTTAAATAAATGAAAATTTAGAATTTGGCCCTAAATTAATAAAGACATTGATGAAAATTGGTATTGGAATTTGATGGGCAGTAACTCTAATTTGTTACTGTTACAGTTCGTGTCTCTGCTAGAGAATGAGTTCTTTAATTTTTATTTTTGCTCCATCGTGAACTATTTAGTTCCAAACGTGATGAATGCATGTCAGCCACTAACGCTATATTTGTACTTCGCGCAGATATGGATAAAGAAAAATAGAAAAAAATAACTATAATTTTTTTAGCGAAACTAAAAACAAATTGTGAGCTATACTCAACAAATACTAAAGTGATAGGTTTCATGTATGTCATAGTTAAAAACATTATGTACCAATTTAAATGGTTTATTTCCTAGTAAATTATATAATACATTTTGAATTAGTAAGGTACTCAAGATATGTCCACACACCTGCTAAATAATTTGCTGCAATCTGTAATATATAAATTAATGTTCACATACACCGGAAAAAGGACATACCTTAAAGTCAAGCCTTGCGGAACATTACTCTCGATGGCCTTAAAACAACTTGGCATGCTAATAATAGAATTAGTTGTATTCTATTTGACAAGTAGGTTTATTGGCTTATCTCTGATATCATAACTGGAAAGCTTAGAAAGCAAAATTTTGTAAATGTTTTAATTTATTTAT
This sequence comes from Kuschelorhynchus macadamiae, assembly GCA_030620095.1. Lineage (NCBI taxonomy): Eukaryota > Metazoa > Arthropoda > Insecta > Coleoptera > Curculionidae > Kuschelorhynchus > Kuschelorhynchus macadamiae. The sequence goes on from JAUTXW010000834.1 coordinate 624,641, forward strand.
TCGGTTTCGGTGCTTTTTTAAGTAAAACCATGCTATGACGGAGTAAGTTACTAATTTTTATAAGAACAGGCGACAGGCCAATCTTTACTCATAAGTTAACATATATCCCAGCATGTTGGATTAATCAGTGTATTTTCGTACAAAATTTGAAGTCAATTCGATAACTCTCTCTCTATGGCACTTAAAAAAACTGAAACTAATTAATTTTTTCTCTGCATAGTGTTATAGTCGCAATTTACATTATAATAAATGACAATTTGCATTTTGGTCTTAAATTAATAACGTCGCTGATGAATATCGAGTTGGGTGTTGAAATTCGATTAGCGGTAACTGTAATATGTTACTGTTACACGCCGTGTCTCTCCTGGAAGATGCGCTAAATCGTTTTCGTCGTTTACTATTTAGTCTTCAACGAGATAAGTGCATGACATCGATTGACGCTATAATAGTTTTATGTCGTATAGATATGGATATAAATAAACAAGAAAAAACTTGATACTTTCGGTATTATATGTTTAATTATTTCTTTAATTGCTACACCCAACAAATACTAAAGTTAATTGTTCTATGTATGTCATGGTTAACAATATTATGTACTATTTTAAGGGTGTCTTAATATTTTTTTAAATACTGAGTTAGTAATGTTGGCAATTACCGTTGTTTTGTTTACAGTGATATATATATATATATATATATATATATATATATATATATATATATATATATATATATATATATATATATATATATATATATATATATATATATATATATATATATATATATATATATATATATATATATATATATATATATATATATATATATATATATATATATATATATATATATATATATATATATATATATATATATATATATATATATATATATATATATATATATATATATATATATATATATATATATATATAATATATAGTGCTATATATAATTTTTTTTTGAAGAAAGATCATTCAAGGCATTGGGTTAATCAGTGTATTTTCGTACAAAATTTGAAGTCAATTCGATAACTCTCTCTCTCTGGCACTTAAAAAAACTGAAACTAATTAATTTTTTTCTCTGCATAGTGTTATAGTCGCCATTTACATTATAATAAATGACAATTTGCATTTTGGTCTTGAATTAATAACGTCGCTGATGAATATCGAGTTAGGTGTTAAAATTCGATTAGCGGTAACTGTAATATGTTACTGTTACACGTCGTGTCTCTCCTGGAGAATGCGCTAATTCGTTTTCGTCGTTTACTATTTAGTCTTCAACGAGATAAGTGTATTGATGCTATAATAGTTTTACATCGTATAGATATGGATATAAACAAATAAGAAAAAAACTTGATATTTTGGTGAATATATGTTTAATTTTTTGCTTAATCTCTACACCCAACAAATACTAACGTTAATTGTTCTATGTATGTCATAGTTGAACAATATTATGTACTATTTTAAGTGTCAATTACCATTATTTTGTATACAGTGAGTTCCTAAACCACTACTGATCCATTATAATTTTGAAAGTTCACTAAAAGCATTAACCCAATAAAATTTTTGTAACTTATCTCTTATGCCATCTCTGCAAAGCTAAGAAAGTAAAATTGCATGATATACTATATTGAAACGTTAAAAACTCGTTCAACTCGCATAATGCAATTTCGGCACTTTTCTTCAAATTAAAACCATGCTTACAGGAGAAAACTTTCTTTATAAAAATTGATGACAAGCTAATCGTTAATCACAAGTTAAAAACTTGACTACCATGCTCGTTTGATCGTTTGACTTTCGTACACAATTTAAAGTCAATTCTCATTGAATTCTCATTTAATCAATTTATTAGGCCGCCATTTTGTCTTGCCAAATTGCACTCTCGCTGAAATATTAGTCCGTCCCCATATCGCATGTGATTTTTTTGTAAAATTTGTAGCGAACGGATAACCAGATTTTAATATTGATTTAATTAAATTATTTAATAAACAATTCATTCCGCGACATTGGATCCGAACCAAAACTTTACTAGTTCATCCTTACTATACGTTTGCTTTTCCTACAAAATTTAAAGGCAATTCGTAAAGTACTTTTTTAACATTGATATTTGAAACAATCTACATTGCATTTTTTTTCAAATTGTTACCTATTTATTACTTTCTTATAGAAATATTGATATTCTAATGCTTTATTACAAAAACTCTTTGTCGCACTTACTTGAATTGTGATTTCTTTTCAATATTTTAACTTATAGCATTTCTAGTTGTGATTGATATCGATTAGAGATACTGTAATAGTCAAAACGTTTTAAAAAATCAACAATAAAAACTAGTTTGAAAATAATAAGTGCTTTATTAAAAATTTTGCCCTGAAGTTTGGCAGATTGGCTGTTAATATGAAACTAATATTTCAGTTTAAATTGCTATTCACTGATTTTCACGAAATAATAATAATAAGGTTAACAAGAGAAATTGTATAATATTCAATCATACATTTCAGGAAGAACGTCAACTATGTTGTGACGCTATAAACCGGTATATAAAAGCGTTTTAAGAGAGGCTATAAATCTTTTCTCGAGTATATTGTTTAGGGACGTGACACTTTCCGTCTGTTAGGCGAACCTGAGTTTGATATTAAGGGCTCTTGAATCTGGCCAAGATATATATCTTTAATAATTTTGAAGGAAAAACAGCTGTAGGTTTGTTCTGTTTCAACAGTCGATGCATATTTGCGTTCGGGATATTAAAAGAAAACATACGTATGTAAAAAAGTTGGATAAAACCGCATATTTTTTTGCGAAAAGATCTAAACACTTTTAGTATTGTACAATATATTACATGTTACTACATTTCTGTTTTTTTTTTGCCTTTTTAACCGTGCTTTCATGGTGCCTAAATCGCTTTTCTACTTCTATTTTATTGTTTTGACACATAGTCCTCGATCTATTTACCTTAATTTTACAGTGATGTTGGGTCATGGGAAACTTACCATGGACAAAACACAAGTATTTTTGTTGTACCTGGTGAACACGAACTAATATAAGCCCCACCTATTTCTTAAATGTGATTATGTATGGGACACTTTTTGTCAAATTTTGTACACTTCCGGTCTATCCGGAACTAGCGCAATCTTTAAACTTTTGATAATTTGATACCCCAGATTTTTATTTATATTGTAATAAAATTTAGAAATTTCTAAATAGCCACGTTTAGATTTTTGAAATCGTATAAATTATAAGCTACAGACTTTTGTTTTATTTTGTTTAGTTGGCCATGCCACAAATACGTACATTTTAGTCCCAATTTGGTCCTTATTAGTAATGAAATTAAAGAAAATAGTATTATCTTTTGATAATTCATTTGTTTAAAAATTTTATTTATTAAAAACTTTTTAAAATTGAATCAGAAATAACCAAATTACTTGGAGATTTCATATTAGACTACCACTATATCGTCATGGCTCAGAAATATAACATCACTGTAAAATTAGGGTAAATAGATTGAGGACTATGTGTCAAAACAATAAAATAGAAGTAGAAAAGCGATTTAGGTACCATGAAAGCACGGTTAAAAAGGTAAAAAAAACAGAAATGTATAATATGTAATATATTGTACAATACTAAAAGTATTTAGATCTTTTCGCAAACCAATATGCGGTTTTATCCAGCTTTTTTACATACTTATGTTTTCTTTTAATATCCCGAACGCAAATATGCATCGACTGTTGAAACGGAACAAACCTACAGCTGTTTTTCCTTCAAAAGGACAAAGGCACAAAACAGAATCACAGAAACAACTACTCCGCTAGCTAATACAACCATCGGCGTTGAGTTACATTGTTAATTCCTAGCCTTCGTTAAGGTGAATATTTTTACAAGAAGAACACCATGATCCCTGTCTGGAACATGTCCTGCAATGCCACAGGCGCAATGATCCATTTCAGTCAGATGAGGATCGCGATTTTGCTCATTTGGAGCTAATTATTTTTAGAAAAAATCAGTTTTTATTAAAATAACAAACAAAAAGATTTTGTTACTATTTTAATTTTTAAAATAAATGTGAGAGAGAGAGAGAGAGTCATGGATTAGAGACGCATCGGCAGCTTGGCCTTTTAGCGTCTAGCATTCTGTAGTTTTATGTTTGAAGTTGAATAATATATTATTAGTTTAGTATTGCTAAATGATGATTAAGTAGTATATGATTTAAGTTGGTTGCTGTTTGGGATGATGGATATTAAGTAGTTTTAGGTTTATATAATTTTATTTATGCGAACGGACTAGATTGTAGGTAGAATTTAATGAAGTAAGTAACTGTATTGCTGATTTAATTTTAAATTTTATTATATAAATCTGCTGATCTTAAAAAATTTAATACGTGTTCTGAGTTGTCCATTGACAGTAATAATTTGATGTTACCTCTGTGTGATTGTAGGTGGGTATTATCAGCGTATTTATTACAATCTAGTAGAATATGGTTTATGGTAAGGGGTAGATTACATGAATCGCAGTATGGTTGAGGTCTTCCCTTCAACAAGTACTCATGAGTGAGCTTAGTGTGGCCTATTCTGAGTCTGCTCATGACGACCGAGTCTCGTCTAGAAAGTGTAAATGTTGGTTCTTTTGTAAAAAAGATTTCTTTTATTTTTGGTAGTTTATTTGGTCGATCATTTAAATCCCACTCGAGTTGCGCTAGATTTTTTATGTGGTGTGAAATGGCAGTCTTGAGGTCTTTAGGGGAGAGGATTTTATCATAAGGGATTGTTGCGTCTGATAGGCCTTTAGCAAGTCGGTCTGCTCTCTCATTTCCCTTTATGCCGACGTGACTGGGGATCCAGAGAAAGTTAATTACCTTATTTTTAATGGTCGCGTATTCATGTAGAATTTTTATTTCTTGACCAAGGGGGTGTGAGGGGGAGTAAGAAGATATGGATCGAAGGGAATTTAGTGAGTCTGATATTATTAGCTATTTGTTCCCTGGATAGTCTAAAATATGTTTGACAGCTTTGAGAATGGCAAAAAGTTCAGCAGAAAGAACAGAAGCAGTCTTATGAAGAGAGTATGAGTTCTCAAGTTGGGTGGAGATAATGGATGCTCCAACTGCATTGATGCTCTTTGATCCATCGGTAAAGATTTGACAGTGGTTGGAATATTTAGTAGATATAAGTTGATTAAACTCAATTTGGATAATTCTGGGCATGACTTCCTTTTTATTTAATGGAGTGAGACTGTAGTCAATAGATATCTGAGAGAGATTCCAAGGAGGAAAAAGATAAGGGTTGGTTGTGAAGGAAGGAGGAATATGGAAAGAGAGATTAGATTTTAGCTTATGATATTGGAGTTTGATTCCCATTTGGTATCTTACTTGTGGTGGATATGTGCTAGGAGGAGAAAGGAATTTTCCCTGATGATTTATATGAGATCTGAATTTCAAGGAGTTGCCATAGTTCAATAATTGTTGTTGTCTTCTTAAGTACAAAGTTGTGGACTCTGTCTCACAGTTCAAGCTTATAGCTGGGCTTGTGTAGAATGCTCCTATACACAATCTTAAAGCAGTATTATGAATTGTGTCCAGTTTTCTAAGGTAGGAGTGTGGGGCTGAGGAATATACTAAGCTGGCATAATCAATTTTAGATAGGGTAGTTGCACGATAGATATTCAAGAGGGACTTGCGGTCAGATCCCCATCTAGTATGGGAAAGCATTCGAATTATACCCAAGCTTTCCTGACATCTAGTTCTGACATCCATGATGTGAGACTTCCAATTAAGTAGGGGATCGAAGCTTAAGCCTAGGAATTTTCGATGACATTTTTGAGATAAAGCAGAGGAATTTAGAATGAGATTACAGGTTCTTGGGCATGAGTGATTGCGACAAAAATGAATTGCTGCTGATTTGGTAGCTGAGAAGGATAGGCCGATTGATAGTGACCAGATGTATAGATTTGAGAGGCATACGTTTAGTTGCCTTTCGCTTACTTGTGGGTTTTGCGATGTATGGTATATTAGGATGTCATCAGCAAACAGTCTAAACTTGACTTGTGGAGGGATATGATTTTCTATGCTGTTGATAGCAATTAAGAAAAGGGTAGGACTGATTGAAGAGCCCTGGGGAACCCCATTATTCTGAGGGAAGAAACGAGATAAATGATGATTTACTCTCACGGAGTATTCGCGGTTAGTTAAGAAGTTTTTGATAAAATTAAACATTTCTCCATTTAAATTCCATTCCTTTAGTGAGAATAGAATTTTATCGAATTTTATGGTGTCAAACGCACTGGTAAGGTCTAGGAAAGCTGCGATAGTGTGAGAATGATTGTGGAAGGAGTTTTGGATATCCATCTCAAGTCCAACCAAGTGATCTAGCGTCGATCTGTCTCTCCTAAATCCCATCTGGGCTTGTGAGAGCAATCCACGCTTTTCTAGAATCCAAGTTAATCTAAAATTCACCATTCTTTCCATTATTTTGCTCAGATGGCTTGTAAGGGCGATAGGACGATAGCTATTAGGATCACTTCTAGGTTTACCTTGTTTATGAATGGGTACCAAAATTGATTTTCGCCATGTTGAGGGAATTGTTCCCTTCATCCAAATTAGATTAAAAAGCTGGAGTAAAGTTTCGAGACCTTTTGTCGGTAGGTGTATGATCATTGGTATGATGATGCCATCTATGCCTGGATCACTATCTCTACACTTTTCCAATGCATGGACGAGCTCAGTCATATTAAAAGGCAAATTATATGAGAACATTTGATCTGTAGGCATAGGAGAATTAAATAGTTCAGGTAGTTGATGAATGTTTAGAGATTCCTGGTAATGTTCAGCGAAGCTATTTGCAAGGAGTGCTGGGTTATTTATCCAGAGATTGTTCTTCAATATGCCTGGAATGTTATTCGAGTGTATTCCCTTTAACCTTCGTATTTTTTTCCAAACTTCTTGATTTGAAGTATTAAAGTTGATAGAGGATGTGTAGGATTGCCAGGAAGATTTCTTTGCTTCACTAATTATTCTTTTGGCATGAGCTCTGGATTTTTTAAAGTCTACCCAATTTTCGAGGGAGGGGTGATGTTTAAACCTGTTGAGTGCTCGTTTCCTTTGTTTGATGACCTTGTGGCATTCATCGTTCCACCATGGTACAGGGGGTTTATTTTTTGAGGGTTTAGTTTTTGGAATGTAGTCATCTGCTACTGTCAGAATAGATTGTACGAAATGTGAAGTGGACTCCTCAATATTGTTTGGATTTAGTATTGGCGGTATGTAGTTGGTCGTATAGGAGGTCCAATTAGCTTTGCTAGGATTATATGATGGCGGAGGGATGAAGGGAGTAGGGCTATTTAAGAGTTCTATTAGAATTGGGAGATGATCGCTTCCATAGCAATCATCTAGTATGGTATGTAGAAAGATTGGGGCAATGGTTGAGCTGGTAATGGAGAGGTCTATTGTAGATAGGGAGCCTGTAGAGAATGATATGTGGGTTGGGGATCCATCATTGAGGATGATGAGATCATTTTCTGTTACGAGATGTGAAATTAACTTACCTCTGGAGTCTGTGTGTACTGAACCCCAAAGTGTATTGTGAGCATTGAGATCACCCAGCAGAATGAATGGTGGTGGAAGCTGGGAGATGATGTTATCCAGTTCAGTTTTATTTTACCTGTATGTTAGGGGAAAGGTATAGATTGCATATTGTAATTTTGGTATTCAAGTAGGTTGATATGGCACAAGCTTCTAAAGTAGTGTTTAGATTTACTACGGAGAAGGGGATGTCTTCCCTGATTAACAACACTGCGCCACCAAATGCTCTCTCTGGAGAACTGAGATCTGTCCTTCCTTATAACTTGATAACCTTTGAGGGTAAAGTTCTTTGAAGGTTTCAGATTGGTTTCCTGAATGGCTAGAAAACTGGGAGAATATTTTCCAACGATTAATTTAATATCCTCAAAGCGGTGAGCCAGACCATTGCAATTCCACTGGATTATTTTGGAGTTCATTATTTCCTTGAATCTTTAGATTTAGTGGATCCATTGGTTCCTACGCTCATCCTATCGTTGGATATTATTGAGTTTTCTGAGGAAGAAGGATGTAGGGTCAAATGATCTTGGGAACGTGATCTACTAGCCGTAGTTTTTATATCCTTAGGTTTTCTTGATGAAGAGTTTTTGGATTTGGCATGGTTGCCAGTATGAGAGTTAGGAGCAGGGTTGGAAACCTTACTTTGAGTATTTGAGGGAGGTTTTGAAGTGGTTGTGTGAGAGCCCCTAGACAAGTTAGAGGCTGAGTGAGGTGTGGATTTTAGGGGTGGAGGAATCTTGGAGGATGGAGAGGGTGAGGGAATGGTGCGGGAGGAAGAGGAGGGACGTAGAGGTTCTGGAGTAGAAGGTAGAGGAGGGGAATTAGAGTTGTCAGGGAGTTTTTGGGACATTGTCGTAAGGGGTTTTTCATTGGGGTGAGATGAGGAAGTAAGAGCAGAAGACGAATTTGTGTCAGTCTGATTTAGTATTTTTGCATAGGTTACTCTATCATTTGGGGTTGTAGCTTCAATTATTTTTCTTGCCTCTGAATAGGGTATTCTTTCTAGTGTTTTTAACTTTTGTATAGCGAATTCTTTCTTATATACTGGGCAACCCTTATACCTTGGGGAATGAGAGCCACTGCAGTTCACGCATACAGGAGGGGGGGAGCATGGGTCTTCTCCATGTGAGGGTTTACCGCATGAAGGGCATTTAGCATCATTTGGGCAAGTATGAGAAATATGACCAAATTTCTGGCATTTGAAGCAGGTTAATGGATTCGGGATATATGGTCGTACCTTAAGTCGATTAAAACCTACTGAAATTTCAGCTGGTAGCTGTTGTGCTCTAAAAGTCAAAATGTAAGTGGAGGATGGAGTAATTTGTCCATTTAATTTCTTGTTCATCCTTTTGACTTCGGTTACATTAATTGCTTTGAGATTTTCAAGTATCTCTGATTCATCAGAGTTGTTCAGATCCCAACAGTTTATGAGACCTTTGATGAAGTTTAGCCTTTCATGAGGAGAGACACTAACTCTAATTCCACAAATCTTATTCAAATTGGTTACATAATCTGCTTGGTTTTTGTTCAGAACCTCGACAAGGAGAGAGCCATCTCTTAGTTTCTTAACAGAGTTAGGCTTTGATTGGAAAAAGTTGAATAATCTAAATGGTGATAAATCTTTAAGGGAATTATTTTCTTCAATTGGTTTTATTAAAAAATACTTATCATACCTTATAGTATGGAAGGGGTTGCCTTCGTTGGAGTCCGAAGACTCTAGCCTGAATCGTTTCGATCCAGTAGAGGGTAGTGGAGGAAAATTATTAGAAGTAATTTTGTTTTGTTTAGGAATGGTAGTATTCCGCCTGAGGGTGCCATTCGCTTCACCATCAGTTCGTTTTGGAGAATGTCTCGTAGCGTCACTCGACCCTCTGCCTAAGTCGAGGAGTGGCAATGCAATATCCGAGGCCATACGGGGATTAGACATTGCATGAAGAGTTTTGCATTTTAGACCTTCTGCCAGGTTGTGTGTGTATATATGTGTGTGAGTGTGTGTATGTGTGTGGATGTGTGTGTATGTGTGTGTGTGTGTGTGAGTGTGTGTGTATGTTAGTTTGTGTGTGTGTGTGTGTGTGTGTGTGTGTGTAGGTGGGTGTGTGTGTGTATGTGGGTGGATGAGTAGGTGGGTGTGTGAGTAGGTGGATGTGTATGTAGGTGGGTGTGTGTGTGGTTGTGTGAGTCTGTGTATGTGAGTGAGAGTATGACTGGGGTCCCCGGGATCGTCGTACCCCGTTACCTCTGATCTACGTCTTCGACGAGCCAGAGGCCCCCTGAGGGGTTAAAATAAATGTGTTTAAACATAAAAATTGTCTCTTTGTAAAACAAAATAAAAAGAGCAGTTTTTGTTTAAAATAATATTTCTATCAGTTAAGCCTTAACCAAGTTTTACTTAAAATAGTCAAATGCCTTATAGCTAGCTTTTTTTATCTGATTTTAATGTTTAGTTTATTAGGGTAATTAATTATAATTATTGTGTTCCTGACTGCAGGAAATCGAGAGCTAGACTTGAGAAAATTTTAAAACTGATAATTTCAACAATATATCGATTTAATCTTCAAAAAATTAAACGAAAAAAAATGGAAATATGGAATGGGGAAAATGTCTTCCTTACTTGATGTGGGCCTAACCGGGCTCATGAGTTTGCAGACCCTTATTTAGATGATAATTATAGTTATAAGACATGTGTCATAGAAAATCTGCTGCGGTCGGTCCATTCTTATATCCACTCAGTGATTTTAAATCTTTCAACAAGTTCGTAGTGGCCGAAATAGTTTTGACATATTTCACTTCAGAAAAGCTAAATGCTTTGGATTTACATTTTGTTATTTTCAGAGCACTGGTTTATCCTCCTAGGACTACTCTATATAATTAAAAAATATATTTACAAAAAATAAAGGAAATTTTAAATATTTTACAGCATTTTTAATGCGTTTTTATTTCGTTTTTTTCAATAGGTTGCGTTGTCTCTTTGTAGATATGTGGGGAAAAATGATTTTCTTTGCAAAAAAAATAAATTTATAAATTCACTTGAAAAGAAAAATCAAATATCTACGCCAAAGTTTTATAATTTTTCGATGTAAAGAAATTTACCTTATGTATTTTTGTTTTCATTATTACTGATATAGGTGCCGACTTAGAATGTTAATTTGAAAGGAATTTATTTGAACCTCTCAAGTTATCGTTCGCGCAAATATCGTTTATGAACACCCCATCCGTTCAGGCATATTTTTTTCATCTAAAAATATATGTATCGTGTGTTAGGGGCTCGAAAAAATCCTACCTATATTTTTCCGAAATATTTATGATTACAGTAATTTCCCTATATATGCAATCTAATTTATTATTAACGTAAGCAACAGATTCTGATGCTGACCACAATCTGTGATAGGACGGATCGTTGGAGAACAAAGGGGAAGACAGTAGTATATTTCCAGTCTCCGCACAATGTTTCATGCAATGGACAAAAGTCGAAAAATTTATCATCGGTTTCCACCTTAATTTTAATGTATTTAGAGAAAAACAATTTGCCTTAGAAAGCCGATAAGTTTCTCATAGTAGGCTAACAAAATATGACAATTATCTTTGCATCATCTGCTGGTTTGCGACTGTCGTATTTGCTTGAGTTAACCTGTTGATTTATTGTAAAAAAAACTCAATTTAATTATGCAAATTATGGATAAAATCATCAAAGGTATATATTTTATTATTATAATATTTTAAGGGAAAAATACATTCGTAAGATTTTTATGAATACAGTTAATTATTGTTATATTATTAAATGAAAAATAAACAACTCTAAACTAATCAAGATTTTTCTAAAATACCTCCAAAAACACCTCGTTGAATTTTGCCTTGTTTAAAGCTTTGTAATAAGTATTTTCTAATTTTGTAATGATATTCTGCCCCAAACTGCCCTTAAAATTTAATTTTTTTGGGGGAAAATGAAATTTTTAAAAAATTGCAAAATAAAATAGTTTTTAAATATTAGCCAAGATTATATAAAAAATGACGAGGAGCTAGAAAAATATGTGAAAAGTATTAACATATATTTGTGTTTAAATTTAAATACAAAATGGAAGGGATGTAATAGAACGTTCGTGTTTCGACATGCTGCTTGACTAAACGGTACAATTAACTTACCACAGAACTTAATGAACAAATTACAATCAAAACAACTTGTGGAAGTTACTAATAATGTTGAAAAAACTAAAGGTAGATTCAAAAAGATATTGGTAGATACAAGTTATTGTTTCGAAAATGAGAACGGAACAAATATCTTTTGCTTCACAAAGATCTGCCGAAGTATCAATTTCTGCTCGACAACCGGATATAAAAAAAATATATTTATCTGGATTTAGACTTATCTGTTAGAAAATACAATATTTTGAAATAAGTTCAAGTTTATTGACAGAATATAAAAAACAGCACCTGCCTACAAATATATATGTGAACGATTAATCAGCTGAAGTTGACATTCAAGAATTATAGAACGGAAGCTTTCGCGGCTTTGGACGATTAAGAAATCATGGTTCTTGGGATTAGATCGTGTCAAATTAGAATTACTCTCCGACGTTTCGCATTCGATTGAACGAGGCATCTTCAGGGATCTTTACTCTACGGGATCTGAACACTGATTCAAGAATTACTTGAAAAAAGACGTATAGCATTTTAAACTTTTCTGAAAGTTACAGTTTAAAGTTTATTGGAAGCAATCGCTGACATCCAACTTTAGTTCCATGTTCGACAAGAATATGCGTAATGGCGGTGCGGAAAACTGATTTATGTTGATACAGGACTGGCAGTTCTTGGTAACATTCTTCGGTCCGGCGATAGTCTACCACAACTGCTCTACACTTGGCTATATATAATACTTCACCCATAACTCGACTCACATAACCGGATGTTTCCTTGACTAAATTACCTACTGCGTCTGGTGACTGCTTGGCCAGGGCTAAACGATTCTGGAGAATCTTCTCTCTTAACTGGCACCTTTTTATTATGGAATCATAAATTATATTTGCCATTTGTCTTTTTACCGCTACCTCTAAGTACAATAATTTACTTAGGACTTGGGCCATTAAATCTGTATTTTGAGTCAATCGTAAGGATTTATGATAGTAGAATCCTACAGAATCCTCAAAAATGACCAGCAAACGATTTTGTTCCGTTTGCCAGGCCTTTTGGGCACAGAGCTCTTCTGGTTTGGTTAGTTTTAAAGCGAAAACTGTATCTTCTGTTTTCACCAAAACATATCGATTAGGAGGACTGCGGCTGAAAATTAATAAAGTTGCATTTCCTTCATACAGGACGTCGACCCCACTAGTACTGCATAAACTGGATAGACGTTGTTGCCAAGCGACTTCTCCTTCGGTATCGTCAAAACAGTGACCATCATTGTAGGAACAAGTAGCTCCCGATCTTAGCTTGACGGTGTTTCTCTCCACGTCGGCTACAGTAACGTAGTCTGGTTCTCTTAAAATTGGTGGATGAAGAAAAGAGTGACAACCTTTTGATCAATTTACGTTCTTCCTCAATTCTATTCTGTAGGCCTGTTAAATGTACGTTTATAAAAGAAACGGCAGAACTGGTTCCTGAGGCGGAACATCCAATGAACTCCAAAATAAATAAGTTGGAATCTTATAAAATTTATTTTAATAACAGGCGTTTGGAAATAAAATTTGAAATGCTTTTTACTATGTTAGAAGGCAGTGTGGGAAATATTTTATCTGGAACTAGAGTTACCTCAAGGTGTTTCGTTTGTGGGGCATCTCCGAAAGAGATAAATTCGAAAGCTGTTATAAACAAGACCTTTCCTACAGAAAATTTTCACTTTGGCAACATGGCCACATGGCAGATCAAAGGTGGCAACAAAAACATCGTTGAAAAAAGAAAAAAAAAATACAGTTGGAATTTGAGTCAAAAATGACATTATCAGTGGACAAACCAAAGCCAGGGTTTGGATCAACGAATAACGGGCTAGAAGGTTCTTTAAAAATCCCAAACTGAGTGCTGACATTACTAATATTGATAAACAATTAATTCTTAATTTTGCTATAATTCTAAAGGTATTGTCCAGTGGCTATACAATAGATTTAGATAAGTTTCGTCATTTATCAAAAGAAACACGAGAATTTTATATAAATCTTTATAATTGGTTTTACATGCCTAGTGATATTTACAAAGTGTTGTTACATGGTGCCATGATAATCGAGTTTTTTGGTTTGCCTATAGGCCAATTGTCAGAGGAAGCGCTTGAGGGTAGGCAGAAGGAGATCAAAAACTTTGATTGAATCAGACTCGGAAAACATCCATAATCAACACTAACATGGATTTAATTAATGTGTTATTACTTACCGAATGACGAAATTAAGGAATATTTAAGAGTTAAAAATCTCTTTGATGAATCTTCAGATACCTGTATCTTTCAAAGTCAAAGTCAAAGTCAAAATCACTTTAATCAAAAAATTACATAGTACAATAACTGGAATACATAATTGAATGATGTGGCGTCAATAATAAAATAGTTGTTTAAAAAAAAAGAAAACAGACTAACTATACAAAATACAAATTAATTAATACATAGGTAAATCAAATGCATATTACAACATTTTTAATAAATACATATACATACATATAGACACATACCTATCCTAAAAATTCATTTATTGAATATGGTTCCACTTCCACAATCAGTTTAAATATACAATTTTTAAATGATCTAAAGTTTGTTTCCAACTTAATGTGGTTTGGTAACCTATTAAAAAATTTTATGCACGCATATGCAGTGCCCCTTTCAGTCGCACTGAGTCTGTGAATTGGGAAATTGAGACCTATATTCCTAGTATTGAATTGATGTTGTGTTTCAAGATCAGAAAATTTATACCTGTTTTTATGAAAGAAGATCAAGCATTCATATATATATAGTCCTGGAACTGTTAGTATATTAAGCGCCTTAAATCTTCCCCTACAAGTCTCCCTACACTTAAGACCCAGAACAATACGTATTGCTCTTTTCTGTACAATAAAAGTACGCTCTGCATCGGAGCTCCCTCCCCAAAATATGACTCCAAATCTAAGCAAAGAATGAACATTTGCAAAATATACAGTTCTTAGGGTATTTGCATCAAGGTATTTAGACATTACTCTTAGGGAGTAGCAGGCACAATTTAGTTTCTTGCAAATATTTGAAACCTGTTCGACCCAATCCAAGTTTTGATCTATAACTATGCCTAAGAATTTTGTACTCTCGGCTAGAGTCACCCTGTCATCACCGAGTTCCGCGTCCTGTGGAAAGTCACCATTCCTCTGTTTGGTTCTGAAACATACAAAGTTTGTTTTTTGGGCATTGAGGTGTAATCTGTTCTTTATAAACCATTTTTGTGCAATTGTAAGACGATCGGTAGCAATATTAAGAAGCTCAGACATAGTTAAACCGATAGTTAAGATGTTTGTGTCATCAGCAAAGTTTACCAAGTAGGAGTCTTGACAAACAATTTCCAAAGCCAAGCCGTTTACATAAAAAATGAATAGTAGGGGGCCCATGACACTACCTTGTGGAATACCTAGCTGGAGATAACCTTCTTCTGAAAAGTGTTGTCCGCCATTTCTCCCAACTACCACCTTCTGCCTTCGATTCATCAAGTATGATCGGATCCAACTCAATGCTGGTCCCCGCACACCATATCGCTCTAGTTTCTCAAGTAAAATCTGGTGGTTCAGGCTATCAAATGCCTTGGATAGATCAAGAAATGCACCCATGGATACAGAACCCTCTTCAAAGCCACTCATGATCTTGTCTACAAAGTCGTAAACAGCCGTCTCCACAGATTTCCCCTTCAGGTAGCCATGTTGTGAATCACTTAGTAGTTTTTCAGTGTAAAAATATCGTAATAGTTTACCACACATAGCCACCTCAAAGATTTTTGAAAATGTGGGTATCAGACTGATAGGTCGATAATTTTCAAGAGCTGTCAAGTCACCCTTTTTATGTAGGGGTTTAACTAAAGCCAACTTAAGGTTGTCCGGAAAAATACCATATTTAAATGAGTTATTAATTATATGGCAGAGGGGGATTGCAAACTCTTCGGCACACTTTTTGACAATGTTAGAGGAAAGCTCATCATAACCTGCAGACATATTGTTTTTAAGTTTAGTGATTATGTTCAGAACCTCATGGATAGTGACTGAGGTCAAAAAGAAAGACTCACTATTTACCGGAATATCACATGAGAAGGGACCTGCAGGGGGCAAATCTCTCACCAGGCTCGGAGCTGCTTGGATGATAAAGTTGTTGAAGTTATTGGCAATGGTCTTTGGGTCACCAGGAATCTGGCATTCCCCAGGGCCCTTGTTGCTACCTGATATTTCTCTCACTATCTGCCAAACACATTTAGATTTATTATCACTGTTATTTATGCGATTTTCAATTTGAGTTTTTCTTGCTTGAGTAATAAGATGATTATAATGACGCTTTTTTTCTCTATATGCCTCGTGAAAACCCTCTTTATCCAGTGATCTTTCAATGCCATTAGAATTGATAAAGAAAATAACGAATAAGGCTAAATTGGTATATACCAAGCTGTCAATTTGACATTTTTATCATTCTTGCTTAAAATTTGGTTAAAATTCTTAAATTTTCATGAAAATATATCGATCCATCGAAAATTAAGGGTGGAGACCAGACTTTAGACACACACACTGCATAATGAATTAGTAGAAATTTTAAATAGCAAACGTTTCGAAAATTTATTACAGTATTGCAATATTTTTTTTCTCTATAGGTTGTCACTATTAATATTAATAATATAAATTATTAATAAATAAAAAACACTATCTCATAAGATTTTTTGTTTAAATTTAAAACAGTAGTAATGTTCGAACAGGTTTGAAGATGTAGGAGACTTTAGAGAAATACTAAAATATCGAATTCATTAAGTTTCACTGATTTATTCTCGCTTCTTCAAGTGCATAAGATTGCAAGTGTTATACAGGCCAAAAAAGTGGAAAACGGTTTATCAACACTTGAAGAAGCGAGAATAAACCCACGAAACGTCGTGAATTAGATGTTTTAGTGTTTAACTAACGCGCCCTTCTCCTAAATCTACGAATCTGTTCTACTTGTTAATTCTATATTATGTTGGCAAATTTTTCCCTAATTTATAATTTTCTGTACTTATTTAGGACTTATAGCAGTGCACACCCTGTATATATAAATATACTTTCAATTATTTCTATTGATATATTGTATTTTTTTAACTTATTGGTTATTTTTATCTTTTGTTTAATTTTAGCAAGATTTTCGATTTTTGTCCCTCATCCCATATTCCAAAAAACACCGTGACGCCGTGATAGATTTTAATATCGTTTAGCATTCGTACGAATTTAGATAATAATGTGAAACAAAGTATTATTTATACCGGGGAGTAATGTTTAATAAATAGTGTAACTAAGTTAATTTGAGTTTTACTGTATCCAGGTTTACAATAATATAATACATCGTCTGTCATACAGGGAAATGATTAAATGGAACCCTTTTCATTTAAGGAAGTTTGGTAGACCAGCATATCTTTTAAAAAACCTTTACAAACTTAATTCGTGCCCAAAATATGAGATTATAATAAAACCTAAATAAGGTGATTGAAAATTAGAAAATTGAAGTAATTCATACCTCACATGATCCCTAAATATTTTAGAGGGTAATTGCTCAAGCTACTATCAATCTATTTTACAAAAAGACCTTTGAAAAGATGTGCCACTCAACCTTCTTACCTTTTTGCTATTTAAAAGGTCGCCACCTAGAATTTTCAATCATGAGATATACAAAAGAAAATATTTAGTCTGGTACCGAATGTATGAAATTTAAAATTTTTAACTAGATCAGCAGTATTAGGGTTACATTGTACTCACCTTTGCCATTTTCCGATCCGTGCATAGTACTCACGCAGTCACGGTAAATTTATTTCTTGGACTCACACCGTTGTTACATTATTCTGAAATAAACGAAATCGGATTAGTAAAAATGGCAATTCTGGTTATTTTTCTATCTGGGTTCATAATACATAGTTAATTGATATTTATAAGTTTACTGACCAATAAGCCGATCCGAAAGGCTGAAACCTATACATACTCGATATCGTAGGTGCATTTACACTGTAGTTTAGTGCTTGCGTTTGTGCTATTCGTATAATTGGGAAATGGAAGATACTGAAATATTATTATTAGACATTACTAGTGCGTTAACCGTGTTTGGCTTAGCAAGTCCCATTTTCTTTGTTTTAGTAATTATAAGTTTACCCCCACCAGGAAGGCATTCTAAATACGGAGCTGCAAAATGACAGCGTATTTGTGAGAGAACCTGTATAATAAAAAATATACATTTTTAAAAACTCAGGTATTTTATATTACACTTAATCCTTAATTGATATGTTTTGAAGAGAGTGTGGGTTAAGAGTAGTTCTTTTCTAATTACAAAATATTTATAAACTATAAAATTTTAATTTATTTAAAATTAGAATGCTCTTTTAGTAGAATCGTACACAGTGGCGCAACTAGACGACTTTTGGGGGGGCTCAACCCCTGACACTTGAGATAATATTGATTATAGGATAAAACCAATTTTAACCATTTTTCGGCTATGATTTAATTATAAACTCCCGATATTGTCTAAGTTTCATCCACTGCTAGATATCGGCCTGCCTCTCGCATATACCTATGATGTGTGTCTTAGCTGTAATTTACACAGGTATATGGGACCTACAGTTTATCGTCGATTCCGAATGACGCTATTTGAGAGGTGATTTTAGCGTATTACTGATGGAGCGCGCAACCTCCAACCCATCAGAAGGCGAGCGCAATATGTATTCTTAACAAAGTGTGCCTCAGCTCGGAATCGAGCCAGGGACCTTGAACGCCGAACAGCAAACACACAGCCATCGGCGCCACGCTCACCTCTTTCGGCTATATACGATTTGATTAATATCTACGACAGTTGTCAAAAATATATATTTTTTTAATAAATTACGACACTCAAAAAGTTACATAGAACGATGAAACTCGTATACGCAAATTTTAGGGAGTACAAAGTTATCACTTCTCTTGTATAACATAATATATGTTTTACTCGACCGTTTAACAGGAAACCTGCCAAAGTGCCTCCTCCTTTTTGGTGTACCGTGTATACCAGCCCAAGTAGCACATATAATCATATATGGGCTAAAATGCTGTGATATTTACTAATATCTCTGGCTAATTAGCTAAAATTGCTAGACAAAATAATAGTTCTATTACAATATAAAGACTGAAATATGGCTAAAGTGGGGAATAATAATTTGGCCATAATGGGGTAAAAATGTCCAATTGGCAATTATACGACCCAATCTTTTGATTTTATGGTTGGATTTATTAGCTACTTTTTGACTTTAAAATCGAGATTTTTTAGCTGAATTTTAGACTTGTTATTTAGCCGAAATTTGAGTAACATTTTTTCCGAAATTTACTTAAATAATTTCTCATTTTTTGCCTTTTCTTCATTTATATGATAAATCATCAATTGTTTTAAATTATGCAGAAATAGTATTAACAGAGGCAATCAGTGTAAGAATTTATGAGCCAATAGAAAATGCAAACATAACAAATCATGGTTTCGTAGAAATACGTACACTATGATTTATTGTGTAAAATATTCATTTGACGGTTGATGGGGGCAAAAAACACTTGGGTAGGAACTTTTACTGTTAAAATAATCTAAGATAGGTATTTAAAACACGTGCCCCTTCTTGAAACTAAACATTTCGTTTTCTACAATTTTCTTTTTTTTTGAGATGTAATAAAAGAAAATTCATCTCATTCATTCAGTCCCTAACGTAAAAAAACATGAATGAAAATATGTTTTTATTGGTAGAAAGAATGTTTGTTTAAAGTGGTCAAGTAATGGCAGCTAGGAAATTAGTTTAATTTTAATTTCAATCATGACGGATCATAAAAAGCTTTGGGTTATGTTTTAAGCAAATATTCCTTGAAATTGACCACCTTTAAGCAAACTTTATCAAATGGGAATAATTTTCAAATTTAGCAACATTTATTAAAATTTTGCCAGTAAAAATGCCTACTTGGTTTGCCCTTAGTACTCGCTAAAAAATGGCTAATTTAAGACCCAGGAGCCAGCGTAACAAAATAAAAACGACGATTACCCCAAGTCGACGTTTTTCTATAATATGTGGTGAAATATCTAATCTTTTTATTAAACATGTTGTATGGTAATTCATTTGTATTTCGTTTTTCTAAATAAATCTTCAGTTTGGTTAAGTATAGTTTTATAGGTTATACACGTAAATTCGAAAATGTGGCATTTTTTGGCAATATTAAAGCAAAAAAAAGCGAAATAAAACCACCCAATTTTGAAACAAAAATATGATAATAAAAGCCATATTTTTTCCTCTCAATTTTGGTTGTCTTAAAATATCATAATCTCGCATTCTTATATACCTATTATTACTATAATTAAACTTAAATACCTGCTAAAATATGTTTGGTTGGCATTTGGGAAAAATGCCTACTTATTGTTTATATTCTGACCTCGATTTCTATTGATTAAAAATGTCATATTCTGGCATTTTAAACAGCTATGCTTACAATAATTTAACTTCAATAGTAGAATATATCTGGTTAAATTGTGGCAACAAAGTTCACAGATATTTCTACTTTTTGGCCGTCCAATATTACAAAGAAAAAGTTGAAGGTTTAATTATCCTATAAATGATATTTTTTGGCCAAGTAATTATGCTATAGGACATCTACATTAAAAACTGCTACTTTTGGAGCCAAAAAATCTAATTTGAAGCGAGCTTTTATGGCTAGAAAAAAAACCAAGAATCATTTGCCAAAATTTGACACATCTCTGGTTTTTGTGTGTTTTTTATGGATAACTGTTAGGCCAAAAAGCTCATCAGCTAATTTGTGCTACTTGGGAGACGAACATGGTTTTGATACAGAAGTTTCGCCGTTTTTTGGAATATCACCTCAATTTTATTTTAAATATGTATAGTCGAGAAAGATTAAATATCTACATCAATGACTTCCGTGATTTTTCGATGTTAGAACATTTATCCCACCTATTTCTGTTTTCAGTTTGACTATTGTCGGTTTTGCGTAATCAAAATATGTTTTTTTTTTACTATTTTAAACCTCTTAAAAAATATCGCTTACATTTTTCGCGATTTCTCAAACTTTTATGATCCATAACTTCAAAATAAGCGCGCCCTTACGTTTTCGTAAGCCCAGATAGTGTCCAATTAAATTGGTCAAAAGTATACAAGATGCTAAATTAGAAAAAAACCTGTTTATTTCTTAACTAAAAAATGGAAGATACAAGAGAAAAATAAACTATGCTACGGAAGAATACCTTTTTTCCATTTTTACAAACAAAATGGAGTCTAAGTGTTTTGGTTGGCCCTGGCCAATCGCCTGGCGGGGGGATAAGCTCCCCCTAGCCCCCCCCTAGTTGCGCTACTGATCGTACAGTATACGTACGATGATACAAATATTTCATTTGAGAAGCACTTGAGGAATAAAATTTGTTTGTAATCTTTTAAGATTTCTTTTCCATATATTTAGGTTCTATCACTTTTACAAATAGCCGCCATTTTTTTTATAGATAATAAAAAAATGTGCTACTTGACCCATTCTTCTACATATTATTTCCCGTCCAACATTTTTAATCACATATATAGTGTATCTAAAGTCAATTGAGACAGCGGAAAATTTGGGGTACGCTCAATTTACTGCATCACTTATATCAAATAAATTTACTTTTATTCAGTTGACAGGTCTCCGTGCAAACAGCGGACCTTCGTGACACAGTCAACGTGGACTCATTATAAAACATGTGGGCGGAGTATTAGAGTTAAGCACTTTGATTGGTTATATCCGTAATTCTATTGGTTAGATTTTTGGAGACGTTGATTTAACAGAAAATGCACAAAAAAGATATATTTTAAAATATTTGCGTCGCCTGCACTTGTTCAGAGATTTCGGGTTAGTGTCAATGCCGTAGAATAAAAATTTCTTTTTATTCTATTCAATGTTTTTACTTATCTTGAAAAAGGGAAGTATTGTAATCTTGAAAAAATTGCCCTTCGAGATTTTTTCTGATCTTTACGTTTCAGGGTCCCTATTTAAACATTGTTTCTCAATTGCGTCGGTCTGTCTGTCGAACTATTTGTTCGCGACATAGCTAAAAAACTACTTAACCGATTGACTTCAAATTTTGGACAATAATTAAGCATCATATCGTGATTACCTGATCACATTTTGGTAAAAATCAAATATCGCAACACAAAATGGCGGATTAATGAAATATTTAAAAATTCAGCATGAAAAAAGTACTTAATTTAATTTTAAAATTGTGTGCCATAACTAATTGTGGTATAGAGAAGAACTAGTAAAATGTTGGTACTAATTCAAAATGGCGGAACAAAATGGTAGCCAAATAAAATATTTGTAATCGTGAAAAAAATCAATTTCTCAGGTTTTAAATATTTTCAGGTTTTAGCTCCTCTAGATGCCAAAAAATAGGTTTTATCAATTTCTTCAGTCCATCAGTCTGTTTGTCTGTCTGTTTGACAGTTCGCGACATTGCTTAGAAACTACTCATTAGATTGACTTGAGATTTTAGTCAAAAATTAAGGGTCATATGAGGATGACCTGGTAATATTTTGGTAAAAATCCAATATGGCAAAACAAAATGGCGGCCTGTTGATATGTTAAAAAATTATTACTAAAAAACCGCTTATCCAACTTATCTCAAATTTTGTATAAAAAGTACTATGTAGAAATAAACCGGTACATTTCTTGTACGAATACAAGATGGCGGAACAAAATGGCGGATGAGATATTTAAAAATCCAGGCTGAAAAAACTACTTTATGGACTGATTTCAAATTGTTTGCCATAACTAATTGTGGTATAGCGATAAACCACTAAAACTGTGGTTCTAATTCAAGATAGCGGAACAAAATAGCGGCAAACTAAAATATTTGTAAGCCTAAAAAATCAGTGTCTGAGGTTTTACTTAGTTTAAGGTTTTAGCTTACCTAGACGCCAAAAAATATGTTTTATCAATTCCGTCGATCCGTCTATCTGTCTGTCAGTTTGCGCCATAGCTTAAAAACTACTCATCAAAGTGATTTGAAATGTGAAATATGCAATATGCAAATTCAAAAACCTCTCTGAACGATTCAATTTTTTACGAAGTATTTGACTTTGAGCCACTATTTACCTCAACCCCTCAGAATCAAATAAGTTTTAAAATTGAAACATATATACCCGATAGTCTCCAAAATGATATATTACCAGCTCGATCTTTAACGAAACTCGATTTTTTATCCCCTTCCTTTTCCCCTCTGTGTAATTGTAGAGTAAATATTTTATCAAGTAGGTTACAATTGGAATAATCTCTATACCCATAAACCCATAAAAATACGTTTTATGCGATTTATTTACGGAGAATACATTTTTTCCATTTAGCCTAGCTATTTCGCCCCCATCCCCTGACCAGATCAAATAAAAAAACTAATTGAAAAAAATTGTTAAATGCGAATAAATAATAAAAAGAAAGTACTAATAATTAATTTGTTTTACAAAAATAAGTCTTTTTCTTTCATTCACGCCGCCCATGCTTCACAACGAAATCGCCGACTGTTGATGGATATTTAGCTTTTATGTTGTCTCAATTGATTTTAAATACACTTTACTAGACAGAAGAGTTTTTGTCTTCTTTGAAATATGCCATTTTTTTCTTTACTGATTTAAAAAATAAAGAAGGGGGCATATTAAATAAGGACATTGTATAAAAATTACAACAGCAATTTAGGATTGCTTCAAGAAAATAATAAACACCCTTGTAAAATCAAATTAAACGCTTCTAAAAATATTTTTTGTAATAGCTCTAGCCCAGTCAAATTAGAGATTTTGTTTCTATTAATTTCCGTTATTTCCTAAAATTATTTTATTCACTTTGGGCATCCTAAATAAAAGTAATATATAATTTTTCCAGTTTTTGGCTTATAATATCTAAGTTGTACATAGTAGAGTAAATTTTACTCTTACCAAAATTAAAGAGCATTAAACTCTGCGTCGAAATATTTCCTTAAATATTAAATATGGTTCAGCGGTTTACTTTCAAACGCCTGTGACCCGAAAACGGCTTTTCCAAATGAAAAATGCAACATAAGGAAGTTCTAGAGCATCAATTCTGCGTTCAGGGAGGGCCTAATTTTAAAATGTTGCTAATTGCTATCAATCTTAAGGCGTTGCGCTTAATTTTCGCTAAGTGTATTTTCTGCAGTATCTTCATAAAAATTAAACCACCAACGAACTCACAGAAATTCGATTTTCCAGACGAATTTTGGGAAATCGACTTTCTATGAGCCAGAAAACAAAATGTAATAGGAAATTCATTTTATCATTACTTTACCTACAAACTCAATATAGTGTCTAATTATATAAAAAAGTTCAAATATTTATGAAAAGTGCTTTATTTTCAGATAGAAGAAAGTGCCTATTGTTCGTCAAATTAATAGTAAAGAGTTCAGAAACAAGAAGGTCATTTCACCAAAAATGGTTTATTTCATATAGGAAAAAGATCCTTAAAGTATTGTGTCAGTGCTTAAGATTAAGTAAAACTTATAAAAACCTAGTTTTAAGCTATGCACTCGGCAACCGCGTTGATAGTTTTTAAGTTACTGACATAAATTTACTTTTCCCTATTTGATCTTTCTCATCCCTACTTTCAACATACTGTATCTTCCAAGAGAGATTTGTTTAATAAAAAAATGAATACCATATAGGCAAAGACCAACTTTCTGGCTTTGTTTTCCTATACAATATGGATAATTTGAAACCCAACCACTTTGCTCCTCTTTTTACGTATTCCGGTCTCAAAAATTTCTTTGAGGCGAGTACTCATTTTCTAGGAAGTTGTCGTGCAAATAGTGGGAGGGCATTGGCGAGTCCGTTGGGCGCGCCTTCTTCACTTAACACTGAAATAATCACCACTGTACAAGACAGGACTTTGATCTTTCTTAGGTTATAAAGAAATCCTCAAATAAGATTAATCGAATAACATTGAACACCGCAATTGAATGATCTAATGAGAAAAACTTATTTAAGATAATTAAAGCTACTTGTAAGAGGTACTGACAGTTTATTTATAGAAGGACACGACGAGGCAACTTTTTCATCGAATCCAGAAAGGAGGAGTTCTATAAGTTTAGTGGCACTAATGATTTAAAGTAAAATTTTTAAGGCTACTAGGGGATGTTAAAATGCTTTGTAGAAAAATATCTTTAAAAATTTATTTATAATTCGATCTTTTTAATAATTGGATGTAATCCTACAATAATATGCTATATTATCCCAGTTTATTTTTAATTTCCATTGATCATTAAATAATTTTAAAGAACGAGTCCCAAAGATTTTAAAGTTATATTCACTTTTTTTATTGAGTAGTCATAAATAAGAATATTTGAGATTTTGGCACCCAGATTTGGCTCCTGATTCAGATTTGGTCCTGGAATCTCTGAACTCCTAGTCTCCCGGGTCAGTCCGACCCTGCATATTATGAAGAAAACAATGCAAATGCTCTTTTAAAAGAACTATGTTAAAAGCTAAAACCGATCTCATTCCTTTTTGTGTCATATAACGACTTAACGTTTCCATTCTAGTTTCATTCATCTCTCTTCACAAAATCTCACGCGAGATCCTCATATCGCGAGCTCGACTGAAAGCCGATGAGTGTATCTTAAAAGCTTCTTCTGTGACATCTTGACCGAGACGGACGCCAGAGACACGGAATGGCTTTCATCTCCGCCGACGTCTTTTTAGCTGAAAGTTCTAAGTGACGTCTTGACGCTAATACGTTGCTGAGTCCCTTGCAAAATTCACAAGCTCCGACTTTTGACACAACTTCGATTTTAGGATGACCAACTTTCGAGTGGGTGCCTTTTAAAACAGCACGTTGTTAAATGTATTGTAAACTTTCAATGGAAAAGTTTGTGCAACATCAAGTAATGACGTTTAAATGTAAAAGTTTGATAATTGAATAGAAAGGTTTCAGGTGGGAAAGTTTATTGTTTTTTGCAAATTTGAACGCAATTAATAAAATAGAATAGTCTATATTACCCAAAAAAATATATTTGTATAGAAATTTCAGCCAAACTGAAAACTCCATAACTTTTTTAGTTATGAACCGATTTGAATAATCTTTTCGTCAGAATCTAGGCAAATTAGTCTTTTTTATATTCATGTACAAACGACATAATGAAAGACCATTTTGCATCATATTGTACCGTGGGAAGCAAAAGTGTGTTTTTGAGGTCCAAGTTTGAATCACCCTGTCGAGTTGTTAGGTAGTGCAGAAATCATGAAATGTCACTTGTGTCACGACATGTTTACTCTAAACATTTTGTTTTTTTTATTTATCTCGATAGCTCTCTTCCTTTGGTAGAGTGCTTTCAAAACACTATAAATTAAACAGTATCTGATTTTCTACGTAAAGTTTTGCTTGCGGTAGTTAAATATGGTAGATGCAGTGACT
The DNA here is from genome assembly GCA_030620095.1 of Kuschelorhynchus macadamiae. NCBI lineage: Eukaryota > Metazoa > Arthropoda > Insecta > Coleoptera > Curculionidae > Kuschelorhynchus > Kuschelorhynchus macadamiae. Next base: position 650,799 of record JAUTXW010000834.1, read on the forward strand.
AACCAAACTTAGTTAACCCGGCTGTAATTCACCACAGATCATGAACAGATGGAAGATACTGGAGACGATTTCTAGATTTTAATTTAGATTTAATAATTTTTTTGTTATTAATTTCAGGTATTATTTTTGTACAGTAATTCACATCTTTTTATCTTTGCTAATAGACGTTTAAGTGGTTTTTAGAAATCCAAATCTTTTATTTACATACATTAACCCCAAACCACCTCTTTGTTAGAATATCTATATTCAAGACGAAGATACCAAGATTGTTGCAGTGTGTTGTTCGAGATATACGTGGGCGCTGAATTGGTGAGAAATTATAATCTACGAAAAAACCTACAGTGTACATTTGATATTATTTATTATAGGTTACTAGTTTCATTAATGTGATAGAGCTGCCCGCTATGTATCAAATAAATAAATAAATTTAAATATGTACTATAAAATAATAAGGCTCGATTACTGTTACAACCCAGACGAATAGCGCTTAATTATAGGTTCTTCTAAAATAAATTTAATAGCAGTTCTGCTCAATAATTGCAACAAAAGATCCTCTTGCCCATACAGTTGAAATGAAGGAAACATACGAATGTATGTTTCTTATTCTAAATGCAGTAGGTAAGTACAAAATTGTAAAAACATTAAACCTTAAAAGAGATTAATAATAATAATAATAAATGATACTAAAGCTACTAACCAAGAAACATTTATACAATTAAAATTTAAAATTAAATTATTACAACATATTAAAATTGAAGGACAGGTATTCATTAAAAGTAAAAAAATACAGTTTTGGATTAATATTTTCTTCATAATTCTTTTAAAACTCAAAAGTGGTCGAATTTTGTGACATCTCCTTAATCGCCAGTAGATAGGTACAACCACCAATCACCCCGATGCCTTGTCTCGTACTCGTGTATTTCTTGGTGAGTCACAAACAGATCTGTGTATTTCTTAACATATAGAAGATTCTCTAGTATGTACAAGGAAGGAACAGTGAGCACCTCGCAAGTCCGAAAAGCCTCCCTATAGTTCTCTCTAAAGTCCAAACCGTTCAGCACCCTAATTGCCTTTCGCTGCAAACCAAAAAGTCGACAAACATTAGCTGCATGCCCTCAGGCAAGTATTGCACAAAGGGGAGAGTGGAAGGTTGAATAATAAGCAGTTCTTATGAGCCAAATTTCGAAGTAAATACAGGCGTTTAGATAGTTTGAGGGCGATAGTGTTGATGTGCACATCCCATTTTTAACGAGGATCAATCTTGACCCCAAGAAATCTTGTGTCTGAATTATTGAAGTTCACCCGTCCTAGATCCCTCATGAAAAACACCATTCTCGATGTCTTTTCCTTGTTCAACATTAACCTGTTGCTATTGAACCAACTTTCAGCTTCCTCTTGTGCCACCATGGAATCCCCCTTTTGTTTAATAAAAAAATGAATACCATATAGGCAAAGACCAACTTTCTGGCTTTGTTTTCCTATGCAATATGGATAATTTGAAACCCAACCACTTTGCTCCTCTTTTTACGTATTCCGGACTCAAAAATTTCTTTGAGGCGAGTACTCATTTTCTAGGAAGTTGTCGTGCAAATAGTGGGAGGGCATTGGCGAGTCCGTTGGGCGCGCCTTCTTCACTTAACACTGAAATAATCACCACTGTACAAGACAGGACTTTGATCTTTCTTAGGTTATAAAGAAATCCTCAAATAAGATTAATCGAATAACATTGAACACCGCAATTGAATGATCTAATGAGAAAAACTTCCCCGAATCCCCCATTGAAGCCTCAACACTAGGAGCACACACAGCCCTAGTCGTGTCATCAACAAAAAAAGTGAATTTTGACTTCTGATCCACAAGTGAAAGATCATTAATATATACCAGAAAAATGGAGCCTTGTGGTACCCCTATAGCTACCCACTTAGCGATGACATCCTTGAAATCCGCACAGCCTGACACCTTTTCTCCAAATATGACTCGATAAGTCTAACACTATTAGGGCAAAAGCCATATGCCTTCAGCATCTGCAGGAGGATTCCATGGTCCACACAGTCAAAGGCCTTACTCAGGTCACTGTATTGTATGTTGTGAAATGCATCTGTAATGTCTGACAATAAATTAAGAACACCCAGGACAGTGCTTTCGCCTTCCCTAAAACCAAATTGTCTACTGCTAAACAAATGATTATTTTCAAATAAAATTTAATTTGCTTCGACATGCATTTTTCAAAGATCTTCGAGATAGTAGGAAGCAGCATAAAGAAGGAGATGCGTTTGAATATCTTAAACAAATTTTTCCTATTCCAAATAATGCTAAGCTTAAGGAAGTAATATTTGTTGGATCACAAATTAAAAAAATACTAAGGGTTGAAAAGTTTGATCAAAAACTAGGTTATATTGAATTACCTGCATCGAGGAGTCTTTAAAATATATAATTATTTCGGAGAGTTTAGAAAACAAAAAAGTAGAAAACTACGAAAAACTTGGTGAACTACTTGAAAACTACTGTAAAATGGACTGTGGTATGTCCCTTAAAATATACTTCTTGCATTCCTATTTCGACTTTTTTTTTCAAAAGATTTGGGTCGGTCAGTGACAAGCAAGGAGACAGGTTCCACCAGGATATACTAAAGATGGAGCAACGCTACCAAGGCAGATGGAATTCGATGTCTTTCTGTTTGCATTTTCCAAGAGATTCCGCTACAATACAATCAAACATAACATATTTATATGGTCAACACAATTCAAGAAAAATTGAACTTTATATTCGAGCTCTGTTCTTTTTAACAAACCGTTAAAGCCACTGTGTATACCCACCAAACATCCCATGTCACATTTTTCGACTCCTTGGCAACTAGTTAATCACACCAATAGAAACGCGTAATGAAGGAATGAGCGAATTAACGATCCATTCCACAAATAAATCCTAAAACACAACCAGTTATTAACAAAACGGTATCCTTGTCCTTCTTACTCTTTTCTATCCACAAGTTGTTTATCCTAGTTGGGATGCAATTTTTAAGATATATATTTAATACCTTTCCAATTATACAAGCGAAATTTAAACTCTTTATTTACATCTTTGCGTATGTCGCGTAAAATCACCTCAGAAGGCATGGCAGATAGCATCCCTGTCTTAACAAGTTGAACAATTAATAGATAAGTTGTAGTCGTTGAACTCATCGCTCAGTGGGTTGGGCCTCTGCATCTTTCGTTAATTAATGTAATTAATTAACTGTCAATAGTTGAGTTTTAAGCATTCAACTCGTCGCACGGCTGGTCTAGCCATTAGTTTTATATATATATATATATATATATATATATATATATATATATATATATATATATATATATATATATATATATATATATATATATATATATATATATATATATATATATATACAGGGTGATGGTGCTGATGATGGTGAACTCGATGAATATTGATCATAAAATTATGGGGAAAAATATTTATGGGTGAAACGGCCAAAGGAAATAACTAGAAATTATTTTGATGTTCGAAAAATGGCCGCTAGGGGTGGTAACAGCAACTCAAAAATGGAAATTCCGATTTTCTCTTGAATTTTCATAATTAAAGTTTGCCGAAGATGTAGGCATTGCATTCTTCGGGCAATTATGCAACTTTTTGCTATTTATCGTTTTTCTTCTATTTTCAATAATAAAGTGATGGGGGAAGGCTAAACTTTTTTCTTTCAAACATTTGTATCTCTGTTTTGGATGAACCGATTACATTGAACTTGGTGTTAGAATAAAGATCTTTTTTGCTCTTCACTTAGAGCTTTTAACTCTGCTCTATTGATTCTATTAGTGGTCACTAGATGGCGTTTTTTTCGTTATTTTTCAAATAATAAGGATTTTCTCAAAAAAATCAAATGGTATGATATGTCTTTTTTGTCATAGTTTAATTTAATGTTATAAAAGGTATCGAATAGTCAAATATAAAATCCAGGTCCGTATTTAAATTGTTGTTGGTGGTCGCTCAAATCCGAAACGTCGGACTGAAAAACTAGCCTTACAAATTTGTAGAAGGGAGAATATGACAATAATATATTTATAACACCCTATACCTATCAACTTTCAATCAACAGTTCGGCCAAATCGTAATTCTTTGATGTAAGATATTCCTTGCTGTTCTATGTACCATTAATTTTGGACCACCCTGTATATTATACAGAAGTTAATATTGTCGACGTATTGTAGTGATAAGTGCGAATGGAAATCCTTGGTTTGATTCCAGTCGGAACCAGTTTAAATAAAATGAATGCCCTTGATAAGAAGTGCCTTTTTGATTTAACGATAATATTACACACTATGGATCCAATATATCAGTGAAAATACATCAAAGACCCACAGCAAGGTGCTCGGCTGAATCTGCAGTTAACCTAATTTTCTAATCTAAAATTTTACACACAATAAACTTTTTATAGTATTGGTTAGTAAAACACTATTTTCAGGGGATTTTGCAGAACTATTCATGTAAAAAGGTCTCTTGCTTAAAAAGTCAAGAATGCTTGCTTTAAATTTAAAAATGGATTCAGTAGATTGTATTTGAAACTTTATTTAAAACCACTTCGATCGTTTTCATATATAATACAGTCAAAAATAATTTAAAATGTGTTTACAAAAACTTATTTCCTAAATATTTTTAGACCAAAGAAAAATTAATATTTCATGTTATTTACTTAAACCATAAACAAATGGTGTCCCAGGTTGTGCCCTGGATGTTGCTTTGGTTTCGGTGATTACGTTAGCTATGTAAACTAAAACCCCATGATAATCTCGCAAGAACTCATTTACTATCAATAATATCGAATGCCTTATTAAAGTCAGAATAATGGGAATGAACCAACAAGTAAGCTTTCAGACGTCTGTTCAAAAACTGTTTATAGTTTTCAAGACTCTTTGTTCTGCTTTACAAATATTGAACTTAATATATATCTCGGCAATAAAATATAAAGACCAAATTTTTTTTAACCAGCTCTACATGTAAAGGAGGATAACGTGTTTAACAGTTATAGCTTTGCCTTTGTACAACATAAAAAGTAAACATTTATATAATTCATCTCAGCTCATTCATCAGCTGGTATCAAATTGAAGAGCTCACTAAGAAGATTCTAAATATATATAAGATATTCTAAATATAAGTAATTATTTCAGGTTCAGTCGTGTAACATATAAAGGGTTGATCTCGGGCGAAAGAAACAAATACCACTGAAGAAATATCTGTTTTCGCTCTGAAGAACGAGAATGGATTTCACTAACGGCCATAGGGCCACAGCATGCGGCCTATTGTGCCGCCTCTGTGTTAGTCTTCTCTAAAATATCGAAATATAGAGCAGGTTTATTTGCTTTCAGATGTGAGCTGTCTCATAAGTAGCGCATGTGGCTTTCATGGCAGAAATTGTATGTTCTATCCCCGTCAGGTTTTTTTTTATCCAAACCTATAATTTTGTATGTAGTTGCGTTTAAATATCGGACTACGTTTAAGTTAGCCTTGGCTAGGCTTTTTGTTAGAATTGATGTCTCTATAAAGATTTATATTTGTGGAACTTTCTTGCTTGGATTGGAGCTTTCATACCGAACCAGCGTATCGGTACCTTTTAGGACAAAAACAAAGAGGCAGATCAAAAACTCTATGTTTTTGTTACAATACATAGATTTAATTTTTTTTTTAATTTATGTCAAGAAATTGGGTAAAATCGAATGTAGAAAAAAAATCACAAATTTAACTTTTTTTAAGAAAACTGCCACTTTTTTCAAGTTGGGCTTCGCCGCCGCGATGTCAGGATAAACATTTTCATAAGACGGACTTTTTAACCCATTGTGTCCAGAAAGTTACAAATATCTCTTGAAATGTTTTTAGGGACGGTAAAAATGAATTTAGATAAAAAAGTAGAATAAAATTCGGGGATCCTGCCCAATTTTTGTAACGATTTAACACATATTTCATTTTCTTAGGAATATAAGGGATTTAGAAGTAACTTAATTTTTATTTTTTACTTTACACGGGGAACCTATATAAAGTTAAGTGTTTCTTATTTTAGTATGTTTTGTAACTTATTTTCCTATATTAAGAAACCAGACCTAAGCAGTGAGGCTTTTTATTATCTTTTTTAATAATTAGTAGATAGATACAGTCAAAACACATGATTGATAGGAAATGTTTTACGTCATGCGAGTTATTTTAACATATTGCTTTTGTTTCGATCACCGTTCCTGACTCATTGACAGTGATCTTCAGTACATAGTAATAGTAAGTAAAGACCAATGCCAGACATATTATCTTAATAAATGGGAGGTAACAGTTTTATTTTTAATGTCTTTTTTGCCTAGTAAACATCACTAAACTAGGTAGCTATATAAATAAAAACCGTAATTATTGGAACTATAACTATAAGCAAGTTTCTAAGGGCTGTTATCTCTACGATAGCTTACCGTAAGAATTTTATATAAGTTCGGCAAGAACGTGTGAAATTTGCAAAACTAGTCGAATCTATCCAGTGAAAACCAATTTAAAAATAGTAAGTTTAGTATCCATGTTTTTTGAAAATCATTTCTCCTTACTGGTATTGCAGAATATAAATATATAATTCTCCAAATTACTTGGTTTTTTTTTAATATATCTTTACAACTACCATTAACGTCCTTAAAATTCGCTAAAACATGGAAATACAAGTTGTGCATGGTTGCCGAACGTTGCATATCCGTTTTAGAATAGTTGAAGTTGAAGTTACTTGAATAATATTTATCAATATCATCAATTTCATTATTTGAGATATGAATTGTTACGAATAGTTTTTCTTTTCAAACCTTAATTTGTAACAGTTGCCTATATTTGTAAATAAAAATTAACCTTTGATAACACGGCTTACGCCTGCGCAGCTGTGACGTTTCCGGTAACATTTTATAGATGCTTCACTTTTCGATCATAGCTGTTCTTATCCCCACTGATAATTATATGGATCTAGGCAACTACACTTACATAAACCAAATATATATCATTAAATAAGCCAACGTCTAAAAAAAAAGATAATAATATTATTTCCAAATATTTTAGATAATTTTTAATAAATTGAGCGCCCTCGTTAGCAGCCCATAAGAATTTTAAAACTCGGCACCTATGCCTATTTGATGTTACAAGTAAATGATTTACAAAAAAAAAAGATATTGTATCTGGTATTGGTAAGCTTAAAAGTCGTTTAAGTGTGTTAGTTACATCAGTTTTAATATAGGTGAATTCTTGAAGATAAATGACAATATATCAAAAACGGAGAATCTGAGTCCCATACTTTTACATATTGTTAAAATTGTCTTTAGACGATCAACATTCTATTTAAAATGAGAATGATGGTAGCTGGTCAATGTAATATATTCACCCTGTATACATGAAATTACCGTAATTTACACCCGTTACACATAATAGACCCTTGAAAATCCTGTGTACGCAAATACAAAAACTTAATCTTATGTAATCCTATTTAAGTTATAAAAATACATTTTCGGTAACTTTATTTTCACTTATTATTTAATGAGCTAACAGGAGTGGAGCAAGAAGCAGGACCTATTATTGGACTGGTCGGTGAGTGGAAAATGTATCTTAAAAGCTTATATTGACTGAGATGAACGACCGTAATGCACGAAAAAGCTTTCATTTTTAATAAATTTAACGCCCTCGTTAACAGCGCATAAGAATTTTAAACTTCGGCACCTATGCTTATTTGATGTTACAAATAAATGATTTAAAAAAAAAACATAATACTTATATCAGGTATTGGTAAGTTCTTCTTAGTTATTCACATAAAAAAACGTTCTAAAAAAAATCGTCAATAAGTCATAACCATAGATATATAACCAAGAAGAGATATATCTATTTATATTTTATAAGAATCACACATCACATTTACTACTCTGCGTATGTTCCTATTCTATTTAGCTTCATAATCCACTATGATTTTCTGTGGAATAGTGTTGTCAGTAAGGATGCCAGATTTCCGGGAAAATCCCGGATTTAGATAAGTTGTCCCGGATCACGAAATTTCATTATACTATCCCGGAAAGCGTGAATCAAATCAGAAAAACCAAATATAAAGTTCACAAAGAAAAAAAATACTCACTCTTGCCTAACATTATTACATCACGACATTGCGCCGCCGCTGGCTTTGTCGGCTGTTCAATGTACACTCGCTTAACTCGAACTCGTTTATATTGAATTTAGTTCTTCTGCTTAAGGAATGAAAAATTGAAAGAATATTTTGAACATAGTGAGTATGTATGAGAAAAACGTACCAAATGGTCAAATTTGGTCGCATTTTTTAAGAATGGGTAAAAATCGAGACTTTATTTAAGAGTAGCAAAGTCCAACGATAAATATAAGTTACTCTGTTAATATGTTTTGATTTATTTACCTTGGTTTATGTCTTTTTAATTATTTACCTTCGTTTAACTTTTTTGCGCTTATGTCAATAAAACAAATTTTGACTATGATTTGTTTTTTTTTTGTTCTTCCTTGCTATCCATCCCGGAATTTAGCCTTCCCAATCTGGCAACCCTTGTTGTCAGGCATATAGATTCTTGTAAAGCATGTTTTCATATTTAGATCTATACTAATAAAACACTTCGGCATTTGTAGTTGCATTTCCGCAAACAGAAATATTTTGTGTTTGTTGTTACGCAAATTATTATCATCAAATTAAATTGAAAATTTTTTGTTAATGGTAATAATTACTACTCATTTATTTTCAACGTGTTGCAAAAATTTAGTACATCAGTGGCAACGTCGCGCGCATGTTTGTTCGCCGATATACATTACGATACCCAATAATAATTCATAAAAACTCTGTAGAGTGGTTTTTAGTATTTTATGTTGTGCATTGTTTTTTTTAGTCGGAATTTGTAATTTTGGCAAATATTTAGTGTGTTTTGTATTTTTTTGGTGAGAAAACTTTTTAAAATGGTTCTCCAGTGTTAAATTTATGGAAAACTAGATACTTTTAAGCTGTAATTACCCATTCACTGGTTGGTTAAGTTAAGGTTAGAACGCCACCCTTTCAGTAGCGTAACATTTAGCATCTTTGAAGTGAAATTAAATGATATTCAATTGATGAGAAATTATTCTTCTTCACAAGTCGTTTGTTGTGCAATTATAATACCTATGTTAGTAGATACAACTGTTAAGCTCTTTGATAAAATGTTCTACGATAAAAAAAAATGTAAAGATTTGTTTATTTTTGCGGCGGCCAGAGAGTTTCAGGTCCATGGTACATTTTTACTAAATCCCAGTATTTCACTAGGTTAAAACATTCGTTTTGCAAATAGTATATTTCAGTACAATGACAAAATCTATACATTTTTTAATGCCCTAATTTCGCGAATCGTTTTAATATCAGATTTACTTGATGTAGGAAATATGAATATATATATATATATATATATATATATATAGAGGACTGTATTGAGTAACTTTAAAACAATAAAATAATGGTAACTAGCAAAATTAAATAATTGATGGAAGGAAACACAATCTCTTACCTATCACAGTAGAACCGACTAGTTTCTGTAGTTGGGTTACTTAATTCACCCTAAAAGACCATCACACTACATTAATCTTGCCACCTTTCCAGTTTTCTCGGGAAACCAATCCGAAAATCTGTGCCGCCCGGCTAAGCCAACGAGTTCCGGTATCACATGTGGTTTGTACAGTTCTGTCCTCAAATGCATCTTGATCTGCGTGAGCCAGGGAGTTTCTTGCGTATTCTTGCCGAATCACAGGGTTGCGATTGTGTATTTGAATACGAAAGGAAATAATTTAGAAAAAATTGAAAATTAATTATTAATTGATTTATTCTGAAATTAATGAAGAAAAAAAAAAGTAAAATAAAACAAAATTACACAAACATTCACCCCACCAAAACGAATGTTTTTAAATTTAGAAATAAATAAATAATTAAACTTAATTTCAAAATAAATATTTGAAAGAAAAAAAAATACAAGCTTAAAAATTAGTTGCCTGGTAACAGACATATCTTGAGAACAGGCCTTTGTAAAGTTCCGCGAACCATCTTCAGGGCTACAACGCGAGCTACATTGTCCTGTCCAGGGTGCAATTTAATTACCCTACCTAACTCCCAGTGGAGAGGAGTGGTTTGTTTATTTTTAATGAGAACAAGAGCGCCTTCCTTAACTGGAGGTGACGGAACTGTCCATTTGGACCTTTCCTGAAGAGAATTAATGTATTCGGTGGACCACCGTTTCCAGAAACCACTCTGGATTCGCTGAATTAATTGCCAACGATTTAACCGGCTTTTTTTAGGTTTAAATGACTAAGATTAGGAATTGGAATAGAACTGTTTAAAGGCTCGAGAACTAAGAAATGACCGGGGTCAAAGGTTGAAGGTCGTTTGGATCTTCGCTCATAGCACATAGTGGCCTTGAATTTAGTACCGCTTCTATTTGCGTTAAAATGGTATAAAACTCTTCGAAAGAAAAGCTTTGATTTCCGAAAACACGGTAAAAATGACTTTTAAAAGATTTGACACCCGCTTCGGCAAGTCCATTAAAGCTTGGAGCACCAGGGGGGGTTAAAATTCCAAATGATAGAAAGGTCTTGGGCAGTCTTTTGCGCCAAATCAAGAAGCATATTATAGGCTCCCTTAAAATTTGTGCCTTGATCACTTGTTATAGTTATGCAATTACCTCGTCTGGCAACGAAGCGCCTGAAAGCAGCCAAAAAAGATTCGGTGCTGAGATCGGAAGTGGCCTCTAAATGTATGCCTTGCCTAACAAATACACAGACGTAACCCTTATAAGTTTTTGCACCTCTATGTTTGGCCATTAAAAGAGAAAAGAGACCAGCAAAATCTACACAGACAGAAGAAAATGCTCTGATTTGGGAAACCCTGAGAGCAGGCAAATCAGACATAAAGGGATTGTATGACTTGGGCTTACATCGGAAACATTTAATGCACTTTAAGAGGCATTTATAGATGGCACTCCGAGGCGAGAGAATTCAAAATTGTTGAAGTAATAAATATTGCATCGTTTTAAGCCCAGGATGCAGATATGTGTTATGAGTAAATTCAATTATTAATTCAGTAAGCCTATGGGACTTGGGCAGTAAAATTGGATGTTTGACATCACATGAAAATTGAGATTTTCTGAGTCTACCACCAACTCTTAGTAAAGCGTCAGCGTCGATAAAAGGAGCAAGTTTTCTAAAAGGTTTAGGCAGCAAGTAATTTTGCTTTATTTTTAAAATAATATCTAAAAACGTCTCTTGTTGGACGTGCTTTACGATAATTTTAAGTGAAGAGTCAATTTCAAGTAGAAGGCAAGGAGCAATAAAGCCAAGGAGATCGAAGATTCGACTAATCTCCGATAACATATTTCTTTTTGTACTAGAACGGTCGATAGGGGTGTAAGTATATGAAAAGGCATCTGAATTCGTATTCCATTTGAAACCAAGTACCTTAATAAATGATGGTTCCTTTTTATCAAACGAACACATCATCATCATCAATATAGAATTGACTGCGAATAGCCTGAGCAGCCTTAGGGAAAGAAGTTTCTTCCTGCGCTGCAAGTTCTTTTAAAGTCCTTAAGGCCAAGTATGGTGAGGAATTAATTCCATAAACCACAGTACGTAAGAAATATTCCTGAAGAGGATCGGTCGGTTTGAAACGCTATAAAATTCTTTGGTAGTTCCAAAATTCAGGATGAACAGAAATTTGTCTGTACATTTGTTTTATATCACAAACAAAGACGTAGGCAAAAAATCGAAATTTTAAAAGAAGCATAGAAATATCCTGTTACAATTTAGGACCTACAAGAAGAGTGTCATTAAGACTAACACCGTTAATGTCACGTAAGCTTGCGTCGAACACAACTCTAATTTTAGAGCCAAATGCCTCCTATTTGAAGACAGCATGGTAAGCAATATAGTAACCCGATAAAGATTTATAATCGTCTTGGGGAACCAAAGACATATGACCTTTATCTAAGTAATCTTGCATAAAGTTTACATATTTTGTATGCAAGTCGGGGTTTTTGAAAAAACGATTTTCAAGCATGCCGAAACGGCGATAAGCTTGAGAGTAAGTGTCAATAAATTTGGGGTTTGATTGACGAAATGGTAATGGTACCGAAAATCGTCCGGAAATATCCCTAAAAGTGAGTGTTTTATAAATCTCCTCACATTGTTTTTCTTCAGGGGAGAAAAACGATTGTTTAGGAAGGTGCTCAATTTCCCAAAATTTACGTAATAAAATATCAAGATTATCCTCCACTGAGATGTGGCAACTCAAAAGAGAGTTCGAAGCTTCGCAAGAAATATTGGTTTTTCCTTGCAACACATAACCAAAGATGGTCTCTAAAGCAACAGGCTGATCAGTACTTCCAACAATACGACCAGATCTTAATACAAGAGGTACGAGCTCAGCACCAGCAAGCCTCAAGTATTTAATGTGTTTAATTTTATCAGGATTAATAGAAATCTTAGGCTAGTTAGAACAAACCTTTGGTATGATAATAGCTTCAAACGAAAGCAAGGGATTTGGTTGACCATGAGGTTTTATTATACACTGTATAGAACCACTTTTTGTGCAAGTAGACATTGCATTTAAACCTTCAACAGGGACAGAAAAACTCTTACGTTTAAGACCAAGTCGACGTACGCAAGACTCCGAAATAAAATTTGCCATGAACCCGGTATCCAGAAGTACAGGAATTTTCTGAAAATTACCTCGAATATCCTTAATATCTACTTCACACGTGGACAAAAGAATAGTTTGTTGAGATGCAGAAAAGTGGTTCGCAATACAATGAGTATTGGTAATTGGTTCGGCAGGATTAATAGTGGGTTCAGAACTAGAAATATGGGGCATAGGAGTTCTTTGAAAAGTATCCCTTTGAGGGGGCTGTCCTTGGACTGAAGGGATTGTAGAAGACGTTTTACCAAAGTGCAAAGTGGTATGATGTGGCGATTTGCACACCCTGCATTTGTGAGAAGACCCGCAATTTTTAAGAGAATGAGGAGATACTAAACAGTTGACGCATAATTTGTGCTGTTTGACAAATGAAAATTTGTCGTACGGCGATTTAGCCAAAAATGCAGAGCACTTATATAATGCGTGAAAAGACGAGCATAAAAAACATTTTTTGTTACTCCTATTATCAACATCGGGGTCAAGCATTAAATTGAGAAACGATTTTTTATTACCTTTTGGGATTTCCGCACTTTTCAAAGAATAATGAATCGACTCCAAGGCTAGACATTACTTTTCCAAAAATGAAATTAATTTCCTAAAAGTCGGCAGGTTTTGATTAAAACCATGTTCGAGCTCAAAGTCAGCTCTACTTTTTGAATCCAGTTTATTTATCAACAGATTAAACAATAAAAAACACCAATGTTCGACTGGGAAATTTAAGGCTATAAAAGCCGCTATGTTCTCACAAAAAATATTTAAAATTTGTCTAAGTTCCTTTAAGGAAGCTTTTTGAAGAGACGGAGCATGATAAAGCTCATTATAATATTGTGTAGCTAGAATACGTTTATTTTGACAACGTTTTATCAGCATATCATAGGCTACAGAATAGTTAACTTCTGTTAGGGGGATGCCCTTAACTAAACTTAAGGGTTCCTTGTGTAATGACGTCAGCAAGTATTGAAATTTTTTAGTGTTCGATAAGTCAAGATTATCATGAATAAGACTGTTATATATGTCAAAGAAACTATGCCAATTTTTGTAATTGCCATCAAAAGTGGGCAAATTAAGCTTGGGAAGGTTTACTGCCATTTTTGTGTGAGCAGCGAAAGTGGAACTAGCTGAAGTATTAGCAGATAGAGATGCTTGACTACTTAAGAGAAAATCATGTTTCAAAGATTTTTTGCCATAATAAGCTTTGTCTGCAGCTTGCCTCATTTCATCATATTTTGCAAAATTACTGTCGTCAATTAAAGATATGACAGTATTATCAGCTGATTGAAATTCATTAAAAGTACTATCAACAGAATCTGCCCTCACTAAAAAATTAGATTTTAAAGAGTCATCCATTCGCAGTCACATTCCAACCGCTTAAGTGCGATGGTTCGTTTTAAATTCGATTTTGTTAATTTATCTGACATTTTTAAAGATGTTCAGTAGAACAATAAAAAAAAATTAAAATCAGAAATGCGTGAAAAATATCAAAATATATTTTATTTATTATTTTAATAAATGAAGTTATTTTAACATATGCCTGCTAATGGTCAATATATAAGACAACAATTATACCTACACAAAATTATATGCTATTTTATTTGTGATTTAATACAAACAAAATAAAAAAAAATCAGAGGTAGTGATGCCGCAAAACAAATATCAATAGTACAAAGTTAAGCGAATGGTACTTGCCACATTAATATTATATGATGGCAAAGTAGAATAAATAAATTGTATTATTTATTAAAATAATTAAAGTTCGCAAAATATGCACATATGAGTATTTCTTTTATTTAAAGGAGAACGAGAATAAGTTATTTCTGAATTTAAATGTACGAAAATATTTATTTGTTAAATGTGGTACTGCCAGATTACAAAAAAACAATAGACTGGCGCCGGGCGCCAGAGTGACGTCGCGACGGCGAATCGATGTGGATCGGAACGAATGCAGCTCGCCGGTCTGACCGAAGACGACAGGTTGGATACCCAAGCGTGCGCAAATAAAATAAAAGATCGGAATTAAGAAAATGGCTACCAACGAATCTTGTTTCAAAGCAATTTAAGTTATTAAATATTCAATTTGATCTCCATCCGGTGAAGAAGGCCCAAAATGATGTAGGAAATATGAAAATTCGTCGTAGAGAGGACTGTATTGGGTAACTTTAAAACAATAAAACAATGGTAACTAGCAAAATTAAATAATTGATGCAAAGAAACACAATCATTTACCTATCACAGTAGAACCGACTAGTTTCTGTAGTTGGGTTACTTAATTCAGCTTAAAAGACCATCACACTACATTAATCTTGCCACCTTTCCAGTTTTCTCGGGAAACCGATCCGAAAATCTGTGCCGGCCGGCTAAGCGAACGAGTTCCGGTATCACATGTGGTTTGGTTTGTACAGTACTGTCCTCAAATGCATCCTGACCTGCGTGAGCCAGGGAGTTTCTTGCGTATTCTCAACGAATCCCAGGGTAGCAATTGTGTATTTGAATACGAAAGGAAATACTTTAGAAAAAATTGAAAATTAATTATTAATTAATTTGTTCTGAAATCAATGAACAAAAAAAAAAGAAGAAAAGTAAAATAAAACAAAGTTACACAAACACTTGATATAAATTGAAGATAATATGTGACGGAGCTTGGGTCAGACACATACTTGAGAAGGTGTCAGATATATTAGTTATAAAATGTATTTAAGTTTGAGTCCGAGATAAAGAGATACTGTAAGAGTCTATTGAATAATTCAAACGTTAAGCTCGTTTTTAAAATACGGTAAATTGGTACGGTGCAGTTGGTAGTATATTTTCAAGAACTGCCGAAAGCTAGGGTAATGGCGTGCTTTATTTCTTTGTTATTGGCAACTAATTATATACTTTATTAATATTTTAAGATACAATTACTATATTATTTCAAATAATTTCAAAGCAAAACTTATTTTTCTACAATTCTAAGGTAAATTATACAAAGCGCTTACAAGAAATACTGTTTTAGAAGAATTTAGCTCGCAGGAACTCAAACGTATTTGAAAAAATTGCAGGTTTTACATACCTATATTAAAGTTTTAGCGTTCCTAGATGCCAAACAATAAGTTTTCTCAATTCTATTTGTCTGTCTGTCAGTTCCCGGCGTACCTAAGAACTACTATCCGATTGACTTCAAATTTTGATATAAAATTAAGGGTTATATGGGGATGACTTGGTATTATTTTGGTAAAAATCCAATATGACGCAACAAAATGGCGGCCTATTGGAATCTTAAAAAATTATTACTATATAACAGTAACCAGGGAATCACCCTGAAATATTTTGGTATGAATCCAAAACAGCATAACAAAATTGCGGCCTAATAAATTATTTTAAAAAAATCAGTCTAAAAAACTACTTATTAGATAAACTTTAAGTTTTGGACATATATTAAGGATCATATAGGGATTAACCGATAACATTGTGGTTCGAATTCAAGACAGAGAAATAAAATGGCGGCCAAATAAAATGTCTGAAAAAATCATCGTAAAAAATCTTCCTATTCAATTGACTTATTATCTTGCAGCAAAATGGAATCTGATACCGAGATTAACTGGTTCGAATTCAAAATGACGGTATAAAATGGCGGTCTTAAAAAATCAGTGTAACAAAATCGGTAAGTTTCCTTACCCACAACTTTCCTCGTTATCGTAGTTCTTTCTTTTATTAGAAAGAGTGAAGTGTGATCCAATTTAGTTCAGCACATTTAGTACATTTAATAACACATATATACTATTTTTTTAAACATTTATGTTTTGTTCCATCGCATTGAAATCCTTTCAATATTTTACTGATTTCTACCTATGCCACACTTGATTTTTGGGTATAATTTAAAACAAATTCAATAAGTATTTTTTACATTGACATACACGGCCATTTTCTTTCATGTGGAATTTGAAATTACTCTAATGAGTAGTTTCTAGGGGCCGATTTTTTGAATATTTTATCAGGTCGCCATTTTTGCTATCTTATCATTATACCAATATGTTATATCAGTTTATTCCGAGGTTTATTCCTACGTTACACATGTTTTTGTGCAAAATTTGAGGAAATTGAATAATAAGTTTTTTTAACGATTCTCTAGGCTATTTTGTTCCGGCATATTCGATTTTACAAAAATATTACCAGGTCATCCCTATATAGCCCTTCATTTTTTATTGAAAATTTGGCTCTATGTGTAGTTTTTAAACTATGCCACGAATTGATAGACAGATAGATCGACGGAATTGATAAAAATATTTTTGGGATCTAGGGAAGCTAAAACCTGGTAATATGTAAAATCTTAGAGGATTGTTTTTTCGCGATTAGGTATATTTTATTTGGCCGCCATTTTCTTTCGCCATCTTGAATTAATACCACAGTTTTACTTGTTCTATACGACACTTAGTTATAGCACCCAATTTAAAATGAGTCAATTAAATAGTGGTTTCAGGCTGAATTTTTAAATATTTTATGAAACCGCCATTTTGGATGGGTACCAAGATTTTACCAGTTGATTTCTACACAATACTTACTTGATTTTTCTGCAAAATTTGGGATAAATTGGATAAGTAGCTTTTTAGTTTAGTTTTTAACATTTCATTAAGGCGCCATTTTGTTTTGACATTTTAGATTTTATCCAGAATGTTACCAGATCATTCCCTTGGACATTCCAATATGACCCTTAATTTTTGACCATAATTCAATCGGGCAAGTAGTTTTTTAGATATGCTGCATACAGACGGATCGACAGATTTTCAAGCGGAATATTTAATATTTTAACAAGCCGCCATTTTGTTCCGGCATCTTGGATTAGTACCAAAATTTTACATACTTGATTTTTGTATATATTATTGGATTTTTATCAAAATGTTACCATGTCATCCCCATATGAACCTTCATTTTTGAACCAAATTTGAAGTCATTCGGTTCTGTAGTTTTTAAGTTATGCCGCGAACAGACAGACAAACCGACGAATATTTCCTTTTTCCGAGGGAAGTAAAAAATCAATTTATTTTAAATCATGCCCAAAATATAAGTGTGGCTCAGGTAGAAACTGGTAAAATATGGTGGTGATGGTGAAACAAAATAGCGGGCAATAAAAATATTTGAAGGCAGTATACTAAATTACTATGTGCGAAACTAAATTGGGTTCTACTATTCCTAATGAACAAGGGAAGTTCCGGGTAAAGGAAATTTACCGATTTTTTTCTATTTTTGTTGCTTCAGAAATTTAAAATCAACTAATATGTAACGAGGCGTTCGCGTGTTAATATTCATATTCACTATATCATGGTTTTATTATAGAATCAGTAGTACTATTAAATAAATATAAGTATAATAAAGCGTTTTAATACAAAACATGTTGAAGTTGAATTTAACTTAAAATTTAAATCTTCCCCAAAAACCGAGCCGCCGCTGGCTCCAAAAACTTTCTGGTCGGAAATCTTCCACAGCGACGTTCGAAGTGGGAATTTTGATGTTCTCTCTCTCATATGTCTTTGTCTAACACATGGGCAATGATTGGTACACAACAAACGGGTATTTATGAATGAAAGGTTGTGTCTCCTCTTGCTTATACGTTTATGGTCAGAACTTTGACCTGAAAACCCATTATACTATGTATTGTTAAATTCGCCTATGCACCATTTATTTCGATTAAAAAGATAAATAATTGAAACGGGAATATTTATATATACTAGAACATTTTTCGGCATAAGCAGATATTTAAATATCGTTAAAGTATCTTAGTTACATGAGTTTTAATATAAGTGAATTCCTGAAGATAAGTGACAATATATAAAAAAACGTAGCATCTGAGACCCATACTTTTACATTCTTAAACTTTCTTTGGACGATGGATATTCTATTTAAAATGAGAACGTTGATAGCTGGTCAATGCAATATATTCACCCTGTATACATGGTATTACCGTAATTTACACCCTTTTGTACACAATATACCCTTAGAAAACTTGTGTACACAAACACAAAAAGCTCAATCTGATATAATGCTATTAAGTTTATAAAAATACATTTTTAGTAACTTTATTTTCATTTATTATTTAATGAGCCAACAGGAGTGAGCAAGAAGCAGGAGCTATTATTGGACTGGTCGGTGAGTGGAAAATGTATCTTAAAAGCTTCTCTGACATATTGACCGAGACGAAGTAACGTAATGCACGGAGAAGCTTTCATCTTTACATTTTGTCGTTTCTTAGTTGAAACGCCATCGTTTAAGGGGACCACGTGGGTATAAGAGATGTATTCATTTTGTCTGTAATAAAAAAATACTTGAATATCTCACTTTGCCGCATTATCAAACTTTGTTCATATATTTTTGTATCAACAATTATACAGTGTGTCGTAATATACACGAATTTGTAAATATAAATAACTGAGTCATTTATTCCAGATTCTTCTCACAACACCTGGCATATCTTCGGTGGTTAAAAAGTAAGCTTGGAGTTAATATGGATTTTATGAAATTTTGACATTGAATTTATCATCATTCTGAGAAGATTTTAGCAATATTTAACAGTTAATTATCGATTTGCGATTCTTCAAACTGAAGGTTCGAAATTTAAAATGATTCCATTATCTATATTAGATAAGTCTATATGCCCGTGCAATAACATATATTTACTGTTTTTACTAGTTATGATATCTCGAGCTCTTCTCAAAGAAATTTTCTTTTCATTTTCACTGATGTGAGATTACTTTTAAAATCAGTTATTTTCATTTCTACCTAAGCAAATATCTTATTTTGTCTATCTGAGATTTAATAATTTTCATAAACTTATGACAACCATTTACATATTGAAGGCAACAAGGATTTGAAAATCAAACTATTTTTTCAAAACAAATATTACATATCAACATGTTTTGTTTCATTTTTTATAATCAAAGATTTAGTAAGCAAAAAAAGCGTTGGTACATATCTTTTCTCGTGTTTTAAGACATTTATTATTAGAATAAAAGAGAACTTGGCGCTAAGCATATAAATTTAATTGATAAAAGTTGATGCTGTGGCGTCTGAGCATCTTTTATGTAATGCTTGCCACGCGCTCAGCACCGTACTTTCATTTATTGTTGCATGTGCGTTTAAACTGACAATTACTGGTAGCAATGTTTATATTTTCAATTAAAAATTACTAAAAAAAATTTAGCTTTGGCTCATTTATATTATCGGACTTGATTTTTTTGTACAGGTACATATAAGAGACTAGCTGATAGATGGCAGCAAACTCTTTTTCATACTGTTTTGGTGTCATCTAAGAATTTCTTCACGTATTCAACGATCTCACTCAGAAAGTGACTGGTAATGCGCCGACCGCAAAACCGATTTTTTTACACGGCTCATCGTATCAAACAATCCTGGATAACATTTTTCGCTCGCATTTAAAGCGAGTGAATATGGAATGGGCCAAAGAAAGATATCCGAGAGAGTCCTAAGAGCTAATCTAGCGTTCAGAAAAAGCGACAAATTTCGAGAAAAGATTACCCTAGGACCAAATCCCATCCTTTCTCTGGAAGAAGAAGATCGTCTCAATAAGTGGGTCTTTACGTACCAGAAAAAAGGTTTTCCAGTTGGAGCGGATGACATTCAGGATTTAGTCAAAAGCTTTTTAGATGGAAATCCTCGAGCCAATCCATTTGTCGAAAATAGGCCTTCAAGGGGTTGGTATAGGTCGTTTTTGAAACGACACAGATTTAAGCGAGAGAACTCCAGAAGCGATAACATCATGGTTCGCTCGAATCCAAGAGTATTAAATCCTAAAGGCTACGCTCATATTTTTGAAGATCCGTCAGGGGTATTCCACTGTGACGAAACTTGTTTCTTCTTATGTCCTAAACGAGTGTTAGCTATGAGTAGAAGCAGAAATGTTTAAAAGGCTAGGAAACCAATTCAGAATTCCATTGAAACTTAATATCGAAAAAAAGTCATCATATGATGATTTTGTGGAAATATTTGGCGGTGCAAAGATATTAGAACTGGAAAACATGGACAGCTGCGAAAGTCTTATGTGAGATTCGAAATTACCTTTTTCAGAAAATTCAAAAACAGACCTACAGGTGATTTACCGACATTCCACTCTATAAATAGCCATGAAATGGCATACGTTATACAAGATATCCCCATTCTAATAGAAGACAACATACTGTGTAATGTTCCATCGATCTCGAATGCTGCGTCGCCTATTCAAGCTGTCAATTCATATAGAGAAATTGTATTAGAAGACTGTAGCGAAGGCTCTACATTACCCGAGAAACGAGACACATCAATTGACAAGTCGTTTTTGTGGCCTGATACACCAAAAGGAAAGGCAAAGAAAGAATTGAAGCGCTGCCATTTGTACTTACTTTTTCCAATCTTCAAAACGCCGAAAAACGTAAAATTGAGGGAAGAATAACATTAAAAGAAGAAAGTGGTTGGAAAAGAAATCGACCAGTATTGCTGATAAGAAGAACAAGCAAGCAAAGAGAAAAATGATTAAGAAGAAAATAGCTGAATCAAAAACTGGAGTCCACGTAACAAATAAGGAAAACAATGATTCTAAAGAGAAAGGGAATGTTTCTTCCGTGTGTAGTATTGAAAATACAATTATAAAGAAATTGAAGTAAATATTCCACTACGATTTAGAATATGATATATATGATCAAAATAAAGAAAAACCAGGCAAGTCTGCGAAATCGGTTAAAAAAAGAGAATAAGATGGTAGATGATGAAATTAATAGTACTATCTTAAAAAGGTGTCTCAGAGTAGTATACCAGAAATTAAAGCTTACAAATAGACGCAAGAAATTTTTTCAAGACAATTTATAGATTCATCTGAAAAAAACGTTCCCGATAACATTTATATCGGTTCCAGTGTATCGAACGTCTCAATTCCAAAGAACTGTTTATTTTGTAAGGATACTATGGACGAAGCTCCAACCAGAAAAATTATTTTCTGATGAAAACTCAAATCCCGAATGTAAGAAAGAAAAACACCCTACTAAAAACAGCAATAAATATATGAAAAATAGAGTATACAAAGAATTATGTTATTGCTGCTTATTGAACAATCCCGAATGTAAGAAAGAAAAACACCCTACTAAAAACAGCAATAAATATATGAAAAATAGAGTATACAAAGAATTATGTTATTGCTGCTTATTGAACATAATTCAATAAAAAATTGGAGTAAGATGTCAGTTTTCTCTCAGAAGTTACCATATTACCTGTATAGAGGAGTCTCAAGAAACAGAAGACGTCAATAGTATTTTTTCTTATGGAAATCCTGGAATTAATCAAAATTTTCAGTTCGGCCAATGACTGTATTATAATATGCCAATAATTATGTTCGTACGGTCAATAACTGTAGATTTTGTGTTTTTCTGTAAAACGTCTCGAATATCAATAATTAGCACTTCGAAGTTGTTACATAACTATTTTTATGTGAAGTTCGATGTTTCAATAATCAAAAATTTGCTTGGAAATAAAATTTCAGTACAGGTCAAAATTTTTACTGGCAAATTCTTAAATGACCAATTACTCTACCCGTTACCCTATTGAAGCTCATTATTTCCTCGATCAAGGGAAAGCCTCTATTAGCAAAAGTCCCCTAAAGTTACTCAGCCTTTATTTTTCAAAGAATGTCGAAGATTTTTAAAAAGTTTCTTTATATTTATATGTTATTGATAATAAAATGTTACCAGATTGCCAGTGTGGACTTCGGCATGCTGTACACTGGTGCTGTTAGATTTTTCGAAAACATTTGATACTCTTGATCACAAATTAATTATGTCTAAGCTTAAATATTATGGTTTCTATAGTGAGTCTCTTTGTTTAATTAAATCCTATTTGTCGAATCGCTATCAAGATATATCGTCTAATCATACTTTTTCTGAAAGGTAGTTTATTTTGTCTTCCCAAGGACCAATTCTCAAGCAACTTCAAAAAAGGAGTAGGTTTGGCCAATTTGGACGAAATTTTTAAGAAATTTTCAGGATGTTACCGGAGTGGTCCCATAGCAAGCATATTAAAGAAATGTTAAAAAAGGCGGAATGACGCATTTTTAACTCTTTTCTCGAAGTTATATTAAAGAATATATGAATTCAATAATGCGCTCCCCCTTCTATCAGGAAAAAAAAGTATATAGCTTAACCGTTGTATATTATACAAGACATGCTATTATACAATGATGTTACATAATATCCAGTGGCTATTTGTTAAACTTGACTTTTACAATAAATCTCGTATCGTATAAATAACACTAAAATTATGCACTAAAAACTGAAAAATAATATTTTATTTCATCTGGGAAATTGTAGTCTTGTGAAGTCTGCATCAAAACACTCAGTACATAAATATATTTTTGTTATTAAGTTAAAAGCACACTTAATATCAGTAATTTTTTGGTTATCAAATTGCAATAGGGTTATTGCTATAAGGTAAAACAAACGTAAAAAAAATAAAAAGAGCAACTGTAAAATGCATCACCCCGATTAAATTAGGATAGGATTAATAATATATAATTATAATTATATGTTATTGTTATTAATAATATATATAACATATAATAATATAATATAATATAATTATTATATATAAGATAATAATCTTATATATAATAAGACCTTATTATAATGTAATAATAATCTTATTGTTTAAAAAAAAATCGTCAGGTGGTTGAATTATAATGTTTACGTTTCAAATATAAGCTGGTAACAAACTGTAAATAAAATTAAACTAAAATCATTATAAAATGCTTTTTTTGATCGAATTGTCGTAAAGGTACAGTTTCAAAGGAAATCAGGCTTAGAGGTATAAAAACGCGGTAACAAAAAATAGCATTTGATAAAATTATCTCCTAGACAAAAAATAAGAAAAAATCATATTCTCAAAACTTCTGGGAGACAGATTCGAGTGATTAAAACGGTACGCCAAGAAAAAAAATCGTCAAAAAGTTGAAATGTAGTTCTTAGCCCAAATTTGAACTTAAATTTAAAATCCTATGTTATTTTACTATAGTAGCATTTCAATATTTTCATTTATTTCATTGTTTACATCACTGACGTCAATCAACAAAATAACTTTAGTTGCTTTTTCATACATAACGAACTACATACAAATGTATTTTATAAGATACTCTTTCTACTGATCACATTTGGTCCCACAACTGGGGCACAAAAGTGGCTTAAAATTTTCTTTTTCACTAACCAGTGCCATCAGAAACCCTAAATTACGTTTATATACTATATAAATAAATACATTTTTGCCAAGTATATTAGAGTTAAAACGTTCCATTTGGCTCATTGCATCTAAAAATTTCTTCTCCGGCTTTAAATAATCCTCTTACTCTAAGTATAGAGAAAAATATAAATATTAAAAAATATTCCTGTTCAGTGTTCTGTCAGAAGTAATGTGCGAGGAACATTACTTCTGAGAGTCTTTTTTTTGTCTATAGTTATCTTCTAGAGAAAATGAGAGACACTCAAACATTGAGAGACATATGTGGGTAGAATAGTAATGATTAATCAAAACTGACAAGAAAAAAATTTGTTGACTATGTTGACTAGTTGTGCTATCGATGTTAAGCTAACATTGATTATCAAGAAAGGCTCTCTTTAACAGCCCGTGGAACTGACTGCTGATAAAAATTCGACTTGCATTGAAATCCAGGCTGTACAAAAAAAAATAACTCTAGGTTTCCAACAACAGGGGCGACATCTGGATTGCGCTTACCGTGGCCGAGAAATGAGGTTCCAAGCTAACTAAGTTATTTTACCTGAGCGGATCAATTGTCGAGCATGTCAGCTTTAAATCGTTATATTTTATGTACAAAAAGTTTCTGGATTTATAAGTCGTGGAATAAAATTAATAATAACTTAAAAAAAGGTATATTTGCCAGCGCATAGAGTTGGTGCTGCGTGTTGGGACAAATAAATGACAGCGTGGCTCGCGCAGCGAAAAATTTTGAGCATTTTAATGGACTGAAAATGTACTTGTCGATAAAACTCATACTTCAAATTTAGACTTGTCGCTCCATATAACGGAATCCCACTGACGTTGTGACCAGCTTTTATGCTCCTTTGCGCACAATAGTCGATTTCGTTTTTATTTTTGCGACAAAAGCGGTTTTTCCTTGGCCTAAAATAAAAACATTTAAATTTGTTTTTTTTGTATTTTGCTATAAACTTACTTTGTAGAAGCGATAACCCATTTTCTTCATATTTCTCAACCAGATGTCTTTTGAAATGCGTTTACCAATTGCATCTACCCATTTTACAGCTAACTCTTGTGATGAAGCTCGACGATCTTGTTTAATTAGTGTACGGAGAGCCCGCTTATCTCTTTCTGTAATTTTCGAAGAACGGCTAGACTTCACTTTTAACCGAACATTTCCGCGTTTTTTGAATTGGGAAATAATATTTCTTATTGTCGCTTGAGAAATGTTTAGATTTTTTGCAATACCATGTCCAGAGAGACCATTTTTGTGGGCACTAATAATGGAATTTCCCATATCATAGAGAGTGCTTTTCCGCGAACCATTTTGACAACTAAACAGCTTTAAAGACTCAAATATTAATGCCATCTTTGTTTTCAATTATTTTTAAACCCCACTCGATTAGATATTTACCTTGATAAATTTTGTATCAGATATCACTAAGTAATCACGCGGTTTTATCTGAGTGCATGCGTTTACGGCCCAATTAATATGCTCCAAGCCTAACAAAAATATATTTTGCTAATCATTATTATTGTTAGTGATATAGATATGCGATATTGTTAATTAGTTGTTGATACCACATACTATCAAATAAACGTAATTGCGTTTGTTAAAGGTATGTTACATGTAGAAAATACTAAGTGACAAAAATAAAATCATTTTAACGATGCCCTTGGTCCAATACATATGCGGCTGGGCTCGTATATGCCATTTGGTTGTTATGTCTGTACAATTGGGTGAAATTTAATGAATCTTTAAGAATTTTGTTGTCTACTTTATTTTCTAAGAAAATAAAATTACTATTTTTGGTCAATGTTTGAAATACCCTAATGAGTGATTTATACCACCAAACCTTCTCTTTTCTTAACTTTTTGTTATTGGACATACCCTTATAGTTTTATTTTTGTTGGCGACGCCAAAATGAATTAAGATACTCTCATTTTTTCGTAATATTATTTAGGAACTTTATATTCTGATAGGGTTAAGGTATTAGTCGGTTATAATTGCTAAGAAATTCCGTCCCATACCCCGTTGAAAACTTACTTAGCTGATATACTTTTCACGGGTTCTCTGGAGATCATTTCAACCAAAACCTTTATTCGTCAGTAACACATACTTTATTCGGTTCAGAATTCATTTTTTTTCGTCCCTACCAAGAGCAAAATTGTAGCAACACTTAACATTTCATTTGTGCTTGTATGGAAAATTTTATTAGACAACTTAATGTATCCTTACCACATCCAGAGGGTTCAAGCTCTTCTCCCACGTGACTTTCAACTCCGTTTAAAGTCACGTTTGCTCTAGAGATCGGTACAAAATCAGCCCGATTTATGTTAAGGATGAATTTAGAAACCTTTTAAAAGAGAGTGTATATGATTTTTCTTTAGCTTTTAGTTTACATATTAACACCATTGGAGATACAATATTGTTCGAAATGTTGTGAATCATTTTATAGCAAAAGTAAGGCAAATTTTATCTTAATGCTCGCCTACTAAACTAAACTCGTAAATTTAAATAAATTCGCTTAATCTAAAAAAAGTCTAGCTAATTAGTGCCAAGTCTAATGAAAAGCAAACTGCACAGCTTTGTCTCACGCGAAGCTAAAAGCTGCACTTCCCGGTGCCTGTTATAATAATTGTTCCAACCAGAAAGCGCGCCGGCAAATTATCTGGATTTTATTCGATTAATTTCTGTACGGATTTCGGACTGCTGTTGCTCCTAATTGCTCGCAATACATCATTTCAGGCTTTAAACTCTCCTGCTTGCACGCTTTGATTTTAGTTTAACAAATATTGCGATTCGCATCGCGAAAGGCAGATCCGTATCTCCAGGAGAATTGGGGTCCTCTTAAAACAGAAGCTGAGTGGAAGTGTTTATGCAAAATATGATCACCACATCTTGTTAGTGGTTATAAATTCTAGACACATTAAATTTTAATAATTTTGGTATTGCCAGAACCCAAGAGTGCGCAGCAATAAGTTATAAAAATAAAAAAAAACAACAAAAAATACCATGAAAAATAAGGGAAATGAAGAAAATTGCAAAAAATATATTTCCTCATACATTTATGTGAAATTATCTAATACTGCAATTAATATTAGTACATTTACATAAAGAAATACTAATTACATTATTTCTTACAATTATTATTAACACAGTTACATGAAGAAATACAATTTACATTTTTTACAGTTTTTTGATATTTTTCGGCAATTGGAGCTACATTTACATGGATTAATTAAATACTCCAGCATAGGTCGTTTTGTATTTTGTTGATCTAACGATTTGTTCCATAAATATGGCAATACTTAGTTACATTATAGCAGCAGTAAAATTCTAGGATGCAAGTTTTTTAAAAACAATAAATAATGTAAGTTTACAAAGAAAATGTAAATCAATCGGGCACTACTGAGTACGCCTGGACAAATAATAATGTTGTAGAAGCTGGCTACAATATTTGATTCTCGGTCCTCGGTAGCATAGTTAGTAGAGCAATGTCCCCGGAAGATGGAGGCTGTGGGTTCAAATCCCATTCGAGGGCAGACTTTTTCCACTTTTCATTGCCTTTATTTTCAAAATTTACAACTTCCTCACCGGTTTTGGTTTGCGTAACCCATAAAAACTCGCCTATTCTACTTGCAATTGCAGCTGATGTCGCTTGGCTTACATATGTGAAGAAACAGAGCAGGACCAATGCCGACTAGGGGGGCTTTGAAGTGTAGTGCATGTAGTAGGTGAGGGGAATCATATGGCTTCGCTTTGCTACTTTGCTCTCAGGATCCTGGATAACTTAGTTGGTAGAGTATCTTCGAGTTAACACGTAGGTTGTGAGTTCGTATTCCATTGTATCAAAATTACAAAACTTACAATATTTAAGTTTAACATGCTATCAAATACTGTCTTTTACCCTTCTTGTGACAAAAGTTTAATTAGTTAGATAATATTTTAATTAAAGTTATTAAAATACCTATTCTTTCAAGGCAAGATTTTAATATTAAGATGCACGGTTCATAATTGGGTTTCTAGTTATCTTTAAATACACTGAAATTAAGTACGACAAGAGGGGGAATGAAAAGGACTACACTGGAATATCGCATTCTTAATATTTTGAATATCAGAATGCAATATCGTATATAACCATGACTTCTACGCAATTTGTTTACCATTTCCTTCATTTCCTCCGTATTCCTTTAAACAATAATATTTTTCATAAAGTTTTTGTTGATATTTATACTATATAAATTATTACTACTATCTATTAGTATTACAAACTATTTACAGCTATGAGAAATTTTATTTTAGAGCTTTTGAGTTGCGATGATACCGCTTTCCTTGATACCTCGGGTTGGTGGTTTTCAAAAAAATTGCAAACTCTCCTTTTCTGACAACAAAAAAGTTAATAAAGTTTAACGAGTCTGAAATTTATATCCACTGATATAATACGATGAGAATATTTGCATACTCAAGTGCCTTTGAAGCCTGCACTATTTGGGAGAGTCTAACAGGGAACTTGCCAAAAACGCGCACATCTCAATAAATAACACTGTAAGAATTATCATAAAAAAAAACAATTTCTTTAATCTGGAAACTAAATTAATAGCAATTATACTTGCTAATAAATTTCAAAAATGCTCTCCAATTGGCTATGAGGTCACATTGTGCTATGGCACTTCTTTACATACGGATGAATTCGTGTTTTACTCATTGGATGCATCCTAGAAAGTGAGAAATTTTGGTTTCGAGTTCTAGAGAACTTCTTAACTTTTTCAATTTTAATAAATGTGTCTAAAATGCCGATTAAAAATGTATAATTATAAATTAGAAATTATAAAAAGTCAGAAAATTTTTATTAGGATATAGAGGATTGTGACCCAATTTAGTTCGGCAAATAGTCATTTAGTAACACATTACTTTTTTAAAGCGTGCTATTTTGTTTCTACCTACGCCACACTTGATTTTCGGACATTAAATTTAAGCAATAAGTGTTTTTTTACAAGTAACATATCGCCATTTTGTTCCATGTTACAGTCGTACTAGTTTATCTCTGTATCATATTTAATTTTTGTGCAAAATTTAAAGTAAATAAATAAGGAGGTTTTTCTACATTGCATTTTTAAACACTTTACTTGGCCGCCATTTTTGAATGAATGAAAACAATGAATTCTTGCACAAAATTTGAAATTAATCTAGTAAGTAGTTTTTATCAGGTTGATTTTTCAAATATTTTATTAGACCGCCATTTTGTTTCCCTTTTATGAAGGAAGTAAAAAGCAATAATTTTTTTTTCTGTGGAGAAATGTAAAATCTCAAAATTCTTTCAAGAGAATATGGCAATAATCTGGAAAACTTGAGGTTAAAAATCGGAAATTATTTTGGAATAATACCTAACCCCCAATATGCTGAACTATGTAAGAGTAGGTTTTCATGACCGACTAAGTTTGCTAAAATAGCTGGTCTATTTGAACTTTTGCGAAAAGTTTCGAAAATATCTTTTTTCATACATAAAGTTTTGTTTATAATTTTTTGTTTTAGGTAAAATTTAATTTTTATTTTTCTGTTTTTCAGTTCTTCAAAAGTCTTTTTTTTCTAAAGGTCACAACATTTTTTTTTGTTTCACGGCAATAAATAAATCATTTTGAAAAATTAAAATCACAAACATCTTCCTGTTGCGTGATATTTTTCCAAAAAGCTTTATACACTCAGACCTATTAGTATATATATATATATATATATATATATATATATATATATATATATATGCAATGTAGTACTCTCCACAAATTCATTTTTGTGGCTTCAAGCGACTTTTTCTTTCAAGGGTCATACTTCGCTACCATAACTGATGATGCTTTTCACTATGCTGTTGTAAATTTTATGTTTGTTGTGTTTTGAAACTGCCTTGTTCCACAAAATACTGTTAAGTTGTCTTCCTTGGTTGTTTCTGTGTTTAATTTCTTCATTCAAACTGCCATCGTTAGTGATGAGCATGCCGAGATATTTGTACCTTTAATCTGCTGTTGATGTGCCAGTATTAGGTTTTGTTACTCCCCACCGATACACATATATTCAGTTTTTGTAAGATTTACCTCCAGCCCCCACTTGTCGTATTCCTCAATTAGTTTGCGGGTCATATATTCTAAATCGTTGTAACCCTGAGCCAAAGCTATTTGCTCATCCACGAAGCAAAGAGTGTATAATATTAAATTACTTATTGGTATTCCCATCTGCTCGCTCTTTCTTTTCCATATATTTAGGGCTTGTTCTAAATAGATCTTGAAACAGAGTTAAAGACAAGTAGCAACTCTGTTTAAGGCCTTTGTCAATGTTGAATCCCGCCGACACTGCCTGCCCTTTATTTTGTTAGTATTGTTCTTATACAGTTTTTGAATGGCTTTAAGTAATGTTATGCTGATGTTTGGTTTCTCGAGGGCTTGCCAAAGTCTCAGCTAGGGTACACTGTCATAAGCTTTCTTGAGATCCACGTAGAGGAGGTGTATTTCTTGGTTCCGTCCCGTCTTTTTCTCATTTATCTGTGTTATTTTGAATAGATGGTCGACAGTGGATCTACCGGCTCTGAAACCAGCCTGTTCCTCCGCTACCATATCGCAGTATTCGTTCCCAATCCTCTTTTTTCACTAGCTTTCCGTAAACTCTCGAGATAGAGCTAAACACCGCATCTCCTCGATAAGTATCACCTATGTCCTTTCTTTCCTTCTTGTGTATCGTTGTTATGTACGACGTTTTTCATTCTTCTGGTACCTTTCCTCCGTTGATGCTTTTTGGGAAAAGGATAGCTAGGTGTCTATATAGTTTGTCTTTCTACTTCTACTTATCAACTTCCCAGAATCTTGTCACAATCAACTGTTTAATGAAATCTAAAAATATCCAAACTCGTCCTGCAATTTTCTATGCAGTAGCTTGTCGCATTCTGAATAGTTTTTGTTATTGTTGCTACATTAGTTTCTGTATTAAGATTTGATTTACC
The DNA here is from genome assembly GCA_030620095.1 of Kuschelorhynchus macadamiae. Classification (NCBI taxonomy): domain Eukaryota; kingdom Metazoa; phylum Arthropoda; class Insecta; order Coleoptera; family Curculionidae; genus Kuschelorhynchus; species Kuschelorhynchus macadamiae. The sequence continues at coordinate 681,720 of JAUTXW010000834.1, forward strand.
CAGAGGCGGCCTGTGGTGAATTATATTGGGAGGTCAATAACAATTTTAAAAATACGCATACTTAAAATAAAAGTAAATATCAATAACAAATTTAAAAATAGGCGTACTTAAAATAAAAATAAATATCTTATTAAATTCTCTTGAAGTTCAGATCTACTTTTCGTTTTTTAGAATTGGAAAAATGCTGAATGACACGTTCATTAAAATTGCACGCACATTCCTTTTATAAACGATTTCTCGATACTTAACATTGCTAAAGCGGATAGTCTATCTTGGCCCAACTCCTCAACAAAATTTATAAGTCCTCGAAAAACTCCTGGATTTTCAGACAAAGCCGTTTCATCATGGCCACGTAGTGCCAGCCGAATGCCCCACAAAATTTTACACACTCTAGAACTTTGTTTAAAATATAACGATTTTAGGATACATTTTCATTAAAATCTTTAAGGGATTTTCTATAAGCTGTGCCTAGCTGAGTGTGAATATCAACACTTCCGACCGTAGCATAGTTCCCCGAACATTTCATGTGATCTGCAGAAAACGCATGCTTATTTATTTTTTCTTTTAAGTGTTTTAAGTCTTTAACACCGGTTTTGCACTATAATGAGTCCGACGAGTTCTTAGAAAATAACAAACATAATAGTAAAATGAGTTAGAGACTTCACAACCACATATCCAGTTAGCTAGATCGTACATACTTTTGTGAAAGTTGCGATGAACTTCTTTATTTTTATCTTTACTAGTTTGTTGTATACTAAGTTCTGGCAAATTGCTACCACTTACCTTGAATTCGGTTATTTTCTCAAAATTAAGTTTGTTCGCACTTTTTAGTTTTTTAATTTTTTGCGCTAACGACATTTTATTTCATCTACATTCACAACTCAAACATAGACCACCTTGAAACTGGTTATTTTTGCAAAATTAAGTTCGTAAGCACTTTTTAGTTGCTTATTTTTTTTGCACTAGTCACTACCAACATTTTATTTCCTGTATATTTCCAACTCACACATGTATCATAAAAATAAGAAATATATATATTACAGTATAGAAATCAATTTTCCTCAATTAAAACGTCCGAAACAATATCAAGTTAGAATATCGACCGCGCGATCTCTGAACAATTGAACTTCCGCATGCCGACTTGTTGCCGCGACCGATCGATCGAATTATGAGAAGAGACCGGCTGATTGCGATTTCATATTCCATTTGCTATCACGTTCGACTGCCGCTCGGTAGCTGTGAAATCTTCGGGTACTTTCGTCAAACTTTAAGGTAATCAGGGCAATTCGGACTGCCAAGCCTAGCTTAGTATAGCGAATTTTATTATGTCTAAGGAACGCAACGAGACTGAAGGTTCGCATTTTATTACAAATATTAGGAGGGACGGTCAAACGAGTGATTTATTTTCTGAAATATTTATAGAAGAGCGGCCATTTACCATTGACTCTCATTTCTTCTAGTATATTTAAATGATATTCCTAATCCAGATGAAAATCTGGCTTATTGGACTTCGTGTTTAAATTTGCAGTAATTTTTATCAACGTATTTTCTTCAACCCCTTGCTTTGTTAAGTTTTGTCAAGCAAATGTAATACGCAATGAATAAATGATGATTTTAAATATTTTACTTACCAAACCTATCATTTTTGCCCGAATTTAGGATCATTGAAAGACAACAATTTCCAAAAATGATTCACATTTAAGCACAATATCAGAATATATATATATATATATATATATATATATATATATATATATAAACATATATGTATTTTCTCTTTTCCATGAACTTTGTAAATAGCTTTGCTTTACTGTCCACAAATCAGTCTTAACCCTGGTTTTAACCCTTTCGATTATATTCCATTCTGCCGATTTATTCTCCAATTTGTTTTCATCATTAAGATCTGTTTTGCTACTACTTCTACTACTCTATTCGTTAAATATGTATAAGAGTAATGTTTGTTATCTGTTCGTAAAGGCCTACTTACGACACTGATTGTAAATTGATTTCATTTTATTTTAATTAGCATCCCCTATTCAAATAATGGTCAAAATACGAAAACAATTGTGTGAAACGTTCTAACAACGATAGTCTGCTAAGGGCCCTCTCAGTGGCAAAATCAATTCGGCTCGTTAATATAAATGAGGTAGTACACTAGAGTTCGCACAGTGGTCTAATAACGAAAAAATACCAACAAGAAGAAAAACAAAGTTTATCGAATTTAACTATTTTCATTTAATATTAAATTAATCAGAAAAGCAAGTCAAGACTCCCAAAAAATCAAATACACGAAATATGCAAAATAAGTAAAAGCCTACAATTATAGAAAAGAAAAAGCATACAAGTAATTTTTTGGTTTTTTTTTAGTTTTTCTAAAATTGTAGGCTTAGTTTTTTCTCCTCTACAAATTAGTGAGGTTAGTTTTCCAAACCGATGTTTCGGATTAGGGCGGCCATCATCTTCTTTTTTAATTTAAATACGATCCTGGATTTTTTATTTGACTATTCAATACCTTTAATAAATTAAATAAATTATGACAAAAAAGCCATATCACACTATTTAATTTTAATTTAATTAAAAAAATTCATTTCCATTTGTATTTTTGAGTTACTGTTGCGCCCCCTAGCGGCCATTTTTCGAACCTGAAACCGATTTATCTTGGCCGATTAACCTACAAATATGTTTTCCCCATAATTGTGTGTTCAACGGTTATCGAGTTTTGGCTGAAGACCATTCTTAATGGAACATCCGGTACATGGCGCCTAGTAGAAGATTTAATTGTAATTAAATTGGGATCAATAAATGCTTTAAAAAGTAGAATCAATAAATTAATAAAAACTACTTACCTCATTTATTTATACAATAGCATCCAGATGAAGCCTACCTAAAATTGATCAAAGTATAGAGCCAAAGTGAATTCTTTTTCATTTAATTGTGTTTTTCATTTTTGTCCAATATACATTGTGAAATGATTTAAAAAAAAACGTTATGTTCTTATATATAAAGGTTTATTAATGTCCTAATTTTTATTGTTTTAGGTAGTATGATAATTTTATACATTTTTGCCTACTATGTTAGGCGAAACATAAAACAGAAGAAAAAGAGGAAGAAAGTGTTTCATTTTACATTAACCTAAACCCAAGAAAATTTTAATAAAATACATATGAATGAATGGTTTAAGAAACTACTAAAAATAATATATATATATATATATATATATATATATATATATATATACAAACTAACAGGCGAATATCAGCAAGAGTGTAAGAGCAACTCAGCATCAGAAATAGCCTCAGCTTTATTCCTACATCATCAGGAAACTGGCCATACAATAAATTTCGATGGGTGTAGGGAGATTGCCAATATAGAACATTATAAGACCAGAATAATCCGAGAAGCCATAGAAATTGAAAAACAAGGTGATTTGAATAAAAGGGACGAATCATTAAAACTACCAACAGTATGGAAGACAATAATCGACAAATCTAAAATCGCAAAAACTCAAACGCAATTAGCGCAACAATTGCAGCACCATCCGGAAAACATAAATAACGACCAACGCCTGCGCAGATATAACCTTCGGCCCCGAGTGGGGGTATAAAAGGAAGCGTCGCAGTCACCAACACTTCAGTCTCTATTCGGACGCGAGAAAGAAAGCTTTGAAAATGCCAAATGTTATTTTGGCGAAACGTCAGCAAAACTGTTCTTTTCAGAACGACAGTAGTAAACGGATGTACACCCGGAATGAAAACACATTATATATATATATATATATATATTTATATATATATATATATATATATATATATATATATATATTTAAATATTTAATATTTTAACCCTAAATTCTAAACATAAAACAACATCATACGCTATGTCAATTCCTAATACTTTTCGAGAAAATGGCGAAACTTTAAAAATTTCAATGAATAATTTCGTTTTTTGGAAAAACATGTGAACATAGTTCCAGTTTAATACTGTAAATAGGGTTTGTTATGTAACTCATTGCATTTAATGTGAAAATTACAATACTTCCGGCTTACCCGGAAACGTAGTGAACAATCACTTTCAAATGATATTTTCTCGTTTTATTTTAATGGGACGACCTATAAATCTACTCAACATCTAAATCTTCATACGATTTTAATTACTTTTGTGTATGTTTGAATGGTGCAATTACCTTTTTAACGCTTAGGCTGATAAATGACAAATATTAGATATCTGATCCAAGGTGGCTGTGAAATAAAGAAACACCACAGCTGCCTTTGTTTTATTCACCTTCTAATTTTTGAAGTATGTACTTTAGTTCAGAATTATTGTTTTGTTTAATGTACGAATAAAAAAAACAAGCTATTAGAATTTCCAAACGAACTGCTCAAAACTATTTTTGCAAATGGTGTATTTAACGTTTTGCGGTCATCAAATATAGGTACTAAGGAAGGACTGGATTTTTGAATTTCACTTGATACTAAATTGAGTTCTTAACATATAAAAAAGAAATAAAATGCCTATGATATGTAAATTGCTGCCAAATATAAATAGTAAATATAAATAAACTTACCTACAAAAAGTTATTTCAAAATGACTGTTTTTTGATGTTTTCACACGTTGTATAACTAATCATTGTCTATTATTTACTATAAGAAATATTGCCAGTCTACTTAAATAGGTATTTATTAAGGACACTACTGAGTAGCTTCAACTGTCATTAAGTACCAAAATACTAATTTAAATAATATTCAAACGTAAAAATTCCTATTACCTCAAGGAAAAACACGAAATGGAACTAAAGCTACATGAGTAATAAAAAACCAAGAAAAAAGGTAATCCATAGACAAAGTCTTCAAAACGTTGTCCATTAACTTCATTGCACATACGAATTCTGTTATGAAACTCTTGTAAAATATTTTTTATCTGCCTTGGAGCTATTTTTTCTATCGCCCTTGTAATTCGATTAATAAAGACCGCACGATTTTCTAATGGTGTTTTGTAGACCTTTAGTTTAATGTAGCCCCAATATGAAAAATCTAACGGGGTGAGGTCAGGTGACTGGCCCAATTGTACCTACCCAATTGTCGCCGAATTTTTCCCTCAGGTAGTCAGTCACTACTCTGAAATTGTGTGCAGGTGCCCCATCTTGCTGAAAATATACTTGATTGTATTTTGGAAGAATTGCAAATAATGTTCATCATCCAGGGGCCCATAAAAAAAATGGGACCTCTTTTTCGAGTTCTTAGTACTCCAAACCAGACGTTGACACCAAATCTTTCTTGGAAGACTACTTTCCCTGCGGATTTTCGGTAGCACAGTACCTAGTCTTATTGCGGTTAAACATTCCCATTGGTAAATCGGGATTCATCTGAAAAAATAATTACTGTCCGGAAATTGGACTGTCTTTGTTGCATATCAAAATACCAGTTGCAAAATTCCAGTCTTGTCTGATAGTCCGCTTCATATAAATGGTGATGGATTTGGTATTTGAATGATTTAAACCCATGCTTACGTAAAATTTTTCGTGCACTTTCGCGGATAATTCCAATTTCAGTGTTTATTTCTCGTATTGATATACTAGGATCATTGCTATCCAAGCCAATGTATTAATTTCAGCCTCTTCACTACCTATGAAATTCTCGCGTGGCAAATTCCCTTCGATTTTAAATACTTTTCCAACCAGGGAAAGTATGACTCTGATAGATATTGGCGATTCGGAAATCGCTGTACGTATAATGCTTTGGCTTCCTCGCAATTTTTTTTAGGTTCTCCATATTATTGTATTGTATTGTTTATTTCCTTATTGTTAAGGTCACCTGGATTCATTAACCGCTTTGCAGCAATGTTTGTTTGTATTTAAATTATTTTTTTAATTAATTGCTAATAAAACGTACTAGGTAGCTTCTTAAATGGATTTGTGTGGGACTAAATAAAATTGCTGTATTATAATAATATTCTTTACTATCTGTTTAGACCATACAATACTGAATTACATTTTGTTATATTTTATCAATAGTTAAATTGTCTCGTCTACTTCTATTTTTTATTTAACTAGTTTTATAACAATTTTTATAATCATATAATATTTTTACATTAGTCATAGCATAATGCCAAGGGCTTGATTTTTTATGAAAATAAATTTCTTAAATTAGACTAGCCTACAACATCGTAGTCATCTATCATTATTGACAAAAAATAATAAAATATTAATCATAAAAATTACTTTTGTTCACAAACGAAATTTGGAAATCCTGATGATTTAGAAATATTTAAAAGACTTCGAAATAAAACCAAAAAAGCTATATCGATTTCGTATAAACAATATATTCAAAAAACCGAGAATAGTATTAAAAGAGATCCAAAGCAATTCTGGAATTTTTTGAAGAGCAAAAGAGAAATTAGAGGGCTACCGAAATCTATGACAATCAATGACTTGATAGTTAATAATACAAATGACATATTAAACTGTTTTGCGGATTACTTCAAAAAATCTTTTTCCTGTCACCGTACCGATCTCTATAACATGGATGAAAGCAGTGAGATATGTAATGTACCGATTATTCATATACTATGTTTTACGGAAGGCGAAATAATAAGGGCAATTAAAAGATTAAAACCTACTTTTACAACAGGTCCGGATTCTGTTCCTGCATTCCTTATCAGAGATTGCAGGTTTATCCTTGCAAAACCTTTGGAAAAATTATTTAACTTGTGCAAACAAAAACAATTCCTACTTTGTGGAAGACGTCCAAAGTATGTCCTGTCTTTAAGAAAGGCGATAAGTCAGATTTGACGAACTACAGGCCAGTATTAATAATATGCAATTTTTGTAAAATATTTGAATTTCTACTTCACGACTACATATTTCCTTTATGCAAAAACTTAATAATACCGCAACAACTTGGGTTCTTTAAGGGTAGGTCTACACTAACAAACCTCACAATCATTACTCAAGACATTGCGGAAGCAATAGACAACCGACTACAAACTGACGTAATTTACTTGGACTTTACAAAAGCCTTTGATCAACTAGATCATTATATTTTGCTTAAAAAGTTACATAAATTTGGCCTCTCTGAGTCACTCATTGAACTATTTCATTTATATTTGTTAAATCGTAGGCAATTTGTGCAGGTTTGCGGCTCTAAATCCGACTACTATACTGCAACTTCAGGAGTTCCTCAGGGTTCTGTCTTGGGACCCCTATTTTTAACTGTTTTATTAATGATATTGGGTATCATCTTAATGTTAACCTTTTGCTTTATGCTGATGATTTAAAGTTGTATGCAAGCATTAAAGATTATGAGGACTATGTGAGGCTTCAACATAATCTGGATATAATAAGCAACTGGTGTCTGGAAAACGGTCTATGGCTCAACGCTGAAAAGTGTAAACTTTTATCCTTTACCACAAAGCAATCCCCTACATATTTTTCAATATTCTCTAAATGAAAGTTTATTGTGCCGCGTAGATTCGTTTAAAGACCTTGGAGTAACTTTTGACACAAAGATTTCTTTTTCTGTTCATATTAACAACATTATATCTGAAGCTTACAAATCATATGGCTTTATTTTGAGATCCACCAGAGACTTTAGAAATACTGATCCAATCAAGTCGCTATATTTTTCCTATGTCCGTTCAAAACTAGAGTACTGTTTCACTGTGTGGTCTCCGGGATATAATGTACACATTGACAACCTGGAAAAAGTTCAGCGTAAATTTTTAAAATACTTGAGTTTCAGAAGTGACGGAACTTACCCCTTCTCTGGCTTTCCTCATAATTTATTATTTAGTAGATTTCATGTCTCATGATTTCATTCTCACTTTGTTTAATTTACTAAATAATAATCTTGATTACCCAAATATACTCTCAAGAATTAAATTCTGTGTTCCTCGAGTAAGCAGTCGCCATCATGCCCTACTTTATCTCCATACTCCGAGAACTAATATTCTTAACTTTCCTCCTCTATATTTAATGTGCAATGTGCAAAATACTAAAAGAGATATTGATTTATTTAATACTTCTAAGAGAATCCTTTCTCACATGCTCAAACCTTGAAAAACTTTGTCAGAATAGTCTTATTTAGGTTGTGAATTTTTTACTAGATAAGTAATCTTTTTTAATTTTAGTATATTCATATATTTTGTTTTTTTTTTAAATCATCTTAATTTTTTATATAGTTTAGTTTTAGTGTCATGTAATCTGCAATTGCCTTGTAGTTGGGTTGTAAATCTGTAAGGCACGCTATGTAAATAAATAAATAAATAAATAAATTACTCGCTACACAAATTTCAACGATACTAATATTATATATATATATATATATATATAAATATATATAAATATATATAAATATATATATATATTTATATATATATACATTTTTGTTGTTACCTGTATATTATTAGTTTATTGGAAACTGAACTATCCTACAGGGCAGACACTGTGTTCCATTTTACGTTTTTGCTATTTTATATAAATTCACTCTACTGCGCGTCCAACGATCCTTTATAAGGCACCTCCAGCAGGTGTCAATTTGTCCTAATGGATGGTGGTAGAGCAGCCCGATTAGGAATATCCGTTTCCATTTCTCTAACGAGCCCTCGTTAAAACCGCCAAGGCGTCGTTTCAACTTGTTTTACTCCCAGATTTAGCTAATTACGTTTCTACAGCGATTTGCAAAGAACAAAACGAATTCCTGGGACGGAAAAATTCTATTTGTCGAATACAGTACAGAAATTTCCACTTCTGTGCGACAAAAATATCGACATATAGAAAGGTATTGAAAACTTTTTTATAAAATATTCGTTAAAATCTGTTTAAAATGTGTATGGAGTTCTTAATCAAATATGTTTCTGCGATCAAAATCCCGAGTTTTATTAAAAGATCAGAAATTAGGTCAAAAATTAATAACGGAAAGAAATAATATGATTATAACTTTTTTGGAATTGTTACATTTATAGGCCACGAATAAAATATAAAAGATTCTACCATTGACCTTATTTTATCTTTGTCATACGACAAATAATATAAAATTCTTTATGATAAGGGTGATTTTAAACTCTATTACATTCCACATGAATTTTTCCAAAGTGGCGGCAACGGTGGTTGATTAAATTAACTCATCGCAACACACAGGGCGTGAATAAATATTTGACTTATCAGTACTATCTAAATTTGACATAAAAAAATTGGTAAATTTCCTTTACCAGGAACTTCCCTCGTTATTTAATTCGGCACATAGTCTTTTGATAACATACTGACTTTTCATTGGGGGCTGTTCACATTGGACTCGTACCAATAAATCTGGACACCCTGTATAGATCATTTATACTGTAGACCTCAAAAACTTTAGAAAAATGAAGGATCAATCAGATCCTATTTTAAGAAAATATGTGTTAGGTAGGCTGCCAAAAAGCTATAGGATGATGTGTAAAAAAACATTTTCAAAAAATATGAATATATTTCTTGGCCGTAAATATATATATATACATATATATATATATATATATATATATATATATATATATATATATATATATATATATATATATATATATATATATATATATATATATATATATATATATATATATATATATATATATATATATATATATATATATATATATATATATATATATATATATTTATTATATTTTAAACGAGAGAGATAAGTTAGTAGGTCGTCTTACGTGGAACACCCCGTACTTGCCTCTTAACTTTATTATTTAAGATGAAATGTGGAAGAGTCGTTATCTGCCATAAAACATTTTAGTAGCTCATAGCAGATCCTACTCAAAAGCCACTTCATCCTTGTCATTTTCCTCTCTATCAAGCCCACTAATGCTGATATATATTTAGCGGTGAAAAGGCGATAAAAGCTTTTACCGGTGCTTTTTTCCTTAATTTGATTAAAAGAGAAAGTAATGATTCATGGACAGAGCTGAGGGTTCGAGCGTATCGATGAAAGTGAAAGGAATTTCCGCATTATATGCGCTAAGTGCGGATTGCTGTAAACGCGTTTCTAGCATAAGGCGCTTCGAAATTTCAAATATACGCTTTAAAAGCCTCCAAAGAATGGGTTTAGAGCCCTATTATATAACAAAATTATATTGAGCGTGTTAAAACAATAGTAAGTTAAAATCATAGACCTAATGACTGGGAGACCCGCAACATTTCCAGATTTACGTATAATTATTTAGTTTATAGTAACACTGAGGCAATTACAAAATTTGGCTAGTTATCTAGCTACTGATTTTCACAGACTGTTTTAACACCGTTCTGTCGAATAACTGTACGAGTCGGATTTTTATATTTATATACCATGCACTTCATAGAAGAAAATTAATAAGGTCTATATTAATAGGGTGATACTATTGAAAGTAACATATTTTGAATGTATAACCAGTTTTAGTTAATAAGATACTCGCCTTCTTTATTTATGAAAATAACAATTTTTTCACTTAAATACAATATTTTGTTTTTCTATTTTCTTCTTTGGGTCCACTTTACTCACATGAATTAGGATAAACATAATTATTCTCTTCTTTCTTGTAAAATATTAATTAAATACTTTGAGAACATTTGAACTAGTAGAAAGTTTCAGCTTTTCGTTTATCATTTATCAAAGCTGCTTTCTATTCTCCAGCAATTAAACCAAATAAGTTTTAAAGGTCATCTCCCAAAATTCATAAAAAAAAATTCCCTCATCTCGATCTTTCTCTGTTTTCCTATATAACACCCTTTCTCCCCCTTTACTCTCTCGAAAACGGCACTCCTCAAGGCTCAGTATTAAGTACTACCCTTTTCCTCTTAGCTATGAATTCGATAGATAAATATATTCCTCCTCAAATCTCCTATAGACTCTTTGCAGACGATCTACTAATTTATCACTCCTCCCATTCCTCCCGCACTAGTGAAAGACAATTACAAATGTCCTTAAATAACCTGCGCACAAGGTCCTCCATTACAGGATATTCTTTTGCACCATTAAAATCTCCTCTTATACATTTTTGTAGGATAAAAAACTGCAGCATGCTGAATAATCTCGAACTTAATACAGATAATATTCCCCTAAAAGACATCTTCAAAATCTTGGGAATGTTTTTTGACTGTTAACTTAACCTGGAAAGCTCACTTTGCCCACCTAAAATCCATCACTCAAAAAGACCTAAATATCCTAAAAACTCTCTCCCTTGTTTTGGGGCTCTGACGACAACATTTTAATGAAAATATATAAAACCATCCTACTTCCCAAACTTAGTTGTGGTGACTTGATATATGATTCTGCTAGACCATCTTATAAAAAAATTCTTGACCCAATCCAAAATAAACACTTAGACTAGCAGGGGGAATCTTCCACACTTCACCCATTAGTAGTATCCAAAGCATCACAAGCTCACTAGCATTATCATTTATTCGACTAAAATCACTTCTAAATTATAGATATTCAATTAAATCCTGTTTTTTTTTAATTCATCATGATAAATTTATTTTTCCTCCAGAGTATTGTATAAATCCAAACAAAACCTATGGCGCTAACATCAGACTTGTCCTTCCAGCCACAGAACTATCCTTTTTTCACCAATTTCCTCCATCGATTGCTCCAAACACAGATATAAATCTAGACTTACCGTATCAAAACAAAAATATAACCCTTCATTCACAAATTCGATCACATTCTAATCATCTCTTATCTACTTCATATTCTTCCTTTCAGCTGATGGTTCTATTTGAAAATCAATTTCTCTCCATAAAACTAAACCACATATTATCTTCCATTCTATCTGCAGAGCTAATAGCCGCCTACAAAGCTTTAGATTATATTATAAACCACCTCTCTTCAAAAAAGTTCCTAATCATCACTGACTCCCTAAGCTCCCTTAAAGCAATCGAAAAATTCTGGTCTAACCACCCACTAATTGTAAAAATTACTGATCTATTATCCACACGCTCTCAAAACAATAAAAAAATATCCTTTCTATGGATACCCAGCCACGTATGAATAAATGGCAACGATCGAGTCGATCAAATGGCTAAGTCTGCTATTAATCATGGTTTTCCTATTTTTACCCTTGTACATATAAGTTAATTTAAATTATACACCTCAGATATAATTGGCAAATTGATACAAACAGAATGGGATATGTACGAAGGTTCAAACAAACTACACGAGCTCAAACCTTCATTTTCCCCCCTTCCACTTTGAAAACTTAAGTAGAAAAGAAAACATTATATGGAAAAGGTTATCCATAGGCCATACAAAACTCACCCACTCTTTCTCTATGTTTAGCTTCTCTAAATTAAGAATTTTGTTTTTGTTTTGTTTACAAATATTTGGAATTTAGTCTTTCTCTTCTATCACTATGGTTTCTTATTTTTAGTATCCAGTTAATTTTGACAATGCGTGGTTTTTCATTTCAGGTTATAATTTTGGCTCTACTCAGAAGCAATTCGACAGCTCTATTCGGGGAGATACTGAATTTTACTGGGTTCTGAATCTCTTTTACTAGTGGCGCCAGCAGTGAACATCACTGTAATTATAACTTTATTTTATGGGGTTAGGCTGACATAAATTCCTTCTGAAGTGAGGAATAATGGTGGAGGGGGAATGTCAAACTTCTTAGAATTTTCTGGAGGTAATTCTCTCGGTTTCTTTTTCTTGGCTGTCCTTGGAGGTGCAAAATGTGTCCGGCGTTATAAAAGTGCCTTAATAGACCGATCTTTTTAAAAGTACTCAAGCCTATATATGGACATCGCCTGGCCCTGAATTTTGGTCTCGTGTTTGTTTGGTTCAACATTTGATGAACCAGTGGTAAGTCGATTTTCAAATTAGTTTATTGCTGTGAACTAGTTCGCAATCGTCTTTTATATAGAATGGTGTCCTGAACTTTTTGGCTGTCCATTCTTCGAGAAGCCTTTCTAAATGCCCGGAAATTCCTTTTGTTGGTGACCGGTGACATCGAAGGAGCCCTCTAGATGACTGACACATTCCGTGTCGATTTTATTTTTGTAAGGTTTGAACATATAGTTTCAAGACATAGTGTCAAATTTATGGCGTAAATTTTTGGGTACATAAACCAAGAGTTTTACAATGGTCTTGGAGTTTCTTCCTGGAAAACTACGAGGTTTTAGTTCTTAAGTTTATATTTATAAAATTTACATAAAGTAGCAAAAAGGACGTAAGTAACCTATTTTTTTGTAAAACAGCCTTGATGAAAGATTTTATATTTATATAATTTTTTTGAAAAAAAAATTCTTTTCGCCCGATGTTGACAGGTTGATTAATGGTAATAATTTACACATTTCACATCTTTGACATATTTTACATCTTTACATAATATTTTCTTGATGTATTTATTTTTATTTCCCATAAATAAATTATCACTTGTAAATTGTAAAATGTAAATTAAATTTCACATTTTAAATTTTTGCTTCTTAAAAAAACACAAAAAATGAGATCATTAAAATTTCTCAGTCACAGTCAATTTGGTGGCGCCACTTTTAATACCTAAAGGTGTACCCTAGAACCTGCAGACAACATACCTCTCCGAAAGAAGACTGGCTGCCGTTAGCTTGTATTGGTAAGTTCACAGGGACGTTACGCCATACATTTTGAGCTGTTTCATTCATAAAATCGTGTATGTTTTGATGCAATGATTAAAGTAAGTAAACATGTACTGCATGACACAGAATAAAATATTTCTCCATCATAAAAGGCTGTAAAGTTATAATGACAGACTTCTTCCTTCTATTTTTGCCTTAAGCTCGTTTATCTTTGTTTACTTTGTTCTGAATGTAAAACAAAGTAGGTACTTTGCTTTACAGTATATATATATATATATATATATATATATATATATATATATATATATATATATATATATATATATATATATATATATATATATATATATATATATATATATATATATATATATATATATATATATATATATATATATATATATATATATATATATATATATATATCAAATATAGATATTTGACATAAAAAGTGCACATTTCTTACAATAAATTATTTTAAAATACCTTCTGGAAGGTAAAAATACCTACTACTGTGAAGCAAAGTACCTACTTTGTTTAACATTCAGAACAAAGTAAATATCTAATATACTGTGTCCTTGGAAGCTACGTACATTGGTTTTGAAACATTTTTGTAGTTGCCTGGAAGTTGTAAACATTGGAGAAAAAAATCATGTTTTTCTTAAACGTCCTGCAGGTCCGGCATACAGGTTTATTTTAGGGTGTAGAGGTTCGATAAGAAGGGATTTTTCAAAACTCAAATTCCAAGGGGCTGAAACCACCCTTTTATATGTTACAATATTTTTAATTTTAAAAACGGCCAGTTTTTCGCAAAAACGCTTGAACACGTGTTTTTTAATTTATTTTTTACATATTTTTGGATTTTTTAAAAATTTATACAGGGTGTTCAAAGGGGTGAAACCACCACTCAAATAATACAATTTTTTTTTATTTTAAGACCGGTTAGTTTTTCGAAAAAACTCTTGAACACATATTTTTTTACATAATTTAGGTTTTTTAAAAAATTCACACAATGTGTCCAAAGGGGTAAAACCATCCATTAAATATTATAATATATTTTATTAAAAAAACCGTTAGTTATTCGGAAAACGTTTGAACATAATATGCTTTATATTTTATTTTTTTACATATTTAAAAAAAAAAATTAAAAACCCAGACAGGGTGTCCAAGGGGCTGAAACCACCCGTTTAATATTGTATTTTTTAGTTAAAAAACGGTTAGTTATTTGGAAAAACACTTGAACACGTGTCTTTTATTTTATTTTCTTACATAATTTAAGATTTTTTATAAATTCATACAGGTTTTTGAAAAAATCGGGTCACTGATTAATTTTTGCGATCTTTCTCAAACCGTTTGTCATAGAAAGCTAGGTTTGTGCAAACAGCTTGATTTTAGAGTGCAGAGGTTCGATAAGAAGGGGATTCTTTGAAACTCAGTTGCCAAGGGGGTGAAACTACCACTTAAATATTTATAGTGGACTCGAAAGTTGTCAAAATAATACCGCTTCTTGGTTTAAAGAACGAGCTGTATTAACTCCAAGAAATAGCACAGCAGATGAAATAAATCTAGCTTTATTAGAAAAAAATTACTGCTCTACAATTAACATTTTCATTAATCAATAGATGTAGTTATGGACCAAGAAAATGCGATTAATTATCCTGTCGAGTTCCTGCACTCTATAAACCCTTCAAGAATCCCTCCTCATGAGTTAACTTTAAAAGTGGGGGCACCAATGTTGCCTATTCGAAATTAAAAAGCACCAAAATTGTGTAATGGAACTCGGCTGCTGCTTAAAACATTTTAATAGAATTAATATATAATAGTTTATTATTTCTGGCCCTGGTCTGGGAGAAACAGTTTTTACACCACGTATCCTTTTAATTCCATCGGACTATCGTTTTCAGTTTAAACGTTTACAGTTTCCTCTGAAGCTTTGTTTCGCCATGACAATTAACAAAGCTCAAGGACAATCCTTAAGTAGAGCTGGAGTAGACTTGCGCTACGATTGTTTTTCCCATGGTCAACTCTATATCGCTTGCTCTAGAGTAAGTTCGCGTAGTAGCTTGGCTATTTTAAAGCCAGAGAATGCAACAACAAACTTGGTTTATAAAGAGGTACTCAAATGAAACGATTTAAGTACCTCTTTACATCCCTTTCATTATAGTTATATACGCGAACGAAGTCGTGGGTACCCGAGTGAGAAACTGGTTTAACTTTTCTATATTTTTAATTTTTAGTTAGTAAATATTTATTTATGCTCTGTGGATTGTGCTTTCACTCCTTCATTATGTGAGTCAATTTTCAACGCTCTAGGTTCAACGAAAATGAACTGCGCTAGGTCTTAAAAGAACAATTGATATTTAGATTTTTATTTCATTTTTAGCATAGGGTTGCGTAAACATTTTTCGACACCTTAAGCGGGATATTTTTAATTCTACAATTCTAATATTTTGTATTGTCTGACATTAACGTTGGGTATACAGGTATACGGAACTTTCAAATTTCTACTTTAACCGAAACTAAATATGGATGGCCTTCCTATGATATGGATTTTGAGGATTGAAATTTTACTGCGTATATTCAATATTCTAAGTTCAAACAAAATAAAGAATAAGTAGGATATTTGGGGAGCTAAAGTGTTAACACATTTTATTGTTAAAAGAGGTTGTGGTCCAATTTTTAACTATTTAGATGTGACCGACATTAAAGGGATTTTACACTTCCCTGAGATGGTTATTTCTGTTGTTGATGTTTTAACATATACTATCAGAAATATATGAACAAATTTTCATCTTTTTAGGTCTAGTGAATAAGAATGTTTTGTACTCAGCCCCTTGTAAAAGGCCGTCCTGTCAGTAGTGATTAAAAAAACGCCTTTACTTTGCAAAAAGTGGGATAGAAATGTTTTGAATTGTTGTTAGGGCCCTAGTGAAAAATCCAAGTTTTCATCGCCATCTTCGGATCGAAGGTTTAAAAAAAATGTGTTTTTATTCCAATTAATTTCTCAACGGGCGCCCTTGAAAAAAGAATGTTAAGAGCAATCGTATAGATGTTCAGATTTCCAACGTTTTTTGTATATACACTTTTTTGCTAATGTTTTAACACACTATATACTATCAGAAGTACATGCACAAATGTTCACCTTTTTAGGTCTAGATGATAAGAATGAAGCTGTTGAGCCGCTTGTAAAGGGTCGTCCTGTCATTAGCGACTAAAAAGATGCCTTTATATTGCAAAAAGTCGGTAGAAATGATTTGCCAATATGTGCTTTGGACTAGGGCCCTAGTGAAAAATCCAAGTTTTCATCTTGGATCGAAGGTTTAAAAAAATGTGTTTTATTCGAATTAATTTCTCAACGGACGTCCTTGAAAAAATAATGTTAAGAACAATCGTATAGAAGTTCAGATTTCCAACGTTTTTTGTATATACACTTTTTTGCTGATGTTTTAACACGCTATATACTATCAGAAGTATATGCACAAATGTTCACCTTTTTAGGTCTAGACGATAAGTATGAAGAGGTTGAGCCCCTTGTAAAGGGTCGTCCTGTCAGTAGTGACTAAAAAGATGCCTTTACCTTGCGACAAGTGGGTAGAAATAATTTGTGAATTAGAAATGTTTAACTCAGGAGTGAGCTGACTCAAAGAATCAGCTCAGTTAAGTGAGTCACTGAAGCAGCTCCGCGGTACAAATCTTTTTCGATTCTGACTCGCCTCTCACTTGGAATGACTTGCGACGATAAAGAGCCGGAGAGTCACCGACTGGCGAAAGAGTCGAATTGCATTGCAATATGTGCTGTTTGTTACATTCTCGATGCGGCGCCACTTAGCGGTCTTAACTCTTTAGGTTTTATCTTTTTATTTCAGCTCTTTAGATGTAAAATAAATACAAATATAGATATTAAATATAGTTGGAACTCCCTATTGGTAAATACACATACAAAATAAGGCAATTTACTATTTTCTATAATGTAGACCTCTTTACATCCCTTTCGTTATAGTTTTTATTGCATTGAAAAATGGAATAAACATATTATTTATTTTAACATTATGGAACAGAACATATGATGACTTTTTTTTCGGCAAAATCGTGAAGTCATTTTTAATATTAATTATACAAATGTCTATACGTTTTAATACCTATCTTAAACGATATAAATAAGAGCCTAATTTATTTGATAAATATCCAACAGAAATTCTGCATAGTCAGACTGTATAACACTAAACTTGACCAATTCGTCACGGTGATTCTTCACCGTACTAGCCGAGCACGATATCCTATCCTCTGTTCTATACAACTACGAGCCGCCAGGGTGGCAGAACTATAGTCCGGGAGTCAATTCATGAGTTAGGAGCCTTGTCAAAAGACGTTAGGAGTGTATTTCGCTCCTTCGTTTCGCAGCTCAATTGAGCCGACTCAGTGAGCTGACTCAGTAAAGTGAGCCAGAGTCAGTGAAGCGCATGATTAAAATGAGTTACATGTCCCATCTCTATTGTCAATATGTTGTTTGGACTAAGGCCCTAGTGAAAAATCCGTTTTCATCGCCATTTTGGATTGACAAGTCCTAGAAAAAGGAATGTTAAGAGCAAACTTGCAAACTTATTGAAGGTCAAATTTCCAACATTTTTATATAGACGCTTTTTTTGTAAGTCTAACATTTAACAAGTTAGAGCTCTGAAAATAAATACATTTTATAAAAATTGCAAAATTCTATTTTTGATGGTCTGTTTCGTTAGAATAATGCTTCAGAAGAATTAATTCACAATATTTTTTAATTTTTTTGTATCACAATAAGATTACATTTTTCAAAAAATCGGTACATTTCTTTTACCCGGAACTTTTCTCGTTATGAATTGTTTTCCATTAGTTAGGAATAGTGAAGTGTGACCCCATTTAGTTCAGTACATAGTCACAGTATAAATGTGTTATATATACTCTCTTCTCAAACATTTTTATTGGGCGCCATTTTGTTCCATCATAATGGATTCCTATCAATATTTTACTAGTTTTTTCTCTCGTCTCCAATTATCCCATTTTCACCTTTAATTATTCTGCAAAATTTAAAGTCAATTGAATCAGATTGTTTACGTGGATGTAAAAAAAATTATTTGGCCGCTATTTTGTTAAGCCATCTTAAATTCGTACTACAACTTTATCAGTTTATCTCTATATCCCACTTAATTGCTGCACAAAAATTGAAATTAATTTAATACATAGTAATATCAGGCTGATTGGTTAAATATTTTAGTAGGCCGCCATTTTATTTTGCTATCTTAGATTCATATCAATATGTTTGTTACCAGTTCATTATTATGTAACATTTAATTTTTGTGCAAAAATTAAGGTAAATTATATAATTATTTTTTTAGTAATAATTTTTTCAACATTGTTCCGCTATATTGGATTTTTACCAAAATATTACCACGTAATCTCCATATGACCCTTAATTTTTGACTACGTAAGTAAGAAGTATTTAAGTTATGCCACGAAATGACAAACAGACTGACAGTTGGACCAACGGAATTGATAAAACATATTTTTGGCATCTAGGGACGCTAAAACGTGAAGATATGTAAAAACTGAAAGGGTGATTTTTCACAGTCACGAACAATTTACTTGGCTGCCATTTTTTTCGGCCATCTTGAATAGTTACCGCAATTTTACTAGTTGACCTCTTTATCACAATTAGTTATGGGACACAATTTAAAATCAATCAGTTTTTGAGGCTGAATTTTTAAATTTCTTATTAAGCCGCCATGTAGTTCCGCCGTCTTAAATTCGTACCAAAATTTTAGCAGTTGATTCCAACATAATACTTTAATGTTAGGCCATCATTTTGTTTCGCCGTATTGCATTTTTACAAAAATATTACTAAGTCATCCCCATATCGCCCTCAATTTTTGATCCGAATCTCAAGTTAATCGCGTACGTAGTTTTTATGCTATACCGTGAGCTGACAGACAGACCGACAAACGGACCGAAGGAATTGATAATACCTATGTTTTGGCATCTAGGGATGCTAAAACGTGAAGATATGTAAAACCTGAGAGGATGGTTTTTTTCACGAATACAAAAATTTATTTGGCCGCCATTTTGTTGGGCAATCTTGAATTAGTACCACATATTTACTAATTGATTCCTATACCACAATTAGTTATGACACATAATTTGAAATCAATCCACTAAGTAGTTTTTTCCATCTTGTATTTATAATAATTTACTATGCCGCCATTACTAGTTCTGCCACCTTGGATTCCTACCAAAATATTACCAGTTGATTCCAGCACTTGAGATTTGTGCAAAATTTGAGATAAATTTGATAAGTAGTTATTAATAATAATTTTTTTATCATTTCACTAGGCTGTCATTTTATTTCGCCATATTCAATTTTTACCAAAATATTAGCAGGTTATCCCCACATGACCCTTAATTTTTTATCAAAATTTAAAGTCAATCGGGTAAGTAGATTTTAAGCTATGCCCCGAACTGACAAACGGTCTGACGGAATTGATAAAACATATTTTTTGGCATTTGGGGACAGCCATTTTGTTTCGCCATCTTGGATTCGTACCAAAATGTTACCAGTTGATTCCAACATGATACTTGATGTTTGTGCAATTTGAGATAAATCGGATTAGTAGTTTTTTAATGATATTTTTTTAAATATTTCACTAGGTCGCTATTTTGTTTCGCTATACTGGATTTTTACCAAAATGTTACCATAAATGACACTTAATTTTTGTCCAAAATTCGAAGTCAATCGGACAAGTAGTATTTTAGCTATGCTGCGAACAGACAGACAGACAGAAGGGCATGTAGGGACCCAGAAACGTGAAGATCTGAAAAAAATCTCGGAAGATGATTTTTTTACGATTACATTTCTTCCCTTTTATGAGTTACGTAAAAAGCTTAGACTGTTTGATTTTCTATTATAAAATTCAAATAGATTTTAGTTTAACTTTTTGTGAAAAAAACATGTAAAGAATAGCGCGTTTTCAAGGTAATCCGCCATTTTCTGCATTTCGTTGAACATCTGGTTTGTAGATATCCTCTTAAAATTTTCGATTTAACATCGTCAATTTACCAACTACATTTTGTCTTATATATTTGAAAACATCATTTAATACTTGTTTAACTATCCAAGAAGATTATTGGAAAACTGTTTTCATAAAAGCGTATGAGACAAGCTTTCACGAAAGGAAATTTAATAAAATTGGTCTTCTACCATAAACGCATTTCTTATTATGAAAAGTCAACAACGCTAGGTAATAACGCTTTTTTGCGCCGCAGGATTCGTGCAGATGCTTTTCCAAGTTCTTATTAAAGAATCTGAAAAGTAATTTGAAGTTGTAATTGAAATTGTGAGAGTGTAATAATTGTGCCGCGCGCCCAATTCAGGATTAGTTTCATTTTTCCTACGCTTTTATAGCGTACCTATTTCAGCTTTTTAATTGGCTTATTTAATTGGCTTTTCCAGCAAATTATTTTTGGAGAGATGTAATGTAATAAAAGGGGATTCATTGTAACACGGAAAGGAAATATTTATGTGATAACAAGCACTATTTTTTAATTAATATCACTAATCGATTAGGGAATCAGACAATGGTGGCAACATATTTAGGTTAGGTATTGGTTTTTTTAAAATGAAGTCTTCGAGAGTAGATTAGAATGATTGCACTCAATATTGTTACAGTATTTATGAATAATAAAAACTTACAATTATTTGTATTATATTATATTTAATTAAACATAAAAGAGAAATAAAAAAAGTGAATGTATTTCGCGGGTATTCTACAATACATACAGGCATGTAGCTCCCTAAAGAGGGGTTTTCACGCATTGTCTTAACGTACATCAAAAAAACGTTGTAGATAAAATAATGCGAAGATGGATTATCCAGTATAAAATTTTGAACAGGTTCCACAATTTAACTTGTAAACACGGATTTATTCTGTTTTTTGGTATTCGTCTTTTTTTATTATTATCTTTGATATATCTACAAAGGCTGTTGTTAATTCTAAAAGCAACAGTTGTACATTTTTTTAAACTTTTGTAGCAACACTTGATATTATTTTCTTCAATAAGTGAAATTATGAAATTGAGTAATTTCTTTGAACTTATTAGTAGAATAAACTAAGTGTAATGCTTTTTTATATGGTTTCTTTTTTAATATTTGCCTATGAGATTTTCATGATAACCGTTATTAACCACTATTTCAGTGACGGCTCCTCAGGGGCGGCAGGGTCGGCCGAGCCGTACCAGAAAATATTCAGGGAAAATTCTCTTTTTAAAGAAGTAAGTAAATATTTTTCAAAAATAATTTTGCAAACATCTGAAAAGCGCACAAAACCAAAATGGAGTTTTTTGGACACTGGGCACATAGCAAAATAGGTAGGTATCCCTATTATCGTTACTTAACTAACATACAACGCCATTAATAGCAGTCCGTGCGCCACCGTTTACGGATATTCTAATATATTTATCATAGACGGTGGCTCGGCCAGCCGATTCCATCATCTCACATGCTAGACTTCAGCTACTAATTCACGCGGTACGTAGTACGTTCATGTACATCCCCATGCTATAACGTTCGTCGTAGCTTATATCACCCCACACCGGCCCCTTCAATGTGGCCGGAATTTTTCCCAATTGAATACTTTTTTCATTTTTCAGGTATTAATTGTAATTATTATAAAATGATGCTACTTATTTTTAAATTAATTTGTTAGTTCTTTACATTAGTCATGATTAATGATCGTTAATATATTATATTAGTAATTTTCATTTGGTGACGAAATATGAAGTGAATATTTTAAAATATCATTTGCAATTTGTTTTATAAGTCGGCCGGCCAGATCGTGGTTCTTGCTGGACAATATACTTTTTTGGTTGTGTATGTAGCTTTCACTTTGGCATCTATTTTATTTTCCTCTTGAGGCAGGATACATTAAAATATCTTAAAATATCAAAAAATTAAATTGACTGACTAAGGCGTTTAAAGATCTGCTATATATAGGTTGGTGCCTACCTAATTATCATTGAAAAAATAAACAGAAAATAATAAGACTGGTATTTTGACCATTTTTGGACGCGGCACCAATTAAAACCACATTGGCCTGAAGGGCGATTTTAGGAAACCTTTCTGGGGGGGGGAGTTCTCATTAAAAAAAAAAAAGAGAAAGAGTATATTTTATTGTAAATAGTATGAAAACAACAAAAATACCCATATTATTTATCAAACTTCTGGCATAAGTGAAAGAAAAAACAGCCTGTAATAAATAGTTATAGAATAACGTCCAATTTTATTCCTGCAGTAAATTTATTAATTACATTATTTATATTTACATCAATACTTTATCTATAGGTCGCTCTTGTGCTATAATGTTTTCTAGCCAAGTTTTTAATCGTAATTTTCAAGTAAAAATATGTAAATTACACATGATGTTTGACTGGTCTGGGGGGAGGGGAGTCATTACCTCATTACCCCCTCATTGTAAAACTGCCCTTGATTGGCCTTGAGTCTCGGCCGACCCTAAATTTTAGAGTACGAGCCGTCAGTGCAGTATTTGTTTAATTATTTTATTTATCTATGAACAAAACTATTATATGTTGATATTTTAAGTGCAAAAGGATAATTAGAAGTAATGTCTGTCTAATATGGCTAAAGGAAAATTTGGAACTCGTGTTTATTATTCTTAATAGTTCTTAAAGTCTAGGAAATTAATTTTTTTATTATTTTCTAATTCAACTGTAAAATTTATATTTTTGTGCAGGTTATTTATATAATAAAATATATTAATTATGATTTAATTATTTTTTTACTGGCACTGACAGAGATTAAAACAATTTTTAGGTGATATAAATAACCTACACAAAAACAAATGTTATAATTGAATTAGAAAATAATAAAGAAATAAATTTCTTAGACTTAACAATAACTATTAAGAATAATAAACACGAGTTACAAATTTACAAAAAAATATTTGTTTTTTAGAAATTCCGCTCATTTCTTTCAAAAACAGTAACTTCTAAGTAATTTCTCCAATCAACTTATACAGGGCGAACCATTTAGAAATATTTTTTTTTTATTTTTTAACCACGTTTTACGTTAGGCCTGGTAGCATCTAAACGGTTAATCATAGGCAAATTAAGTAGATACAGCGGTGATACGCCTACATTTGTTCTAGACTCTGGTATAAATTCCAACTTAATCGATGGTAAGACTGAATGTTGATACATTTTAGAAGTGTAGTGTGCAAGAACCATATTGCTCGGCAATATGGCTCTTGGCACAAAAACTACTAAGCAGATCAAAAGTTCCATTTTTGCTGCAAGATACGGTATTACGTTTTTAGTACTACCTCGTACAAGGGAAGTACATGTTTCCTCAATTCCGTCGGACTGTCTGTCTGTTCGCGGCGAAGCTAAAACACTACTTACCCAATTGACTTGAAATTTTGATCAAAAATTAAGGGTCATATGGGGATGACCTGGTAACATTTTGGTAAAAATCCAATATGGCGAAATAAAATGGCGGCTCAGTGAAATTTTGAAAAAATTATTATTAAAAAATTAACCCATCCAATTTATCTCAGAAAAATTTTGCAAAAACATCAAGTATTATGTTGGAATCAACTGATAACATTTTGGTACGAATCCAAGATGGCGGCACAAAATAAAAAAGAAGAAACTACTTAACGATTTCAAATTATGGCCGTAACTAGTTGTAGTATAGGGCTCAACTAGTAAAACTAGTTATTAATTCAAGATGGCGGAACAAAATTGCGGCCAAATAAAAATATTTGTTATCGTGAAAAATCCACTTTCTAGATTTTACATATATTCACGTTTTAGCGTCCTTAGATGCCAAAAAACATGTTTTATCAATTTCGTCGGTCCATCTGTCGGTCTGTCTGCCAGTTCGCGACATAACTTAAATACTACTTACCCGATTGACTTCTAATTTTGACCAAAAATTAAGGGCCATATGAGGATGTCCTGGTAATATTTTGGTGAAAATCCAATACGGGTCAACAATGTTAAAACAATTTTGTTGGAGTGGTATTGGTGTATTATTTGGAGTTAAGATCCAGTAAAAAAACAAATCTTTTTTTAAATTGTCGACGTTTCGGAACTTATTTTTTGCATCCTCAGGACCAACATTATCAGTCTTTACCTGCTCCGTTGGTCAGCAGATATTTCCTAGATAATAAGTTTGTACATGGTTTTCGTTAACAAACCTCTTATTATGTTGCAGTGGTGTATTATTTGAGGTTAGGATCCAGTAAAAAAACAAAAGTCCATTTTTAAATAGTCGATGTTACGCAACTTTATTTTTGCATCCTCAGGACACATACATAGGTTTTATATACTGCATGAATCCCATATTATCAGTTTTTACCTGCTACGCTGGTCCGCAGATATTTTCCAGATATCAAGTTTCTAAATGGTTTTCGTAAACGATCCTTTTGTTTTTATGTTAGGGTGGTGTATTATTTGAAGTTAGGATCCAGAAAAAAAACAAAATTCTTTTTTAAATTGTCGACGTTTTGCAACTTTATCGTTGCATTCTCAAGACACATACATATATAGATTTTATAACCTGCATGAAATCCATATTATCAGTCTTTAGCTACTCGTTGGTTCGCAGATATTTCCCATATATTTAGTTTCTAAATGATTTTCGCTAATGATCTTCTTGTTTTTAGAGTGGTGTATTATTTGGGGTTAGGAAATATCTGCAGACCAACGGAGTAGGTAAAGACTGATAATATGGGTTTCATGTAGGATATAAAATCTGTGTCCTGAGGACGCAACAATAAAGTTGCGAATTGTCGACATTTTTTTGTTGGGCTTTTGTTTTTTTACTGGATCCTAACTGCAAATAATACACCACTTTAACATAACAACAAGAGGATCGTTAACGAAAACCAGTTAAAAACTTAATATCTGGGAAGTATCTGCGGACCAGCAGAGTACGTATAGACTGATAATATGGGTTTCAATTCAAGTTGGCGAAATAAAATGGCGGCCAAATAAAGTTTTTAAAAAATCAATGTAAAAGAATCTTGTTCAATTGATTTTGCAGAAAAATTAGACGTGATAATGGCATAACCTGGCACGAATTCAATATGACGCATGACGTAGCAAAATGGCAGTATGTGTCAATGTAAAAACTACTTATTAAGTTTATTTTATTATGCCCAAAAGTCAAGTGTGGCATAGGTAGAAGGAAAATGGTAAAATATTGGTAGGAATTCAATATGATGGAACAAATATAAATGAAAAGACAGTATATGTACCACATATACTGTGACTATGTATCGAACTAAATAACTAATTTCAATATTCCTGACAAATGGAAAAAAATCATAACGAGGGAAGTTCCTATATAATATATAACTATAATGAATCATTCGCGTCAATATTAAAACCATCCAGATTTGCCCTAAATAGATATTATTTTGTTTTGTTTTTATTTTAGGGCACCTAAGCTCAATCTAATATTGTACAAAACGGATGCCTTCAATAAAGCACGTTTTTCCATTACCGAAGAAGGAAAGTTTTTCAATTTATTTTTATCAAAAGAACAGAATGAAGTAAAATGGAAACAAATACACGGTACATTCCTTCAATATTTATTTACCTATATTCGTATTGAAATAGAAAGTGTATCGACAGCCTATCTGGATTTCAATTTAAAATGAAATCCCAGAAAAAAAGACAGGCCCATAAGCCCGAATGTCCGATCCACGGTGATGGAATATACAGCTGATACTTCTGGTTTTATCAGTGTTATTATTTCCGTGCCTGGTGTCACGGTGTAGGAGACCGAATTGACAATTTTCCAGGCAGTTTCCCGCTATACCCGACCATGGAAACGGAAAATGGAGGGCTTCGCGCCAAAATGGATTTCTGTCGGTAAAGACTTGGATAACGAAATAAAGGGCTTACCGGCGGTGTTATTTTAAATTTAGCCGCTCTTCGATATATTGTACAGGAATATAGAGATAAGGTGTTCAGGGTCGCGGTTTGATAGGTGGACGCCAGCACTTTTTAAAAGAAATTCTTGGATAACTGTTACAACATCACTAACAAGATGTCTGTATTTTTTTGAAATTAACCACTTAAACAAAGAAAGTACTGTTTTCGCCCTTTATGACTATATGTATACATGTAGGTACAGGGGCGGATCCAGAAGTTGGTTTCAGGGGCAAGGTACAAAAAAAGTAAAATAATTTTAATTAATGGTCTAAAAATTATGTATATCGTTCTACTATAAATATAATAAAAATAATCTAGACATGAAATAAACAAAATAATATTCTAAATTCTCATTTGTCCAGTAATACAAACTAAAGTCCAAGTATTTATAGTTCCAATATTTTAAAAATACTTCACAAAAACAGTTAAAACACTCTTTCTATAGGATTTTTCGGGATACAGTTTATTCGTAATTTATAAAAACAAGTTTCAAGCGTAATAGCAATGAAATAGTATACAAGAAATCAAGCATGCAATTTATTATTATAGATGTGAAATTCGAACTAAATTATTTAGACACTTTTATTTTTACCGTAACAGAAATATTAAATAATAAATAGAAACTACACATTAACTAACAAAAAATTAAGAAACAAAATTTAATTTTCTCCTAGATCTTTCAAATCAGGTTATGATATTATCTAAGAATAATTTTAAGGGCTTATGGATATACAGTAAGCTTAAATCAGGTTTTCCCCCGTATTAGTTCTTAACCACGTTTTGTACAGGGTAAGTCTGGCGAGCGAGACCTCCCCCCTTTATTTCTGTGATAACTGAGAATAGAAAAAAATTGGATTCAGCTTGCAATTCTAGATATTTTTTGTATAACATACTATTATCGTAAATTTAATAGTTTTCGCCAAAATGATACTTGAAAGATGTTTTTATAGTTTTCTTCTACTATTGTGAAGCAACTACCAGCTGTAGCCAATACCAGAAACAAGCATTGTCATCAGAATTGCACCAATTGAAATCTATTTTCAATTAACAATATTTCGATTTTAACTTTTTGTTTATTAATAACCAAACAACAAGGCCGTTAGAATACAAATTTTCTAGGTTTTATGTGGTATGTAGATATTTTCTTATTGGTCAAAAATGACAAAAGTTTGACTGAGTTGAGTAGAAACATTTCTTTTTCAAATGATAAGAACATAGATATAATTCTTCACAAACTGTCATAGAAATATATAAAGCTGGATATCTTTCCAGGCGACATCCTTAATTACATCCCTAAACCAAACGGTAGTCAGTGCCGTTTTAGGGTAGTTTGCCGCCCGGTGCTGCAAAAACGTAACGCCTCTGCTCGGTTGAAAAACACATTAAAATAAAACCATTTTTTAGAAACATTTATTTCACAGAATCACAAAATGAACAATAATTTTACAAAAACTAATATAAAATGAAACATACATAAACTTAAATTAATGCTAACGCCAAGAGACAAATAAGATATAAACCAACGCTTTAACAAAAATTATAAGAAACTCTAACTTTGGTTTAAAGGAACGCATCAAAAAAGTAAGTGGAACATAAAAACTATAATATAATTATTTAAAAGGTTGTTTTTTCGCTTTTAACGACGCAAACTATTGCGCTTCGCGCGCCTACCGCCTCTGAAATGTTTTCGCCCGGTGCTACAGCACCCAAAAGACCCCTGAGTAAACCGGCACTGACGGTAGTGTCGAAAATATCTCGACGCAGTTTTGCTCGTGGCTCACATCTGCACAAGAAGTGGAGTGCAGTATTCGAAATGTGGTACATAATATAATATCTAGCGCTTTATAGAAAAATTGCTTCACAAATAGAACCATAGAGAAAGCTATCAACGCACAGGTTTCCCGAACAAAAACACCAAAAATTACATGCAGTCTTATCATCTATAAAAGCCCAGCAGACAGAATCGAAAGAATTCTTAGAAAACACAACATACAAATAATACACAAGCCACAAATGGCTACAGGTAAACTACTTGAAACCCCAAGAGACAAAATCAAATTGGAAAACCACGGAATATGTCCGCGTATGGACTTTACAAGAGGACAAATGGACAAAAAATTAAAAGATATGAAAAAGTCACTCTTGATAAAAGGGTTTGTTCGCAATATAAATAAGGTTCGCCTTATCAAAAATTTAATTGTTAATACAGGGAGCACAAAACATACAAAAATGTTATTTCGCGTAAGAGTATAAATATCTCATTTTGAAAGACTTGAAAAAAGTCATTGCTAGGTTTTTGCTTTAAAAATGAATAAGGTTCGCATTATCAAAAATCAAATTTTTTATACAAGTGGCATGTAAAATACAAAAATGTTGTTTTGCGAAAAAAGTAACAATAATAATTTTCTCTCGAAAGTGTAAATATTAAATGTAGCCCAATTTTGTGGCCGACATGCCTCTAGGGCCGTTTAAAACATATTGTTTATGCTGCTCCAATACCAAATAATATTGAAGTGCTAAACGGCAGAATTACCCAGGCTATCCATTAAATTTCTCAGGAAAAAAATCAGCAATTCCTTCAGATATCTAAGGGAGGAGTTAGAAAAATGTGTTGAATTTAATGGTGGAATTTTTGAATTTTAATATTTTTTATCATAATCAGCCGGGAGGTGGTGAGACAACAGCTGTTTTATTATGGTACGCATTTTTATACTTTTATCATAAACATGTCCGAAGTATACTTAGTGCAGATTTAATATTATATAGGTAAGTACCAAGTTTCCTACTAGATAACGTATGTATTATAAAAAAAAAATTGGGCTTTTTATATTCAAAAAACGACAAAAAACATTATTAAGGGCTTACAAATACTTCGCAATAAAGGTTAATAATTTAAAATTTTCACTACCTGGTCCGGCAGACCTTGTTCTACCTTTTCTGTTAGATGGCGCGATAAGTTTCCAGTGGAGTTATAAGAATACGGAGCGCATTCACCACATCGTCCAGAAATGTTATTAAAGAAAACATATTAGTTTTATTTAAAAAAATACGCAATAAAACAATACGAAAAATAGTGTTGAAAGGTCTCGGTAACCAAAAGATTATTAAAAAAATCTCGTAAATTGGTGTAGTACAACTCTCTCCCCTACCTTGCTGGAAAATCTGGCTCAGTGTTTCAAATATATATCCTAAAAATAAGTTAGCCATTTTTGTTTTTCTTATTAGAAATAAATCGCTCAAAACGATCTATACTAAATTTGATACCGAATTTTAATTATATACAACATGGATACCACCAAAAACTGAATTCTAATAATGTATGTAACCAGTGTACTTGGCCATTAATACTCGAAAGCAATAATATCTTATGCCAAGAGCGTCGGTAGAGAACATTCAGATGCCCTAAACGATCTCCGTACACAATTCCGCTGTCTGCGATACGCGGCCATTCAATTTAAAACTGCCCAATTTTTCATTTTGAATTTAATAACGTCAAAATGCGGCAGTGGCGCATTTACTTCCTGCTCCATAGTGACTATTTTCGGTCAGTCACGAGCTCAATATGATATAAAGAAGCGAAATTGATTCTCAACGTTTGTGGAACTTTATGATTGCTTTAAGGAATGTATGTAATATAGAAGACGATAATAATTATTCATTATTTTTATCAGACAATATATATTGTTACTAAAAGAGGGAAAAATATAACGAAAGCCAAAAAACCTTGCTTTACTTTAAGATTTAAGCTTCTGCATTAAACATAGTGCAAATTTTAATTTGAAGGTAGGAGTTATTTTCATTTTTTCTAGATTAAAGTCTCTAATTTTGATTAACATTCAAATATGCATAAATTTTTATTTTTTATGCATTTTGAATATAATATAGCTACAAACTTAAGTTTATTATTACAAATTATAGAAGAACTTGAAAATATGTTTTCTTGAAACAGCAGAACATATTACATTGCCTTAAATTACTTGACCTTTCAGACCCGTGCTGGAACAAGCTCATCGCTCGCGCAGTTTCTCTACGAATGTCGAATATTCATCTCCCACCACCGGCATTAAGCTACTTTGGCGCTTTACACTTTATTTAATTTCAAGAGAGCACAACTGATGCACTAATCAATATATAATTCAAAAAATCGGAAAATTTCCTTTACCTGGAACTGCCCTTGTTATGATTCTTTCCTTTTATCAGAAATAATGACATATGATTCTATTTAATTCCGCATATAGTCATTTAATAACACAAAAGAAGAAATTTAATAACACAAAAAGAATTTCGCTTAAGTTTCTTTGTAAATAGATTTCTACCGCAGTTCGAGTTTTGGTAATATCGAAGATGGACGCGCTTGACCGTGAGAAATAACGAAACCGTATTTTTGTTGTTGTTTATTCTCGTGCATACCTGATTTGGATTTAATTTATTTATAGGATTTAAAAATAATTGAATAGTGCATGCAAACTGTAAGTTGTACTTTTTCCACTATTTAATTTTGCCCTTCTCGTGTTGCTAACATGACGGGGGGTACCTATGTTGAAGGAGGTGGTAGGCCACCCGATGGAGACAATCAGGAAGCACAGGGAAAAATAGTATCCGACCGTATAAAAAATATCGATTTTAACAACAGGCATAAAGATAGCAGTACGGGACCGTTCTCTGTATTCATTGAACATAGATATTGAAATTTTGGAAAATTACACCCGATTCCTATAAGCGAAAAATTCTACAATTTAGGTGGAGACGAAACAAATATTACTTATTTGAATGTAGTCGGTCTAAATCGAGTACAAGTTTTTTGAAATTCAGCTTTAGCAGCTAATTCGCTAATTTCAAACGAAATTTTTGAAAAAAATAATCTTGTAGCCTACATTCCTTCGCATTTTACTGAGGAAAAGGGTCTTATTCGTGAAGTAGACAGCACTTTTTTAGAGGAGCAATTGGTTAAAATAATACACTCTGATATAAAAATAAAATCAGTTAAAAGACGTTACAAAATCGTAATTGATAAAGAGTTTATATCTATAAATTAAGACATGACGTTCAAGTTTGGTATTCCCCTGTTTCACAGTGTTTCAATGCCTTAATTTTGGTCACAATGCTATGCAGTGCAAGGGTAAAGAAAGGTGTAAAAATTGTTCAAAAGTTCTTTTTGAAGAAAAAAACAAGTGCGATCAATGTGACATTTTTTGCATACATTGCAAGTCTAACACACATAATTCTACAAACAAATCATGTCCAATCTTTCTGAAACAAAAAAGAACTAAAGAGGTAATCGCTAACCTAAACCTCTCATGCAAAGAAGCGGAGAAAATTGTTGATCTGCCTTCTTATGCCGGTCTTGCTTCCAAAAATAAATTCGCTCTTCTATTATCTTCTCATCATGAATTTTCAAACCTTCCCGAGAAAAAGATGAATATTAATCAAAATAAATTTCTAACAAACAGTCGAGTACATAACTCTTTGTCTCAACCTAGTACTTCTTGTTCTGACAATATTAACAAAAAAAGGAAAGTGCACGATAGAAGTCCGAATTACGAACCCATTCAGAGAGAGTTTGATTGGTCGTATACAATCATATATAAATCAGTCTTACTTCAATATTTACCATTATCATGTCACCATGGCGATTTTAAAAGCCTTGGATTACCTCACAAACGATGAACACGTGTTGGCCAACACTATAGTACTATGTGACACACAATCCATACTTAATAATTAATAAAATTTCGAAGCTTTATTCCCACAAAAGGAATATAATTTTTATATGAGTGAAAGGTCATTCGGGTCTTGAAGATAATTAACTGGTCGATAGAGCAGCCAAAGATGCACTAATAGATGGTCTCGTTGTCCAGAGCAATCCCGCCACCCATCGGTACAGGAACATCAAAATTTCAAATTTTATACTGTGGGAAAATGACAACAAACTATATGTCTCAAATACTAAAAATCATTACACAAGCATAAACCCAATTTTGCCAAGAAGTCCTGTAATACTAAGACTCAATTTACAATGGCAATTGAGTATTTCTTATCAAAGATTTCTTTTTGGACACGCCAGTTTCAATAAACATCTGTTCAAACTTAAAATGGCAGATTCGCCTTACTGTGAATGTGATAATCAGTCAGTAGATGATCTGAATCATAGATTATTTTATTGTTCCTTAAATCTTAATGCAATCCAATTCCTAATATCAGAATTAAATAGAGAAAATAGCCTTCCACTTAACTTTTCATCTTTCATGTATAAGGTTATTACAAATCCCACAATTGAGAATGTTTTCTTACGGTTTCTTAAAATTTCCAGAACTAAGATTTAAATTTGATTTTGGTTTTAGAGCCACTAATTAGTTAGTTAGAATTCGTTATCCTTTGTCTATTGTTTTCTTCAACCTTAACTTTCCGGGCCCTCCTGTCTTGTGTAAATATAAACCAATGTCCTGCATAGGCCTCAGGACGGGAAGTGTGTGACCCCGTCTATATTCCAATGTGTCCCTCTTTAGGAGTCTCTCCTTTTTCAAATCAAGTTTCAGGGTGTCAATCAAATAGCACAGGACTCACACACTCACACAGGCTAATTGGTAATTATTGGCATATACGCCAATAATTACGCTATATACTCCAACATGCACATTTTACAACATACGATTTTACCAACTCCTGTCCAAAATCAATCTCAATAATAGCAATAAGTTGTCGCTTTTGCAAGATTTTTAAAGCACAAAATCATAATATTTACACATTAACTAGTTCAGGACCTCTAGGTACAATCATAGTTACCCCACATAATACACGTTTTATTCAGTTACCATAATTTTGAGGTTTCTAACTAGAACTAAACCATGCCTTTTCTTCTGGTAACTGCATACTTACAATTTTTAATATGTTACTAAACATTTGCTTTGCACATCTCCAAATTTTTATTCAAATTTAAAGCAGCATTTTTCAAAAACTAACTGCGTAGAAAACGAGGTAAAAAAATCGTTTGGGTAAATATGACTATAGTTTATAAAAATTGTGTCAGCGTCAATGCCAATTCTTTCTTTGGTCTCTGAAAATTAGCTTCACTTACATTGATGAGGATCTTTAAAAAAACTGCAAAAACTGTCATGTTACTGATTCAAAAACTGTGTAATACCCTGCATAATACAGCTGTAGTTTTTTAATTAACGCAATCTTAACTTAGATAAAATTATGTCAAAATTATTAATTTTAAATAATAAGAGAATAGTTAAAAATAACTTTTGTAAAATTTGCACGATTTTATATAACACCCTATATATTATGCGGAGGACCATTTTGATAAACCGAGGTAGCATTAAATTCTAGATTGATAGAGTCTTTAAACATTGAAACAATCCCAATTTGAAGCATTGTTACTATAAACAAAACTTTCGGGTTTCTTTATAGGTTAAAGTATCAAACCCAACAATTACA
Organism: Kuschelorhynchus macadamiae; assembly: GCA_030620095.1. Taxonomy (NCBI): domain Eukaryota; kingdom Metazoa; phylum Arthropoda; class Insecta; order Coleoptera; family Curculionidae; genus Kuschelorhynchus; species Kuschelorhynchus macadamiae. The sequence goes on from JAUTXW010000834.1 coordinate 715,708, forward strand.
TATTTTGGGCCAATATCTAACAAAGTTAAAATATTTTAAAAATAAATAAATTCTGAAGTTACTTTTCGACCGTCACAAAAACACTCTAATTTGATTTTTTTAATGTCAGAACAGAAATACATAAGTATAAAAAGTCTGGAGTTTATGGGTTAAAATGCAACGATGGCAATAGCAGGAAGAAATTTCGATGTAGATTCAAAGAGCCTCAAATAGATTAAAAAAACAGAACTCTTATTTCGCCAACCATTTCTTAGAAACCTTAAACCGTAAATTGGACTGTTTAGAAGCAATAGTTTATAAACACCCTAAAGACCCAAATGTTAACTTTTTAAATTCAAAAATACATGTTGGAAATCCCACTCTATTAAAACTTTCGGACTATAAAAAATGAACACTTGATTTTACCTAATCATGCTTTTAAGAATTTGTATCTGTATATATACCTAAATTGATTGTTAATATCATCATTGTGTTTGAAAATGTACTAGTAGTACGAAACTGCAGTCTCGCCTGATGAAAAATAAAATAAATGATAGTTAACAAAGTAAAACGCGTGCTATCATTTATATATTAAAACCAGTATATTAGTAATGAACTGAAAGATACCCATTTGGTGGATAGATAACATATAGGGAGTTACATTTAAAAAATATCATTTTTTCTATCTACCAGGTGTGCTATTAACATTGAACAAACACTTTCAGGGATTTGGTCAATAAAGACCTTTGCAAATTGGAACTACTATTCGACGTTTCGCCTTTGATTGCACAAGTCATCTTTAGCAATGCTATGCTAACTATGAAGTTTGTTAAAGAGGTTCAGTGCTCATATCTCGTGGAGTAAAGATGACTAGGGAATCGAAGGCGAAATATTGGATATTAATTCTAATTTGACATAGCCTAATCTCAAGAACTATAATTTCTTAATAGATGTAGTGCAAAAGTTATACAAAAATCAGGTATTTCATATTTTTTAATTTTTCGTGGTGACAAAATAGGTTAAAAAGATTGAGCAATATTCGTGATCACTCTACACAATCCCACTCATTATGTTTATAAAATAAGAATTTTGCAAATTTTCAATATTTATCTAAACGTAAGTGAACGATCTTTATGGCTTGTTGCTTGCGGTGGAGGCCATAATGCTTTACAAAATTAGACAATATCCATTATTCCGTCTGGAATTACGGGCACCAAAGCAATCATAAAGTTTTATCTAACATCGGAAGAGGCAACGAACGTACGGAATCAATTTCGTTTCTGTAATATCGTATCGACTGGCCGAGAAATAGTCACTATAGAATGTGACAATGAGTTACTGATATGAGAATCAATACTGCTGTTAGTACACATGCATATCATAAGTATATTAAATATACAGGGTGGCATACCAAGCTGCAATACATTTAAGACTGTTCGTAATTCCGAAAAACTGTTTTACTTCTCAAAACGATTTATTCTCCAGATATTTTGGTAATAACGATTTAATTGTGATGTCATTTATGTACAAGTTATGACACCATACACATTTTTTTTTAAATGCAACACCCCATATATTATTACTTTTCTTAAATCACTACAGCATTACCGAAATTTAACTGTTTTTGAGGAGAAAATTAGTGGAAATGCTTTTCCCTTTCCTTTTTACAACCTGCTTCCGTGCAAACCGGAAGGGGATACTAGCGTCAAAAATGACAATTTTGAAACATCATTTTTTCGAAAACAGCCAAATTTAGGTAAAGGACATGTAACATAAAATATGTTTGGAACAATCCAATAATTCTAAAAAAGTAAAAATATACAGGTTGTTGCTTTAAAATAAAACATGTATAACGTTATAACCCTTACAACGTGACCTCACAATATTACCAAAAGATCCAGAGACGAATCAATTAATTAGAGGGGTAAAGCTGTTTTTTCGAAATTATAAACAGAATTCAAGTTATTGAAGTTATTTCAGTAAAATGTTCCCCCTGTATAATAAATTTGCATTCAGATTTTAATTAAATAAAAGAGAGTGAGAGAGAGTAGAGAATACTTGGATGTTGAAAAAAAGATGTTGTGAACACATTTATTTGAAACAAAACATAATTTTAATAATGAATTTAAAACGTCGCATTCAGCCAATAAGAGTTACAAGTTAAATTACTTGAAAAGTCTAGAAATTAATAAAAGGAAAAACCATAATAATTTAATGAAGGATTAAAAGGACCTAAACGGTTCCCCACTGTTAAACCTTTATAGCTAAGATCTGCTAGGGTTAGGTAGGTAGACTCTTTTATTACTGTTAAAAAATCTTGTTTTAGTATCAGTTTTAAGTTGGTTTTTGAAAAAGACACAGTGTGTCGAAACAGCTGTCAAACGGAAATAAATTAATGGAAATTACTAAACAAATATAGTTTGTTTATTTATTATACTAGTAAAATTTTACCAGTTGATTCTTACGCAATACTTGATTTTTGTGCAAAATTTCAGGTAAATTGGATAAGTAGTTTTTTGATAATATTTTTTTTAATTTCACTAGACGGTCATTTTGTTCAGCCGGTGCCATTTTAAATTTTTACTAAAATCTTAACCATTTTATTCCCATATGGCCCTTAATTGTTTACCAAAATTTGAAGTGAATCAGATAATTAGTTTAGGGTACAAATTTCACATAAAAAACCAACAAATGAATCTAAACATATTAAAACAATAAAAATTATGGAAATACTGTATGATTAAAAAGTTTTAATTTAATTCGGAGACACGAGTTCGTATCTTTATGAGAATAAAAATACTATTCCTTGACAGGTCCGAGAGAAGATACGTTCCTTTTTAGTGGTCTGCAAATTCTGTAGGCGTTTCGCCAAAGTTTCACTTGGTATTTTAGCAAGTACTTTTAGGCAGATAGTAAATTTGTTACATCGTTTCTTTTATTGAATGTATCATTTTTTAATTTCTATTGATTTCCGGATTATTCTAGTTTTGTAGTGGTTTGCATCTGATACTTGTTTGAAGCTATTAAAATTAATTTTATATCCTGTCTCTAATTGATGGAAAAGGGCCGAAGTAGTTTGTAGAAGTGTTTGTTCTTGACGCATAATTTACGTTGTTTAAGTCTTACCAATATGTTCGTATTTGTTTATCCTATAGGCTTGATTACATGTACCCTATGAGATACTGTAAATACCGACGAATAAGTCTTCCTATGTGGTATGTAGTAGTTCTTGTAAGATAGAGAAGTAAGACTGTTGATTTGCTTTCAGATGTTATTGTCGTTATGTTTTGTTCGCCTCTCCTTTGATGATAGTGTGTGTCTTGTAGCCATTTTGTTTCAATGTCGCTGTTATTAATATTATTTTTTGATTTATTCTTGCTTGTTAGAACTATGTGTTAGGCGAACGGATCTCGAAATCAATTTGTTGGCTACTGAATGTATTTGTGAGGGATGGTAGAGTGATGCGGCATTTAGGTACCTGTCTGTGTATGTGGACTTTCAGGATCTTGTGTGATTTGAGTTTAAAAAATCCAAAAGTTTGAGGATTTCGTCCTTGTCAAAAGAGCAGACGGCAAGTACGTCGTCAACGTATCGGACCCATAGTTTCGGTTTTAGATGATGCTTGCTTAATGCTTCTTGCTCAAAATATGTCATGAAGAAGTTTACGATATTCAGAGTGGTTTACATATATCGGCAAATATGCTGGCTAAATACTTTTCCAGTTTGTTGAGTGTAGCGAGTTGAAAGCATATATAGGCAAATCCCGACTTTAAGCAACGATTTTACATATTTTAGTTACATGAAGTAATTAAGTAATGAATCCACAACAGTGGAGCTGCTATTGGAGATAAAACAGACTCGGCACTAATTAAGACTATATATATTACGGAGAAATGTACTTCATAAATATGCCAACCCGTTACATAAACGAAAACCATCTGCAATATTTATTAAATTATGAAATTGCGTATTATGGCAGCAGCTTCTGTGTTAAGTGCTTCGTATTATGCTTTGTTACGTATTTAATAATTTCGTCTAAAAGTAAATTCTAGATTAAGTTATGGAACTGGGATATTTACAGTCATTAATAATGCGAAGTATTATATAGAGCTGTAAATAAAATATTCTGTTATATTAGATTCTTAGTAAATATTTAAACGGGAAGCTTTAATTTAACTAACACTTCTTATGTTTGTTTCATCAAAATTTAATTGGTACTTACATAGTGACTTGATTTCAGTTCATTATCTTTAATACATAATTGTAATATTTATTGTCAAGGAAGGTGAATTCGGAACTGACTAACATTGGTTGAACTCTATAATAGGCAAAGAGAAATATCGACATTATGTTTACTATAAAAATATAATACTGGAGCCCATGAACAAAATGTTTTTCCATCACTACGCGGCTGATAGACTACTACATCATTAATTATGATACCTGTTGAGTTCACAGGGTTCTAGATTTTCACGCCATGTATCCAGTGCAGAAATTGCAAAAAATTAAATATACAGGCAGTGACGTAGCGTGTTTTTTTTTCTCTATTTTTTTTAGGGAACAACATTATTAATACTATTTGATTTTCCATTTTATAATAAAATGAAGCCAAACATAGATTTTAAATTTATTTGTTATGAAAGCTGTTGAAAGATCCACTGATTTGGATTTTGAGCTGATTAGAGAATTATATTATTTACTTGCTATTTATACTGATGAAATAAAAACCCTTGTTAGCCACTAATAATAAGTAGAACGCTGCACAAGCTTGCCATTCCTCTCTGTTTTTCGCTTCTTATATGATATATCATACCTATACACATTTATTCGACTTATAGGAATCGACTTGCTTTAAGGCATCTTGAAAGACACTCAACATTCTTTATTTAAAAGGGGGTGTAATAGCTTGCCACAAAACCTTTTAATTCTATTAAATTTGGTTCACAGTGATATGATGGAAGGCAAAGTATTATAATATCTCGCTTTAGAGACATTTCAACATATTTTGTGCATCCACAAAGCAAATTTGACTATCAATATTTTAATTCCAGTGTTTTTTCCTGCCATATTTTAGCATCCGTGTATCTCTCGCTTACCCGAAATTTCGTGGGCTCTAGGACTAATATTATAGAATTTTTCCACAATTTCTTATTATCAGCAATTTGCGTTTAATTTAACACCGGTCATATCTCTGAATATAAAGGTCGGGTTTAATCTTTCTTTTTTTAAGCCAGCCTCAAAGCAACTCCTCACTTTGGATTATAATATGTGTTTTTTAGTATGTGCAGTGAATAATTAATAAATGAAAGCAATTTTTAAAAAAAATATAAAACCTGGAAAATAATAAATATTGTACCCAATAAGTCTTAATATTTAGACGGATTTTGTAGTTTTAGGTCAAATAATTTATTATTTGTAATTTTATTTTCTCATATTCAATTTTTTATACTACAGAATAAATGCTAATGAATGCTGAAAATATTACATACTTTTATTCCTGCCACAAAACTTTTCTTGTGTCAATAAGTAAAATGATAGCGGAGGAGGATGGGTAAAGGATAAAAAAATAACCTAACCTAACCTAAAAATATTGTGTTTCGTATAGTTTTTGGAATTTTTAGAGGCAAGAAGTTTAATTTTACTAATCATTTTAATTTTTGACGATTCGTATTGTTGATTTTCGATGAATATGTATAGTTGGCGATTATGAATACAAAATATTAGTTATTAAGTTTTTAGGAGCCTGAAGTTTAACTCTACTAATCATTATAATTTTTCACAATCTGTATTGCTCATTCTGTGTAAATAAGTATAGATGGCAATTTACATAATACTAGTACGTATTTATTTTATTCGTGATATCCAAAATTTTAACCTAGGCTTGCTTCTCGAACAGTTTGATACTAATCTTTACAATAAAACTTCGGATAAATAAAAATAAAAACGTGAAATGAAAACTTTTTTATAACAAATAAAGCGATCTTCAAAAAAAACATTGAAAATAATATTTCATTTTTCATCTTAAAAGTTTAAGTTTGTGAAGTTTATTTTTTTTTATAAAAAAAACTTAGGCTTAATTAATTTGGCCCTGCATATATAAATTCTTCTCAAATGTTCTGTTATTTCAAAACATCTAAAAAGAAAACCACTCTGGTTCTTGTTTCGCCGGTTTATAAATTATTGATCAATTTGAATGAGCACGTTTAGATTTTTATTTTACTGTGTACAATAAAAAATGGGTGATTTAATACACAGTCGAAAAACCATTTTTTTTTAAATCGGTTCATTATTAACGAAAATATGGGGTTTTGAAATTAACGGTATTAACAGTGTTGATTAGAGTATAAGAAGATATAAATAAAATTGTCTTCTGTTCAGTCTAAAACAGGTCTTATCTCTTTACAGAAGAAATTTAGAAAAAATAAACGCAGTGGTAGGTGGGTAATAATAAAAATCAAGTGTTAAACAGGAACTGATATAAATTACAGTTCCTAGGATATGTATACAATTCTTACCATATAATATATATACATATATATATATATATATATATATATATATATATATATATATATATATATAGCGTGAATTGGATAAGGGAAGCTTTGGGCTTTACCGATTTTTGTCACAGTTATTGTTAAGTTTCTGAAATCAGGGTACAATATAATAATATTTTTCTGCTTAAAATATGTGTACATTTGGGGCACACTTCCTGCTCGTAGTAAAGACACGAAAATGTACCACTATCCTAAAAACAAGAATCGATGGTAAATAGCTATGTAAGTGGTTTCTAGCCAACGTCGACCAAGTGCCAAATATATTTTATAAAAGTGTATTAAACCTAAAAGAGGAAAAACTTAAAAGCTTCGTATATAAAAGCGAAATTTGGAAGATGCACCACACAAAATTTTATATAAAGGGTGATACACAAAGCGATATGAAAAAACTTTCATATTAAAATCCGAAATAGCCGGGATTATTAAAGGGGTTCTACAGTTTCTAAATTAAAGTCGTAAATTTGCCAGTCAATTTAGGAAAGTAAATTTAACCTGTCACGAATGGTGAAATTATTTCAATTAGTGCCAGAGAGTGCAGCCTGGTATATGCAGCTCACTAATTAAACTTAAGTCTCAAATAAATGTCAACTATTTAACGACTGTACACAATTTAAAATTCAAGAGGAACGAAATGAAAACTTTTTTAATGGAAAAGTTGTCTGTTTTAAGCAGATGGCTTAGCAGTTGTTTAACTTTTAATGCGTTTCAGTAGATTCAACTGAGTATGCAGTTTTTTCACTAGAGGTCATCCTACATCCCAATTTTGTTGAATATATGCTCTTTAAGGTTCACAGCCTATCAATTTTCTACAGATATATAAAGGTGATTTTTAGAGGAGAAATTACTTAATATCTCTGCTGTAGTGTTCTAGAGCAACAGGCGGGTATTCAAGGGGAGGTAACGGGGTAATCTTTTCCCAGATTACTTGGCTAAAATATATTAAGTACAAAAAAATAAACAATTATTTAAAATCCACTTGGGAGATTTTGAATTTTTAAACTATAATACATTACATTGCACATTAATCAACCTGCAACAACCTGGTTCCTAAACAATTGATTTCCAAACCGAATTTAACCATTCTCTCATATACAGTGTTGTCATTTAAGTGTGGGAGTTTTTTCTATTAACTAGACAATCAAAATAAAAATATTGCCAAAAGTTGGTGCATCCTTGATAATCATATAAAGTATACTTAGAATGGTTGCAAGTCAAAAAGCATACAAGGTAGGTCAAAAAATATTAAAATCATGCAAGAGTAATAAGTACCATTATTTCGAAAGATTCAGCAAAATGTTATTAAGAAAAGTTGTTTAGCATCAAAAGTTATGCCTGGATACCAAAACATTGCTTTCTGACAAAAAAATTTTTTTTTGAAAAAATCAAAAAAGTTTTTAAAAAATTGATTTTTTTGATAATTTTAATATTTTTTGACCTACTCTGTATGCTGTTTGACTTGCAACCATTCTAAGTACACTTTATATGATTATCGAGGACTAACCAACAACATCAAACAATCACCCGAAAATTATGCTTTAACGTATCTTCATGGAGAACTGCGATTCGCCACCTCCGATATTGGTTCAATTTTATGAAATAAAAAAATTATCAAATATAAATCCGTACGGTTTTTTTCGTAGTTAAACAAAATAGTTATTTATGTACACAAGATGTCTAAAAAATATTCACTAACCTCATGCTGTCGTACTTACATTATCTTTAATTTTTTGGTTTCACAACATTTCGATCCAATAATTTTCAAGTGTAAACCAACTACTAACTTTAAAGCTAAGGACGTGTAAGGTAATCCGTGAAGTCTGTGACCCCTAGATACCTGAACCGCAAAGTTTTAAGGAGGTCAGTTTGAGGTAGTAGTGGCTTCTATATGTTTGAAATAACTCCTCTAGGCTTACTGAAAATACTTTGATTCCTATCTATAAAAGCTGATTCTATAAATGTTTGTTATTGCCAATGCTATGTAAAAGTTTAGTCTTCAATTACTACATCCGACGTAGAATTAACCAGGCTTGTTCCGCTATGCCTGATTTTGACGTCTTTCCCATTTGTGTATGATAAAAATGCTCCTTGTTTCTTATACTAAGAGGAGGTTTTGTACGATTTATGCTTCGAATATTTGCAGGTGATCCATTAATATAGGGTATCGTGGGAAAAGTGATGTTTTTTCTAGATTGGAACGTGTCGTAGTATGAAGTAACTATTCTACAGTAAATATTTTTTGTTTGATCTATTGTTATCTATGGCTCAGTTAAATAATCCAAATATCAAAACATTAGAATTTGACATAAAATATTAAACTCTTAATTTTCTTAGTAACCAAAAAGTGGAAATAAACAACTGTTTGTAACAAACATAAAACCTGAAATCTCAAATAAAAATCAAAAAGTTGCCCAGAATGGCGGTGGAATAAGCAAAATTCATAAGCAAAAAAGCTTAAACAAGAATGAATACCTAAGCTGAATTTATATATCATATGTAACTATTTTATACACAACGGCAAATATGTAACATTTCAAGCAGGAATGACAGTGGAAAACAGTGTGAAGTGTGTCAGATCAAAATATGCTAAAATAACTTATTAAGATAAAACATATATCAAATGACTAATAAAGATAGAAATTAGATTGAAATTTCCAAAAAGGATCGAAGCGCCTGGTCTTCACAAACGAATCAAATAGCAGCGGCCAAGATAAAGGAATTCCCAACACCAAGAACAACTAGAAGAACAGCTAATTACCACACGATAAAAGGAAAATTACCCAAGCTTCTACAAATCGTCCAAAAAATTAATATATTTTCCAGATTATGTAGGCATCAGAAATTTATCATAAAAATTCCATGATAATTAAAATCAAATGTATTTTTATAAAATCTAAGATAGTGTAAAATTATCTTCAGAGGTACATACAAATTTGAAAGTATTTTATACAGATTTTCACAGAGATAAAAGAAAAAATTTTCAAAGATACGTAAAACCCTGAACCAAAGGGAAAACTCGTGTCATCAATTCAAAATTTTGTAATTTTGTATGGAACACAATCTATGGAATGTGGAAGTGGAGCCATCTATGCATTTTTATGTGAATATTCCACTCATGTACAAATTTTCCCGTAAGACTGGTGGTGTTTTCGAAAAATTATAGCGGAAATACCACGTCGTCTAGGAAACATGGTGTTTCCACTTACCTGTTTAGGTGTGGTTACATAAGTAACCAAAAAATGAAATCTTGACAATATGAAACCTGCTTTTGAGAGACGCTAGAGTCCCTAGAAACTAATTTTTTTTAAGTATCTTTCAAACATTTTTGAAAAGTTTTTAATATGAATAATCGCTTTGGGCTAGTTCAAGAAGAGGAAATTGATAAAAATATAATTGGAAGCGAACCAAGAATCACCGTTAAATCCAAGTTTGAGTTCAATTTGTTACAAAATTCAAATTTCTGAACTTGAAATAGGTATGTATTTAATACTCAGTTAATAAAGCTTATTTTCCCTGTATTTCATTCGTGGAATATTCCTCCTAAATACCATTCGTGCTTAAAAATTAACCAGATAATTTTCCACTCTGCGTGTTTTCTCTACAAATTTCCCTCGTTCTTCGGACTCGGGAAATTATAAGAAAACACACATTCGTGAAAAATTATCGGAAATTTTTAAGCACTCGTGGTATTATCCCCGAAAATAACCGACGATTGCACTCCGATAAAGCTTTAAATTCTATAAATGTCCGTTTGACAATTGAAATCGGGCAAAAAATTGTGGAGCTATAGTCATTTGTTTTATTTTGCTTAATCGGCCATGTCACAAATGTTCATACAATTTTAGGCCCCTAATTTAGGCTTAGTAAGTAACGTAACTAAGCAAAATTGCATTTAAGATATAACTTTTTATATAATTTATAAAAAAAAAAATTTTTCGATTTTTTTTTATGTTTAAACCTATATATTTTTAAAATCGAAATAGCAACAATATGTTTTCATTATAATTTTTAATAAATACTGAACTGGTTTTATTATTTTTGAAAATTAAGCCGCCTGAAACGATTTAAATTTGTATGATCGGTCTGAGAATGGGTAGTATATTAAAATAAAATATGCAAATAATTACGGTATTTATGGTTTATTTTGAATTTGTTTTTTAAATATTTACTAAAGCAATCTATTTTCTACCAATAAATGCAATAAAAATATGTTATTATATTTTGGTTTTTAAAATAAATTGGTCCAACATTAAAAAAATATATTAAGTTCTTTTATAACAAGAAAATTTAAATAGTTTTTGTATTAACGCAATTTTCTTTCGTTACGCATTGCATTAAATTTTGAGGCATGGCCAACTATACACAATAAAATGAATGCCCACAGCTCCGCAGTTTTTTAACAGATTTAAAAAATCTAAAAACCGATATTACAGAATTTTAAACCGTATAGCAGTGTGATAAAAATGCGTGTATTTTATGCAACATATGCAAATTTGGTAAATTTTAGTATTAAAAATTGGACAAAGTAAATTACTTCTAAATGTATTTTATTCGTTTAATATGACATAAAAAATCGTATTTCATTATACGTCACCACAAATATGAGAATGAAAAACATAAAATAAAATAAACAAAGGAAAGTTAATGTTTATTTATAAACATAATATCTTCTTAGTCGTGACCTGATGTTTTGTTACAACATGCTCTTTGCATGCTAGTTTCTCGCAACTGCTGCATTTCATGGTTGTCACTCTATTTTTTTTCAATTGCATAGGGAACGTCTTCCTCTGACCTTCCAAGCTCTCCTTAATTGCATTCCTTTTGTGTCCTATATTTTGATAAAAATTGTTTTACATCCATTGGTAAATTTCTGATTTGTGACCTTGTTATTAGTCGAGGTTTCATGAGTAAAGGGGCAAGATTTTTCAAGAACACTCGTCGCCCTTTACCTTCATTTGGATTTAAAAAATTGTAAGTAATATTACAATTGATTCCTGCTATGTCAAGATTTCGAAAAAATATGATCAGTGGCCATCTTTGAGTTCTTCTTTGAACCGAGTAGTTACCACACATTTGGTCCACTGTATCTATTCCGCCTTTTGGAGAATTGTAAAACAAGACAATATCGGGCTTCTCACTCTCTGTATTTACCACATAGTCATCATGCATTGTTGATAACAAAATTACTGCTTTGTTCTTTTTTTGACTATAAGTTACGTCCTTTTGAAATACAAAAATTGAAGAGAGGAATGGTCTTGATTTATTGGATAACAGATTTATTTCTTATTTTTTCAGGGTGCCAACTAAAGTAATTTTGTTGGCTAACAGTTGCTGACTCAAAAGAATTAGTGTATACCTGGTCAAATTTCTATTCTTGCCTTTATAAGGTTCACATCATCTATGCGCAACTGCTGTGGGAGTATTGTTCTTCATATTTGGCCCTGGAGGTTTCTTTCCACAGTATAGTTCTAGGTTACTCTCATAACACGTTTTAGAATCATACAAGGCAAAATTATTCAAACCATATTTGGCGGTTTTTTTCGGAGTATATTGGATAAAGCTACAACGTCCCCGGAGGCCTATTAGCATCTCATCAATGGTAATGAATTCTCCAATACAGCAGCTTGCCTTACACTGAGTAAGACATTTTTCAAAAATTTCCTTAATTGATGCCATTTTATCAGTTACCCGCTTTACGTGTCTGTCAGTTATATCATCAAATCGAATAGATGTAAGTAAAAATAAAAATCTTCTCGAGCTCATACATGTACCGGAAATTTCCAAACCTCAAAGTTTTTGAAAATTTGTATGAACTTGTTTTTTAAACCAATAAAAAAAAGAAGCTCTAAAAGCCCTAGAAAAATTGTCTTTCTTATTTCTTACAAAAATGTTCGTACAAATTACTATACGTTCAACTATCTCGTCAGTAATAAAATAAAGAAAAGCTAATATTTCATCCGTAGCAGTTTCTTTGTGAACTAGAGGCTTAGGAAAGATCTTTCTAATATTTTTTTGCTGATTTTTGCGTACTTACTTGTAACAGGATGCTTCTTCCATATTATTTTTTTATCTTTTCCTACATAATTCACTATTCCATCTGGCCTTTCTGTGGCAGCGTCGTCAAAGTCCATATGTCGTTTTTTTTTCATCCAAAATTTCCCCCTAAGAACTATCTTGATTGCCATATTCTATATTCTCATCTAAAGCATCTTCACCAACGTCGTCCACTGGTTAGGAATCCACATCGTCAGAGTCATCCTTCAGAATTGCATTCCCGATAGCTTCTAATTCTTCATCCGTTAACTTATTTGGATTTTTTAGAGGAACCGGTTACCTAAATTACAAAAAAAAATTAACAAAAACCAAACTACTAAAAAATGATAAAAAAATTACCCCGTAAAAATTCAAAAAATTATACTTACATTATTAGTCGCTACGTGTACTTTATTCAGTAACTGAGCTTGTAGTCGGAAGCTTCTGCCTAGGATAAGCCGACCTTGAGCGCCTAGCAGCGCCGCGCATAGTGATAGCACGTTTCGTTTGCAAAATAACAATTAAGGGTTAAAAATTCATAGATCCCGTCCATTTATTTTTGCAGATACTACCATGGATTGTGTTCTGGCGACTTAATTCTCATTATGTCTTTTTTACCCATGCCCATTCATCCGCATACATCCAATTGTGAATGACCATGCCTCCCTTCTCCGGCTAATATCCAAGACCAAGGACATCCCACCTTGTTCGCTTCTTTATTTTTAGATCTTTTGGAATATAGAATCTGGTAGGTGCAAAGGTCTTTCCCTCTTTCCCTTATTTCCGTTATTAGAGCAACGCATACCTACAATTTTTAACATATTTTGATCTGACACACCTCACATTTAAAATTATTACTTTCACAGCTATAAACCAATGGAAATGCGTCCTTAAGCATTTTAAATAACAACAAAAAAAGTCGAAAAAAACCGTAAACATAGGCTTTTAAAGTTTTTTTTCAACTTTTTTTTTATCGATTTAAAATGCTTGAGGACTCATTTCCGTTTGTTTATAGCTCTGAAAGTAATAATTTTAAATGTGAGATGTGTCGGGTTAAAATATACTAAATATTGTAGGTATAATTCAATAATGCAAAAATAAACCGGATGTTCTTATAATAAATATTGGTTGTTTTTTTACCGCACTTTTTTGAACAACACTGTATACTTGAAAATATAAGATAAAAATAAAAGGTTCGCCGAAATAATTCTTTTTTGGACTAAAAATGGGTGTTAAAACAAATAAACGCTTGTTTTTATTTAGGTTATTATTATAATCTATGCAACGGATTGATTCGATAGTTTTGTAACGAGATTTGATGTTTTTCTCGCAATTATTTAAAGGAATTGATAAAAATTGTTAAATATAGTTCATTATGGTAACCATATTTTATATGAAGCTTCTTTTATGATCTTAGCAGTCACTTTAAAAACGTACTTATTCCTTATTTTAAAAATTTTTCTAGCATTTTTCATATTTTGAAATCTTTTCCCATTATTAAACTAATAAGTGGCACACTAAATTCAAAATTATTTTAATGAAAATCCACCAAAGGAAAACCAATTTGATCAGCCTACTAGACTAAAAAAACATTCATAAAACATTCACGATGAGATAGCATAATATTGCATTGTCTTAGAATTTATATATTATGTATAAAAATCTCAGTCAATCCCGATAACGGGAACTGGTTTGTACGTTTAGCATTATTTTTTTACGCACCCTGTATAACACATTCACGATTAGACACTATAATATCGTATTCTTATTGGGTTTATGTATGTATACCAAATCCCAGTCAATTCGATAATAACAACTGTTTCAAAAGTTACTTGCGAGATTTTATCCAAACATTACAGAATATTTTTATTATTTTAATTAATTTGTGAATTAAAATGTATCTATTGTAAATTACGCACTATATTATTTTCCTATGTTATCTTCTACGAAGTACCTTCAGGCAAAGTGTAGGTATATTTACGCGACCTAGGCTTATTATTGAAATATCTAAATCTGCAATAAGGTGGAATGGAGCAAATATTAAGTTAAGTTGGCATTGGCCAACACGCCGGATGTGTCCGTTCAAACCCCCAGGGCCGTTTTGTCCCTTCGTATATGATCACGGTAAACAAGTCGCGATGTGTAATATTATAATCAAAGCTAATTTCCTAATAATTTTCAACGCATTTACAGGTGTCCCGCTTATATTTTGTGAACATTAAATTACATTGACAGATTTTTTTACAATATGGTGATTCCATAAATCTGCTAGAATAAATATATTACACAGCTTTTATATAGATAAGAATACATTTAATGGTCGGTACCTAAAAATAATTCAGAAAGTCAATGGGGCGAGTTCACCCCTGAGCCCTCTCGGGCCCGAAAAGCCAGCGCACATAACTGACCGAACGAGCTGACGGCAAATTGCTTTTACTGAAGTATAATTTCGAGAAGGAAATTGAGAAAATCTTTAATATTTTCCTTTTTCATTCTCTTTAGGCCGATCATTTTTCATGCCATCTCCATCGGATCGTGGCCGGACGGTCAGCCGAGTTGGCGGTTCAATTAAGACGGCCGGGCCCCCTGGGAACGGCGGAGCCTCTCGGAAGATCAGCCGTGGACCTATTTAGCCTTTTTGTATTGGAAACTACCGGGGAGCCCGTAAAAATTTTAAAAGTATAGTTTGATTAACGGTTCACTAAAATTGTCATTTAAGTAAATGCCACAAAAGAGAGAGGACAACAAAATATCTTTATACCTGTTGCTTATTTCGAAGAACTAAGTCAAACTCTTTTAATGTTCTTGAGCTGTTGTTTCTTAATTACTTATTGTATTTTAATGGTGCAAAATTTGCCCCTCCAGGTTTTTACAGATCCTATAGATGCCAAAAAACATGAGTTCTCAATTTCGTTGACCTGTCTACCTGGACGCGGCATATCAAAAAACTACTTATCCGTCTTCAAATTTTGGCAAAAAATTAAGGGTCATAAAAATAGTAATTAATGAATCAAATATTTAATTAATAAAATATTTGAAACATCAGCCTGGAAAAAACTACTTATTAGATTAATTTCAAATAGTGTGCAAGAATTGAGGGTGATACAGAAATAAACTGGTAAAATTATGATACGAATTCAAGATAGCGGAATGAAATGGGGCACAATCAGAATGCCAAAAAACATGTTTTCTGAATTCCGTCGGCCTTTCTGTCGATCTGTCTGTCTGTCAGTTCGCGATATATCTAAAAAAACTACTCACCTGATTGACCTCAAATTTAAGTCAAAAATTAAGAGACATATTGAGGTGACCCGGTAATGTTCTGGTAAAAATCCATTATGACGGAACAAAATGAGAGCCTAGTGAAATGTACAAAAAAAATATTACTATAAAACGAATTATCCTGTTTATAATTTTCATATTTAATTTTGCAGAAACATCAAATATTACATAGTAAAAAACTAGTAACATATTGGTATGAATACAATTTGGTGAAACAAAATGGCGGCCTAATAAAATATTTAAAAAACCAACTACACTAATCAACATTTTTAATGCATCACTGATTTTTAACATTAATTTCGAATGCATATATTTTTGTTATTATTAAACCGATTTTAATAAACTTTTTTTGATAGGTCAGTCTTTCTTAAAAATTAAACTTAAAATTACGTGAGCACGTAAATACCAAAATTTAATATGACTGCCAAAAAAAATCGAGGCATGCAGATTTTACTGTACCACATCACCAAGTTAAGTTGACAATATTAAAAAATTCACCTTACAGGTCGATTGGGTTGTTTATATTATATAGTAGTTGTTTATTGAGTTTGAGTTGGACAAACACTGATTTCGTTTCAAATCCGTGTGGGCAAATTTGGACACCATCATTTCATCCTCCCTGTATTAAAACTGCAAATGTTTAAACATTGTAATGGTATACAGTAGTTCTGAAATTACTTGATACCTATACCAAGTAATAAAAAATAAAAATTGTTCAATGGCTAATTGTATTTTTAATTAACCATATTTCTAAGTTATGGTTTAAAGTGTATATCTTTTTATTCACCCTGTATTAAAAATTAAAGTTTCAAACTTAGCGATGTCGTACAGTAAAGCTTTGAGTTTCCATAGCATATGAAAAAATTAAATCTGCATGCCCCGTCTGTTTTTGGCAGTCATATTAAATTTTGGTTTACTTATAAGCTCACGTAACTTTTAGTTTTCCCTGTACAATACAACAAAATTTTCAACTCTGCCTAGAGCTTCAGAAAGTAGATCGACTGACCTATCAGGAAAAAAAAACACTTTGATAAAATCGGTTGAATAGCATAAATATATGCGTTTAAAATTAACATTAAAATCAGTGATGCACTATAGCTGTTGACATGTGTACTTATTAGATTGATTTCAAATATCGAGCAATTATATAATTAAACGTAATATAGAGACAAACTGATACAATTTTAAGACGAATTCAAAATAGCGGAACAAAATGGCGACTAAATAAAATGTTTAAAAAATTTACGTTAAAAAACCTTTTCATTCAATTGACTTTAAATTTTGCACAAAAATTAGATGTGATATAGAGATAAAGTGGTGAAATTTTGGTACGAATTTAACATGATGGAACAAAATAGCGATCTAATATTTTTTTTTTTAAATCACTGTAACAAACTACTTATTCAATTTATTTTAAATTATGCCCAAAAATCTAATGGGGCTTAGGTAAAAATTTATAAAATGTTGCTACGAATCCAGTGGAGCAAAATGACGCCCAGTAAGAAAGTTTGAAAATACAGGATATACAGTGTGAGCCGCGGGCCTAGAGGGGAGAAATGGTATCATTTTTAAGAAAAAGATATTAGCGATTTTTTTAACGAAATTTTAAGTCTCGATTCTTACTCAGCATCATCAAGAACCCCCTTATACTAAATTTCAACAAAATAAGTCATTAGCTTTGAAAAATACGAGCTTTCGAAAAATGCATTTTTTTTTTCATTTCAAAGGCAGAAATCTCTTAAACCATTATCTTGATCAAAAAACAGAATTTTACATTTTTTTATAATATTAACGATCTTTATTGAATTTTAGTAAAAAAATTACTTTAAGACATTTTTTTTTATTTTTATAATTTTAATAAAAATAATTAAGAAACAACACCAGAGCTGAAGAATTCGAACATATTTTAGAGTACGTCTTAGAACTATTTTGTTTTCTAAATTCGATAAAGATGGTGAAAACAGTAAAAAAATGTAAAATAGAGTTTCTTGATCAAGACAATGGTTTAAAAGATTTCTGCCTTTGAAATGAAAAAAAAAATGCATTTTTTGAAAGCTCGTATTTCCCAAGGCTATTGACTTATTTTCTTGAAATTTGGAATAAGGGAGTTCTTGATGATGCTGAGTAAGAATCGAGAATCGTACCATTTTCCCCCTCTAGGCTCGAACGCCAATGTGTCAAAATAATCATATTTTAAATCCATACACATCACCAAAATTTGAAACTAACATGGTAGTTAAGTCCTGAGATTAAATGGGTCACACTGTATGTATTACTAAATGACTATGTGCGGAGCTGAAGTGAAAGGAAAGATTCATAACGGGAGAAATTTCGGGTTTACCGGAAATTTACCGTTTTTTTTTTAATTTTTATTCTTTGTAAACTTATTTGACTTCTTAAACTTTTTTTGATTTTTTATTTTTAGTATTTTATAGTTTCTGTTTATTTTACTTTTTTAAAATTAGTTTAGATAAAGTAAACTAAACAGATAACTCTTAAAGGCTAGTCAAGCATGTATCGCCATTTATTCAGTTAACAACTAAATTCGAATTAAAAAGCATTGAGTTTAAGGAAAAGTATAAAAATATATATTTTAAATGGAAATACAAAAATGTCGACAAATTTGAATAACAAAAGTACAAGTTTGTACAAATGACCTAAAAAGAAGAAATAAAAACGTAGTCATTGTGGTTTGATTGGATCACATCATTAACCTAATCTAAAAGCTTGTAGCGAGATTGTTACTGTTGTCCGACTGAATAACAATGAATATTTACATAGAAAAGTTCATATTATTGATCTTTTCGTTTTACGTTAAAAAAAAACAACATTAATTTCATCAATATTTATTGTACATAAACAACCCCCTAGAATACTCAAACAAGGGAATGTGACTAGTCAATAGATTTTAATTTGCACTATTTTTTGAAGAAAATTAATCCATCCAACGTTTTAGCATCAATGCGTTCAGTTTAAGATAAGCTTCCCATCAAAGCCAAGAGAGAGTCAAAAATCGAGGGATCTTAAATCCTACCAAAGCAGGGGTAATTATTCCCTACAAGTCCTTTCGCTGTTATGCCTAAAAATGGTTAACTGCTTAATAACAGATTATTTCCGCTAGTAAATTGTTTTATAATGTAGTGTTAACAGTATGTAATTATTTGTAGAGACAGGATACACAATACAAAACAGTATAATACAAAAAGCCTTTATTTTAAACTGAAAATAGTCATTACAATAATTATTAGAATGATGGCGTCGTTCAAGTTAACCAAATTAATAATCTTCGAGGCAACCATCGACACTAAATAAACTAAAATATAAGTATTGACCCTA
The DNA here is from genome assembly GCA_030620095.1 of Kuschelorhynchus macadamiae. Lineage (NCBI taxonomy): Eukaryota > Metazoa > Arthropoda > Insecta > Coleoptera > Curculionidae > Kuschelorhynchus > Kuschelorhynchus macadamiae. Next base: position 734,892 of record JAUTXW010000834.1, read on the forward strand.
CAAATTATTTAAATCTTAAGCAAAACGAAATGTAGAATGATCACAATCTACCTACGCTCTCCCAACACAATTTTTTTAATTCTCTTTTTAAACGAATGGATACCGGAGGAGATCTTGGTAATTTCGAAAATTGTATTGAAGATATTTGCTGAATTATATGAGAATGAACGCTGAAATAAACGTGGACGGTGTCTGAGAATGTCATAGAAGAATGCAGATCTAGTTAAACAATTATGTACTTTATTTCTTTTACAATTTTTTTCAAATAAATGTTTTGGAGTTGTCTCCTCCTTAATTTTGTATATTAAAGAGACCATATGAACTTGGAACCGCTTGTCCAAATTTAACCAATAAAAATCACGAAACGAGTCTGAAAAATGATCAAATTTACGTAAATTGAACGAAAAACGTATACACGCATTTTGTAATTTTTGCATTTTTCCTGTTGACGCAAAGCAGGCCAATAAATTTTATCACAGTTTGAAATAAATAACAAAATTAAGGAATCACATAACTTAAGTTTAATTTCAGTACTCAAAACACCTTTGTATCTATATAACAGCTTTAGTTTAAAACAGAATTGTTGTAATACGGTTTTTACATGATTTAAAAGCTTCAAGCTACAATCGAAGACTACTCCCATGTCTCTACAACTTCCAGAGATCCGAAGATCGGTGCCATTAAAATAAATGATAAAACCGTTATTTTATTTATAGGGAATTTCAGATGAACTTCTAATTCTCGCATTACACAAATGTCCCTATCAACGACTGAATTTCCATCATATCAGACATATTGGATCATAACAATTTCGCAAAGGACTTAATAAACCTATAGTACGCCGCACGGACCTGAAGCCCCGACGAAAGGGGGAGGTTTGTCAAAAGCAGGCCGTTTCTATACATATTTAGGGTTTTAGCCAATGACCAATGAGTAATGCACAGATTCGCGTGTCAAACTTTAGTGGAATCTTGTTTTACATATACTACTTTTTTCAAGGAACTTTTTATGAACAAACTTCAGGCGCAGCTATGGGAACTCTTATATCACCTGTGGTAGCGAATATATAGATGATACTTTTGTTGTTTGGCCTCATAGACAGGATAATCTCCTTATATTTCTGGACCACCTTAATAAACAAAATCATAATATCAAGTTCACAACGGAAATTGAATCTAATTGAACGGTTCCCTTTCTGTATGTGTTCAGAGGAAGGAAAATGGTACATTAGGACATACTATGTATAGAAAACCGACGTGTATACTTAAATGCAAATTCCCATTACCATCCAATACAAAAGAAATCGGTTATTAACTCAGTAATATTTAGAGCCATTTCGGTTTCTGATCAAAATTCTTTAACATCGAAAAGATCGAAATTGACAGAAGTTCTGAGAGGGAACGGCTATGGAGATATTACGCGTTCAATTAAAAGATATAGTAATCCAACTCCGCGAAAGGAAAATTATAAGGAGCACCGTTAGGTAGCGTTGTTCTTCCCTACATATATGGCACTACAGACAAAATAAAACGATTACTTTGGCGGTTCAACATACATACAATCTTCAAAACAAATAAGAAGATTGGACAATGCTTACAATCTCCGAAAGATACTGCACCTTTTCAAACAGGAGTATATAAAATTCCTTTCTCCTGTAGAGAAGTGTATGTGGGAGAAACAAGACGCTCAATATCAGTTAGATGTAAGGGACATGAACGATGTATAAAAAAAACAAATTATTTAATATGCTGTAACTGAATACCAGCATACCACTAATCACAATATAAATGTAAAGGAAACCAAGGTGCTAGCATCAGTTCCGGGATTTACAAATAAAAAAACAAAAGTATGCTTTATTGCCGCAGGAAAATTGTTATAATTTTATGGACAAAGCGAAATTTACCTTAAAAGATAAAAAACAAAACAATGAAAAAACGAAATATTAATCGAAAAAAAAATCATATTTTTCGATAGGTCAATGCAAATACATAAATTGTAAATATAACATTCGTTAGGACATAACATTGCCGTAAAGCGATTAATGAATCCAGGGGACCTTAACAGCAAAGAAATAAACAATACATATGCGAGATGAATAATTTCCATAAAATTGAAATTAAAATTACGCGAACTTTGGTTATCGTTATGCAAACAAAATAAGTGAAGTTAAGCAAAAAGTGTACTGAACTAATATAGTAATTAAAATGTATCAAAAAAAATAGAAATGTATAACTTTAATCTAATACGTAACGTAACGGACTATGAGACAGTTCATTCTTCTATAAAATGATTTTCAAATTCTATGCTAGCAGCTTGAACATGACACTGAAAAAGATTTAAGTAAACAGACAAGTAAAAAACATTTTAAGGAGACTTATTCTTTATAAAAATCATTAACGAAGTAAAAATATCTTTCAATGAGGTACGCTTTGGTTTTTTTTTCGAAATAGTGCAAACATAGGGATAATTTTTAAATGTTCTGGAAGATGACTGTAAAGTTTTATGACGTTGTAAATAATTGATTTTTTTATTAATTCTGTGGAAGGAATGTGAAGGTATATGTCATGCCTAGAGTTTCTGGTAGGATATACCTGTTGTGGTCTTTCCGGGAAATTGTTTATATGTTTTTTCATCATACAGAGGGTTTCTAAAATAAATAATGCAGGAAGTATTAATATTTCATGTTTTTTGAAATAGCATTGGCAGTGCGCTCTATTATTTAGACCAAACAAATAGCGAATTGCTCTATTTTGAAGCCTAAAAATAGAAAAGAAATTGCTCGGTGGTACAGCAGCCCCAAACGGGAAGGCCATAGCGGAGATGGGATTCGAATAGAGAGAAGTAAGTAAGTCTGGCAGAAGACACATCCAGTTCTTTTGAAATTGATCGAATGGCAAAGCAGGCTTTAGAAAGTTTTTTAGTTCAGGTGTCAATATGCTTAGATCATTTTAGGTTGTTATTTAATATTGCTGTTAAGTAGCTGAAGTAGTTGTAAAGTCCCTTTATAATATAAGGCCAACGTTTTATTAGCAGATTGGAATCGGACCAAGCCTTAATCATAACAAGGTCGTTGGAAATATTAGAATGTAAAGACATTGTATCAAAATCACTCCATGTTATGCTTGTGTTATCAGCAAAGAGAGACATTTTTCCATTAATTTTTAGGTTGGTGATACGGTCTACATCACACGTGGAAACCGATCTTAACATAGGGTCACAGTCGGGTATAAAAGCCTGCCTGAATCTCTCCGAGCTCATTCAGTGTTCATATTTCGTGGAGTAAAGATCCCTGAAGATGCCTCATGTAATCGAAGACGAAACGTCGGATAGTAATGATTTCTTAATAATCGCTTTCACTTAAAATGGTAACGTAAGTTTTTCTGTTTTTATTCTAACTAAATTTAATTTTTTTATAGCTATCGGAAATATCAACGAGTAATCTATTTTCGTGAGACTCCATGTAGATATATACAGTACAAACAATGTTTATCACTAATGTAATTTATTTAGTAATAAAATTAGGTTGAACTGGTGTAGTAAAACAACTAGATTCTTTGTCCGGTCAGAAAATCTCATTTGATAAACCTTTGCTATTGGTTAGGAAAAATTCTCCCGCAAATGAGGCGAAAAATAAGCTATTTCGAGATAGATAAAAGCGAGAAGGAAAAACAATCACGATACGGGCTAAAGCGAGAAGCCAAACGGCCAATTCTAACGTCTACCCAAATGCAATCTAATCCGGATATTTCTAAAGTAATCTGGAAATCTCAGAAGGCAATTGAATCGAAGCACCTCCAAAAGTTAATAGAAAAGTGCAATATAGCGTTCTGCGGCTAAGTTCCAAGCTTTTATGAGGTGAACTAAGGTATATTGAAAAATCATGATCATCGGGAAATTAAATTGAGATAAAATAATATCAATTTATTTTGAAAATATTATTTCGCCTATAATTTATAAATTACTTATTTATTAAATAAAGATTGTTACATTTGGTCTTAAATCTACAGTAACCGCCTAGAGTCCTACTTATATTTAATATAAATTCGAATAAATTATTTAAAGCTTTGGTAATAGTACAATCATGAAGACTGTATTATCAATTAATCGGAACACCGCACCGGGCAGAACGTAGAGCATTAACAGTTATCTATGTGTCTTTATAATTTCTTTCTTTATAAAGATGGAAGAAAATATTAAATATGAAAGTTTTGTTGGTTTTTATGGACCATTTATAAATATAATCAGCGACACACGTGAGATGTGAATAAAAAAGATATACTAAATGAGTTACCTATTCCACTAGTGAGAGATACATGATTAAATTTTATTTAAAAAATCGGTAAGTTGGCTTTACCCAGAATTCTCCTCATGACGGATTCCATCAAACACATTTTATATAAACATATAGTTATTTGGTAATATCTTTATACACTTTATATAATTATTAATATATGTCACTTAAAAAAAAACCTGTAGGTTTGAAAACGATTCATTTATTTTATTTTGAATATTTTTTTGGAATGTATGAACTAATTTTTTAATAAATTGTGGTTTGTTAGCATAATTTCGGCGTGTATAAAAATTTAGTAAAAACCTGTTATTAAAATTTTTTAGATTATTTATTTGTATAGTTTTTAAGTGCGCAAATCAAATTAAGTTTATTAGTTTCCAAAAATTAATAAAGAATATGAACTTACGAAGTATCTTAATTTATAGCTCTATATAACATATTCAAGAACATAAGGTCTTTGTCTAATTTGTTCCAGCAAAAATAAGGTTTCTAAGGTCATCTTCATTTTCAATTTCAACCCTATTATACACTAATGTTTTCAATGGCCCCAAAAATAAAAATCAAGGGAGCTTAGGTCTGGTGACCTCGGAGGGGGTCGTTTCGACCTATGTACCTATTATCAAACGTGTTATCCAGATGTTGTAACACATTCCTATAAATGTGGACAGGAGCTCCATCACGAAGAATCCAAGCACTGGCTCGCTGAGCTAAAGGAATATCTTCTGAAAGAATGGGCAAGTCATTTGTTAAAAATTGGAGGTATGCCTCTCCTATTAAACGCCCTGGTAGCTCAAAAGGTCCGATTAACCGATTGTGGATTATTCCGGCACAAATATTTATTGAAAACCGGTATTGAAATCGGCCTTGTTGAATCGTGTGTGGATTTTCTTAAGCCCAGGTGTGAGTATTATGATTGTATAAACAAAAGATTAAACGAAAAATTGACAAAAATACTTTATTAATAAACCGAAAACACATAACCGATTCTATGCATCGACTTGACTGACTAATCTTTTTTTCCGGCCGCTTCGATAACCCTTCGCTGAGTGATCTCATCGGCCCGGCACTTGTAAACACCTTTTTTTTTGCAGAGTAGACTTTTTCTTTGTCCTACGTTTAAGATTGATTACAGTCGGCCACGCTACTGATGTTCACGTCCTCGTGAACTCGATGGCTCCTAATTTAAAGAAAAACAAACTATAAATATTCTATCCGGATAGTATCAGCGAAAGAAAATATATAAAAAGAAATACAAAATTTATCGTGGTCGATCTAAAATCTCCGGCTGGTCGTTCACCTATAATCAAACCTATTTTTTTTTTTTTTTTTTTTTTTTTGAACTAACCAAATGTATACAGTAACAAATTAAATGATATATTGATGCATCAATATGAGGTCAGGGTTAAACAACACACAAAAAGAAAATAAAAAAATACAATAAAAAAAAATGAATTCTAGCTAATCTTCATTTAAATCAGAATCTTCGTCAGATTCTGAGCTAATCTGGACGTTGTAAGGTTTTAGTTTGTCAAGGGAAACGACACCCTTATAACTTCTCTGCGATCGAGAAGAGCCTTCAACGTCTTCAATCACATAACGATCGTGATCTAGTACTTTAACGACAGTATAGGGACCACTATACTTTGGAAGCAGTTTACGACTTCTGCCATCATTACTAGTCACTGCAGTGCGTATTAATACTTGCTGGCCAACTTCGTATTTCTTTACTATGCAACGATGCATATCGTATTTAGCTTTCTGCTTTTCTTGTTTCTTGGTAATAGCGATTTTTACCTTTTCTCTTTCGCTTTGAATGTCACTTCTTGCAACAGTACTTGCTGAGAGTTCGTTAGCGAGAAACGAATCAGCTACTCCTCGCGGAGAATATCCAAAAAGGAGCTCATAAGGCGACTTTCCTGTCGTGGAGTTCACTGTACTATTAAGGCCCCATTTTACCTTGGCAACCATCTCATCCCATCTTTCTTCATCGCAGGTGGAAGCTGAAAGACTAGAAAGTATTGTCCTGTTGTATCTCTCAACTTGCCCGTTTGCCCTTGGGGTTGCTGTCGCGTTTAAAACGTGTTTAATATTGAGAGCTTTACAAAAGTCACCGAACTGTTTACTAGTATAACATGAACCTCTATCTGAAATTATCCTCCTTGGTACCCCAAAATTTTCTATCACACTATCAACAAAAGTTATAAGTGGACGTGTTTTAGACGATGGCACTGCTTTCATAAAGACAAACTTAGTGAAAGCGTCCACTATAACAATCAAGTACATATTCCTTCACTTTGAGTTTACGAATGGGCCCAAGTGATCTATATGGATGGTATCGAATGGCTCGCTAATTTTTTCAATAGGATGAAGTAAACCTGGTTGTCTTCCGCCCGGCTGCTTATTATATAAGCACGGTAGGCAACAAGATATAAATTTCTATACATATCGCCTCATTCCAGGGAACCAGTAAAGCTTGGATATAGCCGACAAAGTTTTGTCCTCCGAAAGATGGCCAATTCCATCATGAAAATGAAGCAGGAGCTGCCGTCTGGCAGCCTTTGGGACAAACCATTTCTTTCCAGTCGGAGTAATTTTATAAAGCCTGTTGTTCTCCATGGAATAGTCTTTGTGAAGTTCTCGCTCCTCCTTGTTTTCGGGCGATTTTCTCAACGTTTCGACTATATATTTACATCTGCTGTCCGTTAATTGTACGTTTAAAACCCAATCTTCGTCATTTATATTCACCAAATTTACATTTACTGGATTGTCGTCGTAAGTACGAACTGGGTTTCTACTTAGAGCATCTGCGTGAGGCATTTTGTGTTCCGGTCGATATTCCACGCTGAAAGTATATTCTTGTATGCTGAGCCACCATCTGGCTATTCTCGGAACTAGGTCTCTTTTGTTCAGAGTACTCGTTATGGCGTTACAGTCAGTGATAACTTTGAACTCTATTCCAATTAAATATATTCGGAATTGCTTAAGCGACTCCACTACGGCCATCGTTTCCAACTCATACGAGTGGTACATCTGTTCGTGTTTGTTCGTCTGTCTTGAGAAATATAAAGCTGGTCTTAGTGTACCATCCCGCTGTATTTGCAGAAGAATTCCTGCAATACCCCATTTCGAGGCACCGGTGTGGACTTCTGTCGTTCGCTCTGGATCATATATCGCTAATAGAGGTCTGGACGCTAATTTTTCTTTCAGTGTTTCAAAGGACACTTTCTGTTCGTCTCCCCAGCGGAATTTTATGTCCTTTTTCGTCAAGGTCGTCAGTGGTTTTGCGATTATGGCAAAATTTTTGATGTATTTACGGAAATAGCTTGCTAATCCCAAAAATTGCCTAACAGAGTGCACATCGGTAGGCACCGGAAATGATTGAACTGCTTCCGTTTTCGTAGCTCCAGGGCGAACACCATTCTTGCTAATTTCATGCCCCGAGTACTCGACTCTTTCCATAAAAAAATAGCATTTTGATGGGCGAAGCGTTAGCCCAGCAGCTTTAAATGAAACTAGAACCTCTCTTAGGTTACTGAGGCCTACTTCAAAGGTGGAAGACGGCAGCAACAAGTCGTCCATGTAGGCTAGAACTTTTCCATAGCGAAGGTTTCCCAAAACTTTATTAACTGCCCTTTGAAATATTGCAGGAGCATTGCAAAGACCAAATGGCACTCTAAGATATTCGTAATGCCCATCTGGTGTCGTAAAAGCCGTTTTGGAAATAGGCGATTCTTCCATTTCTATTTGATGATAGCCGCTTGCCAAATCCAAACTCGTAAAATACTCACAGTCTTTTAGTTTTTCGAGGAATTCGTCAACACGGGGAAGCGGGAATTTGTCCTTTATAGTACGGGAATTCAACATCCTGTAGTCGACGCACATGCGTTGTTCGCCATTTTTCTTCTTGACTAGAAGAATAGGACTCGAATAGGGTGAATCTGACTCTCTGATGATCTTATTTTCGAGCAGATCATCAACCATATCTCTTACAACTTTCCGTTCGTTGAAAGACAAACGATATGGTCGATAAACAACGGGGGTGTCGTCCGCAAGATGTATCGACATTTTAATAACGTCAGTTTTACCCAGATCCTTATTGTTATTTGCAAAGCAACACCTAAACTCATTGACTAAATCAACTACACTATTTACTTGATCTATAGTAAGGTTAGAATTTAAAGACAAATCATTTGGTGTAAATAACTTAACGGTTTTGGTTTCTACTGTAAAAACATTAAGTGGCTCTTTCAAGAAAGTTTCCTCAAAGCTTACTACACAACGAGCTAAAATTTGTTTATCACTCACCTCAACTTGGTTTTCGGACAAATTCGCGATTCTAACAAATCCACCTTCCGCTTTGATCACGCATTCATCAATGAAGTACTCATGCCCGGGAAGTGGACGCAGCCCACCACGAACGTACACATCGTCGAGGACGGTACCACGAGAGGTGACGGCTACAAGCACTGATGTTCTAGGTGGAATGATCGTGTGACTCTTTGCCCAGAGCGGAATCTTCTTGGCTGGTATATTAAGTATATTAGACAGGTCAGCGTCAGAAGGCAGAAGTCTGACGGATTCTCACGAAACAATGGTAAGTATATCTGTGGTCGGTTCAGGAATGTTTGTCCTATAATAACTGGAATATCTTGAACGGAGTCAGGAACAACGAGAGCCCTGACGATAGCTTCGGCCAGATCGATTTTGACCGAGACCTCTGTTTCACCCAAAACGGTTACTTCAGCTCCACCATAACCTGCGATGGTCATGGTGCTCGGGGAAGTTTTTAAGTTCAGTTCTATGGCGTCTTTCTGCCTTAACAAAACGGCTCCACATCCCGAATCGACATATGCTTTTGTTGGTTTGTCGTTAATAAAACAATCAAAAAAGTAGTTTTTATTGTAGCTGGTTTCCCGTTGAGGTTCGACTAACTGGTTTTTGACCTGCTTCCATCTACAATCCTTATCAACATGTCCTAAACGCTTGCATAAATTGCATTCCATCCTGGGTTGCGTGCACTTATTCGAGTAGTGACCTTTCTTCTTACAATTGTAGCATCTTACCGAGGACGATGAATTAGCACGACTGTCGTAAACTTTTGTTCTTTTTGATGAATCTTGTCCGGTCTCCCTGAAACTTCGTTTTAGGCTGCCTTGATAGGGGTTGGTTCTATGTAGGGTCACTGAGAAACCGACATCTGACCTCAAGGAGGAGAGATATTCTGCGTAGAGTTCCTCTGGTGTAGAGTATCGACCAGCACGAGCACCTGCTTGGATGGTAGGATCGCGAATTCCATCGATTAGGCAAGATACGGCCTTTTTACCACTTATGTCACATGCATTTAAAAGATCAAGCTTATTAAAGTAGTACTTTTCCCATGTTTCATTTGGCAGTTTGTATCGATTTACCAAATTTCGCAAAAGGGTGGCAAAATCTCGATGTTCGGGAAACGTTCTGCTTAACAGTGTTTTCCATTCGTCCCAAGTATGTTGATATGACTGGAGGTTATCATACCAATTTCTTGCCAAACCAGATAGACGACTTTGCATGTTAAAAATGATTGTATTCTCATCCCACTGATTAGCCACTGCAAGCTGCTCAATCTTTTCGATCCATTTTTGGCAACTTAAATTCGGATTTCCTGGTGAGAACTCGGGAATACACTCCGTTCTGATTAGAACCCTAGGGGGTTGTGTTAGTGGTGGCTGTGATCGTTCCTGGATAAGTTTTTCAACTAAAGACTCGAGGCGTTCCATTCTGTTATCTGAGGAAGTCGAAGGTTGAGGGCTGTTTGGGTTTGGTAGTAGTGGTGGTTGTGGACGTTCCTGGATAAGTTTTTCAACTAAAGACTCGAGGCGTTCCACTCTGTTACCTGAGGAAGTCGAAGGTTGAGGGCTGTTTGGGTTGTGTATCGAAACCGTTTTTGCGTTTCTCGTTCGCTCAGCATTGGAGCTCGAGGTCGCCCTAGTGTCGGTTCTTGACTTTCTGGATTGTCTCCTACTTCTTTTTGGATTGTCGCAGCTTGAGCTGGAACTAGAACTACTGCTGGAAGAATCATGACGGCGACGACCCATTTTTGATTAAATAGTAATACACAACAACGAGAGAAAAAAAAAACTTTTGCACGTGCTTAACACTAAACACACGATATTTGTCTTTTACGCGATGACGCGATATCAAAATATTGAAATAAAGGCTATTTTAAGTCTTTGTCTTAATTTACCACTGTTTTTACACGCCAGGTATAACAATATTAAACAATAAGGCAACAATATGAAACAATAATTAAACGTCCATTAAAATATCTAAATTTCTACTTTTTACACGCCCGGTATAACAATATTAAACAATAAGGCAACAATATGAAACAATAATCAAACGTCCATCACCAAAATTTTAAATAAATTATTTCGAGAATTTTTGTTTTACAAAAACATATATGTTTCTGTTAGCAACACTGTAAGGCCCACAAAGTCATATTTTTCCAGGAAACTAGACTCATAAATTGAATCTTACTACTGTTAATATAAGTATTCAGATATCAATATCAGCTTAATTGTTTATCTGTAACAAAGTCTTAAAAGAAAATAAAACTATTACTCAAAACTTTTGTGGCAAAAAGTTCTCTTCAAGTGTTTATACGAATAACGTTTACACAGCGATTGTTTTTCAGTGCATGATAAAACTTACGGTTTGATACAATCCTTAAATTGTTCCAAATAATCAACCTTTTCACTCTTCGGGCACTACACTTTCACTGTACACGAAGAAAGGAGTAATCCAATCGACGGGACGCACGCGTCCGTAGAGCAACACGTAAGGCACAAGGCACGTAAGTTTATCTCACCGCTGCTCTATAAACAAAAGATTAAACGAAAAATTGACAAAAATACTTTATTAATAAACCGAAAACACATAACCGATTCTATGCATCGACTTGACTGACTAATCTTTTTTTCCGGCCGCTTCGATAACCCTTCGCTGAGTGATCTCATCGGCCCGGCACTTGTAAACACCTTTTTTTTTTGCAGAGTAGACTTTTTCTTTGTCCTACGTTTAAGATTGATTACAATTGATAATTGGAAATTTCATCTCTCCTAAAAAAAACATTCATCGGTTGTCAGTATGTCTAAAGTAAAATTTTCGTGTGCTTGTTTTTTTCGGATAAACCACCGGCAAAATTCTCTTCTTCGGGGTAAGTCTTCTAAAGTCAAAGCCTGTACTCGCTACACATGATAATGGTACAGAAGGTTTTCTTGAGGGTTACGATGAATGGTCCAATTAGACAATCCAATTTGTGTCGAGATTTCCCGAGTGCTAGTACTTGTTTTTCAAGATATGACAACACTGTTTTTTTTGTAAAAAGTTCCAGAAAGTTAGAATATTTCAGTATTATAATTAGAGAAAAATCAAATCTGGCACAGATAAAGTCTAGATGTTCCAATGATATTGGCAATGTCGTCAAATTTACCTGCTTTTGCAGACTATAAGCAAACTTTATTTTTTTGTTATGTAACCCTAAACTTATTTTTTGTCTGTTACTTCTCCCTTCCAACTGTTCCTCATCAACGCTGTGGTGTCATATCTTCAGAAACCAGTAAAATGGAAACTTGATATTATAGGATCACAACAAAGTTGACAGGGGTAATCGAAATTTATGAAGACGAGTATGGCTTTAACCTTTAAAAAATTAAAGTTACTTATTTTCTGCAGAACTGGTAAATTTCTTTGTCAATCTCACCATAAGTTCGGTCATGATCAATAATCTTTGGTTATCAAATTTAGAGCACATCCTATTGGCTTTTTAGTTTATTGTGGTTCATGAAATAGAAGGAAACACATTGTTTTGGGGATAATGTGAAAAGTACAGCTTACTTAATAAATAGCCAATAAGTTATGAAGTTTTTACATTTTCTTTTCTTTTTTTTTAATCTTTTCTATCATTAGTAACATTTTCACTTTTTGCATAAATTCGATAGCGCCCCTAATATAGAGAAACGTGGAATGGTTAAAATGGCATATTTCTTAATGCTAAAAATCGAACTTGCACTGTAACGATCTTTCTGAGGTTTATATTAAAAAACTCCACGCTAAAAAACATTATGAGAAAATGGCCCACCGATTTTTATATATGTTACCGTAAATATCCGAAATCCGTAATAACGCGATCTAACTAGTAAAAATGCGAAATTTCTAAGAGTGTTAGTAATATCGGCTTCTTACTAGTAACATCGTAAAGTGGCTAACGCATTTAGTAAAATACCGACAACATATTAAATATCGGCATTTTACTGAACGTTTTAGTTACCGCATGCTAAATGGCAAGAATACGATCTAGTATATTCTGGAATAATTACAGCGCTCTCATTGGTCAAGAGAAAGGCGGTTTCGGTGAAATTGGCTGAATTTTTTATATGTTGTAGTTCTTGATCTCCTGAGCAAACGATACCACGGACACAATCTAATCCTTCAACTTGTTTTTAATATACAGGATGTTAAAGTTTGCTTAAACCCCATATAAAAAACATGGGACAACAGTACGACACCAAATTAGCATTTTCAACATATTTAACGTATAGTACATCTCCAAAGAAGAAAAAAAAATTATATGAAAATAGATCTGCGAATGCTTTATTTTTGAGTTACAGGGTGTATTGTAAAGGGTGTTCGCCCTATATCTCGGAACTGAAGGGTTTTTGGTCCTATATTCACATAAAACTTTTTTTTTTTGGAACGTACTATTATACGTTAAATATGTAGAAAACACTAATGGGTGTCACCCTATCTTCCCTACGTATTTTATATGAGGTTTAGGCAAACTTTAACATCCTGTATATTAAAAACTATTCGTAGGTTTAGATTGCGCCCATGGTATCTGTTGCTCAGGAGGTCAAGAACTACAACATATAAAAAATTCACCCAACTTCACCGAAACCGATTTTCCATAAGGTATGTGCGTGGTTTGGTTGAAATAGTTGTATTATGCCCTTTAAATAGTAGGCCAATTTTTTATAAAAACCGTAAACTTGACAACGTCGCCAATATCACTATCTAATGCAGCACGTACCCTGGAGTTTCTTACTGTAGTTAACAACGTTTAAGATATTTTTGAGTATATATTCCAACTTTCGCTCTGTATAATATTGTTTTCGTATTTTTTTCTGTTTTTGTATAATTTCTACATTTACTAAGTTTTTATATAATAGTTCTTATAGTAATCAAAGGCTAAAGCCATTTGTTATAGGGTAAAACCCCCATTAATCTGTAAATCTGTTAATATTTTTTAAGTATTCTGAAGAACATGGACTTTTGTTCGCATTTTCCATTTTTTTTTCAATCTGTCAACATCTCAGTTTTATTAAAACGACACTTCCACGATCAACGGTCAGTATTTATTTAGATTTCGTGGGGTTTGTGTCGGTCGATCCTCACAGCGTTAAGTATCTAATAGATTTCATAAGGAATATACAGTTTTTAAGTATGTGTTTGTAATGTGCTATAATTTTGGTTTTTATTATTGAAGATGTTTTAATTCGATAGTGTACAGGTTTTGGGGCTTTGCTATTTGTATTTAATGTTAATTTAAACGATGCCAACAATAGGAACTTACTTTCTCGCTTGTCCTGGCGGGAAAATAAAATTCCAGTGATTGGCATTCCATTTCTCTTTGAATCATAATGTTTCGTATACATTTTGTTGTGAAATAATATTTTTGTGAATAGTACATAACAAAAAGCAGTTTGAAAGGAATTTTTTATTAAATTTTCAATATTTATTATCCATTTATTCGTAGAATAAACAGTTCACATTAAACTATTTTGTAAAACAATATGGGTCTTTAATAACTTAGTTTTTATAAAAGTACATAAAGTGGGATTGTGGTTTTCGTCATTATTATTTTCTTTAAATACACCTTTATTAAAAAGATTGCTTTCTTTTGGGTTTTTTCTCAATTTAGACTTTATTTTATCCATTGCTAATGATATGAACAATATTTCTACGTTTTCCTAATTTTGGCAATAAATAATAATTTTATTTCTTTTAATTTCAAATGCCCAAAGTGAAGAACAGTAAAAAGTATTCAAAACAATTTAACGGAGTTGATATGTTAAATCAGGTGTATCAAAAAAAGAGCAACGCAGAATTTTGGTGTACCTACATCGTTTTCAAAAGTTGAACTCGGTCCTAGTACCTGTTCTTTCGGGTGAAAAAGAATAGTTGCTGGTAACCTGGCTCTTAGAAAACCATTTGGGGGGGGATTTGCGAGTCGACAGATTGATCTTCAATGGTTCCGTACCATCTGGATTCTTGGATGTAGATGGCAGGAAGAAACCTTTCAAAAATAATATGCTAGGAAGACATTGGCACCGTTTCTTTCTAGAACGACTCCCTGAAATTACCTTCCGAACTCCTAAATGGGTAAATCTGCCTCGGCAAATGTCTCTGAGAAAGATATCAAAAATTGGTTTGGCCAAATTGGAAGTTATTTGTTGGAAAAGGGTTATGCCAATATTCTTCAAGATCCATCCATTCATCGATGGAGATGACACCTGTTTCCAATTCTGTCCACAGTTCGGCAAAGTATTAGCTCCAGCGGGGACGAAAAGCCAAACCTGACAGTTATGTTTGCTTTCTCAGCGGCTGGAAAAATAACGCCTCCATTGATAGTGTTTTCTAATAAAAGGTTGTCTAAAACGGTGGCGCAAAGTGAAGAGGAGACTGGGGCATAGGCTTATCTGACAATGGGTGGATGAAGACAGATATTTTTAAAGACTACATAAAAATATTCCATACCCACACTTGGAAAAAATAATGGAACAACCTTCCCCATTATTCTTTTTTTGGATGGCCATAAAAATCACCAAACTTACCAACTTTCATTGCCTTGTTCCGAATGTCAAATTATTTTAGTATGTCAGTATCCAAACTTCACTAGAATAATACAGACAGCCGATGTATCATGCTTCAAAACCACTCAAATCCATGTGGAAAAAAAGTGTTCTTCTATAGCGCCGAAAATACCCATTTGAAAATGTAGAAGAGAATCCAAAGTTAAAAAGTTATTTATAAGTCCAGAAAAATAATATCGAGATTCGAAAAGGTCTTTGTTTTTCATGTACCGTTAATATAACATTACTGATTGGCATTTAATGTCAAAATTGTAATCGTACGTATCATGTACATGGATTAAAAAAGATAAAGTATCTGCCTAATTATTACTAAAATGTATAGTTCCTAATATAATCCCATATTAGCTATAGTTTGTATAATGTTTGCTAAAGATAACCTAGGTACATTATTTGTTTTATATTATTGGTTTTTAGTTGCTAGTTTATCTTTTGAGACAATCTTACTTGATGAAAAGCCTGTTAAAGACTGATTTTTTTTCTTGTAATAAAGATCAGTTTCTGTGCAATGTGCTAATATTGTATTCAGAGGATGTTGTTGATCACAAATGACGCTCAATAAGTTGGTAGGTACCTATGTAGTAAGAAATTATTTTGAAAACAAAACAAGAACTTTACTAGTGCCAATAAAAGGAACAGTATGTGCCAATGATGGGTTACTTGAGTACCATCATTGAAAAAATGTACTTTTGCTCGATTTTAATTAATTTTGTCATTGCCTTATGAGTTTCGAGCAATGTTTTTGTTCGTATTGGAAAAATGCACATTCAACTACATTATGACATTTTTCAAAATAACATTTTCCAATGTCTGGTTAAGCTACATGAATCTTATAATTATTCTTAAAGTGCCAATCATTGGGGGTTTTACCCTAGATGTTGATTGAAAATAGGGTAAAGAATGTATATATTTTCTAGTTTTCTTACACGTTACAACATAGTGTGTTAGTAACATATTTATTTCGACATATACACAAATCGAAGATTCCTTGCCGCTCCAACCCTGTGCGTGACAGCTTGGCCAGAGCCAAAGTCGAACCCACCAAAACTCATTCATCACCGCGCAAACTAAATTAAATAAAAGTCCGGTCACGCTAAAGAAATGTACTATATCTGGTAGTGGGTCATTCAATTTGTAGATTGATCTGGACTACTTGTCTCTTAGATCGATCCTATGAAATATTTAACACTTTCAATCTGAGAAAGAGCGATACTTGTTTTTTAGGAGAGTGGATAGTGCGGTAAATTTATAAATATCTAAGATATATGAACGTGTTCAGATTCGAAAACACGAGTGAAATTGCAACCCTTCGAGAAGCAAAAGGTATACATTTTGAATAAAATAATTTCTTACATGTCCACTACCGTAAGTATATTTAACTTTCTCATTCGTTCATAAGAAGTTACAAAAAATTAACATTTCTTATATATTATCATATTTTTCATATCTTTAAACACATAAAAAAGTGTTTTTTATTTATTCTAATATCTAAAATATGTAAACCATTTCTGTACCTCATGCTTATTATTTTTGTCTGAAACTGTCTTACCCGAGAAACAAGATGTTGGCGAATTATGAATAATCTTAATCTGTATTTATTTACTTAAAAAAATAACAAAAAGTTCTGGATACTGAGAGAGTTGTGCAACTGAAGGTATCGATGATAATCGATACCGTTTTTATAAAAATTGCTAAATTTCTAGCCATTCTGTTTGATAACGAACTGATACTGAAACGAGTAAATGCTCTTTTAAAAAGTCTTCCTTGAATAAGACAGATTTTTTATCCAAAAAACTAAGAGCGACTTTGTCGGAGTCCTTGGTACTAAGCTACTTTAGCTATTGTTCATATATACAGTGTGTTCAAGATTATTATTACAGATAGAAAGATGGTTAAATCAGGAAAGTTGTAGAATTTTCATTACAAATTTGATCCTGACTAAAGATTTAAGTTATCTTCGGCTGTTTTTGAGATAATTAGAAAAAACTAAAGTTTTCTCTGTAGCTCACCAAACACGAGTGTTGTAGTTTTACGGGCCCAAAGCTTGTTGGAAAAATATGATGACCAAAAAAAAAGTTTTATTGAGCAAAAGCTATTCTTCTTCAATATAATCAAATAGAAATAAATAAATATATATTCGTTTATTTTCAACAGTCACACACTTACAGAATATTAAGAAAAAAATACTTTTGCAACAAAATTACATGCATTTAAATATGAAAAATATATTACGAGAGCTACAGAAAAGCACCTACATCCAAATCGAAATTAAAAAAAAATCAAGAATTTTACAACCATCAGAGAACCGTAAAAAAGAAAAAATATACAAAAAAAAATAAATCAGTTAACCTCCTCATGAGAACACGTAAACTTAGAGAGAAAAAATAAATCCTCATTATCGCTACACATTTCACTAAATGTTTGACACATATAATATATTGGGCCTCTAGTCCGCATGTTTGTATTGGGGCGATTACAATTAAATTTGCGAGTATTTCGGGCATTGAATGAACGAAGTAAAACAATTTTTTTATTTAATAAATGCATGCAGCCAATTTAACTATTTAATAATATTATATATATATATATATATATATATATATATATATATATATATATATATATATATATAAACGAAAGAGCAGTTCTTTTTCTGCGAATGTCTAATGATATCAAACTAAAGCGATTTAGCTAGAAATTCCGACAAATTCCTCTAGTCCAAAAGTTAATTTGTTTGCTGGTTGTGTGGAAACATTAAGATTAGATCTTGACACTTTGAAAAAAACATCAGTAATTGACTGTGAAGAGATGAATGAATTCGAGACTACCATCCCGTATAATACCGGGTATTCTTGAGCAACCCTTTTTGTTTAAACAAAAATCAGACCTGTAGTTAAAAATATTATTTTCAGGGTTTTGAAGAAAATTTTTAAATTCAGTCTTTGTAATTTGTATTTTTTAAAAGAAAATTCTTAATTTTTAATAAGACTGATAATATCTATGGTATACCAGGAAAGGTACAGTCTCCTTCTATTAATTTTATGTGGAACAGAATGGATGAATATGCTATTAAAAATACAGTAAAAACTCGACAAACTAAGTCTATATTAGAGTAGTTGTATAATTCAGTCCAATTCGCATGAAGAATACTGTCATATATTAAGGGAAAGTTAGCCTTTCTAAAATTAAACGGTTGGACACTACTTTTACAAACTTTAAAATCCTTCTATTAATCCAGATTACATTCTATAACAATTCTAAGTATGGTATAGATATGATGTTTGACAATATCAATTCCAACGTACGACTGTTGACATTTTTACGTTAAACGGATTAAAGCTAAGCTGATCTAAAAATGTAATAATATATTGCATTTAAAATCATTACTAATACCAAAAAAGGGAGCATTAAAATCTCCGAAAATCACCACTCACCCTTTTCTAACAAAATTATGTTTATAAAAATTACCTATTTTCCGATAAAATGAAAGAAGACACACATGCACTTCATGCAGCGAGGCGGCGACCGCTTTTTTCGACGGGCTTTAGGCCCGGGCCTAATGGGTAATTCGGCCCTGTTCATGGAAATATAAAATAACTTTATCCTTAGCACAGAATTTTTCAAAGAGTATTTAGGGTGGCACTTGGATCATCGTCATCATCCTATAGCAAGCATATAAAAACAATAAAAAAGTGTAACAAAAGTGTGTTGTGTGGGAGGCATTAAAATCGAAAGATGGACCAAAATATCATGTTTCATATAGTTTTCGGGTTTTTAAGGACCCAAAGTTTAAAATTCTAGTAATCATTTTTATTTGTTAATTTCCTTTCAATAGCGCTTTTTATATGATAATTATATTATTACTAATACAAGATTCGAAACACACAATCAAACAAACATAGGAGTAATAATAAAATCTTATAAAAGCATTTTTTGCGAAGATTATAGAAAAACAAAATTATTTTTTATGATACTGAAAACAAAGCACAAACTGATGAAAAAGTATAATTAATGATCATCAGGCATTAAACGAGATTAAAACAGAAGCTCGTTTAGAAGATCCGAATGCTTTTTCTGCCTGACGGGAAATATGAGATTTTTCTCGCCATTTTCAATTTAGCGATGTAAATTAGCAGAAATTAAATCGAAAATATGGATTCTTTTCATTCAGTCGCTGATCTTATTTAGATAAGAAGCGAGCTGTTAAGGGGGCGACGCTTGAGCTCTTTTCCTTTTGCCTTAAGCCAGTCTGTTCCCTTTTGTAGTTCGAGAAGGAATTTTTATAAGTGGATTAGACTAAAAATTGGAAACTTAATTTTTGTTTGCATAAATATATGCATAGCTGAAGCAACTGAAAAACCAGTGAAATGCTTATATACAAATAATAATATTAATAATAATATTATTAATAATAATAACAATAATCAATAAAATGGTCAAATTCAAACTCCACAAATGAAATTTGACTCTATCACCAAGAAGGAAGTTAGCAGCATTATTAAGGGAACGAGCAACTGGAAGTCGCCAGGAGTTGACAATATTCATAATTTCTGGTATAAGAAATTTGAAGTCCTCCATGAAGCCATGGCTCGTCATTTTACCAAAATAATGCATCATCCGGAGACAACCCTCGCATTTCTAATGCTAGGAACTACAACTATGCTACCCAAAAGCAATAGGACAGAAGACCCGTCCCAGTACAGCCGATCACCTGTTTGCCCACCATATACAAAATCCTAACAGGATGCCTTGCATATCGTATATATCACCATATTGACAGTCATAACATATTAGCCGAGGAGCAGAAGGGCTGCATTTGTGGTACTTAAGCAGGTACAGAAAAAACAAAGCAACATACACCCTTCATTTATAGACTATAAAAAGGCGTTTGACAGTGTACAATATTCCTGGCTCATAGACGTACTAGGATTATACAAAATTCACCCTATAATCATCGATTTCCTGGCAACTATCAAGCACCAGTGGAGAACAAACCTGAGGATCTACAATGGCGATCAATCTCTTACGACCCATTAGATACACATCAATAGGGGAATTTACCAAGGAGACTCGTGAAGTTCACTTTGGTTCTGCTTAGCAATGAATCCCCTCTCCACGTTGCTCAACAATACAGGATATGGCTTCAAGATCAAAGCCAATAGAGACAATTTCCGAACCATATCCCACCTTCTGTATAAGGATGATATTAATATCTACGGTGGAAACCATAACCGACTAAAAAAGCTTATTGACGTGACCTTCTCGTAAGACATCCATATGGCATTTGGAATGGAAAAATGTAAAGCCTTAATCAACGAAAAAGGCAAAGTTAGTAATAGTGATGAAGCCCTACCCAATGAAGAAATAGTTCTAGCGATGAACAAAGGAGAGACCAACAAATACCTAGGATTCCAACAAGCTAGACTGTTCCAGGATAAGCAAGGAAAGACTAAGATGAAAGATCAGCATGTTCAAAGAGTGCGAGCTCTTCTGAAGACAAAACTGAACGCCGTTCTCATTACAGCAATTAACACCCATGCTGTCCCCGTGCTGACCTACAGTTTCGAAATCTTGAAATGGACTAACAAGGAGCTCGAGGGACTACAACGAACTACTCACCTTATAAGGACCGAGTATAAGTCACACCACCCAAAGTCAACTCTCCGAATGACCTTACTACGAAGAGAAGGTGGAAGATCCCTTGTTGACTTGACCAATTCGCACTCCTGACAACTGCAAAAACTGAAAGATTTCTTCACCAACAAGGCACAGACATCAAGCCTCCACCCCATAGTGACCTTAAGTGACAACTCGTACTCTCCACTCGATCTCACAAGTGACATCATCCTAAAGTCACTTTCAGACCTCGACAAACAAGAATAGTGGGCTTAAATGGCACTGCACAGCCGACATGACAATAACTTGAATCAGCTGCACATAGATAAGGAAGCATCCAACAGGTGGCTGAAGAATGGACAACTATTCCCAGAGGCAGAAGGATTTGTGGTGTGGCAATACAGGACCAAATTATTAACACACGAAATTCATCATCAAGACCTGTCCGTTCAATTCGATAAGTGTCGAAAATGTAGCGAGAGATCAGAGATTATACAGAAGCTTACCAATAAATACGGGCTCCTGAACACCTTTGTGTCCTATTATAAATACCAACCAAGTTCAGTGCTTGGAAATAATGCCTTCAAAGGGTATTACGACCGCGCAATTATCACCGACAGACGGGTGACGAATAATAGGCCTGATGTAGTTATGTTAAATAAGGAAACGAAGACAGCTTACCGGATATGTTTGAAAAATGTCAGTTTTGTTGATTTACAAAAATGAATGGTTTAACTGAAACATCAAAGAAATGAAATTTTAATTATACTGGATTATAGGGATAGAATGCGAAACCTGCAAGATGTGTGTAACATTTTTAATTACAAATATCCTAACAGAAATCCAATATCTAAATCTACTGTAAGTAAAATCTAAAAAAAAATCGTGAAACTGGAAAGGTAAAAGATGCTGTACGCTCTAGCAGACCGGAAAGCATAATAATTTCTCATCTTGCTACCAAAACACTAGCAAGAGAAAACAGCGTCTCGACTTTAAAAGTAGGTTGCAAAAACAATGGAAACAATACAATACAAATAAGAAATACCTAACACAACACACAATAAATTATTGAAACTAAGTAAGGTGTTTAAAATGTTGTCCATTTACTTCCTGACAGTAGGCCAAATACTGTGGGAAACCATTTAATACATTAAAAAGAATCCTAAATCCTCGAGGTCATCAGCCTAGTTTTATACACCACATTTATAAGGTGTCCCCCAAAAAGTAGTCGAAGAGCCTCAAGTCCAGATACCGACGTGGCCACTCTATTATACTCCTACGTCCAATCAATCTTTCAAAAAAAAAACATTGTCTAAATATTACCGAATATTCCGAGCAAAATGCGGTGAAGCACCACCACGCTGAAACCATATTTCGACATTTGGTGCACCATTGCCTAACAAAAATTAAGTTTAAATACTTAGTATAGCGGGTAAAGTAAAGAACTCGGAAATAGTTCTGCAATAGCTGGTACAATTTTGGTCCCTAAAAGTTTCAAATATCTTTTTCCAGTTAATGTGTCTTCCATGAAGAAGGGCGGTTGTTTTTGCACCCTTTATACCACAACAAACATTTATCTTTTGGGAAAATTGGGTATGATTTTCACGTATCCAATTGTGCCTGTTAACTTTTCCTTTAAAAAAAAAGTTGCTTCGTCAGAAAAAATAATTTCATTGACAAAATTTAGATTGGTATTGCCACGTTCCATCATGATTTCACAAAATTCCAAGCGCCTATCGTG
Organism: Kuschelorhynchus macadamiae; assembly: GCA_030620095.1. Classification (NCBI taxonomy): domain Eukaryota; kingdom Metazoa; phylum Arthropoda; class Insecta; order Coleoptera; family Curculionidae; genus Kuschelorhynchus; species Kuschelorhynchus macadamiae. The sequence goes on from JAUTXW010000834.1 coordinate 757,447, forward strand.
AAAAAGTTTTTGATTTTTAGAAGTCGGTCTAGGGACATGACCCTTATTTTCAGCGGTACCTGAGAGATTTTGTCGTTTACTTACTTTTGTTACACGCTATATTTATAATAAATATTTTAAAAATGATATACATGTTATAATAATTCTTTAAAAAGTATACAATTTTATAGGCAAATATCTCAGAATATGGAAAATTGCACATATCCCCTTTTATTCTTGACCCTTCAACTATGGACATATATTATAATATTATCCTGGAACAAGCCATGCAGAAATTGATGATCAATGTTGCTCCTTCAGTCACACTACTACGATACATGATGTCTCACTAAAAGACCAAATAAAAAATATATTGCAAGAATGATGTGATGAAGACGGACTTAATAGAAATCCGAAAAGCCATTTTTCAGGAAGATTCTCTGAGCACCCTTTGGTTTCGAATCCTCTTCCCTATATACTTAGTGAGAGTCAACACGGTTGTGCCATTGATGCGAATGAGGAAGTTCAGTATAAAAGTACTCATTTGATGTACAAGAATGATATTGAACTTTAAGCCGGTACAAAGTGCATGTCAAATTCCTGTTAAAAATGATATCGCTTTTCTCCCAAAGATGAGTTTTTGTCCTCGAGAAGTACAAAACTCAAACAGTTTTTAAGGGTAGGACCGTCGAATTTTTAATTACATATGAGAATAGGGGAAATGTATAAATACCTGGACCTGGGGGATACTGGGGACCTGGGGCTAACAACTATATAGAAAATATGTAAAACCAGGGAGAACAATATTGAAGCAACGATTACACCCATGCAAAAATAACCTGATAATACTAGTCGCCCAAGAAGATCGAGTACTTACATATACGTTTATAAATTTGCAACACCGGGATGTATTATTTGACATAAGCACGAGAAGTCAAAAACAAAGAACGTGGAACGAACAAACGTCACATATGATTTCTTAAGCAGTACATGATATTTTGCAAGAAGTCTGGGGGAGGGGAATATTGATAAACCGACCTCACTGTCGGGGCTCATCGCTGGTTACCTCAACCTGGAGACCAAAGAGTTCCTAATAGCCAACCAGGACACAGCAATGAGAACTCGCAATAATGAAAAGTACTGTCTAAGACTGGATGTTGAGGACAAGTCCAGAAAATGTGGTGCAATAAGTGAATCCGTAGAGCAGGCAATCGTTGAGAGTCTAATTCTCACGGACAACGTATTTGTGAGCCGCCATCTTCAAATTGCCAAAATTATTTACTAACAGTGAGCTCTAAGAAACTGTACACTGTACATATATCAACCAGCAGCAGTGATAGCATCAACAAGACCGCTACTGTACTGGGATAGGCCAATAACAACCAACAAGACAGTAGACTACAACAGACGGGACATAGTTCTGATCAACAAGAAGAACAAGGATTTATCATAGATATAGCTCTGCCAATATCTCACATCAGCAAAACAAAGATAGAGAAGCTCACAAATCATGAAAATCTAGCAGTGGACTTAAAGAATATATGGCACTTAAGAAATGTCTCCATATTTCCATTGGTAATATCGGAAGTGGGAAATATTCGATCGATGATATTTGATAGGAACTGGGAATATTAATAGAATATCGTAGCAATGATCAACCATCTAAAAGACTAAAAACACGAATAAGAAAAATATTTCAGAAGAAAGAAACATATGCCGCTCATTCAAAAATCAAAAAATCAGCTACCAAATTTACATATTGTTATTCGATATATTGGGAAATATGGATATATCGAAAAAATAATTCCTTCCTTATGATGAGTAATATTACGAATTTTTTAAAAAGAAACTAACTAAAAAGTTGGAAAATTTACCTTTTTATCAGAACTTTAAGGGTGATTCACCACACACTGTGTGACATGTACAAAATTGCCTGGATGAAAATTATTAAAAATGGTTTGGATAAAACGGGACTATGTATTGGCCAATTTTAATATGTATTTAAATAATTGTAACTTTTGTTAATATCTAGTTAGCTTCGATAATCTTTATTTAAAGGAAAGCTGAACAAATGGGGCTGTACTTTTGGATTGGTCACCCGGTTCATATGAATAGTTTCACAACAGGACTACCAGCTTATTTTTAAAGATGAAATATATGCGGGGTTTATAATAATATTTTGAAATTAAATGAAAAAATTGTCGGATTTTTCTTCTATTACCTTTTAAGAATATCAAAAACTAAAAAAAAATCATTAAAAAGTCAAAATATAGATACAACTGATACTTATCGTTGATTCATTTAGTGACTCTCTTTTCAGTGAAATAATATACTACGTGTATTGCCTTTATCTTTAAAAACAATTAATTGTCAGAAACCTTGTTTTATGGATTGACGCTTTATTATTGATTCCACAGGAGAGATTAGCGGTTCTACTCTAACGACTAAATATTGTCAATTTTCTCGGCTTTCTTTATAGACAGAAATGTAAAATTTTATATATTTATAAATGGCAAAGAAATTTAATGAAACAATAATATGTCATTTAAAAAATATAGGTTGAGTTGTATGTAAAGATTATTGGCATCTCATACTGTTGTCTGTAGATAGGTATTAAAATATAAGTTAAAATCCTGACGTAGTTAAATATATACTTTATCCTATACTTCAGTTTTCCCTGAGATTTCTCTACACTGTATATACTTCACATCTCCTCCAATTTAATAAATTATACTCGTCAGCATTCAGCTTTAATGTTTACTTCCAATTCGACCCGGTTCATTTTGATTATGAATTGCGCTTCATTAGAGGAAATTTAGCTAGCACCGCCGCTCTTTTTAACGGAAAATCATTTTTGCTATGACTGTCAATTACGATACATTGTAAAGGATGGTAGCGCCCATTTTTTGCATACAATTCGAGAAGCAATTAGAGCCTTTACATTTCTTCATTTTAGCTGCTCGTTTGCAATAGAAAGGCCTTTAGGTTGAAAATGTCAAATAAACTATTAATTCTTTAATTTTCATATTAATATTGCCTCAAAAATATTTCAATTTTTATTTCAGCTTTATTAAATTAGTTAAGTTCTTATTATGATATATACATAGATTCTAAATACATTCCGATGAAGGGATTAGTTTTATTTTGAGGGAAGTTTCGGAAAGAGCTCTGCTACTTTTTACCATAGTTCTTACACCTTCCCTCACAATAAAACCGTTCTATTATAAAAGTAAAGTGAAAAATAACTCCAATAATCCAAAATTTGTATAAATAACCTGGTTTTGCAACTTTTAAGATTTTCGATTTCTGGCTTCCTATTTTCAACAATTTTTCAATATTTTTCAATTTTTAGTTTTTTATTAAGAAATAAGGTTGTTATACTAGGAAAAAACAGACTATTTTGAAAAGGTAGATAATTTGATTCAAACTGGTCCTTACAATTTAATTGAGAAAAACCCGTTATCAAAAATGATAACAGAAGTAAAAAGTACCTTAAAACAGTGTAAAAACGTTATGTCCGATAAACTAAAATTCGAACTAACGCATAGTAACCCACAGTTATCTAAATTGTATCGCCTTCCCAAAATCCATAAACCTGGTAAGTCCATGAGACTTATTGTTTTAGCTGTTGGATCACCAACGTACAATATTTCAAAATGGTTAGTAGAAGAATTCAGCAAATTAAATATCTCGTACGATAACTTTGAGGTTACTAACTCTTAAGAATTCTTAGATAAAATTAAGAATGTTCACTTAAAGAAGGCGAAATTTTAATATCTTTTGATGTAAGCTCATTGTTATCTAGTATACCCATACCACTAGCTTTAGAGCACCTAACGGAACTACTGCGATGGGCAATTGCTTATCTCCGTTCCTTGCAAATTTGTTTAGGGTAGATTAGAAACCCAATTCAAAAAATAACTGAAGTATTTCTCAAGGGTGTGGATAGATACGTAGACGATATATTTGCTATTTTTGATAATAAACAGAAAATTTGGACACTTTCTAGAAACATTAAACAATAAATACCCTTCCATTAATTTTAAGTATGAAAAGGAGAACAATGGGCAATTACCTTTTCTCGACACGTCAGTTATTAGAAATAACGACAAATTAGATTTGATATTTATAGGAAATTTACTAATACTGATAGATATATAACATCCGATTCATGTCACTGCCGTCAACACAAAATGGCAGCGTTTCATTTCTTAACTCACAGGTTAGTCAATTTTCCATTAAGTAAAGAACGTTTTAACAATGAAATGAATCGAGTTAAAAATATAGCTAAAAGTAATGGATATAATGATAATTTTGTACATAAATTAATAAATAGACATAAGCATGAGAAAATGTTAAAAAATGCCACTACTCTTCAATTGATTTTAAATTTTGCAGAAAATTTAAATGTGAATATGGGATACTTATTGAATTTATTTTAAATTATGCCCAAAAGTCAAGTGTGGCATAGGTATTCATATTGGTAGGAATTCAATATGATAGAACAAAATGGCGCCCAATAAAAATGAAGAGACAGTATATGTAACATATATACTGTGAAAATGTACTGAAAACGTGGATCATACTTCACTCTTCCCAATAAAAGTAATAATTCATAACGAGGGAAGTTGAGGGTAAAGGAATTTTACCGATTTTTTATAAAAGGGCTAAGAGTACGTTTTTGTTTCACAAAAATCACTTCATCTCATATTTAATAAAAATGATCGGGCTTATTTACACAAATTCGCGATATGTTACTCAGAACTCTCTAATTTCTCAAATACGAACAGCTCTCGATCATCTGGTGGTTGAAATACAACTAACTAAGAATTTAGGATTTATGTTATACGTATTTAAACCCATTGTAAAGTACACCTGGTAAAATAAATCTAGGTATTTCTCATTGAATGGTTGAACTTTCCCATACATTAAGGGCAGGTAAGTAAATTATCATAATAAGCATGGATCTATAAAACCGGAGCACAGTCAGAGTTTTGCAAGACAGATTGCTAATTAGTATAATGACATAAATAAGTTTTCCTGTTTTGGTCTCGGAAACATTTTTGCTGTTCCCCAATGTTATTATCGCTGAGCTTCAAAGACTCTTCGAGACATTTTTATAAAATGTAACAATACAGGTCACGAAAATTAATTTAGACTAACACGAGAACTCAACATGCCAGTATATAGTTCCAGAGAAAGTGAAAACTTACGAGTTCTTGAATGACTAATTTTCTGTACCAAACCTTTAGTTTAGCATTTTGGAATTTGCATAAACGATTTATTAGCTGATTAAATTATTTAGGCTTTAGATTACGTCACTCTAAATGTAAAATTAAGTCCTTTGACTTGGACCAGCGACCCAGATAAAACCAGACCAGATGCGAAAGACTGTCAAATTTATCGTTTAGTTTCAATGGTCTTGATGCGTCAGATTTAAGCGGTCTGCACCATAATGTGATTGTAGCTATTGCAACGTGTGTTAATGTGTGTGAAAATTACCAGTATCAATGCAGTTCTATTTAAATCTTGTTAAGTTTGTAAAATTGTAGCAACACTAATTTTATAATAAATATGTCGTTTATTGGTAACTGAAACAAATAATTTATTATTGATGCAATATTAATCTAGGCAAATAAACTGAAAATTACAACTATAAATGCAAACATACATACGGATATACTTGCTAAAAGCTGCCTAAATTACGAGCAAATGTTTATGGTATTACTAATACAAATCTTAAAAATCATGTAATTTCTGAAATTCTTAAATCTAAATTAAACCACCCTATATTATAAAAGAGATAATTTTTGTGATTTGTTCCTTACTGTACATTACTTTAGGAAAGGATACATTTCTACCCCTTAACATTATTAAAGTTACTATTAAATATCAAATACGTTCTTAATTTGGGATCTTTATATCCAGGAACCCATTTAACGATGTATTACCCGGTTTTCAACTCCTTAATTTTCATCCCCTTTTCTTTTTTCCCTAACCTTTTACTTTCTACAGATGTATCCAAGAGGGCTTATTATTATAATCTATATAACCAAAGACCCATAAAAGGACATAATACATGATCATTTACAAAAAAAAATTCCTATTTTTTACCAATTAACCCCCCGTTCCAACCCCTTCCCCTCAGCCGATTTTGCCCAAAAACAATCGGAACCGTTCTGGTATGAACCACTCCTGTATACCAACTTTCAACTCGATGGCCCAATTCTTTGGAAATTTATCGCGTAAACTAACAAACAATAAAAGAGAATTTTTTTTTGCCGAAATAATGTTTTTTACAAGTTTTGATACTATATTTCCTCGTCTCTTGTACATGCCGAAATAATATTTTATTTTATATATATTTTTTTCTAACCTAATAATACAACGAGAAATAAATTTTTGTTCAAAATGATACTCGCAGTTTGTAATTATTGTAGTTCTTTTCCAGAAGATCTGCTCTTCCAGTAGCCTCAAGTCACGCCATTCCTCTAAAACATTTATTAGGACTTATGAACAACAAAATCAAGATTACTTGGTTAAATCTATTTATAAAATTACGATTCAACTCTAAACAAGTATTATGCTGTAAAATATGCATTTAGATATACTTACTTTTCACGATTTTTTGAGCGCCTAAATAAAGTCTTTCCTCCACTATCTTTGTTAGAACATAACAAGTAAAAACACTTATAACCAGGCATTTTCGCTCTAGCAAAGTAAAACGTCTCTATACGTAGGTATAAGGGTATTGTCTACACGATTAAATATTTTTTTTACATTCTCTCATAATTACAAATAAAAATAAATTAAAAAATCTGACAAAAACACCCGTACTACACGGCAGTTGGAAAACACATTACCGAGACGGCCGAGAAACTTTAGAACTATCGGTCCCCGTACTTGTTGCCAAGCGGCCTGCCGCTTGGCTTCCCACTACTTTGTTCGCCGTCGCATCCAACATAGGCGATACGGGAGTTTTCGCATGTGGTCTGGTTTTATCTGGGCCAAAGATACATAAAATCTGAAAACTGATGTCAAATATCGATAACCAACACATAGGTATACATAAACAGTTTAAACTATTTACAAATGATATTCAAAGAAAACTACAACTTGGTCTAGCTATGAAAATTTTTGACATATTTGAATATAAAACTCTTAATCTGGTCTAGAATGCATTGATTAGGGAATGCGTAACATCCACAAAATCCACATATCGGGCGCGGTCATAAATCTCCGCTATCGCCAGTGGTTATCATTATAGAGACTTTAAGGGAAACCCTATTTTTCAACCTAAATGTTGGTTTAGATATATTGACGATACTTTTGTAATATGACCACATGGAGAAGAAAATTTAACTATATTTTTAAATCATGTTAACCAACATGGTGCCATTGCCTCCTTGACATATTCGTACAAAGAAAAAGTACAACAACCTAGGTAATTCTGTTTACAGGGAACCTACACATCGAATAGATATTCAAATCTTGGTTCCACTGGTCAACAGTCATTGTAAAAGAGACTAAAATAGCTGAATTTTATTTATTTTATTATGCTAATTAACAATACATCAAGAATAAGTCTCAGTTGGCTCCAGTTTTATAAATACATAATAATTTTCGTTCAACAAAAAAATTAATTCCGTCCTTGAAGGCAATCAAAACGATGCTGGAAAACTACAGAGATCTTGTTGCGCTACTTCTTTCTTGCTAACCAAAACTTAGGAAGTCACTCAAAATTCATTTGCTTGGTTCATATTTAGATTTGACTATAACCGTTAAGCGTTTAATACTATGCTATGTATTACCGTTGTTTGATATATATGTATATCAATATATCGTCAGTTTTTCCCATCCCTGGTAAATCTTCTTTCATGGCTATACGGATCTACGGGCCACAGAACTTTGGGTCTTGGTATGACATTTCCAAAGACAGCGTAAAATCGGTTTTCAAACCAAATACTCTATTGAAGTTTATTTTCTAATCGTGTTCCTTTAAGAACAGTTTATTATTATAAACTTACAGTCGAAATTTTAAAATGACTGAAGTAAATTCGAAACAACTTTTTCAAAACTCCTTATATTTCAATTAGAAGTACCTTCTCTATTAAAATTTTAATTAACTTTATGTCTTACGTTACTACGGGAATGTTAATTATTTCCAACTAAAATAAATGAAAATGTGTAGGTAATTTAAAACTGACTCTAATAGAAAGCTAGTGTTGGCGATCGATAAATTTAATTTACTTAAGACGGCAATCCACCCTCAGCTGTCTAATACCCATTAAACTACGTTTTAGAAGTAGCTCCTTGATTTTAGCAGTGTTGCCTGATATGTATAAAATCATTGTCTCCTTTGATCCCCTGCATAACATGGAAATAACTTGAAACGTATCTATGGTTTTTATATTCCTAGAACAATACTAGACTACAGAAAATATGTAACCATAACAATTTCTTCAAGAATTATCGAATAGAATCATATCGAAATTATAACAATAGAAGTATTTCTTAAGACAAAAACCACATTTAAATATGCATAAAAATAAAATTCTTTATTTCCAATATAGCAACTAACCCTTTCGGTTATACGCCAAAATTATTAATCATATCTAGAAAAGTTCCTCCTTACCGTCGACTCCTGGTGATGAACGCCAAAGCAAAAGTAAAGCAAGCTCCATTTTTCGTGCGTTCATTAAAACCGAATTTATTATACAAAATGCTGAAATTTATTTTAGAGGAATAAATTGGGCAAATTCTTGAAGTATTTACCACCAACAAGCGTTTTGCAACGAGGAAGTTAAGATATAAAAAACTTGCCCATGTGTAGCCTACCCCTAAAACTAGGTCAAAAACTCCTTCTTTCGCTACCCAACAATATTGTATCTATAAGCAAGGTAATAGAAAAGTATATCAGTCTGGATCTTCTGAAGTACTTGGCATCATTATACCAATCCTATAAAAGCATAGGCAGATCTTACTGTCGTAATTTACAGTAAACGAAAACGGAAATCATTAAATCGTTCATAAGACGAAAACGGCGCATCTTAGACCGAAAATCTTCAAAAGTGTCCCAGATTACCTCTTAAACAACCAGCTACATCATCAGACATTTTATAATTCATAAAATAGCCTATAGAAACCCATCTAAATCTATGAGAATGTATAGGCTATTACTTAAAAATCCTTTCATCTTTGCACGCTTCTTTCTAAATATCTTTTCGACAAGCCTAACTTTAAAAACAGCTGACAAATTGTTAGAAACATTTTGAAATTAATCAAGTGGGATTCGAATCCACAACCTTTGTCAAACCGGGACATTACTCTACCAGCTAACCTATCGAAGGACGCAATAGTAAACTGGCAAAGCGAGGTCATATGATTCCCCCCACCCGCCGAAAACATGCTGCACTCGACGGCAGATTTTTTCCACTTTTCTTTGTCTCTAATTTCAAAAATTGTCTAACTCGTATCTGGTTTCGGTTTCCATAAACAACAAAACTGACCTTTCCTACTGACAAGTTGCTTACTTTAATTATTTATACTTAAGACAGGGCCTGAGTTATAAAATGGCGGGGTCTGCTGACTTCTATTAGAGCAAAATTAGAGGAAACATTTTAAGATGTGATAAAAACCGTTACGATATTGTGTACTGATTTGATATTATTATCAATTCTCTTATCCAATGTTAGAGCCCTGTCAGTACCCAGATAGCGAACGTTATGGTACTATAGTTAAACTATAGTTAAACCAAACCTGAAGCATCTCAGTAGATCAGCCTCTAGATCATCTCTAAGAAGTGGTATAATTTTATGTTTTATCTTTCCGACAGCACTAGCCCCACTATATCTTATAATAGGAGACAAATTTGAAGCTCGGCAATAAAAAGGGAAGTTTTATCTTACAAAAAATTATAACAATTCAAAAGAAATAAAATCAAAGTTGTGGTGGGATATTTCTAGTAGTATCTTAAAAATATCAAAAGTTTTTGAAAACCATAAAATATTTTAAAATTGTACTTAAGTTATAATTTTTTAAATGAGACACCCTGCAGATTAACATTTTATTAAATGGATCTCTTCTTACTGATTATATTTATACCAGGTTTGATACCTTTAACTTTAAAGAAAACTGACAGACTCTGCCAAAAGACGCAATGCGCAAGAGAGTGAGAGAACATTCTCTTGAATACATAAATGTGGAATCGGTAGGAATACATTCCCTGTTATATAAATAGAGAAAAATATATTTTTCAACATTTTAATGATTTTTCGACATGTTCGATATTCGATAGATAATACAAAAAAATCTACATCTTTTGTATTCAATGTTTTTCTGTACCTCCTATAGTTAAGGCTCTCGCTGCGTATCAAAATATAAATGAAAGCCCTTCTTTATACAATTGGAGGGTTATTTAAATAAAAGGGATGAATCATTAAAACTACCAGTCGTATGGAAGACAATAATCGACAAATCTAAAATCACAAAAAATCAAGCGGAATTGACACAACAACTACAGCAACATCCGGGAAACATAAATAACGACCAATTGCCGCTCAGCTATAACCTTCGCCCCGAGAGGGGTATAAAAAGATGCTTCTCAGTCGCTAACATTTCAGTCTCTATTCAGACGCCAGAAAGAAAACTTCGTACATCCGCACATCATATATATTTATATATATATATACATAGAAGAGAAACAGAAATATCGATTTCTGTGTGGTTCTTGGTGATAAAAAGTTACACGAAAGAACTAACGGTAAGGAAATTTACTCCTTCACTATTTTGTCGAGAAACGACGAAAGGACGAGGTTATATTTCTTTAAGGGCCAAGGTGCCATCTGCTATGCGATTTAGTTGCACCATAGTTCCTACAGATGGCGCCACTTGTTGCCTATAACCCTCATCGGCTTTCAAGGTCAGACATGGCACCTTAGCCCTTAATCAAACAAAACGTCATGTTTTGGTCGTTTCTCGACAAAATGGTGAAAGAGTAAATTTCCTTACCGTAAGTTATTTATATTTATATATATATATATATATATATATATATATATATATATATCAACTAATTGAGAGACGAGTGCAACTAGAGCCAAAATTAATACACAAAAGCACACCAGAAACACCAACAGGAGCAAAACTGACATTTGTAGTTATCTAGAGAACATCCGAAATCTTCGCTGGACTTGATTCTCTATTACCACGGAGCATCATATAGCCACCTGTGGTGAAACTCATAACCGAAGAGTAATTAAATGGAAAATAGGAAAATATTAACGCGGTAAGAAAAAGGGTTTTTATGACCGCTAAAGCAATGAAATTTGGTCAACTATAGACACGTGTTTCTGATGACTTAAGGTCTTCATTAGTATAGTAAACCAGTTGAAACACGAGTACAACTAGCGCCAAAAAAATCCTTTTTTCTACTGTATAATAGTTCTTGCCGCGTGAATATTTTCCTAGTTTCTATTTAATTACTCTTGGATTATGAGTTTCAGCACAGGTGGCTGTATGCTGCTCCATGGTAAAAGAGTATCAAGTCCGGCGAAGATTCTCTTGGTAACTATAAATGTCAGTTTTGCTCCCGTGGGTGTATCTGTGTGTGGTGAAATTCATTACGAGGAATTTGACGGGCAAAGGTCAATATATCGATGTTTAAAATTTCATTTTTCATCTTGTATGTTTTTTCACGGTTTTTACTACATTTTTATGTTATACGTGTCAAGCCGATAGTCACCCCTTTCTTAAATATATTTTTTGCTCATAGCCAAATAACATTTCATGACAAGACAATTGTTGTAATTACATATCTAATAATCATTCAAATTGAAACAAGTATACATTTTTAATCTCCAAAACTTTTTCTTATCCCCATCTAACACACGTACATACAAATATTCATTTACTTACCATACCTGATTAAATAAAACTGCTTCGATACTCCGGTATACCATTTTTTAAAATTTGTTTTGATGTATCAATTTACTTTATTTTATTACTATTTTAATTACGTAATCTATAAAAAAATCAAATATGATTTTACTTTTAGTTGTTTTACATTTAGTGAGGCCGCCATTTTGTTTTGCCATATGTTATTGAAAATTCATTAGGTCGCCATTATGTTCCACCACAATGGCGCCTCACGAAATTTTTATCATTTTTTCCTTATATCATACTGGATTTTTGTGTAAAATTTAGAGTCAATCGAAAAAGATTTTTTTAGGCCGATTTAATTGGGCCGCCATCTTACTCCCCCAAATTTGATACCATAATATTTGCCATTTCGTCCCTATATAACACTTGACTTTTGTTCAAAATTTGAAAATAATCTATGAAGTAGTTTTTTACTCTGATTTTTTAACATTCTATTAGAACGCCATTCTATTCCGCCATCATAGATTTATACAGAAATTTTGCCAGTTCAGCCCCATAACACTTCATTTTTTCTGCTAAATTTTGGGATAATTTATTAAGTAGTTTTATTTGTTGGGCCGCCATTTTCTTCCACCGTATTGGATTTTTACCAAAAGGCTAAGAGCCATGATTTTTGACCAATTTGAAGTAAATCGAAAATGTAGTTGCTGAGCTATGCCGCGAATACACAGACCCGATGGAATTGAGAATATGTTTTTCGGCATCTAGGGCCCTGATAGGATGATTTTTTACGATTACAATACTTCCCCATACGAAAGAAATAAAAGGTTTAAATTCTATAATCAATCAAATTATTATTCATACATTTTTTGCAATTAGCCGTACGCACAACAACACTCAATACATGTTTACTGTGCAACAATCAAAATAAATGGAATTTATCCAGCCAGTGCAAAAAACCGACAGATTAATTAATTTTTTAATTCCAATTTGAGCAGCCATATATACATATCGCCATTGTATAAACAAATCAATTCGTTTGTATTAATTTAATTAAAAACAATATCCCGAGCTTATACTGACAGTTTAATATTCCATTTCATTTTTCCAGAGGCGAAAATGTATGAAGTAAAAACAAGTTTATTGAGATTTAAATATTGTTAAATTCTGCGCTATATTGAATTTGCCAAATAGGGCTGGGGTGCCATATTTGGAGATTATTAATTAATAACTTAATTAAGGGGCATACATTATTGTGGAAAATATTTAAAATTTGTTTTGTGAAAACTAATTATCATTTGTCATTCTTTGAAACAGAACGATTGTTAGTAAAATTGCACGTCCTTGATGATAAAGGTATATGGTATATATTATAGAAAGAAGTTAAAATGCATAAGTATATTTCCTCTGTTACCTTTTAGGTTAATCAAGATTTAAAATATTTCACAAATAAATATAAATAACTAACCCGTCTTCTCCTCCATATCGTATATAACAATTATGTATGACAGGGATGCTCCTTTTCATTACACTCATTGGCTGGGTGCAATGAATCCACCTTCATGCAAATCATCAGTGCACCAATTACTTTCGAATTCACCGCATCACTTTGCCCACCCCAACCTGACGATCTTAGTATTTGCTTCTCGGTGAAATCAGTTGCACTATACAAAGCAGTACAATAAATTTAATTTCAAAAATATTTTGAAAAAAAGCCTAACTCAGCTGTATCTATAAGAAATTATTCCGTTGTGAGCCTTACCGGATCAATTTTGGGGGTACATTTATGTTCCCTTGTAGCTTTATCTTATTACAACAGCAAAATATGTTTAATTTCGTTCGAGTGTTCTTACCGATGGTTTTTAAAAAAAATCAGGTTGAAAATAATGCCTAGTAGTGAAATTGATATTTTTTGAAGATTTTGATAAGTGGATTATAAATATCTAAATATATGAATGAATTTGCTTTTGTTTGAGCCGTACAATATTTACTTCAACAAATTGCTATGCAATGTCAAAGGCTAATATAATAACAGAGAAGGAACATGCCAACATCGATCCCGTTTTTACTTTTTAGTAATAAACCTTAAAATACCGCGTCTCTTATTAGAAATCTAGAGCGTACGATCGATAAATTTAATTTACTTAAGACAGTTAATCCACCCCTAGCCGTCTAATATCCATGAAATTGCGTTAGGAATAGTCTCTGGAATTTTTCAATATTTCATGTTATGTCCAAGCAATATTCTTCCTATTCGCCAAAGTGAATTCCATCTCACTTATTCAATTTGGGCATTTCAATTTGAGAATACTATAGGTCGTCGAGCCGGTTTATCTCTCCCATCAGTAATCAAAAAAGGCCGATGAATCGCGCGCAAATGGAAAAGCAAAATGACGATGAAAACATGTGCTGAAAGTTAATCTATTGGTTGATTTCTTCCATTTGTCGATTGACTGTGAATTATCCTTGTGTTAAAAAACACAAAATATAGTAAAATCCTACAAGTATAAATATTTGATTTCCAAAAACTTAATAGTACTATCCAAAGTCCTTATAAGTAATTTTTGAGAGCGTAAAATGGCACTTTTACGCCCTAAAGCAGGTATGGGTAACCTTTGCTTAGCTGAGGGCGTAATTGTCGGCCATCAGGTCGCAGGCTGTAGGTAAGAAATAAGTAGGTAGTAGCGAATAAAAAAACGATAAAAATTTATACTTTATTGTATTTATTAATTATAATGGCATAATCAAACATATAAAAAACAATTTAACAAAAACAGATAGAAAAATCAAATGAAAATTAATGAGAGACTTGAGTTCGAGGCTGAGAAACAATCAATATTGGGGTCAATATCACTTGTACATAGGCGAAAAGTTAAATTAACATCTGTAAGCTGAGTACGATGCTTATTTTTATTACTTTTCAAAATTGAAAAAAGCTGCTCATATTTATACGTACTACCGAATGTACAAATTATTTTTCGAAAACTCTCAGCTGTGGATACTTTTCTTCGGAAAAGGATGTTCTATATAATTTGCTTAGTTCCACATCATCAAATATGAGTCTTCTTAAAACTTGATCAACTCCATTTGTAGGTGAAACGGAGCATCTTCCACATTACACTTGCAAAGATTTGCAAAAATATTATAAGTGCTATTCATATTCTTAAAATCGGAAAATCCATCAGTGAATTGCCCTGACAGTTGTTTTAGTTCTTCAGCATAGCGAATAATGTCAAAAAAATGAAAACAGTATTTACTTGTCATTTGTGTTTCCCAAAAGCGAACTTTGTTTTGAAAAGATTTAAGATGACTGTACTACACATTCTTGCAAATTCACAGCAGTTGCTCTTTCCTTCAGAATTCTGATAAAACTTTTTCGTGAACCGACCATTGAAGGGGCAGTATCTGTACACACTCCAACTAATTTACACCACTGCAAACCATATTGCTCAAAACTACCTTGTATGTCGGCAAAAATATCCTTTTTAGTAGGGGTCTCTTGTAGTGGCCGTAATGTCAGTAATTCCTTTGTCACTACAAATTCTTCATCAACACCTCGTATAAAAATAACTAACTGGGCTGTGTCAGATAAATCGGTACTCTCATCCAAAACAATCGAAAATGTTCGAAAACCAGCCAATCTATCAGTCAATGTTTTTCTGATATCACTAGGCTTCACATAAGGTCGCAATAGGCTCACTTTCTCAAACTCTTTCTTCTTTTCTGTGCACCAAAGTTCTGCAACATCTACTAGGCATTCTTTATCAAACTCTCCTTCAGAAAACGACTTCGATGTTTTCGTTATTTTGGAACTAACTATAAAACTGGTTTTAACAACACTGTCTAGATTTAATCTTTGTGAATCGAACATTTGTTGCTGTTTTCCTAAATCAGTAATAAGTTTTTTAATTTTATCCTTTCTTAACTGGCCCATTAGTAAATTATCTTGAGCGAAGTGCTTGCTGGAGTAATGCCGCTTCATATTGTATCCTTTTAAAACAGAAATTATTTCATTGCACAACAAACACATAGATTTACCACTGTGCATGATAAAAAAAGGTTTTTTTTTTTTTTGAGCTGAATTTGTTTGAATATTTCCCGCGTCTTTTCTTATCAGTTGTAATAGTAATAAGTTGACATGCACGCTGAGCGGTTTATATAATATCCGCAATAAGCAACTATAATACTCTCGAATCGAAAGTCTCGATCGTACGCGAATATGCGATGCGAGCCCTCAGAGTCGACTGTTATTGATAACGCGATAGCGCTTCAAGGTCATCGAGCGCATCGGGCGGCTTCACGAATGTTTATCTGTTTGTTTCTTTCTAACGACTATTTCTGACTCGATCTGTGGCGTTCCACTTCCTACGCTTAATAAAATTATTTATCGATTTTAGTCTTTATGACTGAAGAACACAGTTCTAGGTTGGTTGACAGTAATTACAAATAAACTATGTGGCCAGATCCGACTCAGGGGCCAGGGGTTACCCATATATGCCCTAGGGCATAAAAGTAAGGAAAAAGCCCGCAGACATTTATTGAAAAACGGTAAAATTTATACGCACATCTTCGCAAAAAACTCTTTAGTCGTTAATTGAACAGCTATTTATTCAGCGTTATGGTAAAAGTACGTAATTCGAAAAATTTATAACAGGTAAAATTCATTCCCTCTGATAACATCAATCTCTTTGGCGGTAACATTTGTGTTGCTAAATGCATTTGTAGTGCTGAAACTTAATTTTTTGGATTTCATTTTGCACCGAATTCTCAATGTAACCTTCTGCTACAGTCGACGAAGACCAACAGCCATGGCGCTTAACATCCAATAAGTCCCCCCAGCGTCGGCTAATAGATTTACGGATGAACGCCGATGTCCGGTATAGCGCCCTAGGTTGGGCAACTTTAAATACTTTGCAACTGCAACTATCACCCTAATAGTGGTTTTTTCAACAGATCGATTAGAAAATTATTTTTTTGCATGACAGGAGAAAGCGTTGATGGTTAGCAGTTTTTGGTCGAAAAGCCATATATTGTCAAGAAAGTAGGAGTTTCTTTATCATCATCTGCTATAGCTGCTTCCCACTAATGTCGCGGATCCCTGTAGTCAGTGTTTTTTCTACTCATTTTTCTTAAATAATCTAATACAACTTAATAATATCCCTAATATTAATAACAGAATCTTGGATCTTGCATTATCAAAATCTTTAAAACTAAGTGTTAGTTGATATGATGCTCCTTTAGTGACTGAGAATATTCATCATGTTTCGCCAGATATGAAAATTGATTTCACCTTGGCTAAAAATCTTCCTTGCAGTAATTACCTGAAAGTAAAATTTTGGAAAGCAGACTTTTCTCTTATTAACAATAAAGTAAACGAATGTGATTGGAAATTTAATTTTGATTCTGCGGGCATAGTTGAGAATGTTCAATCACTCTACAAAATATTAGAAAATATAATCGATACGTACGTGCCAAAATTAATTATAAAGAAATCCCAAAATCCCGTATGGTTCTTAAAAGACACAATTAGATTAATTAAAAATAAGAATAAAGCTCATGAAAATTGAAGAGCTACAAAAATTCAGATGACTTCACTGGTTTCTCTTATTTAAGAAAAGAAGTTAGAAAAAGTGTTAAAAAAGACTATAAGGAATATATTGGAAAAACTGAGAATATAAAAATTGATACAAAATATTTTTGGTCTTTTGTCAGTAACAAGAGAACCAAATAATTTATCGTATAATGATTTACATGCTTTCACTAATAAGGATATATGTAAACTTTTTTCTTCAGCGTCTTTGAACCATGTACGACCCCGTCTCAAGTTAACCATATCCCAACTTAAATAGTTTTACTATAAATCATATTTCAGAGTATTAAAATAGCATTAACTAATATTGATCCAAATAAAGAACCGGGCACTGATGGTATTCCTGCATCTTTTCTGAGTTCGTGTCCAAGTCTTCGTAAACCTTTGTATATATTATAATAAGTGCATTTTGGTTGGCACCTACCCAAAGCTACCTGTGTTTAAATTTGGTGTAAAAAACTAGTGTAGTTAATTACAGACCGATTTCATTGCTTAGTCATTTTGGAAAATTATTTAAGTCACTCATTTATGAGCAGCTATTCTTCAATATTAAATATGTAATAGACAGTAATCAGCATGGTTTTTACAGATGTCGCTCCGTTCTAAAAAAATAATTCGTTTGCTCAAAATATATATATAAAGCTATGGGGAGTTACTATTTAATATTTTCTTGAACGATATATCACTGAAATTACAGTTTGTACGCTGATGACTTTAAAATCTTTGAAACTATTAATGATCGGAGAAATTTTCAAACCGATATAACTTCTTTTCAAACAACTGTGCAAATAAGCTTTTTAGTAATTTAGATAAATGTCAGTGCATCACGTTTACTAGGCAAATATTGAGGCCTCACAGTGATTACTGTCTGTATCTAAATAATACGAATTTAAATTACAATACTGTGATAGATTTGGGTGTAAGTTTGGATTTCACACTCACGTTTGATAAACACATAGAGCTAATTATTCAAAAAGTGCCAAAGAATTTAGGTTTTTGCTGGGTATTACTAATGGATTTTTAAAGCCTCCTTATTAATTATCCCGTTTAATACACTAGTTAGGCCTCTGCTTGAATACTCAACTACAGTCTGGAATCCAATGTACCAAATGTACATAACTCGAATAGAGTCTGTACAGAAAAAAATCGTTGACGGTCTAAATTACCGTTTCAATAGAGAGAGACTTTTTTTTATGTATAATGAATATTAAGAATTTTATAATATGCAGTCATTAGAGAAAATGTTTTGATATATTTTTACTTCCATCATAAAAGGGAAGTATTGTAATCGTGAAAAAAATCACCCTTCGAGATTTTTTCAGATCTTTAGGTTTCAGGGTCTCCAGATGACGAAAAACATGTTTTCTCGGTCTCCTTCTTCGCGGCATAGCTAAAAATCTACTTACCCGATTGACTAAAATTTTGGTCAAAAATTAAGAGTCATATGGGGATGACCTGGTAACATTTTGGTAAAAATCCAATATATCATCCAAATCAAGTATTATGTAGGAATCAATTGGTAAAATTTTGGTATAAATCCAAGATGGTGGAACAAAATGGCCTCTTAATAAAATATTTAAAAATTCAGAATGAAAAAACTATTTAATGAACTTATTTCAAATTGTGTGCATTAACTAATTGTAGTATAGAGATGAACTAGTAAAAGTGTGGTACTAATTCAAGATGGTGGAACAAAAGGGCGGCCAAATAAAATCTTTGTTATCTGAAAAAAATCACCCTCTCAGGTTTTACATATATTCGCGTTTTGGCAGCAAAAATATGTTTTATCAAATCCGTCGGTCCGACTGTCGGTTTGTCTGTCAGTTCGCAGCATAGTTTAAAAACTACTCATTAGATTGACTTCAAATTTTAGGCAAAAATTCAGGCGCATATGGGGATGATCTTTTGGTTAAAATTCAATATGCCAGAACAAGAGAAAATATTACTTGAAAAACAAATTATCCAATTTGCACAAAAATCAAGTATAATGTAGGAATCAACTGGTAAAATTTTGGTAGGAATATAAGATGGAGAAAATAAATAGCGGCTTAATACAATTATTTAGAAATTCAGCATAAGGTACCAATTCAAGATGGCGGAACAAAATGGCAGCTAAATAAAATGTTTGTAATCTCAAAAAATCACCCTAGCAAAATTTACATATTTTCGCATTTTAGCGTCCCTACATGGGACTATTGGGGCCATTTTGTTCCATCATATTGGATTCCTATAAATATTTTACCAGTTTCTACATATGCCACACTTAATTTTTGGGCATAATTTAAAATAAATTCAATAAGATATAGATATAAAGTCAATTCAATAAAGTTTCAACTTTACCAGTTTATCGCTATATCACACTTAATGCTTGCACAAAATTTGAAATCAATCTAACAAGTAGTTTTTTTAGGCTGATTTTTTAAATATTTTTTTAGTCCGCCATTTTGTTGTGCTGTCTTGGATTCATGCTAAAATGTTACCAGTTCACTTCTATATAATTTTTTGTACAAAATTTGAAGTAAATCGGATAATTAGTTTTTTTGTAATAATTTCTTTAACGTTTCACTAGGCCGTCATCTTGTTCCGGCATATTGAATTTTTACCAAAATATTTCCAGGTCATCAAATTTGTATTCAATTTGATAAGTGCTTTTTAAGCTATGCCACACTGACAGACAAACGGATCGACGGAATTATAAAACATATTTTTGTGTGACGTTAAACCGTGAAGATATATAAAATCTGAGACGGTGATTTTGAATTAGTACCATAATTTTACTAATTAATCTCTATAACACAGTTATAGAACAAAATTTGAAATTAATCCATTATGTAGTTTTGAATATTTAAGTATTTTGTTATGCCATTTTGTTCCGCCATCTTGGATTCGTACCAAAATTTTACCAGTTGATTTCTTTTTCGAGGGAAGCAAAAAACAAACAAGTTGTAAACAGGCAAATGAAAACCGAAGCCTACTCCACTTCGAGGTTTGTTGGACCTTTCGCACACCTTATTGCTATAGTAATATTGTTGTAGTGGTTCGAAAAAAAATATACACGAGAGAGAAATTAGTTATTTTCTAGAGGTTCTTTTTAAAATAATTTCATAGTTGTGGTAAAAGAAAGCAGTGTTTTTAGAAAATATCATTGTGTTTTTGTATGAGTATCCTTGTGTGTGTATTTTACTCAACAAGAATATCAGGTATTAGATCTTGTTTACGTTTTTTATTTAGAATTTTATGTAAATATCTACATTTTTTCGATTTTAAGTACGCCTAAAATTAAAGGTAGTTTAATTAAAACAAAAAACTTTAACGTCGCTTGTTAATAATTACAATTTACGAGAAAAAATATATGACCCTACTATTTATTAAACAATCATTTTAGTTTTCCGTCGAGCGATACATTTTCACAATAAAGTAACTGAAACTGGAGAGAGTTTTTTAAACATTTATATATATTTTTTGAATTAGTTTATCCACCGTTAACCAAAAGTAAAAAACTTTAAAAATATTGAGATACGTACAAATGACTGTTTATAAACTAATTACCTATTAAAATATGTATATAGATTAATAGAATAAAAAATGTAAAAAAGTATTTATCAAATAGAAGAAAAGCAATACCTGTATATGTAACTATATAATTGTCACTCTGCCAGGACTATATTTTAGATAGTGGGAACTTAAATCAATCAAATGTTGTCTCGAGCACAATTATTAGGGGTAGGACATTCTCGTCAGTTTGCCGAGACACTTGTTACAATAAGCATAGCAACAACCTCATTTATTAATCTCAGTGTGACAAATGATAACATTCGTAGATTAATAAAATTCGTGTAAATCGCATCTCAATTTCGTTTTGTAAACGATAACTCTCGTCTAGCTTAAAACTACATAATTTTTAAAGGTCTAGGAATGAATATAAAATGTTTATCGTACAGTTTCTTGGTATTTCCATAATCTAAAAAACTTTAATAAATGTAAAATGAGCCTAGTTGTATAAAAGAATGTTGAGCAAACTTTATAATGGATTAAATTTGATGAAAACTTGTAACATGATTTATTAAGTTGTGTTTTTTGACATTAGGGTTAAATATACAAGGCGATGTGACATCGGTGGTAACCTCCTTAGCTATTTTATTATTACACATCTGAAAACTGCTCAAAGTTTCAAACATTTGTCATGTAATCTACCCTACATTTCAGTTTTTTATGATCTTTATTATGGTATCTCATTCACATTCACCATGACA
This sequence comes from Kuschelorhynchus macadamiae, assembly GCA_030620095.1. Lineage (NCBI taxonomy): Eukaryota > Metazoa > Arthropoda > Insecta > Coleoptera > Curculionidae > Kuschelorhynchus > Kuschelorhynchus macadamiae. The sequence goes on from JAUTXW010000834.1 coordinate 779,149, forward strand.
TTAAGTTTTTTTCACATTTTTTAAAGGAAAAAAATATTTACCTACGCTTAGACTAATTGTGATTTGTTATAAGACACGAAGAAAAATAGGACAGGATTGTTAATATTTTTTGGAAATTTCAAATATGCAATAAAAAAATAAGTATTTAATTTGATCTCAGTGCATTTAAATGGACCATCCTAATGTAAAAATCACTAAATCGTGTTTTTTTTCACTAATGTTGTAGTATAAAACATGCGATTTAATAAATCACTTTATTTTTAGTATTTTCGTCAAAATTAATTAAAGGAAATTTAGCCGGATTGGGCAAGACTTTATGTATGCACTATGTACAATGTTGACAAGGTCTTTGCAAGTGAAACTTATAGCCCAAAACAGTACTGAAAGATTATGCAAAATGTATCTATAACATTTTTTAACTTTCTATTATTTACAGGAACAATGCTAATTTAAGTTTTTATCATAGCGTATGACTATACTGGGCACTTTAAAATACCTTAGTCTTAACTCACTTAGATATTGATCAGCTTTATATAAAATGATATTATTTCATATAATTTGCTATTTTGTGAGATAGAGTCGGCATTAATGGAAAAGAAAAATTGGACGGGTGAGATTACGATGGAATTTGAGTGGAAAAAAACTTTTAAAACCAAGGATTGTAGCTGAAAAAATTTGAAGTCTATCATTTAAAACCCCCATTGTCTAATTTTGGTACACAAAAATCCTTTCAGCTGGTCCGGGTATTCAATTTTGATACATATGTACTAGCTATATATTTGCATTGAATTTATATAGAGACTTTATGACTGTTGTATTTATATAGATACCGTTAAATCTTAAGCAGTTTGTCTTTCGGTTGGTCCATACCTAATTGAAATTTTATGTGGTCTAGGAGGTTTATTAATAGATGGCAACGATGTTATCTAGTTATTATTGATTGTGTGAAGTTGTTATTTCTAAAGTTCCGTGTAATATATACGTGCACATTTCCATTGAAACTAACAAAGTTTTATTTTTCTTTGTACTGCTTTAAATATTTTGTTTATTTAATTTGGATCATGTGTAATAAATCAGGACACGCACTAAAATTACCTTCAACTACTCTTTTCCTGAAAAGAAATATTTATAATTCAATATTTTATTTCAAATTTTATAAAAAACAGTTTGAGCATTTTGGGCTTGGTCGTCAAAGTGTTGAAATAAATCTTAATACGCGATGGCATGGATCTGGTACCTTTAAATTATGAAATAGATCGTCACCATTCCATGTCGAGAGGAATGTGAAAAGCAAATGTTTTGGTTAAGATGGCAAATAACGAAACAGTTATGGTGGTTTAGCTGGGCGACGGTACAGAAAAGGTACCCAGGTTTATTGAGAGATTGAGAGAATAAGAATTTCGAAGAAAATTGCTTAAGAAAAAATTAATCAAACGGATTATTGATTGTTATTAAAGTTACTCGTTACGAATACACTTAGTTACTTTTTACATGGAAATCATTTAGGTGGCTTCTTTCCATAGCTTACTCACGTCGGTTGTGGGTGGAATTAATATCGAAGTTTCATTTTCAATTGCTCGAGGTATCTGCAGGAATATTTTTCCCTTTATTACCAGCTTGCGCTCACCGGACCATAATATCGAAGAATAGGTTTCTATTTAATATTTAATACATCATATACGTTTCTTTTCTGATTATGGAACGTCCAGTTCTTCATGCATGTAATTCGTGCTCGAATATCTCTGAGTACATTTAGTATTTTTATATCGCTAAAAATGTTTCTTACAATCGATGGCAAAACAAAAATAATTTCATTTTGACACGGTCTAAATCGTTGTTGAGAAACATGTTGGCACTATTAATTCTTTTATCAAAAAAAATAGCATCCGAATGCCATATAGCTCTACTGTAGTTTTTTTATATTTCATATTTCTAGTTATGAAATTATTTAATTTAGTTATGTATGTTAACAGGTTATACCAGCTAAAATCATTTAGAATTCTTGTTATTCTTTTTAAACCTTAGTTTTGTTTAAAAAATAGATTGTTGGGTTTTAAAATATTAAGAATACAAAAAAGAACAAGGATATATACGAAACTTTCTTTTTGAAAGTTTCGCTAATAATTAAGACAGACGATCCATGTGAAACATCCTATAGTTACTTGCCAAATGTAACCGATGCTTTCTTAATGACGAAACCATTAGAAATAAAAAAAAACTTCGTCAGATGTCCACGGCTCTGTCCGTAACGAGCTTCACCGACCATCCACTGCTCATTAGTCTAACAGTGACCAATGCCATTCGCTCGTTAGCAGAATCGTTGTGAACCGCATGCCGCCGTCGCTTCATTAATGTTAACAAACAGACGAGAGGTCTACGGACAAAGCAAGAGCCAAGTAAATGATAACTTTGCGTACAATAAAATAAGTAAAATATATTTAAAATCATATTATTAAAGCGACAAAAAGTAAGTAATTATAATAAAAATAGTATAGGGTAATTTAAGTTGTCACAAATAAATGTGCATCATACTCTTTTATATTGTGAGCAACATTTTTTAAATGTATACTTATTATCTTTTAAAACTTGGACGTTCAACTTTATATGACCAGAAATCACAGAAAATGTTGAGTATTTGCTTAATGAATTGTACCAATTCGGGATTGATTATTTCCATTATCTATGAAATACCTGATTCTATATAGAGATTAAGCTAAATTGTTGGTGCAATAGTTTATGTAGTAAAGAAAATAGAAAATGTTACTCTTTTAAAAATTGCAGAAAAAAAAAAAATATATATATATATATATATATATATATATATATATATATATACCGTTTTTAAAGATGACCAACTCCTCTTTTTATTATCCCAACCGAGAATGGATAATTACATTATTGGATTCTAGCTTTTGTCATAAGAAATTTTTTGAATACCTTTAAATTTTACGTTACTCCAATGTGACTATAAGGACACTGTGATTCCCGTCTGTAACACATCGTGCAAAGTTACAGGCGCAATAACCCATAATGCTTAAAGTCGATTCTAGTTTCGTTGTTTTAAAACCTCATCAGGCTGATATAGAGTATCGAGGTCATTTGACATTAGGAATCCTTGTACCTGTGCATTGCAGGACAGGTTCTGGATACTGCTTACAGTAATGTTGGTGTAACATGAAGAATAAAAATATTCAAATGTTTGCTCTCAACAAAAGCAGGAGTCTAGAGAGAAGTACAATGCCGGAAGGAGTTTCAGCCAAAGAAGTAGTTCCTTCTGTTACCTCGACAACACCTACGCATAATTAAAGATTTGCAATTTATGCTAATAAAAATTACCGACATAAAAATAGTTGCCTGAATTTTTGGATCATACATTGCAATATTTCGAGCGGTTAAAAATAAAACGGAACAGCCTAGAAATATACTAATTTTAATAATTTAGTACCTAAAACTTTGACGCATTGACGTACAATGCATGAAGAAATAAGTATGGTTATTGAATTACAGAATAATTTACCCTTTTTTGTTAAATGTACACTGAAAATCATTAATTGTCGTCAAAGTTTCCCCAAAATATGTTTAATTACAACTGACATTAGGCGTACTAGATAGTGTAATACATTTATATACGAACCGTGTTGTACGTATTCTTTGATATAACAAAGGGTTTATTATAGTGGAAATTCCGGATAAAGTTCTTTACATTTAAATTTTTTGCAATTATTAGGAAGTTTCCTTATATAAATCGTGTATTTAGTCACACATAATTTATATCTTTTTACCGGTTTTTTTCTTTTGTATAGTAAAATGTACGTGACACTTTTTATATTAGAACTTATTTTTAATAAACTTCTAAGATAATTATCTTGAAAACAATTAATTCTCAATATATTTAGTTCTCCAAAGTTCTTACTTTCATTTTTTTATATTAATGTCACCTATTTAAAGAGTACGTACGTAAAATATAAATTATTTTAAAAGGGCAGTAGAATTAAATAACTGATTTTACGACTTACCTGAAAGCAATCTTTAAAACTACATTGTATGATGAAAAGAACCCATTTTTTGTAAAATATCAAACTAACTGTAATATTCGTGATCCTAAAATGTTTTATTCTCAAATTAAATTTTTTCTATCAAGCTTTATTGCTAATTAAGTGTCTATTAGTAACCTAACAAAACATAGGTGAAAGCATGTTAAAGACGCATCATTCAAGATTCTCTACCTTATCTAATAACATCGAAAGTAAAAAATTAAAATATAAATTTCTTTAAACATTCAAACTCTTTATATTTTAGGGTATACAATATAGTATTTAATATTCAAACAATGTTAAAACGTCAAACTTACTGTGGTGATGACGTGCAAAAAACAAGTCAACTTGTCCAAACAACAAAACAGCACAAACCACGTGAGCACGTTAGCTTTAGAGTTTGCGGAGAATCACTACGTCGAGCTCCAAGCAAGAGGGCTGCGGACAAACTGACGCGCGAATGCTCTTTCCAGAAAAATGACATTAAAACGCCGTGGCGCATGTTTGGCGTCGCGACGCACAGTGGCTAGAATAATCATAATTTTCGGTGGTTTGAAATTGAAAAGACACTTTTAGCTGTGCTAAATGTACTTTAGCATTTTACTAATTATTTATGCGCGATTTAGGTATCCTCTTTTACAGGTTAATTCATACTAACCAGTTTGCCAGACTTTATCTTTAAAGCGGCAGACACGATTTCAAAAATATATAATATTTGTATTTTTATTCTAAAAGTTATAGCTTTTAATATTTATTAATTTAAAGTAGTCCTGTAAAGGATACATAACTTGTCGTAATTTTGTTGACTTATCCAATGAAAATATTAAGCATTCAATTAAAGTATACGAGCTAGAGACCAAGCACAATTTTTCTAACCTACTTAACCGATTGACTAATTGTAACAAATTCAATTCAACAAAAGGTGTTGGGGTAAATAAAATTACTTGTTCTTGTGAGAAACTGCACCGTTCTTTAATTTTAGGCAATATAAGCGAGAATATCAGACAGAGCATTCTACTGGATATAGTGTAAAAGTAAAGAAACCAGAGTGGCATACAGGTTAAGTTTAAACTAAATTTTAAACTTTAGAATACTGCACTGTTAATGGACAACTCCAAATTTTGTAAAATTAGTACATGGTTCTAGTCTCATGAGTAGAAAATCATAGTAATACTTAAAAAAATCGTAAGCGCACTGTCTGTAGATAATTCTAATTTGAAAGAGTCAAATTCATTTTCACTTCAATATATTAAAATCACTTGTAAATCCAGAGACCATCGGCTATTGGACCACTGTGCGTTACCACGCTCGCCGTCGCGAGTCGTCGTCTCGATCTCTCGCCTGAAGGCATAGGTAGCTCATGCAAAATCTTATTATCGTCTATTTAATATTATCAAAAGCGGATGCCAGTTTGCGGTGTTTATTTTATATTTGGCCGCTTCTTGCTTTACTTTTCCTTTCGTTCTCGACTCTTGTTTAGTCTGTTAATTTATAACTTGATTTTTATAGTTCGTCTGACGGTTGATTAGTGCATTAATAGGGGATTAAATTGCTTACAAAATTTAAGGTTGTGATTAGCTTATACAATGTTTAGAGTTATGTTTATCGGTTTGCTTTGGGCGTGAGAAAAATTTCAACCTAGAGAGGCGCGTAGAGACTTAATGATTTTTAAATCAAAGTGTCGCTTTTACTATATAAATGTTTATCCAGTGAGTTGAATTCAATATAATAGAAATTTCTAAGTATTTTATTTACAAAGTTTTTATAGAGTTCTCGCAAGATAGCTTTTACCTGGCTATACATTTCAGAATATTGATAATATTACATAAAATATTTTAGATCCAACATAAAATATGGCTTGAATTATAAAAAAAACTATTTTATCTGTTTGGTGTTTATAATGAAGTCATTATGAACGTCTTATAGAAATCATGGAGTATGGGACCAAATCGCATTTTTACTTCACTCGTAAAAGGGAAAGATTGTAATCGTGGAAAAAAAACTCTCCCAGGTTTTTACAAATCTTCGCGTTTTTGGGTCCCTAGATGTCAAAAAATATGTTTTTTTTCAATTCCGATGGTCTGTCTGTCGCATTAGATACGACACATATAGTGAGACAAAATGGCAGCTGAAAAAACTACTTATTAGATTGATTTCAAGTTTTGTGCAAGAAATAAATGTGATATATAGATGAATTGCTAAAACTGTAATACGAACTCAAGATGGCGGAGCAAAATGACAGCCAAATAAAATGTTTGTAATCGTGAAAAAAAATCTCCAAGGTTTTACATATCTTAATTTTTTAGAGTTTCTAGATGCCAAATGTTCTGTTAATTCAGATGGCCCGTCTGCCCGTCTCACTGTATGTCTATTCGTCTATCATCTCGCGGCATAGCTAAAAACTATTTACCCGATTGATTTCAAATTTTGGACAAAAATTGGCAGCATTTTGGTACAAATCCAAGACGACGACCAAACAAAATATTTAAAAAATCTGCTTGAAAAAAACTACTCTTATTAGATTAATTTCAAATTTTGTGCACACATTAAGGGTGATATAAAGATAAACTAGTAAAAGTGTCGCACGATTCAAAATGGCGAAACAATACGATGGCCAAATAAAATGTTTAAAAAACAAATTTCTTCATCAACTGACTTCAATATATGGCAAATTTGGCTACAGTTCTATTTACAGTACAGTACTATTTCTTATGAAAGAAAAGATTCATAACAGGGGATGTTTGGGATAAAGGAAATTCACCGATTTTTTATATAATATCGGAACAAATGTGATGCTTCATACCACCTGCCTGGCAGGTTGACAAAACGTGAATTTTTAAGATCTTTAGACTTAAATATTTTAGCCTTTTTAGGATACATTTTAATACAATAGATGATACGTCTTCTAATAAACTAACCCAAAACATATTTAATTGTAAACAACACACAAAACAGAAGCAGCAATTTACTGTATATGTATAACATATGAATAAAAAATAATACCGAACCAAAAAAGTTTAACCCTTTTTGACGTTAGATAGATATTGAGTTGTTTATTAAATGTTTTGACAATTAGGCAGCCTTTTATATCTACTAAAACAAGATTTAAATATTGAACTGCGTTGGAACTGAAAAAACATCGTAACACGGCTGTTTTGTGTTTATAAGCATAAAACTGTATTCTGAGTTCATTACGACATGTAACTCTGCCATGGACATCAGAGCCTGAAATGTGTATACTTTAGATGCTAATGAGCTCAATATTAGGTAGAATATGTGTTTAAACAGTAGCCAGGATACAAGTTTCATGGTTCTTCAGGCCATAACACACTTTAGACACGCATTTTATAGTTTTTGCAAACTTTCCTTACCATCAAGTAACATTGCCGGACAATGCAGGAGAAAATAATACACTACAGAATGATACTAAAAACAAGAACATCGATTCTATAATATTAACTTAATTTGGAATGAGGGAAAATTTTTAAATAAGTAAAGAGCCCTTAGGATACCATTGCTTTTTTACTTCCCTCGTAAAAGGAAAGTATTCTAATCATGAAAAAAATCATACTCCCATGTTTTTACAGATCTTTACGTTTTAAATGCAAAAAAACACGTTTTCTCAATTCCGTTAGTCTGTCCGTCTGTTTGTCTGTCTGTACGCAGCATAACTCAAAAATTAATTATCCGATTGACTTCTAATTTTGGTCAAAATCAAGGGTCATAAGGGGATGAAATGGTTACATTTTGGTTAAGATCCAATATGGCGGAACAAAATGGTGAACTAGTACAATAGTAAGAAAATTATTGCTAAAATACTAAATACACAATTTACCTGAAATTTTACACAAAAATCAAGTATTACGTAGAAATCAACTGATTAAATTTTGGTACGAATTTAAAATGGCGAAACAAAATGACGGCCTAGTAAAAAGTTACAAAAATTATTACTAAAAAAATATTCATCCAATATACCTGAAATGTTCGATCGAAGATGGCCAAACAAAATGGCTGCTTAACAAAATATTGGAAAATAGAAACTGGAAATATATTGGTACGAATCCAATCTCGTGGAACCTATACCTATATATAACTTTAATGCTTCTAGAGAAAAGAAAGTATCGTTATGAGGGAACTTAACTTGAAATTTGCACCTGAATCCGTCCTTTTGTCTACAAAAATGAAAGAAAACCCAATTTAAAATAAGTGTTACTCAATGACTATGTGCGAAACTAAATAGGGCCATACTTCACTATTCCTAATAAAAGAAAATATTCACAATGGGGAAAGTTCCGGGTAAACAAAATTTACCGATTTTTTAAGCAAATGGAAAATATGAGTTTTAAATCTGAAATTAGAATCAAAATATACTCATACATTTTTAGAAAACGTTTACTTTTATATCGATAATTTTAACATAAATGTTTTTTGAGAGCTTCTTATTGTTTTTGCTAAATTGAAGAAGCTGAGTTTTAGTTGGTTTAATCAACAGATCAGTTTTATAAATCATATTAAGATCAGAATTAATGTAAATTTCAGCCATGGTGTCGTTATCAGCAATGAAACTATAGCACAATTTGTAAGTAATTTAGATAAGTTGCAAAGTGAGAGATGTACACTGACAAAGCTCCTGGGCTTCCATGGGGGATGCCAGTTTTAAACCAAAAGTATCAGATAAAGTATTGCCTAGACATTCCTGGAAACAGTTCTTAAGGAATTTTACAACAGTAACTCCTTCACGGTTTATATATATATATATATATATATATATATATATATATATATATATATATATATATATATATATATATATATATATATATATATATATATAAAGAAACCAGAGTAATATACAGGTTAATATATATATATATATATATATATATATATATATATATATATATATATATATATATATATATATATATATATATATATATATATATATATATATATATATATATATAGTTGATTGTCTTTTCACATAAATCTAGAGTTTGTCAACAGAAGTGAAAGGCACCCTTTGTCCGCTTTACTAATACTTATGTCAGATTGTTAATATTTGTAGTTAGGTGTTTTTGAAACCCATTTCAAATTAATTCACGAGCCTTGCTCCAGTTTTTTGTCATAAAAATTTCTTGAAGAAACACTAATTAAAACAGATTTTTGTCAATGTGCAAACCTCTGAAAATAAAAAGTAGATAGCTTTTCTTTTCTTGAAAAACTACACGAATATGATTAAACTGAAAGTTACCTGATGAAATGTAACTTTAAAATATTCTCAGGATGTTCCTTTTAATTAGATGAAAGAATGCTGGCCAGTTTGTTTATGCAGTGACAAATAAACTTAACTCACACACACACATACAGAGACACACACACAATGTAATTTATCATAAATATAGGAATTGCAAAAAAAATAATTGTTTTAAAAATGGTAAATATAATGCTTGCCTTAAAATAATAATAGTTTTTCGTAGAAACTAAGTAATATTTTTATCTTTCCCTTTAATTACTTATTTTCAAAAAAATAATTAAGATATACCACTGGTCTTCAGATTAAATTTTTAATTAATGAGCATAAATTACCGGAGCAAGCTAAATTAGAAAGCAGCAGACGAAAGTGCTTAGACCAGTAAATAAATTGATATAAAATTAATTAAAAGTGAAAAACTGTGTAGCTGACTAACTGGCTTCTTTATTTCGGTCGTATTCGTCTTGCGCTTTCTTAAGTGAATTGCCGGCTCCAGCTATTATTTCATATTAATATAAGCGCTTTTAATACGACCACCTAATGCGAATTTAGTGTTTGCTTCTACAGAAGATTGATTGTTCCTTCCAAAGTTTCTTTTCTTGTATACAAAAGAAAGGGAGAAATCCCAACATTTAGCATATGAAAACTAAACTTTAATGTCTCTCTTAGTCAAATAAATTAATCGCTTCTATTGCCTTTCATTACAAAGAGTAGAAAGATAGCAACTATTGTGACAAACAATTTTTTTTACCGTAATGTGTTCTTTTTTTAAATATTTATGTCCTTAGAGCGAATCCTATCATATTATAGACTCAACCATGCAAATCAGGTATACTCAAACGCCTGGAAACAGTAAAGACTTAGTTGAAGTTTCCTTGTAGTGACAAATATTCTTATGACTTGAGTGTGCTAAATGAACATCAAAAAATCTCCTTGAAGGGCAACTTATGTAAGTTTAGACGTATTTTGTTACTCCCATATAACGTATTTTATGAAATTAGAGATAAAAGATAAAAGAGTTACCGCGCAACACAACAAAGAATAAACTGTAAAGAGTGAGTCAGTCGAAGCACAGTCAATTCTTAAAACGCTATAAAAAAAAACAATTTTGTGCTTTTTAGTAGTTAGTGTTATTCCTATAAAGTCTATTTTAGGTGAAGACTTATTCAAAAATTTTACTGATGTGATCAAAAGTTCGAATTACAATTTACAAGTTTTTCCAGTGAATAACTTTTGACGAAAACGTTATACCTCGATAATTAAATTTGACTTTCATTACTTTCCACGTAAAAGGAAAGTATTGTAATCTTCAACAAATCACCCTCCGACATTTTGTCAGATCTTTACCTTTCAGGGTCCGTAGATGACAAAAAGCATGTTTTTTCGATTCCGTCGGTCTGCCTGTCTGCTGTCTGTCTGTCTATCTATCTGTCTTTCTGTCGGTCTGTCTGTTTGCGGTATAGCTAAAAGACTACTTACCCAATTTCCTTCAAATCTTGGCCAAAAAGTAATGGTCATATAGGGATGACCTGGTAAAATTTTGACAAAAATCCAAGATGGCAAAACAAAATGGCGACGAGTGTGTTAAAAAAAATATTACTAAAAAAGTGCTTATCCAATTTATCTTAAATTTTGCAGTAAGTATTTGTTCGAAGCAACTGGTAAAATTTTGGTACGAATCTAAGATGGAACAAGATCGCGGCATAACGAAAAGTTAAAAAAACTAATCACAAAAAAATAATTATCCGACGTATCTTAAAATTTGCATAAAAATTAAGTATTATGTAGTAATCAACTGGTAAAATTTTGGTACGAACACAAGATGGCGAAACAAAATGGCGGCTTAATAAAATATTTAAACATTCAGCCTGAAAAAACTACTACTTAATGAACTGATTTCAAATTGTGTGCTATAACTAATTGTGGTATAGAGATGAACTAGTAAAGCTCTGGTTCTAATTCACAATGGCGGAAATTTTTTATAATCTGAAGAAACCATCCTTTCAGGTTTTACATATATTCGCACTTTAGCGTCCCTAGATGCAAAAAAATATGTTTTATCAATTCCCTCAGTCCTTCCGTCGGTTTGTCTGTCTGTCTGTCAGTTCGCGGCATAGCTTAAAAACTACTCATTAGATTGACTTCAAATTTTATTCAAGAATTAAGAGTGATATGGGAATGACCTGGTAATATTTTGGTAAAAATCCAGTATGCCGGAAAAAGATGGCGGTCTAATGAAACGTCAAAAAAATTATTACTAAAATTAATGATTATCCAATTTACCTCAAATTTTGCACATAAATATAGTATTACATAAGAATGCGCTTATAACATTTTGGTATGAATATAAGACAGCAAAATAAAATGGCGGCTTAAAAATCTGCCTGAAAAATTACTTATTAGATTAATTTCACATTTTGTGCAGGCATTAAGTTTGATATAGAGATAAACTGGTAAAGTTGTATTACGAATTCAAAACTTACGAAAAGAAATGGCGGCCAAATAAAATGTTTAAGCAATCAACGTAAAAAGCTTTTTATTTAATTGACTTAAAAAGAGAGAGAAAAATTAAATATGATATAAGGATAAACTGGAACGAATTCAACATGACGTATCAAAATGGCGGAGTGTATTAATGTAAAAAATACTTAGTGAATTTATTTCAAATTATGCCTAAAAATCAAGTGTGGCATAGGTATAAATTGATAAAATATTGGTAGGAATCCAATATGTTGGAACAAAATGGCGTCAAACTAAATTGTGTCACACCTTACTATTCCTAATAAAAGGAAATATTTATAACGAAGAGAGTTACGGATAATGGAAATTTAACGATTTTTATTTTTCTGTGGCTAAACGATTTATCTTTTTCCAACCTCCTAGTTTCCACCTACCACCTCTTTTTTGTAAAGGGGAATGGAATCTCTTTTGGGATTGAAAACCTCATAAAAAATGGAATTCAACTATGTCAAATAAACATTTATTACAATTTCAGTTACCTGTGTTTTAAAGTTAATTAAAAGAAAAACTGTTTTAAAAATTAAATTAATTTAATAAGTGCTGTTATTTGGGAAGGGGGGGATAATATTTGTCTTATGAACTTCATAAAACTTATCCATCCTTTGCTTTCAAATAAGACCATACTCTTGAAAATACCATAAAAACGTAATAAATCTAAGTAATATAACCTACTTTCGGTGTATTCATTTGGAAAATTGGACAAGTTCGATTCAATAAAATGAGTTTTCAGAACAAAACACAAAACATAAACACCAGAAAAGTGATATTGGCAAAGTGAGTTTCTTCTTCAAGAATTTAAATAAAATACTCACTACTGGTATAAGGATCAGTAAAGTGCAGTATTTAATTTACTGAATTGTCAGAAAGCAGCGTACCGAAATCTTGATAATAATGGGATGCGGCGAGAAAATCAGAAGTCAGAGTAGTTTGTGCTTGTAATACGAAACATACTAATAATCAGTCTACTGTCAGTAACGTATTTGATAAGTTTGTGGAATATGTGTTTTAAGCGACAAATAGAAATGATCTTTTACTAAAAATCTGCATAGTGTGACGGTTTCATTGCCCAGGAATAATGTTTTTTCGTAGTATAAGATTTACGATTGAAAAATTTTCAAAAAGAAAAAAATATGGAACAAACAAGGTATTTCTTGTAAGTAAATGATAAAACAATGAGATGAGACTAATGATTTTACATTATACACAATTTTTTCAGGTCAATCTACCTTTTATATAAGTGAAATGGTGGTCTCAAGAAAAAGTGTGCTGAATATATGAAGGTCATACATAGATCCCTGAGAAAGTAAATGTATGGGCAGTTATTATTAGCGACAAAATTTTGTGTTTTTTTTTTAATCTTATGGCTGATTCTATTTATTTTTTTTTGAACTGATACTTGCTCTGGTCATTTTGTTACTTAATGAAGAAAATCCAGATATCCCCAACGAAAAACTGTTATAAATAAAATAACATATTCGACGATATTTACAGAAAATTGTCGCCTTAATTATTTTCTATAGGGATATGCGATAGAATGGGTTTACTAGAATATATATTAAAGCTTTAAACACTTTCAAAAATTAGAGTGGAGAATGCTAAGTAAAGGGTCAAGGATATTTTTGACGTTTGAGGCAGTATGACGGATGACTAAATATTTATTAAATGGATTTAGCTTTTAAAACAGTTGATTCAATTAACTCTCAAATGACAAAAATCCAGCTTTGACGTCTTAGTACACACGTAACTGAAATATATACATATATATATATATATATATATATATATATATATATTATATATATATATATATATATATATATATATATATATATATAATGTGTTTTCATGCCGAGTGTACATCCGTTCACTCCTGTCGTTCTGAAAAGAACAGTTTTGCTGACGTTTCGCCAAAATCACATTTGGCATTTTCGAAGCTTTCTTTCTCGCGTCCGAATAGAGACTGAAGTGTTGGTGACTGCGACGCTTCCTTTCATATCCCCACTCGGGGCCGAAGGTTATATCTGCGCAGGCATTGGTCGTTATTTATGTTTTCCGGATGGTGCTGTTGTTGTTGCGCTAATTGCGTTTGAGTTTTTGCGATTTTAGATTTGTCGATTATTATCTTCCATACTGTTGGTAGTTTTAATGATTCGTCCCTTTTATTCAAATCACCTTGTTTTTCAATTTCTATGGCTTCTCGGATTATTCTGGTCTTATAATGTTCTATATTGGCAATCTCCCTACACCCATCGAAATTTATTGTATGGCCGGTTTCCTGATGATGTAGGTATAAAGCTGAGGTTGTTTGTTTATTTCTGATGCTCAGTTTATGCTCTTCCACTCTTGCTGATATTCGCCTGTTAGTTTGCCCCACGTACAACTTTTCACAGTCCTGGCACGGAATACTGTATACTCCGTGGTTTTCCAGTTTGATTTTATCTTTTGGGTTTCCAAGTAGTTTACCTATAGTTATTTGTGGCTTGTGTATTGTTTGTATGTTGTGTTTCCTAAGAATTCTTCCGATTTTGTCTATTGTGCCTTTTACATATGGTAAGACTACTTGTTGCTTTCCCGGTTCATAAGTTTTGTTGTTCGTTGTTCGGGAAACCTGTGCATTAATAGCTTTCTCTATGGTGTGATTTGTGTAGCCATTTTTTTTTAAAGCACTAGATATTACCTTAAGTTCGTTTTGTCTCGTCTCGTATTGATATATATATATATATATATATATATATATATATATATATATATATATATATATATATATATATATATATATATATATATATATATATATATATATATATATATATATATATATATATATATATATATATATATATATATATATATATATATATATATATATATATATATATCATGAGTATGGTTGAGGTTAGTATGGAAGAGGGCAGCTGGGGTTAGAGGAAAAATAGACAAAAAATCAAGATCAATGAACGTGTTTGAGCGGTTTTGTCAAAAGATGCTCATTCGAAAAATATTAATTTTTTTCCGAACTTTTGGATATCCCTGTATAGAATAAATATTAATTTATATGTACCTAGAATTGCTTTTAATGTTTATATTGAAAAGAGGCAAATCATTTTAGTCAAAACTATTTTTTTTTAGTCAAAATCAATATTCTAATGCACTGCTTAACACTGGTCACGAAGCCAGGTAGAAGTAACACAAGTATGTCTTGGAGGTAGTTCTCAAGTTTCTGACATGTAGTTTAAACCTTACTAAAAATGCATTAAAGAACAGACCTACCGAATTGGGGTTTCTGGGCATGTTAATAATATGTGAAAGTTCTAGTTGAACTTTTGAAATAAAGTTTTTTTAAGAGTTTTAAAGTTACTTAAATAAAATATTTAAATTGAAGTGCTGAGGCAGACTTCTTTGTTGGTGGTAATTTATATTTGGTTAAATAAAATAGAAGAAGGTTTAGTAAAAAAAGTAAATACACTCCTGGACAACAAATTCGGGACAGCTGAAGTTACGGTTAAATTTGACAATGAATAACTTTTTCATTTTTCAACCGATTTTAATGACCTTTTCGCCATATTTTAAGCAAATTATTAGGGTTGATCTCCCATTTGCGTCTATTTAAGAAAATGTTCTCTTATGCCATGATATACCAGGAGAAACAAAATGATATTTTTATACACTAATTATAAAAAACGTTGTATAATAATTGGGCAGTGGAATTATGTCGCATTATATTTTTAAAATAAGGCCCATGCATTCTTGATATTTTACTTTTTAATTCATTTTATTTTATTTTTTTTTCTGAACATATAATTTAATTTAACAATAGGTATGTTTAAATTAAAACATTAAACAAGGAAAATGCATTTGTAAAAAACTAATGATAAAAATGTATTAAACCACCCAAAAGCGAGTGTTCTCTCCCTGAGTTTCAATCACAGCCTCTAATCGCCGCGGCATACTGCGAATGAGGTTGGCCATAACGTCTTAGTCTAGTCGCCGCTATTCTCCCTGTATAGCAAGTCGTAGTGCATCTGCTGTTTCTGGAACGTTTACGTGCAATTTGATACGCATCTTCAAGGTGTCCCATATGTGTCCAATCGAATTAAGGTTCGGACTTTTTGAAGGCCAATCCAATCGAAGGATTCCAACTTCGTTCAAGTGAAAATATTAGCAATATGACGCGCGTTGTCTTGCATAAAAATGAAGTCTGAGCCTATATATAAACTAAGCATATGGTACAACGTGATTTTGCAAACATTCTGTAATGTTCCTTGGAGCAGTAATAGATCATCTTTTCTACTAAATCAGTGCGACTTCGTAAAGATATGCCTCTCCAGACTATTACACCACCGCTTCCAAAAGGAGTTATTTGAATGAAACAGGCTTGTGCGTATCGCTCTCCGGGTTTTCTCCAGACACGTTCGGGCCCGTCTGGAGAAAGTAAATTAAATTTGGACTCATCGCAGAACAACACCTTTTCCCACTACTTTATAGTCCAGTTAGCTGCCGATGACGTGCTAATAGATAGCTGATTAGCCACATTTCTTTAATCGTCTGCGAACTGTCCGCGAAGAAATAGCAAATCTTTGGTAATTTCTCAGCCTCGGTGCGACAAAATTTGAAATTACATGACGATCTCGTAAGATGTTTACAAAACATTTATAAAACGATTTTCCCTCTCACTTGTACATCGCTTTCGACCAGAGCCAGCTCTTCTATTGTATGGGCCGGTTTCATCAAACCGTCTAAGAGCATTACTGACAGTACTTTTTGGCAAAATTAAGACTCCAGCATTATAACGTACGTTATGACCGTCATGACGAAGAGCTACTGCTTTCATTCCCTGTTCAACTCTCGTGTTTAAACTAAAATTAAAAAGAAGCAAATTTAAAACACTTTTACTAAGTAAAAACTGACCACAATGAGAAATAAATAAAATTTGCTGTAGTTGCTAGGAAACAAAATGTACAGCCTCCTAGATTATAATGAACATTGAACGGTTATAAATTAAGAATACTGTAGTATTCTCCGAGGTTTATTTAAAACTATTATCCTAAACAAGGACATATATTAAGATGAATAAAAAACATTAATATGCCTTGCTGCTAAAATATACTGCAACATAATTCCACTGCCCAATTATAAAACAGGGTGTTTTAAAATTAGTGCATAAAAACAACATTTTGTTTCTCCTGGCATATCATGGCATAAGAGAACATGGTCTTTAAAATACGCAAATGCGAAATAAGGCCCAATAATTTACCTAAAATATGGCGAAAGAATAATTAAAATCGGTTGATAAATGAAAAAGTTATTCATTGTCAAATTTAATCGTAAATTCAGGTGTGCGGAATTTATTCTCCAGGAGTGTATTTTCTCACTAAAACTGTGGCCAGCTGGATGTCCTACATTGTCGTCGACCTTTACCTTTTTTCTTCAATAAAGATTAATATGAACATATATTAATCAAACAAAATTTTTTGATTTTACCAACATGAAGTAAAAATTGATGTACTATGAACAAAATTAAAATCAAGAAAAGCGTTAGGCGAAATAAAAATTTGATTTTGAAAATTGATAAAAGTTAGAGGATTTTTTTTAAGTTATACGATCTTAAATTGTTATATCACTACTCAGAAGGATTTAACGAACCAAACTGTATATACATCTTTGAATCATACAAAGTTAACAATCGGGTTACTCTAGACTTGCTCGAATTAGATTTTATTGGTCAGGAAACATGGATACGAAATACATTATATGACCTTATTTTTAACTTGGGTCTTTCGTCTCGGATCTTTAATCATAATTTCGACAAGCAAAATATGCAAATAAATGAAACAGCTTTTAAATGTATTACTGTTTAATTCTCAGAACTAAACTTTATTAAAAATTTAATAGTTTTAACCGTCGCGCGTCGCACAGTGGTTTATAATTGATATTTACGGGGACATTAGCCCCAAAACTGAAAACATGAAAGTCAGCTATATCATCATACAAGGGTAGCTAGACAGTTATTATGCTTATTTGCTTTCTATCGCAGCACAATATGGAGTGGGCTTAGAGAGATAATCCTTTTCACACCAGTCAATCTCGCGACGTTGTGCTCGATTTTACTGTTATTTATTAACTCGAAGAATACAATTTTATTGTTATTTATTAATTCAAAAAATACAAAGTTTGTATTTAGTGATGTCAAATAATGTAATTGGTAAGTTTATAATATCGTTTAATTATTAAAACTAAAACTAGTAATATTTTAAACGTAATTTATTGAAGGCATGTTCCAATTTTTTTTTTCGTTCAATTTCTGATTTTTGAAGCATGTCATTGAAAAAGTACCCTTTGTATCAAAACGAAAATATGTTTAAATGAATGTCTGCGAAATTATTTCGTGCTAGCTTAAGGTGCGTAAAACTGCGTAAATATATATATATATATATATATATATATATATATATATATATATATATATATATATATATATATATATTTTTGGCAGAAACCACGTCTTACTGTAAAGCGCATCGAACTTTTTGAATTTCTTTTAAGTAATAGTTGGCTCGCAAAAGCTAATACTTCAAAAGTCGAGGTCGAGTTTGTTAAGAACAAGTTGCTTAAAACTCGGGAAGATGTTATTAAAACGAAAATAACTTTCTTTTCAATCAATGTTATTAGTAGGTGGCGGTCTTGTGGAAGAAATAAACAAAGCTTTCTCAATAAAAATTCTGCTTGGCTAAATCAGACAATTCATAGCCGAAAGCAACCTATACCAATAAAATGTAAAAGTTAAACACTTAACTAGAAACAGTTTTAATAGCGTTAGCACCCGTACTAAAAGAAAACTAGAATTTGCTGCTCGTATGAGCTACGTGAAAGCTGGAAAAATAAATATAGCCGAGGCAATCAAAAATGTAACTACCGGAAATAGTATATTCGTAAAGAAATATTTTATTTAAAATCAGATATAAGGTATGCATTGTGGTCACTTAACTGTGCAACATATGCGCTAAGATTTTGCACTTTGAATTAGAGTTTTTTAATTTATTTGTTTTAACTCGTCAAGAATTTTTTTTTCGAAATTCTAAAGTTGTGTTTAATATCGTTGCGACAAACATGAAATCTGTTAGCTAAAATATTAAAAATCTAAATTAAATTTTGAAATATGCTTGAATTTGAACAAAAAAAATTGTGCCAGATTGATTTGATTTTGATTAAATTATAAGCGTGTTTATATTAAATGCAAAAAAAAAACACAGTCTTACCGTTTGACTTGGAACCATTTTAAGTCCACCTAAAACGGTAATTGAACATAAACCAACTTTCAAGAATAATTGTGTTTTGGTCGTGCAATAATTAATAAAAAAATCCTATATAATATATCTAATATATTAATAATATACATATAAGTAGGTAATAATATACCTACACCCCCTTGTAGGTATATTACTACCAAGAAAATCCACCTTTCACATCATCATAAATACCTTAAAAACCTTTCTACCTTTATATTAAATAAGATAGAAATATTAGTTAGAAAATATATTTAGCCTGCCCGCATGTCCCCCTAATATCGCAAAATAAACCACTGTGCGTTGTGAACATTCTATGAAAAATAACATATGTTTAAAGCTGACAATTTACGTAAAAAATCCCTTTTTAAAGTCAATTTATTGTGTGTACATATTTTGTAATATTATAAATGAAAATTATATCTGCTTTTGGAACGAATTTATGCTTTCACAACGTTACAGTAAATACCAGAAATCTTCATGAAGGATTTGTCCAGGTATCTACAAAAATTAAACCACTAAGCCGACTTAATAATAAATTTAAGTTCTTTAAAATGTGTTAACACCTTTCGATGCAAAACATATACTAAGAGATACTGATCATTTTTAACATTATTTATAAACGATATGATGTGAGGGCTTAAATAAAATGAAATACATTCACAAGAGAATAAAGCTCCTAATTCTCTTTTTACTTCTACTCCCTGGTAATTCCGTAATTTAATCATTAACTTACTAATCTTAAACAATTTGTTAAAAGCCATTATACAATTGCAATGTCTCAAAAATTAATTAGTTTAAGTGAAACCTTTATATACCGGAAGTACAACTAAGAAAGGAGGTCGGCTGTCCCATGATAAAAAAAATAATTAACGGATCTTAATGATTTTGGTCTTGTTGAAAAGGGCATTTATTAAGCTTTCACATTACGTATGAATTATATTAAGTTTCGTTCTGATCGCCGGATGGCGCTTTCTGGCAATTTCTAATTTAACGTGTTTTCTTAAAAATTTCAAATGGATTGATATATTTATTATAGGCCAGTGTTACAGAGCACAAAAAAATCAAGAAAACGGCGCAAAAAGCAAGTTGATATCTTTTTTTAACGAAGATATGAAGAAAATTTTAATTTAGGAGCAGGTTGTTAAAAGACGCATGAAAATAGTGTAGGTTAACAAAAAATGTGACACATTATTTTTTCATTTTACCATTAGATAACTGACGGAGGAACCAGAATATCTATTTGCAATAAACTAACAAAAGAAAATATAACAATGAATTTTTCTGAGAAATAATATGAAGCGGAAAAGGCTACAAAACAAATAGCGAAAAGTGATCAAAAGTATTATGCTAACTGATAATAATTAGTGTCGAGTGAACTGTTCAAAGTGCCTGCCGTCATTTTAAATGCATAAGCGGAGCCTCTCTGCGGTAGATTGAACTGCCGCTTCTATTTCCATCTCAGGAATAATCTCGATAGCGTTTTGAATTCGGTTGATAAGGTCTGATATTAAACACCATGTCCTTTAGTCGTCCCCACAAGTAAAAATCCAGACAAATTAAATCAGGGGAGCGAGGGGACCAGGGAAATAAACTATCTCTACCTATCCACTTCGTTTAGGAACTGTCTGACATTGACAGAGAAATGAGTCGGACAGCCATCATGTCGGTAAATCCTGCTCTGTCTCGTCTGTATATCAATTTCTTCCAGTAAATCTGGTAGTTGAATTTAGAGAAATTCTAAATAAATTCTCCCATTTAAAGGTTCATCGAAAATGATTGGACCTAAAATTTTACCACCTATTATGCCACACCAAACATTGATGCTCCACCGGCCTTGAATCTGAACTTCTTGCATCAAATGAGGCTACATCGGTCCACAAAATTCTTGAAAGGATGTGGGGATCCTCATCTATCATATTAAGAAGCCAGTGACAATGAATGGTGCAGCCTCTGATCGTAGTCTTAAGTTGTTAAAGCTTGGTGCAATACCATATGGTACTGATGCAGCCTGAAAATTAAATAGTAAATGATTGGATCACTGTTTCCCACGAATTAAAGGTTGAACAGTGTTGTCACGAGTCAAGATAAAAAAATGGGTTTTGTTAAGTATAGTATACTTTCCAATTGTGTTATTTCAATAGTTTTCTCAAGCAAATTTATTATATATGTAAAATATATAATAAATTTGTTTTTAAAAATATTAAAAGTTTTTTTAATAAACTTTACTATTTTATGTTATAAAAACTTAAAATTTATATTTTGTTTTTAAGGAGTCATTTGACTTCCGTAGATTAACCTTATATAAATGAAAATATCGTTTATGTAGGTTTGAGAAAAAATCTGCCCTCTGTTTTGCCGTTTTTTTTTTAAGAATGGAAATAAAAACATTTGAATTTTCAGTGCGTATAGTGGAAAAAATATTTAATATGAAAAAATAAATTTAGCCGGTTTTGCTGTTCGAAAAAATCAAATATCTGCCGATCTAGTGTTTAAGACGACTGGGTGAATTTAAGCATTACGGATTTCTTCGAAACTACATTGTTATTAAAAAACAACATTGCGCAAATTCTTGATTTTTTTTTTCATTTACACTTACCTGTACTCTTCTAATATATTTTGCACAGTTCCATGAGCTATACCTAAATCTCTAGATGTAGCTTTAATACTGACATGTGGGTTAATTACAATATACGCCAACACATTTATAATGTTTGCTTCTGTACGGCCTCTTCTTTGCCTTCGATGGAGGGGGCGATGAAAACTACCAGTAGCACAAAGACGTCTTGCGAATCGTGTAAAAACCCTTTGCTCGTATCTACGTCTACCGGGATATCTAGTAGCATATATTCTTGCTGCAATGATTGCATTCAAAGTAAACTGCAAGCATATCACACCCTTCTTCATTAGAAAGAGGCATTTTGCTTTCGTAATACAAACTCACTACAAACACTAAACTTAATCATAATTTGACAACTCATTTTGTGATACTGTCTTATTTTGACGCTCACACTTAATTTTTGCCAAAGCCTATTACTCTCTTAGCACGTCTCATAATTGAATAGTATGGCATTTGAGATACATTCTTTATGAAAGGGGTGTGTTAATTAAAGCAAATAAGTTAAAAATGAATTAAAAAGTTGAAGAATACTTAAAATATTTGTAGTATAAGAATAAGATTATTGTTAAAAATTGATAATTAAAACTTCGTTTAGAAATGCTTGAGTTTCTTATAAGAGTGTCAAATAATATTTTCTTTTGCTTATATCTCTGTAATTAAAAAAGATATCAACTTGCAGTTTGCGCTATCTTCTGTTTTTTTTTTGCTCCGGAACACTGGCCTATAATAAATAAATCAATCAATTTGAAATTTTTAAGAAAACATGTTAAATAATATAATTCCTATCATGTGAAAGCCTAATAAATGCCCTTTTCAATAAGACCAAAATCATCAAGATCCGTTAATTATTACTTAAGTTATATCCGTTTTAAAAAACGAACATTTGCCTTTTCCCCACTCTTTATTTGAACAGCTAGAGAAAAAACCCTTAATAAAAATTATTCATAATTTAGCCGAGAATAACAAAAGTCAATTTTGATATACCTTCAATAGGTGAATTTCTGAGAAAATCTACCTCTTCTAATTGACTACGCGTATTACGCCCTCTAGCGGCCGACTTGGAAACTTAAAAATAATTTCCAGCGTTTTTTCTTGGCTACTTTTACTTTAGAAAAATTTTTCCAACCTCATGGGACAAACGGTTTCAAGACACAGCCGGCCTCCTTTCTTAGTTGTACATCCCGGTACGTTTTCTTTAAGGTCATTGTAACACGTTATTTTATTAAAGCACACATTTTATACTGAACTAACTGTAATTCGAGAAGTTCTCCTACGTCTTCGGATAAAAGCAATTTGCAAAATTATTTAGTAATTTAGTCGGCAGCTATACTGCAGCTTTTTAAGTAATTACGTCTATAAAACCACAATGCAAGGGTACAGGATCAACTTTATGGGCTCCAGCCGGTGATTCTGGTTTACGTTTCATTATTTTAATGTTTCTTATACCGGGAAAAACTTGGGCTTTGTTAAAAAAAATAATTTTCATAAGCAACAATTATTCTGAAAAATAAATTGTTGGTCTGGTGATAATATATAATTTGTACACAATTCTATGATAACTACAATCCTCAAACGTTTCGATGTCTGTTGTTTAATGTTAATATACATTGCCTGTTATAGTCTTTCGTTCAGATATTCAGAGATTTTGCAATCAATAAACTACAAGATAAATGGGAAATTACTATAAATAATAATTTAACATGTAAAAATGCGGGTCATTGTAAGCAAAAAGATCAAAATTTAATAGTTCTATAAAAAACTCATTTTGTTTTAATTTAAGAAAATTACTAAATATTTTATTTATTGTATTAAGCAGTTCTAGAATCCACATTATTATTATTTTAATAATTAAGGCTTTTCTTTAAAAAGTAACAAAATTAAATGATGAATGACTCTTATTTCAACTCACAATACGGCAACAGGAATCAAATCCCGCTCCTAGAGCTGCAGTAGTTTTTCTCTGAATTACTGCTGTAACCAGATGGGAATTGAGCAAAAATCATTTTATTTGGATTTTCTATTTCTATATTCATGTATATTTTGGACACGGAGATTTTGTGCTACGGTGGTCTTCGACTGAGTGTATGTCAGAAAATGTATACAACAGTTGAATATGTTTATTACGGTGAATTATGACAAAAACGTACATTTGTCTGCAACAATTTATCGCTAACTACAGAGGAACACTAAACCTTTTGTCAGTATCAACTCGTACAAGAAGCAAAAAAACGTAATTTCAAGGAACCCATTTCATTAAATTTTGGGGTCGTATGACATTAGTGTACCTTGCCTTTAAAATTGACGATAAAAAAAATACTCTAAATCAAAGACATATTAGAGAAGATAAAATTGTTTTGATTCGAACGCAATCATATATTGATCAAATAGGTGCTTTGGTATATCGTATCATTTTGGTTTGGTTAATCGGAAAGGGCGTTGTCAGCTAAGTTACGTAGAAAAACATTTGTACTTGTTGATAATATTAAGTCCAAGTTGTATAGAAAAAAAATTATATTAAAATTAATTTTTAAGGTGGTTTTAATGTTGTAATATAGATCTCTCTAATATTTAATTAACTATACAATGTGTTCACGAATTGACTCCGGAAGAGAAAAACTTTTGTATTTGTGAATTTTGTTAAAAATTAATTTTTTATAAAAACACCTGCTATGGCTAAAACATTAGAAAACAATGTCGCTTTTCTAATTTATTATACGGGGATCTAAAAAGCATCAATAATTTAAAAAATGTCAATTGGAAACTCACTTTCACATCACACGACAGACAGACGGACCGACGGAATTAATAAAACATATTTTTTGACATCTAGGGACGCTAAAATGTAAAGATGTGTAAAACCTGAGAGGGTGACTTTTTCACGATTACAAAAATTTAATTTGGCCGCCTTTTTGTTCGGCCATCTTGAATTAGTACCACAATTTTCTTAGTAGATCTCTATACCACAATTAGTTATGACACGCTATTTGAAATCAAACCATTAAGTAGTTTTTCAGGCTCAATTTTATATATATTTTATTATGCCGCCATTTCGTTAGGGCATCTTGGATTCGTACCAAAATGTTACCAGTTGATTCCAACATAATACTTGCTGTTTTTGCAAAATTTGAGATAAATTGTATGAGTAGTTTTTTAATAATAATTTTTTTAACGTTTCACTAGGCCGCTATTTTGTTTCGCCATATTGGATTTTTACCAAAATGTTACCAGGTCATCCTCATATGACCCTTAATTTTTGACCAAAATTTGAAGTCAATCGGGTAAGTAGTTTTTAGCTTTAGCCGTGAACAGACAGACAGACAGACCGTGATTTTTTCACAATTACAATACTTCACTTTTACGAGGGAAGTAATAGTATTACATATTTAGTATTTTATATAGGGTGAAAAAAAAATAAAAAATGAAAATGGGAAACGAACATTTTTTGGAATGTTAAATGCCAAAAATTAATGAATTATAAAAAGAGCCATAAAAATTAATAAACAAACTGTTTATTTATTCAAAGAATAATGAATTCTAGGTCGACAATTGAATTTAAGGAATTATGCTTGGCAACATTGTGTCTTGAAATCGAGGAAATAGCCGATTAATAATGAAATGTCTAATGTCAACTAATTTTCCGAAAATTTTTGATACGTTATCTCATATTCGTAAAAAAAACAGTACATTATAAAAGAATATACTCTAATTGTCTATTCTGCATGCAATTTTAATATGATTAAAGGAACAGTAGACCTTTAGAACCATATAGTGCCATACAAATTTATAACCATTTTTTTATGCTTTTTTTGTAAAAAGGTGGTTTATTCTCAATTTTTTTTGGTTCAATGTGTTTACTTCTAGAAAAGCTCTACAATGAATCCAAACAAAAGTGAAAAAATTAAAAATGCCTAATCTCTACAAGAGCCAATATCTTCTCCAAAACCATAAAATCTTTTTGTCATAATGTTAGCATTTCATGAAAGGTATTTGTATACCGATGAAGGAAAAATATTATTTAAACAATTTCGTATTGACTTTATTTGTGAAGTAAAGATACAAAATCATTCTTTACAAAAGCATCTGCTGAGACGAAGCTACTTTTACCACAAATAGAACAATTACTTCACAAAATGTTCCTTTTTAAAGCAGACAAATCCACGTTTTACTTTTGGATTCATTATTCTAAGAAAGTTACTGTTTGGTATGGTATGTCTTTTAGAAAAAATATGAAAAAGAACAAATATTTGGAAATTTTAAATTCTTTGAAGTTGATTCTGCTTAGATAATAATTATAACCCTAAATATCCCGAAAACGCATTTTTTCAACAAAATTGCCACGAGGCACACGCTACAGCAATTATTCGGGAATGGTTCAATAGGAATTTTCCTGAACGTTGAATCATCCTGATATTACATATTGATTTTTATTTTTGGGGATATTTAAAGAAGAAAACATATGCGAATCCCATTATTAATAACTTAAATCTTTTAAAAGACCGAATACGTAAAATCATTGGAAATATTCAAATTCAAGAAATGCCCATCTGTTATAAGGCTTAGAAAAGTAGTGTTACTCTTTTTAAATAATTTACTTACACAGTTTTGTGGTTCTTTTTCTAATTCATCAATTAATTAATTTAATATTCCAAAAAATATTATGTTCATATTTTTATTTTGAAATTTTTTTGCATTTTGTAGTTACACTATATAATTTAAAAAAAAAGTGAGTTTTCAGCACCCTTTATAATAAATTAAAGAAGTAACAGTGTTTTTTAATAGCTTAGCCTAAGCAGGCGTTTTTACAAAGAAAGAATGACTTTTTATCCTAAATCCTCAAAAAAAAAATTTCCTCCTCAGAGTAAATCCGTGGATACGCAACATAAACAAACAATTATTAAAAAAAACTTGGCATTGATTAAAAAGCGACAACCCCGCTGCGTTATTGTCCATAATAGAGTCAAAGTTTACTGAATAAAAATATAAGTTGAGGCACTTGAACACGTGACTCGATTTACCTATTCCACGCGTCCCGCCCCGACTGATACATTATGGGTACCGGTCGGGTCTCCGGCACATACACAGTTGGTCAGGCTTCGTGATCGCGCCAGTTTCTTATTGTACTATATAGTGAGACAAAAATGTTTTTATTTCTTTGACAAATATGAGCCATTATGCCTATTAGATTTTGCTCTGTACATGGTTGTAAAAAAACATGTTTTATCAATTCCGTCGTTTCGTCTGTCGGTCTGTATGTCTGTCTATTAGTTCGCGACGTAGCTTAAATACTACTTACTCGATTGACTCCGAATTTTGACCAAAAATTAAGGGTCATATGAGGATGACTTAGTAATATATTAAAAAAAAATTGTTAGAGTTGTGTATTATTTGAGGTTAAGATCCAATAAAAAAAGCAAGTCTTTTTTTAAATTTTCGATGTTTCCCAACTTTATTGTTGCATCCTCAGGACACACACACACACACATATATATATATATATATATATATATATATATATATATATATATATATATATATATATATATATATATATATATATATATATATATATATATATATATATATATATATATATATATATATATATAGATTTTATATCCTGCATGAAACCCATATTATCAGTCTCTACCTACTCCGTTGGTTCGCAGATATTTGCCAGATATTAAGTTTCTAAATGAGTTTCGTTAACGGTCTTCTTGTTGTTATGTTAGAGTAGTGTATTATTTGGGGTTAGGAAATATCTGAGGACGAACGGAGTACTGATAATACAAGGCCCATTAACTCTATTAGGTTACCTCGATGAGCAGCTAATGGGCGAGGGGGGCGTGAGGGTGAGGCGGGGGTTGTGACGTCGATTGGCGACCCGGTCTGAAAAGGCGACCAGTTTATTGTTTATTCAGCTTGACCTTTTCGTTGCGATAGATGGCAGTTGTGTTTTTCAGAGTATTTTCTTACTTCCTCAAGTGAAAGTTTTAAGACATTTTCGTCTTTCTGTGTACATATGTGAATATTTTAAAAGACTTTTTACGTAAATCATGAGTAAAGTATAAATGAAAATAATTACAAATAGACACAACAACATAAACCTAGATGCCCCAAGACTGTTCGTAAGACAAAGCTTATTTATAAGAATGACATTTTCAAATGAACTGATGAAGGAAAAAAAAAAAATAAAAAAGGAAGCCATTCTGAAGTGGACTCCATGAAAAGCTGTATAAAAAAAAGAGAAAAATTATTAACTGAATTTTTAATTTGTTACCGTTTAAGCATAAATTATGTGCTGATTTATTTCCTATTATTAAAAAAGATGTTTGAACAGTTAAATAATTGTGTTTACTGCAAAGAGCGTACCTGTAGTTAATAAAATATGAAGAACACTTATAATATACATAATTTGTCCCCATAGTGTGTTCTCGGTTGATATCTTGATACCGGTTAGAAATAGGGAAGAAATTTATGGTAGACTATTAAAAACCTTATCAGGAAAGTGTAAACAGCTTTGTTCTAATTTGAACCGTTTAGACGCTATATACAGCTGTTCAAAATTGAAAATCCTAAGTTTTTAAATATTAACCCTGCAGTGCACAGGTCGGGTCTTAGAGGCCCAACGCTTTTTTTACATTGGTGCTCGGACTAAACTCGAAGTCGTCCGACTTTGTCCGTCTAGGTACCTCTTCGTCTTAAGGAAGACCAACTTTCTGCGCATGCGGCAGTTCGTATCGATAAGTTGTGTCGGTGTTATTGTTAATTTCGGTCTGTGAAACCCAACCCGTTCCTTCTGGTAAGTTTTTTTGTTATGTCATTTTTTATGCATAATTGTAAACTAGGCATTTTTATAGTTTGAAAAATGTATGATCCATACGAAAGAGAAGTAAAAAGGTTGCAAACATTATACGATACAGTCCCGACGGATGAGGAAGCAACTGACGATGACTCAGACAACTCGGTTGCAAATAAAGAAGTTTGCGAGCACAGTAAACATTATAATAACTCAGAGCAAGAAGACAACTGGGACATCGAAATTGAGAGTAATCTACCAACAACCAGCCGTGGCACAAGAGACCATTTATATTTTCTAGCTAAGGATGGCACTAAATGGAACAAACTCTCCCCCCCCTTTTTTTGGTTTATTATATCTCGCAGGATTGTATCATTGTGGCCGTACATCTATTTTTGAATTTTGGTCGACAGATGGTACTGGCATTTCGATTTTTGCTACGTAGTATTCGCTTTGATGATAAAAGGTCAAGGGAAATACGAAAACAGGAAGATAACATTGCACCAATTAGAGAAATAATGAGCGACATTGTAACGAACTTTCAAAAATACTATTCGATTGGTCAAAACGCAACGATTGATGAAATGCTGGTGGCCTTTAGAGGCCGATGCAGTTTTAGGATGTATATACCAATAAGGACCGTACAAAATTAGCAATGCAGCTTTTGATGTAGTTGATAGAATATGTCGTCCAATTTCACACTCCAGAAGAAATATCACGATGGACAACTGGTTTACATCAGTGGAATGTGCCAACCATTTATTAAATAACCACAAATTAACCCCAGTTGGTACTCTCCGCAAAAATAAGAGGCAAATACCAAACGAGTTTTTTTCTAGGACAAGAAAAGAAAAATCTAGTATGTTTGGATTTGGAGAGCGTGACCATTGTTTCCTATAAACCAAAAAAGAATAAACAAGTAATTCTCCTTTACACAATGCACCATGATGATTCTATTGATCAAACTACTGGCGGAGAATGTAAACCAGAAATGATAACCTATTACAACAAGATGAAAGGTGATATCGATTAGGTGGATAAAATGTGTGCAAAATATAACGTAGCCAAAAACACCAGAAGATGGCCGATGGCCATTTTATATAATTTACTAAATGTGAAAGGAATAATTCACGATCGGGAAAAATAAGAAGAATATTTATTCAAAAACTCGGGACACAGCTAGTTATGGATCAATTGAAGGAAAGAGTTAGTTCACCTTATTTGTCAAGGGAAATAAAACAGCTTGCCGCCAAAATCATCGGTATTCAATTACAGGAAGCGGTGGTTCAGGTCGGAAATAAAAGGTGTCGTTGTGTTATGCAAAGATCGCAAAACACGTTACAATTGCAAAATTTGCCACAAATATATTTGTTTGGAGCATTCCGCATACATTTGTCATGTTTGTGCAGAAAATATTTAGTGTGTTAAAATAATACAAGGTGTACAAAATATTAATGCTAAAAAAACTGAGTTTTCTTTGTCG
Source organism: Kuschelorhynchus macadamiae (assembly GCA_030620095.1). Taxonomy (NCBI): domain Eukaryota; kingdom Metazoa; phylum Arthropoda; class Insecta; order Coleoptera; family Curculionidae; genus Kuschelorhynchus; species Kuschelorhynchus macadamiae. The sequence continues at coordinate 809,139 of JAUTXW010000834.1, forward strand.
TATGTCATATATTTGGTAAATAATAGAAATAGTGTTTAAGTGTTATAAATAGGTTAAAAATACTTTAATTTAAATATCCTGTAAAGATATTTTTACATAAAACATTATTTTCTTTATATTTGTATTTTTTATTAATGTATTAACCCATTCTGTCAACGTCGAAAATTTCACCCGTGCACTGCAGGGTTAATATCTCGAAAACAGTTAAATTTAGCCCTGTGGACAATACATAAAGTAGACGTAGAATTTTAGATACAATTCAAAAATATAGGGTGTTTCGTATATAAAAAACTATTTAAGTAGGTATATAAGTCATCCTATATACTAATATTTATATTTAAACTTTTTCTCAATCTCTAACCATTATCACCAAAACCAAAAAATGTACATTTTCTAAAGTTATACAACTATTTGTCATGCTAAAACTTTTTACAAGAATATTTTTTGAAACTTAAAAAATACATCATATTTTTTCAAATACGATGCGAACTTTTTGAAATGGAAAAAAACTGGGTTAAAATTTAAACCAACATCCCTAAACCTAAGTTTAAAATTATAATTACTTATATCCTGACGGCTGCATTTTATTGTAACAAAAAAGTTTCAATTTTGAACAAAATATGTAATTAAACGCACACAGAAGAGATATTGACAATGCTGTGCTAAAGCAAGCCGGTCGCCGAGTGACGTAGATCGTTCACACCGAGTTGGGATAGGTCAAGATCGCTCAAGGCAACCTATAGAGTTAATGGGCCTTGCTGATAATATGGGTTTCAATTTAAGATGGCGAAACGAAATAGCGGCCAAATAATTTTTTTAAAAAATCATCGTAAAGAAATTTTATTCATTTGACTTTAAATTGTGCAGAAAAATTAAATGTGCAAATGGGAGAAACTGGTACGAATTCAACATGACGTCACAAAATGGCGGTATGTGTCAATGTAAAAACTATTTATTGAATTTATTTTAAATTATGCCCAAAAGTTAAGTGTGACATAGGTAGAAAGAAAATGGTGAAATATTGGTAGGAATCCAGTATCATGAAACAAAATGGCGGCCAATAAAAATTAAAAGTATATGTAACACTTATATACCGTGACTATATACTGAAGTAAACTGAAGCACACTTCACTATTCCGAACAAATAGAAAAAAACTTATATAATAAAAATATTGTATTCTTAAATTTGACTAGCAGATAAGTAATAATTTAATATTAAATTCACTATATTTAAATAACATTTAAAACTGTAATTGCAAAATATTAAACTAGTCCGACGACAAAATTCAACTCAATAATTTTTGTCTAAAGTTATTATTTACACTTTTGAAATTCCCTGGTAGATAAAAATGCGTAGCGCGAAGCCAAACTACATTTAAGCAGCTCGGTAATAGGAGGCAGTGTCGATGGGGTTTGTAACTAGACAGTGCCGACGGCCCAGTGCTGCAACTTATATTTTTATTCAGTAAACTTTGGGATTTCACAGGTAAGTTAAAATGTTATTGTTTTTCTGTTTGCATTGGCGTACACGGTGCAAGATTCATCCCAATATTTATTAATTTTATGTGGCTAATTATTTTAAGAGTTAATAGAACTTGAAATTGCTATTGTACAAATTTTTTAGGCATCAATAGAAGATATCTGTACTTTTTTCCTAAGCTACATATTCATAAATTATGAGGCAAAACCGATATATGCAGATTTAAAGAACACAGGTATATCTCTTCCATACGAAATATTCGCCGGACTTGATAATCTATTACCCTTTACTATGGAAGATTTCGGATATTATCTTGGTAACCACAAATGCCAGTTTTGCTCCTGTTGGTGACTCCGGTGTGGTTTTTTTTGTTAAGTTTGGCGCTCGTCTCTCAACTAGTTGACTGTTCTAATGAAGACTTTAAATCAGAAACAAGTATCTACGGTTGGCCAAATTTCATTTCGCGTTAGCGGTCATCCCAAATAAAATTGTCTCCAATAAAATAGTTTCGTAATAATAGAGTATCAAGTCGGGCAAAGAATTTCGGATGTTCCTTTAGTAACCACAAATGTCGGTTTTGCTCCTGTCGGTGATTCTGATGTGTTTTTTTTGTTAAGTTTGGTGCTGATTGTACTCGTCTCTCCAACTAGTTGACTGTACTGATGAAAACCTCAAGTCAGAAACACGCGTCTACGGTTGGCCAAATTTCATTATGCTCCTATCCCAAAAAAAATCACTTTTCTACTATATAATAGTTCTTGCTACGTTAATATTTTTCTACTTTTGATTTAATTACTCTTGGGTATGAGTTTCGCCACAAGGTAACCAATTTTGCTCCTATTGGTGACTCTGGTGTGGTTTTATTTGTTAAGTTTAACGTTAGTTGTACACGTCTCTGGTTGATTGTCCTGTTGAAGACTTTAGTCAGAATCACATGTCTACGGATGTCCAAATTTCATTGCGTGTACTCTAAAAAAATGCTTTCACTGCTACAATGTGTATATATATATATATATATATATATATATATATATATATATATATATATATATATACATACATATATAATGTGTTTTCCTTCCGGGTGTACAGCCGTTCACTAATGTTGTTCTGAAAAGAACAGCTTGGCTGACGTTTCGCCAAAATCACATTTGGTATTTTCGAAGCTTTTTTTCTCGCGTTCGAATAGAGACTGAAATCTATCATATATATATATATATATATATATATATATATATATATATATATATATATATATATAGATAGAATAGCAGAAATATATAATTTCTGCAGGTGCAAAACGGCCTACAAGAAGAATTGCTTTCGATTATGTCACAGGGTACCCTCCTGCGATCATGATTTCTGGGCCTTTACCCTCATCAGGCAGGAAAGGCCCAGAAATCATGATCGCAGGAGGGTACCCTGTGACATAATCGAAAGCAATTCTTCTTGTAGGCCGTTTTGCACCTGCAGAAATTATATATTTCTGCTATTCTACATATATTCTTTCCGGCCAAGAACTTTTGATAAAGGTGTGTGAAAGCGCATTTTTATTGATTTTAGTATCTATATATATATATATATATATATATATATATATATATATATATATATATATATATATATTTATATAGTCCTTCTCTATAATTTTTTCTACGAGCGCCCATGATTGATGATCAGTGAAAACATTGTAAAAATGTATCCCGACTTTACCTTATCCTTTTACCAAATGCGATGTTTCAAAAAAATAATATTCATACGTAGCTAACCTTTTGCACGAAAGGACAATATGCCTAGCAGACCCGTATCGTTACGAGAAACATAAACACATCAAACGATGAATATTTTATGTAGTTGCTTTAATATTGCCAAGGCAATTTGTAGATAGGTTTTAAAATTTAAACTAGCTGGTGTAACACACAGAAAGTGGCAAGGCAGCACGGAATATGTCACGTCGAATAGGTTCAGGTCAGAAGCACTTAGATAAATTCGAAATACCCGTGGGTTTATACTTTAAATTATTTCATTTTTTACGTAAAATATTTCATTGTTCCTTGTTACTGTTATTTAAATCATTTAGAACTTCAGAGCTCATCATGAAGGAGCAAAAATTGTTTTTTACGCATAAGGGAATCTAAAGTGTTAAGTGAAAAATAGATTAATCAATCAAACTAATGTAAATTGAAGTAATAACAATGTACAGGGTATTCGATAATATTTTCAACGGGACCTAGACGCTTTATTTTTTTAAATCTTAAAAACAAAAGTTTTAGGATTTTGTCTGAACCGCCAGGATTTGTCACCAGAAAAAACAAATGAACTTCAGAAATTAATGAAATGAGCATCAATTTTGTTATTTTAGATGAAACACCCTGCGCATTTTTGGTTTATTAGAAATAGCTTTTTTCTTGATTTAACATTGCATAATTTTATATTAAAACAAAATTATTCGCATTGGCGGCATGGACGGTTTTTAATTCAGTTCTTCTTTTTTAATGGGACCGGTTACTTATTTGGCCACTTGTTTTAATTTATTTTCTAACTTGTGGGGTTTTCTAATCAAGAAAAAGCAAATATTAAAAATATAGTTTCGTCTAAATAATTATCGTGTGGCGTATAACACAACATCCGCAATTTATTATATTGTAAAAAAATTGAGAACATAAAAACTTTGAAAAGAAAGTAGAGGACAAACACTAGAAATAAAGAAATGGACTTGGATTATAGTTATATTTTGACGGTATTAATTCCTGTTAATGTTAATTATTATGTATTCAATAAAATAAAATTATAAACATTTTTTTGTAGAAAACCCAGAACAATTCATTGAGGACGCAGTGCTAAGGTTAAATAAAAAAAGAGACGGAAAATGTATGAAACCCTACAAGTATAGTGTTTATAAGTTTAGACCAGTACAAAATTTAACAGACTTGAGTAAAATACAGAGGGTTCTATTTTATCGAGAAATGATCCAAGGATACAGGATGTTCCAAATATCTGTAAGAAAATTCTTTTTACACACGAGGCTGCATTTACCACAGAGGGTTTGTTTATTAAAAAAAAAAAACATTTTTGGGCAACCATCAATCCCAATAAAAAACACATTGTAAGTAAAAGTCTATTCACATTTGTTGTGGCATGAAGGATAATAGAGTTTTGTGGCCTCTAGTAATAGAAAATATTTTAAATGGCCAAAGTTATTAAGAAACGAAATCGAAGAAATCCTAGAAGAGTTATTTCTTCAGCACAAGGACAGAGCCCCTCCTCATAATTCTATCAAAGTTACCGATTATATTAATAATAAATATGATTTATCGATAGAAAGACGATGGCCCATAAGTTGGCCTGCGAAGATTCCAAACCTCTCGCCTATACAGTTTTTGTCTATGGGGTTACTTTAAAAATAAAATCTATTACAATAGACCAAAACTTATTCACGTATTAGCCGACGAAATACAGGCTGAAATAATTTGAATAAAAACAATCCAAGTTTCACATACCAAGCAATAGTTTACGGGTATACTTGCAGAATCTTTTAAAAAATGCATAATAAAGCAAAGGGGTTGGATAGATTAAAAAATGGAACAAGAATTGTATTATTTTTTTAATTCAAACTTTATATCGTTATTGTAACTTGTTTAATAAAAAGAAATCCCAAAAAAACATGATACTTTATTTTCTTAATTAACAGCTCTCAAATAAATCTCTCCTATTTTTTCGGATAATTATTTTAACCAAGTGGCTAAGAAAGTTAGGACGGCCATAAAGTGCGGAACACGAAAGATAACCAGGCGGAGTCAATCGGTTTAGGAAGATCGGCCAAGAAATCTCTTTAAACCAGTGGTGTCCCGTCGTTCTTTAAATAATATGGCACTCCTTTTTGACTATACGCACTTCAGATAATTAAAAAATGTAACTATGCTCAATGAACCTTTATCTATATTTGTCTGTTTTCTTTCATGTACCGTACTTCTCTATCTTTTTTGTGTTGCAAAAACGGCGAACTTTCGAATTTTAAAATGATTTAATTTTGATTTTGCTTGATCGATTTACCTATAAATATATTTTTTCTTGAGTTCTGTCATTAACAGTTCCCGGGCTATTGCCTACGTCAGCTATTATTGGACCACCCAGTATAGTGATACACGATTTACAAGACCAGATTTTACAAGGGCAGCCAGCATCAGATCCATTGAACGAGATTTATCAAAATTTTAATTTCTGCAGTTCGACTTTGGGCTACTCGGGTATGCCAAAAGTGGCCATCTGTCTCCGTTTGTCATATTACTTTATACAGCGGCCGTAATTGTGAAGTACTATACAGGGCGTTTCCTAATCTCGTGCTGATGTTAAAGGGGGTGTTTTTATGTTCTAAAAGTCTTAACTTTTGAGATACAGGATGGTAATGTTTAAAAAAAAAAACATTTTTTTTTCATCCCAATTCTGATTCTATTGTAGATAACATGAATTTGATACACGTCTTCTATGCATTAAGGAGAATACGGATTTACCCAGGTTAATTACATATGCACGCGCACTGGTAGAAATTTCAAAAATTGATTGTTAATAAAAAATGCACTTTTATGCATAAAAGACGTGTATCAAATTTCACACAGTTATTTATCTATAATAGCATCAGAATTAGGATTTTAAAAAAATGTTTTTTTAAAACCCTGTATCTCCAAAATTAAAACTTTTTTTTTCATATATAACTTTTTTCTTGAAAAGGTCCAAGAATCACCCCCCTTTAACACTAGCACGCAATTAGGAAACGCCCTGTATAGTTATTCACAATGACGCCCACTGTACAAAGTAATATGACAGACGGAGACAAACGGTCACTTTTGGCATACCCGAATAGCCCAAAGTCGAACTGCATAAGATAAAATTTCGATAAATCTTGTTCACTGGAATCAGTGCTGGCTCCCCTACTATAACTACATTGATGTGTTAACTTTGGAAAAATATGAGTTCGGTAGTTTTTCAAATATTAATTGCAATATTAAATATTTTTTGACACCCGGTATTGAACAGAAAATTAATTATTTTGAAGCAGTTTATTGACAGCCACTTTATGAACAATTTTACAAAATATATGAAAAAAAATTAAGCCATTTTTCAGGTTGACGGCTGTGATTCTAATGGTTCGTTTCCTTCTAAATCCTTGTCTTCCTCTGAAAATGATGAGGTTTCGTCGTCACTACTTGAAGATCCCAGTGTGATAACTAAATCATCAATAACCGTTTAAATTTTGCCATCTACTTCCCTGTTTTTATCTTTAATAGAACATGTTTAATATACGATTTCCAATTTTCCTTCTTTCAAGTTTATATAAAAATCCTCTGTTGTTCGTCGAATTACTTGAAAATCACCATCGTCAATTTTATCTTTGTATGATAATCGGGGTCTTTTTTTACCAGGAGATTTTAAAGGTGAAGTAGAACATGAGCGATCATTATGTTCTCTTTGAATTTTTCTTACACTACTTTCCGAAACACCAGTGTAAAATGCAGCGCGTTCTGTTCGATTTTGAATTGGAATAGTCAAACTATTATTTTCAGCTTCTCTAGTACAGGCCTCTATAACGTTCGCAATAACTTCACGTGCATCGCTTCGAATTGTTTTTCCTCTTTTGCTCCCCATCGTTACTTCGAAATAATAATTCAAATTCAACGCAACGCATTTATACAGAAATGAAAACAAATGCTCGAAATGTATTGGCGCCACTGGAAATAGCTAGAACCTTCTAGCGGCAAGTGCATGGAGACTCTAGGCACATCCCAATTACAAGTGGACCAGTGCGAAATTTAATAATCCTGGATTAATTTTCCGTACCGCTTAGCTGGCGCACTTTATAGGTGAAGCTTCAAACTATTACAACAAATAAAATAACATAAAATTTATTTGCGTACACAAATTTTACTTTTTCGCTTGCTTAAGACTATGAACCTTTATTTTAAGGACCGTCCGGTTTTCTTTCGTGTCTCGCACTTTATCAAAGGAAAAACAATTGAATTCAAAGCAGCCCAGATTTTTACGATACGTCAGAATGAAAAATACTCTTCACAATAAACTAAAAATATACAGGATATTCGATTTAAAATAACAAAGTTGGTGCTCATTATTTTGTTTTTTTCCGATGTTCATTTGTTTTTTTTTGGTAACGAATCCCGGCGGCTCAGACAAAATCCAAAACTTTTGTATTTAACATTTTTTTGTTATCTTAAAATATAAAGCGTGTAGACCCCGTTCAAAATATAAGCGAATACCCTGTACCTTCAAACACAATATTAAATAAAATATAAATATGGAAACTTACCAGTTTCGATATATTTTCCTTCTTCAGCAGTTACTTATACCAAAGACAGATAATACGTATAGACGATTCAACCGATACTAAATAAAACAGCTCCTAAATGGATCCCAACTTTGCATTGTATTTCCTATAGTAGGGATCCATCGAAGAGATTCCGCGTAGCTCGGCACAATTTCACGCCCAGTGTTGCCAGTACCTCCGAATTCAATTTCGCATACAAATGTGTCTTAACACTTAAACTCGTGCTCTTGGCATCTCCGAGCCTAATCTTGTTGCGCGCTAGCTAATATTTCGACTAAATTGTTGCGCGCTAGCTAATATTTCGACTAAATGGTGACACGAACGATTAAAAGTGGGAAATCTATTGTGCACCGTCTATGTGAATTATACTCGGTCTTGGCTAATATGCAATGAATTTGATTAGTTTCTACCTTTTGTAATTGCACACAAAGAATTTTACGCCATTTTTCTGTTACTTTCGGCGGTAGAAAATGTCGCACGCTTATGTCTGCTTAATAGCCCTTTAGCATTCGAAAACCCCAGAGGGCTGCAAAGTATTTATATATTTAGTATTTATATGTTCTACTACTTACTTCCAAAGAATCTAGTCTAATTTTTTATTGCTCTTGACTCTATATTAGTTTTTTTTTTTTATTATTATTATGTGAAAACAATATTACATTTTGTTAAAGTTTTTGTTCTGTTAATTTACTTAAATAACAGGATTTATATAAACAAAATCCAATATGCAATCATTCATTGTAAATATATAATATAATATTTTTATAACTGAATATATTCGGATTAAGCTTATATTGAAAAATAAATGTTAAATTTTTACTGCAGTTTCGAGAAATTAATTACTTCTATAATTGAAGTTCTGATATTATCTGGTACCTTAATTGAATGCTACACCAAGACTGGAGGATATCTTTTGCTTATTTAAATGTAAAAAATCGGGTTTGATTAAATATACTATTTAATCAGAATTTTTTCTGATAAATTGAACAAATAATTGAATTTGGATAAAAGACTCTTCACAATATTGTGTATTGGATTCTGGCACCAAAACTTGAACTGGCTGAATAGACAATTTGCTTCTTCAAAGTTTCCAAAAATGAAAAAATACCTCAAAATACAACGCTTCAAGAAAGGCTAACCAACTTGTCGCTGATATCCATAGCAAGTGATGTACTGAAAGAGGTTTTAAAGAAATTTTTCATACGTTTTCAAAAGGAAAAAATCGTTAAATTGCCTTTACCCGGAACTTTATGAATATTTTGTTTTATTAGAAATAATGAAGTGTGACCCAATTTAGTTCCATACATATTTATTTAGTAACCCATATATACTGTCTTTTCAAACATTTTTAGTGGGTCTGATTTTGTTCAATCATATTGGATTCCTACCAATATTTTACCAGTTTCTATCTATGCCACACTTAATTGTTTGGGCATAATTTAAAATAAATTTAATTAGTAGTTTTTACATTGACACACCCGATATTTTCTTACGTCATGTTAAATCCGTACCGGTTTATCCCTATATCACATTTAATTCTCCTGCAAAATTTAAAGTCATTTCAACAAGATTTTTTTTAAGTCGAATTTTTAAAAATTTTATTTGGCCGCCATTTTGTTTCACCTTCTTTAATTCGCACCACAATTTTACCAGTTTATCTCATGCTTGCACAAAATTTTAAATTAATCTAATAAGTATTTTTTCAGGCTAGTTTTAAATATTTTATTAGGTCACCATTTTATTTTGCTATCTTGAATTCATACCAAAATGTTAACCTGTTCATTCCTATGCAACACTCGATTTTGAAATCTGAGGCAATTTAAAAAAATATTACCAGGTCATGTGCATATGACCCTTACTTTTTGATAAAATTTAAAGTCAATTTGGTAAGTAGTTTTTAAGCTATGTCGTAAACTGACAGACAGACAGACCGACGGAACTGATAAAACATACTTTTTCGCATATTATTTTATTAAGCCGCCATTTTGTTCCGCCATCTTGGATTTTGGATTTGATTCCTACATAATATTTGACTTTTATGCAAAATTTGAGATAAATTGGATAAGCAGTTTTTTAGTAATAATTTTTTTAAGATTTCGCTAGGACGCCATTTTGTTTTGCTATATTGGAGTTTAACTAAAATGTTACCAGGTCATCCCCATATAACCCTTAATGTTTTATTAAAACTTGAAGTCAGTCGGGTAAGTATTTTTTTAGATATGCCGCGAATAGACAGGCCGACAGACAGACGGAATTGAGAAAACATGTTTTTCAGCATCTAGGGACCCTGAAACATAAAGATCTTGAAGGGTGATTTTTTCACGATTACAATCGCTTTTACGAGCGAAGTAAAAATAGAGTACATTGCGTTATAGCGAGTTTTCCCAAAAGGTGCTTATTTATTATTAGTATACAGAATAGATCTAAAATACGAATAGCAATAAGAATATATATACAGTGTGATCCTCTTTTCGGGGAACCCCTATATTTTGGTTATTTTTAGCTAGATCAATTTCAAACTTGGATGAATAATTAATGACCTTAAGCCGACTCTAACGACAAAGTTAAATTTAGAATACATCATTGGCGTGCGTACGTATGCATCTAAAATAATAGTGGCATATTCTTGTTAAGCATCCCCAAAAACCGTAAAATACTAAATTTTAAGAGGCCACGTTGAACCGTTTTCAGATAAAAGCCCTAAAATATCTAAAAATAATGTTTTTATTAAAAGCGTTTCGTGTTTCTAGTTGTTCTCAGCTAGTTTATTTAGATATCAAATGTATTTTATTTAGCTTAGAAATTTAGCTTTTGTTCAGTGACATTATTCAAACCTTCTTATTTTGTTATTGCGTGTAAAGTTTACATTTTCTTACTTAAAAATATAAGAATTAAAATATTTAAATAAAATTTTTTAACAATTATTTTCTGAATCACAAGTTTATTTTTAAATTAAAACAACATTTATTTATTGACATAACTTTCAAACGTTCCTCAATTATTTTGTTTAATGAAGTTAGTAATTTTTATTATATTTGGATCTATCTATACTTCTATACTAATATATAAAAGACTTAGTTGACTGACTCACTCATCACGCTCCAGCTCAAACCGCTTGAGGTAAGAGGCTAAATTTTGGCATACAGGTTGATTTTAGGGTGTAGAGGTTCGATAAGGACTTCAAAACTCAAATTCCAAGGGGGTGAAAATACCTCTTAAATATTACAACATTTTATATTTAAAAAACGGTCAGTTTTTCGGAAAAACTCTTGAATACGTATTTTTTAGTTTATTTTTTTACAAATTTTAGAATTTTTTAAAAAGTCATACAGGGTGTGCAAAGGGGTGAAACCACCATGTAAATAATACAATATTTTTTTATTTAAAAACCGGTTAGTTTTTCGAAAAAACGCTTGAACACGTATTTTTTAATTTATTTTTTACATATTTTAGGACTTTTAAAAAATTCATACAATGTGTCCAAAGGGGTAAAACCATCCCTAAAATATTATAATATAATTTATTTAAAAAACCATCAGTTATTCGGAAAACGCTTGAACATAATATGCCTTAAATTTTATTTTTTTACATATTTTAAAATTTTGAAAAAACCGAGACAGGGAGTCTAAGGGGCTGAAACCACCCTTTTAATATTATATTTTTCATTTAAAAAACAATTAGTTATTCGGAATTACACTTGAACACGTGCTTTTAATTTTATTTTATTACATATTATAAGATTTTTTATAAATTCATACAGGGTTTTTGAAAAAATCGGGTCATTGCCGTAGAAAGCTGAGCTTGTGCAAACAGCTTGATTTTAGAGTGCAGAGATTCGATTCGATAAGAAGAGATTCTTCGAAACTCAGTTTCCAAGGGGGTGAAACTACCCCTTAAATGTTTATAGTGGACTCGAAAGTTGTCAAAATAAAACCAACAAAATTGTGTAATGGAACTTGGCTACAGGTTAAAACATTACAAAACAATGTAATAGAGTCTACTATTATTTCTGGCCCTAATTTGGGAGAAACAATTTTTATACCACGTATCCCTTTAATTCCATCAGACTATCATTTTCAGTTTAAACTTGTACAGTTTCCTTTAAAGCTTTGCTTCGCCATGACAATTAACAAAGCTCAAGGGCAATCCTTAAGTAGAGCTGGAGTAGACTTGCGCTACAATTGTTTTTCTCATGGTCAACTCTATGTCGCATGCTCTAGACTAAGTTCGCGTAATAGCTTGGCTATCTTACAGCCAGAGAATGCAACAACAAACGTGGTTTATAAAAAGGTACTCAAATGAGGCGATTTGAGTACCTTTTTACATCCCTTTAATTATAGTCATATACGCGACCGAAGTCGCGGGTACCCGCTAGTATTTATATACAATACAATATTAGTTTTATTTATTTGACATTGACAAGCAATAGACAAACATAATTAGCAATGGAAAAAAATGGCTATACAAATTTTAATCAAAAATATTACTTTATTTTTTGAAAAAATTATAATGACAGTTTGTAATAAAATATTATACAATACACGTCCTTTGAGTACTACTACAGTACTCGATTATATTTCCGAATCGTAGTGTAATCAGGCACCTACCAGTCTTGTAACGTAAATTACCATTACGTTACAAGGTCAACAACTGGCATATTACAGTGCGAGTTAAATGTTTATGGAAGTTCTAAACGAGTACTGTAACAGATCACGGCCATGTATCGTACGTTTTATTTCATACTGTTTTACGAACATATAATAATTTAATTTATTAATAGATTACCTTCTCGAGTAAAATGAAAAATGGAAATCTTTCTGAAGACATACCCTCATGCACAGTCTTAATAACAATAATAATGATAATGAGTTTATAGGTTTGATTTTGTTATTAGTTTCAGGATAAATTTAATGAATCAATATTGTATTTTTTTTGATGCAGTCCGAGAAATAAAAATTTCCCGCACTAAGTACAAATAAAATAAAAACATTCTTGGGTTTCTTGACTAAACCTTTCTGGATCAGAGTAGTATTCGGGGTCCATATGTAGACCCCATACTGGAATTTCCACCCTGGTTCCTTTTTCGATTATCACATCTGTGTCAGGTACTGTATGGTTTTTGGTGCAAACTCTAAGTATATTTGTGAGAGGTGGAAATTTTCTCAAGGTTTCTATATAGAAAAATATTCTTTAGTATTTCAAATAAAAGCAAAAATGCCTCAGAATACTTTTAGTAACACGCAAACAGTGTCCAAAGACTAACTAAATTTTAAACTAGTAATATATATATATATATATATAAAAATAAGGCAACTATAAGTTTAAGGTGCTGAACATAGCGAAAAGGGCCTTTTAGGCCTAGTCGCTGGGCTTGTCCCCCCCATCTACTAAGGTGCAACAACTATTTATTTTATATATTCGTGTCAACAAAATGTGATTTAAAATTTCACTCGTGAAATCTTAATTCTAACTATTGCTTCTGCACTGCTAGTTTGACATTAGTCTTACATATAAACTGCAGGTGATTCTAAAATCAGAACCGTTAATAAAAATAATTATTATCGGGATTTAATATTTAAGGCGTTTGTATGACTGTTTATGCAGCAAAAAGTATTTTTTATCTCCTCTTGAAGAGTATCCTTTATTTGGAAAATGGTTAAAAAAGTGTTAAAAAGCAAACTTCCAAAAACAAATTAATAATCAATTCATATTAGTAAAACAATTAAGAGAAAAATCAGCAATAAAAATAAAGAGGTATGTAAAAATATATTATTATTTTATAAATTACAGAGACTAGAACATTACTCCCTTCTTGGTCCACTTTGAGGTGGTCCGAGTTTATGTTAATGTCATTAATTTACCTACTTCTAAAATCACCACAAGCGAAAAAATTACAAAAATAAGTCGGCAACTCGAGCCCATACACACGGATACATCCTTTCATCTTGCGACTGTCCCTCGAGTAAGCGACAGACCCGGGAATCATTCCGAGTGGATCCAAACACTAAGAAAATACAATATTAATCAGCCCTGAGCGGGACCAGAACAGTGCATTAAGGTAATGGACAGTGTTTTTCACTTCCGCCCTCTCTTCTGATAGACTGGGCGAGCGACTTTAAAAGGAACGTCGTAAACAATCGATTTATTTTACGGAATGAAAGAAAGAGTGTATTCTGTAAGTTGTAGAGATATATGGGCAAACATGTTTAAATTCTGTTGGTTCTTAATGCGAATATAAATTAGTTTGCAAGATAACACAGCGTCTTGTCTGCTAAACCTTTTTTAATAAATCCAATAAACAATTATTATAAAAAGGAATATTAAGGAAATATTAAAATTTGGTAAATTTTCTTTACTCGGAACTTACCTTGTTATGAATATTACCTTTTCTTAGGAATAGTGAAGTGTGACACAATTTAAGTTCCGCACATCGTCATTTAGTAACAAAAATACATATACTGTCTTTTCAAACAATTTTTTTGGACATAATTTAAAATAAATTGAACAAGTAGTTAGTACGCTAATTTTTTAAGAACGCGATTTTGTTCCGTCATGGCGAACTCGTATCAGTTTATTGCTATATCACATTTAATTTTCGTGAAAACTTTGAATTGAGTATTTTCCTTAAAAACGGCATTGACTTCAATGACTTAAAAGCCTCAGCAGGTACTCGGAAGAGCTGACATGTGAAGTAGCTGGTGTTTTCCTGAAACAGCCGAGGACACAACACACAACTAATAACTGCCTATAGGTCTCCAAGTGTAGATATAAATAAATTCATAGAAACCCTGGCTAATACAGTGAATACTTTGAACTTGACTTTGAATTTCAAACTGGCGCATGACGAGTCATTTCAACGTAAAGTGCGAGACACGAAAAAAACCGGGCGGTCCTTAAAATAAATGTTCATTGTCTTAAGCAAGCGGAAAAGTAAAATTTGTGTAAGCAAATAAATTTTATGTTATTTTATTTGTTGTAATAGTTTGCCGCTTCACCTATAAAGTGCGCCAGCTAAGCGGCACGGAAAATTAATCGGGGATTTAGTAAATTTAGCACTGGTCCACTTGTAATTGGGATATGCCTAGAGTCTCCATGCACTTGCTGCTAGAAAGTTCTAGCTATTTCCAGTGGCGCCTATACATTTCGAGCATTTGTTTTCATTTCTATATAAATGCGTTGCGTTGAATTTAAATTATTATTTCGAAGTAACGATGACGAGCAAAAGAGGAAAAACAATTGAAGGGCCCATTGCAAAAAGTGCCTAAATCACATTTTCGTCGTTTTTGAACTTTCTAATGGTATCTCTAGAATTATTGTAAGATGTGCCTAAGTCATTTTATGAGAATATGAATTCTTAAAAATAGTTGCCAGTTCAATGTAACATGTGCCTAAGTCCAGTAAAATATTGTATTAAATATCGCTGCAAGATGTGCCTAACTCCGCAATTTCTTAATATTTATATGTGATCGAATCAGTGCAAAAAGTGCCTTAGTCTACCACTGGCATATTCCCGCGTAATATTGTCATGTATGTCATCAGCCATTTGCAAGCAGTGACAGAAGGAAGGGTGCTTCTAGTGTAGTGTCGTAGTGTCTAGTTGTCTTTATTGTTAGAATATTGTGGTGATTATACCTAGTACATCGCACAGACGATCCAGGTAAGTTGTGTCTTAGGATTTCAGTAATATTGTGTTCATATAAAATGATAATCTTATTTTAAGTTATCATAACCTCAAAACTATATTTTAATCACGATACACATAAGCTATAAGGCGGTATGTGGCAAACAAATTTGTCTGCTGGAGCATAGTATAATAAATACATGATCAGACATTAGCTTTTGTTTATACTAATAATATGCATTTCCATCGGTGGTACATTTTGTGATCTTATTATTTAGACATAGAGGTAATTTGGGTGTCTTTTATTGAGAAAGATTTGGCAGGCATGTTTGCCAGATGGCAGCATGCGCAGAGAGTTCGCTTTTAGGACTAGTTAAAGAACATACGGCCTTAGCTTTTATGTATCGTAATTTAAATAAAAATTTGCCAAGTTTGGACGTTTCTTTCTCTTATCCGGTAATAAAATCGTCCGAATGAATACCTATTGGTCCCAAAGTGGCATACACGTCATTTTTGACCAATAAGCTAATTTTCGGGTAATTTTTTTTATCGAATGGCGATTGCATGAGAAGCTGGTTTTATAAATTCAATTTTATTTCGGATCACAAGCTTTAGAGAAAAATAAAATATTTTTATATTATTTTTTTGTATTTATGAAGGTCTTATTAAAATTCGCCAAAAATGCAAAAGGTCCATACGAATTTAGCACAAAAAGTCTCCTTGTTACAGGTAACATGGATGACTGGAGCGATTTCTCTTCTTCAGGAAGTGAATTCGACATCTCACAAGCTGTTGTTAGCTCGTCGGATTCTGATTGTACATCACGCTCAAAACCCAAATCAAAAAATAAATTAAAGCGCAGACGTGTGTCTGAAATACCCCGCAAAAAGCGACAACCTAAAAGAAGTAGTGTTTTATCTCAAGACTCATCTTCAAAAGAAATGCGCCCCAGCGAAAATAATATAAACTACCCTGAAGGAAGCACCAATAAATTGCCTGTTAGAAGGAATTCACCACAACCTAGTTGCTCGTAATGCGTTTCTCAGAATTTAAACTGCCCAGAAAAGAACAGCAAAGAGTTAGAAGTTAGAAGTAGTTCGCCACAACCCAGTTGCTCATTCCACGTTCCTGAAGTGCATAAAACTTTTAGCAAATCACCCAACATTAGCAAAGCACCAGTAGGAAGAAAAGAAGCTAACAACCCAGAACAAAAGTTTGTTGGAAAAAAGAGAAAACTAAAGCCAGAGACCTGGAAGAGGAATGTTAAAAAGAAAAGTCACTTTGATGCCCTTCATCGTCGACCAATACGTGACTGCCGGTGTAAGTGTGCCTCTATGCTAAATGTTGAGGAACAAACCAATATTTTTCAAAAGTTTAAAGCCTTTTCCTCCAGCACTGAGCAAAATATTTATCTGAAAGGATGTACACAGCCACAAACACCACGACGTTCAAGAAGCAGAAAACATGATGCAAGAAGCAGAAGTGTTTCATATAAATATATAGTGCAAGTAGGAGGAAAAACAATACATCTTTGCCAGAATGCTTTTTTGGATTTACATGGTATAAAAAGATCCAGACTCAGACGCAAAATCCAGACATCTTCCACTATCTTAAAAGATCTAAGAGGCCGACACGAATCGAGGCCAAAACGAATTTGCATTGATGCTTTAAATAAAGTAAGGAGGTTCATAGAGGGAGTTCCTGCTCGTGAATCCCACTATTCACGTGCGCAAAATAAACTAAGAAAATACCTGGAACCAAACTTATCAGTAGCCGAGCTACATCGCAGGTTTTTGGAACAAAATCGTGATCAAACGAAAATTAGTTATGAAATGTTTCGAAGGGTATTTACTGAGGAATTTAATATTAGCATTGGGTTTCCTAGAAAAGATATTTGCAAGACTTGCACGACATTTTTGGTTTCCTTACAGCAAGCAGATTTAAACGGCAATGAAGATACAAGGAGAGATTTAAAAGTTCAACAGGAACTTCATTTGAGAAAAGCAGCTGTCTTTCAAGATGAAATAAAACAGGTTGTCAAAGATAAAGATCCGAACATTCTCGCAATATGTTTCGATTATCAAAAGAATATGCCAGTCCCAGTCACAAATATTCAAGATGAATATTACTTGCGACAGCTATGGATCCACAACTTGGGAGTTAAGAATCTAGCCACTAGTGAAACTACTATGTACATGTATGCTGAACATTTTGCACAAAAAGGACCTAATGAGGTAATTTCATGCTTGGACGATTTCATTGCTGAGAACAGAACAGAGAATCACAAAATTCTTAAGCTGTACTGTGACAACTGTTTCAGTCAAAATAAGAACCGATTTTTGTTCGCTTATCTTGATCAGCTATGCTTGAACGGCATTTTCGACAGCATACAAATTTTATACCCAGTTCCTGGTCACAGTATGATGCCCATAGATCGAGACTTCGGTTTAATAGAAACGAGGAAGCTAAAATCTGAGAAAGTTGACAATCCAGAATATTATGTCAATTTAGTTACTAGTTGTAAGAAAAATAATCCCTTTAAGTGTGTTTTTGTTCAGCATTCCTTGAGGTCAGATGGAAAACTAAAAGAAGGTGATAGGATTATTAAAGTACATGATTTTAAAGGATAGTTTACACCTCATCTTAAACCTTGTATCTCTGGCATTTCCCAAGCCAGGAGTGCAAAGTTTAATAGAGGAGATCGGCCAGAGATGAAACAAACGTAGTCCGGTGCAGGGACAGATATGAAAATATATAAAGTTGGTCAAAGTCGACTTATAGCAGGGGCGCCAACATTGGCATATGGAGACAGCTACTTGTCAATAAAAAGTGCTAAACTACAAAACGTTAAGCACCTACTTAGCTTCGTAATCGCAGACACAGAATTCTATAAAAGAACTTTGACTGAAAATACAGCATCAGAATCTGTTGTTACGCGCCCTGCTTTACAAAATGAAGACTTGAATGAAAAAATAGATTCCGATACTGATATCTACGAATAGCTATGTTCTCTTTGTTCGATGCATTCATTGTTATTAGATAATATTACTCTGTTTTTTTTTTGTTAAACGTTAAAAAATAAAATATTTTGAAATAATAAAACGTTTTTTTTATTAATATTTCATTAAATTCAAAGAAAAAAGTGCCTAAGTCCATTAATTCAAAGAAAAAAGTGCCTAAGTCCATTTTTGAAAAAATGGAAATCTTGGAAAATAGACCACTAATTTTTCTTCTGCTCAAAGTCAATAATTCCAATAGCAATAAAAAATAATGTGTTAAAAAATCAAGTAAATATTCAAAAAGGTAATATTTCCAGAGAGAAAAGAAAACTTCAAACGCGTTTTTCTCGAAAACTACAAAATGTGACTTAGGTACTTTTTGCATTGGACCATTCAATTAGAAGCGGTGCACGTGAAGTTATTGCGAGCGTTATAGAGGCCTGTACTAGAGAAGCTGAAAATAATAGTTTGACTATTCCAATTCAAAATCGAACAGAACGCGCTGCATTTTCGGAAAGTAGTGTAAGAAAAATTCAAAGAGAACTTAATCGCTCATGTTCTACTTCACCTTTAAAATCTCCTGGTAAAAAAAGACCCCGATTATCATACAAAGATAAAACTGACGATGGTGATTTTTAAGTAATTCGACGAACAATAGAGGATTTTTATATAAACTTGAAGAAGGTTCCGACCTGCAAACCCCTATTTCGTGCTGTAAAGAACAAAATAGATTTTCCGTATGGGTATAAAACTTTAAATCGGCTTTTACGATCAAATGATTTTGTTTGGCGCAAGTGCCAAAATAAACGAAAATTGCTCATTGAGAGACCAAATATTTTTCACTGGCGGGTGAAATATCTATCAACTGTAAGGCAATATAGGCAAGAAGGACGCAATATTGTGTATCTAGACGAAACCTGGGTAGATAATGATATGACAGTGAACAAATGCTGGCAAAGTGAAAGTGTTACAGGTGTTGTTCAGGGGGTCCGCTCTAGTAGTCGCTTTATTATAGTTCATGCTGGCTCAGAAGCTGGATTTGTCCCAGGTGCTGCTTTAGTTTTTCGCTCGGGACTAGCAACTGAAGACTATCATGGACAGATGAATAGAGATAATTTTGAAAAGTGGTTGCTTGAGAAGCTTCTACCTAATATTCCTCCCAAATCAGTCATGGTAATGGATAATGCGTCTTATCATTCTCACGTAGAAGATAAAGGGCCAACTAAATACTCTACAAAAGCTCATATGATATCGTGGCTTAAATCGACCAATCTTGTATGTGATCCAACATGGGGCAAATATCAATAATATGCAGTAATACGAGCCAACAAGCCTAGAGAAAAAACGTATAAAATTGACGGTCATTTACGTAACCTCGGTCATACACCTTTAAGGCTGCCTCCATACATGTGCGACCTCAACCCTATTGAACTTGCATGGGCAGGAGTAAAAAAATATATTCGAGAGCGCAACACCGGTGAACTTTCAATTAAAGATTTAAATAAAATAACATTAGAAGCGATTGACTCAATATCGGCTGAAAATTGGAAATCTTATGTTAAACGTGTTCGTTCTATTGAAGATAAATACTGGGAAGTAGATGGCAAAATTGAAACGGTTATTGATGATTTAGTTATCACATTGGGATCTTCAAGTAGTGACGACGAAACCTCATCATTTTCAGAGGAAGACAACGATTTAGAAGGAATCGAACCATTAGAATCACAGCCGTCAACCTCAAAAATAGCTTAGTTTTTTTTCATTTATGTTGTTAAATTGTTCATAAAGTAGCTGTTCAATAAACTGCTTTAAAATAATTAATTTTCTGTTCAATACCGCGTGTCAAAAAATATCTAATATTGCAATTAAAATTTGAAAAACTACAGAACTCATATTTTTCCAAAATTAACACATCAATGTAGTTATAGTATCATCGATTTACCAAAATTTTAACTTATACAGTTCGACTTTGGGCTATTTGGGTATGCCAAAAGTGACCGTTTGTCTCCGTCTGTCATATTACTTTGTACAGGGGGCGTCATTGTGAAGAACTATACAGGGCGTTTCCTAATTGCGTGTTAATGTTAAAGGGGGGTGATTCTTGGACCTTTTTAAGAAAAAAGTTTGATATGCTAACCTAACCTAAAATTCTTAACTTTGGAGATACAGGGTCTTAAAAAAACATTTTTTTTAAATCTTAGTTCTGATGCTATTATAGATAAATAACGGTGTGAAATTTGATACACGTTTTTTATGCATAAAAGAGCATTTTTTAGTAACAATCAATTTTTGAAATTTCTACCAATGGCGTGCATATGCAATTAACCTGAGTAAATCCGTATTCTCCTTAATGCATAGAAGACATGTATCAAATTTCGTGCAGTTATCTACAATAGCATCAGAATTGGGATGAAAAAAAAGTTTTCTTTTTAAAATTTACCATCCTGTATCTCAAAAGTTAAGACTTTTAGGATATAAAAACACCCCTTTTAACATCAGCACGCAATTAGGAAACGCCCTGTATAGTACTTCACAATGACGGCCCCTGTATAAAGTAATATGACAAACGGAGACAAACGGCCACTTTTGGCATACCCGAGTAGCCCAAAATCGAACTACATAAATTAAAATTTTGATAAATCTCGTTCACTGGATCTGATGCTGGCTGCCCTTGCAAAATTTGGACTTATAAATCATGTATCACTGTACTGGATGGTCCAATAATAGTTGACGTAGGCAGTAGCCCGGAAACCGTTAACGACAGAACTCAAGAAAAAATATATTTATAGGTAAATCGATCAAGAAAAATCAAAATTAAATCATTTTAAAATTCGAAAGTTCGCCATTTTTGCAACACAAAAAAGATATAGAAGTGCGGTACACGAAAGAAAACAGACAAATATATATAAAGATTCATTAAGCATAGTTACATTTTTTAATTATCTGAAGTGCGTGTAGTCAAAAAGGAGTGCCATATTATTTAAAGAACGACGGGACACCACTGGTTTAAAGAGATTTCTTGGCCGACCTTCCTAACCGGTATAATCTAAAAAGAACAGTGGGATTTCCAACGAGAGGACAAGCATGTCTTGATAATATTTTCACCAATATAGATCAAACTTATACCGATTCTAAACCTTCTGATTTACATCATCTGTCTGACCACCTGGGTATTCTATTCGATTTTCTTGCCCTCGGCGAGTCACATAAAGTCAGACTTTCCTACAGACATCTAAACTCCTGGCCACTTGAAACAGTTCATTTTTTGGTAAAATTTAAGTTTGAATATTTTTAAAACGAGACGAGATACTGAGGTGCGATTTTAAGTTGTATCTTGCAAATTTTATAACCGATGTTAGGCGTAGAACTTACCTAAGCCAAAAAGTTATTTATACAGGGAGTTAAACAAGACTCTCAAATTTTTCGATTGTTTATTTGTTTCGAAAATCTACAAAAAAATGTTCTTAGTTCTAATTGTTATATTAGCGTAATCTTTGGTGAAATTGTAAAAAACAATTTCAAACTTTTTTTTTTAATTTTTAATATTTTTTTAGATATGATTTTTTTGTCAAAAAATTTCATTTTTCTACATAATAATCTGTAACTTTTTATTAGCCATTTGATGTAAAGTTTTCTTGCTAGAGGGCCCTTAAGTCATATTTTTTTTATACTGTGCATGGTATGTACTGCGCAGAAAATATACAGGGTGTGACAAAATAAGGCAAGGTTTGTTAAAAACATAGCAATCTTAAAGATTATGTACATATAGTTCTACACCCTGTAGCATAAAAAAGAATTCAAATTTAATTTTTACTTAAGTTTTAAGTGGTAGTCAATATTTTCTCCAAACGGTTTTTTAAGTTTCTCTCTAACTTTATGATTTCAAGAAATACAGGTGTTGATTTTACAGCCAAATTTACCAACATCGGGTAACACAAGAGACATGTAACAGGCTGCCACCTTTTTAGTTTTAAAAATATCAACTTGAAATTTGAAATGTCTCTATAACTCCATAAAAGAAAAAAATTCTGTAAAAAAAAAATTAAGTTACTTCCGCTTTAACCGGAAATAACCCCCTACTTTTTATTTTAAATAGGACTCCGTATATTTAACGAACTATCGTATTCAGCTTAAAATTAGATTTTTAACGATATTTCACAAGTTTAGTTTTGTTTTCAAAATGGCGACTGGACAGCGATTATTTCAAAATTCAACATTGGCCTGTCATGATAAAAATACAAATGTTTTGAGCAGTCCACAATAAGCTTAATTTTAAATTTTTTAGAACACTTCGATTTAAACATCCTTTGGGAAATAATATATTTTTTACTTGTTTCATTTTTTATTTTACCGAAAGAGCAATTTACCGCAATTTTTTTAATGACATTTATTATATTTTTTAAATTTATTTTCGTTGTAAACTTTTTTTAAAAATGTATAAAATGTCGAGTCAAATGGTAAGCTTTATTTTTAAAATGACTATAAATTAGCCAGTTATTTTAAATAAAAACTCTCCCGATTTGTCAAAAATGGCTGGCATAACGCCCTCTTGAAGATAAAGGTTAGTATGTGACACATTCTCAAAAAGGCAGTTTTACCGCGAACATGGCTGTGAAAAAAAATGTGCAATTAAAATATTGGACAAAAATGCTTTTTTGTGTTAAACGTGTCAAAAAATTCTGTTAGTACCCATGACGATTCTTCATTTAAAGGTTGCTCTAAAAACATGAAGAAATAAGTTTATTTTAGACTGTTTAAAAGAAGTATTTTGTAAAAAGTGACTGCATTTTTATCATGAAACGTCAAAATTGCATTTTCAAAAAAAGACTGCTCAGTCGCCATTTTGAAAACAAAACTTAGCTTGTGATATATCGTTGATAAGCTGATTTTAGGCTGAATACGATAGTTAATAAAAATGTAAAAGGGTTCTATTTAAAATAAGAACGTAGGGGTAACTTAAGTAAGTAATTTTTAATTACTTTTATATAGAAAACTTACCTCTTCTCAAGTTATAGAAATGTCTTAAGTTTATTTTTTTTTGATATTTTAAATTAAAATAATAAAGTTAGAGAGAAAATTAAAAAACCGTTTGGAGAATATACTCGGTACTCCTTAAAACTTAAGTAAAAACTTTTAAATCTAAATTCTTTTTTATGCTACAGGTTGTTGAAATATACGTACATGATCTTTAGGATTGCTAGGTTTTTCACTAACCTTGCCACATTTTTTTCACAGCGTGTATATTTTCTGGCTAGTGCAGACCGTGCACATTATAAAAAAATATGACTTAAAAGCCCTCTAGCAAGAAAATTTTACATTAAATTGCTAATAAAGAGTTACAGCTTATTATGCAGAAAAATTAAATTTTTTGACAAAAAAAATCATATCTCAAAAAATATAATTTTAAAAAAAGTTTGAAATTGTTTTTTACAATTTCACCAAGGATTACGCCAATCTAACGATTAGAACTAAAAAATTGTTTTTGTTGATTTTCGGAACAAATAAAAAATTGAAAAATTTGCAGGGTCTTGTTTAACACCCTGTATAAATAACTTTTTAGCTTAGGTAAGTTTTACGCTTAACATCAGTTATACGTAATAAAATGTTCAAGATACAGCTGAAAACCGCACCTCAGTATCTCGTGTCGTTTTAAAAATATTCGAACTTAAATTTTACCAAAAAATGCAGGTGAACTGTTTCAAGTGGCCAGCAGTTTATAACAGAGCAAAGATTATTTCCCCTATACCAAAGCATTGCTAGTGTTGATTGGCCTTTTTCAATGATGTGAGTACTAACGTGAGTGAGAGGATTGTTAAGTTTATTGATATTGTTTCGGTTGAGGCTGAGAGATGTTTCCCACTTAAATCGAGTGACTAGTGGGACGAGTATGTCACCTCAAGTGTAGTAGTTTGACGACAGGCAGAGAGATATGAGGGAAAGACTCCGTACAATTGTCTCTATTAATAGGCAGTTTCCAAACTTAATTTCTAAAGATGCTATTAGAATTTATAAAACAACATACAAGACTGAAATATGTAATTCTAAAAAGGGAGCTTACGATACCTATATTCAAGGCTCCAATAATCCTGGGGCTGCAAGTCTTATAGGGATTTCATGTTGAACTCTGACGATACCTTACACTGTCATGTTTTGCTCCAAATTTTATGAAGTGAGGCAGAAGACCTGTGATCTTAAAAACACAGAAAGTACGGACGGCTGTAATCTCAATAGTAAGATTGTTAAAACACTTAAAAGTCACATTATTATGCCTTTAACTAAACTGATTAACTACTGTTTTAACGAGGCTGTCTTTCCTTCATCTCTTAAAATTGCTAAGGTTTTCCCGGTCTATTGCCGACTTTGAGAGTCAGAACCAGTATGGTTTTCGAAATCTTCGACTCTTGTCATAAATAATTTAATAGAATATATAGCAGAGGGCTTTGAAGAGGTACTGCACACCTATGCCTCCTTCTGTGATCTTACAAAAGCTTTTGACTGCGTGTCTCGTGACACATTACTACAATTTTCATCCAAAAATTATATCACTTATTAAGTTTTATCTCTCAGAGCGTACCAGAGCGTCAGCTACAATCGTAATAATTCGCAGAAGCAAGGAATTCAACATGGAGTCCCTCAAGGATCAGTTTAGGGACCTTTTCTGTTTCTGGTTTACGTCAATGATCTATTCAGATTTCAACACAACGCTAAACTCATACTCTTTGCGGATGATACTACCAATATCATTAAATATCATCCTACTGGCCCTCTGAGTGTGTGGGCAGGTTTTTGGCCAACCAACTGAGCCTTAACAACTCGTAAACTCAAAACCTGAACTTTAGTCTCCGTCAAACAAAGATGTAAAACCTTGTCACACCAGTGTAAGGCATCTTGTTGTTCATCTTGATTCAGGACTCACTTAGGGGGCCCATGTTGATCAGCTTTGTTCTGTCTCGTTCTATCTACCCCATAAGATCTCTGTCCCATTGCGTTTCACTGCCTACACTGATGGTAGCTTACCAAGAATACTTTTTCTCCCATATGACCTACAGCACCTACTGCTAAAGTTTTCAAACTTCAAGAAAGTTGTGTGAAAACCATGGTTGGACTCGGATGGCGTGATTCTTGTTGAGATAGCTTGAAAAGTCTTAAAATTCTTACATTTCCATCTTTGTATATTTTAACATGCCTTCTGTACATCAAGGATAACATGTCTCTCTTCACTTCCCACCTTGATATTCATTCCTACCCTACCAGACACTGCGGTGATATCCTTCCTGCTTTTCATAGATTCTCGAGAACCAGAGGAGGCACTGATTTCTACTGTATTAAATTTATTTTTTAATGTATTACCAGTATGGATTGGGGAAATGAATGAGTGTCAGTTTAGACTAAAAATTACTAACTCTCATGACTTGTAAACCACACTTGTGTAATTTTAGCAATAAATCTATCTATCGATCTATTCATCTGTATATATATATATATATATATATATATATATATATATATATATATATATATATATATATATATATATATATATATATATATAAAGATAGATAGATAGATATTAACTTACTATATATCTATTAAGTATTTTTTCAGGCTGATTTTTTAACTATTTTATTAGGAGGCCATCTTGGATTTATACCAAAATATTACTAGTGCATTGTTATATAATACTTGCAAAATTTGAGGCCGCCATTTTGCTTTTTGGTTGGCCATATTTGATATTTACCAAAGATCAATCCCATAAGACCTTTAATTTTTGACTAAAATTTAAAATCAATTGGGTAAATATTTTTCAGCTATGCCCCAAATTAACTGACAGATAGACCGACGGAATTGAGCAATCATGTTTTTGGGCATGTAGAAACGCTGTTTTTACGATTACAAGCATTTTATTTGGTCGCCATTTTATTCCGCCATATTAACTGGTACCACAATTTTGCGGTTCATCTTTATATCACACTTAATCCTTGCACAAAGTTTGAAATCAACCTAATAAGTTTTACTTGGATTAGTACCAAACTTTTACCAGATGGTCTCCACGCAATACTTAATTTTTGTGCAAAATTGCAAAAAAAAATTAATTAAGTAGTTTTTTTAGTAATAATTTAATTTTATCAGATGATTTCTACGTAATATTTGATTTATGTGCAGAATTTAAAGTAAATTGTGTAAGTAGTTTTTCGGTAATAATTCATTTGGTTTTATTTTGTTAAAAATTCGTATTGAGCTATGCGGCGTAAAACTGACAGACAAACCCACAGAACGATGGAATTAAGAAAACATGTTTTTTGGCATCTAAGGGCCCTAAAACGTAAAGATCTGTAAAAATCTGGGAGGATAAAATTTTCAGGATTGCAATCACTTTTACGAAGGAATGAAAAAGTGACAATTTTTTAATATTTCAAATTAATAA
Source organism: Kuschelorhynchus macadamiae (assembly GCA_030620095.1). Taxonomy (NCBI): domain Eukaryota; kingdom Metazoa; phylum Arthropoda; class Insecta; order Coleoptera; family Curculionidae; genus Kuschelorhynchus; species Kuschelorhynchus macadamiae. The sequence continues at coordinate 836,001 of JAUTXW010000834.1, forward strand.
TTTATTTGTCTCATTTAGCATAAAAAAGAACTAAAATGTTGAAAATACATATTTTATTTTGAAACATTTATTGTCACTCAGATAGATAGTTCTTTAACTAGACGATCCATTTAATATAAAATAAAATAACCCCTGTATGAATCCCAACTTTGTTGTAATGTATTCCGTATAGTTGGGATCCATCTAGAAATTTCCCCGGGGTTAACGCTGTTGGCCTCGCACAACGCCCAGAGTTGAATCCGCCACGAATTTCATCCGATCAGCTGGTTAAATTCGTTTATAGGCAAGCATAATTTTTGTATTTATTTCTAAAGAAGTAGACGCTCCTGGCTACAACAAACTACATATTATTGCGTGCGTTCTAACTAAGCTGCGACGAGAGCAGTTAATGTGGTTAACTTGTTTGTATCTGATGGACGGTCTATTCGAACTAAAATCGGTCTTTGCTTTAACCTCAGCTGTCTTATATACTTTAAAAATAATACAAATGACCATTTACGATAGAGTCCTACACTATCATATATTAGAGTATCAAGGGCTAGAGATAAGCGGAATCAATCTGGCATACTTTTTAAAATGTGTTACCTGAAGAAGTTTTAACGAAAAAAACTACATAGTTACTTTTTGAATTTAAATTCTAACTAACCCATAAGAGACTTAAATCGAAAAGCCCGCTTCCGTGAGATACCCTGGACAAGTCGTGGAATATATAGTTTCTAGTACGAAATTTATGGGAACTACCGAACTCTGCATTCTTGAAAGCCCGACAAAAAGCAGAATAGTATTAGAATAATTCTTAAGATCCCAACGAAAAGATTTAAAAGTTTATTCTTAAACAAAAAATCCATAAATTTCCTTTTTTCCCAAAACTTTCCTCGTTATGAATCTTTTCTTATCTATACATATACTGTCTTTTGTTCCACCATATTGGATTCGTACCAATATTTTACCAGTTTCTATCTATGCCACACTTGATTTTTGGACATAATTTGAAATAAATTGAATAAAATGTTTTTATACTAATTTTTTTAAGATCTCCATTTTTTCCGCCATGTTGAATTCTTTCTAGTTTATTTTTATATCACTTTTAATTTTTGAAAGTCAATTGAACAATTTTATTTGGTCGCCAATTTGTTCCGCCATTTTGAATTCGTACCATTATTTTACTAGTTTACCTCTATATCACACTTAATACATGCACAAAATTTGAAATTAACCTTATAAATAGTTTTTTCAAGCTGATTCATAATAAAATATTACCAATTTATTTTTTAATTTGCCTTTTTAATCATAATTATTTTATCATTTCACCAGGCCGACAACCATTTTGTTCCGCCATATTGCATATTTACGAGAATGTTAGCAGGTTATCCCCATAAATTCTTAACCAAAATTTGAAGCCAATCGAATAAGCAGGTTTTTAGCTATCCCCAAATTGACAGACAGGTAGACCGACGGAATTGAGAAAACATGTTTTTGGGTACCTAGAAACGCTAAAATTTGAAGCTATGTAAAACCTTGGAGAGAGACGTTTTTCACGATTATTTGGCCTCCATTTTGTTCCGATATTGAATTCGTACCACAATTTTACTAGTTCACCTCTATATTATACTTAATTCTTGCACAAAATTTAATCAATCTTTCGCCATCTTGGGTTCGTAGCAATATTTTACGAGTTGATTTCTATGTAATACTTGATTTTTGTACAAAATTTCAGGTAAATTGGAAAAGTAGTTTTTTAGTAATATTTTTATTTACATTTTATTAGACCGCCATTTTGTTCCACCATATTGAATTTTTACCAAAATGATTCATCCCCTTATAATCCTCGATTTTTGACTAAAATTTGAAGTCAATCGGATAAGTAGTTTTTGAGCTATGTTGCGTACAGGAAGACCGATGGAATTGAAAAAACATGGTTTTTGACATCTAGGGACCCTAAAACGTAAAGATCTGTAAAAACCTGGAAGGGTGATTTTTTCTCGATTACAATACTTTTCTTTAACGAGGAAAGTAAAAATAGGTAAAGCTTTAAATATAATTGTATTAGTTAAAAATGTATAATAATATTCTATCACCAGAACACAAGCTAGTGTCGACTGCAGTTATCTGTTTTCAGTGTCGATCCCAGTTTTAATTGTGAAACGATCAGGCATTGAATATTGGCATTTTTCTCCACCTTCTGTTATCCATATTGTTCCTGAGTTTGCAGTTTTCAATATTTCTATGATAGATTCAGCACACTGTTCTGGCCTAATAATATAAATATTGTATTATAAACATTTCGAATTAAAAGAGAGGTAACTTTTCTTAATAAATGAAAATTCCAGATATTCTGGAAAAAAAATAGGCAAAGCCGTGTTCTGTTTATTCAGAAAAGTGAAATATCGACATAAAAACTGGTAATTGGGAATTTTTAGGTATGAGGAATACGACTAAATTCTACTTTTTTATCTAATATACTTATATATTACTTTCTTGTTAGTACCGTTTCATTATTTTGTATTGAAAATTGTTATAGAGTGAGGATTTCTAAGAAAAAAAGGTATACTATACTTAATTCAATTAAACAAACCGTTTTTGAAGTATTTGCATTTTAATATTTTACTGCAAGTCAAATCGCGAGCTCAAAAATAGATCGTTAAGAATAGAGTAGGCTATAATTAAGAAATGAACGAAGTCATTTGAATAAAAGTTTAAAAAATGAATTTAACGTAAATTAAAATTGTCATTAAAAATAACTTCTAATAATTAATATGCCTAGACATAATGAATATTTCATTAGTGAAATGAGAGATATGGTTTTTATTTATGCTCATGTAAATTTTAAACAGCCGTGCAGTAGAAAATTATACGGTAGACTAGGCTTCGTCCTCAGAGTCATGTTGGTCGTAAAGCTATATCTGTAGAACAAGAAGAGATTTTTAGTGCCAGTAGGTGAAAATCCAGGTATAAGTACAAGACATTTGGCGAATGCTACTCCTGTGAAAAGGACATCGGTTATACAGGTTTCACATACTGAAAAACTACACCCATATCATTTTAATCTCGTTTAACACCTACTACCAACCGATTTACCAGCCAGGTTTCAGTTTTATCAATTTCTGCTTCATTATCACAATCAGGATCTAACGTTTATTGACGCGGGGTATTTAATTGGCGAAATAACCATATGTAGGAACTGGAATATATACACTTAACCAAAGAACGGCATTTTCAGCAGGAATTTTCTAGCAATATTTGGTATGGCAAAATTACTGATGTTATTATTGGACCTTTTGAGTTGCCCGCAAGTCTAAATGGTAACCAGTACCTGCAGTTTCTACAAAATGATTTGCCGAATCTACTCGATGATGTTCCTTTAAATTTACGACAAAACATGTGGTATTTGCACGATGGTGCTCCACCTTATTATCCAGTTGCGGTTCGCAATTTTTTAGATGAATGGTTGCCTCACAGATGGTTTGGTCGTGGCAGTGAATTTCTATGGCCGCCGCGGAGCTCTGATCTTAATCCTTTAGGTTATATTAAATCTTTAGTGTATACAGAAAAAAGCCAAGCGCGGGAACAACTATTGCAAAAAATTCAGGATGCCACCAAAGTTATCAAAAATAAACAGAGAACTTTATTCCAAGTAAAGCGTTATTTGTTAATGGGACTAACAAAATGCAAAGAAGTAACTGGTGAACATTTTGCCTAATTGTTTAAATGACGTTTTCCATTATTTGTTTGTCATAAATTCTTTATTCGTTATTAAAGTATAATATTTTCAGTTTTAGTGTTTGACTATTTTTTGGCTTTCAATGAAATAAAAATGCAAATATTTCGAAAACGGTGGAATTAAATGTAGTATACTTTTTTTTCTTAAAAATCATCACTCCATCACAATTTCAATAAAAATAATGAAACGGTTCTAGTGATGGCATGACATAGCCAGTGTATAAGGTTTAACAAGCGCCTTCTACATACCATAAAGCAATTTGTTTTTCGGTTTGGCCAGTAGCTTCTACCTGACCAGTTTATCCATTTTTTAATGGTAATTCACAGACGTGTTATCGCTATTTTTTATTTATAAGATTAGGGGTCGATTTATACAATATGTGAATGACGTCTGAATGCCGACACAGTTCCGTGTTTAACACTGAAGGTAAAAAAAATATGCCAGAGGTGTGTCGTTTCCAGTTATTGAATTTTTTTTCACTAACGTTTCTACATCGTTACGGAACTAAACGGACACGTCACTGATATGTATAAATCGATTATCTCTTCTGTACGTAAGACGAAAATTTCCCATAATTTTTCAATAATGTTTTTGTTATGAATATTTTATTGATTTTTACTTAACACAAATTTTACTGCTACTCCACCCATATATCAATTTGTCCTTAAATTATGTCAAAAGCGAATTGCTAAGAAAACTTAAGGCAGGAGAATACTTTGCAAGTTTCTCCTACAAGTTTCAATTGCGACACCAAGGTTGTATCAGAGAAATTCATTCATATTCATTCTCTGTTCTACCATTCGTTGACTGTTGTTTGCATTTGATTTTAATCGTTTGTACTGTATTTGCTTTCAGGTTAAAAACTTTGACACGTGATAAGGTTATCCTATTTGGTATTGTCTATTAGTTATAAAGGGAATCATGTGTTTGAGGGTTTATTTTAATTGTGCTAGGTAAGTCATTATAGGATTATTATTAAGAGTTGATTTTGGGTATATTTTAAGATTTACAAGTTGAAACATGCCTTAATACAAATGCTACAAAAATTATTTACAAAAAACTTTGCAAAGAAATTATTTGTAAATATGCACAACATAATATATTGATAAGGTGCGATCACCTATTCTTATTAGAGAATAGGGTGATATGCCAGTTTGAGGATTGGGCTAGTTACTTCTCCATTAAGGCGTTCGGTTCAAAAATCTAAAATTGGTATAGGAATCCAGATAACTTTTAAATGGAAATATATCGTTTATTTGTTAAAGTAAAAAAAATGTTCCATGTTCGATTTTATTTTTTAATTTATTTATTTTTTTATTTTACAAAATTGACGGATAACCCCATTTTACAATAACAGTTACAATAACTACCTAATTATACAAACAATAGACCAAAATTTGCAAAAAGAAAAACGCAAATATAGTGTATCATATTCGTATCATGTTAAAAGTTTGTCTCCTAAAACCACACAGCGTACAATTAAAAACATCAAGGACTGGATTAGAATTAAATACTTGAAGAGTTTTGTAAATGGGTGAATGAGTCCCATAATTTGTTGAGTAGAAAGAAATGCTGAACAATTTTTTTGAGCGCCTGCTGGGCACATTCAAGTTAATATTTGACAATAGTTGGGGACAAGTGGACAGACCGTTGATCAACTTAAAACAAAAAAAACATGTCGAATAATAGACACCTATTTTCCAACGATCTTAGCTGTAGCAGGAGTCTCATATCAGTTCTGTGATAATCCCAAATGTTAATATTCAATTTGAATGCAGCAAATCTCAAACATTTGTTTCTGACACTCTCTAACGTGTCCTTGTGGGCCTGATAAAATGGAGACCAAACGACCGTCGCATAGTCCAAACCTGAATGGGCAAGTGAGCAATAAATCAGCTTAATAGGTCAATTGAGAAATAATAACAATTTCTCAACATAAAACATAACATTTGTAGATCACTTAAACTCACCTTAGAAATATGCTCAACAAAACCTCTCATCCATCCAAACACCAAGATCTTTAACACTATTAGAATAAGACAAATCTTCATTATTTAATCTGTAAGCAGTGGGGTATCTTGTCTTGCACTGAAAAAAACTTATAAAGCAGCACCTGCTTATGTTCAAAAATAGATGGTTGTCTTTTGTCCACTACCAAAGTGCGTTGAGATCACTCTGGAGCTCCACTACGTCGCTCTCCCGTTTAATCACCTTGTAAGTTTTTAGGTCATCAGCAAACATTAGTGCCTGAGAGTTAATAATACGCTTAGTTAGTAGTAGTCGTTCACAAATAGTATCAATAGAAGAGGGGCGTAGTGGGACCTTTGAGGTACGCCAGAGATGACATCAAAAACAGTAGACATATAACTGTTAATTCTTACAGCCTGCGTCCTTCCCATCAAAAGGCTTTCCAACCACAACACCAAGACCTCTGAGAAACCCAGGTGTGCCAGCTTAGCCAACAGAAATTTGAAATTTACCCTGTCGAAAGCCTTGGAGAAGTCAGTGTAGTCTGCATCTACCTGTTTACCTGTCTCCAGGGCCTCCAATAAGGCAATATCATAAGTAACTAAATTCTCGACAGTGGATCCTCCCTTGCAAAACCCAAATTGAAGGTCACACACATAACCCCCGCAGCACCAGCTTAACTGATCGTACACAAGACTGTCAAATAGTTTTGACATGGCAGATTCTATGCAGACTCCCCTATAATTTTTAACGTTTTTAACAGCACCAGACTTGAAGATAGGAGTAATTAAGATGTGTTTCCAATTAACCGGAAATGTACAAGTTTCCAATGATCGGATAAATATATAAAGCAGTGGCACTGACATAGTAAAAACCACATTTTTTTGTAAATGTGTTAGGGATCTAATCAAGAACGCTACTCGATCTTTTCGGTAAAACTTGGATCTTAGAGGAGACATCAGACAAAATAAATCACTGTAGCCTTATACAGTGAAACCTCCCTTAACGGACACCTCCGAACAATGGACACCTCTGCTGAACGGACAATTTTGAAGTCACTGACCGTCAGTATATGTATTCCTGTGTATTAAACCCTCTTGACAACGGACACACTCAACAACGGACACGGACAGTAAAATTTGGAACATTTTTAATAAAAACAGTAAAATTTACCTCCTCAGAACGGGCAGATGTTCAGATAATTTTTGAAAAACCCACATTTAATGCTGGTATTTTTATTGCACATTATGGGCAATATTTAGATCTATGCTAATAAGGGGCGCGGCGCTTACCTATTGTTAATAGCAGTAGATTAACAATAACAATAAGCTGGCTTACGCTATCTGGCTTGCTTGCCAAATAAAACGTTTTCTTTAAAAGGCGAAACATGTGCTCACGGGAAAGCGTCCAAGGAGAGACTCACTATTTTACTTTGCTCCGCTATGAATGGAGAAAAAGAAAATGCACTGGTTCTTGGAAAAAGTAAAAAACCGCGTTGTTTTAAAGGATCAAGCGTGGAAAACTTGCCACTTGAATGGTATTATAACAAGAAAGCATAGATGACAAGGGATATAATGTCGAATTGGTTGATGAAATTTAACCCGTGCAAGGGACAAAGGCAAAACTGAAATGAACTTTTATTTTTGAATAATGCTGCATCTCACCCAAAACTGGAGTTAAAAAATGTTAAAATAATTTTTTTACCGCCAAATACGACATCACATTGCCAGCCATTAGACCAGGGCGCGACTCAAATTTTTAAAAACCACTACAGAAAGTTTTTAATCAAGCGACTTTTGTCATCCATGGAGTATTCTGAATCTACCGAACAATTGGAGAAATCCATAAATGTTGTAAGTGCCTTGATTTGGATTGTTGCTGCATGGAAAAAAGTCGAATCCAAGACCATCAATAACTGCTTCCGCAGAGCTGGATTCGACGAAATTCTCGAGGAAAACGTTGACTACGATAGTGAAGATAAAGTGTCATTATCGGAATTATGTAGAAACATCAATGTACTCTCTTTCTACTTAACTTCATTTTCAGAAATTGATGAAAGTTTATTCACGGAAAATCCTAACATAAGTGTACAGGGTGGTCGAAATTGGTCTGTTTTAACAGAGAAAACCTATTTCCTGACTAGATAGAGCAAAACTGACTTAGGTGTCATGGGCTCGATTTCTGAGAAATGTTTAATGGCAAAAACCGCCTGCCGATATTTTCACTGCCAACTGAGATATAGGGCGTTTTTCAATTTTCGGCCATTTTGAAAATTGTCCATAACTTTTTTATTTTGCGGAATATTAACATTCTGCAAAGACATTCTAAAGGCACTTTTTTATGTGCAATCCAGTGGCATACTCAGATTTTTTCTATAGTTGTCCGTTTTATCATAAATAGGCAAAACTTTTTTTTTTCAAATGGAAATCATAGTTGGCTATAAATTATAAAAAATGCTCGCGTTTAGCCCTTTTCAGTGATATAAAGTTGTAGGTAGTTATTTTCAAAAATAACGAAAATATTAGGTGTTTTTGGTTTACATCGAAGTAGGCTTTGATTTGTGATGACAATATCTCAATTATGTATTGTTAAGATTTATAGTTTGTTAGCAACTTAAACACAACTTTAAATAACACTAGCTAACGTTATTTTAATTATTTATTATTAATTTTTTTTATTTTTTTTTTGTTTACATAGCAAAGTTGAACAAAATTAACAAACTAAACTACTATTTACAGCTACAAGTGAAAATAAAAAATAATTATGAAAATCTAGGTATTTAGTTAGATAGGTTTCTGATAAATATATTTAGAGAAGTTGTTCAAATTGAGCCCCTCCCTGTTGAATACAAACTAAGCATCTTTTGCGTACCGAGTTGCAACTATTTATTAGTTCAACTGGGCTAATAGATGCAAAAGCTTGCCTAGTGGCCTCTTGCAATTCTTCTTTTGTGTGAAAGGTTCTTCCTTTAAATATCAAGTCCTTCAATCTTCCCCACAAAAAAAAATCTAAGGGAGTTAAGTCACAGGACCTAGCAGGCCAAGGTATGGGGCCCCACGTACCAATCCAATTTTCTCGAAATTCGAAGTTTAAAAGATCAGTTGTGATCCTTGCATTGTGCGGGGGACAACCATCTTGTTGATAGTAGATATTTCTGGCATCAGCTAAAGGTATGTCTTCCAACAAAGGGACAATATATGTGCGCAAAATATTTACATAATCATCTGCAGTTAAATTTCCATCGTAAAAATAAGGTCCCACAAATCTTCCTCGGAATATCCCCACCCATATATTGAATCCACACCGACCTTGCCGGTCTTGTTGCACAACTACGTGTGGATTTTCAGTGGACCAGTGATATGAATTATATCTATTAAATATACCAGAAGTATCTACTCTGGATTCATCACTCCAAATAATATTTAATGGAAAATTCTCATTCTCCATGAATTTTTGCTCATACCACTGACAAAATCTCAATCTTCTAGCGGCGTCCCCTTCACGGAGTTGATGAACTCTTCTCGTTCTGTACGGTTTGAATTTATGTTTTTTGAGTATTTTTAAAACGGTGGTCTTTGGAACATTCGTTATTCGTTGCCAATGTTCGAGAGGAGGTGCCAGGATGATCTAATACCTCACCAATTATATTTAGCTGCTGGATTTCCTTTTCTTCCTTTAGTTCATAATGTCTTGTTCTTAACTTTTTAAAACTTCCGTAATTTACTAAATTACTTTTTAATGTTTGATAAATTCGGTTATCCGGTTGACGTCGCTCGGGAAATGTATTAAAATATAATTCACTAGCTGCTTCAGGAACTTCGTTAGATAATATGTAACATTTTAACATATCATACTTTTCATAATTCTCAAACATATTTTGTCAGCAACTTAACACAACTTTATAAAGATAACACCAAAACGCAATAATTACACCAGACTACAGTAATCTGACAGCAATATATTCAAAATATTGAACGCGCGTCATTATTCCAAGGCCTACTTCGATGTAAACCAAAAACACCTAATATTTTCGTTATTTTTGAAAATAAGTACCTACAACTTTATATCACTGAAAAGGGCTAAACGCGAGCATTTTTTATAATTTATAGCCAACTATGATTTCCATTTGAAAAAAAAAAGTTTTGCCTATTTATGATAAACCGGACAACTATAGAAAAAATCTGAGTACGCCACTGGATTGCACATAAAAAAGTGCCTTTAGAATGTCTTTGCAGAATGTTAATATTCCGCAAAATAAAAAAGTTATGGACAATTTTCAAAATGGCCGAAAATTGAAAAACGCCCTATATCTCAGTTGGCAGTGAAAATATCGGCAGGCGGTTTTTGCCATTAAACATTTCTCAGAAATCGAGCCCATGACACCTAAGTCAGTTTTGCTCTATCTAGTCAGGAAATAGGTTTTCTCTGTTAAAACAGACCAATTTCGACCACCCGGTACGTGAGTGCATCAGTGAATTCCAAAATAGTGAGAACGGTCAGCTTTCATCTGACAGTGATGATGAAGAAATTATTTCTTCCAATATTAAGAACATTAAGGAAGCATATAAAATGTTAAGGGATATTGAAAACTTTTGTATGTTATCTGGAGATCCTGTTTTAGGGGAAAAAATCTCAGAAGTTGCGTCTAAAATGGAATCTCAAATTATTAAAAATAAATTAACTAGTTTAAGACAAACAACACTTGATAATTTTTTTAAATAGAAACTTTTTATAAAGTAGAACTATATCAAATTGTATATGTAGGTAGTATAATATTTTATATTAGGTAGTACATTTTTATTATATGCATATATGTATGTAAAAGATGTGGGTGTATACGTAGTGACAATTGTATTAATAATTTGTACTAAACATATTATTTTTTTATTTAAAAATAAAATAAAATTACATTGGTATTTAATTTGTTCATTCCCTCGGACACCTCTATACAACGGACAGTGTCTGTGGCACGGCTACTGTCCGTTGTTGAGAGGTTTCACTGTATTACCAAAGTGGTTGAAAGTGAAGTTCAGAATTGCACAATTGAAATTATCATAGGCACTGGCCAAGTGTTTCGCAAATAAATTTGAAATCTCTACACTATTTTGTGCACTAATATCACCAAGATACATACTACTACGTAAACCATTCAGCACACTCTTATCTTTTATAAATTTCCAGAAATACCTTGGATTAGATTTAAATGAGTCTTCCACCCCGGTCAAACACAAGTTATTTGCTTCAATTTTACATAAAGCTTTAAGGTCTGCGAAACTCTCATAGTCTGCATGTCTTTCAGTTTGCATATATTTTTTGTGTGCAGTTTTGACATACAAGGTCTTTCAGTTCTAGACTGAACCAAATGAAGTCAAAATAGAGCTCTTCAAAATACAACAATCCACAATCCCTGACTAAAATACCAAAATAATATGCACTGTAAAGCACGCCCTCTGGCAGTAACAAATCATATGCAGGTACAACATCAATACTAGATAAATGACAAAAAACAAATCTAAAAATACATTTCTATTATTTGGAATATTATTTACCTGATACATAGTCTTTTTAAAACCTTCAATCGAACTTTATTATAACAACTATAACAATGGCTCAAACCGCTTCTACTTCGCTGGTGCTATGTTTAGTTTACGATTTTCCTACTACGTTGCCATGACAACGCATTCGCAATGACGTCAAGCACATGGAAGAATAATGTTAACCAGCGCCATACAACGCTCTCGATAAATTGCTAACGCAGTACACTACACCCACGTGTCGTTCAGTTTATGGTGGTTGTTGACTCTCATTTTCGCGGATTTCCCTGCAACCGGTTAGTTCCTTTGCAGGTCACTTGACTGTTTTGTGTTATATTTATTTATGGTGTTGTTACAATTTTATTTGGTGTAGGGTTTATTAATTTACATTTTTGATGAGTCCCATCACGGATGTGGTTCGCATTTTATTGGAAACTCATTTTAATCGATGGAAGGAACAAAATCAGAGTTTCAATCGTCGTCCTGGTTTTCGGCGTACAAATCGTTATACGTAGTAGTCAGATATTACAAAAATTGTTTTGCTGGCCTTGTTTACTAGTTTCCAATTCCAAAAAGGCAAATGTCTCAGCCACCAGGCGAGCAGGGGAATCTTCATCAAATCTCACAGAGGTACCATACTCATCATTACACCAGACAGCACCTGACAGGTTGTAATCACCAGATATGGCCAAATCAGCATCGAGATGACTATCAGCAATTCCCTGTACTTACATACAATGAAGCTCTTACTGGATAGATGGAAAACTTGAAGGAATGTAAATACGTCCAAAGATAAATAACTTTTTATCTAATTTGACCGCTACAAACACTTATTCTACTTCTTTGCACAGAACTGGCACATTTTTTGATTTTTGCTTGGCAGATACTCCTATAACAACTCCACCACCGCTAGCCTTTTCACTGGTTACTTTAGATCTGTCCACACGATACACATTGGATCCATGAAACTTCACCTCACCAGCCGAAAACGAGTCATTTGGCCATGTTTCGGTAAGAATCACGATATCATCAGGTAATTAATGCTTCTGTAAGGTCTTGTAGTTTAGTGCGGAGAAAACCAACGTTCTGATAGTAGCACTTTAAAGAGCTAAGTCGTTTTTTGGATCCTTTACCACTTAAGAGCTAAGCCTGGCAATGTACGGAATGCCAGTACGATATCTTATCCCAATGTCTCTCTCCATTTTCCTTCCTTGAACTATTCCGTGCAACAGTCAAATTTTCTTGTGTTGAAATTAATTTTTTTTCTGTCATGGACACTACCTCCGCTGGTCGAAAAGCGGGTGTTATTTCAGCACTGCTACCTTGCATCAGTGTCAAGTGTAGCAGACGATCTTCGAAATGAATGACCTGTATATGATTTAGCATTTTCAGGTTAAAGAAAATTAGCTACTGTTTCAGGTACCTTATAAAACTGATTTTTACCCATAACCTGGTTGATACATTTTCTATTGCAATATGCATAAAATAGGCAGCGATCCTTTGCTGCTGCTGGACGAAGGACTACGTATATTCGGTAAAATTTAATATATTCCTCAGTAACTACAAATCTCCTGTTTAGATCATTCTTTGTTTGCTTAAGTTTTACAATTAATAACGTACCCGAATCTTCAATATCATCTAATGTTACTGGGCTGATTTCATAAATTCGAGAAGCTCCTGCAATCCCTAATACAACAACAACCTTACACATTAAATAAACTTCAGCGGGATCATTTTTTAAAAAATTACTAATTTGTGTACTCGAACAAATCGCAGCTTTCACATTATACATGTAACTCATTTTGTTTCAGAATGGTAATTAGTTTGAAATGTCTACAATATTATTGGATTGTAACATACTTTTAATCATTGGATAATTCGACCACACTGTTGATGGCTTTTGTTATTGTGACAGTTTCGAAAAATAAGCCAATAACACCGTCTGCGAGAAAACTGCATGTCTTTTTCATCTTCCATTCCATAAATCTTGAATACGCGGTTTGGTAAATTTTATTTATTCACAATAACTACTAAAAAACCACTAAGTTCGCAATTGTTAAATCAAATCACATAAATAAATTGACAAATAATTGATTACTTTTAAGGTTTCCTTAGCAACGCAAATCTAAGTGTCGTATAACAGCCTTCGAGTTTAAAACTTCAAATTTCACATCGATAATTTTCTGACTTCATTTAACTATTTTCAATATTAAAGCGTCGTTTTTCCCATCACAGAGAAAAATAGTGTATGATACACGGGAAAAATATTAGATTTTAGCTCTCGGTTTTTTTGTCTCTAAATTAACAAAAAGATTAGCAATACAAATTGAATACAAATATGTATACACTTTTGATAATTCGTTTTTGACCGCATTTATTACACATTCCTGGCAATTAAATGAATAAAACATAATACCTATACTATCTCTAACCAGCACCATGACTAGGCTCCATGTCTTCTTTTTGTGTAATGTAGTGATAGTAGTAGTTGGAGGGAGGTCTAGAAACCTGATTGGAAGGTTTATAAGGCCCTTTCAGTCTACCGCAGATCCTCCTTCAACCACCACCTGCCACCAAGTTTCCATCTTTGAATCTACCTATCCTTCCTATATAAACCTGGATATCTTTCTATGCAAGATTTTTAACTTAATCCCTATGCAAGACCGTAGTGCCGAAAATATCCCGACGTAAACTTGCTCGTGCTCAAGCTCGATGTCATGCTTTACACCTGTACAGGAAGTGGAGGGGAGTACAGGTAGAGTCCTCCTCAGTACCTAACATAGAGACGTCAATCGAAAGTACTCCGTTACTATTCCTACGATGGTATTTAAGGTCTTCCTGTCCCGTTTTAACATCCACTCTGTTCAGCATTTATTTGACTGCCTACCATGTTGAAAATATTATTAAGCTTGATTACTACCTACGAGCTGGCCCCACTCATGTCGCAGTTCTTGGTGTGTCTGCTGTGTCCTTATCTGCTGCCTAGTAATGCCTAAAGCCGGTTCTGGTTCTACATATGGGCTGTCTGCTCCAAGTCGTTACCCTCAATCCCGCAATGTCCCGGCGTTCAAACCAACTTTACTTTCTTACCCCGCTCCAACTGTTCCAGCCTATCACCACGTCTCAGAACCAAAACTTATCCCACCATCGGTGAGTTTTAAATGCTACTTGATTATCTGAGCAGATGCGACAATCTACTCCTCCACCCCTTCTCTAACATTCTTCATCGTTCTTATATATTTGTGCTCAAATTATATTTTTAACTTTCTAGTTAGTTTTATAAAATCGTGAAGCAATAACATACAATACAATTAGACTTGTGGCCAAACAAAAAAGAACCAATTAAAATTCATACATAATTTTTAAATTGGAAACAATGTTATTTACGTTTGTCTAGGCAGCTTAGACCTTACTGCACCTTTCTTCCTAATTTCCTCGTAGGGCTCTCCAAGATTAGTATTTTCTGGATGCGCAATCAGCGATGTAGATGTAGAACCTGGACAAACTGCTATCACCTTAATCCTGGTTCTTGTATAGTGGTCTATAGATCCCCATGCCAAACTCATTCCTGAAAACAGGTTTATACATAAAAGTGCATAAGTATAATAATAAAATTGACAAAAAAGGGACCTCACTTCTATTCACATTACAGAGGTATAATATAAGTGCTCTACATACATAATAATATATTTTATAAGACTGTAGGTATTGACTATTGAAGTATGTTACCATTTACTGCAAATTTGGTTGCTGCATAGATTGGTCTATCCCCCGATGGTTGAACACCCCTGATCGAGGAAACGTTAATAATAGCTCCCTCATTTTCTGATTTATGTTTTAATATAAATTCCTCCAGTCCTAGTAAAACGCCGTTAATTGTTCCATTCTAAAAAAATCAGACTTCATTACACTAAGCTATCAGTTGTATGTCTAGTCACGGTACTTATTTAAAAAAGGTCGAGTGTTATTCCATTAACTCGCAAACCATATCTCTGACCTCTAAAATTTTAATAGATTCTTTGGTTTTGCCTTTATAGAATCCTGGAACCGACCATACAATCTTGCTTTTTTTTTAAAATGTATCATATGTCAAGAAGTATGTTGGTGTTCAGTTACAGCAGTTTGAATATGACTTAAAAAAAGAGGATTTGTTTTCTACCTGTGTGTATGTATTTACCATGTGTGGAGCAATATTTCAAAGAGTAGTAGTACAAAAAAACCCGCTAGGGTACGAGACGTCTGCGCAGTAATACAAAATGTGCAGATTAATGACAAAATCTGACAATCGATGGTTAGAGCGCTAAACCTCATAAGTTGAAATTTTTCATTTTTTCGCTTTTTGTTGTAAAAACGATGATGTATTTTAAACTGTTCTAACTAGCGAATAAATTATTATTTCTTGTAGCACCTTTCAAAACCTAGTAAGACCAGTTTATTGAAAGTTAACACAGAAACCTCTCAATTCGACTTACTAAATATTAATATATTTTCGACTTACCTGGATTTGCACTATTTTAATCCGATTTTTGGTAGCTACTTAATTGATAATTTGGAAAGTGCTCTAAGATATTTGTATTTAGTATATTTGGATTTTAAAAATTAATGTTATTTAGTTTTTCCTCGTTTCTGTTTACATTTCTCGTATGTTTATGCTGGTTGCTAATTTATTTTTGTATAACGTTTTATGGTTTGACACATTTATTTTGAATTGTATTTGTAATTATTTAACTCTTATTAACATCTCATTTTCAGCTTTGTCAATAAGATAATTTTCTTTCGACAATAAAGCATTTTTTGAATTTAAATTTGAATTAGTTTTCTAGCCTATAAATGCAGTCCTCCCTATTCAACAGAGTTTAAACAATCTACTTAAGCATGCATATTATTATTGAACTAACTTATTACCTAACTAACTCAAATTTTCCTCCCTGAAGAAAATATTTTATACTTACAACGTTAATAGCAATTTCTTTCTCCCATACTGAATCGTTGCAAATCCCAGCATTGTTAATAAGAATATCAATATTTTTATAGGTTTTTAGCGTCAGTGTAAATGCATCTAGAAGTAAAGAAACATATAAAGGATTGGCCAATGAAAACTTTACACCCCAATTTTCCGGCTTTAAAATAAAAATCTGGAAAAACGCTCGGACCCGTCAATTTTTTATTTGTTTTCATACCCATAGCTTTAACCCCCTAGCTGGGGGAGAACAACTCCCGAAGCTTGAATAGGGGAGAGGGATCATACAAAACAAGTACAAAAAACAAACAATTTGTAGCAATTTTTGATATTTCTCACTCTCTCTCAAGCCTTTTATTGCAAGAGAGAGCAAAAAAAAATATTAAATTTTTGACATTTAACCAATGTAATTTTTTTAACATGATTGATATCTTTGTATATTTATTCATGCCTAAAATTATACGCTTTACTTTGTTTTGTAATATTTGTAATCTGTTTCTTATACCTTCAATGGCATTATATAAAATTGTTGAACAATACAGGTAATGAGGTAAAATTATTTTATTATATATCATCTTTTTGGAAAAATAGTTCAAATCTTTACTAATTCTTTTTAAATAGTTTGTTTTTTGCGAAATTTTAGAAATTACTTTTTCAACATAAATGTCAAACTTTAAATTTGAATCAACTAAATATTTAAAAGAAGCAAAAAACTAAATTTTCATTACCAATTATAATATTTTTACTAATATTTTAATTATTTAAATTATTATTTCCAAGTATCATATACTTGGTTTTTGATATATTTAATTTTAATTTAATTTCTTTAAGCCAATTACATAAAAGTTTCAATTCCAAATTTAACTTATTTGTGATGTTATTAATATCCAGGCCGTTTAAATATATTAAAGTATTATTAGCAAATAACTGAATTTTACAAGAATTTAAAATATTAGGCATATCATTTATATACAAAACAAATAATAAAGGATCCAAAATGCTTCCTTGTGGAACAGTTGTTTGAAATCTTTTGAGAAAATTTGTTATTAATTTTAGTTTTTTGTATTCTTCTTTCCAATTAATTAAACACCGAACCCCTAAAACCATATTGATATAGTTTACATAATAATTTTTTTCTGTCACTTGTTTCAAATGATCGTTCGAAATTCAAGAACACTGCTGCAACAGTTTCATTTTTATCTAAACTCCTTTTCCAGCTCTCAATTACGTACTGTATTGCAGTTTCAGTTTAATATCCTTTTCGGAAACCAGACCAAAATTATTTAAACCTAGAATAATTATATTACAAAAATAATTTTTCTCAATTGCTATTTCTTATTTTTTTATTTATTGGTAATAGATTTTGTTCTATCACGTTTTTTTAGTTTAGTTAGTGTATTTGAATCATAATGAACCAAAACAGAAATTTGGGCGTATCCTGAGGTACATCTCCCGACCTAGGGGCGGAAAATCTATTTTCTTGTAAAGTAATGTCGGTTATTATAAATAAGAAGTATTACGCCATTTGGAAGGTTTTGCTGCCGGAGAGTTTCTGCTATACTTTAAAATGCTTTAATATATTGCCTTGAAATCTGGCGCATGAATTGACATGAATGAAAATGTTAACAAAAAAGTAAAGTGGTGCATACGTATCCCGACCTACGAGGGGGGAAACTTTTTCTCGCCAAGCCATCTTGGTAGGTAACATTAAATTTTAATGCGTGTTTATAATATTAACGGATTTAATTCTGGACCCAAAACATTTATTTTTGTTGTGTTTGTAGGTCTGCAGGTAAATGCGAAGGGGAAGCGAGGCAGTGAAATTAACACCAGGGGACGATCGAAAATGTCGTGTTTCATATAGTTCTCCAGATTTTTAGATGAACGAAGTTAAATTCTTTTAATCATTTTAATTTTAGACAATATTTATTTTTGATTCTCTATAAATACGATATGTCTAAGCTGATATAAAAATGTTTATGAAAAAATAAAATCTACTTTAAAATAATGAAAAGTATACAAAAATAATTCCTAAGACTGGAACCTGTGGTGAAAGATAAATTAAAATACAAGAGTTTTAACGACACTACACCACAACTTGTTACGTTTTGGACGCGCGTTTCGTTAACCAAGTTAGCATCATCAGCAAATGATATAAACTGTTGAGTTTATATCATCGGCTGATGATGCTTAACACGGTTAGCGAAACGCGCGTCCAGAACGTAAGAAGTTGTGGTGTAGTGTGGTTAAAACTCTTGTATTTTGAAAAATAATTCGATCTTGAAAATTTGATTTTATGAAGTCGGAGTCAAACTTATAAAATCAGTGAATAGACATACGTGAATGCCTTCTTTGTAAGTAATTAGGTTTTTGATGAAACTTTGACACTTTCATTAAGTCAAATTTCCAAGATGGAATGAGATAATATTGTTCACTTTTCGGTGTTTTTTCTTTTGAAACCGTTTTATTTTTTCCAATAAAAATGTTTATTAACATAAACATTAAGGGTCCAGAAACGTTTTTTCAAAGTATATATATATATATATATATATATATATATATATATATATATAAATAATTTATTGTATAGATTACTGATATATTTCCATTTTTAATTTAAAAATAAAGAAATAAGCTTACTTTTAAAACTCTCATAGTTTGAAACATCGGTTTTAATAAATAAACATTTACCGTTACCATATTTGGCATTTAGCTCTTCTGTTATCTTAATACCAAATTGCTCGTTTATATCTGCAATAGTTACACCCTAAAACATACATAATAATCACATTCAAATATCGTCCAATATTCAGTCGCATGGAGATGCAATAAATTAGATTTAGTAACATATACGGGAAATGTTCTAACAATCCATGACTTAACCAACGTTTTACATAATTATTCTCTAAACTATGACTTAACTATAATATAGAAACAAATTGATTAAATAAATCAGCCCGCAATCAGAAATACAAAATACATACTATGTTCCTAAAGATTGTTTAAATAATAGATTTAGATGATTCATTGTTTAATTATAAGAATGCAAAAAGTTTGTAGGTATGTATGTTGTAATAAATTTCATTTTTACTTCAACTTATAAAAGTCCATATGGAATTTTAATATTTATATTATACAGAGCGTAACAAAAGTAAGGAAACGGCGAAATATCTTAGGTACCCCTTACCTGAATTTAATGACAACATGTACATTTAGGTATGAAATTATTCCGAATACAATGGCGAGTTACGCATATTACTTTCTTAAAATCTGGGTAAATTTCTGGATAGTTTTTATAAAGGGCACTTTTTATGAGTCAACAGTTTTTGCGAAAATAAGGATCAAATATCCATAATTTAATGTATTAGCTTTTATTAAAATACCTGCACACAAAAGGTTCAATGATAATGTCAGTTTTGTTGATTTACAAAAATCGATCGTTTAACTGAAATCTAAAGAATTGAAATTTTAATTATACTGGGTTATTGGGGTAGAATGCGAAACCTGCAAGATGTCCCATTTTTAATGACAAATTTCCTAAAAGAAATCAAATAACTAAATCCACCGTAAATAAAATGAATAACAAATTTGGGAAAGCTGGAAAGAAAAAGATGCTGTACGTTCTGGTAGACTGGAAAGCACAATAATTCCTCATCTTGCTGCCAAAATACTAGCAAGAGAAAACAGCGTCTCAACATTAAAAGTATAGGTTGCAAACAATACAATACAAAAAAGAAATACCTAATACAACAAACAATAAATTAATGAAACTAAGTAAAGCGCTTAAAATGGTGTCCATTTACTTTCTGAATCTTCCAAAAAAAAACATTGTCTAGATATTCCCGAACATTCTGAGCAAAATAAGGGGGCACCCATCCACTTAATACAGCAGGTAAAGTAAGGAACTGCAATAGCTGGGACAATATCGATCCTTAAAATAATCAACTATCATTTTCAGTTAATGTGCCTTCCATGAAAAACGGACTGATTATTTTTGTACCCATTGTACCACATCAAACATTTATCTTCTGGGGAAATTAGGTATGATTTTCACATATCCAATGTGGATTTTTCCTGGCCCAATATCAACAATTATGGACTGACAAACTGTAGATTGGTATTGCAACGTTTCATCATGATTTCACAAAATTCCAAGCGCCTATCGTGATCATCAGATCACTCAGAGAGTTCTTACACCAAAGTGATTTTGTATAGATGAAACTTTTCGGTTTTTAGAAGTAGGTCTACGGACAAGTATGAGACGTCATTTTCATTTCCTGATGTTCTAGTAGAAAGGTGCGGATTTTCTTCTATACTGATTAAAACATTCAGAGCCTTATCACCTTCTGTTGCGCTTTTAGGTCTGCCAGAACGTACAGCATCTTTTAGCTTTCCAGTTTCACGAAATGTTTTGTTAACTTTACTTACGGTAGATTTAGTTATTGTATTTCTGTTAGGATATTTGTCATTAAAAATGTTACAAACATCTTGCAGGTTTCGCATTCTATCCCGATAACCCAGTGTAATTAAAATTTCAATTCATTAGGTTTCAGTGAAACGATCCATTTTTGTAAATCAACAAAACTGACATTGTCAAACAAATCAGGTAACATTTTGGGTGCAGGTATTTTAATAAAAGGTAATACATTAAATTATGGATATTAGACCCTTATTTTCACACTTTTTCTATATATAGGGATAATCTAAAAGGGTGAAACAGCCCCCTATAAAACAAAAATAAAATTTTAAGTTTTTCTTTAAATGGTGGAAGACTTTAAGTAGGTTTTATTTTTTGTACATAATTTTCTTTTTCAACTACACAGGTTTATCCTAGGGGGTTAAACAGTTTTTGTAAAAGAGGAAATATGTTTTTATTTTAATAGGAAGTACTGTTGCCAAAGCACATTTGTACTTTTAAGTTCACTTTCATTTTATGAAAGCATAGTTTTTAAGTTTCTTAAAATATTTTTTATTTTATGCTTTTAAGTTCTTGAAATACTAAAAATTAGTAAGTTTACCAAAAATTCATAACTTTGATACGCACTTAAATATCTCCAGATATCGATTTTTCAAATCTGCACAAACGACACAATGTATCGACCATGTTGGCATCATCATTTTGAAGTGTTGACTAAAATTCATAATTTGCAGCCTTAAATGCCCTTGGAAACCAATTTTCAGACGGCACAAATGACATCATAGTCGTCATTTTGAATTTTTAATGGCAAATGAATAATACTTATTCTCGATATTTTATGCACTATCTTGAACTTTGACAAATTATATTGTATTGTTAAGTGAAAAATCCTTTACAGATTGTATCACAAAAACAAACAGAGGATTAAATTAAGCTAATAAGAGTAGTGAAAACCCCTTTTAGTTGAATAACCATTTTTAGTTTTTACTGCACATAGACAGTATACACCATGCTTTGTTCTGTCAGAGGTCTTATGTAGTTCAAAAATCGTTGCGTTTTATCTTTTACAGACTACATTTATTAATCATTTTACATTACCCATAGACATAACAACAGGATGATATTATTATATAAGTACTAGATAAAAAATAAGCGCTCATAAAAAAAATAAAATTTCAAACAAATCCTAAGGTATACGAGATGCATCTTTTGCCACTCGATATATGTTCGGCTATGAATACACAGTGATACTTAAAACAAAATATGTAAAATATAAGAAAAAACTCCATATACTTACCTTTACATTATTTGTTAGGAGATTCTTCACACAACACAACCCGATTCCCGTTGCTCCGCCGGTAACTAGAGCAACTTTATTTTTTAAATTGAACATCGCTACTTTTCTCGTAATTTAATGATAATAATTATTGTTTAAAAAATTAAGCAATTTTTTTAAAGAGCTCACAAACATTAAAAGCGGATGAGCACAATTTATTTAAGTGATTTTGAAATATCTATTAATACATTTAGTTATATATTATGTTTGCAGTTCAAATATGTTTAGCCCTTGATTTTATTGTATAACAATATAACACCTTATTTACTTTACTTATCAGTAAACCTGAGATCTGTACCGGTACACGGTGACCATTATATATATATATATATATATATATATATATATATATATATATATATATATATATATATATATATATATATATATATATATATATATATATATATATATATATATATATATATATATATATATATATATATATATATATATATATATATATATATATATATATATATATATATATATATATATATATATATATATATATATATATATATATATATATATATATATATATATATATATATATATATATATATATATATATATATATATATATATATATATATATATATATATATATATATATATATATATATATATATATATACAGGGTGTAATTTAATTGATGGCTGAAAATGCAGAATATGATTTCTTAGCTTATTTAAGAACGAAAGGTTTATATGAACATACGTCCTAAACCGCTCAACTTTTGAGCTACAGGGTGTTAAAGTTTTAAAAAAAAATTCGTTTTCTTATTATAACTTTAATACTGTTCTTAGTATTTTCAAATTTGACACGCACCTACTAAGCACCATTAGGCATTTTTTGATGTAGAAAATTTTTTTATATTTCTACCAGGGGCGTTCTTACAGGATGTAGACTGAAGATATTTCTAAAAAATATGATACGGCATTGCTTTTTGCGGAAATGAAAATTATTTTTGAAATCCTCATATATTTATTAAAAGAATAAAAAGAATTTTCATGCATGGCAGAATCTTTGAAATCTAATGGTAATGAAAAATTCGTTTTCGACTCATTACTGAAAATAATACTAATATATTTTTTTGTATTAAACTTGAATTGTAGTAGTGGCTATTTTAATCGATTGACTTTAATTTAATACAAATTAGACAAAAACACATCTTACCTACAAACTGCCACATGAGATATTAGCGATTTTGCAATGCATGAAAACTAAAAAAAGTCTTACAAGTTTTGACAAACTCTATGCATAAAATAAACCAATATTTAATTTAATTGTCACAATTGTCGAAAATGTCCTCTTTCTGCTAGAATACAGGCTTCAATTCTATTTCTCATGGATTGGCGAACCATTTCAAAAAATCCAGGAGAATTTCTTATGATTTGGCAAGAAAGTAAAATTGTCTACCTTAGTTCTTCTACAGTTTGAACCGGTGTAGTATAAACTAAAGTCTTGAGATGCCCCACAACAAATAGTCTAAACTATTTAAATTAGGGGACCTGAGAGGCCAAGATTGTGTTCCTCCACGTCCTATCAGACATTCACCGAAAACTGCTCCTGATGATGGGCCTCAGTAATTGCGTGTGGGTTTTCTTCTGCCCATACATGATTATTATGGAAATTTCGAATGGACCTGCGGGAAAAATTAGCTTTATCAGTAAAGAGTATTTTGTTATCAAATAAAGAATTTTTAGCAAGTTTTTCTAAAAACCATCGGCAGAAATTTAAACGCAGTGGAAAATCACGCGGCAGTATTGCTTGAACCCTTTGAATATGATATGGGTATAGTAAATTGTCAACAAGTATTTTCCAAATAAGAAAATGGGAAACATTTAGCATTACCGCAATTTTCCTAGTACTTGTTTCTGGATGTTCCTCAATTGTGTTCAAAACACTCCTCTAATTCTGGTGTTCTCACCGTGCGATGTGCCCCTTTGAAACTATTGTCAATGCTAAGACTCCCACTTTTATGTAGTCTTCTGTGTATTCTTGAAAACATTTTGGCATCGGGAATAATACGATTTGGATACCGCTCTTGATATATCCGCCTAGCCATAAACGCATTCCCGTCAGCAAGTCCGTAGGCGAAATGCATATCTGCTAACTCGGAATTTGTAAATCTTAACATAGTTTACTTATTTTCTTTTTATTATTGATTAAAGAAATTTTCACAATGTAAAAAACTTCAAATTTTATGAATACTTGTCAAAAATAAAACCGCAACGTAATTGATCAAATGTCATTATTTTAGAAACAAAATAGGGCACCAGCCTACTAGTTTAAAATAGTTTCGTTATACTACAAATGCATGAAAACAATTTTTATTTTTTTACGCGAAAACAGTGCGTCGAACGAAAAAATGTTAAGAAACTAAATTAGTCGCAAAATAAATGAGGATTTCAAAAATAATTTCTAATTCCGGAAAAATCAGTGGCGTACTTTACTTTTTAAAAAAATCTCCAGTCTACATTCCGTACGGACGCCACTGGTAAAATTATCCAAAATCATCTACATGAAAAAATGCCTATTAGTGCTTAGTAGATGCGTGCCAAATTTTATGAAAATACTAAGAACAGTATTGAAGTTAAGATAAGAAAACGAATTTTTTCTTAAAACTTTAACACCCTGTAGCTCAAAAGTTGAGAGGTTTAGGACGTATGTTCATATGAACTTTTCTTTCTTAAATAAGCTAAGAAATCATATCCTGCATTTTCAGCCATTAATTAAATTACACCCTGTATATATATATATATATATATATATATATATATATATATATATATATATATATATATATTCACGGATGGAAGGATATGATGTGTTTTCATTCCTCAAACTTGGCATTATCAAAGCTAACCTTCTCACGTCCGAATAGAGACTGAAGTGTTAGCGACTGCGAAGCCTCCTTTTTATACCCCAACCCGGGGCCGAAGGTTATATCTGAGGGCCTGTTGATCATTATTTATGTTTTCCGGATGTTGCTGTTGTTGTTGCGCTAATTCCGCTTGATTTTTTGTAATTTTAGATTTGCCGATTATTGTCTTCCATACTCTTGGTAGTTTTAATGATTCGTCCCTTTTATTTAAGTCATCATGACTCATAGTTCTAGTCCAGCAGTTGTACGAGGCGGTTGTGTTTTCGCTCGTATATTGTTTTGCCGGTATTTGAACGTTTTGTTTTGTTTTGGTTTGAACTGTTTTGATTTCCATTTGTTTTTGTGTGCTTTGACCCGATCATCAGTTCGTCGTTTGCTATAAACTAAACTTGACCTTGTTTACCCGGATCCGGTTATTAGTTATAAATATTGTTTGTGCGTGACATTTAAAGATTTTGATTTATCAACTGGAAATATTTACATAATATTTACATAAAATTTATCTACATCTTTTTTTTTAATTTTCACTTTTTTTGTTCCTTTGAAAATTTTAATTTTTTATTTATTTATAAAATGGCTGAATTTAAGTGCGATTCTTGCCAAAAAATCGTTTCGGAAAAAGACTGTTACAGAATTCGCTGTAGTGGGGAGTGCCGAAGAAATTTTTGTATGGTCTGTACAGGACTGGATAAATCCACAAAAGTGCTCTACAAACAAAAATTCAACAACATAAGATTTTTTTGCACTGTTTGCGACTCTCCAACTCTGAAATATTTGCATGATAAAATATCAGATCTCCAAAAGACTCAAATCTCTTCAGAATATCTCGAAGCCCTGGGTTCCTGCTTAAAGAAAAACAACGACATCCTTCCGATCATTGGCGAAATTTACGACATCTTACTCAATCATGACTCCAAATGGAAGATACTGCTAGAAAAAATTGAGGATATTCACAGCCTCCATTCTGGAATATCTGACAGTATACAAAAATCCTTATTTAAATCCATTAAAGAAATTAGGCAGGATACTTTCAATCTATCATCTATTTTAATGGAAACTCAAAATGAATCTGTCAAAGTCCAGGTGCATGATTCATCGAAGGAGCAGTTGACTAAAGAGATGGCTGAGCTGAGGCATAGTGTAAAACAAATGGCACTTACCCTGGAGAAGCTTGCTGATAAGCCTAAACAACAATCAATAAAGAAGATATACACCACCGCAATATCAACCCAAACCGATACAACAGATGTCCAAATGCCTGTCAATAAGTCTCCAAAAAAAGCTGTTTCCTTCCAGCCCAACAAAACACCCATTATAGAGAAATGGCATTATGTAGTGGTATCCATAATTCCGTCCACGTATAAATCAAATCAGCTTGTACACTACATCAAAGAAAAATTAGGAACCACGAATTTTGTGCGTTGTTTTCCTATGCTTAAGAATGCAGACACTTTGCACTCCGATTTTAAAATTGGGGTGCAAAATAAAGATCACTTAATTCAGCTTAAGAACGCTAGTCTGTGGCCACCTGGTACTATAATTGATCCTACCTATGATTCAGTTTCACCAACCCTTATCCAAACGCCGCCCACTTTCACAGCCCATAATGTCTCATCTTCTAGTCATCAAGATGTCAATATAGGTATCCCAAAGAGCCGGGGGCTGTCTCCACCAAAGCCTCAATTATTGGAATCACCAGTGACATTTGTGCCTGAAGAGGATAAGTCAGTCATAATTGGCTCTGACAGAGAGGCCATAGCAGCTTGGTCATTGGCACTGGAGGGCTCTAAATTAAGCATGGAGAAAACTGCAAAGAAAGATGATTTTTTGCAGTTTGATCCAATGACTCCACCAAGAGTGCGGCTGTCCCAAGATTCGGATAAAGCAAATGGTCGCTATATATTAGCCAGATTAAGGGATCCTTCCTTACTAAAGACCTTAAGGCTGTTTCTTGCTTATCTACACGACCAGCCATCTAGTGTGTGTTTTGAGGGGCATACAAGTACTAGCATTAAATTATTGCTAGCTTCAGAAGGCCTTCCCAGTGACAAGGAATCCCTGCGCAAGCTGTATTATCGCTTCCACGATGCCTATGGGATTGGTTCATCTGAAGTGGACTCAGACCTTGCAGCGTATATATCTTTCTACTCCTCGGAAAAAATTTTACGGCTCCAAAAAATTCGTGAAGGTACTGGTAAATATTATTCTAGTGGTTCACCATCAAAAAGTAAAAATTTTTAGTCAATATGACGCGAAAAGAGGATCTAGCACCCTCTAAAAATTGACCAATAGCAATTTTAATCTTTTTTTTCTTAATATTCAGTCCTTAAGACATAAAACAGACGAATTATATCTTTTGTTAGAAGAGCTAAATTTTCCAGAAGTCATTGCCATCACTGAGCACTGGCTAAATATCAATCAACCTGTTTTTATTAAAAACTATACCACAATTGCCAGATTTAATAGAACTAATTTAACTCATGGAGGCACCATGATAATGTCTTCAAACAACGATTTATCCGAAATATCAAAGTATAATCATTTATTATCTGAAAAAGTATTTGAATTTTCTATCGTTTATCACAATACTTATGACCTTTATATTATTTGTATTTATAGAACACCTGATGCTGATGTGCAATTATTCTGCCATAACCTTCTAAGTTTGCTCGAGTCCCTTCCTGTAAAAAGCAAATTAATCTTATGTGGCGATTTCAATATTGACTTTTCCAGTGTGTGTGCTGCTCAGGAATGTCTTCAGTCCATCTTTGAGTCGTTAGGAATTGCCATGCACGTCAACTCACCAACCAGAATTACTAAGACAAGTGCCAGTACTATAGATTACGTTGTGTCTTCTTGACGATCTTAGCTCCGTCGAATGTAATGTCTTAAGTCCAGGTTTCTCCGATCATGAAGCAATTTTCACAAAATTTTCAATTACATCCAAAGCCAAAAATTCCTCTAGACAAGTAGGCCGTATTTTCTCGGTTAGAAATTTCATTAATTTCAAACACCTATGTCAAATAACTGACTGGGACTCTCACACTTATGATGTCGACACTGAATTTTCTCGTTTTATAAAAACTCTATATAGCTTCTGAATCTTTTCCTCTTAGGCCTATCAAAAATAAAAGAAGTAAACCCTGGTCCACTAAAGGTTTACGTATATCTTCTAAGAACATGCGGTCACTATCTCATTTAAAGAAATTTTCGGACAGTGTCTTTTTTCATAATTATGTAAAATCATACAGAAAAATTTATCATAAAACTATTAAAGCCGCCAAAGATATTTATTACAATAATAGACTTTCTAACGCCAAAAATGTAGCTAAAGAAACCTGGTCTATCGTAAATGATTTAAGAAACAAAATATTTTTTTATCCAGCACTATCCTTACCTCTCCTGAGGACCTAAACAATTATTTTGTAAATGTAGCCAAAGATTTGACTAAATCCGTATCTCAATCTAATGACCCAATTTCATATCTCTCTAATCATAGGGTAAACCTGCACAGTTTCTTCTTTTCACCAGTAGTTTTATCAGAACTTCGTAGTACAATTAATGATATCAAAAATAAAACTTCTTCGGGAACTGATGGGCTTACTTTAAAAATGTATTCAAGTCTGCCGGAATGCACACTAGAGCATCTGACTGCTTTGATAAATATGTCTTTCCAAAATGGTACTTTTCCAAGCTGCCTTAAAACTGCAATAATCATACCTCTTCACAAAGGAGATGTTTCAGAAGAAGCTTCGAACTATCGCCCAATTGCACTTCTCCCTACGCTATCTAAGATCATCGAAAGACTGGTTAAAAAAAGGCTTTTATCATTTCTGTCTAGATATGAAATACTTACAAAACATCAATTTGGATTTCTAAGTAACAAATGCACAAGCGATGCCATGTTTTCCTTTCTTAATAGAGTTTACTCCAGCCTAAACAACCATCACGCTACGGCAACAATTTTCTGTGATTTTTCCAAAGCTTTCGATTGTGTGAATCATAATATATTAACTAACAAACTGCTGTACTATGGATTTAGAGGGGCTCCTCTCAATTGGTTTAAGTCATATCTTAGCAACAGAAATCAAGTTGTGAAAGTTGACAACAGGATGTCTTCTTGTAGGCCAATGGAATATGGAGTGCCTCAAGGCTCGGTACTAGGCCCTATCTTGTTTCTTCTGTTCATAAACGACATGGCTAATTTAAACATTAGTGGAAGAATATGTCTCTTTGCGGACGATACCAGCTTTACGTGGAGCCACCCAGATGTCACGGACCTACATAGGATTGTATCTAATGACCTAATCACCATTAAATCCTGGTGCGATTCTAATCTCCTATGTTTGAACATCTCTAAAACGAAAGTCTTGTCTTATAAAAACACGCTGCAACCCTTTGACCTTAATGGCACCACTATTGATGTCGTAAACTCTGTAAAATTTCTAGGGCTTCTTGTAGATGATTCTTTAAAATGGGATCCACATATCGACGCTTTATCAAGGAAGTTAGGTTCTGCTTGCTTTGCGTTAAGATCTGTTTCCGAGGAGCTTAGCTTTTCTACCTCTAGAACTGTTTATTTTGCTCTTGTTGAGTCGCACCTCAGATATGCTATTCCATTCTGGGGTACATGTTGTGCGACTCAATTTGATCGAATTTTTATACTACAAAAAAGAGCTGTTCGTTACCTACTGAGACTTAACAGTAGAACTCACTGCCGAGATTTCTTTAAAAGATATAAAATACTAACCCTTCCTTGCTTATTCATTTTGGAATCGGTTTGCTTAATTCGTAAGCACGCACCTGCTCTATTAGAGAGACCTTCTCACAACTAACCTCTCAGAAATACTGAGCACGATCTCTATCTTCCAACCCCACACTCAGAGTTAATTAAAAGATCAGTAATCTACAATGCAAAAAAAATGCATAATCACCTGCCATTTAACATCAAATCCATAATATCTCTGACTTCATTTCGCAAGGCTTTGAAATCATTCTTACTGGAAAGAGCCTTCTACACCGTGAACGAGTTTTACAACACATAATTTTATCCTTATGAACCCCTAGTGTGATAGTTGCCATTACCAACCATTTTTACCGAACTTTGTATATGTATTTTTTTAATTGTTTCGTACTTTTTTATTTTTTACTTTGCTTTTTTATTTTTTTACATTATATTTATGAAAATGTTTATAACATAGTACGACTGACAAAGTACATTTCTAATGTACTTCTTTTAGGATTCTATAATATTAATATTCTAAATTCCTGATTTAAATATTATTTTTCTATAATATTTATGATGTGTTTTTGTCTTGTTTTGTTTGCTAATTTTAATGTTTGTAAACTATTTTTTTACAACAGCTTTGTCCACAAAATTGTAAAATTTTTTTGACAATAAAGCATTATTTATTTATTTATTTATTTTATTTATTTATTTATTTTATTTATTTATTTATTTATTTATTTTATTTATTTATTTATTTATGTTTTTGTATTTGTATGTATCTCTCTACACCTATCTAAATTTATTTTGTAACCGGTTTCCTGCTGATACGTAGGGATAGGAACGAGGTTGTTGGTTTGTTTCTGATGCTGAGTTTATGTTCTTCTACTCTTGCTGATATTCGCCTGTGCATTTGTCCCACGTGCTTTTCACAGTCCTAGCAAGGAATGTTGTATACTCCGTGATGTTCCAATTTGATTTTATCTTTTGGGTTTGCAAGTAGTTTAGCTATAGTTGTTTGTGGCTTGTGTAATGTCTGTATGTTGTGTTTTCTAAGAATTCTTGCGATTCTGTTCCCTTTACATATGGTGAGACTACTTATTGCCTACCCGGTTCATAACTTTTGGTGTTCGTTGTTCGCGAACCCTGTGCATTAATAGGTTTCTCTATAGTGCGATTTTTGTAGGCTTTTTTTTTTTAAAGCACTAGATATTTTATTAAGTCCATTTTTTCTCGCCTGTGTTTCAGTTAATCGCACGGAGATATTAGAGTGTTGGCCACAGACGAAGCACTGTTTAGTGCTTCGTGGTTAGAAATACAATGACTTAACATCTAGGCTTGCTATGATATCGTCTTTTTCAAGAATGATATCTCTCTCTCTCTCTCTCTCAAATGTCAACGTTTCAATTTAAATGCAAGATCACATCATCACCCAGCACAAATTCAAGCTGTGGCCAACACTCTAATATTTAGATCCGTGCGGTTAACTGAAACACAGGTGAGAAACAACGAACTTAATATAATATCTGGTGCTTTAAAGAAAAATGGCTACATAAATCGCACTATAGAGAAAGCTATCAATGCACAGGGTTTCCGAACAACGAACACTAAAAATTATGAACCGGAAGGCAACAGGTAGTCTTACTATATGTAAAGTTAACAACAAACAAAATGAGAAGAAATTTTAGAAAACACAACATACACAACATTAGACAAGCCACAAACAACCATAGGTAAAATACTTGGAAACCCAAAAGGCAAAATCAAATTAGAAAACCACGAATTCCTTGCCAGGACTGTGAAAACCTGAACGTGGGGCAAACTAACAAGCGTATATCAGCAAGAGTAGAAGAACATAAACTCAGCATCAGAAAAAAATAAACAACCTCGGCCCTATACCTACATCATCAAGAAACCGGCCACAAAATAAATTTCGATGGGTATGAAACTGCCAATATAGAGCATTATAAGACCAGAATAATCGGAGAAGCCATAGAAATAGAAAAACTAGGTGATTTAAATAAAAGGGACCAATCATTAAAACTACCAACAGTATGGAAGACAATAATCGACAAATCTAAAATCACAAAGAATCAAGCGGAATTAGCGCAACAACAACAGCAACATCCGGAAAACATAATGACCACCGTCTCCTCAGATATAACTTTTTAGACGCCATTTTATTCCGCCATCTCAAATTCGTATCACAACTTTACCAGTTTTATCTCTACATCACACTTAATTCCTCCAGAAAATTTGAAATTGATCTAATAAATAGTTTTTTCTGACCGACTGTTTAAATATTTTATTAGACTGTCATTTTGTTTTGCTATCTTATATTTATACCAAAATATTACCAGTTCATTACTATATAACACTTAGTTTTTGTGCAAATTTGAGGACATTGGATGATTAGTTTTTTTAGTAATGATTTTGTTAATGTTTCTCTACGACGCACAGACGGGCAAAATTTCAAAAAGCTGGCCAGAACCCCAATTCGGGAAGATTGCCATTTCACACTTTTACGCGTCTAGGGGCTTTAATAGATCATTGGGCTTTTTAAAATTAGAAATTCCGTAGATGGCGCTGTTCGTTGAATACGGTGACAATAGTTGAATGTTAAATGTTGTTCGCCTAAGTGTTTTTGCGAAAAAATATTGGTTGTTTTTGTGTACATATTGTAGACATTATAGTGCTCAAAGTAAAATGGATTGTACTCCTGGTGGTAAGTAGTACCTTTAGCTATACTATTTATATAAAATAATAATATTTTTTAATTATGTGTATTTTATACAGAAATAATTTTCTGGAGTAGTGCAAAATTATAGTTTTAATTTTATTGTTAATATTTTAGTAAACTTCCGGGATCTTCCGGGCTTAACTTTCTGGAAAGTTGTGTAGCTGAATACTTTAAATAGTAAATGGAGAAAAAATATTTTCCGCTTTTGTCTGCCTTTTTGAGATAACTTAATCAACTTTGTTTTGTGTCACTTGGAATTTTCCCCAATTTATCGCTTTCAAATCGTTTAGGGCTAATTATTTTTATTTATTTCAGGATCAAGGGACGTAGATCCGGATGAAAATGTTGTTTTAAGTATGAGAACGCTTTCTGAAGTAATACTGACATGCAATTCAACAAAAATTGAAGCTAATTGCGAATATTTGCATTCGTATGTAAAAGATCTAACTAATTGCCCTGAAGTATTATCTAATGTAATTAAACAAAAGCTTTCACATTTTCTTTCTGATTTTAAATTAAAATATAAGACTGTCCAATACAAGAAAGATATTTTGCCCAAAACAAAACTTGGTTGGAAACAAATTTAAAATTTCATGTTTTTGTGCAATCACCTACAGCGAGTTTAGGTGGTCGCCCTGCTGTTAATTTCCAGACTAGTAGCGAACGAACAAAACGAAGACAAACCGAATATGTTGAATCAACAATGAGTTCCTCAGAGCCTGTGTATGCTGCTCAAATGAGTCTGCGCGCTGAAGGAAGTATAGATGCTGCAGCTGTTATAAAAGATGTACAATTTTCAACCCCAAAAAGGGCCCAGAACTATAAAAAGGCATATAAAGAGAGAGCTGAAAAAGTTGATCAGCTATCTGGTGATAAAGCATTGTCAGTATTTGTTAAAGCAAATAGACACCAATATCAGATCATAAGGAGTGAAGATAAAAAACGTTTTCCATCGTATAAGAAGATTCAGGAGGCCAAGGGGCGCTGTTACCCAAATCGGGATGCAGTTACAATCACGGGGCAAAAAGCTGAAGTAAAATTACAAGCCTTACTAAACCATACTGCCCATCGTATAGTGGAGGTGCAAAAAGATGTATTGGAAACATTAACAGAACCTCAACTTGCTTGTTTGACACTTAGGTATAGCCAATACAAGCAAAATTTTGACAGCGATGAACGTTCGGATGCCAGTATATTTTTAACATCCTTTGTGCCACTTCTATTAACATGCGACGATCCAAATAAATCTACAAACAAAATAGTTTGGCAAAATCCACGTCCAGGCTCACCCCGCTTTTCGTCCAATCAGAATTCAATTTATACATGAGACCACTGATTTAACACTTCAAGAAATAAATACCATGCAGAATGAAATAGAAAACCTTACACCTACTTCCATTAGTGTAGGCACAAGGACATTGAACACAACTTACTTTTTACAATGGTAGATGGCAAAATGTGCAATGCTGCTTCATCTACGACATCCACGAAAAAGTGTTATATATGTGGGGCTTCTTCCAAGTCTTTCAACAACATAGATGTTAAGTAGAAGTATTTTAATCAGTTTGTTAAACTGTGAAAATAGTGATTTTTTTTAGAAAAATATGATCAGTAGCAAAAGTTATGGTACGAGCGGGAATCGAACCCGCACCTCTGCGTGTCTAGCGCATCGCCCTAACCAATTGAGCTATCATACCACTGATAATAATAATAATATTTTTGCAAACTATATCTAGTGGATACCGTATAAATATACAAAAATTTAAAGATTATGCTTTAACAACAGCTAGGATACTTGTACAAAAATATCCTTGATACAACATGCCTAATACGGTCCACAAAATTTTAATTAACTCGTCAGATATTATTGAATCTTTTTTATTGCCTATAGGACAATTATCTGACGAGGCCCAGGAGGCATTAAATAAAGACATTAAGAAGTATAGAGAAGGATTTTCCCGAAAGTGTTCAAGGCAACAAAACTTGGAGACTGCTTATATCGTCTGATCCAGTCATATTAAGCATGCGAAAACTTCCAAGGCGAAAGTCCAAGTCATTCGAAAAAGAAGTCTTAGATTTATTATTAGCCCCCGTCCAGAGGGATCTGCCACTAATACTACTAATGAAGACTCAGAAATTAATAGTTCAAGTGACTCAGACTCCGGGTCCGGGGATTAAAAACAATAATTAGTTATGCGACATTATTTCTGAGAATAAATGATGCTGTTATTAGTTTATTAATTATTAATTTTACGCCGTTGATGACTTTAAATAATATAAAAACAGTAAAATGTAGGCAGTATTTTTTAAAACAATTTAAATTCGGTTTTATACACATAATTATGTTTTTGTCAAGTATTTATTTATTATATTATTAAATTTTCCACCAGATTAGTAGCCAATTGACAAATATGTTAATTAGTTTTTACAATATTATTTCTCATAAACACATTAAGGAAATTTTATTACTACATATCATCGTTTAAGTTTTGGCCAGGTTTTTTCAATTTTGCCCGTCTGTGCGACGCCGTCTTGTTTAGGCATACTGGATTTTTACTAATATGTTACGAGGTCATCCCCATATGACTTGATTTTTGATTAATATTTGAAATCATTCGGATGAGTAGTTCTTAAACTATGTCGCGAAATGACAAACAGACAAACCAACAGACGGACCGAAGGAATTGATAAAACATATTTTTTGGCATCTGAGGGCGCTAAAACCAGAAAATATGTAAAATCGATTACAAATATCTTATTTGGCCGCCATTTTGTTCCGCTATCTTGAATTAATACCACAGTTTTACTAGCTCATCTCTATATCATTAATTAGTTATGATATAGAGATGTATGGGTTTTTTCAGGCTAAATGTTTAAATATTTTATTAAGCCGCCATTTTTTCCGCCATCTTGCATTTGTACCAAAATTTTACCAGTTGGTTCCTACACAATACTTGATTTTTTTGCACAGAAGATAAATTGGAGATATATATATATATATATATATATATATATATATATATATATATATATATATGTATATATCTATATATATATATATATATATATATATATATATATATATATATACAAAAATCCACAAAAATCTTTTAGTAATGATGTTTTTAATATTTTACTAGGCAGTCAATTTGTTTTGCCATATTGGATTTTTACCAAAATGTTACCAAGCCGTCCCCATATGACCTGTATCCAGTCAATCAGATAAGTAGTTTTTTTAGATATGCCGCGAACACACAGACCGACAGACAGACGTAATTGGGAAAACATATGTTTGGGCATCTAGGAAGTAGGAACCTTGAAACGAAAGTTATGAAAAAAATCTCGGAGGGTGATTTTTTCACGATTACAATACTTCCGTTTTACGAAGGAAGTAAAAAACGTGTCAATAAGGAAGCTGTCCAAAAATTTCTTCAAAAAAAAAAGTAAAAATATTTATAGATTTTGATAACAGAAATTAGAGTGCAAAATGTACATACCAATCGTATAATTATGCGCCTATTGGCAACACTTCGTACAACTTTAATTTGATACACTTCTAGGAAAAATGGTACAATTCGACATAACCGTTTGATACAAAATTGTCAAGCTTTGGAGTAACCCTGATAGAGTTTTTGATATAATATTTTTGTTCGAATTGGCAAACTGCCTTTGAGTACAGCTAATAAAAGGGCTTAGAAAATAGAAGAGAGAGAGATACAGCCAAATCATGTAAGGTTTAAGGTGGAGTCTTCTGGTTCGCCTCGTCAAAGGCAGATCTCTGTGTTTTTTACATAAGTGGTTCCACGTGTTCGGTTTAGCTGCTTTATTTCGGTGGAAGCGGGAGACTCAAACGCTCAGTGTGGAAACTAACGACGGGCTGGAGAATGGCGCTGAAAGCCAAAAAATGGCAGCAGGCTCCATGTTGAAAAAGAAAGAAAGGTTAAAGGTTTTTAGTCTTCTGGTACGTCTCGTTGAAGGCAGACCTCTGTTATTAACATAAGTGGTTCCACGTGTTCGGTTTTGCTTCTTTATCTCTGGGAGGAGCAGAAAGTCAACCGCTCAGTGTGGAAACTAACGATCCCGCTAGAAATGGAGCAGACGCTGTGAACGTGTGAGGCCTAGTTGTTCCTGCATTCTATCCCGTTCGTCTGCCGCAGTTCTACATAGTATATTAGCGTAATGGCCGCTAAGTGGTGGAGTGGGAGGGGTAAGAGGATAGCTTGAAAGAAAGGGTCATCTCGTGACACCAGTAGCACCTCAAGGGGCACCTGGTGGATGCCAAGAGGGATTTCAAAAATTAAAAGAGGAAAAATTAAGAAGTATTTGAAAGATTCGGAGTGTCCTGGAGCTTAGAGCTCGCCATCCAGACATCCTATCGATAACGTCTCCAAAATGTAATAAGGTGTAAATCATCTGGGAAGGTTGCCTCAGCTCTGAATAAGCCCCGGACGGAGAGCAATCTGGTGATTGCCTTGCAGCAAAGCCATAAAACAAACAAGTCAAGTCAGGTTAAAGATCTAAAAGGTTATGTTATGCTAGTTTGATCTTTTGTTTTGAATTTTTGGAGGGAAGGTTTTTATGTGTTTTATGATATGAAATCCCAAATAAAAAATGCCCCAAATTAAGGTAGATCGAATTGCTAGTTTTACCAGTGAAGACCCAGTAAGCAGAAATGTATATTTATTTTACTAGAAATTATAAATATTGATTTTAGGGTCATACTGCTAGTAACCTACTCTCAAAGGACAGTTCCAAGAAATGGAAATGCAAAACTCCAGGAGAAAAAAGTGCCGCTGTTGTATTACAACTAAATCAGCCATATGTTCTTAATGGCATTGATATTGGAAATGAAAACTCTGCATATATTGAAGTACTGGTTTCTCGGTCGAGTTCATCAGAAGATTTTAAGGTTCTCCTCGTGATGTCTTCTTTCATGACACCGTTAGAAGCACGTCAAAGCCAAAACGGCAATAAAGTAAGAATGTTCAAACATGATGATCTGACTGACCCAGAAAGAAATGAGAAATGGGACCGAGTGAAAATAGTTTGTACACAACCATTCAACAGACATGTACAATATGGTTTGTCATTTATAAATTTATATTCTTCTGATGGTAAAAACGAAGAAAGAAAGCCACAACAGGCTACAATTGGAAAGTTTATTATTCGGCCAGAATCACCAGATCCTATCTCTGCTGGTAGTCTCTTTGCTAGAAAAAAACAACAGCAAGATGGTTCTATTGAACAAACACTAAAAGGTTTGGTTTGCCTATGTACCTAATAATGTTTCAGATATAGGAGTGAAATATTAATGTGATGTTTTAATTATTTATTATATTTAGTTCTGTTTAACAGGTGCTGCAGCAATACGGGAAGCCACATCATTAGCACATACTGGATCTCCTGCTCAAAAACAAAGAGTGAAACTTAACTTACCTGCAACTCCTCGTGGCCAATCAAGTGAACGGAAAATATATAAGGGAGATGATAACTCTGAAACACCGAGGGAGAGAAAAGAGCGAAATCGAAATGAACTCCTATACAGTAAGGATGAGGAAGAAAAACATGTCAAAATTGACAAATTAATTGAGAAACGAGATGAGGAGAAGGCAGACACAAGTAGAAAACATGAAAAAGATAAGCTGGTTAGTATTTGTGAGAGTATTTGGGTCTTGTAAGGAATTAGTCTCACAGAATTTGATAATTTTTGTAAATAAAATGGAAAGTTTAGCTTTAACTATTTAAAAAAAAAATAAGTGGATGAACCACTTTTTCTATTTAAAGAAGTTAGGTAACATTTTCACTTCATTTTGATGCGAAAACTCATTATATATTTTGTTGATTTTAATGAGTTGGTAGGATCTAAGTTTAATGAAATACCCATTTTAATAAGCCAACATTCGAATTATATATATATTTTTCCTCAGGGCACTGAAATCAAGAGAGCATCAGTGCCGGTTTAGATAATTATCAAGTTAAGAAGTTTAAAACAAAAGATACAAATGTATACATTTTTTAAGAACTAGTTTTTTGAAAAGGGACAAGCCTTTTTTTTATGTTAAATGATTGTATGTATTTTAAATGTAAAGTAAGAGAATACTTACAATTAGGGTGGATTTTGTGTCACAAACATTTTGTTCTTTTTTTTAACACTTTGACTCCCAAGACTATTTTGAGAAGTCTGCCTTTCAATCCCAAGTGTCAATGTTATCTTTTAATAACTTTTAACACAATGGTGTTGCTCTTTTGTCCCGCAGTTTCAGTGGTACTCTTACTTTTGTAAATTTCACCACAAAGTTTAAAATTTTTCACTCCATACTTTAATGCTTTTCCGGGAATATACTGCTTGAATAGTAACCAACCTCTAAATGGGACCATTGACTCATCGATTCACCTAGCACTTTCAGTTCTTTAAATTTTTTGGTTAAGGTATCTGTAAAGAGATCTAATTTTATATAGACAGTCTTCTTTATTAACTGCTTCATTATCAGCAAAATAAAAAAAACATAAAATAGATTGAAGTCTATTTCTAGACATAAAATGCTGAATAAAACAGTGACTGACTAGGCATTTTTTTGACCAATTTTTTTGAGAAATTTTATAAGGTCCATATACAACAAAATAGCAAAAAACCCCTCAATTTTTTGATTAGAAACATTACTTCAATTTTGTCTGTGAATTTTAGCATTTTTATTGGTTTCTAATACAATCATGTCCAGAATATCTGTGTCCATTAGAAGTCGAAAAATATCCACAGGTGTCAAGTGGGTGGAACATTAATTTTTCCCATATAGTCGAATGCGGTCTTATGGTGCGGATCCAAAGGTCACCAACATTATGAATCAAATCAGAAAACACAGTGAATACCAAAATGTTGTGTGATTCTTTTATCGAGCTATTAAATCTCGATGGGCTATTTACAAATATATAAGGAGAAAGAAAATAGTTTTTTTTTATTATATTACACAAAAATATTATTAAGATAGCCACTTAATATTCCACCAATCCCATATTAATTTCTCCGTATGTTCCACAGATTTCTTGGAGTACTCCGGCGTAATATAATTTAATGAATCTTGCCAAATACCTAATTTGCACTTCATCTGATGTAAGACCATCGTCTACGTGTTTTTCGTAATATGATTTTGCCCCAGCCCATATTAATTCTATTGCGTTAAACTGGCAATGGTATGGCGGCATTCGTAAAACCTCGTGTCCATTTTCCAATAATATTTCATCTACGGCACATATTGTTGGTTTTTTAATAGATTTTGCCATTAAAAGAAGTTCTAGTTTCAGCATATTGGGTAAAGGATTTTGTTTTTGTTTTATTAGCCAGTCATAAATATCACTTTTCTTCCAGGATGAAGTAGGTTGTTCATTTAAGATTCTTGAATGAAAAGATGCATTGTCCAGAATGATTAAAGATGGAGCATCTAAATTTGGAATGAACTGTTCTTTTAACCACTTTTCAAACAGTTCACAGTTCATATTATCATGGTAGTCCATACTTTTGGATTTTGAAGAAAACAGTAAACTTGCACCTGGGAGAAATCCTGTTTAAGAACCTGCATGCAAAATAATATACCGTTTTCCCGTCCCACATTCCTTTTTTCTCTTGACACTTTTTACAGACTCGTCCTGCCAAGATTTCGACCTACTTCCATTAGAAAATATCCAAGTCTCGTCTAAAAATACCACTTTTCTAAATTTTGAATTAACATTTTCCATGTATTTCTTTAAAAACTGGATACGCTGACTTGCTATCTCTGCAACTCACATAAAAATCTTCGATTATAGTCCTTTTTATATTGAAAACCCAACATTTTTATTAATTGGTAACGGTTTTAGTTCAATTTCCAATATGCCTCAATTTTTTAAAGTTTGCTTTTAAACTTCATTACGAACATCCATTTTTACATTGTCACTTAAGTCTTCTGTCTTTGGCTTTTTTCATGTACATTTCTTAATCTTCTTTGGTAGTAAATTATGCTTTTTTTCTGCACTGTTTTTTGCTACTGTCTCCTGGATATTGGCCGGTGAATTTTTATTTTGGTAATATTTTATTAGATTTAATGCGCTTGTGGCTGCAAAAAACCGGAAAATTGCTTTCTATTACTCATTTTGTCACTGACTTGTCAATTTGACTTTGAAGTGACATCGCTCAAAGATTTTTGCAACTGCTGGTATTTATATGTTTATCCTCTTTTTTCATATGAAAATATCATAGGTCTATTTAATTCACCTTTCAGATTTTATGCGGAGGATATGATTACACGTAATAAAAGAAAAACAAACTTAAAAAGTTTGTCGTTGATAAATCGTATGACCCGCACGATAACACTGCTTTTGACTATATCAGTAAAAACAAATCCATTTACTTCTTCCCACTTCAATATTGTCATACATCATTAACACCTGTAACATCTTCAACCCTAGTGGTAACAATTTCATTCTCAGACTCTGAGAGGACAAATAGCTTCTCAATTTCACTATAAGAATCTTGGTCTGAGAGTTCCTAAAAAAAAATTAAATAGAACACATACATGTTTTTTTGTATTATAAAAATTAGACATGTGATTAAAAATAAAAGGATGTGTCTGTTTTCAACGGTTAACTATAGATTTATCATTGGTAATTAAGTTAAGATTCAGTAAGAAGATATGAATGTAATAGAAAAGCAAGCTAAATAAAAGCATGCAAAAACAATTTCATTCTAACCTATTTTTAATATTGAAGATAATAAAATTTCATTACCTTTAGCTTCTATTTCTTTGTGGCTTTGTAATAACTTTTCTTCTTCCTGGGGATCCATATGCCACATTAATCCCGACATTAATATACTAAAGATACATTAATTAACTGAATAAAAAAACACCAACAAATAAATATAAACAAACAGAAAAGTTTATCTAGGTATGTGTGAATCACGGGTGATCATACTATGAAACTAATGGTAATACATATAAATTATGTATTTGAGTACAGTGGCAACCTCTCTTGGGCAAACAATGAACTTATGCATTCAGAATATGCTTGGCACAGTAGAGAAAACATTATGAATACAGAAGTGGTTGGTAAGGGATCTATATTACGGTATCACCGGAGATGCATTTGGGGGGCCAAGGTTTTAATACAATAAAAAACATAGGGCAGGAGATATTTCATTTTATTGTATTGAAATGAAAAATCAAAGTGTTTGTGACATATAAAACCCACAATACTTACATCGTCTTACTTTATGTATAAAGTAAATTATTTAACATTAAAAAAAATGGCTGTGTTGGAATTATTAAGAAATAATCTGCCAAATTCCACTAATTTTTTACAAGAACCTTGTCATACATAGTTTAAAGTTGCAGTAAGTAGTTTTAGGTATTCCGAACTTCCACACAAATAGTTACAAAAGTAATATTTTATTTTTAGTTTTAAAATTTGCAATGAAATTTTAGAAGAGTTTGCTGTTTGCAGGTTAAACGCCAAAAAAGATCAGTTCTTAGCGTTCATAGTTTCAGTTTAATAAAAGCCAGTTCCTTGCTCTCATGTATGTACTCTAGATCAGTTCGTTCTTTTGTATTTTTGTGTGGGTATTAGACCAAAAAACTAGTAACAAGTTCTTAAGTTATCATTTATTTTGATTATATTGAGAGAAACAGAAAAATATCAAAATATATTTTTCTGTTCGGTGTTTGAGCAAAAATAAAAGCATTAAATTTAGTCTGGTGTAAAAAAAAATGTAAACATTCTAGTGGCTCATCTTCACTTATAATTTCAATTTCAAATTAAATAAGTATCAAAATTACATATCATACATAAACTTATAGAAATAAAGGTCCATATCACCCTTCTTGTCTTGTGTGTCTAAGTGGGCAAAAGCCAATATATTTACTTTTCAGTTTAATTATGTTAATGTGTCTTGAATTTTAGATCTAAGATTTAATTATTTATGAATGTTACTGTTAAGTTACCTCTGAAATAATTTAATGGATTAAAGTAATTACAGTATATTCATTTTTATTTAATATATGTCTAATATATTTTTAATAGAAAGAGAAACAAAGTGATACACCATTAAAAAACACTGATAAGAAAAAAGGCAGTGGAGATGAAAGAAAGATTCAAACCCCTAATAAACCATCAACAACTCCAAAAGACTCAAAAAATAAAAAGAATGAACATAAGGAAAGTTTCACAAAAGAATCACAAAAAGAAAGAAAGATTCAAACCCCTAATAAACCATCAACAACTCCAAAAGACTCAAAAAATAAAAAGAATGAACATAAGGAAAGTTTCACAAAAGAATCATTAAAAAGAAGACATAAGGATAACACTCAAATCAAAATTAAGAAACAGAAAAAAGAGGAGGTAGGGAAACCATTTGCAAGATTGTTGGAAGATGTGGTTTTAGTAATAAGTGGCATTCAAAATCCTGACAGAGCCAGTTTAAGGAGTATGGCATTATCAATGGGAGCCAGATATAAACCTGATTGGGACAATACATGTACTCACTTAATGTAAGTAGGTAGTACTATACTGACTCATGTCTAATTTAATAGAACAAGCCATTTCTAGGGTAGATTCTGCTCACTTTCAGAAGAATTTTTTTTAATTAGGTACAAATATTTAGAAAATACACATGTACCTCAAGTGTTTTATAACATCTTTGCTGTTTCTATATACTTATTTCCTGGACATGTAATTGTAATTTTAATTCTTACTGAAATAATCAGTTTTAGAAGGATTTTTATTAGGAAATTAAAAAATATATATGTGCAGTATACGTATAATTATTTAAGAGAATATACAACATATACTACAAGTATATGTATATATAAGAATGGTGTCTATTCATATTTAGTTGACCATTAGTTTATGTATTGTCTTTCGTGGATATATAGCTATTAACATTGCTTGAAACACATATTTATTTCCAAATCCAAGATGTGGCTAGAAGTTGTTTAGTGGATATTTTATTTTTTGGACCTTTTCATATATTTCAATATACACATTGAGTTCATGATAAAATTGTGAAAAAATTACCTCTGTTCTAACCAA
Source organism: Kuschelorhynchus macadamiae (assembly GCA_030620095.1). NCBI lineage: Eukaryota > Metazoa > Arthropoda > Insecta > Coleoptera > Curculionidae > Kuschelorhynchus > Kuschelorhynchus macadamiae. The sequence goes on from JAUTXW010000834.1 coordinate 879,348, forward strand.
AATATCATTTCTTTATAAAAGGAAAAAGCCATTTAATCTTTTGCTTACTGAAATCAAATTTTTGCAAAACTTAAAATTGTTCAGTAGAACTGTAAAGAAAGTATTAATTGGCAAAGCTTACTATAATTTAAGTATTTTTTTAGATAATCTTCAAATATATTTTTCTTATCCTGATAAGTACAGTAAGTATTATAATTGTGAAAAAATTACCCTACTAGATTTTTTCAGATCTTCATGTTTCTTTTGTTTTAAAAATGCACATGTTTGGTATTGAAATGGCGACTGTGAAAAGGGCCTTTGTGATGTAACCTTTGTGTTGATAGCTGGTAAAGTTTATTCTGTATCGACGCACTTACGAGCCCAGTCGCATATGTATTGGACCAAAGGAATACGTAAGAGATATTTATTTGTATTACCTAGTATTTATTGTAGTGATATAGATATGTGATATTGTTAATTAATTGTTAATACCACATATTATCAAATAAATGTAGTTGCATTTGTTGAAGCTATGTCACATGCAGTAAATACTAGGTGACAAAAATAAAATTATTTTAAATACGCCCTTGGTCCAATACATATGTGACCGGGCTCGTATATGCTTGAAAAACTTTACTGGGTTACACTGCTGTGCTGTAGTAAACAATGCTTAATGTTAGAAGTGTTATGTCCAACGTATTGTTTACTGCACTACAGAAATAAACTTAAGCTGTATCATGGTAAAAAATGTATTTACAAGTCCTGGTAGGCCAATTAGTGTGCATATATAACAGTAAACTGAAGTAGAAATTAAGCTTTTTATTAACTTATAAGTTTTCTTTAATATAAAATGCAGTCATACTGTTAAGTATTAGCCTGAGTTAAAGGTCACATTAATAACAACAGGTGTATTATTTTTTTGATTGATTAGTCTGATACTAACCCATGTCCTGTAACTGTCTTTAAATAAAAACAAAAGCAAAGTGTTAAAACACATAGTCGAGTGAGTGGAAAGTCCGCTTTTATTAAAACATATGTATTCTAGTTTTGCTACAATCAACTTTTAGATGTGCATTTGCTAATACTCCAAAATTTAATCAAGTAAAAGGAAAGGGCAAAATAGTGACAAGAAGATGGTTAGAGGATGGTTACAATGAACGAAAGAAATTACCCTGGAGAAGATATGCTTTAGATAAAGCTGACAAAGGACCTGAAAGTGAGGAAGAAATATGCGAAAAAGATGATACTCCTAGTCCAGAACCTGTAGAAGATTATGGAATAAACTCAGATAGTGATGATGGAATGTGAGTATACTAGCTGTGTTTAATATTTTTGTTTTACATATTGATTAATTACACTGCAGGCATGTGCTGAAAATATTTTTTTTATTCATTGGTTTTGTCGATTTATCAAGACTTCCATGAAAAAAATTTAGCATCTGAAATGTTCAGAAAATAGTCCTTTTAAAGATCAGAAGAACAATATGGTAACAACAAAGGTAACAGAAATAACAAATTATTTTTCTTTTAATTGCCTATTGACATTATTATTATTATTTGACACAATAAAATAATATTGGAATCATTTTGAGGGGCAAAAGTATCGCAAAAACCTTTTCGGCAATAAGTCGAGAACTAATAAAACGTGAATATGCAGTTTTCTAAAAGTTAACATTAAAATTATTATCAAGAGATATCGTTCAATTTTTTTTGGGATTAATGCTATTTTAGCTGTAGTCTAGTCTAAACCACTGACCTCTACTAGCAACTAGAATAGATGATTTTTTTTTGCTCAGGAGAGAGCAGGCTTCTGATACTGATGAAAGAATAGCAGATATAAGAAGGAAACAAGTGGACTCCAAACCATCTGACATATTTAGTGTAGATACTGACAATGAGACAACTGAGGAAAATAGTCATGATAATTTAGAATTTAAGCAGAAATTAGAGAACTTTTTTGAGGATAAAATATTTTATGTTGATGAAGGCTTTGATGACATTCTGGAGAAGAGGATCAAGCAATATATTGTAGCATATAATGGGTAAGTCTGACTTTAAGTGGGTATTAAAAGTATTGATAATTTTAGTACTCATATATGTACATAAGTAATCGTCAGTTATGTTTATTAAAATAGCATTAAAGGGTCGTCGGTCTCCCATTAACGGTTTTGCGATATATATATTCGCAAATTTGATATGCTGCCAATCATATAATTTAGTGTCTAAGTTGGAGGGTAGATTGGTGAGGGGGTTCCCAGGACTCCATTCAAGATCCCTGACTTTCTAATGTACTTAATAACGTACATTATCTACAATATCTTGTTTGAAAAAGGTGTTTATTATAGGACTATCAAAGCCTATATAATGATATCTAAACCCATCAGCAATATTCCGGGGCATATCCAATTTAAAAAAGATGTAACAGGTCTCTTACTAGAAAAATGTTACTATAATTTCAGTTAGCTGCATTTTTTTATTATATTAATATGTATTGGTATTCTAATTTGAAATGACATTTTAAAATTTATTAGCTTATAAGTTAAATTGTGTATATGTAGTGCCTCATGTGGATACTTTTTCTTCCCTTGATGTTGCTTTGTCATTATAGGATAATTTGGTTGACAATAAAGGATATTATTATTAGGTTCATCCAATTTCTTAACATAAATTTAAATATTCAATTTTAGATTGGATTGTTTACACAAGTTTTTACTTAATTTATATCTGTAAACCTATTTTTACCAGAAACTTTGAAAACTTCCCAACTTCTGATATTTTTTAATTAAAAATAGACCTGGTACCATCCACCTTAACATTTTCTTAATTTTAAAAGATAGAAAAAGAATAGATATATTAATATAATTTTTAAGGTATTCTTTATTACCAGTTAAAATCTTTAATGAATCTTCAATTTTGCATCACAAATAAACTTAAAATGAAAAGTGCTTATAAAAAGCTTGTTAATAAGCTTCCTTCAAATGATTAACATACACAAATATACAGTTCACACTTTTTTCTTTTTCTCATTTACTTATTTTAATAGTACCTCCCTTTCCCACATTGAGACATAGTGAACACTTCAATCTACTTCCTCCTTTGAACTTGTAGCTCTCTGTAGGCTAGCAGATTGTAAAAAGTTATCAAAATGCTATTTGCCAGTAAATGGTTCACATAAAATACATTTTTGGTCTATGTTTGTTTGAAAATATTGTCATTTTATAATCAATTATCTTATATTAAAAAATTCATGGGACATTGCACATGCAAAGTCTTTTGGACCTTGTAGATGTTATTTTCTTGATATATAATCTATCTGAGCTTCAGTTTTACTTGAGCAGTAATGTATGAAATTTTTAAGAAAAATCGTAATCTAAAATTTGCAAGAAATAGTGAAAGCTTTGTAATTTTTTTAGAGTACTCGTAGAGAATCTAGAGGCTTCTATTGATATTATTGTGACGAACAATGAGAACTACAAAGTACTGAAGGATATATATCCATCTGCCATATATGTTTCTCCTGACTGGATATGGGAGTGTCATAATTGTCAGAAACTGATGCCAATGAAAGACTATATTTATGAGTAAACACCTTATTTATTGAATTGTTTTACATTATATGTTGTTCAGCTTCTAATAATTATGATTTTTTGACTCTTTTTGTTGTTATTAATATTTTAAATAAAAGGCAAGGCCACTTAATATATACTGTTCTCTTAAACTAACATCACATTCCACTTGTAAATTAGCTATTTTATTTTCTCTGCTTGAATTGGTATATAATGGAAATTCCACAAAATCGTCGTTTTGTACTTTTTCCTAAAAAGGAAAAAGTTGGTTATAATAAAAACAGTAATTACATCAAACATACTCTACACCTAGTAAAAGTGATAACATATATATATATATATATATATATATATATATATATATATATATATATATATATATATACATATATATACAACATGGAGAGACAGATATACTTGCAAAGTTTTAGGCCAAATTTAAAGTTCAATATTTGCAATAATAATTAAGATTTTGCAGGTTTTGGCATTGTCTAGCCTCATATTAAGTTTATGACCTAGAATAACTGTGAATAAAGCGTTCCATAACAAACTTGTTATACAGTGTGTCTTGTAAGACCTTGTCATTTTGTCAAAATAGTCTGAAATGGTAACTACAATAAAAGGAGATATTTCAATGATTTTTGCTAGCCAAGAGAATTAACGTCTATGGAAAAAAAGATTTTCAGCTCTTTTTAATCTTTTTCCTGCCCTTAATACACCAAGGTTTTCATTAAATTGTAAATTTTAAATCTATTGTTTTTCTCAGCTTCTGTATGTGTTAAATGATGGTTTCTTATCTCAATTGCACTCCTGTAGATTTAAACATTTATTTATTTCAAATAACACTACAGCGACAATCTCCAAATGGTATGGTAAAAATTAAAATCGAAATAAGCTAAAAAACGGTGTATGTCAAAATACAAAGTACAACAGACAAATTTTATATAGAAGTTTGTCAAAAGTTGGTTTCCACAATTAAATCGAATAATCTTCTTATGTGTATTTTTTATTTTAAACGAAGAGAGATTAGAAATAGATTTAATATATAAAACATTTACTTATAAGATTTATTTTAATAGTATTTGTAATTATACAGGATGCTGTAAAATCATCGGAAAAATAAGGTACTTTTATTAAAAACATTTTGCTTATATATTTTAACATTTTTGTATTATCCTGATTTATGTAGGGATTTTTCTTGAAACATACCAACTTGAATTCTTTTTTATGAGTTATTGACAATTGAAAAATGATATTTTTGGAACTCTGAAAGTCCTATACAGTTTTACAATTTACTTGGCTTTTCTAATACTGTAAATAATGAATATAAAATTAGGCATAGTGCTTGTTACTCAGTTGTGAGAACCTCTTTCAAATCTATAATTTTTTAATATTGCAACCATAAATTATTTTCAAATTTAGGCACTGCTGTTCTCAGATTCGCAAAATGCTGTTTATTAACTATTTGTAACAGTGACTAATTCGAAAATATGTAAGGTTTTAAAAAATATTTCATTCGTCCTTTGTTTTCTGCAACACCCAGCATTATTTATAAAATATGCATTCTTTTAGGGTGGGGGTAAATTAAATATCCATCACTAGAGTACCATTTACATTTACAAATATTTTACATTACATAGTGAATAAGAATCAGATATACCAAAATAATCCTGATTAATATACATGTACAGGGTGTCCCATTTTCGTAGGTTTTATGGGGTTTCCAGCTTATGAGTAGAGATAGAGAGATGCGGTTTTCGCGACACCGTGCTACTTTTCGATGAAACTAAAGAGGCCGCAAACAGATTTGCCCTAACCATTTTAGTTTCCGTGCTACAGGGTGATTTTGAAAATTTGTCATTTTCGGACACCCCCTGTAACTCAGCTATCGTAAAATATATTTAAAATGTTTCAACTGGTATTTATAGATTATTTTACGTAGAATTCAGTGGCATACTCAGATTTTTGCTGAGAGTCATAGTTTTTGACATATTGGCATAACCTACTATTTTTTAAATGGGAGACCCTATATATTATTTTTTCATCTTATTCTTCGTGTCGAGAGCTTTTCAAAAACATACCATAAGTCATATTTATTTTCATAAATAACATGAAAAAATGCATTTTTCTTTAAACGGATTTATGGCATAGCAGATCAATCGAAAAAGAATCTGAGGTCAACGTTTTAGCCTTCGTTCAGACAGCTCCTGAAACATCTTGCAGGAAAATAGACGAAGAGGCGGGTGTACCGAAAACCAAAGTGCAGAAAATTTTGAAAAAGCACAAATTCAAACCCTATAAATACAAACTTGTGCATCATCTGCATCCTGGTGATGCAGAGCGCAGATTGGAGTTCTGCAATTGGTTTATAAATATGAAGGCAGAAGATATCGATTTTGAAAAAAAGATTATTTGGTCAGACGAGGCACATTTTACTAGTTCAGGGATTTTAAATAGACACAACACGCGATTTTGGAGTCAAGAAAACAACCCTGTTATTTTTCCTAGGGAGCGTCAGGGCAGATTTGGATTCAATGTCTCCTGTTTTATTTTCAACCGAAAAATAGTTTACCAAATATATGAAGGAAATCTGAATTCGATTGGTTACGTGCGAATCCTAGAAGACGCATTAGGAATTTTGGATGATGTTCCCTTGGCTCAACTAAATAGGACTTATTTCCAGCAAGACGGAGCTCCAGCCCACAATGCCAGAATAAGTCAAAACTGGCTTAACGACCATTTTCCTGGAAGATGGATAGGAACACACGGATCTGTTCGATGGCCACCACGATCCCCTGACCTCTCAGTTTTAGATTTCTTTTTGTGGGGTTATTTAGAAAACAAGGTTTATGTAAGGCGATACGAAAACTTAGAACAACTAAGAATGGCCACCGAAAACGCTTTTGCAGAGTTACAAAGACAGTCATTTACAATAGAAAATGCATTTTACCTACTTCCTAATTTTTTCTGATGCTGTTACTTTGTTATTTCGTTAATAAATATTTGTTAACTTTTTCCATGGCTTCACAGCCACCTTCTCTTATTTCGATTGATCTGCTATGCCATAAATCCGTTTAAAGAAAAATGCATTTTTTTCATGTTATTTATGAAAATAAATATGACTTATGGTATGTTTTTGAAAAGCTCTCGACACGAAGAATAAGATGAAAAAATAATATATAGGGTGTCCCATTTAAAAAATAGTAGGTTATGCCAATATGTCAAAAACTATGACTCTCAGCAAAAATCTGAGTACGGCACTGAATTCTACGTGAAAAAATCTATAAATACCAGTTGAAACATTTTAAATATATTTTACGATAGCTGAGTTACAGGGGGTGTCCGAAAATGACAAATTTTCAAAATCACCCTGTAGCACGGAAACTAAAATGGTTAGGGCAAATCTGTTTGCGGCCTCTTTAGTTTCATCGAAAAGTAGCACGGTGTCGCGAAAACCGCATCTCTCTATCTCTACTCATAAGCTGGAAACCCCGTAAAACCTACGAAAATGGGACACCCTGTACATATATATACAATATAATATAAGAAATATTAACAATTACAGCATTAATCAGATAAATCTGTAAAGATCAGGGATCCATGAAAGATGTTCGAAATTTAGTTCAAATAAAAACTATTAAAAATTTAAAGTGTTTTTGCTACTGAGGCCTAGATTATCTTATCTAAAAAAAGAGCATTATAATATCTCATTTTGTAAAGTTATTTTAAAGAAAATTTTGAGGAAAATGACAAGGTCTTACAGAACACTCTGTTGTGTAACTTTTTATTCCCATCCTCTAGGCTAAAACTTTATATCTGTCCCTACACAATGCTGAAAATTGCATAATTGAAAATGTAAAATTTGAATTTTGTCTATAATTTACATGTATACAGTATGTCCATGGATTGGGTTATCAAGAGGAAAAAGATTTTATTCTTAAGGCAAAACTATCTTCATAAAATATTTTGCTTGAAAAATAAATATTAATGACATTGAATAATTTCATATCTCATGTACAGGGTTTTTCCATATATTTACGCAGCGTCTACCGCATTTATTATAAGAGATAGAAAAAAAACTTAAATATAAAAGTTGTAGGGATTGTCCTGAACCGCCAGGATTCTTTACCAGAAAAAACAAATGAGCATCGGAAATTAACGAAATGAACATTAACATTGTTATTTTAAATGGAACACAGTATAAATTTGAGAAAAACTTTCTCATAAGAGGCAAATTGTTAGTGAGACATGGAAAACTGGCATTGCCTCTTATAGCAGGGTTTTTTTCAAATTTCTCAGCTATCTTTAGAGATATCAAATCTAGTATATTTGTAATCTGTAAGAAGAGACCCATTTGACAGACATATATTATACAGGGTGTTTCATTTAAAATAACAAAGTTGATGCTCATTTCGTAAATTTCCGATGTTCATTTATTTTTTCTATCTCTTATAATAAACGTGGTAGACGCTGTCTAAATATACGGAACAACCCTGACACAGATAATTAAAAAATTTGAATTTTGAAAATATTTTTTTAGAATTTAATATTTTGTAACCTTCTTTGAAGGTCATAATAATACAAAAAAAAATTGGAAATTTGATTTAATAAGAACTTGTACAGGTGCTGATATACTAAGCTCAAGATTGTGCTCTTTTTTTTCTAAAATTTATTTTCCATAAGGAGTTGTTTTGTTTTGCTATCGTACTACTTCATCTGATATACAGCATAGCTAGACAATAAATGTTGCATTTGGTCTTTTAATTTTAACGATTTTTATTATTCCTTCTTAAAATTAAAAATCGAGAAAAATGTATCACCGTTTTCTAATTTTTTTAAGTTCTTTAGCTTCCCTGTACATTGGAGTTATTATTACTTTAGTAAAACTTACTTTGCTACTCCTTCTTATGGAAAATACATTTCAGCCATTTTTTTAAATTTCGGGGCTAGTCACCCCGCGCATGTACAAGCTACCTGGTTATATTTTAGACAAAGTCTACATACTTAACTTTTAGAGATATCAAAAAATATTGTTTTCAAAAGTTTTGTGGTTTTCTCTGAACCTTCAAAAATTTCTAAAAAAATAAATGAATGACTCAATTATAATAAAAAAAAAATGAGCATCGACTTTGTTAGTTTAAATGGAACACCCTGTATATTATCAATTCAATAAATGGGCGTCTTCTTGCTGATTGTATAAATACCAGGTTTGATACTTTTATATTTAAAGAAAACCGAGAAATTTGACAAAAACCCTGTCATAGGAAGCAGTGCGTGTCCTAGGAAGGAATGTGCTCAATTGTCTTTAAAGATAAAATTATCAAAGCTGGTATCAGCAAGAAAATTCCCTATTATTGAAATCATATTATACAGGATGTTCCATTTAAAATCAAAAAATAGATGCACATTTTTTAATTTCCAATTATCATTTGTTATTATGACAAGTCATATTTATTTTTCAAACAAAAAATTGTATGAAGAATACATTATGGCCGAAAAATTAAGAATAAAAACGTTTTTCCTCTTGTTAACTCAATCCATAGATATACTGTATATCAATTTGTCTGCCCAGCAGTTTAATTGGCACAATAGTTAACTGAACTAAGATAACTGTTAAAATTTATTTGAGGATATTCACATGAAATGAAGTGAAATCAGATTTTATTTGGACCTTGTTACAGATTGGCGAAGATATCAAAAGTATTACCTTTGCAGTCCAATTCAGATAACAATTAGGAACTACATTAATACTTTCAGAATCATTTCTACATTTCTTTAAAGCTCGGTTTTCGAGTAATCCTCCTTCAATGAGTAGATCTGATAAAATTATTGCATTGTTGGATTGGTTCCAGCTAGTTCGTAAAATTAAATCTTCTAGGCATGTATTTGAAAATCTAAAAATTAAGAAATGTAAAATTTATATTAAATGTGGATGCGCATAAGTGATGTTGCTGTCTGTCCTTTTATTTTAAAAATATTCCCATATGAGAAATGTCTAGTTTACCAGTGGTAAGAGTCTTGCCTGATGATGATACTGATCAGTGCCGAAACTTGGGTATTTGGTTGACTGTTTTAATCAAACTGTCCAAAAATGCTGCTTAAATATTCCAAATAAAGTACGTTTTAGAAAAGTTAAAGGGTCTCTTTAAAAGTTTTGTAATGATGTCTGACGTTCCCATCTGTAACTCCTTCACAATGTGAAAACTAAAACTGCGCCATGTTCGTCCTTTCCTATGTCTATTTTAAAATATATGTAGAATATTTTTTAAAATATCTCTATGAATTTTTTAAAAATATGTAGAATGTATCTTTCTAGAGAACTTTAGCACCTTAGCTCATGGTTATGCCATGTTAATGTTGCATAGTCTATTATATTTTATTATAAAATTATATGAGAATATATTACTCAGTTATTAAATTTAGGTAAAAAAATACTCCCCTGGCTATACCACTCGTTTTAAAGTTTATTAGCGAACTTGAACTTGAAAAAACAATATGGTGTGTGGGAAGTAATTTCTAAATTATTCTCATGAACCGCTGTATTTAACTTTTTAATGATCGAATTACAATAGCTAAATAGTTATCGATATGATAAAATAATTTTTTTAAGGACATAGCTAATCTGTATTCACTTCACATTAATATTTTTAAAATTTAGTTTTTGTATCAAAGTTGAGGATTCCTCATACCTGGCAAAATCTTGCTTTGTAGAGGCCAAAAATGCTTCTGGGATGAAAAACAACCATAATTTAACCGGTTGTTTTATTAGGTCATCGACGTTTCTCGATTTCCAGATCGACAAGTGAATGGTCTTTTCTAAAACTTCTTGTAAATATTGGTTAGGGTCTTTTGGTCCGTCCCAAAAATTAAGCCAGAATTTAGGAGTCTAAAAAGATAACTTATTTAACAAGACAATTCTAGTGATAGTAGGAGCAGCTAAAAACATTGGTTGGAAAAATATCTATGATTTTTTAACTTCATATTCATAAATAAAATTGTGGGACAAACAAATTGTTCAACAATAAGGTATACATTATTTTTAAAGTAATCATTCCCAGTGGCCAGCGGTTCACGTACGCAAAGGAAGCATTGTCAAAAGCAGGAGTGGAGAGGTTAAGTTGTGAGCGATTTTGTTACTGAATAAGCAATATTAAAATTAAAAACAAGACGTTTTTACTGCAACTTCGATAGACAGCGGCCGTTGGGACTGTACAGCTGTGTAATGGTGTGGCGAGTTTTTATTAAATAAAGGGTTTTCTTCCCAATGTTTTTGTGAAAAGACAAATATAACACACAAGGGTAAGCCAAAGCCTGCTGGCTGACAGGGTGTGAGATAAGAAATAAAATTTTTTGTTGGCCTTTTGCTGTTTGTTAATGAACATGATGTGTGGAATTACAACGGATTTAAATAATATACATAAAGTAGTAAAACATCACATTAGCTCTAAGAATCACTTGCAAGCTGTTATCAAAGAAAAAGTTTTTGCAAAGACACGACGAACACACTTTAGATAACCAGTTAGTCATCAACGACATAATGAATTACGTAATAAAAATAGAGATGTGCTAAAAAGACTTTTGATGTTGTCTGTTTTCTTGTCCTTCATGAACTTGGGTTTCGAAGTCACGATGAATTAACGTATTTCGCAAATAGAAGCAATTATCTAGACCTTGTTACCTCTATTATCTTAGTATGACCCTTGTTTAATAGCTCATTTGAATCAGGGTAGTGTGTTTCAAGGCACTTCAAAACGATTTAATTTCTGAAATTTCGACTTTTTTTAAATAAAATTAAAGAAATTAAGCAAACACGTTTGGTAGCTATTAATTTGGAGGAAACGATTGATGTCGGAAATCTACAGGAAAGATTTTTAAGTTTTATGAACGTGTTAGGAGATAGAACGGCTGACCCACTGTATTACATTATGTATGTGCACTTATTAAAAATATTAATGCCTGTGAAAAATTGGTTGCTCAAAGTTATAAAGGTGCTGCTGTGATGGCTGCACATTTAGACGGTCTTCAAGTAAAAGGACGAGAAATTTATCCATGTGCGATTTTTATACACTGCTGTGCGCACAAATTAAACTTAGTTTTCTCAATCAGTGATGAAGATTAAAGAATGTAAAGTGTTTTTTGCAACTTTGAGTGGAATGGTTGCTTTTTTTCCAAATCTACCAAACGCAATACTAACGAAAGTTGCTGGTACAAGCTGGAATTACAATGTCAGGTAATTTTTAAACAACGCGAGTCTTTAATTGAATTATTTGAAAGTATATTGGGAATAGGGATAAGTGGGATACAGAAACTTTAAATAGCTTTAGAGGATTGTTAGATAGGTTAAAAAAAGATTTTAACTTTTTTACTTCTTGTTTTTTTCAGAAATATTATCATTTTCTGATACTCTATTCATTTATTACATTGTAGAACAAACGATATCGGAGATTTTGTAAAAAAAAAATGTTAGTTTAAAAATATAATAAACAAAAAAAAGATGACTTTGATAAATGTTGAGAAAATACGAATAGAATAAATTATGTGAGTTGTTGACGATTCTAGCTACTAGTGCCTCGGTAAAACGTAGTGTTTCTGCGCTTAAACGAATCAAGACCTATTTGCGGAATTCGACAGGACAAGATCGCCTTTCGGATATGTCCGTGTTGGCGATTGAAAACTATCTTGTACAGACAGTGTCGCAGCATCCGGGGTTGCTGCGACGAAATTATAGACGAGTTTATACAGAAAGATAAAAAAAATATAACTACATTACAAAGTTTTGAAAAATTGGTTCCTTTTTTCCAAATTTCACCGCTTTTTTTTGTTATGAACTTATGGAACTAGTAAGGAGCTTACTGGTACACGATGTCGTACTCGATTTATAAAAAGAAAAACAAAAATTGCACACCATAAACGTTAAAACTAAGAAAATATTAATTTAAACTGACTATAATACTTCAAAATATATGTCATTGCATTTATAAATCCAGAAGAAAAATGTATGGAGAATATGCAGTGTATAAGATAATTGACTGTTAAACCCGCTATTCACTATTCGTTGATTCGTCCATTCGTCCGCATAGTGACGAGGCTCCGTTCATCCATTCGGTTCGTTGGGTGGCGATACCGTGTTTAGATTCCACCAATTCGTTCATTCATATTTAAATTCAAATAGTACTTTATTACTCAAAAAATATAATTTTTGTTGACAAAGCATGAGTGTATATTATACAATCTAATAGATAACACCTTCACTAATACAAATATAAATATTTATTTAAATATTCACATAGCAGTGTAGACTTAAATCAAAAATTGATCAAATCAAACAAGAACCTTATCATATTTAACATGAAATAGATATATATATATATATATATATATATATATATATATATATATATATATATATATATATATATATATATATATATATATATATATATATATATATATATATATATATATATATATATATATATATATATATATATATATATATATATATATATATATATATATATATATATATATATATATATATATATATATATATATATATATATATATATATATATATAAATATATATATATATAGAGCATAAAAAATTCAAATAAAAGCATTAAAAATTCACGTTCTCAAGGGCATCCCTATAGAATTCATCCAGAATATAAAATGCTTTACTCAAAAGTAATTTTTTAAGTACACGACGAAAAATTTTGTGGGAATCAACCGTTTTGAGATTAGTTGGTAAATGATTACAAGATTCTCTTCGGCTAACACCGACAATAAATCGAATTGCCTTTTTCTGAAGGACGACAAGCATATTCAAGAGGCCTTGGTCACATCCCAGAATGGTATACCATATCTTTGGTGCGACTCAAATAAAGCGAAATATACTGTCCGTGCTAGTTGCAAGCTCAGTACCACTCTAACTTCTCTCACAGCAAAACATCCTGATGAGAGTTTCCTGCTCAAAGATAATATATGATGCTCAAAATGTAATTCGCCGTTAATTAAAATCTCAAGAGACCTGGTCACAGATATGTCCGGAAGGAGATTTCCATTAAAAACTAATCCTGCTACATCACACCTAAACCTAACAATGTGGGTTTTACTCAAGTTCAAACAAAGGCGGTAGGAGTCGAACCACTCTTTAGTGATTTTAAGGTCATTTGCTATAGACTGCTTTAGTTACATAATCGTCCTGTCTTGCCACAATATCGATCCGATCTGTCCTGAGCGAAAAGGGTGAAGAGATTTTCAGGCTAACAAGGTCATTAATAGAGAGTAGGAACAAACTAATTAAACTGAGACTTGTGGAACTCCGCAGTTAGTTCTTAATGCAGAGGTTCTTGTTCCTGAGTACACCACAGATTAAGAACGGCCCTCAAGATAGGATCTAAACAAGTGAGCCAAGCCTCGAAAGCCATCTCTCTCGAGCTTAGACATGAATTGACGAATCAAATGTATGCGAACGAATAGGCCAATAGTGAGTAGCAGGCTTTAAGGAAAAAAAGTCAGGAACAATTGAGGTGTCCGTTTGTCAAATATACCGTGGAATGTCAGAAATTCTATGGACGGACAAAGTATCTACACTTTTGTGCAATTGAAGTGCAATTTTTTAAAATTTAACATAATTTAAATGGCTATAACTAGTAAACAAAATGGTTTGTTTATTGTGTTACAAACGGTTTTTTACATTTTGTAAGCTTATGTTTTGTTGATATTTTTGTGGTATGTGAGTTTTAAGGGTTGCTTTGGTCTGGTATATACGAGGGATAAGATAAAAATAGTTTTTTTACACGAACTTTTTTAAGAGCGATTTAAAAATCTGACATTATTTTGATTTTATATAATATGTGTTCAGTAAATGGGCTCGTGGGAAAAAACTAATTTCTCAAAATTCTGATACCTCATTTGTTTCGTTTCTTTTTAATTTTAATCTTATAATACGCGTTTTTTTTTTCAACCTTTTTCTCTCTAAATTAGAAACTCTTATTAAAAAGACTATTCTTTTGATCGTTTTGGATTCTCCAAGGACATTTTAAAAAAAATAAATACAATTTTACCTTTCCGAATGTTAATATTACTTCAGGGGCGTACTAATTAATTTTTTCGAACCGGTATATATAGAAGGGTATATTTCTTATTTTCTTAAATTAAACTTTGTTTCCTGCATTCCTTAAAGGGTATGTTTACGTTTTCTTATTATTTTTGATAAAACTGACTTCAAATCTCGGGACGGTTTTTTAATTTCATATCCGCAGTATGAGTTAATTTTTTTAACATAAAAACTACATTTTTTTAAATTATCAATTCTATACACTTTTTAATTAACCCCTTGAGACCTGATTTTTATTTTGGCGGGATAAAAATTATTTATGTGCAAATAATGAATTAAGGGGTCCCTCTGAAGGGTATAGTGAGTAAACTAAAATTTTTGAAACAATTTTTCTCAAAAAAAAAACATGTGCATAATTATGCCCAAATTGCTTTAATGCTCAAAAAAATAATACAACATAAACAAACTAAAAAAAGTAAAAATCCGTAAAAAAAGTAAAAAAAAGTTTTTCTATGATAAGTAACAAAACAGTTTCTCTCTTTTTTAATACACAAATGTACTCCACACTTTTCGCAATAGAAATGGGTTTTTTTACAACATTTTTCATTTTTGCACCTTTTCCCCTCCTTGCTCCCATCCAGATGTGGCAAATGATCTATAGTATCATATTGGACCTCGGGACATGGCCTAATTTCGTCGGTCCATCTTGGAATTTTTGTCTTTGATATTTCAGGCGTTCCGCTACTGGGCCTTCTTCGTTTGGCTGGAGTTTGGACAGGTTTACCAACTTTCACTAAACACTCCGCTAATCTTAGGCGGAAGTCCAAAAGACCCATCTGCAATTTTTGGGGTACCTGTTGTTGTTTACAGTCTCGTTTATACTCGAACCAGCTATTGACCACAGCCAAATCTACTGCGTGGAATATAAGACGCAGTGTCCACTTTCTAGATCGAATATAAATTCGGTAGAGCCCAATCATTTGGTCGAGCAAATCCACTCCACCCATTGAATGATTATATAACTTAACAATTTCTGGTCTTGCAATATCAATATACCTCTTCTCGATCTTATCCCACCTGGAAACCAAGTCTTCCTCTCCAACACCTACAAAATTCGATGCAAGGACGACTGAACGATTATCCATCCATTTTACTAAAGCAATGTCCCCATTTTCGGTTGTCAATTCATCATTAGATCCCCTACCTCTTTGTTTTAACTGTTTGTCATCCATAAGTGGGGGCTTACCAAATCTGTTAACTCTTACTGTGCCAGCAGCATACATTTTTTTATGCTTTAGGACTTGCAAAAGTTGAAACGACGAAAAATAATTGTCAAAATATAATTTGTGTCCAGGTCTCTGTATACGCTGAGAAAGATGAATGACAACTGATGCTCCAAGACCGAATGTTCTCAGGTTTTCTACATTCAAACCAGTGGAAGCCCCTTGGTAAATCACGAAATCGTATGCCATTCCGGATTTTCCACACAGAACAAATATTTTCACACCCCAGGGAGTCGGCTTTCCTTTTGTGTATTGCTTGATTGACAAGTGGCCCCTGAACGGTACAATTTGTTCATCGATCCATAAATTTTCTTCTAAATCTAACTCTCCGCAACGATTTCTAATGGCATCAAAAAGAGGGCGGACCTTATACAATTTATCGGTGGAATTTTCTGGAATCTCCAAGTTATTGACGCAGTGTAAATTTGTCCGAAGTTGAAAAAATCTATCTCTGGTCATTGTATCTCTGAAAAGATTTATGTAAAGGGACTTATTCCAAAATAGACGTACTTTAGGAAATTTGAGGCAGCCTATCGCAATGTGTAATCCAAAGAGACTTTTTAGTTCCGAGGTATTTGTTGGTTTGAAATGAATGTTTTTTTGGTGGGCATATATATTTGTAAACTCTGCCATTTTTTCAAACTCATCATCATTTAGATATTTTTGAAAATATTCCAAAGGGCTTTTTAGTCCTTCAGGCTCGCTATCGCTCTGGTCTAATTCATCCCAGACAATATCAGGATTATGAAATTCACGTTTACACCACTTAATTTTATCCTTTTGAGTTATAATGAAGTTATAGTTTGACTCAGTCACTCTTCCTGCAAATAACGACAATGGCAAATCATCTTCATCTTCCCAGTGGGTTTCAGGATTTTCAAGACTTTTTGAATCAACTTTGTCTGCGCCTATACGAACAATATGCGGCGTAGTAGTTTGGAATTCATTGTCCTCCTCCCCTCCTTCATCGTCGCTCAACTCCAAATCGGAACAATTCTCCAGAAAATCCAGTAAAATAGCCGCATCTCCTTCATTTTCTGGGTCATATCTCTTATCTAAAAAAAAACGACTTATTATAAGCGCCCATTTGAGTCAACTGTGCCGAATTATGACTACTAATAAAAGCTTATTTGTTTCAGACAAACAACTCTTGAGACCAATTGTGCATAATTATGCCGCCCAACAAAAAAGGTCATTTTTATTGAACTTTGATAAAATATATTGACAAAATATACATGTATATGTTTAGTTCAAACCTTTATTGATAATATTAGGCAAAATAAAATAATTTTTTTCATCACCCCGCAACGATGATCAAAGAATTATTTTTACTTACCTTGTCTTGCAGCCATCGTGCAAACCGTTGAAATGTCAAAAAGTTGTAGTTCCCACATTTGTCACAGGATGGCTCCACTAACATCACACGTTACAAGAAACATGTCCATTATTATGCACTTTTCGTCTAAGCGCTAAAAAATTTTTTTTTCAAGGAGAAAAAAATAGGTGAAAATTATGTGCATAATTATGCACACGGGGTCTCAAAGGGTTAAAGTTATACCTAACCTAGTATGTTTTCCTCTTTATTAGTAAGTCTTCGTAAAGCGAGTGTCCAACAAATATAATAATAATAATAATAATAATAATATTTTATTAGTCCAAAAGGTCACAATGACAATGGGTTCGTCATAAAATTCACTTAAAACGAATCTATTAAAAAATATCACAAAACTTACAACAATTATACTCGACATGTTTACGAAGTACAGTAAGATCACAATTCAGAGGAAGTATATATACAGACAATGTTAATATTACCTTACATTTAGACAAATTTACGTATTACACGCAACATTACAATAATACGAATACAGAAAATGACAGTAATGTTAACCAAAATTTAGATGAAAGTGATAGAAGCATTTATCTACCCGAAAAGTACCCCCAAGACAATAAGTATAAGGAATATTTAAAACAATTTTCAATAACTACTCAAGACACTTTAGAAGCAGGACCATCAAATAATAAATATTTAAATTTTAGTCAAAATGAACGTGATAAAAATTGTACAAGATGTTTTTACAAATTTAACAAAAAAAAACAAATTCAGTTGGATGTTCAGAATGCAATGATTGGTACTGCCTATCATTGCAAAATTATCAAAAAAGGAAGCATGCGACTTGAAAAAAATAGGAACAGAATGGACATGTGAAAAATCCTAAAGAAAAAGACAATAGTGAAAAAGAAAATGGTGACTTAAAAATGAAAATAAAACATCTAAATAAAGAAAATTTGGAATTAAAAATTATGGTTCAAGAAATTTATGATAAAATAGAAAAACTCCTGAAAAAATTAAAAGTTACAGAAAGCGATAATATATTAAAGAAATTAAATGATTTGGAAAATAAATTTGAGTCACTATTGAAGCAATTGAGATATAAAAATGTGTCAAGCCAAGGTATGTCTTATTCTGATGTTCTATCACAAAGAGAATTAACACATACAATAAATACAAATAAAAATATACTAGTAGTAATTATTAAACCGAAAAACAAACAAACAAGCAAAATAACTAAACAATATATTGAGAAGAAAATCAACCCATCAGTTGCAAATGTATCTATAAAAAAAGTAAAAGATATTAAAACTGGAGGTATAATTATTAAGTCAAATTCAGAAGAAGAAACTGGAAAACTAAAATTATTAAGTGAAAAAAAATTATACTGTACAAATTTCGAAATTAAAGCCACCAAAATTAGTCATAATTGGAGGCCGAAAAGACTATAGTGACCAAAAATTAAAAGACGAACTTATAGCTACCCAGCATTTGGATAATGATAATAAATTACATATTTTAGGAAGAAGAAAATCTAACTACTCGAAAAAATTCTAAATATATTTAGAAACAAGTGGCAGAACATTTCAATAGTTGGTAAATAAGAAAACTTCTCTGGGATAGGACTACTGCAAAATTAAAGAATATTTGGACGTTATTTTTTGTTTTCAATGTTGCGAATATGGACACAAGCTAAAAGAATATACAAAAGAACAAATATGCGCGTTCTGCTCAGGAAGCCATTCTTATTGGAGTTGTAAAGAAAAAAATCCAAAATATAATAACTGCAAAATATCAAATGGTAAATATAGAACAAATTTTTATTATTTAATTAATAATTAATTAAAACATGAAGCAAACAGTAACCAATGCAAAATCCACTTATTCAGGGAATTAAAAAAAAAAGAAAAAATAAATTATCTTCTTCAATAAAAGTATGAAAGTATTATATATGAATGCACGATCAATGAAAAATAAAATGGATGATATTGAAATATTAATCAATGCAGAAAAGGCAGACATACAGACAGTTATATCAGAAACTTGGATAAAGAAATGTGAAGAAAAGTATTAGAATTTTAGAAATTACAATTCAGGTTTTGCATCAAGAGAAAAGAGGGGTGGTGGAGTAGCCATGTTTATTTGCGAAAAGTAAAAATTTTAGGTAATAATAATTTCTTTGAAACTAAGTATATTGAATATTATTATTTGTGGTTTTTACAAGCATCCAGTTGTAAAAAATGAGATATTCTTAGAATACTTGGAACAAAAACTTCAACATTTTAATGAAATTGCGTGCAGTGTTTGTTTATGTGGAGATATGAACATTAACATTCTTCAAAAAAATAACATTACAACTAAACTTTTTAAGATATTTTCAACAAATAATTTCAAATTATGTAACGTGAAAATATTCAAAACAACACGTGAAGTGGGTAAAACTAACAGTCACATTATAACTAACCTGGAAGATAATATAAATTTAAAGTTAATTCCCAGTCTACTAAGTGATCCTGTTATTCAAGTTATTGACATTGCTCTAGAACAAAAAGAAATTTCTAATAAATTCGAACATATAAATATATATAAATTTGAGGTAGAACAATTGAAGACCAAGTTAAGAAATTTAGACACAAAAAATGCAGATGATTTGTATGATAATTTGGAAAATGTTTTTAAATCCTGTTCTCATAAAGTAATCTTAAGAACAAGAAAAAATACAAAACCTTGGTTTACTCCAGAATTAGAAAAAATCATAGACTCGTAACAAATATTATTTAAACAAAAAAAAATTTCCGGAAAACTTACACCATGCACAAATTTATACCACATACAATAAATATGTAAAGAAAATGATTTGGTCAATGAAACAAAACAATTTTAAAGAACAATTTAATTCCTTTGACCAGAAAAGTATATGGAAAAATATTAACTATCTGTTAACAAACACTCACAGGAAACAAGCAAAACCAAATAATATTGAATATCTTTTAATTGATGGAAAAAAACAACAGAAGAAAATGGGATTTGTGAATAAATGGATAACCATTTTATCAAAATTACGCAAAATTTAAGTAAACAATTAAAAGACTACGAATTAGAAGCAGAGCCAATGCAAGAAAATTGTATGTTTATGGATGAAGCAAGCATAACTAATGTGGCTATAGAAGAAATTATTGATAACCTGAATCCAAGAAAATCTAGTGGTCATGATAATATTTCTATAAAAATTATTAAAACAGTCAAAATTCAACTAATTCCAATTTTAAAACATCTAATTCATTTATCTTTTAAAACAGGTATTGTTCCTAAAAAAAATGAAAATATGTAGAGTTTCGCCAATATATAAAGGAGGATATAATATTAATTCAAATAATTATAGACCGATATCTGTATTACCAGTTCTATCAAAAATTGTAGAAAAAGTAATGCACAATAAATCATCAAATTATTTAGAAATTAAAAATTTCCTATTCAGTGGTCAATATGAGTTTCGAAAGTCTAAGGATACAGAGACTGCAGTTATTGATATTATTACTAATGTTCAGTTAAAAATTGATCAAAATAAAAATGTTGTATCTTATACTTAGACTTATGCAAAGCTTTTGACACAATTACTCATAATATTTTATTAAAAAAATTATACAATATTGAAATTCGAGGAAATATCTATTATTGGTTTCAAAATTACTTAAATGGTAGGCAACAATATGTCCAAATTGAAAATAATATTAGTTCTAGGAAAGAAATATCATGTGGTGTACCTCAGGGTTCAATATTAGGGCCTATTTTATTTTTAATATACATAAATTCAATTTCAAAATTAAAACTTAATGGAACTATAAAACTATTTGCGGATGATACAACTATTTTTTATTTTGGAAAAAATTTTTTCAAAAATTAGATACTACATTGCAGAAGATTTAACAATTATATCCATATGGCTACAATCTCATAAACTAACTTTAAATTTTGAAAAATCTTCTTTTATGTTTATAAACAAAAATCATATAAGTAATCAACTGGAACTAATTAAATTCAACCAACAAAATATTAATTATAGTAGATGCATTCAATTTTTGGGACTATACATGGATGAAAATTTATGTTGGCGGAATCATATAGAATACCTCAGAAAAAGTATATCTCCTCTAGTAGGAATTCTATATAAAATTCGTTGTAATATACCATTAAAATTTAGGAAAAATATTTATTTCGCATTAATATATTCAAAATTGCAATATTTGATTTCAGTTTGGGGATCTGTTAATTTAAAAACATTGAAACCTTTATGTTGTTTACAAAATAAAATTATTAAATGTATACATAAACTTCCTTTCCTAGAACCAACAATAAATTTATATACACAATTTGGCTATTTCGATATATTTATACGTTAAAAACATGCATTTTCATCCATTCAATACTTACAAAAGATAAATTATCCAATATAGGTTTAGAAAAAAGACATACTATACATAATCATGACACACGACAGATTTATTAAATACGCTCAAAAAAGAGGCGGTAAAGGAACTAATATTCGAAGCAATTTTGCAAAAAAATCTTTATTATATGGTGGTAGATCAATATATAATCAATTACCAACACATTTACGCAAAATAAAAACTTTAATAAAATTTAAAAAGGAAGTAAAAAAACATTTTTTATCGAAACGTGATGTATAGAAAAAATAATTTTGACTGTTAATATTATTTATTTTGTTATTTAATATTATTCTTAATTGTTACTTTACTATATTAGTATTGTTAGAATTCCTTGTAATGATATACAGTTAGTTGGGAATGTTGAGAATAAATAAATAAATAAAATTTAAGAGAAAGTTTTTATGTTAAAAAAAAATTAAAATAAAAAACAAACCGTTTCTAAACATACCATTTTGTTTACAAGTTATACCCATTTAAATTCAGGTTAAATTTTAAATAATTGCAGTTCATTTGCACAATAGTATATTTGAAATATTTTATTCATATTCTGCATGCGCACAGATATTTATTTTTACACTTAAGATGACCAGACAAATAAAGAGAAACAACTTGGTTTATAGCAAAACTTTTCAGAGTACCAAACTCGGAAACAAAAATGATAATAATCTTGATTTAAAGATAGTACTTGTAGCAAAAATTTAAAAGCAAAATTTAGACTTGTAAAATGATTTTTACCTACATATTTTAGTCAATAGCAATATGCGTGATTTTTTTGATTTTAATGTGGTTGTGTGTAGTACTGATATAAGGATACCTGCGACTGAAGAATACTTCTTGCCATCGATATATCTATGTCTTCAGGTTCTAACACACCTTTAGATATTTTGTTGAGATTGGTAAAACATCTGTGTATAGTTTGAATCAAAGTTATTCCTTTTACATATTCGTCGTGTACAAATCCTTCTATTGCGGATTTGGCTTGATATCCTTCGGAAACAGTCAATCTTATGAAGTCTTGCCCTTGATTAAGTTTTTTCCATAAAGTAAAATAAGGGTGCAAATCTTTAAAGTTGATCTCTTTTGTAAAACTGTCGATAGTCTGGTTTTGATAAAACCCTAAAAGAAAAATAAATACGTCAAATTTTATTTAACATCACGACATAAATTTTATTTTATATCTTTGCCTACATCACAAATACTCAGATAACCAGGAGGATATCTGCTACGTCCTACGTCAAATGCTATGTTATGTTGAAAAAAAAATGCTACTCTAAATAAATAGTAAGGATTTGTAGCATCAAATGCGAAGTGAATTTTAAATTTGCTAATGCCGTTTTAAAAATTAAAAATAATCTTAGATGTTAATTAAGGCCATTCTAAAGATATATTCATATGTTATTATAGTATGGAAGGTGTCCTAAATATAATCCATTTTTATTTTCCGCCCTTTTTTATTTTTTTTTTCAATATGCGTACTATGGGCCATTCCGGCAATATCCTGAATATTCCCTAAAAATGTCATCCAATTTTAACAAACCATTGCTGAATAATGGATATACAGGATATCCCTTTTTCGCGACAGTGTGTTATTTTTTTGTGATATTAAAGGTGACGACAGCAGAAATGAACACTGTTCCTAGAAAAAATATATTTTCCAACTCAATAATGATTAGTGTCAAATTTAAGAGTTTGTGATTTTTAAGTACGTTTCCGAGTAAACTGGGAGAATCCTAACAGTGAATAAATTTAGGGACATAACAAACAACATGTCTAGTATTTACTTGTATTTATCTTCTTATCAATTGTTTTTTAAAAAACGGAAGGCACTATTCATTGAAATTTTTAAAGTTTGATTCGTCATTTTATCGAAAACTCGACAAGAATTGACATAGGGTATGATACGTGCTTTATAGTTAGAGTTTTGTATAGAATTCACAATAAAACAATATACAGGATTTTCCATTAAAAATATTAAAATTAATACCACTTCCAGTTAATTGGCTGAGACAAATTCGGTTCCAAACCAATGCATTCTACAATAAAAGTGTACAGGGTGAGTCAGCGATTGGAAAAAGTAAATTTACGTCGAACAGGTCAAATCTGGAAACAAACTGTTTATGCTGTGGGATATATATGTAAGTCGTGCTCATTTTAAAAATATTTTAGATTATACGGGGTGCATCAAAAAAGTAGGGCAACTAAAAGTTGTATTTTTTTAAATGGGATACCCTATATTAAATTCTACATAAAATTCTAACACTTTTTTGTATAACATATTATATGGCTAAGATTGATACTTTCTTAAATATAAAACAAAAAAAAAATAAAATTTGATGCACATCTATGATTAGCAATATAACGCCTAGTTGTGCCACTAAAAATAAAATATTTTGCTTCCGCACAAAATAAACATGGAATAAAAGACTGCTTTCGTAATATTGAAGATATCACATACAGGGTATCCAAATTTAAATGCCCAACTTTAACATTTTCAAACCAATTTATTTCAGTTTTTTTTAAATGGAACCCCCTGTATATTTTTATTTAGTCTTTTTAAGAATAAAAAAATCTACAACTACCTATACCTATCTTCAATAGTTTTCGAAATATTTTCAAATTTCCTTTTATTGCCTAATTTAGAAAATCAACAACTCGATCAATCAAAGTAGTCATGGAAAAAAACAGTCTATAGCAACTGGCGACTAAATGTATGAAATGTCAAAAACGTGTTGTTAGTGCATTGTATTTCGTCTTTCGTATTCTTGTCTAATTTAAAATGAATTTTTCACAAAATGAAATGATAGATTTGGTCTATATGTTGGGTGAAGCTCAAAAAAATTGCCTTCTGGCCAAAAGGCCATATGAAGCAAAATATCCGGATCGACGCGCGCCTTCTAAAGTGGCCTTTCAAAATGTCATTCGAAGAGAACAGTTGTTAATAAAATTGCTACAAATCAAGATAAAGAGTTGGAAATTCTACTTCATATAGAAGAAAATCCCAGTTTAAGTAGTCGACAAGTTGCTAGTTTAACTGAGACATCACAATCTACAGTAAGCAGGACCACAAGAAGATATAAATATCATCATATGGAATTACACCAAGAGTTGCACCATGAAGATTTTGAAAGGCGTGTTAACTTTTGCAACTTAATGATAAGGCGAATAGAAGTATATCCTGACTTTTTAGCGAATATCATGTTTTCGGATGAAGCTACATTTAGAAGCAATGGAGCTGTAAACAGGCATAATATACACTATTATGCAATAACAAATCCCCACTGGGTACGAGAGGTACAATATCAGAATCACTGCTCATTAAATGTTTGGTGTGGAATCATTGGAAACCATATTATAGGTCCGTATTTTTTTAATGAACCACTTAATGAACAAAGATATTTAGATTTTTTGAACGTTTAGCTGCCTATTCCTCTCAGACCACTCAGCATAGAAGAAAGAAGGGACATGTGGCTGCAGCAAGACGATGCACCTGCTCATTACCATCGGGACGGTTGTGAATTTTTGGACGCTAATTTTAATCAAAAATGGATTGGTCGTAACGGTTTTATCGAATGGCCACCCAGATCTTGCGATATAACTCAATTAGATTTTTTTTTGTGGGGTTATATTAAAGATCGTGTTTACAGCCAACCACCCACAGCAAGGGAGAACATGCAGGAACGAATCAGGGATGTACGCGCCACTATATCACCAGACATGCTAATTAAAACTAGGCAAAATATTATTAAAAGGTTCAACATGTGTATTCGTGAAGGCGGACGCTTATTTGAGCATCTTTTAAAATATAACTATAAAAACATTTGATTAACTTTTAAAAGCAATTTTTTTTAGTCTGATAAATGTTTTTTTCTGTATAACTTTAAAAATTAGTACCTATTGATATAAGTTTTCGACTATCTAAATTGAAATGTATTTCTTCATTGAAGCGTATTTACTTATTTGCAAACTAGACTAGAAGACCCCTTTTTCAACACATTTTTATATTTATAATATGCCAGTTCATGGATCCTTTGCTTTGAAATGTAAGATTCACTCCAAAAACATAATATTGTCTAAAAAGTGCAGAAATGACCCTACTCGCCTTATCATTGGATTACAAAACTTAACACGGATTTTAAAATCTTCAGCGTGTAACTCTTGGTTTAATGTAATATGAAATGGATGATATTTATATTTTCTTGTATTCTTGCTTACTGTAGATTCTGATGTTAAAATCTTACGGTTATTAGATCATTTTTTTTGTAGCAATTTTATTAACAAATTATTATATCTAAATTTTCATTGGATTAATTTTAGATAATAAACTATTGTATTCATATTAAATACTTTTGTTTTACTGATAGCTACTATGGCTACTTTGACCGAGTTGGTAATTTTCTAAATTACGCAAAAAAGGAAATTTTTATGCTTAAAAAGAATAAATAAAAATATACAGGGGGTTCTATTTAAAAAAACTGAAATAAATTGGTTTAAATATGTTAAAGTTGGGCATTTAAATTTGGACACCATGTATGTAATATCTTCAATATTACGAAAGCAGTCCTTTATTCCATGCCTTGTGCAGAAGCAAAATACTTTATTTTTAGTGGCACAACTAGGCGTTATATTGCTAATCATAGATGTGCATCAAATTTATATATTTTTTTTTTCGTTTAAAGCCAAATATTTAAGAAAGTATCAATTTTAGCCATATAATATGTTTTACAAAAAAGTGTTAGAATTTTATGTAGAATTTAAAAATCAAGTCAAATATAGGGTGTCCCATTTAAAAAAATACAACTTTTAGTAGCCCTACTTTTTTGACGTACCCCGTATAATTCAAAATATTTTTAGAATGAGCGCGATTTGCATATGTATCCCATAGCATAAACAGTTTGTTTCCAAATTGTACCTGTTCGACGTAAATTAACTTCTTTCAATCGTTGACTCACCCGGTATTTGAAACGAATTTTTGGAGATGTTTTGGAAAGACAGAAAATCGACTATTCTTAACAGGATAGCAGAAAGTAGGGAGCCGGAGTGCGGTAGCGCGGAGGTACTAGGTGGATCTGTACTAGGTTAGGTCCTTTAGCGCGACGGCTATTCCTTACACAAGAAGTTTAGTAATATAGCTTTAATAATGATGCAGTCGCGCTTCATTATTAAAGCCACTCGGTAGGTACCGATCCACCGTTTGTTATGCCAACAAATATTCATTTGTCATTCATACTTTTAATATAGAAATTGCTGTATGCTTCAAAAACAACGTCCGATAGAATATAAAATATAGAAGGATTTTTCTGGATAGAGCCCTAATAAAGGAATAAAGATGTCAATGTTAAATTGATTGAAGAACCAATAATTACAGTAAGTCACGCGTGGGTAAACACAGGTCTTGTTTCAATACCGGAATTCTGCTCACCGGATGCAGTGATCCCTGAAGATGCCTCGTCCAGTCGCAGGCGAAACGTCGGAAAGTAATTCCAATTTGACATCCCCTAAGAACCATAATCTCTTAATTGACCCAGCTATGAAAACTTCCACAACATATAAATCTCAGTTGACACTCTTCTAGATATCTTACACAAGGAAAGTGCGTGATTTTTTGCTTTTTCGAAAAGTAATGCTGAGATTCGACCTTTACACCTGCACAAAAAAGCTATCGACTTAAACTGAATGCCTAAGTTAATGAAGACTCTAAGGGTTTTTCAATTAATCCTTTAAAAATATGACCTGCTACAAAGTTTCGCTATTAGGTACTAATTAATAGATTCCGACAATTTAGGGTGAATAATGTAGTAGTCATACTGAAACCAATAATGGCGGACATTTCGATCACCAACCTAATAACCTCAAATATTTTGTAGTGTTTAGAATAATTAGTTAGTTTTAATGATTTTAAGGTGCTAAGTGATTCATGTAGTGTAAATTGTTTTTTTAACAGTGGTTACCTTTTAATCGTAGAATCACTTTTAAAGACATTTGTTTTTCTCTTGCCTTGTCTATATTGTCCGGAAGTCCAAACATCGAAGGCTGGTCTTTATTCGGAAATTGCTTGATAGTTTGCATGTATTCCTAAAAGTTCATATTTAAATAAACATTGGCATTTTGGAAATACATTGAAAACTATAATATGAGAAATAATTTAATAGGTAATTACCTTGTAGGAGTAGTGTCAATTTTCAACTGAATAAGGTAAGGTATACCTACCTTATTTTGTCCTGTATTAGGCAAACTTAATTGCAAGCCATATGGTCTCCATTTATGGCTCAAAACTTCATCTCTAAAATATATTTTGAGGTAGGCCTCTAAAATGCTTATGTCGTCAATTTCTTCTATTCTCCCTCCATATACTGCTTCGTTTAATAACCCGGTGATAAACTGCCATTGAATTCGAGTAGTTTCTACATTCCAAAGATCATCTGTTAAATTAAGTCCCGTTAGCATGTCTGTGTGGTTGAACTCGTAATATTTTGACCAACCTACAAAAAGTATATATATTATTAAAGAAATGTTAAAGGGATTGTTTATTGGATTATTTTCTTTCACCAATCATTTTATAGACAGTTACTCAGATGATACACCCACTCCAACATGGAATTAGTAAAAAAGAGACGGAAGCAATGAATTTTGACCAATTTAATGACACTGAGACATTCACTGTCCCACAAATTAACCTTCAATCTCCACAAACACAACATTCAAATAAATTAATGAAACCGAATAAGTTGCTTCAGCTGGCGTCGACAAGAAAAAAGTTTCTTTTTTCGAGCCAAAAGGACTTATAATACACAGGTCAAACTCAACTTTAAAGAATATACCCAACTTTTACTTCCTTGAATAAATATAAAGAAGAGCTATATATACCTCACAGACTGCATCACTTAAACATGTGTGATGAATCTTTCACATTTTTTTTTCAACGAATTATCTAGTGTCATGGATTTTGTTTTGAACCTAGTATCATGGATTGACGAAATACTTTGTTTGGTTAAAAATTGCCGGATTTTGGACTTTATGTTTTTATTCTATATTTGCTACATGTTGTTCGGAAGAATTAAGACATATTATGCTTTTCGTTAGTAACTACGAAGACCTACATTACACCTTTGTCAGCTCCATTATTCTCATTCTTTATAAAATATATTACTATCGAATATCTTCCTCATTTTCTTATTTCTTTTAAGCTTTTGAAATTCAAGTCAACATTTCTTTTTTTACTGACGGCAGCAATGGTATAGTCGAATGAGGTCTTATCGTGCGGGTCCAAAGGTCACCAACATTATGAATCAAATCAGAAAACAGTGAATACCAAAATGTTGTGTGATTCTTTTATCGAGCTATTAAATCTCGATGGGCTATTTATAAATATACGGGAAGAAAGAAAATAGTTTTTTTTTATTATATTACGCAATATTATTAAGATAGCCACTTAATATTATTTTATATATTAAATGCCGAGGGACTAAATAAGAAAATTCGCTAAATATGTATTTGGTTAAAACTTTTGGTTGGCAAAAACAAAAATACAAAAAATAAATTAATAAAGTCGGAAGGCGATTCCAATCAGCGGAACAATCAGGTTATGTTCTGTTTATACAGCCACTTAATGAAAGTGAGATTCTTTTATCAATCACTAAAAATTATGAGCCCCGCTTGACCTAAAAATCTAACCACTTATACAGTATTTTGCGGACCACCCCTGTGCAAAGAAAACTTGTTTTTTTTTTTGTATTGTGATAACAAAAAAATTTTATTTTACAAAAATATTATACACTTTTGTTAAAAACACAAGATAATTAGTTATTACTTCCCTCCTGAGATTTTTCAGATCTTTACGAAGGGTCCCTAGATGCCGGAAAACATGTTTTCTCAATTCTGTCTGTCTGTAGGTATGTCTGTCCGTCAGTCTGTCGCGGCATAGCTAAAAAAGTACTTATCCGATTTCTTCAAATTTCAGTCTAAAATTAAGAGCCACGCATGCGAAAAAAAAGAAAAATATATATATATATATATATATATATATATATATATATATATATATATATATATATATATATATATATATATATATATATATATGGCCTGTATTTTACGTTAGCCCCGAGTTTCTGGTAAAGCGATTTTACCGATTTTTTTATATCAAATTTTGTCTCATAATTAATAAAAAAAATTACTTATTTTAAACACGCTTTAAAATTGGAAAAAGTATCTATAATTATTTATTTATTTGGTGTCAAACCTAATAAAAAAAAAACTTAAATTAAAATTCACTGGCTAAGAGCACGAGCCAGTGGCAAAAGCTCTGAGAATCGGTATAAGGAATGTACAGAAACTATATATATATATATATATATATATATATATATGGCCTGTATTTTACGTTAGGCCCGAGTTTCTGGTAAAGCGATTTTACCGATTTTTTATATCAAATTTTGTCTCATAATTAATAAAAAAAATTACTTATTTTAAACACGCTTTAAAATTGGAAAAAGTATCTATAATTATTTATTTATTTGGTGTCAAACCTAATAAAAAAAAACTTAAATTAAAATTCACTGGCTAAGAGCACGAGCCAGTGGCAAAAGCTCTGAGAATCGGTATAAGGAATGTACAGAAACTTGTCCATGAAAAAAAAACATAATTTACTTCTGAAGAAGATTAAGAAATGTACACGAAAAAATCCAAAGGCAAAAGACTTAAGTTACAATGCAAAAATGGATATTCGTAATGCAATTTATGATTTATACACGTCAAAGACTAATATAATCCTTCAGAAACTTTTTAATATTATAGACTAAAAAATATCATCACTTAAAAAGTCCTCATCTTCTATATATTTCGACATCTAGAACTCATTCCACCAATCCCATATTAATTTCTCCGTATGTTCCACAGATTTCTTCCAGTACTCCGGCGTAATATAATTTAATGAATCTTGCCAAATAATTTGCACTTCATCTGACGTAAGACCATTGTTCACGTGTTTTTCGTAATATGATTTTGACCCAGCCCATATTAATTCTATTGCGTTAAACTGGCAATGGTATGGCGGCAGTCGTAAAACGGTTTTCTAATAGATTTTGCCATTAAAAGAAGTTCTAGTTTTAGCATATTGGGTAAAGGATTTTGTTTTTGTTTTATTAGCCAGTCATAAATATCACCTTTCTTCCAGGATGAAGTAGGTTGTTTACTTAAGATTCTTGAATGATAAGATGCATTGTCCAGAATGATTAAAGATGGAGCATCTAAATTTGGAATCAGTTGTTCTTTTAACCACTTTTTAAACAGTTCGCAGTTCATATTATCATGGCAATCCATTTTGAATTAACATTTTCCGTGTATTTCTTTAAAAACTGGATACGCTGACTTGCTATATGTGGCAACTCGCATAAAATCTTCGATTACAGTCCTTTTTATATCGAAAACCCAACATTTTTATTAATTTTGACAACGATTTTAGTCCAATTTCCAATAGGCTTCGATTTTTTAAAGCTTCTTTAAAACTCGAAGTGTTATATTAGTTTTTGACGTGTATAAATCGTAAATTGCATTACGAACATCCATTTTTACATTGTCACTTAAGTCTTCTGTCTTTGGCTTTTTTCGTGTACATTTCTTAATCATCTTCGATAGTAAATTATGCTTTTTTTCAAGCACAATTTTCTGCACAGTCCTTATACCGTTTCCCAGAGCTTTTGCTATTGTCTCCTGGATATTGGCCAGTGAATTTTCATTTTCCTAATATTTTATTAGATTTAATACCATTTTTTTCGCTTGTGGATGCAAAAAACCCGAAAATTGTTTTCTATTACTTATTTTGTCACTGACTTGTCAATCTGACTTTGAAGTGACATCGCTCAAAGATTTTTGCAACTGCTGGTATTTATATGTTTATCTTCTTTTTTCATATGAAAATATCATAGGTCTATCTAATTAATCTTCCGGATTTTATGCGGAGGATATGATAACACGTAATAAAAGAAAAACAAACTTAAAAAGTCTGTCGTTGATAAATCGTATGACCCGCACGATAACACTGCTTTTGACTATACTTAATAGTCTTTAGACTCCACCATAAAATGAAACGGTTTAAAATTTGCGAATTATTTCAGTTGAATTTTAAACGATACTGTATTTAATTATAATATAATGAAATATTTATCTCAGAAGGGTCTTTAGCAGACTGTGCGAAAGACACATTCCGGAGCTCGTAGGCATATTTAAATCTTTACAGTATGTTTAAATATAAAAAAAAAATTATTTATAAGTAAAATTAATACTATTGTTCTTGCTGCTTTTTATATGTACAACCTGAATTCACTTTCTCATATAAATGATTCTATCGTCTACAGAGTGATGGGCCCTTACTCTGGCACCTTCAGTATTTTTAAATAAGACTCCATGATCCATTAGATTAAACTCTCTGCTTTATGCAATTGCCCAGAAATGACCTTATAACAAATAGTTCCTTTTATTCAGGAATGTTAAATAAAATAACACAATTTATATACAAAAAACATAGAGAAAAGACTCTAAGTCTCGGTCTCAGTAAATTCTAATCATTGATATAACATGTGTTTCGCCCTTTCGAGCACCATCAGACAAATAGAATAAAACACACTAAAGTACTTCGCTGTGTTTTTTAATTTGCGGTAGGGATCCAGAAAAAAAAGTCAAGTATTCAAAGGTTGGTTGAACGAGCTGGGTTGAATTGTTTTAATTAGTTGTAGTGTTTCATTTTATTGTTGTAACCCATGTATATGATTTTCATTTTTTTTTTACCTATGTGTTGTTCGTGTATTTTTTTATATGACTGTGAAAGTCAAATCTCTGAAATTGTCCTGAAGATGCAATAATATTGCGAAACGTAGACTTTTTTCAATACTTAACTTTTCTTTTTGGATCCCTACCCCAAATTAAAAAACACAGCGAAGAGTTATCATACTGGATCGTTAAAACAGGTCACAGAACACTAAAGTACAACAAAACAAACAACTACTTATACATATTTGATCGTGTGATAGTTTTTTAATTATTAGAAAAAAACCCGTTAAGAAACTCAACAATTTGGTTTTTGGTTCATATAGCTAACTTTAAAAATAAAGGAGATATGGCAGTTTAAAATGTTATCAAGATAAATTGATCGCACTGTACATATTTCGCTACTCCTACTATTGGTTTAAATTTAAGAGATAGAAAAAAAAAGTTGAATATAAAAGTTGTAGGATTTGCTAGTTCTAGTTTATAAAAAAATAGTATGTATACAGAACATTTCAAAAATGTGTAGCAGATCCAACATAAAATAAGCGTCTTCTTGCTGATTAGTGGGTTACCTGTGGCACCCCAAAAATTTGACAAAAACCCCTCTATTGAGTCCACTATATATTTGATCGTTTTCCGTCTCTCTCTCTACAATAGTGCCTATTACGATAGTGTTTTTATCAAATTTCTTGAGTGCCTTTGAAGACCGAGGTATCAAACCTGATATCTTAACAATCAGCAAAAAGAGGACCATTTTATGAACATATATTATATGTGTTCCATTTTCTATTTAGAAATGTTTGTACTGCTCCACATTCTTGATATTGTCAAGCACAGAATTATATGCATAAAATATTACTTTCAAATATCAAGTACAAGAATAATATCTCTTATATCTCAAATAAAATAAATGCTAAAAGACGATCAATATACCATACATAAAAACAAGTAATTCTAAGATATTTTGCAATGGCCTAAATTACACATCTATTGTTTTAAAGTCAATACTCTGCAAACCGCAACTCGCCCAGAATTGTTTATAATATTGGCCGTTTTAATAACGATTAATAAAACAATTAACTAATTGCTCTACATAAGAGAAAAACACGAAAATCGCTGACCAGCTGAGGTTTACTATAAAAAGATTTTAGAATCCTCGAGAGGGACGATTATTAAAAATGAGAATCAATTAGCGAGTCAGTCAAAATCGGTCAACGAGAATCAAAAAGTGAACTAGTGATTTGGTCAAAATGTTTTTATTAAAAGTGCTGTTCCCCTGGTCAATGGGCCAATTAATGTAAGTTATATATTTTTCTCTTAAAGTGAAAATTGTAGAAATCATACTTTTAAAAACGACCATCTGTAAATATGTAAATAAAAAGTTAGGTGTTTTTTAAATATATATTTTATTTAGTTAGATCCCTACGTCCCTAGTCATACCCTATATCGGGACCATGACAATATATCCATATATATTTGTTTTTTTTTTGCCCTTCTACTTTACTTCTATTTTATGAACATTGTATATTGCACCTCGTGATTTTTTCTTTAAAAATCATTGATTTTTTTAGTAAGTTTTTTTTTCATTTGGGTTGAACTTTGAAGTGAACTAGTCACATATACTTTATAAAAACAAATGTTTAAATAATGAAGAATCTACCTTGAGGTATATATTTCCTTCTTTCTTGAAGTAATGCATGTAAACAAGAAAATACAAAAAATATTCTCGCTGAGGTCCTGTTCAACTTGTTATCGTATTTTTCCCCCAACGATGAATAAATCCTCTGCATGTTATTTCCAATGCCCTGCGGTTCTTCGTAGGCGATTTTTAAACTATTCTGAGCCAATACTCCGTTGAATTTGTCTGTGAACTCGGATATCAACCAAAATCTAAAAACCATAATACATATTTAAAATTATCAAACATGGACACGACAAAATCCAAAATTCAATGATAAATCTACTGCGCTAAAACTGGTTATCGTAAAAAAAAAATTCTGCAACATTGGTTGACAAAATTTTGTAGCCTAGCTATATTTAAAATATATCAAAAATTAGCTCAATATTTTATATACAGTGCTTAAATTTCTAAATTTAATTTTGGCCAATAACTAAACATTGGCCTATCCTCATTTTATTTATATTGGTTTATTTGAATTTTGGAGATAATAAAACCTTCGGATACCTGCCACTATTACAAAATGAAAATGCTGCCTATGTTTTTTTTTCTCTCAGGGGTTCGTTACCTAGAAATATCGTAGGAGGTAATACCGGAGTTGTTGGATAACGTTCCTCTGGCGCATTTAGATAATATCTTCTTTCAGCAAGATGACGCACTTGCACATAATTCTAATTTAGTACGCCCGTTTTTGGAAAATCAATTTCCTCAGAAGTGGATAGCCACTAATGGACCAACAAGGTGGCCAGCGCGGTCTCCAGATCTTTTGGTGCTGGCTTTTTTCGTATGGGGCTAAATACAAGATAAGGTCTATAAAATCCGCCACCGAATAATGGAAGAACTGCGCGAAGCTACCGAAACGGCATTTTGAGATTTATAAGGGCGATCAATCATATTATTGAATGCTCTTAATCGAATTTCAAAACTGACTGAATTATGTGTTAGAGAAAAGGGAAATCATTTTCAGCAATTCTTGTAAATAATAAATAAGAAGTAAACTAAACCATTAATTATTTGTTTTGCTAAAGCTATTAAAGCTATATTTTAAAAAGTTTATGTTGAACTGTTAAATTGTTGAAATATTATGTCGAAATTGTTAAATTTAAATGGTTGAAATGTTGAATTGAATTGTTATATACTTGTTACTTGTTTTTAATGTTTTCTTAAAATTGTTATTGATGTTTGGTAATATATTTATATTACTTAAAAATTTAGTATAAAATCTTAATTGAAACTCCAATTTAAGGTATCTATCTAAGTAGATCTAGGTAGTGGAATAGATACAGCAAAGGTTTTTCATGGCTAGCTGGAATATTTTAGAAAAAAATATTTGAAAATGTAAATTTTAGGCCAACGGATACAGATAAATACCACAAATTATATATTTGAAAAGCTAAAAAACCCTATCGAACTGTCAATCAATATACAGGGTGTCCCCAAAAACATAATATTGGTAAATAACTCAAAAATGGTAGGTGATAAAAAAAATCTGACTACGCCACACGGATTCTACGTTAAAAACTGCGTAAAAAGCAGTTTTTACCTTTTTGATATCTCAAACGGTAAGCGAGCTACGAGGGGGGTTCCAAATGCAGTATTTTCAAAATCACCCTGTATCTCAGAAACGAAGCGGGCTGGGAAATTTTTGTTTGCGGCATCTTTAGTTTCACAAAAATCGAGAACAGTGTTGCAAAAAACGCAAGTCTATCTTTTTAAATAGCCGAGATACCCCGTAAAACTATCGAAATTTGGACATCCAGCACAGTTTGTACACTAAACGTAACGACAGTTTATTGCCCAATTTTAAAATGATATTGAGAAACAACAAAAAACTTTGCATTAACCAATTATATTAAATTCTTCGTCACATAGCTATTTTTAGTAGCGGTTTTTATACACATGGTGGACTGTAATTTTAAATGACTGATTTTACAATTTTGTGTTTGAGGAGACATCTGTAGTCGCAGAAGTAAATAATTGTGCACGACTGTAGTTCATAGTGGTAACGATAGATTGCGCTTTCTCAAACACAGTCAAAGAGGAGTTTTCACACGCCACACTCACACTTAAAGGACTTCTCGAGTTTCCAGTCCTGCAGATTTGTGTCGATTTTTTTGTTCATTTCCTATATTCTTCTACTCTTTCCCCTACTCTCCTTTTTTTTATATGATTTGCCTTTCCAAAGCTTAACCAAATATGTGACGTTGGGTACTTTCCGTACAGACGCTATGAGATTTTAGTCCGAACCATTCGAGGATATATGTGATTTTGATTTGTCATGTTTGCATTAAACCTAACTTTTTCGTACGATTGCAACAAACTAAAAAATATGTTAAATTTGTAATATAAGTTATCAGCAAAATGTTCTGTTACCTTTTACTGAAATTGACAGATATTTACCGATCTAAGCCTTTGGCGTCGGTAAAAATACCTCCATCAAACAGATATTTATCGGATAAAATTCAGGTAATAACCGAAAAGTCAAGTTTTACTTCCACTATCTTCGTATCCAATAAATACGGATCGACGTGAACTGATCAATCTAGCACAATTACCGAACGAAAATGGAACGGGTTTAATACCACGACTGACGTCGCCGATTTGTAAAAATTGATCCCTGAAATCTGGCAAAATTGTGGTTGTGGTTTACCTGGTAGCTAACATATGTCGAAGCGTAATCCTAGCCATCCATAAATATCACATAATTTGCAGATGTAAATTTAAAAGAGGATTCACCTGGTGTATAAAAATGTCAATATGAAGCGTCAGTGGAGTATTTAAGGGGGAGGGTTGTGGGTTAACGCCCTCCTCCTCCCAGAGCAACTCTTATGTAAGCTTAAATGGTACCAATATTATAAAATAGGGGTCTTTTTCAGTGACGGCTTGTCAAGCGCGGCAAGGTCGGCCAGGCCATACCGAAAAATATACAGGGAAAATTCTCTTTTTAAGAAAGTAAATATTTTTGAAAAATAACTTGAAACCGACTCGTCTCCATGTGACCGTATCCCCCCAGAAGCAAAGTCTATGTTTCCGCCGAATTGGTAAGTGAAAACCGCGTGGTAGGTGAAACAGAAAATTGAAAATTAACCTGCGATTACATAATTTTACTTTTTATAATAAATAAGTAAATAAATATATAAATGAAATAGTGTTAATTTATTCGACGAATTATCCATCGAATACCATTCGTACATAAAAATTAAACAGAAAATTTAAAAAAAAATGTGTTTCCTATAAAAAAACCACATTTGTTTATTTTCATCATTATTTCAAAAAAAAAAAATAGCCCTTCTTCGAGGTCATGCAGTTTTCAGGAAACACGTTTTTTTCAGAATTTTCGATAACCTAACCTAACTTAAAATTACCCACCAAAGAAGTATTCACCATAAGAACAAATGGATCTCATTCTTACGTAAAAACGCTTTTGTGTTTACCTCTCTGTAACAGCGCTGCCATTGTTTAACGTTAAACGCCTTTATGGATTCAAATGATTTGGGGATATAAATTCGGGTGAAATTTACCATGTTGCCAGATGTAGTATATTTAGAAATCTGTGACATGAGAGGCGTTTTAAGCGGATTAAAAATAAAAGGCCAAATTTTTTAAAAATAATATAAAAAAATTATTTAAAATATGTTTTCATATTTAATTGACAAATTTATCTGGGATTTAAAAAATGGACACCCTATTATAGTAAAATATGACGATGATTGCTACTCAGTTAAGAGATTCAATATGTATTATAAACTACTCCTTCATTCACGTTTCTGAGCGTAAAAGGTATTCCTGAAGGAAGGGGATGCGCTCTTTACTATATTCTGTGGGTTGAGCAAAAACAATGACAAAAGAAGATCAGCAGTAATAGACCAATCGCGTCTGCCAACTTTTCTTATTCCGTCTCAAGTTACCTATTTTGCACCAGATTTGCAGCAATGTTTAAAAAGAAAATTAACATGAGCATATTAAGTTTACCTAAAATTCTTTGAGCATTCACTGTATTTAAGGTTCTGGGCAAGCATTGGTAACCAATACGTTACAAGTTGTAGATTTTTCAATATCAACCATTTACCAGTTTTTCTACATTCGTCAAGACTTGCCAGCGCCTGCGATTCTCTTCCCTCTCCCATAGATATCTAAAAACAGAAATTATATATAAAATTCTTGGCAAATGCACGAATAATCAGAAATATTAGCAGTAATGAGTACCTCTTCAAATCCGTAGTTTAATTGTTTAGCCAAATCTCTTATTTCAATAGACGGATCCATCCCAGACATGGTGATCAACAAAATCGGTTCTTGACCATTTGATTCATTAAAAATATATTGTAAGCTTAAGACAGGTGGATCAACTGTTCTCAAACCTTAAACACACAAATTGTTCCATTTATGTCACCGCTTAGGGATAATCGTATAAACTTCGGTAAAAGTCAATTTTCAGTAGATTTCAAACCTATTTTTTGAAAGTTTTTATCAGAATTGATGAACAAATCACGTATAAAAAGTGTTTTTTTTTATTGGTCCGGACGTAAACATGGGTTTAAACCCGATTTGTGAAGTAGACGCTTTTAAAGCTAGTTTAAACCGGATCTTAAAAAAACTAGGCTATTAAACCGCGTAGTTAGTGTCCTTAATTTTAAGCTGGAAATTTAAACCTTCTTGGCTTTGGACCATAGACGTAACAACAGGAAGATATAATTGTTTTATTATTACTTGTTTGGTCTATTGTATAATTCTGATTTGGTTATTTCGAAATGGTATCGTCCACTATTTTACATAGAACAAAATATAAAATAATAATAACATCCATAATATTCATTTGTTGATAATTATATAATAATAATATTATTATCAAAACATAATTATTCAAATAAACTGTTTTTATTTAAATGCAATGCTATTGTTTTAAGAATCGACAACACCGTCGTATTTTTGAGAATCGCTCTAGTAAAATCGTAAGTCGAACAAAGCGGTGTTGCTCTGCATAAGAGCGTTTTTTGACGATTTTTGTAACTCAGTTTTTTTTTTATTTTTGTATGAGGTAAGCAATAACTGTTCTTGGGTTTAGACCGTGTCAAATTCGAATTACTTACTTATACATCTTTCATGTTCCTTAAGTCTAGTAGACACGACCCTCCAGATTCAGCTATATACAGCCCACCGCAGGAACAAGTAATTTTATAAACTCCTGATTGCAAAGGAATTATATCTTTTGGTGTCCTTAAGCATTGCCCAATCTTTTTGTGTATACTAAAGATTGTGCGAATGTTGGATCTCCGCAGAATTCCCACAATTTTATCTGTGGTACCCTGAATAAAAGATAAAACTGCACTACTTAATGGTTGAATATCCAATATGGTTTAGGTCTGGGATTATTATAATACCTAATCGAACGCTTAAAATGTTCAGTGCAATATCCGTTTGATTTTAAAGCTTCAGTCGGTTTTTCTGTTTGAATTTGTAGCCCATATTGAGAAAGCCTTAAAGACTATGAATTGATGACGGATTGTTTTTGAGATTGAGGATGGTGAGAACTAAAATTTAAATACCTATTAATCTGTGTCGGTTTCCTGTAAACAGTATGACCTAGGGTGAAATTCTCTTTTTTTTGTACTAACACATCAAGAAAGGGAGTGGCACCATTTGACTCAGTTTCCAGAGTCAATATTATATTAGAATGTTGTTGGTTTAGATGATTTAAAAATATAGTTGAATTTTCTTCTCCATGAAGCCATATTACAAAAGTATCATCTACATATCTAAACCAATATTTAGGTTGTAAACGGGCAGGGCTTAAAGCAATTTTCTCGAAAGTTTCCATAAAGATGTTCGCTACCACAGGGTATAGCGTAGATCCCATGGCGGCACCCAAGGTTCCCTCATAAAAGGTCCCTTGAAAAATTAAATATGTGGAGGTTAAGTATTCTCTTACCAATTCAACTAAGATTAGATTAAGGTTTTTATGTTGACATGTCAGAAATTGTAGAAATTGAATCGTTAGTAGGCACATTTGTATACAGGGCTTCAACAATCAAAACTGACTAAAATATCACCACGATCTAAAGTAAAATCTAGCAAATCCAAGGCTGCAAATTTTCCTTTCAATTTTCTTAGTTGGATCCATTCGTATCGTCCTATAGCTGTGATCCTGAAGTAATGTCTCTATTTTTTCTACGTAGTTGTTCTTGTCCATGACCACCGTCGCATTTCCTTATCTGCAGGTAGAATTATAGCATCTTCTTTGTCATTAAGGCTCTTTATGGCTTTTCTTTTTGCGACTGATAAGTTGGATTCCGGTGGTTTAGAGCTGAGAAGTATTTTTACTGTTTCATATTGAACTGAATCTGCCTGTTCTTGTGCCAATTTTCATAAAAAATAATTTATTGCCCGAAAATCTAAGAACATTTATAAATGAAAACTGTGAAGAACATAATTACCAAACAAGGCAAAACAGAGACTTAAATTTAAATTATATTTTTAAAGAAGTTGCTTATAAGTCAATTTTTCATAAAGGGTCGATTCAATATAATAAACTATCATTTATTATAAAGTCTCAGAAATCTTATAAAACATTTTAAAATAACTTATGAGATTATTTATTTAAGAATCAATTTTATGAGCTGATAAGGAACAAAAAGATATGGTTTCTGAAGCTAGTTTAGAGTAGTCTATAATATTTAGAATTTTATGCTTTAAAAACGTTAATTGTAGCATTTATGCTAAATAAAGAAATTAACTAACTAACTAACAGTTACCATTTGTGGAATCCTACAAGGAGGGTAGATATTTTTTCTTTGTCGCAGTTACTTACAGAACATCTTTATTTACTTTAGTCATTGCATCAAAACATACCCGATTTTACAAATGAAACAGCACAAGATGTTGTGTCTCCCTGTTGTTATGTCTACGGTTCAAACCCTTTTTATAAATTAAATCCGTTTAATGCTTACTGGCATGGTTTTTAACGATTGGTGTTTAAAGCTAAAAACCCTAGGATCCATCACAAAATGTCAGTAAAATTTGAATGCCAGTAGACTAGAAATGAAAATGACTTTCAACCTGACTAATATTAAACTAATAATTATACTACTAGTAGTTGGTTGTTCTGCGTAAAGAGATTAATTTGAGGTGTTAAAATACACCTTGGTGCAAAATGAACGCATGTTCCATAATGGATGATACAACTATCACATATAGTAAATGAATTTAATCAA
This sequence comes from Kuschelorhynchus macadamiae, assembly GCA_030620095.1. NCBI lineage: Eukaryota > Metazoa > Arthropoda > Insecta > Coleoptera > Curculionidae > Kuschelorhynchus > Kuschelorhynchus macadamiae. Next base: position 920,669 of record JAUTXW010000834.1, read on the forward strand.
TAATTAAAGAAAAAAAATCACTGAAAAATCGAAAATAAGGTGTTTTTTTTATATTTTTTCGTATTTTAATAGAGCATTAAAAAATCACTCGTACTAACCAGAAATTCGTAAGCAACAGTTCTCTATACATGTTAATAATTTATCGGGTCTCAGAGCTTGTACGATTAATAATTTTTCGAATTCTGATACTTGACAATGTTTCGGAAATTCCTTTTCACACTGAAAGGATTCCATAAAGTTGGACCATAAGTTCCTTTCGTTTAGCTCACATTTGGCAAATATATCTGGCAAATTATTCTAAAAATAACTTCTATAAATGGTGGAGATACAAAATAAATTGCTTCATGAATTAGAAATGTTTATATATATTTTATAGTTGTTGAAAGGAAGTTTCATTAGTATTATTGGTAAAAAACTCAGTAATATTTTGTAAATAAATTCTACAATACTTCTAACCTTAAGACGACGAACGCTAGCAATGGATGATGTCGGTAACCAACTAGGTAAATCCGAAATTTCTCCATCATTAACACCTTGATAATATGTATTTTCCAAAAATATGTTCATCTCGATTTTCGGTATTTCTTTAGAGAACATTCGGTAAACCAAGTGGAAGAAAAATGGCAGTCGGTCATTTTTAAACATCCCTCTACTCATGTAATTGTAGACAGTTTGAAACAAGTGTCTCTTCTGGATATCCGCACTTTCTTGTTGAACCTAAATATTAATAAAATGATGTTTATAATTTTATGCTTCTACAATTTTTCAATTAAAATTCGATATTCAATATATCTACTATTACTTTACAAAATTGAATGCCGCAAACAATAGAATGATAACTAAACCTACAAGAATATGCGACTGTTGAAATTAACAACTTGCTAATTATACAAGGTGAAACGCGACACCCTTGTAAAATACAAAAATGTCAATATCTCAAATTTACCGGAGTAACTTTTCCACTAATTTTATAGGATGAGTTTTGTCCCTGGACACAAGGTGAACTGTAGCTTTGTTTGCTGATGATTCATCATTTATAGTATCAACCCCGAAACCTGCTGATCTAGAAGATATGTGTAATATTGGCATTAGTGCCCTGCTAAGCTAGTTTAATAGAAATTAATTGTATCTTAACAGTTCAAAAACAACAAAAATGCTGTTTCACCACCCAGTATCGTCATGTAATCTTGAGTTGAGGCTAGGAAATGAAAATATTTTTCCGAATCCAAAAAGTTTTTAGGTTTTGTTTGTAGACGGAAGTTTCAATTGGAAAGATCATTGCGGTTTACTGACAAGTAAGATGACTAATCTTTGTTATATGTTTGGAAACCTAAAATTGAATGGCTACTTTTTCAGAAAATAAAAAAGTTTTATTATAAAACGAGGTCTTATTATGAAGTGATATTACCTAGAAGTGGAAAAATTATTACTCATCATACCGTTATAAAATATTGACATTTTTAATATATTTTTTTTGGGTACAACGTTGTAAGCGACGACGCTTGCAACGTTGTTCTTGGAACAGGAACGCATAATACTGACTGTATTGGGGATGGCATAATAATGTAAATAATGCAGTTAACTTAAAAAAATCTTGTACAAATAAAAAAACTGTCCAAGTTAAATGCTTTCCCGTAAAACACAAAAACCCTTAAGGGGTTGTTCAACTTTAATATTTTCGTAAAACGGCACGTACTCTACGGGGATGTATTTGCACATATCCAATAAGTCCTTTTTCTTTGCAGCTTTGATTGGGAGTCTATGCTGGTACAATGGTGGAAACTTAGAAAATTTTACTGGGGGCAGCCTTTTGTTTGTTTGTGCAGGTGCTGCAAAACAGCCATAATCCGCCAGTTGTTTTTTTGGCCTACACATCTGCCAGACCATAACTTGAATTCTCACTTGGCCTGGATTCAACTTTGAGAAGTTTAGCTCAACATATTTTAGAATACAAGATGCTATTTCCGCAGCACCACGCTTGGCAGTGGTCTCATCCCAGAAAAACATATAAGCCATGTTTTTTCCCTGGTCATGTATAGCCAAATTATAGCATGATAGTTGTCTTTGATAAAAGACGTTACTATGTGTCGGGTTCGGGCAAAATAAAACTTATTATAGGTCTACACACAACATGACGTTTTCGCAACTCAATCTTGGGTTTTCCTTATCTTGAGCAAGTGCCTTGTAAGCAGAGTCAGCCCTCATATGATGAAGCTTGCTTTGATTTTTAATGATTTTCCTTCTCTCTTCAGTGGCAGCACCGATAAGCTGAATGTGCAGCTGGTCACAATATTCCTTTTGCTCATATTTCTCGAATAGTGGTTTTCCTGACGAGGAAAAGAAGAAATGTGCTGTTTGATCTGCTCTTTTGTTGCATCAAGGATCCTAGAATGATTTCCATGCGCGCCTCTACCATCGCTAATGGGGATGTTGAACTTTATTTTGTCAACAAGAATTTGTAAACGACGAGGTGTAATCTTTAATATATTGCACATTATTTTTTGGCATACGCGAAGGTTGGCATCTTTCCTTGGAACATAATACTGAACTGAAAAATGTCTAGTAGAAATGTTTTCATCCACTCGACGGCGATTTATATCCACTACCTTGATATAGGAAGCAAGAAACCTTGTTTGTAGATTATAATCCATACCGTAAAAGTCCCTAAATAACTTTAGCATTTCTTCATGGGTAATTAGTCCTCACTGGTATTGGCACTTGCATATTCTACCCTGAAATAAAAAAATAACTACTCTGTAAAACAGTTATGCACATCGAAAACGCTGTGACTTACCTCTTCAGGGGGTAACTTTCCAGGTACAGGACGCATTCTTTTAGATATGTATGGATTTCCGGCATCCCTTGAACGTTTACGACGCTTATCTTCCCACTCACTCACTTTAATTTGCCTCTTTTTGCCATTATTTAAACGTTTTTGGTCACCCGGTGAAAAAAAACAACATTAACGATGGCGCACATTTTGTCGGTTACAACGTTGTACCGAGCGCGCAAAGCATTTGGAAACTCATTCAAAGTGTTGCCATCTACACGAGATTCATAGTATTTATACCATGCGGTAGAAAATGTCGTTTAAGACGTTTTTCTCTGAAAATCTTAATATACCAAAAAATGTCGCTTACAACGTTGTTCGGCGGGGCCATTCAATTCTTAGAGTGTATAATTCATATGGGGGATTTCGGTTGCATTAAGGGGTTTGTTTCTGAGGCTCATCTCCTTCATCGAAGCATGTTTTATTGTGTAAATATATATGTTTTAATAAAGTGATATTTCTAATAGATAATTTAATATCCACAACCATTTTACCCGCGTTAGAGATGAACTGCATGTTTCATTTAATTGACTAATGTTTTTTCAGGCCTCCTGAATGTATAAGATATTCGAATAGCGTGTATATTTTTAAGAGAAAACTTTAAACATTTTTAATGGATAAATAATACTACTCCTTAGACGAGATTCTAACCTAAGTGTTATTTAGAACAATTTTATTTCTATCTTTTATGTTAGTGTTTTTGTCTTGTTCATTAAAAAAAATACTATTTATATTTTTAGTGACGGATTCCATACTTATTCTATTTTGGTGAGTAATGGTACATTTTTCCAATATAGCAAGTTGCAAATCATTTTTGTTAAGAGTACCATTAGTTCGTTTATACTGGGCAGCTCAATAAATCCGTGTCAACTGGGAAACGTTTTTATTCATTTTAATAAAGTAAAAAAACATCTTAGCACACACAAATTATAATAATGAAAATCAGTGTTGATTTTTGGGTCTCCCTATTTTATAGTATATGCTGGCAACGTTAATCGGTCCCATTTTTCTTTAATTGCCCTCACCAATTGATAAATAGTTAAACATTCTTCATCTCTTTCTTGAGGCCCGACCAGACCAACGACCTATTTAGGTCTAATAATGACAGGTACAGGAATCAAAACTGCGAAACAATGGGGGAGAAGTGCGTCGGTACGCAACCTCTTCAGTCACATTTTCACAAACGTGAGCATGCGCATAGGCAACTTGCTGTTTAAGAGAAAGAAGCTTCTTCGAAAGAATCCAGTACGGTATTTTGCGATGTTTCGAATTTGTGTGATTTATTTTCTAGATGTTTTTTTTTACTTCTTTCGTAAAGGGGAGTATTGTAATCGTGAAAAAATCACCCTCCGAGATTTTTTCAGATCTTTACGTTTCGGGGTCCACAGATGCCGAAAAATATGTTTTCTTAATTCCGTCGATCTGTCTGTGTATCGGTCTGTCTGTTCGCGGCGTAACTAAAAAATGTAGTAATCCGATTAACATCAAATTTTGGTCAAAAATTAAGGGTCAGATGGAGATTACCTGGTAAAATTTTAGGAAAAATGCAAAATGGCGAAAAAAATTAGCGGCCTAGTGAAATGTTAAAAAAATTAATACTAAAAAACTACTTATCCAATTTACATCAAATGTTACATAAAAATCAAGTATTATGAGAAAATCAACGGGTAAAATTTTGGTATGAATCCAAGATGGCGAAACAAAATGGCAGCATAATAAAACATGCCTGAAAAATCTACTTAATGGATTGATTTCAAATTTTGTGCAATAATTAATTATGGGATAAAGATGAATTTGTAAAATTGTGGTTTTTAATCGTGAAAAAATATATATTTTTATCAATCCTGTCGGTCTGTCTGTCTGTTTGGGCTCTGTCAGTTTGCGGCAAAGCATAAAAACTACTTACCCGATTGATAAAAAAATCTAGTATGGAGGAACAAGATCAAAAATCATGTGTTAGATAGGAATGAATTGGTAACATTTATATATGAATCCAAGATAGCAAATCAAAATGTCGGCTTAATATTTAAAAAATCCGCCTGAAAAAATTACTTAGTAGATTAATTTCAAATTTTGTGCAAACATTAAGTGCGATGTAGAGATAATCTCGTAAAGCTGTGGTACGAATTCAAGATGTCGAAACAAAATGGCAGCGAAATAAAATGTTTAAAAAATCAACGTAAAAAACTCTTATTAAATAGAATTTAAATTTTGTGGAAAAATTATATGTGATATAGGGTTAAACTGGTACAAATTTAACAAAATAGCGATTTGTCTCAATGTAAAAACTATTTATTCAACTTATTTTAAATTATACCCGAAAATCAAGTGTGGCAGAAACTGATAAAATATTGTTGGGAATCCAATATGGTGGAAGAAAACGGTGCTCAATATATATGTTTGAAAAGACAATATATATATATATATATATATATATATATATATATATATATATATATATATATATATATATATATATATATATATATATATATATATATATATATATATATATATATATATATATATATATATATATATATTATATATATTATTTATATATTATATATATATTTTTTATTTATTTATATATTATTTTTATTTTTCGAAATATTTTTTTTAGATACCATTTTGTTCCATCATATTGGATTCCTGCCAATACTTTCTAAATTTTTACGTTACTGAAGTATTGTTAGGTGTTTATGAATACTTCTCACCTGGGTACTCTGCAGACATAAAAGAAATAATTTGCTGTAGGCGCTGGCCGACAACGAATACAATACGTCGTATTTTGTAAACTCCTTACAAGCAAAATATAACTGGCTTCCGAATGAAGATATATCTAGAAAGGCTTCGTATTCGTTTCGCAAAGCGTTTCGAATTTTATTTGATTCGTCCAGAGCATGAGCTACAGCCACTGAACTAGACTTAGTTTCGTTGAGAGTGGCCAGCAAGTTCTGAAAAAGTGAAAGTTATTGTAAAACACAGCGCAGTTTAATGATATCACTATACTACAACTGTAACTAAATATTAGGGGTTTATCGTTCACTGTGGTTATTACATGGATTACACCACACCCGTGGATCCATCGATTTAAATGTAATGTATTTAGTAACAGTTTACTATTAGTAGATTCCAGAAAGTTTGGTCGTCCTGGTGAGATTTGTGTACGCGGTGACATCTTCGTCGTCGTGTGAAAGCGTACTTTTTACCTTAAGGTCGGTACTTCGCGGAAACGGTATCAGATAAAACTTTTGAAAAATGGTATGTTTTTAGATTTCGTATCATTTTCAGTTTTTCGCCTATTAAAAAAAAATAAAAATCGAATTTACAGTTATCGTTTGATACACGATAACTGTCGAAAAAATTGAAATATTAATTTGAAATTATCAGAAAACGTTCCTCTCTGCGGTATTTGAAACACTGTGTAAAATAGGCGGGATCGCAGTTCAAGAAGTATTTTTTTTAAACTAGGTCAAGAGTTCAATTAGATCAACATTCAACTTAACGTGCTCTAGTGCCTACATGGTTCAGGTTTACTACAAAAGCATAAAAGATTCTAAAGGAATGAAGAGCATAGATACGAGAAAAAATAAGACATACATAGAACGGAAACTGTCACGGCTGTAATAAAACAGAAATCATACTTCTTGGGATTAGACTGTGTTAAAATGGAATCACTTTCCGACGTTACGCATTCAGTTGCACGAACTATCTTCAAGGCTCTTTTCTTCAAGAGGCCGAAACACTGAATTAAGCGCTTTGCAGATCCAATTGGTTCAAAAATATACTCAAAGGTCCTCATTCAAACGAATATCGCCATTTACCATACATAGGAAATATCAGCAAATTTTCTTATGGAGATCTTAATAAATTAATAAATATTCAGTCCTTGAGAGCAAAGACTGATAGCATAGAGGCCTCCATAGTAGATAAAAATATCCAAATTATCTGCTTGACTGAGCACTGGATGAAACAAAATGAAATAGATGAAGTGCAATTAAACAACGTTACATTGAAGTCATCATATTGCAGAAGCTCCTTTAACGAAGGTGGATCAGCGATTCTTGTAAGGTCTAACATACATTTTAAAGAGCTAGTTAAAATAAAAGAACTTTCCATCGAAAAAAATTTTGAATTATCTGGTGTTTTTCTAAATGAAATGAAATGAAATGAAATATATTACGTAAATTACATATTACAATAATTTGTATAACCCAAAACTTATTGTGTAACTTTCAAAACTGTATTATTTCAAACGTATAACTATTACAATAATTTAAACAAGCTTGAGGAAGGTGATCAGGCCTAAATTTGACAATTTGTGTGCCGAGATCACGCTCAGACTAAAAATACAATACAGCACACGCATAAGGTATCTGGGTACAGCGAGCCGATGGAACACAGAGGGACGATGGAGACCAGTGGCTTATTGAAGAAGCATACATTTTTCACAAACTAAACCTATTCAAGTGGAAAATACGTTAACAAACATTTCATTGTTTTCTTGTATATATTTTTTTATGGGTTTTCTACTCCTTCCGTTTCCTACTATTTTTCTTATAGAGCATGGCAGCATGTTATATATTTTAGGTATAAAATAAGTGACAAATCTGCAGGAAAAACTGTTATCAAATATGGGTACATAAAAATGTTCATTTACATTTATCCTTGTAGAATAATTATGTGATATAATTGGAAATGACTTATTTATTTTTGGTAAGTAAGTTAAACATGCTAATATATACAAATTTCTTATATTTAGGATATTTGTTTCTTTATATAATTTTGTTGTAGAGAATCTACGGGGTTTACGTGATAAAATTTTTAGAACGCTATTCTGACATATTGACAAGACTTTCAGGTTTGCATCGTAAAGACCGCCCCAAACAACAATGTCGTACCTTAAAATTGACTCTACCAACGAATCGTATAACATAAGAACTATTTTTTTATTTAGTATATCCCTGAGTTGAAAAAATTTATAATACATTTTTCGAATTTTTGAGGTTAAATAGAGGGCATGTTCATTCCACTTTAAATTTTGATCTACAATTATTCCTAAGTATTTTATTTTACTAATTTTTTTGATTTTTATACAGCTACAATTTATAGTTTTAGTGCAGGGTGACAGATGAATTGTTAAAAAATCTTCTCTAGGTTGATCGGCATTGGTTGGTGGAAATGTCATAAAATTTGTTTTTTGGAAGTTTAAGCTTAATTTGCTCATACCTAACCACCGATAAACAGTGCCCAATCCCAGCTCTGCCCGACTATATACCTCATTCCATGTTTTTGCTGAAAATAGCAGAGCTGTGTCATCAGCATATGACACCACTCTGCACTCTGGAAATATGTTACCAATTTGGTTTATATAAGCCAGAAAGAGTATAGGACCCAACACTGTTCCCTGTGGAACGCCTGTATTGATAGTAGCATATTCACTAAAGGTATTGTTTACTTTGACTTTTTGTCTTCAATCTGTTAAATAATTTTTCAAAAGAAGCAGGGGGCTTCCTCGTACACACATTTTGTCCAGCCTCTCAAAAAGAATATTATGTGCCACCGTGTCGAACGCTTTAGACAGGTCCAAAAAGATTGCCAGAGCCTTTTTATTATTATAATTATGGGTATAAATATTTTTAATTAGTTCAAATACAGCATCTTCCGTAGATCTGTCCTTCCGAAATCCGAACTTATTTATAAACAATATTTTATTTTTTTCAAAAAAACCTACAAGTCTCTGTTTAATACACTTCTCAAATAACTTAGCAAAGTTACTTATAACTGAAATAGGTCTATAGTTTGTTGGATGACTTTGATCTCCTGTTTTTAAAATTGGCGTGACAATAGAGATTTTCCATGCACGCGGCACCATACTAAATTCTAGACACTTATTAAATATATACAACAAAGGCTTTATAAAAAATTTATGATTATCTTGAATTAACTTAGCTGTAATTCCATCTTCACCAGGTGAAGAGTGAGTTTTTAATGATTTAATATGCAAGTATAGCTCGTTTTCTGTTATAGGATTTAAAAATATTGAATTATTTTGTCTAGTAGATTGATTATCTAAAGATGGCAGGAGTAAATTTTGATCAATATTATTTTGAATTTCTCTACCAATGTTTATAAAGAAATTATTAAATACATTAGCAATATCCTTTTCGTTTTCAAAATATGTATTGTTTTGGAAGATACAAAATTTTTTGGCTGTAGGCTTATTTTTGTTTGAATCCGTTATTTCATTTATAGTTTTCCAAAGATTTTTATAGTCTTTCCTACATTCAGTAATTTTATTGTTATAATATATATTTTTAGTTGATTTTATTAGTTTATTTAAGAAGTTTCTATATTTCTTATATTCAGTCGACAGTTCTAAAGAGTAATTTTTATTTAAATTTTTCTTAAGATGGTCTCTATGTTTTATAGAGTTAACGATACCCTGTGTAACCCACGGTTTTCTTTTTTTATTTTTGTTATTGTAATGCTTTTCAAAAGTGCATCGATCCACTATTAACAAAAGTTTATTGATAAAAACTTGATATATTGTTTCAACAGAATCATAAGCTTCGTATACCTCTTGGCATGTTTCAGTTTCAAGTATTTTTAACAGTTTATTATGGTTAATTTCTTTTTTCATTTGTAATATATCTTTTTTTCTCGGTATTTTTACATTTTGAATGCTTAAACCAATACAATAATGATCTGTTATTGAACTCTGTATGATAAAAGGTTTGATATTATTTATTTTACTCTGAAAATCTGGAATTTTAAGAAATAAATGATCTATTATAGTGGAGAAGGTTTCATTTTCCCTGGTTGGTTTATTAATACATGAGAAATAACCATTTTCAGCTAGAATGTTTAAGTATGAATTTACGTGAAAGTCTTTGTACTCTTTTATATTAATATTTAAATCTCCAACAAAAACTTCAGTCGTCTGAACATCGAAATTATCAAAGCAAGTTTGGAGGTCCTCCAAGAAAATGTTTAGATTTGAATTTGGTGATCTATAGCATGCTGTTAGACCATGGGTCTCTTTATTAGTTTTTAAAAAACATCTTAATATATTTGTTTCATGCATTTTATAAGTTTTACTTTCTATAGTAACAGTGTTTTTTACATATAAGACCAATCCGTCATTTTTGTTATTTACAGATTCATTATAAAAAGCATTAAATCCTCTGATCGAAAAATTAGACAAATTTTCTATCCTAAAGGTTTCAGATAGCACACTAGCATCTATGTTATCTAATTCTATTTGATTTAAGTATATTGTTAATTCCTCAAAATTCTTTTGAATGCTACGTACATTAAAGTGCAATATATTGAAGTTATTCTCACATAAAATGTACTTTACCTTTTGAATCTCCCCAAAAATCTCTGTGTCCAGCCTACCATATCCATCCAACTCGTTAAAATAATCTAGTATCATAATTACTAACAAATAAAAAAATCGAATTTTCTAATATGGAAAAAGAAGAAAAAAAAAAGAAAAAACAAAATAATTATTTGACGGAGTCCGCCCCGTAATATAAAACAATAAAATATCTTTTACTACCATTATTCAGCAATCAGCAACGCTATTTATTTTTTTAATTGTATTGTCTATTTTTATAAACACATTACCAAAACGAGTAAAAACGGATTTTTTTTCATATTTCTTGGTGGCTTCTTTATAAAGTTGAATTTGTTTCTTCTGTAAGTCCTCAGCAATTTCAATTCGTGAAATTTTAATATTTATATTGTATCTCTTTATAGGTCCCCAAAGAGTAACTTTGGCAGCTTTTTAAATAAGATGGAACAGTCTATTCTAATAATAGGTATGGGGAGGAATGTTGTTTTGTTGGGATATTTTAATGTAGTTTAATTGTTAAAGAGATGAAGTAACTTTATCGGATCTTCTGACTACCTTTGGCTTTCTCAAGTTATTTTCTCAAACACTAGGGGCAATATTTGTATAGATAACACCTTCATAAATTTTTGAGTTGATTTTGCTGATGCTCGGGATGCTGTCTCTCAGATCATTTTGCTCAGCAGATTGACATTCCGGTTATTGAATTTAAGAATCCTATAAAAAAGACTTTTAGACCCATAACTGAGGTTGGTCAAAATATATTTTTTAATATTTGAGAAAAAACATCCTGGGAATTTATATCCGACTCTGGTATAGATGTAAACAATATTACACTTATCTTCAATAATATAATAAAAGAGGCATATGAGCTATCATTTCCTGAAAAAAACAATAGTTTCTAATCAAAGGAATGTAAATTAAAGTTGGTTTAATAAAGAATTGTTTGACATGCGCGACCATTTAAAGTTTTTCTCAGATATAGCAAGGGCTTATCCAACCCCTGCAAATATCGATTTAAAAAAAGAAAGAATTTAAAAGAACTTATAAACAAGCTATAGTACATGCCATTATAAATGCGCACAAAAATTCCAATTCTCATCTGTATTAAACATCTCATCAGATGAATTTAACGTTTTTTTTCAATGTTGCTCTCAACCTTCTCTTGAATCATCATATTGATATTAATTTCTTACCAATTAACTTACCTAATCTGCCAAGTACTTCATTTAATATTAGTGAGTTCAGTTTTATTGAAGTCAGAGACATTGTCAACAAAAACAGTGAAGATTTCTTCGATTTATCTGTAAAAATTCTAAAGCTAGTACGCGAATTGTTGATCATATCTATCACCAAGCTAATAAATAGATGCATTCGGATATCCATTTTTTCCCGATGTTGGGAAGACGGCACTGGTCATCCCTATATTCAAAAAAGGAGATGAAAATGACATGTCCAACTATCGTCCTATATCATTTTTGCCAGTCTTCTCCAAAATTCTGGAGAAGAGAAAGAATCTCACAATATATGGAAACGAATAAAACTGAAAGACAAAATGGCTTTAAACATAGATTAAGTACTGCCTCAGCAATTATGGACCTTGTTTCAGCTCGGAAGCTTTCAATGGCCGTAAATATATTAGTATGATGTTCTGTGACCTGAGCAAAGCGTTTGATTGTGTATCACATGACCTACTGGTTCAAAAACTTACTGCCTACATGTTTGGTGATAAAACATTAAACTTGTTAAAATCTTATTTTAATGATCGCTCTCAGATGGTCACTGTGAGGGGTGTTGGGTCAGCTGCCAGACAATTAAAGGTGGGGGTACCCCAAGGTTCTATCCTGGTGCCCTTACTTTTTTTAATTTATATTAATGGTCTTCCCTTGAACAGCGTTTGTTTGCCGACGACACAACGGTCTCTGTAAGTAGTGAGACCTATGAGGAGGTCATTAGTGGGGCATGGGAGACACAATTGGAGGTAGAAGATTGGTTGCAGCGAAATGGTCTGGTTTTGAATCAGGATAAGATGAGTAACATAATATTTTCTTTACGAAAGATGGATGAAGTACCTTTCCCTATTTTTAATAAGACATAGTTTTTTGTGTTCCGTAATCTATCTCTAAAGGTATCGGTGGAAACATTCTGAAAACTGCCTATTTTGCACTATGTCACTCCATCATGTCGTATGCTGCCATTATCTGAGGTCACTCTGCGGGGTAGAGAAGAGTGTTTTCGCTTCAACGCAGGGCTCTGCGTGTTCTTGCAAACATTGGATATAGGGAGGATTGCAAGGAGAGTTTTGTATCACTACGTATAATAACCTTTCCCTTTTTATGTATTTGTCAAAATCATTTGCACACATCTAAATAAAAGTAACTATCCTACCAATGGCGAGATACATGGCATGTCCACGCGGGGAAGTAAGGATCACTCGGTTCCAGACCACAGATTGCGCAGATGCCAGAATGGTCTGGATTTGTTGATTGTAAAGTTTTACAATAAAGTGCCAAGGGAGGCCAGAGAACTAGAGCTTAAATCTTATAAAACCAAAGTTTTTAACTTTTTGGTTAATAAAGCTTACTATTGTACCAGCAAGTTCTTAGAGGAATGACAGATCTCTACAGCTTAAATGTTAAGTTGTATTCTTAAATTTTTAATTGTCTAATATGTGTTGACTTTTTAAATTGTAATTATTCAACTTGGTTAGTCTTATTAAGTGTCATTGTTTTTGTTTTAATATTCTCTCTCGTATTTGCTTTTAAACTGTGACTGTTTTCATTGTTAATTTAATGTAATTCATTTTTATTGTATGGGGTATGGTTTGGTTTTTAATTCAGTTTTCGATAAATTGTAACTTTTTTAGTTTTTATCCTATAGGGCATCAATGAATTTTTGGAAAAAAAACTCGAATTTGAAACGGTATGGCTTTAAACTTTAAACACAGTTTTGTACTTTTTGCCCCCTCATTTTTTTTTGTCTTATGGTAATTTTCTGTAAAGCTAATTTTTAGCGAACGGTGCTCTGAAAAATCCATTTTGTTATGTATAATAGACGAAAAACGAAATTAATACGAAAATCTAAAAAAGTACCAAATTTCAAAAGTTTGTATTAGGATTCCCGAGATATAGCGACCGAAAGATAGAAGTTTTGACACGACGAAGTCGTCCCCTTAGATAAATTCCACCAGGACAAGCTTCGAAGAATCAAGCTTTTTGGCATCTACAAATACTACTACTATTACTACATACATTACATTTTCATTAACTCTGCAGGTCCACGGTTAGGTACCGCCACCTCCCGAACTATTAGGACTGATACAAATTTAAATTTTCAATTAATAGTCTACATTTTCCTTTTGTCTTAAGCGTTATATATCTTCCTATGTATTAAAGCATTAAACAGCCACATTATATTTAATAATTTATTTTATTTATTCTTAATACCTTATTATTGAGAATGTCGCCATCGGAATTCGCCAAACAGTCTAATAAATGACTCTGCAAAGTACTTAGTTTGTCTTGCAGTTCTTCATTTTGTTGCAAAAGTTGTTTTCTTCTGGATTCTAGCTCCGGTTTTTCTTGCGTTATGGCAGCAGATAACAGTTGTTCTAAAATGGATCACTTAGTGTAGTAGTAGTTAGTATCTGCACTCAAAGATATTTTTATATAAATTTGGATAAAACGGGAAATTGTTGAACGATTATTTTTTTTACTTTAGCCTCCGGTTTTATTCTGATATCCGTGGAGGTGGAGGATTGCAGGCGAGAGGGAAGTGGTTACCAGATCGAAGTATGTAAGTTTTGAAGTATTTTTTTGCAAAGGTTGAATATATTTCTTAAATGACCCACACCATAAAACTACAAGATACTGGAAGTGACGGTGCACCAAAGAGAAATACACAAGACCAGAGAACTTACATCCAGCGATATTCCCCGACAAAACTATAGAGTTGATGATCGAAAAGCATCCAGAAAATATTCCAAGGCTAAGGTAGAGGGCATTAACCGGTGTTAATCATGATTTAATGGGGAGTGCCTTCCGAAGACTTCGTTCAACTAAATTTTTGCCAAGAAAATGGTCAAAACACGAGCTGGCAACTACATATGTGTCGTTTTGTAGAAAAGCATTTCGTACTCTTGCGACTGCAAAGACTGTTGTATAAAATAAGAGATAGATCTGTGGTGAGGAAAGGTCAAACATTTTTATTTTTAAATGTAAATATCTCTGTGGGGTAGTAAGGGGTAGTGAAGCGCCTTACATAGCCTCTCTTACCCAAATGTCAACCTTACCCTCTGTCCAGAACGGACTTGGTGCACCCTGTTTTCACAAACGAGGTTATGACGACCAAGTATGGACAGTATAACCCTATATATGCCGTGAGTCTCCCATTCAACTCACGAAGGGGATGGACAAGGCAAGAAGCCCCGTCATCGCGGACTCATCCGTGCTACGGATCAACTTCCCCTTTGCTGCCCCAACCTTGGACAGACTGCGTAACTGCATCAGGTAAAAATACACGCAGCCTATCGCACTCTGTGAAGAGTACACATTTCAAAATGGGTTGCTCGAGAGGGACAAAAATATCTGGAGGTAAAATACCCCACCGTTCGGATCTCCGGGGAGGGGGTGCCCGCGCGAGCAAGTCATCAAAGAACTACACTACTGTTTGGTGCTTGGAACATCAGAACTCTGATCGACAATCACAGATCTAACCACCCGAGAGAAAAAGCGCTATTATTTCACATCTTCTCGATAAGCTGAACCTCGAAATAGTGGCGCTCAGTGAGACTAGACTGCCTGACGAGGGGAAACATCAGAGCAAACGAATACACCTTTTTTGGAAAGGTTATTCGGATGGACAAGGAAGGAAAATACATGGAGTTGGTCTTGTAATAAGAAACAAAATAGCAGACCGCCTAAATCAACTCCCAGAAGGAATCTCAGAAAGAATAATGGCATTAAAGTACCCTATAGGATCCAAAGAAAATATAAACATCATAGTGTATACGCACCTACGCTACACTCACCACTGGAGGACAAAGAATCATTTTTCCAAACATTGGAGGCAGTGTTGCAGAAAATTCCAAAGCAAGAGAGAAAAATTATTTTGAAGAGAATCATCTATATGGTCAGGAACCATAGGAAAACATGGTATTGGAAACATGAACTCAAACGGCCTGTTTTTATTATCGAAATATTCAGAACACGGTCTGACAATAACGAACACGTTATTCCGACAAAACAACAACTTCAAAGGCAAGTGGTGTCACCCCCGGTCAAAACACTGGCATCTCTTTGACTATATAATTCTGAGAAAGTGACATAAAGGATGTTCAATACACCAAGGCTCGTGTAGATACCGATTGCTGGACCGATCACCGCATAGTCATCTCTAGGATGAATTTCTTCTTGCCCTCGCAAAAAAGCTACCCTCAAAAAATGCAGTCAAATCGCCGCCGGTTAAACATAAAGAAACTGAACATACCCAGTATTACTCAAGAGCTTCAAGCATCTGTACGCGCCAGACTAAAGTCGCCTGAGCTGATTTCCGACACCGCTGGTGTAGACAGATACTGGAATAACCTCAAACAAGCAATCCACCAGAGCAGCGAACAAGTGTTGGGATTTGAAAACAACAAGAAACAGGAGGACTGGTACAATGACAATACGGCTGAAATAGAGCAACCTCTACAGCAAAAACACAGTTCCTTTCAGGCCACTAGAGACAACCCTAATAACCATACCTTACAGGAAAACTTCAAATCTGAAAAGGCAAGGGTTCAAAAGTCAATTTGTGATATTAAAAACAAATGGTGGGGCGAAAAAGCTGCTAAAACCCAATTTTACGTTGATCAACACAATACCCATTCTTTCTTTGAGGCGGTTAAAAAAATCATGGTCCGGCTCAGAGGAACATCAATCTTATCAAAGATAGCGGAGGCCAACTTCTGAAAAACGAAGATGAAATTCGAAATAGATGGAAAGAACACTACTCATCTATTTTAAACCAACAAAATGATACTGATCCTGAAGCAATCAACTTGATTCCTCAATACACAGAGAATCGAACCCTGGACAAACTGCCAACTGCAGAAGAAATTTCGAAGGCTCTCAATGAACTAAAAAAACAATAAATCGGCCGGCAAAGATGTAATTCCAGCAGAAATCCTGAAGTGCCTCGATGCGGTAATTATTCCACTCTAAAAACGCTTTTTGAAACAATATGGACCCAAGAACGAGTACCACAAGATTTTCGTGACTCCCTCATCGTAAACATCTTTAAGAAGAAAGTTGACCCAACGGAATGTTGAAACTATCGCGGAATCTCACTGCTGGCGGTGACTGGCAAGATATTGACTCGAGTAATGTCAAACCGACTCCTGCCGTATTTGGAAAGCTTATCCCAGAGAGCCAATGTGGATTTAGACCTAATCGCTCTACAATAGACATGATATTCTCTCTCCGACAACTGCAAGAAAAAGCAATCGAACAATCGCAAGAACTGCACGTGGCCTTTGTGGACATCACAAAAGCCTTCGATTTAGTAGATCGAAACACCCTATGGGTCATCATGTCCAAGTTTGGTATACCTCGTAAGTTAATCGGTGTGTGTAAAAGCTATATTCAAAACTAGAGTCCATTACATCACGGAACTTATGTATGCAGTCGACTGCGCTTTGGTGGCACACTCACAAGATCAATTGCAGGATCTTCTAAGCACCTACACACTGGCATACGAAGATCTTGGACTCAAAATAAATATAACCAAAACAAAAGTCCTTACCACACCAAGAATGCTGGACCAAAGCCGCACCGTCAAAATCCTTGAATCCTTGAACATCAGTTGGAACACGTCGACTGTTTTAATTATCTGGGTAGCATGGTGAATGCCAGTGGCAATATCGATACGGAAGTCCGTAATCGTATCAGTGCAGCATCCCGAGCTTTCTGGAAGCTCCGCAATAGAGTATTCCAAAACCACGACTTATCAATTAGTACCAAGCTCGCTGTTTATCGAGCCATACTTCTTCCAACCTTGTTATACAGTTGCGAAACGTGGGTGCCATACGCCAGACATATAACTGCCCTCGAACGGATTCTACAAATGCATCTAAGACAGATAATGCCTATTCGATGGTTCCACCGCATTTCAAATCTCACCGTGTTAAATAGTGCAAAATGTACTACGGTAGAAGTGCTAATCTCGCGAAGTACACTTAGATGAGCAGGCCACATAAAAAGCATGGATGACAAGCGGATTGCGAAATCACTCCTTTATGGAGAAATGCTCAATGGCTAACGCAGGCATGGCGGACAGGGTCGACGATACAAAGATCGCCTTCACGACACACTAAAAAGTGTCGACAGAGCAAGCAGTTGGGAGGATATAGCGAGCAACCGACTGGACTGGAGAAGAGTAATCGCCAGCTATAGCGGCCTTAAACAGAATAGAAGAAGCGTACCAGCCCCCGGTAACTGTATGTGCCACGAATGTGCGCGGGTGATCACGTCAAGGATAGGGCTATACAGTCATAGAAGAACACATAACGCACAGATGTGATGAATAATACTCGGCTACGAGTCTTCGGCTATATATAAATATCTCTGTTTTGGATGACCCGATTTTATCCTACTCCGTTGGTTCGCAGATATTTCCCAGATAGCGAAATAGCGGTATTTTAAATTATGCTAAAAAATCAAGTGTGGCTTAGGTAGAAAAAAATGGTAAAATATTGGTAGGAATCCAATATGATGGAACAAAATGGAGCCCATTAAAAATGAAGACAGTATATGTACCACATATATAATGTGACTATGTACCGAACTAAATTGGGTCACACTTCACTATTCTTTTAGCCGTAAGGATGACATTAATCAGCGTTCAAACGGAGATATATATTCAAAAAAGTTGCGAACATTTATTTTAAAATAATAAAGAATTACTTACCGATAAAACCAGAGTAGGTGACATTAAAGTTTAGGAGACATATATATGGTGCTATTTCTGCGGGAAGTTGAATGTGTTCATTTCTACTGCACATGATTATTTTAAATTCTGAATGATAATCTATTTGTCTGCCTAAAATTCGAATCATTTTTCTCTCGCCTAAAAAGTATGCATTTTTCATGATTATTTTAATGACTTGTCAATTTAGTGTATACTCCGATACAATAGATAATAATGTTTTTTTTTTGCATTGATATGATATACCCAACCTCAGAATTTTTTTTGCCATACAAAATTTAAATTCACATAAAAAAAATATAAACTTAAGTCAATATCAAACATATTATTTTTCATAAAAACTTCTTTTGGAACTTTTTTAAGAAATTAATTTTGGATATTTTTAACACGCAATCTGGTTTAGGTATTATAATTAGTTAATAACTAAAACTTAAAAAACCTAAACGTACCTTGCAAAATAAACTCGCCTCGCAGTATGGGAAACAGTATGTAAGGTACTTCTTCCAGTTCTTCAATTAGTAGTATTTTTCCAAATCTGTAATACAGGTAGAATTGAATCGATGAAAATAGTTTTATAAGCTTAGTACCATTACTACACAGGTATTATTATTATATAAAATAATGCTCTATGTGTTATGCATTATACAAAATAATAGATTGATGGTTTAACATACTTACCTTAGAGATGCTTCAAGAACGGTATTAAATTTAATCGAATTCGATGTGATATGCTCAAAATTTTGACGAATTTTGGCGTAGTGTGTTTTGATCCAATGAGATCCCGTGGAATTTGGATCAATCAATAGTGGTGATAAGCAGCTCTAAAAAATAAATTATTAATAAATGGGTATTTAGAAACCTGAAACAGTTTTTACATATATAACATAACAAATTAAAAAACTATTTTTTTTTCATTGAGATACAGGGTCCCCAAAATTAAGGGATCATGTATATATATATATATATATATATATATATATATATATATATATATATATATATATATATATATATATATATATATATATATATATATATATATATATATATATATATATATATATATATATATATATACATATATATATATATATATATATATTATATATATATATATATATATATATATATATATGATATATATATATATATATACATATATATATATATATATATATATATATAATATATATATATATATATATATAATATATATATATATATATATATATATATATATATATATATATATATATATATATATATATATATATATATATATATATATATATATATTTTTTCATATATATATATATATATATATATCATATATATATATATATATATATATATATATATATATATATATATATATATATATACAGGGTGCCCAAAATTAAGGGATCATGTGTGTATATATATATATATATATATATATATATATATATATATATATATATATATATATATATATATATATATGTTATATCCGCTGATAGCCACGTGCAGGTGATGACCTTCGGTCACACGGTATCGAGCACAGGAAATTGCGACACCTCCGAGAATGCCGAGCCAGCAACCAGCCGTTGCAGTTCGCACGGATAGAAGACGCTGCATCAGCATTTAAATTAATATAAATTGTTCTGAATTGTAAATAAATAGTTAGTTGACATTTTAGGCTGTTAGAATGTTAGTTTAATTTTTGAAATTATAAAGTAGTGTTTTTAAGTAGTAATAAAATATTTTTTTTAAAAAGTGAAATTTGGAAAAGTGAATATAACAATTGGCGCAGTCGGTAGGATCTGTCTAACGCTGTCAGAACAAGAGTGTTTTCTAACTGGTAGCGGCGGATTCCAATCCCTAAACAGAAGAAGGACGAATCGCTCTCACTTGGCAAAACTACGGAAGGAACACCCAGTGAAGCCCCTGGTAATCTACGCTAAGAACACGACGATGCAAATAATCCTGCTGTAAGTTAATGAATCATCTCGTTATTGTTTATTTTATTGTGGTATTTACTTATTGAAACTGTTCGATTTTCCAAATATTTTTCCCGATATTTCTTATTGATTTTAAGAATTTGAATATCAAGAATTAAATATTTTTCACTCGATTTTTCACTATTAAATAAGTTACAGAACCTTTGTAATTTTTCAAAATGCCTGATTCAACTCAAAATAATGTTAGTCAAGCAGAAGTAGAGCCTTATAAATTATCAGAAATATTTTCTTTAATCCCCGAATTTGAAGGTGATCAGATCTTTTTAGGAACGTTTTTTAATGCGTGTGATTGTGCATACAATATGGCTACTACAAGTCAAAAAACTCTATTAGCTATTCATATAAAAAACAAACTTAGAGGTAGAGCTGCACAGCTCGTTAGTGCTAGAAATCCAGGTTCGTACCTAGAAATAAAACAATTACTTAATCTACATTTTGGAGATTCTCGCGATTTATCTTCCGTGATACAAGATTTACAACGACTTAAGCAATTATCCAATGAATCCCACTCACTTTCTTTAACCGCCTCCAGGTATTAAATGCTAAAATGCATGCAAATATCCAAAAAGCAATTAACCTTACAACTGAACAAAAAACAGCTCAAAGTACTCTTATAGAAACTATGGCCCTAAATACATTATTAACAGGGCTTGAACCTCGATTAGGCCAACTTATTCGTGCCGGAAATCCAGTCAACCTTTTAGAAGCCCATTCTCGAATTAGAAGGAAACTTCAGTTGTCATATTTTGAAACCCAAAAACAAGATAGGAATCAACCCTCAAGACCCACTGTACCTATTAGAAAGCCACAGCCACAACCTATGCGATGCTTTAATTGCGGACGCACAGGTCATTCTGCTAGTCAGTGCCGCACTCCCCAATCGGGACGGCAAAATTTTCAAAATAATTTTAATTCAGGTTTTCAAAGACCGTATCAACACCAAACCCAAAACAGCCCTCAGCAGTCTAGTATTTATTCCCAAAATCAATCTAGACCACAACAAGCAAGCGGCTTCTCGCAAAATCAGCAGAGGCCCCAACAATTTAATAATCCACCACAATATCGCCCTCCGATAATTAATAAAAATTCTAATTTCCGTCCTAATCAACAAAGGACATATCATGTAAACGCTAGCGACTATTCGCAAGGTCAAGCTTCTAATCCTATTGAAACATCATATAATGATTATGAATACCAAAATTTTGACTACCCACAAAACTACCCCAACCAAGATTACGATTATAATCAGTGTCCAATAGAGCCGATAGGCCATACAAATTACCAGGATTTTCTTTCTCTCCCAGTGAACCCTCAGCCCCCGGACCAAAACTACCCAGAAGTAGATCCCCTAGTAGAAATCCAAACTCAAATCGAAACAATGAACTTGGACGACATGAACCCCGATCTGAACTTCCCCGAACAGACATTTCTTTAAGCCCCTTTCTCACAGTAAATTCTAAAAACTTATATTACATCAAAGATGCCAGTGAAAAATATAAGTTACTTATAGATTCCGGAGCTGGAATTTCTATTTTTAAGGAAAGTACTGTTCAGAATTTTCGAAATAGATCACCAGAGAACGTGACCATCCAAGGCATTACCAATCAAAAACTTTCAATCAACGAATCAACCCTTGTCCCTTTCGCTCCTAATGACCCTCATAAGGTCTATATTTTTAATTTAGACATCGATTTCGATGGTATTTTGGGCTTGGATTTCTTAGAACATTACGAATGTGTGATAGACTTAAAATCAAAGCAATTAGTTACCAATTTTAAAACAATTCCTTTATTTAAAGTAGATGGTGAACAAAAAATCGAAAATCTTACGTTAAATAATAATTGCAACAAAATTTCAATAGAAGCCCGAACGGAACGAATTTTTAAATTAAAATGTGATCTCGTTAACACTGATGCCTTGTTAGTTGCGCAAGAAAAAGACAAAGTTAGGCTCCCACATGCTTTAGTGCGATTTAACGAACACGGTGAATTTGTCACTTCGATTGTAAATACAAACGCTATTCCAAAAAATATCGATTTCTCCGATATAACCTTAGACCCGATTAACGACACCTCTGAACCTGTCTATAATATAACCGAACCAAATTTAAAGGAATGTCAACACGACAGAGTCTCACAAATACAAAATTTATTAAGAACCGAGCATTTAAATGAGGAAGAGAAAGAACTTGTGACAAATGTTTGTTTAGATTTCTCTGATATTTTTTACCTTGAAGGAGACGCCCTTTCTTTCACGAATGAAATAAAACACTCAATAGAAACAAACAACGCTCGTCCTGTTTTTACGAAATCGTACAGATACCCACAAATACATAAGGACGAAGTAAAAAATCAAGTTAACAAAATGTTAGGCGAAGGTATCATACGTCCGTCTATCTCACCCTGGTCTTCACCAGTCTGGGTTGTCCCAAAGAAGCTCGACGCTTCGGGAAAGCAAAAATGGCGCGTAGTTATAGACTACCGCATGCTTAATGAGCTTACTGTGGACGATAAGTATCTTTTACCGAACATATCTGACCTCCTCGACCAGCTAGGGAAGTGTGAATATTTTACCACCCTAGATCTTGCCTCCGGATTCCACCAAATTGAAATCGACCCTAAGGACATCCCAAAGACTGCTTTTTCAGTAGAAAATGGTCACTACGAATTTATTCGTATGCCCTTCGGCCTTAAAAATGCGCCGTCCACCTTTCAAAGGGTTATGGACAACATTCTCCTTGGCATTCAGAATGAGCGTTGTCTAGTATACATGGACGATATAATTATATACTCTCCCACAATCCACGAACACATTTCTCGCATAACAGAAGTATTCAAACGTTTAAGAAAAGCCAATCTAAAAATTCAGCCCGATAAATGTGAATTTCTCAGAAAAGAAGTCGCCTACCTTGGACATCTTATAACCCAAAATGGTGTTAAACCAAACCCATCAAAAGTAGATTGTATCGTCAATTTTCCCGAACCAAAAAATTCTAAAGGCATTCAGTCATTTTTGGGACTTTCGAAGAACTGAAAAAAGCCCTTATCTCTAACCCAATTTTGATATACCCAAATTTTCAAGAACAATTCTTACTAACCACGGACGCAAGCGCGTTTGCCATTGGCGCTGTTCTATCGCAAGGACCAATAGGCAAAGACCTCCCTATTGCGTATGCGTCTAGAACCTTATGTAGTGCGGAAACAAAATATTCGACAATAGAACGCGAATTACTTGCAATCGTTTGGGCCGTAAAGCACTTTCGCCCCTACCTTTTTGGGAGAAAATTCATTCTCATTACGGACCATCAACCCTTGACGTGGTTGTTCTCGATAAAAGACCCAGGAAGCAGATTAGCTCGTTGGTGTCTTAAGCTCGAAGAGTATGATTATAAAATCGAGTACAAACCCGGGAAAATTAATAAAAATGCCGACGCGCTATCTCGGATTAAAATTAACCATTTCCAAGAATGCGCAAAACTCCAGTCTAAACTTCAAATATTTGCCTCTAGCAAAGACGACGTACGAAACAGACCGTCAACTAGCAAAGAAACATTCCAATCAGACAACGAAAATGGAGACGAACCAGACACAGAACAACTAACAGAGGAATATAATCGTTTTGTACACCTCTATAAAACTAAATCCATTATAGATTATTCCAAAATAGAATCATCAAACTCCCAACTTTTAGGCAAGTGTCATAAAAATATCATTACCTTCTTTCGTCGAGCAAAATTAGAGGACATCCACCTTAAAATCATTGAAGATATTTTTGAGGAAAACTTTCACTTTGTAAATAACAAAATAAACATTGTGTCCAGCAAAACCGTGAAAGATCGGAAATATTTTATAATTCCTCTGCCATCTGACAACGACATCGTAGCCCAATACCTCTTTTATGCCCTATTTACTGGCAAAGACAATTTTGACGCAAAACATCCGTATTGTGTCGAAAATAACTTAGAACTCCCAATTTTGGAAATGCTTTCATTTATCCTTTCCGACCTAGACGTTAAGTTCAAAATATGCCAAAATATTGTAAAAACACCTGATGAAGATCAAATCCCCATTATCCTAGACCACTATCATTCCGGAAGAAACAACCTTCACCGCGGAATAAATGAAACTATTAAAAGGATAAAGGAAAAATATAATTGGCCCGGATTAACGAAAGATGTCGAAAATTTAATCAAAAAGTGCGAAATATGCCAAAAAGTAAAATTTTGTCGAAAAAACCTCAGTACACCCCTCGTAATTACCGAAACCCCGAAAACACCATTCGAGAGGATTAACATCGATCTTTTTGAATATCCTGTTAGTAATTACGCTCTCACTATTAGGGATGGACTGACCAAGTTCAGACAAGCTTATCCCATTTCCGATAAAAAAGCCTCGACATTCGTGAGCATACTCCTACTATTCTTCCAACATTTCGGCACCCCCTTAAGGATACATTGTGACTATGGCCGTGAATTCGACAACGCTTTAATGAAGGATCTTTGCGGACTCTATGACGTAAAATTGACATTTTCTAGCGTCAGTCATCCACAATCAAATGGATCTCTTGAGCGATTTCACGCGACCCTGACCGAAATGATCCGAGTACATAAAGCTGAAAACCCAAACGAACACCCATTCAATATTCTCCCTTACGCCATTATTTGCTACAATAATACCAAAAATAAGACACATGGTTTTACACCGTATGAGCTCATCTTCGGCCATACATCTAGTCGTCCACCCGAGACCCTTTATAATCAAGAACTGATTACAAAATATGTCAGAGACCTTAACAACAGAATGGAACATTACTATAAAGTCGCACGGACAAGAACAAACGCACAAAAAGAAAAATCTAAAATACGATTTGACAACGCAGTTAAACGAAACACCACCGAATATAAAATTGGAGACAAAGTCTACGTGAAAGAATCCCAAATAGTCACTAAAGCTAACAACAAATTTAACGGACCTTTCGAAATAACCGAAATCTTCGGAACTTCCGCCACAGTCAAAAATTTATCTACGAACCAATATTCTAAAATAAATTTTGATAGACTAAAACCTTTCTATGACTAGTCTATTCTTTTCAGACTCTTCGGGATACTGTCAGCCGTGACATCCCAGTTTACCATTACTCCAATAAACAATACCGTAGGACTGTTTTTCCATGAAGAAAGTATCATCAAAATATCAAACGAAAAATGGACGCTTCTGGTCTATAAAGAATTGAAACCCTTAAAAGAAGCCATCTCACACAACGACAAAATTCTCTCCGAACTAATAGACACATATGAAATACCTGAACCTAGAATTTTAGCCTCTAAAGTAGACGTACAAACACACATTAGTCTTCTAAAACAACTCGCCAACGCCGTTAATCAAAAATACAGAGAAATAATCGCGGACACTAAACCTTACGAATTTAGGACAAAACGCGGTATATTCAATGGCATTGGTACTGTATGGAAATCGATTACAGGTAATCTAGACGCTTCGGACGGAGAATACTTCAACGATTGCATAGAAAAAGTAACACGGGACGAACATTAAATCGAAAACCTCTTAAAGAACCAAATTTCCGTTACCACATCTGTAATTAAAACTTTTAATACCACCATTCGCAAACTACAAATAGACGAGGAAACTTTTAACAATAATATCAAAGATATTCAAAATTCAATCAACAATATATCAAGCGCGATCGATTTTTATGAAGGGCAGATAAAGACTATTAGTTTATGTGAATCCCTAATGGAAAGCTACGCATTTTTAGAAGATTATCTCAATGACATCTTGGATGCAATAACGTTCGCACGTTTAAAAATACTCCATAGCTCAATTATAACCCCACAAGATATGATCACCTCGTTGCAAGAAATCTCTAGATCTTTAATAAAAAACAATTTACCATTACCTACTTATTCATCAAATGTGCAGAATATCTCGATATAATTGAATTAGAAGCATACCAATCTGATCAAAAAATTATTTTTGTACTAAAAATCCTACTAACCGAACCTGAAACCTATACCCTTTATCACTTGTACCCTATCCCGATCTTGGACAATCGAACAGGCTTCCACCACATATTACCAACCACTAAAAAATACATTGCGCGTGATAATGATTCATTATTGTACGTATCATTCCGAAACTTGGACAATTGCAAACAGCTGAAGAGCAATACAAAGATCTGCTCTGATGTCCTGCCGTACCCAATCGATAGCGACTCCATCTGCGAGGCCCAGCTACTGAAACAACAGACACGACTACCAGCAACTTGCCAGACTTCTGTGTTGCTAGCCAAGGAATACAACGTGCAGGAACTCAACCAAAACTATTGGCTGATAACAGTTTCTGATCCCTTGCCACTCACAGTGAAATGCGGAAGCAAAAACATCGTCACCAACGTAATCAACATGAACTCATTACTAAAATTACAACCGGAATGCAATGCCTTCATTGGAAGCACAAGGGTGCACGCCAAATACCCCATTGACAAATACAAAACTGTCACATACCAAAATCACCCGGTAAAAATACCCTTCGAATGCTGCATTCATCTTCCCAAAAAGTCTCAGATCCTAGATCTGAAACCTCTCAAACTCAATAAACTTGATATTGAGGATCTAAATATTGCCCAACACAAACTCAATCAGTATTCTGACGAACTAAACAATCTCATCAATGAACCCTTTGTGACCAAACATGTTCATTGGTTCACAATTTTCACTATTACCCTTATTGTTGCACTTGTAACTCTATACATCCTCTGCAAATGTCGACGTAAAAGACACCCCAGGATTGGTATAGCAATTACAAATGACGATAATCCACCAGCACCTCCAGTTCCCAAGTCCAGAGACGCTGTCCATCAAAGAATAAGGAACTTGATGCCCAAAAGAAGACCAAGTGCCCATCCCGATGAGACCATAGAAGAAGCAGTAGAACTTCAATTCCACCAAGGCTTGTAAAAGTCGCTGCAAGGCAACAACTTTTGTTTTATAGGGGGAGTTGTTATATCCGCTGATAGCCACGTGCAGGTGATGACCTTCGGTCACACGGTATCGAGCACAGGAAATTGCGACACCTCCGAGAATGCCGAGCCAGCAACCAGCCGTTGCAGTTCGCACGGATAGAAGACGCTGCATCAGCATTCAAATTAATATAAATTGTTCTGAATTGTAAATAAATAGTTAGTTGACATTTTAGGCTGTGAGAATGTTAGTTTAATTTTTGAAATTATAAAGTAGTGTTTTTAAGTATTAATAAAATATTTTTTTTAAAAAGTGAAATTTGGAAAAGTGAATATAACATATATATATATATATATATATATATATATATATATATATATATATATATATATATATATATATATATATATATATATATATATATATATATATATATATATATATATATATATATAGGGCTCCTTGGGGGCCACAAAATTGGGATGTTTCTTTCAATCCATCGTGTGCCAAATTTGCCATAAACCCATTGTTACTTCACGAGCGCAATGTGCTGGAGGACAAACATCCTGTTAAAAATGTATTTTTTTGGCGAAAATTTTCAAGTTCATTGTTAAAAAATGTATCCAGCATTTCTAAGTACAATATTCTATTGAAGGTGTTATTGTAGAAATATGGGCCTATAATTCCGTGGAAATATATCGCGCACCTCACTTTCAGATTTGTATAATACTGTCTTCGCTTCATTATTCTATATTCGGGGTTTTCTCGAGACTAGTACCTGACGCGCTGGGATGCTGCAGATCCATTAGTAGAAAATGTGAATTCATCAGAAAACATAATAAAAATAAAAATCAATATTAACATTTTGTGTTCTACCCACAAACAAAAATCTAATCTTTTCTCTTAATCTCTATTTTCCAACGTTTAATTAAAGTGGGGTTTGAACGGAAATATTTTAGTTTCTTTTAAAATTGTCTGAACCTGTCTTTTTCACAACTTCTAACAGGTTAGCACGATTTTTAAAGAACATCACTGGAGTTTCTCTAACAGTTATAAGAACTAAAACTGTGGATGCATCGATATTTCTTTTTTTTTCTTTTTACTGTCCAAAACAGAACCAGTTCTTTGGAACTCTTTTATTTCGTTGCAGATTGCCATTCGAGTTATTGGATTCAAAATTCCTCGCTAAATTGTTGCAACACGTAGCAGTATGATACTTGACCATCCCCGTAAAACTTTATTATAAAAATCCTTTGCTCACCATTTTGATAAGAACTATTATTTATATTAAATAATTATTTCATGAAATAAAGACATTGACAAGTATGTCGTTAAGTGTCATAATTAGAAGCTAGTAGGTACTCTCATTAAAGGTTTGCTTGAAAATATTTGGACTTTGAAAAGTAATATGATAAAATTGTTACTCTTAATTTTAATTCATGTAACGAAATCTTGTATTTCTGCTGGAGCTCCTCTGAAGATGGTTTTCCTATATATTTAAAAAATATATTTTATAATATTTAATAAATATTATAAATTAAAAACGTTTAAAGACTAGATTATGAAAATTGGGTATTTTGGTAACTTTTATAGTCGAATCATGTACTCAAAAATATCAATACTAAATCAGGGGCTTCCCGAAGTGAGAGGAAGAGTCGCCCTAACTTTTGGCTGCATAGGTTTTTCCAATTTGTAACTCCAAATTATAAAAACTTGAGGGTTTCTAGAAAACAAAGGTACTCTTGTTTAATTCGTTAGGATACACAGTTTTCGAGAAAAATTTATTTGAAAATTGTTTTACAATAAATAGTTTAAACGTATTTGATGTGCAGTAAATATTAAAATCATTTCTATTTTCAACTGAATTATGTGTTTAATGCCATGTAAGGCAATTTTCAAATCATTTTTTCTCAAAAACGGTATATTTCAACGAATAAAGCGAAAAGTACGTATCTATTCTAGAAAACCTTAAGTTTTTATAATTTGGAATTTTAATTTGGTAAAATCTACGTAGAAAAAAATTATAGCGATTTTCCCTCTCCTCTCATTTCACTGATTTATTACTGATACACTTACTTAAATTTTATAAACTAGTCTTTAAACGTTTCGAAAATATTTAGGAACAATCATCTTCATCTAACGAAGCGATTTTCGATATATATTTACATTACATTTTAGTCTTCTTTTAAGACATATATTACTCTGTAAAAATATTAGTTCTTAATATCGGAACACCCTTATGATATATTATATGAATATATTATATTTAATTTTTGTCGAATTTAATCAAATTATTTCTTTTCTCCCTAGTTGTTAAACATCTTAACATGAAAGTCATGAGTGGTTATAATATATTTCAATATAAAATATATATATAGATGCTTTATACATTACATTAACCTAAGCGTATATACATATATCCTCAAATAGTTTTAAAAATACATTAATACTTGAATCCTTAAAAAGGTATTTTTAAAAATGAAAGTTAAATATTCTAGCTTTAACAAGTGCTCTTATATTAATAGGAATAATATTAAATATTTTTGGAGCAAGGTAAACAACAACTGAATTTAACTGAAGATTTTGCCTTGAAAAATATATATATATACAAGGTTCTTAAGCTGCATAGTTCCTCTGAATAAAACATTTATAGACAAAGATACATACAGTTTTGGCTTTTTAAGTTTCACCTTTACAACATAGATCTGCATGATCATTAGTAGTTCAAGACTGTCGTTTTACATTCTTCCCCATACAAATATACCGAGCTTTGTAAATTTCTTATATATCATTAATACTAATTTATGAGTTAGGACTTTATTAAGCATAAAACTTGTGTATTAAGTAGAACATTTTCTTTGACAGATAAGACACATACATATCTCATTTTAAATGCATCATCTGTTTTTATTCCCAACTATTTATCATACTAGTTTCTTTGAGTGGCTCACTATAATCATCCTCAATATAAATATATTTCAAATGGAACTCTACTCATAACTTTATCTTTTACCAATTGCAATCTCTTACTGATTGAACATAAATTGGCCATTTTTAGTCCAAGAGACCTTATTTACAATCTAAAATATCAAAACAAAGACATGAAATCTCGATTACAGTCAATTATTAAATTGTGACACGTGTTTTGCTCTACAAGAGCATCATCAGACCTTAGCAACTAACAAGTATGTACAAGCGGACGAGACAAACACACTCTACATCTTCTCGGGAAACTTGAGTTACCTAAAGAGGTTAAAATTAGCATATTAGCCACAAAAAAACTATTATGTTAGATGAATTAATAGGGATATTATGTTGTGCTATGTTAACATCAGTTGCAGTTAGTCAAAGCTATTGCAGAAATGTATGTGGCAAACACTAATTTTTGGTTGGTTCCCAAGACCACTTCCACATCGCGCATTATGTTTCCTAGCAATAACCAGTTTTTTGAACTAGTATAACTTTTTGCATCCGAAATTAGAGAAATTTAACTCCTTTATTTTTTTTACAACTTAGCATACCTTTTTTATAACAACAGCATTTTCTAAAGACACTTTATCATTCGGTAAACCTTCAGATTGCCAATGGAGTTGTTCTCGTTCCGTTGAAAAGAATGACAAAAAGTCAAACTTTTGCTGGCCTAATTGCGAGCACCACTCCGAGAAAATATCCCTAAAAGAGGAGGTTAATTACATTAACATTCAAAATTGGTTCTATATAATCTGCTATAGCTGAATACCAACAGCCCTCTGAAATTTTCAAGATGTATTTTATGAATAAAGGCTTAGAAAATATAGTACTTTTTTACCTTCTTTTATTCTCTTCCTCTTCTGACAAGAATGCCATAAAAGCAGCAGCCAATAAAGAATTTGTTGGTAAAATCTGAATTTCTTTTGATAGTTCTTCCAACTAAAACACACATATTTGAAAATTAAAACCCCTTTATTATTTTGTTATTGCATTTATTAGAATGTGTATGTATTTGTGCCAAAGAATTTGCCAAAAGACCAAACATTGAGATCTAGTACGGTAACCACTAGACGCATTGTTACGCCCATCGAATAAGGCTATAACCAAGTTGAAAGATGACTTGGAGAAAAACAAATATGGATTCAGTGATAGGAGCCCGCCAAACATTTGCAAATTCGGCAAGGAGATTCCAAATCCACCTTTTAACTTGTTTATACCGTTACTTGATGAGCCTAATTAGATAGAAACACGAGCCTATAGGGGTAAACCGTACTCCGACATTTTTTCCAATATACGTGTCCTTGATTTTTACTCCCGTCGTAAAGGGAATTATTGTAATTGTAAAAAAATCACCCTCCCAAGTTACCAAAAACATGTTTTCTCAATTCTGTTGGTCGGTTTGTTTGTTCCAATATGGAGAAACAAAATGGCGGCTAATTAAATGTTAAAAAATATATTTCAAAAAACTACTTATTCAGGTTACCTCAAATTTTGCACAAATAAGAAAATCAAACAAAATGGCGGCTTAATAAAATATTTAAAAATTCAGCCTGAAAACACTACTTAATGGATTGTTTTCAAATTTTGTGCAATAACAAATTATGAAATAGAGATGAACCGGTAAAATTGTGATACGAATTCAAGATGGTGGAACAAAATGGCGGCCACATAAAATGTTTTTAATCGTGGAAAAATCACCGGGTTTTACATATCTTCACGTTTTAGCTAGATCCCTAAAAAATATATGTTTTAACAACTCCGTCGGACTGTCTGTCTGTCTATTTGTAGGTCTGTCAGTTGGCGGCATAGCTTAGCTTAAAAACTACTTACCCGATTGGTTTCAAATTTTGGTAAAAAATTAAGGGTCACATGGTAGTATTTTGGTAAAAATCTAGAATCGTAGCACAAGAACAAGAAAGGTTGAAAAAATTGTTACTAAAAAACTAATTATCCAATTTACCTTAATTTTTAGAATGGAATAGGAATGAACTGGTAACATTTGATATGAATCCAAGATAGCAAAACAAAATAGCAGCGTAATAAAATATTTAAAAAATCAGCCTGGAAACTACTTATTAGATTAATTTCAAATTTTGTACAAACATTAAAGTGATATAGAGATAAACTCGTAAAACTGTGGTACGAATTCAAGATGGCGAAACAAAATGCCGTCAAAAAATCTTATTCAAGTGACTTTAAATTTTACAGAAAAATTAAATGTAATATAGGGATAAACTGGTACGAATTCAACATGACGGAACAAAACGGCGATGTAAAAACTACTAATTCAATTTATTTTAAATGTACCGAAAAATCAAGTGTGGCATAGGTAGAAACTAGTAAGATATTGGTAGGAATCGAATGTGGTGGAACAAAATGATACCCAATATAAATGTTTGAAAGGCAGTATATATGTGTTACTAAATGACTATGTACTGAACTAAATTGGATCACACGACACTACTCTTAATAAAAAGAAACACTCGTAAGGAGGGAAGGTCCGATTTTTTCCTTTTTCCACCGCACGATGACTTTTTTGTAAAAATTCAGTTTTATCTTTATATAAATTATAGATACCGACTAATCCAAACTTTGTGTGAGTTAAAATAATGTATAAATAAATCAGTACTAAAACATTCTTTTTGCCTAAGAAAATTACATTATACCTGTTCTTGCCATCGCTGATATTCATCCTCTAGTTTATACACCAAGTTTTCTGCGGATCCCAGAGTATGATTGACTTCATTCAATCCGATCTCGATTTCTGCTGCTTCTTTGGTGTACTGTGACAGCTGCTCTTTAAGTCGTGCTACGGTGGTATCGACATCTGATAAATTAGCGTTTAGTTCCACTAATTGACTTTCAGCGTTATCCAAATTTCTAAATAGTTATAAAAGGACAGAGATTAACTAGAAATATTAATTCGTTTGTATTTTTTCACTGGTTTAAGATAAAAGTACAACACGTATCTAAGTAATATTTAGTTCTTAACGCATTACATTCTGGAAAAAAAGGAGAAATCTAAACGAATCATCGTACTCAGATGTAATGAGCAGCATATTCAACATTAGGGGCTAGCCAAAGTGATAATTATAAAGAAGATATGCTGCTTTTAAGAATAACAAACAAAAAAATACAATTATTTAGAAAATATTTAAGTTATAAATAAAGTGTAGCTATCCCATGAATCTTCACCTGCCTCTTTTTGTCATAATATTTATTGGTTTAAAAAACAATTTTCAGCCCAATTTAACGAAGCTCAGTATTATTCGGTATTGCTATAAACAATATGATATCTGCTTTATCAGATAGTAATAGTGTAGAGTTAATTAAATTAAAAACTTATGAACTGAGAAATCAAGTAATGTGTGGAAGGGAACAATTATCTTTATAATACTAACAAAAAATAGAGCGCATGTCTTGAAGGCTCCGAAATGCCTGAAATTATTCGTTTTGAAAATAATGCACCTTCGTCATCTTAAACCCCCTTGTCACAAAACTGTTCACTTAACATCTTTTTCTTTTAAGAAATCATGGTTCTTGGGTTTCGACTGTGTCAATTTGGAATTACTTTCGAACTTATAGCCTACATGAGGGATCTTCAGTTATCTTCCCTTGTTTACGAGATCAAAACACTGAATGAGCTCCAGTGAGTAGAGTTCTCCCTAATGCACTGGTTTCCATGCAAGATGTAGCACGTAGCTCTACTGAAATTTTTAGAATGCTTAATGTTTTCAATAGATTTTCTTCTCTAATCTTTCTTTTTTAATAATTTCAAATCCCGACCATTGTTAGTATCCTTTAGATTAATCAGCCTATTGAGTGTCGCTATGTTAAGAGACAGTGGACTAAATAACTTGTTTTTCACTTATACATCTTTTATGTTTATTAAGTCGACATAGACCGCCCAGTTTTATCTATTTACACTTCATAGCTGGAGAAAGGAATCATCATCTTACAAATTACCTCCCAAAACCATTTAAATGAAAAATCAAATGCCTGGAAGCCAAAGATTCCTTTAGCACAGTTGGTATCGCTTTTCAGCATGATTTTCGCTGGCATGATTACTTCATATCAATTACCACCACCAACCACTAAGAAACTGGGTTTCTTTTTCCGAGGTCGTAACTTTTTTCTGCCAACTTCTATACCCTAGCTTAATAAATATCAACAAAACTGGAAGGAAAGAAAATTTAACTAATTGGTTTTTGGCGGCAAGTACAGTTTCGATATTTCAGATGTTTGCAGACTCTTACTATCTCATGCGAACATTTCACATGGAATCTCGCAAATGTCTCATATATGATTTGGCCATATTTAAGAGCTTGCAAGTGGGGCGCTCTGTAGAGACGATGTACACCGACTGCTCCAACGCCCTCCATAGAGTAAATTATTCGCTTTTAAAATATAAACTACAAATGTTTGGCCTGAAAGGAACATTTGTGCAGCGGGTATTCTCTTTAATTTGTCTATTAATGATGTAATCAGCTGCTTTTAATCTACTGAAGTGTTCCAATATTCAAGATTCCCCTTGGAATGCGCAAGATGATTTATTTAGGTTTGAAAAATGGTGTTCGGAGAATGGAATATGTTTAAACAATAAGAAACGCTTATTTTCTCGAAAGATTTCGAATTGAGAATATAAAAATTTGTTATATCATATTTGATCAAAAATTGACTTTTACAAGTCATGTCGAGTTATATTGTAACAAAGCTCCTAAAAGTTTGGTATTTGTAAAAAGGCGATCATGACACTTTTCTTAACAAACTTTCCTCCTATGGTTTTCTTCCAAAACTTTGCACTTAAATTGCCAGTTTTTTTTCTCAGTAAAAGTATTTCCATTGCGACTGATGGTCATTCAGCGGACTTCCCCAGAATCAGCGCAGACGTTCCACAGAGATCAGTGTTAGCACTTGCCCTATTCCCCCTGCACATCAAATATATGTTTTCTTCAATTCAAACAATCCGATTAAGTAATCGATAGTCCACTCCGCCCCAACACAGAGATCTGTTTCCAAGACTGAAATGGATGATAGGCGTCGAGTAATGACTTTATGCTTAACAGGGAACCTCGGCAAAATCGTGGAAAAGAACCTTGTCCAGTTTTACAATCATCTCACAAATTACCTCCCGAAACCATTTAAATGAAAAATCAAATGCTTGGAAGTCAAAGATTCCTTTCGCACAGTTGGTATCGCTTTTCAGCATGATTTTCGCTGGCATGATTACTTCACGTCAATTACCACGGCAACCACTAAGAAACTGAATTTCTTTTTCCGAGGTCGTAAATACTTTTTTTCTGCCAACTTCTATACCCTAGCTTTGAGTATTACTTTCATATATGAGAAGCAGCATCTCCTCCAATTCTCAATCTTCTGGACTCTGTCGAAAGAAAGTTATTCACCTGATTGATGACCCAAACATCACAAGGTAGCTTGCCTTACTAGAGCATCGTCGGATTGGGGACGATCTGAGTCGCTATTTTACAGATACTACCATTAATTTTATTCTGACAAAATATCATCCATTGTACCTTTTTTAGTCATTCCTTCCAGGGAGACACAAACATCGACCTACATGCATCCCTTCACCGTCCAGCTCTAAACACCATGGATTTCCCACTTTATTCGCTCCTTCATTCCCAGAGTGTCCTGATTATAAAATAAGGTACCTGCAAAAATATATCCCTCTTAAACTTGTCCTGAGTTGCTTTCGCAGATTAATTTACATCATCCGTCTAGAACTCCATATGGTTAGAACTCTCATGAATAGAATAATAACAAATGCAAATAAAATCGAGGTTATATTCTGCTCTGAAGATCCTTGTTGAGTATTCAGGATATATTGTGATATTTTTTTGTTTATTTTGTGCATTGGAATTTGTATTTCGTTCTTTGGTTTACCGGTAAATTGCATGTATTTTAACTGTTTGTTGGATTGAGCCCATACCTCGTAATAAATAAATAAAACAAACAACTGAAGGGATACTGATTGTTTTTTGTGCTCAATTAAAATTTTTCAACAAATAGCTTATTTTATTGACGAATAAATGCTATAATTGCTTATTACAAGCGATTTGGTCTTCTAAACTATAGTTTTAAAACTTGTGTAACAAAAAGATATTGCCAAATACAAAAATTGAAAAATAAATAGGGTAAGTTACAAGAAGAATAGGGCTAACGCAAATACTTACTGTTTCAGTTTATATTGTTCCCTTTCCAGTGGTCTAATTTTATCCAACACTCGAGAATATTTTACATTAGCATCCACCCAAGCAGCTAAAGGGGCAGCAGCAACAGATGCTCTTTTTGCAGATTTTTGATCAAACGAATCTTTTTTCATAGTCATGAGCCTCTCAACTGCTTGCCGATTTTCTGTCTGTATTCTGCTGGCATCAAATGACCTATACACGACAGAAAATAGACAATAATAGCATATACATAAATACCTTTCAATTTTTATGATTGTTGTAATCTTTTTCTTGCTCACATATAATAGAGTGCAAGACCATTTAGTTGTTTAAGTATGAAAATATGTTTTGACCATTTTTTCTGCTTTGTTTCAAAAGATTTTATTTCAACCCCTTTAAGGCGCCTCTGACGTCACAGGCATATAAATCTAGCGCATGCACAGAAGTATACACCAATGATTTTGTATTTGTTCCATTATATATATATATATATATATATATATATATATATATATATATATATACGTATATATATATATATATATATATATATATATATATATATATATATATATATATATATATATATATATATATATATATATATAATATATATATAATATATATATATATATATATATATATATATATATATATATATATATATTTTTTTTTGTTGACGTTTCGCCAAAATCACATTTGGCATTTTCGAAGCTTTCGTTGTTAGCGACTGTGAGCTTCCTTTTTATACCACCACCCGAGCCCGAAGGTTATATCTGAGCAGCCATTGGTCATTATTTATATTTTCCGGATGTTGCTGTTATTGGGCTAATTCAGCTTGATTTTTTATGATTTTAGATTTGTCGATTATTGTCTTCCATACTGTTGGTAGTGTTAATGATTCGTCCCTTTTATTTGAATCACCTTGTTTTTCTATTTCTATGGCGGATTATTCTGGTCTTATAATGCTCTATATTGGCAATCTTCTTACAACTATCGAAATTTATTTTGTGGCCGGTTTCCTGATGATGTAGGAATAGGGCAGAGGTTGTTTGTTTGTTTCTGATGCTAAGTTTATGCTCTTCTACTCTTGTTGATATTCGCCTGTTAGTTTGCCTCTCGTACAGCTTTTCACAGTCCTGGCATCGAATGCTGTATACTCCGTGGTTTTCCAATTTGATTATGTCTTTTGGGTTTCCAGGTAGTTTACCTATGGTTGTTTGGGGCTTATGTAGTGTTTGTATGTTGTGTTTTCTAAGAATTCTTCTGATTCTGTTTGTTGTGCCCTTTACATATAGCAAAACTACTTGTTACCTTCCCGGTTGATAATTGTTGGTGTCAGTTGTTCGTGAACCATGTGCCTTAATAGCTTTCTCTATAGTGCGATTTGTGTAACCATTTTTCTTTAAAGCACCAGATATTATATTAAATTCGGTTTTTCTCTTCTGTGTTTCAGTTAATCGCACGGATCTAGATATTAGAGTCTTGGCCACAGCTTGAATTTATGCTGAGTAATGATGTGATCTTGCATTTAAATATCTGTCGGTATGTGTTAGTTTTCTGTACACAGTGTATTCGTGTAAATGCCCGTTATGCAGTTTTGTGATCAGAACATCTGTTGTTTTCCTCTAACTCTAGAGTAAATTGTAGTCTGGAATAAATTGAATTTTACGTGAGTTAGAAATTCATTGAGCTCTGTATGACCATGTTGCCATATAATAAATATGTCATCCACATAACGAGTCCATAACTTGGGCTTCAAACTTGCTTTCTAAAGAGCTTCTTTCTGGAAGTATATCATAAATAAATTTGCAACTACTGGTGATAGCTAGGACCCCATTGGAGCACCATCTGTTTGTTTATATATTTGCCCGTTAAATGAAAAATTAGTATTTTTAAGACAATGCTCTGAGAGTTGTATTATATGTGCCTGGAAATTCTCGTTCATAGCAATCTTGTTTAGTGCTTCCTCGATTGGAATATTATGATACATGATACCTTCGTTTTCAAGAACGATATCTCGAATAATTCGAGTGAAATGCTCAGAGTTTTTGACAAATAAATCAGCTTTTTCGACAGCTTGTTGCATAATTTCAGCAAGATATTTTTCCTGTTCTTGTAGCGGCGAATTAACAGCACTAACGATAGGTCTAAAGGGCGCCCTTGGTTTGTGTATTTTTGGTAAACCATAGAGTTTAGGACATCTGCTCGAGTTTTCCCGTGGTACGATTTTTTGTTTTATTTCGTCGAGTTTATTGGTGAACTTTTTATTTTATTTTTAATTGTTTTTTCTAGGTACATAGTTTCCAAGAGACCCGACAACTTACCTAGAAAAAACAACTAAAAATACAATAAAAAGTTCACCAATAAATGCCGAAATACAACAAAAATTCATACCACGGGAAGCTAAAATCATAAAAAAATTAGGGAATCTAACAACTTGTCGAAAGAGGTTATGTCATTGGGTTTGGTGGGCAAACTAAGTTTTTATATTCTATAACATTCGTGAATTAATAAGTTTTAAAACAGTGAATTAGTTTATAAAAAATGGCTTCCTCTTGTCCAAATACAATAGTATTTTATTGTTAAGCTCGAGTAAAAAAGCTTGATTACGAGAAAAATGCCTGTGACATATTGGGCAGTTGGTTAGGAAACCGGCCGAAATGTAAATAGAGTGAGCATGTTCCCGATGCCCCGAATTATCAGTATTTTGCTCATTTAAATAAGATTTCACGAAGGAGACAAGAAAGATGGACAGCAGGCAGCTAATAAAGGCTATAATCTGAATATTAAGAAACTTGAAAGGATGTATCACACATTTCGTTACTTGTATTTTCATATAGATGGTTTTTATTTAGCCATAACGATTTTCTGAATATCCCCCTTTGGATTTTTACTATGGTCTTTTTTTAAGTGCATAATTTTAAACATAATGGTTGTTAAATATTCTCTCACGTAACACTAGGAATACTGATCTAGAGCAATTTATGATCGAAAACGGTATAAAAAGTGGTGGACACAAATCACGTGGTTTGGATTCCCTAATATTTGATTAGGATTTCGACATCTGTCAGCTTCCGATATCCACCAATATTTTCAGATTTGATAAATAGGTGACGACAGTGCTGTTTTTTGTCACGCGATCAAAAACTTATTTTAAAAGTGAAATTATAGTCAAACGAAGCGTAAAATTGTTTTGGATGTAAGAGTTAATACATACAACATTACATATGATAAAAATAAGGCAAGTACCCTAATATATTGGTGCAACAATAAACTCAATAACACTAAATACTCTATATATAATGAATACCTAATTTCTTCTTTTACACCTCTTTTGGCAAGAAAAGTTTTCATGCTGTTCCAGGAAGTATCTTGAGTTCCCATCAGTTTTAAGACTCCTTCCAAAATATCTCGGATAATTTCTGGGGGTGCTCGTAGAGATCTAATTTCTGAGAGGGATTCTGTTTTGATGTTTCCAACTGCTGCTCTTGCTTCTTGTATTAGTGGCTCAACTTCTGATAATTCGTCTTCTATTTCAGCTTTTCTAAAATAATCGAGACATATTGATTATTGATTGACCACTACAGATATTTTTCCTTTTTTTATCCAGTTATACTTCATCAACCCTATTATAAAATTCCCGGAAACTTTCCCACGATATCTTCCGGAAAACATTTTCTTTTAAATTCAAATATTTTAGTTTTTGTTGAAATGATTTTTAAAATTTATCAGATCAGGCTTTTTACTTTTCAGAAACAAATAAAAATTACAAGTCTTTGAGGAAAAGAAACGAAAGTGATAAAACCTAACATAGGTAACAAACAAACAAAACTAACTAGAAAGGAGTTTAAACTAGACTTAACTCTTAATTTTTAAATTTTAAACAAAAAATAATTTAAACAATTTGATTGGAATTTTATGTTTGGAGGGTAATATGAAGAAATTAAGTTAGATGTCAAAAGTCAAAAACTAATAAACACTATCAGATGACACTAAAGCAGCGCAGAATTTAAAAAAAAGTCTTTGGAATTTGGGGAAAATATTTCCAGAAAATTTTATTGACAACATTCAAAAGGAAAATTTCTCAAACCGATTTATAACATATTTTACCTCTTTACTAATTGTACATTTTCAGTTTCTGTCTTTCTTTTAAGCACCTCCATCTCTTCCTTATGGGCGTTGGCACCTTTGATGGTGTTACTGATCATGTCCAAGGCTGCGTTTGCTTTTGACTGCTTTTCTGCTAACTTCTCCTGTTGCTCGGCTGCTTTTACTTTCAATTCACTGACGAGATCTTTCGCTGCTGTTAGCTTTGAGACGCCTCCCTAGGGACAAGAAAGGTTTGTTTAGTATCGTTGCAAAAAAATAAGCATGGATATAGATATCACATATGTTTGGCGTTTGTGATAATTCAGGATGTAATCCTATATATATATATATATATATATATATATATATATATATATATATATATATATATATATATATATATATATATATATATATATATATATATATATATATATATATATATATATATATATATATATATATATATATATATATATAAAGCCTCGAAAATGCTAAATGTGAAACGTCAGCAAAACTGTTCTTTTCAGAACGACAACAGTGAACGGATGTATTCCCGGAATGAAATATATATATATATATATATATATATATATATATAATATATTATTTTATGTCAGAATTTTTGGTATAGTAGGGATTTTAACCAAGAATATATTTTTAAATAATAATAAAGGAGATATAAAGGTGGCTTCCGAAAATGCACCGAGTTGCACTGTATAGGTATTAATAAAAGAAAAGTCAAAACTTACCTCCAGCTTACCAATTTTTGAATTTATAATGGATTCTTTTTCTTTGCAAATGGAACAATATAATTTCACCATTGAAATGTACCTAGATGGTGTGGCTTCTGATAGTGATTTATAGATGTTCTGGAATGAATCGCTAGAGGCTTTTCGAGCAGTTTCATCAAATCTAGAATTAAGTATTTTAAAAAGTACAAGTATATCTACATCTATATTTTCTTAAGTATAAATGAAAAAATAGTTTTAAAATTTATGAATTAATATTTTTTAAATGTCGTTTTTTAATAACTTTGATGATTGATTGTTACGACCCAAATAAATGTTTGAGTGTCATTTTATATTAGTCGATATCTAAAATAAGCCGTCGCAGTTTGCCGATAAACAGCATCTAATAAAAATCGACGTCTATAGACAAATAGAATCTAATGAAGATGATCTCTCAGATAAGCGCGAACGTTTATAAAGACATTAATGATTGAACTGTACGTCTATAGTTTTCTAATTTTTTCAGAAGACAATTCGTAAATAGAACGTTAATAAGCAGATTTAAAAAGTACACAACTTTTTTTAAATATTTAACATATGGAAAATCAGTCAGCTATAGGTAGAGTACTTTAAGGAGAATTCGTTGGACATAATTTACCACGCTTTTATTAGCGTCACATCTTTGCGTATTTTTTTGTCTGATACAAACAATCAAATTCGAATTGAAAACATGCATATCATAAATACATAGTATTTGTTGACAAAGCATTATATAATAAAAGAAAAAACATCAATATACTAAAAATTAAGACCAAAATATTTTAGTATCACAAAAGAATTTAACGATAAGGTTGTTAGTTAAAATAATCATTATGA
Organism: Kuschelorhynchus macadamiae; assembly: GCA_030620095.1. NCBI lineage: Eukaryota > Metazoa > Arthropoda > Insecta > Coleoptera > Curculionidae > Kuschelorhynchus > Kuschelorhynchus macadamiae. The sequence goes on from JAUTXW010000834.1 coordinate 962,666, forward strand.
AATTCTTGTAAATTGTAGTAAACCTTTCTTTTCAGTAAAGACGATACAGACTTTTTAAATGTTTTCTGTGCTTCTACATTACTGCCCGTTTTTGCAGTACAAAGAAGAAAACAAAAAGATATTGGCTATAGAAACCTCAAAATGCTATCCCATATCTAAGATGGTTTTCAATTAATGAGAAATACACCTATTTGGCAACCATCCCCTGGCCAGCCTCACATTCAACGTCCTTACATGATCCTCAAATTTAAGGTTTTTGTCAATAATAAACCCAGAAACTTGTTATACTGCTTGCTTTAAATATCACAGTCATCCAAGACATAAAAGATTTGAATTACACTATTCACAAATTTTCTTAACATCCTCAGATACAATGCTGATTAGTGAGTCCGGACTTTTATGGGACCATAAAATCATTTAAACAGTTAATCTTAATTGTGATAGCAAATGGGCTGTAAATGCTAGTAAGAAATGGTTATCAAAAAAACAAGATATGGGAGACACTAAATTAAAATTGAACAGAATACATGACAAGACAAGGAGAATCACCCACAGAACCAAAGAAAAATCGAGCTGACCCATGTAGTAATGCATTTGGTAAACTAAATTATTATATATTGGTCTTTATTTTGTTGCAATATATAAAAAAAATATATAGTAGACAGATCAATTAAAACAGTAACTTTAAACGTTTTTAAAGTATTTCTTATATGTAAACTGCTGCGTATATCTAAGTACCCTGCTCTTACATACTTACAATTCTATTAGTTTGTTGGGAAATGTGTTTATGGTTTCATCACTCCATTTACTTAACCACATTAAGCCACTGTTTTGCGAAAAGGCCGGACATTTTAAAATAATATCACGAAGATGTATGTTATCTTGATCCAAGCAAATGAAAACATGCAAGTGCTTTTTGATATCTGAAAAAATATGTCTGGTTGAGGATTTCATATTAATAAAATACACTTAGCCATAAATATAAGTTAACATTTACATAAGTTAACATTTACATATTGGGGAACTGTTTACTATAATAAAAATCCCAAATAATAGAAAGGCGACTGCCTTTTTTAGTACCAGGTGTGTTAAAGCGTTGAGTTTCATCGTAGTTGGTCCGCCGTGACTGGGTTCGATTCCCAGCAGCTGCGCGACTTTGTTAATTCTGCAGCAAATATTAGTGATTTAAAAATCCAACAGGGAAGAGTGTAAAATGAATTTCACCTTTCAGACTATCAACACGCCGGCCCAGTTCGGTGGGGTGGTAGTATGGGTGTAAATTCACACTCCCCGTCATAACATACTCTCTGAGGTGGAGGGGATGGCCGAGGTTCGGACTCCTCGATGATAAACTGTAGGGCCCGTCTGGTCTGAACACCACGGAGATGTTAATTCCTTTCCCCATCCTAGAAGAGCGATTCTGGTCCCCTTTCGTTTCCGCACGCCCTTCATTGGGCAGTCAAAAGTTTGATCACCAGTCGGGTGTAGCCAAAGCGCCCTTCACTATATGTTCTCTGAATAAAAAAGTGCATCCCCCGGGGTTGGCAAAAAGGGCCTTTCAGACCTAGTCGCTGGGCTTGCCCCCCCCCCCAACTACTACTACTACCACTAGTGCCAGAATATATTCAGTAGTAATGGTAGTAGCAGGTGTAGTGGGAATTAATGATAATATCGACAAATGCAGGTATGTGGAAAACAATTTCTCCAAAATACTTTTTAATATCGTTTGATGTAACTTAATTATAATTGGATAGTTTATGTTGTAACTTCAGGTGCTTACAAATACAAAATGTCAATAGGTAGCAAGTCAGGAAGGCGTGGGGTAAAATGTAATATATTTTACTGCCCAACTTTTAGCTGAGTAAAAATATTTCATTGAATACGACTTTTCATCATTCCCTAGACGTTTTTAAAGAAATAATGCACCCTTTAGTGATTTCAAAAAATGAAAGCGTTTTCGAGAATTGACTCAAATTTGTATGAAACCCCACAGTGATAATAAAATTAGATTAACCTAATTTAATTTTTAGTAGAACACGACCAGATCCTTCAAAAGGGTTCTATCATGGAAGTAATAAAAATTTTTAGAAAAAAAAAATAAAACTTCAGAACTATGCACTAAAAAGTAAAAAATAGTATTTTATTTCACCCGGAAATTTTTACTCTGTAAAGTTGACGCCAAACTTATTCTGAATTACTTAATAACACAAATATATTTGTTAATTCCCCGGACTGAGCATGGAAATATAAACCGAGAATGTATGTTTCATAGTTCCCTTGTATTTTTTATAATAGTTCCTTTGCTTTTGAATGCAGGTACAACTTTTCAATAATAACTCTAAGCTACTGTAGAAATATTCTTTTGTTTTCTCGAAGAGTTTTTGTTCGGAAGCAAAAAATAATCACTGGGGGACATGTCTGGACTATAAGGTGGGTGTTCAATTTCTTCGAAACCACAATCAAAAACTGCTCAAATGGTGAAAGCATTCGTGGGACCCATCTTGCCATACCAAAAACCATGTAGGAGTCTGAAAACCGTGGTTTCTGAAACTTTTAATAACGCTGATAATTTTCGTTTTTTCAGTCTTTGATCATTGGGTATTAAACACTTTGTTCTGGAGAAGAACCTCTGAAGTAATCACTTCAGTAGAGCGGCCTACACGGGAGTCGTCATCCAATGTCAGTCATATTTAAACAGTTTTGACCACTCGCAAATACTTGACTTCGAAGGGCAATCGTCTCCATAGACAGCCAAGATTTTTTTAATTTTAGGAGTTTCCCTGCTCTGCTCGATTATATTGATTTTAATGATTTGACACGACGTGATAACACAATCTGACAGTTAATGAATTTAATAATATGGCTATTGTTTTCTAAATTGGTATACACGTTTTCAAGGCATATGTTATTTAAAACCACGTTAATAATAAAAATGTGTATCAATATTATGAAATACCCAGACCGAAAATAACCGACTGTATGTACTGAGTGTTTTACTGTTTTATTGTTTACTAACAAAATTTTCCAGGTGAAATAAAATACTAGTTTTTAACTTTTTAGTGCATTTTTTTGAATTCGGTTTTGTTTTTTTATAACAATTTTTATTTCATCCTTTTTAGTTCTATTTATACGAATTTTATTGCAAAAGTCAAGTTTAACAAATAGCAACTTGGTCCACTGCATATTATGTAACATCATTGTATTGTATAATAACATGTCTTAACATACAATATACAATGGTAAGGTACATACTTTTACGTCCTGACAGAATAGTGAACGCATATATTGCTCAATGTAACATCTAGGAAACAATTGAAAATGGCGTCATTCCGCCATTTTCAATTGTTTCCTAGATTCATTCAAAAATCGTTTAGTTTTGTAGCAATCCAATTATGGAATAATATTCCTAATCACATTAGAAAATTTTCAATTTTTAAATTTAATGAATACATTAAGAATTTACTATTAAATGAGCAACGAAACACTTAGTAATAGTTGGTTTTTTTTTCTTTTCTATCTCGATCTGCTTTTAAACAAAACTCATAGAGTCAGTTAAATAAATCTATATATAAATAATTTTTTAATTTAATCCGCTGGTGTGCCGACTTTCCAATTAAAATCTCATTTTTTTATCATTTTTTGTTGTTCCTTGTTTTGCGCCCATTCTGCACCGCTCATATTTGTGTATCGCTGCTTTGTCTGTTCGTGAACTCCGCCTTTTGTGGAAATTATATGGTTAAACTATATATAAATATGTATTTATGCTCGCATTTAAGTTGAATTATTAATATTAAAATTAGGTAATACATCTTTCTAGGGCAGGGCTACTCCGACATATATCCTTATGTCGGTTTATAATCGCAGTGTTGTCCTTATTCGTCAGAACTAATCTTATTTTAAATTATAATTTACATGGTATTGAATTTAACTGACTAATAAAATAGTTTTGAATTTGAATTGGAATATGGCTGTTATGGGAACATCCTGAATATTCATTGAAAATGTCATCCAAATCGGTCAAACCATCGCGAAATAATCGATATAAATCGATAAATCTTTTACCTGGAACTTCTCTTGTTATGAATCTTTCATTTAGTAACACTTATACTATATTTTTAAATATATTAATTGGGCGCCATCTTATTCCATCATATTGGATTCCTACCAATACTTTATCTGTTTCAATCTATGCGACACTTCATTTTTGGGTACAATTTAAAATAAAATCATTAAGTACTTTTTACATTGACACACAGTGTCATTTTGTTACGTAATGATGAATTTGTACCAGTTTATACCTAGATTACATTTAATTTTCCCCAAAATTTAAAGTCAATTGATGTTTTTACGGTGATTTCTTAAAAAAATATTTGTAAAATTTTACTAGGCCGCCATCTTGTTCCGGCACACTGGATTTTTACCAAAATATTAACAGGTCATCCCTATGACCTTTAATTATTGACTAAAATCTGAAGTCAGTCTTGAGTAGTTCTTAAGAAGCTATGCCGCGAACTGTCAGACAGACAGACGGGCCAACGAAACTGATAAAAATATTTTTTGGCGAAAACCTGAAATTTGTAGAGGGTGATTTTTTCACGATTACAAAATATTTCATTTCGTTCCGCCATCTTGAATTGGTACCATAGTTTTACTAGTTGATCTCTATGCCCCAATAAGTTATGGCACACAATTTGACATCAGTCCATTACGTAGTTTTTAAATATTTTACATTAAGCCGCCATTTTTTCCCGCCACTTGGATTCGTAACAAAATTTTACCAGTCGATTACTATACAATACTTGATTTTTGTGCAAAATTTGAGATAAATTGAATAAGTGTTTTTTTAGTAATATTTTATTTAACATTTCACTGTGCCGCCATTTTGTTTTACCATATTGGATTTTTACCAAAATGTTACCAGGTCATATGACATACCATATGACACAATTTTTGACCAACATTTTAAGCTATGCCGCGAACAGACAGACAGACCGAGGGAATTGAGAAACGGTGTTGTTTGGCATCTAGGGCATATAGGACCCTGAAACGTAAAGATATGAAAACATCTCGAAAGTTGATTTTTTTACGATTACAATACTTCCCTTTTACGAGGGAAGTAAAAATACACAGAATTGAATTCATAACCTTCTCCTTTTTTGAAGTCGGTTAAAAATAATATTAGGGAGAGGTGTGAGAAAAACGATTTCTGAACCAAAATTCAGAAAATTTTCGGTTCAAAAATATGTTTATCAATATTAATCTCCTTTATTAATTTGTTTACGAGGAATTTCTGAAAAACTTGTAAAGTGAAACCAATCACTAAAACTTGGCCCTATTACGCAATATATTTACAATTGAATGATAACAGATAATAAATAGTTAAATAAGGTCTTCATATACATATTATAATAAAGCTACTGTATAGTGCGGGACACGAAAGAAAACCGGGCGGAGGCAATCGATTTAGGAAGGTCGGCCAAGAAATTTCTTTAAACCATTGGTGTCCCGTCGTTCCTTAAATAATATGGCACTCCTTTTTGACTATACGCACTTCAGATAATTAAAAAATGTAACTATGCTTAATGAACCTTTATCTATATTTGTCTGTTTTATTTCGTGTAGCGCACTTCTATATCTGTTTTGTGTTGCAAAAACGGCGAACTTCGAATTAAAATGATTTAATTTTGATTTTTCTTGATCGATTTACCTATAAATATATTTTTTCTTGAGTTCTTTCATTAACGGTTCCCGGGCTGCTGCCTACGTCCACTATTATTGGACCACCCAGTATAGTGATACATGATTTACAAGTCCAGATTTTACAAGGGCAGCCAGCATCAGATCCAGTGAACGAGATTTATTAAAATTTTAATTTATGCAGTTCGAATTTAGGCTACTCGGGTATTCCAAAAGTGGCCGTTTGTCTCCGTTTGTCATATTACTTTATACAAGGGCCGTCAGGGCGTGCTGATGTTAAAGGCGGTGTTTTTATGTCCTAAAAGCCTTAACTTTTGAAATACTGGATGGTAAAGTTTAAAAAGAAAAATGTTTTTTTCATCCCAATACTGATGCTATTGTAGATAACTGCATGAAATTTGATACACGTCTTCTATGCATTAAGGAGCATACGGATTTACCCAGGTTAATTACATATGCACGCCACTGGTAGAAATTTCAAAAATTGATTGTTAATAAAAAATGCCCTTTTATGCATAAAAGACGTGTATCAAATTTCACACAGTTATTTACCTATCATAGCATCAGAATTAGGATTTAAAAAAAAATGTTTTTTTAAAACTCTGTATCTCCATAGTTAAGACTTTTAGGTTCATATCAAACTTTTTTCTTAAAAAGGTCCAAGAATCACCCCCTATAACATTAGCACGCAATTAGGAAACGCCCTGCATAGGTTAAAATTTTGATAAATCTTGTTCACTGGAATCAGTGCTGGCTCGCCTACTATAACTAGATTGATGTGTTAATTTTGGAAAAATATAAGTTCTGTAGTTTTACAAATATTAATTGACACCCAGTATTGAACAGAAAATTAATTATTTTGAAGCAGTTTATTGACAGCTACTTTATGAACAATTTTACAAAATATATGAAAAAAAACTAAGCCTTTTTGAGGTTGACGGCTGTTATTCTAATGGTTCGATTCCTTCTAAATCGTTGTCTTCCTCTGAAAATGATGAGGTTTCGTTGTCACTACTTGAAGATCCCACTGTGATAACTAAATCATCAACAACCGTTTCAATTTTGCCATCTACTTCCCAGTATTTATCTTCAATAGAACGAACATGTTTAACATACTATTTCCAATTTTCAGCCGATATTGAGTCAATCGCTTCTAATGTTATTTTATTTAAATCTTTAATTGAAAGTTCACCGGTGTTGCGCTCTGGAATATATTTTTTTACTCCTGCCCATGCAAGTTCAATAGGGTTGAGGTCGCACATGTATAGAGGCAGCCTTAAAGGTGTATGACCGTAGGTTACGTTTCTCTAGGCTTGTTGGCTGATATTACTTCATATAATTGATATCTTCTCCATGTTGAATCACATACAAGATTGTTCGATTTAAGCCACGATATCATATGAGCTTTTGTATTTAGTTGGCACTTTATCTTCTACGTGAGAATGATAAGACGGATTATCCATTACCACTACTGATTTGGGAGGAATGTTAGGTAGAAGCTTCTCGAGCAACCACTTTTCAAAATTATCTCTATTCATCTGTCCATGATAGTCTCCATTTGTTAGTCCCGAGCGAAAAACTAAAGCAGCTGGAACAAATCCGGCTTCTGAACTAGCATGAACTTGTAACAGTTTCACTTTGCCAGCATTTGTTTACTGTCATATCATTATCTACCCAGGTTTCGTCTAGATACACAATATTGCGTCCTTCTTGCCTATATTGCCTTACAGTTGATAGATATTTCACCCACCAGTGAAAAATATTTGGTAATGATCAATTTTCGTTTATTTTGGCACTTGCGCAAAAAAAACCATTTGATCGTAAAAGCCGATTTAAGGTTTTATACCCGTACAGAAAATCTATTTTGTTCTTTACAGCACGAAGTAGGGGTTTGCAGGTCGGAACTTTCTTCAAGTTTATATAAAAATCCTCTATTGTTCGTCGAATTACTTGAAAATCACCATCGTCAATTTTATCTTTCTATGATAATCGGGGTCTTTTTTTACCAGGAGATTTTAAAGAACATGAGCGATCATTATGTTCTCTTTGAATTTTTCCTACACTACTTTCCGAAATACCAGTGTAAAATGCAGCGCGTTCTGTTCGATTTTGAATTGGAATAGTCAAACTATTATTTTCAGTTTCTCTAGTACTTACAGGCCTCTATAACTCTAGGCACATCCCAATTACAAGTGGACCAGTGCGAAATTTACTAAATCCTCGATTAATTTTCCGTACCGCTTAGGTGTCGCACTTTATAGGTGAAGCGGCAAACTATTACAACAAATAAAATAACATAAAATTTATTTGTGTACACAAATTTTACTTTTCCGCTTGTTTAAGACTATGAACCTTTATTTTAAGGACCGCCCGGTTTTCTTTCGTGTCCCGCACTTTATAGCTATACGAATTTCATTTTTTCAAAGTCAGACAATCAAAAAACAATAAAACTTCTACAGTTCACTCATTTTATACTTACTATTTGCAAAAAACTGATTCAGATCTCCTTCAAAGTTTTCCGTATCTAATTTTTCTTTCAGTCCTTTAACTAGAGAATCCATCTCAATATCGGAGTATAGATCTAGTGCTTCCCCTGAAGTCATCAATAAATTAATGACATTCATATTCTTTTCGCTTGTGAAAACATAGTCCTCTAGTATTAAAAATGCATCTTCACACTCTAAGCCAGCGTATTGTATAGCCTAAAATTAAGTTTACTTATATCCTTCTTATCGGATGACTTGGCTAAAAGTTCTAAAAAGTAGTGAAGCTTACCAGTTTAAGATCATTATGAAAGAGTGGAAAACTGCCATTTGAGGGGTGAACTATTCGCTTGGACAATAATGCTGAAGCAATTTTTATTGATGTTTTACGTCCCACGCCGGACTTACCAATTAACAATAAATGATACTGAGATATAACTGCACATCTCATAACTGCAGAAGTTAATAGCAAAATTTCATTGTTGACAATAGTATCAAGATCTTGATTTTCTTTCCCTGAAGGACATAAAAGTAATTAAAGCGAATATCCCAAAACAGGTATTAAATAACTATTTTTAGCTGCATTTCACTTTCATCTCTGATAAGAGGTTTCCATAAAATACAAGAATATAAAACAAAATATAAAACATTTTAATTTCAAGTCTGCAAAAAATATTACCAAACTGAGTAATTCCACGCTCCACTTCTGACTGCCAGTTTTCTCTAGAATATTTTTCGAAAATAACCCTTTTATTTAACGTGTCAATTCTAGGAATAAAGTAGGAATTTAAAATTTGTTGGGCCATTCCTCCTAATTCCCAATTCGTCTTGAAGACATCATTTAAGATAGTAATTAACTTCATTTTCTCGTTTGGCGATGTTAGAAGATCGCCAAATAGTTTTAGTGCTTCATAGCATACCACCTGTAAATATTGCGATTTAAACATATTTTACATTTGGCTTTATTCCCCTAATCTGCATAAATACATTTTCCCTCTCTTCACTTAAGTGTTTTATAAATGAATAGAAACTTATAGCTATTTTTTGAAAACCTGGGCTCGAATTTCGAATTGTATATCATAAACTTGCCAGTAGCAAAAATTAGTTATCTTTTACTCCTTAATAGCATATTGAAAAATTGTAAAATTTAGCTTATTAGAATACCTATCTGTAAATCCAAGGATACAGGCAAACATACATTTTTCTTGTATATGTTTAACTATGCGATTCTAAACCGATTGTAACATCCGTTTTCTAAATGGATTGCGCTGTATATTATTGCATTTTTGAATTTTCCTGAACATTCTAAATATTTGTTGTGTTATATTTCCTATACTTAAATTCAACTGTTTTGACCCTTTAAAGTCCTGTAGCTGCTAAACGTCATAACTTAGATCGAAATGAATTTCACTTTCTTATCTTAGTTTTTGATTAACTACTTTCCCATACCAATTTCCAGTTCGACAGAGAGTGTCGAACTTTGACATTTCATGTCAAACTAGAAATGTTCCATTTTATCGAAAACCGTTGAATTTAGGTATAAGACTTAACTAGAAAGAAGACACAAAGTCTCGGTCTCAGTCAAAAAGAATATAATGCGTTTACACGTGTTTCGCCTTTTCAGGCATCATCAGACCTACAGTTAGTATAACAATCAATAACTATCACTATAAATATACAAAATTCAAACAAACCTTCGACATTAAATAAAATCACAAGAACAAATCAAACAAATATAACGTCACATGTTAAAATACACACTGAGATGAGGTTAAGAAACTAAGCTATTGACACGCGCAGATAAAAGTTGAATCAAATAAAAGACAAAAAATATAAATAAAAAATCAAAAATTATAAAAAAAGGTTATTGACATACCCAGGAATCGAACCCGAGCCTCCGGCGTGAGAAGCCGAGATACTGACCAACATTCTACCACCAGGCCCAATAAAAGGTCTATACATTATCTTTCTACCGATTATTGTTAGTACCAAGATTGTTAAAAATTAGTTGAGGTTCAAAGTTGAAGACATCATTAACACAATGTAAAACTGGGCTTCTCTTAGCCCTTGTAATTTCCATCTTCTCTACCAAATCCAGTTTTTTACTATTTGGACACTCGTGTAGTATCTTAACATTGTTTGGTATAGAAAAATGGTGTCCAGTTGTTAGCAAGTGGTTAGCAAAAGCCGATTTTGTCTCGGTGATATCAGTGTTTTTATATTTATCGAAACGGCTATGATGTTCCCGGACCCTATACCAAACAATGTTAAGATACTACACGAGTATCCAAAGAGTAAAAAACTGGATTCGTTAGAGAAGATGGAAATTACAAAGGCTAAGAGAAGCTCAGTTTTACACTGGGTTAACGATGTCTTCAACTTCCAACTTTAACTAATTTTTAACAATCTTGATACTAACCATAATCGGCAGGAAGATAATGTATAGAACTTTCATTGGGCCTGGTGGTAGAATGGTGGCCAGTATCTCGGCCTCTCACGCCGGAGGTTCGGGTTCGATTCGTGGGTATATTAATAAACTTTTTTTTTTAATATTTTTTATTTATCTTTTTTTTCTATTATTTGATTTAACTTTTATCTGCGCGTGTCAATACCTTAGTTTCTTAACCTCATCCCAGTGTGTATTTTAACATGTGACGTTATAGTTGTTTGATTTGTTCTTATGATTTTATTTAATGTCGAAGATTTGTTTGAATTTTGGATATTTATAGTGATAGTTCTTGATTGTTATATTGTATAATTGTCTGATGATGCCTGAAAAGGCGAAACACGTGTAACCGCATTATATTCTTTTTAACTTAGACCGAGACTTTGTGTCTTCTTTCTAGTTTAGTCATTTGAAACCAGGTCTCTTAGAGAATATGGACGCTTTCTTGCAGTTAGGTATAAGAAATATAATACAAAAAGGATGTTGCCACAGGTTTAGGGTGGAGGCGGCAACACCGAATAATTAAAATATTTAAATGAAAGTTTATGTTCACCTCGGCCAGAGCCTTCGAACATTGTATGGTTCAATGTTCGAAGGCCAGAGCCAAATTTTCATAGTAATCTATTCAATGATAATTCTTCAGATTCTTCTAATAGGCGCACGATAGAATGCGCATAGTAGTTATGGAACTTACGGAAAGTGTGGTCAATATTATAAAATTTCGTCTAATTTATACAAATGCTTTACTTAATTTGTTATAAAGATGCCTCGAGGAAAACGAAACTTAAACTGTATTCACTAACCTCTAGAATATGAATTTCAAACTGAGAAATATCCAGAGTTGAATAAAATTTAAGGTTGTTACACCATCGCACCAAATCGTGAGGACTCACTGGATAAAAACTATGATTATTACATTCTTGTACCTGAAACAATCCAACTTTGTCATACATTTAAGGTAACCTCCCATTTCCTAAAAACCAACCTTTTCAAAAATAGTTATCATTGTCAATATCAGTTTAACAACTTTCGTTTTTGGATAATTAACATTTGGAAAGTATGTCCTCACTATTGCAGATAAATAGGCCACCAGTATTACAGATAGATCTTCTTTGTTGGGAAGACTAAAATAGAAAAAAAATGTGGATGTTTTTTTTTGTAATGTTCAACAAAATTTTTTGTGTAGCGAGAGTGTTCGTTCAAAGCAGGAGGGGGGTGTTGAAGAGGGGAGCATGTTTGGGGCAAGTGGGGGGAATCACATGGCGTCGCTTTGCCAGTTGCTAGCGGGGTCTTCAGCTTAGTTGGTAGAGCATCATTCCGGTAAGACGGGGGTTGTGGGTTCGAATCCCACTCGAGAGCAGACTTTTTCTACTTTTCATTGCCTTTGATTTCAAAAATGTACTAAAATTTCTTGGATTTTTTGCCCGATTGAATAGAGGAGATCGATCACTAAAATGTTCCCACAACGCCAAAGTGAGATCGAACAATCTTTCCCTGGACTCGGAATTAAGCTCGGTGAAATTAGTCGAAAAATAAGAAAATATAAAGGCCTCAAAAATAGAAACAGCGAATTAGATAAGAATTTAAAATTTAAAGTGTTTTAGTTTTATACATGAGTCCTTTTGCATTTGTAGAATTTTTGGGGATATTAGTTTGACTATCTTTAAAGCTGAATTGTGGATTTACTTACTCTATATTGACTAGATGAAGTTTTGATAAAAACCTATTAGATATTTTGTGATTCGGCAGCAATGTTCCTATAATCAATATATTTTCAACTTGCACAAATTCCGTCTTCACATTAAAAAATCCCTTGTATTCGACCAGCTGAAACATATTTAAAAACAATCGATTAGAAAAAAATTGCTCATATGAATTATTTTATAATTTCTAAGCACATAACAATACAAGTCAAATTTAATATCTAGTTTTAGGTTTAAAGAAGTTATAATAAAGTTTTGTGTTTTATCTATTGATGAAGTAATTAAATGTGATGTAAGTAGCGTTTGATATTTTTAATAGTTTTTTTATATTGTTTTAATTTCATGTAATAAAATGTAAGTAAAAACATGGAGGTTCCCGTTAAATTAATATCGTTTATCTCAAGAAAGAATGACTGCAAACATATTTTAGTTTCTTTTAAATCTGTATTTATTAAATAATTATGATAACTCAGATAATTTCAAAAAAAATTATTATAATACACATTTAATTTTATTTCGCCTGAAATATTGTTTTGCCTTTTTGGATTGAAAATCTTTCATACGTTTTCAATTTAATAATAATTTTCTCATTTTTTATGTTTCGAGATTAAAATATGTTTACGATCCTATTTACTACTATGGTATAACAAGTTTTGACAATAGCTCCTTACGCACGAATGTGACATTCACATTTCTTACACGACAATATAACTTTTTTTGACAAAATTTAATCTTTTAAATATTTTTGACACATCGATATTGAAAAGTGGAATACAAACAGACTCTAACTGAGCAATCACCAACCATATATCATTGTATAAATAAAATATGAAGTAGACTGTATTTATTTTACACACGCGTAATTACTCGTTTTCAGTTCGTTGATGGTTGTGTTTTTTGAACGTTTTGCTGGCAGTCGTGTAGTCGTAGAAAAAATTACATTATTCAAAAAAGGGTAGGACACCAAAACCTATTAAAAGAATTTTCGTTAAATTTCTATATTTTTTATATTTAGTTATCTTAAGATCCTCTTCAAAATTTGTAAATTTTAACTACTTCGTATGATTAGGACAACCGCTAGGGGACGCCAAACATTAATTCGGCAGATATGGAAACTTTAATATGCAGCCACTTTTTTGAATATTTTATATTGATTTTAAGATTTACATCGAAGTTTATTTTAAGAATAATGATTGATTATTGTATTTTATCTAGAATTTAACTAATTGCGTTTACACTATATTCTATATAGCGTTAATATTTTATATGAAATGAATTTTACTGTACAGGATGTCTCGCACAAATGTTTTCTTAGCAACAGTACAATATACATTTGAATATTTCTTGTCATATATTTTAGGCTAGCACTGAGCTGCTCAAATAGCTTTTTACCTAAAACAATATTTTTGATACAAAATTTAGAAAATATAGAAAATAAGAAAAAAAACTATTTCTGGCTTAAGAAAATGGGTTTTACGCATCGTTGTGGTAAAAATTCTCCTCTTGTACTAGTGTAGAAAATCATAGCTTTCCGCATTTACGAAAATTACCTACTTCTGCGTGCACTTAAATAAATGTTATTTTTCTACGAGCGTGCGAAAACTGGTCTTTCTCACACCCCCGAACAGTGATTTGCTTTGTGAAAATTGCGTTAAGGCACTAATATGCATTTCACACTAGTATCTAAAATAGCTATTAACTAGTGCATTAAAGTTACTCCTTCTTTCTTAAATAAAGATATTTGCAGTTTATTCGAAAAATAGAAAAAATATTCCCCATTTTAATTACTTTCTGAAAATGCATACAAAAAGTCAGCAATTTTTAATGCTAAAAAATGTATTTTCACACCAAGATAAGTGACAAAATTACCTACCTACTTTTCCCATGATAGTAGGGTAAATTATTGCATGCCTATATCTATATTCGTCTTAATGAAAACCATATTTCAAGGTTTTTCTGGTGGATTTACAAAGCAACGATTGATTGGTACTTACCAGTTTATACTAGCAACCACAGAATGAACTGGAAATAGATATGCTAAGATAACAAAATAATTTAATAGGCTAAACATTTTTTCTGGACTTACGAAGCATACGATGTTTATCCAAATCCAAACAAAATATAAAATACCCTCCAACACATTTACTTAATCATATTCTAGATCCAGCCAATAGAAACTGAATGGTTCACCAAATAGATTAATTATTGTAGTGTACTTATATTTAATTTTTCAGTAAAGATAATTTAGATACTTATAGAATTACAAAAAAAAATGATTTTGTCTCTTTCAAACTTATGAAAATTACTTTTATTCATTACAATAAATTATTTAACTTTGAATAGTACTATCCCAAGTAGCACATATAATCATATATGGGCTAAAATGCTGTGATATTGGCTAATATCCCTGGATAATTAGCTAAAATTGCTAGCCAAAATAACAGTTCTGTTACAGTATAAAGACGAAAAAAATGGGGAATAATAATTTGGTCATAATGGGGTGAAAATGGCTAATTGGCAATTATACGACCCTCTCTTTTGATTTTATGGTTGGGTTAATTAGCTACTTTTTGACTTTAAAATCGAGCTTTTTTAGCTGAATTCTGCCTTGTTTTTTTAGCCGAAATTTGAGTAACATTTTTTCCGAAATTTAGCTAAATAATTCCTCATTTTTGCCTTTTCTTCATTTATATGATAGATCATCTATTGTTTCAAATTATGTATAAATAATATTAACAGAGCCAATCAGTAAGAACTTATGAGCCAAGAGGAAATACAAAGATAACAAATCATGGTTTGGTAGAAATACACTATGACTGAATGTGTAAAATATTTTAAGAAGTTTGACGGTTGGTAGGGACAAAAAACACATGCGCAGGAACTTTTACTGTTAGAAGAATCCTAAGATAAGCATGTAAAACACACGCCCCTTCATGAAACTAAAAATTTCGTTTTCTAAATTTTTTTTAATTTTTTTTTTCAGTTCTGAAATATATTTTACTAAGAAAATTAGTTAAATAGTCCATAACCTAAAAACATACATGAAAATACATTTTCATAGGGAGAGAGAATATGTTTTTTTAAAGTGGTCAAGTTATGGCTGCTAGGAAATTAGTTTAATTTTAATTTCAATCATGGCGGATCATAAAAAGTTTTGGTCTATTTTTTAAGCAAATATTCCTTGAAATTGACCACTTTGTAAACAAATATTTATCAAATGGCAATCATTTTCAAATGTAGCCAAAATGTAACAACATTTACTAAAATTTTATCAATAAAAATGCTTACTTGATTTGCCTTTAGTACTCGATAAGAAATGGCTAATTTAAGACCCAGGAGCCAGCGTAACATAATTAAACGACGATTATCCCAAATCGTTGTTTTCTTTTTCTATAATATATGGTGGATATAAACTTTTTATTAGACATTTTGTATGATAAATAATTTATATTTCGTTTTTCTAAGTAAATCTTCAGTTTGGTTTAAGTATAGTTTTATAGGTTATAAACGTGAATTTGAAAAAGTGGCATTTTGTGGCAATATTATAGCAAAAATAAGCCAGATAAAACTACCCAATTTTAGTTTAATTTTGAAACAAAAATATGATAATAAAAGCCATATTTTTTCCTCTTAATTGTTGTTGTCTTAAAATGTCATAATCTGGCATTCTTATATAGCTATTATTACTATAATTTAACGTAAATACTTGCTAAAATATGTTTAGTTGGCATTTGGGAAAAAATGCCTACTTATTGACCATATTCTGACCTCGATTTCTCTAGACTAAAAATGTCATATTTTGGCATTTTAAACAGTTATTCTTACTATAATCTAACTTTAATACTTAGTTGAATATATCTGGTTACTTTATGGCAACAAAATTGACAGATATTTCTACTTTTTGGCCATCCAATATTACAAAAAAAAATTGAGGGTTTAATTACCCTATAAAAGATATTTTTTGACCAAGTAATTATGCTATAACGTATCTACATGAAAAACTACTACTTTTAGAGCCAAAAAAAATCTAATTTAAAGCTAGCTTTCATGGCTAGAAAGCAATCCAGGAATCATTTGCCGAAATTGGACAAATCTCTGGTTTTTATGTGTGTTTTATGGCTAACTGTTAGGCAAAAAATCTCATCAGCTAATTTGTGCTACTTGGGATATTTGTTGATTTACACGAGACAAATTTTAAATTACCTTTGAGGAGTGCGTCACCCCTTTTATCTAATGTAATTAGATATATTGGGCTTTAAACTGTTCTTAAAACCTAATAATTAAATACTAGACTCAAAAATGGCTGCATGATTTTCCATATCTGCCGAATTAAAGTTTGGAGCCTCCTAGCGCCTCTTCTAATCAGACAGATAATGTAAATTTACAATTAGGATAAGTAAAATATCAGAAAATAAAGATTATTAACCAAACCACTTTTTATAGGTTTTGGTGTCCTGTCCACTAGCCACCGTTTACTAGAAATCGATTACATTTTTTGTTAAGAAATTTCAAGCGATTTTATAAACAATTAGTTTTTCTGATACTATTTTTATCCATAAATGTTTCTTAATTATTTCAGAATATAGTGTTTATCTCGATGTAGGTAGATCAATACTTTGGGTCGAATGATTTTTTAAATTGCGTAATGGAAAACTTTAATTACTGTAAACGCAGGAGTGAGATTCAGCATTGATTTTAGAAAGTCTAATGCTATAATGAATTAGAAAATTCGGAAAATTTCCTTTACCCGAAACTTCACTCGTTATAAATTTTTCCTTTTGTTAGGAATACTGAAGTGTGACAAATATATATATTCTTTTTAAATATTTTTATTGGGCGGCATTATATTCCACTATATTTGTTTCGTACTATTATTTTACCAGTGTCTACTTATGCCACACTTGATTTTTGGGCATAATTAAAAATAGAGACTGAAAAAGTAGTTTTTATACTGATTCTGTAAAATTTGAAGTCAACCTAATAAGAACATTATCTAGTGGCGGCTATTCAGGTGAAGTAGATGAAGTGCTACTTCACCAGGAAAAATAAACAAGCAAACATCTAACTATATTTATTATATATATCTTAAAATTTTAGTTTTTACATTCATTTATTCACCTAATTGGTAAAAAATAAACTGTACATCTAGAATAAATATTTCACTTGACCGTTGGCGGCATCTCTTTTTAAAACGTTCAATCGAACTTTATTATAACAACTATAACAGTGGCGCAAACCGCTTTAACTTTGCTGGAGGTGCTATGTTTAGTTTACGATTTTCCTACTATGTTGTCATAACAACGCGTCATGGCGTCGAGCCCAGCGCCATACAACGCTCTCGGTGAATTGCAGGCGCAGTACACTACACCCACGTGTCGTTCAGTTTGCGGTGGTTGTGTACTTTTATTTTCGCGGATTTCGTTGCAACAGGTGAGTTCCTTTGTAGTTAACTTGACTGTTTTGTGTTATATTTATTTATAGTGTTGTTACAACTTCAAATTTGAAGTTAGTAAATGTGATTGTTCAAGACTTGAATAAATTAAAAGACGTCTTTGAAGTTATTACAAACTGTGACAAATCTGATGAAAAATCAATCCGGCTTGCGAAAGGATTTTTAGGTGAGATGAACGATTTTGAATTCACGTTTCTGGCATTAGTGTTTGATGACATTTTCTCAATCACGGACATACTATTTGACGTTAGTAATATATTTTACATTTCACTAAACCGCCATATTGGTTATTCGCCAAAATATTACTAGGTCATTCCCAAATTACCCTACATTTTTGGTCAAAATTTCAAGTCAATCAGGTAATCAATCAGGTAAATAGTTTTTTTTAGCTATGCCCCGAACTGACAGACCGATCAGACCGATAGAATTGAGAGAACATATTCTTTGGTATCTGGGGACGCTAAAATATGAAGATATGCAAAATCAATTTGGGAGGGTGATTTTTTCACGATTACACAATTTAGTTCGCCGCTATTTTGTTCCTCCATCTTGAATTCGTACCACAATTTTATCAGTTCATCTCTATACCACAATTAATTCTTGTACAAAGTTTAAAATCAATCTATTAAGTAATTTTTTTTTAGGCTAATTTTTATAATATTTTATTCAGCAGCCATTTTGTTTCGCCGTCTTGGATTTGTACCAAAATTGTACTAGTTTATTTCTACTTTTTTGGCAAAATTTGAGGTAAATTAGATAAGTAGTTTTTTCGTAATAATTTTTTTAACATTTCACTAGGTTGCCATTTTGTTTCACTATATTGAATTTTAACCCAAATATATATATATATATATATATATATATATATATATATATATATATATATATATATATATATATATATATATATATATATATATATATAATATATATATATAGATATGTATATATATATATATATATATATATATATATATATATATATATATATATATATATATATATATATATATACAGGTACACTCTCACCAATAGTGGCTGTTTTCTGATTCTAGATGGCGTCGACACCGCTATATTGGATTATTTTGAATGACTTCTTTTAACTCACCCATGAATTTTGAAAATATTGCAATTAACCATTTAGATGGACGTTTTAAGAATAATTTTAGAAACTATCGCTTTAAAATTTTTTTTTTTTTATTTAAAAGCTCATCCTTTATTATCATTTTTCGTTGCGCCATTATGTTTAGAGTTAATATTCATTCATGCCATATTACATCTGATAGATTTATATTACGACGAACGTTAAAGAACAGCCGTCTAAATTAGTAATTTTTTTTACAACAGGAAGTATCACTTGAACCAATCTCCTAACAATGACTGCCAACATCCACACTAAAAAGAAAAACCGCTGAAAATATCATATTTACCTCTTCTGGCTTCCTTTTACCACTGAGTAACTTGGATGAAACATTGTTCAAAAGCAAACTAAACTTATAGCTAATCAACTACAACAAATATGTAAAGTTTGATCACAATTCAAATTATTTACTAGGTTTTATTATAAAAACAAGATAAAAGCACGCTACACAAAGTTAAAAAGAATGACATACAGCATTTTATAAAATATAGTTGTGAATTGAGCTTAAAAGGTGAAGGCAGGGCGTAACCATTAACATAATAGGTTATATTATTATGTCCATGGACGAAACGAATAAACAGGTATTTTGTTGTCGATGTCATATTTCTCATTAAAATGAAAATCATTGTCAATACATTTGACGATAATTTCAAAATTGCGTTCTACATTTTTGTCGAGAGTTTCATGAAGCTTTTTCATATTATGGACTTGCTGAAGGTACTAACATATGATGATACTTAAGTGCAGTTATTTAACTTTTTATGTTCTAGATATTCCGTATGCAGGAACCAGTACCTAAAGATCTTCTATCTAAAAACTCAGATATCGGAAAGTATAAAGAAGTTGTTCAGGAAAAAGATGTATTATTGCGGAATTGTAAAGCCAGAATCCGAGAACTCGAACAGCAAGTTGGGGATCTGGAAATGATAAACAGGGAACTTGAAGTACAAGTAAATCCACAATGCGCTAAGAATCTAATTAAAGAATATGAAGCGTTTTATCTAAAAATTATGTCCGAGAGCCAGGAAATAGTAGAGCAAAAAAATCAAATGGAAACAAAATTAAAACAAATGGAATATTTTTGTCAAGACATTGTGGGAAAATATGAAAAAGCCAAAACAGCAATTGATCAGTATGATGAAGAACAAAGAAAACTAAACAATAAAATAGTAGAATACGAAGAGATAATAAAATCGATTAGTGAAGAGTATAATACATTGAAGGACTATATACAGAACAAATTAGGTGAGGTGGAGTTAAATCCTAGTTTTCAGCAGCAAGCCATATTTAAAGATCTTTTAATAAAAAATCAACTTCAAAAAGAATGTTCTAATTCTATGTTCGAACCTTTAAGAGGATTAGAGAATTAATAATATAGAGATAAAATAAATGAGTATGTTCTTAAATATAATAAAAAAATGAAAAATTTTGTTCATTGACGGCGCCTTACTAAAAATAAAATCTATAATGTACCTATCATAAAACTGTTTTTATTTAAAAATAATAAAATAAGCTTGTTTAAATGTCACTTAATTAAGATACACACACCGGCAAAATTAGGGAAACAGGTAAACTCACACTAAGTTTAACATTAATTTCCTCTTGAACCGTCGGCTCGATTTCTTTTTTTATGAATTGTAGCTTGATTCTTCACGAAAACATCTGACATATTACCATTTTTAAACAGTTAGTCTTAGTATGTCATATATAGGGACGAAAAAGAAGAACAAAATTTTCGTTTTTCATTGTTTTTTGACACACTCTGTGGAATGAGCAACTGACAGTTGAAAATAGTTTATAACACCAAATTGTAGCCTTATTTTTTGCAAACATTTTTATTTTTTATTCACTCTGATATCTCAACTATTAGAACAAATACAGTGTTTCGAAGAAAAGTTGGATTTTGATTTTAATTTTACCAACGACGTCACTCGAATTGAATATGAAAACGCATAGTTTTTTACCTTATGTTGTTTCTGTGAGAATTTTCACTTTAAGATAAATATTGCTAACAGTTTTGCATATTAGTTTATAGTGTAAAGAATGCTTACAAATATACCGGAATGATTAAAAAGTTCCTTTTATGATTTCTGTATGGTGAAAGCTTCGTTCACACTCTATTCAGGCTTGGACTGGTCCAATTTGTGTGCCTTAACATGAAATAGATAGTTTTTAAAGGCAAGTGGACCAAGAATCACAATAACAATAACTTAACGAACAATAACGAATCAAAACCCCAACAATATTTACAAGATAAAAGAAACTGTAGAGTATAAACATTTTTATAATTGTTTTAGTAACGCGCGTGCCCTCCACGCGCTCTTATGGCAGTCATCTGTCTCCCCGTACTTCTGATGATATTATTAATCATGTTCTGAGACAGATTGTCCCAACGGAGTTATGGATCTTAATGGTCTATCTAACATGTCCCAGACATGTTCATTCAGATTAAGGTCTGGGGAACATGCAGACCAATCCATTGCTCTTATTCTGACAACATTCAAAAAGTCGGAGGCACAACGAGCAATGTAAGGGCGGGCATTATCGTACATTAGCAAACAGTTTTCTCCGATATAGAGGGCGAATGATACGACAAGCTCTAGCAGGATATCTCGAATGT
Organism: Kuschelorhynchus macadamiae; assembly: GCA_030620095.1. NCBI lineage: Eukaryota > Metazoa > Arthropoda > Insecta > Coleoptera > Curculionidae > Kuschelorhynchus > Kuschelorhynchus macadamiae. Next base: position 984,208 of record JAUTXW010000834.1, read on the forward strand.
ATCCATCTGCATTTAAATCGCCATTAACAACGACCACCTCTGATCGTGCCCTTAAACATATTCCACCCCAGACCATTACTGAGCCTCCACCATAGGAGACAGTAGCAATAAAATTAAATTGTTCTTCTCGGTCATCGATTAACTTAACGCAAGAACGGCTCTCATCTATGAAAAGAACGTTAGCCAGCCCACTGGTCATTTTCTCAATTTTAATGCCTTCTAGCGGAGGCTAATCTCACTACTGGAGCTGGAGTTATGGAACTTTCTTTGTTCTATAGGCCTTCAAACCAACTTCTTTGAGCCTTATGCTAATGGTCCGATGACTTGTTCTTCTTCCACGTACAGTTCGCTTTCTATTTGTGGTTCTATTCTACGCATGTTCAGTAATATTTGCAAAGCTATGAATATGTCATCTCTAGCCGTGGTCGACTGTTTTCTACCTTGACCTCATCTCACATATTCTCCCGTACCTCATCCCCTCACATACATAGATCCTGGATTTCGATTTTCTACGCTACAGCTCTCGCCACATCATCACAAATGAGGGGTCATGTTGGATTTTTAACAATCAGAATGATGAATGTTGACTTTCGCTTGACTCTGACATAAACGAAATTGTATTTGGAAACCAAAGCAATAGATTACCTCGTAGATTAGTCTCGAACAGCACCTCAAATAAGAAGCAAACAGGAAGAAATACGCAAACCAGGACGCAACCAACAAAGGAGTTGTTATCAAAGTGAAAATTCGCCATTTTTCTTGTTGAAATAAAATTAAGATGAAAATCCAGCTTTTCTTCAAAACCCTGTATTTTCTCTAATAATTGAGATATCAATATGAATAAAAAATTAAAATATTTAGAAAAAATCACACTATAATTTGGTGTTATAAACTGTTTTCAGTTGTCAGTTGTTCACTCTACAGGGTGTCTCAAGAAACACTGAAAATTCCTTACTTCTTTTCCGCCTCTGTATATGATATTAAGACAAATCGTTTAAAAAGGTAATAAGTCAGATGTACTCGTCAAGATTCAAGCTGCAATTCATAAAAAAATTATCGAAATCGAGCGGAGGGTTCAAGAGGAAATTGATGTTAAACTTAGTATAAATTTTGTTCGTTCCGCCAATTTTACCGGTGTAGGTAGATTTGTTTTTAACTAAGCCTTTACACAGCTTACTAACTAGGGTTTACTTTATTTTTGTTTTGAATGCCCAAATTTTTGTACACTTTATTTTTGAGATCAACTCTTATACAAAAAAAAATACTGATATGTAAAATTGATTGATATTTTTCAAAAATGTGACTATATTGTTAAAACTTGTAACTTTTCTGTTTTAAAATTTATTACTAAATATTTTTATAACATATTCAATAAAAGTTACATTTTAAGCATTGATTAAAGTGAATAAAATTGAACTTTATGACTCTAATGCCTAAAGCGTATACATTTTACGATTTTATCTTAAATCTGAAGAACTATTATATTATAAAAATCATTGAATAAATTATATACATACCTGACTTAAAAATTCAATGGTTGAATTGCTTCCCCAAATATCCGGTGTTAGCAAATGTAAATTCCTGAAGTAGAGTATCAGATTGCCTCTTTTTGGTTTTAATATGTTTCCTTTAAACGTGCTTACTGAAATACAATGCTGGAAATAGAGGAAAAAAGGGAAATGTTAAAAAATGTTTAAATAAACAACAAACTATTTCCTGTTTTTCGAATAATTTTTTTAAATATTCAAAATTCAAATAAAAAAGCATACCTAAATAAATTCAATCTTAGATTGTAGTGATTACCTGTTGCAATTTTTGTATAATATAATTTGTGGACAAGCTACTACTACAATTGATTTCAATAACTTCAATATCAGAACGATAGTGTAAGGAATGTTGAATCATCAACCTAAAATGATTATTAATTATTAATTAGTCAACATTTTCAACAACCTCTATTATTAAGTAAAGAAAATAATATAAGTAGTAGAACACTGCTAGTTATTGAATTGTAATAGGGTATATATACACAAAATACAATTTCTTGTTTGTTTCAAATAAAAATACAAACAAATCTTAGTGAGTTATCAAGTTCATTCGTCAACACAGAAGGATATTTCTTATATTATAAAAAAATCTTTTTCCTCTTATAGTGTGTAAGAGTGAAAGAAAATATCTCTACAATGTTGCCTAGATTTAGTAAAACCTAACGCCAATTAGAAAAATTGCTGAAAAGTTAGATTAGATGAACTGGAGGATATTGAAGTGGTTGTTGTCGTGACATAAATGATTTTAATATCTTTAAAATAAAAAGGAGCAGGCAGTGTACTCCCCAGTATTTCTCTTTAGTTAGAGTTTTATATTACGATATAACACTTCTTTAAATAAAGGCAATGTGTATCATATAATCACCTTTTTGCTGACCCATGTGGCCCTACGAGAAGAAAATGTTTATCGGTCTGTTCCATTAACAAAAATTTCAGTATATCCAAATATTTTAGTACCTGACTAGTTTTTACTAGATTTATACCTTTCTCTATATTATCAATTATCATTTTCGGATCTGTATGGTACGTTTCTATACTCTCCCGATCTCCATCGTAATATAGTTTCAAAACAAAAGGAGGTGGGGTTTCGTCAGTCCATTCAAAAACCTAAAAATTTTTTTTTTATTAATTGAGTCGTCAATTAATATAAATTTTGCTACAAATGCGTTTAAAAAGATGTCCCAAACAAGGATTGTTTTTAAAATAGTGAAACCCTCATAAACCTCCGGCGTTGGATTATTTTTATGAAATTCGATAATATTTAAATTCACAAACTTTTAATTTTTTTGGAAAAAATGCATTTTAATTTAACTGGTACAAATTGTTATTTTATTAATGAATGGTTGATATTATATTAATGTTTGTGTTTGTAATACCAAAAAAGAAAATAGGAATCAAATTTTTGATCCATAGCCATGTTGTTTTGAGGCATGACACCGACTTCAAATTTTAAGAATGAAATAAGAGTTGAAAGCCCTTTAAAATAAGGTATCGCTCGCATTTTAGATTTTTTTTATATTTAATATTTACTTTAAAAGGTTGTAAACACTTTTTTTGAAGGTCGGTTTCAAACGTTAAACCGTTCAGAGTCACGACTTGTCATATTTTCCAGAATAACTTCGAAACCCGCAAAAAGCTGCAGCTGATTTTTTTTATGTGACTAATGTATTACTGAGCTAAAGATTAACATAATATTCAAGGCGTGGGTAACTGCTAAGTTTCGTCAACCTTAAAGTTTAAGTTTTTTGTCTTCACTCCCTTCTCTAAAAATTCATGCAATATTTTTTCTAGAGAATCAAAAAAATTCAGTAAAATCTACATTAAATAAGCTTTCCAAAAATGTTTAATACAAAATTACAAAATTCAAACATTTACTTCTAAAATAACAACATGTGAAAACAATCTTCATTTAACAGTAAAAAAAATCAATGTCTTAAAAAATACTAAACCTGCTACTAAGTGTTATTCAAAACAAGTATATACAATTATTTTTTTCTGTGATTCTAAATTAATAAAAACATCTAATCAAAATGAAACTGTAAAATGGATAGTATACGATTTATATTACAATATATTATCTATGTGTACTACATGTTCTACATTGTAGTGAAGAAGCTATCAGAGTGTAATCTGACTTCAACTTATATCGAGTAAATACAAGGTTCATGACAACCACCTAGAGTTCGGAAAAAATCTATATGTAACTATAACAGTAGTCATTTGTGAAAATGTTGGAGTTGTTATTTATGTATGTATACTAAATATTATATTATTTTGTTTAGTTGTGTTTGTCATTATCATTACATTCTATAATGTATTAAAAGTGTGTTTATGTGATTTGAAAATTTCAGATGAATTTTTCGTGTCTGAAATATTATATATAATATTAAATATTGATAATATTGAAATATTAAATTATGAATGTTAGCCCTAAATCTAAAAATGTAGTTCATATTAATGGAAAATTAGGATGTGGAACAATGGTACCCAAATCACCAGAAATATCCCGCAGGAATTTTCATATTGGTATTTCGCCCAGTATAAAACATTTTGAAGCCCACCGTGATTGATGTGGCTCATCATACTTGTACCTATATAATTCATATTTGAAAAAGGAATGCGACGAAGCCTCTGCTAATCTGAAGTATTGCAACATACTAGAAAACTAGTCGAAATTAAACAGAAAACAGTGCCAGTCAAGAAAAAAAATAACCACACACAACTTGCTGCTGATTCACTATTTTCAGATACCATGACTTCCTTTGACTTGTGCCATATTTTATTCATAGTCGATGGGAAACAAGCAAGTACCGAATATTTGTTCAAGTATTGTTCACACAACATGACAAGATATCACAAGCAGTGTTTATTTGTCAAGTAGACAAGTACACGAGTCTTTTGACCCCATCTTAAGAGGATACTGGAGTAATCCTTAAACTTGTCGGCTTTTTAATTATTGTCAGTATTTTTTTTATATTTTTTCTGTTTTAAAATAGTTTATATTTCTGTTTATTGAAAGTTTGTAGACTTTCCGATATAATGTTATTTTACGAAATTTAATTAAATTTTATTTTAACTTTTTTTGAAAAAACACGACGGGTTTTTTTCTAAAGATCGACGCGTTTCTCAAAGTCGGCCCCATAGTCTGTATTAGGCTAAACCTCCAGCTCGTTCCCTAGAGATTTGTGTCGGTGTATTTAAATTCACTCCGAAATCCCCTCAATGATTAAAGCTTCGCAATTTTGTTCATTAATCCAACTTACTCGTTCTGCAAATGTCTGTCTAAACTCTGACTTCAATTGTTGTCCAAGACCATTGATTAATGCCACTATAAAATGAGGTTTAGTTTTAACATTCATCAGCTGTACCAGACCGGTTTTTGCTACTGAAATTACAGATCTCTTCAGTGTTGATTCTCCATCTCTAATAATCCAATCAACTCCTAAACGACAAAATTAGTATTATACAACAAAGTAAACAAATATATGACAAAAAAATCTTTCATTTAATATATTGTAATGATTTTGATGGTCGTGAAATGGATTTCTATTCTATTTTAGAGGATTTTTATTTTACTTTTTTTACAATATAAAAAGTATAGAAAAATAGTTTAAGACATACACCATCAACATAAATATTTTTTAAGTAAAAAATAACTAAATCGTGATTTATTATATATATACATTGTAATAATCAAAATTTAATTGGTTTTATCGTAGACAAATTAGTGTACATGGTGAGATACACATTTACTTAAACTCTAAAATGTGGCAAAATAATTTGACACGGTTTTCTGGAACAATATTATAGAAAATAGTGATATTTTTTTAGCTTCAGCTTTACAAATTAAAATGATATGACTAAATGTATTACATATTTTCACATATTTTTTTTTATTTTAAGTCTGTATAGCATCACTTAATATTTTACAATCAGGTAAATTTAATTCCGTGTCACTTTAAAGTATGCCTTACACCTATGATTTTTGAAAAAAAAAATCGTTCGACATGGCTGTATTTTCTTCAAAAAAAAATACTTAATAAAACATATTACCTTTAATAAAAAATTCACTTAGTAAGGGTTCGAGATAATTTCGCTGCTCTTCAGCCAAACTATTTAACGTAGTTTTTAGAAATCCGGCTAAATTTACATCTTCTGAACTAAGATAGACAATTCCCATTCTTGAGATTGTTGCTGGAGACGCGTTTTTTAGGTCATGAGTTTCAAATACAAAATTTACGTTAGGTCCAAAATGTATTCGCCAACCCGAAGGTAGCGTCATCAGTCTGTTGTCATCTAGCACCGAATTTAAGGATTCTACCCATTCCGGATCTATGTCACCATCGCAGATGATCCACGACCAAACATCTAAAATACAACAAAATATGGTTTCGTAGGTAATAGGTCTAATAGGACAGAATTTCTTTCAAACGAAAATTGCTGAACAGTATAGGTATGAAAAGTTGAGTTAAAGAGAAACAAAATGGCTACTGTTACCTGTTAAGATATACAATGTATGTGATATGAAATGAAAGGTAATTGTGTAATACATATATATATATTATCAGACGCGAATGATTTTTTTTAATAATAGCTTATGTTATAAAGGTAATAAAAGCCCCGGTAAAATAAGAGCCGTATTGTTACGATATTTAAATAAATCAATTTTTTGATGCCGCTTGCATTAAAATTCCATTGCCAACAGATACGGAGTTACAAGACGGGCGGCAAAGTTGCTCACGCCATTCCGCCATTTTTAATTATTTTTTTAATATGCTTGCTATGAAATCAGAGTACCCTGAAAACTTCCTGAATAATTCATCAAATTGGTCCTCCCAGAGTGATTCGTGTACATTCATAAAATTCATAAAAAAATGGTCGAATTGGTAACTTCTCCGTTAGGACTTTGTTAGTGTTGTATAATTTATTAATTCTTCTAGTAAGACTTAGTTCGTTTGCTCTTAATACAAACCGCTTTTGCTTTGGACGCATATTTCAATTTATTACTAAAATAGGTGATTAAAACTCATTTAAGCACACATTTTTTCTTGCCTAGTAATCAATTTCCTTTTTCAAATTGCAATTGACTTCAACTTTAAGTAGATGCTTAATGGAGTAATTAAGTTGTATGCAGACGACACAACAATTGTGTATTCGGGCAATAATAGAGAGATAAAATCTTAGTAAAAATGGCTTGATTATTTTAAGCAAGTGGTAAGCCACACGCAAACTAACTATAAATATTGATAAATCCTCATACATGTTTGTAAGTGGAAAGTTCTTTAACAACAATAAACCCAAAAATTTGATAATCATCAACTCAAAAACAAAGATGAAATCGAGTACCTAGGCTTACGGATAGATGAGAAACTTTACTGGGACACACATGTAGGAAACGTTAGGAGCAGAATAACAGCTTTTGTGGGTGTTGTATATCGGACTGGGCATAGTTTAAAATTAAGGGCCAGGGTAAACAGTTATACTTTGCTCACATATATAGCTATTTACATTACTTAACATCTGTAGGGAGTACTGCTGATGGTATAAGGCGGAATCCAACCCGCCCAATCCCGTGTTTTGCAAAATAAAGCAACAGAAAGCATTGATAAACTCCCATATAGACACCCATCACTTTTTGTATTATCCTAAAGATTTATTAGACATTGATATTATATATATATATATATATATATATATATATATATATATTTTATTTATTATTATTATTAATTTAGATTTATTAGACATTGATATATATATATATATATATATATATATATATATATATATATATATATATATATATATATATATATATATATATATATATATATATATATATATATAAATATCAAGTACTTTCTCGGGATTAGGTTCGTGGATTGAACAAAGAAACTTTAATTGACGTTTCGCCTGTCCATTTCAGGCTTTTTCAAAATATTTAATTCTGCACATCTAAAAATTAAATACAAAAAGTGTATATATGTAAGTTAGTAAATAAAAACAATTAGGTATAACGGCACGCACTAAAATTATTAAAACATTTATTTAAAATAGTACAGTACATACCTTGAGAAAGATGTTCTTTTACCTTGCTTGGCGGTGTGGAGGTAAGTGATACACTGGTTAAAGAATTCTATTGTTTTTTTTTTATATATATCCTTTAGTTTTTCTGATTATATTTACAATGTAGAACTATTTGTGGATACGGGTTGTTTTAAAAGTATTTTTGTGAGTCTAACAGTATACAGTATGTATTTATGATTGATGGAAAATAGTTTATAACAATTGAATTAAATTAGATTGTGATATATTTGGCTGAGATTGTCAATGTCTTTCCGATCGTTTACTGTATTTTTTTCTTTTTTTATCTCGACCATTTCTTTGAATGTCAGTTTATGGTAATGTTGTTCTTTTGATAAGACCGTTGTACCCGAAAAATCAAATTCATGTTTCATGTCTCTTTCATGTTTATGTAGTGCTGTGGAAGCATTTTTTATATATTTATGCCCATTTAGTCTATTTGATAGGTATTATGTGGTCATGCCTATATATTTTTTGGGGCAGTTTAGGCAGGGAATGCTGTAAACTACGTTTGATTGTTTTTTAATTGGTGTCTGACTTTTTAGTGGTGTATATAAAGATTTAAGGGTATTGTTAGATTTGTGGCATACGGTTATGTCGTGTTTACCGAGAATGTGTTTAATCTTTTCAGAAAGACCTTCAGTGTATGGCAAAGATATGTATGTAGTTGTTTTATTGTTGTCATGATTATTTACAATATGTTTTGTGGCATTGTATAATTTTTGGGTTCTTCGCTTTATAATTCGTTCGATGGCTTTTAATGGGAAATGATTTTTTAAGAGAGTATTTTTAACTTTATTTAGAATGTCAACTCGGTATATAGGTGATGTTAGTGTTAGTGCACGGTAAACTAATCCTATCATCACGGAGTTTTTTTGACATTTTGGGTAACTGGAATTATAATTAAGGTAGCGGGAGGAGCAGGTTTTTTTGGTGTACCACTTAGTTTTAATGCCATTTGTTTTGTGGTCTCTTATTAATGTTAAATCCAAAAAGTTTATAGCACCATCATTTTCTATTTCGGAAGTAAACTGCAATTTTGGATGAAAATTGTTAAAGAGGGAGATAATTTCCGTTGTTTTATTTTTTGGTATGGCTAATAAACAATCATCCACGTACCTTTTAAAAAATAATATTGGTACATTGGCTTTTTGTAACACTGTTTCTCCTAGATATTCCATTACTATTTGGGCTGCGGTGGAAGAGATGGGTGAACCCATTGCACATCCGTCAAGTTGTTGGTAGTAATCATCTTTGTATTGGAAATAGTTGTTCGAAAGAATGAGATCTATCCCTTCTATGAATTCTGTGCAAGTGAGTGTTGTGTGATTCTTTATCTGATTCCATTTTTCTTTAATGATTTGTTTTAAAAGTTTAGTCGGAATGTTTGTATATAAGGATATTACGTCTAGAGAGATGAGTTGGAAATTATTTGGTATTTTAAGGGTGTCTATAAACTTTTTAAATTCAAACGAATCTTTAATGTAATAATCATTTCTGCCTGTAATTTTTGATAAGCAATTTGATAAAAAACTTGAAAATTTGTAGAATGGTGACTGAATATAGGAAACAATGGGTCTCATAGGAATGTCGGGTTTGTGAAGTTTAGGCATTCCATAGAATTTTGGTGGAACAGAATTATGTATTTTTAATGATTTGGCTTCTTTTTCGGATATGTGATTACGTTTTAACAGTTTTTCTATGAACGAGTTATTTTTGGATTGAAGAGATTTCGTCGAATCAAATCTCATTTTTTTATATGTGTTTTTGTCATCAAGAAGTGCATTAATTTTGTTGTTGTAATCAATGGTATTCATTATTACAGTCTTGTTACTTTTGTCTGGCTTTAAGACTGTTATCTGTGGATTTGTTTTTAAAAAATATTTACATTTTTTTGCTTGCTTTGATAGTTTTTTTGAGTTTTGTTTTGCTGTATTTTTTTGTGTCTTATTTTAATTTTATGGTTGGTAATGACATTAACAATCTCTGACCGGATACTATCTTTTTGTTCGGATGGTTTATTGTAAATAGCTGACTCGATAGAAGCAATGTAATCTATTGTTGGTAAATTGTATTCTTCACTAACAGGTAGAGAAAATGTTTCAACTAGTGCTAGTGTTTCTGCAATTTCGTTTGGGATATGCGTATCTGAGATGTTTTCTAGCCAGTTATTGGTATCGATTCCATATATATATATATATATATATATATATATATATATATATATATATATATATATATATATATATATATATATATATATATATATATATATATATATATATATATATATATATATATGTATATATATATATACATATATATATATATATATATAAATCAGGGATTCTTCTTTAACCTCATATTTATATTTGGAAACCTTATTTTCTTCGACCTAGGTTAATAGTAAAACACAATTTTTCATATCAAGTCAACGTTTCGCTCATTGTGTTGAGCTTTCTCAAGACTTTATTTAGGTTTGCTTAATCTCTAAAAAAGTATTTTTTTCATTAAAACAAAAAACAGGAAAATATATACAGAGACGCAAACATTATATACATACTAGAAACATTAAAAGGTTTACAAAACTTAAAATTGTCATATTAATAATATATATCCTACATTTGGTAAAATAGAATTTTTAGTTTTGACAAAACACACATATTCAAAGACACAAATTTGAAACAAATCTATCCATTTAATACTCAATTTGATGGTACGCACCTTGGATAAGCAATTTACATGTTGTGTTGTAAATGATATTAGACTGATCAATTTTGGAGTGGTTCGGTTATCATTTACTTACCATTTTTATTACAAAAAAAAAATGATAACGGAAACACTCCAAAGTGGATCAGTCTAATATAATTTAGAACACAACCTGTAAATTGCTTATCCAAGGTGCGTATGGTAAAATTGATTATTAAATGAATAGATTTGTTTTAAATTTGTGTCTTTGATTATGTGTGTTTTGTCAAAACTAAATTATTATTTTACCAAACGTAGCATATATACGTAATATTATAAATATGACAATTTTAAGTTTTTAAACCTTTTAATGTTTCTAGTATGTATATAATGTTTGCGTCTTTGTATATATTTTAGTTATTAATTTCTCTAGCATAATAATTATAAGTAGCATCAATTTATGGTTATCACTCCTTATCGATTACTGATGACCATATTTGATGATTACTTAGTTATAATTTGTTATTTCGGCAATGATAAATATGTTTAGTTGACTACAAAAAAAGAGAAGGTTATCGATTCGACCCTATGTATTTTTTTAAGTATGTACACCGATTACTCCGGACCCAGTGTCGGATTAAGATCTCTTGGAGCCCGGGGCTATTTTAACAAAAGGGGCCCCTAGAATCAAAAGCCACTCAAAACTTAACTAAAAAAATCGACTTTGCTATTTACGATATACCTACGTCTTATTTTAGTCACACATAATTGTACAGGGTCTTCCATTGAGGAAGAAAAACGGAATTTTTTTGACTTCCCCCGTATTTCTCAAGAAATTCAAAATAACCACTCGATGTATTTTAGCTCGGAGAATTCGAAAATCGTAACAAAAAAACAATTGAATGAGAGACAAAAGACTTACGCCAAGGATGTTGCGTTTTTTAAACGGAACTCCCTATAAATTATTACATTTTTGGATGCTATGGTCAATTCTAAGTGTTTTTTAATAAGGGTACTATATGTCTATCTTCAACTGTTTTCGATTTATCGATGTTTGAAAATTGACATTTTTGCTAGGATTTTTGCTGCTTTTGTTGCACCTAGAGTAAAATACCTTTCACGTTCCTATCTTAGTTTTTGATAAGCTAAGCTAAGTCAAAAAAATACCGTTTTTGCTCCTCAATGGAAGACCCTCTACAAAAAAGAAATTATAGATTAAATTATAGACCCGATTTTTTGCAACACCCTGTACACATTTTTAAAAAATCTAAAAATATGTAAAAAATAAAATAAAATATACGTGTTCAAGCTTTTTTCCGAAACCGTTTTTTTAAATAAAAAATATAATTTTTTCACCCCCCTTGGAATTCGAGTTTTGAAAAATTCCTTCTAATCCCTACAATGAACCTGTATGCCAAAATTCAGCTTTTTACGTTGAGCGATTTGAGCAGGATCGTGATTAACCAGTGACGCGATTTTTTTAAACAGCCTGTATTAACTTTTAAAAAATCTTAAAATATGTAAAAACGAAAATAAAATACACGTCTTCAAGCGTTTTTCCGAGAAACTAACCGTTTTTTAAATTAAAAATATTGTAAAATTTAAGGAGAGGTTTCACCAGTTGGAATTTGAGTTTTGAATGAGTCAGTAAGTGTCAAGTCATTTAAGGCTTTTATATATTAGTATAGATAAAACACACTGTAAATTACTGTTTTTCATAAAATAAAACCTGACACTATAAAACAAAATCAATCAAAATCCTTATTAGTAAAGTGGGCTTTACAGATTCATAACATTCTATAAATATGCCACAAATAGCCAAATATACAAGAACACCCCGTATTATTTCTAGAATTAATAATAACACTCAATATAAATATGAAACAAATAGTCAAAGATACCAAAACCCCCAGTATGACTTCTATATTTAAACCACGTAAATCACAATATACACGGTATATTAACATATATACCATACAGGTTCAGCACGCGCTACTATCACCCGACTTCCAAAATTTCACTCGAAAGCCATACCACTTATCAATAGGGTAGTGTATGTGATATGATTAACAGATGTCGACATGGAAACTGAAAAATTACAATGATAATGATTTCCCCGTTTAAATTTTAAATGTATTATGTATAATAATTTGTTAGTAAATTAAACAAATTAAAAGTTAAAAAACAAGGGCCTTTTGGGCCTCTCGTATTGTCGTATATTGTCCTACCTGTCAGGTAAATATTATATATTCGAACTTGTAACAGGTAACAATTTTCATTATAGTCATTTTATTTCTCTACTTTAAAAGCAACTTTTTACACCTGTTTCTCTTTGTTGATCCCCCTTTTCCTGTCTTTGTCGATCCCATTATCAGTGATTCCCATCGCGCAGGCGATATCAAACAGAAGGAAAGTCTTATTTCTGATATGACTTGAGAGTCAGGTTTTTTTCAAGTTTACTTTGCGATACGTACCTTCCGATTCTGCCGACACCTGTAGGCTATAACTAGTCAAAACGCCATCATTCCATTGGTTTAGATGATCCATATATCCTAGAAGAAGTTGACGCGACATGCACTTTGGATTAACAGGGTAAGTTTTTATTTTTTGATGTATCTTAGCAACCGCCTAAAACAATTTTATGCTTCGTAAAATACAGGGAAATTTTCTGAATTCTGAAAAAAGTTCGATTCTTGACAACTGCTACTGTGCAACTTCAACAATTGTAGCTGTGCAAAAATTCGTGAAAGTTGAAGAGTACTTTACGTTACTTAAAAGCCAATGCAGACCACGGAAAATCATAATTTCGCACGATATAGCGGTTCAAATTTAAAATATGAAAGAATCTCTAGAAAAGCAATCTTTCTGGTGCCTCGAGAAAAAGGTATAGATTATTATTAGAGTTTACAATGCAAAAAAGCGACCTTTATGAACTTTCTACGATGAGGACCGGGGTCGTGAAGTATCCCTTCAAATCGTTATTTTCGTATATATAAAATGTTTCGGTGCGTAAATCATAGCTTTTCTATAATTCGATTTTTTTCATATAAGAGCAGAACAAGTTTCTTAATTTAACCATTTACTTACTTTAAAACTTCAAATGCTTTGCTAGCTAAATTTTTAATGATGTTGAAACCGCAAAAATTGGAGTAATTTTTATTTTATTTATTAAGTTCTACGGATAACAGATTTTCAAAATCATTTTTACAACTCTTGTCTGGTATTCAAATTGTAGTAACTATGATTTCTAACGCAGAGAGACTCTGTTTGACAACTTTATGTCTTCAGTCCTTTGAAGTGCTATATTTCTGAAACGAGTATTGTGCCCTAGCATATACTTCTCTAAGAAATAAAGTAATAAAAAGTACGAATTTTTGCTGTTAGAGTTCTAGTACAAAAAGTGAAAAATTGTTCAGTAACGATCAGTGAAATTGAGACAAGAACATTTTTTTGGTATGAGTTGCTCTTTTATCCGTTGTATGCACCGTTTATATAATAGAACTACTCGATATGCTCAATTATTGGTAGAATTTTAAGCAAATTCAACTCATATTAGTCTGAAACACTGAACGTAGGTGTATGAAAACAGAATATAAAAATTATCTTGAAAGGGACTAATTTAATAAAAAAAAATCATAAAATATTTTTACTTGCTGTTAAATAATGTTTAAAATAGTTGAGAATACCTTTGAAATGATCTTAATAATCGTAGATTTTCCAGAACTGGGTGGACCAATAACTGCTACTCCCATGCGCTGTTTAAGTTGTTTATAGAATTCCAAACATTTATTTACCTGAAAATGTAGACTATTTATATGTTTTGCTAAACTAACTGTTATTTAGACAACGCGTAACACTAATAAAAACAAACCTTTAAAGCCAAAACGGATTCGCCAAATATATCATAATGAAAATGTATATCAAATTTAATTGTATTTATTATAAGATACATGTATTAAATAAATATTTATTTAATTATGTATCATACGATAAATGTTTCTATTTAGAATGGACTACCACAGTATGTAATATATTTTATTTTCATTATACATCTCTGATAACACATACAGTTACCGTCTATTATAAATTAGAAAAAATCAAAGCCCGTCTACTAACTTTCAACTCCATAACACATATCACTGGTGTGTGTATAAGAATTTAGTTTGGGGGGGGGGGACAAGGGCGTAGATAGTTTAGTTTTATTAAGCGGATTCATATTATGCTATGAGAGGTGAAGGGCAGTACACCCCTTTAGAGAAGGAAATGTGCATTTAACTGAAGCTGTAGTGACCGGAGGTATAGCAGGAAAGAGTAACAGAGTAAGATATATGTTAAGAAACAGTTGTTCATTTTACTCCAAAAAAGCATAATTTGCAGTTTTACGCTTTATTTCTTCATTGTACCACTTTGCTTTCCACATCTCAATAGGAAAATTGAGGATACCCAAATTATATGTGAAGAATTGAACAATAATTTCGTAAATATAGAATAACTTGCAAATAAAATTCAACCAATGAGTGATTCTATTGAATCCACAGAAGAGAAGAGTTTTCTATTGATCCGGAAGATATCTCAAGTGATGCAATAGAAATAATTATTGATGGTTTTGATGCAAAAAAGCTGCTGGTCTTGCCAACATTCCTATTAAAATTATTAAGTATGTAAAAAACAATTAATTCCTATATTACTTTTTTAAAGATAACTTTCTATTCATAAAGGTATTTTTGCAGAAAAAAATAAAATTGCTAAGATAATTCCAATATTTAAAAGTGAAAAAGGTTACGAATGTAATAATTATCGGCCAACATCTATATTACCAATGTCTTTTAAAATAACAGAAAAAAATATCAAAAATAGATTAAATCAATATTTGGAAAACGAATAGTTACTGTTTAATAAACAATATGGCTTTCCCAGATTCAGGGACACGGAAACAGCTGTTATGGATATCATAAAAGATATTCAAATTAAAGGTGAAAATAGTAAAAAAATGCTGTTTACTATCCTTGGATCTGTGTAAGTCATTTGATACAGTAAATCATCATATTCTTTTACGAAAATTATATAATATAGGAATAAGGGCAATATGTATAATTTACTTAAAAATTATCAAAGTAAACGTAAACAATTTGTACAAATAAATAATACAATAAGTTGGTAATGAAAAAGAATTTTATTTTTAGTTTATATAAATTCAGTTTCCAAATTAAATATAAAAGGCAACATTCAATTGTTTGCGGATGACACAATAGTTATTTATTGCTGATAATTTAAATGAATTATTTTTTTATATAAAACATGATCTACAATTAATTTGTTCCTGACTCAAATCTTACAAACTTTCGTTAACTTTTAGTAAATCTTATTTTATGTTAATAAGTAAAACAAAGATATATTCTGATGGTTCGCCACTAGTAATTAAAAAATATTTATAATTTAAAAATTTGCATTTTAATACACTCTGTTATTAATAATGGAAAAAATGCAAATATTATATTTAAAAAATCTAATACTTTACATAATCACGATACAAAACATTGCCAACAATTACAAACCATTATTTAGTAGTAGGTAACTTTGAAAAAAAATCAGATCTGCTCGATGATTTAAAAATATACAATAACTTAACAGAGAGTATAAGACATAAAACAAAATTGTCAATATTTAAAAAACAATTAAAAATCCATTTTTTACAAAAATAAAAATGAATATATTTTTTTAAATATTTATTTCAAACTAGTTTTTAAATTATATTAAATTATAACATCGGAGCTTTTTTATATGTTACAACTTTATTATTATTATTACTTTCGAAATTGACAATCAATTTCTCAACTAATGTTGGGTTCCAAACCCATCCCGGATGCATGCATCAAAAGGAGTGGGCTGGTTTCTATTCGTTCTATGTGTTGTCCTGTAAGAATTTTCTCACTATGTGGCAAGTACTGAGCAGGAATGCTTTCTGAATGTCGATGAAGGTGTTAGTAAGCAGTCCTATGATCTTCAGGTTCTGTTTTAGTGTTTTTGGAACTAGTCCAGTTGATGATATGATGATCGATATCACATGAACCTTATTCAGTCGCCACATCTGCTGTATCTCGATGGTCAGATTATTCGTCACCCGTCTGTCGGTGATAATTGCCCGGTCGTAGTACAGTTTGAAGGCATTATTTTAAAGCAGTGAACTTGGTTGATATTTATAATAGGGCACAAACGTGTTCAAGAGCCCATATTTATTGGCAAGCTTCTGGTGAATGATGTTACACACCTGGTTTTGTCGCTGGAGGTAGTCCGTGTTTGCTAGGTAACTATTTCTGTATTGGGTAGGGCTACATCTAGGCTAAGGCTATTATTAGTATTATTATTATTATCTCGACTTGTTGTCTCACAGTATTCCTGTGGTTGTATTTTATACTGACGGGATTATACCAAGTCACTACAAAAAAAAGGAAATGGAAAAAAAAACAGCTATTGTGTATTAAGAAATGATCTAACGATGCTACATGTTTTCAAAATGACCGATTTCTGGATGTTCCTGTGAATATCTGTATTAAGTCCTAATTGAGCCAAATGTAGTGTAAAGTTGTTGGGGTGAGATCTGTTACTGATATGACGAGAGGAACAATGATGACTCTTTCCTGTTTCCACAGTCTTTTTACTTCCATTGCCAAGTCGGTGTATTTGGCGATCTTCGCACTGCATTTCACTTAGATATTCTCGTCGTTGGAGACAGCCATGTCAATTAAATAAGTGATCTTCTCTTTTTTGGATTGAAAGGTGATATCGGGTCTATTTGCGGGGATTGATTTATCTGTGTGGACGTCAATGTCCCAGTAGAGCTTGTAGTCTTCGTTTTCAAGTGGATGTTGGTGTATAATGGCAGTAAGGGTCTGTGTTCTTTGTTAGTTTGTAAGTTGTGGCTAATGCTTGATGAACGACCTTCGCTGCTGAGTTGTGTCTCGCGGTGTATTCAGTTCCGGCCATTTTTTTACATCCACTTGTTATGTGATCGATCGTTTCTCTCTGCTGGTGACATCTCCTGCACTCGTCGCCTTCAATGGTTGTGTCCTTGATGATGTGCTTTCGGTAGTTTTTGGTTGCTATGACTTTGTCCTGGATGGCAAGCAGGAAGCCTTCTGTTTCGGGGAACAGCTGCCTCTTGTAACCACGTTTTATGTATGTGGTCTTGCTTTATGTGGTATCGTGAAGTGTTTTTTCACACCAGGTGTTTATCTTTTCTAGTCGTGATTCGATGTGACTGTCTGCGTCTGCTGCGTGACTCGTTTGAGATAGGTCGATCGGTGTATAATTCTTGTCTGCCTTCACTATTGCCTGGTGGAGGTTAGTTTGTTTGTTGTGGAAGAATTTTCTGAGTTCGTAAATTTGTTTTTTATTTAGCGATTTTATATCTATAATTCCCCTCCCTCCTTCTTTTCTCTCGATGGTGAGTCTTTCCTTACATGCGTCAGGATGTAACTTCCTGTGTTTAGTGAATTCAGAGCGTATGCGAATGTGAATGTTTTTTATGTCTGTGTGTGACCATTTAATGATGCCAAACGAATACGTAAGAATAGGTATGGCGAAGGTGTTAATAGCTTTCGTTAAATTTCTGGAATTCAGTTTTGTTTTTAGTGACTTTGTGAGTCTGGTTTTAAATTTCGTCTTGAGCTCTGATTTGATATGAGTGTGGTTAATTTGGTGCTTTGATGGAAGCCTAGGTATCTGTATGTTTCTTCTTTGAGCATGTTATCTATACTTTCATTGTTGACGTTTCCCTCGTAGGGTGGTCTTTCCACTGTCCCTTGTTGATATGAAGTAGCTTGCATTTACTTACACCAAATTCCATGTTGATGTCCAGGGTAACCGTTTCTGCGATTTTAAGGAGTTCGTTTAGCTGTGCCTTTGTGCTTGCATATAATTTTATGTCATCCATGTACAAGAGATGGTTTATATTGTGTAGGTTATTTTTTTGATGTTTAATTTGCAGTCCGAAGTTTGTGTCATTCAGTGTGTTTGAGAGTGGATTGAGACAGAGGCAGAACCACAAAGCGCTGAGTGAATTCCCTGGAATATACCTCGTCTGATGTAGATCTCTTCTGTTTCGATGTGCTCTTTTTGTGTTCTCAGGTCGATTTTAGTTTTCCACGTACTCAAGATTTGCGTAAGAAATTGCCTGACGTTTTTATTGACTTTATATAATTCTAGCACTCTGGTTAGCCAATTGTGGGGTATCGAATAAAAGGCTTTTTTATAATCTGTGTAACCAGTATGAAGGTTTCTATAATTTTTCCTGGTTTGTTCCATGATGGCGCTGTCTATAATTAGCTGCTCCTTGCATCCTCGGCTGTTTTTCCTGCACCCTTTTTGCTCTTCCGTTAGAATGTTTTTGTGTGCTAGATATTGTTCTATTCTCCTAGTAATTGTGGCCGTGATGGTTTTATATAGGGTTGGAAGACACGTTATAGGTCGGTAATTTGACAAATCCTTATTGTTCGCATTTTTGGGTTTAAGGTATGTTATTTCTTGGGTCAGAAAACTGGGGAGTGTGCTAGGTTTTAATTGATTTCATTAATTTGGCGAGTTAGAACTTCATGTGTGGAGGTAAACTGTTTGTACCAGAAGTTATGAATGTTATCTTTTCCAGGACATATCCAGTTATGCGTGTATTTGATTGTTTCTGCAACTTCTTGTCATTGCAAAGTCCACTTGCTCCTCCAAGCACTTGAGTCTGTCTTCTTCCGCTTTAATCCATGAAGCGTTATTATTGTGTAGTTTCGGGTCTCACCAAATGCTTTTCCAGTATTCTGTGATCTCTCTTTCTTTCATTTGACTCTTTGTATCTTCGGAGTCTTGCGGCATACACAGATAATTTTTGCTTAAGAGTGTCAAGGATTTCTGTAAGCGTGTGATCAGGAGATGCAGATTTTATTTTCTCTACACTTTGTGTGATACGTTTTGACTTGTTGCCGTTCATGAATTGGGTAAGATGTCCCAATTCTTTTCTAATTTTGTTAATTTTGTTTTCGATCCTTATCTGCAATTTGAAATTTGGTTTTATGCTGTTGGTGGTTCCGTGTCGTGGCGGAAGTTTCTGATTGTTGTGTGTTATCGTGGTTATAGCTGCTGCGTAGATCACTGTATGAATGACCTCAATTTTGCTCGCATTCGTTATGTACTCGGGAATTATGTGTTCGTTGATGGTCTTTAGAACGTGTGTTTCGTTTGAAGATTACACGAGGAATAGGATCTCTTCTTGTAGGATCGGAGCCTGACCATTTGTTTAGATGTGACTCCATTTTTACTTTGATTGCTTCTGTTAGAGACGTTCCGAGGTGTAGCTGTGTGTATGGTACTTTGGGCAAATGATTCACTTGTCCTGTGCGCTGTATGGTGCTTGTCATCTGTCGTGGGTTGTTGCTGGGAGCTTCGCCCCTACTGAGCATTGAGTGAGGTTGCAGATCCTCTTGAACAAAGTTGCATCTCATAAGATGAACTGGGCAATCATAAAACGATCGCTATTATAAATATTATGGAAACCAAAAGCAGTTTTTTTTGCACCTAGTGCGACAAAGATGGTAAAAAATACTATGTATATAATAGAAAGAAAAGCAGACTGCATATTGCCTGGAATTGGCAAATCACTATCATACGAAATATTGGAGCATAAGCCCATAAATTTAATATTAATGATATTTGATACACATAGTTTTTCTTTCGATGGAGATTTGATTTTCGTTTTCGGAGTTCAAAATAGAACTTGATTTTGAGGAATATTGCAGAAACAAAATGAATACATAGGCAGGCAGTGACTGCTCTGCAGACTTAAACTGTGTAAAAAAAGTTAAAAGCATTGTTATTTTCCAATAAAACTAGCAAGTGATCTTTTACAGGACATAAAGCGAACAACCAATTTCTATGACGATGCAGTTTTTTTTTCATAGGGAAAAAGGTTTTGTGTTTGAATTACTTTATAGTTTAAACAAAATGTTAATGCACAAACTGATATAAACACCATTAAGGCAAGGGTTAATAATATTCATAGGGATTTATTATTACTTACCCTGCTTTAGAAGGCACTACAGGCCCCTGGATATGTCCCATCTGAACGTGCACGCTGCTATGTTTTGTTTTTTTTTTTAATTTGGTGTCATTAATTTTTGTATTGTTTAAGAGATGTATAATGAAAAAATGTCTTCACTACACATCCATAAACTGCTTCTCTCGTGTTCGTAAATTTGTCATGAATGCACGGAAAACGCTTAGTTTCTGAACTTTCAATATAATATGCCTCACCTGTCTGTCGTTAGCAATCAAGTTTAAGTCACTATAGCACTCATGAATAGCTTTTTTTAAAACATCATTGTCCATAATTTCAATTGGAACGTCCTTAAATATGTTTTTGATAATTTCATTAAATTTTAAAGTATCAGAGAATGTTAACTTTGACGTTATATCCATTCTTAATGTGCTCACTACCATACTCAGTTCTTCGATGTTAGACAGATTGTGGCCTGACTTGTTCTCTGACGTATTAAATCGTTTCATAGCACTTTGACAGCCAGATAAAACGGTTTTTATTGCTCTTAGACCCCAGTCGTAATGCTGTTGTTTACTTAATAGTTTGCTAAAATATAAAGAGTTATTACTTCATACAGTATTCACAAAATTTAGGATTTAGTTAATATATGGACAGCTACAATTCATTCATAACACAATTTTACTTCTGAAGAAATCGCAAAGGAAAGTGAACTTTAGATACAAATAAAGGAGCAGGATTGATGGAATTCCCCAATTTTCATCAAGAGATGTAGAGATACATTGAGACATATTTCAAGCTTCCTTTGATGTGATTTTCTCTATAATGTGTCTTCTCTTTTCCAAATTTTTAAATACTATCGGGGCATATACTTACTTCCTGTGATAGAAAAAATGTGTGAAGATATTATACTAATGAGCCGTTTGAAACATTTAAGCATTAGATAGTTGATGAGGAACATGGTTTTTATAGACACGATTCAGCTACAACTAGTCTGGCTGTATTTCAGGACTTATCAATATTATTAAAAAAGGTCCCAAATAAATGTTATATATACTGATTTGGAGAAAGCCTTTGATAGCGTTGGTCATGGTCTTCTTCTAAAAAAGTTAGAGTATATCGATGATCATGGTCGTTACCTGATCTAAATTTCGTTTTATTTGCTGTAAATTGCAGACTTTTCAGGGGTATTTTTAGTAAAACATTTTTTTGATAACAGAATTTAGTAGTCGATTATTTTTGTTAACACAAACAAATAAATAAGTAGCCAAATTTACCACACCAGGTTAGGTTTAATCTAAAGAATGAGGTCAATAAATTAAACGAAATAGAAATGAATCAATCGTAATACTAATTTACCTAGACATTTCAAATGTTTCAACGATTTTCTTTGCTATAACATCCGCATATCGAAATCCATCACAGTGTAGTGAAGTCCTGGCAATTTCTTCGTGATCGGGATGTGTCATTACGACAGGTCTAAATAATTGTTTCAAATTATCTGGAAGCTTTTTCCTTCCGCCATAACCCGCTCCAGCTGGATTTAACGTTACGAATATTCCGCAATGTTTATCAATTGGCACCTACAGAATAAAAATTTAATCCATCTTATTATAGACTTAAACTTTTATATGTCAGATTAAAGCCAGCTTGTTTTTTTTTGTTAAGTATTGAAACAGTCCTGTCCCCAGGTCTTTTCAAAGTATTAAAATATATCTTTTATTAATATTGAATATTTCATAAACTACACAGGAACACAGGACCTTTTCTCGAAACCACTTAAAATACCAGACAGGGTAGGAACCGTAAGGCGCCAGCCATATGGGGACGCGCCAGTAAGGCTCAAAATTGTGTATTTTTCGGACGGTTTGTTTGCATATAAAAGAGCTCGAGAAGGCAGCAGAAGCATTCACGATCTGAGTCTGCCTTCTCAACGGTTACGTTCCGCGGAAGACTTCTAAATTCAGAGCTAGAATCGGCTTCAACGGTCCCGCCGCGCCGGGAGCCAACAAAAACAAAATTGTATCCTCAACGGTCCTGCCGGGGGGGGGGTACTAATTTAACTTTTTTTCTTTACACTTTTATTTCTCATTTTCGTTTTTTCTTTAAATTATAAATTATAAAAAAAAAATAAAACTTTTCGGAGGAAATCTCCACGCCATTCTTTGGGATGTAAATTTACAGGTGAGCATTTATTCAGGGGACTGTTAAAACTAAATAAATAGAAAACACATTTTGTTTGGGGTCTTGATTTTAAAATTCAACCGAACTTAAAATAATTAATATACAGGATATTTTAATGTTATGTGGCGTTATCTTAAATCTAACTCTCTATTATTTTACCTTACTTTTATTGAAGCATTTTACAGCAAGTAGCATTACAATTATTATTACTAATAATATTTTATTTTGATGGGTTAATAGTAAAAGAAAACTTAATTATTATTTATTTAATTTTATTTGGTCACGGCAACTTGGCACAGATTTTTGTTGTGCATCTGTAACTTCTAAGTATTAGAGCAATGCTAGGTAATAAATCTAAATAACTGATTTTTGTTGTAACAGATGGACTATTACAGCAGGCTCGTGTTTGAGGTTTCCTTTGTTTGGGTAAAATTCGTATATTAAGGAATATACTTAAATGTCTTAAAAAAAAGAGAAGCCGTCCTTATTAGTTGCAAATAGAGCGCAATTTATGCGTTAAATTGTTTATTCTATTGAAAATAGCGCTAGACTAACACTTTAAACAATTTATGAGTTGAATTGTTTAACCTTTTTGAATACAGCTTTCCAAACACGTAAGGAGCAATTTATGCGGTAAATAGCTTATATTTTCCAATGTGCTGCTATGTTTTGTTTTGTTAGAAAACATATATAAACGGAAGGAATGATGTTTTTTTTTTTGTTTTAAAATTACTTTAGCGGTTGCTTTGCAAATATATTATTTAATTGCAGTTTTTCGGCGATTTTCTGCATTTACAAAACATTAATTATTTTGGTCTTTGATTGAAATTAGGAGTTTTTAGCGCTCTGACAAAGTAGACTGTGTTAAATTATTTTTGTAGATATATCATGGGAGTCACTAAGGTTAATTGTGGGTCGATGGAAAAAAAAAAGTACGTTTAAGTTATTATTATGATAGTCATACAATGGGTTGTTCCACAGTGATAGTCGATACTGATTCGCATTGCTGGCCAATTGGCTCTGAACTGTTCAATCAAATTTATCAATACTGTCTTATTTGGGTCTCGGAGCAAGTATAGAACGATTGGGGCAAGACTAAGGAGGTAACAAAATCGATTTAATAAAATACTCCTTTTTACAATTAAAGACTGAAATTTTTAGTTTTGTTAAAGCATAAAGTATCTATAATCTGACTGCTGTAGCTAGTTTGTTTAATAGCTTTTCCATGAAAAAAATAATATTTTTTTCTCGTTAATTTGCAGCAAAAAATATACCGAACTTATTCTGAGCAACCGAGCTTGTAGAGCTCCTATTTTTTGTACCAACTGTCTGTTATTGTATATATAGAACATGGTTAAACGAGTAGCACAATATTAAGTAGAAAAACTAATTAAGGTTACGCTATAAATGATTATATAAAAAAAGTATATATAAACACAAAGAAAACAACCAAGGTTAAAACCACTGGTCTTGAAATTGTTCATATTTACTTATTTTAAAAATAAAAAGGTGTACATGTAATTATTGGTGTTTTATTGACGTAATTAATAAACACATCTTTTGCGGCAAATTGTGTCAACTTCTAAGAACTCTGAGTGAACACAACGTAGGAAATAAAATAATAATTTAGAAGACGATCACAGCTAAACTGGAAATTATGCGTTTTGTATAAGACCGTGGTTAGGGGTGTTTCAGTATTAATTCGAAATTTTGTAAGCTTAAGTGGGTTATTTGGGTGTAGGTTTTGAATTCCGCTGGACATTTACTTTTATGTTTATAATTTTGGTTATATGGGTTTAATTAAAATAATAGTTGACCAGTGGTTATATAGATAACTAGAGAAAGGAAAGGGAGTATTATTTTTGGACTTTAATTTTTAAAAAATAAAAATTAGGTACATTAAATATTAATTAAATTAATATTAGATGAATTAAAAATTTGACACATTAGACATAGGATGAACTAAATATTATTCATGTGTTTTTGACAATGTTAATTATTACGTAACAAATACAACACAATACCAACTACCTACTATATATATATATATATATATATATATATATATATATATATATATATATACCTATTAACTTCCTATAAAAATTACCCTCAAAATTCTGAAGATTAATTAAATTCCCTTGCAACAGACCAAATCATTTGTTATTATTAAAAATATAGACAAGTCTAAATAAGTTACATTAATTTAATCTGTTTTCTGAAGATATAGGTACAAGTTACTTGATTTTGCTTAGATTCAATGCATGTTTATGTTTACTGGGAAAACGTACAATAATACGTGGAATATTCAAAATGTACTGATTTTTTTTTCAAAATTGCCTGAAAAAATTTTACATATGTTGCATATTTCTTGGACCACACTGTATACAGAGTATTTTAAAATTAGACTGCAACTTTCGTAAAATAACGTTATTTAAACATTTATGAAACGTCATTATGGGTAGATAAATTAGGGTTGCCAACCGTCCTCTATTCCAGAGGACAGTCCCCTTTTTGATCGTACGGTTCTCTTTTCTTTCACGTATTGAAAAAGTTCTCTTTTTTACACACGAAATCTAAAAAATACTCGTCTATCGCCACAATGCTTAATAAAATAGTCAATCTGGCAACAATGCGTCTTTCGCTACTCTCACATACTCGTTCGTACGTCCACGTGGATTTGCCGAAACAAGAAAGTAAGAAAGACCATCAACTGCATAACGTCCTCTTATTTTTATTTTGAAAGTTGGCAACTCTAAGATAAATTCCAAATACTACTGACGTGGTTGTACCATATGCCCATTTTTAATTATTGTTTTCTGATTATTAAAGTTTGATATAATTGGAGTTTACATACGTCAATTGCCTTAACTCAGAATAGTAAAAGTAAGAAGTGAGATAGGCAGAAAAACTGGAAAACAGAATATTTAAAACAATATCCTGAAGAGATATTAACAATATTTAGTAGACTCATAGCCGGTTGCACAAAACGTTTAATCAAGTAGTAAATATAATTGACGTTTAGAACGATTTTTGGACATTGCCACTGTTATGTGGTCTGTTATCATAGGAAAATGTATCTATTCAAATATTTGCTTTACAATATTAAATAATTTTTTCCTTTTTCCTATTTACCTGTGGATTTACCTTAATCCTTTACTATTATCATTATCCTTTCGAAAGCCAAGTAACAAGTACTTAGTTAAAACAGCCAAATTTTCTACCAGCACGCAGTCAAATGGAAAAAAAAAATTGAGTTGGCTATTATAAACCCATCGCATGATAAACTGGCAATATAAATATATTTTTATTTTTCTTACATGGTGGCACTTTGGGGCGGCTTTTTCCTTAAAAGGATATATTCCTCTACCATAAAATGTATTTATGAATTTTATGAATACCTTTTATTTGAATTTAAATAACTACCTTATTATCTAAAAAAACACTTTCAACCAAGAAACTTTTTAAATCATTAAATATTATAAAAAAAACCATTTAAAATATTGAAAATACATTTAATACTTCTGTTAAAATTTCAGTAATACTAATCTGACGCAAAATTACTATAAAAAACTCATTTTTTGTTCGACTGTATTATAATTGACTAGCTGTATAGTACATGTAGTCAATTATAAAAAAATATTATAAAATTCCTATTATTTTAATTTTCATTTTAGGCCACACCTTAGCACAGGGTCGTTTTATTGTGCCTCCTCTAGCAGCTGTGGGTCCTCCCGCACTGCTCCCTTTTGCTGTATGGCAGTTCCGCAACTGGTAATACTTAAATTTTGTGCAAAACTTGAGGTTTATTCGGATAAGTAGTTTTTTAGTATTTTTTTACTAGTCATTCGGGTAAATAAACAGACCGACAGACCGATGAAATCGAGAACATGGATTCGACATCTAGGGACCCTGAAACGTAAAGATCTGTAAAAACCTGGGAGGGTAAATTTTTCGCGATTACAATACTTCCCTTCTACGAAGTAAAAATATAGGTTATTAGGGGATGGGGGAAAGACTTGTAACATATTGTACAATCAGGCCCGTCTAGGAATCAAAAAAGCTAACAAAATGGGAGACCTATAATGAAGCAATTAGAGCAGCTCGTCAGAGAGAGATAGCCTACAATCCGGAACTGTTTAATGAAGCAAGGTTCTTGTAATATTTGGTTCAGCGACGCCAACTAGGTTAAAAGAATCTTTAGTATCAGGGACTTGATTATTTAGTTTAATGGTGGAGGAATTTGTGAGATAGTAAACATAGCTGCGTCTTGGTGACTTTAAACTGGGAATGGTTCTTTGCACCCCCATTATACGATTTTTGGGACTCATGACCCGGCCTCATCTGACCAAAACAATTTTTTTCTGCATATTTTATTAGTCACTATTAAGCTGTAATTTACGGTTCAATTTAGAATTTATCCGATTAGTTTTGGGGGCCTTATCACTTTTATTTAGTCACCTCCTGAATATAAGGTTTGTGACTTCTTCGAAATCTACCCCTGAATCAAAATTACTATTTTCCAAAATCTAAAATATATACGTTATATACTTTAAAAAAATAACAAGCTAACTATAAATAAAAGATAAATAAATTAACTATTTTAAAAAAACTTGGTTTTGGTTACCTCTTGATCGGCCATTTTAACCACATTCATATTATTTCTCAAAGCTTCTTGAATGGCGTGAATTTGCATGGATATCGCAGAAAGAGTAGTTTCATCCAAACGATTAAACTCATCGAAACATCCCCAAGACCCTGTTTTTACCAAACCTGTTAATATTCTCTCCATGGAATTAGCATCAATACCCTACAAATGTAAAAACATCTTATTCTACTTCACTGAAAGTTTTTTTTTAAATTCCTACCTCATCGCAATTAAACACCAGAACTTGTCTCCCCAGCATGGAACCTAAAGCTTTGACAGATTCTGTTTTGCCAGTTCCGGCAGGGCCATAAGGATTCCCACCTAATCCCATGTGCATTGCCTAAAATTGATTAGATTTTTAATTGAGGACAATAATTGGTATAAGGCCATAGCTTTACATAATAAGTAATGCTAAACATGTTTTGCTTCATTAGTTTTTTAATGAATACAGACCTGAGTAAGTGTCAGAAAGCATCGTTCTGTCAAAGGAGTTCTCACCAGCTTTTGTTCGTTCCCTAAATATTCGTAAGAGTAATTCATTCTGGCCTTTGCCATTTTCACGGTAACATCTCCAACCGAATTAGCATAATATCTAAAATTATAAGTGTATTTTTTAGCAAAGTCTATACTATTTTAGAATATATACAGGAAGTTCTCCCATTTATTAGATAAAATTATTAGGATAATAACCAAGATACTGACTTCAATGTATATATATATATATATATATATATATATATATATATATATATATATATATATATATATATATATATATATATATATATATATATATATATATATATATATATATATATATATATATATATATATATATATAATATAAAAAATATACAAATTAAGAAAGGCAGTCAAGTCAAAGTAAAGTCAATGGCTTTGTAGTTATGCCCATTGAATAATTTTTATTGCTTTATCGCGCTTGGATCTGTTTTTTTTTAATTAAGAAACTAAAACTTTGGACCAATAAAAAATAATAATAAGAAACACTTTCAATTTTTGTAGTTTTGTACCATAGACCAGAATATAAGTGTCACTCACTATTTACACAAGCAAGGCAACGGAGGATCAAGTTTTTACAAACTGCTTGGAAAGTATAATTTTTTCTTTCATCAAAAGTCCGATTGTGAAGATTGTTTTTGTCAACAGTTTCACCACTACAATACACCAATGGCTTCACAAAAAATAAAAAATCGGTAAATTTGCATTTACCCGGAACTTCCCTCGTTACGAACTTTTCGTTTTATTAGTGAAGTGTAACATATATATTATGTCTTTTCAAATATTTTTATTGTGCCGCAATTTGATCCACCATATTTAATTAGAATCAATATTTTATCAGTTTCTTATTACGCCACACTTAATTTTTGAGCACAATTAACATAATAACTAGTTTTTACACTGTTTTTTTTAAGACCGCCATTTTGTTTCGTCATGTTAAATTCCTACACATTTAATTTTTTTGCAAAATTTAAAGTCAGTTGAATAAGACGATTTTTTACGTTGATTTTTTAAACACCATTACTATTTTATCTCCGAGTAACACTTAATGCTTGCACAAATTTTGAAAGTAATCTAATAAGTCAGTTTTTCATTTTTGAAACATTTTATTCGGCCGTCATTTTGTTTTGCTATCTTGGAGAATATTAGCAGTTCAATCTTATGTATCATTTGATTTTTGTGCAAACTTTGAGATACATTTTTTTAATTTGACTAGGCCGCCATTTTGTTCCGTCATATTAGATTTTTATCAAAATATTACCAGGCCATCTCCATATGACTTAATTTTTAACCAAAATTTGAAGTCAATCGGATAAGTATTTTTTTAGCTACGCCGCGAATTGACAGACAGGCAGACCGATGAAATTGAGAAAAACAAATTCTCATACATCTATATACAGCAAATAATTTTTCCAGGCTGAATTTCTGAATATTTTAATAAACCGCTATTTTGTTTCGCCATCTTGAATTCATACCAAATGATTGCTACGTAATATATAATTTTTGTGCAAAATTTGAGGTAAATTGGGTATATAGTTTTTTAGTAATCATTTTTTTAACATTTCACTAACCTGCCATTTACTTTTGCCATACTGGATTTTTACCAAAAAGTTACCAGGTCATCCCCATGCGATCCTTAACTTTTGAAAAAAATTTGAAGTCAATCGCGAACAGACAGACCGACCGAATCGGGAAAACATGTTTTTGGGCATCCATAGGGCCAATTTAATTAAAACATAAAGATCTGAAAAAATTCCGGAGGGTTATTTTTTCATGATTGCAATATTTCCATTTTACGAGGGAAGAAAATAATAATCTAATTGGTTAGATGGAATTACTATCATCCTTACACTTACTCTCGTTGATATTAATACGAAAATTGCAGCTATATATGTGTTTTGTCACATTCACTATAAATAAGCACCTTCAGTTATATGAATTGAAATAAAATATGAATAAAGTATATATGAATATAAACAGGTACAATTTTTATTCCTCCCCTCGTAAAAGGGAAGTATTTTAATCGTAAAAAATTCACCCTCTGAGATTTTTTCAGGTCTTTATGTTTCAGGGTCCCTAGATGCCAAAAAACATGTTCCGTCGGTGTGTCTGCCTGTCGTATACTATATACAAATTAGTTTAATAGTTATTGGTTTGACGTTTTCTCCAATTACTTATGTATTTTGTATGTACACTAGTTAAATTGAAGAAATAAAAATTATTATCATTACTATTTATCTCAAATTTTGCACAAAAATCAAGTATTATGTAGGAATCAACTGGTAAAAATCCAAAATGGCGAAACAAAATAGCGGCTTAGTAAAATATTTAAAAATTCAGCCTGAAAAACAACATAAGGGTCCGATTTCAAATTGTGTGCCATAAAAAATTGTGGTACATAGATGAACTAGTAAAACTGTGCCACTAATTCAAACTAGAGAAACAAAATGGCGGCTAAATAAAATATTTGTAATCGTGAAAAATCGCCCTAACAGGTTTTACATATTTTCACGTTTTAGAGTCTCTAGATGCCAAAAAATATGTTTTATCAATTCAGTCGGTTCGTCGGTCTGTCTGTCTGTCTCTCTGTCAGTTCACGGTATAACTTAAAAACTACTTACGCGATTGACTTCAAATTTTGGGTAAAACTTAAAGGTCATATGGGGATGACCTGGTAACATTTTGGTGAAAATTATGCACAAAAATCAAGTATTATGTAGGAATCAACTGGTAAAATTTTGGTACGAATCCAAGATGGTGGAACAAAATGGCGGCTTAGTAAAATATTTAAAACTTCAGTCTGAAAAACTACTTAATGGACTGATTTCAAACTGTGTGCTATGAATAATTGTAATATACTACAGATGAACTAGTAAAACTGTGGTACTAATTTAAGATGAACAAAATGGCCGCTAAATATAATTTTTGTAATCGTGAAAAAAATTATCTACTCAAGTTTTATATATCTTCACGTTTTAGCGTCCTTAGATGCCAAAAAATATGTTTTATCAATTCCGTCGGTCCGCCTGTCGGTTTGTCTGTCTGTCTATCAGCTCACGGCATAGCCAAAATCCTATACGCCGGAATAAGATGGCGGCCTAGTGAAACGTTAAAAAAATTATTACTGAAAAAACTAATTATTCAATTTACCTTAAATTTGGCACAAAAAATCAAGTGTTATTTAGGAATGAACTGGTAACATACTGGTACGGATACAAGATAGCAAAACAAAAAGGCGGCCTTTTAAAATATTTAAAAAATGAGTCTCAAAACATTACTTATTAGATTAAGTTCAGATTTTGTGCAAGCATTAAGTGTGATATAGAGATAAACTGGTAAAGTTGTGGTACGAATTCAAGATAGCAGAACAAAACGGCGGCCAAATAAAAATTTTAAAAAATCAACGTAAAAGGATCTTCAATTAATTTTAAATTTTGGAGAAAAACGAAATGTGACATAGGGATAAAGTGGTAAAATATTGATAGAAATCCAATATAATCTAACAAAAAGACGACGAATAAAAAGTATTTATATATATATATATATATATATATATATATATATATATATATATATATATATATATATATATATATATATATATATATATATATATATATATATATATATATATATATATATATATATATATATATATATATATATATATATATATATATATATATATATTTATTTATTTATTTATTACAAACTCAACAGATTTACAATCCAATTACAGAATAGGAGAAATATTCTTAAGTTTAAAATAGCAAACATTAATATGAAATTATTTTTGAAATAACTCGCACAGTTTTTTCTTTAGTCTAGGCATACCTATACTAAATAAATCACAATCACAACGAATTTGATTATATAAGTTACACATAGTAATTATTGGAGAATTTAGGTAGTAATTCGTACGAGCACTATCTACATAAAAAGTCAGAGGATTTCTGGTTCTATAACTAGGTACATAAAATCTAAATATAATAGAGGCCATATTCCTTCGATTCTCTAAGCTCTTAAGATTATATCTATTCATCACATCCGCTTTTGGTATATGTAGCTGGTATATGCCAGTTTCTTTATAGTATATATACCTTAAAAATCTATTTTGAATTTTCTCAATGGAAAATTTATGGTTTTCATAATACGGGTTCCATATTATAGAACAATATTCCAAGACATTTCTTACATATGAAACATATAAAGTTTTAATACTCGAAGTATTTTTAAAATCCTTACAGTTTCTAACTATATACCCATACATTTTAGATGCTTTATTTGTTATGTTTGAGATGTGCGCCGTAAAAGTCAATTGAGAATCGAAGGTTACTCCCAGATCCCGCATCTCAGCAACCCGTGACAGTACTGTTTCATCGATAACATAACTATAATTATAATTTACATTTTTTCTACTAAAACTTAGTACATAACATTTATTAATATTAAAGGGTAAGCAATTTCTAATTGACCAATCATACAGGTTACTTAAGTTTTCCTGAAGAATCCTACAATCATCCATACTTTGTACTTTCAAATACAATTTCAGGTCATCAGCAAACATTAATATTTCACAACAATTGGTTTCCTTAACTAAACTATTAATATACAAAAGGAACAGCAGCGGTCCCAGGTTGGAGCCCTGCGGTATCCCAGAGGTAGCTTCAAAGTATTCAGAATAATGGCCCCTAACAACCACTCTCTGTTGCCTTTTTTGCAAGTACGACCGAAAGAAACTAACTAAGTTTATATGAAATCCAAATTCTGTATGGAGCTTATCCATGAGGATGTGATGTGATACTCTGTCAAAAGCTTTAGCAAAGTCAGTGTAAATCACATCTACTTGGCATTTACTGTCAAGGCTTTCGGCTATGTACTGGGTAAAGTTACATAAGTTGGTGCCAGTTGATTTTTTATTTAAGAAACCATGTTGCCTTGCTGTGATTTTATTGTAAACAGATGAATATACAAATTTATATATAATGGATTCAAATATCTTTGCTGGACAAGATAGTAAAGCAACTGGTCTATAATTTTGTATATCAGTTTTATCACCTTTCTTCAGCACGGGGCATATCTTAACTTCTTTCCAAAGTTGGGGAAAAATACTAGTTTTTAGTGATAAATTGAACAAAATTCTAAGGGGTTCACTAAGGAATCCTATCATACCCTTATAAATAAATGAAGGTATGTGATCAGGTCCAACCGCTTTATTGATTTTAAGGTCCCTAACAGCATTACACACATCCTCATAGCTTACCTCTGGAATACACAGAAAATCTGAATTTAAGCATGTCGAATAAGTACTCAAATTATCAGGATAGTCATTTACGTATACAGATTTAAAAAAAGAAGCAAATGCATTCGATATATCTATGCCTTCAGAAAACTCGTCGCCATTCATGTGCATTTTTTCCGGAATTCCAGTTGCGTTTTTGGTATTTTTAATATATTGCCAGAACGACCTCGAATCCTCACTAATATCAGATTGAATTTTGTTAAGATATTGCTCATATGCTATTTTGATGTCTTTTTTAATTTTGGCTCTAAGATCTAAAAACTTATTATACGTTTCTAAGTTGCCAGTTCTTCTGCTTTGTATTCTTAACTTATCTTTTAATATCCTTAATAATGTTTTTGTTAAAGCACACAGGATATTTACTATTATGTTTACTCTTTGGTACACATATATCAAAAATTCCGTATATTTGATTATAAAAACTTTGCACAGCTATGTTGACATCACTGAAAGATTGAAGGTCATTCCAGCATGAATTTTGAAATAACTGATACATCGCAAGAAAATCTGCTTTTCTAAAGTTATAATTAGTTAAATTAATACTGTCTTTCAGACATTTCTGTTTTGGGTTTTTAAGATTTAACTCAATTGTAAGAGGGGGATGGTGAGAATCACTTGCAACGAAACTATATGTACTCTCACAGACACCACATTCGTTTTTCGTCAGAACTAAATCCAATAAGCGGTTGTTGACATTTGAAATATGATTCCTTTGTTTACAATTATAAAACTTTAAAAAATTCATTAACATATCTACATATTGATCTGTATAGTTAGTTTCATAATACTTATTTAAGTGCGTAATATTAAAATCTCCTAAAATAACCAAATTACTTTGATACAGATATTCTAAGCTTTCAATATATGAAAACAGCTCATCTCTTTTTAAGGCTGAGCAACTAGGAGTAATATAAACAACACCTATGTATAAATAATTAGTATCAGTAGTATATACTTTAACTATTAATATATCAATATCTGGTACCTTATAATCCAATTTTAAAGCACTACAGCACACAAGTTTTTTTAACTGCTAGTAGTACACCTCCTCCACGTTTTGTGTCCTCCCTATTGCGATTTTTAAACACTAAAAAGTTGTCTGGAAATAGTTCATTGTCATATACACTATCTGACAGCCATGTTTCACTTATTGCCACTACATCATATTCATTTTCAGTTAAACTTACGGAATTATAAAAGTCAGCCGTTTTGCTATTTAATCCACGTACATTCTGATAGGAAATAATAAAAATTATATCTTCTCTTTCAGGTTGTCCTGTACTACTATCCCTGAGAGGTTGACCATTACTGCTTTTACCTATGTCTTGGATAAAAAACTGTCGGTAGTTAAATAATTTGTGCACTGTTGCATTCTTTTAATTCTTTGTATATAAACGGGACAATTTGAATCGCGAGCTGTATGATCACCAACAGGTAATTTTGACAGTTAGGACAATCTAAACTCGATGCCGTGCATTGTTTAGCATCATGCGAACCACCACATCTAAAACAACACTCACTAGCTGAGCAGTATTTCGCAACATGACCAAAGTTGCAGCACTTAAAACATAAAGCGACATTTGTGTACTCCTGGATATAAACGGGACATAAATCAAATCTAAGGTTACTGTTCCTAATAATCCATTTAAATATTTGAGGGGGTGTCTGAAAAATCCAGTTTTCCTTAGTTGTATTCCTGCATTCTTTTTTAGTTATAAATTTAAATTGGTTAGTAACATCCTGGCCAAAAGTATCTGCGATTTCTGGGTTTTCAGCAACAAACTCTTTAATAAAATTTTCCGGCGAAAACCCTTTGAGAATGCCTGTTATCATTATCATGGGATCAGTATTTAAAATGTCTCTAACTTCCATATTTTTTTTACTTAAAGTGTCTTTTAATATTTGTTGCTGATTTGCATTTGCACATTCAATAATAATACTCCCACTTTGTAGATGCTTCACCGTTTTAAAACTTCCTTCAGTTCTAGTAGCTTTCAGATTTTTCTTAACTTCTTGGAGTACCACTCTGGAATCACTCTGGTCCTTTATTTTTACAATGGTTTCATATTTCTTTTTTTGTGGCGGTGTTTTCCAAATAGGTGCATTAGCTAAGGGTTTATTACTGGCTGGTACGAATTTAGCTACGTCGCTAAATTTTGGTCTCCCACTATTAATAGGCTGAGGTGTCTTGGTGGTGCCTACTAGTTGGTCCGGAGCGCAAAAAGGAGCATCGATTTCCGTTAATTCCTTAATTCTGTTATTTAGTTCCATATTGTTTTTTTCAATTTGACCAATTTTAAATGCTAAAGATGTTACATGCCTATGAACTGTAAAAAATGCAGAATTGAAATCCTTTGTTTCACTTTGACATACAATCTCTGAAATCTCTTGAATCTTTTCAAGAGCATCAAGAACTTCATTCAAAATGTCTTCTGTTGGTTGCATAACAGAATTCTTTGCTCTATTCAAACTGGCCTCTTCAGTGCTTAAATGTTTCCTTTTTACATAGTTCTGATCCAAAGATGCTGGGCTTGAACCAGATCGAGGACGTTTTTGAGAGCTAATGTGTGCAAAATACATAGATTCCTCACTAAATACTTTGTCTGCATTACAATTCGCACTAGGTGTATTATAATCTAACTGATAATTTGTTGTTAGTAATTTTCTGGGTGGAGTACGTGATACAGAGTTTCTTGGTTTGAAAATGGAATCTATCGGTAAAATATCGTCGGTCGTGCTAATATTCCCTAATAGTTGAGTATCATTCATATCAGTTGAGACATAGTTTTTTGACCTGCTAGGTATTCCATTATCAGTGTTATCATGATTAGCATTATTAACTGTATTATTCTCATATGCATTTACCTGCCTTGGCTTATCATGCTTCTGTGGGTTATTTAGTTTTGTATCTACGCCAGTAACGGTATTTGTTTCAGCGGAAGAAAAATCCTTTATTGATCCTAATGAAAAGCTTCTTTCCTTTAGTTTCGGATTATTTATTATCTTTTTTTTAACACCATATTTACAATGATCACTTTTATCACCCATCACGTCTTTCAAATAACTTTTAAGTCAAACTACACTACCGAAAAACGTTAAAAAACTCGGAGAAACACTCTTACTAGTGTATCTGCTCGCTTACAATATATATATATATATATATATACGAGTATATATACATATGTGTGTGTTACTAAATGAATGTGTACTGATGGTCTCTTTTCACTATTCCGAATAAACGGAAAGATTCATAACGAGGGAAGTTCAGGGTAAAGGAAATTTACCATTGACATGGAAATAATTCTTTTTGACGTCATTGAAATTTACCGATTTTTTTTAAATGTGTCCAGACTATTTCTTGCGTTTAGAATGACAAACAAAAATATTTTTTGGCATTTTCGCAAGTGAATAAATATATCTAACTTTAAACTGATTGAAGTAAATATTTAACACAATTACATATCTCAATACGTACACTAGTCTGTCTACGGAATGTTTCGATACATAATATAAACAATATTATTTAAGCAAACATAAGAAATTGCATCATTTACAAATAAAATAGTATTTTGCTCCACCATGGGAAGTTGTTATCTATTTACAGTACTTAGGTAAAGCATGGGCAGTGAGTCTGCGATTGTGTGTTCTGAAGAGTCATTTAACACTTACATAAGTTGTTAATTTTAAGAATTTTTATACAAACACCTTGATTAAGGAATTTATAATGATGTAACTTGGGTATTTACCCGAATATTTAGTAATTTGTTAAAAGTACCATAAAATAAGTTTAATATTTACCTTTTTTCTCGCAAATTGTTAAGTTTAAACCTCAGGTTATACAAGACTATTTTTGCTTAAAATGATGAGTAAAGTATATACAATCTCAATTGAAATCATTAAAAAAACATTTGGAACAGAAATTCTTTGTATCGGCGATACCGCCAACTTCGCGCAGTGGTGGCGCCCACTTCATTATTTATTATCACTAATATTTCTTTGTGAACAAATAAAAATATATTCTAAAATTATAGTTAGTTGGTTTGCGAAATACAAATGTAAAATGATAATCAATAATATCTCAGGATCTCAGAAAAAAGTAAAAATATGTTTTTAATTTTAATGTAATATTAGAAATATTAAGTAATTCCTAATGAACATATGTAGGTACTTTTATTAATACTTAAATACTGTATTTCCCGCCAAATATACTTAGTTAACAAATAATACGTTTTTAGCCAATAACCGATAACATATTTTCAAAATATTGTGCAGCCATTCATTATTAGTTTTTGAAATTAATGGGATTTGCTGAAAAATTACTTATCCAATTTACCTAAAATTTTGCAGAAAAATTAACTGTGACATGGGGATGAACTAGTAACCTTTTGGTACCAATCCATAGTATCACAAAACGGCGCCCCCATAAAATATTTGGGTCAAATCTTGCAACTTATTTTAAAGCTGTTCCCTTTATCGGAAGTGACTGAAATTTTGTATACATGCAAAAACCAGATGACAATGCAACAATATGTTGTCCAATCATGAATATCTGATACAGGATGCTTACAATATATTGCTAAATAAGTTTAAAAAAGTTTCCGTTTTAGGAATTTGGTATATGGACATAAACTTGATGACGATACAATATTATGGTGTTGAAGATCTTGTCTTGTATAGCGTACACCTATATAAACAAGTGACAATGCAATATTATGGTGGCAAGTCTAAATATTGCTGGAAAGTACAAAATAAAATATATGTGAAAATATTTAAATATCACAAAAACACAGAACTTTTAAAAGTTTTCTGTTTATTAATTTTATTAACCCGGAAAATACAAATAATAAAATAAATTTAAATTAGCAAATATATACAATATTTAAAAAATGTTATACTGGATTATCCTAGCCGTGGTTACATTTAAATAGGGGTGGTAAGTGAATTAATGTATGTATGTACGTATATATATTAGATCTGATCGATAAAGTTATACTGTATATATACAGGGTTATTCACGGTGACTGTCCAATTAGAAGTATGTGGAGAGTCAATAAACACAGTACTTTCAAACCTTGCCTCTACACATAATTGAACATAAACTCTCTTTTTAAAATATTTTAAACTTTGCGGTGTTGCCGCTTTTGACCCAAACCGACGGCAATATCTATTTTTACTGAAATGCCCTGTATATTATTGCATTTTTGTAATGTCTTGAAAATTTTAAACACTTTTGCATGGAATTTCCTATACCTAAATTCAACTGACTTTGAGAAAATGGCACCTGAAAATTGACTTGTTTTACTGTTTAAAGCTCTGTAACTCCAAAACGCCTGAACTTGCACTTTCCTATCTTAGTTTTTAGTTACCTATCATCTGATACCAATTTTAACTTCGACAGAATATGTCAAATTTTGACAGCTTCTGTCAAATTTAAAATTGGTATCAGGAGATAGCCAAATCGGAAATTGAAATCCATTTTGTAGCATATTAAGTCGTTTAGGAGCTATAGAGCTTTAAAACGTCAAAAATGTCAATTTTCATCCTCCATTTTCTCGAAATTTGAATTTAGGTATAGGAAACATCAAAAAAAATATTTAGAATTTTCAGGCCAATATAAAATTGCAATAATATACAGGGCCTTCCATTTAGAAAACAGATGTCAATATCGGTTTCAGTTAGAAGTGGCAGTACCGCATAATTTAAAATATTTTAAAAATAGAGTTTATGTTTACCTATGGCCAGAGCCAAATGTTCAAGATAGTCTGTTTATTGGTTCTCCAAATACTTCTAATAGGACATTCACGTGAATACTCCTGTATCAAAAAGTAAATATATGGGTCATATATGAGTATACATACTTATTTTTATCAAGAAAAGTGACACGTATTAAGAATAATATAACGTTTATAAACTTATTACTAATTTAGTTACGAGGAAAGTTCCGGGTAATGCCACTTTACCGATTTTTGTATATTGGAAAATGAAAATAAATAATGTTTAAAAAAACAATTCGTGGTATTAAAATAAATAATCTTATATACATATCTCTAGTTTACTGAAGAACGTTTAACGGACATTGAGGGTACATTGACTATTATATATATATATATATATATATATATATATATATATATATATATATATATTTAACTACTAGCGGGTACCCGCGACTTCGTTCGCGTATGTCGACAATGGAAGAGGTAGAAAAAGGTACTTAAATCGTCTTATTTAAGTACTTCTTAAGAACCGTTTTTATGTAATACCCTGTATACATTAAAATATGTAAAAAATAAAATAAAATACACTTGTTAAAGCTTTTTTTTGAAAAACTAACCGTTTTGTAAATAATAAGAAGTGTAATACTGCAGGGGCCGGGCGGTTTTACCCCTTGAAATTTGAGGTTCGTAAAATCCTCTTTTATCAAATCTTTACATCATACATTCAACCTCTGTGCCAAAATTCAGCTTTTTACGTCAAGAGGTTTGAGTGGGATTAATCAATGGCCCAATATTGAACCACCCTGTACAATTTTTTAAAAAATCTTATGTAATAATAATATATAAATAATATGTAAAGTATGAAAATAAAAAATACCCGAAATCCTAAGCGTTTTTTTTAACAGAAAATAATTTAATACTTAAGCGTCGCTTTCATCCTCTTACAAGTCTTTTAAAAAATCATACCTTATCGAACCTCTACACTCTGTTGTCAACCCGTATACAAAAATGCCCTTATTCAAGCGTTTTTTTCAAAAACTAACCGTTTTGTGAATAAAAAAGATTTTAATATTCAAGGGGCGGTTTCACCCCCTTGAAATTTAAGTTTCGAAAAATCCCGTCTTGTCAAACCTTTACACCGTACAATCAACCTCTATATCAAAATTCAGCATTTTATGTCAAGAGTGACCCGATTTTTTAAACACCCTGTATTTATTTTTTAAATATCTTTAAATGTATAAAAAAAATAAATAACACCTATTCAAACGTTTTTCCAAAAACTAACCGTTTTTTAAATAAAATATATTGTATTATTTAAGGGGTGCTCTCATAACCTTGTAAATTAAGTTTTGAAAAATCCCTTCTTTCCGAACCTTGCAGCCGATCCGTGTACTAAAATTCCGTTTTTTTATGGCAAGGGTTTGAACAAGATCGTGATGAATCAGCGACCCGATTTTTTAAAACACCCTGTATAACAGTTTCGAAGTTTTAAAATAAAATAAATAAACAAAATAAGATATGAAAAAACTAACCATTTTTTAGATACAAAATATTGTTATATTTAAGGGGGCGGTTTCACCCCCTTGGAATTTGAGTTCCGAAAAATATCTTCTTATAGAAGTTCTACATCGGGAAATCAATCTGTGTGCTAAAAATCAGCTTCTTATGTAAAGCGGTTTGAGCAGGAGCGTGTTTAATCAGTGAGTCAATTAAGGATTTTATATATTAGTATAGATAGATAATAAAAACAATAACATTAAACCAAAGTTAATTTTTGACAATATTTCAAATCTACGTCCGGAGCCTGCAAATGACATTTCTTAACCAGTACCGAATAAACAAATGGCACTATGGAACGAAATAAATTAGCGAGATTTAATCCTTTTCAACCTTTTGCATTTTAAGAATACAAAAATTTACGCGCCAATGAAACTATCGTGTTAAATTTTATCAGTTATCGCCCATACGGCAGAAAATAAATGCATCCTAGAAATTTGGAACCAATGAAAACCTGTCATTGACCAATTGAATGCGTCGGGTTGAATAATTCGCTGACAGGCACACATCAAGGCCACATTGACCCGAGGAGGACGAATATGACGAGCTGTCAATGAAAATAATGCTATTTTCTTTAAATGTGTTTTGTGGTAAGTTGATCGTACCCCGATTTTTGAGCAATTTCAATTGACTTCGTATAAACTTTACTTAGAAATATTTATAATCAACACCAAAAGTTATAGTACAAGCGGGGTCGAACTCGCACCTCTGGATCACTAGTCCACTGCTCTAACCAATTGCGCTATCGTACCACTGATAAGCAATTCGTTAGATCTTGTACATATTCAAACCCACCAGTATCATAACCATTGTTAATCCTGCCAAATATTCTAACCTTATGGTGCGGCGTTCCTGACTGGATGTGGATGTGGATGTGTAAATCTGACATCGCTATTAGGTACCGTTCATATTAATTTATATTAATTTTACGTTATGCCCGTATAAGCCAAATTTTGAACAGAAATATTTTATCAGTTTGTTTTTAAACTGTGAAATATTTTTTTAGAAATATTTATAATCAACAGCAAAAGTTATGGTACAAGCGGGGAACGAACTCGCACCTTTGGATCACTAGTCCATTGCTCTAACAGTTAAAAAACGAATTGATAAAATACTTCTATGATGAGTACTTTCACGTGTTCAAATATTTGTAGTTGTTTATATTTCATCTGTGTAATGAAAATATACAAATTCCATTACTTTAAAAGAAAACCAAAATTATACAAAGATCATCTTTCAAAACAGCCGCCTTAATTTTCATATTGGTTACAGAACCCGTTTGTTTAACATTTTATATCCCGAATATCACAAGATCAATAATGACTTGCATATTCCCCTTAACTTTTGTTTGAAGGTGGCAAACAATACAATGTAGAGTGTGTATTAAACTCGTTCTATCAGACATGCACGGTCTATTTTCTTTTGAATGGTAATTATTCCCAATCATTTTGAAGAAAACTAAAGTGTAATTCTAAAGCTGTGGACTTATATAGTATTTGTATGCGGTTGCTTTGAACAAGAAGCGGCTTTCATATATTTGGCTTATCAACACTAGGCTTACTGAAAATTCTAGGGTTCTTTTCTATGAAAGCTTTTGATTTCGCCAGTGCTGCTCCATATGCAAAATTTTAGCCCCCAAGCACTCGGTCTTGGTATAACCAGACTTTGTCGTCTTTCTCTTTTGATTTGGCGTTTTGTAAATGCATTATTTTTTCTTCCCGATATTCTTTGGCCTGGTTTTCATCAAAAGGTTTCTTCAAGTCTTTCCCTATTTAAGTGCAGTTTCCATATTGAAATTTCTGACTACTCTTCGATTTTTTTACAGATGTTCCTTTATTGCAGGATATCGGTGTTGTTTCTCTTATAGAAGGTGCACTCGTATAATGTGATGATTTTCATGTACTAGCAATTATGAGTCTTTCGAGTAACTATTTTGTAGTAGTTTCTGAAGGCACTCTTTTCATTCAAAACAAAGGTTACAGGTATATCAATATCCTTATTCCAAGATGGCGCGACGTTAACAGTGTGTTGTTTACGGCTAAAAACGTAAATATCAGTGTCAGTTTGCGGGGAAAAAAATTTAAAACTAGTAGTGATAAAAATTAGACGTAGCAAATTTCATTTTCGTTGTCAAAATGCCGCCTAAGGTAACAACAGATATAAAAACAACAGTGAAAGAAGTAATAAAAGAACTGCTATCGAACGACGAATTGTTGACGGCATCGTAAACAAATTATCACAAAAAGTGTGTGAACTTGAAAATACAATCGCAGCTCAAGAGAAACAAATTGTTTACCTGAAATCGAGGTTTGAATCATGTAAGCAATATGAGAAGCAAAATAACATTTGTTTTTATGGAATTCCCGAAGAAAACCAAGAAAATCTATAAAACAAGGTTCTGCGTATATTTAATGAAAATATGAATATTTCCATTAAACAAGACGATATTATTAAGACATACAGAGTTGGCAAAAATAGTGAAAAAATACGACCGGTCATTGTCAGAATGGAAAGAATTACGCAAAAACAAAAGCTTTTAAAAAACAGAGCCAAATTAAAAGGATCCCAGCTAATTTTATGTGAAGATCCCCAACTAGACTTAAATTGTTCAAGGATGCAGTAAATATGTTTGATAAAAAAATGGTTTACACATACGAGGGCAATGTTTATGTTACAACAGAGAACTCCAGACAAAAGATAAGAAATATTACTGAATTGCAAACACTGGCTCAGAGACATTAAATTTTTCCTAGCTTCTACACATAATTAATTTAATTTGGTAATTTATGTATGTTTTATCAGGGTAGGGCTTTAATACAATTTTTTTACTTTCTGTCATTCCTTTCCAGAATACTATTGTTATTTGAAATATATTTTTTAAAAATTGTAGTGCTTACAGTATAATTTAAGTTATTTTTAAGTAAGAATGATTCCTGATCTAATGGACAGGGTGGAGCAATATATGGGGGTGAACGCGGCGACTATCGCCGATTTGGCGGATCTAGGGGGATTTGTGGGGAGAGCGGAACGGCTTTAATTAATTCATTTTAATTTAAGAAGCATTAGTAAAAACTTTGATGAATTGCTGATTTACT
The DNA here is from genome assembly GCA_030620095.1 of Kuschelorhynchus macadamiae. Classification (NCBI taxonomy): domain Eukaryota; kingdom Metazoa; phylum Arthropoda; class Insecta; order Coleoptera; family Curculionidae; genus Kuschelorhynchus; species Kuschelorhynchus macadamiae. Next base: position 1,027,585 of record JAUTXW010000834.1, read on the forward strand.
TAGATAAAATTAATACTAAAAATGTTGACATAATAGTTCTTTCGGAAACTTTTGTGGTAGAAGAATTTATGAATTTTAGCCTGAAGGGTTATCAAGTATTTTATAGTGGCTCGAAATTCAACAAAAATGATGGTCTAATAATCTACGTAAAAAATAATATAAATGTAAATATTCAAGAAGTTAAATTTAAAGAAGTGATAGCTTTGAGGATAGAATTTATGTTTAATAACGTGTCTATTGGTGTGACAGCAGTGTATAGACCGCCCGCGACAAATACAGGACTGTTTCTGGAAGATATGGGTGAGTATTTCGAACATTTAAAAAAAAATCAATTAGAAGTTTTTACAGGGGATATAAATACAAATTTGTTAGACAAAAAAAATGCTGCAGTAAATTTATTCTTGAACGTAATGACGAGCAACGGCTTTTTTTCGTTTATAGATAAACCAACGAGGGTAACCGAACATTCCTCGACTTTAAGTGAGCATACATTTGTCAGGTCTCAAAACAGTGTAGAAAACGAATTAGAATTAAACTCTTTTATTTTTCATTTCTCTGTAACTGATCATTACCCCATAGCTTTAAATATATGTCCAACAAAAAATAAAATTAAAAAAGATCCCAGTATATTTACAACTAAATTAGACACCAATAAATTAATTTCATTACTAACACACGAACAGTGGCAAGAAATTTATAATAAGAAGTCTGTTGAAGAAACGTATAATGTTTTTATAAAAAGGTTACTTACCTACATTGATCAATGTAGTAAAAAGTTCACTTTTACTAATAAAAATACAAAATTAAAACCTTGGATCACACAGGGAATAGTGAAGTCAATTAGATATAGGGATAAATTAAAACTTGAACTTAATAGACAATATTCTCAAGAAAAATATAAACGCTTTAAAACTTATAGAAACTTCCTTAATAAAATTACAAAAAATGCGAAAAACAGTTATTATAAATATAAATTAAATACAAATAAAAATAATTTTAAAAAGATTTGGGAAATTATGGTTGAAGCAGTAAACGTGACTAAACAAAAACCGAATATAAGAAGCATATTAAATTCTGCTAACGAAATTGCTACAAATAAAAAAGATATTGCTAATATTTTTAACGAATACTTTACAATATAGAAACCGATATGCAAAAAACATTCCAATTTCCAATAAAGACTTTCGTGAAAAGATCGTAAATACAAAAACTTTTTTTTCATCACACCTGTAACAGAAGCGGAACTAATTAATCACATATCTTCCTTAAAAAATGATTCTGCACCCGGTGAGGATGGTATTACAGCAAAAACCATTAAGGCTATACATTCTTACCTACTTAAACCACTATTATATATAATTAACCTATGTTTTTCACAATGTGAGATACCTTTAGATTGGAAGACCTCAATAATTATTCCAGTTTTTAAGTCCCAAAACAGACAGGAAACTTGTAACTATAGGCCGATTTCGCTAATAAACAATTTTGGTAAACTGTTCGAAAAATGTGTAAAAAAAAGGTTAACCGATTTTTTTGAAAGTAATAAATTATTCTACAATAAACAATTTGGATTCAGGACTGGAAAAAGTACTGAAGATGCAGTTTTTCAGTTAATTAACCAGATATGTATATATATATATATATATATATATATATATATATCTTAACTCTAACAAAAAATCATTAACGGTCTTCATTGACCTTGCTAAGGCCTTTGACACTGTCTGTCATAAAAAAATGTTAAATAGACTTGAAACTTTAGGTGTTAGAGGAAGCCCTCTTAAACTACTTCAAAATTATCTGTCATTCCGTTCCCAAAGGGTTAAAATTGATTGCGAACATAGTGAGCCTAGTACTTTATCTATGGGAGTACCACAAGGCACGGTTTTGGGACCGATTTTGTTTCTGGTATACATCAACGAAATTGGCAGTATAATACCGAATGCAACAGTCATCTCTTATGCTGACGATACAGCCATCCTGTTTGAAGGCGACAACTGGATTGATGTATATCGGAAAGCGGAGGCCGGGCTCGGTGGCATGTTTGGTTGGCTTAACTATAATCTCTTAAGTCTAAACATTGAAAAAACTAAATGCATTGCCTTCTCCAGTACGGCATCTGATAGACCTGCATCCAGCTCACTTAAAATCCACACTGAGGACTGTGTTATTGACCGGTGATTGCAAACAAATTAGTAACGTTAAAAAATATCTGGGAGTTATGGTGGACCAACATCTAAGATGGGGGACCACTGTCATTATATTTAATCAAAAGTCAGAAAATTTTATTATAGGTTCTATCAATTGAAGGAGATACTAGATAATAAATTACTAAAGATTGTATATAATGCGTTGGTAGAATCAATGTTGCGATATTGTCTAATTGTCTGGGGTGGTGCTTTTAGTAATGCTTTGCATGAACTGATGGTCACCCAAAACACTATTTTAAAAATTATGTACAAAAAAAATCGTAGATACACAACAAATACTCTGTATAAAGAGTCAGATATTCTTCCTTTGAGGGGCTTATTTGTACACAGTTGTTTAAATTTTTTGCATAAAATTGAAAATGTCCTTCCAGATATACCAATTATATATAATACTCGGTCAATGACCTCTGTTAGAACACCTTTATATTACAAATCACATACACAACGGATAGTTACATATTTTGCGCCTAAATTTTTTAACATGCTTCCAAAAGAAATACAATCACATCTACATAAGAAGGAAAAATTTAAAAAACTAACAAAAGCATACATTCAAGATCACTATTTAACTTTGATTTGCATTTTGAACTCATCAGCCACATAAGGGGGAAAGAGTGGAAGTTTTTCCTTTTTCTGTCACCTTAGTGGTTTTTTGTTTATGTATTTCGCTTATTATCCATTCTTGTTTCCCTCTCTCTCGCTCTCCCTTTTTCTCCTCCCCGCGCTCAGTGTTTTGCCGCCTCTGTCTCCAATTGCTCCACACTCCACAGTTATTTATCTTGGTTTAATACGTTCAGACGCCTCGCAACACAAGCCTGAAATACAAGCCTTGTGTTTCAGAGTTTAGCGCGAGACGTTTGCTTTTTTTTCGTTACAGCTCTAACACAATTTATTTTATTTATAAAAAGTAAGTCTACTTCATTAGAATAACAAATAATAAATAAATTCATCTAAAACTTAACAAATTTATAATTAGGGTTAAATTTCCAACATTGCCCCCTTCCCAGAGTTGATCGTCCCGATCAAACATCCTCGGTATCTTGGTATCCCGATCAAACATCTTCGGTATCTTGGTAAAGGGCTAGTCGATGGAGATGCACCACTTTCATTTTTGAATCATTTTTGAATCCGGTATACCAAGTCATTCAGTCGGGTCACCACATGATATGGGCCTTCCCATGACCTTTAGTTCTTTTTGGATTGTATAACCAAACTTTTTCACGGACTGTAAATCCAGTGTGATTGGCTCGTAGATCATAATGTGACTTCATTTTATCGCTTTCTATCTGTAATTTATGGCGGACCTCATCATGGATTTCTCTTAGGCGTTAACTAACCTGGCTGGAATAATCCGTAGTAGTTATCTTATTGTCAGGAGCGCGTCCAGTCAAGAGGTCGACAGGAAGCTGTAAATCAGATGCAAATATTACACTGGCAGGTGATTTTCCAGTGGATTCATGAACTGCAGAGCGGTAGGCCAGTAAAAATGGTTGAATGCATTTATCCCAATCACTTTGTTGTTCATTAATTTGGGGTTTCAGGTAGTTCTCCAGAGTTCTATTAAATCTTTCAACAATTCCACCTGACTGTGGATGAAGAGATGTTGTTCTTGTCTTATGAATTCCTAATAGGCTGTTGTACAGGCTTTTCAATACATCGGATTCAAAGTTCCTGCCTTGGTAGGAGTGTTTTTCCCTTGGAATTCCATATCGGCAAATCCATTCTTGAAATAGTACGTCCGCAACACTGATGGCTTCTTGATTGGGTATTGCGTAGACTTCTGGTCATTTGCTGAAGTAATCCATCGCTACTAATAAAAAGCGATTCCCCAACTTACTAACTGGAAATGGTCCTGCTACATCTATGGTAATTCGACCGTCTTTTATCACCAAAGAGTCCCATAAAGCCCAGTATCCTTTAAATTTCTGCGATTTGGCTGCAATTTCTTGGTAGCAAGGTCTTGGTGAATTTTCTAATTTCAGCTTGGTTATAGGACCAATATCTTATATTGTCTTGTCTGTCTGTCTTCTTGCTGATCTTTGGATAAAACTTTTGTGTCCCATTCTTGAGAGCTTTGAAGTGCTGTTCTTCTGCAATAAACATCGTAAGGATCTTCTCTTTCCTCGTGTCTGATGCAGTGTTTGCAACTTTCCGGGCATGGTCTTCTGTATAAAGCATCAGAATTTGTATGATTTATCCCTTTCCGATGTTCAAGTTTAAAGTCATATTCTTGTAGGCGCTCCAACCACCTGGCTATTTGTCCCTCTAGATTCTTAAATTGTAGCAGCCATTTAAGAGACGCATGGCCCGTTCTTAAAAGGAATTTTTGCCCATACAAATACTTATGAAAGTGCTCCAATGTTTTAACGATAGCCAGTAGTTCTTTCCTTGTCACACAATAGTTGCGTTCGGGTCTAGAAAGAACTTTGCTGAAATAGGCTATTACTTTTTCTTCGCCATCTTGTACTTGTGACAAAATACCACCAATAGCGGCATTGCTTGCATCGGTGTCTACGATAAACATCTGGGATGACTCAGGATATGACAATACTGGGGGATTACACAAGGCTTTCTTCAAGTCTTCAAATACTTCTCCACGGTCCATACATAGCTGTGATTACTTTCAGTAAGTCGATGTAACGGTCTAGCGATATTAGCAAAACCTTTTATGAATCGTTTGTAGTATGTACAAAGTCCCAGAAAACTCCTTAGTTCATGTCTGTCCTTCGGTATTGGCCAATTTTGAATGGCTTCTCTGGATCGTTTTTAACTCCATGTTCGGTAATAACATGTCCTAGATATTTCACTTCCTTTCGGAAAAACTAGCACTTCTTGGGACTGAGTTTTAAGCCAGCCATTCTCAGTTTCTGGAAAACAGCTTCAATATTCTTCAAATGCCCTTCAAATGTTTTGTCAAGAATAATGATGTCATCTAAATATACTAGGCATGTTTCCCATGTCATTCCATGTAATGTCAGTTCCATTAAACGTTCAAAAGTTGGAGCGCTGCATAATATAAAGGCATAACTTTAAATTGTCACAGTCCAGTCCCAGTAGAAAACGCAGACTTTTTTTATCCGCTGGATTAAGCTTAACTTGCAAATAACCACTTTTCAAGGTCGAGAACCATTTTGATCCTGTTTAAAGTGTCCACGGTATCATCAATTCTCGGTAAGGGAAAGCTATCCTTCTTTGTGACGTCATTGAGCCTGCGAAAGTCAACGCGGAATCTGGTCGAACCATGTTTCTTCTTAACCAGGACTACTGGTGATGACCAGGGACTTTGCGATGGCTCTATAATGTCTTGTTTTTCCATATCCTCAAGCATCCGATCAAGTTCATGCCGCTTTGCCAAAGGTATTCGTTTAGGAGGTTGTTTTATCAGTATGTCAGTTTGTTAACACTTCGAAATCTCAATTACAATTGAATCAAAATGGATTGGATTGGTAATACATGGATAAAAATTGAGGTAAGTCTACTTCATTAGAATAACAAATAATAAATAAATTCTTCTAAAACTTAACAAATCTATAATTAGGGCTAAATTCGCAACAATATTTATAATTTCTATCTTAGATATGTGCCTTTTGTTGCTGCAGAATAGTTAGAACCCTGATGTATTGTCCAGTGTGTGTATGAACTTTAGGTACTAAAAAGTCCGCCTTTTACAATTGACATACACATTTTCAAGGAATTTAAAATTTCTCAAAAATCGCCAAAAATCAAATTTTGTGCAATAACGTTTGTTTTTTTCAAAGATATTTTAAAAAATCGAAACTGAACATTCGAAATATGTTTTAAACTTATAAAGTTTTTATTCCATTCTGAATCGTAGTTAAAGGTTTAAAACATAAAAAATTGTTATAAACTTTGAAACTAAACTCTAAGACTTCACTTACCGTAGTTGTTTTTGCCAACTCCATTCTGTTACTTTTGTTATATTTTTACTTAAGAGTTCTTCGAGAACTCTAATGTGGTGGATAGTATCAAGAAGAAGCGATTTTAGTTTAAGTTCCAAAACACTAGTTTCATCGGACTTGGTAGTGGTATCGGTACTATTGTTCAATTCGAGGGAGCTTAGTTCATTTAATTGGGTCTAAAATATGGAAGCAATATAAATGTACAATGTACTTTATGTAATTAATATAATTAGTTCTATAAATCACCTTTATAACGAACTAATGATATTAATCATATTAAGAATTCTAGAAAGTACCACGCTTTAAAATAAAATATAAATATTATTTTTTTATATACATTTTCCCTATCGTTTGGAAATAGCCTCTCCAAATTTGATAAGCCGCGTATTTCAAAGATCTGATCCATAAAGGATGGATTAGTCACCTCAATGTGAATTATATATCGATATCTATGGATATAGCGATAAGTATCGATGACTACCGTCAAATATACTGACAAATTGGGGAAGTTTATCGATAGTAAAAATCTCATATCGCCCATCCCTAGGTCTGAGACAAATTTATATCATAAAAATAGTTTTAAAATCTTTATTTAAAAGCTATTAATTAAAAATACTTCAATGAAAAAAATTGGCTATTTTTTCATAAATTCTTACATGCTATAAAAAAAAGTATTACCCTATATTTTACTAACAAAGCTGGCAATGTCATTCCGCTAATGGCTTGTTCACATTTCAATGTAAAAGATATATTATCTGATAAGCAAAGGATTTGAGATGGATACTTCAAAGGATCTGGAGCTTGATTTTCCCTCTGACAACTGACTAGCAATTCTTTTAGCGTCGATTGCATTTCTTTTACCAGTTGACTTAACCACTCCTAAAAAGATTGCAAAAAATAATAGAATATAAATATATATTAAGGTTTTTAAGTTTCGTTATAAGTATTCGCTTCTTTATCCAGAACGTAGAGACTTTCACGGGTTTGATGAATGAAAAAATCATGAATGGATTATACTATGTTAATACGGAAACCCTTTACAATGTTTTGTCTCTGAATGCACAAAGCCGCTTCAGAGAACCTTGAGCGCTCTTTGCGTGTACCTATACTCATCGGGAATAGATATGAGATCTCACCTGTATACCGTGGCTGCGAATATATTCATGGAGGCTTTAAAAAAAACACCCTTTTCCTTCATCTCTTTTAAATGTAATGCCTTAGATATGTACGATATGCTCATATGGTGCAGAAAATCTTTTTATGTTTCTGAATCTGTACGATTCCCTGTTTAGAAGTTCCTTCTCAAAGAAATGAGAATTTATGCTAAAATAACTCATATTGACTGCGTTGCTGATTTTCAGTGTTCAAATAATCTCCTTTAACAAGAACTAGTATTTATTACTAATAAAATCAACAGTACATAACTCAAAATCAAAAATCTTAGACATGAAAAAAATGTTACTGTTATATAATTCGTGACATGAATATTAATATTCTCAAAGATGACAATATTACTAACAGACTTTTAGACATTAACCCCCGTATTCACTAAAAAGGTTTAAGAGTTAGACTAGGTCTAGCTTCCATGGTACTTAAAACTCTTAGTTTGCCAGTTATGTTTCGCTTATGTTACTGTAATTTTGTAATTCTGACATTTAGAAAAATTATATGTTCAATTGTTAAAAATGTCCTCTTAAACCTATAACTGTCCAGTTAGTCCTTGTCTAAATTTAAACCTCGTTAGTGAATACGACTTCCAGTTATATAATAAAATTCAACCAACAAGGATTTCAAATAAAAATTCAAGTTTAATAGACCATGTTTTGACAAACTCAGCTAAGACAATTGAAATATCGATTACTACTAGCCCTATTAGTGACCATGTGATTTTAATTTATAAAATTTAGAAAGTTTAGTGTTCAAAATATAGAAAATCAATGAATGACACTGAGAAATAAACTACATACATTTCAAGACCCAAACAAATTATGTGAAGAAATATTAATAGTATTTTTCCTAAAATGTGTTGAAAATGGAATTTTTCCTCACGAGACTGCCGTTGACAAGCAGTTGAGTGCGGAAAACACATTTTCCACAAGTTAGGAACATTTATTTTTCTACAAGTGTGTGGAAATAACCAATGTCCAACAGTCATATTAAAATTTTTATTTAAAGTTTTTCATTTTATTGCTTATTTATATAATAATTTGTAACAAAAGTGCAATTAGTTGCACTGACCACATTGATGGCCGGTTCCAACTGGTTGCTTCTGCTTAGCATCATATTATCCCTATTGACCCAAATTGGCGTTAATCTAATTTCTTCAGATTTCATTGTGTGACGGTTTCTGTCGACGTGCGACGCTTGTAGAACAATATATTTAAAGAACATTCGGTTGATGTTTCTATTAAAGTAAGAGGAAACTCCAAACCTTGGTTATTATTATTCTAAGAAGAAACAGAATCCAACAAATTGCTATTATGATATAAACTACAAAAATTATAATAAATTGATCAAAAAACAGATTCGAAAAATAAAACAAGATTATTATCAACTGGAACACAAAAAACAATATGGGAAAATTTACAGTTAATTTTTAGAAACAAAATTAAAAATGATGATAATGATATTGACTACCTATTGATAAATTCTAAGAAAATTATGGATAAACTAGAAATGTGTGAAGAACTAAATAATTATTTTGTAAACGTTGGTCAGATTTTATCAAGTAATATTCCAAATGTACAAGTTACCAGTTAGAAGATAATAAAACCTAAATGTTTTTGGACCCCAATGAAATTACAGAACGAGAAATTGAAGAAGTTGTTGAACAATTAGATTCAAAAAAAGCCAGCGGATTTGATAAAATTTCTGTCAAAAGAGTAAAAATTTTAAAGTGTAAAATATCTCCAGATTTAAAACATTTATATACATTATCTTTAGAATTAGGAATTATTCTAAAAAAAATTAAAATTACGAAAGTTTTTACAATTTTTAAAAATGGAACAAAATTTAACTGTAATAACTATCTTCTGATATCTGCTTTTCAAAAATTTTGGGAAAATTGGTTAAAAACAAAATAACAAATTATTTAGAAAAACAAAATTTTTGTAGGACAATATGGTTTTTGTAAATTCAAAAACACAGAGGTTGCAGTTACTGATACTGCTACAAATATAACACAACAATAATGGCTGCGAATGCTGCATATTGACTTCGGATTTACTAAAAGCGTTTGACTCTATAAATCACGATATATTATTAAGACATATTTGTCAGCTGGGAATTAGGGGTTTAACATATAATTGGATTCAAAATTATCAAAATACAATTTGTAGAAATTCAAATTAAAAATATTCAAATTTATTAATAAATTGTGGAGTCCCACAAGGATCTATATTAGGACCTGTTCTTTTTTTTAATATACATCAATTCGATATCTAAATTAAACTTTAAGGGTAATATTAAATTGTTTGCTGATGATACTACGATTATATATTTTGATAGAACTACTTCAGAAATTTACAAGCAAATTAACTATGACTTAAATCTATTATTATCATGCAAAACCAATAAAAATAAAAATATCTCTCCTTTAAAATTTTTGAATGAGGAAATAAAATATTCTAAAAGTATACAATTTTTGGGTCTATATTTTGATGAAAACTTAAGCTGGAAAATACAATATTGATTATTTACGAAATAGTCTTTCACCTAAAATTGGTATTTTGCACAAAACAAGGTATTAAAAACCTTTAAAAATTTTTAAAAATTATTTATTTTTCATTAGTTTATTCAAAATTACAGTACTTAATTTCAGTTTGCGGATCTGCTTTTTCAAGTAATCTAAATACTTCAAAAAAATACAAAACAAAATTATTAAAGGATATCTAGACATGAATTCGCTTTATAAATTAAAAGTTTTATTAATTACTTCTATAAATCTTGAAATATCGCATTATATAAGACAAATACAATAACACCATCACAATACTAGACAAACAGATGAATTACCGACATTATTAATAAAAAGTAATTTTGGAAAACGGTCAGTTCTATACAGTATATCACCTATAATAATATACCAAAGAAAATCAAGGAAATAAATAATTTGGAGAAATTCAAGAAAGTACTTAAAAAAATTTTCCTGGAATAATGAGTTAAACGTGTATGCATTATATTTTTATTATTTGTTGTTTTTGATGTTAAACTTTTTTTTTACTTTTAACAGTTTTCCTTGTAGTTCTCTTTGTATTATGAATATTTTCTTGCTATTTTTATATTTTTAGTTTAGTTGATTTTCCCTGTAATAAACTATCATAGTTGGTGGGGAATAAATTATTAATAATAAAGAGGCATCCATATTGTTGTTACCTCAAGATATCTGAAGAGAAACTTCAATAGACATTTCTTTATACATGGCCAGTATTTAGAGCCACCACAATACGTAATACAAAATCTTTACAATAATTAGGGATAAATAAACTGAAGATATTAGACGCTCAGTTAGAAAATGATGACGATACGATTGATTTTCATTCATTCATTAATGTTTAACGAAAGCTATACAAGTATTCTTTACAATATAAATGAAAGTTGAACAAACTTCATGATATAATATTCCCTGTTTTGATCTACAGAAATAAAAAAATTAAAGCTGCATTTTACAAATGAAGACGAAACGTCGGTATATTAAGATCAATTCAGTAGTTCGCGATTCATTTAGCAACGGTGCTTTTGATTGAAATCAATTTTATGATCATATATTACAATAAATATGAAGACAGCATTTGTAGAATATTTGAAATAATAATTAGGACGGTTCTCACAGACAAATATTCAACTTAAACATTACACAATTAGAAGTAGGAAGATTAGAAGTAATGTAAGTACTCCAAAGTTATGGGAAAATCCGCCAAAATTGTACAGTACTTTTCTTTTCTTCAATTTAGTACCAAAATTATTAGTCTCACAATTCGATAGAATAAGTAATTTCGGAGAATGACGGTTAAAAGTTTGTCGCAAATATGGAAAAATTGCTTGAAAATCGTTATTTTGTTCCTTGTGCAACCATACTCGGTGCCTCGGGCGAGAAAAATGTATAGAACATTATTAAAAGAAAATTTGACAACGAAAAAGCATTAACTTACTCTATATTTTTCGCCCCAAAGTTGATAGTCAACAGCAATTTCATATAATTCTTTTTTTGTGTGAGGGAAAAAATATACAGTGTGACCCATTTAAAAGCGGACCACCCTAATATCTCAGGAAGTAACTAACAGGTTAGTTTCAAATTTTGGTGACGTGATGAATTTAAAATATGATTATTTTGACATATTCAACTTTGACCTCGCTCATTGGCGTGCAAGTTTAGAGGGGGAAAATGGTAAGATTTTTAAGATTTTTTTAACAAAATTTTGAAATTATACCGAATTTTAACAAAATAAGTCATTAGCTTTCGGAAATACGAGCCTTCAAAAAAGGTATTTTTTTTATTTCAAAAGCAGAAATCTCTTAAACCATTGTCTTGATCAAAAAACACTTTTTTATATTTTTTTATTATTTTAACTATTAATTATTTAATTTTAGTAAAAAAATTGCTTTAAGACTTTTTTATTTTTATAATTTTAATAAAAATAATTAAGGAACACAATAGCAGAGCTGAAGAACTCGAACGTATTTTGGAGTACGTCTTAGAACTATTTTGTTTTCTAAATTCGATAAAGATGGTCAAAATAATAAAAAAATGTAAAAATAGTGTTTCTTGATCAAGACAATGGTTTAAGAGATTTCTGCCTTTGAAATAAAAAAAATGCATTTTTTGAAACCTCGTATTTCCCAAAGCTAATGACCTGTTTTGTTGAATTTTGGTTAAGGGGGTCCTTGATGAAACTGAGCAAGAATCAAGAATCAAAATTTCGTTAAAAAAATCTCTAATATCTTTTTCTTAAAAATCGTACCATTTCCCCCTCTATGCTCGCAAGCCAATGAGGGATGTCAAATTTGAATGTGTCAAAATAACCATATTTTAAATCTATATACATCATCAAAATTTCAAACTAACCTGGTAGTTAATTCCTGAGATATGAGGGTGTTCCGCTTTTAAATGGGCCACACTGTATAAGATCATAATTACAAAAATCGTTATAATTTTATTTTATTAGTTAACTGATCAAGTTTTTAAAGTGTTCAAAAAAATTCACTTAATTCAACGAATAATTCTCAAGATAAATATCCAAACCGACATCCTCTTCATCGCTGATATAGATAATACTATTCTCGACATTTTCTCAACTTTTGTAGTGGCAATTGAGACAAAGAATTGAACATACAATGCCCACTTTTCGACAGCTACATTTCGTTTTGCATTCTGTTTCGTACTTACACGAAATAAAGTTAGGTAATTCTACTAGCGCGATCGGACAAGTTGTTGCGATATGCATCAATCCATTTGAAGGCAAATTCCAACTCCCATTTTAATATATCGTGCTGGCTACCATACCAACATGATCGACCTCCATGGTGGTGAACAACATCTGTTGGTGGTAAACTTGCTAAGTCGAATGAATTTTTAATTGAGGATTTTGTAAAACAAGCATGGCGATATTGTGACAGAGATATATTATCAAGTCTTCGCTGAGTATCATATAGTAATAAAAAATATGTTTGTTAACCTTAGTTGAAGGATTGCTATTTTTATTTAAAAAAGCGCTCATTGACTTCTACAGCTCAACGTCACTGAGGAGCAACCCGATCATTTCTTTCTTGCTCATCCTAAAAAATGCTGAAGTAATATCACAGCCACTAAAGGCATGCAGCAATCCGAAGAATTACCTTAGTTGCAGCTGTTTGAAGCTCTCAGTTCATTATAATTTTCATTCTGTATTTCAAATAAAACACCCTATTATAAATCAAGAATACATGAGGAATCGCTTCGATTACTGTTGCGAGAATCGTAGAGAATTCGATACGGTCGCATTTTTTTCTAGTCTAGTCTAGTTTAAATTGTGCTCTAAACATTTTTTCCCCGAGGCCTCCGAGAACATTTGCCCAAGCAATATATAAAAAATTATGATTTTTCTGAGCCACCTAATACCCTAAACTATTTATTGCATCGAGTTCTACCATCAGCCATTTTCTTCGATATTAAATAAATAAAATAAAATTACTGTACAACTTTGGCGAATTTTTGTATAGCTTTGGAGATATAGTGAAAAGAGTGAAAAATTGTATCTTTCTAGCTTATTATTAATTAGTCTCTCCCTCTAAATACGTCCGTGCATTTTAGAAGTCTCTTAATTTACACCTAAATGGACCCATTAATCATAAACCTCTCTATTATCAATGGTATAAAGTTTCATGTTTCTGAGAACTGGCCTTAATATTAAATAATTTAAAACATTCGTACCTCTACCGGACGTTTAATGTCAACACAATTACTCAGTTTAACCACTTCGCCTTGCAAAGAGCACATCGCAACTATGTTTTCACCAGAGGGGTTTAACTGGACCGAATTAATTCCAGCAAAGAGCTTTTTAAGATGGGACTGTATAACTTGCTCTTTCGACGATTGTCCGACAATTTCCAGAAGATCATCGTCACTTAAAAATAGGAATCGGGAAAAAACTTCTCTTTTCTCCTAAAATAGAAATGATGATAATAATATAATATAATATAAAGTATGAAACATATGTCCTGTAAGTTTCGACTAAAAAAGTTAATAACATCTTTTATCTTGTTTTAATTTTATATTAACCTTAACTATAAATAATCACTTTTATAAAGGGTGCTAAAGGTGTGGCTACAAATATTTTAACGTATAATGGATGATTTTAAACAAAAAATTGCTATAAACCATCGGAAAATTCTGAATGGTCCCCAGATATTCCGGTTCAAAATTTAAATAAAGTTCTTGACAATATAGCAACATTGCTATTCGCTTGTACGTAATCAATATCACCAGCTGCGTTTTGTCAATAAAGAAACGAAAAAATCTAGATGGTTCAGACAGATCAGATTCAATTAATTTACGGCGATTATTTTTTTGCCATGTATAATATAATTATTTACTAAAAATATTACTGGTTTTTGTTGGCATAATATCGGTGCGTATAAAAAAAGTAGGATCAACCCGTCACTAAAACTAAAAGCTCGGCTAAAAGTAACGACAGAGTTTTTCTTCACTAGAACTAAACTATATTTCTCGTTTTCGTGATATTTGTCTGTGAGAGCTAGGATTATTATGACGAACGTTTACACATCCCGTATCCCCTCAGATTAATTTTTAACCTGACCGTATCCCGCACTCTATCTATATGTTCCATAAATACCTAACATGTTTGCATATTTGCTATTTGAATACATTTTTAAAATCCACAATACGTACTAAATCATTATGGAATTTTGATACAATAAAAACAAAAGACACAACAATAATTGCAACCGCTCTGTTTGCGTATTATAATTGTCATATACTCATGGAATCATGCTTTTTGAGTTTACGGTTAGCGATGTTGTCGTATTTTAGTGTTTTTAAGATATAATCAATTAGTAGATACGTTTCTTTAACGTTATATTAGAATTTTTTAATCAAGATGTGTCAAACCCCTAACACCCTGTATACGAATGCAATAACCATTTAAACTACAGACAATGGTCAATGCTCTTTCTCGGTGAGCGATGTAACGTCACTAACATCGACTTCTCGACTTTTATTGTTAATTGAGCGACGCGCGATGTTTTGAGCTTCTCAGCCATTATTGTAAACTTATCTACAAATCATTTCTATTAGTCTCACCTGATGCTAGTTTGGCGGGTTGTATACATATGGAGCAAAACTGATATTATTGATGGTTGTCGAGTCTAGCGTTTGTTTGCAGAATGACATTAAACTAGATCAGGACAGAAATTGGTTTTGTCATTCAGAATATGAGATGTTATAAAGTTGTTAAAAGTTTTGTTAAACATTCGTTAATGTAAAGATCCGTACTAATGGCTTTGCTACGAGCATGTCCAGTAAACGCATGGGAAACACCAGTGACGAAAATACATGCCACATCACACAAAATATTTCAACTGGCTTTTAAATTGCCAGTCTCAGTTAACCTTCGTTTATTTGATTTTGGCATATAAATATTAACGTTCACTAATTATGAAGTTTTCATTCCAACCTCAACTTAATTGAAAGCATTTTTCCCACTTAAAGAACCTGCGGATTTTTTCTCAAAAATTATGATATATAAGTTATAAATTCTTACCTTCAAGAAATTATCTAGGCTGTGCTGACATCGAGATAGCTGCTCCAAAATTGATTGCAAGGTGGATTTTAAATTTAAGTATTTACAAATTTCTGTAACTCTAGTGTCTTTTTCTATGAACGACAAAATTTTACGAAAATCTCGGTCCAATCTGTCAAATCTCACTTTTTCTTGACCCAAAGTCCCACTGCCGAATATTGGCTCTAAATAGAGCCACCTAAGATAAATAAAGACAAGACATTAATTCTATTAAATAAAACACAAAGTCTTGGTCTCAGTTAAACATATATTTTAAAAAACCTAAGGTGATACGTGTTTCGCTCTTACGAGCATCATCGGACCTACAATATTGGAACAACCTAATATACTAATTATACAATTAAAAAATAATATTACGTACAGAGGCGACTCGTGGTCAACTTTTCAGGGGGGTCAAGACATATAAACCACAAAGAGTCATCTGAAAAAATCAGAAACACGAAACAATAAAATGCCTTTGTTACTTCGCAACCGTATGTCTAGGCACATAAATCGTACATATTTCTACGAAAGCAACGATTAACTTCTTTGTTTTTGCCTTTACCTGTTTGATGAATTTTAAATTTCGGCAAAGGTCGACTACTGGTCTTAAATTCCAGTCGTTTCTCAAAGTTCAGCTTGCCAATATAATTGAAAACGGATTATAAAGGCTTAATATTCTAAAACACTGTGGCTACCTTTCTTTAAAACATTAATTTAAACTACAAAATCAACAAACAAAATATAAAATCTTCAAAATAAAATCTATAAAAATACGCAAATGTAACCACAACCTATCACACGATCCACATTAAATGCATCAACTGACAAAAATATTTAAGTTTCCTCGGAGCGGCTGTTGACACAAATTTTGCCAACGTAAGTACAAAAAAAATCAAAAATAGGCTTTTTGGACCAAACCATTCTGAATCATGTCTTCTTTCAATTCCAAAACGGAAAACTGCGGCATCTACACTCTAACATTGAATTCCAATCTAAAAAACTGCCGTATTTTCACAAGTTAGGCAGACACTACTGAGTAGAAATGCGGCTTCTGTAAAATGAAGAGCATAAACGCGGCATCTGTTGTAGAAACCGCGTTTCAGTTCAGTTTGTGCAGATGCCGCTTTTGAGCTTAGAACGTTAAGACAAACAAAAAAAATTTGTCAGTGTCGTTTTGTAAACTCAAAACGTAAACGTGAGTGCGCGTAAATACCGTAGTTTGGGGCGAAATTGATAACCGGGGGCGAAATTGATAATTACATTGTTTAGTCACATTTTTAAATTTAGCGCCAAATTTATGCAACGAAAAGCGGTGGTGTGCATCAGTCTTGTTTAGTAAAGCTTTGATGACAAGACGTATGCAGTCGGGTGTGCCATTTTTTATCTATTTTTTTGCAAAAAACGTGGTTAAAATTAATAAACTAAAATTAAAATTTTCGGACTATTGCAAACTTTAGCTGGTAAGTAAAATACAATGATAATTTTCCTTATTTGGCCTTTATACACATGTTAGTTTATGTCTTCTGAGCCGCCATGTTGGGGCGCTCGGCAAAACGTATAATAAGTTCGCGGGAATTTCAAATTTTTAAGGCCGGGGTCAAATTGATTACATACATGGGGCGAAATTGATCAGCACAGAAGGCAATCAATTTCGCCCCTCGATGTTTTGCCTTCGTAATTATTATGATTTTTTTGCTTCCTTCTTTCAGAACGGTCAAAAATGGTAAGAGTGTATAAAAGGAAACTAGGTGCTAGAAGATATAAAGACTACAGTGAAGAGAACATTGAGCATGCACTAGCAAAGGTTACTGAAGATAGTTGGAGTCTACAGAGGGCTGCTCGAGAATACAACATACCTTATGGAACGCTAAATAATAAATACCATGGTCGCCATATTAGAAAAAATGGGGGGCAAACCTGTTTTACAAATAGCGAAGAAAAGGCCTTTCTTTCCGCAGCAAGTGTTTGTGGAGAATGGGGTTTTCCCTTAGACACAATTGATTTGAGACAGTTTGCGAAAAATTATTTGGATAGTCAAGGTCGCAACGTCGCCATGTTTCAAAATAATCTACCAGGCAATGATTGGGTTTATTCTTTGCTTCAGCGACATAACGATGCAATTGTTAAAAAAGTGGCTGCTAATATTAAACGCTCTCGGGCTTCTGTTTCAAGAGAAACTATAATGGATTATTTTAACAATTTACGGGAGACATTGCAAGATATTCCTGCATCGAATATATTCAACTATGATGAAACAAACGTCCAGGATGATCCAGGAAATAAGAAAATGTTATTTCGACGTGGAACAAAATATCCTGAGAGAGTCTGCAATTTTACAAAAAGCGCTACATCCATTATGATGTGTGGGTCTGCATCGGGTGTGTTGTTGCCTCCATATATTATTTACAAATCAGAGAGGATGTGGGTTCAATGGACCGAAAACGGCCCTAAGGGATATCCTTGTTGCAGTGGACGATGTTGTGCATCAGGGTCGAGGTATAGCCGTACACACCATGGGTGGATGGACGCTCAGACGTTCACGGACTGGTTCACATCATGCTTCTTACCACACGCTAAAGAATTGGAAGATCGCAAAGTCCTGTTAGGTGACAACTTGTCATCTCATTTCACCAAAGATGTTCTTCGTTTATGCGAGGAAAATAACATCGCATTTGTATGTCTGCCCAAAAACTCGACACATCTAACACAACCTTTAGATGTGGGCTTTTTTAGAGCATTTAAAGTTTCTTGGAGGGCAACCTTATCAGCATGGAAACAGTCACACGTAACTTGCACTTCAATTGACAAAAAAGACTTTCCATATTTACTTTCTACTTCTTTGATGGAAATTGATAAAAAAGGAGAACGCGGCACCAATGCTATTAGGCATGATTTAGTTTCGTCTTTTAAAGCTACCGGAGTCGTGCCGTTCGATCCAGAGAGAGTATTACAAAAAATCCCTGGAAGCGACAATGTAGATGAAAATGCTGTTCAAGGAGTTTTAGTGGACTACCTACAGCAGCAAAGATTTAACGTTGCGCCTACACGACGAAACATTAAAAGACAAAAGCTTGAGGTAGAGCCGGGTAAAAGCGTAACGGCTCCTAATGATGACTCAAATTCAGACGATGATTCAGAACCAGTATTAGAGGACCATTCTGATGACGAAATTATAGAAGAAATAGAAGAAGAGACGGAATATTTTTCAGTAGAAAAGGAAAATTTAAAAGAAGGAGCGTTTTTGCTGGTTAAGGTTTTGGGGGGCAGTCGAAAAAAAACAGTGTATAGGTATATCTCAATTATTCAGAAGCTAATCGATGAAGGAGTGGAAGTGATGGGTATGAAATCCATTGGTGCTGCGAAGAATAAATTTAAAGCGGTGGAAGATGATCAATTTGTTATTGATAACTCTGACATTCTAGCAGTGCTTCCAAACCCTGAAATTAGAGATATCGACGGTGAAGCTATATACATATTTCAAAAAGACATCGATGTAAAAGAAATTTAGTTTGTAAAAATTTATGTTTGATTTTATTTTAGAAAATAAGTTTTTTTTATTTGTTTTATCGAGTTAAGTCATGACCTTTAAGCAGAAGCTTTATCTCAGCCAAAGATTTATTGCAAGGTTGGCATTTTTTTATTTTGTATTAAACAAACACTTCTCTTAGTCGTTTAATAAACATGTTCAACATTAAAAACTAGATATTTTTTTGAACGTACAGCCAATGGACATAATAAACTAGGATTTGATCGGCGTTACTGACTGTTTTCTTTCTCTCTTGCGAGCAAGCACAACTGTCAGTGCGCTGACAGTTCCGCATGCTGGTACCTACAGCCACCAACAAAATTAAATTTCTAGCCTGTAAAATATCTATTTTACGCTGGCTTTAACCCGAACACATAATAATAAAAAATATAAATATGTTTTTTAGGTTAGAAACTTAATTTTGTGGGCGATTGCACAAAAAGTTTGGTAGTGATCAATTTCACCCTTATGATCAATTTGACCCCAAGATCTTTGAAAATGAATAATTTTTAAACTAACAAAAATATTTAGGTCAGGGTGAAATTGATCATTTTATATGGTTTCTTCAGTACGTAGATGCAATATAAAAGAGGTGATCAAATTCGCCCCAAATCAAGTGTGAATTTGATCAGCTCCATTTTATTTTTTTCTGAGAATATTTAAAATAATTTTAAAATTCTAGGACTCAGAATCGCTATAGAATAATCTTATAAAGTCATCTATATTTTTTTAAAAATAAAATATCTTATATTCAAAGTTATACAGGCCAAATAAAAAAATAAGTGATCAATTTCGCCCCAAACTACGGTACCTAATAAAACAGTGTAATTTTGAGGCTAAAATAATGTTAAGTAGAACAAGTAAAATATTTCAATTGCTGGGTGATGACCATCGAAGCAGCCAGAAATTTGGCTGGACAACTGCAGTAGCCAGAACAAACACTGGTGCCTCCTAAGCTTTCTCGTCTTTATTATAAATTCTGATATTATATCCTGAAACGAAATTATAATAAATTATTTTGAACCAGGACACTCGTTTATGAGTGCTGACAGCTTTCACCACCAGATAATAAGCTCTTTGAAAAAAATGGCTGAAGTTTATGATTTCAACGACTTTTGCATAGCGGTTCAAGCAGTTAATAATGGCCATGTTACTGTCAGAGTAATGTATCGCACGGATTTTTATAACTGGCTTGATTATTCATCCGGAATTAAACTCAAAGATGTAAGGCGTCCACATCTTGCTGATATAGTTTGTTTAAAAGCTGTCAGAGGAAATTATACCCTAAAATATAAAACGACATATGAGGAGACTGAAGAATACAAAGAACTAAATTTCTTAAAAGAATCTGCTATGAAAAGAGGTGGTATGCCGTTTCCCATTAAAAAAGTCCAACCGGATGGATTCCCAAAACAAAAAAAGATAACATATTACACAATTTACGTAATATTCTACCGGAAAACCGAAAACCATTCTGGAGAAATCTACCTGAGCCGACCGACGAAACCACAGCAAAGAGACAAAAATCAAAACGTTTAAAAAAAAATGACAGGATATCACTACCTGAGGTGACTGCAGAAACCTCAGCAAAGAAAAGACAATCGAAACGTCGATCTCGTTGATAGTTTTTAAGCAAAAATTGTTCGCATTTATGGTTTTAGTCATTTAATATGTATTTTTATTTTCGTAGATATGTAGATACTGCATTATTATCTCTTTTTAATATTCTGTTAATAGTTAACTGAACAAAAACAAAAACGCGGCATCTACATTTAATGTTCATATTTTTGTAATTATAAATATTTAGTTTAAAAAAAACTGTTTTATTACCTCTAACTGACTAAAACAACAAGAACAATACAAAAAAGAACAACCAAGGTCTATAATTCTGAAATCTCATTTATTCGTGTCCATGTCATTATTTCAAAATTATCAAATTAGTCGATACTGCACTTCTGCTTATGAATAAATCAATAAATGTAGCATAATGCGCCCCTATGTGAATTTCATCGGGAACACTCGGCAAAAACTCGCCTCCGTTTATAACCACGAGGTCAACGCGGGCCGCCAGCCGTGACAGATTCCAAATGAAACGAAATCTCTCCGGAGATCGCGGTGCGATAGTGTGTCGCGGATTTAAGAGAACGGTCAACGAGTTTATACGCTTAGAATAACAGAGGGAATTCCCAAATTTAAAAAAAAATTGAAAAAATATAAATTATGTATTATTTTATTTATTTGTTTCTGTTTGGAAATATTTATTAGGGGGTCGTTGACCATTTGACCTAATGGAGGAGCAGCCACTGATTAAGTATAGCTACCTTAACACATTTAAAACAACAAATCCAGGTACAAAATAAGAATAAAATACAAAACAACAAATCACATGTTACATCTTAGACGCACAACGTACAATAAGAAGAGGCTGAATCCTTGAGTATTGATGGTTGCATATGCTCCACAAAACTTAAAACGAGCCCATGTATAGTTAAGTGTGTTAAAATAAAACTATAAAAGAAGAATACAGGTCAGTGTCAATTGTCACTTGACTGGTCCATAAATAAGGTTAAAATTAAATACCCAATGCTAATTATTATTTGTTATTAAAGATGAGATGTGGTTCGAAATTAAATACGTCATTAACACAGGTGAGAACGGGACTTTCCATTTTTTCTAATAAATCTAATTTCCTTCCCTTGGAACACTCATGTAAGATATTTATATTTTCAGGTACAGCAAAGGTGTGCCCTGAAGCTAATAGGTGTTTCGCAAATGCAGATTTAGTCTCCGTTATTTCCGAATTTTTTTATTTATTAAAGAGATTTACATATTCTTGTACTCTGGTAGATATCTTCCTCCCAGACTCGCCAACATACACAGCAGGACAGTCGCTGCAACTCAACGAATACAATTCAGATTTTGAGAATCTATCAATCTTATCCTTAATTTTAACTAAATGTTTTTTAAGAGTATTTGCAGTTTTAAATGCAATAGATATGTTAAAATTTCTAAAGAATTTTGCCATTTGTAAGGAAATTTTACCAAAAAATGTTATACATCTGTATTGAGAATTTATATTTGTTGAAAAATTTTAAATAAAGCTTATTGGTGGAAAATATAGAAAAACCGTTATTAGCTATTATCTGTTTGATTGTGTCGAGTTCTTTATAAAAAGCATTTTTAGATAGGGGAAGTTTAAATAACCTATAAAACAAAGAATTAAAAGCTGCAAATGTATGTCAGTATAGGGTGAATTAGAAGTAAATTGAATTATATTATCAGTAGCTGACTGTTTTCTGTAAATTTCAAAATGTATTTTAATATTTTTTCTAATAAGCAACAAAGTAATTTATTTTATGTTTCTTTTTCCAATGTAAAATAAATTTTATTATGTAAACTATTAACGAAATTTAAAAAATTGACCAATTCCTTTTCACTATTATTCCGTATTATAAATACCACGTACCTCATATAAATTAGTAGAGAATTCGAAAATAGGTTGTTCATAATTTAATTCTCTTCTCTTAAATATATTGAAAATTGATTGTTTTAAATGTGTTAAGGTAGCTACACTAAATATTTTTTTTTAATTGTATAATTATTATATTAGGTTTTTCCGATATTGTAGGTCCGATGATACTTGCAAGAGCATCATCGAAACACGTGTCACCTTAGGTTTTTTTTAAATATTTGTTTGACTGAAACCAACACTTTGTATTTTATTTAATAGAATTATAAGCAGGTCTCTTTGAGAAATATGGACGACATTTTCCAATATATTTTGAAGCCTTGGGAAATTCTAAAGAATTTACTGATAATATAATTAATGATTATTTAGTTAATTGAACATTTTGGCCACTTAGTAACAAAAAATAAATATTTGAATATATATACGTTGAAAAATTCTTTGCATCTACGAAAATGTTAAGATGTTAAATTGCCAATAAGTTCAATAAATATTTTAAACGCAACAAGTTAATATGCTATAAAAATATCCTTTAATTGGTGACAATGACAGTTAGGATATTCAAATAATTAACAATTAAAAATAAAAATGTGTGTTTGTTATTATTTTGTATTTTACCACTTCCTTCTCATAAAGATAAAAATTCAAATTAATCTGAAATGGTCATGTTACCTTTTTTGAATCTGGGCCAAAGAATTTAGATATCCGTTCAAATTTTCCAGTTTACTCTCCCAAGTGTTAGCTTTTTCAACAAAACTATCAAAATTTGTTGAATTCTTTAAAGACTGCAATAAAATTTGATGGTCACCAATCTGAAAAATCCATGTACATTAATTAAGAAACACTTTAAAGTAGGAAGTAATTTTAAAAGTAATATGAGACAAAAAATGACAAAAGAAAAATATTAATATTACAGATTAATGTGGAATGGGAACGAAAAACTATATCCAGTTTACTGTTTGCTCTCAGTCCAGACGATGTTAGAACCAAAAGCTGACTCATCTAGTTGCAAACCCCCATATGTTGATATATTACGATACCAGGATCTCAAACAAACATATTAAACTTAAAAAACGTTTGCCTTGGCTGAGATTCGGATGCTGAATAAAAGATAAAGTATTTGGAAAAAGTTTAAAATAGGACAAACAAAAAAGCAACACTTAGCAACAAATTAGTGCTGCTTTAATATTTTCCAATACTCCATACATTTGAAGCTAATGAGCTAGAACTAATAATTATATCCGTTAAATTTAAGGAAATTTTTCAGATCAAAAACAACAATTAAATAGAAGTTATTTTATAATTTGGAGTGCCTACTTACAGTATTTAATATGTCTTTAAAGTCCTTTACTAGCAAAACAGGTTGTCCACGTGAATCTGTATGACTGTTTAACAGAAACTTTGTTTGAACCTCCCATTGGTCAATATCCCTCAGCGCCTGACGAATAACAATCTCACTAGCAGCCTTTTTGCAAAGAACCTGTAAGTCTTTGGCATGGTTCTGAATACTTTCCTGCACATCCAAGAAATCCTTCAATAGTATCTGATCTATGGGTTTCGGTTCAATTTTAAGTAGGTTGAACAGGTCGCTCCAGTGTTTGTCCGAAAAATCTTCACCTTTTACATATTTCAATACAGGAACGAGTGCCTAAAAGTAACAGTTACTAACAATTCTCCGATTTCTTGAAAACTAATAATCCGAAAACTCTTATCACTTTTAATTTGTGTATCAAAGAAACATTTAATTACTAAATAGAAATGGAGAGGTTAACATCGATTTATCATTCAAATATTACCATTAAACTCTTATGAATGTTTAATATAAGATTTCAGTTACTTGATTTCAGATAATTACTAGAAGGATTTGTAAGAGTACGACGGTTAAAAATATCATCAATTTTAAACCCAGTTCACAAATTTTATGCTACAATGCTAATTTTTTATTTAAAGAGACAAAACCATACTTCGAAAACAAAAACTGCAGAGTTATTCTTAAGCAAGAAAAATTTTTAAGTGTTGCTATTTTCGGTTCCAGACAAATGTTTCTTTAAATAAGAACCATATTTTCTAATTAGAGTAGCTGTAGTGTACCTAGTTTAACATTAATAATTCTAAAATGGCGGATGCAAACAAAAGTTGCCGCTTTTTGTTTAGAATGGCAAGGTTTTATTAAATTTTTTGTTGCAATGTTGCCATTTAAAAAACAATATATTCATTTATAGTGCTCAAACCGGCAACGTTGCAAAAATAATTTTATCGAAGTTTCTAATTTGATCAACCTCAACAAATTTCATTTTAAAAGTAGGAGTATCTTTAAATAAAAAAGTTATATCTTATCAAGTTTAAAAATTATATATGAATTTTATAACTTTAGGGTTTTATTGACGAACTTCCAATAAAATAAAAATTTACGTTTCTTTCTTGAAGGTTTAATTTATTAAAACAAATTAATATTTTTACTTTGAAAAGGTATGGAATTGATACCCCTACAAAAAAACCTAAGCATTCACAGAAAAATATACTTAAAGTCTTTAAAGAAGGATTTCAAATAAATAGTTACTAGAGAATTTTGGATGCAATTTGAATATTTTAGGTGTAAACGAATATTTGACTCTTCTTTTAATCTTTTGCAAATCTGCAAACATGACGTGTGCTAAATTACCTTATATTTTTGAAGATCCTGTAAAATTATTGGTATAAAAGGGGACAGCTCACTTTGACTCTTAAATTTATCCTCCCAAGACTTAATAAAATCTTCGAGTTCGTAGTATTTTTTCCTAAATACGATCCAGTACTGGTTGCAGAAGTTCTGAAAATCTAAAGAAGACATATTTGTATTATTTATGCATTTATGCAGGGTGGGAAATTAAAAATACCTGTATTAAATTCTTCAAAAACTATCCATGATGATTCTTCTTCCTTTAAAGCACATTCAACTTCAGTAACAATAGCGATATTAGGTTTTTCCATGTTGAATTTAACATAGTTAGAACTAAAATAAAATACGTAATAAAATAAACTAAACTCAATCTTCTAAATACTTTAATCGATTACATCTTTAAGGTAACAAACGAAAATACAGCTGAAAAATAATCTCTTTACTGTAAAGTGTATTATAAAACTAGACTATCAAGTAAAATTAATAAAATAAAGCAATAAATGTTACTTACTACAAAGCATCTCTTTTCTGTAGCACAGAGTTCCATTCTGATCTTTTAGCTTGGATTTCATCGAATAGTTTATTAACACCTTCGATGGTATTCTCATTAGAATCAAAGGAATTGTGGTTAGTCTTGATTTGACTCCATTTAGCCTCAAACCTTTCAATTTCTTTTAGCAGGTTTTCTTGTTCGATGTTTAGAGATGTTCTAATTGTTTCCATCTATTAAATACACTGCTTTAAATAACAACTTTTCAAGGGTCCGCAATAAATTACATTATTTTTGAATTAAAAGATTCAAGATAAATTTTATTATTATGTAAATATAAAAATAAATTAAACTGCACCTGCTTTGCCATGATATGTTGATGATTACTTATGAGGCTACCCAACCTTTCCCACGCTCCCTTCAATCTATTTACAGAATCTACTTGTTCTCTTGACCAACTAGCCAATGTCTGTGATTTGTTTAACATCTCTTTAAATGTAGTTTCCATCTACGATATGAAATTATTTCATTATTAACAATTTGAATGTCATATACTAAAAAATTATGCACAATACTACTTCCAAAGATTAAAATACAAAAGTAACACCTTACTAATACAGATTTGAAGTAAACGAAATTGTGCAATGACAAAATTAAACATTAAATTTACTTCTTCATGTGCAGCTGTAATGTTGCTATAATTAAATCCTGTTTCTCCAATCTCTTCCAAAGTAACAGGTTGTTTAGTTAAGGCTGCTGTTGAAGGGTCGATATAATTTTGCAGCTTCACAACGTCTTCAGCTATAGAATCTTTAAGAGAATATACCAACTGATCCCAATAACTTCGATTATGGGATTCCAAGTCCGATCTTAGCCTTGAGAGACCAATAAGAAAGCAACCAACTCTTTCTTCCGTACTAAAATAAAAAAGTTTTCTGTCTATTTATATACTGCAATATAATTAAAAAATTAATACAAATAATATAATTTCAGGTAAAAGCATTTAATTACTGCGCTAATAGTAACAAGTCGTAGCAAAAACCTTAAATACAAAAAGTAACTAAGTGGAAGTAGTTATCTGAAATAAAGTAGGGAAAAATTCACTGATACGGACTGGAAGACCCGCAATTGGGATGAAAGAGGTTTACTGCTAGTTAACAGGTTTGTTGTTTTTTCTCTGTAGTTCAATAGTGAAGGGAAAGCATAATCAACGATTACTCAGAGTAGAGATAGGATCTAGATCTCCCACAAATTTGACAATGTTTAAATAAAAAAGCTTTCTATCACATTTTGATCATCGTTCGAAGACCATCAATCTTCGGTGGATAGTATCAAAGATGCTAAAGATTAAAAGAGAGACAACCCCAGATACAAAAACAGTGTTGAAAGTTGGGTCTGACTTAATATTTTAGATGTTGATTATTTGGGGCTGTATTTGTAATGCTGGGTTATTATTAAATTTTTTCAAGAAACTTTCGCTATTTCCTACCATTAAAATTATTGATATTTTGTTCATATACAGTATGTTTGCGTATAGAGATGACAAGGGGACAAAACGGCTAATATCAATTTTAGAAAAAAGATTTTGTCATACGGAGTATACACAAATATAAAACACAGTCAAGAGCGAACAAGCCCTATTTTTCATATTAGGACAAAATGATACATAAAGAAAATATTTAAAATGATTCAAAAGATAAATTAAATCAGTTATATATATATAACTGTTTTTTTTGGAATTAATCTACATATTGAATTTGACATTTTTTTATGTAACATTAGACCTTAAAGTGCTAATTACTCTCTCAATATTACATATTTTTTATGACAAAAGCGAAAATTTTAGCGTGATTCATATTTTTTTAAACAGCAGCTTTTGAAGGAATTTTTCGAAAAATTATATTTAGAGAGGACAACTGTCACCCCTTCCTCGGACATACAGTAGATACATTTACAATAATTGAAATACTAAAAGAAAATTACGCTTCTCAAAATGTATACTAATCTGCTTATGACAATAGTATAAAAAAATTAAATAAAAAATAAACGTCTAATATGTTTTAAATCCTACATTTTAAATATAAATTTCTTACATGCACCTACTGAATATTTTAAAAGTTTTCAAAAAAATATATATAAATTCAAACCTTGGTAATTTTGCAATTTCCTGACCGAATGTTTTTGAAGCTCTGAAATGCAGATCCCAGTGCTGCCAAGACGTCAATTTCTTGGGATCCAAAGGATCCAGCTGTAACCAGGATTGCCAGTGTTTTATTACCGCATCGAGTTGAACAAACAGTTCTTCTTTTTTTTTCGAAACATTTTCCAAAAACGAAGCATTCCTTGAATAAATATTTTAATTTCAAATTTGGAATTTATATCCCCACTCACGAAAAGTCAGAATTGCGTTAAAGGACTACGCTCAAATCTTATAGAAAACTGGCTTCGGTGAAATTTAGTGATGCCGCGAGACGAGACCAAATTAAAGCTTCATCTCCTCCCGTCTCGACTTTATTATTATTGGTCGAGACGAGATGATATAATAATAATAATAATAAACGTCTTTATTTGTTAAGGAGAATAAATCTTTGTAAAGTTTACATTGCATATTTATAAAAAAAGCTCCTGCAATAGGAAGCAGCGAAAAGGGCGATATTTAGCCAATATGGCTATTCTTACATATAACCCTTTCACCGCTTTATCTAACATAAATAGTTAAGCCTAAATAGCAGTTAAATATTAATCAACTGAACAAAAACTTTAGAAAGAAGAAATATTTTAATGTTACATTATAGACTACCTAAAGCAGCAACAAACAAATATATTAAAGAAGATTTACATAATATATTAACAATTACTTACCTATGTATAAGAATTAAATATAAAAGAAAACATACATATATACAACATAATATAACAACTAAAACAGAATAACTAGGAAAAAGGTAATTAGGCGCAGTGTGCAATATTATACAATAAAAAATCAAATGCTAACGATGCATAACACAACAAAGTACCCAGTATCAAAATAAAAGGAACACTAAGCATTCTGTTTAGCAAGAAGCTTCCTACTTCAAGTTTTTGAAAGTAGCAGCGAGTTTATTATATGAATAAGGCGCTTGATATGCGAAACACGTTTTGAACGAGGTGGTGTGTTTCGGAATACTTAGCAGTCTTTTGTGCCTTGTATTCAAACTATGAATCTGATCACGGACTACAAATTTGTCTCCGAGATATTTAGGAGAGGCAAGAGTTATAACCTTTTGTAAAAAAACAGCAAAATGCAACTCCCTTTGCCTATCCATTCCAAAGGTTCCAAAGTGTTCCGATATGTGTTCGTACTTTCTTAAGCAGCAGATAAAGCGACAGCAAGAGTTTTGAACTCTCTGTATGCGATTCTGCTGAACAACACTCAGAAAAGGACCATAGAGAAATTCACAATAATAGAAGAAAGAAATGACAAACGATTGGGATAACAAAAGTTTAAGTTTTTTTGACATTATTTGACGATTGGCATAAAATAATTTCAAGTTGCAAAATTATTTTTTAAGCAGGGAGCTGACATAAGGTGCAAATTTTAACTGGTCATCTGTAACAAGTCATAAAGATTTAACAACACCATCACCCTTCAATGGTGTGCCCCTGATCTACAAATCTACGAGACGTTTGACTTTATCAGTTTTAGAACAGACACAATCAACAGAGTCTTGTCTCATTTTGTCTCGACTCGAAAGTACATTAATATGCCCGGGGAAAAGTTAAATATACATACATGACCTATAAAAATGAAATTTAGTCATAAATATTCACACTCGGATTTGATACATTTATCGCATCTGACTGGATGTCTGATATTCTACAATACATAATTTATCACTACATAAAATTTCAGGTTTCATAAAATAAAAGTAATTTTGATGACAACCTTAAAACGTTGAAGTTAAAACACTACTTTATATCAGTAACTAGATAAGTGTTTGATTTTTTTTTTAGTAAATCCTTGCGGTTTTTAAAATAAAACTGATCCCGTTGAAAATATAAACAAAAACTCTGTACATCATGTAGTTTAGAAAATAGTGCCATTATGTTTATTATTAATATTAAAAAACATTAACAGCAAAACCAATGTTTAAATTTAAAATAATCAAAAAATATATAAGAAAGACATGTTATCTTCTTAAAAACCTATGTATTTGAAACAATCCTAACCTCAATTTTTTCAATGCAATGTTTTAATAAAGCAAAGCTTTAGCTTTACAATAGTATCTATGGTAACCTAAAACTTGTCACTGTCAACTTGTTTACAGTTTGAAATCACAAACTGATTAAAAGGATGCCTTTCGGCGAGTTTAAATAACCTTTAGAAAAGGATAGAACAATCTAGAAAATTCTAGAAAACTCTAGATACTACAGGGTGAAAAGAATTAAGCCTACTAGAACATTCAAAGAAAGAAATTAACATAAAACCGTACAGATCTCTAACTAGAACTAAAATCGCAACAATATTTCCCAAAATGGGGAAAAATATTTCGAGCCTATGTTCAATACGTTAAATTTGTTGAAAACTCATTTGGTCCCATCCTGTCTTTCTTGTATATTTTATATGGGTTTTGAGCAAAGTTTAACACGCTGTATGTTAATGACTAGTCATAGGATTAGATTGTATTAGACGGTAACTTTTGTTGATTGGGGTCAATAACCACAACAAATAAAAAACTAAAACCGAGGCCGGTTTTCCATAAGGTTTGTGCGTTTGAGTTTAATGTAAAATGTTTATTAAACTTTGAGATATAAGCCAGAATTTTTGTTCAATTGTTACTTTAATAGTTTTATTAAATTCTGTCAATTTATACAAAAAATGTCTGTAGCCATTTATGCCATCGTTTATTAAGACTTAATTTAAGTACCTATATCAGTTACAAGACAGTTAATTCAATAGCATTAACAAACCAATAAAAAATATTCAAAACTTCAATAACTTGCCGTTAAATATTGGTTCTTATAAGTATAATTTAAGTAAACGCTAACGATGCTTACCTCTCAATAATTTTAGAATAAATACTATCTGAACCATTCGAAATCCCTTTAAACGTTTTTGGAATATTCAAGTACTTCTTGAGTTGTTGTTCGTACATTTGTTCTAACGTTTGCTTGTTAGGCGAGAAATCCAACGAGGAATTTCGATACACCAAATCTACACGGATCTCTTGCAAACTTAAATGTAACGACTTCAGGTTCTTTACGTATTCGATTTCCAGAATTTCGCAAATTTTGCTGTCTATTTCTGTTTTCCACGATTGCAGATTTTTGAAACCCTTATTTTCCACATTTGATATAATGTTCTTAATGTTTTTAATTGTTTCATTCCACCTGGTCAATTCTTTAAGTAGACTTACATTTTCGAGGTCACGTATCTATAAAAGAAAATCTTTTATATTAACATTGCCAGAAAATTTTGTCATAACAAAATAAATGCTGAATTACCTATAGTTTCTGAAGGTTATTAATTATCGGTAAATGGGCTTTACCCTGGAACTTCACTCGTTACGTATTCATCATTCATCAGAGATTAGCAAAGCCCCTGCACTTAGTTTCACGTACAAATCAAAATGGGGAATAAAAATGTCTTTATGTACAACAATAACTAATAACTATAATTATAGTATATGCGAAAGTTAAAACTCTTTAAACTAATGTTTTTTCATAAACTACATTTTTTAGTCTACCCTAATGGCGTATTCAGGGGTTTTGGGAGTTAACCTCCCTCTCATAGCCTGAGTCCAAAATTTACGAATAAACTGTTTTGAAACTTGACGGCCATTCATCTAACTTTCACCAAATCCCTTCCTTATCTAGCACCCACATCACAAAAAGAAGGTTAACGATAAATTTGAACGTTTTATCTTTAAAGGATTCAAATATATGATGGTAAGTCCGTCAGTCAGTGAGTGAAACTTCTATACAAAAGGATAGATTCATTACTTGAGAATTTCCGGTTAAGTACCATTACAGATCGATTTTCCCAGTTACATTGAATTTCCCTCATATGAATCCTTCCTTTTCTTAATATACATCACAATCCCTGCCTGGAACATGTCCTGCAATGCCGAAGGCGCAATGTTCCAGTTCAGTCAAACGACGGTCAGGATTTCGCTCTCCGAGCCCACTAGTCCACCATAGTTGGTTCTGCGATTCCATTTTGAACCTTGCCTTTTGTCCAGGAAAATAAGTAAAAGTTACACAATTTGTATACGTATATATTGCTAAATGACCATGAGGGAAGTAAATAGAGTCATACTTTACTTACTTGATATAAAAGATAGATTCGTAATAAGGAAAGTTCCGAGTCAAATAAAATTTGACAGCAATTGAAAAAGTGGTTTTTTTATACCGATTTTTTTAAACATTTTATTATACCAAAATCTGAAAGTTTTGATTAATTTCAAAATCTTGCCAATTAAATTCGATGTCACACTTGATTTTTGTACATTTGAAGCTAATTAAATAAGTACTTTTTTTGCATTAATTTTCTAAAAATTTTATTAGGCCGCCATTCTGTTCCATCATATTGTATTCGTACCAAAAGCTTACCAGTTCATTTCTGTCACACTTGTCAAATGTCAAAATTTGTTTGTGGTATTTCATCTTTTCTTTATCTTTTTTTTTGGGCCGCCATTTTATTCTTCCGTATGTATGCAAAATTTGAATTCAAATAACTAATAATAATAATAATAAACATCTTTATTATTTAGACCATCCAATCTTTAATAATAATATTAAGGAAGAAGAGAAAAGATCATGAGCAAGAAGAAAGAAGAATGGAAAGATATGGCGAGAAAAACGCAGAGTTGAGATAGTAACATATCTTTAAGTTTAAATTTAAAAGCTTGAAAAGATAAATTAGTATCAAAATTACTATGCATATTTACAAAATGAGCTACGTTATATGAAAACGATGTTTTAAACATCTCCTTACGATGCTTAGGAACTATAAGAATGCCCTTCTGCGGAGATTCAAGTTGTGAACGTAAGACCGAAATTTTATTTTTTGATATAAGTATGGAGGTGACTTAAATTTAATAATTTTAAAGTAAAAAATTGACGTATGGCGTTTAAATCGATTGAACATATTTAACCAACCTGACTCAGTAAGAAAGTGAGTTATATGATTAGGCCTTCACACACCATATATTAATTTTAGACACGAATTTTGTAGTTTTTGAATTCGGTATCGATCCATAGCATCCAAGCAGGTCGTATATACACTACTACAATGATTAAAATGTGACAATACAAGAGCATCACAGAGTATCTTCTTAGTTTCACAGGAAAGGTAGCGTATATGTGCATATATTAGCTTTAGATTTCCGTACGCTAGTCTGAGTTTAGCTGTAACATGCTCCCTAAATCGCAAATTCGTATCTAACAATAGTCCCAAACTCTTGCCAGTGCCTGAATAAGCAAGCAAGGTATTGTTCAGTTTTATTTTAAGGGTTGTTTTTACATTGATGTCTGTGAGTCGTTTCCGAAAATAAGATCAGATAACTTAATTGGGTTAAGTTGAAGGAGATGATCGGATGACAGTTTATGAAAGGAGTTTAGATCAGTATTAATTTTTCCTTCGGCTTGAACCAGATCCTCTTTAGAGAACAAAAAGTAAACTTGGGTATCGTCAGCGTAAAAATATGAGCGGCAATGTCTAAGAGACCCAAAACAATTGAAGGTATACACTGTGTACAGCAAAGGGCCTAATATACTAACCTGTGGGACACCTGAGCGGGTATTTAATAAAGCAGACAACTCATTATTATGTATGGTCCGATAAAAACGATTTTATAAAATTTTTAGCATCTTCACTAAAACAGATGTAACGTAGTATAGATAACAGAATCTCATGATTAAGCTTGTCAAACGCCTTACTAAAATCTAACAGAATCAAAACAGTCATTTTATTATCATCACTTGATTTAAGAATATAATCAATTACTGTAACCTTCTTTAAAGCCAGACTGCCTAAGAGGCAAGATACTGTACACAATAAGATACTCTCTTACCTGCCTCTCTCCTTTCAAGAATCTTAGACAGCGTCGGAAGTATACTAATTGAACGAATTTGATTAAATTTTGTAGGATTTTTGACTTTTGGCAAAGGAATTACCTGGGCTTGTTTCCAAAGAACAGGAAAATAAGAGCAAAGTAAGCACTCGTTAATTATATGAGTTAAATATGGAATGATACATGGACAACACATTTGTAATAAGGTTATATTGATCTTGTCAATACCAAACGCTTTTGTTTTAATATTATTTAATATATCACTTACTTCATTTTTAGTTGACAAGTGAAAAGAAAAAGTATTGTCTATGTGCTGATGTCTATTGTTGTTGTAAAATTGTAATATTTCAGGTTTAGGAGTGCTATTATTATTTAGGAAATTTGCAAAATGATCATTTATTTGATTAACATTACTTAACATAGGAGAGATGATACCTTGCTTATTTTTTACAATATGGAAGTTCACTCCATGTTTCTTTCATATTGTAACGTTCAAATTTGGGTCTGAGATAAGCTTTTTTTTCTGATCTGATTGCCGCAGTTGCATAATTACGTAATTGCTTATAATAATCATAATGAGCAGGAAGTTTGCTTTGCTTATATTGTTTAAGTGCTTTGATTCCAAGTTTTTGAAGTAATTTTATGTTATCGGTGATCTAAGGGGCGTAAGAATAATTCTTGTTTTTTTGTAATTGCTTTAAAGGCGCATGCACATTAAAAAGATCCAATACTCAACTGTTGAAAAATTTTAATTTTTTCATCAATATTGTGAATGTATATAACATTTTGCCACGGAATTTGTTCCAGATCTCGTTGAAAATTATTAAAATTTATTCTCTTTAAAGGCCCATAAAAAAGATTTTGCCTAAGTAGGATGCTCGTTAATCCTTAGTTTGCAAGATGTTAAAAAAATGATTGCAATATTGCAATCATTTACAATAATGCTATGTATATCAGAAGTAAAATTACTAAATATTAAATCAAGAAGTGATATAGAGTGTGAAGAAATACGTGTGGGTTCCTGTATAAGCTGTTCCATTCCAAAGGCTAGGAAAATATTTTCCATTTGAAATGAAAAACCGGTATTTGTTTCCAACATGTTAATGTTGAAGTCACCCAGGCAAATGATATTATCAAACTAAGAATATAAATTGAACAGCATATCTTCAACGCCATGAAATTGATTTATATTAGACTTGGGGGGCCTATAAATAGTTCCTATAATAAAAACAGTATTTTGAAACCATACTTTAACCCACAGATATTCGATATATTCACATGACTCAGAATGAAGAATTTCACATTGAAGACGGCTTTTCACATAAAAACACACGCCACCACCACGGCGTTCGAATCGATTTTGTTGAAACATATTATATTCATTAATATTTAAAATAGCGGCATGTATGTTATCATTTAACCAAGTTTCTGTCACCCCGACAATATCAAATTCAGCGATTAAAACATTATTTTGAAATGGGTTAAAGTTTGCTAGTAGATTCCTAACGTTCACATGTGCAATGTTGAGATTCGACGCCATATAAATAGAAAAAATAAGGAAAGAAAAGTAATATAAAGAAAATAAGAAAAGGTGGAGAACTGAAGTTTTAAATGTAAAAAAAACTATAAAGTAATGCACTAAAATTACCACAAACCCGGTTGCCCCGGTATTTAGACGTAAAATCTAGCATTATATATAAAAACAGCAGAACATAGACAAATATATTTATAAACATTAATTATATAACCTGAATTCAGTACGGATTAAAGTCACAGATAAGCCTAGATAAATCTTGATGCGCTTGATAATTAATGCCTACAAAATAAAATTATCAGAATACTAAATTTCTTAGTTTAACTTGTTTACAGTAACTACACTAAAACTAATTTTTATAAATATTGAATTATATCTTATTTCAGTAAAGATCTCTTAAAATAAATAAAGATAATATAACACGCATACATATCTGTGCACGTATTTCAAAATTTAAATAGTTTCCTTTTATGACGGAAGCAAAAAACTAAGTAGGTTTGTGACATGCGCTATCAAATGTAAATTAATGTACCCCTACTCTATGGAGTTTATATAGAAAAATGCTAAAATTTCATTATTCTGAAACGGTGGTGAATCCAAAAGTTTAAACCCAATCAAAATATTAGTTTATTGCAGCTACTTGGGTTTGAATGTGTAAAAACTCATTTTTGGTACAATACTGCAATAAAATAGTTAATAGACTCATTTTTTTTCTTTTAAAGAATCGGAAAGAAAATATACCCCATACATATCAAAAAAACTACGAGTGGCGTTTCCGCATAGTAATCCTCACAAAATTGACTTTGGTAGTCAAGTTCAAACTCGATTAATTCAATAAAGAAGAAAAATAGCGATTTGAAATTTTGCAACAGTATTATTATGCTACGTATTTTAATAAGATATATCATAAGAAATGTATAAAATAAATGTGAATAAATAAGTAAAATTAGTTTACCTTATCAATTATCTCAATATGAAAGGATGTTAACAGATTATTGTGTTCTGATAGCTTTTCTACCGTTTTCTTTAAAGCATTTACATATTTCTCTACGTGTTTCTCCTCACCCCAAGATACGACTTCCTGTTCTTGGACTAGTTTTGACAACTCTACGGCGCTAGATAACATCATCGGTTTTTGGGACGGAATCATACGATCTCCGATGGTATTATGAACGTTTGCGATCTAAAATATATATCTAAAGTATACAGTGTTGGACAAATGTTCCGCAACAGCTTCATTATAGCCAAACTATAAATGTCAAAAATCTGAACATTTGGCCTTGTACTATTGTCGATGGGGGCCATCTAACTAAAATATTTTCAAGGTGGCAGCACTTTCGGTTATACGAAATTAAATGTTAAGTTGCTAATTTTAAACTGAACACCTTATATATTATTGCATATCTGGATATTACATAAATTTTTGTATTCAAAGTTTTGACGTATCTTGTATTATTTTCGAGATAATAGTAGTTGAAATCTAAAAATTTTTAACACTTTGGATCTATCCTATATTAGTTTTTATAACTCTATTTAATGACACTAGTTCACAAATTATTAAATACGTATTACTTATTGCTTTGGAGGTATTATTGGAAATTAATTCCAAAAATATAATAAAGGACTTTGTATCTACTTTTTTGTACTCAATATTATTATTCTATTGTTGCATGTATGGTAGGCGTTTCAATTATCATGACTACTATAATAAATGTTGTCATTTTTACATTTTTTTTTTGACCTTAATATTCCAAGTTAGTAGTATTAGTTTTTTACGATTATATAAGTAATTTTCTACCATTTCTTGAAGTGACTATGGTCCCGCTAAAGGAAAAGGAACGCATAACTTTGCTTATGATGATAACGTACGGGGATATGAATATATCCTTCAAGAAGCAACCAACCTTTTTAATAAAATAATCCCTGAACGTGACCCTATTTCTAAATCAAGAGCTAATCGAATTTACCACAATTTTTTAGCACACAGGTACTATAAAAAACCTGCCAAAATCGGGTCGTCCAAAAACAGCCACAAATAATGAAACGTCTTTGAATATTTTGCTTGCTCTACAAGATGAACTACGTTCCGTTCAAAAACCTGCTTTCAAATACACTAACAGCGAAAGGTCAGTAAAGTAAATCAAATGCGTCTTTAGAAGGTCAGATTGCCCCAGGAACTCTCAGAAGTATCCAGATAGACGATTGGAATTCTGTCAAGAAATGCTGAATCTGATCGATATTCAACCTGACTTTGTAAATCATGTTCTATTTTTCGGTAAGGCCACGTTCACTCTTAATGGCTTTGTAAACAGACATAACTGCAGATATTGATTCAATCACAATCCTCACTGGATGATGGAACACCATACGTAACATCCTCAAATTAAATGTACGGGAACAATATAATTGGACACTTTTTTCTCTACGAAAATGTGACTGCGAACTTCTACTTAGATTTACTTTACACCAGAATTATACCCGCTTTAGTTCATTTATTTCCGAATCCAGACAATAACCAGCTGTTACAGAACAACATTTGAAATCAACACTATGAGTCACCGGAACATTTTGGCATTCGTGTTAAAAATTATTTAGATAGAAATTTTCCTTGAAGATGGATAGGTAGACGAGGACGCATTGAATGGCCTCCTAGATCAATTGATCTGGCCCCCCTAGATTTTTATCTTTTGGGGTCAGTTGAAAACCGCTGTCTATCGTACCAAACCGGAAAGTGTAAAAGAACTAGAAAACATAATTTCAGGTGCAGTACATGGAATAACCCATCAACACTTGCAGAATGTTCTTTCCCAGTTCAGGGATAGGCTTGGGCACTGCCAAGTCGCTGAAGGAAAGCAGTTGGAATATGTAATCAAATAGTTTTTTACTTTAATTGTTGTTTATTATTTTGATATTATTTATTTCTTCCTTTGTTCAATTAGAATCCTCCTTCAATCCACGATTCATCCGAATGGTTTATTATTTTTTATTTTTAGTAAAAAGTTTATATTTGAATTTTTTTAAATGTTAATTCCAAAACAATTGAATTTAGACATAACATGATACAAAATGTACTCTAAATTAGCTAAAATAAGTAATAGGTATTGGTTTTTTTATTCTAAGAATCAAACGAAAACTGTCAATGTCAATTTTGGAACTAGTGACATTAGCTAGAGTCTTTAAAACTAAAATAGGATGGTTTAAACCGATTTACTCTAACTTCATTTCTTAAAAATATTTAACAGTCCTTCAAATTAAAAAAAAAAAGTAAAAAATTAATTATTTGCGTTACCTTGGCACATTTTATGTAACATATTAGTTACGTAATTTTATACCTGTTCTAAAATGCGAGCATATTTCATAAATTTCTTGGCATGTTCACTGGTTTCTTCAATCATCGTTGGAATGTGATAGCCCATAGCTTTCAACTGTCTAACTTCGGAAATTAAAGTAATTAACCGTGAAGGATAATTTACTTTCATCAGTTTATCTTTGGAAAACTGAACAACAGGATCTGTTTCTTTTAGACTAAAAGGTTATAATAAAGTATCTTTATTAAGTAATGGAGCTTCTTTTTAGGCAGCAAGATAGTATGGTTGAGAGGGTCGAATGTTTATACCAAATCGAACAATATACCTTATTGACGGACTTTGCATTTTCAAAGTAATTTATGCTAGCCTAAATATTAAGCAAACAATTAAAAAGAAATTTATATATATTTTTAAAAAATCTGTTATATTTCAACTTAAAAAGGTCACAATATTATATTCACCTTAGCTTGTTGCTGTTAAGATCTGACATAATATCTGAACTCCACGAATCAAACAGCTCTGTGTGCTGAGCTCTCAATTCGTTGACTATACTCAGAACAAAGTCCTTTATACTTTCGTAACCATCCAGATCATCCAGTAACTTTTCTGTTATAAATACTACTTCGTTAGCTTTAGCTTCAAGCTGCCTGACAAATATAAGTTCCTTTATAGTTTCCGAAGTCTCTTGCCTTGTCATTATTTTTGAGGTTTCAAGATTGGACTGAGTTTGAATTTGGGTAACGTATTCGTTAAGTGAATTCAGTAGAAACTGACGTTCTGCTTGTAATGTCTTTTTTAGTACTGGTCGACTGATTAATTCCGAATATCGGGTGAATTCGTAGATTAGCTAAAATTAAATTAAAGTATCAAAGGGTTTCCAATAAATCAGACGAAAACAATGTGGTATAGTTTTCTTTTATAACGATTTTTTTATTCAGCAGCGTTTCGGCGGTCGTTTACCACCATCATCAGGCTAAAATACATACATTTTGTTTATAAATTTTAATTTGTAATTACAAAGGACAAAAATATGGAATGACACTACAAGTTTTTTTGTGATAGGAAGTTGAGAAAGATTAGAATATTACATACATACATTTAAATTCAAAAACAACAAGCAAACGTAATTATAGCTAATACACGTTATATGTATATTATTATTATTAGTAGGTAACCAAGAGAAAAGAAAAATAAACAAATCTTTTATTTTTTATATATCTTAGAGAAAAACATGTGTTATTATTTGTTTTATTATATAGTTTAATAAAGGCATCAAAACAAGTAATACATAAACCAAATATTACCTAACCTTTTTTTAGGTGTGCACCAGTTCAAAGCATACTTTTTGTTGTTCTATTAGTATGTGGAGTTATATTTGGCTAATACCTATTTTTTATTTCTACACAAGAAGTACTCTCTGCAATGTTCGAGTTTTAAACTAGCTGTAAACAGCGTATTGGAAGAATGTGACTTGGATATTTATTTTATAATTTGAAGAGGTGATCTGCGGTATTTTAATTTAAATATTAAAACGTTAGTGGGTTGTCAACTGTTTTGCGACTGAAAGATATAAAACTATTTTTTTTGGGGTTTAAACAGTTTAACCCCAGATGTCAGATCGAGATTTTAATGAAGTGAAAATATTAGAGATAAGATTGGAAGGTGTCCAGGCGGGAGCAGCATTAACAGATTGTAGAATTTTTTTCATTTTATTCTCAATAGCGTGGAAAAATGGCATTTTTATGTACAAAATACTAGATAAACTGTTTTGAGGGTTACTAACATGATTGGTATTATTAGGTATGAGGACTTGTTTTCTTTTTGTTAGTTTGATGTAGAGGTTATCAATAACTTGACTTAAGAGCCTTTCTGGCTAGCAGTTTTTTTCGAATGTGTTCTTGATAAAATTTAGATTATCATTATAATATTTATGATCTGAGAGTAGAATTGCTCTGTCGACAAGATTCCTAATAGTTGATATTTTATACTTCATAGGATGATAGGAATAAAAATTTAAGTATAGTCGAATGCGGTCTTATCGTGCGGGTCCAAAGGTCACCAACATTATGAATCAAATCAGAAAATACAGTGAATGCCAAAATGTTGTGTGATTCTTTTATCGAGCTATTACATCTCGATGGGCTCTTTACAAATATACAGGGAGAAAGAAAATAGTTCTTTTTTTATTATATTACGCAATATTATTAAGATAGACACTTAAATGCCGAGGGACTAAATAACAAAATTCGCTAAATATGTATTTGGTTAAAATTTGTTGGTTGGCAAAAACAAAAATACACAAAATGGCAAGCGCCTTAATAAAGTCGGAAAGCGGTTCGAATCAGTGGACCAATCAGGATATGTTCTGTTTATACAGCCACTTAATGAAAGTGAGATTTTTTTATCAATCACCAAAAATTATGAGCTCCGCTTGACCTAAAAATCTAACCACTTATACAGTGTCTTTTATTTAAATGCGGGCCATCCCTGTGCAAAGAAAACTTGTTTTTTTGTTGTATTGTGATAACAAAAAAAATATATTTTGCAAAAATATTATACACTTTTGTTAAAAACACAAGATAATTAGTTATTACTTCACTCGTGAGATTTTTTCAGATCTCTACGTTTAAGGGTCCCTAGATGCCGGAAAACATGTTTTCTCAATTCCGTCTGTCTGTAGGTATGTCTGTCCGTTAGTCTGTCTGTAGGTATGTCTATCCGTCAGTCTGTCTGTTCGCGGCATAGCTAAAAACTACTTATCCGATTTCTTTAAATTTCAGTCTAAAATTAAGGGCCATGCATGCGAAAAATACAGGCTATATATATATATATATATATATATATATATATATATATACAGACTATGATACAAAAATAAATGAACTTTTAAATGACGCAAAAACATATAAAAAATTAAGATCTGACCCCACAAACACATTTCAAGTGAAAAATAACAACTTTATAAAAAAATTAGTAAACAAAAAATTACTTAGTGAGCTAGAAGCAAAAAAATTAATAATTCACAATGCAACAGCACCAAAATTATATGGCTTACCAAAACTACACAAACCTGGAATACCCCTTCGACCAATCATTTCGTGTATTCAGGCCCCGTTTTACAATTTGTCTAGGTATCTGTCGAAATGTTTATCAAACGTTACTGGTAGAAACGATTATTATATAAAAGATTCCTTTTCTTTCAAAAAGTTTATCGACACTGTAAATATTCCAGACAATCACCAACTTATCTCTCTGGATGTAATTTCATTATATACAAACATTCCAAATGATTTAGTATCGGAAATTATTCAACACAAATGGCCGTTAATTAAAGAACATACTACTCTCTCCTGCAACGAATTTATAGAATCAATAAATTTAACATTAAATAATAACTATTTTCAATATAAAAATAACTTTTACCAGCAGCTTGACGGCTGTGCCATGGGATTCCCAATATCGTCCACCATAGCACAATTAGTAATGGAACATTTGGAAGAACAAGTCATTAAACACTTAGATTTTGAAATTGTTTTTTTCAAACGGTTTGTGGATGATTGTCTCACCACTGTCCCGTCAAATAAAATTCAAGACCTTATTAACAAATTTAATAGCTTTCATCCGAAATTACAATTTACCTTTGAATTAGAAGATAATAACGAAATTAATTTTCTTGATTTAACCTTAATAAAGGTCCAAAATAAGATCAAAACCAAATGGTTTACAAAAAAAACTTGTTCAGGTCGTTACTTAAATTTTAATTCCCACCACCCAAAATCTCAAAAAAACAGTGTTATAATTGGACTAACTGATAGAGCTATTGCTCTCACTTCTCCAGAATTTCGACCAGATGCTCTAAAAAAAGTTCAAGACATCCTAGAAAAAAATCATTTTCCTTTAAAACAAATAAAACGCATTTTTAAACAACGAACATATAAATTCTATAATGGCAGAGTACAGAATAACAAACAAAATAGTACAAAAAACACTAGATTCATTTCAATGCCATACACAGATGGTTTGTCAGAAAAATTAAAATACACATTATCTAAATATGACATAATTATATGCCATAAATCACACAATTTATTAACAAACCTATACACCCCTCTAAAGAGTGAAATTCCAAAAAAGAAAAGATCGAATGTTATTTATTCTGTGCCCTGCATAAATTGTCCAAAAAAGTACATAGGCATGACAACGCAGTATTTAGAAAATCGTTTAAACGGCCATAAATATACAAAGAACGCATCTACTGCCTTACATAAACACGAAAAAAGCGAAAATCATGAATTTAACTTTGCTGAAACAAAAATTTTATGTCAAGATCGAAATTATCATAAATTAGCTTTCAAGGAAATGTATCAAATAAAGAAAGAACCTAATGTAGTAAATGATAAGAAGGACATTCAGAATCTAAGTCAAATTTATCACAACTTAATTAAATAAATATATAAAATTAACTGATATACACTAAATAATATAAAAAAAAAAACAAAATTTTTAATAACAACTTTCCAACATTATAATTTACAATTTGAACAACACTTGTAAACATCGGAGTTCTAAATGTTTTCAACCATCCACTATATAAAATAAAATATATGCGTTTTTAATATTTGAAAGAATAAAAACATGGCAAGAAAATATGTTTTTATAAATTGGAATTTATGATTTTATTGTCCATCGGTTAGAAACATTAAAAATGCTCACCTGAATTGTTGCTATTTCCAAGGTATAGTACATATATTTATTTTAACTTAAAGAACTTTTACCTATAAATGTCTTATTTTATTATGAGTTTTGAATGTATAAATTATTATGTAACAAGGTTTATGAATGTTGTTTGTTGTGTACATTGTAAACATTTTAACGCACTGTAATTTAAAAAATGTTCTAGTTTTATCTGTTCATAAAATTTTTAGATGAAATAAAATAAAAAGCTCTTGAAAAAGCTTCCAAACAAGAAGCGAAACGTCGAGCTAGTGGAGGAAAAAAAAAAAAAATTTACCATTAATTTCACCAAACCTATACCCAAGAAAGAAAATAAATTCATTAAATATGGAATATGGTTTAAGAAGAAAGTTGAAAATTATATATATATATATATATATATATATATATATACATATATATATATAGAGACTCTATTCGGACGCGAGAAAGAAAGCTTCGAAAATGCCAAATGTGATTTTGGCGAAACGTCAGCAAAACTGTTCTTTTCAGAACGACAGTAGTAAACGGATGTACACCCGGAATGAAAACACATTGTATTTTTCCATCCGTGAAGGAGTAAAAACCAACACATATATATATATATATATATATATATATATATATATATATATATATATATATATATATATATATATATATATATATATATATATATATATATATATATATATATATATATATATCATATATATAGCCTGTATTTTTTGTTAGCCCCGAGTTTCTGGTAAAGCGATTTTACCGATTTTTATATATCATATTTTGTCTTATAATTAATAAAAAAATTTATTTATTTTAAAATTGGAACGAGTATTCTATAATTATTTATTTATTGCTTACAAAATTACAAATGTACTAAAAAAGTAAGCAAAAATATGGTGTCAAATCTAATAAAAAAAATTTTAAATTAAAATTCACTGGCTAATATCCAGGAGCCAGTGGCAAAAGCTCTGTGAGTCGGTCTAAGGAAGAAGATTAAGAAATGTACACGAAAAAATCCAAAGGCAAAAGACTTAAGTTACAATGCAAAAATTAACATTCATAATGCAATTTATGATTTATACACGTCAA
Source organism: Kuschelorhynchus macadamiae (assembly GCA_030620095.1). Lineage (NCBI taxonomy): Eukaryota > Metazoa > Arthropoda > Insecta > Coleoptera > Curculionidae > Kuschelorhynchus > Kuschelorhynchus macadamiae. The sequence goes on from JAUTXW010000834.1 coordinate 1,071,835, forward strand.
AGACTAATAAAATCCTTCAGAAACTTTTTAATATTATAGACAAAAAAATATCATCATCACCTAAAAAGTCCTCATCTTCTGAGTCATCCTCAAATGGCGCAATGATCATTGGTGCTATTTCGACATCTAGAACTCGTTCTCGATTCCGCCAATCCCATATTAATTTCTCCGTATGTTCCACAGATTTCTTCCAGTACTCGGGCGTAATATAATTTAATGAATCTTGCCAAACAATTTATACTTGATATGATGTAAGACCATCGTTCACGTGTTTTTCGTAATATGATTTTGCCCCAGCCCATATTAATTCTATTGCGTTAAACTGGCAATGGTATGGCGGCAAACCTCATGTCCATTTTCCCATAATATTTCATCTACGGCATATATTGTTGGTTTTTTAATAGATTTTGCCATTAAAAGAAGTTCTAGTGTCATCATATTGGATAAAGGATTTTGTTTTTGTTTTATTAGCCAGTCATAAATATCACTATTCTTCCAGGATGAAGTAGGTTGTTTATTTAAGATTCTTAAATGATAAAATGCATTGTCCAGAATGATTAAACATGGAGCATCTAAATTTGGAATCAGTTGTTCTTTTAACCACTTTTCAAACAGTTCACAGTTCATATTATCATGGTAGTCGATACTTTTGGTTGTTGAAGAAAACAGTAAACTTGCATCTGGGAAAAATCCTGTTGAAGAATCTGCATGCAAAATGATAAACCGTTTTCCGTCCCACATCCCTTTTTTCTCTTGACACTTTTTACAGACTCGTCCTGCCAAGATTTCGAACCACTTCCATTAGAAAATATCCAAGTCTCGTCTAAAAATACCACTTTTCTAAATTTTGAATTAACATTTTCCGTGTATTTCTTTAAAAACTTGATACGCTGACTTGCTATATGTGCAACTCGCATAAAAATCTTCGATTACAGTCCTTTTTATATCGAAAACCCAACATTTTTATTAATTTTGACAACGATTTTAATCCAATTTCCAATATGCCTCGATTTTTTTAAAGCTTCTTATAAAACTTGAAGGGTTATATTAGTTTTTGATGTGTATAAATCGTAAATTGCATTACGAACATCCATTTTTACATGGTCACTTAAGTCTTCTGTCTTTGGCTTTTTTCGTGTACATTTCTTAATCTTTTTCGGTAGTAAATTTTTCTGCACAGTCCTTGTCAGTGAATTCTCATTTTCGTAATATTTTATTAGATTTAATACCATTTTTTCGCTTGTTTTTTGTTTTCTATTACTCATTTTGTCACTGACTTGTCAATCTGACCTTGAAGTGACAGCGCTCAAAGATTTTTGCAACTGTTGATATTTATATGTTTATCCTCTTTTTTCATATGAAAATATCATAGGTCTGTCTAATTCATCTTCCGGATTTAATGCGGAGGATATGATTAGACGTAATAAAAGAAAAACAAACTTAAAAAGTTTGTCGTTGATAAATCGTATGACCCGCACGATAACACTGCTTTTGACTATATCTGCCAAACCAAGTCTTCTTCTTATACCATTTTGTGGTGACTTTGTTATTGCTTTCAAGATTCCTGTTAATCCTGTTATCAAGATTATTAAATGACTGACCAATATGATTTATATCCTCTGGTTTCACTACAACTAACGTATCATCTACGTATCTTGTATAAAAAGGAATGTTAAAAGAGAAACTATTGAAAGCTTGCTGTTCAAAGGCAAAAAGAGCTAAATCTGCCATTATTGGCGAAAGAGGAGAACCCATAGGACAGCTGTATATTTGTTTGTAAATATCATTGTTGTAGGAGAAAACACACGAATTAAAAATACTGTATAGCAGAAATAAAATGGTTTTTAGGTATATTTTTCCAAAGTGATATAAACATTACCTTTTACCGAAGACGGCAAAAAGATCTCACACATTGCTTTTTTCAAGAAGAAGATTTACTATATTGTTCAAATATCAACAATTTATTTAACACATTAGGACGGAAACATGATCGAAATGATTGGCGTCTGTTTATCGATTCTTTTAAAATTACTTTAAAGGAGGTATTAGTTCACAACGGTAATAAATATCCAACTGTACCTATAGTTCATGCAGTTCATATGATGAAATCATACGAAAACATGCAAGTTCTTCTAGATCATATCCGTTATAATGAATATGGATTGGCCATATGTGGAGATTTAAAGGTAATAGCTTTTCTTCTTGGTATTCAATTGGGGTATACCAAATATTGCTGATTCTTTTGTGAATGGGACAACCGTGCGCGAAATTGTCATTATGTACAGAACGAGTGGCCACTACGCCACGCACTAACTCCAAGACTAAAAATTGTTACCAAAGAACCACTAGTTAAGCCCCAAAAGATATTACTTCCACCTTCGCATGCAAAAATTGGGATTGATGAAGAATTTTGTTAAAACAATGGATCGGAATGGTTTCTTATATCTAAAATAAAAATGTTCCAGACTTAGTGAAGCAAAAATCAAAAAAGGCATATTTTTGGGTCCCAATAGGGGCAATAATGAAAGATGAAATATTTGACTGTCTGCTAAAAGAAGTTGAATTATGAGCTTGCCGCTTTTTTAAATTAGTTTTAAATTTTCTTGGAAATGTGAAAGATGAAACTCTTTAGCGCTTAACTTCAAGGAATGGGATATAACATATCTCTCAAAATTCACTTTCTGGACTCTCATCTCGATTTCTTTCCTGAAAATTTGTGGGCAGTAAGTGGAATTAAGTTTCCGCTTACTTAAGTTCCACCAAGACATTTCTACTATGGAAAAATGATATTAGGCAAATGGAGTGTCAGTTTGCTTGGTGATTATTATTGGACATTGTAAAGAGATACTTCAGAAACAAAATATCGTCGTAAAACATCAAAAATGATATTATAAGGTACATTTAACATTAGTAATAAAATTGATTTATAGCAATATTTTGGTATGTAGAAAACCATGTTTTATAGCAAAAAAAATATGGGTGATACTAAAAATCTAAGGCGGCTTTTTCGGCACGATTTACATAACAAACACCTGGTTTTTTTCTAGTCACAAAAATTTTTTTTGGTTTACCAGTGTTATTAAGGCATTAATTAACTAATACTGTTCTTCATTATTCGATATAACATCACTACTAAAAATCTCAGTTTACTCTGTAGTAAAATAATTGATTACTTGAGTTAGAATGTTAACAGTTATAGCTAAGAAAGGGTTACAATTTCCTGGAGCATACGGATTTTTTAAATATTTTTACTAAAAAGTAGTTAAAAATTCTTAAGAAAAATTAAAAACTTATATTTTTTTCACAGTTTAACTAACTGAAATACTGTAAATATTTTGATTTTACTTACCTGTCTTGTATTTGCGTTGATAGTCATAAGCTGTTTCTTCAATTTCAAAGCTACTCTTTCTTCAGCGGGTTGTAACAAATATTCAAATTCTTTTCGGGCTTTCAATAGGTCCTGAGTGGCATTATCTTCATAGCTTAAGAAGTCCACATCTTCAAAATAACCTGGATTATTATTGCTTTCAATGTCATCTTATTGTGTCACTTATTATTTCCAATGTGACATTTTAAAATTGCCACAAAAATTTGTTTGCAAAGGTCTACGTCTTCATATTGAGAAAAATATATTTTAAAATAAAAAACGACTCTATTTTTAACATAATGTATCTGATTGAACGAAACTAAATTTAAGTGATACTTGGATATACAGTGCCCTTTATATTTCTTTGTAAATATATCCAATGAAGGCATTACTAAATTAAAAGTTATGAGAACTGAATCTACTAGTTTTTTTAACAAGAAATTATCAAAATGGCGTTTAAAAAATAAAACCGTAAAAATTGTTTGTAAATCTTTTAAAAACGATATTCATTAAAACATCAAAAAACAGCATGGCATTTAAAACTGTTAGTTTACCAGTTATGTTTTACTTATATATTTTGTATTTTTGATATTTGAAAAAAATATTTGTCCAACTGCCCAGTTAAACCTGTATTAAATTTGAACCGCTTGAATAACTATAATTTTTTTTGGCTTTTGTTTGCTTGAAAATAAATAACGCTTATTTCTTATACCCCAGAAAAATGGAACACTTAATAGGCTCACACAAATTATACTGCAATTTAAACATTTTACCAACGTAATAAACCACGAATACAGTGAAAATGATAGTTTTAGTAACAAGTACTTTTCTATTTCTGTTTTACTTTTCCTGCAATTTCCTATAATTGTAAACTGAAAAATTGTTGCTGGCGGAAATCAAAAAGCAAAAATACGCTGTTAATTTAAAAATATATTTTGATATACCTTTGAATGGCTTGAAGATGTTTTCGTAATCCAAATCAGTTTGCTCTTCTAGTGTGGATAATCTTAGTAATTGCTTATGAACAGTACGAATGCTCATTACCTAAAATTAAAAAAAGCACAGGTGCAGAAATTATATTTATTATCCCAACCAACGGTAAAAAAATCCCATAAGGTAAGTGTAGATTTCTTAACAAGTGCTCCTAATTTGTGCTGAGTTTATTGAAGGTGAATCTGTAATGTATGTAATGTAAGTATTAAACGATATTTATTAACTAGTAGGTTAAATATAATGTTTTAATTTATTTTTTATACTAAAATTTTATATTTTATTACAAATATTGTTAGAATTAATCAAAAATGGTTGGTTGGTGATAGGGTCATTATATACAATGTCTTTTTACCGACCAGTCGGTCGGAATCAGGAGAGTGCACTATTTTTTTTAAATGTTTTTATTTATTAAAATTTTTAGTTTAAATGTCGAACGTTGTATTTTTCTTCGATATGAATTTGCAAATATTAAGATTATTTTGGCGCCAATATTTCTAATAAAAACGTTTTCTAACACATATTATGCGGTAGGACCTAAATTCTTACCGGTTTCCTATGACCGACCAACGGTCGGTAAAACGTACGCCCATGATTTTGACTGTCTTTATTATCGAACGGTCGGTCAAAATTTGGCACAAAACTTTTGGCAATGTTTAGCTCTCTTAAAAATTAATAGGAGGTTCGGGCTTGCGGATTATTCCCGTTTCAACCAAATAATATTGAAAATTCTAAATTACTTCTTCCAGTAGCAACAAACAATATTCCAAAACAGAATTCATCTAACTGTGCATCAGATTCTTCCATTACTTTATCACATCGAACAAAGTTGGATCCAAGGAAACTTAAAGAATTTCAAAACAGCGGATCGATTTGGCGTGGTCCAATAGACGACAAAAGTTTATTCTATTTTTAGAAAATAGTAAACGAAAAAGGCACATCAGCTACTGTTTCAAATGGTGATGTTATTACTGCGCACGACACTATGCTAACCAATAATTTACCACTTCTGAATGTCGATTCCTTAGATCTAGGCTTAAATTTGTGGATGGACATGGAAAACGAAATGGATCATCAAGATCTTGATCTAAGCATCTACGCCACAAAATCATGGAAAAATTGAAATTCTGAAATTCGAGCCCGTTGGACAACAGGTTGGTGGTAAAGTATGGTTTCATAACCCGCTGAATCAAGTAATATTTTATAGAAACGTAATATTTTTAGTTTGCTAATATTTAACATTTACTTTTTAGATTCAAGATCCCGTAAAAAAAGTGATAGTTATGTCCATACGCCACCTAATTCCGCAGTTACCGTTTCTCCAAACCATCACCAATATTCGCTTAATGGTGAGTACTTAATAATTAGTGAGTGTTATGTGTCAATGTCCCAAAATATATTAAATCAATTGTTTTTGTTTTTATTGATTATCCTATATTTTCAGATGCAGAATTCATTAACAATAAAATTGTTGATGCCTGTAATTCTAACACGGAGGGCAAAGGCCTTAAAGAGCCAACTAATGCGCTTGAAGAAATATCTATATCAAACACTATAGAACAAACCAATTTAAAAACTCCAGAAGTTTTTGTACCTTCTAACACAATTCAAGACTTACCTCTAAGCCAATTTGACCAATTTAGTGATTTCGACAAAAATAACACCTACAGTTGCTACATCGGAAGAATATATAGAATACCAGAAAAAGATAAATGCGGAGAAAAAAGAATAAAAATCGGAGAGGGCCAAAATAGGAAAAGTTAGAAAAAAAGAACAAACAAAGAAACAGACGAAAAAGTGAGAAAAGCTGACAATTCTAAACCAAATATGACAATAAATAATAATGGCACAAATAATAAGACAAATGCGACTGATAGCAAAGTAAAGCATGCCATTGTGATAGATGAAGAATATTTTCCTGGTTTGATCCTTGAAACAAGTTCGAATGGTATAGTTTTAAAAACAATAGCAAGGATGAATTGGAATAGGCCCCGAGAAGGATGATCTACTTACATACAGTTCAAATTAAATTGTACGCAAAATAAATCCACCAAAGTTAATGAACCGCCGAGGCATTTATTGTGTACCTGAAATTGAAGAGCTTAGGAAAGTGCTTTGTTCGAACTTCAAACTAAAAATATTAGAAGATCGAGTTTTTACTTACAAACCTTAATATAAAATAATTTTCTGTGGAAAAAGCGGTGAAAGGTACATTTACCTTATACCTGTAAAAACGTCTAAATCACTCAGCAGGGGTATGTACGAGAGGTAGGCCAATATCCAGCAGTGGATAAAGAAGGCTGATGCTGATAATATTTAGTATATCCCACTTCTGAGCTCCTAGCTGAGAGCTGAGAACTACGCCGAGGTAGGCGCTGTAATGCTGACAAGTAAACAAATGAGCCATATTTAAAATCGGATTATAAAAAAACTTTTTCCATAGCATTTTGGCTAAATAATGTCTCATTTTAAATCTGCTCAAATGATTTTGCCCTAGGTAATCGTTTAATTTAAAAATATTCTTGTATGCTGGGAGCATTCACACTGTTTTTTGTTGAAACGTTGACATTTAATTTCAATGTTTTAATAAACTGTCTGTAAAATCTTATTTCCTTTAAAATAATATTTTATTGTTATAAAAATACATTATTTACCTCTTTAAGAGCTGAAACGAACTGAACAAGTTCAACGGGTTGATACACATCTTCTTTCCATGTATTTGAAGTATAGTTGGGCCAGAACAAGCCTGTCAGTTGCTTACAGGTAGTCAGCCATTTGTCCCCTAAGGTGACACTCTGCATACAGATTTCCGAAATTTTGTTGTATTCGTCCTTCCAGATATCACAATTTTCGAACTGCTTCACGGTGTGCTTCCATAAATCAGAACCTAAAATACCAGCAATAAAAACAAATACGAACCTGCTTATATCGATCAAATTTAAGCATATACGTCAACGTCACTACCTTTTAGTACTTTGATGACATATTTAAAAAAAAATTATATTTCGTTCCATCTAGAAACAGAATATTCGGAGGGATGATTCTGCTGGGATCACTATGACCGCCAAAATGTTTGTTTCGTATCCATTAATGAGTTAACTTACGGTAAAAAAATAATTCATTTAACTGTAACTGAAATATGAGTTATAAAGCAAAAGACGTCCAATATCTGTCAAAATCGCCAAATAAATGACATTTTAACACGAAAATTAACAAAATAATGAAAAGTTTAACTAAAGACGGATTATACTTCGGAGTATAATCTTATCGATCTTTGACTCGACACCAAGAAAAGAATAGGACAGTCCAGCAATTTGTAATGTCCTACGACAGCATAGGTTGACAACCTAGGGTTTGTTTAAAAAGCACACCTAATTGCGCAACTTGACCAATGATAAAATAGTAAACTTTTGTCTTAAATGTAATTCCCAATTAGGCAGTCCAAAAAAACAGCTGCTTGTCCTACGACAGCTATTTGACCAATTTATTGTGGGACTTATCAAACCAATTTTGTAAGCCCCATTGGCTAAATCAGTTTGTTTGTCCTACAACAACCCAAAAATGACATGCCAGTGACAGATCATTGGAGTGCCTAATAAATATGGGGCACATAACTTCAGACAACATAAGTCAATTCCGCAATAATCGATAAGAACTATAAATAATATAGAAGAAAATAATTTACGAAGTTGTGCTCCGTAGCCTAGCTAATCACTAGTAAAAGTGTATTAGCATAATATGAAAAATGCTATTCTAAGAAAAGTTTTTCATCATTAGTTAGGTTGAAATTAAACAGGTATAAAAGAAAATTACTTACCTATAACATCCATCAAAGTTTTAACACGATTTTTAGAAAATGGAGGATCGCATCTCCATAAATCATCCAAGGCATTATGGCTTCTTTCTAGGAGATCTTCTACTTCAATTACTGATAGTGATTCTATTATACTAAAAATGAGAGAAATGCATAAATTTAAGAAATAGTAAAAATTCCAATTTCCCTAAAAACTAGTAATTAAAGTTTATAATAATAATTATATTATATATTAATATACTATAAAATTAAGGTTTTACAATTTAAATGCTGTACCTACTTGAAATCGTTTGCAATAGGGCCCAACAATTTTACAAAATTATCTGCAGATCTTCTGGCTAATTTATCTGTCTTGGATGCAACTATGCTGTTCCAATAATTAACTTCATCTTCAACCGAGTTAACATCTGGAATAAATTTAGTTTTATTTTTTAAATTCAGAAAATAAATAATATTAAATTGAACATCACTTCACACAAATCACAAATTTTAGCACTATTTCTATCATATCTATTATATCTGGTATTTTGTATCATAACTTTGATGAGGAATCAGAAAATTGTGTCTATCTTGAAAGTGGTCTTGCTAGTTTGTTTAACAAAAAAAATGAAAATGTAATGTTAATTTGTACTCCTTCACGGATAGAACAATATGTCTTTTCATTCCGGGTGAAAATCAGTGAACATTTTTGAAAAAAATATTTGATTCCAATCCCATCATGGTAGGTATCAAATTAAAAAGCTCATTGCAACAAAGCCACGAGGTAGCAATACATTGTATATTAATTTTTTTAAATAATTATTATTATAGAAGGTGGCTCAAACCGGTATGAGTAGGCATGACAACGACATATCGATATATTGAATAGGTCAATATATTTCTTAATATATATCGATATATTTATATAGATACTTTGTTATCTATATTATTATACTTTCAAACGCATATACTTCACCTCTTCGATAAGTACGCTCCCCTTATTTGCATAAGGGACAACCCTAGGAAGCTCAAAAAGCCCTGGTTTAGTGATACCCTGGACAGGATAAAGAATCTTAAGGAAAGAGCATGGCTTAGGTATAAAAGATCTGGACTGGCCAGTCACAAGGTATATTTCAGTTCTTGAGGAACACCGCTCTTAGAACAGAACAAAGAAGATATTTTTCTCAAACTCTCAGGGCATTGTAGAAACAGTCCCATATTACTATGGTTCTATTTACGTAAGTGGTATATTCACGGAGCTGACCAGCCTTCAGAACTACTACCTTCTCTTCTTTGTGACCCTAATAAAATTAATAACTTTTTTATTGATTCAGTACGTCTTCCTGCTAACCCGACCAACATAAAGCGTTTTGAATGTGGGACATTCTCAAATTCTCAATTTAATTTTTCTCCTAACTCTATCGATGTGATCAAATCACTTATTCTAAAGCAAAAGCCACGTACCATCGGTGCTGACGGTATTTCTGCTAAGATGCTTCAGTTGTCGCTAAACTATGTAGCGGTTCCACTGACACATATCATCAATGTATCCTTTTTAACAGGAATTGTTCTAGACCAGTGTTTTTTACCAGTGCCTTTGAAGATTACTGAATCGTTGTTGCATGGGCAACTAACTATCTTTCTTGATGAAAATGAAATTATACCAGATTGTCAATCTGGCTTTCGTCGTGGGTCTAGAACGGTTACTGCTTTGTGCAACGTTCTTGATAATTGCTTGGACCGACAGCGAGTCACCTCTTTAGCCTGCCTGGATATGTCGAAGACGTTTGACTCAATGGATCTTGAATGTCTTATGGCCAAGCTGAGTTATTATGGAATTCGTGGTTGTGCGTATGACTGATTGCGAGGTTATCTTCTTGGTCGCCAACAAAAAGTTATAATCAATTCACATACTACTATAGCTGAATCTAATTTAAGGTCAATTGACCCTGGTGTTCCGCAGGGCTCAGTCCTGGGTCCTTTACTTTTTCGTCTTTGCTTTGCTGACATACAGTCTGTTCCTAAATCCTGCTACATCCATCTTTATGCTGATGATATTCAGCTCTCATTTGATTTTTCACCTAATGGAAAGGATCGGGCAAGAAATATAACTGATTAAGTTCTTTACAATGTTAAACAATGGATAAGGGATAAGGGACTTGTGTTGAATGCATTGAAGAGTCAGCACACGTTGATAGATTCAATCTATCATCTCAAAAGGGTCGGTGATTTTGAGCTTCAGATGGATGGACAGGTGATCGAGTTCAGCCGCTCTATTAGGAATCTAGGGCTGACGATTGATTCAAAATTGAAATTTGAGAGTCATGTTTCGGATGTCTGTCGCAAGGTCTATCGAAGCTTGAAAAGGCTTTATCCTTTTAAGAACTTGCTGGACACTAAAAAATGCTTGTTAGCTCCCTGGTTTTTTCTCATTTTCATTATGGTGATGTGGTTTAGGGCCCATGTTTAACAAATGAAAGTCGCTCGAGACTGCAAAAGATGCAGAGTCAGTGTGTACGTTTTATAGTTCATGTTCCGCGCTTTGCACATATTTCTCCATATATTTGCAGTCTGAACTTTTATAAATTGAATAAGAGCAGATTTGTGCACTTAGCCTGTTTTGTATGTCAAATACTGAATACTCAAACACCCAGGTATCTTTTTGCTAAACTTACACTTCGCTCTGATATCCACCAGAGAGAACTGCGAAGGGTGCGCGAGACTCTAAATGCTCTGTCTCATAAAACCACGGCTTTTCCATCCAGTGTTTCATTTCTGGCTCCGTTTATCGCTAATGCATTGAAAATATACCTAATGTAACAAAGGCCTCTTTAAAAGCAAGATTAAAGCAGGAAACTCTGTTGCCTGTGATAATTGTGATTTTAATTTTAATTTATTTTAATGACTGTTTTTTATGTATATCTAGTCTATAATTGGTGACTTTAAAAGCAGGGCTAAATTATACAGATCACTGGAGACAGTGTACCTTGTCCTTTTGTGTATATTGTGCTTTCTTATCAGTGGCGGCTATTTAGGTGAAGTAGGTGAAGTGTTACTTCACCAGGGAAAATAAACAAGTAAACATCTAACTATATTTATTATATATCTCTTAAAATTTTAGTATTTACATCAATTTATTCACCTAATTGGTAAAAAATAAACTGTACATCTCGAATAAATATTTTACTTGACCGTTGGCGGCATGTCTTTTTAAAACTTTCAATCGAACTTTATTATAACAACTATAACAGTGGCGCAAACCGATTTGACTTTGCTGGAGGTACTATGTTTAGTTTACGATTTTCCTACTATGTTGCCATGACAACGCGTACCCGATGACGTGGAGCCCAGCGCCATTCAACGCTCTCGGTGAATTGCAGGCGCAGTACACTACACCCACGTGTCGTTCAGTTTGCGGTGGTTGTTTACTTTTATTTTCGCGGATTTCGCTGCAACCTGTGAGTTCCTTTGCAGTTAACTTGACTGTTCTGTGTTGTATTTATTTATGGTGTTGTTACAACTCAATTCGAAGTTAGTAAATGTGATTGTTCAAGACTGGAATAAATTAAAAGACGTCTTTGAATTTATTACAAACTGTGACAAATGTGATGAAAAATCAATCCGCCTTGCGAAAGGATTTTTAGGTCAGATATACGATTTTGAATTCACGTTTCTGGCATTAGTGTTTAATGACATTTTCTCAATCACGGACGTACTGTTTGACGTTCTTCAAAAAAAATCGCTTGACATTCATTTTTGCATATCCAATATAAAACGCTGTCGTGAGGCGCTCTATAAAAAAAAGAAATGAACATTTTTTTAATACCATGTTTGATAAAGCAAATTCTATTACAGAAATAAATCATTACAAATTTGAGCTTGCTAAGCTTTCATCTGAAGAAATTAGGGCTAAGTATAGAACCCTTTTTTATAAAATATTAGACCATATTTTAATAGAAATGACACTAAAGTTTCAAGACTGTGAAAAACTTACATTTCATGTTTGGCAGGTTCTGCTAAATTTTCCGAATATAGTTTAAATTTTCCGACTGGCCCGTTTGAAACTTTGTTTCAGTTATATGGGGAAATATTTTCAAAAAGTCAACGATAGAAAATGAGCTTGGTCTTATTTTTGCCAATGAGAGTAATTGGAATATATCGCTGCAAGAGCAAGTGAAATAAATTAATAAAAATAAATATATTTTTACCGAAACAAATAAATTGTTTTCCCTTATTTTGACAATACCTTCGACAAGTGCTTGAGTGGAAAGAAGTTTTTCTTGCTTCAAATATGTAAAAACTTATTTAAGAAATACAATATCTCAAGAAAGACTTACTTCTCTTGGCAAATATTTCAATTCAAAAGGAATTTCTGGAGGAGATTAGGGCAACTCATCCATTTTATGAGGATGCTATAAATAAATTTGCTGCTATGAAGAATAGGAGAATTGATTTAGTATACAAAATTTAGGTAAGTCGTATAAAAAAATATTCTACCCCCACCACATATAAAAAAATTCTGGAAAAAAAATTATTGCGATATTTTCTTGCTTTATTTGCATTTCACTTACTTTTTTACCCGCGAGCCGCCGTTGTTTCTTATTGTATGTTTCTTATGCTGAATTTTACACAATAGATATTTTTTGGATTTGAATTTTGAATTATATATTAAGAAATATATCGCAACGTAAACAAATGAAATAAATGACATGAATGCTGACATTATGACACTTTGACATGGCATCATTTCCCGGAAAGGTTAGTCGGGTGAAATGTCCGTTGAAATATCCCACACAATTCTTGAAATGTTCAGAATAATATAAAAAGTTATTTGAAATCTGTCAAAATTTCACATTACCATATATTTTGAAGTTAAAATCTAACCTTAAAATATGTTTAAAATAAATCCCCTTTAATTTGCTAAATCGATGTGTGTTAGCTTGCAGCAATATAACATAAAGTGTTCTAAAAGCAAAAAAAATACTTTACTATTACATAGAGAACAATATATTTTATAGTTTTTATAACAAAAAATAACAAAAGCGTGGCCCCACGCTTTGACTGGCCCCGCGTATCAACCCGCAAAGATTATTTTACATTTTACATATTATTGCACATTTGAGAAAGGAAAAAGAATATTCTGTTATATATAGACTGCGTTGATATTAAGAAGAGTGAAGATGTAAAAGTAGAGGGAGCAAATCGGGACGTGGCTAGTGACATTTTCCTGCAAATCTTGTTTTTTGCCTGTTAAAACCATAGAGAAACAAAGATTTTTGTTTTATTTATTTATAGCCAAAACGCTGAAATGTACCGCGCAAATTGCGCAAGTAATGTAATAATACGATATATCGATACATTTTTTAAAATTGCCATCTCTGGATATAGTTAAAGCATATCATTTCCTAAATGGAATATCCTTATATAATACAGGCGGGTACCCGCGACTTCGTTCGCGTATATAACTATAACGAAAGGAATGTAACAGACCCAGACCAGGGCCAGAAATAATAGTAGACTTTATTACATTGTTTTGTAATGTTTTAATCTGTAGCCAGGCTCCATTACACAATTTTGGTGGTTTTAAATTTCGAATAAGCATCACTGGTGCCCCCACTTTTAAAGTTAACTCGTGAGGAGGTATTCTTGAAGGGTTTAGAGAGTGTAGGAACTCGACAGGATAATTAATTAAAGTTAATTGTGGAGCAGTAATTTTTTGCAATAAAGCTAGATTTATTTCATCTACTGTGCTATTTTTCGGAGTTAATATAGCTCGTTCTTTAAACCAATGTAAAAAATTTATTAAAAAGCACGTGTTCAATTTTTTTTCCAAAAACTAACTGGTTTTTAAATAAAAAAATATTGTATTATTTAAGTGGTGGTTTCACCCCTTTGAACACCCTGTATAAAAATAAACCTTATTTCATAATACATTAAAGATGAAGTTAAGTATTAATGTGATTAAATAGTTTATAAAATATATAAATGTATATTATTATCGTTACATCTACAGCATATCATTTCTAAGATAATGTAATAACATGAAATAGTTTTTAGTCAAAATAATGTAGATAATTAATTTGATACCGAAATTAAAACATTTATAAATTTTGTAATACTTACAAAACAATTGAGTTTCTTGTTGTACTGGATATTTGGCGTTTTCAGTTAAAATGGCTGTTCTCAAATTGGACTGCAAAGTGAATATCTTCTTTTTAATATTTTTATCATAATGCTGAAACAGAGAACACTTTAAAGCATCACAGTATGGGCAGGTGCAAAAGTGAATGCGATGCATTTTTACTCCTATAATGCTGTTTATTATGAAAAAGTTAAATTTTCTTGGCCAGGTTTTAAACATAAATCGAATTTCATTAGTTAAAATAATTTAAATGCTATTTTTTTTTCCTTAAAAATATTTCAGTACATACCCGAATATCACTAGTAAATATTTACTTCCAATTAATTATTTTTAAAAACATATTAATGCAAAAGAAAACCTTATAAATACCTCAGATAAATCTAAATATGTTTTACAAATTCAATCCTTTAGTTCAAAATAAATAAAGGTTTTATTTTTTCACGAATACAGATTATTTTATCAAAAAACTTTTAAGTTAAGAAAAACGTATCAATTTAAGAAACATGCACCGTCTATATTTTTTTCGTTAATAAAATATATAGGCTTCTAACGCAGAGGCCACTGATTACAGTAGAAAAAATGTATAAACTACAAGATATTTTATTATCATACTAATTGTAAAATACATACTCCATAAGAACGTATCCTTATGCTAATATGCGATATTTTATTTTGCCGACTGAGCAGTGAGCACCCCCCACCATCCGAGTAGTGTCACCTATCGGTAGCTTCAGATGTTAGTTTTAAATAGTGATGCCCCAAGACGGGACAAAATTTGCACTCTCTCGTCTCGTCTCGACTTAAGCTCATCTCGTCTCGACTCCATTCAGTCTCGACACTCGAGACGAAAATTAAGGGGACGAGACTAGACGAAATTCTCGTCTCGTCTCGATTTTTAGAAAAATAGATCCTCACCTTATAGATATAAATACATACGTCTTTCCATTTCTGTTAAAAGATATTACTGGATCAATAAAATTTTTTTACTAAAATGTTTCTGTATGTAGGATGTTTTAAAAAAACATAAAGAACAAAAATAAATATACACTGTGGTCCAAGTTAAATTGGAACCTTTTTTAAACTATTATTTTTCTTATTTTTTGACCGATTTTAAATTTTTTTTGGGATATTAATTATTATTATAATGAATTATTTCTGAGTTGCTTGTAAAATCTCGACTTATTTTTTTGTACAGGGTGCGCAAAAAAAATCGAATTTTTCTAAAACGTTGATTTTAGTCGTTGCAAAAATCAGGTGATTCCAATATTTCTACGATTCGATGTTAAAATGGTTCATTGGTTTTCGGATAATGACCAGCAACTTGAAGATTTTGATTGAATTAAATTTTTAATAGTTAATAAAAAACCTATAAGTTTGTATTTTGCTGAAGTATATTAAACTATTTAAAATCAAGATTGGCGTGTTCTGAAATTTCAAAAATGTAGAGCAAAAAACAGGAAATATAAAATAATAATACATTTATTTATTAGACTCGAGAAAAATGAACTTTAAATTATTTTATTATAAACAGTAGATAACATCAACAATTTATAAAAACTGATGGTGGATATGACCATCTTGATTTTCTACAACAGCTTGTAGCTTTTAGCGCATTAATCCGATAAAATTTGTTAATTTTTCTTAGTTAAGATTTTGCCAGCACATTATTATTCTTTCTTTTAATTCCTGAACAGTGTTAACCACCACATCTTCGTAAACAATTCTTTCCAGAACACTCCATACTGTATAATCAACTGGATTAAGATCCGGACTGTTTGGGGGCCAAGACTGAGGTTCTATAAAATCTGGGCAGTTCTCTCGTAAATATCGATGGTACTGTTGGAGGTATGTGCAGGTGCACCGTTTTTTTGAAATATATAGTTATCAAAAATATATTCGATTTCCGGTAACATATGAGATAAAATTTCTTAAACTTCAGAGGTTACGTTCTCATCTACAAAAACGGTGCTGGTTTTTCCCTTCATGGAAACTCCCTCAGAAACCATCACCGATTCCGAAAAATGCACCCTTTCATCTAGCAACTGACTTAAAGAAATATCGGTTATTTTGAGGGTTTTTTGGTTGTCGAAGAGTGAATATTTTTTCATCGGTAAAAAATATTTTTTCGATATCTCGCCCGCACCTGAATCTTTGTAATAAAAGTTCACATCTTTCAACACGTTTTTGCTTTACGTTAGCCGTTAAGTTTTGACAATAAATCTTTTTAAAATGTTTTAATTTTAAGCCATTCTTTATTATCGTTCCTACTGAACTTCTACTAATTCTCGTTGTTTTAGATATTTTTCGACAACTTACTTGTTCAATGTTGGCAAGGCTTCTGGTGGATCTTTTCCTGCCACGTCCAGGCTTTGCCCGCACAGAACCATTAGTTAAACGCAAATGCTTTAAAAAGTAACTAATTGTACTAAGCTTCCAATTTTTTCGTGAAAATATAGCCACTAACTTTTTTAGCTCCATAATTAAATGTTTCTCTAAGAGATTTTATCAACATTTTATCTTCTAAACTAAGAACGGGCATTATTACAACTTATAAAGATCACAAGAATAATATTTCAAAATCTCAAAGAAACTGTCAACATTCACTATCAATCTGTTTTTTTGTTTGAAATTTAATCAAGGCTCCCTTGATTTTTAGTTGGACTTTTGTACCACAGTTCAATATGTTAATGCTTAAAAAGACATCACGCAATATTTAAAACAACGAGAATTAGTAGAAATTCAGTAAGATGAATAATAAATAATAAAGAATGATATAAAAAAATTAATAAAGAATGATTTAAAACGAAAACCTTTCAAAAAGGTTATCCTTGATGTTATTTACTTTTCATAATTAAATAATTTAAAGTTCAATTTTCTCGAGTCTAATAAATAAAAAATGTATTATTATTTTATAATTCCTGTTTTTTGCTCTTCTTTTTGACATTTTTGAAATTTCAGAACACCTACCTAATTCAGCAAATACAAACTTAAAGATTTTTTAAGCCCATTAAATAACTCTCGCATGCGACTTAAATTAAAAAATTAACTATTAAAAATTTTAATTCAATCAAAATCTTCAAGTTGCTGGTCATTATCCGAAAACCAATGAACCAATTTAACATGAAATCGCAGAAATATTGGAATCACCTGATTTTTGCAACGACTTTAAAAATCAACGTTTTAGAAAAATTCGATTTTTTTACGCACCCCGTACAAAGAAATAAGTGGAGAAATCAGAGTTAACTCAGAAATGATTCAACTAAAACATATCAAAACATCTTTAAAATCGGTCAAAAAATAAAAAAAATAATAAAGCCTAAAAAAAGGTTTCAATATAATTCGGACCACAGTGTATAAATGGACTTGCTTGATTATTTTTGATGTTTGAATTACTTTTAAATTTAGAGCTGATGATAGATCTAAAATTCTCTAGATAATTCTTCACGACAGCCAACAAACAAAAATTTTAGTTCAATTTACCACTCTATTTTATTTTTAGATCACACAAAATTTTCCACCAACTATAATTAATTATATGAATGATTCTAAAGTTTGTTTTCCTATACATACTCTTACTAGTTTAACCTAAAATTTAAAAAATATCCTTCTTATGACATTTTTACAAATATGAATATTCTCTATCAATATTTCAGTAACAAAAAACAAATTATAATAATTTGTTTTTTATTACTGATGTATGGCAAAAAAATATATATTATTAATATTGTTAACTAAATTAAATTGATGAGGAAACAAAAATATTTCGAAAGCTCGGCAAAATAAAAATAAAACGTAAATAAAGATATTTCCTGGCCGAGTTTCCCGTTACTGTTGGGCAAATGGCGTACTAGTACTATTGTTCTAGGCAAACAAAGCTAAGAAATTTCTCACTCATAAAGATCGGTCCAGGCGTTATTTAGCTTGTAGGTGGTAACAAGGGTGTAAAAATCTTACATGACTTTTTATGACATTACCTTCCTTTGCATGTGTAATACAAGAAAAAGATACATTCTTTTGAAACAGTGATTCTTCCTATTAAAGGACAAAAATTACGTAGCCAAGGATCCGTCGTTTCAAAGTCGATAAAATAGTAGGCAGTTTTTGTGACAAAATTCATTTATAAATTGAGAAGGTAATACGGAAAAAAGGTACATCCTTTTAAAACAGTGATTCTTTCTTTTGTAGGACAAAAATTACATAGCCAAGGATCCGTCATTTCAAAGTCGATAAAATAGTAAGCAGTTCTTGTCACAACATTCATTTATAAATTGAGAAGGTAATACGGGAAAAAGGTACATTGTTTTAAAACAGTGATTCTTCCTTTTATAGGACAAAAATCACATAGCCAAGGATCCGTCGTTTCAAAGTCGATAAAATAGTAGCCAGTTCTTGTCACAACGTTAATTTATAAATTGAGAAGGTAATACGGGAAAAATGTGCATCCTTTTAAAACAGTGATTCTTCCTTTTATGGGACAAAAATTACGTAGCCAAGGATCCGTCGTTTCAAAGTCGATAAAATCGTAGGCAGTTCTTGTGACAACATTCATTTATAAATTGAGAAGGTAATACGGGAAAGAAGTACATCCTTTTAAAACAGTGATTCTTCCTTTTGTACTTACTAGTAATACGGAAAAAAGGTACATCCTTTTAAAACAGTGATTCTTCCTTTTGTAGGACAAAAATTACATAGTCAAGGATCCGTCGTTTCAAAGGCGATAAAATAGTAAGCAATTCTTGTCACAACACTCATTTATAAACTGAGAAGGTAATACGGCAAAAAGGTACATCCTTTTAAAACAGTGATTCTTCCTTTTATAGGACAAAAATTACGTAGCCACGGATCCGTCGTTTCAAAGTCAATAAAATAGAAGGCAGTTCTTGTAACAACATTAATTTATAAACCCTCAGAAGGTAATATTGGATTCTTTCTTTTGTAGGACAAAAATTACGTAGCCAAGGATTCGTCGTTTCAAAGTCGATAAAATAGTAGCCAGTTCTTGTCACAACATTCATTTATAAATTGAGAAGGTACTACGGGAAAAAGGTATATCCTTTTAAAACAGTGATACTTCCTTTTATAGGACAAAAATCACGTAGCCAAGGAACCGTCGTTTCAAAGTCGATAAAATAGTAGCCAGTTCTTGTCACACCATTAATTTATAAATTGAGAAGGTAATACGGAAAAAGGTACATCCTGTTAAAACATTGATTCTTTCTTTTATAGGACAAACATTACGTAGCCAAGGATCCGTCGTTTCAAAGCCAATAAAATAGTAGGCAGTTCTTGTGACATCATTTATAAATTGAGAAGGTAATACGGGAAAAAGGTACATCCTTTTAAAACAGTGATTCTTCTGATTCTTCCTTTTATAGGACAAAAATTACGTAGCCAAGGATTCGTCGTTTCAAAGTCGATAAAATAGAAGTTAGTTCTTGTGACAGCATTCATTTATAAATTGAGAAGTTGTAGCTGTAGCAAATGCCGATACCTACTTAACTTTAATTCAGTTAATATTTCGAGATATTGATATATTTGCGTAATTTATACACAAATCCCACATAAATGTTAAGCATTTTCTGCTTGATGGTGCTTTGTAAACTCGTTTGTAACTACTGAATCTAAATAAAAATACACCAAAAAGGTTAGCAAAAATTATAAAAATATTAGAAATATTTACAATTTCGTTGACCAGAATTAGAACCACTAATCTAACTAGATATTTTGTTTAAAATGATTTTTTTATTTTATTTTAACATCGAAAAGCTTTAACAGATTTATTGTATCCAGTTTGGAAGAAGTGATGACCTTTAAATATCTAGACTCAGTTCGTTTATGGTCTTAACTGCAAAAGGGCCATTTATTGTTTTAGCATAAATATGTTAGCATTAGCATTTTTTTAATAACACAAACAAAAAGTCTACAGTGAGCACTCTTAGAACGTTATGATAAAAAATTACGATTATTTTATAAATTACGTAATGTGGCCAATTAAATTTATCAAATAAAAGAAGGCATTTTCAATTCCGTGTCAAATAAGTTTAGGTAGCTCATTGCCCATTAGAAAATTGCCAAACTGGTTCAACACAACCAAATGGTTAGCGATCCCTATACTAGAGGTTTAATACTGACTGTAAAGGTCTGCGTTTCGATCTTCGTATCTATTATTTTTCATCGTGTTTTAATTATAGGTCTCCGTTAGTATTTTTTTTTTATTTTGATGTAAAAACAGTATCAGAAAAGAGTGTTTCGTAATACAATTTGTCACAGAATACTTCAAAATTAACTCTGTTTTTTTATTGATCATATCCAAACGGAAAATTTTAACATCCAATTACAGATTTTTTGAATTATTATCCAATGTTTCTAGTTTTATAATTTAATTCTATATTAATTTTTTCAATTAAAATTATGGTAAGAACGGATATGTTACATTAATACCCGAGAAAAGCCAAAAATTGGCCATGAAAATGAAAACTCACACACTTAAAGTAGTATAATTATAATTTTTTTAATTTAATTATCTTCAAATATTCTCTGATGTTAATATCAAATATTGAATAAAGATCTGCACTTACCTTTTGAAGTTTTGGACTAAATATTTTGTTTAAATATTCATATAAATCTAAGGTTGGCGTTCCAGATACTGTATTAATCTGCAATCGCTTAACAAAATCATCATCTGTTGCCGTCAATGGACTCCTTTTATTAAAAACAATAGTTTTTTCACATTCAAAGTCAGGTAGCTGGAATATATTAAAAGACTGCTTACATCTAAACTTATCCAATCAGGCTATAGGTATGGACGTATGACCAGATATGCACAAGGTTTCTGTTTATATTTTGAATATGGTCTACAAGCTCTATTAAGAAAACAGATAGAAAAACAAATTTGATTCAAAAGTTTTTAAGGTTTTATTTGAACCAGCATTTGCTAAAAAAGTGAATAAATCACAATTTAATTAGAACACATTGTAGAACATTGTTTCATTAAATAGGTCTCTTTTTCTGATTATGAAGATATCAGGTTGGACAGCTTTAACTATAAAAATAACCAAAAACTCTACAATAAGAAACAATGTGTTAGAAAAGAAGAGAAATGCTAACTATACACAAGAACATTTTGCCTCTTATGAGATTTTCTTTAATGAGGAATATATCGAACCTATCTGCCATGGATAATAAACATATTTTTTTATCTATAAATATTTCTTTTATATACCCTTTAAAACCATCGAGGTTGGTGTAAATTTGTGTATGTATCAAATTTAAAGCAAATTGGTTATTTAATATGTTTATTCTGAATTCACAAAAGTTCCTTTTGACTCATCATATTACAGAACAACTTGAATGTACCAAATATGTTTCCTGAACTCAGTGGCGGCTATTCAGGTGAATTAAGTGAAGTGCTACTTCACCAGGCAAAATAAACAAGCAAACATCTAACTATATTTATTATATATCTCTTAAAATTTAAGTTTTTACATTCATTTATTCACCTAATTGGCAAAAAATAAACTGTACATCTTGAAACAATATTTTACTTGACCGTTGGCGGCATGTCTTTTTAAAACTTTCAATCGAACTTTATTATAAAAACTATAACAGTGGCGCAAACCGCTTCGACTTTGCTGGAGCTGCTATGTTTAGTTTACAATTTTCCTACTACGTTGCCTTGACAACGCGTTCGCGATGACGTCGACCGCATGGAAGATTAATGTTAACCAGCTCCATACAACGCTCTCGGTGAATTGCTAACGCAGTACACTACACCCACGTGTCGTTCAGTTTACGGTGGTTGTTTACTTTTATTTTCGCGGATTTCGCTGCAACCGGTTAGTTCCTTTGCAGTTTACTTGACTGTTTTTTGTTATATTTATTTATGGTGTTGTTACAACTTTATTTGGTGTCGGGTTTATTAATTTACATTATTGATGAATCCGATCACGGATGTGGTTTGCATTTTGTTGGAAACTCCATTTAATCGATGGAAGGAACAAGATCAGAGTTTTAATCGTCATCCTGGTTTTCGGCGTACAAATGGTTATGTAGTAGTCAAATATTACAAAAATTTAGTTTCCAATAAATATTCAGTGTGGAATAAGGAATGATTTGCAGGTATGTTAAATATATAAAGGTCTTTACATAAACATGAAGACTCGGCGGAGCATTTAAAATGCGAATTAATGGGAAAAACATTTGTAAAAAATCAAAGCACTATTAGCTGACACTTTAAAAGAAAATGCTAAACTATATAAAATACATTTTAACGAAAACGTCCGATTAAATAGACTATTTATATGCTTGGTAATTGACGCAGTTTTGTACCTTACAAAACAAGAGTTAGTCTTTCGCGGCCATGATGAGAGCAGCGAGTCAATAAATAGGGGGAATTTTACAAAGTTTTTAGATTTATTAATATCGAGAAGTTCCTAAGAATTAAAAGATCATCACTAAAAAATTAAAAATGTTTTTACTGGTGACTCGAAAACAATTCAAAACGAAATAATTGAATGCATTTCTGATTATTTAAATGATCATGTAAAAAATGAAATAATGAATACACAGTTTTTTTTTCTGTGCAAGTGGATGACACCACTGATATTACGCAAACCTCCCAGTACTCAATAATTTTAAGATACGTTAATTCAGAAGGTTCAGTAGTCGAGAGATTCTTAGGATTTTATAATGTCAGCTCTGATAGAACGTCGGGGAATTTATATTCTCTACTGGATCAAATTTTGGACCAATTTGACTATAAACATAAATTAACAGGGCAATGTTACGATGGCGCAAGTGTGATGTCTGGCCATCTAAATGGCCTTCAAAAAAAAAAAAGAAAAAGCGCCACAGGCTGTGGCACTTGTCCTGATGCAGCAAAGTTTAAAAATATTTCTAAATGTCGAATTTTTTTGCAAGCCTTACTGGTATTCCCTCATTTTTTCATCACTCAGCCAAACGAACGTATGCTCTTACATCTGCATCTACGAGGCATATACCAACAATTACAGAAACTCGTTGGTCTTCAAATTCGAAGATAGTAAATGTGATTGTTCAAGTTGCGTTCTTCAAAAAAAATCGTTTGACATTAATTTTTGCATATCCAATATAAAACGCTGTTGTGGGGCGCTCTGGAAAAAAAGAAATGAACATTTTTTTTAATACCATGTTTGATAAAGCAAATTCTATTACCACGTGAACTTGCTAAGCCTTCACCTGAAGAAATTAGGGCTAAGTATAGAACCCTTTTTTATGAAATATTGGACCATATTTTAATGGAAATGACAAGCTTTCAAGACTCTGAAAAACTTACACTTTTATGATTGGCAGATTCTGCTAAATTTTCCGAATATAGTTTAAATTTTCCGACTGGCCCGTTTGAAAATATCTATAATAAATAAACAGTTATATGGGGAAATATTTTCAAAAAGTCAACGCCTTAAAAATGAGCTTGGTCTTATTTTTGCCAATGACAGTAATTGGAATATATCGCTGCAAGAGCAAGTGAAAAAAATTAATGAAAATAAAGATATTTTAATCAAAGCATATAAAGTGTTTTCCCTTATTTTGACGATACCGTCGACAAGTGCTTCAGTGGAAAGAAGTTTTTCTTGCCTCAAACGTGTAAAAACTTATTTAAGAAATACAATATCTCAAAAAAGACTTACTTCTCTAGGCAATATTTCAATTCAAAAGAAATGTCTGGAGGAGATTAGGGCAACTTATCCATTTTATGAGGATGTTATAAATAAATTTGCTGCTATGAAGGATAGGAGAATTGATTTAGTATACAAAATTTAGGTAAGTCATGAAAAAATATTCTACCCCTTCCACATATAAAAAAAATTCTGGAAAAAAAATTATTACGATATTTTCTTGCTTCATTTGCACTTCACTTACTTTTTCATCCGCGAGCCGCGACTGCCTGAACTATTAGCCAAACTAAGCTAAATCCTTAATTATTTTTATAGGCATTAAATAAGTTGATGGAAAAACTAACTTGAACTATGTGCTATTCCATCAAAACAAACCTAAGGAATACATTATTTTTATAGACAAGTTGATAAAAAAAGAAACGTGAGTGAAATACAATAAAAACGAACCTAAATTTGTACAAAAATGTAACCCAATTCTAAAAATGTATGACGAAGTTTTTTTTCTTAATTCAATTAAAAACCCTATTAACATTATATTGTTTATTCAATGATTATTTAAGCTTTTCAGAAAAAAAATAAAAGGAAATTTGGTAGTTTTTTTTGGTACCCAATTATATTTATTCAGGCCAGAATTTAGGTTCATGTTTTCATTTTGTGTATAAATGATAAAACATATTATTTTATTCTTCTTGCTAAGCCCTAAGTAATGCAAAAAGTTGCTTCTGAAGAATTAGGTGCTAAGGGTTTATCGCCCTTTTCCGACAAAATGTAATTTACTTTAACATTCTATGGTTTTATGGTTTATTGCATAAATAACTATATTTACAGTTACTGTGATTTATTTATACTATTTAATTAAAAAAAAATAAGAAACGTCGAAACTTCTCTGTGTTAAGACATTAAACTTCACTTACTTTTTTTGAAAATGTCAAGTCACCGCTATTTTCCAAGTATGCACATAAAGCCAAATCATTTTCTTTTTGTAGGAAGTCGTCCAAATAACTCGCTCCTTCTACGTTTTGCTCATCAGACGAATCACCTATACAAAATTGCCCTAACTGAAGCCCTAAAATATACCATTTCGTTAACAAAATTTATATATTTTAAATATAAATATATTCCAAAAAAACTTACTTGAAATTTGAATAATTGACTTTTTTATAAAATCAGCCATCTCTACAAATATCAAGTTAAAAACCTATATTATACCTGGTTTATTCTGCCGGTGTTTGTATCGCGTTGCTAGGTAAATAATTACCTTGTTTTATACAAACTACCCGCGTAACATCACCTGTTAATATCGAATTAACTTTTTCAAACGGTAATATCTACAGAGTGTTTAAATTTTAAATACAGTGTGTCTTAGAATAGGTGGGCAATCAGAAACAAAGAGCCCAAGTAAAAATAATGATTGTCACAAAATTGTTTATTGTAAACTCAACATAAGGAATAACAATTTCTACAAAATAATTTTACTATCGTGACTTAATTATGTGTAGGTGATTGATGCGCTAGTTAAAGATTAAAGTTGCTTAGAATATTAACGTAAAGGGTAAGTAGCGTATCAGGGAATCCAGCGTTAACGCACTTTTAAAGGTTGTTTCACTACACAACTTCTAGCTACACAATATTTCGCTGAAGTGTTTTTTCTTGTCCCAAACATGTTTAAAGAAAAACGCTATACTTAGTATTTTTGAAAAAATGTATGAAAGTACATGCAATAGTACACTAAATTAGAGAGACGTATGTAAACTGAATAACCTCACAATTAAATTTTCTTTTTCTGTTAGAACTCGTTAAAAAACTGTCACATTTTTAGCCATAGCCGCCCGCAGGGAGAAGGCAACGGGGGCATTTACCCCTCTCCTGGAAAAATGCTTGTCCCTCCCCTTGGAAATTGCAAATATTCAACGTGTCGTCCATATGTGCAAGTGTATAATTGCAGGATTTCAAAATGGGTGGTGGCGTCTGCAAGATTGTCCCGTATAAAGAGGGTGTCCCACTTAAATGGCCACAATTTCGTATTTAGATTATCTATTAACGCATCCTATTAGTCTGAGGTTTAAGTGGGTATATCTCATAAATGTAGATTTTTATAGGGAATTATATGCTACAGGATAATTTTTGATTTATATAAAAAGAACCGGTTTTCATTTACTATATTTTCTTGCAGAAAATTTTCCTTAACTCATACATTCCAAAATCAACTTCACGAAGGAAAAAGTCATATTTAGAAAATGAACCTCTTGAGAGATTCAAAGAAATAAGAGAACCCAGTTTTAAAGAAAACATAGCCCCATTTATCAGAAAATTGACGCAACCTGCAGTAAACTTCATAAAGAACATCAGGGTAAGCTTTAAAAACTAGATATTAGAAAATCTGTATTTTTTTTATAAATTCGTTTTTTTTTAAGTAAATATTATTATTTTATGTACCGTGTACAGACAGTTGCGTAACAAAATTTGACTCACGGCGACATCTTTGAGAAGTACATAAGAGCCGGAACCAGAGCAAGCAAAAGAAATTGCAAATATTTGTAGTAGCAGGACCAAACCTTAAAGATTGGAAATATTAACTGTGGTGGGTGTGTTTTTTCCAAAACTTGGAAATTCCTGGGAAAGTGATGGTTTTTCTATTAGACTGAGGGAAACTGAGTAGCTAGTCTAGTAAATTGTGTCAATTTTGCATTACTACCATTATTACTTTATCACTTTTTCTGGACTAGGAACACCAACTCAGCACTCCGCTTCCCTTAGTCTAGAAGACCCGCCACAAAAAAAAACAAATCTATGAGATTTTTAGTTATAGCAAGTAAAAATATGTATGGTTTATAGTGTTCAGATTTACAGATTTCTTGTGTGTGCCCATAAGAGAATCGTAGACAACAAATAAATAATTCACAAGAAAATTTAACAGGAAAAAAGGATAAATATTAGGTAAAGAACTTAACTATGCTATAGCACCTAGTCGAGCAATCTTTAATAGTAATGATAAATGTGTAAGCTTTGATGAGGAAATGCACTGATAAATGAATCACACAGAATCATTCGGCAAAGATTGGATGACAATACGTTCATGCTTCTGAAAGGGTAATCGGAGTTCTATCTTCGCAAATCTTACTTTCAGGTGAAAGACAGGATTTACGGGATACGGCCCTCCAATGTGTTCATCGCCTTCCTCGGTAAAAGAGAACGTGTACATGGAATGAACGGTTTGTTTCTGAAGCAATTAGGGCCGCTATCGTTATGCTTAAACTTGAGTTGGTAAGTAAGGTTGAGATATGTGTTTGATACATTTATTAATTTGGGCGGATACACATCGGCAGCTTAGGATATTTTTAGATCATGGTGAGGATGCTGGCAGTGACCGCTCAAGAATCACCAGTCGCACCATAAGCGTGTGTGTGCGTTCAGCTAGAAGTAAACAAACACGTCATCCTACACGTCATTCATTGGAAAATTGTGTGACCAGTGCTCGATGTGTCAAATTTCGAAGCCATTTTTGTTTGAAGCAGAAGGAGGCTGTAAACAAACTATTCCCGGGCGTGACCATTTCCCTGATTGTAACTTTTCCAAGAGCTTCTATAGAATTATATTTCGAATATAGACAAGATCCGTAAGTTTTCACTTTGCGATCATGTTATGGCCCTCAAGAAGATCTTATCAGAGCCATTTAAAAATTTGTAAGTTTCGAGTTTGCAATTGTGGTTTAGACCTCAAGAAGAACTTGTAAGAGCCAGGCGTGTATACAGCTTGCAATTATAAGAGGGTAATTTATAAGTTTTTTATACGATCAACAAATCTGGCGACCAAAAGAAAAAGATTAGTCACTTTCATATAGCACAGAGGCTTATGCCACTCTTCTTCATACAATGTAATATTATGTGACTTCAATGTTCAAAATACGCAGACGTAAATTTAAAATAATTTGACCATATGGAGGGAGTAATTACCCCCCTTATATACGCGCCGGGTACCGATATTTTCACGAACCTTCTGTTCTAAAACTATTGGGTAATGTATTGTTTTGAAAAGTTTTTCTTAGCTCCTACTTCTTTGGGCTCAATCTAGCAACATTGGAGTTTTAGTTTTGTTTGGCATACGGATGCAACAGGCATGTTATCGTGTGTGTGAAAAATAAAACTCATTTTATCTACTTTCAAATAAGTGGTGGCTTTATTTCTAATTCCCAATCAAAACAACCCAAAAGGTTATGGGCCCGGGTGGGAATTGAAAAGACAGTACAGTCGTGTGTCGGAGTACTAGTTTTTTAGTGATTAAAGTTGGTCGGTCGGTACATTGTTTGTCGTGTACGGGATAAGATGGCGGAAAATAGAGATGTTGTTGCGCGAAAATTTGAGGGTGAGAACTACATGCAATGGAAG
This sequence comes from Kuschelorhynchus macadamiae, assembly GCA_030620095.1. Classification (NCBI taxonomy): domain Eukaryota; kingdom Metazoa; phylum Arthropoda; class Insecta; order Coleoptera; family Curculionidae; genus Kuschelorhynchus; species Kuschelorhynchus macadamiae. Next base: position 1,100,168 of record JAUTXW010000834.1, read on the forward strand.
TTCCAAATAAAATGTGCTCTGAAGGCAAAAGGGCTCTGGGGCATCGCTGATGGGTCAAAAAAGATGCCGGAAAACAACGCCGAAGAGCAAGAAATATGGCTCAAAAAGGATGCGCAGGCTATGTATATCCTGACTGCATCGATGGAGTTTAATCAGATAACGTTGATTGAAAACTGCGAAAGAAGTATATACATATCTTTAGAAGAGCGAAACCAATAAGATGATAGTGCACGAAAGGTTTCACCAATATAAAATGGATGCAAATGACTCCATTGCACAGCATATTGCAAAAGTAGAAAGCCTTGCGAAGCATGTCAAGGAAGCTGGCGAGCAAATAAGTGAAGCCGTAATCATGATGAAAATAATTAGCACCTTGCCTCCCAAGTTTCGAAATTTTCGACAAGCATGGCTCTCATTGGATGACTCAAAACAGAACATTGCCAATCTCCACGTCAAGACTTCTCGACGAGGAAAATAATCTTACCGCCTATGAAGAATCCGAAGTTGCAATGGCAACGCTGTCGGTAAAGAATTCGAAAGAGAAGAAGGGAACGCGCTCAAATGTCATCTGTTACAGGTGTAAAAAGAGAGGGCACATTATGAGAAACTGCAGGGAGAAGAGAGACGACGCTAATAACAATAAGCAAAATTCGAATGAGACGGATAGATTTCAATCGTGTGAAAATCTCAAACGTTTCAACAACAGCAGAAGAAATGGCGGAGGTGACAGGAAAATGAATTCTGACTCAGCATTTACCGGAGTGCAAGAATCTGCCTTCAATGTCGAAGGAGATGAATCCATGTCCATTAGTATGACGTGGGATGATCACTGGCTTATGGACAGCGGCGCATCAGCGCATATGTGCCATAAAAAGGAATTTTTCGAGAGTCTGGATGAAAACACAAAGAATTTTGTTGTTTTAGGGAATGGTCAAAGAATTCAAGTAAAAGGTAGGGGCACCATTAAAATCCAGAAACTACTAAATGGTGAGTGGTGGAATGCCTCAATCAACGACGTACTGTATGTGCCTGACTTGAAAAGAAATTTGTTTTCTGAAGGAGTGATTACTGGGAAGAACATGAAAATAATAAAACAGAATACGTACGCAGAAATTTTAGACAGTAGCGGAGTGGTCGCAGTAGCTGTAAAGGACAGTAACAACACCTACAAAATGTTGTTTCGTGCAATAGTAAATTTCGCTAATACAGTGCTACAGGACAGTCTAAAAGTGTGACATCAAAGACTAGGCCATTTGAACATTGCGTCGATATGTACCATGGCCGAAAAGGGCTATGTAAGCGGGATAAATTTAAGTGACAAAGACAAATTCTTTTGTGAAGCGTGTGCGCTCGGAAAAAGTCACAAGTTACCGTTTAATCAAAACAAAAAACATATTAAATTAAATCTCGGCGAACGAGTGTACAGCGGTCTGTGCGGTCCTATGAACGTACCATCTGTGTCAGGTGCGAGGTACTTTATGCTAATGAAAGAGGAATGTTCAGGGTATAGGGTGGTTTATTTTTTAAAACACAAGTCGGACGCGTTGGAGTGTTTTAAAATTTATAATAATAAAATGAAAAACAAGTTCGGAAAATCGGTCGGTGTTTTACATGTGGACAATGGTACCGAATATACCAACACTGATTTTAAAAACTACTTGTTGCAAGAAGGTATAACCCTGGAACTGACTGCCCCCTACACCCCGGAACAAAACGCGCAGGCAGAACGCGATAATAGAACAATTGTTGAAAGGGCTCGTTCAATGATGTGTCAAAACGACGTGGCAAAATATTTGTGGGTAGAGGCCGTAAATACGGCGGTATATATTTTAAATCGAACGTCAACCAAACAGACAATCGGGTCGAACGAAATCTGGACGAATCAGAAGCCATTTTTGGGACACCTAAAAATATTCGGTTGTGATGCGTTCGCGCATATAACGGACGTTAAACGCACAAAACTTGACCAAAAAAGTAGAAAGCTGATTTTTGTCGGGTACAATAACAACTCCACCAACTATAGACTTTTCCATCCTGTGACGAGAAAAATCACTATTTCTCGAAATGTAATTTTTCACGAGAATTTGGAGAAATCGGGTATCGGAGCTGGCAACGCCGCAGATAATCTGTCAGCGAGCAACCAATCCGCGACCATGTGTTTCGACGAAGACGATTGTTGTTTTGATAATGACAGCAACGAAGTAAATAATGAAATTCAGCCCGAAAATAATGAATATGATCCAGACGATGAGCAACCAGAACCAGAGGTACCAGTACTGAGGCCTTCTAGAAATATCAGAGTACCAGCGAAATACACGGACTATGAATTAAATTTTGCTGAAACAAATGTACCCCAAACTTACGACGAAGCTCTTGTCTCCCCAGATGTTTCGCAATGGAAAGGGGCGATAAACGAAGAGCTAAAGGCGCTAGATAAAAATCAAACATGGTATTTTGTGCCTAGACCTAAAAACGTGAAAGTTTTACAAACGAAGTGGGTGTTTAGAATTAAAAGAAACACAGACGGGAAAGTTTCTCGTTACAAAGCTCGATTATGTGTCAAGGGATGCTCGCAAACAGCCGGAAGTTACTATCTCGAAATATTTGCGCCCACAACTCGTTACGATTCTATACGTGTGTTGTTAACTGTCGCGGCGCAAAACTGTTATGAATTAATGCAGTTTGATATAAAAACTGCATTTTTATATGGTGAATTGGATGAAGACGTGTATGTGTATATACCCGAAGGCTTGAAACAAGGTGAAAGTTATTCTGATGTTGTCTGCAAGCTCAACAAGTCTTTGTATGGGCTGAAACAGGCTCCACGCTGCTGGAACAGAAGGTTTCATCAGTTTTTAGATCAATATGGTTTCAAAAGATGTGAATCAGATAGGTGTGTATATACTGGATTTGTACATAAAATTAAAGTTATTCTAGTTATATTTGTTGATGATGGAGTTGTTATTTCTGAGAGTAAAGAGGTAATTTTACAAGTTCTGAAGCAGCTCAAATCAGAATTTGATGTTACTATATGTGAACTCTCATATTATGTTGGTGTAGAAATACAAAGAAATCCATTGACAGGCTCGATATTTATTAATCAAAAGAGCTACATTAAACAGATAATTTCGAAATTCGGATTGGAAAATGCAAATTCCTGTTCCACTCCACTCCAGAAGATCCATCCAGGCAGAATATGTTTTATCTGAGGGTGAAGTGCCCTACCGACAGGCTATTGGATCCTTGCTATTTTTGGCGACTGTGACACGTCCAGATATTTCACACGCAGTGGGAGTTCTCAGTAGGTTTGTCAACAGCCCCACAAAAGCACATTGGAGAAGAATTAAGCGTGTCATACGATATTTATGGAATATTATATCTACAACTGAGGCGGAGTATGTGGCTGCTTCTAGTGCTGTAAAAGAAAGTTTGTGGCTGCATCAACTTCTCAGACATTCACGAAAAAGACATGTTAGTGCTACCTATGCTACCTTATATATAGACAATCAAAGTGCGATCAAACTTGTGAAAAACTCTGAGTTCTACCAGAGGTCAAAACATATTGACGTAAAATTTCACTTTATTCGTGAGAAATTTGATAGTGGTCTGATCTTGCCTAAATACATAAACACTGTTTTTCAAGAAGCTGATATTTTTACTAAAGCTCTCTGTAAAAATGTTTTTGAAAATTTACGTAATAAGATTTGTGTTAAAAATAAGTATATAGGTGGTTGAAATAAGTAGACAGTAAGATTTACTTACTTATTGTTTATTTGATTCTTTTGTTTGAAAACTTTACAAAAAGTGGGAGTATTGGGTAATGTATTGCTTTGAAAAATTTTTCTTAGCTCCTACTTCTTTGTGCTCTTGTTGCTAGATTAGCAACATTGCAGTTTTAGTTTTGTTTGGTATACGGATGCAACAGGCATGTTATCGTGTGTGTGAAAAATAAAACTCATTTTATCTACTTTCAAATAAGTGGCTTTATTTCTAATTCCCAATCAAAACAACCCAAAAAAAACTAAGCGATATTTATCCAATTTGCTTTGCCAACACCCTTTAAAAGAAAAAAACCTAAAGAAATAAAATTGCATGCCTCACAACAGAGACAACAGCTGAAAAGGCGGAACAAATAAAGGAGAATGAAGAACAACTCAACAAACTAAACTGCAAGTAGAGCAAGACATCCACCTATCAAGAATCTAAGAGAAAACCACGAAAGAGACCAAACCGATTTATATAAACCAAAAGAAAGCAAGAACAACAGGGACTATAATAAATATCGGCACAATTTGGAAGTAAAAAAAAAGAAAAGTAGGAAAAAGAAGCCGATAGATAAAAAGAAAAACAGGAAGAAGAGGCCAAAAGGCAAAGAGAACAGCTCCGGCTTGAGACGATTTTAAATGAACAAGAAAGCAAGAAGAAAAAGAAAAACAGGAAAAAGAATCCAATAAACAAAAAGGAAAACAGGAAGAACAGGAATGGCTTGAGAAGATTCTAACTGAACAAGAAAATAGGAGGCAACAGGAACTACATCACTACATGACTGGATTCGGCATGCTATTCAAAAAGAGTAATGTCGCTTGCAATAAGTCATCCCCACCATCAAGGAAGAAATGTTAAGGAAAAAATGAAGAGAGCTTAGACAAAGACAGGGATAATCTTGGAGTAGAAATAATACAACTTAAAGTGTAAGTAAAGCAGGAACATATTGAAATAAAAGGAAGTAAATTGAAAAAGCACAAATTTGCTAGTCAGTCAAATAGCAGTTTCAGGAGATAAAATCAAACCTTCAAGATCTGATGGATCTACTTCTTGAACCATGTTCGTGCGCTAGAGTCAGGCCGCAGCAACAACAAATGTTTGGATCGACGAACAAATGGCCACTTACCTCTCTAAAAGTCTCATTAAGAGAACCAGCATGGATTTATTATCTTTTTTGTTCATTAGAACTTCGATTACATTAGAAAGTTAATATGATTAGCGTTTTCTACATCAGTTGTAGATATTCAAAAATGCATTTAAGGATGGAATACGAGCTACCAAAACTGAAGAAAATTTAAAAATGACCAAGTTTAGAGACACACTTGTCCCAGCTTAAGAGTTGAAAGCTGTGTTTAACACTAAGAACTGGATCAGTTAATATTGAAAACCCAGCCGACAATATGCAGGAGTGTAAGATAAAAGGATTTGAGGCAGTTCTAACTGATACGAAAAATACAAGGCGATAAGCACCATAAACAGCAAAATAGACGCATACAGATTTCCGTATCCGTCCAGGTCTCCTAGAGAACCAATTTCTAGATCACCAAGGAGACCAAGGCAAAATAGCCCCAACTCCAGACAGCGTATTATCCAGTGTTATGGGGAAAATGCTAAACAGGATGAAGCCCCTGATTGTCTCCATTAAAAGCTTAGAGAAACCCTGACATAAAGGGAGTAGTGAATAGAAAAGCAATGAGGATTACAGTAGACACTGAAGCAGCGGTTTCCCTGGTCAGAAGAAATCTCGTCGAAGCTAAAGAAATAAAAACCACTTGCAAAAAAGCTATTTTAGCGCACCGTAAGCGGAAAATCAGCGCCTGTATATGGAAAATTTAGCATCAGACTTTTATATCAAAGGGTTCCCAATAAATCAGACCAAAACAGTGTGATATACTTTTCTTTTATTACGATTTTTTTTATTCAGCAACGTTTCGGCGGTCGTTTACCACCATCATCAGGCTAAAATACATAAATTTTATTTATAAATTTTAAATTGTAAATACAAAGGACAGAAATATGGAATGACACTACAAGTAGATGTTTTGTTTTTTTTTTTGTGATTGAAAAAGATGATTTGATGTAGCGGTCATCAATAACTTGACTTAAGAGGCTTTCTGGATAGCAGTTTTTTTTCTAATGTGTTCTTGATAAAATTTAGATTATCATTATAATATTTATGAATTGCTCTGTCGACAAGATTCCTAATAGTTGATATTTTATACTTCATAGGATGATAGGAATGCAGAAAGCCTCTTAAGTCGTGTTATTGATGACCGCTACATCAAACTAACACAAAGAAAACAAGTCCTCGTACCTAATAATACCAATCATGTTAGTAACCCTCAAAACAGTTTGTCTAGTATTTCATACACAAAAATGCCATTTTTCCACACAATTGAGAATCAAATGAAAAAAATTCTACAATCTCTTAATGATGCTCCCGCCTGGACACCTTCCAATCTTATCTCTAATATTTTCACTTCATTAAAAGATCGCGATGATAAAACACTTCAAAGTAATTTGGTAGGGTCAAGTGGGGTAATTGTAAATTCGGGGTAAATGTAAATGATCAAAATTTTTTAACAGGGAATTTATATTTTGTCAGTTGGCACATATGAGGTGGTAGCCCTGCACAATATGTTTATCTCACAAATTAGCTTACTCTAACCAGTGTTCAGAGAAGGTTGTGTGTTATTATTTTAAAAGTTTTGTGAAAAAAAAAGTTTTTCAATTTTGCAGAGAATCACTAAATAGGTGAAAACACATAGAGAAAGGTAAGTATTCATAATAATTTCATTTTGGTAGAAATATATGCTTCTAAATTAGTTTGTTATTACCAGCAGTCCTCCATTACATAGAAGCTTTTTTAGTTACAACCTTGTTTACAATTCCCCCAAAAAATGACCCAGTTGGGAAATTGTAAATATAATTTTAGGGGCAATTGTAAACAAAATTATAAATTATGTTTTTATTAAAACATAACATAATATTACTTTTTAGGGCATTGCAAGTTAATAAGGAGCCCATTGGCAGCCTTCTCTGTAGAAAAATAAAATTATGCCTCGCAAATATATAAAAAAAACTAGAGGTCCAAGTTATACCCATGACAATTTAATAAAAGCTGTAAATGATATTATGAACTCCAGGAGGACATATGCTGAAGTAGAAGAACGGTATGGAGTACCTAAATCCGTAGTATATCATCGTATTAAAGGGAGAAAAGTTGCCATAGAAAAAATGGGGGCTGGTCGACCCATTTGTTTATCAGCAGCAGCTGAACTCCACTTAGAAAACTGCATAAAAGCTAAAGCCAGAATGGGATATCCTTGTGATAGGGACGAAATTAAAAATATGGTAGGAGAGTATGTGAAAGATCAAAACATACAAACACCATTTAAAAATGGGATTCCAGGGAACGACTGGTATTATGAATTTATGAAGAGGCACCCTTCTTTATCATTTAAAAAACCAGAGCTACTTCAAAAAGCTAGAAAAGATGCTAGGAATCCTGAAGTAGTATATGAATTTTATAGGGAATTAGAAAACCTTGTAAAAGAGAATGATTTAGAAAATAAACCATATTTAATTTTTAATGCTGATGAAACAGGTTTTCTCACAGATCCTAAAAAACTAAAAGCTATTGGAGAGAAGGGTAAAAGTAGGTTATAAAGTTTATATTATAAGTAACTTTCTAAATATTTTTTTTTTTTTAGGTCTGACGCGGATCTCTGGTGGTTCAGGTAGGGAGTCCATTACTGTGCTGGCAGCAGTTTCAGCATCTGGAAGTTTCATGCCTCCTTTGATAGTATTCAAAGGTGTGGCCATTCAAGCTAGATGGACTAGTAATGATGCTTATCCTGGGACATTATTGACAACGTCTTCCAATGGATGGATGGAGGAACCGCAATTTCATGAATGGTTCACAACAGCATTTATACCATATGTTGATAACATTAGAAAAGAACACAATTGTCCAAAACAAAAAGCTATGCTCATGTTTGACGGACATAACAGTCATATAAGCTATCGTATCATAAAAGCCGCTTTGAACAACAATGTCCATCTGGTTAAATTTCCCAGTCACTTGACTGATCGAATCCAGCCCCTCGATAAATGTGTATTTGGTCTTATAAAAACATCCTGGGACAAGCATTTAATAAATTTTACAAAGAAACAGCTGGAGAAAAGAGATACGGGACGTTTGACAAAGAGTAAATTTGTAGAACTGTTAGGGCAGACCTGGTCTCATGCAATGAAGAAAGAAAATATTATAAAAGGGTTTCTTTCTACAGGAACATATCCTGTTGATGCGTCTAAATTTCCTTCTGAAGAATTCAATCCAAAAGATTTGGAAATATATAGGAAAAAAATTGCAGAGAAACCTGAAGTCACTAATATTCAACAAGAGACATCAAATATTCCTATTGCAGGTCCTTCCAAAATTACACCCTTGGCTTCTCCATCACATGCCCTTTCTAATACAAAAACGCCTATCAAAACTCCTTCAAAAATTATAGAAATTTTTACAACAGCGCTACAACAAAGCAGCAAAAAGAATACAACTCCTGAGGAAGTATTACGAGTAAAGCGCCAAATAGTTCCCCGTTTAAAACCTGTAAAATATGGGGAAATTCTTACAACACAAGAAGTTTTAGATAAAATGGCAGAAGTTGAAGCAGTAAGAAAAGAAAAAGAGGAGAAGAAAAAACTAAAGGGTAAAAAACGTAAAATGTCTATAGAAGACTCAGTAGGAGATAAGGAAATAGAATACCAAGACTCTTCAGGAGATGAAAATTATATTGAATCTGTCATTTCAGAAAGTATTCCTGAAGTCACTTACCAAAAGCCTGACTGGGAAGAACTTAAAATTGGTTCCTTTGTTCTTGTAGATTTTGTCGGTGGAAGTCGTAGGTCAGTTCATTACAAGTATGTTTGCTGCATTTCAAACATTGATCGGGACGATGGAGAAATAACAGTAAATGGATATACTATGTATGACAAATTCGCAACAGAGTTTATACTAAAGGAAAATGATGTGTCAAATATAGACTTTGACTCCGTTAAAGCTATTCTACCAGAACCAACTTTAAAAGAGAAAGACAGACGTCTTATTTATGCTTTCCCTGGATGCGTCAGCATATTTGAAAAACAAAAATAGAACTTCTCATGCCGCATTTCGATATTTTATTGGTTAATGGTTACATTATTAGAGTTACCTGTTTGTGTTACTTATCTTAAGAATGTTTGTAACGTTTTATTTTTCACAATAAAATTATAATTTTGAAATTTTGCATTGATTTTTTTATGGGGTAATTGTAAATATTTGTATTTATTCGGCAAATGATTTTGCAGCCAAAAATGTATACTTGCAAAATATTTACAATTGGATTTCATTTGAAGTCATTACAAGTAATGGTCTCTGAAATGTTCATTTACAATTACCCCTTAGTAATGGGGTATTTGTAAACAAGAGGGGGTAATTGTAAATATTAAATTATGTTACCAGGAGGTAAAATTTTTCATATACAAGCCCGTAGATATGAAAATACCTTACCATAAAGTGGACTTATACTTAGGAATTAAATTAAAAATTAATTTATAAAAAAAAAGATAATTTTCAATTCAATCTTGCAAATTCCATTTACAATTACCCCACCTGACCCTATACAAATTAGAATGTATGTCTTGTGACCCTACTCTTGTATATATCGGTGAAACATCACAATACACAAAAAAACGCTTTTATCAACACAACTATAATATTCGTAAAAATAACCCCTCGCATTCAGGCTTATGTAACCACTCTCTAACAATATTACATGCTTTTGATTTTAACAATTTTTCAATATTACACACTGAAGAAAATCGTATCAAAAGACTAATTTTGGAAACGTTATACATTCACAAGTTTCCAAACAATATTAATCAAAAAACTGATTATGATCACATAATTTCATTTTATAAACATCTAATTTAATAGAACATTTAACATCAAAACATATTTTCCTTTTTCTTTCTTATCATACTACATACTAATTAGAACAACAAAAGGTATGCTTTGAACTGGTGCACACCTCCCAAAAAAAAAGAAGGTATGATAATAATTGTTTATATATTACATGTTTTGATGCCTTTATTAAACTTAAAAAAAATAATAATAATACATGTTTTTCTATAAGATATATAAAAAAACAAAAGATTTGTCTCTGTTTCCTTTCCCTTGGTTACCTACTAATAATAACAATATACATATAACGTGTATTAGCTATAATTACGTTTGTTTGTTGTTTTTGAATTTAAATGTATGTATGTAATATTTTATTCTTTTTCAACCTATCACAAAAAAACAAAACATCTACTTGTAGTGTCATTCCATATTTCTTTCCTTTGTATTTACAATTTAAAATTTATAAATAAAATTTATGTATTTTAGCCTGATGATGGTGGTAAACGACCGCCGAAACGTTGCTGAATAAAAAAAAAATCGTAATAAAAGAAAAGTATATCACACTGTTTTGGTCTGATTTATTGGGAATCCTTTGATACCTTGCACAAAAAAGACCGGAATCTATACAATTTGTTATCAGACTTTTAGTTGGCTCCACTTTAATACACCATAACACATAGGGGCCGATATAGAAGATAAATTTATTCACGAAATGGACTTGATTAAAGAACATCACTTGTCGTTTGATCGTGAATTAAACACTGTAACAGTTGAAAACGAAGAATTAATTTTGGTTAACGAAAAGGATGTCCTAAGAACAAACATCATGGCTTGTGAAAATCTACGAATACCGGACACCGTAATAACCGTCGAGAGAACACATGAAGACACACCCTGGGTGTCCGGATTAAGAACATCTTTTCCAGTCTCAATAAAATTAATAAAGGAGATTTGATAATAACCTTCGAACCAGTCATGCAAACAAATAGTTAATTGTGACATCCTCAAATCTGAATCTAAAGCAAGCAAATAACTTAACCAAGTATATTTTTCAAGCTATGGAAAAATGATGATCTCATGTTTCAGAAGAAGAGTTTTCACAAAACCAAGGATTTTATAAGAGGTGTTGAAAAAGTAACTATTCGTTACTCGAGTACTCGTTACTCGTTGATACCCGGAGTAAGGAATACCAATTCAAAAGCGCAGTGATTACTTTGATTACTCTGATTACTAAGGATTTTTTTAGCGTCGCGTACGAATTGTACGATGTATTTAGAGCTTTGAGGTTCGATGCTACTCATATCGTATGTTGTCATGTCACTAACTGGCCGCATAGCGCGATGCGGAAATATCGTATCGGTACTCCTCGACTGGTATATATTTATTGTTTGGGCGATTCCATTAGTAGGGGAGGACACATTCAATGTCAACTTATATTAATAATTCTTGGTGTTATTTTTGTTCGACCTTCAGAAATGTTGTCATAGTGTGATGCGCTGCCGCTATTAATTTAATTTTGAATCTGATCATATGCGCACAAAACTATTATATATTTTTCGTTCTCCAGACTCCAGACGAATAATAAAAAATAAAAACAAGCAAAGTTGACTTGGTTTTTGATGATTCCAAATTCTAAGAAAATATGACTTTATATATCAAATGCAATGTAGGCATACGCGTTGTATATCTGGACCTTATTAAAAATTTATTTAGCGGACACGGATAATTTTTACTTACCTACTTTGGCAACGCAGGTTGTTTAGTTTGAATTCTGTGATTTGCCCAATCGAATCTACTAGACATCCTACCGTTGTTCTTTGTTCTCGGCTATTTAGGCATTTTCATTGAAGCAAACAATATTTTTTGCGACATAATAATAAACAATTAACTTGTTCTTTAATTATATTTGAACAATTTTTGTTTTCGGTAAGTAAAATATTTTTAACAGACCTAGGTAAATAAATTATATATTTAAAAAAATAATTTACAGGCAATTTTTTTCGTTGTTACACCAATATGTAATTATTTTTTAATATTTTTAGTTAAAAATGGAAGATACATTAAAGCGTAGTGAAATTTAGCTGCATCTTTCGAATGTTTCCACGGCAATTGCTAGATGTAACATTTGTGGGTCGAAGTATTCTTATAAAGGTGGCTCAACTTCTAATCTCAAAAAACATTTAGTCTAAACATCATACGTTCTTAGCTAAACCTGAAGTATCATATCGGCGAACAATAGCAGCTGATCAAATAAGGATAGAAGATACAATAAATTTTAAATGCATCCTTGATTGATGGAAATTTTAATTTTTTCAATGTTTTTAGAAACCGATGCTTCTGCTCCAAGCACTTCTCCTGTATGTCAGCGATCAGCTAGCCCTGATGACACATTGTCTACTCTATCCTTACTTTCAGAATAAACAGAAGCAACGAGCGTAAGTAATGCCACAGCTAGTTCAAGCCAGAAAAGAGTTCAAAGAAAAAGAAAAGGTGAGATTCAAACTTCAATTTTAAGCCACATAGTACATCCAATTTCGCTTTTAAGACAACAAAAATTTAATGACCTCATTTTAAATATGATAACAAAAGATCTTCAACCTTTATCTATTGTTGAAGGTCGTGGATTCGGGGAGCTAATTAACGGTCTTGAACCATCATATGTAATGCCAAGCCGCTTTACTTTCACAATTTCCTTTTTAACCCAAAAATATCAACAAAAAAAAAAGAAAAACTACACAGTTTGATTTCGAAAACTTCATCAGTTGCTTTAACTACAGATAGATGGACTTCTCAATATAGTCAGGCTAGTTATATTAGTTATATAGCCCATTTTTTTTGTGACGAATGGGATTTGCACTCTTACCTGTTGGAATGCGGACAGTACGATAACAGTACGGTCATATTGGATGCTTTGCGCATACTATAAATTTGATTGTGCAAAGTGAGTTGGAAAGTTCAGAGTTTGGTCCTTTACGAAAAAAGGTAAAAGATATAGTGGAGTATTTTCACAGAAGTACAAAAGCTAATAACAAATTTTTAGAGATGCAGAAACAAATGAAAGAAACAGTTACTCCATTAAAATTAAAAAATGACGTCGTAACAAGATGGAACTCAACTTACTTTATATTTGAGAGATTTTTAAAAGTTAGGGAACCTTTGACTGCTGCCTTAGGAATATTAAATGGCTCAGTAGAATGTTTGACATAAATAGAATGGGAGTCACTAAAAAATATTTCTGCTGTTTTAAAACCACTTGAACAGATTACAGCAGAAATGAGCGCTGAGAAAAATGTTACCCTATCCAAAGTTATCATAATTACCAAAGGATTAAAATCTGCAATTGAAAAAAATAATCAAGCTACCAATGATCAAGCTACAAACCTGTTAATCAACCATTTTAATTAAGAAATAGATACCAGATTTACGGGAGTAAAATAATAAACCAATAAGTTAATGGCTAAGTGTGCTATCTTAGATCCGAGATTTAAATCCAAAGTTTTTAAGTTCCGAATACACTTTTAACACGGCAAAGGACAGACTTGAAGTGGATGTAGCTCGGATGAAGAATATATCAGATTCGGTAGAGGAGGAAAATTTAATTTGGGCAGATTTCGGCAAAATGCCAAAAAGTCGCAAGGAAATTGATCCAAAAGTCGCAGCCATTTTGGAAGTTAGATCTTTTTAGCAGAAGATCTTCTGCAGAGAGACAATATACCGTCATTTGTCTAAACTGGCAAAACAATATTTATGCATAATTGCGACATCTGTAGCATCCGAACGCATCTTTTCCAATGCTGGGCGACTTATTTCAGAAAGAAGAAGGCGTTTAAAAGGGGAAAATGTCGAAAGTATACTTTTTCTTAATTATAATCAAAATTTGTAATTTTTCCTGTTTTTGTTTTTGTGTATTGTTTTGTTTCCTTTGAATATATTTTAATTGGCGTTTTGAGTTCAAAATTTTAAAAAAATAAAGGATGTTGAGCAACGTAGTACTTAGTTTTTTTTTATCACAATATGTATTTATGTACCTATATATTATTACATTTTCTAATCTTAATTAACAATTTTTAGCGAAATTTATTAATATAAATCATTAAAATGCACCTAAGGGTGAAACCTAAAAATAGATTTATATTATTTGTCATTTAAAATTTTATCACAAGAATCTATTTTCCCAATAAAATAAAATAACAAACTAATTCCAAGGTTAAAAAAAGAAACTATATTTAAACATGTTTATCTCTATGTATAAGTAGTAGTCACTAGTCATTAATCATTCGTATACTTCTCAATAGCAGTAATCAAAGTAACTACATGTAAAGAAGTTTATCTATACATATAAGTAGTGGTCATAAGTCATTGGGATACTTTTCAATACCAGTAATCAAAGTAATCATAGTAACGAATATTATAAATGATTACTTGATACCAAAGTAACGATTAGTACCGAATGCACAAAAGTAACGAAAATCAACGTGCCTAGATTTTATGTTAATTTAAGGCGATATATATATATATATATATATATATATATATATATATATATATATATGAAACTGAAAACAGCCAAAACAGCAAGATAACCGCCACGAAGGTTGCCAATTGCAAAATAAGAGGAAGTTGAAAAAAACAGATCATCAAAACGCTTGCAGGTTAATCTAATTTCGTGTGGACTATGGCAGACTTAACGAAGTCATCAAAAAGGACAGCTACCCGGGAATCGAAGATACTTTTAACAATTTTGTCAGGATTCAAATGGTTTTTTACCTTGGATTTAGAGTTGATAATAGCCAGTGGCTATTCATGAACACGATAAGGAAAATATTACTTTTACCAAAGGTAGCTTCCGCCACTTTTGAGAAACTTATGGAATACGTTTCACGAAGTCTTACTTGGAAAGCCTGTCTGATGTACCTAAACGATATTCTGGCAATGGGTCAATCATTCGAAGGTCATCCGAAAACATCCAAGATGTTTTAGAACTGTAAATTTGAAACTAAACCCAAGGCATTGTTGCCTGTAAGATGAATTATAGGAACATTCTGAGGGGATTCTGGCAGATGGATGCAAGATCAAAACCATAAGGGATTGGCTAAGACCAGTAGACAAACATGAACTTTAAAGTGTCCTAGGAAGATACTCATATTACCGATAGTTTGTCGAAACTTTCGCAAAAATACCAGCTGCACTACATAAATTAACTAAAGAGACTTAATTATGAAAAGGAAAATCTCAGGCTTCAGAATTCTGTCTACCTAATGCAATAAAATGTTTGGGATGGGTTTTATTCAACTGCTAGATATTTTTAACTGGGGAATTAAAATATTTTAGATACCTATCAGATGACAGGCAAATATCACATTTGATTCAAAATATGTAAACTTAGGCAAATACAGTTTAAGTATAGTTGTGAACCCTACTGATACAGAGATGTCACCATGTTTTCTATGCTGCACTCAAAAGAGTACAGTGGAATCAAATAGGAGACAAAGCAGTGTATATAAGGTTAAAATAAAATTTCGAAAAATGCTAAAAATCGTTTTAATTTCACAAAATATAAACAAATAATTTTCGAGGGACTTGCCAAAGAGCTGTATCATTTTAAATATTATGTATTTTATTTTATGGGAAATTCCTCATTACAAACAAGAAACTGGCGATCATTACATAATAAAACGAAAAAAATTACCCATAATTTTCGAAATAAATTTAATAACTATAAGTAAAAAAAAATATTTAAACAGTAAATACTAGAGATCACAAAGATATAACACCTACAACTAATATACATTAAAGCGATAAAATATAATAACAATAATTTTAAATCAATTTTAATATTACAAATAAATACATATTTAAGGAATAACCAGGCAAGACAAAACGTTTATGTAATAAAGTCAGCTTTCGAAATATAAATGAATGTATAGTATTTTTGCACTCAATAGCAGGCACAGATCATAAAATAAATATATTAATTTCCTATAATATTACCTACAGTAAATTAGATAAACAATTTTATTTATGTAATATTATCCTGACCTATTTATTGATAATTTTGTAGTATAATACTAAGTCAGACGAGTATTTCCACATAAAATGCTTGACAGTGCGCAGGTCCATGGAATGATCAACAGGCTAAAAAGAAAAATATATTTAGAATTGTAACATTTAAAAAAAATTAATTCATTTTTAACACTTTGTCGTTAATTTTAAAAGGTTTTTACTTGACATTTCTCGCTTTTTTAGTTGGATTATAAAAACGTTGTGCAACTATAGATTTTTAAAATCAGATGCTGGTTTTATTTAAAGGACACAGTTTAAGATATTTTAAAAACTTTTTCTCTATTTCCTTACAAGTTTTATTTGTTAGTTTTCTTCAGAAAGGAAAAAATTTTAACAAATGAAAATAGGAGTCATTTTAACCAAAAAAAGTCTTATACAACCGAGAGCTTTGAACTTATGTTGTTATAATTTGAGCAAATTATCAAATATTTTTTTATTTTATTATCCAAGACTATTAGTTAAATCATTATTAATTCAGTAATTAAGGTTTTTGTTTTGAAGTCCCAAAATTAAGAAAAATATTTACGTATTAACTGCCCTTATTTCAAAACCCATAATCTAACAACATGCAAATAAACGCAACTGTCATTGCAGTTGTATTTTGATACTCTAAACAAATAAAAACTTTCCATGAGTATAAAACTGTTTGATTTGTACAGGGTGGGTGGTTATGTTTTCTTATTCTCTCTACGAACTTAACTTTTAGAGATATCAAAAAATATTGCACACAAAAGATTTATAGCCTGAACCGTCAGGATTTACTAAAAAAAAATAAATAAATGTAAACAGGAAAGTAAAAAATGGGCATCGACTTTGTTATTTTAAATGGAAGAATATTACTTCAATATATCGGCATCTTCTTCCTGATTGTGGAAACACCGGGTTTGATAATCTTATCTTTAAGGACAATCGAGAAATTTGCAATGCGTTGGAACGAAAGAGAACATACACATAAGTAAAGTCACTCGAACGGAATCGAGAAAAACTACACTCTCCCTTACGGCAAGGGTTCATGTCATCGTTAATTTCCTTGGTTGCCTTTAAAGAGAAAGGCATCTAACGTGGTACTTTTATAACCAGCAAGAAAATGCCCATTTATTGAAATAATATTATACAGGGTGTTCCATTTAAAATAATAAAGTCGGTGCTAATTATATTATTGACTTTCAAATTGTCATTTGTTTATTTTTTAAAATTCTGACGGTTCAGAAAAAATTATATACTTCTCTATACAATTTTATGATATGTGTAAAAGTTGAGGTCGTAGACCCGCATTTACCAACTAATATTAATGTAATTTCGGACACAGATAAATGCTAAAATAATATTCGGCAGTGTTCAAAAATGGAAACAGCAGTTGAATTTTATATACTGTGAGAGTCTTATATACAGTGAAGACAATACCACAGAAAAATCTAACAGAACAGACGTTCGGAGGCAATAACACGAGGTTTTGTTCGACAAAAATATACTAGATAGCGCCACGATTAAGCCAAGCTCTTTTAATTAAATTTGTGGGTTTGCTGGCGGTCAACGACCTTGCATCCATTTTTGGGCTGAGCACTAATTGGTGATGTATCTGTATTTTTACAGATCACCCTGTATAACAAACGTAAATAATGCAAAAAAAAAAATAAAATAAAATTGACGTGCTAGAGGGTTTGTGTTTGTGAAATAAAATTTTGAATTAAGTAATTTTATATAATATTTTGTAAATTTCAAATATATCTAAAATATATCATAAAATAAAATAAAATAAGAATTACGTATCTTAACGTTTTTCAAAATATTTTGCCGTTTGCGAGATATGTGTTTCAACCCTCTAGGCTTCAATTTTGAAAATAACCCTTTACTGAGCATATACTTTATGGGCAACATATTCTTCAGATTTTTTGTTCCTAATTCCGAGGATTTCGACTGGGCGTAGATACGTTAAACAATCAGGATTTTGCTTTTTGTATTTATAGATGAAAATATTAATCCTCAAATCACCTAAAAAAAGAAACGCGTGGCAACAGTGAACAGACTCGAAGATAGAAACTTTGAATACTATTTTAGAGATGCCGCTTTGCAATAGTGTTTCGTAAAGAATTCTTTGCCAATCAAGCCCTCTACGGCAAACGACTTGATTTTAAGGCGAGACTTTTATATCAGTTGACCAGACTGTTGCGTTAGATGCTTCTGTGACAAAACGCACATTTAGCTACAACCATTTATTGGAAATAATCTTCAAATTAAATTTTATTTTTGGGGTTATGTAGGGGCATTAATATAACGTGATCTTTACAATAGAATTTTTGCTGAAGCAGGCAGATAAAAGACACTCTAGTCAGCCATGTCATACATGCGGCCCAGTGAGCATTTTTCTGCGGCCCAAATCAGTTTTGAAAACAGCCAGATAATGCGGCCCGCGAAAAAGTTGAAAACCGTTTTTGAAAGCGCGCGCCGCTGCAACAACGATTGGTATAATAAAATATACAACTGTACATAGTGCCATCTATGTTTAGGAGGTTGAACTCAACCTAAAGCCACACGTTATCTGGCTTGTTTCATGAAATTCTATCGTGTAAAAACACAGATGACGCACGCTATCTGAACATTCTGGAATGAACTCGAGAAATCACAATCCGTATATAAGCCGTGTTCGATTGAGTTCAGTCGTTCAGTGTTTAGTCAGTTATGAGTCAGCTGCGATAGAGTTTCGAGATGAGTTGCGCACTTATTGTTACAACACTTAACAGTACTTATTGTAATTTATTTCGGATACAGTTTTTAACATGTCTCTTTCAAAACCAAGTGGAAATAAGAGGAAACTTGTAGATGAGCATCGTATCTTTCAAGAAAAGTGGGAATTACAGTTTTTTTGCTGTGAAGTGAAAGAAAAAATTATTTGTTTGATTTGTAATAGTACAGTCGGTGTCCCAAAATTATATAATATAAAACGTCACTATAATATTCATAAAACTATGTTTGACAAGTATACAGGCATGGTCAGAAACGAAAAGTTAAATAAGTTAAAATCACGGTTGAAAGATCAACAGCGCTTATGTTTACACGTCCAAAGCAAGAAAATAAATCTGTCCTTCAAGCGAGCTACGTACTGTCGGAGTTGATCGCGAAACACTCATAACCATTTGTTCAAGGTGGATTTATAAGAGTGCCTTGTAAAGGCCGCGGAAATTGTAAGTCCCGGGAGCGTGAAGGCATTTCAAAATATATCCTTGTCCGGGAATACTGTCGCTGAAAGAGTTACTGAGTTGGCTGCCAATATAAGTGATCAGATAAAAACAAAATCAGACTCTTTCATTGCATTTTTTATTGCCTGTGACGAAAGTACGGATGTGTGTGGTGTGGCGCAACTCGCTGTTTTTCTTCGTGCGGTTGATACAGATATCAATGTGTATGAAGAATTACTGGAATTAGTACCATTGCATGATACAACAACTGAGAAGGATATTTTCAATGCTGTTTATGGACTTCTGCAAAAGTACAATTTAGATTTGTCAAAACTGTGTTCTGTTGCAATAGATGGCGCTCCTTCAATGACTGGAGTTAAAAATGGCTTCGTTAAAATATTACAGACAAAGATCAGAGAAACGGGCAGTGACAAACCAGATTTTCATCATATTCATTGTATAACCCACCAAGAAGTTTTATGCTCAAAAGTGATCAAGTTGGAAACTGTTTTAAAGTCAGTGAAAAAAAAATTATAAACTTCATAAGGTCACGAGGCCTTAATCAGCGACAGTTTTCTGCATTTTTACGTGAATTAAAAAGTGAGTACACTGGTTTACCATATTATGCTGGATGTCTATTGCAACGGATGTCTTTCGTGTTCTATGGTACTCGACCGGTTTTGGAAACTCAAAGAAGAAATACGCGTTTTCATGGAAACAAAAGGAGATGTCAGCTTATTATGTGATGTACCTTTTTCACTAAATCTTTCATTTATAGTAGATATCACAAAACACTTGTCGGACTTAAATACGAAATTGCAAGGACCACGTCAAGTGATTACAGATATGCATGATCATGTGAAAGCTTTCAAGTGTAAGATGATGTTGTGGGAAAAACAGTTAGCAGAGGATAATCTGTCACATTTTCTGACTTGTAAGGCATATCAGGAAAGCACAAGTGTCCCAATACCATACAAAATATATTCAGAGAAACAGAGAAGCCTTCTGGCAGAATTTGAGAAGCGTTTTCAGGATTTTAAGACCCAAGAAAACAATATTTCTCTATTTACCGGTCTTTTCACTATCGATATTGATAAACTTCCCCCTCACTTGCAAATGGAAGTATGAGATTCAGTGTCAGACTCATTTAAAACAAAAATTTGATAGTGTTGGTACATTCGAATTTTATAAGTACTTGCCTGTTGAATACCAAGAAATGAGAAAATTTGCCTGTAAAATCCTGTCAATGTTTGGAAGCACCTATAAGTGGGAACAACTATTTTCTTTGATGAAAGGAAACAAATCTCCCGCAAGATCGCGATTGACGGACGCACATTTGAACGCAGTTTTAAAAGTTATTTCCGCCGATAAATTCGCGCTACAAATAGACAACTTAATTAAAGACAAAAGATGTCAAATATCTGGCAAAAGAATTTAATGTTTGTAGTTTTTTGTAATGTCCTTTTTATTGGAAATTTAATTTACAGACTTGTCCTATAATAGTACTCAAAATTTTCAGTAGTTTGTCTTCTTTAAGATAAGGTTTTGCGGCCCACCTAGTCGATGGTCTTCATGATTTTGGCCCACCAGTGACTTCGAGTTTGACATGGCTGCTCCAGATACACTTCAAGCAGTTTGTGAGACTTGATTAGCCGTGTATAAATAACGATTGTGCTCATTTGCAACACTTACTTTAAAAATGTTTTTGTTTATTTATTCAACAGAATTGGTATCTTAATTTTAAAAAAAATACTAGATTACTAGATTCGTCCGATAAAACAATAAATTGTTAGACGACAAAAATGTCTACATTTCTAAGATTTAATTTATCTAGATTTCAAAATAACAAATCGTGCAGCGCTGTATAATTCCAATATTGCTATCTTGTTAAAAAATGTTAAAATGGCCAAATGTGTAAAGCCCTTGGTTGTTGATCCTCTGTAGGACTTTTTTGCTTTAAATTACTTGTTATAATATTTGCAGAAATTTGTCTTTTACCATATATATAACATAAACAGCTAAACACATAAACATAAACATTATAAATATGATCCTCAGTGTTTCTTCTTCAAAATCCTATACATTACATTTTATTATATATTACAAAAAAATAAATATATCAAGTTCATTTGGAATTACAATTTTTCTGATTTTGCTGATAACTTATAGACCTAGTGTGTCTTACATGTACTTATTTCATTTTTCAAGGAATTTTATATAAACAAAACTGTAGCGGTGGCGAATATCTTTATACTTTATCTGAATACTAAAACCAAAACACAGTGGTTCAGATATGTAGATGATTCTGTTGTTGTGTGGCCTCAAGGACAGGAAAATCTCCTCATATTTCCGGACCAACTTAATCAACAACACCATAATATTAAATTTACAATCAAAATTAATTTATTTAAAGGAAGGAAAATGGTACATTAGGACATTCTGTGTATAGAAAACCGACACATACAAATAGATTACTTAAGTGCAAATTTTCACCACTATACAGCACAAAAGAAATCGGTTACGAATTCATTTGTATTTAGAGCCATTTCAGTTTCTGAACAAGTTTCTCCAACATCAGAAACAGCGAAACTGACCGAAGCTCTGAAAGGGAATGGCTATTGATTATGCGTTCAATTAAATCATATAGTAAGCCAACACCGCGAAAGGAGAATGATAAGGAAGTTAGATAGTGTGGTTCTTCCCTACATTGATGACACTACCTGCAAAATAGGACGATTGCTTTGAACATATATCCAATCCTCAATACAAATACATAGATTGACCAATACTTGCAATCACAGTAAGATGTTGTACCTTTTCAAACCGAAGGAGTATATACAATTTCTTGCTCCTGTGGAGAAGTGTACTTGGTACAAAAAGGACGCTCAGTCTACACAAGACTTAAGGAACATGAATGATGTATTAAAAAGAAACAAATGGTTTAATCTGCTGTAGCTGAACCCCAACATACCACTGGCCATATTATAAATGTAAAAGAAACCAAGGTTCTAGCGTCAGTTCCAGGATTTTATAAACCAAAAAGTAACTTCAATAGAGATACCGATCTTTATATAGGGTCACGTTTCGGTATAAAAGCAGGCCTGAATCTCTCTGAGTTCATTCAGTGTTCAGATCTTGTGGAGCAAACATCCCTGAAGATGTATCGTGCGATCGAAGATGAAACATAATAATTTCAATTTGACACGGTCTAATCCCAAGACCCATGATTTTTTAATTGACCAAAGCCATGAAAGCTACAGTTCTAAATAACATTATAATAAAAAAAAATTGCAAACAATATTTTTTAATAAAAGTAGATTATTATTAGTTGTTTAGACATAAAATAAAATTTATTTTATTTAAAAAATAATAGATTTATTCAATTCAATAATAGTGTACAGAAAAATACATATTGCAATAATAATAATAAATCAAGATTAGTGCCTAGATGTAGAAACATCCGTATGCACTTAGCAAATAAATACAATTTACAAAATATACCTAATTACAATATTTATTCTACATGTATGTAACACCATACAAATACATACATATTATGTATCAAGGAATACCACATGTAGGAAAGGGAAGCTAATTTTTATAGAAATAGATCCATCCTGTTCAAAATCACAAAGTTTTGGATAACTATTTAATTCAAAATAAGTAGTATGCACAACAGACATAAAAATATAATTTTCATTTTAGAAAACTGTCAAAATGTGCCACATTTTTAAAAATATGTTCACTAGTAAGTTTAATAAAATTTTTAATCTTCTCGGTTTCTCTTATGTTTGTAGGTAAAATGTTATAGAATTTAGGTCCCAAGTAATTTTTAAAACGTAAATTTATATGTTTGTGATTAATGGGAATATTTAAATGTCTACTTTCATTTTGTTGGGTAAAGTGAGAATGGCTAATAAAATTTTGCAATCTAATATTTTTTTGTAGAAACATGCAACACGCAATTATATATCATGTGTTAAGACCAATAACTTCTTCAGTGTACAGCTGACAGTTGTAAAACGCTTGTTCTTACGAAAAATTATCTTAACAATGTAATTCTGTATTGTCTGGACCGGGTGCAAGTTACTTTTGTAAGCGCCACCCCAAACAATCAAGCCATACCTAAGGAGAGATTCTATTAAGGATTTATAAACCTGAGTTAATAATTTAGTTGTTAAAAATTCTCTTAGAAAATAAAATTTGTGTATTAATTCACGTATTTTAATAGTCAGATATTCTATATGGGATGTCCATTTCAAATGTTTGTCAATTATGACCCCTAAATACTTTATTTTGTCAACTTCATTTATTTTTATGTTTTCATTTATGTCGATATTATTAAAAGAAGGTCTGTTTGAGTTTATGATTGAAAAAGCAATGTATTTGGTTTTTGCAATATTCAAGGAAAGTTTAAATGAATCGAGCCAATGCTTTACTTTTTTAAAACCCTTAACAGCCTTAGTTTTAGTCTCATTCCAATTATAAGCCATAAAAAGAAGGACAGTATCATCTGCATATGATATTTGTTTACCATTTATTTAAGTTTAGGAGAGAGGTAAGTTATAAACAGGATAGGCCCTAAAATTGTTCCTTGTGGAACGCCAATTTGTATTTTTAATGGATCACTGAGAGTACCATTCACTCTAACATGTTGCACCCTGTCTGAAAGGTAGCTTTCAAACATTTTCAACACTGTACCCCTTATGTCATCCTGTTCAAGAACCCCAACAAGTAGCTCATGTGGAACAGTGTCAAAGACCCTTGAAAGATCAATGAATGTGGCTAGACATTTTTTATTAGTATTGAGATTTTCTATAATATCAGATGACAGGGAATACATTGCATCTGATGTACTCAACCCTTCAATAAAACCAAATTGTTGTTTTGATATAATATTAAAAGTATTGAGAAACTGTACCAACCTGTCCTTTAAACACTTTTCGAATATTTTTGCAAAATTACTGATAAGGCTTATTGGACGATAATTTTCAATGCATCTTTTTTACCCAGACTTATGTATAGGAGTGACTACAGATTTTTTAAAGTGGTTACCTGTGGTGAAAATTAAGTTTATTATATGCACCATTTAAATGAATAATTTTTATAAGTTTAGAGGATATTTCATCAATGCCAGAAGCACAATCATTTTTTAATGAGGCAATTTGTTTTATAATTCCTTTATCTGTAACTGGTTTCAAGTACATGGATGCATTATTAGAAAAATCTTGTAGTATAGGGTTGTTTGGGGTTTTTATTTTATGTTCCAATTCAACGGAGACATTTGTGAAATATTGGTTACTGAAGTTAGCCATTTCTGTGTTATTATCAAATAAATTGTTGTCTCTATTTACGAGGGCAAGTGTTTCTTTCCCTTCTTTTGAATTGGTATTTGTGGCATCATTTATTAGTTGATAAATTTTTTTAGATTGTTTTTGTTTAGTAGTATTTTTTCTTTGTAATAATTAGATTTTTGTGTCCTAATCAGTTTATTGAGATAGTTACGGTAATTTTTATATTCAGTGTGAAGAGCCAGAGAGTAATGGTTTATTAGACGTTTTTTGAGTTTGTCTCGATGTTTAATTGAAACAATTAGTCCATTCGTTATCCAGTTTTTTATCTTTTTCCCCTTTTGATTGATACTAAGCTTTTCTTTAGTAGATTTGTTTTTTAATTGTAATAATGTATTGAAAAACAAATTCATTGCTTGATTAGGGTTAGTAAAATTTAAAACTTCTGACCAATCTTGTGTTGCGAGTTTTTGGTTAAGTAAATTATAGTCAATGTAAATATTTTTAGATTGCCCAGTGTCTGTTTGTAGATTATTAGATGTTGGTTCTTCTTGTGTGTTTATACTTAATATTATAGGTAAATGGTCCGTTATGTCACTATCGAGTTTAAAAGATTTGAATTTTATTTTATTTGTTTTTAATTTTAGCCTGAGAAAAATATGGTCCAAGCAGGTAGAAGATTCAGCAGTAATTCTTGTGGGTGAAATGATATATGGGACAAAACCTTGATGTCCCATTACGGAAATGTACTCATTAATAATGTTATTTTCTTTATTTAAAAATAATCTTATGAAATTATTTCCATTTCACTTTTTTCTCTATGTTTAATTAGAAAAATATAATAAATACATTTTTACGTTCAATTTGGCCGATTTGTTCAAAAAATACAGAAGAATAAATTTTCAAATTGAATTGTAGTTTTTAGCCGTCAGTATAGACTTAAACTCTAGTAGACTAAATACAAAGAATGTGCAAAAGAGCTAACAAATACTGTAATGTTGACATTTTCCTTATTACATTATATAAATTTAAAAGATACATGAAATATAAGTGTATGTAAGTATTTTACCTGTGGTTATAGAAAAGCTTTAAAATCTGTAAAATGGTAAAACCGTTAATAAACATTTATTTATTTAAATTTGGTATGCTTATTAGTGACAACTAGAAGCTTTAATTAAAATCCATTTCCACAAGTAAAATTATGAAGAAAATTTGAAAATCATGTATGTCATGCGTCTTTGTTGTTTCGTAAGTTATGTATATGACATTGGCATCTGAAACTAGGGCAATTTTATCAGAAATTTGACAAGGATAAATGTTTTGTTCCGACTGGGTCAACAGAAACTGCTAATCTTAAACTCTTTTTATAAAAGTAAAAAAATGGCTTCCTTTGCACAATGCAAAAAAAGGGGGAAGCAGTTCCCTTCACAAGAAAATGTGCGGTATCTTTTTGTTAACATTCGACAGTATCGGTTTCACCACTTCTAACTATTTTTATTTGCGGTAATCTATAACATATTATTTTTCTTTAAAAAAATGAAAAATATGGCTTCAGAATTAGGTAATGTGTTCTATTTTTTTTTGTTCTTTGTAAGTCGGATTTTTATATAGTTAGCATACCTGATCTGAGCAAATCAATTGAATCTGATCTACTGTATATCCACTGCTGGATTGGGTTTGCGAATCCCCTTCTGCACCTGGTGACGTGGCAGTTCCTTCACCCAACAATTTGTCCAGCACATGTTCTGCTACTTTTCGACACTGGATAAAATCGTTGGCTACCAAACGATCAGGCTAAAAAGAAAAGTCAACAATCAGCAAAACATATACCCCCATATTCACTAAAAAGGTTTATGAGTTAGACCAGGTCTAGTTGCCATGGTACTTAAAACTCTTAGTTCGCCAGTTATGTTTCGCTTAGGTCACGGTTATTTTGTAATTGTGATATTTAGAAAAATTATTTGTTCAGTTGTTAAAAATGTCATCTGAAACCTATAACTGTCAAGTTAGACCTAGTCTAAATTTAAACCTCTTTAGGGAACACGCAAAATATAGTCCAGCCACTGGCTGGTCAAATCTCAGAACAATTGCTTTTTTTTACTGTAGCTCTTTGAGAGCATACAAAATTGTAAATATTAACCTTTTGCTAATATGAACAGAAATATTGTACATATAGCAATTCACTGGCCTACAGCAACAACAATTTTATTATGCTAATTAACAATGTCAGGTAAAAGTCTCAGTTGGCTCTGGTTTTATAGATACATAACTATAAAATTAGTGAGTTTTGAAAAGCAAAAAAGTCCTTTAGTAAGAAAAGCCTACCATTTGTATTTTGGCGGCAAAATTGGAGACCAAGATACAAGTTGGGTACCTTATATGTTTCAACAATTGTGCGAACCATCTTCAGAGCTGTCTAAGTGTCAAAAATTGGTCAATGGCTATCGCTGTTCCATGTTGATGATTGTTATTTTTGTTTGACGCCTCCCATTAAAAAAGGCTTTACCAACAAGAAAAGGTTCGCAATACAGTATATAAATATACAATCCGCCATGTACCCAGTGCCTCATAGTGACGAGTTGCTTATTCCTAATTGACCTCAAGAATACATGCTTCATTCTGACGATGAAGAGATAGTGTAGATATGTAGTGTACAAGTTATTTTGCCCGCTCATCAACCTCGCAGAGCAAAAAGCAGAGCTAGTGGCAAAGTGACTGCAGCAGAGGAATTCACACCAAGATAAAATAAAAGTTTCTGTATACCACAGTTTTTGTAAAGGCCATAAACAAAGAATGAAAAATTTCCTAGAATCAGTGATAAAATTTAAGAAGGAATTTTTGTGGATCACCAAATTAAGAAACTTTTTAGAGACACGGAATTTGATTCCATCTTTGAAGTCAATGAAGAGGAATCCTGGAATGCCTTTAAGATGGTTGCAATACATTTTTTGGGGAACAAAAGAGCAGAAAACTACAGATATCTTATTGCGCAACTACTTTCTTGCCCCCGTAACTTAGGGTGTAATATGGTAGTGAAAATTTATTTCCTGGATTCATGGAAAATTTTGGTGCAGTAACTGATGAGCAACCAGGTCATTTGAATATGAAAAAGAGGTATGAAGGGAAATGGAGTTGTGAGATGTTGGCCAACCTCTGCTGAACTATTAGAAGAAATGCCTAAGAAGTTGCTTTCAAAAAGCAGGCTAAGAAACGCTAAATGAGCGTTTAATACTTTAAAGATAGAAATATGTGGTTTGATCCTTTTTTTAATAACTATTCATATCATTGCATTTTTGTTATATAAGCTCATAAAATTTTGTTATAAACAACAAGCCTTTTATTTCTGAGAGCCAAGCTAACTAAAACTTTAACAGGTAATTTTAACTTATTTGTGTCAAGCTGAATAAAAAAAAATAGTTTTTGTTGGGAATATGAAAAAAGCTTTAAGTATGTAGGCCAGTGATAACACAAAAGAGCTCTTAAAGAGGTACAATTAAAAGTGGCCAGCTTCCTAAAAATGAATATGTATCCTGAATTAATGACAATATTCTAGTGCTTACTTTTTTTAGTCTATCTTGTTTTAATAAATTTGAAGGTATGCTTGCGTGTGGTTTTAAGTAAAATTGAACTTTGGTGAATTTACTAGTACAGTTGTCTTCAATATTCGAGATAACCCAATTTGGCACAGTTTCATTTAATAATGCATTTTCTGTATCTCCAGAAGTATCGCCAACCAGTACGCGATAGAGCGTCCTACCACCGATTTCGCTAAAAGGAAAAAAGCAATACAAAAACAAAAAACAATCTACAGAAAAATAAGTCAAAACAAAGAATAAAAATGTGTTTTGGTAAAAATATCACTTCCTCATATACACACCTTTAAGCAATACAAAAACAAAAAACAGTCTACAGAAAAATAAGTCAAAATAAAGAATAAAAATGTGTTTTGGTAACAATATCACTTCCTTGTATAACCACCGTTTAAAACAAATACTTAAAATTTTAATAGAAAAAGAATAAAGTAAAATAAATTTGACGTATAGCTTCGTTTTGACTAATACCGGTTTTCGGTACGCAAAAATATGAATTTTTTACGTTTTTATAACCCTCAAGAGGATATCAGAATAAATTTAAATCCTCTATTCTGCTCCGGCACATAAATCACATGGTATATGCGGTGTGACGACAGGGCGATGTATGTCACTGACAGAAACCTTATTAGTTTAACGAACGAGGCAGATGTTCAGCCAAATACAAAATATTTCGGTTAACCTGAAAAACGCATCGTCGCGGTCATTTAATAAAAAACTTGTTTTTTGAAAAAAAGTTAAAATAAAATTAACCATCGGAAAATCTTACCTTAAAATTAAAGGAATGTGTTTTGGAACACTAAAATAAATTTTATTTTCCTGATCAGCCTGTACACCTCTCCAATGCTCAAATAAAGCCTGTAAAAGTAATTTTCCATAATTAACCTTATTGTCAGGTTCGGGATGATCACGGATACCAGCGTCCTTTGCTGACACCCAAGCAGAAAAACAATCAACTTCGTCTTGTCCTAAATGTATTGTGAGCATCTAAAATGAAAAACTATGATAGATCTTCGGTAAATCACTAACCAATTGAGCATATGAAGAAGTCGCTATACAGTTTTGAAATAATTAACAAGTACAATTTTTTTAAATCTATATGTATAAACTGCATAGTTTATCAACACGTAGATATTCATTGGTTATAGATTTTGACATAAATTATATTTTTCAATGTATTTAGATTACTTGTTAGGGTTAGAATTATAGACATTTTTTGGCTTTATCACAACTCAACCAAAATATTCATTCTGTCCGGTTGGAATTGTCTTTTATATTATTATTATTTGGACAGCAAACTATAATTATTTACACTTAAATAACATAAGCGTTTTTAATTTTACAATGGAGAAAAAAGAAAATTCCTCTTTGCATTTTCTTGACTTTCTTGTTAAAAGATCTGCAGAAGGCATCAAAACTGTAGTTTTGATGCGCACACAATGTAGCCAAAAAAAGGGCATCTTAAGAACACTTTACAACAAAGCTATAACAACTTGTAATAATATGACGAACCTTGAGGCAGAAATTGTTTCCGTGAAAAAGATTGATTGGTGAGTGGTTACTTTAAAAGGCTAGTAAGTATTATAATATCAAAATTCAGCTTTCATAGATAGAAATCAAAGTATTTTCGCTAAGCCAAGCGTCTTAAGCTTCACGAAGGTTTTAGGCATGGCTAATATAGTAGAGTTAGAGTATTTAGTTTACACTTAAAAACGATTGAAGATAGTCACCATTCAAATCTTTTTGAAATCATATATTTAATATTGAATTAGAAGCTGCTCTACATCAACTAAATGTGTACCAATTTCAGTTATTAGGAGCCATTTGAAGTAAGAAATAGGTTTCTTGAAAATTTCCATCTTTCATAAAAGAGATCTATTCTGCACCTAGACTGCTAATGCAAGATCATAATTTGCAAGTCAAGGTATATTACCGTTGCACTGCATATCTAAGATACAAAAGTTTTAAAATATTCATCCATTTGCCACAAAACATTAGACATTCTGAATCACATATCATATGAACTGACTATTATTTTGATTCTATATAGAATATTCTTTTCTTAACCCATTTATTGTTGTTGTTCTGCTTGTTCCTTCTAAGAATGTTTCATTCTGATATTTTTATGTTGTTTTTATTTCTGTCTTATTTTTATTAACCTTATGCACTTTGATTAGTCTAACAGAACATTGGTTACAAGAAGAAGAGATCTGCATGGTCAAACTTCAAGATTATGTACTTGGGGCATAGAAAAACATCAAAGGGTGGGGGTGCCGCTATCTTTTTACAGGCAGATTTAACTTTTAAACCTATTGTCAACTTAAGTGAGATATTGATTGAGAAATATGTAGAACTGTCTGGCATTCTGCTGGTCGATCTTAATGCTTATATACTTTGTGCCTATAGATCACCAAGTGGCAATTTGAATACATTCTTAGAAGTGATAGAAAAATCCATTACACAAATAGTATTGAAAAGAATAAAATTTTGGCAGGAGATTTTAATGTACAGTTTGGCTCGGACCAGGGTGATGCAGGTGCACTGAGTGACATGCTGGGTTCTCTTGGCCTGAGGCAGATGATATTTTCAGAAACTAGAAATAAAAACTGCATTGACAATATATTTATCAATTTTAACGTTGATGCGGCTTCTGTGTGCACGGTAGATACAGGTTTTTCTGACCATTTTGCGCAACTGATACATGTTACCATATTGACACCCAATAACAACAAAACTATAAAAACAACTTTTAGACCAGTTACCGAAATAGGTAAAAATAAATTTTTTACAATACTGGAGAATACTTGTTGGGATTTTATATCTGATATGAGCATGAATGTTGAGGTGGCTGAAGTTTTCAATTCAAAATTTCAGAAGGCCTATGAAACTTCATTTCCTGAGAAAACGGTGATGTCTAACCAAAAGAACAGACATAAACACTGGTTTAATAAGGAATTAAAAAACATGCGCGAGCACTTAAAATTTCTTTGTGATATATGTAAAATGTACCCAACAACATCAAATATTCAAACAAAAAAATACTTTAATAAAACTTAAAAGGAAGCTATTGCTAATGTTAAACGAAATTATCATAATAATCATATAAATAACTCAAATAATAAAACTAAAGCAATATGGTAAGTAATCAATAACAATAGAAACTCAAATACAAAATTTCAGACAACCTCAAGCAGCATCACGGTCAATCAATTTAATGATTTGTTTGTCAACGTTGTGCCTAACCTTCTAATTAATAGCCAAATAAGTATAAACTTTTCACCATTCACTGTTCCTAATACTCCTGCGATAAATTTTAAGATTGAGGAGTTCTCCTTCAATGAGATCAGGGATATTTTTAACAAATTAAAAAACAAAAGTAGTAGAGATATTTTTGGTTTGTCTGTGAGATTGTTGAAGGGGGTGCGTGAGCTGCTTATCACCCCAGTTACTAAACTAATTAACAGATGTATACGGGAGTCTGTCTTTCCCAGTATCTGGAAGACAGCCCTGGTAATCCCAATTCTAAAAAAGGGTGATCACGATGATCTAACCAATTATCGGCCAATCTCATTGCTACTATTAGATCTGACTACATTTATATCTGATGCCTTTCATAGTACAAAGTATGTCAGCACAATGTTCTGTGACTTAAGCAAAGCATTTGACTGCATCCCGCATGACCTGTTAATTAGAAGACTATTGCTATATGGATTTGGCGAAAAGCCAGCTAGCCTAATTAAATCATATTTAATTAACCATACTCAAGTGGTAAGCAATGTTGGCGTGACATTGGCGAGGGAGGCATTAACTATCGGGGTACCCCAGGGTTCCATTCTGAGGCCCTTACTTTTCTTAATTTTTATTAATAATCTTCCCCTAGAAAATCATGTGGGGTGTTATGTTTTGTTTGCCGATGACACGACTGCCTCAGTTACTGATGATAGCCTTCAAAGCCTGGTTGACAGGACTTGTGCGGTGCAGTTGGAGGTGGAGCGATGGTTTCAGAGCAATGGTTTAATATTAAACAAAGACAAGACTAACTATATGATCTTTTCATTGCGCAAAGTGGGGAGACACCTTTTTGTACTGTAAGCTCTGTTAAATTCCTAGGAGTTTATTTAGACTCTGAATTGAACTGGGGCCAGCAGGCAGATGCTGTTGCAAAGAAACTTAGTAGTAATATTTATTTCCTTCGCAGTCTTGCGAGGTTGTCTGTCCTATGCAGTGATTGCCTGGGGCCACGCTGCCGGGTGGCGCCGAGTGTTTTCTCTTCAACGCCGGGCTATACGCATTCTCGCCGGTTTACCGGATACAGGGAGGATTGTCGGGATGCCTTTACTGGATTGGGTGTTTTGACATTTCCCTGTATATATATACTGCAAAACATCTTGTATGTTTACCACAATAAATCCAATTACCTGACCAATGGCGAGATTCATGACCTTAGGACTCGGGGAAGGGAGGATCTCTCGGTGCCGCACCGCAGAGTGCGGAGGTGTCAAAACGGCCCAGATTACTACGCAGTCAAATTTTTTAACAAGATACCTCTAGAGATTAGAAGTTTGGAATTTAGGCCTTTTAAAAGGACCATTGTTTCTTGTCTCCTTAAGGGTGCTTTTTATAGCATCAATGAGTTTCTGGAATCGCCGGGGACAGTTTTCGTGGTTAAAGATTGAAATCTGGTCAAAATTTAAATGAACTCAATCATTGTCTCATTTTCTATAAAGTTTTTACTTTGCAATTATAAATGTTAGTACTTATGTGTGGAATTTGTTATTCTGTTACATGTTACATAATCTGTATGTGATTAGTTTTTACCTTTATCTGTATTATTTTGCTTTATATGTATTTTAACATTTTGATTATAATTACCATTTAAGTTATTTCACTACTTGACGTATGTAAGCATTTATGTGTGACATTATTATTATATAAATAAATAAATTATATAAATAAATTTTCTTGATTCTTTTACCATTTTTCTTGCCAGTCACTTGTAGCCAAAATAGCTAACAATAGTTAAGAAATACTATGTATTTTAGTTTTAAGAGTAAATCATGACTGACAAATAGGAGAATAGTATTTAAGAAGGCATTTAATTTTTTATGTGTGAAGATCATTTGACACAGTAAATTATAACATCCTCAATAAAAAATCAAATTAATTCCAGATAAATAGATGCGATTATGCTAGAGGAGATACTGCTGAGGGGGAATGGATTTTCATTTATTTTTAATTGACTTCACTATTACTAGTGGAATGATTAGAATTATTATTGTAATTATTGTTCTTGTGTTAAATGTTTTCTTTTTGACTTGTAAACATTAATTAATCTCTTCTTTCTTTTATAAGTAGTTTGATTTAATTCATTTTATGTGGTTTTAAGTCGTTTAACTTACTCTACTAGTGGAACATTAGTTACATATGCATATATTTGTCTTTTTACCTAAAAATTGTATGTTTGGTATTTAGTTTTTATAAGCTAAATAAACGATTCAATAATAATAATACTATCTAGATTAAATGAGTCTTTGGTGTCAAGGATTTGACTATTTCATAACTTGTGGGATAGCAAACATGACCGTGACTTAATTGACCTGAGCAAAATTCTTTGCTCCCCATTCCACTATTTTAAAAAGATTGTGGAATAAAAAGTCTATTGACCACTTCAGTTTTTGAGACATGGCTCCAATATGTGTTGGAAGAGAGCATTCTACCAACAGCATAACTGTGAATAGGATTATTAGTAGCAGAGATGGTAGATGAAAACACTGAACCCTGTGTTATCCCTGCCATCATATTTTAGAATAAGGAAAAATGAGCATCGGTGCTCACAGAAATAATGTGCTTGTATCTTAACACATTATCAATTCTTAATATCTCAAGCCTTAATTAAGTCTGGTAAAGATGAATTTCTTAACAAACTTCTAGGCGGTAGTATTCCTACTGGTTCCCTAACACTCTGTGCATCAATTGCCAGATCCTTCGCACTCAAATTATTTCTAAATAAAACTAATGATTATCAACATTGCCAAGTGCCACAATAACTGCCGAGAATAGATGATCTCTATTTCTGAGTACAGGAATATTTTTCTCCTTCAAGAGCCACACATTCTAGAGATTATGTCAGATGTCATCTGTTTCACTACCTTAAAGCCACAAATGAAAGGCTTATATTTTTCCAAATTACAGTACCTTACTACAGAGTTCTACATGATCATCATATAGTACATTTAAGAAATACGTATTGTAAACTTACCCCCGTTTTAAGATCCATATTAAACCAATTGGGCACATACATGATTTTTTCTCTATTTCTGGCATTTATTTCATTCTGATAATTGACAGCACCTAAGTGCTCTATTTTACTGGCCTAAAACATATTTATAATTATTTTTTACCAAATCAATCTACAATGTAAAGAAATACTACATCAAAAACACTAAAAAGTAAATATAATTGGTTACATCTTAATAATTTGTATTCATATCTAATATCTCAAGTATAATGTCTATTTACTAATTTTATTAGCTTGATGACTTCATAATTCAATTTTTCAAAATGTAATAAAAATGCCTTTTTTATTTTTTTTACTGATTTTTAAAGTGGGTTTTATATTTTTTAAGAAAATATTATTTCAGTCGCTTTAGTCCTTTTTATACCAAGTTTTATTGTAAAAGTCAGCTACAAAGTTTATAGAGAACTATAATACAAATTGTCAAAAATTGAAATCTGTAGTTTAAACTTATTAACGTGATTTTTTAAACAATTAGCATTAAATCAATACAAAGAAAACATACAGTCATGTAAACTACAGTTACTTAATACCACACAAAGAGAATACAGATGTCACTTTTATTTAGCTCCAAAAGTATATAATGATATTCATAAAATAATGACAATATTTTAGTGTTTAGTAGTCTAGACTACTATGGCCATTCAAACCAATTTCCGGTAATGCCTGGGGGTCACAGTAAAGTGATGTTGAGATAAAGCTCAGAAATAATTAAATGCTTCTATTTTTTTTATCACATTCTGATTAGATAGCAAGGCCTTTGTCTTGAAAATGCTTTTCAACACAATAAACTTGTGTGAATGTCACAGCCGACATAAGGGATGGCAATTTCTTCAACACTAGTGTTGAAATATATAAAATAAAATAATTCTACTGAACATTTTGAGTGGTTGTAGGAAAAATAGTGTATATTGTCAAAGTTATCGTTGTTGAACTCAAAAGGATTTCCGCACTCGGCTAACGCCTTTTGCTAAATACCTCCTCGTACTACCACTTTCGACACTTGTTATGTAATATACTACAGTTAGGTTTAGACAGCAAAGAGTAAAACTAATCAAAACTACTCACAAATATTTGTGAACTATTCATAAATAAAGTGCAATGATAATGTTATTAAATTCGTACCCCTAAAACACTGAAAATAATATGAAACACGATATTTTGGAACTTCCCCAGTACCCACAAACATTTTACTTATTAACACAAAAAATATTTTTTGTCAAGAATTAACTCATTTAATACTATCAACATTTATAAAGATTTAATATTACCCACCCAAAATACTAATTACTGAACACTTCTTAAGAAATGTATTCAATCAGTTCAAACATGTTAAAGTAATTAGTGTACAAAGAACGAAGGTAACTAATATTACACAAGAGCCATCTTATCAAAAATTCGAATTATTAGTAAAATTGAACTTAAGCCTTTTAAAATTCCAAAAACCATAGGAAACCCAATATTTTCCCTTCCTCCACCATACACCTCACAAATATTTTGTGCCAAGAATAAAATTATTTAATATTTTTCAACAATCATTAAGAAATCTAGAATCACAACTTGTAGCCCAAAAAAAATTATATATACAAGAAACTAAACAAGTACTCCTCATTAAAAAAAAACTTAAAATTTTAATCTTGTTTTTAGGGAGCTTTTTCACCTCCTTTTAACAAACAGATAAAAGAAATTTGATATGTTTCGCTTTATTACTAACCACTTTTCATTTTTTTTTTTTGGGGTTTTCAGGGACTTGGGACTACCTTGTATAGTGGAACAATATGTATTTAAATACAAAAAAATTAAATAAATTTGATATGTTTCATCATATGTTAGAAAAGTTAAATGCTTCTGAAATACTTTTTTCATTTTTATTAAGGCGGTTTCATTCATTCAGAAGTACCCACAAATGACTTCAAGTTAGGCTCTACAATTTCGAGAAACCCGACTAATAA
Organism: Kuschelorhynchus macadamiae; assembly: GCA_030620095.1. NCBI lineage: Eukaryota > Metazoa > Arthropoda > Insecta > Coleoptera > Curculionidae > Kuschelorhynchus > Kuschelorhynchus macadamiae. The sequence continues at coordinate 1,136,247 of JAUTXW010000834.1, forward strand.
TGTTCTAAAATTTTTGTGATTACTGTACTTCCCCCTCATAGTCCCTATAGTAATACAATATGTGGGCAGTTATAAAGGAAAGTAAAAATGTATATGGTTCTATTGAGAACCTACTCCCTTTTTGAAGACAGTTAAAAAACTGCTCAATGAAACAGTTACTTACACGAAGGACATCATACAAAGCAACATTTCCATTAGAGTCCCTTGTTAAAATATGTCTTTTGTCATTAAGCACAGTAGCTTTAGTAATAGCGGCATCTCCAGATATGATAGAAATTGGCTGGGTGGATAATGGAATGTCCTCTTTGAAATGTTTCTCACTGGGCAATTTCCAACATCGCACAGTAGAGTTAGAAGTTGATACCTATAACATATTCCACTGAAACATTTACCAATTTTATATTCTTTTCTTACCATTTTTTTTTTATAGTTATTTGTCAATAACTATGTACAGAGTGTCTCACTAGTTTTATACTCGTATGATTTATCTAGAAGTCTAGAACAATAATACATCACAAAAATAATACTCAATTTAAAAAAAAACTACTAGCTTTATCATTTAGGGCAAGTAAAAATACACAAAAAATGCCAATTAGTATTTTGTGATAGACAAGTCTTAACAAAATCCAAATTATCTTTTAATATATGCCTCTGGCACCTCTGGTCCAGATTTAGTTAGAATCAGAATAGTTTAAAACTCTACAAAAGTGTTACCTTGGATCCTTTTAAGAAAAAAAGTTTTAATAAATGATGTCCTCAAATGCTCTAGTTTTGAGATACAGGGTGTTAAATTTAAAAAAATATATATTAATTTTTTTTAACTTCAACACTCTGTATTTCAAAAATAAGGCATTACAGAAACTACACTCAAGTGCAAAAAATTCGATCCATTTCTTTTTTCTCATTTATTTTAAGTATTTCGACTCTCAAGTTATTATATGGCATATGTATCTTCAGGTATGCCCTCGTATATCCCAAATAAACCAAAATGTTTATATTAGTTCTGCATTTCTCATCGCAAATAGGAATTTATGTTTTTATTTGTTAAAATTCCTCCGATAAGCGAAAATATAAATCCTTGTTGGTTGCATTTATTTTAACCCGGGTTACCATAGTGATCTTGTAGTGTCAAAAGGCGTTGCATTCTTAATTCTAATTGCAATAAAATGTTCTTAACTCCGACAGATGCAGCTAGAGCGGTGGCTTTAGTTCAAGATGGTCGTAGCCAGTATTATGCAGCTAATGTGTTAGGTGTTAGTCGTTCGGCGGTTCAAAGAGCAGTTCAGCGATTCAATGAAACCGGCAATTTCACAAGGCGGCCAGGTTCCGGTCGTAGAAGGGCAACATCCGAACGAGATGACCGATTTTTGGTAACTTCATGTTTGATAGATCGGCATGACACATCAGTTCAATTGACCAATCGTCTGAATGAAGTGACAAATGTGGATGTAAGCAGGTGGACAGTTCGGCGTCGACTTGCTGAAGCTCATTTAGCATCCAGAAGACCAGCCCTATGTCCATTATTATCCGTAGAACATCGCAGAAATAGACTTGCCTTTGCAAGAGAACACGAAAACTGGAATGACGCAGATTGGCGAAGTGTATTGTTCTCAGATGAGTCCAGGTTTACCTTGAGGTCACCAGACGGCCGCGAAAGAGTTTGGCGGAGGCAAGGAGAGCGATTTGCTCAGTGCAATATTGCAGAAAGAATAAGCTATCGAGGAGGATCAGTCATGGTTTGGGGTGGTATAAGTTTCGAAGCTCGTACTGACCTAGCTATCGTGGATGGCGGTTCTATGACGGGTGAAAGATACATAACGACCATTCTTGATGAGCATGTGATACCTTTTGCCCCGTTCATCGGACCCAATTTTATTTTCATGGACGATAATGCGCGTCCGCACCGTGCTAGGATCGTCAATGACTATTTAGAAGAGGTGGGAATTGTCCGTATGAATTGGCCAGCTTGCAGTCCTGATCTCAATCCAATTGAGCATCTTTGGGACATAATGGGAAAGCAATATCGAGCACGACTACCTCGTCCAAACAACTTGGCTGAGCTTGGTGCGGCTGTTCAGGAAATATGGAGAGAATTGGACCAAACTGACATCCAGAGCTTGATTACCTCGATGCCTCGCCGTCTTCAAGCTGTTATAAGGGCCCGAGGAGGAAACACTAGGTATTAAGTATCACTGCATACACCACATTTTTTTGTACTACAATTTTTTATTCAAGAAGTTTTGATTATTTTTTTAATTTTCTGTATTATAGCGAATGGCTATATAAAATAAAGATTTATTTTCTGTAAACTATGCGTTTTATTGATATTCAATACGTATTTTTCAATCTATAACTTATTTTAAAGTTTAATATCCAAAGATCTTTGTTTTATTAAAAAATTCGTATGGATCGAATTTTTTGCACCTGAGTGTATTAATTAAAGCATTTTTTTTTCTTAAAATAGAGTTTTCAGCTATTCTGATTTCAACTAAAACTAGACCAGCTAATTTTTTTATCTACATGGAATGTAGGGAACAGATCTGAAACAACTACAACTACATCTAAAAATTAAAGTACACAAAATTTCAGCCGAGCCTGAAAAATAAACTGGTCAAGGAAGCATGGTCACATATAATATTAATTAATTATATAATAATATAGACAAGCACTAAGGCAAATTTAAAAAAGAGATCTATTTTTTAAAATGTTATCAACTCTGTAATAATTTGATGGTAAAAAAATAAACAATGGCCTAAACATGTCTGAAAATCTCAAGAATTTTCATGAGTGACTCCATTAAATAATCAAACTAGACTCTATCACGATTCAAAAGAGGGCCAGTAAAATGTAAATTAAATCACTTGAAAAGATGAACCCTCATTTAGCAACTAACCAAGAGCTGCCACTAATTTGGTATCTATTATTTTATTATTTATATTTTATTTATAAACTAATATAGCAAGTAGTCAATACTTACCCAAATTCCTTGCTGATCTGCAGTAAAACACATTTTCAAAATAGGAGCCTCTTCTGTGCAAACCAGAATGCTATTTTGAACATTTTTTAAATCTGTCATTATAACCTGAAATGGAGTACATTAGGAATGATTTTTTCTAAAATTACTACCAAATTCATTTAAACCTTCTACCTATGAAAGTACCACGAAATAAATGCAAATGGTGCTTCAGACATAAAAAAAAATAAATAAGATTCTTTGCCACTCGCCTTCTTATCTCTGCCTCCAGAAATAATATATGTAAAATTCTCCGTTGCCAAAAGTGCCCAAACAGAATCAGAATGGACTATTATAGTTTGTATGCACCTAATAAAAAAATGAAAATAAAATGTTACCAGAAATATTAAGTTAATCTTATCTACCTTTGTTGTCCTATATTCCATACTTTAATGGACCCATCACTGCTCCCAGAAATACACTGTGATCCATCTCTTGACACTACTAGAGCTTTCACAGTTTCAGTATGACCTAACAAAAGTTCAATATCAAAATTTTAAAACTTAGGAGATTATTTTTTATGTTGAAACTTTTTTAAAGGAACTGAGCTTTTTCTCTACGTAATAAATCTATAAAGTGAGCCAAACATTGTTCATTAAAAAAATACGTAGGTACCTACATACACTGAATGAACAATTGTCAAAATTTTAAACAATACTCTTAATATGTTTTACAGAAATAATGTAATTCATCTTAAAGTCTACTTTAGAAAAAAAAAAACTTCTTGAATAAGTAAAGGTCACAAACTATACACAATTAAAAAATATGTCACAAAATAACTTACCTTTAAGTTTGCATTGTTTCACACATGTTCTAGGATCCCACAATCTCAGAGCTTTTTCTGTTGATCCGCTTACAATAACACTTCCTGGTGGATTCATCGCAAGGCTATATATAGACTCTTTGCTGCCTATTAAACTGGATGCTAAAGTACAGAGTATATTATTAGAGGATATAAAGTAACATACATAACTAATAAGAATATTAGTTTTACTATCCCACATTACAAAACTACAAAATGATAGCCCATTTAAAATTTCTGATAAATAATACTAGAACTTCTACTTGTAAATTACAATTACCAATACATTAAAAAATATACAAAACTGAGAAAAGAATCTTAAAATCTTTATGATGCTCTAAGACATTATGTTATGCAAATTGTACTAGAGATTTAAAAATGTGCCTTGTATTATTGCCTTTGTGTAGCAGTCAATATGAAAAAATTAACAGTGAATTAAATATTACTATATTGCTAAGATATGTTTTTAAGTTAAAAAATACATGAACCAGTGTTGTACCAAAAAAAAAACGGTGGAGGCAAAAAAAGACTTAATAAATAGGGGATTAAGTGCCAAATGCGTACTAATAAATTTTGAACAGTGTATTATTTTAAAAAATGAAAGTCAATGTAGAAGGCTCAATACAAGCCAAATAGAAACAGCTATGAATACTGACAGTTTATTTATTTTCCTTCTTTCCACCTCTACTGGAACATTTAACACTTTGTAAGTATGGGTTGATACAGAGTATATGTAAGTAAATATTTAAGTAGTAAAAAAGTCAATGTAGAAGGCTTGACACAAGCCAAATTTTCTGAAATCAGCAAGCAAAGGGACATAAATCTAATAATGAATATCAATAACACAAGCTACACTAAGAAACAGTTATGAATACTGACAGTTTATTTAGTTTCCTTCTTTCCACCTCTACTGGAACATTTATATTTTCACTTACTTCCAACAACTAAGATTCCAGACATCAATAATTTGAAAGTACAGAGTAGTACAAAGTTCTTGGGCACATATATAGATAGTAACCTTTCATTCTCAACAGAAATAGATAGTATATGCTCTAAATTAGCAAAAAGTACATTCGCTCTATTAAATTTAAAACTAGAACTTCAAGAAAGAGAACTTTTAACTTGCTACTATTCTTTGGCTTATGAGCTACAATGTAATAGTGTGGAGACAATCTGTAGATATAGACCGTGTTTTTGTCATGCAAAAAAGAATTATTTTCAACTTAGAGTATAGAGAATCATGCCGACAAACTTTTAAAGATAAAAAGCTACTGACAGTGACATGTATTTATATTTTTAAGATTTGTTTGTTTCTACACAAAAACAAAAACAATTTAGCATGTAATAACATATAATACCAGAATTGCACAAGAGTTTCGCCTGCCACATTATAGATTGAGCAGATTCAGAAAATCTCGTTACTATGCAGGATCTAGTATATATAACAATATCCCTAATGATATTGTCAGTTTAGAGAATTTAAGTCGGTTTAGAAATAGACTGAAAGCATTTTTGACTGACAAAAGCTTTTACACAATAGATGAATTTTTTGAATCTGCAAACAGTTAGAATGATTATTTAGTATTCAATGCATCATGTTTCGCTGTATATGTATTGAGTAGTCCTTATTTTTTTTGTCATTACCGCTTAAGTGTTTTATCTTATTATCTGTTTTTGTATCCTATGGAAGATGTGTTTGATCTTTTATTAAACTTTAATATTTTGTAGTTTAAAAATTTTGATGAAACCGCTATACACAATTTTAACATGTACATACTGATGGCAAATAAAACATTATTATTATCATTTAACACTTTGTAAGTATGGGTTGATACAGCGTATATGTATGTAAATATTTAAGTAGTCAAATTTACTTACTTGTTACGGTATTATTGGAAGCAGTAAGTGCTGTCAAAGTATTGATATCCCACAAATAAATAGATTTATCAAAACCTGCTGAAGCGACTTGTTCTCTATCTTTTGCATATGCCAAAGCCTTGACATAGTCCTTATGTGTTCTGAGCGTAGACATACAAAATCCTTTATAAGCATTCCATACCTTCACTGTCGTGTCTGAACTGGCAGAAATCACTAAAATTATGATTAATATGCAGAATTTTAAAATAATAAAATTTAGTTATTAAAAACTGGTTTTAATAAACTTTTTTTATAGAAAACTTGTACGAAATTTTCACAAAAGTATAGGCCCTGTATATATATATTTTTTCAATAGCTTAATATATCAGAATGTAATATGTCAATCCCAAACACATTCATAGTTTTACACAATTAACCAATTTTACAACATAGCTATAGCCTAAGAACAACTATTGTTCTTAAGAATATCCATTTTATTTGTACAGTTTGCACAGTTCTACTGGATTACATTGAGATTAAATCTGTCTGTTACCCTTAGAACTTAGAACTATACAAAAACCTTATATGCAACTGGCCGTCATAGTCATAAATGTCAGTCAAATGCGCTACTAAAATAGTTTAGAATATGTATGCTGAAAATGAGCAAAACATAACTGGTGAACTAACAGTTTCAATTGTCATGACACTTAGATCTGGTCTAATTCTTAAACTGTTTTAGTGAATATGGTGGAAAATGGTTAACTTACTGCGATAATCTGTCTTATATTTAATTTTAATTACCTTATGACTATTGGTAGGTTTATATTTTTAACTGAAGTATAGGTAACTTTTGGTCTGTTATGTCACTTTTTTACTCTTGTAATTTTATTGCCAATAATGGAATGGATAAATAAAATAAATAAAAAATCACTGCATGAAAGTTCTTCTCAAGGATGGCATGATATTCCATCAAGCCTATTTATACTCCAAATATAGAAAAATGGTATAAAATGCAACTTATTACTGTCACATTAATGCAATAAGAATAGCTAAACAGTGTTATAAGAGGGATTTTAAAAATAAAATTTTCAGCAAACTTCAAAAGATGTATGGTCCAAGGCATTAAATTGCTAATAAAGAGACAAAACATAATGAAAAAATACAATCGTGAGTAGGGACAGAAAAACTAATACCAAAAGAAGTCTCAAATATTTGGCCAGTAACAAGAAAATTAGAACAAACTATTTTTATTTTCTACTTGCAATGACATTCATTTTTTCATAAATTTACATTTGCTGAAATCAAAATGTTTGATTTATTTAGCATTGCTTCAAAATTATTAAAAATACATTTAATTTTTTTTTTGGTTTATTATAATTTATATTAAATTGCAATTTCTAAAGAGTAGAAATGTGTTTCCTTCCTCATAAAATACTATGAAATAAAGAATTAGTCATTTAATTTTTGATGTCTTAAGTTTATTATACTTTTGGTTATTTTGCAACAAGATGAGTAGATACAAAAGTGTAAACTTGGTAATTATATCTATACAACAAAATATACAAGTACAACACTTACAATGTCTTCCTCCACAACATAATACAATATCATTAACCCAGTCAGTGTGGTGTTCCATTGAATGGATGAATTTTTCATGTTCATGAACTCTAATAATAGAATCTCTACCAGCAGAATAGAGTCTATCCAGTTGTGGATCAAACTGCAATGCATTGACTCCTGATCTGTGTTTCCTTTCCTCAGATTCGCATATTACCATAGATACCTGTTCAAGTCAGATTAATATTCACAGTTGGAGAAATTATTCCTGATCTTAATGGAACATACAGAATTCACCTGATTTATTAGCATAACAATTAAAGTTGACATATGTCCGATTAAAAACAGTTTACTTACTCTAAAGGTTTTCTATTTTATCATTTCTTTAAGCCAACAAAATCTGGCGAAAATATATTTCTAGAAAATTGTTAAATAGGGACTAATTACCTGCACTTTTTTCCTACTATTTTGTGTCTTAATATTTGCCATTTTACATTTTATTTGCAATAACTTAAAACACTATTTATTATTAACTAAATTCTACCCCTTTAAATTATTTGTTTGGAAAACATTTTAAAATGGGAAAATGAGAAAAATACTTATTTTTCTTTGGTTTTGGTTGTTTTGGAACTTCTTACTCTCTCTCTCTTTCTCTCTCTCTTTTAATTGACTGGTTAGCATCTAGCTACAGCCCGCAACACAATTCATATACAGTTAAACTTTTAATGTAAGAATTAACCAGAAAAAACGGAACCTAAAAAAGATGTACACGGTACTGTGGTACAAATATGGGTGATAATTTTGACGTTGGAAGTAATTATTGTGATTCTTTATTATTTTATATAATTACTGATTCTGACGATTTTTGGCACGCAGAGATTTTGGCACTCTAATCACGTATCCGAAGTCACATTTATTTGGCGCTTTTTGCTTTGGTCTTATTCATCCTGAAAACTCATAGACATCCTAATCACAGTTTTCTTTTTTTCTTTCTTTTTTTTAAGAAAATTATTTGGTTCTGTATGAAACTACTGCAAACAATTATAAAAAGGCGTAAAATTAACTTAATTATTTTTTGTTTGTCTTTTTTTTTTCCTGAAAAATTGGGAAACACTCCAAAAACAACTGTACTTCATCAAAACAGGCGAGCAACAACGGAAGTGCTGCTGAAAAAAGAAGGAAAAGGGGGAAATTGGCGTTCGAATGTGTATAAATTTTACGGATAAACTTAAAATTGGAAAGTGAAGAAATAAATTTGATTCATATTCAAGTTAACAAAATTAAAAGTCTACTTGTATTCCAAAAGTCATTAAAATCAGCGTTAGTGAAAACAGTAAATAATTACCATTTCACTCTAGAATACCGGTATATATAAAATTGCGTTACCCGTCAGATACCTTATTCAATAGTTGAACCTCCGAATAGCTGTTTATTTGAAGGGCGTTCCCCGATCATAATATAATCTTAAACTAATGTATCTTATTTTGAGTCTTCTGGTAAACCCTTCCCGGAAGGCACACCTCTGTGTTTTTAACATAACTGGTTCTAGATGTTCGGTTTAGCTGCTTTGTTTCGGGGGGAGTGAGACTCAGCCGCTCAGTATGGAAACTAACGACCCGAGAAAGGGAGTAAACGCTGTGAACGCGCGAGGCTTAGTTGTTCCTGCGTTCTATCCTGTTCGTCTGCCTAGTTCTACATAAAGTATTAGCGTAATGGCCACTATGTGGTGTGAGTAGGAGAGGTAACGGGATATCTCGAAAGAAAAGTTCATCTGGTGATACCAGCAGTACTCTCAGTGGGCAGCTAGTGAAAGCCAAGAGCTTCAGAATACATAGAAAGGTTTAAAGGAAAGAATAATTTAAAAAGATATTAGGAACAAATAGAGTGTACCGAGAGTTTAGAGCTAGCCATCTAGACAACTCGTATACCGTCTCGGCCGTATAGTCGTAGCAGCTCAATGCCGTAAAACCAAAGAAAGATATTTCTATTTTAGAAACTTATTAAACTTTATATTAAAAGAACGGTAAAATATTTGATGGCATTTCGGTTAAGTTTTTATTTTGTTGAATTGGTAGATTTTGTTACCTTAACAAATTTTCTTCTTGCATTATTTATTACAAATCTATATTGTTATCACTTTTCCTTCGTTTTTTATCAAATATTTCGGTAAATAATAGAAAAAAAAATACTTGGAAAAGACAACCAAAAGGTTAAACGATGAATATTAGAAATATACATTATGTTTTTGATTTACAGAAGTTTTCAGTATTAATCGAGGACCGAGGATGACATGATTTCTCAGTTTTTAATATATAACCTGTGTGCTAAAATGTTAAATACGTCGACGAACCCAACGCGCGCAATGAAAAAACCACGGCTTGACATCAGAACTAGTAACTTTATACACATAAAAGTTTTGTTTTATATATAACGTTATACTGTCTGATATATAGAACTGTCACATATATCCTTCTGTTTTACACATATTTTTTGTTGCCTACACATTTTAGATATTTAACGTTTTATACATCCAATTGTTAACCGAAGAATAACTCTTAGTGATAGTCCGTAAGATAGATATCCGACAGATACCGGGTGAGACCCCGGCAAGGTTATCCGGCAAATAGTTATTTGACAAATAAAGTGGTTTTATTTAGAAATGAAGACTATTGACTATATATAGTTGTAAACAGTTTTGAAATAATTTTAGATCTGTCAAAACTTTACAATATTGTGAAAGTTTATTTTCATTTATAATTGATATAAATCTACTCTTTTTTACGAGCATTTCTATTCTAATTTGTTATCTAACTATTCATGCCATGCCACACTTCCTGGTTTAGCAAGGGTTATCACGGATTCAGGTCTGGTGTCGAGGCTCTAAAATAATTTATCCGGGACACCGGGATTATCTTGTATTCGCAGGTTATACCGAATTACCCAAATACAAAAGGTCTGTAGTACTTTATCAACACTCATTAATATGTTTTCAAAACTTCAAGACGAGTACATTTTTTTAGTCATCAGTTGAGAGTTAATACTTGGTTGTCGTTCTGTCTTAGGCGTTCCGGAATCAGGAAGTTTCCTAAAATGAAAGTAGATACCCAACCCTGGTTCACTCTAACTTTTATCCTGGTTCCGACTCTTCTCCTTTGCTTTATCTCTTTTAAAATGATCTGCCAGTTTGTTTAGTTTAGAACATGAACTAATATGACTTCTAAGGTTTTTCCAGATTCCAGACAGTGGCGTAACTACACGGCCGCACCGCGAGGAGGCCACGGATGCGAAGGGCCCGATGATAATGAGTCCCAAAAGAAATTATAATTTTACTTGCATGTAATAAAATTGATATACCAATTAAAAGTAAAAGTTTAAAAAAATTAAAAACCTTAGTTCATAACACCCCACGAACCCCGCTTTAAAAAAATCACTGTAAAATTATCAATTTTTACCTTCACATCACAAAATTCAGAATTACGGAGGGTGGTGACAATTTCGATGCTCACCATTAGAATATTTAAGACGGTAACTGCTTAGGTACTACGAAGTTGATTGAATTAAAAAAAATGACTTTCTTGAAAATCATCTACAAGACCCTTTTATTTTGTGGCGAAATTTATGTTATTTTCTGAGATACAAGGTGATTTGTGAAAAAGGCTTAAACTTATTTCAGTGAATATTTTAATAACTATTGATTTCGGGGCACAGTTTAAATTTGAAAGTTTAATTTTATTTCCGCTTTACGGTGCCTTTAAATTTTGTCCCATTAACTTAATTTTTTTTTTAAACGAACCTGGATTTTTATTTAATTTTTTTAAAGCTCATTACCCTTGTTTATATATAAACAGGGTCATTACCTCCCAAATACAATGATGTATTGCACTTATACGAAAAATTTATAATAAAGGAAATTCTCGTACGAAGCCCTTTTTTTTATAGATAGAAAACAAGGCCCCAAACTGGAATGAAGGTGTAAATTATCCTGAGAGAGTTGCCCCAGCTCCAACTAAGCCCCAGGTGGAGACCAATCTGGCATATAGACTAAAATCTACACTAAAGCTACATTTACATTCAATTTCAACTCGAATTTGTTATGAAATTGGCTTGCTTGGTAAATGGTAATAGTATGGTGTCATCTACATTAGACAAAATTCGAAGTACACTTCAAAGTTGACTTCAGATTGAAGCAAGGAGCTTGCCGATGGCAAGCAGAAATTCAATAAATGTCAAATTTTCAGGTTATAATTTTTATTTTAGTTAACAAAATTCTCAATACTTTTACACATCCAACTATTTAAAAATATAAATGTTGTTTTAGAGCTTTAATGAAAAAAAAACCCTTAATCGAATATTTTGGGTTAATTCTGAAGGTATAGCCAAGACTAGAGTAGACATAAACGCTTAAAAACACAACCAAAGAGCGTAAAAAAGTTACTAAACAATCTTCTTGTTCCAGTATCAGTGTATTTTGGAAAAATAATAAAATTAAATTTCAAAATCTGATCAGCTGTTCAGAAATATCATTTCCAATGTAAACGCACTTTTACGAAATGTCAATTTCATCTTGGACTTTGAAGTGAATGTAAATGTAGCTTTACAATCATGGAACTTAATGTCAATTGTCAACTAACTGTCATCAGTGTCATCTGTCAATAGAATACATTTCCCGCCAATTTATTTTTATTTAGGGTTTGTTGGAGTTTGTTACATTTTTTAGATATCCTTCACTGTTCATTGTTTGTTAAATCAAATTTAAATTTATCATAAACGAAATTAGTATTGTTTTTGTAGTAAAATTAAACTAGGACATATTTTGTAATTGCAGAGAAGCTCAAAATGTATATTAGAATTAAAGCAGATTGGTTAGAAGATAAACAAAAAAGAGAATGCATTATTCCTCTTTCAAAAACTACCCCAATAGAGGAACTTAGGAAGCTTATAGAAGCAGAAATTGATTTAGATCCTAAATTACAGAGATTGTTCTATAAAGGGAAAGAAGTAGGTACATTACTACGTACTTACGTACTATTTTCATCCTAAAAATGTTAAATTACTATTTTCAGTAATTTCCTAGTTAATTTCGTTATGCAAATCTTGAAAAAAATGTAAAACAGCGTAATTCATATAATCAGTTGAATTACACATTTCAAAACCGATTGTAGAGTATGTCTCAGTCTTTTTTTAAGTCTCAACATAGTTTCAGATTATTAGTATTCTTAGCTATGTTATTGAACTCATTTATCCATTTATTTTTTTATATACATTATTCTTTTCTTTAATATGGAGTTTTCTCAAAAGAAAACTAACATCTAATCTAAGACATTTTAAGCGAGAAGTGAGAAGCCTATTGATTGGGAAAGCATACTATTCAGTTGCTGAATTTTTTGACGAATCATTTAACTGGATATGTAAATACATTTTTAGGATTGTAATGGTTATTTTTGTATTTTATGCTTTATATTTAAATTTGTTTTGTGTTCACTCTGTGCTATGTTTTTTATACATCTAAGTAATATATGTTGAAGTTTTAATTTTATACTTTTTAAATTGAATATAATTTGCATTATAGCAATTTATATATTTTTATACGATCATATTTTATTTTAATATACAACTTTGTATTTGTTCGTTTACACAGTTAAATTAACTTGCTACTAGAGTATATATTACCAAAATGACAGGAATTATTTTTGTTGTTGGTTAGTTTAAGTTTGCTTGCTTTGTATATGACATTTTTCTTAAATTACAATAAAGCTGTTTTTGACTTTGATTTTGACTAACAGTGTGGAAAAAACTTAGAGAACAGTGAAAGTGAAAGTTTCAGAGCACCTCTTACACTTCATTTTTATATTTGTAAAATTAAAGATCAATTCTTGTAAATAAATAATATATTTGAGGAGGCATTAAAATTATAAGGGTAAGACATAGCTCTGTTAATCTCTTAAATTTTAGTTAGTTGATGGACATGTGCTTAATGACTATTCTGTCTTACCAAATGATGTTATTGTGGTAATGAAAAGACATATCATAATAGAAACAAAAAAAGACTCTATGACTGAATCGAATATAGACCTAAATGTTAAAGACTCTTCTAGTGAAAGTACTGATGAGAAACTAGTTGACACGGAGTCATCTTACTATAAAGTTGGTGACCTTATTGATGTTCAATTACTAGATTCTGGTGCTTGGTATGAAGGAAAAATTGAAAAAATATTAAAAAAAGATGGCATGGAACAATGTGAAGAGAAACAATTGATATTTAGAATTCAAAGGTAAAAAAATGCAATTTCTTCATAGATAATTGTTCAGTTGAGCTTAATTTGGCCAAGTTCAACACTTTTATAGACATTGTTAGAATTTAAGGTGTAATTTCATTTTTGAGTTATCGATCATCCAAGGTCAGGTTCAAGTGCATTAAAAAAACAAAATACATTTTTATTATATTTATGTAAATATATCAAAATTTCATCTAAGCATTTTCATTATTCATTTTAGGTGTAGATTAAAAGGAATTTGTCCTTAAAATTGTACAAATAATTGTTAAATTTGAGCTACTAAAACGAAACATTATCAAACAACAACCATATTGAATTTGTTACATAAAATGCATCATTGCAAGATCTATTCTACATTTAATAATAGGTATCGATTGGTTAGATTGGTTTTTTTATTATTTATTGAAATTAGTGTAGGTTAGGTTTGACTTGACGTAGTTTTGTTTTGTATACTCAATTGAATTTTTATTACTAGTAACATAGATTTTTACATTTGGTAACACAGTCAGGAATAACCCTTCATTTTGTAAATATTCAGATGTTGTGCAGGTGGCTCAGTGTATTTATATGTTGGTCTTTCTGATGTTGGTTTCGATAAATTCTAGGTTCGAATCCTGGTGGCCGCACATAGAGTTCCTGAAGTCTGCTTCTGATATTAGTGATAAAAATCCAACAGGGAATAGTGTAAAATGAATTTCACTTTTCATGCTGGTAAACAGTCCGGAGGGAACCAGATGTTCCCATGGTAGTATAGGGATAAATTTACATACCTGCCATCACATGCTTTCTCAGGTGCAGGTGATGGCTGAGGTTCAGACTTCTCAATAAACATCTGGCTGACATTCCCCAGACATAAATTCCTTCCCCAATCCTAAAAGGGTGATTCTCTCACCCTTACCTGGTCCCTTACTTTTTCCCTATTGTTACATCTGAATATAAGAGTGTACCACTAGGCTGCTCCGGCAGGGCCACATTGCCTAACTAGTCTTGAATATATGCAATATAAAAACTAGGCCTGGCCAAATACCTATGGGTACCTATAGCCCATATCAATAGTCACTCAAATATTCACTTTTTATAATTTTTTTCACTAAAACTAGTAGGTATTTCACATTTTTATTTTTTGCAAAATATGCTTTAAGTAATAAATTATATGATGAAAATTCAAAAAAATATGAAAATCAATTTTTTTTTACTTATTAGACCTTAAGGCTATAATCACAATTGTTAGTTCTTTTTTCATAATATTTAATATTCATATAAAATGTTATAGAGACTTAAAATATTTAATTAGACATATTGTTCACTTTACTGTGTTATATCCAGAAAAACATATAGGAAAAAAACTGCATACTTGATGAGATTATTTGAATATGGAATGGCTTGATAAATTGAATGTATGTGTCACAAATATTGGACTTGTGGGGTTTACTCAGAAAGAAAAATTTATGCAGAATCTGACCTTATAAATGTCAAAAATTATCAAAATCAGCCTTTCTTTTCAGCTCAACTTTATTTGCATATTGTGTTTTTTTTTATAACTGCTTTTTTTATAGTGCAGAGCATGCCTCAGTTATTCCATTTGAAGAAGATGCTCAGTTTGACAACATTCGACCTCGGAGTTACTATGTATATAAAATTCCAGAGTTAGAATCTGGTATGACTGTGTTGGCAAATTTTAATATTGACACTCCAAAAGAGAGAGGCTTTTGGTAAGAAAATATACTTTATTGCAATAACAGATATATAGAAAGTACTTTTGTTCACCTGTACTAGTGTTGAGAGGAATGGATAGGTGGCACAAAGGCATTAACTTTTTGAATGCATGCAGCACTAGTTTAAAACCAAATATTATTGATCAAATTGATTTTGATAATTTTTAGAAAGTTTCTGTACATAAATTAAAAAAAAATCATCTTATCCTAATTAGTAATAATGCCAACTGTTTCTGTATAAAGAAAGAAAACATGATGTTACATGGTAACACATATTTTTTTAACAACCATAATGATTAATGAAACTTTAAATATTATATCATTGCTATTGCCCATACCTTGGTTCTCCTTGACCAAGAATTCACTCATCTATGAAAATTTATAACCATTTACTTGTAACTGTTAGAAATCAAGTTGACCTGAAAATGTTTAAAAAAGATGTATCAAACATATTACTTAAAAAAGCATTTTATAACTTATCGGAATACTATGCAGATCACCTTTAATTGGTAATCATTGCAACTCTACTTTTAATTTTTAGAATTAAAAAGTGTTATGTCTGTTTTTTTATAATTTTTTTCCTACATTTTGAAATTGTTTTAAATGTGACTTATATTTTAATTGAATGTATGTATATATTTTCTTTTTTCTTGAAATTTTTTGTTTATTTATAATTGTTTTTATATCATTGACATAAATCAGAAACATATACCTACCTCATAGTTGAGTGTTTTGTTATGATGCTTTCGAATTTTTACTGGTTACGTTGAAATATCATCTAGTCTTATTGTGCACTTTGGGGTTAGCTACTCCTTTGACTTATATAATAAACAATTCCTTTAAGTATGGCATTTTCCCTGATAATTTAAAATTGGCTATTGTTAAACCTCTTTATAAAACAGGTGATAAAGCTTAAGCTTGAAAACTAAGAACAAATTAATATGATTCCGGTATTTTCAAAAATATATGAGGTAGAAATGTGCACTTGATTGTTCCAATTTTTCTACTCAAAAAAGTTGGCTCAGTATTTCATAACATGGTTACCTTGTTGATACCACAGTTTATGTCTTTGTCGGGTTGGTTAAGCTTTTTATTGAGGTAGGCAAAGTATTGTAAAATTTTAGACAGCTATGGTAAATTGACTTCAGTCCTACATTTGACCACATCTGTGGGATATAAGTGTCATTTTTTTGCCTGGTTATGTGTGTGTGTGCACAGAACTTATGCTAGTAAATTTTACTGAGGAATGCTTGGTTTTGGTTATGATAAAATGTGTATACAAAATTATTTTATATTTATAGATGATATCAATATTTATCATTTTAAACTTCCTGTACAATTTGTTTGTGGGGTATCTGAGTGGTAATTTAAAAACATTTTTAATTGCCCTATTCTGGAGTATTCGCAAAGGTCCTAAGATGAAGATGTTAAATAGTGCAGGTGACTATATATGTGGGCATAGTATAACTGTTTATGCAAATTTCTTTTTAATAAATAACCTATTTTATACAAAACTCCTATAAATGGCTCTTTTTCTTAATAAACTCATTGTGAGAAGACCAAGACAGTGTAAATGTCAATAAACAAACCTAGATATTTAATAGGAGAAGAATTTTTTTAAAAGTTGATTTTGAACCAATATAGGATCAAGGTTGTTTACATTTTTTTGCCTATCATCACATAGAATGATTTTTCAATGTTAAGTGTTATTCTATGAGACCTTAGCCATCCACTCAGTTGCCGTAAGTCACCAGCTATATTAAGTTTAATTTTTTCAATATTTTTGCCAGAGTACAACAAGGTCGTATTGCATATAGTTTAACCTGTCCATTCAGTATTAGTGATCCTATGGAGTTTATGTAAACTAGGAAGAATACGGGACCTGGGGGACTCCATATTTGGTGATTTGCTTGCTAAGTGTCATTAACATTTACAAATTGTTGTCTATTTGTTAAATAACTTTTAAAACATAAATTTGAAATTCCTCTGACTCCCACCTTTTCCAGTTTCAAAAGCAATAAACTATGGTTCACTGTGTCAAATGCCTTTTTCAGGTCCAGAGACACTAATGAATAAATATATGCCTTTCAATTTGCAGCTGTATTTCTGATACAATATCTTTCACCACAATCTTAGTGCCTCTGGCCCTGAGAAAGCCATATTGATCATTACAAAAAAAAATTATTTCTATTTCATTGCACAAGCAACTTATCACGAACACACGTTTTCATAATCTTTGAGAAAACCAGAAGTACAACACTGGTCTGTAGTTTGAAGAATTCTTGGTGATTTACTTACAATTTTTATTCTACGTCTTGTACATTAAACTTAGATTTTTTTAAATATTATCATTATATCTTGTTTGACTATTTCACCCCATATGTATATGTTTGTCATAGCTGTTACTTTGACATTGTATATGTACCATTTGAAAATTTGTTTTTTTGTAGTTTACTTAATAATAAATAAATAAAAAAATAAAACCTTGGCAATTTTTAGTTTTTTGCAGTTACTATACTATTCTGCATTGTAAGGTTAATGATTTTTGCCATAATTATTGTGCACTCGTCACTATGTTCCTGAAAGCACTTCACACTGATTCGATCGACTCCGCAGGCCTTTTCTTTCTTTATTTTTCTTATGATGTTTCCCACTTCAGCATACATCACCAGTGTGAAAAAGAGAGATTCCAGAGGCTGATTATGTCCTTGATCTAGGGGTGCGTGACCAATTTTCTGCGCCAACTCTACCTTTCTAAAGAAGTCATTGAATGCACAAGCTATATCCTTATCCTCAGTTAAGACTTTATTGTCTTATTTTAAAGTGGGAATTTTATTTATCCTATCACTGTCATTATTATGTAATACATTATTTATTACTCTCCAAGTTTTTTTACTGTCTCCCATGGACTCTTCAAATTTTCTGTTATACATTTTCTTTTTTCCCACTATATTCTTTGTACAAACCTCTTGCTATATTCTTTATATATATCCCTGTAATACACATTGTTCGTTTGTAATTTTGGCTTCTTGTAATAGTAGTCTCTTTTTTTTATTAAAATCAAAACAGTTTCAATCACCCATTCCTTGTCCGGCACAGTCCTAGCTTTTTTGACTTCTACATATCTGCTGCAGTTAAACACATCCTCAAGTTTGTCATATGGTTCACGGGCTTATTATATTGCTCCAAATTTCTGATCAATTCTTCTAAAATTTCTTGAACTTTCAACAGATTGAGTTTTTCACAAACCCTGTATTTTTGTTCTGACTTTAAAAACTCTTCACAGTTTTTGGAATGGAAATGATCTGCAATCTGTGATCACTGATACAATGATCAATTATCAGTAGCTCAAATGCATCTGTTGCAAAATTAATCAGGATGTGGTCAATCACCGATGGGTTATTAGATTCCCTAGTAAAATTGGATGTATTTGCACAGCAATATCCATATGTTTGATACATATCCTTATAAGATTTGCTTACATTATCATCCTTCAGTATGTCAAGGTTAAAATCTCCCATGATAATGCTTCTTGGAGCAGACAGATTAAAAATATTGTCCTCCTGTAACTCCTGAAAAATGTGTTCGAGTTATAACTTGGGGGTCTGTAAAGTGCTGTCAATTGTACTTTAAAGCTGCTTTCATAAACAGTTAGTGTCGATAGGTCCTTGTTGTGTTGATTATTTTAACAGAGTGAGTTGTATCAGCAAAGACAGACTCCACTCCTCCTTGCTTGTCTTGGCTTACAAGGAAACCATTATACCCAGGTAAATTGTATTATTTTTCTTCACCTGTCTTTAGCCATGTTTTTGCTGATCATAATAATGTGCATTTTTCTTCTAATAGCTTTTAAAATGGTTTTCAAGTGGTCCATCTTTTTCTTTAAGGATCTTGCATTAATACACAACATAACGATTTTATGTCTAGAGATTCACTTTATCTTGGCAGTAAAATCTTTTTGAATCTTTTAAGGATTTTGTATTTTTTAGGTATGATTTCAATATAACACAAGTTGGTACTGTTGATATTATTGGGACCATATGCATTGGAAATGAAAAGATCGATAATTGCAACATAAAGTTTATTCAAGAGTGTATGAGAATAGAAAAACCCTTGCTACCTAACGACCCAAGAAAACGTTCTCCTAATCTAACAAAAAGTAAGTAGATATACAATAGATGTAAGAAAAATGTTTCATCTTTTTTTAAGCAAATGTTAAAGTTACACCAATTTGTTAACGTGATCTTTAAAATTTCATATTTTTTAAAATACCGTGCCCAAACTTAATTGAAAAGTTCAATTTTGGTCAATACTAAGGCACGTACCATTTCTGTTTGATTAGTTAAGTTACTAAATATATCTTTTTATTTATAGGAAAGTATCCATATCACTGCAAGAAATGCAAAGATGATAAAAATAAATTGTGTAAGATGTGTGGCTGTCACACATGTGGCGGGAAAAAAGACTGGGATAAAATTATCCTCTGTGATGAGTGTGACTTAGGATTCCATACACACTGTTTAAATCCACCTTTGGAAAATGTACCTGAAGATGATTGGTAAGTAGTTAAGTATAGAAATTGATTTAATATTATAAAATTATAGATATGTTCAAGAACGTAATAGTCTGTTTATAGTTTGCTGGCAACATTATCTGAGTTTTTTTTCACCAAGATCTCAGTGGTAGATTTGGTCACCCCTCATGGATCTTTATTCGCAAATAGGCTTGATTGGTCAAATCTAAAAATGAGAAAATGAAAGTTAACAATTGAAATTAAAAGATTTCTGGGCATTAAATTTAACGAAGTTTTCAAAACCTAAAAAAAACTATAAATGTCTGAAAATTAAACATTGAATTATTTAAATGATCTCGGAGTTAATTTAGAATAATTCATACTTTTTATAAGTCATATTTATGTTGTTAATAAGTTTTTAACAGGCTCGGCTTCATAAGCATAAGAGTTTCAGATGGTACTGTGGTTCTCCCTCATGTAATATACTGGTCATGCTTGTGGTTCCTAAATTAAAGATCAGTTGCATTCTAAATTTTTGGCTGACACAGCTGCTGCTACTTTCACTCTCAAATAATTATTTGAAAACATTGCAGGCGAACATAGGTTAAGTAAAAAACAGAATTAACTGCAGTTATCTTCCTAGATTAATTTTCGAAAGATTACGTCAAGAAACCTAAAATAAACCGCAAAAAAAAATGTTTCTTTTAAAACTATAATTGTCAGGCGAATTAAATTGATGAGTAGTTTGCAAGTGCAATCTTTATTGATTTGACAAATTATTAGAAACTTCACTTTTAGGTATTGTCCATCCTGTAAAACTGATGACTCACAGATTGTAAAAGCAGGAGAAAAATTAAAAATCAGTAAAAAGAAACAGAAAATGCCTAGTCACGCCAGCGATTCGAAAAAGGACTGGGGCAGAGGCATGGCTTGTGTGGGTTTGACTAAATCCAATGACAAAGTGTCTAAGTCCCATGTCGGTCCCATACCTGGGGTTGAAGTTGGATTTTGTTGGAAATTCAGGCATGGGGTTTGTCTATTCACATGTTTTTGTATTTGCTATATATTATGTTAAATCCCTGATCTTATACTAAGATCCGATGTGTGAAAGAGCTGAAATATTTGTTTTATTTTTAAGGTGGCGGAATCGGGGGTTCATAGACCTCCTGTTGCTGGAATTCATGGGCAGGAATCTGACTGTGCATATAGTGTTGTACTCTCTGGAGGTTTGTAAAGTCACATCGAGTTAATTATATACATGTTTAAAGAGAAATGACTGCAAATATTTTAATAGTTAAAAAAGTACATTTAATATACAGCAAAAAAAGTCCTGTATGTAATAGTGGCCAAGTGGCCCAAGGACTTTGGAGTTCTCAGCATTTAAAAATTTATGAATTTTTGACAAGGCAGCAACATTGCAATTACACTTTCTAAGCACTGCACAATTTGTTATTTTAAACACATAATAGATTAGACCTTTGCATTCAATCTAGAAATTAGATTTTAAAATGTTGTCATCTAATTTGAAAAAACCGATGCATGGCAAAGGCTAATCAAGTTTTCACAAACTTCACCATAAGTGAGCATATTTAACTGTTGTATATTTTCAGATTTTATCAGAAATGTTAAATTTTGACCCCAGTTATATAAATTTTTTTTCTTAAAATAACCATTAATTTGTGTTCAAATGTTTGCAGTAATTTTTCTTTATTTTAGTATATTACATATTGATTAATATGTTACTTAATATACAACATATAAAGATAAAAGAACTGAAACAAGTAATCCATACCTATAGTGATAGCAGTAAGTATTGGTTAATGTTTTTACTATAACCATGCTTTTCTAGATGGTAGTAGGGTTTTTTTTATTATTAAATTTTATTTAATAAGAACATTTTGAACATAATTTCTTTAAATTTTAGGGTATGAAGACGACATTGACTACGGTCACGAATTTTTGTATACTGGTTCCGGAGGTCGCGATCTTTCTGGCAATAAGCGAACTAGTAATCAAAGTTTTGATCAGGAATTAACAAGAACAAACAAGTAAGATTAAATGTGTAATATTATTTAATAAGCAAGTATTATATATATATATATATATATATATATATATATATATATATATATATATATATATATATATATATATATATATATATATATATATATATATATATATATATATATATATATATATATATATATATATATATATATATATATATATATATATATATATATATATATATATATATATATATATATATATATATATATATATATATATATATATATATATATATATATATATATATATATATATATATATATATATATATATATATATATATATATATATATATATATATATATATATATATATATATATATATATATATATATATATATATATATATATATATATATATATATGTTATATCCGTTATAGCCACGTGTATTCATTGACCTTCAGTCGCATGGGAACGGATATGGCGATTTCAACATTTCAAGGAATGCATTGCAAGCAGTATTTTCGAGTTGCAGTTCTCACAGCTTGAAGGTGCTGCCTCATCATTTCAAAACATATAAATTAAGCACCAATTGTAAATATTAGTTAGTTCATATCAGATACTGTTATTATGTCAGTTTAAGTTTCAAATTATACGGTTTAAGTTTTACAATTATACAAAGTATTTTTAAGTGAATAAATAATATTTTTAAAAAGTGAATTTTTGAAATAAAAGTGTAACAAATTGGCGCAGTCGGTAGGATTCGTCTAACGTCGGCAGAACAAGGAAGACCTAACTGTTGACGGCGGATCGCAAATCCCTTAACGAAGAAAAGAACCATATCAAGGCGTCCTCACTCAAAGATAGCTGCGGAAGGAACACCTGGTGAAACCCCTGGCAGTCCTAAGAGAACAAGACGACCAATGCTCCTGTTTACGTAAGTGACATTGAATTATCCCGTTTTAAGTGTTGTATTTTATTTTATTTTACTGTTCGATTGTCTATACGTTATTTTCTACCCTGATTTCAATTTTCGTATATTCTACCCTGAATTTGAAGAAAAGCTAAACCTTTATTTACCAATTTTGTAATTTGAAAAATAGCCTAATATCTTGTGTTTTTATTTTCAAAAAGAATTTTAATTTGTATTCTTATAAAAATTTAAAGCAATTAACAAAATGCCCGAAACACGTTCTCAACAAATTCAACCAGCTGCACAGCAAACAACACAAAGTGGTGAAGTAGAAATCGAGCCTTACAGGCTATCCGAAATATTTTCTATAGTGCCTGAATTTGAAGGCGATCAAATCTCCTTAGGTACCTTTTTAAACGCGTGCGATTGTGCCTATAAAATGGCAACAGCGGATCAAAGACTCTTGTTAACGATTCACATAAAAAATAAACTTAAAGGAAGAGCCGCACAATTAGTAAATTCGAGAAATCCAGGAACATATACCGAAATTAAACAACTTTTAAATCTCCATTTTGGCGACTCAAGGGACTTATCGTCTCTTATACAGGATCTTCAAAGACTTTCGAGTATTCAAAAAGCTTCTAACCTCACTAATGATCAAAAAGCTGCACAAAGCAAATTAATTGAAACAATGAGTTTAAATACGCTTTTAACTGGACTAGAACCTCGTCTAGGCCAAATCATTCGTGCAGGAAACCCGGGAGACCTTTTAGAGGCCCACTCCCGCATTAGAAGAGAATTACAGCTCTCCTATTTTGAAAACCAAAAAATAAACAAACCAAATTCTCCGAAACCTCCTCAACCGATTAGGAAACCTTTACCACAAATTATAAAATGTCATAAATGTGGACGCACCGGACACATAGCTCCAGAATGCCGTACACAACCAATGTCCCAACCTGGTTATTCCCAAAATAGCGGTAACGTAAACTACCAATATTACGAGTATTCTCAAGATGATAGTAACTTCGAAAACCAAGAATACTGTATTCAAAACGACCAAACTTTTACAAGTCATTCTGAAGAATTTGACAGCTCAGAATTTCAAAATTTTCCGTCTCCCCTTCACAAGAACCACCCTCCGGACAGCATTACCAAATCGATCGACCCGATGTTGGAACTACAGAGTCAGATTCAGACAATGAATTTAGACGATTTCGACCCCAATGTGAACTTTCCGGAACAAGCGTTCCTTTGAACCCATTTCTTACTGTTAATCCCAAGAACCTGTACTATATTAACGATGCTTCAAATACCTTCAAACTTTTAATCGACACCGGAGCAGGGATATCTATTTTTAAAGAAAACACCGTCAAGAGATTTCCCCATCGGGCAGCAGAAAACGTTACCATTCAGGGCATAACAAATCAAAAATTGTCTATATTTGAATCCACCCTTGTCCCTTTTGAGATAGGTAACCCACATAAAGTGTATATTTATAATCTAGATATCGATTTTGATGGCATCTTAGGACTTGATTTTCTTGAGCATTATGAATGCATAATCGATCTTAAATCAAAAAAATTAATAACCAATTTTAAAACGATTCCATTGCACAAAGTCGGTGCTATTACAACCCCAAATAATGTCCATAAAAGTGAGATACACAATAAAATCTCTATCGATGCCCGCACAGAGAAAATATTCAAATTAACCTGTAATCTAAAAAATACTGACGCCCTGTTAACGGCTCAGGAAAAAGAAAAGGTTCGTCTACCTAGTGCGATTGTACATGTTAACGAAAACGGCGAATTTATGACTTCTATTTTAAACGCAAACGCCATCCCGAAATCCATAGATTTTTCCGATCTTTCTATAGAGCCATTCACGTCAAGTGACG
This sequence comes from Kuschelorhynchus macadamiae, assembly GCA_030620095.1. Taxonomy (NCBI): domain Eukaryota; kingdom Metazoa; phylum Arthropoda; class Insecta; order Coleoptera; family Curculionidae; genus Kuschelorhynchus; species Kuschelorhynchus macadamiae. Next base: position 1,160,806 of record JAUTXW010000834.1, read on the forward strand.
TCATACTAAACTTAAATACTCAAGATGATTATGCGTCCGACCAAATTGATAGAGTACAAATAATCCGAAATGAGCTAAGAACGGAACATCTTAACTCCGAAGAAAAGGAGATGATCACAAACCTCTGTTTAGAATACTCTGACATATTTTATATTGAGGGTGATAAGCTAACGTTCACCAATGAAATCAAACATGTAATAGAGACTAACAACGCAAAGCCTGTATTCACGAAATCTTATAGGTATCCTCAGATACACAAAGAGGAGGTGAAAACACAAATAGGAAAAATGTTAGAACAAGGAATTATCCGGCCCTCTATCTCACCGTGGTCTTCACCGGTGTGGGTGGTACCCAAAAAACTCGATGCATCCGGGAAACAAAAGTGGCGTGTAGTTATAGACTACAGAAAGCTGAATGATCTTAGTATTGACGATAAATACCCTTTGCCAAATATTTCAGATTTATTGGACCAACTTGGTAAATGTCAATATTTCTCGACGCTTGATCTCGCGTCCGGCTTTCATCAAATTGAGATCACTCCCGATGACATACCTAAAACAGCATTTTCAGTCGATAACGGACACTATGAATTCGTCCGAATGCCATTCGGTCTAAAGAATGCCCCGTCCACGTTCCAGCGTGTCATGGACAACATTCTTTTGGGCATCCAAAACGAGCGTTGCCTTGTATACATGGACGATATAATCGTCTACTCGCCCACCATACATGAACATATAGACCGACTAAAGGAAGTTTTTAAACGTCTCCGAAATGCAAATCTTAAAATCCAACCCGATAAGTGTGAGTTCTTGAGAAAGGAAGTTGCTTATCTGGGACATCTTGTCACGAAAGATGGTGTAAAACCCAATCCCTCAAAAGTAGAATGCATTAAAAACTTCCCAGAACTAAAAAATGCAAAGGACATTAAGTCTTTCCTGGGATTAGCGGGATATTACCGCAGATTCATCCCGAACTTCGCAAAAGTGTCCAAGCCTTTAACCCAACTCCTAAAAAAGGACGTCCCATTCCTCTTTGATTCTGAATGCAAAAAGTCATTCGAAGAACTAAAAAAAGCCCTAATTACAGACCCCATTCTCATCTACCCTAATTTTGAGGAAACCTTCCTCCTGACTACAGACGCAAGCGCATTCGCAATAGGCGCTGTGCTGTCACAAGGGCCAGTCGGAAAAGATCTACCAATAGCTTTCGCATCTAGAACACTTTGTGGCGCAGAAACTAAATACTCCACCATCGAAAGGGAGCTACTGGCAATTGTATGGGCCGTAAAACATTTCCGCCCTTATCTTTTTGGACGAAAGTTTACACTTATTACGGACCACCGGCCATTAACCTGGCTCTTTTCGATTAAGGACCCTGGTAGTAGGCTTGCTCGCTGGCGTCTAAAATTAGAAGAGTACAACTATAAAATCGAACATAAGCCCGGAAAGATAAACAAAAATGCAGACGCCCTATCCCGAATAAAGATTAATTACTTCCAAAAATGCGCAAATTTCCAATCAAAATGTGCCATTTTTGCCGCTAACGAAAATGATAGCGAAAATGACGACCAAAGTCAACCAGACCCAAATGCCGTCGAAATAGACGACGAACACATCACACAAGAATATAACAAATTTGTAGATCTCTACCAAACGAGATCAATAATTGACTATTCCAAAGTCGAATTCTCAAATTCGCAGCTTTTAGATAAATCGCATAAATTAATTATTACCTTTTTCTGGCAAAACAAACTAGAGGAAATGCATTACAAAATAATCGAGGATATCTTCGAAGAAAACATTCATTTTGAAAACATGAGCGTTAACATTGCCTCTAGCAAAACTGTAAAAGATAGAAAATACTTTATTATCCCAATACCATTTGACCCGGAAATTGTAGCACAACACCTGTTCTATGTTCTATTTAAGGCCCAAAATGAATTCGATCCGTCTAAAACATTTTATGTAGAAAATAATTTAGCACTGCCCATTCTCGAAATGTTCTCATTTATCTTTGCCGATAAAGAAATAAAACTTAAAATCTGTCAAAACGTTGTAAGATCCCCAGACGCTGACGAAATTCCCCAAATTCTAGAACACTACCATTCAGGCAAAACCAATTTACATCGGGGAATAAACGAGACAGTCAGGCGCATAAGAGAAAAGTATAATTGGCCGAACTTAACAAAAGATGTTGAAAAATTAATTAAAGCCTGCGAAATATGTCAGAAGGTGAAAATATGTCGGAAAAATTTAAGTACACCACTCGTTATAACGGAAACCCCAAAAACCCCGTTTGAAAGAGTAAACATTGATATCTTCGAATATCCAACCAGATATTACGCACTCACAGTTCGAGACGAACTTACGAAGTTCACGCAGGCCTACCCACTAGACGACAAAAAAGCGTCAACGATTGTAAATACCCTATTAGTATTTTTCCAGCATTATGGAACACCCCTAAGAATACATTGTGACTATGGGCGTGAATTTGATAACTCGTTAGTTAAAGACCTTTGTGAATTGTTTAACACAAAACTAACATTCTCTAGTGTAAATCATCCCCAGTCTAATGGGTCCATCGAAAGGTTCCATGCAACCTTATCAGAAATGATTAGAGCGAACGTAGCAGAAAACCCTACAGAACATCCGTTTAATGTATTACCCTATGCAGTAATCTGTTATAATAATACTAAAAATAAAACACACGGGTTTACTCCGTTTGAACTCATTTTCGGTCACACGTCAAGTAGGCCACCTGAAACATTATACAATCAGGAAAAATTAATATCGAAATACATACGAGATCTTAATAACCGCATGGAATATTATTACAAAATCGCTAGGGCAAAAACAGAAAGACAAAAAGAAAAAGCAAAATTCAGGTTCGACGAACACGTATCTCCTATCCCCGAATACAAAGTTGGCGATAAGGTATACGTCAAAGAGTCACAAATAAAATCAAAATCCGAAAACAAATTTAATGGTCCTTTTGAAATTACACAAGTGTTTCAAAATTCCGCCATTCTTCTTAATCCTCGGACAAATCAGTCATCTAAAGTCAACTTCGATAGGTTAAAACCCTATTTTGAATAAGAATATTCTTCTTTGCAGATTCCTCGGGCTGCTCTCGGTCGGCCTGTCCCAATTTTCCATAACACCTATCAACAACACACTCGGAATATTCTTCCATGAAGAAGGTTCTGTCAAAGTGTCAAACGACAAATGGACACTCCTCGTGTATAAAGATCTTTCTTACATAAAAGAAGCTATCGTGAATAACGATAAAATCCTAGAAGGATTACTAGACGGCTTCATAAACGTTGACTCGCCTAGAATGATATCTTTCAGATCCGAAATACAAACACACGTTAGCCTGCTTAATCAAATATCCGATTCTGTCAATTTAAAATATAAAGAAATAATCGCAGATACGAAAAAATATAGTCACAGGGAAAGGCGCGGAATATTTAACGGAATTGGCACGGTCTGGAAATCCATAACTGGAAACCTCGATGCCTCAGACGGTGAATATTTCAATGAATGCATTGATAAAGTCAACCAAGACGAAAGACATATCGAGAACCTCCTTAAAAATCAGATATCGGTTACTACTTCAGTCATAAAAACTTTTAACGCATCAATACAAAAACTTCAAATAGACGAAGAAACATTTAACCGAGACATAATCGAAATCCATAAATCGATAATAGACATATCTGATGACCTTGCATTTTACGATGCTCAAATAAGAACATTAGACTTATGTGAATCATTAATGGAGAGTTACTCCTTTCTAGAAAACTTTCTTAACGACGCTCTAAATGCTATATCATTCGCTAGACTAAATATTTTACATAGCTCAATAATAACCCCAGGAGATCTGATTAGTTCCCTTCAAGAAATTTCACAATCTCTTAGAAAAAATAATCTACCTCTACCTGTGTACTCTTCAACACTCGCACAATACGTTGAGATTATCGAACTTGAGGCATATCAATCAGACACTAAAGTAGTGTTTATTTTAAAAATACCTTTAGTAAATCCTGAAAGCTATACCTTATATCATCTTTATCCAATACCTGTGTTGAATAATCGAACAGAATTTCACCATATAATTCCTACAACACAAAAATATATAGCGCGGGACGATGATTCAATGTTATACGTTTCTTTTCAAAACCTAGAAGGCTGTAAATCAATAGGACGAAACCAAAAGATCTGTTCAGATGTTCTACCCTACCCAATAGACAGCGAAGCGATTTGTGAAGCTCAGCTCCTTAGAGGACCAAACCAGTTACCTAAGACATGTCAAGTATCAATTCTTCTGGCAAAAGGATACAACGTCAAAGGTATCGACCTAAACTTTTGGTTGATTACTGTGTCAGATCCATTACCAGTTACTATCAAATGTGAAGGAAGAGAAGTCAAGACGAACATTATCAATGTCAATTCCCTCCTTAAACTTCAACCGTATTGTAACGCCTTTATAGGGAGCACACGCGTTCACGCCAAGGCAATCATCGACAAGTATCAAAACGTTACTTACAAAAGCCACCCAGTTTTGATCCCATACAAGTGCTGCCAACACATCTCATCGAAGCTTCATATCCCAGACCTCAAACCTCTAAAACTGAACAAGATAGATGTAGAAGATCTCAATATTGCTCAGCACAAACTAGACCAATATTCAGAAGAACTGGACAAACTAATAAACCAACCTTTTGTCTACAAACACTTGTCTTGGTTCACAATCATCACAATAGTACTTCTAGCCAGCCTACTCGTCCTGTACATATTATGTAAGTGTCGTCGTAAGAGACTACCCAGCATCACCATGGCTCCACTAGATGATGGTTCACCACCTCCGCCCAGACCACTGCAGCGAAAGACAGTCAAGAGCAGACTAAGCAGTATTCTTGCGAGAAGACGGCCAGCTATCCATCCCCAAGCCGAAGAAGAAGACGAAGACGAACTTTAAGTGATTTTACAAAAGTTAAAACATTGTATTAACTTTTGACTAAAAGGGGGAGTTGTTATATCCGTTATAGCCACGTGTATTCATTGACCTTCAGTCGCATGGGAACGGATATGGCGATTTCAACATTTCAAGGAATGCATTGCAAGCAGTATTTTCGAGTTGCAGTTCTCACAGCTTGAAGGTGCTGCCTCATCATTTCAAAACATATAAATTAAGCACCAATTGTAAATATTAGCTAGTTCATATCAGATACTGTTATTATGTCAGTTTAAGTTTCAAATTATACGGTTTAAGTTTTACAATTATACAAAGTATTTTTAAGTGAATAAATAATATTTTTAAAAAGTGAATTTTTGAAATAAAAGTGTAACATATATATATATATACAAATATATATATATATCTATATATATATATATATATATATATATATATATATATATATATATATATATATATATAGTAAAAATATAACATATATATGTATGTTTTGTATTATTTTTTTGTTTTCTTGGATATGTGGATTGTTTTCTTGGGATAAGGATCAAGTGGTACAAGGTAATGAAAACTGTTTCATTTACTTTAAAAATCTGTTATTATTAAAATGTCCAGACGTTTCGGCTGAATTTCAGCCTTTCTCAATGGAATAGTAACAAAACTAAAAAGATACATAAAATATAGATGTTATTGTAATAATATTTAAAGATTATAATAATAAAAGAGACTTAATCCTTTTGAGTTTTACTTACTTTTTGGTTTCAGGAGATTGTATCGCACAATTACGTAATTATTAATAGGTGCATTTAATTATTATATTGTTGTCATACATATACAAAAAAAGATTAAAATAGTTGGACGATCCATAAACACATTAAAATTGTCAATATATCTGGACACTAAATATACATATAGGTGACCAGAGTTTATTTCCATTTTTTTAAATTTTACTTATTTTATTATATTTCAAAACATGAAACGAGGAGTCTTACATCGAGAGAGAATGTAAATGTATCATTTTCATTGATAATATTCAACAAAAGTTTTGTAGTGGCTGTGGCAGTGTAGAGGACATCGCACCTGTCTGAGGCCCCCGAAGGTCTTCGTATCCAGTCCCGCAGTTGGAAAGACTTTTTTTTTTAATTAAGTATACATAATTAAGATTTTTTTTAGTGTCAAGAATTATTATAACATGTTATTGTAAATTTTACTTAAGTTTTTAATATCTGTTTTGGAATTTATCGCAAGTGAATTCTTTTTGATGTAAATCATTTCTAGAACGTCCCTTTTTTGTGTGTTCTGTTCAGTTTTTAATATACGTGTGTCTTCAAAGTTAAAATTGTGGTTGTTTTGAGATACATGTTTCGAAAGTGATGTTTGATTCTTTTTGTCGTAACGATGTCCGTTTAGACGATTTTGTAAATGTTGACTGGTTTGGCCAATATATATGCTATTGCAGTTAGAGCAGGGGATTTCGTATTCAGTGTGGGTTTTCTTATTTTTAGGGGTTTTGGATTTTAGGCTACTGTAGTTTTTATTAAGTAGATTATTTGCCTTGTGACTTACTGAATTATTGTGTCGTTTAAAATATTATATATATATATATATATATATATATATATATATATTGCAAAACAAAAAGGATTAGGTTACTGAGTAATGTAATTTATTATATATGTTGCCTTTGTTATTTTTAATTATTTACCATCTGTAGCTTTTTATATATTCTTGTAAATGTATTTAAAAGTAAAATGTTCATAGACAATATATTTTGTTCTTTTGAAGAATATTTTGATTGGAATATGTCCTAATCGTAAATTGTATTAATGTACTTTTATATTATAATTTATGTATTTTAGCCTGTGATTTATTTTGCTATTGTATTGACATGTGAAATATTTTAGTTCATAATAGCATAAATAAATAATAATTATTAATATTAATATATTGTAAAATTGGTTTAACCATAAATTTATTGCTCAGTAAATAAATCACTATTACTGTTTCAAAGACAAAGAACTAATCGATATATTGTAGGGCACTGGCTTCAAATTGCAACGCCAAATTTAACAATAAAGATGGAGCTGAAGCAAAAGACTGGAAAGGAGGCAGACCTGTCCGAGTGGTACGGAGTTACAAGAGCGCCAAACATTCAAAATATGCCCCTGAAGATGGCTACAGATATGACGGAATTTACAAAGTTGTAAAGTATTATCCAGAAAAAGGCAAAGCTGGATTTATAGTATGGCGGTACTTGCTTAGAAGAGACGATCCCGCACCTGCACCTTGGGAGAAAAATGCCAAACAATATGAGATGATTGTAAGTGATTTTTTTATGTATTACATTTCAAAGAAAAAAATAAAACCATTTAATGAAAATCATGACTTTGGTAATCTGTTTTTTGTATCTCTGCTTTATTTTTTTATACATTTTGAGGTGTACATTCTTACCATTCTAACGTACAATTAAAATATATCTATCTATATTTAAGACCTGTAATAATGTCTGGATAGAAAGCAGCATAAGGAGGCCTTTAAAAACTAAGATAGGAATTTGCAGTTAGTTTACCCTAAGTCATACCTTTAGATTTAAAATCCGAATTTGGCAATTTTCATTCGTCATATTTGAATTTATATAGTAGTTCATGCTAAAAGTTGACACTCTTTTTTTTGAGACATCTTTTAAATTAAAAAAAAAACAAATTTTTAAATTATTCAACGCAGTAAAATATGTCAATAAATATGTTAACCTTCAGAATTATGACAGTTATTTAAAATTGTAGTATCCAGAGGGATATCTTGAAATGGAGGAAGCAAAAAGAAAAAAAGAAGAATTAGAAAATAAAAATCCGAGCTCTGCAAAAAAAGGACAGAAAAGAAAAACGACCAGCTCTGGTGTAATAGACCTGTTAAAGAAAAAGAAGAAGAGCGATACATATGAATTAGACGCTGACACATTAAAAGCTATAAATGAAGACACAGCTAATAAAAAATTGTGGTCGGAATGTAAATCTGTGGTAAAAGAAGGGAAGAAACAATTTTTAGAAAAAGTGGAAGAAACATTTACATGTATAATTTGCATTGGGCTAGTATATAATCCAGTTACTTTGAAATGTACACACAACTTATGCAAGGTAATGAAAATAAATAATAGTAGAAATATAACTTTTTACCGTGATTGCTTTGGAGATGAATTGGTAGTTTTGTAAATGGATAAAAAATATAAAGTTTATGTAGTTGAACAGTCTTTATCTAACCTTGTATTACATGTTATGTTAGGTATAGAATCAGCCAAAAAGTCACGGAAATGAAATAGTAAGAAAGAATCCTGGCAGGTTAAAAATATATTCAGTTTTCAAAAAATCCTAAAATGTATACATAATTACTTAACTAATTGAATCAAATAGTTTGTCTTTGTTCTAAAATAACTTTTACGATGTTCGTTCTGTTTCTGTTATAAGGTGTAGAACATTTATTTGGAATAAATTCTACAATTTGGAAACTAGTCATATTTTGTAAAAACACTGTTTTAGTGCAAAACTTGGGACATCATACACTTTTTTTAAATGCAATTCTCTGTATATTCTTTTTTTTTAAGGTTAATTGCGCATTCTAAATGAACACATTTTATGTAACATATCCTATACCTAAATTTAACTGTTTTAGAGAAAATGACATCTCAATATTGTCATTTTGGGCCACTTCGAGCTCTCTATTGTTCAAAAATTTGAACTTAGATTAAAAAAACTGCAAATTTTCAATTTGGAGAGGCCATTTTTTCAAAAACATTTTATTATAGCTGTAGGGCATTTCTAATTACACAGTTTTTACAAATTTTGAATAGTGTATATAAGTTTTGTGTTTATTATAGAATTTATTAAAATAAACTGTTTCACCCTGTAGAATATTGTGCTTGGTGGTGCGATCTGTATGTTTAATTTTTTAATACCCTTATTACATTTTATAAATAAAAAAAATTGCTTGCAAATTTTTTTATGTTTTATCTTATTTACAGAAATGCCTTAAGGAATCTTTCAAGCATTGCCCCACAGAAGAATATCAATGTCCTCATTGTCGTGAGATGTTAGGTAACAAAGACACTTTGGATCAGAAATTTAAAAATGAGAAACTACAGGCAACATTAAATCTATTGTTCCCGGGATATGGAACAAACTAAATATTTAAGATCAATTTTTTATATATACAATAATATGTAATTTTAAATTACTATATTCATGGTTTTACATATTCATTGTTAATACAATTTTGTTTAAGTATTGCTGGATCGATTTTATACTTTTAATGTATTTTATCAATATATTTTTATAGTTTTTTTTATTTTTGTTATTATTAAATTACCTTGAAACCATATTTTTACCTAATAACTTTTTGACAACAAAATATATTTGGTCATAGGAGAAAAGTTAAGATAAACATGAATTTCCTGATTACTGGTGTGTCTTTAATAAATGATGTATGATAAAGCTTTCTTTTCAAAAATTCCTGTTGTCTTATATTACTATAGTCAATGTTAGTTTTGTTTAAAAAATGATCTAAGTAACCAATGGTAAATAATGCAGATGCCCTTCAATTTTTTATATCCAGCATTTTACTAATGTTGTTCTTCTAAGCAGGCTTTAAAGAGGTATCAGCCTTGCATTACTATGGAACTTAACCCATGACACTTCTATAATAACCTGAACTCTAAAGGTTTTTACACAAATTTTTACGTATATCTTACGATGCTGCTTAGTGGCAATAAAAATGCCAAGATTAGGTTGAGATTGGTTAGGTTTGCTTTAAAAAAAGATGGCGGTAGCACGCCAACCGAATTCCGAGTATATATAGAACAAGGATTTGTTTTAATAAAACATATTGATTGGTAGGTCGATCTGTCCCGTTAGAGTTAGGTTAGCTCAGGTTCATCGATAAAATCATTACTAAAGCCATAAACCATCATTAAAACCATAAAATCACACCTTAAAACTTCGAAAATGAAATTTGGAATACGCGCGTAGTTTAAAAAGTGTTTTGATTGGCAGAAGCCATATTCGTTTCAAGATCCTCTCCGGCAATCCAGGTTTTACTTAAATTTATATTTACGTCAAAGCTATAAAGCTATGGAAAAAGAGTTAGAGAGGAAAATTAAGAGTTGTTTTGTGGAATATTGCAAAAATAGACGCAAACATTTTTTGACTGCGGTTTTTGGGAATTTAATATAAGGAAATCGTAGTTTGAAGTAATTAGAAGAGAAAATAATTTCCAAATAGCAAAACTTGTTTTTATATATGCAATAAATTAGGCTTATTCTAAATTGTTAAATTTTGCTATTTGAAGTAAATTTGTTTTATAATTTTTTAAGTTCAACCGCAGTTAAATTCGGGCATCCTAACCAGCATTCGAGGTTTTAGCCTTTTTAATTTTTTAATCTTTTAACATTGGAAACTTGTTGATATATTTTATTCCAAATGATTGTTTCATGTGTGTATGCTTGCATAAGTCCGATAAAGCCTCAGAGTACGAAGTGGGTTGCATTTTAGTTAAAACTGTTAAAGATCAGTGCTAGCTTTTATTATAGGAAAAAATTTAATTTTATATACTTATTTACTAACATGTTTTTTTGGCTTAAAAATACGTAAAAATAGAATTATGTTACAGTATTCGAATTTAATCCCTTCTTTACGGTCTCGTCGTCGACTATACCAAATAGGTTTAAGTTCTCCAAAGCATCGTCATTGTTTTGAAGGGAAAATTGTTGAGTGTTGCTTGAAATAGTCCTACTTCTCCGGAATTCTCTCTCGGTTTGGTCAATCAATGAACTGTACTTGCGAAGGACTTCATTTCGTACGTCGCTGTTTAAAAGACAATAGACCAACGCCGCAAATAATCCCTAAAATATAAAATTTTAGTTGAAAATTGCGCGGAAGGTTTTACCATTAAAGCATCAATGGTGTCATAATTAGGTCTGACTCATATTTTTAATATAATGTATCAGCTCATGAATTTGCCATTAAGATCGGAGCAAAAAACTTTTTACATTATTGTGTCTTTTGACTTTAACTTCGTCAAGAACAATGGGTCTTTTCTGATTTGTACATTTGCCACGTGTTATGCTAAAAATATTTTTATTTTTACCTGCTTTGTTAACATGAATTTTTTTCTCTATGTGAGATAAGGTAGAGTGGTGGGAGACTGTCGAAGTAATTGTATTTCCGAAGGTTGATTTCTTCTTTTAGGTGAACGGGTCTTGTAAAAAACAGTTTTCCGGTATTTAAAACAAAAGAGAAACTAATATTTTTCTAAAAGTTAGAATTATAATATATTACCTTTTATGTTAATAAATCGAAAATTAAAATTCGAACATATTGATGAAAACCGCAACTATCTTTCTCCTAACCGACAATTTATACACAGGAAAAGAATAAATGCAACCTAATACAGTGACGGCTCGTGGTGAATTATATTGAGAGGTCAATAACAAATTTAAAAATAGGCATACTTCAAATAAAAATTAATATCTTACATTTAAATTCTCCTGAAGTTCAGGTCTACTCTTGGTTCTTTAGAATTGGAAAAATGCTGAATGACACGTTCGTTAAAATTGCACATTCCCTTTATAAACGATTTCTCGATACTTAAAATTGCTAAATCGGATAGTCTATCTTGGCTCATGGTGTTGCGTAGAAAAGTCTTTATTCTATTTAGTTCGGAAAATAACGCTCGTTTTCTACAGTTTTCATTGGCAAAGTACACAGTAAAGTTAATATTTTGACGGTTTCAGAAAACGTATCACTTAGGTTATTATTTATAAAAAGTTAAAGCTTTGAAATAGCTCCACACAGCTTACCCGAAAATCAGCACGATCATAAATAACTTGCAGTTTAATTTTTAGTTTTAAGTAATTTATACAAGGAAAGTCTTTTTTAACTAAATTTAAAATATTATCTTGAAAATTATTGTAATTTTCAAATTGATCACTATAAAATAGTTGGCTGGTCACTGAAATTAAAGCGATGGGGCATTTCAGAAATTATTATTTCACAGACCTCCAAAGCCACTCGACGTTTAGAATCTTCATTTTTACGTAGCCGTTTACTAGCATTAGATAAAATTGAAGGCATTTCTTAAGATAGGTCGTTTAGAATTTTATCGCGAACTACTTGGATGAAACGTTTAAAGGAGTCTATATATTTTTTACTGATAAAACATCTATAACACGTTTTTGAGGTTCATTAAAAAGTATTTCACAATGGGGCATTATAAGATGGAAGAAGTTCAACCAAAATAAAAAATCTACATTTTGTAAAAAGGCTTGGTTAATTGTGTTAGCATCTTCCATTTCAATTATTTTTTCTAAACATAATAAAATGTCTGCCTGATAAACAAACACAGTTTCTACACAACGTACATTGAAGTACCACTTCGTGCGAGCAGCTTTAGGTAAGCGAACTTTAACTAACTCATCAAGAACTGCTGTGGAGATCGACTAAAGAATGTTGAGAAACCGTGTAAATTTGCAAAGAAAACTTTTACATTTTTATCTTGACCTGCTGCTTTCTGTAATATTAAATTGAATTGGTGGGCATAAGAATGTATAAAATTAGCGGCAGGATATTGCTCTTTAATTTTTTTTTGTACGCCTCCTAATTTTCCACTCATAGTGGACGCCCCATCGTAACTTTGCCCAATGAATTTCTCGGGGGTGTTATTAATGCCTAGATTTACTACTTCATGAAGAATTACGTCTGTAAGGTGTGAAGCTATGGTCCCTAAAGGATTTACAAATTTAACAAATCGTTCATGGACAATGCCAGAGAAAATATAACGTATTATAATAACCATTTGGGTTTTGGTGGAACTATCAGTTGTTTCGTCTATTTGCACAGCAACATATGTAGCTGACTGAATGTCTTGCTTAATTTGTTCCTGGGCCACAGCCAGCATAGAGTCAAGTAGGTCATTTTGAATAGATTGAGATGTTCCTTTAAAGACAGTTCCATTTTGCAAATCCTCAACAAAATTTATAAGCCCTCGAAAAACCCCTGAATTTTCAGACAAAGCCGTTTCATCATGGCCATGTAGTGCCAGTTCGAATGACCCACAAAATTTTACACAATCTATAATTTTGTTTAAAATATAACGATTTTTGGATACATTTTCATTAAAATCTCTAAGGGATTTTCTATAAGCTGTGCCTAGCTCAGTGCGAATATTAACACTTCCGAGCGTAGCATAGTTCACTGAACATTTCATGTGTTCTGCAGAAAACGCATGTTTTTTTATTTTTTCTTTTAAGTGTTTTAAGTCAACACCGGTTTTGCATTATTATGAATGAGTCCGACGAGTCCTTAGAAAACAACAAACAAACATAACAGTAAAATTAGTTAGATACTTCATAACCACATATCCAGGCAAAGGGTGACCACTTAACCTCGAATTCGGTTATTTTCTCAAAATTGAGTTCGTTAGCACTTTTTAGTTGTTTAATTTTTTGCACTACCGATATTTTATTTCCTCTTCATTCACAACTCAAACATAGACCACCTTGAAATTGGTTAATTATGCAAAATTAAGTTCGTAAGCACTTTTTAGTTGTTTATTTTTTGCCCTAGTCGCGACCAACATTTTATTTCCTGTATATTCCCAACTCACACATGGATCATAAAAATAAAAAAATATATATTACAAAAAACAGTACATAAATCAATTTTCATGGATTAAAAACGTCCGAAACAATATCGAGTTAGAATATCGACCGCTAGACCTCTGAACAATTGAACTGCTGCATGCCGACGAGATGGCGCGACCGATCGATCGAATTATGAGAAGAGACCGGCTGATGACCCAAATCGCGATTTCATATTCCATTTGCTATCACGTTCGGCTGCCGCTCGGTAGCTATGAAATCTTCGGGTACTTTCGTCAAGCTTTAAGGCAATCAGGGCAATTCGGACTGCCATGCCTAGTATAGCGTATTTTATTCTGCCTAAGGAACGCAACGAGACCATTCGAACCGCCACGCGCGGCTAATAGTGTATCGTATTTAACTTTTCCCAAGGTTCGCAATATATTACAACTATTAGGAGGGACGGTCAAACGAATAATTTATTTTCTGAAATATTTTTGGGGGGTCATTGACTAAATGCCGCTACTGACCTAGTGAAATAATCGTTTCATACCGAAGTGTTCGGCCGATATGCTTGCCCAGTAGTTCTCTTATCTTCAAAAAAACTGTTATTTGACTGATTTTTCCATTATAGTGCAGGAAAAGTAGCTAATTTATTGTTGTTTTTCATCATAGAAATGTCATCAAATTAACAAAAATTAGACTAGTACGCTGTCAAAATATTAAACTTTTAATTTAATGTAAATGCCATTTAGTTGCTATTTTTCTCAGTTTGTTCTTGATTTTCCAAATTATATTGTAGGTATTTTTTGTGACTTTCCTTTTGTTTATGTTTTTGTTGTTCGGGTTTTTCATGATATCGTTCGTGTTATGTTTTCTTGTCTTACTCTGAACTGTATTCTGTTGTTCCTTTTTTCGGAGAAAATAATTTATACAAACGAAGAGTTATTTGCCATGATAGGAGTTTATTTTGAGTCCATGAGAAATGCTACCATTGCTGGCAGATTATATGCGCTGTAGCAGTATCCTGATAGATACCAGCCCAGTAAAAAAGTTTTTCTTCAAGTTATTCACCGTTTGCGAACAAATGGAAATTTCGTAATAGCCCAAAGGCCGCACCACAGAGAACATTATTAATGTTTTAGCTTAAGTAAAGTTTAATCTTTATCTAAGGACTACAACTATTTCATTTTATAGGGAGTATCTCGAACTATCTTTTTTTTAAAGCTGTTGCTCTTTTAAAATTAATGGCAAATCTGGAACATTAATTTATAATCTCACAAAGAATCAATTGTCTTTGTCTTGATTCCGATTACACCCATATCATTTAGTCCTGCACCAGGCATTGACTGCTGAAGATTTTGACGGAGGACTAGATCATTAAAAATGACAATACTTTTTATTGAAATAGATTATCTGAGGAGATAACATATTATTAGATTTACTTTTTTGAGAAATATTGTGAATTGAAAGGCCAGCTCTACCATGACAGGTTGTGGAGATATAGTATAACCAAAGGCCTAATGTTACTTGTTTTATTAATATCTGGGGTTAGAAAGAAGTCGCGGTTTGCGCTGACTTATTAAGAATTTTGTCCGCTATTTAATTAACGTGCTATTTAGAATTTTCTTGATAATGCGTTGTAACTGTTACCACGGCAAAGTCGATTCGGACAAATCTAAAATTGCAGTAAGAAGAGTTCTTTTAAACGAGACCTAGTTTGTTTACCTCTGTTAACTCAAATCGGAGGTATTGCTATTTGAATAAACATGTGTGACGTTTCCCCATCATTTTATTTTATGAGAGCAAAATACGTTAAAAAATTTAATTTTTCCAGTGATTCCGATGGCAATATCTAAAATATCTCTTTACTAACATTAAAAAAAAACGTTTTTCAATTGGCCATTGATAACAGTTACCCCCAAGCAGCCGTCTTTCAAACTTAAAAATTGTTTCCAACGATCTGCCGTGCCTGATTTAATTACTATAGTATATTCAAATTCGAGATACAGTGCGTGTAAACAAAATTGATTGTTAGTGCAATACGCCTTTCAAAGTTTGCTAAAAACTTACATAATAATCGGCCAACTTTATTTAAACGCGTAATGCTTACACAACCACTTTTGTTTACATGTGCTGCATCTTGAATTAGACTTTAGTGCTTTTGTCCCAAGTTGTATGATTACGGTACACGTCTCTATTTGTCCTGTTGTAAACCCCATTCGGGGATATCTATATTTTTTTTTTTGTGTTATGTTGTGCTTTTTACTACTCACTTTTTATCCGTTTGTTATTACACGCGCCTACTAAAATAAACTCCAAAAACACTTATTAGTTAAATCTGTCTTATGTGCATTGATGAATAAAATACTCAAGTTCATCTCTGCAACTTTTCATAAACAAATGGTCAGAAAGTCTTTATTGCCCACATACAACGGCAAAGCATCAATAACTATTCTGCAAAAATATCTTTTATTATTTGCTGTTTATGCATGTGGTAACTTGAGATCATTACCTACGTAATTATGTTTCTCAAGGATTTTAATTATTTTCTGCTTGATGGTTTCAGTTCTGATGAAGATAATCATCATTGTATGTGGGTGTTCTTAGTCTACATAGAAGAGTAAAGAATGTATTCAAAGGCCTTACATTAATTGACTGAAAATGAGATGCGTTCGCAACCAATGAAAAAAAGTAGACAACCAATGCCTGCTAGAAATATATTAACGAATCTTTTATTTAAAATACATTAAACGGTATGCACAATACTAGGAAAAACGAAAAGTTAAATTAAATTAGGCAATTTTCCATTTGGCCAATTGACGCTACTTATACTGGATGTATCATGTATTGTTTAAATTTAACTAGAGTGGAATTTGAGAAAGAAAACAAACGCTCTTGAATTTTATTTTTATACTGAACATTATGCTCCTGGGGTCAATTATAAACCTCCATGATCCTAAAATCTCATATTTTATTTAAAAAAATGTTTTTTTTTAAAGATGTAGACAGTTTGGCCTATTTTTTCTCTTTCTCTAGTTTTTTCTCGAATTAAGTCTGTTTACAACATACCGCAACTTCTTAGAGGAATAATTATAATGCCGAATCGATTACTGTAATAATTTCCAAAAAAAAAACAAATTGACTTACTTGAAACGAGGTAAATGTCTGATCAAAGAAAATCCAAGCTATTTCTAAGATTTTACTTCGGTGGATATAAAAACTCAATACTAGAGATACCGCATACGGTATACCATACAATGGAATCAGTATCAATGTAGATTTTAACAGTTTTCTGGAAAAAAATTAAACGTAATAATTAAAATAGAGTACTTATTTAGTGAAACATGTTGGTTTAATTTTTCTTTTTTTACCTGTATTTAATTTTCTTCCGTTGAATAAAAGTGGACGTAAAATGAATCTTCATTATCAGTACCCTCACTATTATTGTAAACAGGATAAAGTTAACCTAGAAAAATATTATTTTTTTAATTCATGTTAGTAAGTTTTCCCAATTTTCGATAAAACTTATTTTGTAGTGAAAATCCTAACATTAAATTTACGTTCTTTTGGTTCTTATATACAAGCCGGTTGGCAAGTTAATGATAATTTATTACACCAATGTTTTTGAATCTAGGTAGTAACGTAAATGGGTAATCTTGGTTAAAAAAATAAAGTTAATACTTATTTTATTATAATTTAGTTTTAAAGTTGGTTTATTTTTCATTCCTTTTATACATTCAAGGTTTATTGAATGAATGCACAAGACGAGATAATCTCTATATCGATAAATGATAATCGGTATAGTACCTATATTTGGATACTTGATTGTACATATGTCATTGATATGGACCGCCGAAGGTAGCTAACTGCTACCTTTGACCAGAAGGCATTTAAAAAAAATAAATATAAAAAAACTTTTAACTAGCATTTTTTAACATTAGTTTCACTGGCGCCCAACGTGCGGCATATCAACCCATGACTCCTGAAACTCCAAGACAAAAAACTTGTTAATAAAAATTGAAATCGTCACAAATTTTGATCTGAACTATACTCAAATCCAAATAAATAGAAAGTTGAAGTTTGGGAATATTTCTAGATTAAAAAACTGAGAAAAAGGAACTGCAACCGTATAATACTTGGGTCAAAAGGTCGGACAAGCTATGAAAACTTGGGCTAAAGACCATAGAATCCAAAGGTCAGACTATGTTCCATCAAATTCAGATTCAAATTTGGAGTTATAAATATGTATAATAACAACATAGTTAAACTAATAAGTCTCTTTTTGTCTATGGACAAATTCTTTGATTTCCAAAGGCCAGAAATTAAAATATTTTACTATAAAAGAAGGGAATTTAAATAAGCAATATTTTAATTGAATTTAAAGTCTTAGTCTTAAGGACACCTGTCACAAGCTTCATAAAATACATATAAGTTCGTATTTTTACGTTAGCGTTTTAGTTCATAGTTTTTACTTAATGGCCAAAACTATATCGTTGATCGCAACGTGCAACGTTTTAAATAATATTAAGTATCTAAAGACAACGCAAATCCGACAAGCGAAATTTACACTAAATGTACCATTGTCAACTACAATTTTCAAACATACGATAAGCAATCCAAAATCAAAACAAGAATATGTATGTGTAAATTATACGTCTAGAGCAAGCCTTGACACTTTTTTGTGGCTTTGGAGTTATTCATATTCTAATATTTCTTTAACATATTAAATGTGCAACAGTAAAATAATAGTAGTACTTACTATAACTGTTACTGCAATAGGTATATTTAATAATAAACCAATATAACTATCATCTTTATTATTCCAGCATAACGTGTCCTCAAGAAAGAGTCTTAATATTATCCAGGGAATTATAAAAAACAATGGTACCACTAAAACACAATCGAATTTACTAAAATATTTTTAGATAAAAATTAATTCAAGCTTACCCCATCCTAGCGTAGAGTATATAGTTGTTCCATGGCTTTCCGAAAATAAATTTAGAAAAATGAGATTATGCAAGTACAGTCCCTCCATTAACATAAACATAAAGTTGGATAACATAAAGTAATTCTGAATACTTATAAATATTTTGCACATCCACGTCTGAAAAATATAAGAAAATTAAAAGCAGGACTAAATAGTCAACGTTCAGTTCACGTTTAAGTTATAGGGGATGGGTAGAGAATCAAAAACTAAATTAAAAAATGTGGTTTTCTAATTTTGATTTTTTGTACTTTACTGTATTAGCAATTTTTTCTCTATAAATGTTATAACCTGTGTAAATTAGTTCAACGCTACTAGGATCTGAGTGGTACATTTTATGGTCTTCAACAATTTATCAACGAAAATTACCCACGTTTCATTGGGGTGTTGTACAGTATTGGGATTTTTTCAAACGCTATACTTATTTGTTAGATTTTACAAGCAAACAATCTTATGAGAACGTGCGTTCTTGTTGTTCTCAATAGCGGCTCGTGGAGTTTGAGTTTGAATGGACTCGTGGGGTTTGAATTTAGAGGAACTGAAAGACCAATAACAAATATCGAAAACTGGGTGACAATGTATTCTTGTTTAACTCGACTGCGCATGCAAAGGAGGATATTATTTTTAACAGTCATAGCAGCAAAAGCTTGCTCAGCTCTTTGTTTTTTTGCTTTATGTGTTGATAATCATCCAAAACAAGACGTCAAATGGAGACAGCCGAGATGAAAATACTCCTTAGGATTGCTGGAGAGACACTTCTGGATAGTGAAAGAAGTAAGTACATAAGAAGATCGTGCCTGATTGGGTACTTAAAAGAAAAACAGAATAGAACGAACACATCAGTTAAATGGATGAGACAAGAGCGCTTAGAGGGGCACGGGACAAATCGCCATCGGGTCGTAGAAGCATAGGACGTCCTAGAAAACGAGGGAGTGATAACCTAACTCCAGAATAGGCAAAGGGGGCAAAGAAAAAATAGGTAAAACCTTCTAAAGAAGATAATCATTTTATGTTAACGTTTTTATGTAAAATGAGTCTTCTTAATTTTATCATATTTAAATATAAACAAAAGCGGGATTTAAAAAAAAGAAAACTTACATACACTCTTTAAATAATATAAATTTTTATCCACAGCATGTAACCTAATCTGTCCCATTCAAATTTAGAAATAGTACGATATGCTCAGCAACTGCGAAATCTTACTTAAACGTCGCAAAGTAAAATATTAAGTGATCCGTCGGCAACATTTTACGTCTCAAATGAGAGTAATAGGTTTTAAGACGGTTGTATTGTAGGATAGATAAAGTCCATTTATATTAGATGAAGAACTACAGTCTTATGATAGTAAAACTCAAGGCCAAATAATAGTCTATCGCTATTTTATTTATAATAAACAAGGTATCTTTAAGTGTCCGTTTTGAAATAAATTAATAATTTTATTAAAAATGAGAAAGTACGTGTAAATATTGGTAAAAAAGTTTCGCAAATGACTTTTCAAGTTATTTTGCAATTTAGCACTTATTTTGGAGGCGTGTGCCTTTTAATTTCGATGTGCAGACAAAATTGTAAAGAGAAGTCATCACTAAGAATATTTATATTAAGATGTATTTACCATTTTTCTTTTGTTAATAAAATTTACCTTTCCCTCTCCGCAATATTAGATTTCACAAATCAACCTTAGGGTTTTTGAGTTCAACTAGATAACTCTAAAACACATTAAAACGTATGGCGGATTTATGAGCTATTTTATGTAGAAACGACAAGTGTGTTTGTTGTTTAAGTGTTGAAAAATTGCGTTCTGCTGCTGAACTTGTGGCAGGTATTGTCAATACTAATTCACACAATTTCGACACTTCGGTGTAGGCATCTCAGCTCGTTGTCTTTTAAAAATTGCATTAGTTCCTTAGCGTTATTTTTTGCGCTAATGTCATCAGTTTCGTAAATCACTTTTAGTTTAGATCGCAGTAACACTTGATCGAAGAACTGGCCATAATAAAGAAGAAGAGATTTAAACGCATCTTCTTAAAATCATTTAAATCTATAGTTTATTTGTTGCGGAATTTGATTTTGAAGAGGCGTTTTCTCCCAAAATAGGTCAAAGTCATCTCTTTTTCGGCTTAACATGTACTTAAAATCATCCACTTTTTTTAGGCAAAAAGCAATATCATTTGTTTTAGTTTGTAGTATATGTAATATTTCTGAAAATATGTACAACAAATAATTAAAATTAAAATCTCGTTTCAAATAGTCCAAAAACCCCCTCGAACTATTTATTGCTTCTGAGTCCCACGTTTTATTATTTTCTATTATATTCTCAAATAGACTGTTAACACAAGTCTTCCATTATAGTTCTACCTAGTAGGAGCTACTTTGGGCAATCGTTTGTAGACAATGGAGTCCAAGGCTTGTGTACGTTTTGTTGACTTGGAAAACAAAGCAGCCATGCCACTTAAAGTAACGAAAAATACTTTACACTCTTTAATGTGATTGATGGACTGGGATTAAACTAAATTTAATTTATGAGCAAAACAATGGACAAACACAGCACTTGGGAAAGTTTCTCGAACTTTAGCTTGCAGAACCCCTAATTGTCCTGCCATCACTGCAGCTCCATCATAGCTTTGAGCAACTAATTTTTTCTCTCCATTAATTTCTTTAGTACGTTATAAACTACAGTAATAATGTATCTGCTGTACGATTTTCGGACACATTCTTAAAACCTAAAAAGCGCTCTTGAATACTTCCGTCGGTTTTAACGTAGCGTATTACTATAGATAATTGGCTAAAATTAGTGATATCAGTTGTTTCGTTTAGAACAATAGCAATGAACCGCGCCTCGCCAATCTCCTGCTTAATTCTTTTTAAAACAATGGTTGCAACAGCGGAAATTAAATCATTCTGGATTCGATTCGACGTTCCGCGAAAAACGCTAGACTACTCTAAATGATTTTTTAAGCTATCATCATATTTAGCCATTAAACTAAATAAATCTTGAAAATTTCCTCTATTTGAAGAAACCCTTGTTTCGTCATGACCTCTAAATCCCAATTCGTGCTGTCCGAGAAAACAAACAACATCGATAAGTCTTCTTAATATTTGCCTATTTTTATCGACTAGTTCATTGTTTTGAAGGTGACTAATTTCCAACTGTTTATTAAGGGCGTGTTCAATTCTGGTTTTGCCGAAGACTTTTTTTTTATGACGGCCTGTAAATGCGCTTTAGACATAATGTGTCTTTTTGCAGCTTTATGGAAATTGTTTAAATCGGAAAAACCAGTTTTATTCCAGAGACCTTTTTCATTTTCAAAAAGTAAACATGGCCAAGAAAATAATTTACTTATATTTTCACACTCTGTTAGCCATTTAAACTGTTCGTATTGTTTTTCCGGATAAAAATGTTTAATACAGTTTTTCATTTTTGTGGTTAAATTTTTCATAGGCGGTTTTGCCCTTCCTTTGGAAATTATTTGAAGCTTATCAGCGAAGTTCAATGTTGCAAATCCCTTTATTATTAAGACATACACCACACATTCACACACACTCTTCTTACTAAATTCTCCAACATTTTCAACGTTATTACCGACAGCCGAAGTTGACGGTATTTGCATATCCACGTCCGTATTATTGTCTTCCATATCGCACCATGTACGACGCGACGTACGTATCACACAACACACGGATAGCCATTCAAACAAAGAACCGACTCCAACGATAGCTTCCGCCACCACTTAAAACACGCGACTGAAATGCGAAAATTGCCAACAGCCGGTGGAAAGTTCAATAACCTCTGGCTCGATTCACAGGAAATCAAGCATACAGGACTTGGTTGCAGAGAAGCTAGCGGCCCGCATAGGTTCTATTCGATATTCTATTGTGTCTGGGTCGGTATTTATTATGGGCTTCATAATTAAGATAATATTTTAACATTTTTAATATAAACTAAATTATTCGTTTCCTATTTCAAAAATTACATTTTAGAATATGGACTGCACGCTCCTGATTGCAAGTTAAAGAAAGTATAGGATTAATGTCAATAGGTCTAGAGTTGTTTAGAGCATTGACTTTATGACTTGTTTAAAAAAAATGTACTTAAAGGTCTCTTAAGATAGCGCGATTTTAGCTTTAAAACGTACTTAACAACCTCCTGAAGAATGTTTAAACCTAAAAAGATTTATTGAAAGGAGTTTATCAGTACTCCGGCAACCTTCATAAAGATTAAATAGTTCCTTGGGTACTTTATTACTCAAGAATCATAAATCACGAGCTAAAAAACAAAACCCTTCCGTGTTAATTAGATCACATCGGATGCCATTCGCCTCGATGATGTTTCAGCCTATATGATTGCCTAAAGTTGCTTCTGCGTTGAAGCAGAGCAACGAGGTTGGATAATTAACGATAGGAGCTGATTTTTTTTTTGAGATTTTAACAGAATCCTATTGTAGTATTAATAATTTACAGAAACTGAAATTGTTAACATGTTTAAGAGGAGCCCCACTGGTCGTTCTTTAAGAATGGTTTTATTTACAGTTAAAAGGTCTATTAACATTTATTAGAAACAAATGACCTTGACTATAGGAGCGGAGGGGGGGGGGGCAAAGGTTGCCCCTGCAGGAAAATTACAAATATTTTATATTACAGTCATTTAAAACACTATTTCGTTTCTATTACGTCTTTGCTTTCGCAAATTTCTGCAAGCGCATATGTATATCCTTGACCCATATTTTTAGTTTAAGGAAACATTAATCGTTCATATGAAAGGTATTTTTTTTCATAACGTACGGAGTGCTTCAAAAAGTGTTTCGCTTGCTCGCTTGCTTCACGACACTGTGTCTACTGTGTTTCCTTTGGAATTTTGCAATAGAATTTCAATGTTCCGATAGACAACATACATAGGTGCATACTACTTATTAAATATTTTTAGTGTACTAAGTTTAAATTAATCTGTAGTACTTTGTATGACATAAAATTAAATGTGTAAACAATGTTTTTGACTAGTGCTTAAGAAATTCTTTTCAGTAAGTAATCCAAATAAACTAAAATTGCATAATTGCAAAGCAAAGAATCTATGGTTTTGTCGAAGCAAGCAAAAGAGTTTTTAAAACATCATGTGTGATTGGATATGTTAATTACTTTAAATCCGGTTAATGCTCTTTAAACGGAGAAGGTAGGTCAAGATCATTTGCTTCTTATTAATAATAATACACCAAGTTACATTATTTTATTAAAAAAGAGCTTCTCACGAAACGATGTCGACTCACGATATCATAAGGGCGTTTACAATATTTCCCAATCTACCAAAATATGATTTAAAAAAAATTAATGAAATCTTTACGAATAGGTGGCGTTTGAAAAAAAAATCAATACTGCACAAGTTGCTTAAACGTCCTCTATAATCAAAACATGCTAATTTCGTTGCTACGTTGATGAAGCCTGTTTAGATCTGCTGAGTACATCACGATCCGTCAACATTTGCGACAGTTATAGAAGTTTCAATATTAACTTAATTTACACAGTTTGTACGGGATTGTACAATTCAAATCCGCCAAAGTTCAAAATGTAGGGTATGTTTCTTAGAAACACTCCTGATTCAATATGTCAAAATCATACACCAATTTAAAATAACAAAACAATTTATTCTAAACAGGATCATGGTAGAGTGAGGACCAAACTTTTGGGATTTGAAATATTATAAACAAATAAATCAAAATAAAAACCTTGCAACACATTTGCGGGGTTAAATTTAAGTCAAATCGGGTATTTAAAGTCAAATCAATAATGCGATAAAAAAAATCAATGCATTTACATTTTCTTGCAGTTATCAATTTAAAATTCTACTTACATTTACCAAATAAGTTAATATAACCTTTAGAAACCAAGGGAACATTCGTCATTTCTTTCACTATTACATTGCCTGAAATAGTTTACTCTGTAGAGTTATTCAACAATAATAATCGTGCGTTTGTGTAGGGGGAAAAACGTTCAGAGACGTTTTCAAAACTTAGAGATTCAATCTTGACTAAATAGGGATTGGCATTTTATTGGCTACAGCAGTCTTCAAATACCTGAGAGTTTAATATACAAAAACGCGATATGGGGAAAGTATAACATTATTTTGGTAAATTTCCTCACACATTTGTGTGACGGTTCGAGAAGAGATAACACTTAAGAAGCGGTTCAAAGAGGAATAAGAGAAGATAAGATAAGAAAAGGATACCATTTTACTTTATTCACTTAGTTGTGAACCAGTGCGAAAAGAGATAAGTGAGGTTGTTCCAAAAGAGATAAATAAGATTAATCCAAGCGAGATAAGTGGAACTGTTCTAAGAAATAAGTGGTGTTAAGACGAGAAAATATAAGTGCACTTGAGGGGAACTAACTTCCGAGAAGATTACTTTACTTCCACTGATTCCAACACGTGATTTCTACACAAATTTAACCAGACTTCCATTGCTTTCACTGCGAGACTATTACCAATAATTCCTCCAATGATACGATGAAAAATTACCACTTCTTTCCATTTACTTATATACTCCGTAAATTGGTGCGAGATGAGAGAAATTGTATCACTGGGGCGAGTGGAGAGAACTTGAACTCAAGTGATTTCACATCACTAATTTTCACAGAGAGGCTATTACCAATAATGTCTCCAATGCTACAATGAAAGATTACTACTTCTATCCATTTGCTTTCTACACTTCGTAAACTAGAGCGAGATAAAAAGATGTATCATTGGGGCGAGAGAAGAGAAGTGCACTTAAAAGCCAACTTGCCGTGAGAATAACGTGTCACCGACTGCTTCGTCAATAAACTTTAATTCACTACACAATCAACGAGAGATAAAAGAATAACATTCCTTCCCTTACAAATTTTCACCACCATTTGTGAAATTGTAATAGAAGAGATAACTGCAGTCAGGACTTGAGAAGAGCTTGACCGGCCACCACTCTCTCTGACTAGGGAGAGCTTGTCTGTAATGTTAACATGCGTTCGACATACTTTTGCCGGCGGGACTTACACCGCGTTGTGTAATAGAGACGAGGTTATCTAATTTTTAGGGTTGTAGAAAAAGTTTGCAAGAGTCCTTTGCATGTCGTAGTGTTTATATTTTGAAATTGGGAGATTTTACAAAAGAGAGCAAGTGAAAGGAATAACGCATCAGACTAGTTTCCTGGAATTATGAATCTAAATATAGATTTTACTTGGCCGGATTTATCTCTTAGATACACAACCGTTTGGCTTACTTTTAGACTTTTATCAAAATGTAATTTTATCCACATTAGGGGAACAGACATGTTTCCCGAACACAGTTCCTTGTCTTTTAAAGAGCAGTTTATGTTAAGTACAAATTAATTAAATTTTTATATATGCTTAGAACCAATCGTAGCGGACTGTAGCAAACTAAATGAAGAAAATATATGATATTAAAACCTCTATATAAAACCTCTTCACAGATAAGTATTAACAATATTTAGAATTGCCTTAGCGAACTCTTTAATCTGATACCCGATTATCTATGAAAATATTTATTTTTTCACGTTAGACAAATTTGTGGCATTTTGATTTTTTTAAAGTAAGGATTGATGCGTTTTTCATGTCCAGGCATTCAATCTGTAGGTGATAACAAACAAGCCTAACCGCATTGTATGCCGCGCAATCGGGTAATTTAATTTTAAGTATAAAGATGTTACTTACGTAATTAATTTTAAGCTGGCCATCTACGTAAACGATATCACTGGATATAGTCAGTCCATGCAAAAATAACATATCCTTTAAAATATACATGGAGGCCCTTAATATATAAGAAATAAATAAATTGACATGTAGCTTGTTTCTTTCACAGTGCAGTCTTCTAAAATAAAAAAAAAGTATTGTTTCAAACTGGAATTATTTTGGAAAAGTTAAATTAAGCATTAATACAGAAAGAAAGCTTTTAGGGCTTGCGTACTCGAAAGTCGACCACTCACAAACCGTTAGATGGGTTCGTTCATATCCATCGGCCGACTCTTCATTTCTGTTATGGTGATTGGCCCCTATAATGCCAATGCTATAGCTAAAACCATGTGATTAACAGGGGTGGCTTGTCCCATGAGGCAGTGCCTGACCAATAAATTTGGAAAATTATACGTGTTAATCGATTATATCATTTATATTACTTCTTATTCAGTTCTTTGATCTCAATTTTACATTTTTACTATTTGCATCTATAAGCATTTGCAATATAATTTTGCTTCATGAGAAATCCATAAAATACGGCCTTGCCTTTTACCTTACTCCAAGCCAAACGCGCATCCTCAATCGTCATATCGGACAGGTTCTGTGAGTCCATCTTATTTCTTCTTTAGAAGAGTTATTGTTAGAGGCGTGCCTCGCGCTTCCTCGTCTAGCGTATTACTAATATATGTGTAAGCGGGTGGTGCCTAGTAATCCAGCCGAGTTAAGCTTTAAGTAAGGTTAACGCATAAAAATATTGTTTCGAGGCATGCTTCTAATGTAAATTCAGGGAATAAGCGGCAGATTTCCGATTAGCCGCTTGGACAAACAGTCGTTAACAGGTTGAAAATTGAAAATGCACGTGGTTTGGGCTAGTTTTAAGTAGCATTGTTTTGATTCGGTTGCGGGTTGCAGTGTTCTGTTAATTTTAATTTATTAATGTGGATTGCATATTTATATTAACTAAGTAAAGTGTAAACAGTGCAGTGGTCAGTGATTTTCAGTTTCAATAGCGGTGTCTAGATTTTCGGATTTAATTTGATTTAAATTTTCCAGTTACCCATTATATAAAAATGGATTTAGCGGAACCTAACGCAGCGTTACAACTTCCCCAGGTAAATGTAAATATTCGCAATGCTTTTGATCTTGTAAAGTTTTTAATAAATCAGCAGTCATTCAAGTCTTGTTGCAATAGGTGGGGTAGGAAGACCAAATCAGGGCTTTTATAAAACTTGGTATGAAAAGTACTACTGGCTCACTGATAGTGTAACATTAAGTAAATTATTTTGTTGGCCATGTATTTTATTTGGAACAAATAATAGCGACAAAGTTTGCTCAAAAGTGGTTATAGTGATTAAAAAAAATTGTCTCGGGGTCTGTTACTACACAATAAAAGTACTCAACATATTTCTTCAAATTGTAAGCTTACTCTCATGATAAAACAAAAACAAAATATCGCCACAGCAATAGAGATGCGCGTAAAACAGATATTGAAAATTTTAATGCTAGGGAACCGACAAATTTTAAAAAGTCTCATTGATATTACATTACACTTCTGTATGCAAGAGTTAACCTTCAGGGGGCATGATGAATCTTTAAATCGCGGTAATTTCAAAGAGCTAGTTATTCTTGTTTGTAAATATGACACATTTAAAAACATTTGTAGAACATGATAATGATAATATATCAGTTTATTCTGGGACATCCAAAACAATTCAAAATGAATTAATTGATTCAGTTGCTTATGTTGTAAATAAAAAAATTCAGGACGAAATTTCAAATTCTTTGTTGTTGATGAAACCACTGACATAAGCGGCCAGTCACAATTATCCGTCATTTTTCGTTACGTTATAAATGGTCAACCTGTTGAGCGATTCATGGGTAAGTTCAGGGCGTTCTGCGCAAGATTTATTTCAATTCTTAACCACATTATTCGAAAAATTTCATTCGAGATTAGTGGTTTACAGACAAAAATTAAATCTATAGCACCACAAGCATTGTTTACTCACTGCTATGCACATGTATTTAATTTGGTTTTAAGTAATCGTGCAGTTCAATTTATCAGGTTAAAGTATTTTTCTCAACCCTATCAGGTTTTTCATCGCATTTTTCTAAATCTACAAAGCGGACTCAAGTGTTAGAACAAGTTGGAGGAATCGTATACCTACTAATGTAGCAAGTCGTTAGAATTTTATTTCACGCGCAGTTTTGACAGTTAATAATTATAAGGACAAATTACTCGAGACTTTTAATTTTATTATTAATAGTCGCTATTTCGATCAAAATCTAATTAGAGAAGCAGTAGGTTTAAAAACTTTTTTAGAGTATCTTCAGAACATATTTTTTTTAGAAATATTTAAATTAATGTTTCACCAAACCGATATCGTTTTTTCTATTTTACAAAATAGAGATACAGATGTTGCTAAAATAAGAAATTTACTACAGACTACTCTAACTAAAATTCGTGAGTTTAGGAGTAACAGTACTTATTTTGATTCAATTTATGAAAAACTGGATGTCGGCGCTTAACACTCTTAAAGGATTTGAAATGTCAGATAAAACTCAAGAGGCAATTTTTTTTTAAATTCTTAATATTATAGCGAATCAAATAAGAGTTAGATTTTGTGACATAGAAAAACTACATTTCTTTGATCTACTAAATATTTCAAAATTCTCCATTTTTAGAAAAGAATTTCCTCATGAGCATTATAAAATTTGACCACCCAGTACAATATATTTAATATAAATCAACTAAAAACCGAATTAATCGTTTTATACGGGAACGATATCATAGAAAGTTGCACAAACCCTTATGAAATGTTGACTTTTTTTCATGATAATGATTTAAAAGTTTGTATGCCAGAACTTTTTAAATTATTATGTATTGCTGTTGTTTTGCCAGTGACAACTCCGTCAACAGAAAGAAGTTTCTCCGCGCTGAAAAGAATTAAAAATTATATTAGAAATATTACTGGACAGGCACGACTAAGTAATATAGCAAAAATCTCAATTGAAAAAGGATTTATAAAATCACAGGATTTTTTCATAGAGGAAGTAATAGATCATTTTGCTGAACAGAGGAATCGCAGAATTCCTTGAATTTATAAAAAACTTTAATTTTTAGAACTCGCGCTTTTTCTTTAGAATTAACTTTTTTTCACATTTTTAGAATATAGGTATACTTTATTTTACGCCGTGGTGACATTTTTTAAGGTTTATTTTGTTAACTTTTTACAAAGTTATTGCTATTAATTTAAAAATTTATATTTATATATTTAATGTCTTTATCCTTCGATTAACCCCTTTCTCTCTACGCCCACCATACTGGATAGGTGCGTAATAGGTACAGATTTTCATATAAACAAAATTTTATAAATTTAACAATTTCAATTAGTAATAATATTTTTTGAAAATTTATTATGTAATTGACGAGTAGAGTGGTCACTAGAGTAACTGAGAAATCTAAATGTATTAAAAATAATTTTCTTCAATGTGCCTCACCACTTTCTAATGCCACGAGCCGCCCTTGGTGATTAACTTGGCGTTTCCAAAAGTGTTGGCATTTTATAAATTTATTAATCTTTAATAAGCTCTAAATCTTACCTTGAAGTAAAATTTTAAAATCGTCTTTAAAATATATTTTAATATGTTTATCGTCAAAAGATACTTACGATAATAAATTCGTGTCAGAACATTATTATAAAATGCATTTTAATTTCGTTATTTTAAACGCCTAGCGTTAACATAATATAAACATGCGTCATGATGCATCCGGGTTGCATAATTTCTGAACCTACCAGACTTGTGAAAATCAAGGCTTCTATTGGTCAGGAACCGCTGCATTTGTTGATACGATCAAAGTAAAAAAAGGCCTAACCTGGACTAACTAAAAATGTAATCCGATATCTAAAACATTATTATTTAGAAAATTATGGGTTAATTAAAAAAATGTGCCAACCATAAACATAATAACAGGGAGACCCAACATATTGTACTGTTTCATTCATAAAATCGTGTATGTTTTGATGCGATGATTCAAGTAAATAAAGGTGTACTGCAAATATTCTAAAATAATTTATTGTAAGAAATGTATCTACACTCTATCTATTAACACTTAAAATAATTAAACGTAAATATTAGGGAGAATCTCGCCTGTGTACACCAGTTAATATAGTAAAATAACAACAATTTGACCTACCCGAGAAAAAAGAGACGTTAGGAGTTAAATAGTCCATAATGCCTAAGAACTTGAACAAAAATTATGAAAAATCATCCAAAAACTCACAAAAATCGCCCAAAAATAATGCTTTTCTTCAAGACAACCCCGCTTCGATCGGTTTTCAATTTTGCTTGCTAGCTTGTTATGTCTCCTTTCCCTGTTGGCAGGTTATTACAATTGTAACAGATCTGTTACCTTTTGGAGAGATTTATTACTTTTTTATCTTCTGATGAAATCTATTAGCTTTTTACTCTATGCTCGAAATAAAAAAAGTACAAAATCCTTAATGTGCAAAAAAATTATTTATTTAGGAGAATGGCTAAATGACCAAACACCATATACGGAATAAACAACGCAAGCTTTTTTTAAAGGCCAGTGTTCAACTAAAATAATCTTCAAAAAGAATTTATTACCTTTCTTCAAAATCTATTACTTTTTCGAACACCTATCTATTACCGTTTATCAAAATGTTCTGGCAACACTGTTGACCATTCTGGACGGGACCTACTGCTTAAGTGAGTTCCAACCCACGGTCCTCGGTCACTTTTGATCCCCTCGAGCTGTCGACTATTGGGTTACGGTGCAGCATTTATCAAGTGACCTACCGACTGACAAGTGTATATGTGTCCTATAAGTCGTGCAGCCACCTAGAATCCGAACCTACGCCCGCCAGACAAACTCAGATAAAAACCTAAAGCTTTACGCTCTCGACCATCTGCTGGCTAAGGTTTACTATTTTACTATAATTTCGTAAACATGTGATACTAAAGAGAGGACAGATTACTTGAATCATTATTAGTTAATAATATTTATATATCGCTAATGAGGTTATTATTACAGTATTAGAACCATCATAAAATTTCATTTTAATTTTACCAGCAAATATAAATGTTATTCCATGCATAGACATATTACATGTCTATGTAAGATAGTCGACAACACCCTTTCATCAACCAAATCGACCTCAGAATAGACCAAACAAATAATAATTTTGATAATGTATGATTGCGTCCAACTCAAAACAGTTACGTCTCCCTCTTATTATATCTATTATTTATGGTACCAACACAAGGGGGATTGAAACGCAGCCTTTAACCACTACTAAGATGACTTATCGGAAAATAAACAAATTCTGTTTATATTCCGCCTAACTAAAATACAGAGATTCCTGACCAATAGCATCTCAGGTAGATTTAGGAATTAAACGTCCGGGTTAACCCAGTGAACACCACCGATTTCAGAAATCATGGTTCGTTGATGTGTCAAATTGCCCAAACGTTCTATTCGTTATAATATATAACACTCATTTAAGTAGTTTTTGGGGTGATCTACTTCTAGTAATAAGACTTACTTAAGTGTAATAAATATGACTAGAGCAATGACTAGAGATAATATAGATAAACCATAGCCTACGTATGCGGTATCTTTGATAAACGGGAACCATTTGTCATACATTTTAACCGTTTGATTAGCTTGTTCAGTTGCTTCTTGATCGATTAAATTGATTTTTCCACATTGGGTCAGATTGGTCCAGTGTCGGCGCACACCCTCCCTGACGTACCATGTTCCATTTTGTGTGCATTGTTTTGTTGCTCGACCAGTCTGAAATAAAATAGAAACTGGAAATTTAAGATGTAGTTACAGACTTAGAGCAAGAATAAAAATAGAGGTCATTATTTACATATTTAACCACTCCCAAGAATAACTCACAATACAAGATCAATCGTACGACGATGCTAATCCCGCCCAGAAACTCCAGTGTTTATAGAAATTTATATTACCGTGGATATGTTTAAACATGATGCAACAAAACTATCATACAAAGAAGTTATGTTTTTCCAATATTAGATTCCCAGTAGTATAAATTAATTAATTTTATTGCGCAATACAAGCTAAAATACCCAAAACCTCAGATCAGATTACACTTGTAACAAAAGTTATAATTAGATATGACAACATTGACAACCCCGATCGACTATTGCACGTATTAGACCATCCCACTTTCATTTAGTGATAGGCGATATACATCGATGCATCGGAAACACATGGTATTTTCAATTCCATGCATCGAAAACTTCCGATGTTTCCCGATGCATCGATGTATCGAAACCTTTTCCATTGTAGATATAGGTACTTATTCTTTCGTAAAAATATTCGCTAATAATTTTCTCGTAAATGAAGTGCCGTCTTAGAGACCAAATATACGTGGCAACAATGCAATTACAACTTACAACACAGAAAGAGGACACAGAATTAGTGGTGGTAAGCAAACCGACTAATTTTAGATAGCAGTTGAAGCAGTTATTGCTACTTTTAAATAGCAGCTTTCAAATAGCTGCTTCAAAAAAGCAGTTTTTACCGCAATTCGCCTGTCGCTGTATCGCCCAAGCAGCTGTTTCTTGGTAAATGAAGGTAGTGATGTAAGAATACGTATTAAAATTTCCGTCGCATCCGAATATCCACATATTCGGATTAATCCGAATATTTTTGTATAAATCAATACGTAATACGGAACAATCAGTTAGTAATAGAGGCGGTTGCCGGAATGTCAGTACTGCAACAAGAACGAGCCATAGATAAATTAATACGGAATATTGGTGTATACGTATTAATTTGTATGTTGTGTGGTACAGTGGCGGCTCGCGGCTGAAAAAGTAAGTGAAGTGCAAATGAAGCAAGAAAATATCGCAATAATTTTTTTCCAGAATTTTTTTATATGTTGAGGGGGGTAGAATATTTTTTTACGACTTACCTAAATTTTGTATACTAAATCAATTCTCCTATCCTTCATACCAGCAAATTTATTATTTATAACATCTTCATAAAATTGATGAGTTGCACTAATCTCCTCCAGAAATTCCTTTTGAATTGAAATATTGCCAAGAGAAGTAAGTCTTTCTTGAGATATTGTATTTCTTAAATAAGTTTTTACACATTTGAAGCAAGAAAAACTTGTTTCCACTGAAGCACTTGTCGACGGTATTGTCAAAATAGGGGAAAACAGTTTATTTTCATTTTTTTTCAATTTTTTCAATTTTTGCTCTTGCAGCGATATATTTCAATTACTCTCATTGGCAAAAATAAGACCAAGCTCATTTTTTATCGTCGACTTTTTGAAAATATTTCCCCATATAACTGTAACCAATTTTCAAACGGGCCAGTGGGAAAATTTAAACTATATTCGGAAAATTTAGCAGAACCTGCCAAACATTAAAATGTAAGTTTTTCAAAGTCTTGAAATCTTAGTGTCATTTCCATTAAAATATGGTTCAATATTTTATAAAAAAGGGTTCTATACTTAGCCCTAATTTCTTTAGGTGAAAGCTTAGTAAGCTCACGTTTGTAATGATTTATTGCTGTAATAGAACCTGCTTTATCAAACATGGTATTAAAAAAATGTTCATTTCTTTTTTTACAAACCGCCTCACGACAGCGTTTTATATTGGATATGCAAAAATGAATGTTAAGCGATTTTTTATGAAGAACGTCAAATAGTATGATCGCGGTTGAGAAAATGTCATTAAACACTAATGCCAGAAACGTGAATTCAAAATCGTTCATCTCACCTAAAAATCCTTTCGCAAGGAGGTTTGATTTTTCATCAGATTTGTCACAATTTGTAATAAATTCAAAGACGTCTTTTAATTTATTTCAGTCTTGAACAATCACATTTACTAACTTCGAATTTGAAGTTGTAACAACACCATAAATAAATATAATACAAAACAATCAAGCAAACTGCAAAGGAATTTACCGGTTGCAGCGAAATTCGCGAAAATAAAAGTAAACAACCACCCCAACCTGAACGACGCGTGGGTGTAGTGTAGTGCCGCAGCAATTCACCGAGAGCGTTCCATGCACTCGACGTCATCGCGTACGCGTTGTCGTGGCAACATAGTAGGGAAATCGTAAACTAAACATAGCACCTCCAACAAAGTGGAAGCGCCACTGTTATAGTTGTTATAATAAAGTTCGAGTGAAAGTTTTAAAAAGACATGCGCCCGCCAACGGTCAAGTAAAATATTTATTCCAACTGTACAGTTTATTTTTTACCAATTTGGTGAATACATGAATGTACTAACTAAAATTTTAAGAGATATATAATAAATATAGTTAGATATCTGCTTTTTTATTTTTCCTGGTGAAGTAGCACTTTACCTACTTCACCTGAATAGCCGCCACTGTGACACGGTACGTAGTACGTTCGCCTACATCCCATGCTATTACCTCGGCTATAACGTTCGTCGGAGCTTAAATCACCCAACACCGGCCCGTCCCGGTGTGGCCGTATCCCCGGATTTTTCTTAATTGAATACTACGATTTTACAGGTCTTAATTGTACTTATTATAAAATGAGGTTACTTATTTTAAAATTAATTTTAGTTAGTTCTTTGCTTTAGTCATGACTAATGATGGTTAATATATTATATCAGCAAGTTTTGCTTCATGTTACATGTTTAAATGTGGTGACGAAATAAGTGCAAGTGAATGTTTTAAAATATCATTTGCAATTTGTTTTAGAAATCGATCGGCCGCATCGTAGTTTTTTCAATGTGCTTTTTTGTTTGTGTAGGAAGCTTCCACTTTGTTTGGCATCTATTTTATTTTCCTCTTGAGGCACAATACATTAAAATATCAAAAAATTAAATTGACTGACTAGAGCGCTATGAAAAAGCCTCTAATAAATAGTTATAGAATAACGTCCAATTTTTTTCCTGCAGCAAATTTATTAATTATATTGTTTATATTTACATCAATACTCTATCTATGGATATGGAAAACCCAATCCAACAGGTCGCTCTTGTGCTATAGTCTTTCGTAGCCAAGTTTTTAATTGTAATTTCCACGTAAAAATATGTAAATTACACATGATGTTTGACCGGTCTTTGGCGGGCGGAGGGGAGGGGGTAATTACCTCATTACCCCTTCACTGTAAAACCGCTTTTGATTGGCCTTGAAGAATAAGTTAATATCGCAATTAATTGGATTATCTAATAACTATATAATACGCATTCGGTTCATTGATTATTTGGAATATTCGTCACGATTTTATCTTTTCTTATTTTATATCACATATCTTTAAGATCAACATATGATAACCGTTGTTACCAAAACAATGTGATGACTTATTCATATTGACGAGGCACTGCAATAAACTTAATACAAACACTTATCTCTAGGTTGTAATACGACAAATGAAAATGTCATACTTGAAAAACGCCGGTTCTCAAAACTGTTGAGTATCTATTCATAAAATAATAAAAAAGGTTGCAGGAACATACGGAAACGTGAAATGTGAAAAGTGAAAAAAAAAGGCTCTTCCATCCAAATTTTCGTATCAAGCTATTTAAACTTCAAATATTACCTGTCTTAACCCAAATTCTCAAAGCCTTGAGAGTAATTGCAAGAGCAAATAATTACACCGTGAGTAGAGTCTTATGGTGCATTATAATGACAAAAAACTTAATTGCTGAAACAGCGCTTTAAGAGCCGCTAGACCAAACAATAGTAAAGAAAATTTACATACTCAGCATACAAAAATAATCCAATGAAGGGAAACCTAATCAAGAATTTTTAACGCTGAACTAGCGAACGAAGAACTACAAAATAGCGACAGAATTAAGAAAACATATTTTGTGGCACTAAAACGTGAAGATATGTAAAACCTAGAAACGTGGTTTTTACTGTCGGTCTGTCTGTCTGTCTGCCTGTCTGTTCGCGGCATTACTAAAAAAATACTTACCAGATTGACTTCAAATTTTAGTTAAAAATTAAGGGTCATAAAGGGATGACTTGGTATCATTTTGGTAAAAATTTATTATGGCCAAACAAAATGGCGGTCTAGCGAAATGTTAAACAAATTATTATTTAATATTTTGGTACGAATCCAAGATGGCGGAACAAAATGGCGGCTTAATAAAATATTTAAAAATTCAGCCCGAAAAAAGTGCTTAAAAGATTGATTTCAAACTGTGTACCATAACTAATTGTGGTATAGGGATGAACTAGTAAAACTGTGTTACTAATTTAAGATGGCGGAACAAAATGGCGGTCAAATAAAATATTTGTAATCGTGAAAAAATTACCCTCTCTGGTATCACTTATCTTCACGTTTTAGCGTCCCTAGATACCAAAAAAATATGTTTTATCAACTCCGTCGGTCCGTTTGTCGGTCTGTCTGTCAGTTCACGGCATAGCTTGAAAACTGTTTACCAGATTCATATTTTAGTCAAAAATTAAGGGTCATAAGGGGATGACCGGGCAATATTTTGGAAAAAATCCAATATGACGGAACAATGTTAAAGAATTGTTTAAAAAACTATTTATTCAATTTACCTCAATTTTTGGACAAAAATCAAGTGTTACGTAGGAATAAACTGGTAACATTTTGATATGAATTCAAGACAGGAAAACAAAATAGCGGCCTAATAAAATATTTAAAATATCAGCCTGAAAATACTACTTATTAAATTAATTTCAATTTTTGTGTAAGAATTAAGTGTGATATAGAGATAAACTGTTTGTTATCTTACTGTGTGTGAAGGAAATCGCTCCTTGTGAGGAAAGTAAAGGCCCATTTTCCGAATTTTCCTTCCCTCGTAAAAGGGAAGTATTGAAATTGTGAAAAAATAACCTTCTCACACCTTCACATTTTAGGGTCCCTAGATGCCTAAAAACATATTTTCATTATTCTCCCATTTCGGTCAGTCTATTTGTCTGATTAATTTCAGATTTTTATAACAGTTAAGGGTCACATGGAAATGGAACCCGCCTAATAAAATATTTAAAAAATCGTTCTGAAAAATTGCTTATTTGATTGAATTTATAGTATGCACAAAAATAAAGTTTGATATAGGGATGAAATGGTAAGATTTTGGTACAAATTCAAAATAACGGTACTATATGACGCTCTAATAAAATGTTTATAAAATTAGTTTGATAAAACTACTTATTCTTACTAAAATGTTGCGCAAAAATCAATTCTGACAACAAGGATGAATCGGTCGTACGAATACATTATGCCAGGCAGAGGCGTATATAGAAACGGTTTCTGGGGGGTTGATATGATGAACATTTTCAAAAACAGTGTGAAAAACTACATATTCGAATTGATTTCAAATTTAGCATATAAGT
This sequence comes from Kuschelorhynchus macadamiae, assembly GCA_030620095.1. Taxonomy (NCBI): domain Eukaryota; kingdom Metazoa; phylum Arthropoda; class Insecta; order Coleoptera; family Curculionidae; genus Kuschelorhynchus; species Kuschelorhynchus macadamiae. The sequence continues at coordinate 1,198,459 of JAUTXW010000834.1, forward strand.
CAGCTGTGACATAAGGATGAACTCGGAACTTTGGTACGAATACAATATGGCGAAATAAAATGGCTACCTAATAATACGTGTAAACATCAATGTATAAAAAAGTACTGACTCAATTAAATTATTTTGCACCAATCTAAGGATTAAAATATGTAACATGTTGGTACGAATCCAATATGGCGCAATGAATTGGCGGCTTAGTAAAATGTCAATAAAAATGAGAATGAAAAAAATATCGATTGACTTCAAATTTTGTAGAAAATTCAAGTCTTCAATACCGATAAACATCATACGGTTTCTGATTTTTAGAGTAAAATTGAAGTTATTCGGGTTTAGTAGTAGAAAAACATTTTAAAAATCTGGGAGGGCGGTTTTTTCACTTTTACAATACTTTTGTCGTACGAGTAAAATGTTTATTTACATTTTCTGTGTCGCGCTTTTTATACTACTATATCCTAACTTGTTTTCCGGTTTTTCTTTGCAAAGATACAAAATTTAATTTTTTTTTGGCAGTTATAAAACTTTATAAAGACAGGTCATTCATAAACATTAAAGAAGTGTTAAAAAATGTAATGGCAAATTTTAGAGTCGAAAACTAAAAGTTTACCAAATTTGTCTTCGATATATTTACAGCAGGCATGTAGACGGGGGGGGGGGTCCTGGGAGTCTGGACGCCCCCCGACACTTTGAAAATATGTTGGTATAGGCTTGCTTCTTACTATTTTTCCTGAGGTTTGACCGTTTGGACCCCCCCACCCCGAACTGAATTTCTTGCTACGTGCCTGATGTACAGTTGGTGACAAATAAATCCGTGCAATGTTAATTCAGTCCAACCAATTTCATTGCATATATATTTTTCTTTCAAAATGATTCAATATTTGCTAACATATAATTTACTGACAAAATTAGAAATATATTGTTCACTTAACCAAAATGCGTTGTAATACCGTTTGCATGGCGTTCCAAAATTTAATGAAATACCTAAAAGGGATTCCGAGGTATAAAATTATGATTATAAAAAAATATATATTTTTTAACGCCCTATATCTTGAAACAAAACGCTTATGAGAAAAAAAAAATATTATTTTCTTTTCAAGTTTGGACAAGGATCTGTCATTAAATGTTAAAACCTATTTTATATTGACCATATAAATAATTAAATGTATAATTTACCAACTCATATGAAGTTTATTTTATCCGCTGTCTGAAAAAAATATGATCACTTGCCTTATTTTCAGATATAATATAGTTGTTGGTGCATGCTTGGTCCGCCAACACTCCAGATTTAGTTTCCAACCAGCAGTAGTAACCGTCAAAAATTCTCCCACAACCATTTATTACTACTTTGGACGGTTTCGACAAGCAATTGTTCTCAAGAACCGAGATAATTTTCTGTATTTTTTCGTTAGAACTAGTCATGTTTTCTCGCACCGCGTTGTTTTCATACTGATCGTGGAGTAAAGTGATACTTGGGCGGCGATTTCAATATCCTTTATTTTGTTTATTTGAATCTTGCGGTGATGGATTAACAAAAGTAATTCGATTATGTATTATTAAACGTGATTTGTTTTTATCGTACTTAGGTTTAGTAAACAATTACTTATGCCAATATTGTTGTTTGGCATTCATGTTGCTGGGTGGTAGTTTCACCTTGCTTTTAATCTAATATAGTTTATCTTTGTGAGAAAAAATGATAAAGGATTATATGAATATTATACATGGATGTATCTAATTTTTCTACTTAGATGGCTTATCGTAATTTATTGGGTGCTTATTGGATCCCCTAAACATAAGTAATTTTAATATCCGAAAAAACTATATTAATAACAATTAATTCGAACCGTAGTGGAAATCTCTCTATTTCCATCTTGAGACAATATAAATAAATATTAAACATTGAATACTTCTTTTGTAATTGTTGTTATTCGATATCTGCATGTAAATAAAAATTAACTGGTTTTATTATTTTCGTTTTGTTATCGCGTCCACATAACATTAACGGTCAATCTCATTTAAAGTAAAAATTATTTAGTTATTTTCAAAAACCCTCCATTAATTTAATATTTTCCTAGAGGGGAGTAGGTCATATACCTAATACCTTTCTATAACAAAAAGTTTAGCAATTAAAATTGTATGATTTTTATGAATTTTTTTTTCAGATATTTGAAAGTATCATGTCTGCTATTATAACCAATTAAAAAAACTTTGAAAAATGTACAACGTTCATTAAGTTTACGCGTTGAGTGAGCGCTCCCGCTTATACAACGGTTTATGGTTTGAGACCTCCTGGCTCAGTGGTACGGTACTGGATCAGTATTGTAAAGGTCATGTGTTCTATCCCAGACAGAAGTTTTATTTTATTTTTTTAACAAAATTTATAATTTTGTGTGTAGTTGTGTTTTAAAAATTGGACATCGTTTTGGATAGCTAGTTTTTTGGGGTCGATGTAAAAAACAAGTTATGGATTGTATAAACTTCAGGAAGGATTTTACCATCATTCACTTATAAAATGTGTAAAATTTTGTATATTAACCTAAAAATGGTAATTTTATAGTTTTACAATTTTAAAACAATGAACATCATCCTGTAAAATAAAAAAACTTGTTACAGATTGACATCAGACCACTGCCACATGCGACGTTGCCACAATTCTTTTCTTTGTACAGCATAATTTTTATTATTTATTATGGTTTTAATGATGGTTTTATCGACGAACCTGATGCTTTAACCTAACGGGACGGATTTACCTAACAGTATAGGCTTTGTTAGATAACATCATTGTTTTAATATAGGTACAATTTTTACATCGCCTAAAAAAAAGCCTAATCAGGCCTAACCGAAAAGCGATCCGATTTTTAAAATACAACTACATACAAAATTACAAGTTTTGTTAAAAAGTCATCGCCCGAACCAGGATTCGAAGACACTTTCTTTGCAACGCAACTAGTTAGACCACACTACCACTGCGCCACGAAGCACAATTTAACAAAACTCGTTTATACTCCGCCGAAATAAACTTGTATAATAGAAAAGTATCTTTTAAGTAAAAACATATCTATTGGATAATCTAAAGGAAGATATCACTGCAATAAATTTATTTGTGGTTTTGAGATTCTGTGGCCAATAGGCATAAAACAAATCTGATACAAAAAACGGATCCTATGAGCTATTTAAATGGGAATAGTTTTGTTTATCAAACTTTTTTTCTTACAAATATTGATGGTTATGAATTAGGGAGTGTATTTAGGCAAATAAAAAATAAGAACTTCTCTGGATTTGATTATATATCTGTCATGAATTTTTGAGAGCCTGCCCTATGAGTCACTAAACGTGTAGCAGAAGCAATTAACCATTCCTTTAGTGAGGGGAATTTTCCTTCTTTTTTGAAGACCGTAGAGCTTGTACCTATATTCAAGGGAGGATTCTGAGGATTGTTGAAAGGCTCATTAAGGTCAGAGTGCTTTCTTTTCTGGACAGATATCTGTTAAGGATTCTAACTGTGTCTCAGTTAGTTTGGTTTTTAAAGGGGTAAATCGACTGTCGATGCTGTCTTCTCTTTCCTTGAGAATCTTTACTTGGGTTTGAATGAAGAGGAGCTAACTGCTGCTGTTTTTTGTGACTTTTCTAAAGCTTTTGAAATTGGGGCACTATGGTTATAGGGGAACTTCGTTACAACGGTTTCAGTCATACCTATCAGAAAGAAGACAGTTTATTAGGACTCCAAAAGGAAGATCAAATATGCTACATATCAGTGATGGTGTTCCACAAGGTTCTGTACTGCGCCCAATTCTATTTTTGTTGTACCTTAATGATCTTGCTTTTTTTGGATATTCGAGGACGAGCTATTTTTGCAGTTGATACAACTCTTCACTGAAGGGGAACTGAACACAGCGCGCTACTGAATACCATTTGTGGGCTTTGGAGAGGTTGAAAGAATGGTGTGCTTCTAATTACTTAAGTTTTAACTGTGATAAATCATCCATTCTTACTTTTAAGTTTACAATGAATAACATAGATCTAAATAGTCTTCAAATAAAAAACCAATGTCACAAAATTTTTGGATATTCATATTGATAATGAATCAAAATTCTCTACTCACATAACCATTTGGAATGGCAGCAGATATGAAATGTTAATGTACATTTGTACAGTGATTAAGACATTTAACGACGTTTAAATTGAAGTAATCGAGGGTTTAACTATATTTTATTTTACCGGTTTTTTAAACGATCTATATTTTAATTTTTCATAGAGTTTATTATTTCTGTAAAACTTACCTTTAATTTTTCCCGCCGATTTTATTGTTATTCGTATCTGTTTTAAATAATATCTATTTTAAATATGTTTAAATTTTTAGTAGTTTATAGTCTACTAAAACCAAACGACACCTTGCGAAGGAACTCTTAAACCACTATCATCCTATTTATATAATTTAATTAAACCAGTGTTTTTATTTATATTTTTTTAAATTTTAGGTGACGGCTGGCAAGCTTATGGACAGGTATAAAAGTAGCAGATTAGTACATTAAAGTTAAGAAAAAAGACTGTCGGTCAATGTTAAAAAGCAATGAGCCAAATACAAGTTTTCAATTGGTTGTTTATTTATTTCGTCTCACTCTGGTTTCTTGAGTTTTCAAGCTTAAGAATTTTATTTATATTTTTCTAATAAAAATATCTGCAAAGTGCGAGAAATAGGAATATATTTTATATATTTTCCTAGTCTGGCGTATTATTTCCCCTGTAAAAGAAAAGCATTATTCATCAAGCACAACGCTTTTAAAATGTCTGCTAACCAAACATACAAAGTTTTAATAAAGTAGGTACTCTAAAGGATAAATTGTTGGTCAATTTCAATATAGAGTATATTCTTGTACCTACCGCTAAGCAAATAAGTAAAGTCTTCAAAAGAAAAGTTTCATACTTTGAGGAGCATAAGGGAAAATAATGAGGTAGCTAGAATGAAGCCTTATCAGATCTATTAAATCACGAAAACTTATTTGTAAATATAAATTCTTTTTATTTTGAGGCAAAAGTAATTTTTAGATATGAACATTACTGATTTTTTTAGGTTTTTTTTTAAAAAAAAAACATTTTTTTTCTTATTACCGATTTAAATCAAAACTAAATGTAATACATTAATTATATTTCAATAAACAAATCATAAAGAATAAAAACTGCAGAAGTATTTCCTAGTATTCATGTGGAAATTATACAACAGAAACCTTGTACAGGAGAGAATGTAGTACCTAATTTTAAGGGACTTCCCTTTTTAAAACATTACAATCAGTGAATTAAAACCAAATTTTTTTAGGAAAACGCTTTATTCTCTCATAAAATGTATGTTTCTCTGTGAATCTAAAATATTGATTACAATATATATATATATATATATATATATATATATATATATATATATATATATATATATAATTAGAGATTATATGACAAAAATAAACTATAAAGAAAAAAATCTAAAACATTCTACATACAAAATTACTCAAACACTGCACTTTATATCCCATGTTACTAGACCTTATATTATTATAGTTTTAAAACCAGACAGTGTGCAGCCATATTTTGCTATGATGGTCCAGTACACGAAGAGTTTTATCGCTAGGTGCTTGCCTACCATAGCTTGTAGCATCGAAAGGCAGCAAAAAGTTTAAAGTGATGAAGATTACATTTAGGGACATTAAAACCAATCCTAGAAAGTAACTGTGGACAATCAATTAGACATAGCAAGGTCAAAAAGTAATCGTCTTCTTTCAAAAGTGCTCAATCCAAGTCTAACTAGACCACTGTAGTATATTTCAGAATTTATCTTACCAGGGAAGTATATAGAGTTTTGAATTTTGAATTCAGTGGAAGTTCAGAAGTATTGAGAGTGATAAGCCCCAAGCATTTTTGGAGCCCTCCAATTTGTCATGAACCACACTCCAAGGTCCTTCACTGATTCAGAGAAATTGAGGTTGACACTGTGTAGCTTGTAATTTGAGTCAAACTTCTTTATGCCCCCTACGAAATCAAATAAAGCAGCATTTTTCTATGTTCCTATATCCTGGATCCTTTCTTACTAAATCGATTGGGAACGATATTACTAATCGTTCCCAAAAGAATCATCGTGGAAGGTTTTATAATCTTTATCGTCATTCACAAAGAATGTAAACACTATCGGGCCAGCAGTTTTACTGTCTAAAAACACAGTATTAGGAAAAGTATTATAGATGAAATTTCAAAAATATATAACACTGAGCTGTAATGAGGATTTACTTTCCCAAATATACACACCATAACATATATCATGCTCCTCCCTATGCAATGACCCAAGGTTTGCATATGATTCATAATCTCAGTGGAATCGAGATGACATATACTTCCTGTGCTCTCTCTTTTTCTTACAGATAAGATCAGCCTCCATAGACCACAGAGTCGCAGTGGAGTGTCGGTTTGATCCACTCACTTTTAACCTAAGCTACAGATAAGATGTTTCAATGTTTCTGCCGTCAAGCTCGTACTCAGATCTCTAAAACATTTTGCTTAAACAATATTCACTAAATAATCATTTATCATCATGAAATCAGCATTACTGAAGTCTCAATAAAATCCATCACGTTATAAATACTTAGATTCGCATAAATAAATAACAAAATATGCTAAATGGTGCACATTATTTGGTAAGAGCAGGATGTACATCAATACTAGCTACATTGGAAAACAGTAGAAGGAAATATACTTCAAGCTGGGACCTCGGTAATCCTCGCAACATTACACTGCTATCTGATATTCCTTTATAGTTAATAGGCCTTATTGCACTTGGGAGATTAAAAATAAAAACATGGCATGGATGTTTATCATGTACCTATCTTAAAAACTGAAGAACAATGACAAGCATACTTATCCTTTCCCGAATTAGGTGGAATGTAATTTAAATATAAAATAACGATTACAAAAAAATGGTGTAGAATACCCCTGAAAAGAAGGTTATAATATCGATCGATTTTCACTTTGCGTCCCCGATACCTATTATGCCTACAAAATAAAAATTAGTATAATTCCACTTTTTTGAGAATATCTTATACAAAAATAATCTAAAATAAAGCAAATATTGGTAAGAAATACACAATCAATAATTGTAGCAATAAATATGATTAGTAATTACTAATTAAGTAGGTTTATATTGGTAAAAACAACTTCTGAAAAAATTCGCCACATTATTTATATTCTGCTCGTTAGCACATTCAATTGTCCATAAATCCAACTCATCTTCTATCCTTGTCAGACAAACCTCCATTCGGGTGGTAGGACAGATGAACATTAGGTCAAATGCGACAATACCGTTATAGCGTCGTTATCGAGATATCTTGTATCTCTTGGACCAATTAGGTTTAAACTAAAGAATGCCTACACTGCTTCTTAGGGGCCTAAGTCAGTATCTAACAGAGGAGGCCAATAAATCTAGGCTTATAACTAAAAACCCATTGGATTATTGAGGTCAGAAAGAAATACATCAAGTCAATGTTTAAGATTTTCCAAATTAAGCTTGCGTATTCATACATCCAAAATATTCTCCAGCATGGAGACAATCTTCTTCACAATGACAAGAGACAATGACTTATTCACTTAATTGACCATACTCCTGAACAAGATCTAGTATCATTATTGCACATGTAAAAGCGGCGCAAAAATAGTGGGATTTTGTTCCCTTGTTCCAAGCGGGCTATGATATTTGGGGTAGGCCCGACAACAGTGATAGATGCTGAGGGTAGATCTTTGCTCAATACTAATGGTGAGCAACATGTTAATAGTTTATTTGTCTATTGTATAGGCAGAATAATTATCGTATAAGTAATCGAAATTTTGTAAAAAAAATCAAATTGCTTATATTTTTTATTCTGAACCTGTAAAGTTAAATACACAAGTTTTATTAACAAAACTCAAAGAATAATTAATAATAAAAATATGACTATTCATTTTTGGGACACCCGGTATAACGAAAGATAAGTTAATTGTAATATATTTTTCCTAATCGTGTACAGTAAAATTCGGCAAATTCATATAATTATGCGTATAATTATTTAGCAATACCTCTTTATACAAATCCTGTAAATTGTAATTTATTTAAATTTTTTTAAGTTCTTAATTTATTAATTATTATTATTATTATTTATTTTTCATAATATGTATGTAGTCCACAAAAAAATAAAATATGTCTTTATTATTTTCCTCCAGAAAAAGGTTTTATCTTAGAAGTTGAAATGTTACCGAATATTTAAATATTTTATTGAACCGCCATTTTTTTACCATACAGGATTCGCACTAAAAATTTACCAGTCTAGCCTTGTTTTAACAAATGTTTCTTTGTATAAAATTTCAAGTTAATTTGATAAGTAGTTTTTTGGTACTGAATTTTTAAACATTTCATTAAGCCGCCATTTTTTTCCGCCATTATGAATTTGTACAAACATTTTACCAGTTTTTCCCTATATCTCACCTAAGATTTGACCAAGGTAAGCAGTTTAATAACGTTTTTACTCGTAGGGTGTTTTTTTCACGATTACGGAACATCCCTTTTATGAGAAATAATATAAAATATTTTTAGAAATTCAAAGCACAATAACGATGACATTTTTTTCTAAAAACTGTCAAATTTTAGTACTGACTGTTAGGACACCTAGTGTTATACAAAAAGAAGTTAATTGTAGTTTTTATAGTATTAAACGAATTTAAAGCAAAATAACTTGGAATACTGAAATGTCCACTGACCGGGACTGCTTTTCCTGTATGTCCTTGAAGTTTTGATTTAGCATGTTAGTGTATGCTAATTAAAAATAATGGCGGATAGACAAAAAGGCATAGTGATTGTGGCTGGGTCAGGTCTAGTTGCCGGAGATCAGTCCCCTACCCCCTTACTACTACCACCATTTTTACTAAAAACGGCATCGCATGTGGTGAGGAGGAGGAAACTCCACTTCACTATTTGTGTAGGTGGGAAGCTAGAGCCAGACTGCGACAAGACATTTTTGGAGTCGCGGAGCTGCAAAGGAAAGTTATTAAGAACCTATCTTGGAAGGATATCCTGGCCTATATTAATAGGTCTGGAAGGGTCAAGGACGCTAGGGAGGTGATATAAATGGTTAGGGGTGAGATCTTGGGGTAAACCGCAAGGGCCAGATTCGGCCTACGGTTATGGCTACGGCCTGCCCTCAACTTCTACTAATACTACTACTTCACTAAAAACGATTAAAGACATTTAAACATAGAAATTCTCTACAAATAACGAAACCGAGTATTGACATCTCAATTTTAATACACCTAAAAATTGTATTAATTTTGTTTATATCACCGAAATTTTGAAATATCTATTTCCCATATGGTACAGAGTTTATAATAATAACATTTTATAATAATAGAATTTTGATTAGTACAATATTTTACCACATCTTATATCTATCTATAAATAAAAACTTCTAACGAATATTATGATATTGGAATTTGGAATACTCGTAGCATAACAACGGTTTAAAAAGTGCCTAAATTAAAAGCATAGTGGTTTATACATTCTTTTACTCTTTTATTTACCTCATAGAATGCGAAATATATAAAGTGAATTATGCAAATATTATATTTTCTCTACTATATATGAGGGATTAACAAAATGTTATACCTGTGAAAATTATTTGAAGCTCTCAAAAAAATTTCACAGTTTTTGAAGCCTATCAAGTAACTCTTTTCTTTTGGTTAATTCAAAACGGTACAATTATGGTTTTATAAGGGAGCATAGAAAAATCACCACACTAATATTCTCAAAGGTGAAGCAGTCTATGGACGTAACAAGAGAATTAATGAACAGCAATAATAAGACTTTTCATGGTGGTTCTGTTCTAAGTTAATCTTGTTAGAACGGATATCATTATCACATTTGGTTTAAACTAAGCCTAAATTGATAATCTACATATTTTCACTTGGTTTATTAGGTAACTACGATAATCAGTAGTGAAGTAAGCAGGGCGGTTTACCCCGGGTGCTACTTTATACTTTTTTTTACATGTTCATATTAATTTAAATTTTTCCACATTTAACGGTTATATATTATATATTAATAATTTTAATAAATAATTATTTTCAGACTATGAAGTTATCCTGCGAGAACACTTCCCTATTTGAACTGCTTCCAGAAGAACTATGCAGTACTATTTCACATGTCTGTATTTCGAGAACAAGTTAACGGATTTTCATAAATTAAATAATTTAAAAGTTTGTTTGTTGCATTAATTAGTAATCCGTTTAGTATTATTTTGCATTTTCGCATATTAACTGAGTGTTATACAAAACATGAAAATGTTTTGACTTTCCCCATTATTTTTTGTAGATTTTGCCATCAGAAATTTAGATTTTAATTTCCCTCGTTAAAGTGAAGTATTGTAATCCGTTTTTGTTTTTCAGATCTTTATGTTTGAAGGTCCTTAGATGCTGAAAAACATGTTTTCTCAATTTCGACGGTCTGTCTGTCTGTTCGTGGCAAACCTAAAAAACTACTCTCCCGGTTAACTCCAAATGTTGATCAAAAATAATTTAAGTAATTAACATAGCAGGTAACCAAAAATTGACAATTATAGGCATTATTAACTAAATTGTGAGCATTTTGATGGTTAGCATTTTTGGTTTTTGGCAATAATGTTGACACTTTTTCTTCTTAACTTGGCATATTGGTGCAGATTCACTGATCCATTGTCAGCAATACTATCAATTTCATGCGCGAAACTTGTAGAAGGCAAGGACAAAGGCGGAGGCGAATTTTCCTTGGAATTTTCTGCTGTAGAACATAGAATTTGGTTGGCTATGCGGTTTTTGTTCTCCATGGATTCGTCCAAATATGATTCTGCAGCTTTTGTCGATTGCCATCCCCGGAGACGTTTCAAATTATTAATATCCGCGCCAGGGCGGCCAACATAGTAACCAAAGAGCGTCTATGACAGTGTCATAGAGTGTGCATCTTACCAAACTTATTAATGCCAACAGTTTAAGTAGTACATTTACCTTTTTGGACAAAAAACCTTTGATGCCGTGTACTTTTGGGACGCCGAGACATGTACTTCTAGATAAAGTTAAGATTTTTTTCTTCAGTTATAACAAAACTTCTACTCTGGTGAGTATTTTCACCAGAATTAAATCTTTTTGTTCGACTACGTTTGCACACAATAGATCTGAGTTAATTCTTCACTCCTGCAGGCTCCAGCGCATCCAATTAGTGTTGCGACTTTGATAAGTAAATAAATATCGTCAGGCTCAAAATTTTTTCAAAATGGTAGTGGTTTAAAATTTTAGACTTTTTTTCGTCTAAACCCTACCATTTTCTTTTTTAAATAAGCAATAAATTTAAAATGCCCACTAATATCAACGTTTTTCTTACTTTTCAGCATACATTTTATCATTGAGTACTTGGACCACATTGTAGAAGGTTAAAAATTCTTTTAAATTTCTTGAAAGTAAACTAGGAACACCTCCTCTTTACTAACGTTGTTGATTTTCTTCTTGGCGCATGATGAACTTTTCGTATTCCTGAATATATCTGACTGGACTTTTCTGGAAGCAAATCCAAATCTACTTCTTTTGATGCATTCATAATATATTTTAGAACCCCGTCTTGCATGGTCAGATTGTCAAATTCTCTTAAATTCATTGTAATAATGCAAAACTACGGAAAATACCCACATATAAAAGTAATTAAAGACTGGAAGCCTGGTAGCTAACCAAAACGAAATGCATTAAGCCTGTTACACACTCTGAGCTGTATCAAAGACGGTTAGTTTAGAAACTCGTGTGACTTGTAGCACTCGCCTGCGGCTCGTGCACAAACCTCACACTCGTGTGCAAAGAGTCATTCTTAAACGTGTTGCACACGATACTTATTCTACGACTGCAGAAAATAAAAATAAAAATACAATTTTGATTATTTTTATTCTTTCAACTTTGACAAGACTGTGAGAAATTTTTTCAAACACCGTGTGAAAACTTTTCACACGCTTATGTCAAAATGAAATCACGAATAATATGAGCTTGAACCGAATTTCTATTCACAAATCTTAGAAGACTATGGCAGCAAATATTTCCCATAAGCAAGCTGTCAAACCAATAATTGTTGCAGAAGGTTTACACAATTTCTTATATTTAAAATGGAAAAAATTAATAAGTACGGCTTTTGTAAATTTTGCGAAAGTGTCGAAGAAATAGAGAAACAACATCGTAAATTGCCACTTTTAAAATATTTAGTAAAGGAAGCTGTTATAGAACTATTGGAGGAGAACCTGTTTAAGAAGATACAACAAACCCTTCTTGATAACCAACCATCGTTGAACCGTTTGGGGAATACAAAAAGAAATAAAGTAATGTAGTAGCTTTAGTGACATTTGTGCTAGTCATCCATCATTGAGGTCAAACCTAAGCAAAACTGTGTGCAAAAATTTCACACAGCAGTTTTCACACATCATGTGAAATTAGTAATTTTCAGATCTTGTTTGGCGTGCGTTTTTAGACAGTTTTCATAGCAGTCGTAGAAAAACCAATTTTCTGCATGGATATCGATGCGGAAAATTGATTTTTCCGCAAGACTGTAGAAAAAATATGTTTTCTCAATTCCGTCGGTCTGTGTATCTGTCAGTTCATGACATAACTAAAAAACTACCCGATTGACTTAAAAAATTGAGGGTTTTATGAAGATTACCTGCATGAAAAACTATTTTTACTACCAGCGTGCGCGAAGTGACTACTTCACGCACTCATTTGGGTGCACAAAGTTGATCTTTGCGCACGGAAACTCTTTGCGCGTACACTTTTTTATTCGCAGAATTATCATATTTAAACATGACTGTTAGGTATTTTAATGTTTTTATCGTGTTTTTTGTTACGCTTGTAGAGAATTTAGCCAAGTTTACTCCATATTAGATTACCATAATTTGATAAGTGTCAAATAAGACAACAATAAGTTCTCTTTGCCACCTTGCAATTTCTTTTTGCTATGTCAACCAAAATACAAACATTCAATCATTTGAAAAAAGCTTTAAAAAAAGTAATTTTGTTTAAAATGGATAGTTCGGATGAAGAAATACCCGAAGAGGTACTAAAAGCCGCAGAATCAGCAAATTTGGAGCTATTGCCAGTAAAATCAAAACAGAAGTATGAAAAACAGTACGACTTGTTCGAGAAAATGGTCCAAAGGAAAAGGTGTGAAAACGGTTAAAGAAGAGGTACTATTAGCTTGTTTTTTTGAATTAAGCAAAGAATTTAGACCAAATACTTTGTGGGCTAAATACTCAATGCTTAAGAGCGTTTTAAAAGTTAAAGAAAATATAGATATAATCAAACTCTACAAATTAACTGCTTCTATCAAAAAACAAAATGTTGGCTTCAAACCAAAGAAAGCACATATTTTTACAAAAGAAAACTTATGGGATTTCACGAATAAGGCACCAGATGATATATACCTTTTTTTTTTATCTAAAATTTCTATATAGCGATTGGCTGTTAGATTTTCCTCAAATATATAAAATTTTATATGTATTCCTAATATGAAGCAGGACACATGTAAAATTTCCATATAGCGATTGGCTGTTGATTTTCCTGGGACCAGAATCTACTACTGTGCCTATTGAGTATACCAGAATTACTGAAATGTGCTTCGTCTGACCATATAACCTTCCTTTCAAAATCTCTAACCATATCGCATCTTTCTCGAAACCAATTGCAGAAGACTACCCGAAGCTCTGCATCCCCTGGCTGTAAGTGATGCACGAGCCTAAATTTGTATGGGTGGTATTTGTGCTTTTTTAGAATTTCTTGAACTCTAGTTTTTGGAATCCCTATGCTCTTTTCACTGGCCCTACAAGAGTTTGTAGGGTAAGCTTCTGCATTAGCCAAAACCGTCATTTCCTCAGCCTCCCGATTTTCTTTTTGTGATGTTTTCGTACGAGGTTTGATAAATGATCCGTGATTAAGTAATTTCTTTTTTATCCGATAAAAAGTGGATATATTAGGTTGCCTCCTTTCTGGATATCTAAATAAAAATTAAGCAACAGTATTTCAACATACCTAAAAATTAACTATTTACCTGTTAAAATACATCTCAGAAGCCGCTTCAACATTTTCATTACTTAATATAAAACAAGCTAACATATCGTACTTTTCATAATGTTCGAAAGTTTGGTTTTCTTCCATAATAATACAAATATATTTTTACACAATAAATAAATATAAAAAACTAGCGCTATATTTTATATTCGCATACAAAATTGGGAAATGTCATTTGCTTCCAAGAAAACAAAAAAAAACGGCATCGTTTTGCATGGCCTACTGCAAAATTTGGGATAATTATAAAAATAAGGATTTTTGTTGTTGTTTATTAAAATAGACCCATACTATTATATATTTTTGAGAAGCTTTTAAAAGGACAAATCAATTTCTGGACAAATATACAGGGTGTCCCGTTTAAAAAAACACAACTTTGGGTCATATCTAAAAAAAATAACTACTCAAATGAAAAATATGACTACGCCACTGGATCCAGCGTAAAAAACTAATTTTTCCCTTTGCGTTAAGTTAAAGGACAACCGAGATATGAGGGGGGCCCAAAATGCAAAATTTTCCATTTCGCCCTGTATCTCATAAACGAAGAAGGCTATTAAAAGTTTTGTTTACGGCTTCATGAGTTTCACAAAAAATTAGCGCAGGTTCGTGAAAACCGCAAGGTTCTATCTTTAAAAATAAGCGAGATACCCTGCTTTTGCAACCAAATCCGGACACCCTGTACTTTGAATATTAATGTTGTTAATAATAATGAGTAATATTATTTCTGTTTCAAGTTAAAATAAAAAGCTCTTCTAATTCATTTAAGGTTTTTTACAATTTTAGGACGTATAAGAAATATTGTTTTACCCGCGCTTGGAACCTACCTATATAAATAAGTAAAAACTTTGTAGAACTTGTAATACTCGTAGAAAAAAATATTGTTTCTAACACTTGCGCAAAGTGTCTTTCCCGCATTTAAAGCTTATCGTCTAATTGCTTTTGTGTGCGGGAAAGTATCACTTTGCGCACTTGTTAGGAAAATAACTATATCAGATTCATTTTAAATTATGTGTCATATATAAAATGTCAGTAGCAGCTCCTGACAAAAGGACTTAGGGGTGCTGCAAAAATAAAAGAGGGGAGATTTTGACGTATACCTACTTTTACGAAAATTTACCAAATTTTATTCACTAACTAAATTGTTTTTTAGGGTACAGATACGCCCTCGTCTCGAAAAATTGTCTTACATTTTCATTTTATCTGTCAAGGTAAACTTGACTTGACAAAATTAGGGGCATTACTAGATAAGCAATTCTTTAGTACTGTGATCAGCTCTTAGAGTAAGAATTAAAGTAGAGATAACAATTCATTCATAAATCACGTTAGTTGTATGGTTCCCCTATTTTTCACATTCTATCGACCAATGTTTATGATAAAACAAGAAGTGGGGATGGCCCATATTCAAGCCGTGGCCATTTGTTGACGAATGCGAGTTTTGCTTCCCGCATAAGGAAATATCATTAATCGTGAAAAAATCATCGTTCCGGGTTTTTACAGATCTTTATGTTTTTCCATTATTGTCGGTCGGTCGGTCTGTTCCGGTGTGGCTAAAAAATCAACTTACTCGATTAACTTTAATTTTATTTAATTTTCCACAAAAATTACTTCTGATACAAAAAAATATTGGTATGAATTCAATATTGCGAAACAAAATAACGACCTGTTAAAATATTTGATGTACGAAAATGAAGAAATGGGCCATGCTTCATTATTGTTGACAAAAGAAAAGATTCTTACCTATTCTTTAATGAGGTAAATAGGTATTTTTACAAATATCAAACGCTTTTAACGCCCTTTATTTGGCTTTCTACTCGTCTGATTGTATGTTTGTATGTCTGCTTTAGAAATCCAAAATGGTAGCGCCAATACGGAAGTATTTAAGAATGAAAGTTATGAAATTTTAGGTCAATATTTGAGAATTAAAAATGGCGGCACCAACATAGCAGACTAATTTCAAAATGTTTGCTGATTTGATTAAAATTCGGCATTTAGGGGTATTTAAGACCACATCATGAATTTTTGTCAACATTTTAAAAATTCAAGATTGTAATGCCAACATGGCGGCGGAATTTTAACATTTGTAGAGATTTGAGAATATATATCATACATTTTTAATAAATATTTAAAAAATGAGAGTAGGAATACGTAGATTGCGAGCGAATTTTAACATTTATATAGATTTGATTAAAAATCGATATTACGTGCGCAATTTATACATTTTTAGTAATAAATATTCAAAATGGGGATGTCATCAATCAATCAATCCGATAAGTACTTTTTTCAGATATTTTTAAAGATTTAATTAGGCTACCGTTTTATTCGTCCATTTTCAATGTGTCTCAACATTTTTACCAGTTCATCCCTATATAATATTTGATTTTTGAGCAAAATTTGAACATAATCGATGCAGTAGTTTTCTGCATCGATTATGTTCAAATTTTGCTGGCCGTCATTTTGGATTTGTAGTGAAACTTATCAGTTGATGGTCATGTCATACCTAATTTTTCTGCAAAATATGGATAAACGGATAAGCAGTTTTTTAGTAATATTTTTTATCATTTCCATAGACCGCCATTTAGTTCAGCCATATTGGATTTTTACCAAAATGTTACCACGTCATCATCATATGACCTTTAATTTTTAACCAAAACTTGCAGTAAATAGGACAAACAATTCTTGAGCTTTGTCGCGGACAAACATACAGACTAACCGACGGAACTGAGAAAACATGTTTTTTGCAGTTAGAATACTTAGCGAAAGATTTTTTTTTAATTTTCAATCTTCTAAATCTTAAATTCTAACCAGTTTAGAAGATTTTTACGAACACATTTTTACCTTTAATACCCAAAGAATCACCATTTAAATTCCTTTACCTGACAACACTTATATAAAAAATTGGCCCAATTCAAGTGAAAATTTAAAAAGGCGCGAAATTATCCGAAACTGTATTATTTCCCTAGATTTCATCCAAAATCGCAGTACGTTTTTTTGAGCGTGAGACGTCCTTTGACTATTTTAATATAGTATAGATATATTCTATAATTATTTTAATTATCTGATAGGAAAAACTATTGTAACTCAAAAAAATCACCTCAGAGTCTTTCTTGTATCATTTTGCTTCTGAGGATTCTCACATGACCCCCAACGAAATAAACGTTCTATTATACTGAACCGGATTGGTCAATACGTCATGTGACCCAAAATAACTGAATAAGGTATCTTCCATTAGACATGTCTCCAGGAAAAGGAAATCTTGCTGTTTACTTAGTGATTAAAAGAAAATTGCAAAGTTAAACGGCCATTTTTTACAAACTCACATTGCCGCACCATAGTTAGGTCAACTAAAGCTCCTAGTTTCGCAATGTCCAAGATAAAGTAAATAAAACTTATTTATTAAATATTTAAAAAAATCAATGTTCTTCTAATGTCACCGCACTTTAGAACGCTGCTTCTTGATGTAAGGCAACATATAATTAGAAGATTTGAACCATATCAACAAATACACAATAATACATTAAAACACATGCAGTAGTGACTCTAAGAAAAGCTTGGTATCTAATAAAACATTTTTTAGCAAATTAATTTCTTTAATGTTAAAATTTATTGTAGTTCCACGACCTGCTATTGGTTTTTAAGCCACGTCGGTCACGTGACCCTGTAACAATCTTTACTGTAGACTATTATACTAATATACTTTTTTACTATAAGGATGTCAATGAAAGTGGGATGGTCTAATACCACAGTGGGATGGTCTGATACGTGGAGTTGTCGATCGGATTTGCCATATCTAACTAAAACTCTTGTTACTGGTATAATCTGATCTGAAGCTTTGAGTATTTTAGTTTGTATTTTACTATTTTACAATAAAAGTAATTTCTTTATACTGCTTAGAAACTAATTACTGGGAACACATTACTATTCTTTGTATGAAAATTTTATTGCATCATGTTTAAACATATTGACCGTAATATAAATTGATATAAACATTGGTGTTCCTGGCTTGGCAGTGGCTAAATATATAAATAATGAACTCTATTTATATTCTTAGTTTAAGGATAAGCTATTTACCGGTCGTAAATAAGTGCGGTAAACATTTCAGGAAGACCGTAAAGGAAATGCGGAGTCTGGAAATGTGGCTTTTCCTACGAGGTATACATACTAGTTTTCCTAAAATCGAAAATTGTTTAAAGGACACAAATTATTTCAATCAACTCTTTGAATTTTGAAAGGGATTATTAATTTTATTCACAAATAAAAGATGCCATGAAATATTTGTTTTGTAACTATGGAAACAAGGCTATATTGAATTGTCAATTGACATTTTTTTAGTATACAAATAACTATGTAGGAATACTACGGTACAAAAATAAATATTTCCTAACAGTTTTTTTCTTTAACTAGCAATGACTAGTAGCAAGGAATTATGCACTTTTTCTTTCAAAAATCTTATCAAAAATATCAATTTTTGAACGATTTTCGAAAAAATTTTACGGTCATCCGGGGATCTTTAGCTTTTCCTACTAGGAACTTATATAGTTAAAATTATTCAAATAATCACTTAAATTATTAACCTTCAATTATGAAACACCCATTATATAAGTAATTTAGTTTTACATTAGTGAGAAATTTATTAATAATAACATCTCATGATAATAATGGTAACATCACAATCTTGCCCTTACCCTACCCTATTTTCTTCAAACAACGCTCTTAGCAACTCTTTTGTTACCCTGTGATGTGTGCGTAATATCACAGAAAATACTTTCCTATCATTTAAGGACAGTATATTCAGAATAAAGATCCTTTACGTTTAAGGGAAATATGTTTTATTTATTCTATATAAATACGCGTTAAGGATGTCAATACCGGAATCTCGACATCCCGGGACCTAGAAGGAAAAACCTGTCTTGAAAATACCGGGATTAGACCTATCAATTTTTTATACGCCGGGAATTCCCCGCTGTCCGTATCATAGACTTTATGTCTATGTTCCGTGTTATTTTGTTTGGTATGATTTTTCTTAAATAGTTCTTAATTCTCAAAACATTACGTTGTTCAACCATTTATTCTATTAATTACACTTTACAAAGTTATGGCTCTGCTATTCGTACATCCTATGTACATAAAAAGTACAACGAGCAGCAAAGTTCGAGTACTACATAGAAATAGCGATTTACGTCACTTTTTCGAGATGCTTCGTAAGTGTTATGGTAAAATTTATATTATCTTTTGATTATTTAAAATTTGATTTAACATTTTAATAGGATGTTTATTTTACTAAAAATGATCAGCTGAGAAAAGAGAAACTGTCGGTGTGACCAGACCCATGGTTAAGTAATTAAGGAACATAAGGGCCATTCTGGCATACGCTTGCAGTGGTGGAACATAACAAATGAAAATTATTTCTTTATTTTGGTTCTTTAATCTTTAACGACAAATGCATAGAGAAAGAAATTAAAATATTATTTAAAAATCCGTTTTAAATGCAAGCTTTTATTTAAATAAGTTAAAAAAGAATTAAATATAAATAAATTAAATATATAAATAAATAAAATAATTAAAAATATACTTACTAAAAAGTAGTAAAAATAATTAATTTACTAAATATTTTTGACATATTCCCTAATAGTGTGATTATACTACACGCCAAGTTTTTAACTATTGGTAAATAACTTATTCTACATTTTATAAATTTTCCGGATTTTTTCGACCATTACTTTTTTTAAGACATTTGTTAAATAAAATCTTGTTTTTATATTTATATTATGTATATTTCATTTTACTTTTTTTAATCGTATTTTAATCCTAACAGTTTTCAAATAATATTTTATTATATATTTAGTCTTTAGAAACTTTTAAGATGTTAAGAGATATATCTTATACTGAATACAGATGCTACATATATAACTTAAATTACTAACTAAACATAATGCAAACACAAACCTAATGATTAAACTAACCGGTTGCTAAAACCTAAAACAATATCAAAGACGAGAAAAAAACAACACATCACTAGTTCGGTCAAACTACCCACTGGCATACTGGCAACAATATATTCGTTCGAACATTTGCAGCTATAGCACAATAAATTAACTGTATTTTTTTTGAAAAAATCATTTATTTATAAACTATTGAACTGAAAAGTAAAAAATAATTAAACTTACATAAACACAGAACTTTTAAAAATTTAAATATTTTCTTAAAAGCTTGACGCTTTATTTGAAGTTTCTCACGCTTTTAAATGTTTTATGTTAATTATCTTTTACTTTTTAGTTCAATAATTTATAAATGAAAGCTTTATTTAAAAAATATTTTTTCATATATTTTATTTTGTACTTTTTAGTATCATTTAATATAATATAATATAGTATAATATAATATAATATAGTATAATATAATATAATATAATATCTATAATAATAATATTGTATTGTCATCCGGTTTATGTATGTATACAAAATCTTAGTAAATTTCGATAACAGAAACTGTTTTGTACTTTTTAGCATTTAGTCATCCTGTATAAGACATTCAGGATTGGACAATAATAATATTGTTTTAAATGCATTGGCACTATTGCCAATTTTTGCACTTTTTCTGAAAATAATTAGTTCTTACTTTTTTTTTATTTACATAAAATACGCTTTGTGTTTTGCAATATCAGACAATTTTGTTCAAGCACGTTATAAATATTTTGTCTTAATACGGTACTTAATATAACGGTACAAACAGAAAGAACAAAAAAATACATTTGCAACACCTTATTGTCAAAAGTTTAAAATCTATGCGTTGCAAGAAATCCTAATAAATTAAATTAAGTTAAAATTTAATTTAGAGAAGTTTACTTTAAGGCGGCTAGGAAAAAAACGCACAAGATGTGTAGCTATGTCAACTGAACTTTCAGAGTTGGTATGGTAATCTGTCCTATTAAATAATACTAGCTGGCCCAGCAGACCAGGTAACCAGAAGATCATTCAAAAAATCATGTAAATTGGTGCAGTACAACTCTCTCACGAACTTACTGTAAAATCTGGCTTAGTGTTCTAAATATATAGATTTTATTTCCGATATTGAAAGAGAAAATTGCATTAGGCTTTATAATTAAGGAATACAAAAGATTGAAGTGTCAAGAATATACAATGTGCATTCTAATGTGATAATTATAACAAAGGATGTTTAAAACTGGTTCTCACAGATACAGAAATTAAAGGTAATAGGCCTCCAAAAATTACTCTAATAATGGAGCGT
Organism: Kuschelorhynchus macadamiae; assembly: GCA_030620095.1. NCBI lineage: Eukaryota > Metazoa > Arthropoda > Insecta > Coleoptera > Curculionidae > Kuschelorhynchus > Kuschelorhynchus macadamiae. The sequence continues at coordinate 1,219,822 of JAUTXW010000834.1, forward strand.
AACCTGATTCGTCAAGTTAGAATTCATCCCTCGCGTAGCTCGTTTTGGTTCATCTCAAACTTACGAGCAGAAACAGATTTCGCGTAAACAATTCTATGCTGAGAAGAAGGCTCAACAAAAGCTTATAATATATAGGCAAATAAATAAATATTTATTTAGATATTAAAATTTACTAACATGGATTATTTGACATTTAAATGTCGTTGTATACATTTTAACTAAAAACGAGAAAAAAACATTTAAGCGGTAGAAGTTAAAATCTTATCCCTAAAAGATAATATTTGAAAAAATATTGATATTGTTTTCGGTTGAATAATTAGAATTATTAAAATTGTTAATTATCTCTAAAGCTCTGAAATATTGAAATAAATATGTATAAATGTATACCGAAATTTGGGAAAAACCAGCAGATTGATTCATTTTCCCCCGTACGGGAAATACATTTTATAAGTTTGTGACTAAGCGTGCTATTGTTTTTTTTTGCTGGTGCCTCGAATAACGCTGACATTTGTCTACAAAATGGCGTTATTATCCCCATTTCGATAAAAATGTGACATGTCGGGTTTTTCCCGTGTAATCTTCATGTAACTAACCGATAACATTATCGAAAATAAATCACTAGTAATTACTTATTTAGACATTTTTTTAACCGTGTATGTTGCTTTCAGGAATCGAAAATGAGCCAAATGTCTGCGACCTTTGCCATAGCATCGAGCTTCACGACTTCAGTGGTGCACGGAAAGTGAAAATATATACAACTGGTCTAACTGTCTATTCATTGATGAATCCAGAGTAACATTGTATCATTCGGATAGACGAATAAGGGTCTGGCGCCAAAGAAATACAAGGTGTAACGACGAAAATATGACAGCTGAGAGACCTTTGCCGGCAAAGTCTCCAAATCTCAATCCAATTGAGCATATCTGGAGTCATTTAACATCAAAATTACGACATACAGAAAATCCACTGCAAACGTTAGACAAACTTAAAGTTGCAATTAGAAAAGAGTGGGAAAACATTTCACGGTATTAGTTTGACATTTTGACAAGTTTTATCAAGGTAAATTATTAGCCTGTTGTCTGATCGATACGTTTTTTTTTCAGAAAGTGAATCCCATTTTTAAGAAAATTCTTTGAAAGTTTGATCGGCCACAATATGTATTGGTTCCATCCTGCACTAATCTTAATTTTATTTTAACCATTGTCGGCACCAACTGCTCTTCATACTACATGATCTGTCTGAAATTCTTTCCTTTTTTTTCCTGTTGCTGAGTAATGGGTTTCCTACAACACCCTTAATCGTAGCAATTGATGTTTTTATCAATTCTCTGGATTCTTGCAAAGCACTTAGATTATTAAAACTTCGTTTTATCAAATTTCGACCCATTTTCCACTATTTGTTTAGTGTCGCGCGATAAATGTTTTCTCTTGAGATAGCCACTATATCTTTGGACACTAATTCCGACCTGTGGTCAGCAGACCTATATTTATTGAATTCCAAATGGGGTTGCCAGACAATAAGTGTATAGGTAAAAATAGGTCCAATATGATTGTAGTATATAAATGAAAGTGTTAACAACCCAGGTAAAATAAAAATATTTTTACCGTAATATATATGTTTACGTGAACTGCTTGGTGAAACATCTGACCAACTACATAATTATATTTTTTAGGTGCTAAAAAAAAACAAACTGCAGATAACACAAATACTAATTTTGATAGGATGAAAAGAAAATAATTTATTCACTAAACTCAAAAATCCGAGTAGCATGTCTTGAATCGGTTTTGGTTGTGTAGCCCACATTTCAACGAAAATTGCATCTCTGAAATCTTCTTTTAAGTAACTGATAACTGCGCAACTGTCCAACAATTATGGTTTTTGCCCGAACGATCCAGACGAGACCGCCAGCGCCAATCCAGGTGTAAATAATAATGTATATATTGCCGGAATAGACCTTGTAAATAGTGAAAAAATAGAGAAAATTATTTGTAGGATGGCAAATAAGAAAGCACCTAGTTGAGATGGGATCCAGGCAAATCTAATAAAATGTATATTTCCTACCATCAAGGACTACTTGACAGGATTGATAAACGATTGCTTGAGTTTTGGATAGTTGAGGAAGTTGGGTGTTATAAATCGAATCCATAAAAAGAACGAAGCAGACGGGTCAAAATTAGACGAAATGATGCCTATCACACTACTTCCACTCCTGGGCAAGATCCTGGAGCAGGTGGTGAAGATGCCTATGTTTTAAATCATGGGAGAAGAACCTGGCTGGACAACCAGCCAAACGGATACCATCGGATACAAAATCGTCGCCTACGCCGACGACATTACGGTGGTGATCACGGCTAACAGTCCAGACGCATTTTAACAGCAATTAATAACTGGGCAAGTGCAAACGGGCTTAAGTTCGGTACCAATAAGTCAAGCTATATTCAGTTAAAAGGAAGGCAACTAACTAATCAAGTTTGGGGACGAAAGCATACAGAGATCTACCGCAGTCAAATATCAGGGCGTCATAATTGACGATAAAAGGAGTTTCACTTAACACTTCAATTGGGCTGCAGACAAGGCGATCAAGATATGGTCTAAACTGAAAATAATATTGCGCAATCACATAACAATTGACTGCAGGAAACTTTTTATCATATACCACACGGTAACAATACCCATACTTGCATATGGTATTGCTATAACTCACCATTGAATAAACAAAGCTCAAATTATGAGAACATTTGAGAAAGTGAGAGGGTATGCGTCCATTGTACTATTACTAGAGCTTGCGCATCGACACCGACAGAGGCTGCTGGCGGGAATACCGCAGTTGCATCTGATCCTTTCAGAAAGATGTGCAATCTTTTGTCGAAGAATGAGCAGAACGATTTGCCACCTAGGCATCCTACATCAAAATGACATTACTATAAAAGACCTGAAACTAACAATGAGAGAACATACTAATTCAAAATGGCAAAAGATATGGACCAATAGTAGTAAAGGCCGCACCACATTTCAACTCAGTCTTCGTGTCTCAAAAGGCCCGAAACTACCGGCTGAACTCAGTAGGCAGGTAGTGGAGGTCTAGACAGGACACGGGGAGTCTAGAGTTCACTTGAAGACGACGATGGAGAAACCCTGCTTGGAATGTGAGGAACCTGACACACCCACTCACCGTGTCATAAACTGCACTAAGTATAGTGCTCGAGCCACAAACTATCCTTAGCATACAAGAATGGCCAAGAACCCTAGCAAGGCTTCTGGAGATAATCGTGGAAAAGAGCAGAGTAGGATCTCTGGAGAGTTTTGCAAGGCCTGTAATGTGAGCAAAAAATAAAGAAAACGAACCAGGAACTATATAGAAATATATTACCAAATACACCGAACATGATGCTAATATCACTTTTGGCTGCCTTGTACATATTGTAAATAGCTATGTATAGTTTTAGGACAGTTAGGCACACAATCATTAATTTGGGATTTTGTATACATGAATTCCACTCATTAATGCCTCATTATATTGGTAAATAATCTTCTATAGTTGTAAGGATCTTTAGACATAAGTTTCCAAAACATAATTTACACCGCCTATTCGTATATACGGAATCCACTCATGAGGGAAATTTAGATCGTAGTAAAGATGCACCATAACACTTAGAGACAGACATAGGCTTAGAATATATGGCCACAAAAACAAAATAGTTTCATATTGCCATACTATACATTTAGAGTTAGGTAGTTTCGTATAAAAATTAGAAGAACATGCTTGTGGGACAAGCATTGATACTCGCGAATAAGCATTTATATGAGAGTAATTTGGCTCATGACACTTTGTAAAAAAGAGCGTTCCGCTGATACGAAGTCTGGCAAGTAGCCCACCAGCACGGACCAGCCTCTATTAATTAGAAAGCACTGCAGATTTTGAACGGATAGGGTCCAAAAAAGAAAAAAACTGGAGGATTTGAAATTCTCAAGTGAGATGTTAGCAAAAATGGAAGATTTTCTTAAGGCGGTCATCGGGCCTGCAGCGTCATGAGCGGGTAAGTGTTGGGGGGGGGGGTCCTATTTGAACAACTCGTGTTCTAATTTAAACGAAATGAAACTTTTTGAATGGATACACTAACAAAGTGGTAAAATTAACTGGAAAGATGTTTTTCACTCTGTGGAGAGAGGTATTGAATGAAGATCAACTTCTTTATGAAGTCGGAATATTAAATGACGTATTCACTACAAAAAAAATCATTGAGTGGAACAATGAAAAGAAAAATAGTGGGGATCGATATGTTGAACTATTCGAGTGTTTAGGAGCAGATACTTAAGTTAATTAATTTACAACTGTTATGTTTGTGTTTTGTCTCGCTAGTACCAGTGCCGCTATTGAACGATTATTTTCCATCATTAATAATTACTGGAGATCAACAAAGTCCCAATTCTTACTGTGGAGACAGTTACATAGTTCTATACAAATTTCGACTAAACTTGTAACGGAATGTTTAATTTTTTTCAAAGTAAACCAATTATGTTTGTTGTTTCAACTTTTTGTGTTGTTTAAGTAGCAGTCAATAAATATTATATATTATTAATTCCCCTTTGGCGTCTCATTTAACCTAGGCAATTTTTTTAGAAAATGATTAATTGGCAAAAAAACTTAGTGTACTAAGAATATATAACATATCAACTTGCTCTGAAAAACTATAAGCTGTCCAACAGAATCTAGTAAATGGATAGTTACCAACATAATTTGTTTTGAGATATTTAATATCAAATAAATTATTTTATCTCGTACGTGTTTGCGGCACGTGCAAATAAATATAACCCAGCAAACAAAAGTGTAAAGCCGACCTTATTATCCAATATTTTAAAGAATGTTCATAAATGACTGTGGATTCTTCTTTTCTTGAGCGAAGAAAGGTTTAGCATCATTATAGTATTAAATTTTTATTTATAATACACTTATTATTTAATAGTTATTGTTATACATGCTTGGATTTACTTTTGGCCTTGGCTTCGACTAACTCGATGGGTTAACAGCATAATTGGCAAGGTAATTTTTGCTTTGGTTATATATTTGACCTCTCAAATAACAAAACTGATTATTATTTAATAATTTTGAAGATTTTACTGTTATGCAATCTGTTTAATCTTATCGCTAAAAGCATATTTAATTATTTTTAAAATAGAAACAGTATTTGGCCGATAAGAAATTAAATGTATTGTTAATCTTACATTAAGCTTTTTAGCAACGTTTTTAACTAAAATGGGCTCTTTTCCAGTTAAAGGTAAAGTGGCAATTGTAACTGGTGGTAGTGGTGGAATTGGCTTTAGTATTGCTAAAGAGTTGCTTAAAAATGGATCTAGAGTAAGTTAAGCGTTAAATTTTGTTTACATAAAAGATTCTATCTTGCTAAACATTTCTTCTAATTTGTGTTGTAGAAAAAGTTATTAGCCTGGTGAAAACATCACGTTCACTAGCTCAGTGCTTCTTCTTATTGTGGTATATTTAACACAATCTAAACCAATCGCGAAACTACAGGGGGTAATGGAGTAATTACCTCTCTCATAAAACATTTTTCTGGCAAGAAAAAAAATCGGTGCTGTCTAGATAAAATATTTTAAATCATGAAGAAGACGAATAATATATTACTCCTATTAGCTAACCTATATTTGAAAAATCGGTATATTTCCTTTACTCGACACTTCCCTCGTTATGATTTTTTCCATTTGTTAGGAATAGTGAAGTGTAACCCAGTTTAGTTTAGTACATAGTCACAATTTATAAGTATCACGTATACTCGTATTTTCTTTTCATTTTTATTGGGCCCCATTTTGATCTATCATATTGGATTCCTACCAATATTTTACCATTTTCTTTCTACCTATGCCACGCTTGACTTTTGGGCATAATATAAAATAAATTCAATAAGTAGTTTTTACATTGACACATACTGCCATTCTGTTATGTCACGTTGAATTCGTACCAGTTTATCCCATTTCACGTTTAATTTTTTTGCAAAATTTAAAGTCAGTTGAACAAGATTTTGTTAAGTTGATTTTTTAAAAAATTTATTCGTCCGCCATTTCGTTTCTCCATCTTAAATTGAAACCCATATAATCAGTGTTCACCTATTCCGTTGGTCCGCAGATATTTCCCAGATACTAAGTTTCTAAATGGTTCTCGTTAACGATCCTCTTGGTGTTATGTTAGAGTGGTATATTATTTGGGGTTAAGATCCAGTAAATAAAAAACAAAAGCCTTTTTTTAAATTGTTGACGTTTCGCAACTTTATTGTTGCATCCTCAGGGCACATAGATATTATATCCTGCATGAAATCTATATTATCAGTCTTTACCTACTCCGTTGCTTCGCAGATATATCCTAACCCCAATTAATACACCACTCTAACATCACAACAAAAAGATCGTTAAAGAAAACCATTTAGAAACTTTATATCTGGGAAATGACTGTGCGGACCAACGTAGTAGGTAAAGACTGATAATATGGGTTTCATGCAGGATATAGAATCTATATACAGTTACGACAAACTAATTGGTTTAAGATATTTCGAATATTATAATCAATATTGCTTTTGTTAGGGTGTACATCTATTACTATCGCATTAAACAACTTTATTAAGTTAAAAAAATAATTTATTCTTTACAAAATTCGAAGAACACTACATTTTTAAGCGGCAAACTAATTGGAAACGTATTTCTGAATCAACATTTTCTAACAAGTAGGCCCATTTTAAAATTGATAATCAACATTTTCTAACAAGAAGGCTTATTTTAAAATTGACAATCGTTACCTTAGAGCTTCAGTGGATTGTTGATTTCCGTTCCTGTCAATAATTTAATGTTAATCTTCATTCAAATTTCTGCAAATTTGCTAGAAATCACCTTCCTTGGAAAGTCCAACAATGGAAGCAGATACTATGGTCAGATGAATCCAAGGTAAATAAATTTGGTTCTGATGGAAAACGTTTTGTTTGACGTCCACCAAATAAAAAACTTGACCCGCGCTACACCAAGAAAACAGTGAAATGTGGTGGTGTTTGTATCATGGTATGGGGCTGCTTCTCTCGCAATAGTGTTGTGTTTATAGAATAACTGGTACTATGGATCAGTATGAATACATTAACATACTAGAAAACGTGATACAACCATATGCAAAAGAAAATTAATCAGTACTTTGAAAACTTCAACACGATAATGATCCAAAGCACGCTGCTAGGAGGGTGACTGTCTGGCTTCAGGATAATCATGTAAATATTTTACATTGGCCACCTTGTTGTCCAGATCTTAACCCAATAGAAAATCTGTGTATGATAGTTAAAGGGAAATTAGGTTCAAGAACAAAATTTTGACGAAGTAAGGGTATGAGAGAAGGTTGGACCAGTATTCCACTAGAGACTTGTAGACGTCTAATACAGTCCATGCCTAGGAGGTGTTTAAAAGTAATTGAAGCCAATGGATATCCAACTACTAGGTACTCGATTCGAATTAGTTTGCTGCTTAAAATTGTAGTGTTCTTCGAATTTTGTAATGAATAAACTATTTCTTATACTTAATAAGGTTGTTTAATGCGATAATAATAGATGTACACCCTAACAATAGCAACAATCATTATAATATTCGAAATACCTTAAACCAATTTCTTACTAGCAACGGTTCAGATTTTCGTAAGGTATCGTTTCCAATTAGTTTGATGTCACTGTATGTGACTACAACAATAAAGTTGCGAAACGTCGACAATTTAAAAAGTGTTTTTTTTGTTTTTTCACTGTATCCTAACCCGAAATAATACACCACTTTAACATAACAACAAGAGTATCGTCAACGAAAACCATTTAAAAACTTAATATCTGGGAAATATCTGCGGACCAACCGAGTAGGTAAAGACTAATAATATTCATGCAGAATCGATATAGGTGACCCGAGAATGCAACAATAAAGTTGAGAAACGTCGACTATTTAAAAATAGACTTTTGTTTTAATTTACTAGATCCAAACCCTAAATAATACACCACTCTAACATAACAATCAAAGGATTGTTAACGGAATAGGTAAAAAATCGATATTGAGAATGTGATTTTTATTCACGATAACAAAAATTTTATTTGGCCGCCATTTTGTTTGACCATCTTGAATTAGTACCACAAATTTACTAGTTGATTCCTAAATCTCAATTAGTTATGGCACACAATTTGAAATCAAACCATTAAGCAGTGTTATTTTTAAATAATTTAAAAAGTCGCCATCTTGGATTCGTACCAAAATATTACCAGTTGATTTCAACATAATACTTGCTGTTTTTGCAAAATTCGAGGTATATTGGATGAGATATTTTAATAATATGTTTTTTAACATTTCACTGGGCGGCCATTTTGTTTCGCCATGTTGGATTTTTACCAGAATGTTACCAGGTCATCCCCATATGACCCTTAATTTTTGACCAAAATTTAAAGTCAATCGGATCAGTATTTTTTTTAGCTACGCCGCGAACAGACGTGAAGATCTGGAAAAATATCGGAGGGTGATTTTTTCACGAATACAATACTTCCTCTTTACGAGGGAAGTAAAAAAGCTTAGGGTAATGCTAAGCTTATTATCAATAAAAGTTCATTACCTGAATGATGGGTTAAAAAACCAATATAAAGAGATTTCGTTAATATAAACAGCTGTTATAAAACTTTTGTGAACTATAGACTTTTTTGCCGAAACGGGTTTTTAATTTTTACTCTAGCTGTTTTATTGATATATAAGGTATTAGTTTTGAATTTGAAGAGTTATAGAGTGTGTTATTAAAGTGATGTCTAAAAATGCATGACGTAATTTTTTAGCTCATTTTGGAGCTAAAAATTGATATGAACATGTTTCCGGAAAGCCTTTATTTTTGATAAATAGGATTTTAAAATTTAATTTTTTTTAGTTTTTATCATGGACCTTGTTCATCTATACAGATAAATCATTCATCATTTTAAAATTACTGTAATACATTACTTTTTCTCATGTCGCGACCCTTTTGAAATTTTTACTCAGACGCTACTGGCTATTTTTACAACAAATTTAAATTCCTTATTCTGTTCTGCAACTTTTTGACCCCTCAGTTTTTTTTTCTATTTTTGTACTGTTTAGAAATTATTTAGCAAAATGTCAATTTATGCCCATCTAATTTTAAGGTCAGTTCGGTGGTGATTTGCGTTGGAAATCGCTTTTCGTACAATTATCGTAAATAAGCATCATATCAACATATTTATTAGCAGCAAAAGTGAAATAAATTTAGTCAGAAAAAATACTTCATGTTTAAATTTTTAGTAATAAATTTAAAAAATAATAAATAAATCATGAATTTATTTTAAAATTATTTTAATTACTATATATTTTGATGGAAATTTAAACAAGCAATCAAAATTCATCAAAACATAGATATACAGCCGCCAAAAGTAGTTTTTGAAATAAAGAACTTCTTGTCTCAAAAATATTTTTTATATATATCTTTTATAGGGGAGAAGATATTTTGAGTATACATTTGTAGTCGCTGAATTTTGGCCTGAATATATTTTAAAATGCGCACCCTGAGCAATGGATTAATGAATAAAGACTTGGAATGATTACTCTCCTACTCCGTAATACGTTTTATTTCTGACCTATCATCAATATTAAGTCCGCTTGCAGAATTTCTTCAGATTAGAAAAGGATTAGGATTTGATTTAACATACGTTTCAACAACTTTTCAGGGTGTGACTTTAGCCGATATTAATGAAGAACTAGGAGATAAAGCACTAAAAGAACTAGAAAGCGTCTTTGGAAAAAATAGGGCAATATTTGTTAAAACGGATGTCAGGGATTTTCAGCAATTCGAAGGTAATAACCAAATTGATCATTATTAAAGTTTTTATAAAATAATACTAAAGTTTCCATTAAAAACATGAATTTCATAAAGCAATCTGTTTTGTACCAGAAAAAAAAGGCTACAATAAACTTAAAACTTTAAATGTATTTCGGTTATGTCAAAATTGGCTACAACGACTCGAAACCAATAACTTCATGAATTCTTAAAATTACCATTCTATGTAGACTACCAGACTTCACATTTCTCTTTTGTTCAGGACTACTTTATTTCTACAAAGGGTGATGTACTTAGTCTCCGTTAAATTCTTAGAAAGCGTCGATTATTGCTTACAGTTCTTGAGTATCAAGATCATTATTATCTTTGTCCAGCATTTACATAATTTAAATGAATGAAATGGCCTAGTGAGTAGTTATAACTATAATGACATAAAATAAGCTTTTAATTTAATAGTATTTTTTAAGGTTTTATTACAAAATTAGTTTGATAATTAAAACTACGAACAATTTATCAAAAACCTATAACTGTAATAAACTAAAACAATATAAACTAGCAATTTTTTGACTTCAAGGACTCACTGGAACTATTTCGTTAATACATTTTTAGGTTTATTTAATTTTTATACTTGAACAGAAACGCTCCTCCGAATTTAGAAATTTTAATATTCTTGTAAACCCTCAAAGTTGCTCTCCTTCAACATGGCCTATTTGGTCCATAGGTTGGATGGATGTAGTTTCACACTTAAATTAAATGTATGCCCTCAAAATATCTTCGTTTACGTGTTTCACTCTTCCTTTGATTCTCCAGTCTTCAAATTCTTTGTTATACACGAATTTTAACTTTTCTGTGAAGACGCTAATTGTAACTGATATAGCTTCTGTTAAAATTTCTTCTGGAACTAGAAAATTCTTCATTTTTCATAATTTATTAACCATTTTGTTTCTTTACAAAATATGTCGTAATAACCACGACCTTTGTACGGGCTGGTTTTTTTGTTGATATTATTGGGTATAGGCTGAAGTAAAGATATAGTCAAAAGCAGTGTTATCGTGCGGGTCATACGATTTATCAACGACAAACTTTTTAAGTTTGTTTTTCTTTTATTACGTGTAATCATATCCTCCGCATAAAATCCGGAAGATGACGAGATAAATACCAGCAGTTGCAAAAATCTTTGAGAGATGTCACTTCAAAGTCAGATTGACAAGTCAGTGACAAAATGAGTAATAGAAAACAATTTTCGGATTTTTTGCATCCACAAGCGAAAAAAATGGTATTAAATCTAATAAAATATTACGAAAATGAAAATTTACCGGCCAATATCCTGGAGATAGTAGCAAAAGCTCTGAGAATTGGTATAAAAGCATAATTTACTACCGAAGAAGATTAAGAAATGTACACGAAAAAATCCAAAGACAGAAGACTTAAGTGACAATGGAAAAATGGATGTTCGTAACGCAATTTACGATTAATACACATCAAAAACTAATATAACCCTTCAAGTTTTAAAAGAAGCTTTAAAAAATCGAGGCATATTGGAAATTGCACTAAAATCGTTGTCAAAATTAATAAAAAAGTTGGGTTTTCGATATAAAACGGACTGTAATCGAAGATTTTTATGCAAGTTGCTACATATAGCAAGTCAGCGTATCCAGTTTGTAAAGAAATACACAGAAAACGTTAATTCAAAATTTAGAAAAGTGGTATTTTTAGACGAGACTTGGATATTTTCTAATGGAAATGGTTCGAAATCTTGACACGACGAGTTTGTAAAAAGTGTCAAGAGAAAAAAGGGATGTGGGACGGGAAAACGGTTCATCATTTTGCATGCAGGTTCTTTAACAGAATTTCTCCCAGGTGCAAGTTTACTGTTTTCTTCAACATCCAAAAGTATGGACTACCATGATAATATGAACTGTGAACTGTTTGAAAAGTGGTTAAAAGAACAACTGATTCCAAATTTAGATGCTCCATCTTTAATAATTCTGGACAATGCATTTTATCATTCAAGAATCTTAAATAAACAACCTACTTCATCCTGGAAGAAAAGTAATATTTATGAGTGGCTAATAAAACAAAAACAAAATCCTTTATCCAATATGCTGAAACTAGAACTTCTTTTAATGGCAAAATCTATTAAAAAACCAACATTATATGCCGTAGATGAAATGTTACGGGAAAACGGACATGAGTTTTTTATCTTTATTTTACGCCGGAGTACTGAAAGAAATCTGTGGAACATACGGAGAAATTAATATGGGATTGGTGGAATCGTGAACGAGTTCTAGATGTCGAAATAGCACCATTGCGCCGTTTGAGGACGACTCAGAAGATGAGGACTTTTTAAGTGATGATGGTATTTTTTAGTCTATAATATTAAAAAGTTTCTGAAGGATTATATTAGTCTTTGACGTGTATAAGTCATAAATTGCATCATGAATATCCATTTTTGCATTGTAACTTAAGTCTTTTGCCTTTGGATTTTTTCGTGTACATTTCTTAATTTTCTTCGGAAGTAAATTATGTTTTTTTTTTCATGCACAAGTTTCTGTACATTCCTTATACCGAGTCTCAGAGCTTTTGCCACTGGAATTTTAATTTAAAAACGTTTTTATTAGATTTGACACCATTTTTTGCTTACTTTTTTAGTACATTTGTAATTTTGTAGACAATAAATAAATAATTATAGAATACTTGTTTTCTGATTTGATTCATAATGTTGGTGACCTTTTGGACCCGTACGATAAGACCGCATTCGACTATAGTAGGTAAGAGATACAAAAAACTAAGATACGTGTCCCGTTTTTTTTTAGTGTTTAGTTTAATGGCATGGTCTGATCTACGCTAACTCGATTGGTTTAGAAAATACAGAGTGAATCTCAAAATCTCTTATTTACCTTTTATTACTTGGTTATTTATGGAGATAAAAAAACTTTAAATACAAAAGTTTTATGCCTTTTTACGTAGAATCCAGCGGCGTACTTAAAAAAATATAGATGTTTTAATTTTTGAGATTTTATCAAAAGTAGCATTTTCTTAAATGGGACACCCTATATCTAAGTATCTAGAAAAATTGCATATTTTCTTGCGATTGCAACATTATATAATACTTAATATTTTGCTTTGTCCTAAATAGCTAAAATTCCAAAAAACATTTATTTTTAGTTGGCCATGGACTGATTTCTTTAGACGTTTGTTTTTGTTTGTTTACCATACGTAGCAATTTTCTCACCACAGGGCTTGAGGTATCTATAAGTTGTCATAAAATTAAATAACAATTAAGTATTGATTGTCAAATTCCGTTTTCGATTATATTTTTTAAAAAAAGGTGTCCAAAACCAATTTTTTTCAAAACTACGAATAGTTAAACATGTTTGAGTGCTATATTCAGAGTAATAAAAATAAAGACCCAGCTTTAGACCTATATTTTGAGCGTTACCCGGAACGACGACAGCCAGACAAACAAATATTTCAAAGATTATATGACAATTTAAGTGCGTATGGATCATTTTCAAAACTAAGAGGTAAGAGTTACAATAAGGAAAATAGAGAAAGAGGTGAAATAAATATATTAACTTGTGTTGCTGCTGATTTGACAGTATCTAGCCGTACTATTGATAAATATATTGGCATAAGTAAATCTAAAGTTTTAAAAACGTTAAAAAAGCGTAAGTATAAAACGTATAAAATAAGGAAAGTTCACAACTTTTATCCTGGAGATGAAGAACGGCGTTTAGAATTTTGTCATTGGTATTTGCAACAGAGTAATCGGAATCCCAATTTTTTTCAAAATGTAATATGGACTGACAAAGCTGACTAACTATCTAGCGAAGGAATTTTTAATCGACATAACAGCGAGTTGGATAACATGCCATTAACTACAAGAAACAATGCTTATCTACAACAAGACGGTGCCCCAGCCCATAGCAGTCATATAGTAAGGCACTTACTAACTGTCAATTTAGGCAAAAATTGGCTTGGTACATATGGACCAAACAAAAGGCCTCCGCGTTCTCCCGACCTGATGCCACTAGACTTTTTTTTGGGATTTAGGAAGAATGAAGTAAGAATGAATGAAGAATGAAAGCCCGAAGTAATACTTTAGAAGAACTTAGAGCAACTCTTATTAATTGCATTGCAAGAGTACCAAATATTCATAATTATAACGCCACTCGTTCAGTTGCAAGCCGAGTCCAAAAATGCATCGAGCAGAATGGAAGACAATTTTAGGCACCTTTTGTGATTAAACAACTATGCTAACCGTTAAGTATTCAAGATAATTGTTGAATTGTTATAATTTTTTGTTGTTTTTGTAGATGTTTTGTTTTATCAATGTTTAAATATTCTTGGTATCTGAGTTTTTAAAATACCTATTATAAAATAAAAGAATAATGATTCAATCCATGGCCAACTAAAAAAAAAATGTTTTTTTTTGGTATTTTGGCTATTTCGGACAAAGAAAAATACTAGGTTTTATATATTGTTGCAATCAGACACGTAGATATAGGGTGTCCCATTTAAGAAAATGCTACTATTGATAATATCTCAAAAAATAGAACGTCTGTATCTACGGGACACATATTTTAGTTTTTTTGTATCTCTTACCGTTCAGCCTATACTCAAGAACATCAACGAAAAAAAAAACACCCTGTACATTAAACTCCTGTATTTTTTTTTAATAATTTCTAGTGACATTGATAACTTAATTATTTTCATTACTTTTTTTTTTATCAAAAGACTTATATTAAACTGTTCCGTAATCTATTAAAAAAACTATTAATATTTATCTTATTTTACAGATGCATTTGTAAAAACAATTGATACCTTTAAGCATGTAGACATTCTTGTAAATAATGCTGGCATCTTGGATGATAGTCAGTGGAGTAACGAAGTAGACATAAACGTGGTAAGTAAATGCTTTTTGTTCTAACAATATTTCTCGCTTTGATTTATTTCTAACATATGAAACAAAGAAAATTTTGAAAACGACTATTCAGAAAACCAACTAGATTTTTTATTTGATTATTGTATCTACCACTTTTTCAAAATAGCGATAACTATCCTGCGGCCTACTTTTTGCTTTCTTGGTTTTGATTTTGTTACCACAGACTAGTGAGTGGATTAAAGAAAATGTGTTTTTTTGTAAGCTATTTTTCAGCAAAATACCAACTTACAAAATCCTTAAAAATCATTATCTTAATTCTATTAAAATTGCTTAAAAGAATGCCTATGAGTCCTTTTTATTAAACTCTCAACACAAATCAAGATTTTGTTGGAGGGTCGTAAATTTTGAGAGAAATAAATAAAAGCGTTACCCCTCCATAACTAATTTTTGTCTATTGCAGAAAACACAATTAAAACAATTCCTTACGTTCCTCATGAGGCATCGGATTTAATGATTGTTTTTTACAAAAGAGATCTAATGCTATAAATTATTCTAATTTAAATAGCCGGATGTGGCTGGAAATCCTGAATATATTGATTAGTATCTTCACCATATTAATAAATAAAAGCATTTGTGTCACTTGCGTCAGCCTTTTCCCAGTAGTTTTAAGATTTCAAAAATTACACCATTGTTTAAGAAGGGTGTTTGTTAATTGTTTGACAACTTCCGCCCTATTTCTGTTAATGTTATAATTTTCAAGATAATAGAAATGTTATTAAAGACAAGATTTGTCAAGTGCCTTTGAAGGGCAATCTTTTCGATTCAATTCGGTTTTGGATCTGGACAGTCAAGAACTGGAGCTATTCTGGGATTGTGGAGGGCACTGTCGATTGCCATAACTGTGGTAAGCACTCCATTATTACTCAGTGTGATTTAACAAAAGCCTTCGACTGTGTCTCCCACAATATACTGATGGAAACACTCGTCTATTGTGATATTAGGGTTGTGACTTCCGATAACTTTAAGACATACCTTTCTGGAAGGCTCCAAAAATAAGGGTCCAAAGCTCGTGTCCTGTGGCCGGTTTTATTTATTCTTTATTCTAATTATCTGCATTATGCAGATGAGACGTTCTTTTTGAAGGATGAGGATCTTTTGTATTTTGCCTAAAACTCTTTGCGAAAAGTTGAGAAATTGTTTTTTTTTTCGAACAATTTAAAACTAAATCAAGGAAAGTCCAAAAATCCTATTGTGAGTAGTAACAGAAACAGGAAACTTGCCTCGAATACGACATGCAAAACGTTATAGATTCGTCCGCACATATCGAAACACTAAGCAAAAGTATTTCATCAGCTTTATTTGTTATTAAACATATAAACGAGGTGTCGAACTAGATGTACCAAGAATAATGTACTTTGTCCTGTTGCATTGTTTTCTGGGGTAATGCGGTCGATTTGATAAAGGTGTTTTGTTTGCAGAAGAGAGCTATAAGAATCATAGCTGGTGCCTACATTTATAACACATTGTTAAAAATTCATTTTAGTTATGCCCCACTAACTCTACATTCAGAGATCCATGGATACAATACACGATCAGTGTGTTTGTCCCTGGATTTGAAATTATTTAACCATTTAGCTCCAGAAATGTTAGCCGTTTAAACTATAAGACAAAAGTAAAAACTCACATTTTAAAACATTGTTTTTATTCAGTTGAAGAAAATCTTAAAACCTCGTTTTAGGATCATATTCAGTACTATTATCTTGCCATACAGCAATGGATTGTTGGGCGGTACTGTTCAGTTCAATCACTGAGGAAACGTAATATTTCCTTAGGTTATGAATTTGAAGTCCTGGAAATATATGTCGCTATGCGGTATATTTGTCTCTATAAGCTTTGCAATATATTGCTAGAAGGAACCATATTAATTCACTAAATTATTTTTTTTAGAAAGGAACTATCAACGGTATGCTTCTAGGCTTGGAAAAATATTTACAAACTCATAGATCTGGTCACGAGGCAGTAATAGTAAATCTCAGTTCGATAGCTGGAGTTAAAGCGTTCAGCTGCATTCCTGTCTATTCCTCCACAAAATTCGCCATACATGGAATGACGTTGGCCTGGGGGACACAACCGCATTATGATAGGACAAAAGTAAAAGTAATTGCCATTTGTCCAGGAGGAACGACAACAAATTTACTGTCATCGATGTCAGGCAAAAACTTGGGAGCTCCTTATGAAGAGTACAGGTTAAAATACGAGGCGGGGGATCCTCTACAAACGTAAGTTGCTAAAGAAAATATATAAATGTATAGAAATGTACCCAATGGCGTCCCTAAGTTGGGTGGAATCCGGGGCGATTATCTGCCTTGTCACCTCCACCCTCCTTGAACTCGTCAAACAAAAGGTCTTTTTACCCGACTGCGCATGCAAGGAAGGCGATGTGTTTAACAGACATGTATGTATGTAAGTATGTATGTATCCATTGTTTGTTACCAGCTTCAGGCTAAACGCTCGAACTATTTCTATCAGTGAAGCATCAAAAGATTTATTTGTATCCCGCGAATGTTGTTAACTAGCTTTGCTTAAAAAAATCAAATGGAGGAAATAGTGCCATTTACAGTAAAAACATACATTAGTAACATTATATTACATAACACAGATATAATACATTTAATATAATACTCTAATACTATGCTTATTTCTTATATCTTTTAAAGAGCAGTTTAAGAAATCGATATCACAGTTATTGGCCAGTCTAGTAAAACGTGACAAGAACAAGTTCAGAACATAATTTGTACGGTGGTATTGTACAGAAAAAAGTTGGTGATTCCTAAGAAACCTATGTGGTACTACAAAACGTATTCTATTAAGGAGTTCAGGGCAATTAATTTTATTATTTAGAATTTTATGAAAAAAACATAGAACACGCATTCCTCTTGTATATTTTAGATAGCACACACTCATGAGGTGTAAATAATTTATATTTTCTTTTCAATCCTGTCAATGTGGACCATATAGAATGGACACCAAATACCGTTCCAATATTCTTGGGAACAGAACGCACTACTGAAAAATAAACATCATAATTAATGAATATTAATTAGGAAGAATATCGTACCTTATACGCCAATTAATATAGAAAAACAATAACATTTTGACTTACTCGAGAAAAGAGACGTTAGGAGTTAAATAGTCCACATTTTTTCACACTCCATACTTACGCATTATAATGCCCAAGAACTCTCACAAACATTTTCAAAAATAATACAAGAACAAAAATCGCCCAAAAACAATGCTTTTACTCGAGGCACCGTTTCGTTCGGTTTACTATTTCACTATAGCTTTGTAAATTCGTGTACATTGTGATTAAAAGTACGCGGCGGTATTGTCGGTTTTTAAGCAATAACATTATAAGGAAATAAAAAAATGGGAATAATTATTTGTTAATAATAATTACAATAGACGAAATAAATCACAATCCTGACAATGATTGCGTTCAAATCAAAACAATTCCATCTCCCTGTTATTATGTATATGATGTTACCTTAAAATTATTCCCCATTTTAGTACTATTGCTATTATTGTTATTAATATTATGTTTCAGAACTGACCAGTGTGCCTGTGGGGCATTACAAGTCATAGAACATGCAGGAAATGGTACTGTGTGGGTAATAGAAGGTAATGAAACTCCGTACCAATTCGTAATACCTGATCGCAACAAAATGACTGAAAAGAAATATATTACAAGATGAAGATGTTTGCTAAACGAATTTGATTTTTTTATTTAAAATATCATAATAAATATGTAAGGATTTTTTTTTGTAATAAAAATGTTTCCCACTCCAGAATCCTCTTTATTTACAATGGTTTTTAGATCAACTTAAATAAATGTTTATTCTTTCATAAAACCCAAATACAAGTACAAACTGCCAAGTAACTTAACTTCATCTACAGGGTGCTTAAAAAAACATGCATCATGGCTTAATGAGAGATTCCTGACATAGAATAAGACAAAATTGTTATATGAACATATGTCCAAAAAGGCATCAATAATTTATTTTGTTTTAAAAGAGGAAGATTTAAAATTAAAGGCAATCGTAATTATTACACATATCAAAAAATAGTAATCACTTGACACGAGTAAAAGTGACAGCTCCTTAGGGGCGGCAGAAAATTCTCTTTTTAAAAAAGTAGGTAAATATTTTTCAAAAATAATTTTGCAAATATCCTAAAAACGCAGCAAACCAAAATGTAGTTTATTATTTTATGGGCACATAGCAAAATAGCTAAGTATTTCTATTAACATTGCTTGGGGAGCCACCGTCCACAGATATTCTAATATATTTATTATAGACGGTGGTTCGGCCAGCCGATTCCATCATTTGTTAATTAAAAAAAAAGTTTGTAAATATATTTTATTGTAAATAGTATCAGAACAGCATAAATACCCATATTTTGTGTCATGCTGTTGTTGTGGCATAAGCGAAAAAAACAGCCTCTAATAAATAGACATAGGATAACGTCCATTTTTTTCTTGGAACAATATATTTATATCAATACTATCTATGGATATGCAAGAGACCCAATCCAAAAGTCGCTCTTGTGTTACCTAGCCAAGTTTTTAACCGTAATTTTCACGTAAAAATATGTATATTACACATAATGTTTGACCGGTCTGGGGGAGGGACCGTAAAACCGCCCTTGATTGGGCTGACCCTAAATTTTAGAGTACGAGCCCATCACTGATGAGTATTTACGAATATTAAGTTTAAGGACTTGTTTTTAAAATTCCAGCGTACTCTTTAATACTTTTACTTGAATTCTGAATTTAGTACCGAACTTTTAACATGGTGATACTTGTCAAAACCAATTTTTACTTATGTCTCTAATTCCAAAATAAAAAAAAACGATAACGAATGTATGTTATTGCACGCTCGTAGCATTATATATTAATAAGTTATAAGTTAAAGTTGCCATTGGAAAGTGTGATTTTTTTACGGTGTGGTTAAGAATAGGATTTCCTAGACAAAGTTTTATCACGAAAGAACTTAAATGTAATGCCAATGTTGTCGTTGATTGGTCTTCATTCTGTGGGGAGGTATATATTCAGTGGATTGTTACAAATTCACGACAAATCGGTGGAGTTGAAAAAATTGTTAAGATGAAACAAAATTTGGCAAAAGAAAATACATTAGGTTTGTTTAGGTTAGATTAGGTTAGATTTGGTCAGGTTTGGTTAGGCTAGGTTTAGTTAAGGTTTAAATATTAGTATAATACGTCTAGGAGATGCATGCTATAGCATCTCTGATTCACAAATTTCAGCGATCCAAATGAGAAAATATTTTAACTAATATTTTACAATATTTTACTTTTTTAAAACTTTTTTCATATATATCCGACAAAAACTAGCGAATATTTACATTTGCCAGTTTACAATTCCTTTTTAATTTTGCAATGTTGCCAGATTTTAGAACATCTTTACCGACGTTTTTATTGCCCAATATTTAATATTTTTATACATTTGAGGTTATGTTGTTAAGAAATCTAATTTTTCACATTTTTATAAAAAAAAAGCATTTCAACTTCAATTTTTTGTTTAGAACTGTTTTCTTACTTACTGTTTTATTAACACATACTTTCTAATATCTTAAT
Organism: Kuschelorhynchus macadamiae; assembly: GCA_030620095.1. NCBI lineage: Eukaryota > Metazoa > Arthropoda > Insecta > Coleoptera > Curculionidae > Kuschelorhynchus > Kuschelorhynchus macadamiae. The sequence continues at coordinate 1,240,206 of JAUTXW010000834.1, forward strand.
ACAATTTGTGTATTTTTATACTTTGGTAACGTGTAAGAACCCATGGAATTTGATAAATTTAAAATATAAATTTGAAAGATTACTTTTTTTAGTAATTCTTATACTCACAAATTCATGGTTGAACCACTTTTTCAAATTATATCCAAAAAATAATGTTTCGGAAGGTTGCACTGAACTTGTTTTTGGCGTATCGCTAAAACATATTTTTCACGAAAATGATTATTTCTAACTAAAAGTTAGAAGTAATTACTATATTAGAGATTATTAAACGTTTTTCAACATAATTACAACTGTTAAATAAAGAGAGAGCGGGAGTGTCGCCCGTTGGATGGAAATCCAGTGTACTGAGGATGCTGCGTTGCAAAGTTTATTTTATATGTGAGCTATATAAAATATATAAGAAAAACAAAATGCATTTGTGGGTTGTGGATCGTTACCAGCAGGAGCGCAAAGGCACTAGCTGAATTGGTACAGGGTTAACACCAGGTTAGGCGCGGTAGGCATCATCGTTAAAGCCCTAAAAGGAGAACAACAACGCAGGGCATCACTGGCGAAAGTGACATTGCAGCGGAAATTAAAGGCAGTAAAAATTAAACCAAGAAGGTTTTAAGGATTTATTACTTGAGTAAGGAGTGTGAGCGTGAAACATATTACGAAAGAAAAACGGATAATCTTACGTTTCTCAGCAGAATATTTTTTCTACTGTAAAAAACATACCCTTAACGGCTCTTGTAAAGAATTTTACCCATGGAATTTAACAAATTTAAAATATACATTTGAAAGATTACCTTTTTCTAATAATTCCTATACACAAAAATTTATGGATGAGGCACTTTGTCAAATTATATCCAAAAAAACTAAGGTTTCGGAAGGTTGCACTGAACTTTGGCGTATCGCTAAAAACATATTTTTCACAAACTTAATTTATGAACTACGTAAAAGACTGATTATATTATAATGCTTTATAACACAAAAATTATTATTTCTAACCGAAAGTTAGAAGCAATTATTATATTAGACATTATTAAACGTTTTTAAACATAATTACAGCTGCTAAATAAAGAGAGAGCGGGAGTGTCGTCTGGTCCCAGTGTGCTGGGGATGCTACGTTGCCAAGTTTATTTTATATGTGATCTATATAAATTATAAGGGAAAAACAAAATGCATTTGTGGGTTGTAGATCGGTACCAATAGGAGCGCGAAGTTGGATTGGTACCGGGTTAGCACCAGGTTAGGCGCCGTAGACGTCATCGTTAAAGCCCTAAAAGACGAACAACAGCGCAGGGCATCACTGGCGAAAGCCTAACATTCGTCATCGGCCCAGATGGCCGATGTCGAATGTTAGGCTTCCGCCAGTGATGCACCCGCCTGTTGATTAGTGTTGACCGCCCTAGGTAGATTGGTACCGGGTTAGCACCAGGTTAGGCGCCGCGAGGCATCATCATTAAAGCCCTAATATAAAAGGCGAACGACAGCGAAGTGCATCACTGGTGAAAGTCTAATATTTGGGATCGGCACAGGGATCCAAATGCGTTACTGTCGGGAGACAAACATGAAAAATTTAATACAATACAATAATGTAAGTTTGGCAACAATGCAAGATAGCCTTTCTTCAAATTGTCATATTAAAGAATATGGCGCTTATACAGTGAAAATATCGAATTTCTTTTTGGTTTTTTTAATAGAAAAAGTGGTTCAACCATTTCTTTTATTTTCTTAAAACAGTTAAATGAAGGTAAACTTTCTATTTTATATTAAAAAATTATCAAATTCCGTGGGTTTAATTGTTTACAAGACCCAAATTAACATAGTATTTATGAAAATTATGACAAATAAATTCTTGTAAAATTTTGGAAACAATTTCATGTCGTTTTTTAGAAAATAATTTAAATTTAGTATTCGAAATACCTACACGTACTGCTTGTTACAGTTACGCCACTGGCTACGCAGCTTGTGTAGACTCGTACAGTCTCCCTTTTGTCTGCAAATCTAAAGGTCTTTAACCTTAAAATTGTATTTGTGATAAGTGTTACTATTTCTGTATTACTATACCTACTAGTGATAGTTACCGAACGTGTTTTTTAATATCGCTCGAAACTTTTTTTTGTAAGAAATAAATTGTTTTTAGTTGTTTCCTTACTGGACTAGCCCAGTATCCATTTATTCCTGAAAAATGAGTGCTTTTTCAATAAAAAATAAGGTCGCGCTTATCACTGGAGGTGCTAGTGGAATTGGCTTTGCTATCGCTAAAGAATTGCTAAAAAATGATATAAAGGTAAGACTATACCAATGTATCACACTATTATCGGAAAACACTGTTGGTAAGACAGTAGGTAAGAGGTAGGTTCATGGTTAATGTCAACGATTATAAATCGTTGCGTTTGGATCTTTTTTTGTAATAAGAACTCACGTTGTTAATAGGTTGTTTTTATTCACGTGACTTTAATAAACTAATCGAAAAGAGCTTATTCTTAATGACTAAAAAGGAACACAATGCAAATATCTTCAAATTTTGTTTTTCTTTATGTGTTTTTCGGTGTTTTGTTAGATATTTTTTTGAAATATAGGTTAGAAACGGTTATATTTAGTTCCAACTTTAAAATTATCACCCATTTTTGTACCACAAATGTATACTTTCTTTTTAAGTTTCATTTTTGTTGGTTAGTTTTTACGTTTATCGAGTTGACCTTGTGTTCCAGGCGTAATACTAAATTTTAAAATTTTCGAACATGAATTAAGGTTAATTATAGCAAAACATTCGGTGGCGGAACTGCTATAACGCGAAGGGCCCCTGTTTTTGGAATATTATTAAGGGATTAGGTATGCCAATAGTAAACTATGGATGACTTTTTTTCTTTTTTCTCTCAAATATATTCTGTACGTGTATATAGGCACCCGAAACCTGCAGGGGGCCAAAATTTACTTTTTTTTGCCATCAATTAGGTATCTTCAGTACGTGCATATAGGAGGCGCTTTGTCGAAGCGTGAAGGTCCGCCAGTGAAAATGTCAACTTAAAAATTGTGGTAAAATATAAAATCATGAGAGTGAGAAAATATGTAAAAATTGGCGCTCTTTGAACATTATTTTGTATTTTTCCTTCCACAGTTAAGTTCGTGAAAAGGTGGCTTCCACATGTGGGTCGCTAATACAGCCGCACGGCCACGCGGTCTGCGACTCCATATCACTCCAACTCAATTTGATCTTCGATTTTGTCAAATTTCCCAACTTTAAACTTCGGGTGATGACTTAAGAGGGTTCTAAATAGTGTTGGCAAATGACCGGTCATTTATAAATTGGTCACTTATAACATTTATACGGTTATTTTTCAAAAAATTCGAAAGTTGCTTTTACCTTAAGCTTTAAATTGATACCAAACAAGGTTAATCTGTTAAATAAAAAGGGCCTTTGGTCTAATGCTCTTTTTATTCAACAGTCATTTCTAAATTGATCACTTAGGGCCAGTTTCAGAATATGTGGTGACCAAAAAGTCTGGGTTAGTAACTATAGATTCAATTTAAAATTCACCTTCTCAACTATATAAACTATTCAATACTGCTATACTTATTGAATTAAATATTTTAACACAACTTTAATTTAAAAATATAAATAACTGATCCAAATACATAAATATTCAGTAAAATGGTCAATATCATATATTCGAAAACGCAATGCGCAAAGGTATTATCGAAATAAAATAAAATATAATAAAAAGTTAAAAGTTGGCCTTCTCTTATTTTATTTTACTGGGAGTTGCATGCATGGATTTATTTAATATTTTATTTTATTTCCTGTATAAACCCACAATACTGATATTTAGACATTTTATTAGGTTTGATTTATCTGTTTCCTCATATTGGATTTTTACCATACAGGTTACAATTTCAGGTTAAAAAGGGTGATTTTTTCTACGATTACAATATTTGAAAAGTAAAAAGAATTTTAGTAAATTAGAAAAATTGTGATTTTAGTGATACAGTAAGGTTTCATTGTAAAAAATACCAGCCAAATGAATATATTATTAATATATTGTATATCACCCAATTAGTCAAGTATATCTGTCCGGTTTATATCAAAGCTATTAATTGCAATTGATTTTATTTACAAGATTTTTTTAAATTCATAAATTTAGAAACAAGTAAATACATAACGAGTATAAAATATTTATACTTTATACGTTTTTGAATTTATTAAACTTATGAAGTAACAGTTTCAACGACATTGAAAAACAAGTTTCTGTAACATGTTTTTAGGGGGTAACTCTAGCCGACATCAATGAGGAATTAGGAGATAAAGCAATGCAGGAAATAGAATGCACTTTTGGAAAAAACAAGGCGATATTTGTTAAAACCGATACTAGAGACAAGAAACAATTTGAAGGTATGTATGAATAATGCTCAGAATAATGATATCTAAAAGATAGTAGTATAATTGATGTTTCACGTTACATGACTCAATGTGGCCAATAAAAGTTAGTTACATTTTATTACAGAGGTAATATTTTTCTCATCTTGTTGTGGTCCGTTGCTAAGAAGTAGAGAATTGTCATCTTTGGCAAATATAAGTTTTTTCGTTGTGATTTTATAATTTCGAAGTAAAATAATGAATTGAATTGTACTCGCTGTTACAACAATAAACTAAATTTAATTATACAGTAACAAAATAAAAATGACCAGTAGAGAAAATTGCAACAAATATTAAAAACGCGTATTTCCTCTTCTTGCATTAATAACTGATTGACAGCTGTCTGGCATACTCATTAAAAGATTTCTTATATTGTCCTGCTCCATTTCTTCTTCAATCTTAAGGCGGTCGATTTAGAGCTCTAACTTTTCTGCCCATCTGATCCCACAAATGCTCTATGAGGTTAAGGTCTGGGCTTCGAGCTGGTCAGTCCATCACTTCGATCTTCACCTCTTGTACGTATTTCTTGCAACATGTGGTCTTGCATGAATAAAAAGTCATTGCCTATGAAAGGTGCAAACGGTACAACATGTGGTTGGAGGATATCAGTGATGGATTGATCAGCTGTCAACCGTTCTATAAAGATAAGTTCCGTTTTTGCCTCTAAATCAATTCCGCCCCACACAATCACGGATCCGCCATCGTAACTGACAGACGTCTTAAAATTACATCGAGCGTATTGCTCTAGAGATGGGTAGGTCCGGGATTTCGAAGAAGTTAGGTCCGGAGGTACAACCAGCTCTGCGGACCTGCATCCAGGTTGCAGTTCTGCCGGATCTGTAACCTAACCTGAAACTGTCAAAGTGCAAAACCATTTGGCTTGTACTTTGTAATTATAGCGTGTGCAGGTCCAGATAGTAAAAACTCATCCTTTACAGTTATATGTTAGGTTACAGTTCCGTCATACTAAAGTTTTATCAGGAAATAAAAAAGTACAAATAATAATGTGTTAATTTTATGAAGTATATTTAAAAACTTAATATATTTAACTCGAATCAAATAAACAGTACATTACAACAATACTCTAAACACGTCTTTATTTTTCATATATTCTATTCGGCAAAAATATATATTTTAATTTTTTTGTCTCATTGATACCTTAAAGTTAACAAACGGCACAGTAATTATTATAATATTTACAAATTTCTGTAAACCGTTTCTAGGAACATTATTTTTCAAACAGAGATTACCGGTCGAAATTATCAGTTATCTGTCAATTTGTGTTATTTATACTGAATGTAAATTAGAGGACTGGACTGATAATCATAATATTATTTATTATAACCATTTAAATACCTTGTCAGATTTAGCAGCAGTTCCAGATTGCAGTTCCCTCATTACTTATCAATAACGATACCGATTCATTCCGCCGTACGATGCATGTCCGCGTATCCGGCTTGGGTTATTCGGTTGCATGTTCGTTTTCAACTGCTCCGCTGACGGCCTGCCAGATAGGTCGCAGCATTGTATATCGGTCGAAAGAATAGGAGTCCGTATTCAGCAAGATCTATATCCATCAGTACCGATACCGGATACAGTTCCGTGGATTCATATCCCTCCGGACCTACCCATCTCTATATCGCTCACCAGGCCTGCGAAAAACTTTAAGACGTCTGTCATTACTATAGAGACAAAAACGGGATTCTTCGCTAAATATAACGTTACTTATTTTGCTGTAGAAGTTCGGGACCGATAGTGGCTTCATATGCCTTCAGGCGATCTTCTGCTAACCTCCTTAATACTGTTTGTTTTACAACATGAATAGCAGCAAATTCCTACTGAAGTTGACACTTGACGTAAATTTACTTCTAAGAGCTTGCACTCTTAAAAATCTGTCTGTGCCGGAGTAATAATTCTTTTTCTTCCTTGTCCCGCTCTTCTCGTATTCACTTTCTCTGTATCTGGCCAGAATTTTTGACATAGCACTTTGACTTTTCCCAAAAGTGTGGCAATATCGGCCTGGGTTCTTCCTTGCTCCTGCAAACCCCTAGCATAAGCACAGTCCTCATGAGTAATAAATCTACTCATTTTAGTTTATCAAACTTTGAAGCTTTCTGATGCTTATCAAAAGTAAGAAACATACCTGTAATGGATCGAAGGTGTTAACGTGCTTTTTATGAGGCTGTTATTTTATGACGGTAAGTTTATGCCTCGGTTTATGAAAAAACAGGTTGGAATGTTTTTTCTCTTTACTCTGTATGAATGTTTACCGTGCATACTTATAAGCTTTTATGCGCCTTGCGTGGATACTTTTTCTACCAAAAAATCACAAAAAGCTAATAAGGGGTTAATAAAAACCAAGTTTTTCCTAGCAATACAACGAAACTCAGGTTTTTTCATAAAGCGCAGTTTTACCAAAATGATGAAACATGACGCCGTGCTTATTGACTTTCCCAGTTTACTAATAATTTTTTTATTATTTCCAATGTCGCCTTTTATTAACCAAGGAATGATCTTTCAAACGAATATCGAAGCTTGAACTTGACCTATGTGGTTTAATATTGCATAATTTTGGAACGAAGTGAATGAAAAGATGAAATAGCGTTGATTACTACCCTTAATTAAAACGCCAAAGTAAATATATTTTGAAATATTAAATTTGCCAGTAAGCCTGGATAATATCTAAAGGAAAGAAAGGTTTTAGTTTTACCGCATCTCACGCCCCTACTGTATTATTTACCTGAAAATCCTACAAAAAATTTACACCAACCTCAAGTGATACTTATATTGAGCCAGAGCTTTAGCACTATGGACCTTAAATTGATCTGGAGAAACAAGACCTTGTTTTACGACACATTTTCTATCATGCTGCAGTGATGTTAGCCTTATTTCTGATCATGGTGTATTTCAATAATAAAAAGATCTTGCCGTTTCTATATGTACAGATTCATCCAGCATAAAGTGAAACGTTGCTTTTTTTAAAACAACCTTTATTTAAAAATTCGAGATAGACATTCGATGTATTTTTTCTCAAGAATTTGAAAATGCTTTTCAAAAATCAATTTGGCTTTTAGTAAAAGCGCTTCGACAGAAAAAATAGCCAAATAGCATGCCCCTCAGTTTTAGATGTCATTCAAATATGAGATCAAAGTATGTATGTCACAATTATAAAAGGTTTTCAATAAGGTGATTTTAGGATACCGTTTATAGCTTTTTCAGTGCACTTATGAAATGGAGTGATAACTTCAAAATGTTCTTCTAAAAATCGTGTTATGTTTAAAAGGATTTTATATATTTTTTATTTTAGATAATATCTGAAGGAAAGAAGGGTTTTAGTTTTACCGCATCTCACGCCCCTGCTGTCTGTAAAAGGATTTTATATATTTTTTATTTTAGATGCGTTTAGGAAAACAATAGATACATTTGCTCACGTAGATATTCTCGTCAATAATGCTGGCATTTTGGACGATCGTCAATGGAGTAACGAAATAGATATTAATGTGGTAAGAATTGATAAATTAATATTTGGATTACTATGTCTATCGAATATTTAGAAGATTTTGTGATTTATTTGTTTAAGAGCTGATAGAGATCTTTAAATTATCGATAGGCATCAAAGAGTGGCAACGATGTACTTATTTGAATTAATTGGCAACTGGTGCCAAGTTTCCTTTACACTCAGTGGCGTCGCCAATGTTGCAGTTAGAGAACCTCTGAATTTACATTTATAGGGAATCAACAAAAATTGTAGAAACTTGTATGTACAGGGTCTTCCATTGAGGAGGAAAACGGTATTTTTTTACTTCCCCCGTATTTATCAAGAAATTCAAAATAGATAATCGATGTATTTAAATAATGAGAAACAAAAGACATACGCCCAGGATGTTGCGTTTGTTAAACGGAACACCCTATATATTATTACATTTTTGTATTCTGGGGTCAATTCTAAATGTTTTTAATAAGGGTACCATATGTCTATCTTCAACTGTTTTTGATTTATTGATGTTTGAAAATTGACATGTTTGCTTCGTTGAGCCGTTATAGCACCTGAACGGTTGGACCTAGAGCAAAATAACTTTCACATTTCTATCTTAGTTTTTGATAAGTTATCTTAAGATGCCAGTCAAACAAAAAATCGGAAATTATTTTGCTACCTATTTAACTAAATATATTCATATGAAATGTAGGTGATGCAGGTGATCACCTTACTTCAAAATCACTGTAATTTTGATTGTACTTTAGTATGCCACGTTCTCGAGATGCCCCCAAAGAAAGGTACCCAAAAGTGAAAGATCATGGCTATTGGCTGGCCAAGCGATGGTTCCATTCCTTCCAATCCACTCATTATGACGTCGGTTGATAAAGTCTCTAAAATCACGCGTGGCTCGTGGAGGAGTTCCGTCTTGTTGTCAAATTAAAATCCGATATTCTTCCAGGGGCAATTCTTCCTAAAGGTTTTCGATTTGGTATTAAAGGAAATTATGATATCGTGGACCACTTAATAAAATTATAAAAATTGGACCCAAAATTTTATTATTTCTAACACCACACCAAATATAAATGGAACTTCTCCCTTGAAATTTAATGGTTTGAAATATTCTCGAATTTTCTACAACCCAGTGATGCGTACTGTGGCGATATTCCTGAGGAGGTAAATGTGGCCTCGCCTGTCCAAACAATTTTTTTAAACAAATCTGCAGGTCGTTTTGTTGCCGTATTATGATTTGAGACACAAATTGAAAGCGATTTTCTTTCTGTGCAGCTGTTAAATGCTGAAGTGGAAGTATGTGAAAAGGCTAACCCTTCGACGTAGAGGTAGACGGCCATACCCAATGTCCCGAACTTCATCCGAAATTGTCTATCTACCAATACGTCAAAATTACAGTGATTTTGAAGTAAGGTGATCACCCGCATCATTTGCATTTCATATGAATATATTCAATTAAATAGGTAGCAAAATAAATTCCGTTTTTTTGTTTGACTGGCATCGTAAGCTTGCTTCAATAGCTAGGTTCCACAGTTCAGGTGCTATATGATGGGTCAAAGAAACAAAAATGTCAATTTTCGAACATCAATAAATCAAAAACAGTTGAAGATAGACAAATAGTACCCTTATTAAAAAACACTTAGAACTGACCATATAAACCAAAAACGTAATAATATATAGGGTGTTTAGTTTAAAAAATGCAACATCTATTGTTTCTCATTCAATTGTTTTTTTGTTACGATTTTCGAATTCTCCAAGCTAAAATACAACGATTGGCTATTTTGAATTTCTTGAGAAATACGGAGGAAGTCAAATCCGTTTTTCCTCCTCAATGGATAACCCTGTACAATAGACTATTACATTCGCGTTTAAGACCCATACTCATTTTCAATTTATTTTCTTAAGAAGCTGTATACATTATCTTCACATTATTATTGATAAAACAAACGTTTCCATTACTTAGTTTTTGCATCTTAATATTTGATTCAAAAACAAATTCTTTTGGTGGTTTTGGTTTAAAACTTCGAATGTCAAAACTCTATATAGAAAACGTTTTTTTTTTTAATGAAAACTCAGCGAACACTTATTTGAACAGGCATGTAGCATCTCGGTCAACTGCTACAATACTTTTATTAAAATAGGTTAAAAAATAAGAAATCTCTAAAAGTCAGATCATTGCTTTATATTAATTGTAAATCATTTTTATTACAAAATTTTTAGAAAGGTACCGTCAACGGCATGCTGCTAGGCTTGGAAAATTATCTACAAAATCACAGAACTGACAACGACGCTGTAATAGTAAATCTGAGTTCTACCGCTGGTGTTAGAGGCTTTGGATGCATCCCAGTATATTCTGCCACAAAATTTGCTATACATGGAATGACTCTAGCCTGGGGTGCGAAACCTCACTACGACAGAACGAAAGTAAAGGTGGTTGCAGTTTGTCCGGGAGCCACAACTACAAAACTGTTAACTGAAATGCCCGGAAATAATTTAGGGGAACCTTACGAGGAACAGCGAGTGAAATATGAAGTTGGGAATATTGAACAAACGTAAGTTATGATAGAACGCGTTATGAAGAATACATACAAATTATAAAGTTTGTAACAAAAGTCTGGAAACCTCCAATTGAATGAGCCATGTATGGGAACCCGACGAAGCCGCAAGTGACACTTGCAACATTGCCAAGTTTACCGTTTTTCAGTAATTGATAGAAACTTTTATTTTTTAACGGAATACTCTTTATTTTATTACATTTTCCGATTGTACTATTTTTTCTGTCTTAAGATACATTTAATTCCTAAATTCAACGCTTTGTCAGTAAGTGCTATGTTCGATGCGTGATGCTCCTTGCTATTTGCTTCCTATTTTCCTTATGCACTCATCGACGACCGCCATCTACCGTGTCGTTTAAGGTTACTTCATAAAAAAACAATTTTCTAATCAACAGGTATTTTGTTCATTTATCAGAAAAGATGTCGTTTTCATTTTGAAACATAAATTTAATAAGCTTAATTTCATAGATTTAATGAATTATTTTACGAAAGTAGATAACATTTCGTACAATATTGGTATTGTAAAAGTCATATTACCAGCGGCGGGGCAAGACCTAATTTGATGTGGGCAAGATACATTTTGCGAGGCCCTCTAATGGAAAACGTGTGTTTTATAAAGAAAAAAATTGGAACTGTCAAATTTGTATTCATAAAACTGCAAACATCTTCACTTTAACTAACATTATTAAGTAATATAACTAACAATAAAGAATTAAAGAAACAGAAATGTCCTTCTTTTAGCCTAACTGAACTCCTTAATAAATATATCGTAACCAATCTTAGATGCTGTATCTGATTCAATAGATAAAACTGCCAATGCTGGAAGTCTTTGCTGATCCATTGTACTTCTTAAATAATGTTTTATGAATTTTAATTTTGAAAAGCTCCTTTCAGCGGAGGCTGTACTTACTGGTACTGTTAAAAAAAATCGAGTGACAATATAAATATTTGGGTAAATTTCTTTCAAGTTATTTTCTGTTATGTATCGGAGCAGCTTTATCACATGTTTAAAGAAATCGGGTAAATTTGAGATCATTGTTTCTAATTTTCCATATAATTTGTAAGGTTGGAAGGCACTGCTCTCACCCACTTGCAGGACTGTGTGTAAATCTAGACAGATGTATGCTCTGTTGGAATATTTTTGAACTTGTTTAAATCATAGAGAAACATGGTTCGAACCCGGTTTGTTAATATTCAAGGGTGGACTTGTACAGATTGCCATAATTTGATTGTGATATTAACACCGAATAATATCTCATAAGTACCATAAATTTAATGATATGATTAAGCTGTAATCGTTTCAAACCGAATACCAATCACTGAGCTTCAGTGCATTCAATATAATCAAATTGCAATAATACGTTCGTCATTGCCTCAATTCTGCTTGCCTACCTTGTATCTGATAAAGGCTTTATAATATGCTTTAATTTGCCTTTGATTAATTCCTAGCGTTTGCTGGATCTTGAAAATAGCAAATACATTTTCTGAATAAAACCAAAAATTATTTTTGCTGCAGCAGAAGAATTAGCTGCGTCTACCAATAGCAGATTCCAACTATGACACCCCCAAGATGTAAAAAATGCCCTCGTATTAATATTCGAGTTTTAACTCGACCATTTTCAGCATCGTCGTATTCTTGACCACATACTTTACAATATTTATATAGCAAATAGCCATTACTGAATGAAATTTAGCACGGTTGAGGATGTTAACCTGTTTAGAAACCATTAACATAATAGGTTAATCATAAATAACGCACTGATCAGTTTTCTATAATATAGAAATACAATATGAATACGGCCTACAAGAACAATTGTTTTAGATTATATCACAAGGTACCCTCCTGCGATCACGCAGGCTTGTACACAAGGAGATCTGAAATAACAGATTGCTCGATATGACAAAATCGAAAATGAAACGTCTATCATACTAAAACAGTACTACATGCTAAGTGTAACACTTAGCGCCACCTATTGGGGCTCCGGTGATTTCCGGCTGCAGATCCATAGGTAATTTAAAAGTATGCACTAGCACCATCATGCGGAGAGTAGAGGCCCAGAAATCATGATCGCAGGAGGGTACCCTGTGACATAATCGAAAACAATTCTTTTTGTAGGCCGTTTTGCACCTGCAGAAATTATATATTTCTGCTATTCTAGATATATCTTTTCCGGCCAAGAACTTTTGATAAAGATGTGTGAAAGCGCATTTTTATCGATTTTTAGTATATAATATAGCTAGGCAACTTAATATACAAAATTGATCCCGCATTTGGCTCCCTCTAGCGTTATACGTATGTTTTTAAAGACTTAGCAGGTTGATAATTTAATGTTTTAAATCCGTATGCAACCTTGGAACAAAAAATATTTATTAGGAAAGTACACTACAAGAAACTGTTTGACTTGCCTTAATATTCAAGAAAAAGGAAAACTTGCTTGATTTTCCCAATTTTTTGTCATTCGATTATTTTACATTAGTGTGGGTATGTTAGTGGCCATTTTCCAAGCTATGCTCATGATAAATGTGTACGTATTTCGGTTTTATTACAGAAGTCAACAAAACAAAAGAAATTTTATAAGGAAAGTGGTACCTATTTGTTTCAATTTCCCTAAAGCTAAACTAAAAATGTAATTGAAATATATGGATTTTTAATTACAAAAAAGCTAAATTTTCGAATATTACACGCAGATTGTATTTTTATTTTGGTATAAACTTTCTTAAATGAATTCTTCTATTTAATTTTGCAACCGAAAATATACTACACTGTTGTAATATTAACCGATAACCGATAATCTAAAAAGAAACAAATATAAAACATATACTTAAATTAATCCCTAAAATTTGAATAACCCAAATTAAAAAAATTCTAGAATAATGAGAAGCGTGTTATTGCTTGTATTCCTCGTTTCCATGATAACATAGTTAAGGTGCTGCCCTCCAACGAACGTAGTCTGCGTAGAACCAGTATACGGACTGCGTCATATAAGTTAACAGTGCATGAGGTTAAGAACCTATTATGTCAGTATTAGAAATGCTTCTTATCGAGGAAACAATTATGAAAATACAGTGAAACCTCCCTTAACGGACACCTCAGAACAATGGACACCTCTGCTGAACGGACAATTTTGAAGTCACCAACCGTCAGTATATACATTTCTGTGTATTAAACCCGCTTGACAACGGACACGGACAGTAAAATTTGGAACATTTTTAATAAAAACAGTAAAATTTACCTCCTCAGAACGGACAGATGTTCAGATAATTTTTGAAAAACTCACATTTAATGCCGGTATTTTTATTGCACATTATGGGCAATATTTAGATCTATGCTAATAAGCGGTGCGGCGCCTACCTATTGTTAATAGCACTAGTTTAACAAAAGGCTGTCTGGCTTGTAGGTAAATTACGGTGAATTTCATAATAAATAGATCACCTTATTTTTATAAAATGTAGTCTTCATCAATAGAATATCTTAGTTTGATGTTACTTTGGTGCGATCAATATGTCTTCAAACAAAAGAAAGTTTTTGAGTCGTCAAGAAGAAGTTGAAATAATCCAGTACGCGGAAAAAAACAAACTTAGTGTTAGAGTATTCGCCAAAAAATTCTGTGTAGGAAAATCTCAAATTAGTGATATTTTGAGAAACAAAAGCGATCTTAACAAGCGATTCGCCGAGACCAGCAACATGAAAGAGAAAAAGAAATGTGCGAAAACTGAGGGTGCTGGCATAGACTAAATTGTCTAAGACTGGTTTTATAAAGTACGCTCCAAAAATATTCCAATATCTGGTACAATAATAAAGGAAAAAGCACAAGAAATTGCGAAGAATCTAGAATTTGATGGTTTTAAAGGATCAAATGGATGGTTGGAGAAGTTCTGCCAACGACTTGATTCAGGTAACTGATTGGCGGACGACATTATGTGCTATTATCAAAAACTATGCACCTAGAGACATTTATAACGCCGATGAAACGGGACTATTTTTCCGCGCCTTGCCAAATAAAACGTTTTCTTTAAAAGGCGAAACATGTGCTGGCGGGAAAGCGTCCAAGGAGAGGCTCACTATTTTACTTTGCTTCGCTATGAATGGAGAAAAAGAAAATGCACTGGTGATTGGAAAAAGTAAAAACCCCCATTGTTTTAAAGGATCAAGCCACTTGAATGGAACTATAACAAGAAAGCATGGATGACAAGAGATATAATGCCGGATTGGTTGATAAAATTTGACCGAAAAATGGAAAGGCAAAACCGAAATGTACTTTTATTTTTAGATAATGCTGCATCTCAAACAAAACTGGAGTTAAAAAATGTTAAAATAATTTTTTTACCGCCAAATACGACATCACATTGCCAGCCATTGGACCAGGGCGTGATTCAAAATTTTAAAAACCATTACAGAAAGTTTTTAATCAAGCGATTTTTGCCATCCATGGAGTATTCTGAATCTACCGAACAATTCGTCGTTGTTTTGGCTATTGGTCGTATCTCATTTTTTTTTCAAAATTGAGTTAGGTTGCTCAGTGGATACCTAAAACTGCCTACTTTGTATGCTGGTAAGATTATTGGAAAAAATAAATTACTGATGAAATAAAATATAAATGTTGGAATGTCGTATTTAATATTGCGACATTTGATATTATGGCTATAAGTCGTATCTCATATTTTTTTTGCAATTCGTATATATATTGTATATTATGCTGTCTTATTTAGTTTAATAACGGGAGCCGTGCTGAGTCGAGAAATTCGCGTTATATCCATCTTAAAAATGACTTGAAAATCGCCAATGTGTCTAAATAAGCGGTATCTATTATTATTGTTTTTAACGATATCATTGGCCCGGTTATTTTTAAAAAGAAAACACTAAAAAATTTCTGTGCGGATTTATTTTGTAGTGACCCACTGTTATTGCCTAATTATTGTTGACCATTTAAATTAATTGATTGCGAATTATTTGTTTATTTCCGAGATACACGTAGATACGTTTGGAAATACATTTTTTTCGATAATTACAATTTTTTTGGTATCTACAATAATTAAGCTTCCAAAGACTCAGATGAAAATCAGGTTATCCATGGACTAAACAAAACAAGTGATTTGTTGCTATGGCAGCCAAGGACTATTTTTATGTACTGTCATTTTTGACGTCTCATTTTTGTTATGCAAAATAAATTCTCTATTCTTTTAAAAAATAGCAGCTGCATTATGAAACAGGTAAGTCCACTTTTTTTCAAAATGTATTATCTATGCACTAAAATCACTTGGGAAATTTTACGGACTTAAAAATAACATTGAAAAAGGATCACTGAGTTTACTGAAATAGATCGGTTGTGAACCAGATACCTACTTATTTTTTTTTACTATTTTTAGATCATGGAAAGCGATAGCGATAGCGATGATAATTTACCTTTATCAAAATTAAGGAAACCAGAATTGTCGCAACCAGTACCTAATCAACATTGTGAGGCTTTTAACTGCCTTGTGGAAGTGTTCAGCAGCTGCCATCTTTGCTTCATTCTCCTGTGTTACGACCATTTTTTGGAAGAAGTTACCTCGTGTGCGTTACATGGAAAATCCGATCAAAATCCCGATATATTATCACCTGATGTCATTTCATTTACACAGTGTTTGATAATGGACAGAACTCCAGAAGAATATAGCGTTGAAGGTAGCAGAAGGGAACACATAATAAGAAATGTAACTAATAAAAAGAAGCTTGCAAGTAAGTTAAGAATGGAAGGACAGGAATACACAAGTTATTATACAAATAAGAAGATTCCAGCTAAAACTTTAAAGGAACATGAAATTTGTAACACTCTGCAGTGTAGTAAAATTGGAAAATGTTGCGGTAAGTTCAATAGACTGGATAGAGAAAATATTTTTAAAGGATATTGGAGTTTGTCATCAACTCAGTTAAAAAGAGAGTACATTACTCGATACTGCTCAAGTTCTCAAACTAAACAAAAGACGAAAGGAAACCAACATTCTAGAAGAAAAAATTCATTTAAGTACTTTTTGCCTGGGTGTGGCCAAAAAAGTTTGCAAGAAATTTTTTTTGTATACACTATCAATTTCAGAAAAAGTGGTCATTACGTCAATCAAAAAAGTGAAAGATACAGGTATTTTGGAAAAAGATAATAGAGGAGGCCGATCCAGTTGTCAGAAATTACGAGACGCAAAAATATATAAAGATGTAAAACATCATATTGAGAGGTTCCCTAGAGAAGAATCCCATTATTGTAGAACATCTTCTAAACGTGAATATCTCCATGGAGATTTATCATTGTCTATAATGTACGATATGTACAAGAACGAGATAGAAGGACGAGAAGTTGCTAGTTATAGTACCTACTATAAAATTTTTAAATCATTTAATTTGTCATTTAATCGACCCAAAAAAGACCAGTGTAGTTTGTGCTTACACTACAGAGAGGCCGAAGATAGTGAAAAAGAAAAGCTGCAAGAACGATTTACAACTCATATAAAAGAAAAAGAAAAAATTAGGGATATAAAAAATAAATGCAAAAAGGACTCACAAAATAATCCAACAATAATAAGTGCTGTTTTCGACTTGCAGCAAGTAATATATTTACCTATATCTAATAATTCCAAGGTATTCTATAAGAACAGACTAAGTAACTACAACTTTACAATTTACAATTTGGGCACAAAAGGATGTAACTGTTTTGTCTGGCATGAAGCTGAAAGTAAGAGAGGATCCTCGGAAATATCTACAGCAGTGTATTTATTTTTACAAGAAAATGACAAAAATGGCATTCAAACTGTGAATCTTTTTTGTGATGGCTGTGCAGGTCAGGCGAAAAATACCATTACGATTTCAATGCTACTGTATTTCATTGCAAAAAGCACTTATATAGACGAGATATTCTTAAGATTTTTCGAACCATACCATGGGCAGAATGAAGGGGATTCTGCCCACAGTGCGATATCTTATACCTTAAAAAAATGTGGAGAAATTTTCACACCGTCTCAACTCATACCTATAATTCGCCTCGCAAGAAGGAAACATCAAATCAATCAATCAACCGTATACTGTGAACCAGCTTAACTATTTTGACTTCAAAGATTTTAAGAAATTATCAAAGGAGGTAAGATTGCTAAATATAAAGACTGATGATCAAAAAGAAAAAATTAATTGGACAAAAATAAAAGAAGTGAAAATATCAAAACAAAATTTACAAAAAGTTTACTTCAAAAGTTGCCATAATACGGACACATACAGATCTTTAACTTTAAAAAGAAATGTCTGTTTGCCAGATATCCCCTTAACATCTCTCAATACTAGTCCAAATAAAATATCTGCAGAAAAATATAGGGATTTAAATTCATTTTGTATTTCAGACATGCCGGTTATAAGAAATTTAGAACACAAAATATTTTTTCAAAATTTGCCTTTTCAAAACTAATTATTGATTTTATTATTCACATTGTATTCAATACCTAATCATATTTTGTTGTGTTATATAATGTTGATTAAACAGTTTTTATTGTTGTTAATTACTAATAAATGTTAAAATAAATGTATTTCAATTTCTAAACATAATTTTTTTTGGCTGTAAGTCGTAATTAATCATTTCCGCTGTTTCATTTTTTGGCTAATGGTCGTAACTCCAATAAACTTGTAAAAAAACGTCTTTAACATCAAACCACAGAAACTGCAATGTATGTAGCTCTTAGATTAGTCAAAATACAACAGAAACCCAAAGGAAACAAACCAATTTACTTAAACATTTATCAGTAATACGTGTTTAATTTTACTAAAAATCTTATAATGCGCCTCCTGGATATTATTGTAAATTTGAGATACGACCAATAGCCAAAACAACGACGAATTGGAGAAATCCATAAATGTTGTAAGTGCCTTGATTTGGATTGTTCCGGCATGGAAAACAGTCGCATCCAAGACCATCAATAACTGCTTCCGCAAAGCTGGATTCGACGAAATTCTGGAGGAAAACGTTGACTACGATAGTGAAGATGATGTGCCATTATCGGAATTATGTAGAAACATCAATATATTCTCTTCCGACTTAACTTCATATTCAGAAATCGAAAGTTTATTCACGGAAAATCCTAACATAAGTGTACGTGAGTGCATCAGTGAATTTCAAAATAGTGAGAACGGTCAGATTTCATCTGACAGTGATGACGAAGAAATTATTTCTTCCAATATTAAGAACATGAAGGAAGCATATAAAATGTTAAGGGATATTGAAAACTTTTGTATCTGGAGATTCTGTTTTAGGGAAAAAAAGTTGCGTTTAAAATTGAATCTCAAATTATTAAAAATAAATTAACTAGTTTAAGACAAATATCACTTGATAATTTTTTTAAATAGAAACTTTTTATAAAGTAGAACTGTATATGTAGGTAGTATAATATTTTATATCAGGTAGTACATTTTTATATTATGCATATATGTATGTAAAAGATGTTGGTGTATATGTAGTAACAATTGTATTAATAATTTGTACTAAACATATTATTTTTTTACTTAAAAATAAAATATTTTTTTAAATAAAATTACATTGGTATTTAATTTGTTCACTCCCCACAACGGAAACCTCTATACAACGGTCAGTTTCTGTGGCACGGCTACTGTCCGTTGCTGAGAGGTTTCACTGTATATGAAATGGTTTCACTACCAAATTATAGGCGGCAGAATCATCAGTAGATATCGAAAGCCCTGCCGCGGGAACACATTTTGACTCTACATTCTACATGTAATTTTGTATAGTAATCGTGTTTTAAATATGATGTTTTAATGTGTCAAGGATACATAAATTTAGTTTGATTCAGTTTTTTATATTATATATTTAAACATTTTTTTACGTCAAGAATTGTGTATTAGGGCGATCCCATTCCAGAATTGATATTACGCTGATTGTCATTTTACATTAACGTTCTTGACCTTAATACTCAACACACTATATATGCTTGTTTTTTAGGGCTGAACAATGTGCGATTGGAACTGTACAAGTTATACAACACGCAGAAACTGGTACTGTGTGGATTTTAGAAGGTGGCGAAACTCCATATCAGTTTGTCATTCCTGATCGTTTCAAATTTACTGAAAAGAAATACATCACTAGTTAAACATATTATTTAACGAGGCTGTTTTCAATTTTTAATTATTAATATACAATATATTATGTGTTTATGTTATATTTATATAGTGCTTTTTATTTTGAAATAAAGAAGGAAGAAGTAATCTGAAAATATGTTGTGTTTGTCATTTTCTATTTCCAGTCGTCACCTACAAATACTAGAAAAATATGAAAATATCGGAAAATTTCTTTTACACTTTGTTATGAATCTTTCCTTTTATTACGAATAATGAAGCGTTCGGCACATAGTCGTTTATTAACACATATATACTATGTTTTCAAACATTTTTATTGGGCGCCATTTTGTTCCACCATATTAGATTCGTACCAAACAGTTTCTACCGTGATTTACTT
Source organism: Kuschelorhynchus macadamiae (assembly GCA_030620095.1). Classification (NCBI taxonomy): domain Eukaryota; kingdom Metazoa; phylum Arthropoda; class Insecta; order Coleoptera; family Curculionidae; genus Kuschelorhynchus; species Kuschelorhynchus macadamiae. The sequence continues at coordinate 1,260,129 of JAUTXW010000834.1, forward strand.
ACCTTAAAATGTTTCTTCCTTATTAATATTTTTATATAGCAATAGATAGGAGGAAATCCTCATTTGAAACAGATTTCTTGACATCGCCAAGTCATTTTTTTTTGTTCTTGGTCGCCAGGTACGAAAGTATGGGGAGGAGTTATCCTCCAAAGTTGGTCGGGCTGGAAAATTAGTTTTCGTAAGTTGGGAAGAACAAAATTTGAATAAGTTTTGGTTGAGGTAGCAAATCTCGTCATTTGGAAGACATTCTATAAAAAAATTATTATTGCAAGTTCAAAATTAAAAATATTTATTTCACTTTATTATTTTTGCTAGCACAGAATTTTGTATTTAACAAATTGTTGACAATATCAAAGTTAAATTATAAAATTTCATCTTGGCTAAATTTTATCCGGCATTTAAAAATAATATTAACACACATCATTAGAAAGATAATTTCATCGATAATAGTGCAAATTAAAAATATACCAGGTTCTATTTACGATTGTGGAAAAAGAACTCCTTAAGATTTAGTGCAATATCTAAAAGTTACCTAAAATTACATGATATTCATTGACGTAGGTATTGTTATAATAAATCATGTAAAATACTGTCATTTTTGTTTGAGCTATTATTTTCTTTTTCAGATATTATTAAAATGTTAATTTTGCCGCCATTCTGAAAACAATGACATTGATGAAAAGATAATATCAACGTTAATAATGTATAATAGTGTCAAGTCATTAAAAATATCTTTTAATATATTAATTGTGTAATAACTACTTACCTCATGCCTGATAACTAAACGAAACACGTATAACCGCAAGTTTTATTAAAACTGATGCCTAGACTTACGGAGTATTTGGAAAATTAACTTTACTGGTCTCTTCCAGGAATATCAAATGTAAATGAATTTATATTCAATTCTAATGTTTCGGATGAATCGTATTGTTTTCTAGAAACAGATTACACGGATACAATATAAATAAAATGGTGTTTTTAAGGATTATGTTGATCAAAATGTTCTTATAAAATGTATGTTGATTCGTGATAATCTCTAAGTAGCTACTTAAAATATTAGATACATTTTTACTTTAATCAAGAAAGCATTAGAAAGTGTTCCTCCGTTTCACCCGAGATGTTTCGAATTACTCTGGTTATTATTTCCTGCATGTGTCTGAATATTTCTATAAAGTAAGTATTTTGCTGTTCATTTTGTACCTTTTATGGGGAGGACAATAAAACAGTTAAATCCAAAAGCTTTCTGTCTGTTTATGTTCCATTTTTCCATATTTGATTCTACCTAAATATTTCTGAACATTTAAACAAATCTCAACTTTTAAAATATAAATAAATAATTTGGCCCAGTTTTGAAGTTGTTTAAAGTTGGGATGAATTAATAAAAAACGCTAAAATAGGTACTTTAGTAAATAAAGAGTTGAACGAATAAACGTTTTTGTATATAACATTTTAACGAGTGATTGGAAAGACGAGGCGTTGTGATTCTTGGATAAAAAATGTTTCGTCTTATATTATAACAACCATTTTATGTTTGTTACAACTTATTTGCAAATTTATTCATTTTATTAAAAATAAATGCAATTATTATTAATACCCTTTAATTTTCTGAGTGCTTAACTACAACCACGTTTATTACATATTTATAGAAATTCAACTTATTGAGTATTTGATGCCCTTAGTGGATAGCATTTTGATTTGGTACGTTAGAAAGAATAAAGTAAGTTTGTAGTGTGAGAGAGTTGAAGTGTCTTTTCGTTTTTTATTGGTGTTGGAATTTATTTATTTTCACCTGCCAGGTTCGCTCTCTTTTCCTAGAATTTCAGCAGGAGCAAGTTCACTGCCATGTTTAATTAGGCATTTTTGTGATTTTGTGCCATATAGGTAGCACTCGACATTTTCGGATTAATTTCATAAATAATAATGATCTAGTGCTAATCTTCTGTATATGAAGGAAATGCAGTCGGGAATTCAACTAGCTGACATATAAGCCTAAAGAACAGGTAAAAGATTCTTCACAGGACGCCATTTTGTATATATAAAGCTGACAAGTGACGTTTCTTTCTTTCAGGTTTTTAATGATGGAACAATCAATGTTTTTTTATCAACAGTCAACTTTCTTTTAACTTTGGATCAGTTAACATTTTTCAACTTTGGATCAATAATTTTATTTTTAAATTTTGGATAATGCAAGATTTTATTTAGATACCTTCCAGATTTTTTAATTTACATTTGTATTAGCTCAAGTTTTAAAATTACCGAAATTATGATGTTCATTTTATATGTTATCCTGGATTGGAACTGTATCTGATGAAGGTTGACGAGTCTACAGTGCAGATGCTTTTACTCCATCTCCCAAAGTTGTAGAATACTTCGAAGAAGATTTTGGGTGTTTAGGAGAAGTTGGGATAGTTTTCTTTCTGCCGTGTTGTGATTTGCTGTTCTTCTAGACGTTCTGTGTTAGGACTTTTCCACTGGCTGGAGGCCGCTGCTGTTTGAGACGCATTTGGGAGATCTAAACGCTTTTGATTCCTTCTGAAAATGGCAACTTGATAATTTGGTATTTTCTACTGTTGCTTAATAATTTTATATATTTCTTAGTCTTATTGTTATTGAGATATTACTCGGGGTATTGAAATCACTGTTTTTTGATGCTAAAATTATAAAAATACAGACATTAATATTTAAGAGACACACTGTATATAAAACAATATTACCACGTTAAAACATATTTACATTCAACACTATAAAAGTACATACCTCGAAATAAGCAGATATTTATTGATAGATTTGTTTATGCTGCCAGAACTTGTATTAGAGCAGTAATGAAATATTTATCACTTGTATTTTTTTTCCTCTCGTAAAATAAACGTAACGCTTTTTTGTTGTTTTATGTTGAAAACTGTTTATGTGTGGAGAGTTAATATAAAATTGAAATTAAGGTGTCACATTAATAAATTTATATACATATGGCTTAAATTATTTGTCGGTTCTGTCATTCATGGAGTTTTTCTCTAGTAATTTCTATCATTTCTTTGATGGCTAATTTATTATAATTAGAGTCTTTAGCTAGTATTTTCGTGTTTTCATAGTTGATGTTGTGTTTTTCGGTTTATATGTGTTTGTTTAATGCTGTTGTGGTATTCTTTGTGTATTTATATCCTTTTATTCTATTTTCCAGAAGCTGACTTGTCATTCCGATGTATTTTTTTGGACAATTGGTGCGTGGTATTGAATACACCGTGTTAGATTGTTTTTTTAAGGGAACTTTGCTTTCTACTTTTGTAAAAATTTTGTTGGTTAAGTTATGTGATTTATAACAGGTAACAATGTTATGTTTTTTAAGAATATATTTGATTTTTTGTGAAAGTTCCTCTGTATAGGAGGGGGCAACATATTTTATATCTTCTTCTGAAGTGCGGTTATTCTTATAACGAGACGTGTTGTATTGTGTGTGCGTTGTTTAATTATTCTATTAATGTGTTGCTCTGGGAAATGATATTTTAGTAATACGTTTTTTACTTTTTTTAGAGTCTCTTTTCTGTATTCTGGTGATGTTAACCGTAAGGCTCGATCAGCTAAACCCGTTATTACACTTAATTTTTTATTTTTTGAATGATTTGAAATATAATTCAGATATCTCTCAGACCAAGTATCTTTTGTGTACCATTTTGTTTGAATTTTGTTGTTGTTCTTTATGAGGGTCATATCTACAAAGTTTATTTGATTATGTTGCTCTATCTCATACGTGAATTGTAGTTTGTGGTGAGAGCTGTTGAATTCATGTACAGTTTCATTTAGTTTATTATTTGCAATTGCTATTAAACAATCGTCAACATATCTTTTAAAGAGTATAGGTTGAAAACTTAGTTTAGCTAAAACTTTTTCTTCCAAGTACTCCATTACTAACTGTGCCATTGTTGAAGAAATTGAAGAACCCATTGCGCAGCCATCAATTTGCTGGTAGAATTTTTCTTTATATTGAAAATAATTTGTTGATAATGTGATTTTAATAATTTCTATAAACTCTTCCAATGATAATTGTGTATGATCTTTTAACAGGCTCCATTTTTCTTTAATAATAATAGGTATAAGTTCATTAGGTATGTTTGTATACAAGAAACTCACATCCAGAGATATTAGGATGTGATTATCTGGTATGACTACTGAATCTATAAAATTTTTGAAAGTAAAAGATTCTTTAATGTAGAAGTCGTTTAGACCGGTAATATTCGAAATGCAATTTGACAGATATTTTGACAAATAATATTGGAAGATTTGGTTTATGCAATTTTGGCCAAAACAGCCATACAAGGAAAACCAGAAATAATAAAAGACACAATTTTATTAGGTTTTTAGTTCATATTAACCTTTGGCATTCAAATAAATTACACACAGATTTCTTACAGCTTAAAGTATTATTAACTTTTACTTATTAGCCTTTTGGCACACATATTTCCATTAACATCATTCTGCTTCAAATAGTTATATAATTAACCTATATGTCTTGTAATATTTGTATATAGCTTACAAATTTTGACAATTTCATTATCGTCATTCTGTTTCATAAAGTTACACAATTAACTTGTAATTTAATGTAATGTAATTTTTTTATAGCTGTAGGCGTACGAAATTTGTATTTCTATTATTGTCGTTCTATTTAAAAAGTTTCAGATTCAACGTTTGTGTAACTGGTTATATTTTTTCACTAATGCTAGCAATTTTTTGTTATTTCCATTAACGCAATTCTGTTTCAAATAGTTACATAATTAACCTACAAGTAACTGCTTATCTATATATTTAAAAAACTAAGCCAGATTTTTCAGCAAGTTCGTGAGAGTTGTACTGCCTCAATTTACATGATTTTTTTAAATGATCGTCTGGTTACCTACGTCCAACTACTAATGTTGGTGGCGCCTATAAAAGTCAGAAATTCAATACGAAATTACGAATCGCCTCCGACTAGCGTAACTGAGTAGCCGTTGTAATCAGTGTAACAAATTAATGATTAATTTTCTAATCTAACATGTAACTTAAATAATCTACAAAACTTAAAGGAAGTATCATCAATCAAAAAATAATTAAATTTTTAATTTATTACATTATTACATGATATCCAGTCTTTTACTTGTTTACTTCCTTTCTCAACGAAGTTACGTTACGCTGGGATGTTTCTCAAACCTCTTTGCAATATTACTCCAATTTTTAAAAAAATAAAACTTGATAACATTTTGCAGATTTTTTCACCAGTTTAATTATGTGCGAAAAGCGAATATATTATATTATAATACGGAAACATCCTGTATATCGCTTTTTTTCGGTACTGTTATTAGTATATTTGTTAAGTAGAGTTTTTTGTCTCTTAAAACGTGTTATATTAATAATTTATTACCGTCTAGACCTCGTATTCATGGTATTATCAGTTATGTGCACCTACATTCTGTCTTAACACTATTAACATGGTTTGAAACTAGGCCGATATTACGGATACTGTTAATGCATTATTATTAATTTTTCATTAAAAATTTTTCGCTATTGGTACAGTGCCCAGTAATGTTTTGCATAAAAAAAATATGAATATGTATTTCTATCAAGTAATAATATGGGGTCTTCTAGGCTTATGCTCAAGGTACTGCAAAATCTTTAGCATGAGCATATTTTGAATAATTAAATTACTGTGAATACATAAACCGGAAACATTCCCGTTTATTTATCACTTATACATTTAGGGGACAAGACTTTAACGGGCCAGCCTTGTATCAAATAACAGAACCTGTCGATCACGCAGAAGGACCAACATGGGATGCGAGGAAAAACATCTTGTTCTTCGTAGACATCCACTCTGGAAGAGTATTTAGTTACAATTACAATACAACAGCAGTCCACTATATCACCCTAGACGGAGAAGTTACACCAGTTATTCCCACTGAAAACAATAATGATCTACTTATTGTTGGGATGAACAGATCTGTCGTTGCGGTCGAATGGGATGGAACCAACGAAATTGGTAAACAGAAGGTAAATTATCTTTTAAATAACTTATATGCTAATTATGAATAAAAACAAAGCATTGAGTTTAAGCAAGAACATTAGAAATCTACAAAGTGAGGAGAACTTGTCAGTCATTGTATGACTACCTATAATGACTGGGAAGTTACTTTGGAGATTACTGATATTCTTCTCAATGCTTTGTTTTTGAGATTTAAAAATATTAAATCAAACTATTTTTGGTAATAAAAATGCATCTGTGCTTACTGGCTGATTGGCTAGCCGATATATTGTCAATTAGCAAACACTTTTCGTATTGTTGAATTGCACAAATTCATACTCCTTGGTCTCTTGCATTGCACTCATTTGATTCATGTGAATTCATTTGGGATCTTTACTTTTCTTTTCTTAAGGTCGGTTTGGTTTTGTAATTGAAATGTTGACCTCTGCTCCTGCTGGAATAATTTATCAGCGCATTCTATGGTGCATCCAGGGCATTGGTCGAACTCTTGGGTCTGTCAACTGAATGATTATTGTTATAGTTAAAAAAATTGTCTTTTAAAGTCTTTCTAATGTATATTGCCTTCTACTAGATTGAGGGAACCACTGATTCCACAAGATGTTCTTTTCTTTCAACCCATCGCCTTACCCTTCCAACTTCCGCTACACAGCGGCCCGCCATATAGCAGCTAATTTCCTACTATTCTATGTAAAACCGATCAGACCCACATGATCTGCTGCCTTCTAGCGGGATCGTTAGTTTCCATACTGAGCATTTGAGTCCCCTGCATCCAACAAGTGGAACCACTTAAGTTAAAAATACAGAGGTCTGCCTTCCACGATTCGAAAATAAAAAGTCTTCGTCTTGGAGTTCTGTATACCTCTCTTCTATCAATACGTATCTGGTTCCTTTGTACTAGACGATTATGCTAGAAAATGTTATCTACGTAGTAGTTTTTCGTTTCTACCATTGGGTGAAGTAATTTTGAAAATACGCAAAGCAATGCATTAAAACCTTGCTTGTGTCTATCTTTGTTTAATGGTTACTTTCTCTTGTTTATGCGCCATTTAATATCGCCTCCGCAGAGGTATGGTAATACTAACTTAAGGATGAACTTTAATTTAGTTCTTGGGTTTAGACCATGTCAAATTGGAATTACTTTCCAACGTTTCCCGATTTTACAGACTTCCAAAAATACATAAAGCTAATGTACTGTTACGTCCCATCTTTACTGCAATAGGTTCGCCGTCTTACGAAATATTTTAGAAATATTTAGCCAGTATCTTAAATTTTTTTACAGAACAATCTAATTCTTATAACAAACACTCTAAACATTTCATAGAACAGCTTAAATTATTGACTTTAGATCCCGGTGATATTTTAATCAGTGTTGATTTTGATTCCCTGTATACAAATGTTCCTATTGACGATTCTATTTCTATAATTTCTGACTTATTTCATTTTTATGAGCAAACTTCGGGTGCCGCCATGGGGTATCGTTTATCTCTTGTGGTAACGCACATCTTTACAGAGGCTTTCAAGGAAAGTGCTTTAAGATCTGCTCCTTTACAATCTAAATGTTGGTTTAAATATGTAAATGATACTTTTGTAATATGGCCTCATGGAGAAGAAAATTAAATCATATTTTCTATATGTTTATCTTAATCTATATTCTGATATAAAATTCACTATGGAAATTGAATCAGATGGTGCCATCCCATTCCTTGATGTATTAGTAGAAAATAATCACCCATCTCAGAAACAATGCGTCATCAATTCATTAGTCTTTAGGGCTTTTAAAAAATAGTTAGGTTAGGTTTCTACATTAACTGGCGGATCCAAAAATAAATTTTGGGGGAGGGAGGCCGACGATCGTCAATTAAAAAAATAGTTTAGGATCTCTCCTGGAAAGCTATCCAGGCTAACACATAACTTTTCCTAACCGAGATTGTTTATAGGTAAATGTGGTCACACTTGGTTGTACCCGACTGCACCGTTGTCAAGTAGTAAACAGTAGAGGGAACTCTAGGGAATAGGCCCTCTGTCTTTTTTAGTGCTTTCTTACCACATTTAACTATTTCTATACTCTCAGATGCGTCCAATAATCTATTATTAGATACATTTTTAGTCAACTTAAGATTATTTATTCCTCTTTGGTGATTGTTTTTCAAAGCATGTTGGGAAACACTTGACTTTTCTGTTCTTCCGTATCTTAAATGTTTATAGAGCGTTTAATTTGCCCAACATATTTTAGATCGCAGTCATTACAGCTAATTTCATAGATGCCACTCCTCTCCTTCAAGTCGACTTTGTCTTTAGGGTTTCCAAAGAGATTTTTCAAACTGTTCTCCTTTTTGTAGGCTACTCTAAAACCCACGGTTTTAAGTACTTTTTCTAGACCTCTCGTATATCTGGGATCATATTCATTTCACTGTTAAAACGTTCTTTACTTAATGGAGAATTGACTAATCTGTGAGTTAAGAAATGAAATGCTGCCATTTTGTGTTGACGGCAATGAAATGAGTCGGATGTTATATACCTATCAGTATTAGTAAATTTCTTAATTTATCGTTATTTCTAATAACTAACGTGTCGAGAAAAGGTAATAGCCCATTGTTCTCCTTCTCGTACGTAAAATTAATGGAAGGATATTTATTGTTTAATGTTTCTAAGAAAGTGTCCAAATTTTCTGTTTTAGTATCAAAAATTGCAAATATATCGTCTACGATCTATACCACACCCTTGGGTGAGTTCTTTTTTGAATTGTGTTTCTAATCTACCCATAAACAAATTTGCAAGAAACGAAGATAAGCCCATTCGCAGTTCCCTCAAGTTGTTTATAATATTAAAACCTTAATTTTATGGGTAGTCGGGTTATTGCTACTGGTTAAGTACATCGATACTTATTTTTTTTTATTTCGAAAATATAACAATTGCAATATTTCTGTTGTTAAAGAAGGAAATTGGCGTGTTTTTTGCATTCGATTTTACAAATAAATTAGAACATTAGTAGTTTTTAACTATTTCTGTACATACTTGTGTTAGTGCTATTAGTTTTGAGACTGGTGCTATAACAATTTCGTCAAAATAGAAGTTTGTGGTAGTGAGGTTAACACTTGAATTTAAATAAAAAGTGGATTTGCAAAGAAATATATGAATTTAGAACAATGCCCTTTATTTGTTGTGTACCTAGTTGCAATAAAAACTATCCGAAAGGACTTAAGGTTCATTTTTTGGGTTTCCAAAGGACAAAGAAAGTCGAAAGAAGGTTTTACTCGAACTGCCAACAAAAGCATTCATAGCATAACAACTGTTTGCTTTACTGCCCTTACCTCTTCAGTATCCCAACCATTCATATTAAATTTATGTGGCCCCAGTTATTATTTAATTTTAGTTGAATGCACAGGTCGTAAAAGTAATGTAAAAATATATATTTCAACTCAACTAGATCAGGCTCATACACATTTTGCGAGTTTTCTTGTGAAAGGTATTTATAAAAGGTTTGATGTTTGATTGATTATATCTACGTTTATACATCTGCATTCCCATTGAGACCAATTCCACTTCCACAATGTGAGCCTTAACGATCAGAACATCCCATTTTAAACCCCATTTATGTCAACATTAATAAAAATATTGTCTAAACAATTCACTTTTCACGATTTGGCCTGTGTGTGAGCTAGGTGAAACCTTGGCATTGAAATTCTGCCAAATTTAATACATGGTACATTAACAAAATTCTCAATTTTTGCAGATTCTGATAGCAAAAATAGAATCAATCTAAATTTATTTAACATTGTATATTTTACATAATTATTATTCTTCTATTTTGGTAAAGTCTTATTAGCTTTTTAATATTATATTAGTCTCTTTTCCTTAGTTTAAGTTGTACATATGTATGTATGTATATATTTGTGTATCTGTTAATTAGTCTGTGAATAAAACTGTTATAAAAATGTAGATATTGTTTCATTTTGTTTAAGATATTTGGTATGCTGGTTTGTCATAATAATAGAATATTATTGTAGATTAAGAAAATCTTTCCTCTGACAGGACAGAAAAAAGGTTTTACAAAATTCATTAAAAAAACTGGCTGTTTCTCTTTTCACCTAATTTTACAGAGGCAGGTTTTGTTGCATTATGTTTTCCTACAAATTGGATTTGAGGTAAATTTGTTAGACAAAATTTTTTGTCATGCAGCTTCATATGAAACTGACAAAAAAGCACTGCTTGCACTAGAAAGTGGTTTATATCACAAGTGTGTTAAAAAAAAATCAACACTATAATACCTACTAGAAAAATGGTAAGTAAAAAAAAAGCTAAAGCCTACTTTTAATCTATTTCAAATCAGTTACTCAGTTTTTCAATACTAGTGTTGAGAAGTAAATAAAGTCCTACTGAAGACTCTTTGTGGTTGTAAGAAAAATAGTTTACTATTTTTCGCATGAACTTCCTTGTTCGAAAAATTCCAGTTTCAACACTTATGTAATATATTTTAGACTTCTATAGAGAGTTATTCTGTATAACTAAACTTTCCCAACGCTGATTTATAAAATTACTTTTTGTTGCCTATATTATATTTAAATAACTGATTAAAAGTACTTTTTTATAATTAAAGACAAGATAAACGTTTATTTAAACATTTTATTACATATAATTTGTTGTAGGGACTATGACAAAAAAAATATATTTTACAGTTTTTTATTTCCACTTAAAAATGATATGTATCTACTTAATATATATATATATATATATATATATATATATATATATATATATATATATGTTTAATCTTCTCCCCTAGACCATCAGTACTCCCCCCAATAAATCCACGCTTATCAAGCCACAATGTTGTGGGAGTAACGGTAGCATTTCGGTATTTTTTCAAAAATTCCCATTAGTTTTCTGTCTTGCCCCCATTGTATGGTAAATATTCATTAGTCTGCAAATGTCAGATCGGAAATAGCCAGATTCAGAAATATTCATAAATTTTTATATAATAAAACCAGTTTAAATTTTTATAAACACTTGAGTAAATCATCCTTTTAATATTTTTCAGTTTTGCGATTCAATTGCAATTGCGATCCAGCTTTTACTAGTAAATTTACAAAAATGTCATTCCATATGACCTAGCTCAAATTAACTGCCAAGGGTGTACGCAGGTGGTTCAGCGATTAGAGGACATTTTCCAAAATACTTATGGACGCCCTTGGTAACTGCATTCAATATGTGTGCTATTACTGATAAGCAATTTATTTAAATGACATGTATAATCGATGATTACCACAACCACCTATAAAACATATCCAACTCCCAAGAAGTTAAAAACTATTACGCCGGGATGTTCAGTGGTCAAAATAAAATATTTTGATTTGAGAGGGCTGCAAACAGGGGCGTGCGGTGAAATTTTAATAAAGGGAAGCAATTTTTAGAATCTTACCTATTTGTAATGTAATTCGGTTCTTCGATCATTTTTTGCAAATTCGTCAATGACGTCATCATAAAAACGTCGATCCGCCGACATATTTTGGAGAAGTTTATTTTCAGTGGACAACAGCGGTGTATGCGAAAGTCTCTCCTGCCCCGTTGGATTTCTCACGAAATTTTTTATACGTTTAAGTGATGAAAATGTTCGTACTACTGATGAACTTGTGGCAGGTATTGTCTATACTAATTCACACAATTTCGACACTTCGGTCTAGGCATCTTCCAGCTCGTTGTCTTTTAAAAATTTCATTAGTTCCTTAGCGTTATTTTTTGCGCTAATGTCATCAGTTTCATAAATCACTTTTAGTTCAGATCGCAGTACCACTCGGTAGAAGAACTGGCCATAATGAAGAAGAAGAGATTTAAACGCATCTTCTGGAAAAGTTTTTCCTTTAAATGCATCAAAATTGCAGAGCTCGAGGAATTTAAAATCATTTAAACCGTTAAATCTATTAGTTTATTTGTTGTTGAATTTGATCGATTATTTCATAAAAGAGGCGTCTGTATGATGTTTGAACATCTCCGACCTTGTCTGTTCGAAGACGCTTGGTTTGTGGCTCTACATTTAACGTCATCATTTTCTCCCAAAATAGGTCAAAGTCATCTCTTTTTTCGCTTAACGTGGACTTAAAATCATCCACTTTTTTTGGCAAAAGGCAATATCATTTGTTTTAGTTTGTAATATATTAAAAACATTGTACGAGAATGGAAATATTTCTGAAAATATGTTCAACAAATAATTAAAATTAAAATCTCGTTTCAAACAGTCCAAAAACCCCCTCGAACTATTTATTGCTTCTGAGTCCCACGTTTCATTATTTTCTATTGTATTCTCAAATAGTTCAATCAGTGATTCACGATTTTCAGATACTGTTAACACAAGTCTTCCATTAGAGTTCCACCTAGTATGAACTGCTTTGGGCAATTGTTTGTGGACAATGGAGTCCAAAGCTTGTGTACGTTTTGTTGACTTGGAAAAAAAAAGCAGCCATGCCTCCTAAAGTAACGAAAAATACTTTACACTCTTTAATGTGATTGGTGGACTGGGACAAAACTAAATTTAATTTATGAGCAAAACAATGGACAAACGCAGCACTTGGGAAAGTTTCTCGAACTTTAGCTTGCAGACCCCCTAATTGTCCTGCCATCACTGCAGCTCCATCATAGCTTTGAGCAACTAATTTTTTCACTCCAATAATTTCTTTAGTAACGTTATAAACTACGGTATATAATGCATCAGCTGTACGATTTTCGGACACATTCTTAAAACCTAAAAATCGCTCTTGAATATTTCCGTCTGTTTTAACGTAGCGTATTACTATAGATAATTGGCTAAAATTAGTGATATCAGCTGTTTCGTCCAGAACAACAGCAATGAACCGCGCCTCGCCAATCTCCTGCTTAATTATTTTTAGAATAATGGTTGCAACAGCGGAAATTAAATCATTCTAGAATCGATTCGACGTTCCGCGAAACACGCTAGACTGCTCTAAAGGATTTTTTAAGCAATCATCATATTTAGCCATTAAACTAAGTAAATCTTGAAAATTTCCTCTATTTGAAGAAACCCTAGTTTCGTCATGACCTCTAAATCCCAAATCGTGCTGTCCGAGAAAACAAACAACATCGATAAGTCTTCTTAATATTTGCCTATTTTTATCGACTAGTTCATTATGTTGGCGGTGACTAAATTCCAACTGTTTATTAAGGGTGTGTTCAATTCTGGTTTTGCCGAAGACTTTTTCTTTTATTAGGGCCTGCAAATGCGCTTTGGACATAATGTGTCTGTTTACAGCTTTATGGAAATTGTTTAAATCGGAAAAACCAGTTTTATTCCAGAGACCTTTTTCATTTTCAAAAAGTAAACATGGCCAACAAAATAATTTACTTATATTTTCACACCCTGTTAGCCATTTAAATTGTTCGTATTGTTTTTCCGGATAAAAATGTTTAATACAGTTTTTCATTTTTGTGGTTAAATTTTTCATAGGCGGTTTTGCCCTTCCTTTGGAAATTATTTGAAGCTTATCAGCGAAGTTTAATGTTGAAAATCCCTTTATTATTAAGACACACACCACACATTCGCACAAACTCTTCTTACTAAATTCTCCAACATTTTCAACGTTATTACCGACAGCAGTGGTTGACGGTATTTGCATATCCACGTCCGTATTATTGTCTTCCATATCGCACCATGCACGACGCGACGTACGTATCACACAACACACGGATAGCCGTTCAAACAAAGAACCTACTCCAACGATAGCTTCCGCCCCCACTTAAAGCACGCGACTGAAATGCAAAAATTGCAAACAGCCGGTGGAAAGTTCAATAACCTCTGGCTCGATTCACAGGAAATCAAGCATACAGGACTTGGCTGCAGAGAAGCTAGCGCCCCGCATACGTTCTATTCGATTTCTATTGTGGCTCGGTCGGAGTCAAGGCCGCATTTATTATGGGTTTGATAATGTTTTAGCATTTTTAAAATTATTATTAAAAAATTTTTATTTAAAACTAATTTAAAACTAAATTAATGGTTTCCTATTTCAAAAATTACATTTTAGAAGATGTTTTATAATTTTTTTTGAAGAAGCACTGCTTCCCTTGCTTCCATGGACTGCACGCCCCTGGCTGCAAAATATACAAAATTAATCTGTTTCATGATGTTTGTGGTAAATAACTTTTTAACATATAATTTAGATATATACATATATAGAACAGAATTAGTAATACAATACACTTTTTAAAGCTCAATAAAACTTACCAATTAATATACCCACTGAATGAATAATTATTAAAAATAAAATGTATATTACCTGTGAGTTATTTGTATAATGAAGTTGGGAATCTTTTATTTGTCATACAGGGCAGAACCAAAATTCCTGGAAGTCAAACGATTCTTTCTTGCGATTAACCAAGTTTCATTTGGCGATTGGCCTACTGTTTTCTGGCATATTTCAGAATTTTTTTCTTTCGTGTACCACTTTCTACCAAACAATCATCTATGGTTTTTACTCCATCTGTTACGGATATATTGTGGTATGCAAATATTAGCAATGTAGCCATATGGTGACACAACAATTGACCTCTTGGAGCGTTTGAAAATAGATTCCTCAATATTATTCATGAAGTTTAATCTGCAAGTAACAAATTCAAAAATATGTTATTGACTCGTATATTAAAATCAGCAACAATGGTTTCAAAATTAAATACTGTTGTAACACATTAAACATTTTTGCAATATGAATACGTGCCTAAAATGTATAAAGAGCGCTTACCGCAACCTTCTAAACACGATCTCTGTTATACTTGGAAGAGCATTCCCTTTGATTATAGGAAGTTCCCGATCAAAACCAGGTCTTTCACACGGTTTGAATCTACCGCGTTTTCTTCTTCTTTGCAAAAGCTTGAATTATTGTTGAGAATCTGATAACTGATTTCGTTGCTATAATAATCTAAAAAGTAAAAAAGGAATCATAGGCAAAATACACATATCTATATGGTTATTTAAGTAAAAATCAAGCTTTATTTATTAGAAATCGTCAATATACACTTGTAATTATTCGTAAGTATACTTACATGTAACAAAAACTAAACATTCACTTGAAAAACCAGGAAAAAAGAACTTATTTTACGATTAATCGATGTAAACAAAATTCCGAAAGTGAACATTGACATGACAGTGCCTAACAATATGGCCGCCGTGACGTCATAATTCGAGCTGTTCATTGCGGGAAAAACTACTTCTGATGACTCATCGATGCCCGCTTCTAGGATTCCAGGCTTTCTAGTAGAGTCGGTGTTGGTTAAATATGCTTGTACTTTGAATATTTTACTAAACTCAAAACTTCTCAAGAAAAACTTGTATTATCAGCTAATAGGTATGACCAACGCTTTTCAGTTCATTTTACTCCTTTTAAATTGCTGGAAACTTGTAATCTCTCCAGATTTACATAATTATAATAATAAACCACTTTCTTTAATATGCTAACAAAACTGCTTAACAAGTTAATATGACATTGACAGTTTAACTCATTAACCTTTTAGGTGTTAACAACAGTTTCACAACAATTTCCCGGAAGTCGATTTAATGACGGAAAAGCCGATAAAGAAGGACGATTGTGGTTTGGTGAGTAATAAGCTACTTAAACCTTTTAACAAACTTTTGTGGCATGCGAAATATTGTATAGGCAGTAAATTGTATAATCTTAAACACCACACTAGTATATACAGTAAAGATAAAAGATATAGGGTAAATGCGCCAGTAGTCGGCCTTTTTGGACCAACTTCGACTTACACAATGAATATCGTCAGAGTTTTAATTTAGAATATTTTTTATCCTAGTCATCGTGAAGCTTATTTAATTCTTAGTTGAATGAATATGACAGAGAAACCTTTAAGTTAAACATGTTTTCTCTTTTTATTTTTTTTTTGAAAAAGTAACATTTTTCTAGTAGTCGGCCGCCTATGTTCCCATAGTCGGCCATTGCTACACCAGTTGTCGGCCGTAGTAAATTGAGCAAATTTGTACCAGGCCCGTATCTAAGCATTGTTTTGATTGTAGATGTAAATAGTGTACTAAAAAAACTATATTTAGGCAGCTGAAAATCATTACAGCAAAAAAATAATTAAATAAATGATTTTTTTAACTGAAAATATCATAAAAGTAATATAAAAACGCAAGTAGTTAGCTATTTAAAATAGCATACCTAGCTCATAATCATTACAGCAAAAACATGTTTTTTTTTAACTGAAAGTAAAATAAAAGTATACTTAAAAATATTAAAAAAAATATTTTCTTCAAAAAAATTTTGCTATATCATTTAGCAGAGAACCATTATAGCAAAAAAAATTAAACACATCTTTGTTTTACCTAAAAGTAAAATAAAAGTACTTAAAACATGCAATAGAAAATAAAAAAAAATATTCTTTATCAACGTTTTTTTAAAACGGACTCTTGATATTAGGTACCTATTTAAGCAAATATAAACATGTTAAGCTAAAAAGTTCTAGTTCAAAATCATTACAGCAAAAAAAAATTAAATAGTTATGTTTTTTGAACTGCTGACAACGTTACTTACGAAAACATAAACAAGTAAATATAGCTACTTAAAATACTACATACATCTAGTTGAGAATCATCACAACAAATAAAACATTAAACTTAAAATACATAGGTACATATTTTTTTCAAATGACAACATTTGGCACGCATCAGGTACATAAATAAATATATTAGATATAAGTACTAAAAAATACTATAGTTTTGAATCATCACAGCAAATAAAGCAGTAAAAATCTTGCTCTTTTACATCGTCATATGCCTGACCTGATAACTGAGTACAGTTAAGGTGAAACCACCTTGGACATTGATCACACCCAATATTTTTCTCTTCCTCTTCTTCCGCATCACTGTCCAATTCGTCATCACAAAAACCGCACTTTTGCTTTTTTCTAACAAGTTCTGCAGACGATTCAGCTTTTTCTTTGGTTTTTTGTTTGTTCTTGTTTTTCAAAGTTTTTTCATTCTTCCGTTTTTTAGAAAGCTCTCTTCTTCTTTTCTTTGCAAGTTCTATTTTCTCCTTTTCATTCTCCTTCTCAATATAATAATTCCGCCATGCCTCTGCTGATATGGCACTTGTTGAAGGTCCTGATGTGGCCCTTTTAGACTTGGGCAGGGGTTTAGGGTATTTTAGATGTTCCTTAAAATAATCAATCTTAACGGGTAAGATCTTGTCGTCTGTCAATTGTCCATTCTTTGAATTAGCATCTTTCATGTCTTTGTCTAGTTCTGTAATAACGTCGTTTGTATCCTGCTTAAGCACTTCAAATTCTGTTTTATTTTGAATTCCTAGATTACCTTTAGTATTGTCTGTGCTGGAATGAAAACTATCTTCTAGGTTGTTTTGAATATTTTCTGTGCTGGAATGTATAGTGCCACCTAGGTTGCCTTTAATATTTTCTGTGCTGGACTGTTTAGTGTCACCTAGGTTGTCTTGAATATTTTCTGTGCTGGAATGTATAGTGTCACTTAGGTTGTCTTCAATATTTTCTCTGCTGGAAAGTCTAGGGTCATCTTCCGTTGTATTTTTTTTGCTGGGATGTATAGTATCAACTCTCAAAATTTTAACCTTGATCTCATCTACATCTGGATTTTCTTCCATTATAGGTTTACTTTCCTTTATGTTTATTAAAGAGAGCGATCCATCAGTGTCGACTTTATATTCACAAATGGTAGTAATTTCTGGTATGTCATTTAAGTCTTCGCCAACAACAGTTACTTCTTGGACACCAAACTTGTTTTCCTCAAATGTTTGGAGCTCTTTTAAAATCCAATCCACTTCACCAACTTTTTCTACGAGATTTAACTTTAAGCTATTCAAAACTTTGCCAGTACTCTGAAAGTCCGAAAATGACAATTCTTCCTCCTGCTCTTTTGTCTGAACTTCCATTTGATTGTTTTCTTCCAGGGCATTTTGCACGCATTTAGAATAATCTACTGCCTGGGGGTCGTAGGGGAATAATCCACATCGTTTAAACCCTTTCGTTATATGTTCTGGAATTTTGGGATTAAATAGGGCCTCTTTGAAAACTGGCGCAAAGTCCACTTTTGTAAGAGTTTTTTCAAGATTTTCATTCTGCCAAGTTCTTACTGCTTGCTGCCAATATACTTTCAAAGGTTTGAAGACAGCTACATCAGCAGGCTGCATAAGGTGAGTCGCGTTGGGCGGTAATATTTTCATCAAGTACAATCTTTTGCACTGTTGACAGTAATTCGTGTTTCTTGATTAGAAAACCACATTTGGCTAGCTGTATTAGCCAATCAACAATTCTTTTTTCATTGTTCAAACTTAAATAGGGATCCGGACCCATTTGTCTTGCTTTAATGGCAATTCGTCCCTCAAGCCGGTCCTGTAAGGTTGCACGAGGTATGCCGTAATTTCGGCATGCTTGCCTTATTTTAGTACCATTTTTGACTGCTTCAAGAGCGTTTTGCATATCATTTTCAGAGTATTGATGAAACTTTCGTTTTTTCTGGTTTGGCATTATCTGAATCAAAGAAATACAAATTTTTAGTCCAAAAACGGTGCTGAGAGACACGAAAAATCTTAAAGGCCGACCACTGGCCTTTAATGGTTCTTAAATCATGATCCAGTAGTCGGCCGGTAATTTTAATATATCATAACTTCTTTCTGATCGACTGTACATACGGCCGTCTACTGGCGCAAATAATCAGGTAATTTTGAACTATATGGTAATGACAAAGACACACATATACATTTTAAGATGAATTTAATAAAGACAAAAAGAAAATGTCCCAGTAGTCGGCCGCAGTGGCCGACCACTGGATAAAGCACAATTTCCATATGCCAGTAACCGGCCATGATATTTTTAACCTAAAAATTTATAATTTAACGATTCTTCGAAAATTATATGATATTTTAAAGTATTTTCAACTAACATTTAAAGCTAAAACGCACAAATCACTTATAAATAAATTTTAACTCACCTTCAAAGTTTGTGTTCTAGATGTTTCTAACAACTGAAAACCTAACACAAAGCAATCACTGTTTGACACGCCATTTTTACGCGGGAATTACTAAAGAAGATTTGACAATTGGGGAAAGAAGTATTGTTAATCACCTTTTAAAAATATGACAGATTGCCGCTAATACAGAAAGCTGTAAAAAATTTACGGGAAGTTCAAATTATAATGAAATTAAATAATTTGTGGCCGACTTTTGGTGGTGGCCGGCTTACTGGCGCACTCATCCTAATACAAAATATACAAAACTACAATAGATCACACAAATATTTAAATTAAAATTTATAGCAAAGCCTACATTAGTATTAAAATATTACATGGTTAAAGTTAAAATTTAAATATTCATCCAAATAATAAAAAGAGTTAGTTATTGAAATGAGTTTTACCACTTTCTGAAAGTGGTAAACGTGTGCAAAGATCCGTAGGCCGTTGCAATATCGTAGGTAGAGAAGATTATTGAAAATGTATAGTGATACCTAGCAGTGTACAGGGTAATCTCCTCCCGTATCTCGGTTATTTAGAAGATAACAAAAAACTTTAAATACAAAAGTTTTAAGGTTTTTACAGAATATTTGTAATATGATACCAGAAAAAACAATTGGACATAAAAAATCAGACATAGTGACCAAACTTTTGTTTTTCTTATGGAACACCCTGTATATTATATGTTTATCAAATGAGCCTCTTCTAGCTGATTATAAATATATTTTCTCTAAAAATACCTGAGAAATTTAAGAAAAATCTAGCCATAAGTGGCGATGGGTATGAGAGAGAGTCAAACGAAATACATTCCCTCTTATGGCAAGGTTTTTCTCAAATTACTCAGGCATCTTTAGAGATAAAGGTATTAAACCTGGTATATTTACAATCATCTAGAAGAGACCTATTTGATGAACATATAATATTCCGTAAGAAAAAACAAAAGTTTGGTCCGATTTTTTATGTTCAATTGTTTTTTTGTGATAGTATATTATAAAAAGTGTGTAAAAACCATAGAATTTTTGTTATATTCTTATTTTGAATAATCGAGATACGGGGGGGGGGGGGTGCAAAATATAAGAAATCACTTGTTCTCAACTGCATTACGCAGCAAACGCGGAACGTGTTGCTGCCGCGCCGTTGCGATCAGTTCGCGTTGGTCTAGGGGATTCTAATACAAGCGTCAGCAAATAATTCGCCCTGTTTAAATACATGGAGTGTTATATCCTTATTCAGACGGCGTTGTATTTGGGGCGAATTTATTCCACCTTCCAATGCCTCGTTTAGTTTTGTCTTTTGTTTTAAGGCCTACTCGGGCCTAAGTTTGTGTTGTGCTGTTTATGCTAAAAAGAAAAATTTATTTAGTTTCGCAAATTTTAGCAGGTATTACAGAATACGTTGGAATGTTAAAAATTAGTAGGAAATCTTCATACGAGTGGTTACTCATGTGCAGTGATTATCATTTTTAATAATTAAGCTTGCCTTTGATTTTAAATGTTTCTCCTTTAGAACAGAATAAATTAAGTCAAATTAAAATAGCTGCTGCATACGTGGTGAGGGCCAAAATTTTCCGACCCGACTATCATAAAGGCGAGTAGGGTAACATGTTTTTATTATTTTTTAGTATAGTCCCCCTTAACTTCAATACGCTTATTACATCCCTTTAGTAACTGTTCAATTCCTTTTAAAAAAATATTATTTTCGTTTATCTACAAAATGCGCTAAGACAGCTTCTTTTAACTCAACTTCGTCGTTAAACCGTCGCCGACAAAGGTTCTTTTTAAAATATCCAAACAAATAGTAGTCGCTGGGAGCCATGTCTGGACTATAGGGAGGAAGATCTATCTGTTGAAACCCACAGTCTAAAATGGCAGCTTGTGCGACACCAGCGGCATGGACAGGTGCAATATCGTGCAAGAGACGCACGCCTCTGGTCAGTTTTCCGCGACGTTTTTCACGTACGCAGTCCCGCAATTTATGCTGACTAATATTTTCCACTAACGGTGGTATTGGTTTCTCTATCAAAAGAACTCCTTCATAACCCGAAAAGATCGTGACTATCACCTTTTTTGTTGACTGGTACACTCTGAATTGCCTTGGAGGTGCCTTACTCTTGCGGCGCCTCCTCCATTGATTTCCTTTTCGATAGAGGATCACAGTAGAGAACTATAGTTTCATCCCCTGTTACAATGGTTTATATCACAGGCTTTGGTTCGCGCCTACACAGTTCCAAAAAAGATCTCGCACACTCGACACGGCCTTGTTTTTGAATAATCGAAAGGTTTTTGGGAATCCATCTTGCACTGACGTTTTGCATTCCTAAATGATTAGACAGGATTCGATAAACACTAATATCAGAAAGATTAGTCTTTTCCTAATATCAGAAAGGTTAGTTCTTAGCCTACACCATCTATCCTTTCTAAGATATGTATTTAAAAGAAGACAACGTTTCATCGTGGCACTAAAGCTGCATCTAGGTCAGGCTGGGAAGTTTTGGCGCTTACAGCGTAGTTGCCTTTATCTACTTAAAGTCAGAGTGCATTTACGTAAAATTAATCAGAGAACAAACATACATCAAATTGTTAAAAAAATCCATCACAGAAAGAGTTATCGCAGAATAATGATGCAAAATATATAATCTTACTCGTTTATATGCCACAGGTTGGTAATACCGACAAAAGCCTGTCATAAGAAATATACTTCTCGGCATATTATTACTATACCTAGTTTTATCTAATAATCCAGTATGAATATACAGGTAAAAAACCAATAAAAAAATCTTTAACGCCCTGTATTTTAAAAATGACGCCGTTATGGACTTATGTACACATAACATTTCTGTCTTAGTTTATGGCAAGGAATCTCTCACTAACATGAAATACCCTGTATTTTATCTTAACTTAAGCTCTATTGGTATATGGAAACACCAGCAGATAATTACCAGTTTCTTGTTGTCAGGCAAAATATCGACGGAAAATACAATTAAAATAATTAATAATAATTTGCACTATCATTTGATCAAAAATTAAATAGATCATTTAATTGAAAAAGATATCTTAACATATCAAGTTATTACGCCTTTAATATAAATTACAGGAACAATGGGAGCAGAGGACACTAGTACAGGAGCTCTTGTGTTCAATCAAGGGGTATTTTACAAAATCACCAAAGATAATTTGGATGACCCCACTGTGGAAATTGCCCCTGTCAATATAAGCAATGGCTTAGCATGGAATGCAGCTAATGACAAACTCTATTATATCGATTCTCCTAGTCTCCAGGTAAATGAACATTCTATAATTATATGGGACAGTCAATTGAGTAGTCAGTGGGTTAAGTAGTCATTGACGCAACATATTAAATATTTTTAAAAACCAGACAATTCGTCAGGTTTTTGTACTTATACTTTTGGACTCGAAATAAATAACATTTTTAGTATTTTTTCGATGAGTTACGTAATGAGTACATTACTTCACTATAATACTGTGTAATCATTACACCACTAGTTATTTAATGGTACTTATTACATAACTGAAACAAATTTAAATTAGTTATCCATGTCGTAGATAAAAAAAATATGAATTCAAATCTTGTTAATTTTTTCTAGGTTGCAGAATATGATTTCGATAATGAAAACGGCACAATTTCTAATCGTCGGGTAGCATTTGATTTAAAAGACTATCCCGAAATTAGTGGTGTTCCTGACGGAATGACAATAGACGAGGACGATAACCTTTGGGTAGCCTTGTTTGGCGGAGGATCCATTATTCAAGTCAATCCAAAAAGCGGAACTCTTTTACAGGTCAGAGATATTTGTTTTCTGGAAAACTTTATGGAACAGTTACTAAATAACCAATTCTTTTTATAAAGGTCATGTCACATTTCTTTAGAATCTAACACACCAACACCAAGATTTCCTTCAAATTTTTAGATGGTAAAAATTAGTATTTTTGTCCCATTGCAGCTTACTAATTATACTGAGTGGTGTGATACCAACAATCCAAAACAAAACTTCTCTTCAAAAAAAAACGCTTAAAATTCATAACTTCTGTATCAGTTATTTTTCACAAAAAGGCTGGAAGACATGAAGTGGTTTAAAAGGTTGTTCGTGTTTTTGTAATATTTTCGGCCCCCTCCCTGCAACCCCTTAATTTGTAGGCACCCCCTCTATGAGAAGGTCTTCTAGAACTGAATCCGATACTAGCAACAAAAAATCAGTTCGTTACAGGAAAACGAGTCCACGTAAGTTTTTTAATTAAATTAATATTCGACGGGGATCCTTAGCACTCACCTGATTCGCTTAATGTAACAAATGCACTGAGCCTGTAGTACACTATCAACACTTACTTTTGGCTGGTAAATTAGAAATCTCTATCCTTATTCTAGCTTGTAGTTTCTCAATGTTCTGCGCCATCTCGTTGAAACCATATTCTTTCATGGGGAATATATTGATCACTCTCGTTAGGAAACATTACTGCTAATGCAGGTATTAAAAGTAATAAAAGGAAATCTAAATAACGCTGAACAGTAAGACTTTCTTCAAAGAAATTTGGTCCTAAAATTCGGTTTATTATGCCAGCCCCCACATTGACTTTTTGGGGATGTTGTTTATGTCCCCCATGAATCCACTGTGGATGTTGATCAGAGCAGAATCAATAATTATGTCTTTTGTTCATTCCATTAAAATAAAATATAGCCCCATCGGAGATAATATTTTGAAAGAATATGGGTGGTCGGTTTTAGGTAAATCCCTAACTGTCCCATGCTCTTCATATTTGTGAAAAATTCTACTCACACTTGACCGCGTAATCGTATTTTCGGGATACTTTTCATTCAACAACCCACAAACTTTATACTGGCTCTGTACTTTGTCTCCACAAACCAACAATATCAAAATTTCAATACGCTCAGTGGCGTAACTACACCCCCGCTAGCCCCCGCGACGCAGGGGGGCCCGCTGATGCGTAGGGTCCGGCCGGTCCGGTGTTAAACTATAATTTTTACCTGCAAAAAACCAATATGCGAAAAGCAATAAAAATCGTTTAAAAAAACACTGTCAATGAATATCACCATAAAAGCTAGTATTTTTTAAAACGCGAACGTACTCATTTACTTACCTGCTGTGTTTATCTTATTATTATTGGGGATTCACCGAACAGCACGATTTTAGTTCTGAGAATCTTTAGCAGTCAAACGTCTGGCTGGCTAGTAAATAGGCTCTATTCAGTGTTTGCAAAGCAAATCATTTTTTTGTATAGGTGGTTGAGTAATATAATAGTATAGCTTGGTGAGATTTAAGTGCTTTTGTATAGACAGTTGTTATATCTATAGGAACTTCAAACTTGAAAAGTACATCCCCTGATGACAAAAACAACTGCCACTGTTAGTTGCATTTGCTGTTGTACCAAAGAATAAAGGTAAAATATAGGTATAAAAATGCTTACGTCTTTTAACAACCCACTTATTATCACAAAATTTTGTTACTTGAAGTAGGTAATATAATTGTGGGTAAAAAAATCAATTAAAACAATATTTTTTTTTAAATCGTTTAAAACAATCCAAAATAAATAACTGGATAGCATAGTTTTACCATTTCTACATTAAACACATTAAATTTTTTAAATATTAGAGTTTAAAGGTTATTATTTTTGCTGCAGAAATGAATCCTGATGACAAAAAAAAAGTTTCACAAAGGGGGGGGGGAGGGCGGCAAAAAACCGAAAGAAAAAGTTATTAGAAGAGGCTAAAGAAAAACTTCCTAAAATTGATACGTTTTTGTCAGCTAATGTTAAGGCAAAACTTGTAGCGCTCAGAATACTGAAGTAAGTCAAGACCAACCGAATAAAGATTTAGAAACACTTTCTTATCAATATACAAGCAAACCAAGAAAGTAGCACATCAGCTAGAGACAGTAAAGGTAGTGAAATTAATCAAATATCCGATAATATCACAGATAGTAGTGTGTCAAGTTCGAATGCAGATGAAAACCATTCAATTAGTCTTTTTAATGTTAACAATTAGTATCCTACCGATTTCGCGCATTTCTTAGATGTTGACATAATACGCTGCAATAATTTAAGAAGACTAATTGTTCGTTATGGGCTAGCAAGACCTAAGGGACCTTTTCCGAAGGATTCTAAACAAAGGTGCTTTTCGGAAAGTTATTATTACACCAACGATAATAGTTGGCTATATGTTATTCAAAAATAAAAGATGTTGTTTATTGTCAACCTTGTTGGTTGTTTGGCACGCATAGATTAGGTTCGGGATGGATAGTCGGAATTAGTGACTGGCAGGGCTTATCAGCAAAAATTAGAGAACATTTTTTGGCTCAGTCACATCTAACGAACTGTTTTATTTATGATACTTAAGATAGAAAAGATAATACGATTGACAGGGATAATATGGAAGTATTAAGTCGTGAAGCAGACTTTTGGCGAATACTTCTGGATAGATTATTTCGTATAACTTTATTATTAGCTAGAGGTATGTTAGCATTTCGTGGATATACAGAAGATGTTAATCATAGCTACAATGGGAATTTTCTTTCCATAGTTCACTTACTTTCTAGATATGATATAGTTTTAAAGCAAGTACTTGATAAGACAAAAGGAACCATTAAATATCTGTCACCAAAAATACAAAATGAAATAATTTCAATGTTAGGCGCAAACTTAAAAAGTACTATTTTAGAAAAATTTTATTCCATTCTAACAGATACTACAGAGGATATAACTACAATAGACCAACTCAGTATGGTAATTCGATATGTTGATTTAAATAAGGGTGAAAATGGTTCAATAAAGTCTATACTAACGATAGATTACGATCTTTGACTGCCAGAAGATTTCGTTACACAGATATAGCTAAAGCTCTCAGTAAAATTATATTAACATCTAAAAAAAAGAAGAGCGGGGTGAAGCAAAAACCATATTAAATAATTTTGAAAGTTTTGAGTTTGTTTTTCTGTGTGTATTTCTCGACACAATATTACAAGATATAAATATTTTATCAAAAGTAATGCAAAATTCGGGTGCAAGTTTAAATGAAGTAGTTGCCCTTTTAAAGAAAACAATGAATTGTTTCTCTAAAACTAGAGATAAATATTTAGAACTTAAAGATGAAGCCGTCAAAACTTCTCAAAAATGGGGTATAGTCCTGCAATCTACTGTCAAGAGAGCACCAAAAGTAAAAACGCACTTCGATGAAATTGGTACTGATTTTAGATTTTTAGATTCGGAACACAGGTTCAAAGTTAATATATTTTATGTAACCTTAGATATTATAAGCGCTCAAGCAAACCGCCGTTTTAAATCATTTTGCCATGTAAATGAAATGTTTAATTTTCTGAATCCGTCTTCTTTTTTTTATTAACTCCAGATATTATTAAAAAAGGGAAGGAGTTACAAACATTTTATAAAGATGACTTTACTGAATCAGAATCCCTGGACCTCGAACTAGTTGCTATAAGAAATAATAGCTTAATATATAAGGATATTCAGGATCAAAATATTATAAGCATAAGCAAGTTCTTAAAATATTTGTTAATAGACAATTCAACGTGTGCATCTAGTTTTCCTAACGCAATTAAAGCGTTAACATTATATCTAACTTTACCCGTAAGCGTAGCCACTAACGAAAGATCTTTCTCAAAATTAAAAATTATTAAAACCTATCTAAGAAATAAAACTTCCCAGGAGAGATTAGACTCTTTGTCTATCTTAGCGATTGAAAATGATTTGGCAAATGATCTTGATGTAAATAAAGCCATTACCGGTTTTGCAGCAAAGATAGCGCGAAAAAAAGACTTAATTATTATTTGTTTATTGGTTGTTATATATGGTACCTGGTCGTGTTTTACAGTTTTTGTGCCAAGCTTATAGAGATAACAGAAGGCATTAAGATATGCAAATATGCGTAATAAATACCTGTCCGAAAATTAGCCAACTGCAAATTTTTGGTCAGGAGTTTATTGGGCTTTGTTTATTTCCATGCCCTAGAAAACCTATCAATTTGGCACAACAGTAATTGTAAAACTCGCTGTATATTATTATTATGTGTTATGTTTTATTTTAATTTTATTTTTTGTATTTCAGTAAGATATAGATGTATACCTACCCTGGAAGTTTTTTTTGTGTTGTTGCTTTAAATTATATTTGACCATATTGTAGTCCGACCATACGTATACTTCGCTGTATTGTACAGCGTTTTTTCCTTTGTACACCACTTTTGTAATAATGAACCATATTCATCTATTTCTATATCCAGCTTTCAATCAAATATTGTTTAAACAGGAAATCATCACATACAAATTAAAAATTTTAAACTTTTAATAGAGTAACTTAAAAAAAAATGGTGAATGTGCCGGGAAAAATTTTTGCATGTGGCGCTTATTTGATCAACCTATTGGCATTGGGGGTCTTTTGTCGATAACTGCGGGGGGGGGGGGGGGGGGGGGGGCAAAATTTGTAGTTACACCACTGAATATGCTGCCTTTCTGAGAGCACCATAATTCAAAAATGTCAAAAGATTATTTTGTGTGTGTAGGCATTTTCCAAATAAACAACCAAATGTGGGATAAAGCTGTCCTAGAATTTCAAGAATTTGGGTATCTTTTTACCTGCATTTTGCAATATAAAAATTTATATTAGGAAATTGCTTCTTAACGTATGGGGCAATAATAAATACCACTATCGTTTAGTCAATACTCTCAAAATAATTCATTATTATCCTGAAATTTTCAAAGTCATTGGATAGGTTGATGAGGTCTAATAATGGATGGTAACCAAGGTCGTCCCGCATTACACCATCTACTTTGATAGTTAATTTTTATTAACAACTTGTGTGAACTCGTTTTACTGTAACAAAATTAGCAGACCCCTAATTTGTTGATAATATTGGATTCAGTTTTAGAAGATCTTCATGACCTGTTGGGGTGCCTACAAATTTAGGGGTTGCAGGAGGTGGGCTGAATATATTACAAAAATACGAACAACCATTTAAACTACTTCACGTGTTCGAGCGTTTTTGTGAATTTTGCTAAATAACTTCTAAAAGGTGCAAATTATATAAACATGATTTTATCTTTCAGAGGATTGCATTGCCAGCGAGAGATGTTTCTTCAGCCATTTGGGGAGGACCAAATCTCGACATTTTATTTGTCACTACTTCAAGAGTATCTCTGCCAGAGGCTGAGAAATTATACTACCCTGCGGCTGGAAGTGTATTTGCAATCACGAATCTTAGAACTAAAGGAAGACTTGTTTTCAATGCTAATATAGTTGATTCAGTTTAATGATGGCCATTATTTAAAAATGCGTTTTTTAACGTGTTAATTATTTTTTTAAAAGCAAACTATACACTATTTTCTTATAGTAAAACAACTGAATTTCAAAAGACTGTATATCCGCAACCATATTTTACTATAATGACTTTGTACTGGATTTTCCATTGGTTAATAAATAATTTAAAATACTATTTAATTAGCAAGAGTAAAAATCAAATCCTTTCTTACATATAAGATTGTCTTACTATATCCTTCATATACTTTCCAAAGTTATTCCTTTTCGATTCTGTAGTTGTGTTACTAATATGGAGGACTCCATATAGTAGACCAGCAATCTAAAACACTGAAAAACCAAAGAGTTATGGAAACAACCAAATGCTTTAATATAGTCAACTTTAATAAAAAGGATTATAATTTAACCTTCGACAGATTCTCAAAATGTTGTTGCTTACATGTGTGTGTAAAAAGATGGGTATATCAGTCCAATGCAAATTAAAGAAAAATACTATGTTATTTTCCAGGGGCTACCAAAACTTGTTTTTCCATTTTAAATAACTGACATTTTGACCTTTCAAAAAATTATTTTACTCAGTTCTCAGTTTGATAATAATTAAAAGAGCTCCTTTTAAAAAGTATGAAAGGCGAAATACATTTTGCTGGGTGTTCAAACCCTCAGGCCAAGCAAATCGTTTTAACACTTGTCAATTATTTTAATCGAAGAAATGAAATTATAAGGAAAGTCGAGCAGAGAGTATCAGAAGCTCTAGGAATTAGTGCAAGTTCTGCTGAAAAGATTCGAGAAAAAGAGCAAATTTAGAGCCAAAGAAAGTGGAAAACTTTATTCGCAGTCTGAACTTTTAAAAATTGAATGAGATCAGATTTGTTCACTTAGCCTGTTTTGTACGTCAAATACTGTATTCTTAAACACCCAAGTATCTGAGAGAGAACTGAGAAGGGTGCGCGAGATTCTAAATACTCCGGCTCATAAAACCATGGTTTTTCAATCCAGTTTTTCATTTCTGGCTCCGTTTATCATTAATGCATTGAAAAATGTACCTAATGCAATAAAGGCTACTTGAAAAGCAAGATTGAAGCAGGAAGTTCTGTTGCTTGTGATAATAAGTCGTGATTTAGATTTGTTTTAATGACTGTTTTTTGGTTAGACTTTAAAAGCAGAGCTAGGTTATGGAGATCACTGAAGACAGTGTACCTTGTCCTTTTGTGTATATTTGTGCTTTCTTATTGTATGCTTCTTATGCTGAATTTTACACAATATTTTTTGAATTTGAATTTTACTAGATCATCCCCATATGATCCTTAATTTTTGACCAAAATTTGAAGTTAACCTGGTAAGTAGTTATGCCGCGAATTGACAGACAGACAAACAGACCGATATACGGACCGTCAATTGGGTACGTAGTTTTTTAGCTATGCCGCGAACAGACAGACCGACAGACAGAAGGAATCGAGAAAACATGTTTTTCGTCCTCTAGGGACCCTGAAACGTAAAGATCTGAAACAATCTCGGAAGTAAAAAGAAGCGCAAAACTGAAGATTTATGTGAGTCGTGAACTTGATAAATGTACGCGATATTATTAATGATTTACACGCAAAAAACGTCATGTCACTTTTAAAGTGGTAAACAGTTTGAGATTGCAATTTAGAAAGGATTGCAACTGAATATACCTGTGCGAAAAACTGGAAATTACTAGTCAGTGTGTACAATTTTTAAAAAACTATATTGAAAACTAAAATTCAAAATTAAGAAATGTAGTGTTTTTGGATGAAATAATGATTTTTTTCAAACGGGAGTGGAGCAAAATTGTGGTAGGATGATTCGCCGAACTGTCAAAAGAAAAAAGGGTTGTGGTTCGGGTAAAAAGACTTATCTTACATGCAGGGTCTTCAACGAGTTTTATACCAAGAGCAAGTTTGAACTTTTCATCAACTTCAAAAAACTTGGACTACCACGACAATATAGACAGCGATTTATTTGAAAAAAAAAAAAACAGATTGAAGGACGATTAATACCCAATTTAGGAGAACCATCTTTAATTAGTACGAAATCTATTGAAACAATGGGCCAAAATAAGCAAAAGCCGAAATTTTAACCATTTATGTATTTATCTATAAAAGCGAAGAATTTAAACTATTTGCAAATATTTCGGTTTTAGCTTGGAACCATTCCATATCCCTAATTCCGTGTCCTTAATAAGCAACCGACGTTTTCATGGAAAAAAACAATGAGATTATTGAGTGGCTTCAAAAAGAATACTTTGACGAACATGCTGAAGTCCGAGCAAGTAATGGCAAAAAGACAACAACGCCCAAAATAATGTGCGGTGGATCAGATGTTACGTCAGCTGGCCACGAAGTTTTGCCCATGCGACTATATAATTCTCAGTTCAAAGCAGTTGCGTTGAAATGGGCAGGCGCAAATCAGTACGAAAAGTACGGTAAAGTAGAAATGATTTGGCAATGTGTGCTGGACCAGATAGCTGAGTTTTCGACGTCGTCGTAGAGCCTCTATAGTTATTAATTTGAACAAAAACGAACGACTCATCTGGGAACGAAACTGAGGAAAAATAGTGATATATAGTTAGGTCAGGGGCAATATAATTTTTGGACCTTCTATGTTTATGGACCCGACAAACCGGCCCCATCATCTGTGACAGCGCAATAATTATTTTTTTAATACAGACAGATGAGTTTAAATATAAGAACTTCGAGACTAGGTTGAGGTTGTTTATAAAGTATGTGGATTGTATCGGATAATTTTATATACAGAATCGGAGTACTTTACATTTAATACTGTTAAAATACTTGGTGTTGCACCATTCGACAAGTCTTTCAGTATCAGACTGTCGCTGATTGGAGTCAACAGGAAACTGGTGAAAATAATTTTCGTCTGCATATAAGACATTTATACATTTTAAATCAAGATACCATATCGCTTCTAAAAAGTAAAAACACAATTGGACCGATATGCGAGCCTTGCGAGACACCCGACTTTACAACTTCGTTGGAAACTGAACACCCCCCGTTGACTTTTTGACGTCGATTAAATAAATATAACTTGTTCCAATCGATGTTGTCTCAGAATAACCTGCTGTAATTTTACTAAAACCTGATGGCACATGGTCAAACGCCTTAGACATGTCAGTGTAAATGTTATAATCTGTTGGCTCTTCAACCGATGTTATTAGGTAATTTTGAAATACCGCCGGTAGAACATGTATATAAACCGATATCTCTGTCATTTTCAAAAGGATTTTTTTCACTTTTGGGGTATGTATTATCTGAGGGGCTTTGTTTGAATCTCATGAAAAATATTTCACCTGATCAATTTCTTTGACTGAGAACTTCATAACTGACAACGTATGTTCACGTCACCTTGTTGACACTTAGGTATTTCAAAGAAAGCATTCCATCTGTGAATTGTTCACAACCTAAGACAAAGACAAAAACTTTTATTGGTAATAGTTACACTAAAGTGTTTTTATAAAAAAGTAATTATAAAATAATTACAACAATAAAAAAAAGTACAATACAAAGATCACAATATAACATGTACAACCGCATAATACAGTTTAATTAAACAAACTCAGTACAAGAAAACAACAAAAATAATACTAACAATTATAGAATTCCTGGAACTAAACGAGGTCATTAAAGTTATTATGGAGATATTCCTCAAAAGAGTAAAATGATTTGTGTTTCAAATGTGTGCACCATAATAGTCAGCACCCCGAGTTCTCCCAAGTCTATGGAAACCAGGTAATGTTGTAAAGTTGTTTCATTCTGTTTGATGTATATCAAACAGCGAAACACAAAAACACACGGCAAGGTAAGTTGTGTAGCTCTGAAAAGCAATGGCGACAACAGTCACGAAAGCGCCGACCAGCTATTATACGCACACACCTTCTCTGCAACCTCAAATGCCCAGTTTGGTAATGATATAACCAAAAGGCCTTCGATCTGACCACACAGTACCGTCCTCAGGTCAATTTTTAACATATCGGATGCGACGTATTTTTACACGCCCTTTCGAATGGCGCCATTCCCCTTTCCGTATCTCGACATGCTGCTCATAAAATTTCTAAACTTGATATTTGGATATGTAGGTTCTGAACAATTCACAACCGATATTGGATTTGAAAATCAATTTTTTTCAACAGGAAGTTTACTCTTGAACATAATTGATTTACATGCCCCCATAAACACAGACGGCGAAAACATGCGCCTTTTAACTCTACATAATTACACCAAAAATGTAAAAGATCCGTTAAAAAATATCCGAGATATCCGCTTGTGTTCATGTTAAGTGAGACAACCTGTAAATAAGCACATTTTTTTCTCGATTTCATGGAAACCCGCATTCATGATCTAAATATCTGACTTTCTAGAAAAATCTAAGAATATATCTAAAAAATCATGTCAGTAACACTCGCAATTTTATGTTGCAAAACGTTTACCTGCATTCTTCGTTTTAATTACATTGAAATCGGTTGGTTAATTGTCATCTGATTCTTCTTTTATACTTGAAAAAACTATTCAAATGACCTTGGTGATCCCGATATTTAGGTACAGGACGTTTGTACTGAATATGATTCATATTGGTAAAGGTGTTTTCAAAATATGCTTTTTATTATGCGCAGCAGTACTTGCAGCTAATAATGACTCCCACAATATTAGTAATATTCCTTTTACAGCAATGAACAGCTTGGTGTGTAAAGCATACATTTTGATTTTAAAATAATCAACGTTATGGCGCAAACGCAAATCAAAAGTATGTTATACAGGGTGTCTATTTTAGGGTATACCACTATTGCTATCTCCTAAACGGCAAGAGATACGATGTTGGTTAAATTAGAGAAAAAGTGCCCTTTATGGAGGACGTTAATAATCCGTTTATAGATTTTTAATTTTTTTATTTGCTCCTGAAATACCGGGGATTTTGCAGAAATTGCCCAAAATTATTTCATTAAATATCTCAAAAAGTTTGTACTTTAGAAAAAAGTTTTGTACAACACTTACTTTAATGTTCTCTACAAAATGGCGCCTTCAGATTTTCAATTCGACGTTTCGTCTACCGTTTTTTATTTCATTTTCTTGAAGAACAATTTACAGTTAATAGATCAACATACACCAAGAACATTTTTACCGACGTTTCGTACTGTTATATTTATCTTCATGTTTCCTTTTTCTCAAATAGCTCTGGATTTTCACTGAAAGAATAGGCTTGTTCAAAAATATCTTTGTTTAATAATGTGGATCCCAAAAAATATAATTAAAATTTTTTACGGTTCATCACAAACGAAATTACAATTAAATACCCCATATGTATCCCAAGAGCCGCTCCCAGTGTTCGCATTTTCCGTAGACTAAAAAGAAATTTACGACAACCTGGATCTTTTCAGAAAAAGCAAAGCCATATTCCAACTGTAACAGCCCAAGGAGGAGTTGATGAAGTAAATGTATTAGGTAAATTTTCATTGGTGTAAAAATTGTCGCCTTTTAATTTAAATATTGTTTCAGCCTTCGTAAATTATAAAAATCATGACAATCAAGAGGTATCCCTGCGAGAAATTCAGAAAGAAACCGGTGTTAACAAAGATTCGTTCAAAAAGATTTTACGTCGGCACAAATTTAGAAACTATCGTTGCAAGTGCAACATCTAAGGCTAACAGATTTCCGTAAAACGCGATTTTTCTGTAGATAATGTAGTGTAATAATGGGTGGTTTAACCGTAATTGTCATTACCGCTGGACACAAGGAAATCAACATTTTTTTAGAGAGACGGCGTTTTAAAAGAAGGTTCGGAATTAACGCTTGGTTGGGAATATTGGATTTTAAAGTTGTGGGTTCCTACTTTTTTGAGGATCATTTAACTGGTGACGTACTTGAATTTTTTGACAAATGACTTCCAAGAAATGTTAGGTAACTTGCCCTTGGCTGAGCATAGAAATTTTGAGTTTTTTCAACAAAATGGTGTTCCAGTGAATCGGTACCAACGCTGTACCCGATTCCTTAATAATTTTCTAACAACTGGATTGGTAATAACGGTCCTATTAATTGGCCACCTCGTTCTTCGGATCTAACTCCAATGGATTTTTCCCCTGCAAATTTGGATGATCTTAAGCTAAGAATTCAGCTGGCATGTGATAAAATAACACCAAAAGTGCTTAAAAATATTCAGAAAAGAGTTATAAAAAATTCTAGAGAGTGTTTAAGAAATAACGATATTTCCAATATTTCTAATCGTTACTTGTTATTTTATACTGTAAATTAATAATTTTAAAACTTAAACCATTTTAATATTAGTAGGTATTTAATTGTAATTTCGTTTGTGATGAACTGTAAAAAAATTTAATTGTATTTTCCGGGATCTACATTATTAAATAAAGATTTATGAAGAGGCCCATTCTTTCAGTGAAAATCCAGAGCCGTACTAGAAAAAGAAATCATGAAGATGAATATAACAGTACGAAACGTCGATAAAAATGTTCTTGGTGTATTTTGATGTATTAACTGTAAATTGTTCTTCAAGAAAATGAAATAAAATATGCAGTGGCCGGTAGACGAAACGTCGGATTGAAAGTTTGAGGGCAGTATTTTGTAGAGAACATTAAAGTAAGTAAGTGTTGTATAAAACTTTTTTGTAAAGTACAAACTTATTGCGATATTTATTAACACTATACAGTGTGTCCCAGATTCGCTTCTCTATACAGGGATTTCGGCTGCTATTATACCTACAGCAAAGGTTAAATAGGAAGTTTTAGAGGAAACTTATTGCATTCGATATCAGGCTTCGATTTACGATCGATCAATTGTTTTCGGAAATATCGGGGAAAAACCGAAAATGGCGGATTTCGTTTTTGGCCAGTATATCCAGAACGGTAAATTTGACAGCTGCCAAAATGTGACATTATTTGGACACATTTTTAAGACAAATAAGATGGCGTATACGACACGTCTTCATTCTTTTTTGTTAACCCGCAACCCGTCTCAAATTTCATTTTTCTTATGGCCGCCATATTGGATTTTTCGATTTTTGGAAAGAGCCTAAAATTTCCAGTCTAGTGATATTCGCACAAGTGCATTAAAGATTTTAGTAACATCAAAATATTACACTTCGTAAAGTTAGATTTCAGTTTTTTCTAAGGAGGCCATGATCTATCTGTAACAAAATTGGATTTTGACTTTGACGTTAAGTTAAACAGTTGAAAGTATCAAAGCTGTGTTTTAATAAGTAGTAGGTACGCTTTTATCCCATTAAAATCATAAATCTGACACATAAATTGTCAAAACCTATAGAAAATGGCCGGCATTCCGTATTCAAATGAAGAAAAAGTTGACATGTTAGCTCTGTACTTTCAATCATACAGAAACGCCGACGTTACCTCAGCAAGGCATTTGGAGATGTACTCCGAACGACGCGACGGCAGCCTCATAAAACCCAATTCAGGGAAATCATAGTTAATTTAATTAACCATGGTGCCTTCGAACAACCTAGAAG
This sequence comes from Kuschelorhynchus macadamiae, assembly GCA_030620095.1. NCBI lineage: Eukaryota > Metazoa > Arthropoda > Insecta > Coleoptera > Curculionidae > Kuschelorhynchus > Kuschelorhynchus macadamiae. The sequence continues at coordinate 1,295,932 of JAUTXW010000834.1, forward strand.
CGGATACAATAATAATGAAAATCGAGACACTACAGTTCTGTGGGTGGTATACTAGGAGATGTAATGAAAATCCTGATTTTGTAAATCATGTCTTGTGGTCCGATGAGAGCAGGTTCACGAATTGTGGAGTCTTTTATAGGCACAACAGTCATCATTGGGCTGTGCAAAATCCTCACGAAGTGGCAGAGAGACGTCTACAGATCAGATTTGGAAGTAACGTTTGGTGTGGGATCATAATCTAACCAATCTCTTTTAAATAGGCACCAAATGATGGTCAAATAATAATCTTTTAATTTCGTTTAGTTCTTTAATGATACTAAAAGAGTACAATCTAATAAAAAAAAAGTAAAACGTTCTACTCTAGTCAGTCAACTTACTTTTTTGATATTGTATTACATTTTTATTCAATCATTTTGTAATGTAGTTTCGAAGAACCTATAAAAATAGAATTGGGTTCTATAAATTTATTATCACTTTATCTACATTTTTTGCAGATCTGAATTTAATGATTTATAATAAACCCAGGAAGCCTAGTTCTTGCGTTATGAAAAAAATACCACATTAATAAAATGTCGAATTATTTTTGGATTTTCATTATGATTTATAGAAAGACGTTCAGCTGTATTTCCGAATAATTTAAATTTTAAAGCGCAAGGGGTTTGTTCTTTTGATATCTTATGTTTTATTAAGGAACGGTGTAAGATTATTATATCACTGAAATAAATTGATTTAGTATTTCCGAAATTAATATGCAATACCAACAAAATAATTTATTACGGCTATTACTTTCCGCTAACCAAATATGTTTTTCTTTTTCTTTAAATGGTCCAATATCTTGGCCTCCTAGATCCCCTGACCTGTCGCCCTTGGATTTCTACCTCTGGGGACACACGAAGAATGAAATCTATGAATTTGATCCTCCCGTGACCATAAAAATCCTGAGACGAAGAGTTCTGGACATATTTAGAAATATTAACCGAAATACACTTACCAGGGTTGTACGAAGAACAGTCACCAATTGTCAAAAATGTCTCGATGCAAATGGACGTCATTTGCAGATTTGTAAATTAATGTTACCCACTTACAAAGTAGTTAAAGCTCATTTAGATTTTTTTAAGTCGTTATTTACGTTCATGTTGTATTGAAAATTCAATGAGTTCAATACATTAATTACTTATTAATGTAATCTTAATTTACGAAGTGTGATATTTTGATGACACTAAAATCTCTAATGCACTTGTGAGATATCACTAGACTGGAAATTTTAGGCTCTTTCCAAAAATCGAAAAATCCAATATGGCGGTCATAAGAAAAATGAAAGTTGTGGCGGGTTAACAGAAAACAATAAAGACGTGTCGTATACGCCATCTTATTTGTCTTAAAAATGTGTCCAAATAATGTCATATTTTGACAGCTGTCAAATTTACCGTTCTGGATATACTGGCGAAAAACGAAATCCGCGATTTTCGGTTATTCGCCGATATTTCCCAAACTTATTGATCGATCGTAAATCTGAAGCCAGATATCGAATGCAATAAGTTTCCTCTTAAACTTTCCCCATTTAACTTTTGCTGTAGGTATAATAAGAGCCGAGATCCCTATATAGAGAAGCGAATCTGGGACACACTGTATATCCAACGTCAAATCTGAATTGATCTTTGTTCAGTTCAATTCTATTTTATTATTAAACGAGGCTTAGTTACACTAGGCCCGAAATCCTTGAACGGAATATGCTTACTATAGCTTCAATGCATTGATTGCAAAATTGATCTTTTGCCGTGAGAAATATTTTAGCATTGATCTCCGACGCAATACTGCTTCAAGAAAGTTACCAAATAATGCGCATTGAAATAATACAGTATGTTTAGGTGGTTCTGTTGGTATTCTTTTTTACCCATAAGGCAGATTTGTATTATCAAAACACGTATCTTGAATGTAATAGTGTTTTAATTATCAGACTACGTGTTCTTTTACACAAGTGCGCCTTGACATCAAGATTTGGCAGAAATTAAATTAATGCCTAGCCGTCAAACCAGCCTCTCAGGGAGCGTGTTTCCCAAAAGAACGTGCATATTTCTTACGGAGCATTCTTTCAGCGATAGCGCTCTCGTTTTAAGAATAGGACAGGGCAAGATCACCGTTTTGAAACAATTTACAACTGAGGATTTAATTTATTTTTTCTTTTTTATAAGCACTTTGCTGTTAGGTGATGAAAACTTAAATTGAACTTCAGCTTTACTGTCAATGATATAATTCTAGAATGAGCAATCGATCATTTGACAGTTACATCAGAAAGTAAAAACAAAAATCGATGGATTGCTTAAAACTATTTAGGTATATTATTATTGCCGAGTTGCAATAAGCTTGTTCGAATCTAGTTTTTTGGTGGAATGATAGCTTCCTTAACTTAACCTAACTGTCTATTTTCCATACCCACTTTTCTTATAAACAGTAGTAAAAAAATATTTTTCATATTTTTATTTTTATTAACAAACAAAAACACAGTAAACACAATCCTGATGTGTTAGTTATAACCATTTTAAAAGGAAACATTCAATATCTTCTAAAAACAATTTCAGAAACTTCAGCTAGCAAAATGTTAATTCCTCTTAAAATTTAATATACAGGATTGTACAAAAATTATAATAAAGTACCCGATTCCATCCGATAAAACATATAATATAAAAAAGTAAACATAACTATATTTAAAGATTCAATACTGCCTCTTTGTGTCACACCACTGAAAATACAAAATTTCTTTTGCCTTGCAACTAAATCCTTAATGAATACTCCTTCCATCTGACGAAAATTATAAAAAAATCTTGTAAAACCAATAGTGAAACCCAAAGCAATAATTATTAAATTCTTATAGATCAGATTCACTATTAATCATTTTATATTATATATTTTTCTGACAAAAAATCAGTTTCGAAAATGTATAAATATAAACAATAAACCTAAGTATGAAACTAATATACTATATACATCCTGTATATTATTTTGCTTAGTGAACACAATACACCGAATTTACAGCTATTGGTACAATAATTTATTTATAAAAACACTCTAATCAGTAATCAATCTTAATAGTTAACTATCCTAAAATTTAAAAATACTTTAAATAAATACAGACTTACACATTTCGAAACTATAATTATTTAATCTTTGCGAACCTTTCTTTTTCGAGCTCCCTCTCCATCACCAACCGCTGTTTGTTCCTGCAAGGAAAATACATACTATAATGTGGCAAACCACTGGGACAAAACATTGGCATCGCATAAAATGATATAAAATATGCTTAGGCATAACAAAATTCTGAAATATGAGGAATTTAAATCAATTAAAAAACATGGTTGGTTCTTGTAATAAGCCATAAACTACATATATATCCATATGTTATGGCTAAAAAATCGAAAAAATTAATCTCAATATTAACTGGCGTATGTCAATATTTATTTATTCCAACTTTAACAACATTTTACATTTAAATAATCTAAAAAACTTAACCAAAAGCTTAAATAAAAATCTTTCATAAGAACTACATTATTACCCCTTTGACCCATCCTAAAATTTTAACATGGTAATTATATTAACAAAAAGGAAGCACAAATCCAACAACTAAATATTATACCCACTTACTATAACAATAGAGGTGTCAATTCAGATTTAAATTAATTAAATGAAATGTCGACGAACTCAATAACTTGATTTCGATTTGCTCACTTAAAAAAATCAGTCCATTCAAGGGCATATCCTGAGCTTTGAAGGTTTTACAGGAGCCGGAAGCCAGTAAAGGTGCTACTCTCGATTCTTTATTCGATTTTAGATTATAATAAATAGCAATGAAAATCTGAACATTAATTGATATAAAAATCTGGCAAGCTCAAACCGAATCATAAACTATAATCAAGTTATCCATATATTTAAAAGTAGCTAATAGCTAATAATTACATACCATTAAATATCTATTAAAATATACTAAGCTTTAATTAAACAGCTTTTATTGTATAAAAATACAAAAAAATTAGAACACAACTAAGTTATATCTAAATAATGATGGTTCACAGCAGAAAGCTAACTACCATCCTAGATACCACATAAGAAACTATAAAACTTTTACTTTTTCGAACAACATAAATCGACATATGAGGTAGGTCTCAAATTGCAATGACTTTAATTTCACCCTGTATCTGAGAAACGAAGAGGGCTATTAAAAGTTTGTTTATGGGTCTTTCATTTTATAAAAAAGTACCATTATGGCACAAAAACTGCAAATCTTTCTCATCACTAATAAGGGAGATACGCCATAAAACTATCGAAAACTAGTCACCCTGTACATTATCTAATATTTTACCATAATGTAATATTAATTAAATACTTGTTTCATCACGTTTCGTCTACTCCCATGCGTACTTGCGGTTAGGTATATTGATACCTACGTCGATATTAAAAAGTGAGACTTAATTTAGTTCTTCATATAGTCATTTATTAACACATATATATGTACTAAACAGTTTCTATTTACGCCGCACTTGATTTTTGAGCATAATTTCAAATAAATTGAATAAGTACTTTTTACACTGATTTTTTTAAGACTGCAATTTTGTTCCACTATGTTGAATTTGTATCAGTTTATCCCTATATCACATTTAATTTTTGTGCAAAATTTGAAGTTAATTGAGTATGTTGACGTGTTTGAAATATCTTATTTGGCCGCCATGTCTATATCACACTTAATGATTGCACAAAGTGTGAATTCAATCTCAAAAGTGGTTTTTCTAGGCTGATTTTTTAAATATTTAGTAGGCCGCCATTTTGTTTTGCCATCTTGGATGTAACACTTGATATTTGTGCAAAATTTGAGGTACATTATATTAGTTCTTAATATTTCTTTTCTTTTATTTAACTAAACCGCCATCTCTATATAACCCCGAATTTTTTAACAAAATTTAAAGTTAACCGGAATTGAGAAGACGTGTTTTGGCATCAAGGAACGCTAAAACGTAAGGTCTGACTTTTTACCATTACAAACACATTATTTGGCCGCCATTTTCTTCCGCCATCTTGAATTTGCACCACAACTTTAACAGTTCCTCTGAAATAAATCCAATAAGCAGTTTTTCAGGCTGTTTTTTTAATATTTGATTAGGCCGCCATTTTGCTTCGTCATACTGGATTCATATCAGTTGATTTCTACGAAATACTTGCTTTTAGTACAAAATTTGAAGTAAACCTTAATTTTTTTAACATTTCACTAGACCGCCATAGTGGAGTTTTACCAAAACATTACCAGGTCATCTCCATATGACCCTTAATTTCTGACTAAAATTTGAAGTCAATCGGATGAGTATTTTTGTAGCTATGCCGCGAACTGATAGACAGACAAACTGACGAAATTAAGAAGACATGTTTTTTGGCCTCTAAGTACCCTGCAGTTCTGCAAAAATCTAAGAAAGTAATTTTTTCATGATTATAATACTTCCCTTTTACAGAGAACGCAAAAAACAATATCTTTGATATATTAAAAAATTCACAAATCGCAGATCGAAAATTAATCAAATGTCGGAGGAGGGAATAACGAATAACTGCCGAATTGTCAACAAAATAAAAACACGCAGTAGATAAGAGGTAATCGGAAATACCAAACGCAATTTAATAAAATAATTTAGACAAAAGTGTTTAAAAATATGGACAGTTTTGATGGTTTTTAGCCTGTAATATTTACAGTCCTGGAGTCCACAAGCAAGGTTTTGAATTAATCGCTGCGCATTTGATAAAATGATACACAATTAATTATGACTTTCTGATACAAATACTAAAATTTTACACCTCGAGTCGAGTGGATATTATTTCGGTGGAGGGAGGAAATTGCAAGGAATGGAGTGTATGTTGATACATCTCTAAACCTCTGATATTTAAGAAAATAAATATGGGTTAAACATAGCTAAATCCATATCAGATACCAGTCAGTCTAGTTGCTGCATGAATAAATCTTTTGTTTTTAGCCAAAACAACGATGCAAATAAGAAGTGATCCCTGGAAGACTGATATTCTAGGTGCATGTCAGAGGGTATGGATAGGTTTACATATAGTTTTCACTTCTTGCAACTTCAGAGTGAGCCCTACAAGTACAATAACGAGGCCTTTTGCTAACCCCAGTTATATTTCACTCCAATCCACCACAGAAGCTGCCCGTCCTTTTAATTAAATAGAGTATTTTGCCAAACTCAAGTTGCTGCCAAAGAAAAAAAATTATACATTTCCTTACTGAAATTAGTTTTTTAAAAGCCAGTTTTAATCAGGGCAGCATTAAGAAAGTGGTTTTTTACCACCGATCCTGTTAAATACCTACCAGGTATCATACCCACTAACTAAATCTATCAGTTAGCAATTGGTTTACATGACTCAAATCAGATATATGATTTAAAGTGAAACATCACTTTATTACATTTTTGTTGTATACAGTTTATACTATACTTTAACTATTTTATTCTTTTAGCAAATTTTATGCTCAGCTCTCAGACTTCATGTCTGTTAAATATTATTAAATCTAACCAGAATGTAATCCCAAACCCTGTTTAAACACAATAATTATCTAAGCCCTGACTGGGTTCAAATGCTCAGACCCATCAATGTTATCATTACTTGTTATTTTTGTTAGTAGTAATTGAAAATATCTTTCTTCTGATACTTACATTATCCTCTATGACTTCGTTATCCTCTTCAGAATCAGGATTTGAAATTTTCTCAGCATCTTCTTCATCGTCCTTGCCAGAATCTTTTTCGTCTTCCCCATCTTCATTTATTTCGGTGATTTTAGCTCCTTCAGCAGCTTTCTCCTCTACCTCTTCAGCTGGTTCATCAGTCTTCTTGCGTTCAGCTGCCTGTTTTAGTTCTTCGGTTTCCTACAATAATTACCAACACATTGAACATTGTTTAGTGTTTACATTTACGCCTGAGCTTGCTTTATTCAAACTTTGAGAAACAAAAGCATTATTACTGATTATGCCTCAATTTTTTTCATTTTTAACAATTCATTAAAATTCTCAAGGGAAAATTAAAGACTTAATAATAAAATAAAGAATATTTTAATGCTTTTCAAAACACTGGCCTTTTCGAAACACACTTTTGAAAGGAAGAGTGTCGAATTTTGGTATTTGCAACTTAAAATTAAGATAGGAAAGTGCAAGCCATTAACTGTTTGGCCAACAAAGGGGTCTAAGTGGTTGCAAAACAGCACAGCTTTCGAATTTATCTTCCTTCAAGTTCAGGCCTGGTTGGGTAACAAGCATTTCTCAGACCTCTGGAGGTAGGAAGTTACACACTGATCCAGTGAAGATCAGCTCAAACCCATGCCCACAAACGTTAAAGCTGTTTTGAACCCGATATTCTCTAAATCAATCAAAGGCTGTGAGGTTGTATAGTACAGTTGCAAAAAGGTGAACAGTGTTCTTTACATTCAAGATGAGGATGTAGAATAAAATTGCGAAACTCTTTCCATCTTTTCTCCACAAAACGAGGATGCAGAGTAAAATCGTGAAACTCTTTCCATCATTTCTCATGTTGGGAACATCTTGACGAACTTCTCGTTGGCCCACGTAGACCCCATAAATCAAGAAAAAGATATTAGCCGACAACACTGATCCAGTGGAGATCAGCTCAAACCCACGCCCACCACAAACGTTAAAGCCCGAGAAGCTGTTTTCAACCCCAATTAGTCAAATTATGTGGTGCTGCATAGAACAGTTGCAAAAAGGCTAATAAAAATTGCTCTCCTAAATGCTGCAACTATCACGAAAACTGCCTGAACAATGTACTTTACATTCAAGATAAGTATGTAGAGTAAAATTGCAAAACTGTTTCCATCATTTCTCCATGTTGAAATACACAATGATTCAGAACAACTTGATGAACATTCCGTGGGTCCATCTAGACCGCAAAAATCAAAAAAAAGTTAAAGATGCAGAGACAGTTGATATAGGATATAAGATATGCAACATCATAACATGTTTGGAATATTAATACCACTGAACGCGGAAGGATACATGAAGTTAAAAACCTATGCATCATTTGTCCTCCAAATTGTATGGTATCATAATTCTTAATATGGCGTCATATTTCTTATACCGAGTTCGAGAAATCAATTAGCTTTTAAATTATGACTAGTTTTCAAGATATCGAATGTATTCTAATTAAATGTTCCATTCTGTATATATGGGAATATTATATATGTTTTTTGAAAAAAAAAAATTGTTTATATCCGTTATAAATACAAAATTATCACAATGCTAAGCTAACGCTTAAAATAGCAACTACTGTAATAACAAAAAAGCTTTAGCTTGAGGTTTACTTACTTGTGATTGACTAGCAGAAGGTTTGCAGCAAAGGTACAAAATAAATACTACTGGGATGGCTAATACAATGATATATACTGCCCATAAAATCGGGTAGTCATTGGTAATATTAGCTAGCTTTTGGACTACACTCTCCTGAAATTAAATTGTATTATGTGTGAACAAAGTAGACGTTTAACGGTTTATTTCTCGATTTTTATGTTTTTGATGTTTAGAGTACAAAATAATATTTATTATTTCAAGGAATAACACTACCTACCTACATTTTATTACATTTATGACAAAAGAGATTTTACCAATTCATTTATTATTAGTCTACAAGTTGAACTATAATTAGATATACACTTTAGAGGGGATTAAATAGAACTTAAACGAAAGTAAAGTACTATAGATAAAAAAAAGGAAATGAAATATTTTTATTTTGACATGTTTTTTTAACGGTTTACATAACAGTTCTACTACCAGCACTGCTTTATCCATTGCAAGTATAAAGTAAAATACATTGCTCACACATATTAGAAGGCAAGAAACTAGTAAACTAGCAATAGAAGTGACTATTTGCTAATTAATATATAACTGGAATCATGATTTTACCTCTTTTACACATCTATAAAGGTAGTAAACATAACATAAGACTGGAATAGCACAATAAATAAAGTATATTCCCCATCCATGGGGATTATAATTAAGAGATTTCATTATTCTTCCCCAGACAGAGACCTATTAAAATGAAAATTAGCAATATACAATTCTTAAAAATCTAATGAAAGTATCAATGAACATGAACTTAACGTCCTCAGTTTAATCAAAAAGAAATGTCTAAATTTTTTGATCTTTTACAGAATAAAAATTCAACTTTGATCATGGACAATAATAATTATTGTCTGAGAAAAATCTTAGGTTTGGAAATGCATACATGCTGATTAGCATGTTTCTAGACTGAAACTTAAAACAAAATACTGGTTATAAATAATGATTTGAATTAAAACTGCGATTATTTTGATATTCAAAAATGTTTAAAAATAAAGATTACTTACAGAGTCAGTGGCAATTTTTTGTCTCTTCTTGTCAAATGTGACACTTGCCCAATGCTCTGCTATTTCGATTTCTTCTGTAATTATTATATTGTCAAAAAGTATATCTTTGGACATAGACCATAACTCAAATCCAACAGCAGACTAGAACACAATAAAACAAAATAATTATTTATTATTATTATGTAGAAATATATTCTTTCTTTTGATTTTACTTTTTCAACCCTTTTAGTTCATAAATGATGTGATTTATATTTACAAAGAATTCTCATTAACATCTTCAACAGACCCAAGATTTCAAAACTCCAGTGATGTTAGTGTGTAAATTACTGCATGCATGTTTTACTAAATAAATTAATATAATTTATTAAGTAAATTACTAATTAATTATGTTAGTAAAGAAATCAATGTTTGGCGATATTGTTTTCTTCCAAACTGACGTCACATGCAGGAAACCGGTGATTGTCTTGTTATTCGATATCTAATCACTTCTTCCTTATTAATTTCTTCCAGTCATGTCCTTTATAAAATACTCCCTTTAATTTCTGCTATTGTTATATTGTACACCACACCTATTGTGTGCACTATAGGGAAAACTCTTTTTATTACCAGAAAATTGTATTCATGATAAAAACCATAGTCTTAGACCAGAAGTACAGGATGGGGAAAAAAAATGTAAAAGTTATGTAAAAAAAATTATTAAGACAAGAAAATCAAAAAGTACATAACTGTAGAAAAAGCCTGTTGAAGTTTTTTTCGAAGCAGGTATACATAATGCAATATTGTGGATTAAATGAGGGAAATTTCACTTTTATTGATTGTTTTCACTTCTTACCTGGGTGACTATTTACAAAAAAAAATATGTTAGACTCTTCATTTATTATTACCTATGAGATTAGTATACCTACTTATTACGAGTAATGCTGTTTTATACAGAGGGGCAATTGGTCCATGGTTTTTGAAATAAAGGAAAATAAAAATTTACATTTAAAGATTTTTTTATACAATAAATAACAGCTGTCGTAGTTTTTAAAAAGGTAAATTTTAGGTTAAAAAAAAGACAAGCAAATTACAGCATAACTATAAGTTTGGCTTACTACGCGTGTTTTTAACCGATCTTAGGCTTAACACTTGGAATATAATGGGCATTTAAGTAAAAATCCCATGTCTTAAATTCCAATTAAATACTTCACAAAAAAAATAAAACTTAAGAAAACTGGCATATTACCAGTAATTTACCAAACTTTTATTATGATAAAAAATTTTGAAAATTATTCCCAAATTTCTTTTTGGTGAATTACCACAGTAATTACTAAAAAAAAATAAATTACAGTAATTTAAGATCACCACTCTTAGGTCACAATCTCACATCTGCTTATATCAATTAAACTATAATAATACTCATTAATTTTTTTATTTTATGTAAATTTTATGTACGTTTTATCTTCAATGGTACATATAATGCACATTATTGTAATATTTTTTTACATGTTATAAGTAAATGTTTTAAATATATAAAAACGTGCATAAAGAAGTAAACGTTACAAATAACACAATAAAAGCAAAAATCAAATTTAGAGAATGCAAAAATATACATCCAAAAATTCCATTATAATGTCAACGATTTCGCAGACGCTATATCCAATTTTGCCGGAGGTTAACTGATTGTTGAAAATTATTTCATCCCCCAGTTGTCATTAAATGTTTCTATATATACTTTGCTCTAAGCGAAACAGATATTAAGTATATAATTATATTATTAATAAAATTATAAACTTCATTACTTGTTTTCAACTTACAATTGGTTGCATCTGAAACGGTTCTTTGTCTTCGAAAAAGTCGGGGTTGGGTATTCTGCGGGGACGCCACTTCCCCTTGTAGTTGGGATTTTCAAGAAGAGGTGCCCTCCATTTGCCCTTGAATGCCGGATTACTGATAAGTGGTGGTTCCCAGAGACCACAGCCGGGAGCACTGGCGCAGATGGGGTTGTCAATGAGGGGTGCTTCCCATTCACCATCCATGTCCGTATCCCAGTCAGCGGGTTTCTGGGCAGCTGGGTCAGGCAAGTGTGTGGGCTCATTTTCCAGCCATCTACAGTAATGATTTATGTATTTATCAATACATTTATGAACTACTTCATCAGCTGTCCCTCAAAATAACTTTGCTTATGCAATATTAATTTGAAACCCTTATTGACATAGGGAATGAAATACTGAATTTATTCATGCCAAATAAACAATGTTTTTGCATACATCAAAAAATAGTTAAGGGTTTAAGTAGAATAAAACAAAATTAAAAAAGTTAATAAAACCTAAAAATAAAATAAGACAGGAATTATCACAGTTAAACAATAGAAAATATTTACTGGCCTATGTGGACGATCAATTTAATATACTGTCATTGGTATTTAAAAACGCTTATACACTATAAAAAGCATGACTTAATAGATATTTTGAGCATAAATGCCATTAAAGAAAAATACAATAGGCAAGTATAGTTTGTTTTTCAAATTTATGTTAAGAGTGTTCTATTGATGTGTTTAGTAAAAACCCATTAGAAAAATGGCGAAAATGTTGCGGAAATAGTTATAGATCGTAGGAATTTAGAAGAAATAATGCCTCATCCAAAACGGCTGCTACAGATTTTAATTAATTGAGTTAAAGAGACTGGTAGAATACAGGATTTAAAAAGCGTGCTTGCCATCAAAATGACAGTTTTCCAGAAAATATTGTCGCTCCTGAAAGGGAAAATATTGCTAGAATTCCTAAAATATCAGTTTGTCGAGCCCACAAAAAATTCAGTTAAAAAAAATTGAATTTGCATAACATTAAAAAAATCTTCAAGTGCAGTTAATACAATAATTAAAACCAACTGTTCATCAGTTGTGGCTTAAGAGTGCTAATTAGACCTTGCAAAGAAAGGAATAAAATGGAGATTTCTTAGCAAAATTATTATTTATTATTGCTTTTGATGTCTGACACTAGTACTGTTACTCAATGACTAAGAAGGCTGTGGGAGAGGCTAAAATTTTCCAGGAAAGAAATTTAATGAGATCCTCATTAAGTTAAGCGAGTGGCTTAATAACCACAATATGCAGTTACTCATTGCTATGTTTAAATCTATAATATTTTTTCTAAATATTAAATGTACTTCAGCTTTATTTACCCTTCAGGCATAACAGCAGATTCGTCTACAATCTGGGCAGGAGCATCCTCATCCCAATCATCGGGTTTAGATGCATTAGGATCAGGTATTTTTTCTCTATCATCCCAGTCTTCTGGTTTCTTGTCATTGGGATCATCAATTTCAGCTGGAGGATTAACAGGAGGAGTGAAGTCTTCCAGAAGGCTTCCCGATTTCACAGATTTTTTGTCAATTTGAATATCAAATGTATTGTCTGGCCTCAAGATGAGAGTGTACAAATGGGGTAATTTGTCAGAGAAGGTTTCCTCCAATCTAGAAAAAAAAAAACCAATGAAATACCAATAAAAAGTTTCAAGTGTAGCAATAATCTTGTTTTCAAAATATATTTGCCTTATAAGAAATTGATGGGATCAGATATTATAAATCAAATGAATATCCCAGTTTTCATATATTAGGTACTGTTTTTTTAATCATAAATAATTAATAATTGACAAATTACATTACGATATATAATAAAATTGTCTAGTTCAGATGTATGTCCCAATAGCATTGTCCCCAATTCGTTTTTAACATACTATAGACTATTCATGGGAAAATCTTGATGGTTTCGACTCTTACTTGATGAAAATCCATAAGAATAATTATTAGATAAAAACACTCGTTTTCGATTTTCACTTATATATGGTCTAACATGACATGTTTCATTGGCACAGCATTTGAAAAAGCTGCTGTTCCAAGGAAACATATGTCATGTTAGACAATATACAAGTGAAAATCGAAAATGAGTGTTTTTATCTAATAAATTATTCATGCGACTTATTATATTTTCTATTATTTCCTCATATAAGCCAAAAAGAGAAATAAGATCAGATTGAGGTGTGTACTCAAAAAATGTATTCTTTTTTGACAAGGTTAGAGCTTTAAACACAATCCATGATTGCATTATAATCCCTCGCATCATATTCTGTTCACCTTGTATGGCAGGGTGAGGGGTTGCTTTATAGATCTGACTAAAAAATCTCACTTTTCATATATTATAGTATCTATCTTATCTACTAATCACTAGTACATAAAAAAGGACCTCCAACGAACAATAACTATTACGACTCTAATCCAGTAAAATTAATTAATTTTTAACAGACGCTGACTTACCTTTCCTTTGGTTTATCACAATGCTTCTCCTCAACAGACCCATTCTTAGGGTTTTTGTGCTTAAAAATAAAATGAAGTTTGTGGTCATTTCCACACTTATCAGGCCCAAACATGATACTGTATGGTGTTCTGTCATGGAAATTCTTCAGGTCTTTGGAATTATTGACTTCACTCAATAGTTTTAAGTAAGCACCGCCACATTCTTGTCCTTCTTGAAGCAAAACTTCATATTGAACAATCAAAGGCTTATCTTTAAAATTAAATGGGCGACTTAGAGGAGCAGCAATAGCTGCATGTTTTGCTTTAGATTTGAGGACGAGCCCCAAATCTCCTTTTAGACCATCTCTAAGGGGAGGTTCAATTCCCCATAAACCATCATATTTAGATATATCTTCTTCAATGCCTTCTTTTTTGGCTTCTGATTTAGTCCACTTCTTTTCAAAGCTGGAGGGGTTGTCAAAGTGATCAGCAAAGTAAACTCTAGATTCATCCAATGGTTTTGGACTTTCATAGGCTATACCAGTGTCCTCTACAGTCTCTATGGTCACATCATCCTATAAAAAATTATTTCTTTAAAGAAGATTAAAACAATAAGATGATTTCAGCCTGGTCCAGGACCTAATTCTGCAATCTATTTTTATAGAAACATGACAGTATCATTACCCAGGAATGTATAAGAACACTTTATTACTTCTTTAATTTTCACTAGAGTAGTAGCAAGGGGAGGAGATTGAAAACAACAAAATAAGGTTCATGTAACAGTTAAGATTTTCATTGAATGCACAAACAATCTAAGACCATACAATACCCTTGACCTGATCTCACTGGACCAAAATATTTTTTTCCAATATATTTTATTAGTCACTATGTTGCTGTAAATAATGGTTCAATTTACATGTTATATTTCTTTTTAATTAAAACAGGATTTAATTAAACAATCAATATATACATAAAAATAAGACACAAATTTAGTAACTTGATCTATTTAGAAATACATTATGTATTAAATCAAATGACCTCACATAACTCACATATTTACTTGAATATTACCATAATTTAACACCCTTTTACAAGGTTTACTGTTATATTTAGAAATACATTTTAGTTACAAAATTTGTAGGTTCAGAACCTCCTACTTTCAGTACTCTTGGATAATTTCTTATTTTCAAGTCAACCAGTTTACCAGATCCTTTGGGGCCTATATAGAAAGAAAGCCTTGCCAACGCAATATTGATGACATTTTAAAAATAACATTAGCAACTGTTGATATTCCTTGCAGAAATTAGGGTCAGCAGAAATTCTAAAAAGTAAAAACAAGCTAGTGGAATGAAAAACTGGTCATTTAGGAAAAATAATTTGGTTTTTGTTGCAAATGCCATCTAAAAACCTATACCTGTCAAGTTACAGCTTGTCTAAAAAAAACCTTTTTAATAAATCTGCTTGTTTTTACTAAAAATATGAAAATATGCATTATTTAGGTTCATATACAGTGCATATTTCTTGCGAGCCTATTTTCGGCCTTGGATTCTTAAAAAATTAAATGCTATTTACCTCTGTAACCGCTAGAGTAACTATTTTGGCATCAAAGGAATGACTATTGCGTTGATGCCATTGGTGATTGCTGTTATTGTTTGTTTTTTTTTGTGGAAAATAATGGCGGACAGGAATTGGAATTACTTTAACTACATAATGTAATATATCAAATAAAAGTAGTCTAGCCAACGTCAGGCTGTTAATTAACACCCAGTATTAAACTCTTTAGAAATTTGTAAATCCATAAAAATCTAAAAATAAGCTAGCAGATAAACAGCACTGCATACAAACTTTCAATCTAATAGTGACTGGTCCTTTTAAGTATTAAGGATGAAAACACACTTTTATACAATAAGCTATTTGATCCATTATTCTCTTTTTTTTTACCTAAATGGAGTACAGTATTTCTGGGTGACAGTGGGAAGACAGTCTTAGTAGATAGCACTGCAAGCTAAGTTAATATACTCTATTACGCAAAATTGGTGTTACGGCTATCAGTATAGTAACTAGACAAAGAGTAATGATAAAAAGCATAACTAAAATACAACCTTTTGAATTTATATTAAAAACTTTTATTTTACCCCTTTGAACAAAGATATTTTATAACGTATAACAGACAGGCATTATAATATGAAATATTTAAAAAATATCTTTATAGAATACTTTTTTCCCTGGTTAAGCATATAGGGTCTATTAAGCAAAAAACAATAGGCTTCCCTGAAAAACAGGTAACATTTAAATTTGTCTTGAAATTTGTAGAAATAAGTTTAACAAAAAGAAACTTTAAAATATGACTATCAAAAGTTAAAATAGTAATTTACAGAACAGTAACACAATAGGATCCAAGGTAGGTATATTTCACTTGTTCTAATATGTATAGACAGAGACAACTACTATTTTTTATGAACAAGAATGTTGTGCATATTTGGAAAAATTATAATTTAGGCAAGAAGTTATTTTAGCATGTTTTTATTTAATTACTGTTAAAATATATGTTTGGGTAATTTATGTACGAAAAATTATGATGTCTAAATGTCTTCTTTCTGGCACTCTTCCAAACAAGACCCTAAATGCACTATAACACATCAATTAATCTCTGCTGGAATGATTTCGGTTTCATGCTCTTTTGCTCTTTTAACATAAATAACCTGTAGGACTAATGTAAACTTTTGCTTTCAGATGCCCCCCACAAAAAGAAAACGAGAGGAGTCAAGTCCGGATTTCTTGGGCTTACTTGAAATCACCCCTTTTGGATATAACTTAATGTGGAAAAAATCATCCACAGCTTGCAAAGAACAATTTGCAGTATGTAAAGTGGCCCCCATCTTACTGAAACACGTGGTATTGTTTATTCCAGCGAACTGGTGTAGTTGCAGCAAGAAATTCTGAATCATTAAGTAATAGCAAGCTGAATTCACTGCTAAAGTAGTACTAAATGTCATTGCTGCCTCTCTTGAGGATAACTGACCAATCAATAGCGGCAGTCTTTTTTCTTTATTTAGCCCTCCCTATTGAAATGTTTTCAAGTTAAAGTCCTCAAAGTCTTAAAACATTTCTTGACAAAAATTCAGGCGTATGGAGTAGGCTGGTGTAAATCCTATGTAAAAATTCTTTTCAAAAAGCTTTTGTTTAAAGTTAAGGCGACTGCTTGTTTTTGCAGCAACTGACTCAGACAAGCATCTCTTGCACATTCAATGATTTCAGAAACTCTGAACTCTGTAACTCATCTTTTAGAGACATTTGTTTTTTTGAGTAATCCTCTTTGGTATGCAAATTTTAGTGAGCCCGATGTTGTCTTTGAACACTGACATATGAATTATTGCTATGGTAAAACGCATTCACACAGAACGCAGACCGCTCACTGGTAAAACATTCCATCGTGATTAAAATTTCCTGTTGATGCATGAACGAATCAACATAGTCTGTTCAAATTCTCTTTACTAGTCTCTGTTATTGTTACTGTAATTTGCATGGGGATTATTAAAAAAATATATGCCTACTTTGAAAATTATACCATTAGCTTAAACAGATATAACCAAAAGTTTAACAGGGAAAAGCAAAAAATAAGTGATTAAAATTATATGATATAGGAATTATTTAATTATTTATACTCTTATTAATACTTAAACTTAGATTGTTACATAAGAGTTATCTTATAAAAAATTACAAATTAGTCAGTAATAACTACACTTTACTACTAATTAATATTCTCATTATTATTGAACATATTTTTTAATTTACTTTTAGTTATATTAAATAAATTAATATTAGTAAGGTGTCTCTGTAATTGTAATTTGCGTGGGGATTATTAAAAAAAATATGCCTACTTTGAAAATTATACCATTAACTTAAACAGATATAACCAAAAGTTTAACTAGGAAAAGCAAAAAATAAGTGATTAAAATTATATGATATAGGAATTATTTAATTATTTATACTCTTATTAATACTTAAACTTAGGTTGTTACATAAGAGTGATCTACTTATAAAAAATTACAAATTAGTCAGTAATAACTACACTTTACTACTAATTAATATTCTTATTATTATTGAACATGTTTTTTAATTTACTTTTAGATATATTAAATAATTTAATATTCATTTCTTTTACTGCCCTGTTACAATCCAACATGCAGGCTTGTACAGGTGAGTCATAATTTTGCACCCTGAAAAGGTACTCCCTTTTCCTTAGTCTAACATTAGGTACATCAAAACATGTATAACTTAATAATTCAGGAGAGCTAAGATTGTAATATAAAATTTCATAAACATTAATCTGTAATCAGATCTGCACCTTTCAAGGGTTAACATTTCAAAGCTTAAAAGCTGTGTATGATATAAAATCAATATAGGATAAACATTATATTTTATAAAATAAATATATCTAAGGAACCTCTTTGGCATTTTCTCTAAAATATTAAAATATAAAAATTGTTTTGGTACCATAACACATTACCACACTCAAGTTTTGACGTTTTACACGTTTTCCAACTTCTAAAATCTCTGAAAAATCACAATATTTAACCTTCTACTGCACTGCTCAGACAACTCCAGAGTGCGAGCCACGAATCTAAGATCATTCGTGAAAACAATCCCCAAGTCAGATATTTAATTTCTGTGGTCAAAGGCACTCCATTTATTTTGAAGTAATAAGGCAAGTAATTGGTAGTTCTATGAAAACAAACATGTTTACATTTTGTCTCATTAACTTTTAAGACATTCGACACATATTATTTATGTAGAAAGCTTCACTTCTTTACACACAAAATTCAATTCCATAAAATTATGAAACATGACTGTACTCACATCAACGTCCTGTGCAGGACAAGCAACAATGACTGAAAGTATCAAAAGTGCAAAACATGCATTGGTCCTCATCTTGAGTCTTCAACTTCTATTGATTAAAATGCCCTGTAAAGTAAAAAAACTGTTAGATTTGGAAATAAATCATAATTATGAGAATTTGAAGGGCTTTTTATCTGCGATTTTTATCCCTTAGGTCATAAAGAAAAGTTCTAAATAATGTGATGCTATATGTACAGCTCAAGAGTTGTTTTGTTCCACAACTGTATCAATTCTGTTTCCAAATTCTGATTGAATTTCAGGCAAAATTAAATGATTTCTAAAAAAAAGCCTAATTTGTTTAACCATATTTTTTTCTAATATCTTCAAAAAAACAAAGCAAAATATGGTCTTTAACAGTTAGTTATGCACTTTATTAAGTACATATGACTTTTTACTGCATATTCTAACATGAGTAATTTTGCCTTTTGGACATAGGTTTTTAAACTCTTTCACTGATTGTGGAGACCTATTAGAGTTCATAAACATTAACCCCCGTATTCATTAAAAAGGTTTAATAGTTAGTCCTAGTTGCCATGGTACTTAAAACAATTTTGTAATTGTGCCATTTAGAAAAATTATTTGTTCAATTATTGAAAACGTCAACTTAAACATATAAATGTCAAGTTAGACCTGGTCTAAATTTAAACCTTTTTAGTGAATATGGGTCTGAGTGTTTTGCACTGAGTTTTGGTAGTAACGATGTTCAGAAAAATGATGTAATAATTTCAATTGTGATTTACCAAGCAAATAACTTCAACTACTTTTTTTCAGTCTGGAGCTAGATTATAAACAAAACGTTATTTCTACTTAAGATATATGGTACTAAGTAAAAAAATAAAAAAATTTTACTTAAAACTATATTAAAGAAAATAAACCCATGGCATGTTTTGCCAACACTGTGGCTTCTTCAGATGATACAATAAGAATGAAGGAACAAATCCTTTTTTATGCGATTTGCAATGGGTTTTTCATATCTATCTATCATCTTTCATCTATGTTAACAAGAAATATTTAGTAGAGGCAAATTGTTTAAGTCAGTTTGATCATTAAGTAATAGACCTGTGTGTTTAAGTTTGTTTATTCCTAAAGATTCTAGTAAACTTCATTTTATGCCTTTCTTTATGATTGCAATTAATTAAATGTGTAGCATAACCTGTCATCCCCTTGACAAAACATTTATGATGTTCATTTATTCTTTTGTCGAAATTTCTATTGGTCTTACCTATTTCTTGTTTATCTGTTTGTAATAGGTATATCCCTATAGTATTTGTGCTCGAGACCTTCAACTGGTTCGCATTATCAACAGGTTGTATTTTTTATTTATGGCATTTATATTTAAATTTGGCAAGGGAATGATGCCAGACTACTTTAATGATTTTATTAGCTTGCAAAGCGAAATACATAATTATAATATGAGAAATCATAACAATTTTCACATAATATATAAGTAGTATGGCATCTTTATTTTTTAAAGGTCTTAGAGGTTTTAATAACCTGCTTGTAGACATTAGGGAGCCTAGTTCACTGGCTGTGTTTAAGAGAAGACTGAAAAGATTTATAAGCTCTGATTGATAAAATAATTATATTTTGCAATAATGTCGATAAGCGTTGCCTGTTATTATATATTGATGTTGTTAGTTTTATGTATGATTAAAAATTTTATTAATTTTAACACTATGTGTAAATTGTGATTTAACTTTTTTGTATTAGAATTCCTATTTGACTTAAATAAATAAATAAAATATAACCTATATAGGTTTTTGGACAATCTTTAAGGTAATTTATAGACATGTGATTTTTATTTCAACTTTTTTTTTATTAATATCTGTATATTTAATAAAAAAAAAATCAAAATGTGATTTATTGTCAAGACTTCAAAAAATTCTGTTGACAAAGCATGTTACAAAGTTAATATCTAAGTTGCAATATACAATATATATATGAAAGTCGGTTTAATAGAAAAAAAAGTAAAAAACAGTCAAAATGTAAAAAACAATATAAAAACAAAAAACATATAAAATAATTGATAGCACCTATGTTTAACTAAAGTAATTCAGCAGTAGCATACACAACACATCTAAACAATGGACACATCTAAACAATGAACAAATAATTAGAATAGGCTGTCTGCATAAAATTCACTCAAGTTATATACTTTTTTTAGAAGTGCACTCTTAAATGTTCTTCTAAAAATCTTAAGTGAGACGGCGTTCCTAATGTGAATTGGCAAATGATTAAATATTTTCCTGCCCTCATAGATAAAAGACCTTTTTATAAATTCCTTAGTGGGTATAGGCAGGGGTAGATGAGAAGCCTGTCTAGTATTGTGTCTAGAAGACGAAGTTGCAATGTTACGGTTATATTTAAATATAAGGGTAGAAGTTTCGAGGATGAAAAGGGAGGAGTGTGAGAATTCTCAGTGATAGAAAAAGGGGTGACCTTAGCGATAAAATGAACAGCCTTCTTCTGTAATAAAAAAACGA
Source organism: Kuschelorhynchus macadamiae (assembly GCA_030620095.1). Taxonomy (NCBI): domain Eukaryota; kingdom Metazoa; phylum Arthropoda; class Insecta; order Coleoptera; family Curculionidae; genus Kuschelorhynchus; species Kuschelorhynchus macadamiae. The sequence goes on from JAUTXW010000834.1 coordinate 1,316,977, forward strand.
TGTTTAGAAAATTCTGGCTACCAAAATGGAATGTCGTACCTAAGATGGGATTGATGGGAGACTGATCGCGCCAACGCCGGTCTGAGTTCGCTCCTACCAATCTTAATTGCAAAGCAGACGAAAGTTTCCCACTCAGCCTCAAAATGTGCTTATTAAAAAGGGAGATCAATGTCTATGAAAACCCCTAAAAATTTTGAAAAATATTCCTCTTTAAGAGGATTGCCAACCAGATTTAAGCCCTGCATGTTACACCGAAATCCCACCACCCTTGTCTTTGCAACATTAAAGGACACTCTGTTTGAGTCACACTATAGTTTGATTTTGTTAATATCAGATGCAACAATATTTCTCAGCTGCATACAGTCCTTGTGAATCCATACAATCGACCTATCTTCCGCAAAAAGTGAAAAATCACCAGAGATCTGAACACGCACAAGATTGTTTATATACAACAAAAAAAGGACGGGTCCAAGCATCGATCCTTGAGGAACGCCATATTCGATGAGGGAGGCAGATGATTGCACTCCAGAAACAACAGACTGACTGCGGCCGCAAAGGTAGGAGTCAAACCAGGCAAGAGCATTAGCCCTAAATCCGTAACGTTCAAGCTTCAAGAGCAACACTCTATGATTCACGCAGTCAAAGGCTTTTGACAGATCACAGAACACTGCCGCCGCCAATTGGCTCCGATTCAGACCGAGGTACACCATTTCCAGGAAGCCAAACATTACATCATGAGTTAACAACCTTTTTAAAGACCTTGGAAAGAGATGAGAGCAAGGAAATAGGTCGTAAATTTGATGGCTCAGTCAGTTTACACTCCCCTGTAGTAGAATGACCAAAGCACACTTCATAAAAGATGGAAACACTCCTCGGGCCCAAGAATTGTTAATAGCTGCTGCCAGAGCTTCCAATGTGCAATCTGGTAATCCCAAAAGTACTTCGACAGATATTTCATCTTCTCCACATAATCTTTTGTTTTTAATATCACGTAAGCAGCTCTTAACTTCTATAATGTCGGTCTCAAAAAAAGAGAATGACCCAGACATAGAGAAACCGTCAAAGTAATAAAGTGGGTCTATAGAAGAGGGCAAGTTCTGGGTAAGTTTACCTGCAATGATACAGTAATAACCATTAAATAAATTAGGCTTTATGTCGATTTCACAAACCTTATGGCTCGATTTGTTACGCAGATCATTAATAATAGCCCAACTTTCTCTTTGCTGACACTTAGCAGCCCGAAGTCTGTCATCGAAATACAGATCCTTAGCTGTTCTGGGGACTTTACAATATACTTTATGATATTTATTGCAATATGACACAAATTTTGCATCCTTGAAAAACTTTTTTATGTGATTAAGTGATTGTAAATTCTTAACCGATATCCTCAAGCTTTTAGTAAGCCAGGACTTACGTGTGTTATTCCTGGGTCTTAGCCAACTTTAGGAAAAGCTCGGTTAAAGATGTCCAACTAAGTAACATGAAAAGCAGCAAATGGTTCAGGTTGTACCAAGCCAATTCAAGCTATGAAAGTTTTTAAAGCTAGCTTCGTTAAAAATCCAACTGTATTTACGCTCTGATCTAACCTTGGGCAGACTGCAGCAAACAGCCTCGTGATCAGAGAGACCTGCATTGACTACACAACATGATAAAACATCTAAATTAGAAAATAAGTAATCAATAGTTGTCGCCGAGGTTTTTGTCAAGCGAGTTGGAGCTTCAACATGCATTACCAAACCATATGATGTAAGTAGATTTAAAAGTAATATAGTGTTTACTGAAGTTTTGTCTTCAAAACAAAACCGACATAATAACTAGAGGGGGGACGATAAATACAGAGAACATATAGGTTTAGTTCCTTAGAAAAACAAATAGAAAATTCAAAACAATTTTCTTCCAATAAATCATTATACTTGTCAAAATCTGCAAAAGTGTCAGCAAAATATGATGTTTTTCTGCACAAAATCAGGGTGCCACCATGTAATGAATTATCCCTACCGTAAACAGATATAGGGATATAGTCCAGTATACTGAAACATTCATTTGGCTTCAACCGATGTTCCGTAATAAGAACCAAATCTGGAAAATTAGTAAATTCTAAGAATATATGCAAGTCATCAAAGTCAAAGTCAAAATATGCTTTATTATCAAAAGAAACTGTTCTTATTGACAAAGCTGTAAAGAATAATACAATTAATTATAATTAAATTATTTCAAAAAGGAGATATAATGTAAAATGCGTCCAAAATAAAGATTTAAAATACATAACAGAATCTAATACACATAACAGAACTTAGAAATAAGAGAAAGAAAAAAAACACTAACATGGTAACACATAGTAATTAATATTTAAAACTTACAAAAAAAAAAAAAAAAAAAAAAGTAAAACATATTCACAAACAAGAAAGGCTCATACATGAACCTAAGCATAAAATATAGACAATATCGTTATAGAACCAAAGACACAATTAGTCAAAAAGTAAAAAAAAAAAAAAAAATATATATATATATATATATATATATATATATATATATATATATATATATATATATATATATATATGTATATATATACATACAAAAGAAATAATACCCAAGACCAGTAGTATATCAAAAGTCGGCCAAAAATTACTCCATCAAAGTATAATAGGCCTTATCTAACAGAAGGTGCTTAACTTGTTTTCTAAATTTCCTGTAATTGCTTGTTCTTCTGATGTTCAATGGCAAACGATTAAATATTTTTTTTGAAGTATAAAATAAAGAATTTTTTATTAGAGTGGTTGAAGGTATTGGTAAAGCTAAATTATCACAATTACTTGTTTGGTAAGTTAATGCAACTCTTGTATATTCATCCCTTCTTTTAAAAATTAAACAAACTGATTCCAAACTATACAAGCATGACAATGTTAATATTTTATGTTTTCTGAAAAGTGGCTTGCAGGAATCTCTAGGACTGGCATTGCACATACATCGGACTGCTCTTTTTTGAATTAAAAATATCGATGTAAATAAAGTCTGGGAACAACCTCCCCAAAAAGGTAGGCCATATCACAAATGGGATTCAATTAGTGCAAAATAAATTGATCTGGAGAAGGATAAACCCAGTTCTTTAGAAGTTAGTCGTATTGCATAGCAACCTTTTAAAAGCTTCTCAGTTAAATGTGCAATATGAATTTCAAATTTTAAATTTTGATTTATAAATATACCTAGAAATTTAGTGCATGATCTGTTCTCTATAAGTTGATCCCCCAAATAAACATTACCTAGTGAACAATTAAAATGTAGAATATTAGTTTTTGACACGTTAAAAGAAAGAAAATTTGAGTCGCACCATTCCTTGATAATCCTAATATCTTCCGAAATAGTTTGCTGCAATCTAAGTGTGTCATTGTCATGCCAAAAAATAGAGCAAAAAGAGTCAAGGAACCTCTAACATTAAGCTTAGTAATGTCATTAAAATACAGAAGAAAAAGCAACGGGCCCAATACAGTTCCCTGAGGGACTCCACTATCAATGGTCATTTGACCGGAGATTCCTCCCGCTATTCTAACCACCTGCCTACGACCACTTAAATACGACTCAAACCAATTTAAAACATTGTCTCTGCAACCATACCATTCCAATTTTTGCAACAGTATTCTGTGACTCACACAATCAAATGCCTTTGATAAGTCACAGAACACTGCCGCTGCTGCAGACTTCTCATTAATTTTCAAATATAGTTTTTCTAGAAAGGAAAATATTGCATCGCTAGTTGATTTTGAATTCTGAAACCCGAACTGATTTCTATTTATTATTTGTTTCTCAAAGATTGGATATTAATTAAAATCACAGAAAAAACAGAGTTAGTTCTTAATACATTACTAACAGTACTTACTCCACTATTTAAAGTACCCTCCTTGATCTGGGAGGGTTCAGTAATAAAAAAATGTTTTTCTGTAACTACATTGGAGTCTTTCTCGACAATGTTTAAAGTTAAGTTAGAATTTAAAGTCACTTGCTTCAAATTACTATCACTGCTATGTTTGCTATGGAAATCAATTATATTTTTTTAAACACTAAGTCAAATTTTTCAGTAAGTTCGTGAGAAAGTTGTACTGCACTGATGTTTTTTTTTTTTTTTTAATTATCGTCTGGTGACTGAGATCTTTCAATACTATTTTTTATAATGTAAATGTATACAGGGTGTTTCAACAAATCGGGTTACTATTAATCACGATTCTGCTGTAAAAAGCTGCCTTTTGGCATACAGGTTGATTGTAAGATGTACAGGTTCGTTAAGAAAGGATTTTTCAAAACTCAAATTTCAAGGAGATGAAATCGCCCCTAAAATATTACAATATTTACAATAAAAACAGCAAATTTTTCAAAAAAATACTTAAATAGGTATATTTTATTTTTTATAGATTTTTTAAAAGTTTATACAGGGCGTTCCAAAAATCGAAAATAATTTATAAACAAAAATCTCCCAAAGCCCCTGTTGACAAAAATTGAAAGAAAATGCAACAAAAAGACGTGGTTTATAAAGAGGTATTTAAATAAGGCGATTTAAGTACCTCTTTATATCTCTTTCGTTCCCGCCATACGCGAACGATGTCACGGGTACTCTAGTTTTTTTTTCCTTTGTGAGTTCAAGTTCCTCTGAATCCCAAGCTAATAACTAGGAAGTACCATAGGGCTCTGTCTTGAGACCACTTCTCTTTGATCTTTATATAAATGACCTTGCTAACTTGGATATTGCTGGTCAGTCATTATTTGCAGATGACACAATGGTTTTATGGCATTCTGCTGATGTCAATTTATTGACTGACACTATATTAATAGATATTAATAAAATAAAAGCATGGTGTAATTCGAATCTCTAAATGTGATAAACACTAACATCATTTGTTTTAGATGTAGTTTGGAAGGTTTGGTAATTAATAATGCTCCTTTGGCAAGAAAGCATAGTTCAAGGTCTCTCAGTGTGGTCATAGATGATGAACTCAAATTTGAAGACCACATAAATGCCCTCAATATGAAAATCTTATTTGGTTGTTTTGGGGTTAAGGTAGCAGTTTAAGAACGAGATAGTATAGTTGGGAAATCAGTACAGTATGCCCCTATTGAATCGAGACTTAGATATTGGATTTGTTTCTGGGGAGTAGCTAGCAACTATTTAATAATATTCATTATTCAAAAAAGAATGGCAAAAAAAATATTAACCATTGTTAGCTTATACATTTTAGAAACTTATATGCTATTTTATAGTACCAAATCTTAGATATATAACTCCACCATCTCAATCTATCTATCACTTATGAGGGAATTAAGATGTATAATTATCCTCCAAATAATATTAAGGAACTACCCACTCTGAAACTATTTAAAAAGCAAGTTCAAAAAATTCTTGTTGACAAGGCCTATTATAGTGTGACTGAATTTTATAGTGACATGGTGTGATACTGTTAGTATTGGTATAGGTCTGTCTTATTTGTTTTTACTTCATTTGATCACCCTGGATTTTTAATAGGTTGTTGTTGGGTTTTGGTTTTTTTTAAAGTTTAATTTGAATTTTGTCCACCTCTACTTGTAATACTTCTTATTTGTTTATAACTGCCGTTTTTGCTCTTAGTTCTAGTTTTAAATTCTCATTGTCCCACCCCAATTTTATATACCTACTTGCAATCAATCAGCTTTTTAATTATATTTTTAAAAACATTAACAATTCTAAATAATATGAATGTACAAAAGATAAAAAAATAATAATGATAAGAGTAAAATAGGACTAAAAAAATAACATATCAAATAAAAAAATTAAAAAGAAACAATGATGCAACAACATATTATACAGTGACACAATTATATGAGTATAAACAAATATCAGACAAAACCTATACCAGAAAATAATCACATAACATACAGAAAATTTTAATTGTTTTATCCATAATAGAAATGTATAAACCAAAGAAAAAAATAAAAATTGAAGACCACCAACAAATAGTAAAAATTATTTCATCTAAAACTGAGATTACGTAATTCTTTAATAGATTCTATAAAAAACCAATACACAGGTATGAATCATGTCAAAAAATGATAAATAAACAATGACAAATAGTTATAACAGTTAAATATAATTTCATTTAATACATATTACAGACAGAATACTGTAAACGTTATCCTCATAAAAATCACTGAGGCTACAATAGGCCCTCTGAGACAGAAATGTTTTTACCTTGGTTTTTATTTTGTTTAATGGCAACTCTCGAAGGGTTCCTGGAAACTTGTTCCAAACATTTAATATGCTAGAAGTGACAAACATTTAATATGCTAGAAGTGACATTTCTTTGAATGTCGGTAAAATTTTTTCTTTGCCCTCTTAAGTTGTTCTTAAACCTTGTGTCATACTGATGATGTTAAAATACAAAAATACAAAATACAAAAATACAAAATTCCTTTATTGCCATACAATCATACAAAAAATGAAATGACGCGGCATCGTCAGGGGATTTAAGTATCGTTTTTAATAATAACATTCTATAGACACAAAAATATACAATTAAAAAGAGACCTTTACAAAATAAAATTTATATAAATATGATTTACAATATTAAAATTCGGTCCAAAATCTGAACGTGTATAAACACTTATTTAAAAGGTATTTAGTTACTGCTCGCTTGAAAGCCCTCTCCGAACCAATACCCCTAATTTCACGCGGTAGCAAATTGAATGCCATAATAGCTCTAAAGTGAGGGCCTTTGGTGAGAAAACTTGTATTATGAAGGGGTATTCTTAGGTCCAGCGCATTTCTCGTCCATACTGTCATGTCTGCAGCATACAAGTCCTCCCCTCAACCAGGGCCTCTGTAATGAGACTAACCGCTTTAAAAATGGCAAGTTCAGTCGACATGTTCTTCCAAAAGCCAAATTGTTGGCTACTCAGAACTTTATGACAATCCAAGAACGATACAATTCGGTTATATATGACCCTCTCGAAAACTTTAGAGAAACCAGGTAGAAGTGACACGGGTCGATAATTCCCCATGTCATTCTTCGCCCTCTTTTTGTGGACTGGGACAATCTTAGATGTCTTAAGTGCATCAGGAAAAACCGAGGAGAGAAAACACTCATTGATATCATGTAGTGGTGAGCAAATAAACTGGTTTGCTAATTTTATAATACTTGTCGGTACATTGTCAAGGCCTGTGGACTTCTTATTGGGCAGAAGGCTTATAACCTGAAAGACTTCTGTTTTGGTTGCTGGGTGGAGAAAAATAGTAGGAATATTGTTAGCCTTAACACTTGGAAAACAAATTTGGTCCTCAGGTGGCAATGTGAAAAGATCATTAAATGCATTAGATATATCTATCGGGTTTGAAAATGTCCTATGTCTGACCTAGTGACCGAGGAGGAGGAGGATTATTTTAACATGTGCTTTCCACATGTCAGTGGAAAGCACATGTTAAAATAAAAGTAGATGTTAAAAAAGACTTGGAATTTCCCATTAACATCCAGCATCTCCTGAACCTCCTTCCAGTCCTCCCTTGCCAAGCAATCCAAAAACCTGTGACAGTTGTTTTCTGTGTAAAACCTTTTCTTGATGAAAATAGGGCTAGCAATCCTACAAGTGAAATTTCCTCTAAATGACAGGACAATACTATAATGATCTGAAAAGAGAGTCTGTATTATATCACAATTTATGTGCTCTAGCTAGACGTTGCTGAAAATATTATCCAATTGATTACCAATCTGGTGAGCACAACCCGGCCTTGTAACACCCCAGACAACAACAGGTAGTTAATCTGGGTCATCTCTTTGCTGGTTTCTAAGAAATTAATATTGTAATCACCACAAAAAACCAAGATACTATCCTGTTCGTAAAGGGCTTCCAAGAGCTCAGCAAACTTATCTTGAAAAACATTAATATCACCCATGGGAGACCTATACAAAGAAACAATTTTAAAACATTTGCTACCAATAATAAGTGTAACAAAGATGTACTCAAAATGTTTTTCCATTGGCAATACATTTACATTAAAATTATCACAACTGACAATATCACAATGGACAAATATACATGTACCTCCGCCCCTATGTTCTTTTCTAGAAAAGGAACTAACACACTTAAACCCTTTTAAAGCTATTTGACTTATATCATTATTTTGACACCAATGCTCCGAGATACAGATAATGTCAGGTTTTACATCATTTAGGAACATTTCAATTAGTAAAATCTTTATTTTTAAGACTTTGCGCATTAAAACTAGCTATTTTTATACCTTGTTTACCAGTGGAAAGAAAATTGGAATTATTATTTATAAAAAATGTTTACCCCCCTGACTGCAAAAATTCTCTGTGCCTGTCAAAATCAAACCTTTTAATGCCTACATACTTTGGCCAAAAACTGGTGTCATATAGAGCATCCTGCTTTTCAATCGGGGCTGCGACAACAAATCTTTTAAGTTTGCCTTCTTCCAAAAGTATTTCTTTAACTTCGATCTTGGCATCCTCAAAACCAGGCTTTCCATTGATGTATTCCCTAATCATCATCTCTGAGACATGGTTCTGAACTCGGTTAATGTAGAGCCATGCTCTGCGGCATCCACCAGTAAATCCTTTTCCATCATGGTCAGCTGATTCTCCAGTACCTAGTCTCTTTAGGTGTGTAATTCACTTTCTTGTTTTTGGGAAGGTAAAAGCAGAAGTTTCACTTTATGTATGGAACCTTTCGACATTGGCTGAAGCGGATTGTTCATTCCGCACTATAGGAATTTTTGGGGACCGTTTTCTGTCATGTTGAGAATCCTTTGGTGTGATTAAATTTATTACTGACGTCATGACTTCCTTTTGTTTCTCTTCAAGCGCTATGAGATTCTTTTGGGAAACAGTTGTATTGCCTGTTCTTACTGCCGTTGATGTACTCGTAGCCGTTGGATTCACTGTACTTGGTTTAGGTTTACTGACTATTATGTTTATGCGAGACAGTTCGTTGCTAAGCATATCTTCCATTTTTTCCATCTGCTTAAAATAGTTGGATTTTAGATCTTTTATTGCTGTCGTAAAAGACATTTCTATCTCGGTCTTCAAACTCTCAAAATGGTTTTTTAGTTCTGCAGAGAATGTTTTTAATTTATTGTTGACTATAGGAATGCAATCAGCACAAGCAAAATGGAGGGCCTTCTTACTTAAGCGGGTCACATGTGCTTCAGATGCCGAAAGTTGTGAGCAGTTTCAACAATGTACTTCTCTACAGAAATCACAGATCATTTTATAATTTATTTCTTCCTGCGTAAGCGCACTATTGCATTTGGAACATGACGACATTGGATTATGGTATCTGACGTTACTACAGGCTTGGCAACGTCGCTCCTTATTCTCGAGAGATTTGATCAAGACAGGACAGCACCGTGCTGATGGTAGCAGATGTCAGTTCCCAAAATCAAAGTAGAGAAGAAGATGAATTATGGCTATCGCAGTTGTTTTTCGTTTTCGTTAATAATATTTTGAGATAATTACTTCGAAAGGTCACCGATTTCCGTGCTGTAAATATTTCCCGGCGTTTTTGGGTATCTGATCCGTCAATTGTCGCGGTCACATTAGTTTTTCGACACTTAATGCGATTAAAAAAGATAAAAATTATAACTACCAAGTACAAGAAGTAACCAAGTTACTACGCCCCCACCACGCAAATTGTCCTTGTAGATCATTAAAAAACGAAGAACAGTTGTTAATGACAAAATATAAAGACTATAAAAAGTTAAAATCCCTGTACTCTTGAAAACATTCCTGCAACATTCCCTATACCCCATTTTAAAAATAATTCATATACACTTTTTTGTAGTATGAAAATTCGATTTGATTCCACAGAGTTTCCCCACAATATTATCCCATAAGTGATCCTAGACTTAATGGAAAATTATATCTGCTAAGTCCTGTTGACGGCTGATCTATGTGAGGCTTCCAGCCCAACTTATGATCTAGAGCAACATCCACTTCTTCTAGAGTGCCCCAGGGGGGTCATCTTGCACCTCTCCTTTTCACCTTCTTTATTAACAAGATAAAAACTTTCTTCCAACATTGCCGATTTTTTCTGTATGCAGATGGTCTCAAAATATTTAAATGCATTGACATTGAGAGTGCAGTGGAAGCAGCGCAAGATGACCTTCGGATATTTGAGGTTTGAAGCACCCAGAACACAATGACCCTAAATTTAGAAAAATGTAAATATATTCAATTCTGGATGGAAAAAAAATCTCTAATATAAAAATTCTTGATTTATTACGCTTCATACCAAAATTTTTGGAAGTATATGGGCTCTGAATACTCTATACTTCAATTGTAAGATTAAATTTGGAAAACAGCACCAGTGTCTATGTAATGTTCCAGACGTTAGAGAAAGATTATCTTCTACATAAGACCTGGAAATCCCTCTAATTCATAAATAATATATAAAATATATATATATATATATATATATATATATATATATATACAAATAAATATATATACTCATGAGGAGAAACTAAACAGTACAATTTGAAAAAAAATAATAAAATAAAAAGAGAGAAGTCCCCAAGAGCAAGTCTCATAAGGGGGTCACTAAACAATCATCCACAAATTCAGGGAGGAATAACCCACTCATAGTCGTCCCTCAACTTTTTCTAAGTTGCTATAGAAACCGAATGGGCCAAACAGGAACAAGGTCTCCAAAATATAGGAAAATGGGACGGACCGAGAATCTAGGTCAAGAGTAGAGACAAAACCAAACCTTGCTGGAGAAAAGAAGGAAAATTTATGACCTCCTCTATAAAATAAACTGCGGACTAGGTCAGGAACTTCTGCAAGAGCTATTGCAGAATGAATCGCTGACGGTTTTGAATTAAATTTACTTAATTAAAGTAAAAATAGTAAAAGTTTTATATGTTCCTAAAAACGCTGGGTATGATAGCGAAACCGTAGTGTGTGCGGAGAAAAATATGTGAATTTCACAAGAATAATTTAACCCTTGTAATGTGTGGTATTATTATATATATAATTTTAATTGCTACCACTGACACTTATATTAGTTTAAGACTGTAGTTGGATATTCCAATTTCATTCCATTGATAAATAAATGCACTATACCCACAATTTGTATGATGATACTTGAAAATATATCAACAGTTTTTGTCTTGTTCTACTAGGAACTAAAAAAGAGACTGACTGCAACATTATTTCACATACCTCCATTAACTAATTTGTGCAAGAAAATCAGACTACCCTGTTACCATTCTGATAATACTTATACCTCCCTTTGCAAGTATAATATTTATACCTCTCTTTGCACTTTCATCAGTTGAAGAGGTTTTTTTAATAATTCCGTGAATAAGTTTCATAGTATTACTTTCTATTAACATCTCGAAATTATGAAGAGCTATCAACTATAGCACCCTCATCTAGGTTATTTTGAGGTCGTAGATAGCCATAATTGGTTAAAAAAAATTTCTTCTATGCTTCCAATAAAATAAACATAAAATATGACATTCATCCTGTTTATATGTATATGACTTGACGCTTCCTGGAACAACAATCAAGTTTGCAGATGATACATCTGTCAGAATTTCTGCGGCAAGTGAGGAATTACTTCTTCGGGAGATTGCAGCGGTCTGTGATGGTATGAGCCAGTGGTGTACAAACAACAGGCCAATACTGAAATTTTAACTGTAACATCCATCTATATAATGAAATGTGCACTATATGTTTTTAAAAACAAATCCAAATACCGACAAAACCTGGATAACCACAATTATTCAAAGAGAAATGCTTCAGCTCTGGTTGTTCCAAAACACAAGACTGCACTCTTAGTGTTTGTTTCATTTAGAATAAGTTCATTTCCTTGATACCTATCATTAAAATATCTTGAAATCTGGTTTGCATGTTTTATTAATACATTAAATGATGTGTGAGTTACTATTATTGATGTGTCATCTGCATATAAAATCATGATATCCTTTTCTCCCAAATCTAAAAAGGCTTCCAGGTCATTTATAATTAAAATGAACAAGTAGTGACAAAAACACTGCCCTCAGGAACTCCGAAATTTAGTTCTTGATATTTGGAGTACTTTCAATGTAGTGCTTTTTTATTAAACCTTAAATGTTTTTTTTCTGACTTATAAAATTAGTCTAGTTGTGTGTAGTTTATTTAGTTTAACTTAATGGATTTTCATTTATTTTTAATTGACTTCACTAGTACTAGTGGAATGATTAGATTTATTATTATAATTATTGTTCTTGTGTTAAATGTTTTCTTTTTGACTTGTAAAAATGTTATTTCTTTTATAAGTAGTTTGGTTTAATTCATCATTCATGTAGTTTTAAGTCATTTAACTTACTCTAATAGTGGAACATTAGTTACATATGCATATATTTGTCTTTTTACTTCAAAATTGTATATTTGGTAATTAGTTTTTATAAGCTAAATAAACAATTCAATAAAATTGATTGAACTCAGTAATATTATATATGTTAGTGTGCAAACAAAAAATATATAATAAGGATCTTGCTGTAAAATTTAGAATCCCAAACAATGATTATATTTTGAATAGTCAGTCTATCAGTTACAAATAAATTAATTACACCAATGGCATGTACCGCAGTTTAATTTTAAATTAACTGGAACACACAACAATATGTCTTCAGGTTTCCTGAAGCATCTACTGGTTAAGAAATACAATACAAAATGTATGCGTATCTATACATAAATTTAACCAGGACCTATACATGGACTATACATGAATTTAACCAGCCAACTGGATGCATTAAATCAGGACTGACAACTCTACTCTAGGCTTTGTGTGAGACCAACAGAATCGGCCCCGTGCGTAGTGCTACACTGTGGCTACACGGAAGTCCTTCGATGGATCCCAACTACATTTAACACAATGCAAAATTGGGCAGCTATTATTATACATAGGATGGATCGTCTACATCTATTCAAAGTATTACCTGTCTTTGGTAATACCTACCCATAATAAAGCTACATACATGATAAAATATGCATATTTTTTTTGCTATCCTACTGATAATAGTAGTAATTATATAGAAAGCATGACATATATACTATGTAGATAAACTTTGTTCTCTTTATAGACATCAATAAAAATTTAATAACGTTGAAGTTGTAGGTCTTCCTAAACCTAAATTAAAAATCGACCAGCCATAACCTCGAACGATGATAAATTTTCACGATTTAAATTAACCAGAAAATTACATTACAAATATCGTAACAGATACTTACATTCACATTAATATTTTTTAGTCTAAATAGAAGCACTGAAACTTTTTTTTTAATTGGAATTATATAGAAATCATTTAGCGGAAATCGGATAAAAATGACAACTGTTAAACCAGTTCGTTGACATTGAATTGACGCCATTTTGACATTTGGAGCAAAATAGGGTAATGCATCATTGCCACGTGAGTCATTATAATATGTTTCATTAGCTGAGTCAATACCTTTTTTAGAACACTGTTTTTTTTTTAATATTTTTTAAAGCTTAGGTCCTGAAACAGACTTATTTTTTAGAGAGTATGAGATTCTCAGGGCTATAAAATAATCGCACTTGTGTCTTAGAGTTTTTATTCTAAAATATAGCAATCAAATTAATTCCTAAGATTTCATTACTTTCGACTAGTATTGGCAACATGCATATTTATTTCAACCAATGAAATATGTCCATATGTCCAATTTACCAAATTTAATTTTAAAATGAAAAGGCGTGCGGAAGTTCTGGTAAGATATTCTCTCTATTGTTATTTAAAGTTAATTAATGCGGAAATGACACCGTCCCATTGTATTTGAAATGTAGATGTGGTAATGTAATGTTAACAATCGTCTCAGTTTTTATCAATATAATTGAAATTTTTCTTTAAAGTTCGTTAATGTTTATACCTACCAATTTTTTTATCCTTTCTGATGTAGCTTAAAAATTCACAACAAACAGGGTGTGATACTGCGATAGGAACACGGCACAAATAAATATATATATATATATATATATATATATATATATATATATATATATATATATATATATATATATATATAATGTGTTTTCATTTCGGGTGTACATCCGTTCACTACTGTCGTTCTGAAAAGAACAGTTTTGCTGACGTTTCGCCAGAATCACATTTAGGATTTTCGAAGCTTTCTTTCTCGCGTCCGAATACAGACTGAAGTGTTGGTGACTGCGACGCTTCCTTTTATACCCCCACTCGGGGCCGAAGATTATATCTGCGCAGGCGTTGGTCGTTATTTATGTTTTCCGGATGGTGCTGTTGTTGTTGCGCTAATTGCGCTTAAGTTTTTGCGATTTTAGATTTGTCGATTATTGTCTTCCATACTGTTGGTAGTTTTAATGATTCGTCCCTTTTATTCAAATCACCTTGTATTTCAATTTCTATGGCTTCTCGGATTATTCTGGTCTTATAATGTTCTATATTGGCAATCTCCCTACACCCATCGAAATTTATTTTATGGCCGGTTTCCTGATGATGTAGGAATAAAGCTGAGGTTGTTTGTTTATTTCTGATGCTGAGTTTATGCTCTTCCAGTCTTGCTGATATTCGCCTGTTAGTTTGCCCTACGTACAACTTTTCACAGTCCTGGCACGGAATACTGTACACTCCGTGGTTTTCCAGTTTGATTTTATCTTTTGGGTTTCCGAGTAGTTTACCTATAGTTGTTTGTGGCTTGTGTATTGTTTGTATGTTGTGTTTCCTCAGAATTCTTCCGATTCTGTCTGTTGTGCCTTTTACATATGGTAAGACTACTCGCTGCTTTCCCGGCTCATATTTTTTGTTGTTCGTTGTTCGGGAAACCTATGCATTTATAGCTTTCTCTATGGTGCGATTTGTGTAGCCATTTTTCTTTAAAGCACTAGATATTACCTTAAGTTCGTTTTGTCTCGTCTGTGTTGATGATGGATGTACACCCGGAATGAAAACACATATATATATATATATATATATATATATATATATATATATATATATATATATATATAATAAAAATAACAACATATATATATATATATATATATATATATATATATATATATATATATATATATATATATATATTACAAAAAATCATATTATAGAAAAATTGGTTTTTATAAAATCGATTCATTCTAAAATTGGTAAAATACAACATTTTTTTTACATTTTTTAAAAAATTGGTTTTTCTTAAAGAATTCTTGCAAATGTGCAAACATTTGGGATTTGTCTGTTAGGAAACCTTACCTACTTGGTAAATCCGTTGTGCTGCTGAAGAATTTCCAACAGCTAGTTAACCATTGTCAGGATATGTTACTGTTAATAATGTAACAGTAGTTATTAAAATAATGAACAATAAACTAAAACGGTTCATACAAAACCAGTTCCTCGTAAAAATCGTAGACTTTCAATTTCAAATCGATTCAACATAAAACCTGTTTTTTTTTGTTTCTTGAAATACATTCATGACAAAATTGCTCAATAATTGCCGCGCTACGCCAATTTCAAGCCAAAAATTAACTAGTGTTCTCTGGCGGTCGCAGTGTTGCCAACTAACATGAACTCGTAATAGATGCAGGAAAATCATAGTACAAGAGAGGAAATAAAAGTACATTTTGTTAGAAGATGGAAGTTGTCGAAAGTACATTATTTATTTATTTATTTATTTATTATTAAGTACATTACAGAAAAACAAGTTTCCAAATAACAGCTAGGACAAACATATACATATGGGGTAAAATAGTCAAACAAGATAGAAAAAAAAGTAATAACACAATAAACAATAATGATAATATTTAAAAAAATCTAAGTTTAATGTACAAGACAGACATAGAATAAAAATAGTAAGTAAATCACTCAACAATAATTAATCAATGACCAATGACATTCAATGATGCCACCCAGTTATTACACTCTTTGTCCAGATAGATCTCTCTTGAGAGCATTCAAACTAGTCCGAAAAAGGTCAACAAGACTAAAGTGACGGTTGTAGTTTCTTAATATTATATCCATGAATGTAGTAAACCCACAATTCGTCCGGTGTGGGGTCTCAACAAAGAGTCGCTGATGTCTAGTGCGTCTGGCCGGTACAAGTATTAAAATATGTCCAACCAGTTCGTCACAATTCACTAATCCATGTAGTAATTTAAAACGGAATATCAACATGGCTTCTTTTCTTCTACACTCCAGGGATTTGATACCACAAAGTAAAAGCATCTTGGTACGGGTAATGATGTTTAAAAAGGAGGTATTTAACAAATCTATTTTGCTATTACGTTTGATAAAACCCAGAAGTCGTAAGGCCTTCAGAACCATTTGATCAATATGGAGATTGAAGGAAAGGTTCTCATCAAAGATCACGGCCAGATCATTAATGCTTGATAGTTCTTCAAGTTGGTGACTGTTGATGGTATATCCCTTTTCAATTAGGATATTACCACGGGAGAATGTTACTACCTTGTATTTGTCAGTGTTCATCCTCAAATTGTTATGATCGCACCATACTGCAAAATTGTTTAGATCTTCCTGCAGGCAAACTGAGTTGCGTCGATAACCTTATAAAACTTTATGTCATCAGCGTATAGTACATAGAACGAGTTGCGAAAACAGGAAACCACGCCGTTGACAAAGAGCACAGGGCCAATATGAGATCCTTGGGGGACGCCAGATGTGACTACGATTTCGGGCGATCTCGAGCCGCAAACAACAACTCTTTGTCGTCTCCCATAAAGGTAAGATTTGATTCACTTGATATAGTTGCCAGATATATCAATGTCCTCCAATTTCCTGAGCAATAAATGGTGACAGACACTATCGAAAGTCTTTGAGAAGTCTGTGTAGATCACATCCACTTGTCTACTTGCCACAAGTGAGGAGACAAGGAAGTTCTCATAGATTCCCAGATTTGTAGCTGTTGATCTATCGCGATAAAAATCATGATTTTGTGGTATTATATATCCTTTATAAGTATTAAAAATTTCCTCCGTGATCACCGCTTCAAAGAGTTTTGGAAAAGCTGATAGTATGCTGATACCACGATAGTTTTTTATGTCAGCTCTATCACCTGATTTGTGAATTGGAATGAGGTTTGAGAATTTTCATACAATAGGAAAGTAGCCTTCATCAAAAGACCTCAGGAATAATGCAGTCACTGGCACTGCAAGAGAGTCACACATCGTCAGCAATACAGGCGGTACCCCATCCGATCCAGCTCCCTTTGATTATTAACATTAACACAATTAAGTAAGAAATGTAACGCAAAATTAATAAAGTTAAAATATATAAAAATTGCATATCGTGGATGAATTAAGTATAAATCTGTTTTATAATATAAATAGGCTGTATCCAGAAAATTGTTAAACACAGAAAAGAAAACTGTTATTTGTTTTTACTTTACTAGTTTCATCTTATAGTACTTGAAAAACAGAAACTTCATTTTCATGAATACCTACAACTTCAGTCCCAGAAAATATTTTCTTATGCCACATAAATGAAATTAATTATCAATTAAAACATAGGTACTTAGTGGCGTATTTAGAACGTCTTCCAGTGGAGGACAAGTGACAAAAAAAGTCAATGCTTTTTCGTAATAAAAACAAAAGTACCCATGAAAATCTGAGACAACAAAAAAAGTTCTAACTTTTTGTAAGCTGAATGATATCGTAACAATATTTTGCTTGATTTTATCTCATAAAATTGTTCCTAGAAACCCATAAAAAGTTTTTTCTTTCGTTTTAAAACATATTTAAGGTAATTTAAATGTTTTAACAAAATATTACATGAAGTGCGTAACACTGTTTTTTTAAATACCACTTGGTTCCTCATCCAATTGTTTGACATTTTAAGAATTGTGATTTTAATTATAATAACAATTATGTTTACTTTAAATCAGATTTAAAAGTATCTATTTAATTTCTTATGCACGAAAATACAAATGCACTTATCGGTAGAATGAAATTCTTTTTCGTTCTCATTCTATTCTATATATATATATATATATATATATATATATATATATATATATATATATATATATATATATATATATATATATATATATATATATATATATATATATACACAATACAAAAAATATTCCATATAATATACAAGGTGCACAAAAAACGCGTAAACGCAAGTAAAATAAAAAAATTGAGAAAATATAATTTCTAAGGTAACCTAGTTAGCGAGAGATGAGATAAAAAGTCATTTTATTTTTTAAAAGTTTTTTGTACGAGGTGTAGTTTGTAGGTAATCTAATATCCAATAAATAAGTAGAGAATTTTAAATTCAGACATTTTTTACATATTCACCAGTAATTTTCCAAAAAACTGTGTCTACTACTACGGTAAAAAGAATAAATTGCTCTTTCTACAAAAAAAATACACAAGGACATCTTATGCGAGTGTTATTGCACTTCGAAATAAGAATAATAACTGACTATTGTACTTTGGTTTAGTAAGAGGTTATGCAAACTAGGAAGTACTAAATAAAAATGAAGGCGTAGGAACTTCTGGTACCTATATAACCTTCATCTTACAGACGACACTATTTTACAAATCAGAATGTTTAAACGTAGTACTTTTAAAACATTGGATACCTAATATTAATATTTTTCTAAAATATAATAAAGCATTTTTAACCAATAAAATTTATTGGTACCATATAATAGCAGTTCTATTTTAATTTGTTTTTATTTGTATAGTTAATGTTAATTTTACTGAATTTTATCTAATGTATTAAATTTGAGTACATTTAAATGAAATAATAATACTTGTGCTGGTTTTTATTTAATACGTATTGAATTGAGATTGTACTAATAAAATTATTTATATTTAATTATTTATGGCCTGTTGCGACTTAAATGCGTTAATATTTTTTATCAACTTAGCTTTTCTAAATATAATTTCCTAAATTTGATTTATTAATTTCAAGTAAAGTAATAAAACAAAGCAGAAATACAAAAGGACAGTCGAAACGAAACAAACAAGAAAAGTTCCATGCATTTTACAGCTTAGCCTAATATAACTTTTAATGAGTTTATCCAAATACGCTCTTATATGGTTTCGCCGTTAAATTCTTAGTTGCAAGTACGACTTAGGAGTAAGCTTCAGATCAAATTATTGTAATTAATAGACGAGAATAAAACGAGTTACCTGCGGTTCATCTGTGTTCAAATCCCTGTACAGGCAGATGACTGATTTAAATTATTTTTTAACAAAATTTATAATTACTAAAAATGCGGATTAGGTTAGGATTCGTTAGGTTTGCTATAAAGAACAAGATTCAGAGTCTAAACAACTGTACCAGGAACTTAAAATCGCGTTCCATTCTCGAAAGGGCGTTGTCTTTTTTAAGTTTTTCGTTAACATAGCCTATATTTTTGTTTGTAGTTGTGTTTTAAATATCGGACTTACAGTTTCCGAATCACCTCGTCGAAGGCAGACCTCTGTGTTTCTAACATAAGTGGTTCCACGTGTTCGGTTTTGCTGCTTTATTTCCGGGGGAAGCGGAAGATCCAAACACTCAGTGTGGAAACTAACAACCCCCCTAGAATTCTGTTCCGTCCGTCTGCCGCAGTTCTGCATAGAATAATAGCGTAATGGCCGCTATGTGGCGGGAATGGGAAGGGTAAGGGGCTAGCTTGAAAGAAAAGGTCATCTCGTGAGACCAGTAGTACTATCAAGTTGCATCTAGTGGAAGCCAAGATGCATTTCAAAAATTAAAAAAGGAAATATAATTAGTTATTAGAAAGATTCGGGGTGTTTCGGGAGCCTAGAGCTCACCATCCGTTCATACTACCGATGACGTCTCCAAACTGAAATAAGTTGTAACTCATCTAGGAGGGTCGCCCCAGCTCTGAATAAGCCCCGGACGGAGAGCAATCTGGCGGTTGCCTTGCAGCAAAGCTATTGAAACAAGCATTACATTACATTACATAAATATCGGACTGGTTAGGCTTTTTGTGGGCTGATGTAAAAAATGCATTTATAATAAAACAAGTCATTGATTGGTTTGAGATTTAACCGCTTCTCGTTCAGTTGTTAATGTAGGGTTGCCATTGCTACCTTTTAGAAATTTTAATCTGAGACAGCTAAAGACCACCACAGACGAATTTGCATAGCATAAGGATTTGTCCTTGTGTAATCATATACCAGACAAGGATGGCAAATAACATGGTGCTTCTTATACAGCTCATACTGATATTTGTGGTTGCTTGCGCCTTATGTTATGGCGTTATGTACAGGGTTTTCCATTGAGGAGGAAAAACGGATTTTTTTGACTTCCCCGTGTTTCTCAAGAAATTCAAATTAGCCAATCGATGTATTTTGGCTCGGAGAATTCGAAACTCGTAACAAAAAACAATTGAATGAGAAGCAAAAGACTTACGCCGAGGATGTAGCGTTTTTTAAACAGAACACCTTATATATTATTACATTTTTGAATTCTATGGTCAATTCTAAGTGTTTTTTTAATAAGGGTACTATATATCTATCTTCAACTGTTTTTGATTTATTGATGTTTTAAAATTGGCATTTTTCTTCTTTGAGCCGTCATAGCACCTGAACGGTTGGACCTAAAGCAAAATAACTTTCACATAGGATAACACAAGCTATCATTCACGGAGCATAGAGAAGACACCAACTTTCTTGGAGAAAACAAGAAATTATCGACTGGCTAACTACCAAAGGTATTGATTTTAAACCCAATTTGATAAAGAAGAAAATCTACTAGCCATAGCAAATTTACACAAAAATTCTTTTATGAAATATGCCGTGGAAGATATAGCAGAAAAATATAATATAACTGTGCTGCGTTTACCGCCATATCATTACGAACTAAATCCTATAGAACTTATATGGGCGCAAGTGAAAGGAAACACGACATTTAAAATGAGAGATGTTAAGCTTCTGTTTGATCATGTCATTAACGAAGCGGCACCAGGGAACTGGCAAAAAGCAGTCCATGTGATAAAACAAGAGGAGAAAATGTGGAATCTTGACAACCTAATCGATCAGACGGTCGACCCTTTAATTTTATTATAATGTCAAGAGATGGTGACATTTCCTCAGAAGAATAAAACCTGTTGTAATTTAATTGTATAATAATATTATATATATATATATATATATATATATATATATATATATATATATATATATATATATATATATATATATATATATATATATATATATATATATATATATATATATATATATATATATATATATATATATATAGGACATAACAATAGGCAAAAGACAGAAATTGACCCAAAACCGGGCGTTACTAATATGATTATTCTGTAAACTTTGTTACTACCTCCATTTGATGAAAAGAAGAATTTTGCAATGAGATCAATGCCAAATTATGGAGTTTTGAAACAGACTATAGTAATTCCGGTATGGCAGGTTGCTGCCGAGTCGTCAGCTCTGATTTTAGATGTGTTTCGTAATGCCCAAGACAAGGGGGGAGAACGAATTCCAGCACACACAGATCGTACGGTTTATATAAGCATATAGTTTTTATATATCAAAATTGCAATATTTCATTTAAAAGAATATTTTTATTATGAAGTTCCGGAAACTTAATTAATAAGGTACTTTTAACGGAACCTTCCTAGTAATCCAAATTATCAAATATCGGTATTGCATATATAAATGTGATATTTGTGTATGAAGGAAAGTGTGAGGAAATATCTTCATAGACTTGATATATATTTTATATATTTATTTTATACTTTTTATGTTATATTCATGCACTAAATAGCTTAGAACACACGTGAACTCTGAGTCATAAAATATGCCAAGAATTGACCTCCTTCAGGAGAAGGCATTAAGGAACACCCTGTATAATCGCAATCTACATTATCAGCCCTGCAAAACTAAGAAGGAATCAGTTGATTTACCGTCACTCGTAATGTTTAGTTACCTATATGTTATGTATTTTCAATACATACGGAACTAAAATCGATGATAATCCATGAAACCATTAATCAAATTATAAACTAAGTTCTAAATAAAAACAAAATTTTTTATGTGGTTGTCTTTTTTACGTAGTAAGTTCATTTTTAATATATCGATAACAATAATTCTTATAAAACTTATTTATTTCATTTTATTTAGTCAGTATAATCCTTTTTGCCAATTTGAAACAATTTTAACACCTGTTTTATCCCTTAAACACTCAAGGGATTAGGGTGGTAACAAATCATGTTGAGATAATCCGTAAAATGGTCTCTGTCACACCGACAAACAGGGATGCAGCATGACCAATTAAAACCACCCCTTAGTCATTCATATTTAAATACGAGGGGTGGCAATAAATTTACAGTTATTTAAGCGGAATCATACTTATAAAGTATTTCTGTTTACAAAGGTAAGCTTAAAAACCCCTATTTTAAAAATTATGAGTTTGTAAGTATCTATAGAAAAGCTATATATATATATATATATATATATATATCTATATATATATAACTATGTTATTTTAAGAGAAATTCCCGTAGGGTAAATCACCATAAAAAATGAAACCATATTAAATGGATCGATCTCTATACGCTATTAGGAGCTACGTTTAATAATCAAATGTTATGGACAAGACACATCAGCCAAAAAGTTAACATAAGAATTAATGTCAGGAAAATATTAAGAGAAAGAGCGAATTCTAAGAAATTATTAAACATATAAAATGGAATAATCAATTAGCTTCCATTTTGATGCCAGGCTTAAGGAAAACCATGAAATTTATAAATTAGACATCGATGAACAGTTGCCTTGGCTCTGTCAGAAGACTCATTAACTAGATCACTATATATATATATATATATATATATATATATATATATATATATATATATATATGTATGTTTTCATTCCGGGTGTACATCCGTTCATCACTCTCGCTCTGAAAAGAACAAACTAGAAAAATACCTTGCGAATATTATGCAACCGACTGTGGAAAAAGCTGACTCATATGTTAAATATTCAGAGCATTTTACCCGAATTATACGAGACGTCATTCTTGAAAAAGGCGACATTATAGGAAGCCTAGATGTTAAATCGTTGTATCCTAGCATTCCCATCGACGAAGCACTGGACAAGATTGCTATGATCCAGGATTTTTCGGCCCATATAATACAACTGTCAGAGCTTTGTCTTAAAAATACTTATTTCTCATTTAACGGGCAAATGTACAAACAAATAGACGGAGGTCCAATGGGATCCTCACTATCACCAGTGGTGGACGATCTATTTATGACATACTTTGAGAAATAAGCTCTTGAGGAAGCAAATTTGAAACCCAAAATTTGGCTCAGTTACGTGGATGACATGTTTATCATATGGCAACACGGTAATGCAGAACTTGACCAGTTTCTAACTCACGTAAATTCAATACATCCTAAAATACAATTTACGTTAGAATTAGAGGAAAACAACAAACTCCCACTTTTGGGACTTCTGCTTACAAAACTGGACATTGGATTGAATATACCGTTTATAGAAAACCAGCACACTGACAGATATTTGAATGCTGGATCACACCACCATCCAGCTCAAATCCAATCCTAGGCCAATACCCTCATATCTAGATCCGTCCGATTAACTAATACAGAAACGAGACATGATGAACTTATTATAATATCTAGTGCTTTAAAGAAAAACGGTTACACAAGGCATGGTATAGATAAAGCCATTAATAAACAGGGTTCCCGAACAAACGGCAAAGGTTATGTATGAACCCGAAAGACAACTAGTAAGTAGTCCTACAATAAGTAAAAGGTACCAAGGGCCGTATTGGCAGGATTCTTAGAAAACACAATATACAAACAATTCATAATCGACAAACAACCATAGGTAAACTACTTGGAAATCCAAAAGATAAAATAAAATTAGAAAACCACGGAGTATGTAGCATCTCGTGCCAGGACTGTGAAAAGTTATATGTTGCGCAAACAGACAGACGAATATCAGCAAGACTAGAAGAACATAAACTCAGCATCAGAAATAAACAAACAACCTCTGCCTTATTTTCACATCATCAGGAAACAGGCCACAAAATAAACTTCGAAGGGTGTAAGGAGAAGCCATAGAAATAGAAAAACAAAGTGATTTAAATAAAATGAACGAATCATTAAAGTTACCAGTAGTATGGAAATCAATCATAGTAATCTTACATCTTAGACGTACAACAATAATAAGGAGAGGCTGAAGGTACGTCTAAGATGTAACGTGTGATTTGTTGTTTTATATTTATTCTTACTTTGTACCTGGATTTGTCGTTTTGAATGTGTTAAGGCAGTTATACTTAATATTATTTTTTTATTGTGTAATTAGCATATTAGGTTTTTGCAATATTGTAGGTCCTATGATGCTCGCAAGAGCGAAACACGTCTCACCTTAGTATTTTAAAAATATTTGACTGAGACCAAGACTTTGTGTTTTATTTAATAGAATTATAAACAGGCCTCTTTGAGAGGTATGGACGACTTTCTCCAATGACATATGCAAGTTGGTCAAGTGTGTGAATGAGATGACCATCTATGTTTCAAATATTACTTGATATTGGTACTTGACCTGAAAATTAAAACTTTAATTATTTTGGATTAGCAATAATAGAGTTGTCTCTTTTTGTTTAGATTACTGTAAGTAATTTAATATTTCATCCGTAATATTAAAGAAAAACTACCATAACAGAAGATATAAAGACAAAAGTGGCGGCTCGCGGGTTAAAAAGTAAATGAAGTACAAATGAAGCAAGAAAATATCGCAATAATTTATTTTATGTGGAAAAGGTAGAATATTTTTTTACGACCTACCTACATTTTGTATACTAAATCAATTCTCCTATCCTTCATAGCAGCAAATTTATTTATAACATCCTAATAAAATGGATGAGTTGCCCTAATCTCCTCCAGAAATTCCTTTTGAATTGGAATATTGCCTAGAGAAGTAAGTCTTTGTTGAGATATTGTATTTCTTAAATAAGTTTTTACACGTTTGAGGCAAGAAAAACTTCTTTCCACTGAAGCACTTGTCGACGGTATTGTCAAAATAAAGGAAAACACTTTATATGCTTTGGTTAAAATATTTTTATTTTCATTAATTTTTTTCACTTGCTCTTGCAGCGATATATTCCAATTACTGTCATTGGCAAAAATAAGACAAAGTTCATTTTTAAGTCGTTGACTTTTTGAAAATATTTCTCCATATAACTGTAGCAATTAACGGGCCAGTCGGAAAATTTAAACTATATTCGGAAATCGGCTATGCGAAACATAAAAATGTAAGTTTTCCACAGTCTTGAAAGCTTAGTGTCATTTCCATTAAAATATGGTCCAATATTTCGTAAAAAAGGGTTCTATACTTAGCCCTAATTTCTTCAGGTGAAAGCTTAGCAAGCTCACGTTTATAATGATTTATTTCTGTAATAGAATTTGCTTTATCAAACCGGGTATTAAAAAAATATTCATTTCTTTTTTTACAGAGCGCCTCACGACAGCGTTTTATATTGGATATGCAAAAATTAATGTCAACGATATTTTTTGAAGAACGCAAATAGTATGTCCGTGATTGAAAAAATTTCATTAAACACTAACGCAAGCCGGATTGATTTTTCATCAGATGTCACAATTTGTAATAAATTCAAAGACGTCTTTTAATTTATTCCAGTCTTGAACAATCACATTTACTAACTTCGAATTTGAAGACCAACGAGTTTCTGTAATTGTTGGTATACGCCTCGTAGATGCAGATGTAACAGCATACGTTCTTTTAGCTGAGTGATGAAACAATGAGGGAATACCACTAAGACTTGCAAAAAAATGGACATATAGAAATATTTTTAAACTTTGCTGCATCATAAGGTTAAGACGATGCGCAAGACAATGGACAAATACAGCCTGCCGCGCTTTTTTTTTGAAGGCCATTTAGATGGCCGGACATCATCATTAATTTATGTTTATAGTCAATTTAGTCCAAAATTTGATCCAATAGAAAATATAAATACTCCGACGTTCTGTCGGAACTGACATTATAAAATCCTAAGAATCTCTCGACCACTGAACCTTCTGAATTAACGTATTTTAAAATTATGGAGCACTGGGAGGTTTGCGTAATATCAGTGTTGTCATCCACTTTCACAGAAAAAAACTGTGTGTTCATTATTTAATTTTTTACATGATCATTTAAATAATCAGAAATGCATTCAATTATTTCGTTTTGAATAGTTTTCGAGTCACCAGTAAAAACATTTTTAATTTTTTCGTGATGATATTTTAGTTCTTGGGAACTTCTGGATATTAATAAACCTAAAGGCTTTTTAAAATCCCCCCTATTTATTGACTCGCTGCTTTCATCACGGCCGCCAAAGACTAACTCTTGTTTTGCAAGGTACAAAACTGCGTCAATAACCAAGCACATAAATAGTCTATTTAATCGGACGTTTTCGTTAAAATGTATTTTATATAGTTTAGCATTTTCTTTTAAAGTGTCAGCTACAGAGCTTCGATTTTTAACAAATGTTTTTAGCATTAATTCGCATTTTAAATGCTCAGCCGAGTCTCCATATTTATGTAAAGACCTTCATATATTTAACATACCTGCAAATCCTTCCTTATTCCACACTGAAAATTTATTGGAAACTAGTAAACAAGGCCAGCAAAACAATTTTTGTAATATTTGACTACTACATAACCATTTGTACGCCGAAAACCAGGATGACGATTAAAACTCTGATCTTGTTGCTTCCATCGATTAAATGGAGTTTCCAACAAAATGCAAACCACATCCGTGATCGGATTCATCAATAATGTAAATTAATAAACCCGACACCAAATAAAGTTGTAACAACACCATGAATACATATAACACAAAACAGTCAAGTAAACTGCAAAGGAACTAACCGGTTGCAGCGAAATCCGCGAAAATAAAAGTAAACAACCACTCCAAACTGAACGACACGTGGGTGTAGTGTACTGCGTTAGCAATTCACCGAGAGCGTTGTATGGCTCTGGTTAGCATTATTCTATTATGTGCTCGACGTCATCGCGAACGCGTTGTCATGGCAACGTAGTAATAAAATAAACTATACATAGCACCTCCAGCAAAGTCGAAGCGGTTTGCGCCACTGTTATAGTTGTTATAATAAAGTTCGATTGAAAGTTTTAAAAGGACATGCCGCCAACGGTCTAGTGAAATATTTATTCGAGATTTACAGTTTATTTTTTGCCAATTAGGTGAATAAATGAATGTAAAAACTTAAATTTTAAGAGATATATAATAAATATAGTTAGATGTTTGCTTGTTTATTTTTTTTAAAGAAAATATTCTGGAGCATAGATAGAAATTTATTGCCATTGAAATGAAAACTATAAAAACATTTCAAGTTAACATTATTATCTATGACCAGCAATCAGCATTAGCTATTATTGGCTCCTACTCACATTTTATATTTTTAGTTTAGCTAATAAAAGCGTGATTTTAATTATTTTTATCTTATACTTGGTTCGCAATGTTGACGCCGGTAGTTGGTTTTTTTTGAATGTTCACTGTAAATTCATAATTTCCACTCCTAAATACCCCTAAAAATCGATTTTCAATCGAATATACAAAAATGAATGGCGTCCTCATTTCGAATTTTTAAATGTCGACTAATAATTCATAATTTCCACAATGATCTTGAGTCGAATCTGGATAAATGATAAAATTCGTTTGCTATATTTCCATTTTAAGTTTCTGTTGAAGAACACACTTCATAATTTACACTCTCAAATAACCCCAATTACTTACTTTATAGATGAATATACGAAAAGTCAAATTGTATTGCCTTGCCCCAGTGGTGCAATTCGGAGGGGCTAGCCCTCCCAAGATCTAGATTTTTAATTGTTCCCGTATATTGAGGGTATTATTTTGTCACTGATATATAATATAAAAATGAGGACTTTTTTTTGATCATCAAAGATTACGAGCCCCTCGAAGCTGAAAACTTGGTTGTGCACTATGTACGCATGCCAAAGTTAGATTTAATCGATTAGTGAATGAAAAATCTATTATGAGATTTGAACCATGCAAAGAAACACCCAGAGAAGTGAAGTTATTAAAGTGTGGAAAAACATTGATGGACGCAAAGCAAACATTTTGTAAAATGCAGACTGTATACTTCATAAAAACAAGAAAACAAAGTACGTTTATATTTTTTATCACATTCAATGTTTTTTATCACAAAATTAACCAGCAATCTATTAACTAGACTGTCGTTAATTTTTTTTTGGCAAAGGCGCTTTAACTGGGTTATAGACTCATCCAGCTTAAGCTTATTTGTTACATCCGGATCGCCCTTCTCGCACCCTTAATGCGTGTAATGACACCCGAACACAATTGAATTTCGCACGTGCTGCTATAGTTCCTCGTATAATAGGGAAGCTTCTCAATGGTGCATGTAAAAAACTACTTATATCTTTGGTCTGGTTTTATTTTGTTATCTACACTTGTTTCATTAATTTTCCAGTGTCGTCCTGTATTATTTAACTCGTAAATTTTCTTTTTACTTTGTATGCTGCTCTACATAGGTAAAGTAAGAACCCAGCCGACTTGTTTTGTGGTTATGGCAGCAAATTATTAACTTAAGTTTGTATTTCACTGCAAGTGTCAGTATAAAATCTAATCATATTTAAGTACCGATAGGTAGGTATATCAAAGATTTGTTGATTTAAATAAGTTTTATAATGGAAACCTAATACTTAAAGGAAGGTTTGGTGTGTTTGTTATGTCGTTATTTTGTTACTGTGAGCAAGGCCCGGTGGGGCGTCCATACTAAAACGAAAGGACAGATGTCATATGGCATCTTTCCTGCACAAAAGGAGACATGGTCTGGGACATCAACCCAAACCATTTAAACATTTATCAAAACAATTGAAGCGTTTTTAAAAGTAGTGAAATAGTTATTATTATTCTTTACAGTCAAGCCAAAACAAACGAAAATGGATGGCGCTCGCAGATAATAACGAAGCTCAAAGATCTACTATAAGCTATTAACCATAATTTTCAAGATATACGGTTGTTAAAATTTTTATATTTGTTTTGTATTTTATTTTATAATTTTGTATCTACACAAGATACTGAAACCAAATGTAATACCTAATATGTGGGGATAAATTCAAGACAAAGCCTAGAAGTAGTTTATTATCAAAAACTACAGGAGTATGAAGTCAATTTAAATTTTGGGCACGGCCGTATTGCTTTTTTATACTGAAATACTTAATATTCTTACATCCTATTATTTTCTTATTTTACTTATTAGTTACCAAACTTTGTTTTAATATTTTATCTAGATCCAAAATTATAATAACAATTTTGACACCCTGTATCTTGAAAATAAAGGTCTTAAAATCATATATTAACGTCTTAAATTTAATATACATGGTATCCCATTTTCGGCTTTTGGGGGCTAACTCCCTTATTTTTAAAGATAGAAGGTTGTGAAATTAAAGTTTGGTTTTTCTGATACCGGGCGTTTTTGAAAACCTTGCACTTTCAGGTAACCCTCGCATCTCAGCTATCTGATAACTTATCTTTTTCGTAGAATTCAGTGCCGCATTCAGAATAAGTATACGGGGTCAGGTCAAAAAGTTATCGGACCCTACTTAATTTCTTTAAATGGGACACCTGTATATTATTCTTTAAATTTATTAGAAATAATGTGGGCTTTCCAAAAATATATACATGTTTACAGTAATTTTAAATTAAAATCCAGGAAAGTAATTATTATACTAAATATGTAATACTTTCAAACTTAATTTAAAAGATCTTTTTTAATTCTTAACTCTTAATTACTTATTACAGCATTTTAATTTAATTATGATAAAATTATTGAATTTTACTCAAAACAAAACAACAATTACTTATCTTACTTAAAACTTAAGTTAGTAAAAATAAAAGAAAAACAAAATTTTGAAAAAGAGTTTTTAAAAGTGGCTTTCAAAATAACAGCCATTTTCCAGTATGCACATTTTCTTTATTCTTCTAAGAGCTTTTAAAAGAATTATAGGCCTTCTTTGCAAATTTTGGAAAATTAAATCGATTGCCGCACGAAGTTCCGCTACAAACTGATATCGTGTTTTATGTATTTTATTTTGCAAGAAACCCCATAAGAAAAAATGTAAAAATCGGAAGATCCGGATATCGATCTTACAGGTCCGTGGGAACCAATCCATCTTTGAAGAAAGTTATCGTCTAAAAATGACCTTAAAAATGCAGAGCTGTGGCTTGGGGCACAGTCTTGTTGAAGATAAATGGCATTATAAAGTTCGAATCGAATATTTTCCATCAGTTGTGGAATAACTTCCTCAAGGATTTCTAGATAGAATTTTCTATAATACATGACAACAAACTTAATATATATATATATATATATATATATATATATATATATATATATATATATTATTTGTTTATATCTCTCTCAAAACACAGATGTTAATTTGTTTATTTCTAGGTTAGAGCTACTATTGTCGCTATCCTCTACATGCAAATATTATACTTGCCGGCGATTTTAACATCAATGTTATGAATAAAAATCATTCTGGCGCTATTTTGATTACCAATCTGGTGGACTCTTTCAATTTGAACATGCATGTAAAGGAACCCACGCGTATATGTGCTCACACAGCTTCTACTATTGATTATTTTTGTTCCAATATCACTCCTGATAATGTTGTAACATCTGTTGTAAGTGCTGGATTGTCGGATCATAAGGCTGTAGTGAGTAATGTTTATATAAATCCAAATAGGCCTAAACTTTCAAAAAAGCGTGGTAGACTTTTTACAAGGCGCAATTATGATAGGTTCTTTCAACTGTGTAATAAGGAAAACTGGGACATTATCCTAAGCTCTGATGATCCACTCGTGATATTCCACATGTATTTAGTGAAAATATTTTAAAAAGCCTTTCAAAATAATTAAAAATAGAAGCCGCAAGTCTTGGTTTACTCGAGATCTTAAGGTGTCAGCCCGTAATATTTTTCGCTTCAGTTATCAGATAGCTGGGACGAGGGGTGACTGAAACTGTTACATATTTAAAAACACCCGTCGAAAGAAATTGTTGTTTTTCAATGTAGTATTTTTAGAAATGTGGATTAATATTCATATGAAACAATTACTTCTAAGTATTTCTTTCATATAGGTCTTTCAACAGGTATATATATATATATATATATATATATATATATATATATATATATATATATAAGGTAATATTTTCTATAGAAGAAATGTTAGAGAAGACCATAAATTAATACTCTGGAATATATTTATCCAGCGTAAGCTAGTATCACTAGAAATATGGAATGATTTAGGTCGTAGAACTGAATGATTCATATGGAAAAATTCCCTTAAATAATTGTTTTATTTTATTATATATACAAGAAACGTTAAAGAAAATCACAATTTAATATTTTTCATAGATTTATCCAGCATAAATTAATGTTTTTCAGAAAATGGATCGATTTTAGTCATGGAACGGAAGGATTCATAAAAAACATATATCCTATGTAATTGTTTATCAAGAGGTTGTCGTACCCTTACCTACCTTACTTATTGCTGAAAGTTCTGCTGCACACAAGCTGATAAAAAGAAATTGTAAGAATAAAATTTGAAAACTTAAAATTATCAGGATCCAGAATTTATTAAATATTACCAGCAAAGCCAGATAAATATCTCAGTTGCATTATATTTACATTGAATTTTTTCGCCTCGTTACGACACTGCCGAAAGGTCATTCAGTTTCCCTTCATCTTAATCCTTACAATTTCTATTTACATGGGGTGCAATGTGTAAATAAAGCATGTCATTTTTTCGAATTGTTTGCATTTTGTTTTACTGAGCTAAGTATCATTAATCATTAGGTATTACAAGAATTATTTTAGGTTCTGAGGGATGATGGTGTTCTATCAGGCTGGATGCGCCCTAAAAAAGTGGGGCCATGCTAATACTCTAAAGCTCAATATTTTGATTTATTTATATTTTGTAAGTTATTATTTACCAAATTCAAAAACTGTTCCAACAAAACATACAAATAACACAATATTGTTTTAAACTAAACGTTCTACTATATTTGCGAGATATGTGAGTCGTTTAGGTGTAACGTAGTAATATTGTAATTATCTTTAGTTAGTTTAACTTGTGTACAATATTATGTATATTATTATGGTATATCTGCCTTAAACTTAAAGCTGAACTAACAGTGAGTTACAATAAAAAGAACTTACTGGCGGCTTCCATTGTCTTAATTGTTTATCTCTAGTCATTATCAAGCGTAAACTAAAAGCTAATCTCAAAACTTCATACTTATTTATATACTGGGTTGCATTATATATAGCAATATAATTCTAAGTAAGCTGAGTATCGAAATACCTTATATTTGCGAACTCCGTGACTAGAGGGCGGGGCTTTACGCATCACTGCACCTAGTATATACCCAAAACATTTTAGATAAAAAAAATTTCACTTCGACGCAAACGGCTCAAGCTCCGCAGGCTTTAGCCGTACTAGAGTCACCCAAGATACTTACAGTAGTACTAAGCGGTAAATCGAAATATAGTAACGTAATCGCTTATCTAAAGCATTTGACACCTTATGTCATACTACTCTTATCAAAAAGTTGGGTTCTTTGGTCTTCAATATGCTGATGATATGCAGCTTTACGATTCATTTTCATATAACAGTCGTCTAGAGGCTACCACTTTTATTAACAGGGATCTTGCGAGTATAGCAAGAATGTCAGAGGCTCATAAACTATCGCTTAATAATAAGAAAACAATGGTTCTTATTTTTGGCAAGGACAGAGAATTAATCTGCAATGATGCACAGTTTGTTTTGGAGTTAGATAATAATATTTTAAATTTCTCCTGAGCCTACAGGAACCTCGGAGTACATATAAATAATAATATGCGCTCTGACACTCACGTATCTCATTTGTTGCAGATTTCAAACTATACATTAAACACACTATATTTATTTAAAGATTTCCTTAGTACCGACGTCAGATTGCAGCTGTGTAATAGTTTGGTGCTGTCGGGTCTTGGGTATCCTGACATTCTTTACTGGCCAGCCCTGATTGAAAAGAGTAAAAATAGTCTTCAAATACTTCAGCATTCCTGTATAAGGTTTTGTTATGGATTGCGAAAGTTCGACCATGTCTCACAATTTTATAACAAAATCAAAATGGTTAAACATGGAAACTCGTTTTAAACTGCATGCTCTTACAACTTCGATGGTGAAAAATGTTACA
The DNA here is from genome assembly GCA_030620095.1 of Kuschelorhynchus macadamiae. Classification (NCBI taxonomy): domain Eukaryota; kingdom Metazoa; phylum Arthropoda; class Insecta; order Coleoptera; family Curculionidae; genus Kuschelorhynchus; species Kuschelorhynchus macadamiae. Next base: position 1,350,281 of record JAUTXW010000834.1, read on the forward strand.
TGTTCTTATGAGGGTGTGATGGAGGATGGTGAGTGTATGAAAAACTTTCTAATTTTCTAATGACTTAAAATATGTAGACGATGAAAATTTTCGACAACCAAAAAAATTCTTCAATTTTTGTTTTCTTTCCACCCAACTGAGCGTAGATAATAAGAACATCCAACAAAAAAGGTTATTATATTATTTTAGCTAAAAGGTCCTTACTTTATAATATTTCTATAATAGCTCTGGGGGAGGTTTTAACCCCCAACCCCCCCCCCCCTTATATACACCACTGCTACCCTTTCCAAGATAGATAATTGGACTTATCTTAACCAATGTAATTTATTTTTACCTACTACAGAGAAACGTAAACAAAATATCTAATTTATCCTTTCTTCAGTACATCTCAATAAAAGAAATATCTTACTATCCAAAAATACTTTTGCTGGCGGCTGTATTCCCCAGGGACGCAGATTTACGGATGGGGTCCCAGATGTTTCGGAAAGCTAGTTATTTAATTTGACGCTCAAACAGCTTTTCGCCAGAAGCGTCTGCAAATATGTTTCCAATTTTTGCTTGTTTCCAACGTGTTAGAAATGGGACAGTTATGTTACTGTAGAACATTAGCATGCATGTAAGTGTATAAACATTATTTATTTTATTAATACAAATAACACATATTATTTAAACAGTTATCTTAACTGTATGATTTACCACGTTCTGCTGAAAGATACTTTGTGAAGTCTAAAAATCCTTAAAACTATAATATTGTATTCAGATATTTTATGAATATGCGATTAAACGGGCATTATAGGTCTTTGCCTACTGATATTAAAAATACCAGGTTTAATACATTTATATTTTAAAGACAATAGAGAATAAATATAACAAATTCTGCCATAAGAACTGAGATATGCCTATAGATCCCACATATAGTAGTCTCAGTTGTCAATATTATCGGTTGCTTTTAAAGACCAAGTTATCAAAGCTGGTATATTTATAGTCAGAGAAACCTAGGTATCCTATTAAAAAAAACAAATTTCTTATTAACAAGCGTATTTTTGATGGTGCTCGGATCTACAAAGACACTGCTACTAAACGCAGTTTTTGAAATCAGGAAAATTTTTCTTAATAAAAGTGTTTATGCCTTTTACAGAGTCGAACATATTTCGTGTACATAGTTATTGCCCACTGTACAGGGTGACTCGTTTTCGTTGTTTTTATGGGGTGTCTCTCTTATTAGTGAAGATTAGAGGGTTCCGGTTTTCGCGACATGGTGCTACTTTTTTGTGAAACGAAAAATGACCCAAACAAAATTTTCATAGCCTCCTTCGTTTTTAAGATATAGTGTGAAATCGAAAATATTGTATTTTTGGCCCCCCTCGTATTTCGGTTGTTGTTCAATTGATCGAAAAGATAAAAACTCGTTCTGATACAGTTTTTCACGTAGAATCTAGTGGCCTAGTCAGATTTTTTATGTGAGCTGTCGTTTTTGAGATATAACACAAACTTATTATTTTTTAAATGGTACACCCCGTATATTTTTATTTTATATTATTCAGTTTACAATAAGCTTCTCGAAAATATATAATATACCTTTCTATTCGAATGGCCCAGTAATTTGCATTTTTTTAGAGATAGACTCAGTTTTTGGTAGTAGACTGGGATTGCCTAAACAAAGCAAAAGAAAATTGTTGTCCTGTTAAATGAATTACTTATCAAAAACCTCTGGTTCGTTTTGAAGCCAGATTAGATAACCGCAACAATTATTTTAAATTTTATAATAAAAAATGGCTGGAAACTTAACGTTCTCTAGTGAAGAAAAATACGACATGTTGCTCTGCTTTGCACAATTTAACGAAGATGTTAACGAGGCTTCGGAACTATATTTATTAAGGTATGCTTAGCATTCGTCGTATTTTATAATAAATAAATTTTTTTGAAGCTGTTGGCGTTTTAAACATAGGTATCGAGAACGAAGACAACCCTGTGATATTACATTTCTCAGAATGAAAAGAAATCTAATTGATTTCGGATCTTTCAATAAGCCGAGAAGCAAAACCTATAACAAGGAAAACGAGGAAGACGTAGTTAATGTTCTGGCGTCCATTGATGTAGATCCTTCAAGTTCTTGTAGAAAAATCCATCAGAATGTTGGGGTTCCAAAAATCCAGGTACAAAAATTTTTAAGGAAACAAGGTTATACACCATTTAAATTCAGACATTTACATTCGGGCGACGCGCAGCGTCGCACACTGGTCGAATTTAATAAAATCTTGGCATAAATAGAATTACATGTTATGTTTATTAAAAGTTTAAAAAACATACATAATTTATTTAAATTTATTCATTAAATTTAATTTTTTTCAAATTTAACAAAAAATCTATTATACAGGGTGATGAAAACGATAGTCAACTTTAGTAAAAAAAACAAATACATTTGCCAATTACCACATGGTAAATTAATTTAAATTCAAACCAAATATTAGGTGGTCTATGAATAAAGTCTGTACACTAGAAGCTATTACCTTGTACCATGACTATAAGTAAAAATAAATATCTTAATATTGATACCTATTATACTAAAACCCAAAGGTATACAGTATTACAGTAATATCTAGCCTAACTACAATAAAGTTTAAATAAAGTATGTATAAATAAACAACATGTTAAATGGATAACATGTTATATGAATTATTTTATTATTTAATTAATACTGGTGTATACCCGAGACAGAGCATACAAGCCCTACCCCTGACCAAATTTTTAAGTTTTAATTCATTTTTTAAAATTCTCTAGTTATGCCACTGTTGAAAGATGAGCTGGATAGGTATAGGTAAACAGGTAAGTAGGAATACTATAATAGTCTAATAAAACAGAAATTTGACAGTTTTTATGTGCCTAATATTTGGTTTCAATTTAAAATAATTTACAATGTCAAATTTCTGTTCTATAAGATCAAAGGTAAGTAGTATTTTCAGTATCAGTAAAACCATCAAATGTTTCCAATACAACTTTGTGCCAGTACTTTTACTCCGGGTAAATTTATCTGGAGAATACTAACCATAGATACAATAGTTTTTTCAACAATTATTTCCATGGTACTGGCCCTAAATTTGAATAAATTTTAGACTTATAGTATCAGTCTTCATCTGATGAGTCTAAAATTTCATCCAAATTTAAAGGCGTGTTGCAAATATTAGGTGGTTTTATTAACCTAAGAGCATCAGGTAAAAGGCTTTTACTGGACTTGGGTGGTGTTTTGCGAAACCCAGATATGACACGGTCCGAGGAAACAAGAAGGCGATTAAATATATCCTGTAAATTATCTTGCCTAGAGGTTTTTCTCGCGAAATTTAAACGAAAACTTTTAATGTCCTTATTTCTAGCTTCTTGTGCTTCCTCGGACAACTGTCCTATAGGAATTTCAAAAGCACCAATAGTCTCTGCTCCATGTATTAATATTCTATGCACAGATGTGGGCATCGGGTACCATGAATATAAATTTGCAAAAATTCGTGCAGTTTCAATTGTATAACATTGAAATTTAGCTATATCGATGTCATAACCACAGGACAAAGTCTGCAATAGTATATAAAATCTGTGAATTAACTGTTCATCGATATGGCAAACTTCAGCAACAACATTTACATTTTCGAAAAACCTACGAGCTGTATTGCCGTCATTCGACGAACCAAAACCTGGTTTTGGTTTATCCACTATTAACCCCAATCGTAAATGCAAATCTTGCTGGATACGTTTTTTTGAGTCTTTGACTTTTTGCTTATCTTCTTCACTTCTGGCCTGCCATTTTTTTATGTCTAACTTATAAGCCAAATGCAGCAAACACTCAAAAAAACGTATCCAAGCATGTAGAGTGGATAAACCAAATTTTAAATAATTGGCATTAATTACAGGCCTCTGAAGAACAACGTCGATGTTATTAAACTCCTTGGACGATGCGCCACAAATAAAACATTTTTGTGTAGAATTATTTTCTGCTAAAACATTTCCTACTTTACTATCTATCATTGTTAAATGTAAGTCGAAACTTACTAACACATTAATGTTATCTATGGTGCATTTAAAAGGAGTCAGATTTGTTAACTGATTGTCTAGATGTTGTTTTTCAGCCAATGTTAATTCGCGGGTTTCGCGTGAAAACTGAACTTTTATGGGGCGACACATTCGAGTGGAGGAAGGTCTGGAATTTTGCCAAATTATAATGTTTCCGGTGTCAGTTGGTCGGCTTAATCGAATAGGTACAAGCGATGTAAAAAAAATACTAGAGTCTGAGAGCGACTCGTTATTAAAAACTTGCTTGTACTCAGACTGGCCAGATGACCCATCAAAACCATACTTACAAGCTAAGATTAGGTTTAAAATGTCATTATTTGTGCTATTTACATTAAGCAGAACATCCCTTTGTAAAAGTAAAAGTCTTTGACACGTATGATTTAATAAAGATTGGACAGGAACTTCTGCAGAACTTTCTGTTACACGTATGTTTTCAGGATAACACATTCTTTTTGCCTCTAGTATATGATCATACGATGGATAAATATAACAGTTTTTTTCTTGCACCTGTTTTCTAATTAGTTTATATTGAAATTTTGTTAATCTGGCTTCAACCACAAGAGAAAGAGCTTCATTTGAGGAAAGTTGTGAATAATTTTCCGTTTTTAACGCTTTGGAATAATCTTTAGCTTTTTGAGGTTCCTCACAAATGGTCTTTATTAATTTAGAGGCTTCTACTTCCTGGTTGACTCGATAACTCATTTGTGCTGCGTAAGCTAATTGCTGTGGGGAAAATGTTTCTCTCAATAGTTTGGTTTTTTGTCTTTTGGTTCTCTCGCTACAGGAATTAAAATCCAGCGCTTTTCGTCCTTTATTATTTTTACAATTTGTTTTAAACTGAACTACAGTATGCAGCCACTCTCCATGATGCTGCAAAAACCTATCTTTTGTTCTATTACATGAAGACCACTTTTGTTTAAATTTATAATAGAAGCCATTTAAAATATTATTAGCTTCATGGCTTAGGTTTGAAGAACCCGTAAATTCTAAAATTCTTGCTCGTAAGCGATTAAATTTACTGTCCAGGTTTTTTTCTCGGAAACTTATAAAGATTTCAAAGAGCTTTATGTAACTCATTGACAACACTGGTTCATTTTGGTCTAAAAACAAAATGCATACGGTTTTATTGATTAAAATTACCCCTACACAAAGAAGTTAACTTTGACTTTGTCAGGTGCAAGATATTGAAATGCAAAGTTAGCTCTCCAGCAGGGAGTTTATAAGTCCGAGCATAAAAAATTTTAAGACCTACCACGGTAAAACTCAATAAAATTAGATTTAACAATTCAAAATATTATGAAAATAATTCTTTTTCAGATTCAGAATTGAAGCAGAAAAAAGGGTTTTATATTTTTTTTGGTAAAAGTATACGTAATAGAAAGAAAAATGTATCTTCGAAAGCTTAACCGTTCGCGAATCTTACAAATTTGACCAAATTTAGCCAGTTCAAGACTTTTTAAAAACACTGTATAATTCCTTATGGGCAAGTTGGGGCAACCTTTTTTTGTGTATTCAATAAAAAGAGATATTACGCAATACAGAAAAAAATATGCGATAATGGAAATGTGGTGAAAACACAAACAAATTGGTTTTTGAATTTTGATATTTTTAAAAGTCACCTAAGAAAATAACATTACCTACTTAATGGTTCTATATGTGTTTTAAAATACAACCAAATATTAACATTTTTATTTTTTGGCAACTACATACCTTCGTGGTCTTCTTCCATAACTGATTTTTAAAAGTACTTCAAATATATATTATCTAACGAACTTTGAAACCAATAAACCAAACAACTAATTATCAACGCGTCTAAAAATGTCGTAATTTTATGCAGCTTTGACATTTAATATAACAATAAAACAGAAGCGTATGTGTCTTTTGCATGGCCTACTGAATTCCTGGATTGATAAAGTGTCTGAAATAATCGTTTTTGTAATTAATTTTTAAAAATAAAAAAAATCTATTTATGCCAAGATTTGATTAAATTCGACCAGTGTGATTTTCTGTAACTGATATCTAGAAAAATGCGATATTGACCCTGACTTTTATAGAAAAGTAATATGGTCCGATGAGGCATATATAAGTAGCGCTGGAGTATCAAATAGGCATAATTCTAGATAGCGGTCGCAAGAAAACCAGCATTGAATGTTTCCTCGTGAACGACAAGGTAGGTTTGGGTTTAATATTTCTTGTTTCATTTTGGGTTCAAAAATAATGTATCGTGTATACCAGGGGGGAGCTTAGATACCGATCGGTATTTCCAAATACTGGAACCTATTCTACCGAAATTACTCGATGATCTGCCTTTGGCCTATTGATGCAACATAATATTTTCAGCAGGATGGAGCACCTGCTCATAATTCCGGTAGAATAAGGTAGTATTTGGAAAATAATTTTCTTGGAAAATGGATTGGGACCAATGGTCCTGTAAGATGGCTGGCGAGATCGCCAGATCTCTGGGTTTTGGATAACTGTGGGATACTTTACAAAACAAAATATATAAGACAAGACATGACACCTTAACCGATTTAATAAACGCCACGGCCGGTTAGTATTTTCAGTGCCTTAAGAAGAATACGGAAATTATGTAGGCTTTGTGTAAGGGAAAATGGACATCATTTCGAACAATATCTTTAGGGTATAGATTTAGTTTTCTGTTTAGTTTAATGATCTTTAGTGGTAGGATTAGTTTTTGTTGTTGTTTTTAGTTGCTGTTTAGAGGTATTAGAAGTAGAATTATTAACATGTTCATTTTATTCAATTAATAATACTTTTCAAGATTGATGGATTCACGGGTTTAGCAGCAAAAAACAGGTTAATAATAATCCTTTTTATTATAAAACCGATTTTGAACCTGCTTCAAGGCAACAGCCTAAAATTATAACAACGTAAGATAAACAATGCTACGATAGTTATTACAAATCCACTTACATTTTACATTATAATTATTGAATTATTAAATTGCTAAAATTTGAACATTTCTTATAAAATAGTTTAAAACAAGGATATACAAGGTAATAATTTATTGTAGAATTTTTTAATTTTTTAAAAAATTCTTGTTACTATAAATAAAATATACCTGAAAAATGAATTTGTTTTGTAAGCAATCCCAGCCTACTACCAAAAACTGAGTCTATGTTTAAAAAAATGCAAATTACTGGGCGATTCGAATAGAAAAGTAAATACTATTATATATTTCCTAGAAGCTTATTGTAAACTGAATAATATAATATAAAAATATACGGGGTGTCCCAATTAAAAAATTACAAGTTTCTGTTATATCTCAAAAACGATAGCTCACATAAAAAATCTGCACTGAATTCTATGTAAAAAACTGTATAAGAGCCTGTTTTTACCTTTTCAATAGCTTAAACAACAACCGAAATACGAGGAGCCCAAAAATAAATATTTTCAATTTTATACTGGTATCTTAAAAACAAAAAAGTAGCACCATGTCGCGAAAACCGCAACCCTCTAACTTCACTAATAAGAGAGATACTCCATAAAAACAACGAAAATGGGACACCCTGTACATAGGCACATGCGATGCGACGGAGACCGTAAGCCTGATATGTGGATTGGTGACAAGGTTTCTAAAAACCTTGGATTGGTACCATCAGTTGCGGAGTCACACCATTAAAGTCAAAACACAATAAATTCATTTTGTATTGTCAAGACTGTCTTACTTGGTTAGCCTATACACGGTGGGTAACTAAGACAGGAAGCCGAATATCCCCTAGAATACTGTATTTTTTAGTACAAGCATCCAAGAGAAATTGCTGGCATGTCCCTAGTATGACTAATTGGGGCGTAACACTTATAAGTAACTAAAACCAGTGTTTTCTCTTTAATGTCCAGTTAGGCTATATCAAAAGTATCGGCAGTATAATCTACAAAGCATTATGAACAATTTTGCTCTATACATTTATCGCTCTAGTTCTTCGAATAAAGTAATTTTCAAAAATTTAAATATTGTACCTACGGTTTGGATTAACGAAATTTTACAAATTTCGACCCGTTGAAAAGATCCTGGTTTCTAACTATTTCGAAGCCTACTTTCTTAAATAAGTGTTGATTTACCACGATAACTCATAGATTGAGTGGCGGCTGTCCTGGTGCTATTTGTGTAAGGGGGTGACTTTTTCGTCTTGTCAAAACGTATTTTTTACCTTTCGGTCACTATATCTCGGGAATAATTTCAGATAAACTTTAGAGATTTGGAACATCTTTAGAACATAAACAAAACAAACTCTCGAACGATATCAAACACATTTTGGTATCATTTTCGGTTTTTCGTCTATTATTAAAAATAGTTTAAAATTCTCAGGAAACGTTCCCCCTGGCGGTCGTTCGAACACTATTTTTTAATTATTGAAAACTTTTTAGGTCAACGCCCTCTGGTACAAACAGGTTCAAGTTTTTAACAAAAGCAAAAATGATTCTAAAAGAACATAGAAAAAAAATATAAGTAAACTGCGATTAATTCACAGTGTGTTATAAAAGTAAAATCAATTTAATTTTTTTTCTAATTTTGTTACTGTCGTTCGCTGAAAATTAGTTTTATCGAAAAATAATGAGGAGTCAAAAAGTACAAAACCTCACCCTAAAGTTTAAAGCTAAATGTTTCATGAAAAAAAATATCCCGGCCTGTATACTAAAAAATCCTGGACCCTGGAGAGAATTACAGTCAATCTTTTTGCCCCCCAACTGATCTAAAGAAGGTAGGTACTCGAGTAAATTCCTGATTCAAAAGAATATCGGCATTTATTATACTTAGAAAACAACAGCACGTTTACTTAAGGAGATCTTACTAAATTGAATAGAGTATTGTTCCCGAATTGTGGCAACCGCTCTAAAAACATCCATATTTTATAGTGTCAATCTCAAAAATACCCAAAAATAGCCCTAAAATTAAATTAAATGTATTTAAATATGTAATCATTTACCTCTGACAGCGGCAATAGCTAAGTTCTTTCTAAGGCAACTGGATTTTTTTGAGATTATTGAATTTGGCAAAAAATGGCAGTTCAGTGAATTAGAAAGTTGTAGAAAATAGCTTGAGGTTTTTGAATCTGCTTTACATTTCTGCGAAAAGATTTAATAACGTAGGCTATATTCCGCTTCATTGTAAGGGTGTCGTTTGGTTTTTAGTTCAACTTTTTAGTTTTTCTCTGATAGGGTCAGTTTTTTGGTAAGACCTGGATATCGATGTAGTCTTTAAAAACAAAATACCTCAGGATATGGCTAAATTAAAACAGAATTTAATATTGGTCAATGGCGGGCAAAAAAAATATTTCCCAAACAGTAAAATTCAAATTAATATTTCAGTCTTTACGAGAGTACATCTGCCACCCGGATGCATTTTAGTATCAACGACGGTCAAAAGTCAAGTTTTTAAGGAGCCTTTTCTCGGCTGGAAATAAAGACGTCAACCACCTGGACAAAATCAAGAAAGCTTTTAGTTCTTGTACACGTTTTGTGTTCAAAAATAGCTATACACTTTTAAAACTAAATTTGCTAACCGAAAGAAACCTCTTACTTCAAATGCTTCATTATATTACCAGTGTTACTGATAACTGATTAGTGTTAAAGATTTTTGTATGTACAGGGTGTCTTATAATATATTAGAAAACAGACATTTCTGTTAAAATTGATACTACGAAACAATTTAAATTATAAAAGTCTGTATTTTTCATGAGTCGTAACAATCTAAATGTACAAAAAAATCTCTCAAAACCTATAAATTTTGTCTTAAATCGTGTTTTTTTCAAAGGAATACCCTATCTAAAAATAGCTATGGTTTTTCTGATTATATAGATGCCTGAGTTAGTATATCTATCTAAAAAAAATGGGCGAGAAAATAAACCAAAAAAAATTTATTTTCTCGTCATTTTTTGAGATATAGTCGAGAATAAGAATGGAGTCGGTGATTTTTTTATATATAGAGAGAACGCATGTTTTTAGCAGAAAAGCGTAGTCCTTTCGTCGTCCACGGTTTATGACCTTAGTTTGATAGTCTTAAGCGGAAAGGTCTTATTAAAAGCACTTAAAATTTTATAAGATATATATATATATATATATATATATATATATATATATATTTTATAAGAAAGCTCTAAAATTTCAGTTAACATTATCAAATTCAAAATTCCAGTCGGTGTTTAAGCAAATATTATGAAATTCTGAAAAATTGGTGGCCGAGAAAATTCTGCCCGGCCGAAAAAATTCTGTAAGGGCCTAAGAGGAATACTAAATTTGGAAAATATTGCTTCGTGATCGGAAAGACCTGTGCTACAAACCTGAGATTGAACCTCTGATTGAGAAAAATCAGACGGCACGTAATCAATGATAGAAGAAGAGTATTTTTAAATTCTAGTTAGAGACGATACATGCTTTGCAAGACCGAAAGAGTCGAATATAGAAATTAAATATTTCTGGGTGGCACAAACAGTAGCATTACTTTTACTGGTAGACTATCTAGTAAATTTAACAAGTAATTAAAGAAAGATTGTACATTAGAATTTCGTGATCCATAAATACAGATTACATAGAGATCAAAGTTTTGATTATATACTATAGAAAATTCAAAATACCGAGAGGAAATCCCCATTTAGAGAAAGAATCAGTATTCCTCCACGAGCTGAGTTACTTCTGTCATATCGTGCTATTGTGGAATATCTCTCCACAAAAAAGGGTTCGTTTAGATTCAGCCATTGCTCAGTAATTGCTAAAAGTTTCTTATTCTTCTAGAAATAGGTACAACTCATCAGTTTTATTTCTTAGAAAACCGATATTAACTAGAACCATACTAAGACCCGTAACAACAGGGGGTTTTGAGGAATCTAGTCCCTCAGGACAACTGAAGTTATCTAAATTTTTTTTTTGCGGGGAATTGCTGGAAAAGTAGTTTTGGCATTCTCTGGTCTTTTAAAGATGGATCGTTCTCTCCGAAGTTACGTAGGATCTGTAGGCAGCGAGATCGGCTTCTACTTCTGCTGTATTGAATTCATAAGCATCATGGAAGTCGAAGTAAATCTTATGCAGGGTTTTATCATCTATAGGAATGCCTTCAGTTTCGTTACCATATTTTATAATGTTATCGTAATAAAGGCAACAATTTTCTAAATATTTTAAAAGCACTTTAAATTTAAACTACATATATAGATTATACTTAAATCGATCGTTTCGCATACAACTTAATTCCAGAGTGGTAGCAAATTACACAAAACACTTGAGAAACCATGTTATAGTTGAAAAACAAAGATTACAACAGCTCATTTTTTTGGAAGGTTATTTAATGAAATTTTGAGAAGAACAGGTTACGTGGAAAGTTATTTATTTATTTATAAGGTTGGTTGAAGTATTAGAAATGATAATGTTATCTTGTTTATCTTGCCTTCAATTAAAGTAAATACAAATTACATAGGTGTCGTGCAAATAAACATTTCACTTTATATTATCCCGGATAACTTGTCACGTACACGAATAACACGATCTTATTTTAGGTATTATTTAACGTATCACGTATCGAGGTTAATTCGAAGACGTATTATTAACTCAGACAAATGAAAATTTAACATATTTAGATGAGATTTGCCATTTTTTTATTTTTAAAATTTTTACTGTTGCTTTTTTTAAGGAAGGAGGAGGGGGTTACTATAGATAAAGCTAGCCTTAAGTCGCATCCAAATGACATAGTAAATTTTGAAGAAAATCCTCCACGGTTGTTTGCCCAATGTCCTGTAGATGGAAAGCGAATGGCGAATGTGCTCAACTAAAATGTTCTCATTGGAAGATGCAAAACAAATAGACAGAGCTTCGCCAGCGACACAAACGTATACACGAACCTTCGCCTACACTTGCCAAGTCGCCTGGATAATGAGTAACTAAAACTATGTTAACATATTCAAAATTTAGTTTTAAATTGGTTTAGTTGATATGTTAGGCATGTTCTTTTTCTTCTTCTTCCTCAACCATTTTCCATCCACTTCTGAATGTAGGCCTCTTCCAAATTCTTCCATGTTTCTCTATCCTCGGCTATTCGCATCCAGTTTTTCCCAGCAGTTTTCCTTAAGTCATCGTGCCATGTTCTAGGAGGTCTTCCGATATTTCTTTTTGTCTGCCTAGGACACCACTGAAGTAGTCTTCATCCATTTTGAAGGCTCCTGTCTTGCCACATGCCCAGCCCCTCTCCACTTCAATTGTGCTACGCGTTTCACAACGTCTGTCACCTTCGTTCTTCTTCTTATTTCTGTATTTCTCACCCTATCCCCCAAACTTATTTCCAGCATGACCCTTCCCATAGCTCTTTGAGTTGTTCTTAACTTGTTAGCACTTTTTTGTGTCTAGGCCATATGTTTACACCGTTAAAATGCATGATTCGTATACTTTTCGTTTGAGGTTCAGGGGGATTTTTGAAACTTTAAATATATGTCCCAATCTTCCGAAAGCAGCTATTTCTGAGGTCTGGTTCTCCTTTCCAATCTTTATTCTATGTCCAAGATAGACATACTCCATAACATTGTCCAGAGTATGGTTGTCGATGCTCACTTTAATTTGATCTTCACTCACCAGTTTTGTTTTTGACAGATTCATTTTCAATGCTACTTCACTCGATGTTTGATGTAGTTCTTCCAACATTGTGGTTAATTCTGCAGCATCGCTACTAATGGGCACTATGTCATCTGCAAAACGCAAGTGACTTAGCAAAGTTCCATCTCTCAAGTGCCAAAGTGAAAAGTTTCGGAGAAATAGTATCCCCTTGTCGGACGCCTCTTTGGATAGGAATCTTATCGGTAATGGTGTCATCGTCAATCCTGACTTGTAGTGTAGCGTTTTTGTAAATATACTTGATAAGATTAGAGTGTCTAGAGTCAATCCTGGCATCATTCATGGCCTGAAGAATCGCCCATATTTCGTGGGAGTCAAATGCTTTTTGGAAGTCCACAAAAGCAAGATGGAGTGGGACATTATACTCTGTACATTTTTCAATGAGAGTGCGTAAGGTTTGAAGATGGTCGGTAGTACTGAATTTCTTACGAAAGCCTGCTTGCTTAACAGGTTGGTAAAAGTCTAGTTTGTTTGTCAATCTTTAATAACTGTTCTCCTCCTGTTTTCAACATCTGGTTTGTTATTCTATCTTCACCTTGGCTTTTTCGGTTTTTACAATGGTTTAGGAGGATATCTTCCTACACCTACATTCTGGACGACTCTCTCATAACTTTGAGGTTCTGGAACTGACGAGCCATAAAGCGATATGTAGATGGACTCAATAGCAGAGAGTTACCAAAAAGAAAGCTTTTTAGAAAAATTGAGTTTAAGGAAAAAATAATAATTCTAAACTATTTTGGTACATACAGGTGTTGCATCGTCATTACGGCGCCGCCTTGTTGCTACGAAATTTGTATATACATTTTTATACAAACATAACAGTTATTATAAGCTGTCACGTTGTTTCTAAGTTTTTTTTTGTATTTGAAAATGAGTTCCAGCGAGATCTCGCTAAAGAGGCAAAATAGGTTGAAATACATTTTCTTCTTGAGAAATCTAGAGAACGATATGTAAAAGAATATAGGGTGTTCAAAAGATGGTTGAAAGAGCGCGGAGAAAAGAAAGTTTCTTCCTGTTATATTTTTCACAGCGCACAAAATAATATCATCGCAATCAGTACTAAACGTTAAAGAAAATATAGACATCAAGTTTCTAAAATTAGTAGCCTTTCTCAAAAGAAAAACCAGCTGTTATGCGTCGAAGAAATCGCTAACTTTAGAAAGACATTTCAATATTTTTGGCGCCGGGTGGATTATTTGCATACGAAAGTAAGCTCTTTTATATCCTTTTTAATTAGTTTTTTCGAAGCATCATTTATAAGATGGATTAGTCAAAATATGATTATAAAAATGTATACTTTTAAATTTACCTTAAAAATTATTTAGTATTCTGTATTTTTGTGGTGTTTGACTGTCTTTTAAGAGTAAAATTTCAAATTCAGAAATAAGCATCTTTTATTAAATTTTTTTTTTTTTAGATCACTTGCAGATGCGAAGAACTAGTTAGAATGGACGTTACAGACCTTGACGATCATGGTGATATGCTAATAGTAATCGTTTCAGTTATAAAAACCAAGAAAAAACGCACATTTATTGCCTTTGCTGACATAATAAGTTCACTTTGGCTCTATATAGAAAATACAAAAACAGTCCAAAACATCGCTCTCCAGATTATTTGTCCTTAAGTCTGAGGGAAATCATTTGTCAACGTATTTGGAAAAAATACCAGGGCCAAAATTCCATTTAAAATTGTAACATTTTTAAAATTAAGTTCTTCTCAGCATCACGTTGATATAGTGCGGGACACGAAAGAAAACCGGGCGGAGTCAATTGGTTTAGGAAATCTCTTTAAACCAGTGGTGTCCTGTCGTTCTTTAAATAATATGGCACTCCTTTTTGACTATACGCACTTCAGATAATTAAAAAATGTAACTATGCTTAATGAACCTGTATCTATATTTGTCTGTTTTCTTTCTGTACCGCACTTCTATATCTCTTTTGTGTTGCAAAAACGACAAACTTTCGAATTTTAAAATGATTTAATTTTGATTTTTCTTGATCGATTTACCTATATATAGATTTTTTCTTGAGTTCTGTCATTAACGGTTCCCGGACTACGGCCTACGTCCAGTATTATAGGACCACCCAGTATAGGGATACACAATTTACAAGTCCAGATTTTACAACGGCAGCGAGCATCAGATCCAGTGAACGAGATTTATCAAAATTTTAGTTTATGCAGTTCGACTTTGGGCTACTCGGGTATGCCAAAAGTGGCCGTCTGTCTCCGTTTGTCATATTAATTTATACAGGGGCCGTCATTGTGAAGTACTATACAAGGCATTTCCTAATTGCGTGCTGAGGTTAAAGGAGGTGTTTTTATGTCCTAAAAGTCTTACCTTTGAGATACAGGATGGTAAAGTTTAAAAAGAAAACATTTTTTTTCATCCCAATTCTGATGCTAATGTAGATAACTGCATGAAATTTGATACACGTCTTCTATGCATTAAGGAGCATACGGATTTACCCAGGTTAATTACATATGCATGCCACTGGTACAAATTTCAAAAATTGATTGTTAATACAAAATGCCCTTTTATATTTTATTATTATTATATATTATTTATTATAATAGCATCAGAATTAGGATTGAAAAAAAATGTTTTTTTTAAAACCCTGTATCTGCAAAGTTAAGACAGGTTTCCCTTAGGTTCATACTAAACCTTTTCCTTAAAAAGGTCCAATAATCACCCTCCTTTAACATTAGCACCCAATTAGGAAACGCACTGTACAAAGTAATATGAGAGACGGAGACAAACGGTCACTTTTGGCATACCCGAATAGCCCAAAGTCGAACTACATAAGTTAAAATTTTGATAAATCTTGTTCACTGGAATCAGTGCTGGCTCCCTTACTATAACTACGTTGATGTGTTAATTTTGGAAATAGATGAGTTCTGTAGTTTTTCAAATATTAATTGCAATATTAGATATTTTAGACACCCGGTATTGAACAGAAAATTAATTATTTTGAAGAAGTTTATTGACAGCTACTTTAACAAAAAAACTAAGCCATTTTTGAGGTTGACGGCTGTGATTCTAATGGTTTAATTCCTTCTAAATCGTTGTCTTCCTCTGAAAATGATGAGGTTTCATCATCACTACTTGAAGATCCCAGTGTGATAACTAAATCATCAATAACCGTTTCAATTTTGCCATCTACTCCCAGTATTTATCTTCAATAGAACGAACATGTTTAACATACGATTTCCAATTTTCAGCTGATATTGAGTCAATCGCTTCTAATGTTATTTTATTTAAATCTTTAATTGAAAGTTTACCGGTGTTGCGCTCTCGAATATATTTTTTTTACTCCTGCCCATGCAAGTTAAATAGGGTTGAGGTCGCACATGTATGGAGGCAGCCTTAAAGGTGTATGACCTAGGTTACGTAACTTTTATACTTTTTTCTCTAGGCTTGTTGGCTGATATTACTTCATATAATTGATATTTTCTCCACGTTGGATCACATACAAGATTGTTCGATTTAAGACACGATATCATATGAGCTTTTGTGGAGTATTTAGTTGGCACTTTATCTTCTACGTGAGAATGATAAGACGCATTATCCATTACCACGACTGATTTGGGAGGAATGCTAGGTAGAAGCTTCTCGAGCAACCACTTTTCAAGATTATCTCTATTCATCTGACCATGATAGTCTCCAGTTGTTAGTCCCGAGCGAAAAACAGCATGAACTATAATAAAGCGACTACTAGAGCGGATTCCCTGAACAACACCTGTAACACTTTCACTTTGCTAGCATTTGTTCACTGTCATATCATTATCTACCCAGGTTTCGTCTAGATACACAATATTGCATCCTTCTTGCCTATATTGCCTTACAGTTGATAGATATTTCACCCGCCAGTGAAAAATATTTGGTCTCTCAATGAGCAATTTTCGTTTATTTTGGCACTTGCTCCAAACAAAACTATTTGATCGTAAATGCCGATTTAAGGTTTTATACCCGTACGGAAAATCTATTTTGTTCTTTACAGCACGAAGTAGGGGTTTGCAGGTCGGAGCCTTCTTCAAATTTATATAAAAATCCTCTATTGTTCGTCGAATTACTTGAAAATCACTATTGTCAATTTTATCTTTGTATGATAATCGGGGTCTTTTTTTACCAGGAGATTTTAAAGGTGAAGTAGAACATGAGCGATCATTATGTTCTCTTTGAATTTTTCTTAGACCACTTTCTGAAACACCAGTGTAAGATGCAGCGCGTTCTGTTCGATTTTGAATTGGAATAGTCAAATTATTATTTTCAGCTTCTCTAGTACAGGCCTCTATAACGCTCGCAATAACTTCATGTGCACCGCTTCGAATTGTTTTTCCTCGTTTGCTTGCCATCGTTACTTCGAAATAATAATTCAAATTCAACGGAACGCATTTATATAGAAATGAAAACAAATGCTCGAAATGTATAGGCGCCACTGGAAATAGCTAGAACCTTCTAGCGGCAAGTGCATTGAGACTCTAGGCACATCCCAATTAAAAGTGGACCAGTGCGAAATTTACCAAATCCTCGATTAATTTTCCGTACCGCTTAGCTGGCGAACTTTGTAGGTGAAGCGGCAAACTATTACTACAAATAAAATAACATACAATTTATTTGCGTACACAAATTTTACTTTTCTGCTTGCTTAAGACTATGAACCTTTATTTTAAGGACCGCCCGGTTTTCTTTCGTGTCCCGCCCTTTAACATTGTGCCGATAACTCTTCCTTGATTGGAAAATAACCGTCCAAGCAGCCACACTATTTCATTAAGTAATCTTCAAGAAAGAGTGGAGAGTGGCTTTTCAGGCAGAATTTCTTTTAATAATTTGACAAACTATACAGTTAAGTTAACTCATTTCATCTATTATATTGTTTAATTAAAAAGAAATAAATGGAAATATACATTTATGTGAAAATGTTTCTATAAATCTTATTCCTACAAAATAAAACAGACGTGGTAAAAAACAGTTGCTTGCTCAGAAGGAGTAAAATTTTTACTCCCAATGAACGATTTTCATCTCTTGTTTAAGGGTTGAAATGACATTTTCTAGTAAGGTAGTACAAAAAATAATTGGAGAGATAGGGAGTCAAAAGAAAGTTAAACAGCAAAGTCTATCTTTAACTTACTTTATTCGCAATTAAAGCAATTACTTCGGTTTTTTAACACTAGAGTTGAAAAAAATGTTTAATACTTTTGTTGAAGTGTAAATAAAAATCCTAACAAAGATTATTTACGGTCCTAGGAAAAAAAGTATACCATACTCGTGTGAAAGTGATCCCCTTCAAACTCGAAAGAGCAAAAAGGATTTTTTTGATGTACTTGTTAGGTTAGCCTATTCAATTACTACTTACTATCTAAGGTTAAATAAAACACATTTTTTTCAAAAACATTATTTATTTACAAAATAGGTAATATACAAAACAACTCAGTTAAATAAAAAAAATAGGAGATTCATATTAAATGGATAAAATAGACGAAAGGTTTAGAAGGCAGTCACACAGAATCGTCTTTAATCGTCAACTAAAAATGCATGTTTTAGAAAAGGTTGGCACACTAAGTGCTTCCAGTGATTTAATAATTTCCATGAAAGTAACAGTTATTTAGAACGTGCCGTTTGATGTGTTAGATTATTAATATTCCTCCTTAGTATATTTTAAATGTTAAAGTCAGAAATGCGCAACTAACAAATTCTTAAATACGACTGAGCTTCCATGGTTATGACGACTATCAAGCGTC
The DNA here is from genome assembly GCA_030620095.1 of Kuschelorhynchus macadamiae. Lineage (NCBI taxonomy): Eukaryota > Metazoa > Arthropoda > Insecta > Coleoptera > Curculionidae > Kuschelorhynchus > Kuschelorhynchus macadamiae. The sequence goes on from JAUTXW010000834.1 coordinate 1,368,692, forward strand.
GACTAAAAAACAAACATTTTTCATTTTCAAATCGATCGGTGATGGTTGGTGATCCTCGATTGCGTATGAATAATGCTATGTGACGATTGGCGACAATTGACAATTTAAAACAATGTTCATATAATTTGCTTTATTTTTAATCGGTGATTGTACACGATCGACCTGTATGACTGTGACCAACTCGCGAGGTGAGAATTATATTCTTCTATCTGCATAAACGAAAATTTTTACGTGTAGGAAGTAGTTCTAAATACCTAGTAAAAATGTAAGATTTGACAAAATACAAATAGAATAATATAATTCTCAGCCCGTGAAGTGTTTGCATATATCGAGTACATAACAATCATATTTACACGCCAAGAAAACCATTAATTTACAAGACATAGAATTAATTGTTATTACGTATGTAGATTATTTACAAAAAATATGTGATGACTAGAATGACTAGAATAGTTTGCAATTTAGATCTATTACAGAACAGTGGCGTCTCGTGGTGAATTATATTAGGAGGTCAATAACAAATTTAAAAATAGGCATACTTAAAATAAAAATAAATATCTTATCTTTAAATTGAGCTTTAAATTCTCTTAAAATTCAGGTCTACTCTTCGTTCTTTAGAATTGGAAAAATGCTGAATGACAAAATCGTTAAAATTGCACGCACATTTCTTTTATAAACGATTTCTCGATACTTAACATTGTTAAAGTAGATAGTCTATCTTGGCCCAACTCCTCAACAAAATTTATAAGCCTTTGAAAAACCTCTGGATTTTCAGACAAAGCCGTTTCATCATGACCACTTAGTGCCAGCTCGAAAGCCCCACAAAATTTTACACAATCTATAATTTGATTTAAAATATAACGATTTTTGGATACATTTTCATTAAAATCTCTAAGGGATTTTCTATAAGCTGTGTCTAGCTGAGTGAAAATATGAATACTACCGACTGTAGCATAGTTCACCGAACATTTTATATGATCTGCAGAAAGCGCATGTTTTTTATTTTTTATTTTAAGTGTATTAAGTCTTTAACACCGGTTTTGCACCATAATGAGTCCGAAGAGTCCTTACAAAACAACAAACAAACATAACAGTGAAATGAGTTAGAGACTTCACAACCATATATCTAGTTAGCTAAATCGTACATACTTTTGTGAAACTTTCGATGAATTATTTTTGTCTTTACTAGTTTGTCGTATACTAAGCTCTGGCAAATTGCGACCGCTTACCTTCAATTCGGTTACTTTCTCAAAATTAAGTTCGTTAGCACTATTTAGTTGTTTAATTTTTTGCGCTACCGATATTTTATTTCCTCTACATTCACAACTCAAACATAAACCACCTTGAAATTGGTTATTTTTGCAAAATTAAGTTCGTAAGCACTTTTTAGTTGTTTATTTCCTGTATATTTCCAACTACTTACACATGGATCATAAAAATAAAAAAATATATATTACAAAAAACAGTATATAAATCAACTTTCGTCGATTAAAAACGTCCGAAACAATATCGAGTTAGAATATCGACCGCGCGACCTCTGAACAATTGAACTTCCGCATGCCGACCTGATGCCGCGACCGATCGATCGAATTATGAGAAGAGACCGGCTGATGACCCAAATCGCGATTTCCTATTCCATTTGCTATCACGTTCGGCTGCCGCTCGGTAGCTGTGAAATCTTCGGGTACTTTCGTCAAGCTTTAAGGTAATCAGGGCAATTCGGACTGCCTAGCCTAGCATAGTACAGCGTATTTTATTAGGCCTAAGGAACGCAACGAGATCATTCGAACCGCGGCGCGCGGCTAATAGTGTAGCGTTTTTAACTTTTCCCAAGGGTCGCGTTTTATTACAACTATTAGGAGGAACGGTCAAACCGATAATTTTTTTTCTGAAATATTTTTGGGGGGTCATTGACCAAATGACCCTATGGAAGAACCGCCACTGTTACAGAAGGTACATTTTTCAGTTAATCTAGCATACCGGAACTGATCTAAATTGGGTGTTGGGTTAAAATACTCTTGCAGTGCAGAGGAAACAACCTGCCAATGTTTAAAGTATCAAAAATTACGTCCTGGAATTCGTTACGAGAGATGTTCCGAGTAAAGACCAATTTGCCGATCTTTTCAAATTTATTTTTCTATATATTCATTTTGTATATATTTTCTTCCGTTTTTGCTGTATTACTTCCCTCAAAGTATTGTAATTGTGAAAAAATCACCTTCCAAGATTTTTTCAGATGTTTTAAAAGCTAAAAAAAATTACTAAAAAACTATGTATCCAATTTACCTGAAATTTTGCACAAACATCAGGTATTATGAGAAAATCAACTTTTGGTACGAACCCAAGATGGCGAAACAAAATGGCGGCCAAATAAAATGTTTCCAATTGTGAAAAAATCACCAGGTTTTACCTATCTTCACGTTGTAGCATCTCTAGATGCCGAAAATATCTGTTTTATCAGTTCCGTCGATCTGTGTGTCAGTTTGCAGGTCTATCAATTCGCGGCATAGCTGAAAAATTATTGACTACAAATTTTGGTCAAACATTAAGAGACATATGGAGATGACCTGGTATTATTTTCGTAAAAATCTAGTATGGTGGAACAAGATGGTGGCCTAGTGAAACATTAAAAAATTATTAGTAAAAGACTGCACAAAAATCAAGTGTTATATAGGAATGGCAAATGGCGTCATTTTGATATGAATCAGAGACACCAAAATAAAATGGCTGCCTAATAAAATATAACAAAAATAGCCCGAAAAAAACTAATTACTAGATTAATTTAAAATTTTGTACAAACATTAAGTGTGATATAGAGATAAACTCGTAATGTTCTAACACGAATTCAACATGACCGAACAAAATGGCGGTGTGTGTCAATGTTAAAAGTACTTATTCAATTTATTTTAAATTACCCAAAAATCAAGTGTGGCGTAGGTAAAATATTGTTAGGATTCCAATATGGTGGAACAAAACGGTTTCCAATATAAATATTTGAAAAGACAGTATATATGGGTTACTAAATGAATATGTGCTAAACTAAATGGAGCCACAGTTCACTATTTGTAATAAAAGGAAAGATTTCTAACGAGGGAAGTTCCGGGTAAAGAAAATTTACAAATTTTTTTATACTTTATGACAATGCATCTGTTTTATTTACATATCTAATATTCACTTAGATTGAAACCAATATACATTTTCTCCACAACCTTTTTTTCAGATCTAATATGCATGCGTTCGTACATACAAACATTCAATCACTTACCATACCTACTTAAATAAAACCACTGCTTCGATACTCCATTATACAATTTTTAAAATTTTGCTATTATTTGTTGAAAATTTATTTTTATTTTATTATTTTTTATAAGTTTATATACAAGTTTAGCAAATGAAAATTATTATTTCATTTATTATTTTCCTTCATAAAAAAAAAGTTTTTATTCTAGAAATTGGAATTTCACCGACTTTTTAAGCGTTGAATTAGGCGCTGTTTTCTTCTGTCATGTAGGATTGGCAAAATTTTACCAGTTAATCCCTGTTCCACCCTTGATTTTTGTACAAAATTTAAGGTAAATTGGATGAGTAGATTTTTGTAATAATATAACATTTATTAGGGGGCCATTTTGTTCCGCCATATTAGATGTTTACCAGTATGCTAACATTTCATCCCCGTGAAGTGCCAAAATAAAATAATTTTATTATGGTTTTAAATAATCTTATAATCTTTGGTTTGTTTTAAACCGTTCGTGGATATTTTTAGTAAGCTCGGGTCTATACCGATATTCGGTATCTGAATATCTGCCGATACCCATAGTATTAAGATAATCATTGTTGCTTCTTTGATTTTTTTAATTAAAAATAAAAACAATATATTTGAAAAACGGGTGGTTGTCTTAATATAATATACTTCCAGATAAAGTATCGGTCTAAAGTGTTGGTATAGTCCTAAGCAATTGTCTTATTCATAAAAAATCTATTGATTAACAAACATCAAATCGTAAATCTGCCCTAGACAAGTTATAAGTATATAAATACTTAGTTTTAGATATACATCAAAACTAATATCAATAATTTGCTTATTATCTGGATGGACTCAATTAGGAAATCGTGATTCTTCCAACAATTTTCCAACTTTTCGGCTGCGAGCGCGCGAAACATCTTCAGGGATATACACTACATGAGGCTAAAATACTGAATGGGTTCGGTTAGCATCGTTCACCGATGCCAACTTGTTGTAATGATTGGCTTCCAAGAACAATATAGCACTTAGGGACGTACCCTAATGAAATATTTAACGTGTTTTATGATTTCAAGGGACTCAGAACTTCCTTTTATAATATCTCGAGAATTATGTAAGAACCTTCATATCTTTGCATTTGCTTTTGCGTATACTTCTTTAAGTTTAATAGACACAAACAGGTTCAGTTGTACATACACGTTGCGGAAGGAACTAGCAATTTTTATATACTTCTTCTGATTTCAGAGGAATTACCTCCTCCTTAAGCACTGCTTAATTTTTTGTGCGAATAGATACCCTGCTTAAAAGGAAAAACTGTAATATTTGATGCAATAGGTATAATAAATACCTCTAATTTCGTGCATATCTCTGAGGATGCCTGACGCAATCGCAGGCGAAAAGTTGGAAAGTATTTCCAAATTGATATGGTCGAAACCCCAAGAGCAATGATGATTATTCTTATCTTTATTAGAATATTAAATTAAAATTAATTTGGAAATAAATAACAGTTGAACAACAAAGGCATTTCTCATACATTCATCAGTCTGAGACGTTTCCCAGAAAACTCCAAAATGCAGTATCTACGTACAAATATTTGTAGTTTTAAGACTTTAGAACGTGATTCAAGTACGCAATATAACAAATGGCAAGTCGAAGAATTTCAATTTTTGATAGTTTTTTGTCCGGAGGCAACGTCGGTAACAGTTTTCTGAGTTCGGCAAATGCAACATTAAATGCCTCTACACGTATCCTCTCTCTAGTAGCGTGCGCCGTTCTGTATTTCTGAGTTGCTCTGCGACGCCGTCGACGTTCTTCTCTACTGAGCATCGACATATCGTTGTTTTTCTCCCTGAAATAGCAAAAGAACTTTAGGTTCAAACTAACAAAACAGTGGGGTCACAATGAGGCCAGAGACCTATATTCCAGTGCCCCTGAGAGGTCCAGAGAAATACTGTCCAAATATTTAAACACCTTACTAATAAGGTATTTTTTAAATTTATCAATATTGTTCTTTTTTCTTTTAAAAACTAGCATTACTAAATATTTTTTCAAACATAGGTTTTTTTTATCCTAGCTATAAAATCAAAATACTAAACTGAAGCAAGAGTTAAATTGTTAATAAATACAAACTTTTCCATTTGTTTTTTTTAACAAATGAAAAAGCTAATACATTTGTCAAGAAGTAGTTACATTCTTGAAAAAATTGAAAAAGTATTTCTTACAAAGTGGTTCGCCATCTGTAATTAAACAAAACTGCCGAAGCCAATGTAAAAAAAGTTATGGTATGCCGTTCAAAATGAAGTGAAACTAATTTAACAACAAAAATATTTTTATCACTCGTTGGAATGGGTTACAATAATTTTTATGCCAAATGCGAGAAACTAGGCTCGATTAATATAATTTCAATTAAAATAAATTTACACGAGGAGTAAAATTATTATCTACAAAGGACCCCATACATTTCTTATGGAAAATGGCTCTCAGTCAACTTTCCTGAAAATGTTGTAGTTCTCGATCCCCGGATTAAAAGCTTTCATGGCCACAACTAAATCCTGCGGCTAGTTTTTGATATGGAGGGTGACGAAGTTGGAAATTTGCATTTTCAATATTTTAAGCAAAATTGTTATTTTTTTTAAATTTTAAATACTTAATATGTACCCAAATAGATCAGTCGCTTAGAATATTTTTTATTAAAAACTAATTTATGTAAAAGTAAAAATAAACTTATACAGTGTGAAGCTGTATTCCAGAATCCAATCATTTTTGTTACACATTTGACTGTACTTAAAATATTAAAGTTCTAATTTTTACTAAAATCTTTATTACACTAAAACAAACAGTCAGATTTTGCTGGGTTTGTGATATATTTATTAAAATTAAATATAAATTAAAGAATTTTGTCGGACATTTTTGTAAATAGCTGACATTACAGTGGCCACCAATTTCAATATACACTTTTTGTAACCTATTGCATTAACCGAAAATCTAGATAATATAATCTGTTTATACCTAGGATATTTAAATAGTCAGTGAAATTGACACATTTTAATTATTATCGAATACATATTGTCAATAGATTCAGCTTTAACAATATAACTAAAAATAAAATGATACAAGGTGTTTCATGAAATTCTAGATAAACTATGCGATTACTGTTGTCAGATTCACCTGATTTTTCAGAATAATTCCTCAAAGACTTAATCAATTCTATTAATATAATAGTAATACACAAGGTGTTTGATAAATAGTTTCCTTCTTTTGATATAATAATTTCAATAATATCGATAATATAATATATTTATTACATTTACAATAAAGAAAACTGTAAAATAGGTTTGGATTGTAACGCAAAAATTAAAAGTTAGATGCCTACATCTATAACCTATTTATTAATATTCGTATATTTAGTTAATACATATACAGTGTGTCACTTGAATTGGTCTCCTTTTATTATTTGAACTAGTCAAGATAAAAAAATAAAATGTACAAACTTTAATAGCAGACTAATGCTTCTGTGATGCATGCGTGTTTCTTGATTAAACATATTCAGGTGAAGGCTGGTCGCCATCTTAAAAAAATGGAAAATGGGGTCGAGTAGCACATCTTTTAAAGGACTTTGCAATCCTATTTTATCCTCAAACTGAATTGAGTCATGAACGTTACACAATTTAAAATAGCGGCCATGTTTCAAAACCTAAAAAATATGGAGTATAAAAATTCTTAAAAACTGGAGGTATTTTATTCCTCACGTGATTTGTGATTAATATTTTCTTATGAGCATGGGTGCTAAATATTGTACCTTTTTATTTACTGGGTGCTTTTTCTTTATAAAACATCCCGTAAATATACATTTATAGTCCGTCTAGAAAGTATCCGGAAAAAAGAAAGAACAATTATAATTTTTCGGTTTTTATTTTTATTATTTGAATTATAAAATTACCACAAATAATTCAATTAATTTACTTATACAACCTCCATTTAACTCTAAACACTTAACTAAACGTCCGGGTATACCCGAAACTAAGTAACTGTCATAATGTTCGGTGATGGTGGTCCAGGCCTGTAAAACTGACAGAATCAAACCCTCTTTATTTCATGGCGCTGCTCGTTCCACTTCAATCTTCATTAGTCCCCATATTTTTTCAATAGGACTAAGATCTGATGCAGCTTCTGGCCATGGAATTGTTGCCAAGTGGTATTCTTGCATCCAAGCTTGAGTATAGACAGACGTATGGCATCTGCATTATCCTGCTGAAAACGCCACCTTTCTGAATATAAACAATTAGCCGTTTCAAGAAGAAAACCATTTAGAATGTCACAGTACTTTGCACTATTAACTGTGCTATCAACTATACAGAGAGGTGTAGCACCACGCTGAGATATAGCTCCCCAAACCATTATTTTAGTGGGAAATTTGGAAATTTGAACACTAACATTTTCTCTTAATACGATTTTTACCAAGCTGGAAACAACTCTCGTCAGATATAAAAACATTACTAAAATTATCTTCTCGAAAACGTTGGCAAAAATCTACTCTTGCTGTTGCTTTTGAAGAGGCGTAACTGCAGGGATTCTTTTTGGTTTCCTTGATATGTAGCCTTGTCTTTTCAGTAACATGCGGACGGTTTCTGCACATACTTTTATTGTTCGTTGATTTCCGAATCTGCCAATTTTCGAAACCCTAGGCGGAAATTTTGTCGTCCTAAGGCCACTAAAGCGTTTAAATTGTTTCCGGTAATCTTACGCGGTCTTCCCGAAACTGTTCTGTGCCTCATTTCTCTGCCACTTTTTATCCACTTTATTGTCTCATATACTGCACTTCTTCCGAGTTCGGTCAATTGCACTAATTTTTTAACGTTTCGAACACCTTTTTTGTACAAATAATCCACCAGTTTTCTTTTTTCTACTTGCGACATAATTTCACTAAACCTAAGCCTATTTAAAATCTACTATATTTGACAGATGATGTTGTCATGCCATTTTATCCATAGCTTACTGTCGGCTTAACCTACTTGATGCATGACTTTTGTCTTAAAATGTTACAAAAAATAATTATATTAACGTTAGAAAAAGTACAAAATTCCGGATACTTTCTAGACGGACTATATATATTTTTTAAGTTCTGTCACCGTAATGAATTACCGCCATTTCGAACTGTAATTATAATGACCCCATATTTTGTAAATAAATTATTTTTAAAAACACTTTTCAAAAGATGTACTATCCGATCGCCCTTTCCATTTTGTGTTTTCTTATATTATTACGTTTAACCATAAGAGCATAGTTGGTCTAGAATTTTATGAAACTCCCTGCATTATTTTATACTTAAATAAATTATTAAAGCTGCATTTAATGATAATATTCATTCGATAATTAAAATATGTCAATTTTTAATTATCAATTTTAGTGAGTATTTAAATATTCCAGCTATAAGGTCCTGCTTTTCAGATATATAATGCGTTACAAAACTTGTGGCCACTTTAATGTCAGCTATGCACAATGGGGTGTAATGCAGCTTTTAATAAAAATTTGAATTTTAGTATTGTAAGGGCACCCGAATATGAAACGAAAATGTCCGAATTCTTAAATTCATCTAGTTTATTATTACTAATGCTTATTAATTAATTAAAATTTAAAAAAAAAAAATCATAAAATGTGGAAAACGCAAAATTCCAAGTTTGACTTCCTGTGTATAAAAAACTAGAGGCAGATTTAAATTGTGGCCATGAGAACTTTTGATCTCCTGATCAAATCAAGTCCAGATCTGTAACAAATTAAATTTTCAGAGAAAACTTGCAAATTTTAATTAAATTTAAACTTAAATTTTTGGGATCTTTCATTAGAAATGTATATTTTCTAGCAAAGCTTTGTTGCACGTCCAATATTTGCTTTTTCTGCTCTGCATTTTTCATATATATTAGGAAAAATTTTTTTTCTAAAAATGACATTTTGTACAGGTATTTGTTTAGGCAGAGAATAGGGATTCCCGAAAACACATATTTTGAAAAAATAGCAATTTTCAGTTTATATTTTTGAATAGCTTAAGATATATGCAATTACATTTTCAGACTTTATCAATAAACAGTAATGCAAACACGCTATTTGATAAACTGTGGCAATATTAGAACGCGAAATAAAGTCTAATATTACCTACTAGCTGTGATGTATCATATTTAAAGGAAATTTGATAATGATAATAAAAATTGTAATTTTGTTTAGTTTGTAAAGTTTATAGTGAATACTATAAGTCAGTATGTATATACCTAGTAGCATAAGCAAAAACTAATTTAAGTATTTCTATAGTTAACTGTAACAAGTAGATTAGTAGTAGTAGTAAGATGGGAGGAGAAGCCCAGCAACTAGGTCTAAAAGGCCCTTTTCGTTAACGCCGGTTCCACCCACCTGATTCCATTAAATGTTGTTAGTACAAAAATATTTTAATTAATTAATTGTTTAATAGTTAAGTATTATGAATGTTTGTTTTGTTACATATAGTACATGTTAAATATTTGCGCATGTTTGTTGAAAAGTACTAATCCATGTATTATGTATATTTTTTAGACATTCAATAAAATGCTCTTGAAAATGCTTCAAACAAGAAGCGAAACTTCGAGCTTGTTGCAGGAAAAAAAAGTTTCAATAATTAAACCTATACCCAAGAAAAATAAAAACTTTTAGTTTTAAAAATATCAAAAAATGGTTTTTTAAAATAGACTATAAATAGTTGCTTGGCTTCTCCTCCCATCTTACTACTACTTCTAATAGTACTTGTTACAGTTAACTATAGAAATACTTAAATTAGTTCTTGCTTGTGTAACTAGGTATATACATACTGACTTGTAGTATTCACTATAAACTTTACAAACTAAACAAAATTACAATTTTTATTATCATTATCAAATTTCCTTTAAATATAATACATCACAGCTAGTAGGTAATATTGGACTTTATTTCTTTATATATATATATAAATATATATATATATATATATATATATATATATATATATATATATATATATATATATATATATATATATATATATATATATATATATATATATATATAATTATTAGTTATATTTACAGGGCCCAATAATGCTGTATTACAGACATAAATCGGCACTTCAGGATATTGTTCCAGATAAATATCTGGTTCTGGAGAAGAAGGAAGAACATATTTTAGAGATTTTTATTATGTATTTTAGATACTCAGAAATAAAGACATTTATTATGATTAGTCTTATTATTGTTATTATTATTACGTAGGCGGAAAAATAAGCGTCTTGTTTTGAATCGAAGAAATACTAACACTTTACGAATTTTATCAAAACAGACGAAATACTTTGAGGGTCATTTATCATATATGTACCAAAACGTGATATTTATTGGGATGTGGAGTCGTAAAATATATCTATAGGGTAAATATTGTGATCGATAATCCGAATAAGTGTGTAGAAAAAGAAGGCAAATTCTTCAAGAGCAATAATAGTTTATTTAAAGTACCCCTTAGCTTACACCTAATGGCTATTTTTTTATGATAATAAGGATAATGATAACTATTATTGTATTTAATATTTCTTCTCACTTCCTTGAAAAAGTAAAAAATGGGGTACTATATTCTGCTATTCTACACTGTAAAATATATTTTTTTGATCTCACTTACTTTCTTTTAGATACTACGTTGGTGCAAGAAGTAATTGCCTGCAAGACTTCTCTGCTTTCGACATTCATCATGTCATTATCACAGAATTTGGAACTTGTGTACCAGTTCTCTAGGATCTTAATTTTTCCTGCAATAGAACTGACAAAAAAAACATCTGTTAGATATTTTTATACCCTAAAGACTAAATCTATATATCGATAATAATATTATTATTTATAATACTGATAGGCTTGTTCCACGGGACATGATTAGATGGCTCAGATTCTGCGCCAAGAACTTACAGCATATCTGTTATAACCATATATATCTCGAAAATAAAGTATACAAACTGTGCATTGATCTAGCTGTGGTCATTGACCTACGAGCTGCTCATAATAATTCCTACATTATACTTATTGATCAACTTTCCAGAAAAACATCTTTGATCAACGTCGTTATATCAACTAACAAAAAACTTGCGTGACAAGTATAATCAAAATATTGCAAAGTATAGGGATTTAGGAGAATATATAAGAAGGCTGACAATGATGCAAACTGTAGGTACTATTACCATCTTTATATCAACAACTGCGGTATCATCGCAAATAGCTTTTGGAGGTCTCAAAGAATAAAAATCTGTTGTGACCAATTTAATATTTAAAATAAACTTTATTATTATTGAAGATCGAACGATATTGAAGCTAAATACAGTATTTTTCTTAAATCCGCTTTAACTTTCCAAATAAACGAATATTCGGTTGATGTTTTCGCCCTCAAAGTGAAATTCTAAGATATTTAACTTAAATCAATTACGTATGCCATAGCGAAATTTTATTATTCACTAATGCGTTCGACCATACCTGATTAATTATGTATAGTAAAAACTAGTATTTATTATTTTATTAATTTTTGGAAAGAAAATTTTATTTTGATAGCGATTATTTACATAATAATTAATAAACTATAAATAATCGATTTACATTTTTTATTAGTTTTTTATAACAACTTAATGCTGGGAAAAGTTAAAATTTTGAATATTAAGTTCATTAAAAAAAAGAATGAAGTGTATGATATTGACGAAAAATAAATTATTTTCTAGTCGAAATGTTGAAAAATATACATTTTGAAAAGTCGTATCTTCAACATTATAAAAGGTAAATAAAAAGTAGTTATGCCACTGAATTCTACGTAAAAATCTAAACAATTTATTAACTTGAAGTTTTTTTATTTTGATTATTAACCGAGATATAGAGTATTAAAAAATGACAAATTTTGAAAAATGCTCTGTATATCATAACCAAATCAAGGCAGCCTTGATGTGTTGGCGGGAATCAATTTGTATTCAACATCAAGTTAGGGGGTGAGTTTATAGATTCGCCAAAACCTAGCATGTACGGGGTGTGTAGTTATATTTTAAACGGTACCCTAGAGACTTTATTGTACGCGTTATAAAAAACTTTAAATACAAAAGTTTTTTAGTTTTATCGGAATGGTTAGAGATCATTTGCTGACTATAAATCTACTAGCTTTGATAGCTTTAACATTAAAAATACGCGAGAAATTTAAGAAAAATCCGGCCATAAAGGGCAGTGTTATCCTATAGGCTTTATCCCTATAAAACCAATGGCTCTAGTACGTAGTGAAGAGTTCTCCGTCTTTCCCTTTTACTTGCTTCTTATTGCAGGGTTACTGGCAATTATATCGAGTGATTTTAAAAGTAAAGGTATCAAACGTGGTACATTTATAATCAACAAGAAGATACCAATGTATTGAAACAATATAATACCGGGTGTTTCATTTCAAATAACGAAAAAACTTTTGTTTTTAGAGTTTTTTGAAGACTCATATAATAATATCTTAAAAGTACCGTTTAAAATATAAATAGTCACCCTGTATATCGAAAAAGTACTACCCTGTATATTATAACAAGTTTTAAAAACAGTTTTTTTCACCCCAGGATATAGAGTTAGATTAGGTTAAAAATGTTAAAACGTTAAAACATGGAAAATGTTTAAAGTTTAAGAAACTAATTTGAGTATGATGTTATCATAGCTTGTATTATAACAACATCAGTGGGATATATAAAAGCCCTTGCCCCCCCTTCCGAAACTGGGATAACAAAATAACATATAGCTTCGAATGTCTAAAACCAGCTAATATGCAGTGCAACAGCAATCTAAAAGAAAATAATTCTAAAATTGTACAAGCGAAACTGGACATGTGGGCGGTGAAATAAAAGGTAAAACTGAAATAGAGGCTTTATTGGAGTGTAATGAACAATTATTATTTCCTAACATACAGTGTAACCACTAAGCGAGATTTTGGTGTTCCTGAAGACTCAGTTCTAGATCCGCTGTTATTTCTTTTATATTTTAATGACATAGTGCATATCAATATAACTGGCGTATTCACACTTTTGCGGACCATGCAACAATTTTATGGCATAATATGGACAGCTGCAACCTTTTGGGTACTATAAATTCTGATATGAAAAAAGTTAATGATTGGCATTAAATATTTCAAAACGAGTATTTTGAATTTTAGGGGTGAATTGGGACATATTTTACTGTAAAACCAATCTATTAAACATCTAGAGACAAATAAGTTTTTGGGGTTATACACTGATAGTAAATTAAAATTTAATGATCACATTTTAAAACTGAGTGACCATGCTCTGGTGACTTGTTTAATATCATCTAGAGCACTAAGATATATTTGTAAAGTTCACTTTAGAGAAGCCTGTAAACCATTGTTTTTATCTCAAAAATCTTTAACCTTGACATCGATTTTTATATTAAAATCCACATCTCTTAGGCACAAAAAATATTAAAGTAATATATACAATACGGAACACCGAACTCGATAAGAGCAATATTTATTTAACAATTCCAACTTCAACTCAAATTAAAAACTCAATTTTCTACAGAAGTATGAAGATCCTTAATCACCTACCTTTAAGTATGAGAAAAATTCAGAGTGAGAAGAAATTTAGGAAACTAGTAAAACAATTATTGTTGAATAAGGCTTACTATAGTATTGACAAATTTTTTGGCTATAATTTTAATTAGTTTTATTAGTTTTGTTGTTGATTTTATTATTCTTTTGTTGTTTGTTAATTTATATACTTAAAATTTCAATCCTTCCTTGACTTATACACTTTTTATTTTGCTTATGTTAGTAGACTGACTAGATATAAGCTTTATTTTAAGTTATATTGTTTATGTTTTCCATTTATTTTTTATATTTTCTAAATTTTGTTAAAATTAAGATACTGCTTTGTTAACGAGAATTTGTTCTCTAAAGGCAATAAAGCAATTTTGAATTTTGAATTTGGTTTACCTAAGTAAAATTTGGGTTTGTAGACAATTTTTGCTTAAAAATTAATGCAAAATGATAATAAAGAAATTAGTTAGTGCAAGCAAACCTGAATTTAACTCTTAATGCATTATTATTAATAGAATCGTTGGATGAAGATTTTTATCAATTGTTTTCATAGGCTAATTTATAACTTAGGCTTTATTTGAATAATTCAATCAATGTAATAAAAACTATTCTATTTTTTAGAAGAAGGAATATAGAAGTAGAAAAAAGGGCTTTTCTCAATTTCGTTTTTAATAAAAAAGTAAATAAATATTTGTTGGCTTAATAAATAGCCTAATTAAAAAAAATTGTATGAAACTGTGGAAAATAGATAATGTTGGACTCATTTTTTTGGATCTATTTATCTATCATTTGGGGCTTATATTTAAATTCACTGTATACCATAGGCGTGCGACGCATTTTCATAAAAGGATCCACTATAACGCAAAAGGCCGCTGCAGGCTTACCGCTGAAGAAATTTTTTTTGGGTGCCACACTCACTTTTTAAGGTCGTTAATAAAAATATTTAATAAATTCGCAGTATAATTAGTAATAAAATATAAAAATAATCTAAAAAATACGTAATAATACTTAAGAACAAGATGAAGAAATAAAAAAAATATATAATAGTGTCTGGAAGGGTTAAATCGTAATTATTTTATAAACGCATTCGGCATGTTGACGCTGTTAGAACTTTAAACTCATCTATTACATTATCGTAATTTACAATGGTAGTTCTGTCCTGTTCAATAAATAAATAAAAAAAATATAAAAAATGAAACCAACTTCAAAAAAATGCACTAAAAAGTGAAAAGCAATATTTTATTCCACTTTGAAAATTTTACTCCGTGAAGTCGGCGCCATGCTAATAAAGACAGTAAAACTAGCATATACGCGTAGTAATAGACATTAAAACACCAAATTCTCTGAATACCTGATTATATTTTTGTGATTAAATAATTAAGAATAAGTTTAGCGCCGACTTCACGGAATAAAACTTTCAAGGTAGAATAAAATATTGCTTTTCACTTTTAGTGCATTTTTTTGAAGTTGGTTTCATTTTTTATAAATTTTTTTATTTCATCCTTTTTAGTTTTATCTATGCGAGTTTTGTTGTAAAAATCACAATTAGTCCACTGCATAATATTGTTTCCTGATATAATGGTGAACATGTAGAATCGAGATACGAGCGTAGAATATTAAAAAACTTCTTGTAATATATCTTGGCGCAAAAAAAAACAAATTGGCGCCATTCGACCATCTTTAATATTCTTGCTATGGGGCCACTCCGGCAAAATTCTGAATATCCCCTGAAAATTTCATCTAAATTGTTCAAACCATTGCGGAGTAATCGAGGTACAAACAAAAAAAAAACAACAAAATGGCTACCATTCCGCCATTTTTAACAATTTTTGATATGTTTGCTATTGGACAATTCCGGCAATATTCTGAATGTTCCCTGAAAATTTCATCCAAATTGGTGAAACCATCGCCGAATAATCGATGGACAAATATAAAAAAGTACATAGGGTCAAACTATAAACTTCTTTTTTGAAGCAGGTTAAAAATACTAGATTTTGAGGTTGCACATTTTCCTGATCACCCTGTATATATAAAATTACATCACGAGATAGCAAAAGAGATACCTTTTAGCAAATGGGGTTGTATGCCTATTACACACTTCAATGCATAAGGTTAATATAAAACTCGCTGCCTTTATCAACCTGATACCTGTGTTTTTTTATATTATCATTACAAAAAAGCGGGTGAACGCATTTCAAATCAAAATATATGGGACCAGAGGAACCGCTACAATTTGGCGTATGACTTATCAAAATCGGCAAAGCGGTTTAGACAATATGCGCGAACAAACATAAAAAAAATACATACAGGGCGAATTGAGAACCTCCTCCTTTTTTGAAGTCGGTTAAAAAGAAAAGTGAATCTAGTCTGGTATAACAGTAAACATTTTTAAAAGTGTGAAAAAACTAGGATGTATTTTGTATTTGCCTAAAGAAAAGATCCAATCTATCCCTTCATTAAGATTAACCCCTTTAAACATAGAGTTCTCAACTTTTATTGTACTCAGTTCGGTACCTAATTCTTTTTTTATTTTTAATTTATTTTCGGTTAAAGGGAAATCGCCTTAACAATTTAAAGTAAGTATTTCATTCATATTTCTAATTATGTGTCGTTTCCTGATTAAAAAAATTTTAAATTTGGTTAATTGACACATTTGGTCAATTCTACGAGGAAGTTTTCTTTTCCTTGTTTCCGGAATTATAATACTATGTTTGTTAGATATTTCTTCAATTTCAACATATATTTTGTTTAAAAATATTTCGAAATCAACCCTTACGTAGGTACCTTAATTTTTTTCAGTGGTCACGCCTATGCTGTATACCCTCCATATGACAAGTCATGTAACTTTTATTGACATAGAAATATTTTAAATATTTTTTACACTTTAACATTTGAATACAAACAGATGATAAGGCAACTACCAATCATTTATGGTATAAAATAAAATATGAAGAAGGATATATTTTGCACATATGATCCGACGAACCAATTTAAGCGTTCGTAGAAAAAATACATTAATATCGGCTGTCACACGGAAAAGAAAAAATGACAACTTTTTGGATAAAATCAGTTTACCGAGTAATTAATTTAATTTTTTCCGTAAATAATCCCAAGTCTTAGTTCAAATATTTGTTTAATAAAAAAAACATAAACAAACGATGCAACAAGAATAATACTTCAGATTATTATCTTATCCAGTAAACACGTTATTTTCCCACAGACCGACCGTGTCGCTTTAATCAAATTATAATTTTTGTCATGATTGATAGGGTTGTAATTCGAGGGTGTTAACTTGACACACGTGCCCTCCGAATCCCTCGAAGGGACAATGTTTCGCTCTTGGGACCGTCAAGTCCCTGTTCAATTCATGGAAAGTGGCCTCGTATTTTTCGATTTGGGGTATTTTGTAAATTATTCAGTGAGCATCGATTCCGATGTCAGGTTTTATGAAAATATGGCAAATTTGATAGTAAATAAGTTATCATTATGATATCTCATTTGTATTTGGGATTTGTATGGCGTCAGACAGGCCATATAATATTTGTTTATATTGGAATACTATATTTGTCTGAATTAACTTTTATGCTTTAATATAAACACTAAAATGGAATCAAATTACATATCCAGCAGAGTCTTCAGGACTTTATATGACACTATACAAACACACTTTAGTACGACAAATCTAACTTATGTAAAACAAGGCACAAAACAGGGCAGGGACGGAAGGAAGGTAACTTGTTTTTACTTCCCTCGTAAAATGGAAGTATTGTAATTGTGAAAAAAACACACCCCTAGATTTTTTCAGATCTTCACGTTTCAGGGTCCCTAGATGTCGAAAAGCATGTTTTCTCAAACTACTCATTCAATCAACTTCGAATTTTGGCCAAAAATTAAGACTCATATGGGGATGACCTGGTAACATTTTAGTAAAAAATCCAACACGGCGAAACAAAACGAAATGTCAAAAAAATCGGTAAATTCCTTTACCTGGAACTTCTCTCGTTATGAATTATTACTTTAATTGAGAAGAGTGAAGTGTCATCAGTTCAGTACATAGTCGCAGTATATACGTGTTACATATACTGTCTCTTCATTTTTGTTGGGCGCAATTTTGTTCCATCATATTAGATTCCTACCAATATGTCTACCATTTCCTTTCTACCTATGCTACACTTGACTTTTGGGAATAATTTAAAATAAATTCAATATGTATCCCATACTCACATTTAATTTTTCTGCAAAATTTAAAATGAATTGAACAAGATTTTTTTACGTTGATTTTTTAAAAATTTTATTTGCCCGTCTTTTTGTTTCACCATCTTGAATTGAAGCCCATATTATCAGTCTTTACTTTCTTCGTTGGTCCGCAGATATCCCAGATATTGAGTATCTGAATGGTTTTAATCATCATCCTCTTGTTATGTCAGAGTGGTGTATTATTTGGTGTTAGGATCCATTAAAAAAAAAAAAAAATATATATATATATATATATACACATATATATATATATATATAATATATATATATATATATATGTATGTATATATATATATATATATATATATATGTATATATGTGTGAGGTTGCAATAATAGAGTAGGGAAACGTCGACAATTTAAAAAAAAGACATTTGTTTTTTTTTACTGAATCCTAACCCCAAATAATACACCACTCTAACATAAAAACAAGAGAATCTTTAACAAAAACCATTTAGAAACTTAATATCTGAGAAATACCCGCGGACAAACGGAATATGTAAAGACTGATAATATGGGTTTCACGATGGATATAAAATCTACATGTGTCCTGAAGATGCAACAATAATTTGCGAATCGTCGGCTATTTAAAAATAGTCTTTTGTGTTTTTACTGGATCTTAACCCCAAATAATACACCACTCTAATATTGTTTCGCCATTTTGGATTTTTACCAAAATATTACAAGGTCATACCCATATGACCCTTAATTTGTGATAAAAATTTGAAGTCAATCGGGTAAGTAGTCTTTAGGCTATGCCGCGAACTGACAGACAGACATTCCGACAGACGGACCGACAGAATTGATAAAACATATTTTTTTGGCACCTAGGGAAGCTAAAATGTAAAGACGTGTAAAACCTGAGAGGGTGATTTGAATCTTGAATTAGTACCAGTATTTTACTCGTTGATCCCTATACCACAATTAGTTATGGCACACAATTTGAAATCATACCATTAAGCAGTTTTTTTCAGGTTGAATTTTTAAATATTTTATTATGTCGCCATTTTGTTCCGCCGTCTTGGATTCGTACCAAAATTTTACCACTTGATTTCAACATAATACTTGATGTTTTTGCAAAATTTGAGATAAATTGGATGAGTAGTTTTTTAATAATAATTTTTTTAACACTTCACTAGGCCGCTATTTTGTTTCGAATTTTTACCAAAATGTTACCAGGTCATCCCTATATGACCCTTAATATTTGACCAAAATTTGATGTCAATTGGTTAAGTAGTTTTTTAGCGACGCCGCGAACAGACAGACAGACAGACCGACGGAATTAAGAAAACATGTTTTTCGTCATCTAGGGACCCTGAAACGTGAAGAGCTGAAAAAATCTCGGATAGTGATTTTTTCACAATTACATTAAGTACTTCCTTTTTACGAGGGAAGAAAAAATTATTACGATAAAACTACTTATTCAATTTCTATATAAGAATTAACTGGTAAATTTTGGTACGGCCGATACAAGATGGCGAAACAAAATGGCGGCTTAATCAAGAATTCAAAAAATTTGCCTGAAAAATTTTGTGCAATAATTAATTATATTATAGAGATGAACTGGTATAATTGTGGTAGGAATTTAAGATAGTGGCCAAATAAAATATTTGTAATAATGAAAAAAAAATATTCTTTTAAATATCTTCATGTTTTAGCGTTCATAAATGCCAAATATTAAGTTTTATCAATCCCATCGGTGTGTCTGTCTCTCTGTCAGTTCGCGGCACAGTTTAAAAACTATTTACCTGATTGACTTCCAATTTTAGTCAAAAATTAATGGTCCCCATACGGATGACCTGGTAATATTTTGGTAAAAATCCAATATGCGGCAACTAACACGAAAATTAAGAATAAACTGGTAATATTTTGATATGAATGCAAGATAGCAAAACAAAATATTACAAATTTTTTCAACTGTTAGATTTTATTAAAAAAAAAAACAGAAAGTGCCATATTGAAAATACTTTATACATTACAGATTTAAAATCTCCAAAAACAAGTTAAGTTCTACACAGAAGTCGACGCAAATGTAATACAAAAATTTGGAATCAGATTGAAGAACCTCTCGTGCTTAGACGGGGACAATAATCAAGACTCACAAAACTTGGGAAGTAACTTCTGGAGAACAGAAGAACCAAAAACTGCAAAATCAATACATCCATCTTCTTATATTGAAGAAAATTGAAGGAAAAACGAAGAGAAGTGGTATAAAGAAAAATGCGAAGAAATAGAAGAGCTCTATATGAGGGGCTGAGAAATATAGTGGAGTAAGTCAGCAGTAATAATCAATTGTGATTATTACTTACCTTAATATTTTTAAATTTATTTTTTTTAGGTGAACTAGATAGTACCCCGGAGATCACTGTACTTGTAATCACCGACATTCATTTATTTAATAATAAAAAAGGTCCAAGAAATTGACATTACCAGGCATTCCCTGGACAAGAAATAAATTAAAGTGATTCCATTTAAAATAAATAATCTAAAGGAAGGTTTAATCAAGGGCTTTAAACATGTTCAAGATGTTGAGAACATAGTGGTTAGCGTTGAAAAAGAAGTAGTAAATATTTGTGAAAATATCAGGAAAGATGCTAATCAAAATAATTTTTTTGTTTTTGTTTCATGGCTCTGGATGTACCAAGTGGACTGCATCTCTTTTTGTACTAGTGTGCAAATTTACTGAGATTTGCCCGATAAGCACATTAATTACTAATGATATTAATATATATATATATATATATATATATATATATATATATATATATATATATATATATATATATATATATATATATATATATATATATATATATATATATATATATATATATATATATATATATATATATATATATATATATATATATATATATATATATATATATATATATATATATATATATACAGTGGCGGCAAACTAATTGGAAACGATACCTTACGAAAATCTGAACAGTTGCTAGTAAGAAATGGGTTTAAGATATTTTCCAATTAGTTTGTCATTATATATATATATATATATATATATATATATATATATATATATATATATATATATATATATATATATATATATATATATATATATATATATATATATATACAATGAGGGCATAAAGTCTGGAAACCTTGAGATATGTCAAAAACTATACAAGTTGGGTAAAAAAGTTTCATATAAAAGTTGAATAGTTCCTTACGATTTATGATTCAAAAATGTCTTAAAATATACAGGGTGTTTTAAAATCAAGTTACACGCCAAAATTTCAGAATCTTTAATGGAACACCCTGTATATTATTTCATTTTAAGAATCTACATGAAATTCTGATCATATTTCAAGTCAACTGTTTTTGAGATAAAAAAAATGAGAAAACTGTTTTACAAATTTTTTTTATAACGATTAACAACGATAGTCTAAAATACTAAATGATGCGTTTTAACGTAATAAATGCTGGAACTGTTGTCCGTTCACTTCCTGACAATATCCTAATCGATTGATGAACTCTTGTTGTAGATTTCGAATGAAAGTAGGTGGGATTTGTCGGATTTCATCTCTTATACGATTTTTCAGCGCATCGATATTAGGAGGTCTGTTCAAATAAACTTTGCTCTTTAAATATCCCCACAGAAAATAATCTAGGGGAGTTAAGTCCGGGGACCTGGCCGGCCATTCGTAGGGACCGCGACGTCCTATCCACCTGTTAGGAAATATTTCACTGAGATACTGCCGAACAGGTAGCCCGTAGTGAGGTGGTGCTCCATCTTGTTGGAACCACATTGCTGCAGTAGGCATATCGGGCTCATTACCTGGATACAATTGAGCTAAGGCAGGAATCAACTCGAGTTGTAAAAAATCAAGATAAATTTCGCCGGTTAAATTTACGTCGAACAAGTAGGGACCTATAATTCTATCTTGAAATATTCCAGCCCAAACATTGATATTCTCGGGATATTGCGTATGAGCCACTTGAGCCCAATGGGGATTCTCTGTAGACCAATATCTACAGTTTTGTCGGTTGACAGTATTATTAAGAAAAAAAGTGGCTTCATCGGAAAATAAAATATTTCTACAAAAGAATGGATCCAGGTTGCACCGCTCTTGCATACTTTCGCAAAACTCAAGTCGGCGGTCAAAGTCGTCTTCATTTAATTCATGGATTAATCTTATTTTGTAGGGATGATACTTTGCCGTGTGCACAATATTTTTTACCGATGATTGACTAAGGTTTAAATCTAATGCTACTTGACTTGTAGGTAACTGTGGATTTTCGTTATAACTGAGTAAAACATTCAATTTCATATCATCATCTAGTTTTGGCCTACCTGTCCTGGGAAGATTTTTTACACAACCATGATCACGAAATTTTTTGATAATTTTGCTAACTGTGGATTTTGCAATTGCTTGTCCTCGCTCGAGATGCGTATTATTAAAAAGTACACATACTTCGTCAAGATTTCTTTGGCGATCTCCCCATCCAAACATCATAAGAATCTCTATTCTTTCTCTTTCTGAAAGCATTTTTATCAGGAAAAAGTAACTCTCCAACAATATGTTAAAAATTGACACAGTTTATTGTCAGTACATGACATGAGTTTCTATGGGAGTTCTAAAATAATCCACCAGGTTTCACTATGCGTAGGGAAATGAGTTAATTTTGTTTAAAGCCAAATTTCCATTTTCTCATTTTTTTATCTCAAAAACAGTTGACTTTAGGAATAGGGTATGCTTAATAAAATATGATCAGAATTTCATGTAGATTCTTAAAATGCAATAATATACAGGGTGTTCCATTAGAGATTCTGAAGTTTTGGCGTGTAACTTGATTTTAAAACACCCTGTATATTTCAAGAGATTTTTGAATCATTAATATATTTTTTGCACTACTTTTAACTTTTTATTTATTTTTCTTATAGTTGGCTTTTATTTTTTTTCTGTTTATATTATTTCCACTTTTATAGCCAATTTTTCGCTTTTTTTTTAACTATACGTATATATTTCCAATTTTATATTTCTATCTGTTATAAATTTATAAAGTGTCCTATAAACATGTATATCATCTGAGGCAATTAGGGTCTCTAAATTAAATGAAAACTTTACAATATTTCTTAGAGTATTGAACAATATATTAACATATGTTCTTTGCGTTGGACATCCCAAAATGCTATGTTCTAATTCTCCTAATTCTCCCATATTCACTATCTTCTTAAGAGAGCTGAACATGGTATAAATACATTAAGAGTATTTAGTCATACAAAATGGGATGTTTATTAAGTACATATTAGATCCATTCTAGATTACGCAAGTCAGTTTTATGGTTCAGCAGCAGATACCCATCTAAATAAAATCGAAGTCGTTAAAAATAAATGTCTAAGACTCTATGTAGGTTTTTTTGAAAAGCACCTCTATCTCGGTATTGGAATCCGAAACAGCAGAACCTCCATTATCTTTAAGAAGTTACATTAGCGATAAACTCGTTTTAAAACTAATAGCAAAATAATTAATAGAATATACGCTCTAACGATTCTTAATTTTACTTTTATTGGAGATTTAAAAAATGTCCCTTATTAGCAAGCTATTCCTATATTAAAAATAATATTTGTACATTAACAGTAGCTCTATATTTTCAACTTCATGATGATTTTCTCTATGACATTTCAAAAATAATCATACAAATATATGATAATAACGACCCCCTTATCATTAAACACCTATTTCATGAAGATTTGTGTCCTATACATGTAAATTCTGAATATACTTTTACTGACGGTTCAGAAATTAATAATAAAACTGGATGTGCATTTTATCATAAAAACAAAAAGCAATTCAGACAGTTTAGACTACTTAATTATTCTTCTATTTTTTCTGCAGATTATGGGCTGTCCTGGAATCACTGTTGTACTGTATAGAAGATATTTTTACTGACGGTTCAGAAATTAATAACAAAACTGGATGTGCATTTTATCATAAAAACAAAAAGCAATTCAGACAGTTTAGACTACTTAATTATTCTTCTATTTTTTCTGCAGATTATGGACTGTCTCAGAATCACTGTTGTACTGTATAGTATACCAATGTACCAATAATTTTGTCATATTTACTGATAGCAAAAGTGGTTTGCAAGTCCTATCTAATTGTAATATACAAGTTCCTTCCAATTACATTTTTAAAAGAATAATTAATTCTTACAAAACGTTGAAATTGCTAAATAAACATGTAACTTTTGTTTGGATCCAGGCTCACAATGGAATCTTGGAAAATGAGATTGTAGGTAGATTGGCTGAAGAAGCTGCAGAATTTAATTCATTTAGTTCAGGTTACTATATACCTCATACAGATGTTTTTAGAACTTCCAAAAACCAAATTATCAAAAATTGGCAAGTTCAATTCGATCAATCAAGGAAGGGTAATGCATATAAAATCTTGTTTCCAAAGATAAATGAAAAACCTTGGTTTTGTAAAGACATATATCGAGATTTTATAAGAACAATTTTACACATTCGTAGTGGGCATGCCCTGTGTCCAAAGTATAAAAAGAAAATAGGAATTCAGACAGGCAATACTTGCCTATCAAAATTATTACTTAAAATTGACGAAAAAAATAGTGAAGCAGATATTCCTGAGGAGATACCTTCTTCTTTAAGAAACAATTTGTTTTGGCCAGAAACTCTAAATCCTGAAAAAAAATTACAGAAAAATTCCATCCGTAGCAATTTCTCAATAATGACAGGAATATTTCAGAAATAAAAAAAGAAAACAAAAAGATCTTCTAGAAAGAAATAGAGGATAGACAAAGGAACCGACAATAGAAGTAAAGAAGTCACAAACGGAATCATGGTTTCGCATAATGTGCGAGGAAAATTGTCAAGAAAATATGATAAGATGTCAAAATGTTTACTATGGATGTATAAAAGATGAGCCAACATATGAAAACAAATAAAAACGTTTATATGTCAAATCTGTAATGCAAATAATAAATAAATATTTTTTTGTTTAACAACTTAAGGCTTTTATTATATGACTAACAAGGGAACACTTTACTGTCGGTAACTGGGTCAAAAGCTGATTTTGCACTACCGACACTGGTGCACAGTGATATCCAACAATATTTCTACATTTAAATAATTTTGAGTCAAAAATCAAAAATAAGGTTTGTTTAAATGTAGAACAGAAACTAAACTAAATAAAACAGAGTTTAAAATACTGAAATGGTCAGTATCGTAAGAATTGGTTTCTGAATTTTAATTTCAAAGGCAAAATTGGCCTTAACATGGCAAATACTAGGACATTTATCTTAGGCATTCAAGCTTTCGAATGATACTAAAATATAAATCGATCTCTATACGGTTGATCATGAGATTTTCGAAAACTCCAATTATTGTGTTGTATTTAGGAAAAAAATCATAATTACTATTTTTGGTCAGGATATACGCAAGTTTTTTCTTGCATTTACATAATTGCTCTATTTATAATATTTTAACAGATATTAAATATGTATTTTTACAATTTTTGTAACTTGCAGAGATTCAAGCAATGTAAACTTTGGCAGTTAAAAAAGAGCCCCCAAAGAACTAGATACAATTAAAAAATTGGCTAATTTCTTTTTTTGATGCTTATAGGAATCGAATATCAATTCTCAATACTAAAAGTATTTAATATTTGGTCACGACACATATAAAAATAAATTTGGGGAATATTATACATCTTACCCTTGCTTATGATCCTAAAAAATTACACTGTTAAACCGGTCTCCGAAAGATTCGAGGGCAAACTGAGATCTAAATCTCTGATAAGGGTAGATTTCACAGCATGCAACCCTTAGGGTCCTCCTTCTGCAACCAATGGCTTTTAAGTCTTTGTTTAGATCCTCCCCTAATCAATATTTTCCATTGTTAGTGTCAAAAATTGGAGATGAAAGGAGGAGCCTCCCTAACAGGGATATTTATGTTCTGTAAATAACTACGGATAAAGAGTCAAACACCTGTGAACATAAAGTTGCGACAGTGTGACAAAAAGAAATGGCCTTAATTAAATTTTCAAGTATTTAATGAGAAAGTCCAGAAAGTCTGTAACTGGAAAATAAAATTAAACATTTTTACGCTAAAATGAAATACTGAAAAAAATATTCATAATTATAAAATCGTATGGGCACACATTCAATGGATCAAAATAGTGTTTTTCCTAAATTTACTATATAATAAAAAATCGACTAACTCATCTTTACCCACAACTTCCCTCGTGCACATTCCACTGCCAGGGCCGTATCTGGGAAGACTGGTATCCAGGGCAAGATTCTGATTTTGCGCTTCGGCTTCGTCCCAAGGAAAGCATATTATTCAGATTATATAACCTCTGATTTATTTAGAGTTTTTTAGTTCTTAATTTATAATAATTAATATTAATAATGACATTATTATATTATTAACAAAAATAAATTATATCCTTTATCATTTTCTTAAGTTTTCATTAAGATTTAGTTCCACCGTAATGGATTTACACAAAAAAATTACCGGTTTGTGATATATCACAATTTGTTTTTGCGCAAATTTTGAAGTTCATCTAATAAGTAAAGATGTTTTTGTTAACATTTTGTGACGCCGCCATTTTGTGTGGCTATATTGATTGATTTTTGAGCAAAATTTGAGGTCAATCATATAAGTAACTTTAGAGCTATGCCGCTATGAGCTTACGAGGGAAGTAACAAACGAAAACTGTTAAAAAGACACATTAAGTCCACTTTGGTTCTGCTTGAATCCGCTATCCACGTTGTTGAACAATACAGGACATGGCTTCAACATCAAAGCCAGTAGAGACAATTCCCGAGCCATATCCCACTATCTGTATATGGATGATATTAAGCTCTATGGTGGAAACCATAACCAACTAAAAAAGGTTATTGACGTGACATACAGTTTCTCGAAAGACATCCATATAGAATTTGGAATGTAAAAATGTAAAGCCTTAGACATCGAAAAAGACAGAGTCATTAATGGTGATATAACTCTACCCAATGATGAACCCCTATATCCCCCTATCGATGAACCGAGGAGAGACCTACAAATACTAGGATTCTAACAAGCTAGACTGCTCCAGGATAAGCGAGGAAAGACCAAGCTGAAAGATCAGTACGTTCAAACAGTGCGAGATCTTCTGAAGATAGAACTGAACGCCAGAAATCTCATTATAGCAATTATCACCTATGCTGTGCCCGTGCTGACCTACAGGTTCGGAATCTTGAAATGGACTAACACGGAGCTAGAGGGACTACAACGAACTACTCGCCTAATGATGAACAAGTACAAGTCACACCACTGAAGGCCATCAACTCTCCGAATGACTTTACCACGAAGAGAAGGTGGAAAATCTCTTGTTGACTTGACCAATTCGCACCCCCGACAGCTGCAAAAATTGAGAGATTGCTTCACCAACAAGGCACAAACATTAAGCCTCCACCGCATAGTGACCTTAAGTAACAACTCGTACTCTCCACTCAATCTCGAAAGTAACAATATCATCCTAAAGTCACTAGACTTTAGGATGATATAGACCCCAACAAACAAGAGCAGTGGGCTCAAATGGCACTGCACGGCCGACATCACAATGACTTGAATCAACTACACATAGATAAGGAAGCATGCAACAGGTGGCTGAAGGATGGACAACTATTCCCAGAGACAGAAGGATCTGTGATTGCAATACAGGACCAAGTTATTAACATACGAAATTCATCATCAACGACCGCTCCGTTGAATAAGATAAGTGTCGAAAATGTAGTGAGAGATCAGAGACCATACAGCATATAACACCTAGCTGCACTTTCCTAGCAAACACGGACTACCTTCAGCGATATAACCAGGTGCGTAACATCATACATATTGAAAACAATACCTTCAAACTATACGACTGGGCAATTATCACCGATATACAAGTGACGAATAATCGGCCTGATATAGTGCTGTTAAATTAGGAAATAAAGGCAGCTTGTTTGGTAGATGTCAATGTTCCCAACAATAACAACGTGTTTGATAAATCTCAAGAGAAAAAGTCCAAATATACAGAGCTGGCCATCGAGATACAGCAGATGTGGCGAATGAATAAGGTTCATGTGATACCGATCATTGTATCAAAAACGCTAGCAAAACCTGAAAATCATAGGACTGCATACTAACACTTTCATCGATATCCAGAAGGCAGTCCTGCTCAGTACTTGCCACATAGTGAGAAAATTCTTACAAGACAACACATAGAACTAATAGAATCCAGCCGACTCGTTTTGATGAAAGCATCCGAGATGGGCTTGGAACCCAACATTTGTTAAGAAATTGATTGTCAATTTCGATAATAATAACAATAATAATCATAATATTAATGACAATGAAAATAATAGTTTCAATATTAATATAAAAGCACTATGCTAAAAAGGATTTTTCATTTGTTTAATCTGCTCATGCCTGGTATAATTGAGGTCAATACAATATTGGGTATAGTTGAAAGCACCTGCATTAGTTACAGTTTCAGCAAGTTAAATAACAACTCAATTTGTAATAATACAGTTCGGATTATAACTTGTGTTCACCGAGAACAAAGAAACCTAAACAAACCACCCCTTTTACCACAATAATATTCATACAATACCACAAAGCGGGCCGTCAACCCTTTGTAAAGCGCCAAAGGAAAATATTTATAAACAGCAACCTTTGTCGTTTGCGGCACGTGTTCTGGTGGTCTCTGGAATTAAAAGTCAAACATTTGATTGATTAATGAAAGATATAAGGAGAAGTTTAAACGGAAAAATATTCTTAAAACTATATAGGTCTCTCTGTGGTAAGTTGCACATTTGGATAAAAATAATGACGTACCTAACAAATTAACCATTGTGCTGAGACTTCTCATTACCATCGACAAGGAAGTGGTTAATTTTATTGGCGTAGCCACAAAAATTGTCGGCGAGTTGTTCATATATTTAAGGCCGTTTTTCGCTAGCGGGGATAGTTGTAAAAAATGTCACCTATAGTAAATACAAACGACAAAAAAAACGGGGAGGACAAAAAGCGACTAAAAATTACCTAGTAACATCTCTCGGTGACTTCGCAGCTAATAATAAACCAGTTCAATCCAAATAAAAAC
Organism: Kuschelorhynchus macadamiae; assembly: GCA_030620095.1. Lineage (NCBI taxonomy): Eukaryota > Metazoa > Arthropoda > Insecta > Coleoptera > Curculionidae > Kuschelorhynchus > Kuschelorhynchus macadamiae. Next base: position 1,397,899 of record JAUTXW010000834.1, read on the forward strand.
AGTTTAAAAAAGTACTTATATGTCTAATAAGGTTATCTAGTTTCTTCAGTACCTCTTAAAAACGAAGGCGGTATTCCTTTTCGAAGCTTGGCTAACCGGTCCAATTGACAGAAGTCTAAAAAATCCTTTAAAAACGGAACACCCCTCAAATAATTGATAGTCCAGACATCGGTTACCGGACAACCAACAAAATTCATCGGCCGTTCTGGCGACACTGTTGACAATTATTTTCAGGAACCATGTTCTGTATTTAACCTATTTTTCAGATAACCCGTAAATACGAACCGAAAACAAAATTGGAAAGGGAATACGGACTAAGCTAAAATCCAGTTATTTATAGTGATCGTGTCTCGAATCTCTCAGAATGCAAAAAGCCTACTTTTGGCAAGTTGCGAAGTATAATGTGACTTTGTTAATATGAATTAGTTTTGACACCACATCGTCTTGTTTTCGTATACCGCATCGTTTCATATGTAACTTTTAGTAGTATATTTTTATAGTCTGTGTACCATATACTTTCAATACAAATTTGAAATGAATCTGGAGAGAGAGATTAGCTGTCCATTCTGCCTATTCTGGTATAAAATTCAGTTATGATTATAAGCCTGTCCTGTTACATAATATTATGCTCGAGTTTTTCGATGAAGTGTGTAAAAACTTTCTTCTGAGTATCACACAGTGAGAAGTAGGTTTAGTCGGTGTTTTTTTTTTTGGTTTTCATCGTTTTGGAAGTTTCTTCTAAAGAACAACAGAGGCAAAACATAACGTGTGTAACATCAGCACATACTGTATACATATCAGTACCGACGCCGTTCCGTGAAATGAATCATTTATTTGAGAAAGCCCGCAAGAGATTTTGATAAATTGTATGCTCTAGAGACGAAAAATGAACAAGATGCATACTTGTAGGCTTTAATTAAGTGTTCAGAAATTTAAATAAAAATAATGCAATATCCTCTGGTTCGGAAAAGTATACTGTCTGTAAAACCACGTTTGTTAGTATCCATGAGGTTACTGTAGACCATGCTGGCGCTTGCTTAACTTTTTGTCACTGTGAAAATCACCTAATGATAGAAGAGGTGAACATACCCCAGAGAAACATATTCGTTCATTACCCATAGAAAACTCATATTATGGTAGCCGTGACTATCACTACTTTAGTGAAAAACTGGATATTAAGAAAATGCATGAGTTATTTCTCACAAACAATCCCGAATTATCGATGAAGTACAGCTTTTACTACAAGATATTCAAAAAATGATTTAGCTTATCATTCGGTAGACCACAGGTCGATACCTGTTGCACCTGTGAGGAACTCTCCACTAAATTTAATTTTAAAGTCCTAAACGATTCTATAGGAGTTGAAGTCGATTCAAGAGGTATGCCAAACAAATAGGAGCAATTACGTAGACTATATGCAAAATCTTGCTCTTCATGTTATTCCGATTCAATACACATACTGCATGAACTAAGTGATAATGTTAATAATATTCATGACCTTAAAACTGGAAAAACCATGAATACTAGAAAGGTAAAGGAAAGGCAAAAATGACTTAATGAATGGAATTCTACCAAACATTGAACATTTCCGTATTTTTTTCTTATGGATGCAGTGATCGGAATAAGAACCAATCTATTATTACAATATATTTTTACCTTGCAGACCTCGAACGATTTCAAAGTGTGAAGTATTTCTCCATAAGCTGACATTACATGGCTTGTGACAGGGATTTTGTCATGATAAAGAAGAACAAAAATGACAGGGTTTTTCTACTAAAAAATTATGGTTCGGTGATTGTCGGTTCAAGTACTAAAAAAGGTTTCGGTATACCTAATAGATTAAGAAAATACATTGATCAAAGCCTATAAAAAATGGTGGGTCGTTTACTGCAAAGAAAATTATTAGACATCTTATGGAAAAAGTGTTAGAAAAGAATATAAAGTTTCTTTCCTGATTTCTAATTGTATGTACTTTAGCTACAGCAAACAAGTGTTGTGCCTGCTCTCGACTTTATTGATGGCCTAATAAAGCACGAATTTAGGTTGGGAACATCTACTGTGGTCAGATCTTCTCTTGCAGTCGTTGCGTACTCAAATACAAAAGTCTCAACTAGTGCAAAAAGATGTTGAATTTCAAAAAGTTTGAGCGGTTTTTCGTAGGAAAACATGAAAAAATTGAAAATTTAATCGGCAAATATTTGAATGGCCAACTGTTGATGGCCATGATGACGATGTTAATGAAGATTGACCTAGTCTCTTATTATTTTTAATTGTATTTAATACTATTTTGACCTAAAAAAATTGTATTTATTCTAGAAACCTCAGATGTCCACCGCCATTTTAATTTTTTTCTCACAAGGCCAGATATTTATTTTCGTTTTTGCTAAAAACTTTGCAGCAATACATTATACTGGGGTACTTCCTTTTATACATTTTTAAATTCGTTTTGAAATAAAACATTTTTTCAACTTTTATTTTTGAACATGTGGAGTTTGTCAAATAAGTGATTCAACAAGTAGTTCTTTAATATTTATTTTTTATTTCATTATGCTGCCCCAATGGCTTTGCCGTAAATTTTACCAGTTTTTCTCTATATGGTGCTTAATTTTTAAATATTTTTCACGACCTTTTTAGGCCGCCATGTTTTTCCAAAATATTTATTTTTAGTTATTAGGGGCCCTAAAACGCAAGGATTTTGTAGTGGCATGAAGTAAATAAAAAAGTGAGTATATATTTGCAGTGGCGACTCCTTCATTGGGTCATATGGTCAATGACCCCCCAATAAATATTTCCAAACAGAAAATAATAAATAATTTATATTTTTTTAATTTCTTTTAAATTTGAAAATTCCTTCTATTATTCTAAGCGTATAAACTCGTTGAATGTTCATGTTGATTCCGCGGCAGTCGCACTATCGATGCCTCGGACAGCGATCTCTGAAGATTTCGTTTCGTTGGACCACGAGGCTGGCGGCCCGCGATATCCTCGTGGTTATAAACGGAGGCCAGTTTTTCCCGAGTGTTCCCGATTGAATTCGCATAGGTAATATGCGGCTTAAGTTGGCAAATTTTGGGTCAACAGCCTCGCCGAGGAAACTTAAACATTTTTGTCAGTTGATGCGTTTAATGTGAATCGTGTGATAGGTTATGGTTACGATTGCGTATTTTCATAGAATTTATTTTATTTTCAAGACTTGTTGGTTGGTCTAAAATACTTGAAAAAAAAAATGTTTTATATAATGGTAGCTACATGTCTCGAATTTAAGGCCAGATGTCGAACTTTGCCGGAACTTAAAATTCGGCAGACAAGTAAAGACAAAAACAAAAAGGTAAATTGTTATTTTAGTAAAAATACGTACGATTTATGTTTCTGGATATGTGATTGCTAAGGGATAAAGCCATTTTATTGTTACGTGTCTTTGATATTTTCAGATGACACTGTCGTGTAAAATATATTATTATTATTATAATTAGGAAAATAGGTGTATATATATATATATATATATATATATATATATATATATATATATGTATATATATATACATATATATATATATATATATATATATATATATATATATATATATATATATATATATATATATATATATATAAATATATATATGTATATATATATATATTTATACATAAATATATATGTATATATATATATATATATATATATATATATATATATATATATATATATATATATATACAGGGTGTCCGGGAAAATGTGGGAGATCTCTCGGATTCAGATAGAACATTAAAAAATAAGATGACAAGTTCCCATAAATTTTTTTCCTAGCGGCCCTCCCTACGGAGATACGGCCCCCTAAAGGACCCCACTGGAAATCGGTTTTTCTAGAATAACTGTTAAACGACTCAATATAATTTAACGAAAATTTAATATGATAAACAGTAGTAAGGACCTCTCAAAATGCTTCCCTTGAAACATAATTAGCTTGTTTAGTTTACCAGGGACGGACTAGATTGTATATTTTAACGCTCAAATTTTTAACACCCTGTATGATAAGGAGTTAAAAAAAATAAATTTGGATACCTTGAACATTAAGCTAAAGAAAAGGTACTCTTGTTCATTGTCGATAAAATGAACCGTTTTCGAGAAAAAAAATAATAAAAGTATTAATGTTTTATTATTGTTTATTTATCAGTATTAAAGAATGCACTTTTTTACAAACGTTACTATGGTACGAAATAAATAATCTCGCATTGACGTGTGCATTTGAAATCTTCTTGACACGTTGATCTTTTTGTACCTACTTCGATATTAATTTATTAAATTTTGAATACCTTGGTAAATTTAATTCGATAATGGGATACACATTTAGTGAGTATGCAGATATGCATCTTATGTACGGACTTGCATCTTGCAATGCTTATGAAGCAAGAAGGTTGTATGGAGAAAGATATCCTAATCGCAATATTCCAAATGAGAAAACATTTCAGCGAATTGACCAACGTCTAAGAGAAACTGGTGGGCAATTCTCAATTAATAAGGTAACATTATTGACGTTCATTAATTATTTTTAGGAAGTTTTGGGAAAAGGAGTACTGATGCTGGTGTGAGGAGAACAGTACGTACGGTGCAATTGGAGGAAGATATTTTGGATACTGTAGCTGATACTCCCTCAATAAGCACTCGAATATTAGCCGCGCAGCTTCATGTGTCAAAAAGTACAGTTGCTGAAGTACTTAAAGAACAGTTGTTATACCCTTATCATCTGCAAAAAGTGCATCAACTACTTCCTGAAGATTTTCCTCGAAGAATCCAGTTCGCAAACTGGTTGTTAGATCAACAACGAACAAACCCAAACTTCATTAGCATTATTCTTTTTACCGATGAAGCAGGATTTACCAAAGATGGTATTGTAAATTTACATAACTCGCATGTATGGGCTGATGAAAACCCTCATGCCACTGTCGTTCATCATCATCAACATCAGTTTCAATCCATTAATGTTTGGGCAGGAATAATCGGCAATTTTTTCATTGGACCATGTGTATTACCGGCACGATTGAATGGTGAACTTTATTTAGAGTTCCTTCAGAACGCTTTTCTAGATTCAATAGAGCATTTGCCACTTGAAACCCGCCAAAGGATGCATTTTATGCATGATGGAGCCCCACCCCATTTTAGCGTTGCTGTACGGGACCACCTAAATAACGTCTATGGAAACCGTTGGATAGGCAGAGGAGGTCCCATTGCCTGGCCTCCACGGTCTCCCGACCTAACACCAATGGATTTCTACCTGTGGGGTCATCTCAAAACCTTGGTGTATTCCTCTCCGGTTGCTACTAGGGAGGAACTTTTACAGAGAATCACGTTTCATTGCGATATGATAAGGAACAATGCTGGGTTGTTGTGGCGAGTACAGCAGTCCTCTATTCGTCGTGCCCGCGAGTGCATCACAAATCACGGAGCACATGTTGAACCCACTTATGAAGTTTTTAATTGACTTTTTTCTATTTAGCGTATTAGGTTGTTCAGGATCAAAACATATTTAATACTCCCAAAGTTGTATTCTTTTATTATTTTTTTTTCTCGAAAACGATTCATTTTATCGACAATGAACAAGAGCATCTTTTCTTTAGCTTAATGTTCAAGGTATCCAAATTTATTTTTTTTAACTCCTTATCATACAGGGTGTTAAAAATTTGAGCGTTAAAATGTACAATCTAGTCCGTCCCTGGTAAACTAAACAAGCTAATTATGTTTTAAGGGAAGCATTTTGAGAGGTCCTTACTACTGTTTATCATATTAAATTTTCGTTAAATTATATTGAGTCGTTTAAAAGTTATTCTAGAAAAACCGATTTCCAGTGGGGTCCTTTAGGGGGCCGTATCTCCGTAGGGAGGGCCGCTAGGAAAAAAATTTATGGGAACTTGTCATCTTATTTTTTAATGTTCTATCTGAGTCCGAGAGATCTCCCACATTTTCCCGGACACCCTGTATATATATATATATATATATATATATATATATATATATATATATATATATATATATATATATATTGCCCCCTGAAAATTTAACTATGAGCCGCCACTGTATATTTAGATGTTTCCAATAAGTTTCTAATTATGTTTGTGACAAAATGCACAGAGCCTGATTTGTCCCAGGTTATAAATCCAATTGAAATTTGGGGACTACGAGATATCTTGAGTATTTTTTCTTAAAGGTTCGATGTACTTCTAAATCTCTGATTATATCTCTAAAGAATTGCCTAAATTTTGTATTTAGATCATTGGCACCAACTGATAACATTGTGTATTAAGTGATAAAACTTAAATTACTAAAACGTTCTATTTTAGAAGGAATGGGGTCGATGTAGCTTCCAGTAACAATTCTTTAGCCTCACCCACGTTAGATTTAATGACTGGTTCCGCCTTTAGAAGCTTTTCTGAAATTATCAAGGTACTAGCTGTACATAATTTATTTAAGAACAATATATAATTGGCCAAATTTCGCGAAGGTCATAGCAGAACAGTTCAAAATAGACCCGCTCTTGCCAGATTTTTGTTCATGGGATTTTCAGAACTCGGCCGTTAGAAAAATTTTTTAACGTCTTATTTACTGACGATGAAAAAATGTTCCAAGTAAAAGTATGTTGTTTTTTTGGTTAAGATTATAGGAAAGTCAGTATTTTCTTACATATTGTATTTTTGTGTTTTAAAAAAGTTTATCTTTCTTGCAAAAACGCAGAATTTTCGATAATCTTAGCGAAGAAATTAAACTCCGGATACTAATATCTTCGTTGGTAAAAAAGTCGACGCGCTTTTCAAGGTCAACTGCTATATCTTGTATTTGGATGAACATCAGTCTCGTTAGCTAGACTAATGGGTTTTAGTTGCTGAGCAACAGTGTTTAATTCAGAGAGTTTCATTTTGGGGTAAGTGTGTAAGTTTATGGAAAAAATACAAGAGGTGAAAAAGTTTCTACATAAATAGTATTTTCATAGTAGTAATACTCCCAAAAAATTTCATTATTCTATCGCTATTCGTTTTTAAGATAAAAAATAAAAACATTATTTTTCCGGCATCTTTGTACCGCAATATTTCACTAATAGTTGACTTTTGATCCAACGTTTACAACAAACTGCCCTTTATTTTGAACAAGGAATTCCCTAATCTCCCCCTGCTGCATAGCCAATTTTGCTAACAAAATTCCAAAAATTCCGATATTTTGCTAAATATCTTTTAAAAGGTAAATCTGACGAGAAAAACGCAAGAGGTAATTTTTATGTAAAAACGTCCTGGCTATCCAAAAAATATCCAAATGAAAAAATGTCAAAGGTAAACTATTTTTTTCTTCAAAAATATGCAATAGAAATCCTGTACGGACGCCACTGTTAGAAATAAAAAAAATATTATGCACCAGAAAATGTGTCTTGATCTACGCATCAAAATGTGTACCAAATTTAGATATCTAGAATGGTATACCAAATATCATAAAAAAGATATTTTTCTGAAAAGTTTAACACCCTGTATCTCAAAAGTTATGAGGTTTAGGACATATGCTCATATGGAGTTTTTTTCTTAAAATAAACTCAAGAATCAACGCCTTAAATTGTTTGAAACACCTTCACAGCCTTTTTTTATGTAGAAAACGGTTATTGAATTAGATTTTAATTGCGACGTTTCGGTTATCCTTCAACATCACCAACTTTATTTTTTCTTATGGACGCCATATTTTATTTTTGTCTTCTTAAAATAAACAAGAAAAATCCTGTTCATTGATGTATAATAAGTTTACATTTCCTAAAGAAAAACCATCAAAATATCCAAAAATCGATTTTATTATAGCAGGCTTTGGATCGCCATGGTAACAATACTATTTTTTCTTTTGGACTGTTTGATTTTTTGGCGTTTCAAAGTTTGTTAGTTAGTTTTTGTTATCGTTTATTTTAAATTCTTAAAAATGGCTTTGCGTTATACCAACGAAGAGAAATTTGATATGCTGGAGTTGGTGATTAAAATGTAATGGAATAACAGTTTTCTATACAAAAAATGGCTATAAAAAAGTGTTTATAAATTTTCAAACAAAATACAAATACAGAAGTTACAGGGCTTTACAGAAATATATATATATATATATATATATATATATATATATATTTTTTTTTTTTTTTGTTAACTACTAGAGGGTACTAGTTTATTTTCTTAAAAGAACTATTTATTTCCTTAACGTTCCGCGCTTCATAGAGAAATTTTTCAAAAGGATATTATTGGCCTTGGAAATAAAACAACTCACTGCATTATAGTACCATTGCTACTATATTGCATTATAGCATATTCCCCCGACGAGCTGCAACAGTTGTTTTTGAAGCACTTGCCGCTGTTGATATAACAATGACAAATTAAATTAATTATCACTGTCAGTTAAGCAGCTTAATATTGTTTTAATTATAAAATTACAAGTTTAGTTATGGCTTTTGTTGTGACAGAGACTCAACGTATTGATATTTTGATTTTTCGCGGATATGGAAATAAAACCAGAACATACCAAGAAGTTTGTGGCTTGTTTAATGACTGCTATCCTAACAAACCAATAAAAAAATCAACCGTTCACAGAACTTGTCGACGCTACCAGGAAATAGCGTCCTATAAAATCTTTATCTAAAACCGGGCGCCCAAAAACTGCTACAAGTGATGAAATTAAATTAAACGTGTTATTACAAATAGAGGAGAATCGAAAAGTAAGCACCAACCAGTTAGCTATAAATGCCGAAATATGTCAAAAATCTGTAAAGACTATATTAAAAGAAAACAAATTGAGGCCGTACAAGATCCATTATACCCAAGAGCTTTTAGAGGATGATCCTGACTGCCTGAATTCACGTGATCATGAATTCGCTGAAATCATGATGGAAAATATTAACGAAGATCCTTATTTTGCTCACAAAATTGTATTCAGCGACGAGGCTACTTTTTGCTTGAACGGCCAAGTTAATAAGCACGATTGTCGAATTTGTTCTAGAGTTAATACTCATTGGATGGAAGAACTTTATAATTAACATCCTCAGAAAATTAACGTATGGGCGGGGATACTGGGTAACAATATTATAGGCCCTTATTTCATAGAAGGTGTATTAACTGGACAGAAGTATTTAGAGCTACTCAGAGAACATATAGTTCCTGCTGAAAAAGAAATTGGAACTGTGGGTGAAATCTGGTACCAACACGTTGGTGCTCCACCGCATTATTGAAGTGAAGCCACGCAGTTCATAAACAACTAATTCCCGGGGAAGCTGATTGGAAGACGTAGCCACCTCGATCCCCTGATATGACTCCACTGGACTTCTTCTTGTGGGGTCATTTGAAGGACCGTGTATAAAAGAATCGTCTAGAAAATTTAGACGAACTCCGCGAAAGAATCCGTACCGAAGTTGCACTTATAACACCGAATATGTTGAGCAACACACTGCAAGAGTTTTATAAAAAATAGTGTCTTTAAAATAAGTATTGTGTTAGGTTATTGTTGTTTTAGTCTGTCGTCTTTTAATATCCTTCTTATCTTAGCGTTATGGTTGTCTTGTTGTTGTTGTTTCGCCCGTTGACTTTTAAACACGCTCTAAGTATTTGCCACTGGTGGAACTAAGACCATTCCCAAGCCTGGATAAAGTGTGAGGGAAAGCCGCCAATATCACCTGATAAAAAAATAACTTGCGAAGTCATTCATTTCAATAAAAATAAATGGGGCATTTGAATTTTGTAAGCACAACTTTAGCAGTTTAAAAGGTTCTGGTACTTTTAACTGTAAATGCGGTGTTGTCATATCTCAGCAAATAGTGCAGATAGAATTTTAAAAATTGGGATAGTACTAAATTTGAGACGTCCAATTTAGTGCAATAAAAATAAATAGGATAGGAATTTAAGATAAGAAAATGACTACTTGTAGCGCAAAACTAGGAAATCTGGCAATAATACTGATACAATTTTTCAATTCCACATGCCCAAAAACCCTCAAACTCCGAATTTTGTAAGCACAACATTAGCGATTTTGGTGATATTTAAGTGTTTCCGTACTTTTTACTGTAAATGTGATGTCCTATCACAACAACTAGTATAGATAAAATTTTGAAAATTTGGGATATTACTAAATTTGAGACGGCCAATTTAGTGCAATAACAAATAGAAAAAAATAGAAATAAAAAAGAATATAAAAGAAAATAACTACCTGTAGCGCCAAACTGCAAAATCTGGCAACAGTCAGATACAATTTTTCAATTCCGCATGTATAGAAACTCCCAAATCCAAATGCCAAATTTTGTAAGCACAACTTAAGCGGTTTTGAAGATATTTAAGCATTCCGGTTCTTTTTAGTAAATCTATATATATATTTCTTCGCCCAGGCAAGCCAGGTATCAGTTATAAAATCAAATTACCGAAGTATTGAAAAGTGAAATAAACAAAGTGGCATGTCATTCGACTTAAAAAGTCGATACCTGAAATCCACCGGTGGCGCCATCTGTAGGTACCTAGGTACAGTAAAACGCTTTATTGTTGGTCGTCGGTAGGTACTATGAAATACGCGAGTATTGTGTTAAACGAAATACATGAATAGTTGAATAAGCCTCTTCCGTTAATTTTAATTACATGAAGATTAAACTTAAGTATAAAAACACTTCTGAAAAAGTTGCAGCCGATTTCAATAAAGTACACATATGATTGTAAAGCAATATAAAGTAATTAATAATAATGATTTTTGGCTAATAATACGATATATGCCATAGACATATATAAATATTACACACAACTATTTCATTTTCAAATACATCTTCGATTTCTGGCAAATATCTGCATTTGCTTTTTGAAAGTACATCGTTGTTTATTCAATTTTATTTGCATTGTCTGGACGAAATATACATGATGTATTTGTTTCCACCAGGCAATTTTTTTCTGCGGGTTTAGACAAAGTGTTATAAGTGTTTTACAGAAGAAAAGTCAGAAATATACTTTTGAAAAATATGTCAAATGTTGAGTTCCACTTTTTTTAAATGATTACTATTTTATAAAAATGCCCCGGGGAAAATTTTGTTTGGGAATATCTCCCGAGCACTTCCCTTAATTCATCCCTAGTGACCCATCTCAACCTGCCATTATGCCGATATCAAGTGATTTATGTCCAGCAGTAGATTCGAAAATTTAAATTCACTGCGATATCATTTTATCAAAGTATCAAGGAACACAAACTTCAACTTTGTTTCGAAACAAAAATAATAAATACCCTATAGTGCGCCTTTTAATTCCCTCAAATTATTGTAATTTACTTCTTTCCTACGTGCATACTCTGTTAACAGTCCACAATAACCACAAAACAGCTAAATAGAAATGTAGTTAAATCTGAGTTTTATGGATTATCCATGATCACTATTTTTTTCTAACAATCGCCAATTTTCGAGAATGCCGATATTCTATCTGAGAGTATCATTATCAAACACATAAGAAAATGAGATCTTATATTAATGTTTGTCATGCTTTTTCTGTTTTACAACAAAATATTATTAAACAAAAAGCTGCTCTACCTATATTAACTTCCTTCATTTAACTAAACATATCTAAGCCGATCCAATGTTATCAAATTTTTATAGTCTGGATCTGAAAATTATTTTATATAGCGTCAGGTTTATCTTTTTATTGTATTTACTTAATGATTGAACTTAAAGACATTTTATTATTAGAAAATTATCCAGATATCAACCTTATTTTGATGGAAAAACTAACATTTAGACACTCGTAATTAATTAGTTGCCCGTACAAATATTGCGCAAGTCGTCACTCGTGTCACTATCCCGATTTATTTTAAAAACTATAATGAAGGCGCATAATTATTGTATTATATTAAAAATAATTAATTTGTAATAAACTTCCTCATTTTTAAAATGGATGGTGATTTTTCTAGTTTAAGTTTGACTTTAGGTAGATAAGACATCACAAGATTTTACGTTTTGCCTTCATATCATTAGTATAGACTATTAACTAATATTGCTCTACTTAAATAAAATGTATATAAGCTGTTTATGCAGAGTTTATTTGATTTTTTTTCAACATTCTTTCTACTAGTAGCAGGATGTGGAATTTACGATGTAACTTTTCAATTTATTTTTAGATGTATTTACAGTTTGACCCAATTAAAACATGAATACCTCCCGTATTTTTTTTGATAATTGTTCGATTTTACTTTTTTTAATTATACGGTGGTAAAAAAATATACCTTCAGGAAATAGTATTTTTTTATAATCTCAAAACCTATATATTATTTCCTTTGTGAAAATTAAAGAAATCATGTTAGAGCTTTTTTTTACAAAAAATCTAAGCACCGTTAAACCGAGCACTGTCATAAGTAGGGCAGTTTCATAAAAAAATGCATACCAATAATTTTATGAAAAATAAAATTGTCATATTCCTTATGATTACATTTTCTCTATTCACAACCCAGTTAATTACATCTTAATTCCAATTAAAAATCTCTCTTCATTAGTAACAATATTTAGAAAAATCATGGTAACTTCAGAAAGTAAAATGAACCAAGCAAATTTATTTATTTATTTATTTATTTATTTATGTCAAATACTTACAGAGCTGTAAATTGCTCCAACTAGTATAAACTACAAACAACTACAAATTTATTCAAGTGCAAACATAATAATATGGACACTAACACTACTGTCTACATTTAATTTTATTCTTAAAAACTAAAAAGCTATAACGATACAAATCAAAGTCACTAAAGCTGTGATTATAATTTCTCATTAGTCTGTCTGAGAAACGTTGAGACCCATATATTGTTCTATGAAATGCAATATGAAATAATTCCCTAGATCTAGTAACTCTATGTGGTGTTCGGAATAAAATTTGACCTAACAAATTCCCACAATCAATTTGTCCATGAAGTAACTTATGCAAAAATAAGACCAATGCATTTTCTCTACGATGTTGAAGACTCTTAATACCAACTAATTGAATACGAGTATGGTAGGGTATATCTTTATATGGAAACCTAAGCTTATATAATAAATACTTCACAAACACATTCTGTACCCGCTCTAAACGATTAACATGACAATTGTAAAAAGGACTCCATATTACACTATTGTACTCTAAAATACTAAGGACAATACAATTATACACTAACTTTATAGCTGATATATCACATATTTTTGAACAAGTCCGTTTTAAAAAACCCAACATTCTTGACGCTTTTAAAATTATAGAATCTATATGTTTATTAAAAGTTAAGTCTTCACTAAAAATTACACCTAAATCATTAAAACTATTTACAGAATCCAATATAATATTTTTATTGTGATATTGAAATACAATAGGTGCTGTACGTTTATGATACCTCACTAATTTACATTTAGGAACATTGATTTCCAAACAGTTCAAATCACACCAATGGCTGAAGTTTAAAATGTCATTCTGAATTTTGTTACAGTCCTCTAAACAACTAACTGCATAAAATAATTTAAGATCATCGGCATACAATAGACATTTACACTTTTCGAAAACAGATGTCACATTATTAATAAAAAGAACAAACAATACTGGACCCAAATGGGAGCCTTGCGGGACCCCAGATTTTACTTTAATTTCGCGAGACACCACACTTCCGATTTTGACGGCCTGAGTACGGTTAGTAAGGTACGATTCAATCCACTTTAAATAGGACCCAGAGATACCTATCGCCTTCAGCTTCTTGAGTAGCAACCTATGGTTTACACTATCGAATGCTTTTGCCAAGTCCATGTAAATCACATCTACTTGAGAGCCATTCTCCACACTGTCCACGAGATAGTCCTGAAACACTCCCAGATTTGTTGCCGTTGATCTGCCTTTAAAGAATCCATGCTGATCTGGTGATATATGGTGCTTAAAGGTTTGAAAAATCTCATCGGTCAAAATGGATTCAAAAACTTTGGATATAGTTGGCAATAAGCTAACACCCCTATAATTTTCAATATGCCTCTTAGAACCCGATTTATAAATAGCAACAAGCCAGGAATGCTTCCATCGAGTGGGAAAGAAGCCACAATCAAAGGATATTTGAAAAATTCGGCACAGGGGGGCTGCAAGAGAAACACCACAGCTCTTGAGAAGCACTGCTGGTAATCCATCAGCACCAGTGCTCTTTCCCACATCCAAATCATTCAATCTCTTCAAAACCTCATCAAATGTAAAGGTGTGGTGGTTTAAGAAGTTACATTCTGACAGTTGTTCATCAAGTTGCACGTCTGGGTGATCCTTGTAACAGTTCTCGAAATGATCTGCAAAAGCGTTGGCAATTTGTTCAGGCGACTGTAGAACTTCTTGGTTAAATTCCATTGTTTTAGGAACACCGTTGCTTTTCTTCAGGGAATTTACATAAGACCAAAAGTGTTTAATATTTTTCAGTGTTTGTAACATAAAGCAGGTAACTCAGATCTATTAAATATTTTGATTCTTTCCGAAGGTTAGAATACTCAACATAATCGTCCTGACACTTGGGACGTTTATATTTATTGTAAGCTTTGTTCTTTTTGTTTATTACATTCTTTGTTTCTTTAGTGTACCAAACTGGATATTTTTTTCGCTTCCTGCGTATTTTGGGTACATACTTCTCAAGGCCCGAGCGTAGAACGTCATAGAGTTGTTGTACCACGTAGTCAACGTTTGAAGTATACTCATCTAACCATCTCCAGTCAATACTTAAAAAATAGTCAGTCAATTTTTGATAGTCTGCCTTGTAAAAGTTATACAGAATATCGTCGTCAGGTTCAAAAACAGGATTGGTTAAGGGAAGACTGATTTCAAGAGGCAAGTGATGCTGTACGACTTTAGAAAGTGGCACTGTAGCTATTTGAACTGTAACATCTGATATTTCATTACAAAACATAAGGTCCAGAAACTTGCCGAACTCGTTTGGAAGGTGGTTAATTTGGTGTAGTTCATTAAGAAACATTCCGCTGATTAATATATCTGCTGCAGGTGACGATAGTTGCGACGGAACCATAATACCATCCTCGCTGATCCAGTTGACTCTAGATAAGTTATAGTCCCCTGTAATAAGAAACTTGGCATATTTATATCTGTTTCTATGAGCTTCCAAAGTTTTGATAAATGTCTCATATGACTTGCTGATGGAGTTGGGAGGAAAATAGACACATCCAACAATTAGAGTTTCATTACCTGTTTTTACCAGGACCCTCAAATCGTCATAAGTTGCATCGTTTGACGATGCCAGTAAAGTCGAGTCAAAAACCGATTTAACTGCTATTAGTGTACCACCACCCCTTGCACAGTTCAGGACCTCATACTGCCTATCTGATCGATACACTGTATAATCCAAATTGAATAATTCTTCACTATTTATATGCGATGAAAGCCACGTTTCACAGAGCAATATAAAATCGTAGTTTGCTGATCTAACTGAATTGGAAAGTTCAACTATTTTAGTTCGAAGTCCACCAACGTTTTGGTAGTAGGATAGTGTGGACATCATATCGTATTTTATCGTGGGTTGTCCTGTACTTCGTGAAGTCGAAAATTTACCGATTCTGTCGATGTTTCAATATAATTTCTTACCAGAAATGTTATAAACTCCTTTTTAGTTTCATAGTCCATAATGCCCTTTCTGCTGGTAAAAATAGCTGGAACAAATGGAATACTTTTATTATGTAAATATTTTCTAACAAATCCGTTTTGGTCCTGTAAAATATTATTAAGAACAGGTCTATGTGTGTGATAACCGCATCCAATAACAATCAAATTTGTCAAAGCTGTAACCGATAATAATTGATCTAGATCTGGGCCGCGTATTGCACTTCCCCTGATGGCGTTGTAGTCGGAGATAAATACGATAACGTAGTCGTTTTTGTTAAAATTACCACACATCATCTGGCATTGATTAACCATTTCGTGAAATAACAAATCAGAATTAATTTGACAGTTGATGTCAAAATTATTGTTCGTATTTTTCTTAAATAAAGAGAAACTTCCCCTTGCACTTTCTCCGCCCATGATGAGCAATTGGTTTTTCTTGGTTTGGAAAATGATCTCTTGGCTATTTACGTTTCGATTACTTGCTTGATTTTTTTTTCCTTTCTCTAAATCGATAATTGTTTGACGAAGCTTTTTTAAATCTGATGAATAGATTTCGTTATCTTTTTCCAAAATGCTTACCGTCGTAATAAGGTTTTGGTTTAGTTCTGTAAGCTCCCTAATTCTTTTTTCCAAATTTTGCTTTGTTTCGTTCCATGACTCCATTTTGGAAAAAAGCTCGTCGTATTTTCTTTTTATACTTTGAATTTCCTTGGACAAAGTACCGTTACGTTTATTCGCCGATTCCAGCTGATCACAAAACTTCTTTTCGGCATCCGATACGTCATCTTCGAAAGCTTGACTGTTACGCTTAAGTCGCTGAATGTATTTGTCTTTTTCGCCGAGTTCTTTCTGTATTGCCACCAGTTTTTCAGAAATCGCATTTTCTCGTGCTTCAACTTCATTATACTTTGACTGGCATTCGTTGGAGCAAAAAATCCTATACCCGTCCAGTTTCGCGACATCGCTAATGCGGTCCAAACAACTTGGATGAAAGACAGCACTACATTGTATGCAAAAATAATTTGAAAAGTCTTTATTCTTGCAGCATTTAAATTGACGAAACATATTGAATATTATCCTGTCGTGAATGATCACCTTTAGCTAATGGTCAAAGTTCAAAAATGCTGCTACCTGTTTGTTTATACAATTTGATTTTTTTTGGTATTTATCTAGATTTCGGAACAATTTGACGGGATTTTATTGATAATATTAAGAACTTTTGACTAAATTAGTGACACAATAGCTTTTCACAATATATTTGAATATATACTGGGTTTTTATTGCATATTAAACCAGAGCACATTACAACACATATCTCCCAATAAAGGAGATCACACACTCAAATCCAGAGGTGGCTCATCCATTTCGTTTCATTTGGAATCGATCACGGCTGGTGGCCCGCGTTGACCTCGTGGTTATAAACGGAGGCGAGTTTTTTCCGATCAAATTCGCATAGGGGCGCATAGATAAGATACGGCTTACGTTGCAAAGTTTGGGTCAACAGCCGCGCCGAGGAAACTTAATTATTTTTGTCAGGTGTTTAATGTGGATCGTGTGATAGGTTGTGGTTACGATTGCGTATTTTTATAGATTTTATTTTGAATGTTTTACATCTTGTTTGTTGATTTTGTGGTTTAAATTAATGTTTTAATGAAAGGTAGCCACAGTGTTTTAGAATATTAAGACTTTGTAATCCGTTTTCAATTATATTGGCGAGCTGAACTTTGAGAAACGACTCGAATTTAAGACCAGTAGTGGACCTTTGCCGAAATTTAAAATTCAGCAAACAGGTAAAGACAAAAACAAAGAAGTAAATCGTTATTTTCGTAGAAATATGTACGATTTATGTGCCTGGACATGCGGTTGCGAAGTAACAAAGGCATTTTATTGTTTCGTGGGTCTGATTTTTTCAGATGACTCTATGTGGTTTATATGTATTGACCATCCTGAAAAGTTGACCACGAGCCGCCACTGGTCAAATCTCTTTTGTATACTCGTATTTAGTTATTGTAAGTAATTTCTGCCATGCAAAAGGTAATCTAAGACGTAAATTTTCTAATGGCTTTCATTTCAATTTTAATTCCATTGGTTGCTAGATTTAATTACGAGAAATAAACTCATGTTATGAAATTTAGCATAGTTCCAGTAACATTCTCAGATTTTTTTGTAAAACATCGCTAATATGATGTTTTACATTTTTACAAAAGAAATTATATATAGTGCGCCTTTGGTTTTTGTAAGAAATGAGAGGAAACACGTTTTAAAGACATGATTTTTAGCCCTTCATACTCCTACATACATAAAAATTGTTAAATTTCCTTTACCCGTTAACTTCTCTCGTTAGGACTCAATTTAGTTGGGTATATAGTCATTTAGTAATACATATATATATATATACTGTTTTTTCAAATATTTTGTTCCACCATATCGGATTCGTATCAATATTATACCAGTTTCTACCTATACCACTGAATAAGCAGTTTGTACATTGACACACACCGCCATTTTGTTACGTCATGTTGAATTCGTATCAGTTTATCCCTATATCATATTTAATTTTTTAAACCTTTTATTTGGCCTCCCTTTTTTTACTAGTTCATTCCAATGTAACACTTGACTCTTGTGCTAAATTGGGGGTAAATTAGATAATTTGTTTTTTCAGTAATAACTTTTTTAACGTTTCACTAGGCTCTAAAATTTGGAATCGATCTGGTAAGTAGTTTTTAAGGTATGCCGCGAACTGACAGACAGATCCACAGAAACGACGATTGGATTGATAAAATATATTTTTTGGCATCTAGGGACGCAAAAACGTGAAGATATATAAAACCTAAAAAGGTGATTTTTTTTCACTATTCACATTTTATTTGGCCGCCATTTTGTTTCGCTATCTTCAATTCATGCCACAATTTTACCAGTTCATCTCTATAACAAAATTAGTTATGGAAAAAAATTTGAAATCAATTCATTGAGTAGTTTTTCAGGCTAAATTTTTATAAATTTAATTAAGCCGCCATTTTGTTTCGCCATCTTGGATCCGTTGGTACTAAAATCTTACTTGTTGAATCCTCTATAAAACTTGACTTTTGTACAAAATTTGAGGTAAATTGGATAAGCAGTTTTTTGGTATAATTTTTTAAAATTTCATTAAGCCGCCATTTTGTTCCGCCATATTGGTTTTTTACAAAAATATTACCAGGTCTTCTCCAAATGATTCTCTAATAATAAAGTCAATCGGGTAAGTAGTCTTTTAGCTATGCTGCGAACAGACAAACAGACAGACCGATGGAATTAAAAAAAAATGTATTTCAGAATCTAGGGAACCTGAAACGTAAAGATTTCAAATCATCAAACACGGATGATAAACTAAAGTTGTGTTCCAATTTTAAATGGGTTACGCTGTAGGCTTTACAAAAAAAAATTAATTACGTTTTATTGTCAAATATTAAGAGCGAAAGGAAAAATAGCTAATTAAAACACACTCTAATAAATTATATTTAATTAAAAGTTAATACGATCTTGACCCCGGTTGGTACAGGAACCATAAAGTTCGTAATAACGGTTTCTGGAGTCCAATTTTATTCTTCCAAAATATTTAGAGCTTCGTCCAATTTGGCTGGAAAAACATTTGTTTTCACGTGCATTCATTATCCGGGATAATATCATCAGATTTCTGTGGATTCGAATTCCGAGGAACTGCTTATTGCAGAGCTTTAAAATACATTTTCTTGTTTTTTAAATTATTGCAAAATGGATGAATGTTTGTTTATTTTATGTTTAATACCTAAAATTATTTTTTTTATCGTTATATCTTCTATTTTTTGGAAAGTATATATGTTGGTTTCAATCTGAAGTGAATGAAACAGTCGTATAGTCATACATGTTGAATTCCGGATGCGCAAGATAAATATACAAAAGAAGTGTTGCAAGCACAACATAAAAATGTAGAAAAAACATATAAAGTATACAAGAAAAAAAGAAAACTTTAAAAATCGGTAAACTGGCCTTTACCACGAACTTCCCTCTTAACGAATTCCGCCACACATAAATAAAAATTTTATATATTTTATAAATTGTAATATATTTAATTTTTCTTAAAAAAACGAAAATTTTACTATAAGATAAGTTGCGGGTACTTTGTTAAAAAATGGGTAATATCCTTTTAGCAGAACTTTCCTCGAAATGAAACTTTTCTTTTATCAAAAAAGGTGAAGTAGGTATTACCAAATAACTGTATGTGCATAGAAACCGTGTTATCTGTGTGTGGTGGAATTCGTTACGAGGTAAGTTCCGGGTTAGGGCAAATTTTGCAATTTTTTATTTAATTAATTAAATAAAGAAAATATAACTATAAAAAACTTAATGTATTTCACCTGCATGGGGTTAAGAACTACATCATGGACTCATGATAGTTTGCTACCTACACAACAGCATATGATGAATATTAATAGCAGTCGTTCTCCGTTTGCCTTTTTAAAAAATAAATAATAATTAGTCTATTTAATATGGCTAATTAAAATCGACTTTTACTTGTAATCAACTTGTTAGATCCTACATTCCTCTTACCATGTAGCAGAAATATTTGACAACAAATTATTGCGAACCCAAATAAATGTTGGTTACAACAATTATATATACATTAGCACTTCCCGCGAAGTCAACGTTTTGTGGTTTAAATGACATTTTTTAATTTCTGTAATGAAAACTTGTCTTACCCTTTCCCCTTAATCAACAAAAAAGTAAAATTAAATTGAATTCAGAATATTGTGG
The DNA here is from genome assembly GCA_030620095.1 of Kuschelorhynchus macadamiae. Taxonomy (NCBI): domain Eukaryota; kingdom Metazoa; phylum Arthropoda; class Insecta; order Coleoptera; family Curculionidae; genus Kuschelorhynchus; species Kuschelorhynchus macadamiae. The sequence goes on from JAUTXW010000834.1 coordinate 1,418,275, forward strand.
GCAATAAAACTTATCTTGTGAATTACTTTTATCATACCTTCAGTTAATACCACTCTAGTTACAATCTTAAATAAATATATTTGGCGAATTTATTTTAAAACTAATTAGTACGATCAATGATTTTCCAAAATGGGACAAATGCTTGAACGACAAAAAAATGTGTGTTTACTCAGATAAAACCAGAACAAATAAGAGCAAAGGTAACATATTGATAACAGTTCCTGTATCCTAACTAATAAACTAATCAATTTTCTTAGTATATATTATTACATCAACAAAATTGTTTTCCTTTAGCCCATATTGGTTTTTCTTGATAAAGTCAATGTTGTTTTTAGAAGGTAAAATTAGTTAATAATACTTAAAATTATACTTTTGTAAGTTGGCAGATATTACAAGTTAATATCAGCTTGTCAAGATTTTTTCGTAAATTGTTCAAATGTATACACGTATACTGAGCGAAGAAAAAAATTAAACCTACTTCATAAATAAATATTGAAAAATAAACAATATTTTCGTTTGTAATAGAAAAAAATCACCCGAAAATTTTTCAGATATTTGTTTTTAGGGTTCCTAGATAAAAAAAAACATAGTTTCCCGTATCCCTCGATCTAGTGATCTGTCGGTTGGTTCGTAGGCGGCATAGCTCAAATAGTACTTTTCCGAAATTTTTATATATAGTGTGTCCCAGATTCTCTTCTCTATACAGGGATCTCGGCTCCTATTATACTTACAGCAAAAAGATTAAATGGGAAAAGTTTTAGAGGAAACTCCAAAATGGCGAATTTCGTTTTTCGCCAGTAAATTCAAAAAGGTAAATTTAACAGCTGTCACAATGTGACATTATTCGGACACATTTTTAACATGTCTTCATCGTCTTTTGTTTCCCGCAACCCACTTATATTGGATTTTTAGATTTTTGGAAAGTGCGTAAAATTTCCAGTCTAATGATGTCGCACAAGTGCATTGAAGATTTGAGTATCATCGAAATATCGCACATCCTAAAGTTAGGTCTCAAGTTTTTCTAAGGAGGCCATGATTTATTTATCACAAGATTATTAACATTAATTAGTAATGTATTAAACGCATTGAATTTTCAATTAAAATTAACTACTTCCTACCTGAGTTACATTAATTTACAGATTTGCAAAATGTCGTCCACTTGCATGAAGACACTTTTGACAATTGGTGACTGTTTTTCGTACAACCCTGGCAAGTGTATTTTCGTTGATATTTCTAAATCTGTTCAAAACCTTTGAATAAATAGACAACAGGAAAGAGCCCCATGCATTATTTTAAATTAGCAGGCTTTAACGGAACTACATCATTTTTGGGTCCTTATTTTTCTGACGTTTACGTTTTAGTTTGTTGACGTGTGTTGTCAAACCGTCGTCTTTAAAAATTTAAGCCTAAGTTTTAGTAGTTTATAAATAATACACACATCGAATTAATAATATAAGTTGATTAATAAGTTGTGTTGTGTGTTATAAAACGTAACAAACACATTTTTGGTCGTTTGCATTATCCTAAATACGAAAAATGTTTAGCTGTGTGGCGTGCAACCGAACCCGTATTAAAAGTACAAGGAAGAAAGGAATTTCGTTCCAGCGGTAAGTGAATTTGTATTTTCGTAAGTAAAGAAATTAACAAGAAACTTTTAAATCCGGGCAAAAATAATTATTATTATAATGAAAATCATAATTCTTAAAGTGTCAAACAGTTAGGTTAGGAACCAAGTGGTATATAAAAACACAGTAACGTAACACTTCATGTAATATTTTGTTAGGTCAAACATTTAAATTACCTTAAGTAGGTTTTAAAACGGAAAAAAAGTTGGAGTTATGAGTTTCTAGGAACAGTTTTATGGGGTAAAATAAATTTAAAATCTAACATTATATTCTCCTTTCTTTGGGTCTGATACGTGCTGGGGGGACAGTTTGATTATATTTCTCAACAAATGTTATTTGTTTAACAGACAGTAAAGGCAAACAAAAAATATGAAATAGATTTTTGGAGATTTGATTTCATGTTTTAGACTTTTTTAGGAAAAATAGAATATACCTATACCTATAAGTACACACATGCACAATTCCTACTCTCATCGGACCAAAAGACCAAATTTACAAAATCGAGATTTTCATTACACTTCCTAGTATACCACTCACAGAAGCGTAGTTGTCTTGGAAAATTAATTTCCTTAAGTCCTTGAACTATGATAGGTTTGTATAGATCGTAACCATTCTTTTTTTACTGTTGATTTTGGCACATTAATTTCCTGTTCTACAGTTCTTACTGATGCACTAGGGTTTTCGTTCATAGCATGTAAAATGTTTTTATCGCGATTTTCATTGTCAATATTGTATCCGCTTCTAGGTTGTTCGAATGTTCCCCATGGTTAATTAAACTAACAATGATTTTTCTGAACTGGTTTTTATAAGGCTACCGTCGTTCGGGGTACATCTTCAAATACCTCGCTGAGATAATGTCGGCGTTTCTGTATGACTGCAAGTACAGCGCTAACATGTCAAACTTTTCTTCTTTTGAATAGGAAATACCGACCATTTTCAGCAGGTCTCCACAATTTGTGTGTCAGATTTATGATTTTATTGAAAGAAAAGCGTACCACTCATTAAAATACAACTTTGATACTTTGAATTATTTAACGTCAAAGTCAAAGCCCACTTTTGTACAAATAAATCATGATCTCCTTAGAAAAAACTGAGAGCTAACTTCACGAAGTGTGATATTTCGATGATACTCAAATCTGTTATGCATTTGTGAGACATTACTAGATTGAAAATTTTACGCTCTTTCCAAAAATCGAAAAATCCGATATGGCGGCCATAAGAAAAATGAAAGTTGAGGCGGGTTGCGGGATAACAAAAGACGCTGGAGACATGTCGTACACGCCATCTTATTCCGCTTAAAAAAGTGTTCGAATAGTGTCACATTTTGACAGCTGTCAAATTTACCGTTTTGGATTTACTGGCGAAAAAAGAAATCTGCCATTTTCGGTTTTTCGCCTATATTTCCAAAACCAATTGACCGACCATAAGTCACTGAAGCCGGATATCGAATGCGATAAGTTTCCTCTTTTGACCTTTGCTGTAGGTATAACAGGAGCCGAGATCCTATATAGAGAAGCGAATCTGGGACACACTATATATATATATATATATATATATATATAATATATATATATATATATATATATATATATATATATATATATATATATATATATATATATATATATATATATATATATATATATATATATATATATATATATATATATATATATATATATATATATTATAAAGGAAAGTTAAATAATATAGAACGGAAACTTTCGCGGCTTTGGTCTATTAAGAAATCTTGGTTCCTGGGATTAGATCGTGTCAAAATGGAAGCACTTTCCAACGTTTCGCTTTCGATTTCATGAAGCATCTTCAGGGATTTTTACTTCACGAGATCGGAACACTGAATGAGTTGTACACCGAACAGTGACATAGCACTTTTAGTCATGAATACGTCATTGTTATCACAAGCGCTTTCATTGAAGTAACCGGAGCTTGTTGTCGCCACGTTCTGTTTAAGCTGAGACTACGTAGTCATTACCAAAATGGGGAACAATTTTAGGGTAACTATTTTGTGAATAACATGTAACTGGGACTGACTATTACGTAGATAGTACGGAATTGTGTAGTTCCATTTAAGTAGCCGAATAGTAATGATTCACCCTATTCTTCACTTCCTTATTTCTGTCTTTATTTAATCCATTTTAAAAATATGTATGGTTCGTTTTAATACAAACATAACATTTATGGTGACTACAAACACTCAAATTGGGAATATGGTGTAAAGCGTATAGAATACGTTATTGGTATTTGAGGTAGAATACATGCGTTTCACTTTGTTTTCTGGCTATGCTAAGGACCTAAAATTAAAACGCAGGCCATTCCTCTGGTGAATATGCTGATAATAGTCGTACAAAAATTACGCGCCTTTAAAATTCGTTAATTTTTAATACATTTTGGTCAAATATATTGGCCAATTTAAATCTCAAAAAAGGAATTTTGGACTTCGGTTTAAATAGTAATTATCATTAAATATCTTATTATAAAGAGTATTCTTTTTCTAACGTAATGTTTAATTTGTATGCATTTTTAATCATTATACTCACAAAAACAAATATCATAGCTAAATATTTATAGGGGAGATGAAAATAAACAGTGGCGTTCTATTCGACTTTTACTTTTAGGTTGACTGCATTTCTTTACTGAGAAAATTACTTAACATCAAGTGTCTACGACTGCTCCCATATGCTTTTATAGTTTTAGATTCTTTAAATACGCAACTGCCACTTATACCCAATTGCACTGAAGTCTTGAATAATAAGGTGGTACGAATAAAGTTAGTTACAAAGCTCCTATTAAACCTATACTGTATATTATTACCAATATTTTTGATTTTGATATTTTAAATTTTCTATAAAATGTGGCTGCGTGACGAAAGCTACCTTTGTGCCATTGTGAACTTTAACTTGTTACTCATAGACGATAATACAACACATGCACAACTAATTAATAGCTGTAGACCAAATTACAATGACTTTAGACAGTGGCGGCAATAGACCCGCCATATTGATATAAAGTTTCTAAAGGTTTAAACGGCGGCAGCCATATTATCGTTGGTTTGTCGCAAAATATGACTAAATTAATCTACTTTTATATTGACAACCGTTGTCAGTGTCAGTTGTAAATGTAGGGTTATGTTAATGTTTTACTTTAATAATCTATTCGAACTATCTGGTACAAACTTACTTTTTCATTTAGATTTTTAACAAATAACAATGTTTGTGCAAGCGATTAATGAGAGTTGTCTGCCAAGTGAATTTAGTAATATAATATGTACTGAAGTAGGCCTTCAAAATAAAGTTTCTTTTATGCTAATCTTAGAGAGCTTCTATCTTAAATTGAGGTGCTGAATGAAGTAAAACATACACTAAGACATGAAACAATATTGTCTTTTACACTAAAATAAAATCAAAATATAATAATGTGCAATATTTATAATAATAATAACGTTTCTTGGAGTAAACTTAAACTTAAAACATTTACGGTCATAGTCATTTACACATTCATCACAAACATTTTATAATTACAAGCAAAAAACAGGTGAACCAGGCTTAAATACATTTGTCCATATGACCAATGGCTGAGAACTTCTTGTCTGGATCAATATTCATTTTAATAATCACAAAAACTGATAAAATGAGATACTAAAACAACAAAACTCACAAGAAACCCACGTAAGCGAAAAGTAAACAAAACGATTTTAGCAGCAATATGACCGAAATAATCAAAAATTGGTTACTCTATTGTTGCCACTGTCCTTATAAAATCACCGACCGAATCTCGTACCAGCGCCCCCTATCTCCGGAACCTCAAGTACAAGAGGTAATAGTTTACTTGTAGTAAATAATTACTGTAATTCTTACTTCTAAGTTGCAACAGAAGAATAATGACTGGTAATAGCCAGTGTAAAGTAGCAGTAGACGATAATTTTTTCTACTCTGCTTTATTTTATAATAATATTATAGAAGTACATTTGAACGTAATGGAGTAGTCTCTACAAAGTTCAAGAAGGTACTGATACTTAAAAGTTGTAATTTAGTAAACAGATTAGAAACAGTAACTTTGAATAATATTATGTAACGGAAAAGACATGACGATCTTGGAGTCAATTTCTTAAGTAGTTGCTTAGCTGTAGTTATTATATAATTACTTCACATGGAAAATTACTATAAAGTATTATTCGCAGTAACAAATACATATATAATACTTAAAAAGTGTTTTTTGATATCTAGTAGGATTGTTAGTAATAAATACGTAAAAACTCTTAATAGATGTAAAATTGGTGTCTTTCCATACATCGTACATGTTTCTTAAATATAGTGGATATGGTTCGTTCAGTTTCTCCAATGTAGACATCACCACAGGAACAAGGAATTAAATATTCTTCTTTCTTCTGGAAATGTATAATTCCGCTTGGCCATCGCAAACATTGTCCAATTTTCTTGTATGTTTTGAAGATTGTACGCATGTTGGACCGGCAAATTACGTTTATATCTTGTCTCTGGTTCCGTGTATAAATAAAAGAACAACACTTCCTATCGTTATCTCCTTATTAGTTTCCTGTCGTGGAGTAGTTTTATTATATTTTCTAAATGACTGTCTAATTTCCTCAGTGCAATATTCTTTCCCTCTTAAAACTTGAGTCGGTTTCTCGGTTTACGATTGTAAAGAATTTTAAACACAGGTCACTAGAGCTCTATAAGTCAAACAATTAATAACTGATTGTTGTACGTGTTGATTTGTCATATACAGAGAGCCTTAAGGAACCATCCCCCTTCCTTTCTACAAGAACATCTAGAAAACGAATGGTACCTTCTGATTTAATCTGCATTGTAGATTAGGGCTATTCAGATGATCAAGAAATACGGGGATCCCAATTTTGGCTTTAATGAATAGGCCTCTAAGGCTTCCTCCTTAAAAGCTTCCATGAAGATATTGGTTACCACAGGTGATAGCTGAGATCTCATGGTTACTCCTGAGGTTTGTTCCTTGAAAAACCAAATATGTTAATGTGAGACATGCTTCAGTCAGATCTACAAGTGAATTATCAAGATTATTATAGTGGAATAGGTCTGATATGACTAAGATTTCTATTGGATTTATATGGATTGCTTTTAATTTCTGTACAAATTATGTGCAGTTTCTAATACATGAATGTGTTTTTCCTGTTAAATTATTTAAAACAATTGAGATATTCACCGATTTCGTAAGTGGGTATTGTACTGACGATAAGTCGAAGTAGTTCATTCACTTTTTGCTTGTCGGGTCTGTTTGGATTACATTGTAGCTGCTGTCGTCCAAAAGCAGTAATTTCTCCATGCAATCTGTCTTGTCCATGTCAACACTGGCCTTTCCCGTGTCCGGTGGAAGGACTGGTGTAAGGTGATCGCCGGTTTTTCCGCGACTAAGAGATTTGACTTATGCGGGTTTTTTTATGATCTTAGCTGTCTCATACCTTATCAGTTTCTGATGGTAGCTTCGACGGACGACACTATGTTCTCTACGGGTATGTCCCTTGGTGTAGATTGGCGAAGCTTTGGCCTTTGCAGGGGACAGATTCTTCTGCTTCAATATGGACTTTGGAAGACAGATTTATTACGGTGTTCTGCGGTTTTTGGTTGCCCAGAAATTCTACGAACATTTTTTGCCGTTTAATGGTATGCTTGATATAATCTTTTGGCTTGTGCATTAGTAATGTATTGATGTTTAATAACTTACGAGCATTCATATCCAAATCGCGACGAGTAATTTTATTCTTTCTTTTACTAATGCCATGATGGCTCGTTTGTATACCATTTCTTGCACTTCTTGATGTTATGTGGTGTTTTATCTGTAGAAATTTTAGTAATACGTCTTCACCTCGGCATCAAAGAAGAAAGGCTAGAGTTGGCAGAGTAACTTCTATTTATTTTTGAGATCACCAAGAGTTTTGGTATCCTTCTTGGTTTCCCCCCCCCCCATTGAGGTTAGCTAACATAGAGCGAAAGCTTTCACGACTTTGCTCAATTAAGAAATCATGATTCTTAAAATTAGATTGTGTCAAAATGATTTAACTTTTCGACGTTTCGTCTTTGAATGTACGGGGGCATCTTCAAGGGTCTTTACTTAATGAAATCATCTAACAGTAACCCTTTCTAACAATCGGTTTTAAAAACAGAAACATCGGATTAAAAATCTAAAATTGCCATCTTTTAACAAAAGTTACCATGAGAGTATTGAACTTATTTTGCTGCATAGGCTCAAATAAAGTTAGAAAGAAACAAAGCATTTTCAAAAATTTTGGTTCTTCCGAAAATCTCAAAAACTTAGCAAAACTTTCATATATTCACGACAAAGCGTAGCTCTTTTAAAGTTTTTATTTATTACTGTCCCTGACATCCCAATCGTGAGAGTCGAATCTGCAACACCCATACATACAAAATTTATAGTAATTATGTATTTTTTGGACACCCGATATACGAATGACTACTGATAAAGAGAAAAGATAAGTAATTATCCATAAATGTATTTTAAAAAAAATTATACGTTAACATAATTTAGTTTAATTAAACAAAATTACTACGCCTATGGTTATTATTTGCACGAAACTAAAAAATCGACTCGAGCTTCGAAAATACCTTTCTAAAAAATTTAACAAATTAAAAAAAGATGGCAGGTCTGACAAAGTTAATTGGTACGCCCCTGAGGTAAAATTGACAATCAGAAATCCAAAATTCTAATATATTGGTCAAGCCAAAACAATTAAAAAGTTAATCTTATCAAAAATAGTGTTTAATGTGGTGTAGAGGGGAAATTGTTAATAACAAAAATTAAGGTTATTTAAATTGAAGTTGAATTTTAAGACATTGTTGGATTTACATTAGTTTAGTTAGGTGTTAAGATTTTTTTTTTTGTTCGTCGATCAAACTTAAAGTAAATTGAGAGAGGACATAGACAGGCTTTTTGTTGCTATTGGTTGGGGCACTTCTCATTTTGTTTTACTGACTGTTGTTCTCAAAAACGATCAAGACATGAGGGAGATAAAATTTTTAAAATAATGTTATGAATTAGCTTTGTATTGGGAAAAACTAGGTGTAACATACCACAACTAGTACGGATTTAAGGTGCGAGAACTATATATATGATTACGAATTAAAACCTTCCATAAATTATGGCAAACATTTCATATACTTTAATTTGCTTATCTAAGGTGCACCTGTCTCTTAATCTCCTTGTTTAACTTTTACAGTGTCAAGCTCAAGCTAGTTTACGTTTGCCTCTTCGAAAACAAATTTTTGTTAATAATTATAAAAAAGAAATAATTTCATCAAACTTTACCGAATTGTATTATCATGTGTAAGGAAGATGTTAGAAAGGTATGAATATATACGATTTTTTTTAACTGTAGTAACAGTATAGCAATGGCTACGACTAGAGTTCTGTTAACCAGAGGCCGCTCGCGGGTGAAAAAGTAAGTGAAGTGCAAATGAAGCAAGAAAATATCGCAATAATTTTTTTTTCCAGAATTTTTTTATGTGGAGGGGGTAGAACATTTTTTTACGACTTACCTAAATTTTGTAAACTAAATCAATTCTCCTATCCTTCATAGCAGCAAACTTACTTATTACATCCTCATAAAATGGATGAGTTGCCCTAATCTCCTCCAAAAATTCCTTTTGAATTGAAATATTGCCAAGAAAAGTAAGTCTTTCTTGAGATATTGTATTTCTTAAATAAGTTTTTACACATTTGAAGCAAGAAAAACTTCTTTCCACTGAAGCACTTGTCGACGGTATTGTCAAAATAAGGGAAAACAATTTATATGCATCGGTAAAAATATATTTATTTTTATTAATTTATTTCACTTGCTCTTGCAGCGATATATTCCAATTACTCTCACTGGCAAAAATAAGATCAAGCTCATTTTTAAGTCGTTGACTTTTTGAAAATATTTCCCCATATAACTGTAACAAATTTTCAAACGGACCAGTGGGAAAATTTAAACTATATTCAGAAAATTTAGCAGAACCTGCCGAACATGAAAATGTAAGTTCTTCACAGTCTTAAAATCTTAGTTTCATTTCCATTAAAATAAGGTCCAATATTTTATAAAAAAGGGTTCTATACTTAGCCCTAATTTCTTCAGGTGAAAGCTTAGCAAGCTTATGTTTGTAATGATTTATTTCTGTAATAGAATTTGCTTTATCAAACATGGTATTAAAAAAATGTTTATTTCTTTTTTTATAGAGCGCCTCACGACAGCGTTTTATATTGGATATGCAAAAATGAATGTCGAGCGATTTTTTTTGAAGAACCTCAAATAGTATCTCCGTGATTGAAAAAATGTCATTAAGCACTAATGCCAGAAACGTGAATTCAAAATCAAGTAAAATATTTATTCGAGATGTACAGTTTATTTTTTATCAATTAGGTGAATAAATGATTGTAAAAAAAAAAATTTTAAGAAATATATAATAAATATAGTTAGATGTTGGCTTGTTTTTTTCTTCACCTACTTCACCTGAATAGCCGCCACTGCAGTGTTAACAGGAGTTTTGTCAAGAGTGAATGTCTCTTGCTACGTAGTATCGTCAGTCTAAGTTTCCTTTACATTTCCAGACATTTTGTATATTGCAGATATTAATAAGTAGGCAGGTGGCGATAGATGGGCGAGCTAGCATTTATAAAATAATTTAAAAACTGCTGCTTCTATGTAGGTGCGGGAGGTAGGCTCTAGCTAAATGCAAAATAGCGCAATGACAAAAAATCCAAAATAGTAATATTATTAAATTATTTAATTTTCGTAACGCTAAAACTATAAGAATTATGTTAGTTAGGTACTAAATGAATTAACTTTTTCGATTTTATGTAAATTGTTGAATTATGCTGGGTTAAGCAGAGATGTTGATAAGAGAGGGAGTTTAGAAGTTTCAATTGGTTCCATTCGTCAAGAGCACATTGATAGAATTAAAGTTTTCTTAAACTTGCTGCAGAAAAGGTTTCAAGGCGACCTTTTATTATGCTTCAGTCTGTAGTCGTTTCTCTTCTTGGGTGTTCTGGAACTACTCGGGAGGAAAACTTCAAATCGAGGGCTCTTCTTTAGCCATTAGTTGATAGTTGTGTCTCCTGGATTGAATTTTCTAAAAGGTCGCAACATTGGAGTCTAGCTACGTCCCTGGGATTACGTATGGTCATCCAAAAACACAATTAGGGATTTTATAACTCCTAGCGTAGCAACTGTGGAATAGTTGCGTTTTGCCCGCGGGAGGTAGACAGAAAATTTCTACCAAAGCTGATTATTATAGCGATGAATATACTGATGTACTGACACGTTAAATAAGTGGCCATCACTCATCACACCAGCATTGGGAAAGGTGGTGGGGCAATTACGATTGCGTTTTTTTTTTAAATTCGTATTTTTTGAACTTCCACGTGCCTCAGCTGGTTAACGATAGGTCGGGGGAAAATATGTTCACGGATTAATTTCAATTTAACCAATCGAAATGGGCGTATCTTGTAAAAAAACATTTCAGATGTGTTTTTATGATCACTGAGCAGAGGCAGTGTTTTCGAGACCCCGCTGAGACAAGATTTAGATCATGATGGTAAACTTATCGATGTGGAGCCGAAACCCAAGCATTGTGACAAGGTGAAACTAGATTTTCATAGGAAATTTAAAGCGGATTCGAAATCACAATATGTTGCCTATATCGCAAATGTCAGGAAAACGGTAGGAATCCAAGGAAACTAAAAAGAAACGTTTTTATCTGTATATTTTCACACATTTTAGAGTATTAAAAAAACACCAAGTTCGAGTGGAAATAGTTTAACACCTCGTCACTAAAATTAAGCTGCGACTTTTACAAGGCAAGCCATTTAGAATTGAGCTTTAGTTTTTTTTGCGTTTTTAAATCAATGTTTTACGTTCAAAATACAAAAAATTAATAATATATTTGTAATTGCAACTCGTTCTTGGTGTTATTTACATGCTTCGGCTAGGACTTTCGCCAGAGGTGACTTGTACTGCCACGTTGGATTAAGGTGTATCATATTTGACCTTCTATCGGATGTTCATCCGAACAAACAAATCTCAGCTGCCCTGTTCCTGTTGGTGGCTCTTGTTTGTTTTTGTCTTTTTTTGGCGCTAGTTGGACTCGTCTTTCGACTAGTTTTTACCGTCCTGTTGAAGACCGAAGTCAGAAACACGGGTCTACGGTTGTGCGAAATTCCCTCCTGCACTAGTGGTTTCCCCAAGAGATGTCTGTTTTTTTTCTGGACTGGACGAAATTTATTTTGTGGCCGGCTGCCTGATAATGTAGGAATAGAGCCGATGTTGTTTGTTTCTGATACTGAGTTTATGCTCTTCTGCTTTTGTTGATATTCTTCTGTTAGTTTGCCCACGAACAACTTTTCACACTCCTGGTAGGGAATGCTGTATACTCTGTGGTTTTCCAATTTGATTATGTCTTTTGGGTTTCCAAGCAGTTTACCTATGGTTGTTTGTGTTTTCTAAGAATTCTTCCAATTCTCTCTGTTGTGCCTTTTACATATGATAAGACTACTTGTTGCCTTACTGGTTCATAATTTTTGGTTTTTCAGAACCGTGTGAATTAATAGCTTTCTCTATAGTGCGATTTGTGTAAATAGATTTTATTAAAGCACCAGATATTATATTAAGTTCGTTTTGTCTCGTCTGTGTTTCAATTAATCGCATGGATCTAGATATTACAGAATTGGCCATAGCTTGAATGTGTGCTGAGTGATGATGTTATCTTGCATCTAAATATATAGTCCGTCTAGAAAGTATCCGGAGAAAAGAAAGCACAATTATAATTTTTCGGTTTTTGTTTTTATTATTTGAATTATAAAATTACAACAAATAATTCAATTCATTTACTTATACAATCTCCATTTCTCCACTCTAAACACTTAACTAAACGTTCAGGTACACCCGAAACTAAGTCACTGCCATTAATGTTCGGTGATGGTGGTCCAGGCCTGTAAAACTGACGGAATCAAACCCTCTTTATTTCGTGGCGCTGCTCATTCCACTTCAATATTCATTAGTTTGTTTTGTTTATGTTTTCAATAGGACAAAGATTTGGTGCAGCTGCTGGCCATGGAATTGTTGCCAAGTGGGGTTCTTGCATCCAAGCTTGAGTAAAGACAGAAGTATGGCATCTTGCATTAGCCTGCTGAAAACGCCACGCTTCTGGATATAAACAATTAGCCGTTTCAAGAAGAAAACCGTTTAGAATGTTACAGTACTTTGCACTATTAACGGTGCCGTCAACTATACAGAGAGGTGTAGCACCACGCTGAGATATAGCTCCCCAAACCATTATTTTAGTGGGAAATTTGAAAATTTGAATACTAAGATTTTCTCTTGATAGGATTTTTAGATGATTTGCACCAAGCTGGAAACAACTCTCGTCAGATATAAAAACATTACTAAAATTATCTTCTCGAAAACGTTTGCAAAAATCTACTCTTCGTTGCTTAGAGAGGCGTAATTGCAGGGATTTTTTTTGGTTTCCTTGATATGTAGCCTTGTCTTTTCAGTGATATGCGGACGGTTTCTGCACATACTTTTATTCTTCGTTGGTTTCCGAATCTGTTAGCCAATTTTCGAAACCCGAGGCGGGGATTTTGTCGTCCTAAGGCCACTAAAGCGTTTAAATTGTTTCCGCTAATCTTACGCGGTCTTCCCGAAACTGCTCCGTTCCTCATTTCTCTGCCACTTTTTATCCTCTTTATTGTCTGTTATTCTTCCGAGTTTGGTCAATTGCACTAATTTTTTAACGTTTAGAACACATTTTCTGTACAAATAATCCACCAGTTTTCTTTTTTCTACTTGCGACATAATTTCACTAAACTTAAGCCCATTTAAAATCAACTATATTTGACAGATGGTGTTGTCATATGATTTTATCCATCCTACTGTCGGCTCAACCTACTAGATGCATGACTTTTCTCTTAGAATGCTACAAAAAATAATTATATTAACATTATATACTATATGTCGGTATGTGTTGGTTTTCTATACACGGTGTATTCGAAATATTCGTTATGCAATTTTGTGATCAGAACAGTGGCATCCCTACGCCCATGGGGATTTACTCCCCACGACTTTTTAGGTATAGCAAAATTTTCTCTTTTGCTATACATTTTACTATTAAAATATATATATATATATATATATATATATATATATATATATATATATATATATATATATATATATATATATATATATATATATATATATATATATATATATATATATATATATATATATATATATATATATATATAGATAAACGGCCAAATATCTGAGGTACCGCTTACTTGAATTTAATGAAAATATGTACGCTTTTGAAAAGTATGGCGGATCCAATGGCTAGTTCCGTATTGCTGCCAAATTTACCGTTTTTCTGTTATAAAAGGAAAATTATTATTTTTAAATGGAACACCCTATATTATATTACTTTATTTGAAATCTCGTAAAATTCTCAATAAATTAACAGCACTTTTTATGAAAGTCAACAGTTTTTGCGGAAATAAAGGTCTAATATCCATAATTGATTGTATTACCTTTTATTAAAATAATTTCACACAAAAGGTTACCTCATATGTTTGACAATGTCAGTTTTGTTGATTTAAAAAAAAGGATCGTTTAACTGAAACCCAAAGAATTGAAATTTTAATTATACTGGGTTATAGGGATGAATACGAAACCTACAAGATATTTTTAACATTTTTAAGGACAAATATCCTAATAGAAATCCAATAACTAAGGACGTTGTTAAAAAAATATCTCTATAACAATAATTTAAAACCATTAAAAGATGACCACGGGGTATAACTTATTTATGAAGTCAAAAATCTTATTCAAAACTAACAAGTAGTCACAAAAAGGAACGGACCAAAAAACCGTTTTTAGGTTTTCCAAGTTTATGTAAACATTTTATGTATACTTTTTAGAGATAAATAATAGATACTATTGACAAAAATATAGTGCGTTTTGTCTGCTTTTCTGTCCTATTCAATACTCTGTTCTCAAATAAAATTCCTCTTATTATTTCATAATGGTTTTTATATTTTGAAAACAATTGAACTAATTGATTTGTTACATAAAATATGTTTACCACTTGAGAGAAAAAAATAAAATGCGTTGCAAAATTATCTTTGAACGTTTTTAAGTTTTCTAAGTTTACGTAAACATTTTATATATACTTTTTTAGAGATAAATAATAGGGACTATTGGCAAAAATATGATGCATTTTGTCTGCTTTCCCGTCCTATTCATCACTGTCTTTTTAAATAAAATTCCTCTTATTACTTCATAGCGGCTTTTATATTTTGAAAACAATTGAACTAATTGATCTGCTACATAAAATATGTTTAAAACTTGAAGACAGTCAATATTTTATAATAACGAAATAGTGGATTAGCTTTAAAAAAAACTAATTATAATATATTTCTAGAAATTATTTAAAAAAGCGGTTATTTGGTTTTACTCAGAATCTGTATATATTTCTAGAAATTATTTAAAAAAGCGGTTATTTGGTTTTACTCAGAATCTCCCTGTTATGAATCGTTTCTTTTATCAGGAATCGTTATTCTTCATAAAAAATTTTGTTTGCCTTGAAACTTTAAAAACTAATGTTCCAATCTGACTTAGTTATATAGATTATCCAAAAATTATATAAATCTAAAATGAGCTGTAAAGTATCCTTATTTCTATAGTTTTTGAAATATTGTATAAAAAAGAGTATTTGAAAATAATTAGAAGTTTTAAATACCTTTTGTTCATTTCACAACAACCTTGAATCTAAACATTTCTCTCCCCAAGGAACGTATTGTGAAAAATGAGAGATTTTATAAAGTTGAGCTAAATTTATCTAGACTCGTCGTTAGAACCCGCTATTTTTTTTAAAAAACCTTTTTTATAAAATGTTTTATTAACGAAAAGATAAGGGTACTTTACTCTTGGGGACATTTTAGATATATCTAATTTTTGAACAACCTGTATACCTGTAATTTAGTATTGTAATCGTGAAAAAATCACCCTCCGAGATATTTTCAGATTTTCAGGTTTCATTTGGGTCAGAAATTAAGGGTCATATGGGGATGATCTGGTAGCACTTTGGTAAAAATTCAATATGGCGAAAAACAATTACAGCCTAGTTAAACGGTAAAAAAATTATTACTAAGAAACTGTTTATTCAATTTTTCTCAAATTTTGCACAAAAATCAATTATGTGGGAATCAACTGGTAAAAATTTGGTACAAATCCAAGATAGCGGAACAAAATGGCGGTTAGTAAAATATTGAAACACTACGAAACAATTATTTTACTGACCTCTACTCAGCTAATTCAACATCACTTAATTTTTGATCAAACTTTTCATCCCTTAGAATTTTTCAAATTTGTGGTACAACAAAGATTCATTCCTTAAGCTTCGCATCACTTAGATTAGGAAATGTGTTTAAGGTATTTAAACCCATCTCCTTTTTTATATAATGCTTTTACGAAATTTTGCGTCAATCTCAGTTTAATGTGTAATGGAGGTAACAAAACTTATTTAAGATTAACAAGAGGTATATTCTTTACATTAGCTTTGCTTGGCAATGGCCCTTTGTTACTCTACTGTCCCAAAGACAGAAGAAAACATCAATACTTGGTAAATCCACCCTGAATCCATAGTAACAGTGCTATGATCTTTAAGTCACCACATAACTCCCACTTATACGTATCATAACTTATTGCATTTAAAATTGGTGACATGGTTGGTGTTTCCTTCATGTTAACTATTTGCGTAAGAGGAATAGAGAGACTTTTTTGCCATTATGGGCAGAACTGCTTTTAAACTTATTTTAAAAGAATCTATAATTAAGCGTCATTCGCCCGGGTTATGTATAACGCCTAAAACACCGTTTGGATTAACACAAATACACATTTTATTCTGCATAGTAAAAAACGAGGATAGCTCCTGGGTACGACTCCTAAATATTGTAACTTTGGTTCCAGTGTCTAGTAAATGCCTTTGTTGTAATCTTGAACCTATTAGTTCAGCATGCTCTTTGGACAAGTGTAGGTCCCAAACTAGGTCATTTAATTTAACTTGTTCGATTAAATGGGGTGCTTTTTCTTCACTTTTGGGAAAATAAGAACCGTCATTTTCTGATACATTTTTGGGTTCTGCCTTATCATCACACATTCTTAAATCTTCCTCTCAATTTGCCGAGGACGCTGGAACCCGAATTTATTTTTTTTAATTCCAACAAAAATTAGTTTTTAAAATAATATACATAATTAAAATACTTTTTTGAAAAAATCATAACTCAAAAATCTCACGTATTAGGAAGTTTTTACCATCATTTTCACATTTAGCGATTAAAAATCGCCTTTTACACCACAGTCGCAAAAAGGCTGTAAATAATTATTAGTAATACTAAATCTCGGACGCACTTTATATGTAGAGGGTGGTCCAATAATAGAGCACGTCGGCTGTAGCTCGGGAACAGTTAATAAAGAAACTTAAGGAAAAAATATTTATAGGTAAATCGGTCAAGAGAAATTGCTGTTAATTGTTTTCAAGTTTGAAAGTTGGCCGCTAGGGGGCGTAATAGCAACACAAAAGTGTAAATGCCAATTTTCCCTTATATGTCTGTAATTGAGGTATGTTGAAAATATAAGCATTGTATTCTTTAATCAATTATGTACTTTTTTCTTGAGACCATTTTTATCTATTTTCAAAAATAAAGTGGTGGGGAAGGTCAAACATTTTTACTTTCAAATGTAAATATATCTGTTTTGGAATTTAGATGAACCGATTTTATTTAACTTGGTGTCGAAAAAAAGTGTTTTTTTTGGTCTACTCGTTGAGCCATATAGTAATGGCGTTGTTTGGAAATTCTCCAAATAATGCCGATTTTCTCAAAAAACAGTACGCTATGACTTTGATATTTGAATAGTGAAATAAAAAAGTATACTTCCGCATTTAAATTGAGAAAGTTGATGATGAACTCTTGAATCCAAAACGTCAGATGGGAAAATTAACCTTGCCGTTTTGTAGAGGAGAAAAAGTGACAATGGCAAAGTGGAAATTATTTTCATCTCTTATTTCAATTATCTACATTTGAAAGTAAAAATGTTTGACCTTCTCCAACCAATTTATTTTTGAAAATAGACAAAAATAACCTGAAGCAAAAAATGCGTAATTGGTTGAAGGATGCAATGCTTATATTTTCAACATTCCTCCATTATGGAAATTTAAGAGAAAGTTAACATTTACACTTTTGCGTTGTTGTTACCCTCCCTACTTAATCAAATTATGTTATATTTCGTTCCCTTAGTACATAGAAGTATTCATAACGAAGGAAGTTCTGGGTAAAGCCAATTTACCATTTTTTCTTCTAAGTATAGTAAATTTTAGTAGCTTTAAGGGCTACATTTTTACTTTCCTCGTAAAAGTGAAGTATTGTAGTCCTGAAAAAGTCATCCTTCGAGATTTTTTTAGTTCTATACGTTTTAGGGTTTCTTGATACCGAAAAACATGTTTTCTCAATTCCGCCGGTCTGTCAACCTGTCGGTCGGTGTGTTTGCGGCATAGGTTAAAACTACTTTCCCGATTGACCTCAAATTTTGATCAAAAATTAAGGGTCATATGGGGATGACCTGTTAGCAATTTGGTAAAAATCCAATATGGCGAAACAAAATGGCGGTCTAGTTAAATGTTAAAAAATCGTAACTAAAAAACTACTTGTCCAATTTTTCTCAAATTTTGCACAAAAATCAAGTATTAGGTGGGAATTATCTGGTACAAATTTGGTACACATTCAAGACGGCGCACAGACGGGCAAAATTGAAAAAACCTGGCCAAAACTTAAACGATGATATGTAGTAATAAAATTTCCTTAATGTGTTTATGAGAAATAATATTGTAAAAACTAATTAACATATTTGTCAATTGGCTACTAATCTGGTGGAAAATTTAATAATATAATAAAGAAATACTTGACAAAAACATAATTATGAGTATAAAACCGAATTTAAATTGTTTTAAAAAATACTGCCTACATTTTACTGTTTTTATATTATTTAAAGTCATCAACGGCGTAAAATTAATAATTAATAAACTAATAACAGCATCATTTATTCTCAGAAATAATGTCGCATAACTAATTATTGTTTTTAATCCCCGGACCCGGAGTCTGAGTCACTTGAGCTATTAATTTCTGAGTCTTCATTAGTAGTATTAGTGGCAGATCCCTCTGGACGGGGGCTAATAATAAATCTAAGACTTCTTTTTCGAATGACTTGGACTTTCGCCTTGGAAGTTTTCGCATGCTTAATATGACTGGATCAGACGATATAAGCAGTCTCCAAGTTTTGTTGCCTTGAACACTTTCGGGAAAATCCTTCTCTATACTTCTTAATGTCTTTATTTAATGCCTCCTGGGCCTCGTCAGATAATTGTCCTATAGGCAATAAAAAAGATTCAATAATATCTGACGAGTTAATTAAAATTTTGTGGACCGTATTAGGCATGTTGTATCAAGGATATTTTTGTACAAGTATCCTAGCTGTTGTTAAAGCATAATCTTTAAATTTTTGTATATTTATACGGTATCCACTAGATATAGTTTGCAAAAATATTATTATTATCAGTGGTATGATAGCTCAATTGGTTAGGGCGATGCGCTAGACACGCAGAGGTGCGGGTTCGATTCCCGCTCGTACCATAACTTTTGCTACTGATCATATTTTTCTAAAAAAAATCACTATTTTCACAGTTTAACAAACTGATTAAAATACTTCTACCTAACATCTATGTTGTTGAAAGACTTGGAAGAAGCCCCACATATATAACACTTTTTCGTGGATGTCGTAGATGAAGCAGCATTGCACATTTTGCCATCTACCATTGTAAAAAGTAAGTTGTGTTCAATGTCCTTGTGCCTACACTAATGGAAGTAGGTGTAAGGTTTTCTATTTCATTCTGCATGGTATTTATTTCTTGAAGTGTTAAATCAGTGGTCTCATGTATAAATTGAATTCTGATTGGACGAAAAGCGGGGTGAGCCTGGACGTGGATTTTGCCAAACTATTTTGTTTGTAGATTTATTTGGATCGTCGCATGTTAATAGAAGTGGCACAAAGGATGTTAAAAATATACTGGCATCCGAACGTTCATCGCTGTCAAAATCTTGCTTGTATTGGCTATACCTAAGTGTCAAACAAGCAAGTTGAGGTTCTGTTAATGTTTCCAATACATCTTTTTGCACCTCCACTATACGATGGGCAGTATGGTTTAGTAAGGCTTGTAATTTTACTTCAGCTTTTTGCCCCGTGATTGTAACTGCATCCCGATTTGGGTAACAGCGCCCCTTGGCCTCCTGAATCTTCTTATATGATGGAAAACGTTTTTTATCTTCACTCCTTATGATCTGATATTGGTGTCTATTTGCTTTAACAAATACTGACAATGCTTTATCACCAGATAGCTGATCAACTTTTTCAGCTCTCTCTTTATATGCCTTTCTATAGTTCTGGGCCCTTTTTGGGGTTGAAAATTGTACATCTTTTATAACAGCTGCAGCATCTATACTTCCTTCAGCGCGCAGACTCATTTGAGCAGCATACACAGGCTCTGAGGAACTCATTGTTGATCCAACATATTCGGTTTGTCTTCGTTTTGTTCGTTCGCTACTAGTCTGGAAATTAACAGCAGGGCGACCACCTAAACTCGCTGTAGGTGATTGCACAAAAAAAGAAATTTTAAATTTGTTTCCAACCAAGTTTTGTTTTGGGCAAAATATCTTTCTTGTATTGGGCAGTCTTATATTTTAATTTAAAATCAGAAAGAAAATATGAAAGCTTTTGTTTAATTACATTAGATAATACTTCAGGGCAATTAGTTAGATCTTTTACATACGAATGCAAATATTCGCAATTAGCTTCAATTTTTGTTGAATTGCATGTCAGTATTACTTCAGAAAGCGTTCTCATACTTAAAACAACATTTTCATCCGGATCTACGTCCCTTGATCCTGAAATAAATAAAAATAATTAGCCCTAAACGATTTGAAAGCGATAAATTGGGGAAAATTCCAAGTGACACAAAACAAAGTTGATTAAGTTATCTCAAAAAGGCAGACAAAAGCGGAAAATATTTTTTCTCCATTTACTGTTTAAAGTATTCAGCTACACAACTTTCCAGAAAGTTAAGCCCGGAAGATCCCGGAAGTTTACTAAAATATTAACAATAAAATTAAAACTATAATTTTGCACTACTCCAGAAAATTATTTCTGTATAAAATACACATAATTAAAAAATATTATTATTTTATATAAATAGTATAGCTAAAGGTACTACTTACCACCAGGAGTACAATCCATTTTACTTTGAGCACTATAATGTCTACAATATGTACACAAAAACAGCAAATATTTTTTCGCAAAAACACTTACGCGAACAACATTTAACATTCAACTATTGTCACCGTATTCAACGAAGAGCGCCATCTACGGAATTTCTAATTTTAAAAAGCCCAATGATCTATTAAAGCCCCTAGACGCGTAAAAGTGTGAAATGGCAATCTTCCCGAATTGGGGTTCTGGCCAGCTTTTTGAAATTTTGCCCGTCTGTGCGGCGGAATAAAATGGCGGTTAATAAAATATTAAAGAATTTGGCCTGAAAAACTATTTAATAAAGTGATTTCAAATCATATGCCATAACTAACTGTCGTATAGCGATAAACTAGTACAATTTGGGTACTAATTCAAGATGGCGGGAAAAAATGGCGGCCTAGTAAAATGTTTGTTATCGTGAAATAAAATCACTCTCTTGCATATATTCGCGACTTAGCGTCACTAGATGCCAAAGAATATGTTTTATCAATTTCGTCGGTCAGTCTTTGTCGGTCTGTCTGTTTGTCTGTGAATTGAGTTTATTTTAAATTATGCCCAAAAATTAAGTGTGGTATAGATAGAAACTGGTAAAATTTGGTAGGAATCCAATATGATGGAATAAAATGTCCCCCAATAAAAATGTTTGAAAAGTCTATTAAATGACTATGTACTGAACTAAATTGGATCATACTTCACGATTCCTAATAAACGGAAAGATTTATAACGAGGGAAGTTACGGGAAAAGAAATTTTACCGATTTTTCAAGCTTCTTCGATGAAAAAGTGATTAATATTTGCTAAAACCATTCAGAAGGAAGCATAAAATTCATTTTTAGTTTAGTGAAAGTTTCGAAATCGTCGTGAGGCCTCCATTTTATTCCACTATATTGCATTTTTATCAAAATGTAACCATTCTATTCTCACAAGACCCCTGAGTTTTGACCAAAAATTAAAGTCAGTTAGATAAGTAGTTTTTGAGCTATGCCGCGAGTAGGCAGACTGATAGACTGACGCAAATGGGAGAACATGTTTTTCAGGGTCCAGGGTGGGTGGGTTTAGTTTCCCCCCCCGAACCAATCGAATTTTAGAAATGGATATACCATTATTTTGCACGTATTTTGCACAATTTTGCACACAATAAATACAATTTTGCACGCCCACCAAAGAGAAACTAAAGCAGTTTTTTAAACGGGGGCAAACTTAACCGTTCCCCCTGTCCTTCAAAATATCTAATTGTTATTAAGTCAATCGATTCATCTAATTTTGCACACTTATTTTTAAATTTTACATACCTTTCTAGAGAAAGTTATGGGGTGTTGAAAATTTGCATTATCCCCTCCGTCTGTCACGAAATTGTAAAACTTTTATGCTACTCGATTCATCTAATTTTGCACACTTAATTTTAATTTTTTTTCTAGATGCAGCTATGAGGCGTCGAAAATTTGCATCCCCCCCCCCCCCGGTTAGCCACGAAAAACTGTTATGCTTCTCGATTCACCTAATTTTGCACAATTTGGAACACCTATTTTCGCATTTTGTACACTCTCCTGGGGAAAGTTATGGGGTTTCCAAAGTTTGCATTTCCCCCCATCTGCACGAAAATAATTTTTGCACAGTTTCTTGGAGAAAATTGTGGAGTGATGAAGATTTTATGGTTCATTACAAAATTCAAAGTTAGTTATGACCCTCACGGTCGTTGCTGCAAAAGGAGTATTTTGGGTCTGATCTGCTTTGGCTCGTTTTGCAAATATCAGGTTCATGCAGAACGCACTTGTGTCGTAATATACCCACTATTACATGTGTGCAAAATTGTACAAAATTAGGTAAACCGAGTAGCAGTTTCTTATGCAAAGGAGGGTGTACAAAATAATAAAATAAGAGTGTAAAACTAGGTGAATCTATTGTCATAAAAACATTTAGATATTTTGAAGGACGGGGGGAACGGTCAGGTTTGCCCCCCGTTTAAAAATCTGCTTTAATTTCTCTTGGAAGGATGTGCAAGACTTTATTTATTGTGTGCAAAATTGTGTAAAATATGGTACATATACCGGGTGACAATGAAACTACTACCCAGGGCACCATTTGAAAACAGCTAGAGATAAAAATATGGAATTTGGTGTGTTGATAAGGTTGAATATTCTGAACAATTGTAACATAAAAACAAACACCCTGTACATTTTATGTTTTTTGAACTCTCTTGACAATTCTACATAACTTTTGTCTAACATAACCTATGTCTAAAATGTATAGCTTTCCAAATAAAGCCACTTAAAAATGTGTCATAATTCCCACTTAATTGTGTTTTATAGAAAAACGGAGTAGCCCAAAATAAAAACAATCACGGTTATTTACTCTTTATTCAAGTCTTCATCCAACAAAATGCCAAAAAAGAAAATGTTCCGAGTTTAATCAGACCCTGTATCATAACGGGTCAACTGACTGACTAAAAAACTAATTTTAAACTAATTTTCAATTTTGCAATTGTTTATGAAAGTTAAGTTAATGATAACTTAACCTAGTGTGATAACTACCTATAATCAAAGCTTTGCTAAGATTAAAATAATCACATTAGCCTTGGAAAAGGTTGCTACGGTTTTTAAAAACAATTGAATTTAGACAAGTAACTTTTTGCACTTGTGGGCTTGGCAGATTGTCGCATTTTTTGTAAATTCTCGTGCTTTATTTCGTGTCTCTATTGGTGTAGACGAAAAGTTCTTTGTAATCTCTTTAAAAAGGCAAGTTTTACAAGAGCGGAACAAATAGATATGCTTCTCGTTTATGGCGAGTGCATACAAAATAAAAGGCAGACTCAAACACTGTACGCAGAGTGATACCTCGATAGAAACCAACCCTGCTATGCCTATTTTCAGTGGCTTGTACAACATGTGAAAATAGTTCCCCAAAATGAAAATAAAGGAAAGTTCAAGAAGAAGCTGAAATAAACGCTCAGGCATGTGTGAATGCTGATCCAAGTATTTCTACTCGCAAAATTGAAAGTGAAGTTGGAGTTAACAGAGAAAGTGCAAGGAACACTTTGAAGAAACATAAGTACAAGCCCTACAAATACCCAATCCACCAACACTTGGGTGTTAATGACTATTACTCGGCGAGTTGAATATTGCCTATGGTTTATGGAAAATTCTAACCATAATAATAATAACTCTAATAGATTAATATTACTTTCGGATGAGTCTCGCTTCACGAATCTGGAAATGTTCAACAGGAACAACGTAAGATATTGGGCAAATGAAAATCAACACTTATTTAGAGAAGGATCTTTCCAAGAACGCTTGGTGTTAATGTGTTAATGGGTCTTTTAGGAACGAGAATTGTGGGCCCAATATTTTTTAATGAGCCCCTTACAGCACAAACTTATTTGAATTTTCTATAAACAACAGTTACCAATTTTTGCTCGAATTTGTGTAAATTATTTAAATGACAGGTTTGGGGACCAATGCATAGGAACGAATGGACCTGTAAGGTGGCCAGCATGTTCGCCTGATTTGACACCTCTAGATTTTTTTCTTCTGGGGTCATATCAAAGAAAAAGTCTATTTAACTCAACAGAAAATTTAGACATTTTAAGAAATCGAATTATTAGTGCTATTAATAATATTAGTATAACTCAAAAAGAAAATGTATTACGGAAAATTGTTGAAAAATGTGAGACCTGTATTGAACAAGAAGACCGTGTTTTTGAAAATCTTAATTATGATTAAGTACGGTCTTTTTTCTATTTCTTTTATTATTAGTTAATATTAATCATCTCTGGGTATAATAAAGTTCATTTGTTTTCACTTTATCATATTCCTTTCTTTTTTAAAATTTAAATGAATTAAAAGAGGATTCCTTTGAACAGTAGATTATTTTGAATCCATGGCCAACTTTGCCGGTGGTATAATTAAACAAGTGATAGTAATATTGATTTTCGCTTTAGATGAGCATTAAAAACAT
The DNA here is from genome assembly GCA_030620095.1 of Kuschelorhynchus macadamiae. Lineage (NCBI taxonomy): Eukaryota > Metazoa > Arthropoda > Insecta > Coleoptera > Curculionidae > Kuschelorhynchus > Kuschelorhynchus macadamiae. The sequence goes on from JAUTXW010000834.1 coordinate 1,443,264, forward strand.
GAAAATAGGGAATCAAATCTTCAAGTTTGCAGCGGTTTATGGAAGTTGAATTTGTCATATGTGGATAAAGGACAAAAAAGTAGGATTGGGAAGTGAAGGTTTTGTTCCAGTCAGTTGACCCGTTATGGTACAGGGTCTGATCAAAACTTGAAAAATCGATTTGCGAAAAACACATTTTTTTAAAACTCGGAACATTCTTTTTTGACATTTTGTTGGATGAAGGCTTGAATAAAGAGTAAATAACCCTGATTGTTTTTATCCTGGCCTACTCCGATTTTCCATTAAAAACAAATAAATGGGAATTATGGCACATTTTTAAGTGGCTTTATTTCGAAAACTATACATTTTAAACATAGGTTATGTCATACAAAAGTTTTTTAGAATTATTAAGAGAGATCAAAAAACATAAAATATACAGGATTTTCCCTTTAAAATAACGAAGTCGCGGTCATTTCCGGGGAAAACGATATTCAATTGTTTTTATGTTACAAATGTTCACAATATTCAACCCTATCAGCACATCAAATTCCATATTTTTATCTTTAGCCGTTGTCACATGAGGCCCTTGGTAGCAGTTTTATTGTCACCCGGTATTTTTGAAATTCGTTTGGTTCAGGAGGGAAATTTGACCGACCCCTCCAGGGACCCTGCAATGCAAAGATCTGCAAAAATCTCGGGGTGGGTTTTTCACAATTACATTCTTACCAGGGAAGTAATGTATCCTTATCCAATCGCTTAAAATTCATATGCATGTCTTATAATGACTTAAACCTGAGTAGTGACTAAGCTTTTAGAAAGATAAACATGAAAGATTGACGTCATTATGACCTAAATTTTACAAATAGAGATACGGCAATCCAGAATATATTTGCGTTTCACAAGAATTATCAGCCCACCTGTAGACAAATATTAAAATTTCCATGTTGAAGAAAATATTACTCGCTGTTTTTATATCTTTATGTGATTACCCAATAGGTGTAACACATATGACTTTTATTTATAATTAGTAAATGGATTATTGTACAGGGTGGACCGTTTACTATGGGAAACTGCCTTATCTCGCAACCTGTAAGAGTACGTAAAAAAGTTTGTATTTTAAATAGGGTACCTTATACGTGTGTACAGGGTCATCATTTATATTTCGCCACCCATTTTCAGGGTTTATTTTTGTAGAAAAAAAATAAATACAAAAGTTTTAATAATTTCAGGGAACTTCCTAGAAAAAATAATTTTGAATATACAGGGTGAGTCAGAAACTAGTACCATATCAAATTTTGGTTTTTTTTTTAAGAAATGCCCTGTATATTTTTGATTTTTTAGATTCTCCTTATTAGTCCCTTTTCAAAAATATGTGATATGTCCATACTTGGATTGGTAATTTTTGAGGTATTCAACTTCAAAATTCCCTCTTAACTGAAATTCAACATATATTATCCTAGTTAATTTAGGTGAAGTCGTGTCTAAGGTGTTTTGATGATAATGTAAAAAATAATTAATATGATTTTAAAGTAAAGAAATAGTTTATTATGAACAACAAATTCTAAATGAGAATTTATAAAATGAAAGAATAAATGACAAATAAAATTCAACTATAAATTCTAGTTATTCGTTCAAAGTCCTCCTGGTTAAAATCAGAGTAATTTTTGTTTAATCTTGCAATTTCTTTCCTAATTCTCTGTTCCAATACAGCTAGATTTTCGGGTCTATTGTAGTCAATTGTGTTTTTCAGATAATTAAGATAGGAAATACGTCATGCGGCGTCAAGTCTGGACTGTTTGCTGGCCATTTTATATGTCCATTTCATCCAATCCACAGATCATAGTTTCAATTCAAAAATTGAGTAGCGTTTAAAATATTGTGCGCTGGAGCGCCATCCTGTTGCTAAATGAATGTAAATCTCTCATTTAAAGGAATGTTATCTAACAGCTGTTCTATGTAATTTTCCAGATATTGGAGATATTTGACACCAGTAACCACTGAAAAATATTGCTCTGATAACCTTATTTTTAAGAATGCCACACCAAACATTCGAATTTTGTCGTCCATGATTTTAACTACTTGAATTTTGTGAGAATTGTTTGTCGCCCAGAAATATTTACTGCTACGATTAAACAAACCATTGGTAGTAAATATAGCTTCATCGGTAAAAAGTATATTGTGAAAAAAGAGCGAATTTAACAAACATGTTCTTAAAATTTCTTGAGAAAAAATTAATCTTTATAGTTTATATTCTTCAGTTAGACTATGAACAGGTAGAAATTTATATGGGTGATAATTATAACGATGAAGAGTTTGTTGAATTTTGCTCATGATTTTTGAAAATAAATCGCTGATATAGGCCAGATATAGTCCTAAATATAAAAAACTAACAACAATAATTTTCCTGTAAAGAACAACACGCTTAAGTAAAACTTTTTGTCTGGATTTGCAGTTCTTCTTCTATTTAAACTTTTGATATCTGCAAATTTGTTAACTATTGAGCTTCTTGTTGGGACGGTTCTACCGGGAAATTGCCTAAGATACTCATTTTGAGTGTGAGTAGGGTTTTTATTATTGACATAATATAATCGTATTATATTTAATTTTTCTTCCATGGAATAGCCCATTTTGTTGAGCAAAAATAACACAGACAAGTTAGTGACAATCTGACAATGTCAGTACCAGCAAGGCACCTTGGATACGATTTCATGTAAATTAACTAGGATAAGGGGGAATTTTTTCATGTCGAATATCTCAAAAACTACTGATTCAAGTATAGACATATCACACACATTTTTGAAAAGATAATAAGGAGAATAAAAAAAAATCAAAAATATACGGAGCATTTCATTTAAAAAAACCAAAATTTGGTACGCTACTAGTTTCTGATTCACACTGTTTATTCGAAGTTATTTTTTCTAGGAAGTTCTCTGAAATTCATACAACTCTTGTATATATTATTTTTTTCCATCTACAAAAATAAACCCTGAAAATGGGTGGGATACAAATTAAATTTGGACCAGCCATGCATTGAAATGCGTCAAATCCGCGGGTGACACTTACAACCTGTCCAGTTTATTGATTTTCAGTAATTGATATGAACTTTTATTTTTTAGATGGAATTTTAGGTGATGATAATTTTTTTTATAATTTATAATTTTCACACACACACACACACACATAAAATAATTGTGAAAAAAGTTTCCGTTATCGGAATTGACTGAAATTTACACAAGTACAAAACAGTTCTCGTTGTCGAAATTGATTGAGATTTGGTATACATACATAAACCCGATGACAATATACAGGGTGCGTAAAAATCAATGCTAAAAAGTACAAAATAAAATAAATGTAAAAAATGTTACAAAAATTTCTTATAAACTATCACACTGAAAAGTAAAAAAATTAATAAACTTACATAGACACAACTTTTAAAAATTTAAATAATTTCCTAAAAGCGCTTGAGGCATCATCACACTTGAAATAAAACCTCACGCTTTTAACTGCCGGACATACATTTTAAAATAAGGCATAGAAACGACAAATAATGTAAACAATATAAATAATATAAAAAAAAAAAATCATAAATAAATAGGCCATTGCCTGAGGATAACCCGTAATAATTTCGAAACTGTGGGTCACCACCCCTTATGGTTATATATCGTTCATATCCTTGAACTCATCATAACAGGCCTCAGAGTGTTTCATTAATAAAAAAAGGAGAAAATTAAGGTTACTTATATATTTTATTTGCAATAAATTATGAGCGAATAAACAAGAATTGAGGAAATTGCGTTTGTAAATCAGTATTTCTTTAATAAGATACGAAAAGTCCAATTTATTCTAAACGGCTCTATTTAAATATGTTATAATATATAGGGTGCCCTATTTAAAATAAGAATGTGGACTGTCCACAAAAAACTAAATACCTTATATATTTAAAATTTTAATAAATTAAAAATTAAGTAAAGCCAAATAACTTTTGTATTTAACTTTTACAGGTTCTTTAATTTGGCAATATCTCCTAATAAATGGACCACCTGTACATAATATTCTATGTTTTTGCTTCTTTATATACTTTACTACTGTCATTACTGTTAAGTTAGATGTGTACGACTAAGTGTTATTCGCAATTTATCAAAATTTTCTTTTTTGTCCAGAATGGCATTCCTTGGCGGAAGTGCATCCAATATAATTTTGCTTCCTAGGCGAGTTATGATATTTGGGCCCGCGCCCCTACTCTCCAGTTTTGATCAATATCTAAGTAAAGAATCTGGCACTAATTACATTGAAAAATGGTTTCGATCAAACTTTATGAATTTTTAATATACGATGGTCTTAATTATTTTGCGAAAAAACGTGACGGGGTCGAGTTGGGCAGTTTTCAAACTACGGCGGAAAAAATGGTGCAATTTTTGTGTAACGATAAGTATTGCAAATACAAATGGGTTCCTTTACTGTTAACACAGTATATAAAATATTAATTTCTAAATAATTAAATTCGGTCCATAGAGTGTAGGAGATTAATTCTGTCACAATTTGTTGTGGATTTACTGATTTGCTTTCGTTTGTTAAGTCCAATCGAGTTGGGCACGCTATAAAATGTTGTTTTCGCATAGTGTAATGAGCACAGCCCCTTTCCGCTGTACTCTGTGTGTACCGTCCAGTGGTAATTGTACACTCTAATTGTGCACTATGCTGTTTTTAGATTGTGGAGCCAGCCTTTCCAGGATTGTCGCTGGATTTTGGCACAATCCACCATGTACTATCAACCGGCCGTCATATTCTTCTGGTGGCGAGCCGGGGACCCACCAACTTGAAGAGTCTGGTTCATTTTGATCATCTGACTCTGTTCCAGACTCTAAACCAGAGTCTGGGATCCCTCCACGTCTGTCCCTACTCAAAGCTACACCATTTACTCTCACATTTTCACCACTATATAACGATGATTCTGACATTTGGAAATTTCCTTGACTAAAGTTGTGTAGGAAATTAATAAAATTAAAACGACATGTTTATATCCAGTTCTACCTATTCCCCACCATAACAAACAATTTTTAAATCAAATAAAAACTAAATTTCAACTATATGTTATATGTTAAGTATACAGCAATATAATTTCTAATTTGTTAAAAGTGCTTTTATTTAATATCTACTAGATTAAATTTAAAGTTGTTCCGTCATCTTGGATTCGTACCACAATTTTACCAATTCGTCTCTAATCGTACTTAATTCTTGCACAAAATTTGAAATCAATTTAATAACTAATTTTTCACACGGATCCTGAATCGTGAATATCTGCACAATACTCCCCTTTCACGAGGGAAGTAAAGATACATAGAACAGATTTTTTTAATATAAGGTAGGATATATGTGCAATAGTCATGTCAAAATATTTAAAAGCATTACTCTTGATCGTACCTGAGGTATGAAACAATTGTTTAATGTATTCCGAAGCTGAGAGATACAGCAGGTTTATGTCCAAGAATTAGGTCTCTTCCTGCTGATTATAAATTATATAAAATTTATAAAATTAACTTTAAAGGAACCTGATACATTTGAGAAAAACCCTGCCATAAGAGAGACATCCACTATACAATAGAGAGTTCGTCTCCTCTCTCTAACACATTGCCTCTTATGGCGGAATTTTTTTTCAAATTTCTTGGATGTCTTTGAAGATAACGGTCTCAAACCTGGTATATTTATAATCAGAAAGACTGGGCCTATTTGAAGAACATATATATATAGGGTTTCATATTTAAGAAACCAATGTTAATGTTGATTGCAGAAAAGAAACACCCTGTATATCTGCAAACTACAAATTACACTAAAAAAAAGATTGCAGCTTGAGAAATCATTTGTATTTAACTTTGTTATACTTATAAAAATACAATGGTTTATGATAATTCAGGTACATTTTTTAAAACGCCCGAATTGCGTTTGTAAATCGTTGTTTCATACTATTGTTCAATCTACTTTGTTGTGAGGTTAATTAAATGTAATATACTATCAGCATGATAGTAATGAATCTTCGATACAACTATTATATTTGTCATATCATACGGTTATGAGGAACACATTCCTAAAATAACTATTAACAAATTTACAATTACATTTGTAATTTGTAACTATTCTCTAGGCTGCTATCTTTTCCGGCATATTGGCATATTCGATTTTACCGAAATATTACCAGGTGATCCCCATATGACCCTTAATTTTTGACTAAAATTTGAAGTGGCTCTGATGAGTAGTTTTTAAAATATCCGGCGAACTGACAGACAGACGGAGCGACGGAATTGATAACAATATTTTTTGGCATCATTTTGTTTCGCCATCTTGAGTTAATACCACAGTTTTACTAGTTCTATACCACAATTAGTTATAGCACACAATTTGAAATGAGTAATTTAAGTAGTTTTTCAGGCTGAATTTTTAATTATTTTATTAAGCCGCCATTATAGATGCGTACCAAAATTTTACTAGTTGATTTCTACACAATACTTACTTGATTTTCCTGTAGAACTTGAGATAAATTGGATAAGCAGTTTTTAAGTAATAATTTTTAAATTACAAAATTACCATGATCTATGATACCTCGATCTGCTATAAGAGGAGTTTAGCAGGACGTCGTATTCAGGAACGGATATATAGGGGGGGAGGGGATGCTCCCAACAATTATTTATCATTTTACTGGTAATATAATATATAATTTTGTTGACACTTAACAACTATTTAAAAAAAAGTTTATTTGTGTTCTGGATATTTTGTTAGTAATAAAGGTTGTCAGGTACGTAGTCAAGGACTCCAGTATGGCTGAATCGCTATTAGTAATACCTTGCGACCTCAGTAAGGCTTTTGATTGCGTTTCTCACAACATAATTCTGCACAAACTTAGTCATAGGGGTATTGTCGGTGGGGATAGGCGTTCCCGCAATTCGCTTGATTTAAAACTGTATAACAAAGTTAAACTGGGCTAAAGCTTAAAATAAAATTGTATTTTTTGCATAATTGCTTTTACTCTCTTACTCTTTTTCTTTTCATTACTTGTTATATTTTAGATTTATGTTTATGTTTTGTATTTTTAAGTTTTGACTATTTAAATGGGTTAGTTGCTTTTATTTTAGCTTTTCTTTATTTAGTGTTAGCAGCTTCTTCGACCTGAGTCACTTATGTTTATATGTAATGATTTTAAATTAAAGCTTCTTCCTTCCTTTTTTTCTAGTATTTAATGTGGTTTATAGCGTATGCTAGCGATGCCAGTTTCGCGTTCTAAAAGTTAAAATTTGAGGAAAATGTTGTGCGATCTCAAATTGGAGGCGAAACTTTAAACACATTGATCTTGCTTAATTACAAAAGATATACTAGATAATATCGTCATGACAAATATTAAAAGAACAGAAGCCAAAGTTAAAAATAGGAAATTAAAATTAGTAAAAAATGAAATTTTTAAAGAGTTATGGCTAAAATAATAATAATCTTAAAAGAAGGAAAAGGTGAAATACAAAATTCATTTTTATATATCTTTTTTCTTTTAATAAATATTATATTAAATTAAAATTTAATATTTTTATATCAATAAATAAATATTGCGTTGGCAAATTTGAAAATCTCTTGGCAAAGTAATGCTTTCCCTCCCCAAAATAACTGTCTTAAGTCCGTTCCTGGTTGTACTTTGGCTTGACGGATATGTTGTACTTAGGGTTTCGCGGCCGGTTCAAACTTTAAGAAATACGTAACGGTTGTTTTTCTTTATTTAATTCCAGTATTTGTTTTATAACGAACTGAATAGGCTTATATTGTCTGGAATCGGTCGAAGAACCTACGTTAAAAAAATACGTATCATCAACTTTAACAAACACGGTGGCTTACAAATTACTTTTTGAAAAATGTATAATGTATACCTCAGTAATTTCTGTCATAAAGGCAACCACATCTCTGAAAACTCCCTTGTCTATGTGTCTTTTGTTTTGAAAAAGCTTATGTTTGATTACATAAATATTGCCTTAAACTACAGAAATTATCAATAGTTTCGCCCAAACTGTTCTTAAATAACTTGCTACTGTGCACCTTGACATGCCAATGTTTAATACAAAAATGCTTTAATTAAACAAATGTATATTTATCACATGTCGCTTTCAGTTCGACTTGCGACAGGTATGATGACTTACAAAACCAACGCTGATAACAACTTTTTAAATTGATAAGGGGCTCTTAAATTATACAAATATAAACTTAACCAAATAAGAAAAACAATTTGTCACACGATTATTGGTTCAATACTTTTTGTCGCCATTTATCGCCAGTTTCAGTTCAGGTGGAAAATTACGTTTTTATTTGGAAATATACGGGGTTTTTAAAAACTTATAGTTGTAGTAATATAAGGTAGGTGAATAATACATCTAAACATATAAAAATATATTTTTTTCTAATTTTGCCTATTAGATATACCTTAAATTTTATAGCGCTATTTTTTATACTTATTCTTTTAAAAGCAAATATTCATAACTTGTGTACTTTAAAGAAAAGTTGGCAACAATATGTTTTTCCAGCGTTGCCGGTTTCGTCGCAAAACAATTGGTAAAAGGCAGTATCGCATTTTTACTTCCCTTGTAAAAGTGAAGTATTGTAATCGTGAAAAAGTCAGTCTTCGAGATTTTTTCAGATTTTCATGTTTCAGGGACCCTAGATGATGAAAAACATGTTTTCTCAATTCCTTCGGTCTGTCTGTCTGTCTATCTGCCTGTCTGTCCATCTGTTTGTCTATCTGTCTGTCTGTCTGACTGTTCGCGGCGTAGCTAAAAAACAACTTATCCGATTGACTTCAAATTTTGGTCAAAAATTAAGGGTCATATGGGGATGATCTGGTAACATTTTGGTAAAAATTCAATATGGCGAAACAAAATGGCGGCCTAGTGATGTGTTAAAAAAATTATTATTAAAAACTGCTCATCCAATGTATCTCAAATTTTGTAAAAACATAAAGTATTATATTTGAATCAACTGGTAATATATTGGTACGAATCCAAGATGGCGGTTTAATAAAATATTTAAAAATTCAGCCTGAAAAACTGCTTAATGGTTTGATTTCAAATTGTGTGTCATAACTAAATCAAGGTGGATGAATGGCGGCCAAATAAAAGTATGTAATCGTGAAAAAATCATCCTCACGGGTTTTACACGTCTTTACATTTTAGCGTCCCTAGATGCCAAAAAAATATGTTTTATCAATTCCGTCCCGTCTGTCGGTATGCCTGTCTGTCTGTCAGTTCGCGGCATAGCGTAAAGATTACTTACAATTACAAATTTTATCAAACACTAAGGGTCATATGGGTATGACCTGGTAATATTTTGGTAAAAATTCAAAATAGCGAAACAAAATGGCAGTGTAGTCTAAAAAAATTATTATGAAAAAACTGCTTATCCAATTTATTTTAAATTTTGCGTAAACATCAAGTATTATGTTGGAATCATAACTGGTAAAATTTTGGTACGAATCCAAGATGGCGGTATAATAAAATAGTTAAAAATTTAGCCTGAAAAAACTACTTAATGGATTGATTTCAAATTGTGTGCCATAATTAATTCTGGTTTAGGGCTCAACTAGTAAAACTGTGTTACTAATTCAATATGGCGGAACAAAATTGTGTCCTAATAAAATTGTTGTAATCGTGAAGAAAATTACCCTTTCAGGATTTACAATGTTTTTTATTTATTCCGTCGGTCCGTCTGTCGGTCTGTGTGTCAGTTCGCAACATAGCTTAAATATTACTTGCCTGATTGACCTCAAATTTTGACCAAATGTTAAGGGTCATATGGGGATGGCCTGATAATATTTTGGTAAAAATCCAATATGACGGAAATTTGTTGAATTTTAAAAAATGGTTGTTAGAGTGGTGTATTATTAGGAGTTAAGATCCCGTTAAAAAATAAGTTTTTTTTTGAATTGTCGACGTTTCGCAACATAATTGTTGTTGCATCCTCAAGACACATATATAGATCTTATATCCTGCATGAAACCCATATACTTTAACTACGTTGTTCCGCATATATTACCCAGATATTAAGTTTCTAAATGGTTTTCGTTAACAATCCGTTTGTTGTTATGTTAGGGTGGTGTATTATTTGGGGTTAGGATTCAGTAAAAAAAACAAATGTCCTCAGGATACATTTATTATATATATATATATATATATATATATATATATATATATATATATATATATGTATATATTATATATATACATATATATATATTATATATATATATATATATATATATATATATATATATATATATATATATATATATATATATATATATATATATATATATATATATATATATATATATATATATATATATATATTGTTTGAAGTTTGAAGTTGAAACCGCAGTTCAATTTACGATACACTTGGTGGTTCAATTTGGGCAAAACATTCATAATGGTGGCAAAATATACCCTAAACTCTACTCTATTTTATGAAATATTTACTCTGATTCTTTCCTAGTTTTGGAGCTATAAAGGTCAACAGTTCGCATTCACACATTTTATACAAATCAATACTGATGTTTCTGATGTTTTGTTGGATTTGGTTAGTAAGCCCCTATTTACAGGGCTCCTTGATAAAACTTGATGATGATTCATTGCTGTATCTGTGGATCGGCACCACCTTGTACTATCGATTGAGGTTAATCTTGGCCATAAATTGGAGGAGTGTGAGCAAATAAATAACACAAAATTTAATTATAAAAAAGCTGACTTTGAAAAAGAACAGGTTATCTCAAACCCCAAAGTGAGATAGTCTTTATCACTGCTGTGTTGTTAATAAATCTGTGGTAAAGTTTTATGAGATTGTTAATGACATTTTCGTGGAGTGTGTTCCTATGTCAACACCGGTTGTAAGGGTCTTTCCGTTATGGTATAATAGTGGAATTATTAAGATGATTAATGCTAAAGAAAAGTTTTTAGTCAAATTTAAAAAACAAAACTTAATTTTTGGTGGGGCAAATATAAAGAAATTAGGCAAAAAATTGAATTAAAAATTAAAAAAGCATATTCTGGTCATATGAGTGATGTAGAGCAAAGTCTTCTAAGGGATCCTAAATATTTCTGGACTTGTTTTTGTTTGTCCAGTTATTTGGTTCTGTCTTTGGGAATGATATACCATTGGATTAGAAAGAGGTTCCTTTGAAAGATTATTTCTGCAATGAGTCCTTTTCAGTACAAGAGATTAGAGAAGCCATTAAAAAGCTGAAGGGTAACTTGTATTAGACCTGATGGGGTGCCTGGATACATAATTAAGGGCTGTGGTGATTTACTGCTGAAGCCTTTTCTAATCTTTGTCTACAAAGTTCAATATATCCTATAAATTGGCGCACAAGTAAGGTAATTCCATCATTTAAAAAAGGGTCTAAACAAGACGTAATAAATTACAGACCAATCACTATCTTGAATGCAGTAACTAAAGTTTTTGAGATAGCTATATTTGATAGATTATATGATGACGTTAAACATAATATATCTGAATGCCAAGATGTTTTTTTACCCAATAAGTCTACATTAACCAATTCTATCACATTTTGTCAGTTTGTCTACTCTGCATTTAATAACAAAATACAAGTTGATGAAATTTTTAGATGATGAAAGCATTTTTTGATAGGAAAAACATACTCTTACAATAGAATTCCTCTATGAAAATATTGTAAGTAAAACCACAATTAATTTAATTAGCTCTTATTTGACTATTAGACAACAATATGTCGAATTCAAGGGTCAGATGTTTATACTAGTGCATCTGGAGTTCCCCAAGGTTCCAATTTATTTATTATTCAGGATTGTGTTCGTTTACAAACACATTTAAATAATGTTGTGGACTGATGTACTGAAATATCATCTGACTTTAATAATAAAAAATGTTCTGTTATACCTATATATACTTATAATGTTATTGGTACACCACTTGAGGGCTACATAATAAAGAAATATCTGGGTATTATAGTTGATTGCAATCTGGCTTTTGCAGATCGCCTACGGTGAATGAGACACATAAAACAATGGGCTTCATCATCAGGTCCACTAAAAACTTTAATGTTGAGTTGAGTTGTTACCAAGGTTAGAGTATGGAAGCATAATATGGTCTCCACAGTATGAGGTTTGGATTAAAACTATAGGACGCGTGCAGCGTAAACATCTTGCAAATATATATTTTATAGGAAATATGGATATTATCCAAAACAAGGATATGATCATAACTTGTTATTGGATAGATTTAAGAGATTATCTTTGGAAAATCGGCATACTAAAATTTGTCTAGTATATCTTTATAAAATTTTAACAAATAAAATTAATTCACCAGAAATACTTTCAATGCTTCCGTTCTTTGTGAATATTGGAAATATGAGGCAAAGACTTTTAATTTGTACTTTCTTCGGATCAAGATTTATAAAAGCTCACAAATTTACAAAATGTGTAATTACTTTAATATGCTAGTGACTTAAATTTGGACATAATTAATTTGAAATTTTTTACAAAGCTGATGGCAGATGGACTATATGAACCTTAGACTCCTAAGTCTTATGTTTTAAGGCATTGAAATAACACATGCTTTTGTATTTTATATTCTTTATATGTTGTCTGTAATTGGCTTTGGCTGTTGATGCTGTAATAATTAAATAAATACATAAGTACATCCCAGCTGGCACTAAACTAGGTATAACTGTTTCCACTACTACTGTTTAAGGGTTTTTACGTATTTATTACTAATAACCCTACTATATATCAATAACCACTTTGGGTTACACGTTTTTAAGTATTATATATGTCTTTGTTACTGCGAATAATGCTTATTATAGTAATTTCCTATGTCAAGTGATGATGAAGAATTACTACTGTCAAGCAACTATTTACGAAATTGAAATTGAAAATTGGGGTGCTGAATAAAGTAAAACATACACTAAGAAACAATATTGTCTTTTAAAGCAAAATGAAACAAAAATATAGTAATGTGCAATATTTAATAACTTTTCTTAGAGTAAACTAAAACTTAAAATATTTACTGTCACAGTCATTCATCACAAACACTTTATTATTACAAGCCAAAAGCAGGCAAACCAGGCTTAAACACACATTTCTCCATATGGCCAATGGCTTAGAACTTATTGTTTGAATCAAAGTTCATTTTATTAATCATGAAAACTAATCAAATAATACACTAAAACAAGAAACCCACGTAGGTAAAAAGTAAACAAAACGATTTTAGCAGCAACATGGCCGAACCAATCAAAAATTGGTTACCCTATTGTCGCCACCCTTCTTATAAGGTCACTATAATTCGGTATAAGCCATTGAACAACATTATTTTCGGTCCGAATTTGTCAATCTCAATTAGTTGTGTATGTGTTGTAGACCATAATCTACGAGTAACAAGTTAAAATGGCAATGGTGTCACGTCCCATAAGAAAAAAAGTAACTTTCGTCATTCATCCACATTTTATAGAAAATTAAAAATATCATAACTTGGTTATGTCATACCTGAACAAAACAAAACTAGTGTTTAAGACTTCAAAGTAATTGGGTATAAGTGAAAGCTGCGTATTTAAAGAATCCCAAACTATAAAAGCGTATGGGGGCAGTCGTAGACCCTTGATGTTAAGTAATTTTCTCAGTAAATAAATGCAGCTAACTTCAAAGTAAAAGTCTTATAGTTAAAAAAAGAATCACTCTTTATAATAAGATATTTAATGATAATTACTATTTAAATCAAAGTCCAAAATTAAATTTTTGAGATGGTCGATATATTTGACTAAAATGTATTGAAAATAACGAATTTTAAACGCGCGTCATTTTTATACGACTATCATCACCATATTCATCAGAGAAATTGCCTGCGTTTTAATTTTAGGTTCTTAGCAAAGCGAGAAAACTAATTGAAATGCATGTATTCTACCTCAATAACTAATAACGTATCTTATATACGCTCTACATCATTTTCCCAATTTGAGTGTTTGTAGTCGCGATAACTGTTTTGTTTGTATTAAAAAGAACCATATATATTTTTCAAAGGGATTAGATAAAGACAGAAATAAAAAAAAGTAACAAATAGGGTGAATTATTAATATTCGGCTACTTAATGGAACCACACAATTCCGTACTATCTGCGTAAAATAGTCACAGTCACAATTCTATGTTATTCTCGAAATAGTTACCCTAAAATTGTTTCCCATTTTGGTAATGACTACATAGTATCAGCTTATACAGAACGTGGCGACACCAAGTTCCGGTTACTTCATCGAAATTACTTGTGGTAATAATGACGTATTCATCCTAAAAGTGCTACTTGGGATAAATAAAGGTTTTTTGACTAAACCACAAAATATTTACTTTCAAACACATGAAAATCTTTGTTTACCAATAACAACATTAAGCAGAGCAGTATTTTTGTGGCACTGGTTGACTAATGCTGACTGTGTGTGTGTATTTTAACGGTTTTTGACAGTATCATAAAATAGATGCGGTTCAATTTGGGAGATGGTTCAATATGGGCATCTTTACCCTAAAACTTGACTAAACAAGTAAAAAACAAGTTAAGCAATCCGCTATTGCGGAATAGCAGCACCTAACAAGTCACATGATTAAAGTAAAGTAAGGTTCAGTTTCAGGATATTATATTTATTGAAAGCATCCTGAAAAAAAGATAGGCAGGCTTCAGGCCTCGAGATCAGTTATTACAGTGAGTGACATGTCAGTAAGAACAGGTCGGTTTACCATACCAGAATACCTGAGTTCTGTTTATCATAGCAAATTTATAGCTATCCTTTACATTTTATTTGGCAATAAAATTTTTAATAACGTCTGAGCTATATTGCAATGAGTTTTAAACACTCCTGTATAATATTCATTAATACATACTTTTAGCGTTTTCAGAGTTCTAAAAAAACCTTATCGATATCTCAAAATCAATATGGGAGAGGTAACGTATATAAAGATATAAATACTACCGATAATCCATTTACTTATCATTTTTTGTGCTGTTTTGTCATCGGTGATGTTGGCGGAAATTTGTGGTTTTGTGAACGTTGACCTATAGTTTTTGTTTTAGGTAAATAAATATTCAGTTCATGAATGGATGATTCTTTGGGTAGCCAGTAAGTAGTACGTACTATTACTAGAATTTTTTGTCGGCTGACAATAACTGAAATTAGTGTTACACGTGTTAATTTTCCGCATTCTATCTTTACGTGCGTCGCAATATGGACGTTTTGATGCATTGGAATAAAGAGACATACGGGATTTTTTTTATATCTAAATATCTGCATACAGACAGGTATTATTTTATTTAAATGACAGTTTAGATGCTGATTTGATTGTATTTTTTTCTACTTTATTCACTACTACGTACTTTTTCCTACACTATAACTAATATTATTTTGTGTCCATGGTTTCACGTTGTCGAGGTATCGGGTCTACTCCGCGTTTAGATTACAGTACGTTGCCTATTTCTTCACATTAATTTTGCCATGTGCAGTTACATAATTTTGCACATCTGATGAATGACATCAATAGACAAATAAAATATTTTTTTTTAATTTCAACATCTTAAGACAATATCACATTCGTTATTCTTTTGGTATGATATTTAGTTAATATCATGTGCGAGTATATCTAGTTTCGTTTATTCGAGATTCCGATATCTTATTTGTACATGTCAGTACTTACCCTGAGTACCTAACATACATCATTCGTTTGATCGCAGTATTTATTAAGCTCCCAAATTTATCTTGTTAAAAAACGCTCTAGGTGCTTCTTTATTTTCGGTCTACAATGATTTTCCACTATCACATCACCGATGCACCGCTCTTGTTGACGGTAAATAGCGTATTTTCAGCTTAATAAATAAACAAGATAAATAAAATGGTTTGCAGGAGTCTTTTTTAAATGGTTTTCCGGTTTTAGTTTTTTTTAGCATAAAAACATGGCGTCTATCAGCTTTTGCTTTTTAAGCATGACATCATATTTCCTTTTTTTAAAGTTCTAGGCGTATTTTTCTAGTTTTAATTTTTTTTTGATCGTGAAGAAAACGCTCTCCGAGTGTTTTGCAGATTTTTGTGCTTTAGGGCCAAATATATTTCATCGGTATGTTGACCAATCGTTCTCTTTGTGTGAGGCATAACTCAGAAACTACTTATCCGATTGACTTCAAAAATCTATGACGGAACAAAATGGCGGCCTCACAAAATGTTAAAGAAATCTTTATTAAGTAACCACTTATCGAATGGGCCGAAATCGAATTTTGCACAAAAATCAAATGCGATACAGGGAATAACTGATAAAATTTTGGTGGGAAGCAAATACACCGGAACAAAATGGCCGTCTAATGAATTGTTTAAACATTTAGTACCAACGAAAAAAACATATTACAATTGACTTGAGATTTGAATAAACATCAAGTGTGAAAATTTTAGTACAAATTCGGCGGTTCTAATAAAATGTTTAAATATTGGGTAAAATTCCATTTCCTGCAATAAAACTTTTTTTATGATGGAAAATAATAAATGAGAATTTATTTTTTGGTGAAACAAATAAAAAACATTCGTAAATCTCCTTCACCCGGAATTTCCCTCATTAAGAATATTTCCTTTTATTAGGAATAATGAAGTGTAACCCAGTTTAGTCCCGGATCTTTTAATTTTTATTGGGCGCTATTTTATTCTACTATATTGTATTCGTACCAGAACTTTACCTGTTTATGCTTATATCACAACTAATATTTGTGAAAAATCTGAAGTCAATTGAATAAGAATTTTGTGTTGCTTTTTATTTTATTTGGACGCCATTCTGTTCCACCATCCTGAATTCGTAGTACATTTGATTTTTGTGCAAAATTTGAAATACATTAAATAAATAGTGTTTTGGTAATAATTTTTTTAATATTTCACTAGGCCGCCATTTTGTTCCCCCATATTGAATTTTTAGTGTGTTAGCAGGTTTTACATATAACCCCTAACTTTTGTCCAAAATTTGAGGTATATCGAACAAGTAGTTTAATAGATATGTCGTGAATTGATAGACAGACCGACGAAATTGAGAAAACATGTTTTTTGGCATCTAGAGTCTAAAACGTGAGAAACCTGAGAGAGCGATTTTTACATTATTACAAGCATTTTATTTAGCCGCCATTTTGTTCCGCCATCTTGAATTAGTACCACAGTTTTTCTTGTACATTTGTATACCAAAATTATTTATGGCACTTTAGGCCTTTAAGTAGTTTTTCAGGCTGAATTTTTAAATATTTTTACTTCCCTCATAAAAAGGAAGTATTGTAATCGTGAAAAAATCACCCTCCGAATTGTTTTCAGATCTTTACGTTTCAGGGTCACTAGATGACGAAAGACATGTTTTCTCGATTTCGTCTGTCTGTCGGTTCACGGCATACCTAAAAAATTTTTTACTCAATTGACTTCAAATTTTGGTAAAAAATTAAATCTCATGTGGGGATGACCTGGTAACATTTTAGTAAAAATCCAATATGGCAAAACAAAATGGTAGCCTAGTGAAACGTTAAAAAAATTATTATTAAGAAAGTGCTTATCCAATTTAAATTAAAATTTTGGTACGAATCCAAGATGGCGAAACAAAATGGCGGCTAAAATATTTAAAAATTCGGCCTGAAAAAACTACTTAATGAACTGATTTCAAATTGTGTGCCATAACTAATTGTTATATAGAGATGAACTAGTAAAAATGTGGTACTAATTTAAGATTGGAGGAACAAAATGGCGGCCAATTAAAATTTGTGTAATCTGTTCTGTGCCATAACTAATTGTTTGCAATAACCAATTGTTGTATAGAGATGAACTAGTAAAAATGTAGTACTAATTTAGGATGGCGGAACAAAATGGCGGCCAATTAAAATTTGTGTAATCTGAAAAATCACTCTTTCAGGTTTTACATATCTTCATGTTTTAGAGTTTCTAGATGCCAAAAAATGTGTTTTATCAATTTTGTCGGTTCACCTGTCGGTTTGTCTGTCTGTCACTTCGCGGCATAGTTTAATAGCTGATAAAGCTGTGTTATGAATTCAAGAAATCTTCTTATTCAATTGACTGTAAATTTTGGAAAAAAATTAAATATGATATAAAGGAAAACTGGTGCGAATTCAATATGACGTAACAAAATCGTCGTGTGTGTCAATGTAAAAACTACCTTTTGAATTCATTTTAAATTATGCCCAAAATCAAGTGTGGCATAGGTAGAAACTGGTAAAATATTGGTAGGGATTCAGTATATATTGTAACAAAATGGCGTCCAATAAGAATGTTTGAAAAGATAGTATATATGTGTTCCTAAATAACTATGTACTGAACTAAATTGGTTTACACTTTACTATTCATAATAAAAGGAAATATTCGTAACGACGGAAGTTCTGGGTAAAGGAAATTTACCGATTTTTTTACTAAGCCCCCATTTTTTTCCGCCATTCATATCAAAATTTTACCAGTAGGTTCCTACATAATATTTTATTTTTGTGCAAAATTTTGCCATTTGGTTTTGCCATATTGGATTTTTACCAAAATGTTACCAGGTCATCCCCATATGACCCTTAATGTTTGATCAAAATTTGACATCAATCGGTTAAGTATGCCGCGAACAGTCAGACCGACAGACAGATAGATGGAATTGAGCAAACGTGTTCTTCGGCATCTGAGGCCCTGAAACGTAAAGATCTGAAAAAATCTCGGAGAGTGATTTTTTTTTCTTCCCTTTTTTATTTATACTTCTTCTTTACGAGAGAAAGTAAAAATATACAAAGTGTTTCTTAACTAATAGCTAAAAATGCAGGATATAATTTTTTTAAATTATATTAAGTTTATATAATTATAAGTCTACAAGGCAAGGTGTAAAGGATTTAATTTATTTTTAGTTTTTTTCATTGACCTCGTATATTTCTAGAGATAAATCATTTAGATTTGATTCACAGTATAATGTAAGCCATGTGAGCAAAATAGTCATAATATATTTCAGAAAAACGTACAGGGTAGTATTTTATTAATGAAGCGCGACCTAGAAAAAAGTAACACTCTGAAGATTTCCGTAAAATGTATTTTAGCCATTTCCTTGACATGACTCATAGAATACTGTGTGCCAATTCCCACTGATGTATCTCTAGAAATATACGATATCGATGAAAAAAAAAACTTTAACATCCATCTCAAAAACGCAGGTCTTGCGGACTCATATCATATTTATACGGACTATTTGTCCTAAAATCAGCAAAAAAAATCACCCGGCATTTTTAGTCATCAATTAAAAAATATCCTGTATAATGAAATAGAATGATTTAATTATATTTCGTTATATTCATATTTTTGTACTTTATTTAATAAGGTCTGAACATTCGGTAACTATTTTTACGATACATTACGTCGTTATGATTTATTATAAGTTAATGTTATTGCAGAACTTACAATATCCTGGTTACTCCTAAAACGAGAAAAATGTTTAAAAATAACCTTAATCTGATAATTAGTTCCAGCCCATTAAAAGACGAAATCAAAATAAACAATATTTGATGTCATAATTTTTATTCAATAGAACACGACTCGCCGCTATCTAAATTTAAAGCAAAAAATTTCGTTTTTGATGATATTAGAATAATCACTATATTTTCCCGACACTGGTCCACTTTATTTCAAACTAATATTTTTCCTTTTGGCAATATGTGTCATATCAGGTGTAACGATAAACCTTACCCTTTTATTTTGTTTTGGTGATGGGCTTATCTTGATCAAATATGTATTTTGTCCGCTAACTACAGTGGATCTGAAGGGAATCAACGTTCGCTTTTGTGGTAAATGCTGTTTTTTTTTGCTTCATTAATATATTTAATATATTATGTGCTTTCCCACATTCTTGGCAATAATTATGTTTGCTGTTGTATGAAGGAAAAAGTTTGTATCGATTTTTTGAGTGAGGGATGACACAAGTGTTTTTTAAAATTTCGAACTTAAAGAATGAACTACTTCTCAAAAAAATAATCATATAGTGTAATTCTAACATCATTTTTATATGACTATAATTAGGAAACGATTTAGAAGAGCCTTTCAAAATGGATAGGAATGACCTGGTAACATTTAGGTAAAACCCAAATATGACGAAACAAATGGCGGCCTAAAGAAATGTTAAAAAAATTATTATTATAAAACTAATTATTCAATTTATCTCAAACTTTACACCCACATCAATTATTATGCACTAATTAAATGGTAACGTTTTAGTACGAATCCAAGATAGCGGAACAAATTGGCGGCATAATAAAGTATTTAAAAATTCTACCTGGAAAAACTGCTTAATGGATTGAGTTTAAATTGTGTGCTATAACTAATTGTGGTATATGAATTAACTAGTAAAATTGTGGTACTAATTCAAGATGGCCGAATAAAATGGCGGCCAAATAAATTTTGCACAAACATCAAAGTATTATGTTAGAATCAACTGGTAAAATTTTGGTACGAATCTAAGATGGCGGTACAAAATGGCGGCTTAATAAATCATTTAAAAATTCAGTCTGAGAAAACTACTTAATGAATTGATTTTCAGCTGTGTGCAATAACTAATTGTAGTATAGTATAGTAAAAATGTGGTACTAATTCAAGATGGCCGAACAAAATGGCAGCCAAATAAAATGTTTGTAATGGTGAAAAAATCACCCTCTCAGGTTTTACTTTATCTTCATTTTTTAGCGTCCCTAGATGCCAAAAAAATATATTTTATAAATGCCGTTGGTCTGTCTGTCTGTCTATCTGTCAGTTCGCGGTATAGCTAAAAATCTCCTTATCGGTTTGACTTTAAATTTTGACCAAAAATTAAATACGGATGATCTGGTAATATTTTGGGTAAAAATCTAATATGGCGGAACAATGTTAATGAACTTATTGTTAAAAAAAATTATTATCCAATTTACCCCAAATTTTGCACAAAAATCAAATGTTACATAGGAATGAACTGGTAGCAAGATGGCAAAACCAAATAGCGGCCTAATAAAACATTTAAAAAAACAGACTCGAGAATACTACTTACTAAATTAATTTCAATTTTTGTGCAAGTATTAAGGGTGATATTTAGATAAACTGGTAAAGTTGTGGTAAGAAATTTAAGTTGGCGAAACAAAACAGCTTACTGATTTTATCGATGACGAAAAGCCGAGCTGACAGCTATTGAAAAGTTCATCAACATGGGTTTACTCGTTTTCGGACTACATGTTAAATACTAACTTTTCAAATTTAACTGTAGTAAAGAAGGTAAACTATAATAAGTAAGAAAGTAATGATCGCAATCTCACTTTCCTTTTTCATCGAATTGAGTTAACTCTGCCCATCTTATATCATTTTTTATATTACTATTTATTTTTATTTTCAACCACAAATTTGTTCCAGAAAAAAGTTACTTTTCAAGATCGAAATAAATGCCTTATATTTCTTGAATAAATGATGAATCAAAAAACGATTTCCTTTTCTAGTTTTTTGTAATTTTGGGAGTTTATTTTTAAACTAATTGTTCACTGAGAAATGTATAGGTTTTATGTCCTTGCGCCACACCATTAAAAAAATTATGATTCGTCACTAATAATAAAATAGGTAGCCTTTAATTCCTCGGTTTATAAAATTGCATCAAAATTCGAGCTGTTCCCTGTGTCATAATGAAGTGTGAGCAGCAGCAACAGCTACTCTTAATGTTTCTTCATTTCCTCTTGTCAATACACCCTGCTCTAAGGTAGCCACTCACATTCAATTTTATATCTCTCTTCATAATTAACGGTTTTACTAAATGTAGCAATATTTCAAAATACTCATCGCTCACTCGTACATAATTTCTTAAAATTTTCATTATTTCATTGTTTTGGCTCATTTATAACATCATATGCTACAAAGCATTTCTTTTTTATAACCACACTTCGACCTAAATGACCTTTTTATTTTTTTGTTTAGTTAATTTTCAGCAACGAACATTTTAGTTTTCGAAAAAGGTTCATGACACCATATACTCAGTTTTCAGATCTATGATAAAGGGAAAGGCCAATAATCGCCTAAAATTAAAAATCGTACGACAGCATGGTTGACAAATTCTGTCATTTGTACAAATTTGAAATCTGAAGTGGTTTAGAATTCAAATTATATTTTTTTTTCAAATTTCAATATGGCGGCGTCAGCATGGCGGATGAATTTTGCGATTTGTGCAGGTTACACTGAAAATTCATATATAAGAGTATTTAGTAATGCAAATTATGAATTTTTATTTAATTTAAAATTGACGGATGAATGTTGTCGTTGGTCGTATGATTAAACCAAAAACCTGCATATGGGAAATGTTTAACGTCATTTGTTTGGAGTTGAATTATTTTCAATTCCACAAACACCAAACCCTTCTTTTTTGATCTTGTCAATATTTTACCTGAGATGCCGAAAACATGTTGCTGGCTCTAAGCATTTCTCCATTCAATCTTCGCATTGTGAAGACTAATAATTCTAAATAAAATAAAAAACAATTTTTTATATAAAATTGTTACAATATTTGCCGTGTTTACTAATTCGAGATGGCCGAACAAACGGCAGCCAAATAAAATGTTTGTAATGGTGAAAAAAATCACCCTCTTAGGTTTTACGTATCTTCATTTTTTAGCGTCCCTAGATACCACTTCCTCTTGTCAATACACCTTGCCCTAAGGTAGCCACTCACATTCAATTTTATATCTCTCTTCATAATTAACGGTTTTATTAAATGTAGCAATATTTCAAAATACTCATCGCTCACTCGTACATTTTTTTTTAAATTTTCATTATTTCATTGTTTTGGCTCATTTATAACATTATATGCTACAAAGCATTTCTTTTTTATAACCACACTTTGACCTAAATTACCTTCTTTTTGTTTTTTGTTTATTTAATTTTCAGCAACGAACATTTTAGTTTTCGAAAAAGGTCCATGACACCATACACTCAGTTTTCTGTTTCTATCTATGATAAAGGGAAAGCCCAATAATCGCCTAGAATTAAAAAATCGTACATCAGCATGGTTGACAAATTGTGTCATTTGTACAAATTTGAAATCTGAAGTAGTTTGGAGTCCAAATTATATTTTTTTTCAAATTTCAATATGGCGGCGTCAGCATGGATGGATGAATTTGTGCAGGTTACACTAAAAATCGATATTTGGGAGTATTTAGCAATGCAAATCATAAATTTTTATTTAATTTAAAATTGACGGACGAATTTTGTCATTTGGGAACTTTAACACCAAACATTTCTTTTTTTGATCTTGACAATATTCTACCTGAGATGCCGAAAACATGTGGCAGGACGTACTTTGAGCATTCCTCCATTCAATCTTCACATCGTGAAGACTAATAGTTCTAAATACAGCCCCCTTCCTATATTTCGTAGCTCTAGTCACCTTTGTAAAAAAATATCTTAATTTTTTTTGTAACAAACCGCAATATGTATTCTGAAGCTATGGCTAGTACAATTCGAAATGTTAATACACTCCGAGCTCCTGGTCACAGCTCTGCTTACTTTGAGAGAGGTACATTATCGGTGCATTGGAGCATTCCAGCTTTTACCTCCTGAAATCAGAAATATTGAGGGAAAGAAGAGACTCAAAAAAGCTGCAGCTGAATATGCTAAAAGAAAATGTTTTTATTCTTTTAAATTTTACTTTTAATTATATAGTTGTAAGTAAGTGTGATTCTAATCTTTCAGTTTGGATGTTTATAGAACTTATTATAATTGTGTTAGTTTGCCATATATGTGAAACATCTTGTCGTTTTAAAAAATGCAAATATTTTATTCATTTATGGTAGATTTTTAATTGTATAGCTACAACATTTCTAGAATTTAAATAGTTTGATGTTGCCTATTATTTGTTTACATTCGTTAAAGTGTAGCTCTATGTTTGACATTTTAAATTGTATTGGTTATATATATATATATATATATATATATATATATATATAGTATAAATAATTATCTATGTACAAATTCTTTTTGTGACGTTGCTTTTCATTATAAATATGATCTTATTGGCAATAAATAAATAATTAAATAAATAAATAAATAAAATATAAAACAATTTTTTATATAAAATTGTTGCAATATTTGCCATGTGTACCAATTATGGCAAATATATTTATTGAGTGTTTTTCAATTTCAATAAAACATTCTATTATGATTCATGACAGGATATCAAATCACCCATGTGTTTCTAATATATTATCTCAATATTTCAAAATTGTATGAAATTACGGTGTTTGCTTAAATTTTATAACCCTAAGCTGTACTAATTAAACACTTAGAATTTGTTTTTAAAGTCTACTAAAGATAAGATAAATAGTACATGTTTCTTACAGATGTAAGTTTATTTTGCTCTTAAAAATTTTGAAATAATATTATCTTGACGAAGGTAACTTACGTGTGTGTAGATACCGTAATCATTTTATGTCAGTCATGTGAGTGTTATCGAGAAGAAAAATTCTATTTTATAAAGTGATTTGTGATAGGTAAGACTTTTTTATATTCAATTTCAAGAAATCCTTTTTGTAGATTTTAATAGGTGGCTAATAAATTATATGCGGGAAGTGCTTTTGATGTTGAGTTTTTGTGCAATAGTTTGTCATCTTCTTATGGTATAGAAAGTAGAGAGTAATTCGAGCAGATTGTCAATTGATTTTCGGTCTGTAATTAAGTCGAGTCAGTATAAATTAAATTACCAATTAAACATATTAAATTTAAGGCGTTGCAACATCATCATGAAGTTGGTGTAACGTAGAATAAAAAGATATCCTCATTCTTGCTCCCAACGAAAGTCAGGATTCAACAGTATAATTTAATACCAGTCATGATATAACAGGCGGAGTAGTTGTTTGATTCCATTTTGTGCGTTTTTCCTACAAGGGTCTCGCTAGTCTATGGCGGACTGATGAGATCTAAAAAAAGCGAAATCGTTGATCGTTACTTGACCAAAATGGATAATTACGTCTGTAGTATTGCAGATTATGTTCCAAACAGGGATTATAGTATCTTTTTTATGACGTTGGTGTAACGGGAAATAGAAAGAAATCCACAAAAATGATTAGACATCATATTTACAGTTTGTGGCTTTAACTACTCTTTCTTGGGCAACTATACGACCTCAGAATGGTGCCAAAAGGTTTGTGTTATGCTAGTATTATATGTGTCGTTATTTCCAGTATGGAATATTGTAATTTTGATCCATATGAGCTTAAAAAGGCAGATCTAGGAAAAATATTTGTGAGCATTTAATCTCAAGTCTGGGCTACCCGATTTTAGTTTACTGTCTCTTTGTGTTTCGAAGTTAGTCTTCCTAACGTAGCTAATTTCAATGCTCATTTACTGTTAGAATACTTTAGTAGTACGAATGTCTAGGAGTATGCAGTATTGAGTTAGGAGGGAATTCAAAACTACTCCAAGAAATAGTTTCTGTAATACTACGAAATATCCGAATCAGTCAGATTTCAAACAAGCTTACTACAAAAATTAGTTTTAGATATCTTCACTAGAGTAGACCAGGCCCTAGAGTTTTTATATCCAAAATATTGATGCATATGGTATTCGTACGCTCACGGGGGCTATCCCGAAAGTAAGCAAATTTTGCAGAGAGAGAGTTAGAGACTCATTGCTATATAATTATCACTATTAATTTATTATACAAAATCAAGGATTTTTTTTTCTTTCATCTACAATAATTATTTTCCTGTTTTTTACTTCCTTCTTACGCCCTGTTTCTTTATATTTACGTAAATGTCTCTCTATATTTTTCATTTTAAAATTGTTCTCTGGTGTTGTACGTGTTTCGGAAACATGGTTACATGCAAATGGCATAGTGGAGAAGTTGGAAATTTCATAAAATCCCATATAAATTTTGAAACTACTTTTTCTGTGTGTCCAGGGTTTATTTAGTGTATTTGAATTAAACTGAAACTACTAAATAAAACTATTATCTTGTGAAATATCTATCGACCTTCAAACTCTAACTTCAACTTATTTTTTTGAACATTTTGAAGATACTTTAATTACCATTTATTTTGAGTACTAAAACATTGTTTGTAGATACTTTAAAAATTGCTAAATAATTATAATCTCTTATGGAAGTATTTGGGATATGGCAGCTAATTTTAGACCCCACCCGTATCTCTAATAACACAACAATTTTATTAACCTAATTTATTTCAATATGGAAAATGTTATTGATACTGAGGGTAGATCTTAAAACTAGTGAGCAAAATCTTACAACTTTACCTTTTAGACCTTCGAAAAAATGATTTTTTTTTCATTTTCAGAGTGCTCTGGGATCCATGGTAATACATATAGTATTAAATATTATAATTAATGATTTGACAAAAAAATCGATTTTTTAAATGACAATATAATATCGTTGTTTTAATGTTAACCCCCCAGATAATATTAAAATTTTACAAAAAACTGAGTAATAAAGCCTCAAAGAAAATAAACCTACAAAGACCCTAATTCTTCATAATATAAAAAATTAAAACACTATACAAAATTTGCAGTTCGAAATAAAAAAAAGGTATACTTGAAGAATACATTTAATAATTCGATAATATGTAGTATTTAAAAAATGGGCCCAACTTAAAAAACTCAATGTTATAAAAATAAAAACATTACCCTCTTTACGCATTTATCGAATATCAATAAATTAAACAATTGTTGTACTACTAATGCTCCTGCAAAAATATTCACGCTCCAGGGCCGAATCTCTTACATTTTTATAAGAATATTTTTATAATTAAGTCTCCTGCTAATTTCCAGTTTTATGAAGTCAGTATGAGTCATTCAGGATCAGGTACTCCAGATAATCTCTTCTATAAAAAATATGTACCTTGCTCTGACATTGTAAATACTATTTTATTCTGTTTATGATTCGATCTCTTACCCACATGTTAAACCAACGCATATAAATAAAATATCTTATTTGCCGGATGCATGAAAAAATGTAATCATTCGACCATTAGCAAAAGTGAGTCAACCTAAGGAGATTAAAGATTTGGGCTCCATTAGCATTTTACCTGTTTTGTCCAAAATCTTTGAGGAAATTGTTGAAGTACCGCGAATTTGTCAGAATATAAAATATTCTCCCAATTAACCAGTCAGGCTTTCTAAACTAAAAGCACATATTCGCGGGGCAACGATGAGAACTCTTAAATAATACAGATTTACGTCATTTTTACCATAAATTCGAGTTGATCATGAAGGACAAGCTCAATAATTGTGCTACGCTTAAAGTTAAAAAAGTCAGATCAAAATATAAGTTCTAACCATACTACACCACAACTTGTTCGTTCTGGACGCGCGTTTTGCTAACCAAGTTATCATCATTAGCAGATGATATAAACTCAGTTTATGATGATAACTTGGTCAGCGAAACACGCGTCCAGAACGTAACAAGTTGTAGTGTAGTGTGGTTAGAACTCTTGTATTTGTATCTATCTTCCACCACAGGTTCCAGTGTTAGGACTTAAAAAAGTCAGGTGCAATTTAAGACAGGAAACAAATTATGGATTACTACGCAACGATTTTTTTTTCAAATGATTCTTAATCGCATATTTCAGTGATAAATTGAGATATAAACGTCCACATTCGTGCAACTTGGCAAACTAAACTAACTTCTAAAATTGTTTATGTGTGGATTTGAAATTTTTGCATATTTTTCTAGTCATCATTCTAAATCTAATAAGCCTTACTCTTATTTTTACTAGCAGTAGCGAGAAATAACACCATTTTGAGTTTGTAAACTAGACTATTAAACGTTTTTGGTTTTTCATATAATTCCGAGTTGTGCTTAATATCTTCGAAAAATATCCTATATCTTTTTGTAATTTCTTCTCTACTGAATATCACAATACCACGGTTTTTCTTAAATTCAGTTTATTTGATTTTTCTATTTAATACATTTTGTTGCGTATATTTAGTTTTTTATTGTAATTTATTTTCATTGTCTGCTTATGAAATGATACTATGAATCGTCTACTACAAAATGTAAAATAAATTATACAGGCAAAACTTAGCTATGTACAGGGTTTTTGTTTCTATTTTGAACGTAGTCTACATGCTTTATATTAAAAGAGGAAAAAAATTTAAAATAAAAAAAACAAATAAAAATTAAAAAATTCAAAAAATGAATATTGATTTTGAAATTTTAAATAGAACAACGATATTCCTTCGTTAAATGTTTCTGTTCTCGCTGATTATAAATATACCTAGTTTTATTTTTTTATCTTTAAAAGCAATTGTGAAAAATAACAAAAATCCTCGCATAAGAGGCTGTGTGTTAGATTCTTATTTCTAACACATACATGTGAAGTCAGTAGAGCACTGTTTCTTATGGAAGGATTTTTGTGAATTTTCTCGGTATATATTTATCAGCAAGAAAAAAGCCACTGATGAAACATAATTATACAGGGTGTACCATTTAAACTACCAAAGTTAGTGCTCAGTTTTGCCATTTATTTTATTATTTTTTTTTCAAATACTTGCGGTTTAGGAAACCTTGTTTTCTATGTTTTAAAATAAACTTTGTAGACTGCGTTAAAATATAAACAGAGATCCTGTATATACTGTGAGTTTTAAAATTATAGAAATGTTTTGGCACTTACTTTTTCTTTATTTTCAGATTTTGCTAACATCCAGATTACATCTTAAATCTTATAGCTGTTCTTAGGTGGAAGGTGTAGGTCTTAGCATTTGTTTAAGTTGCCAGATCTAACTCTTCCATGTGAGGACTTCTATAATGCCACCGTAGAAGATTTGACTGTAAATTGAACTACATGAAGTGAATCATTTGCTATTTATGATCAAGAGTGCTTTAGATACAATAAGTTTTATTGATTAAGTGGAGCAGTGGTCTCTTCACTTTGCTTTGATAAGTGAGATTCAACTCCTCCAACTTAGTTTTTGAACTTAAATCGCCATTCGTTGGTATTGCTGAATACACAAAGGTTTTGTATATCTTAAGGTAATAAATTTAATTGTCCACAGGTCTAATCATTAATTTATTCTTTCTGTACTCCTTACACTAAGTTTTTGACGTCATCAAATATTGCAACATGCAGAAAGTCAATGTAATTTAAAGAATTATTTCAATGTTAAAAGGTACTTTTATTCTCAACTGTTACCAATGTCAAATTAGTAAAAACAACAAAATGTTTTGTTGTTTTTTTTGCATTTTTCCTCCCCCTTCGAGTCAAGACTAACAATTTTCTACAAGTTACCTACGACAGAAAAAACAAAAATAGAAGCGGCCGCGGCGCTGACGTTAACTAAATCTAATTTCAAACTGTTTTCATTAGTGAGCTCGCTCAATTATTAGTTGAATAAAAATCAAAATCGCGATCTCCCAAACCGTCATCTGTTGTTAAGGCTTTATCGCAATTGAACACCGATACATTTAAAAAATTCGAGGAGAAGGAGGAACTTTATAAGAAATGAAGAAACGGAAATACATGTGTTGGCGTAATTTGAAGCCTATCCTAAAAGTTCCATGAGAGACCTTTGCAATGATAGTGGTTTCTGTGTAGGAACATGCCGTTTTAAAAAAGCACTAATTTGTTCCATGAAGATATTAGCTAGTACAAACCTTAGAAGCGAGTGATTTTTACGACTTGATTTTTGTACATGGTTTCTTAATTAATGCAAGATATTTCCTAATTTACCACAAAAATTTTTATTGAAGTTAATTTTTCAAACACGGGAATATTTAACCGAAAAAATTGTCAGTATTGGTTAAGGGAAAATCTCATGCAAGTCCATCACCGTAATCCTCATATGCGATTCGGTTTAAACGTATGTTGTGGAATATTCAAAGGAAGAAAAATTGGATCTCATTTTTATGAAGGCACCTTAAATAGAGACAGGTACAAATGATATCAAAAATTCTAGAAAAGTTTCGTGGAAGATGTGTGTTTTGAGGAGAGAAGATGCATGTATTTTCAATAGGATGGGGCTCCTCCTCATAACACTCAACTTGTGCCGCGACTACTTCAACGATACTTTGAGAATATGTGGTCCCCGGATATAACACCTTTAGATTTTTTTATGGGGATACTTCAAGGAGTTTACCTAAAAAAGTATCGAAACGTTGATAAGTTACGGCAAAGTACTTCCGATGTGATATTTGGTACTGAAAAATAAATGTTATTAAATGTTAAAATAAGCGTACGTAGGGAGGTGCCAGGTGTGCATAAAATATGATGGTGATGCTTTCTAGCATTTTCTAAAATATGTATCTATTTCGTTCTTCGTTATGCAATAACATATACACATTAGGAAGTTTGTTTGTCGTATAAGTAAATTTAATACGTTTATTTAGAGCAAGGGTTTTCATACTTTTTCTAAAATTTACCAAAATACTTTTAAACGATCAGCGATCGGCGGTCGTCAGTAGTAATAGGTCTAACACTAATTAATGTTTACAACAATTAAATATTATTAAAACAAATCAAAAAAATCGGATTTGAGGTATTTTAAGTTTAAATCTGGTAAACGAATATAAAAACTACAGGTACGAGTACGGAATAATTCTAAAACCATTAACACATTACCATCCTCTCCGATAATCTTCAAACCTTTCACGATTGACCCGTCGATCGCGATCGACTACTTGACCAATGATATTGTCATAATTTTAACTTAACAGTAAGTTTGATTGAAATTCATAGTTTGCAGCCATCTATAATGTTATTTTTAAATGTATTCAGATTATTTGTTGCGTTTAGATTGACAAACAAAAATCTTTTTTGGTTTTTGCAACTGTCATTTTTTTCATATCTAGGTTACATGTCAAACAAACTGACACATTTTAAAATTTTGAAATCAATTCTTTTCTATTATTTAATGTTTTTCTCTTACGATCGGTGCACTGATGAGTCCCGATAGGATGAAAGTATTTGTACAACTACTATGTGTCTATAAAAACTTAAGGTAAATGACATAATTTCTTATGCTTGCTTAGATAATATTGTTTATATTATTTATCGAAACATTCCGTAGACAGACTAGGCTACATGTTGAGGTATGTAATTATATTAAATATTTGCTTCAATTAATTTAAAGTTAAATATTTTTATTCAGTTGCGAAAAAGCCAAAAAAGATTTTTGTTTGTCAATCTAAACGCAACAAATAATCTGAATACATTTAAAAAAAAAACTTAAGGGGGTGATTCTGCATGAAAAAAGAATGACAGTTGGCTATATTAACGTATGTCCGCAAATGAATCGTTTTCCGAGATACGGGGTGTTGTTAAACTCTGACGATTTATTTATTGCTCTAAAACCGGTCGAGATATGCCAATGAAATTTGATTGGTTTTAAAAGGTAGTTATTGCCCATTTTTTGACACGCAACTAAGAATTTTCATTCATCATTGGCGCGCATACGGGTAATGATCTCAATTTTTTTAAAGAAAAAAAAGGTATGCCACTGAGACATATCAAATTAAAATCATTTTTGAATTCCTCGTTCAATTTGTGACTTGCCTCTTTTTCGTATGGGGCGCGGTTTTTATGCAAAATAATAAAATATCTGAACCCGTATTTTTCATTTCTTTAATACATTATCTAGTAGGGTATTGTCAATATTTATCTGTTAAATACGAATATTTTAAAAAATGTCAAATTAGCGTTTCTTGATTCTTAAGCTTTTTAGTTTGCGATAACATTATTGCTAATAAGTAATACATTTTTCTATTCGAAAAGAATGAAACATTTTACAAATGCGGAATTGTCATACGATCTGTGCAAGTAGAACAGGCAGTTCTCGAGTTAATTGCGGAGTCACCTGAAACAAGTACTCGAAAAATTGTCCACATATTGAATATAAGCAATTTCAGTGTATTTCAAATTCTTAAAGAACAGCAATTGTGTCCGTTTCATATTCAACGTGTGTAAACTTTACCACCTAGAGCTTTTTTCCGCGATTATTTGGTTGCCAATCAAATAGCTCAAATTCCAAATTTTTTAAATAGCGTTTTCTTTACTGGCGACGCTACTTTTAGACGACAGTGTATACGAAATTTCTATAACAATCTTTTATGGGCTGAGGAAAATCCACATGGAATCTTTGAAGCTCATTTTCAGCAGTTTTCAATAAATCTATAGTTTGGGGTAATTGATGATCATTTAATCAGTCCATATTTCCTCCCACAACTACTAACAGAAGAATCTTACCTTAATTTCCTACAGGAAGAGTTAAATGTTCTTCTTGAAGAAATTCCTCTACAGGTGAGACAACACTTATGGTTTATGTCCATTGTATGTAATCATTTAGATACAGTATATCCGAATCGTTGGATTGGAAGATCTCTAGATTTTTGCTTTTGGGGTTTTGTTAAGTTATTAGTTTATTCCACTCCCGTCGAAAATGTTGATGATCTGAGGAGCCGGTTGTGGGACAATAAGAAATACACCAGGAATATTTGCACGAATACTGTGTCACGTCTGAGGGAGGTAATTTTCAACATTTGCTGTGGCTTTACACCTATTTAAAATTTTGTTAGTGTTACTTTCTCTCACTAAATTTAATATGTTGGCAATTTTTCGAGTACTTGTTTCAGGTGACTCCGCAATTAACTCGAGAATTGCCTGTTCTAGTTGCATTGCTCGTACTTCTCGAGGGCGCCCGCAGTCATCCGTTTGTTTCTTAAATGTACCATTTTCGCGCAAACGTTGGTGAAGATGAGCAAATATTATGTGATGTAGTACCCTTCGTCCTGGATACAACTCAGCATACAATCGTCGAGCTTGCCGACCATTTCCATTACTTCGACCATAAACAAAATGTATATCTGACAATGTCGCTTTTGTAAAGTGTGTCATTCTTTTCGATAAAAGAAAAATTTAGTACTTATTAACAATAATGTTATCGCAAACTAAAAAGCTTAAGAATGAAGAAACGCTAATTTAACATTTCGTTAAAATATTCGTATTTGTCAGATAAATATTGACAGTACCCTATCAGATAATGTATTAAAGAAATGAAAAACACGCGTTCAGATATTTTATTTTTCTGCATAAAAACCGCGCCTCAAGCGAAAAAAGGCAAGAAATATTTTTTGACACAAATTGAACGAGGAATTCTAAAATGGTTTTAATTTGAAATGTCTCAGTGGCATACCATTTTTTTCTTTAAAAAAATTGAGATCATCACCCCTATACACGTCAATGATTAATATAAAATTCTTAATTGTATGTCAAAAAATGCGCAATAACTACCTCTTAAAACCTATCAAATTTCATTGGAATATCTGGACTGGTTTTTGAGCAATAATCGTCAGATTTTAACAACACCCCGTATCTCGGAAAACGAATCATTTGCGGACATACGTTTATACAGCCCACTGTCATTTTTTTTCATGCATTATATATATATATATATATATATATATATATATATATATATATAGTATAGTCCTAAATAGATTAAAATTTATAAAAATACGGGTTCACATTTTACGAAAAAACACACACATTTTGCAGCAGATATTTTGCCTGCCGGTCGAACAATTGCTCTTTTAATAATGAATGATATATTTTACTTAAACTGTTAATGTCTTTTTTATCATTTATAGCCTTGGGATTTTTTGTATTTCTACCATTTCGAGAAATTCTCTTTTTTTGGAATTTAGTTCAGTTCTTGTGATTTTTGTGTTGTTGTAATCGAAAGAATGCTTTTTTGAGTTTTCGTTGGTTATTAAGGCAGTAGTATTTTATTTATCGTATCTGTGGCTCTTCAATCTATTTTCTAGATACTGGGTAATTGCCAGGGATTTGATAAATGACATAACTTCTTTTGTTTTTCGGGGTCTTCGTTTTAAGTCTTGTCAAGTATGCCTTTATGGCATACTATTATGCCCTGTTTTTCTTGAAAAATTTTCAAGAAAAGAATCCATAATTTTTACAACTCTTCAATGAAAACTAACAAAAAAACAACAAACAACTCGACTAAGAAAAACTACCTCTCTCTACCATACATACAAGGCTTATCAGAATAGCTAAAAAACTTCTAAATTTTGACATGACCATTAAAAGTTCAGCTGGCTATGCCACCGTCTTGAGAAATGTCCCAGTTTTTTATCAAATGGAAATTATGTGCATTTTTATTGGAATTTCAATTTTACTCGGTTTTTCGACTTTGGATAAAAAAAGGTAAATTTATCTCTTGCAAAGATGGAATTTTTTATATATTTAATCGTTTTTATACCAGGAGGTACCGATACGACTTTACGAAGGCCTAGAGAATAGCAACCAGAATTCGTGCACCCTACAATCCAAAAATGTCTCAGAACTCACCCTTAACACTTTGGACGAGAAATCCGAAAAAAATGCCCCCCTCCAAAAATTAAACATAGCGATCCGCATTTTGAATCATCGGTGTTGTCGGCTTATTATGAGCCCCCAACCAAAATCGCGTTTTTACTAAAAGAAGCGCCCATTTATCTTCTACGACGGATTCACTAATTTCCAAAATTTTCGGCTCAAACAATGATATATTGTTCAAAAAACACATGCTGTATGCTGTCAGAAATTATTCAATCATTGTATAAAGTCTGATAGTGAATTTAAGCTGGCGTCCAAATGAAGTCACATAAAAATATATTTCGAAAATCACTATTCACACTCGTGTGATTCGCTTATGACGCGTGCTAGATTTTTATAAAATATATATTATAAAGTTTTTATAATTTATCATTTGCTCTCGCACACCGAGGACATGACATGTAGTCCCCTCAGCCTTGATTAATCAACTGAAAACGACTATATTTCATTCAACCTAATAATTGTCATCTAGAATAAGAACAATTAAATGAAAGTGACGTAAAGTTTTATATATTATAACTTTATTTAAAATGCTATCTAAATACAACTAAAATTATCACAATTTTGCAATTATCTAACTTATACACTCATATAACCCAACCCGATCACCAAACTTGTATATAAATCGAACTAAATTTGGTACTTAGGCAGGTACCCAAACAAAACATTAAATTTTTTTATAGTTTTCTATACTATAATTTTTACAATATACTTATCTAATGAGATCTATGTTACAACCGCATACATCTGGAATAATAATTTAATAAAATTGTATAAACCAATATAATATTATAATATATAGTACAATAACAATTATACCCGGTTGTGGCAAAAATCACAATGCAATTTTAAGTTAATTTTTATTAGGGGAATTGACACATTGTCTTATAGATAGATTGAGATCTAAACTACTCCAATATGATTTTTTAAATTTTATTTTCTTGCTTTTGAACCATTTGAGCATTACACCATGCTATTAATTAAATTTCAGCTATTTAACACTTGGTTAATTAAATTCTAAATTCTGCTAACTTGTATATGCTCTAACGAATTTAGTGACTAAATTAAACGATATCAATATTCGTAGATTATCTAAAACATCCCCCTACCACAGATCTAATATCGATTGTTCTACACCTAACCGGTTTCTGAAAAATTCTCTCGAAAATGTCACAGTTCCCGTGCCGTGCTCAAAATTGCAATAATTTTTTACAATGTAAATTATCATGCTGGATATCCAGAACATCCTCAAAGAAGTACAAGAAATCAGAAGCCCAACGGAACTCTCTGTAGACCAATGCATTTTGATAAAGTATGCTGAACACCTCTAAGATAATTTTCAAAAAGTACTTAAAACTTTAAAATTCAGTGGTAGGGATAATTATTGTGGCCTCACCGCCAGATTTGTGTTCATAGCAAGATACGGGTTCTATATTCATATGTCTTCTATATTTATTCTAGCCGTTCTGTCAATATTTTATATTAAAGAAAAAGCAAAATAAACAAGGTGGTTTGTTTCTTTCACATATGTAACTACCATAACTATTAGAACTGCCTTTAAAAGTGCTTGCCCATCCATTTGTAAAATAAAACTGCCCTATGTTAAGTTGTTTTTTTTTTAAATAAATATTACATAATATAAAGAAATAAAAATAAAAGTTTATTTTTGATAATGACAACTAATCAATCTAACTTAATCTTAAAAATTAAATCTAGTAAATGTTTTATTATAAAAACATGTACTACCTACATGTGAAAAAAAACATCTGAAACACACAACATAGGTCTGTGCGGGAAGTAGGCCGATATCCAGCAATTGCCCATTTATTCTAATTTGACATTATTTTTTGTTTTTTTGTGGAAATGTATACAAATTAATATCGTTTATCCCTTCAAGTAATCGAGTGCACAATTAAATGCATAGAAATAAAAAAAACATCTTATTACATTCGTCCTAAAATCAAGAAAAACTCTTCCATCGATAATTTTTATAATTTTTAATTTTTTTATATCCTCAAGTTTCACGGCCCGTAGAACCCGAAAGGCCAAAACATAAAATAAAGCTGGAGAAAAAGAAAAAAATGATCCGCGCATTTTGTATTGGTGAAATTGGTTAATATGTCAAATATGTCCCGTAATTTGTCAACTAATAGCCAACTCAACCTCAACCTACTGCTTAAGATGTTAAGGGGACGTCGCCTCCTGCCACCCTTTACTAATGCCCTGTAAAAGTCGTTTTTTCAGTGATGATATTATGTCTATAAAAACGTTTGGTCCTCAAATAAAGTAAGATTTTGTTCCCTTAAATTTTTCCTACATAATTAGGTAATACTTTTGTTTCACTAGTGTTTAACTACTTCGTAGCTCATTTTGCCTCATCACTGGGTTTTGTTTTTTGATGTATGTGTATCAGATTTCATAAAGTTGTTGATAGAGATCCAAACAAGACACATTAGACATCATAAAACGTTATTTAAAAATAAAAAACAGTAAAAATGTTCAAGATCAACTTTAGAACAAAGATAATTTGAATAACATCTTCTTTTCTTACAACCGAAAAGTGCAAAAAGTAAAAAATAATATAATTCAAATCCCCATTTACCACGAAATTTATTACTGCCTTTTCTGAATGGAATAAATTATTATTATTATTATTATTTTCATATTTGAGTAGTTTTATTTGCAAAAAAACACTTAAAAAAATGTTTTTGATGCCCTAACAGCTCTCAATCGATCCTCCAACGTTGAACCAAGCTTGCCTTATATAAATTCGATGTCGACAAATTAAATAAAAGAATTTTTTTAGTTCTTTGTCAATTCCCCATGCCATATTTACAGGGTTACAAATTTTGGTCCCTTGAGGGTTTCAACTTAATTTTATACATCATCTAATTTCATAATACTTAGAAGCCCTGTAAAGTTTGATAACAGCATTATTATCACAATATTTTTACATATTTTTATCAACGCAATCGCAATGTCTTAACCTTAGCTATCCTTTTTATAATTTAGAGTAAACTATTCTCTAAAATTAGCGAAGTTATCAAATATCACAAATAGATCATCATTAGTATTTCAAATCAAAACTATTGAAAATAACGGTCGAAAAAAATTGGCAAAGCCTTATTTATTGCATAAGAGAGATAGTCAAAGAGCGCTTCGATGACCTCACCAATTAAAACAATTTTTAAACAAAAGATATTTTTATAAACATTGTATAAATCCGTGATTACCATCGCAATCAAATACAAGTACACAGTTAAATATGTTTAAAATATACTATGTTGCCAGAAAATATAAGTAAAATTCAAGAGGTGCTAATCCTCTGCACCCACGAAAAACATATTATATGCAACAGTCGAATTACATTTTTCTCATATAGCAACTAGTACACTAGAGATTTTTTTTCATATGTGTGTATATAAGTTTATGGCTCTGGTTGAAACTAAATGGCCAGATTTTTTTTCAATATAACTTTAAAACAATATAAAAGGGAGAAATATGTATACTATACAATTTATAAAATATCCTTGAAAATAAACGTTACATTGATGACACCATTGTAACAGTTGTGATGTATTTATTGGCACACATATAAAAATAACATTAACAATTGCAATTACAGCGAAGTAGATCAACTAGCCTTAATTACTTATCACATTATACTAGGATCGCAAATGCTACATTAATGTCACAGCACAATTTAGTGCTAATGCCTAGCACTGTAATAGATCTATTACTAAATATTTACCACAGAAAAGCCTTGGAGCACAAAAAAAGCTTTTTTAGGCAACCACTAAAGATCATATCAATTATTTTAAATTGATATTGCCAAATATTTACTTTTATAATTGTGAGGGGCCAAAGTGACCCATGTCCTAAATTGTATACCCATTGAAATACAGAGGCAAATTTGGGTGGACTTAAATGACCATTTAAAAGATTTTTTATACAAACTTTATCTGCAAAACAATGGGTAATGCAAATTTTCCACATAAAAACGGTGAACATGTGTGTATTAGTTTATATATCAATTAAAATATATTCTTTAACATTTGGTGATAAGTTACTCCTGCGAACGAATGCCAGTCAACCTATTTTAATTTAAGTTTGTAGACTTACAATTTTCAATAGAATTTTGATTCTCTTTTTATATAATTTTAGAACAAGTGATTTATGTTTTTTTGTAGCGCTAAATAGACACAATAAGATAACAGACCGAGTTTTCAAAACAATTTATTTAAAAAACATTTTTTATGGGTATAATAGTTCTGTGCAATGCGATTTTGCAGGCACTGCACTGTGTGCAAACTATAATTTTCAAGGGTTGTTAGACGTGTGTGTGTATCTATTATTAAGATAGCAGCAAAGAAGAAAGTTAAAAATCTAGAAAGATTTAAAAAAGAATCGTAGCTTGCAACATATTCAGTAACTTTTAAAATGCCTAAATCCCGAAAACCTTTGTCGCAAGTGAAACATGAAAAACGGGCTGCCATTATGAGTCTAGTAAATACGTATATCAAAATAAATATTTGTACAATTACCAAATAAGTATCATTAAAAACTTACCAATTAATAATATCAGCTATTGTTCCCGAACATTAGTTATTTTAAAAAAATATAACACTATAAACATACACAAAAATTATATAAATATACTTGGTACATAAATCTCAATAAAAACAAATCAAAGCAAAACGAAAAATTATGAACTAAAATCAATTTGTTAAATAACAGAACCTCGATTATTTACATCTACAGGTATTCTTTTTAATAATTTTACACCCTAACCATCGCAATTGAAACTTTATCATATATCAAGAATAAGATATTCTCTTTGATTCCACTATTAGGCCACCCTGTATGTTTTTGATTACAGTTAGTTATTTGTATTTTTTGTATATAAAAATTGCAAAAAATCAATATTGATTGAGGGTCCTAAGAAATTAAACCATAGTTTATCTTAATGAAATTGATCCTATTTTTTAATTAACTCACCATAAAGAATAAAAAAATCAAAATATTAATAAAATTGAACCGTTGGCAACTGTGAACATTACGAAAAGTGAATTTTTAAATTATTCTTATTTGTAAAATAAAATTCCCATCTTTGTTTAATACAACATCCTGTAAGCAATTTAAGTATTTATATCTAATAATGATACTATTAAGTACATTATATAAAAAATAAGAATCCCAGTGTCAATAATAACGCAAAAATACCGTTAAATCCAAATTGCTGCTAAATATAAAAGGTTACAAAATTACAATATTTAACGCCCTGTAGCAACCGAACCATACGTACGATCAAGTTTGCGCAATAGTAAATTTTGCTTAGAATTTCGAGTATGGATGCAGTTTTTAGCAAAGTTACCGCCTAATTTGACATTAAATGTGTTTTTTAGGTAGTCAAGATAAAAAAAATATTTTCACAATCATTTTCATCATCCTTCGCAACTCATATCATTTCAGAACGGCATATCTTAAATTTTAGAAATATCAACCTTACATAAAAACAACTATATTCAAAACTGTACTTTAATTCAAAAAATAAAAGCGTGAGATATGTATAGGTTGCATGTATACCAATAATTTTAGTCCGTTATATTAAACTATTTAAAATATGCTAATAATAGAAATTGCATAAACGACTAGAAACGTATAACAACAACAATTAATAAATAAGTGATTGTTTCTTGATTTTATATCGCTACTTTTAAAAAATCATTCTATTTCGAAAATAACTTTGTTTATTTGTGTTTGTCTATTGCGAAGGTATCATAGCTCGATAACAAATATTTAGCAATAAACAACATAATAAACACATCGATAATTATTAAGAGCAAATACTTATTTCTAAAGATTGAACAATTTCACAGCGTTTAATTTTCTTGAGTTAGTATTTTGATCACTATTACTTAACCTAAATTCCTCCAAAAAGAGGATACATGACCTATTTCTACGCACTGATATATTAGTACATAGATTCTCTGCTAAATAACTACTAATTTATCTACTAAATAACCATCCATTTGAATTTTAAATTTTGCTGAAATTACTATGGTGTTTCTTTTTTTAAACCTCATTGTCTTTTTACATAGGTACCATAAGTATGTGCTCCCATGTTTAGACGTATAACCTCTTATTAAAGTATTATGGTGTTTGTTTAGGATTTATAGTTTAGAAAATTTAGTTTTGCAATTACTAAGTTTAAAATAGAATATAATATCTAATGGTTATTTAGCAAAATTGTGCTTCAGAAGTAAAATGACTATCCAAAGATAAATTTCATGCAATTTATGTCAACAATTTTTACTAGGTCTACGTTTCGTGTATACCTGGGTAATCAGCATAGTATTTGACTTTTAAATTTGCATTTACCTTGTCAAGCCTATTGCCTACCTCCTTCAACCTTCTAACAGAAATAACGTACTTCTTCTTTCATTTCCGTGTTTTAGTATTCGAAATTTTAATTTTTTCACGATAACGCACTCGTGAAAAATAAATGCGAACCATAGTCAAATGTGTTGTGTTTTCACCGAGTTCTAGATGTTATTGTAGTAGGCGCAGCACAATACATCATTAGCTGCTCTCTTGAGCAGGATTTTTCACAGCACTCGTTATAAACTCCTCGTCTTCTTCTTCTTCTGCCTCCAAAGTTTCCAAGTACAGAGGTAGATTCCTGTTTGTTAAAATATGGTTGCTTTGACAGATCGGTTCTGAACAGTGGCTTCCAATAGTTCTTTTTTTGTCTTACTGGAAGGAAAAATTATTAATTAGTAAACAATTAGGTCGCATAAATCCAGGCTTCCAAAAAATAAATATAGGAAACCTCAGACGTTAAATGAATATAGTTTAGTCTAGAGTTATAGGCCCGCATTCTTACAAGGATGTCATAGCATGTGATTTTTAGTTTTAATCCATTAAACAAAACCGTGAATGACTTTCAAAATAATTTCATGTCTTTCTAAATAAATGTAGTAGTATTTGTGTGAAGGTCACTGTGTATATATATTTAGCAAAAATCCAATAACTAAAATGTCAAATTCTAGTAAGGGATCAACCCCTTTATGATGGATATTATTACCCAGGTACTTCGAATATACAGATAGTCTGTTTTAAGTGATGATTGTATTGCTACTTCTGAAACTGTAAGAATTATGAGATCGATTAAATTGCATAATTTATATTTTCTTTGGATGTCATTAATGAACTATTTAAGAGTTTTCAAATTCTGTTTACTTTCTGAGCTTCTGAGAAAAATGTGGAAATTTGCCAAATTCAATGTTAGTTAACGCAAAAATTAACGTTTCTATATAACTTTCGTAATTGTTCCTTTGGTAGCTTTTGAATAATCATAACCAATTTCAATTTCTGTAAAGTGCAATACCATAACGATTAATTATATTTCATTGAATTTTTCAATCCTCCCTATACTTAATTACAAATTCAAACTCATTTCAACTTATGCATTTTTGAAAAACATCCCGAATTCAATACTATATAAAGTATACATAAGTAGAATTAACCATAACAATATGAATTTACTTGCGATAAACCATTTTTTTGCTATAAAACAACATTTATATTAAAATCTTTACATTTTTTTATTTCCACTACTTCCTGTGTAATATTTGTACTGTATTAATACCAAATAAACGTCAAAATTAATTACTAATACTTGACTATTAAATAGTAATTTTCAAAATCGTGCACCATATCCCAAGAACTAAAAACAAACAATATATTTAAGAAGGTCCAAGAAGCAATTATTTAAATATATATATATATATATATATATATATATATATATATATATATATATATATATATATATATATATACGGTGGGAAGAAAACAAGGTATGCCTACGCTCAAGTTTTGATGACATATTTTGTGAGGCCAACCCAGGGCCGATTAAAATGACAGGTTAGCCATGTTTTTATTCCGTAAAGGCCTCAAAAGATAACAATACACTTTTGCTAAAGTTTGTTAACGGAGTTCATGTATCGGTCAAAATTCTATCTTCTTTTATGATTACGGTGAAAACAGAGACGGAAATATGTCTATCGCTTAAAGAGCTGTTAATTATAAAATCACTCTAGACCTTGTTTTTCATTTTTGTTTTTTGTGATTATGAGCGAACGTTAATTTGACAAGTAGAGGTTAAAATATATTTCTGTGATTTTTTTTCATACGTATTTGTGTGTTTTCGTCGAATTTTGGACGTAAGGTAGTTGCAGATTGTTAAGTTGTTTATTGGAATAACCGTATATACTATATATCGTTTGAAGTGCAGATATGTATTATTTCATTTTCTATTGATACATAAATAATGAGAAAATTATTTAGTTCGTTAGAATTAGCATACCAAACTGTTTATGTCAAAAAATTATTAAAAAACTAGATAATGTGTGTAAATATACAAACAGTCGTTAAACTGATGTAAAAGAACTCAAGACAGTGTGTGGAAATATTTTTATTTGGACTAGTTCAAGCTATACATTTTAAACTCAAGTAATTTAAAAAAATTTTTAGGTTTCAAATGGTTTGGTAAGTAAAATATCCTATGTGTAGCTGAATATGTTATGTAATATGCATAAGTACTTGAATAATTACTTTGACAAATACTGAAACCAGACCCCTGAAGCCTTACATAACACAATTGATAGTAAATAAAACACATTTTTTGCTGTCATATAGATTATACATCTTATTTAAGCATACATATATATGTTTCAATAGTTTTTATATGTACCTAACTAGATATTTTTGTTTCAGCTGCTACATAAGAATGCTGACTAATGAATACACTACGGATAACAAATAACATACATTTCATGACGGCATTTACCAAGTGATAATATAACTGAAAATGTTTAACAGTTACCTACCTTTGAGCTTACCCCTCATTCAGAAGGAACTTCTAGGCAGAAATAAATAAAACAAAACACCCTCAATTACTATATTTAGTATATTTAAGAGCCATACTTTAAGTCTTCTGTGTGAATTTGTACTCTTTAAACTAGAAAGTGTTCTGCTTCTGTATAGAAGAACTTGATGAAATTTTAGCACTGACTGCACAAAACTAATTATGTTTAAAGAAGATATACCTAATGTGAAAATTTTGATATATGATTGTAACTACATATTAAAACTAAATTAGATTACTAGTATTGGAAAATTCATATCAATACAATAGCAAAAATAAATCATTATTATGTCTCTGCTATTTGTGTGTTAAGTCGTATCAACTAAAACTTTATTATTCATTTTACATAAACAATGTATGGTATGCATTTAATTAATTAAGATTAAGAAAATTATATTTTTAGTTGTGTATTTGACAATATAGAGTTTTCCAGTGTCAGCTTTTTATTTCTTGTTTCTACTATTTGCAGCCTACCTCAAGGCCTCCATCTATGTATATGATTCTAGGAAGTAAGCCACG
This sequence comes from Kuschelorhynchus macadamiae, assembly GCA_030620095.1. Classification (NCBI taxonomy): domain Eukaryota; kingdom Metazoa; phylum Arthropoda; class Insecta; order Coleoptera; family Curculionidae; genus Kuschelorhynchus; species Kuschelorhynchus macadamiae. The sequence goes on from JAUTXW010000834.1 coordinate 1,487,092, forward strand.
CGTTAAGTCTATTATAGGTAAAGAAAATGAGTAAAAATAGTCCGGTTTAAAAAAAATGCATACTTTCAATAAGCACTTAGTTGAACTTTATTCCAGTTCTGTCTAAAATTCTGTAGAAAACATTTACACAGTAGAATATACTTATTTAACTTGGGCAGCAAAATGGTAATTTTTTAAGTAAAAGTGTACATTTTTTAATTAATAGTGAAGCGACAGAATATTATTATTGAACACACTGGATCCCTCATGTATAAGAAGTTTTTTTTTATTGTTATTTTTCAAGTCACCTCAAAGCTTGTTTACTTCTGCTGTATCAGATGTTATAGATATACAGCCTAGTGATATAGAGTAGATGCTATTTGTAAAACCACTGCAACGGTGTATATGTGTTTTAGTGATTAAGGATATCTCATAATAATGATTAGTTTTCCTAACCTTTTAGATTTCAGACAAAAACATTTTTTATTGGACAAACCTAAATTTATTATTTAAAGTATTATTCTTACTAGTTTTATAGGAACTATGGCAATTATTTCATTAAAGTAAATGTTAAAAATAAATTAAAATAGGTTAAATTTATTTTACTTTAATAAAATATCAACAAAAGATTGCATACAGCAATGTTTTTTTGTTACACATTTACATTTCTAATTTGTGTCACGATCTGAGGTTGGGAATCCCTGACACTCTAAGAAACCTACATTCAGTACTTATCAGTTTAACTAAGGGAATTTGATGTTAGGTTTAAGCATTTTCTGGAGTTGAAATTAGTTTTGAGTAGTTAACAGTAGACTGCACAAAAGTATATCTAATTTAAGAAGTATATAACTAGGTGTCGAAAACATTTTATTAAAAGTGAAAATCATGTCAACTTAAGAATTATCTACCTACCTACCAAATGATAACGAACATAACCTTTCCAAGTCTGTTAATGCTGCAGACTTTTGTCTCATTACCTTAAATAACATGTGACTAAATCCCGGGATTCAGCTGAATGTTTAAAGCCCACCTTCGAAGGGTACTTAAGGCTGGCAATGGACAGCTTAAATAATCAAATGAAAAGAGAAAAAGGAAAGAACATGTTAATGAAATGATTATAAATAAAACAGACTAAAAACAGAATGTTGAAATGTATTCTTTTTTGTAACTTTTTAGCTGTTTTTTTATAGAACTAAAGACTTAATAGACTCTAATAACTTCAAACGGCAATTGTTTAAAAGAAAATGTCCTAACTTTTTATTACGGATGTAAAAAAATAATTATAGGCTTCTTTTTTCTTTAATTTTCATGAACAAAAGGAGAACAATTTGGATAAATCGCAAAATATATACTAGATGCCTACACACATGCTTAAAAAGAGGACATCTGGTTACACTACGTATGTGAGAATAACAAGTATTTGAAAACCTTATTTTAGCTGAATCTTTATCTGATTTAGTCTACTCAAATTTTATGTTATCAGGTAATGCGACCTATTCAAAAATAGAACAGAAACAGAAATATCAATTTCTGTGCGGTTCTTGGTCGTAAAAATGTATACGAAACGAAAGAGCTAAAGATAAGGAAATTTACTCCTTCACCACTGTGTCGGCAAGTATTGAAACCGAAATACCCGAACCCTGAAACAAACAAGGTGTTATGTCATTCGACTTTGATTGTCGATGAGGGAAATATGCAATAAGTGACGCCATCTGTAGGTACTATGGTGCAACTAAATCGCTTTAGATGCGATCTACTTTGGGGCACAAGACGACACATCTGTGTAAAAATAGAAAAGAAATAGAAATATCAATTTATATGAAACGAAAGAACTAAAGGTAAGGAAATTTACTCTTTCACCATTGTGTCGAGAAACGACCAAAACAATTAGAGACCCAAGGAAACTGGAAGAAAAAAAAAAAATATATATATATATATATATATATATATATATATATACATACATATATATATATATATACACATGGGGATGACCTGGACCACTATGGCGGAATAAAGGGGTAGTGAAATGGTAAAAAAAATTATTACTAAAGAACATTTTATCCAATTTACCTCAAATTTTGAACAAAAATCAAGTGTTAGAAATAAACCTGAAATAAACCTGATCATAATATTTTGCTACGAATCCAAGACATCAAAACGATATGGGGGCCTAATAATTATTTCAAAAATCGTCTCAAAAAGTACTATTATTCACGACGACAAAACAAAATGGCGACCAATTAAAATGTCTAAAAAATCCACGTAAAAAAATTTTATTCAATTGACTTCAAACCTTGCAGCAAAATTTAATGTGATACAGGGATTACACTGGTACGGATTCAACATGACGGTAGAAAATAGCCATCTTAAAAAAGCGGTGTAAAAAGTACTTATTCAATTTATTTTAATTCTGCCCAAAAATTTAAGTATAAGTATGGCATAGGTAGAAACTGGTAAAATATTGGTACGAATCCAATATGGTGGAACAAAATTGCGACCAATCAAAATGTTTGAAAAGACTAAGAACTAAATTGGGTCACACTTTACTATTCCTAATAAAAGGAAATATTCATAACGAGGGAAGCTCCTAGTAAAAGAAATATACCGATTTTTTTATTTTGTATCGTAAGCTGAATACGTATATTTAAAAATTATTTAATTATAATAAAAAAAATTAAACATGGCGTTTGTATAATCAAAACTGAAGTCTTTAAAATATTTCTTCAGGAACTGTCATTGAATAATGAGCAAAGGGAAATTATAAATAAGTGAAATCAATAAGAATTTACGTAATTAAATTAAAAAAATTAAATTTTTATTGATTTGCGCTCGGTTCGTCATTAATTACTTACTTGGCCTCAATGTTTGATAATTTCCATCGCACAACGCCGATAGCGCCTCGGTTAGGTACCTTCCACAGTACTTCTTATCATTCGCCATAGTAGTGCTTTCGTAATTTAATTTTGTTGTATCTTCTGCGTACGCACTATACCTCCAAATAGGAGACCACAATAGACTTACAATTAGGAATACTATTCCTTGTACATTCATCTAAAAAAAGCAAAAAATTATATAAAATTAAATTTATAATAAGGAGTATTTGGGGTTTGGTTTAATATTATTCGTAAATAGCAATTTAACGTCTTTTATTTATAAGATTTAAATTAGACACTACCAAGAACATAAAAGCACATACAAAAACATTTTATGTATATTGTCCCAAAATTATATACTTAATACCTCGCGATCTAAAAAACGAAATATATAATAGGAACTTAAGGAAGCATTTAACATCGAGGCTAATTAAAATAAATGATTTGTTTTTATAGTTTTTTTTTTGTTATCATCGTTCATTAGATGTTTATATGTAATGTTGGCACAATACGAATTTTCATTAATCCGGGAGTACATCCGTTCGTTGATATTAATCCTATTGGAATCTTGCAGACGACGTTTCGTCAAAGTCTCACTTAGCATTTTTAGTGCTTACTGACTGGTGTCGAGTGGTTTTTGTTCGATTTATATTTATAGGCTGCCTGGGTCTTAGGTGGTAACGCTAGTTGGTTGGCGTTGGCCCCGCCCTCTTTTTGTACAACTTGGCAGCGTTTGTTTATTTATTTTAACGAATTAAAAACATTATAACAGAGTAAATCATAATAATCAAAGACAGTTTTGATTTTCACCTCACCCTCTTTCTAGTACATTTCGGAAACTTCTTGACACTGATAAAATTAATTGTTGAGTTAATCGGTTCTAATTGTCTCTAATTGCCCTCATCATTTGATAGATAGTAAAAAACTCTTCGTCTCTTTGCTTTAACGGAAATTTGAGGTGCGATCAAACATGCTCTCTCTATATGGTTGCAATCTGGAAGTTTTGGTGGCATTTGCTTTGAAATTTCATTAACTTCAGCTGAAATAAATTCGTCACTGAAATTTTGAGCAAATGGAATCACTATTGGTATAACAAACTGGTCCCTTCACTATACCTACAGTGACTTTATACAGAGACAGTGGCGACAATAGGGTAACCAATTTTTGATTGGTTCTCCGCGTCACGTGGTCCTGGCGGCCATATTGCTGCAAAAATCGATTTGTTTACTTTTTGCCTAAATGGGTTTCTTATGAGGTTTTTTGTTTTAGTGTATTATTTTATTAGTTTTTGTGATTATTAAAACGAATATCGATAGAAACAATAAGTTCTAAGCCATTGGCCATATGAATAAATGTGTTTAAGCCTGGTTCACCTGCTTTTCGCTTGTAATCAGTGTTTGTGATAAATTTGTAAATGAAAGATTGCAAATTTTAGTATTGTTTAGAACAGTATTTGAAAAAAGTGTTTTCGGAACCCATATTTAAGGTATGTTCAATTTAAACATAGATTTAGTTATGCCAAGATAAGAGATTTTCCTTAACTGAAGAAATAGGGAACAAAAATCATAACCTAATTTAATAGTTTACTCTAAGAAAAGTAAAATTCTGCACATTATGACATTATTATGTTTTGGTTTTAGTTTACTGTAAAAGCCAATTTTTTGTATGTCTAGTATGTTTTACTTCAGTCAGTACCCCAATTTGAGGTAGAAGCATTCAAAGATAACTTAAAACATACAGATACTTGGTCTTTTTTAATAAAAAAAAAGTGTTTGATTTAATAAAAATGACATACTTTTATTTCTTTTTTTTTATGTAGGCAGAATTTTTTTATATCCAAGGACATCGTGTGTTTTCTACCCAAAACCTAAGTTAAAATTAAAGTTGTTTTAGAAGTATATTATAATTCCTCATATGTATTTTCCCAAAAGCAGCATAGTTATACCTACTGTTTGTTTTTTAGAGTTAACTAACACATTAAAAATGCCTGGTTGCGCAGCAGTAAACTGCAGTAATTCTGCAAAAAAAGGATTTTTAATGAAACGCTTTCCAAGAGACCAAGCGAGGAGGAAAGAATGGACCATTAGAATGAGAAGAGACAAATGGACACCAACGGATTATTCATATCTATGTGAGGTATGTTTTTTCACATAGTTATGTAAATGGGAATTTTTTATTTTGATTCTTCCTTGACCAATTTAATTTGTTTTAAGGTTCACTTCGCTCCTGATATGTGGGAGAAGCCACGTGTAGATGGTAAAAGAATTTTGAAGGCCAATGCTGTACCTACAGTTTTTTCATTTACAACACCAAAAGGCAAAAGAAAAGCTCCATTTTAAAGGAATGTTGTTTCCCCCAAGAAGTGCAAACTTGAAGAGAAGCTTTTGTATAGTAAGTACTCATGCCTTATTTATATTTTTTGATTTATTTTCTACATTATAAATTATTCCACATTCTAATAACTCTTAACATATTTTAGACAAAAAAGTTAATCTTAAATCACTGGTTGGTTTTTAATATGCAATAAGTTTACTCCAACAATAATAATAAAAATAACAATAATAAATAAAGAAATTGAATGATTAAGAGTATAGGGGAATTGTTTCAAAAATAATAATAATAATCATCAAATACATTGGGAATTAAATGAGATGGGCAATTTTTTGGAAATGCACTATGTAGTTTTGTAACATTAAAAATATTTTCTCCTTTTAGGTGAAGTGGCAGATTTGGACGAGGACCTCCCAAAGTCAGTTGTAGATTTTGGAGATCTCCCAGCAAGTCAGCAGTCATTGTCTTCAAACACTACTGTAAGTGAAGTGGAGGCAAATTTACCAAATTTAGTTTAATTAAGAGATTTAAGGAACAATCTTTATTTTTTACAACAGAACTAGTTTTTTATTTTTTTCTAGAGATGGAATGTCTTTTTAGAAAATATTTTGATGTTATTTCGCAACAAAATATTAATTTAAAAAATTTTTATTGCACAAAATTAATGGATTTAGATTTAGATTTACCAAATTGTCACAATCTTAAAAGTAAGATTATAAAAAGATTTATTGTATTTAGACTAAAGATTAATTCAAAGAAATATAAAAAATCCTCAAAAAAACATAGCAGTAAGTCGGTGGCTGGTAACTTATTGTAATGTGCATAAACTATTTTTTTACAATGTTAGATTTAACTGATATATTTTTTGAATGTTAACGATAAATATTAATACAATCATTTTTATTATAAAAATTTCGATTTAGATTTAGCAGGTCGTCACATACTTAAACATAGTCATCAGACCCATAACATCAAGATAAGGTTTAAAAATCATTTTCATAGTCCTCTGATTAAAATGACAGGTGCTTCTATGTGATGAGTGAAAATCATTACAGTGGATTGCCAGACAATGTGAAATACATAAATTCTAAAAGGTTTAAATAAGTCATAGGTTCTTTTTAATAAATCTATAAATTTTTAAAGTTGTATTAAGGCATTCTTCCGTTCCCTGTTATTTTGCTAGTAATCTGTAGTTTGGATTATCAATGTATAGTGCTTTGATCTGTTAAAACTATATAATGTATAAAATTAGCTCTGAGCACACAAGACTAGTATTAATACCTGTTAATGTTAATTAGTATTAGTGGATCATCTGTATAAAATTTTGTATATTTTTTATTTAATAAATATCTTTAAAAAGGTATAGTATTAAAATAAATATTTAGAATAATCACTATGGCTTTTATTGATCTTTAATATTTTCTAATTTTATTATATTTACCTACATAATCAGTATTAAGGTCATTATTGAGTGCTGCTACTTGTGAGTAACTGATGCTTTTGTTACCTGCTTTGTTACTTGCCGCTTACAGTCTAGTACTACATTCAGAAGTGTATCCAACTTGTGACCTAGGTGACAAGGTGGATACGGTAGTACGGTACTTCTTATTAACTAAAACATCTATGTAGCTATCGACTTTTATTTATTACTCAAACTCAACATATTTATTTAGTTACTTTAACAGAAACAGACTATATACCTAAAACTATCTTAAGAGTCTAACAAATTTCTGACATAAGTAGGTATGATACAGCTTCTTGAAGCACCGTGAACTTGGTAAAGTCATTAGTATTGCTAATTATAAACCTATACATCCTGCAGACTCTCTCTTAGCGGTATCATCAGCTTGAAAATTAAATGTCAATTCAGGGTCAACGATTACACCTAGGTATTTATCTTAATACTCTGTTTTTCCAAAAATATAATTGGATTTGATTTTCCAGCTTACAAGAGACAACACATTTTACACAACACAATTTAAATGGCTCCTTTAAAACTTTTTTAAATCTAATTACGACACAACACCACCAAATTTAAACACTCAGTGTGGAAACTGGAAAGTGACTGATAACTAATATTTTGAAAGTGGTTTTATTTATTAAACTGAATTTATGCCACCAAAAACTTTTGCTTCCTTGCTCTGCCAAGTTGAAACTGAACTTAACTCAAGCTCTTTTTAAATTTAAGAACATGTGGCAATTTAACAATAACATAATTTGACGGTAGGGTAGCAAACTAGCAAAACTTTTCATAAACAAGCATTTTGCAATTCACACAGTATTTTCAATATTTGCAATAAAAATTGATACAATAATAACAATAACATGACACATAACCTCACATTTACTGGTGGCCCTGACAGAATTTGTCAGTGTAAAGGCGGGAAATTTAAATTTCGATTTTTTTTTGTGGGCCATATATCTCTTTCTAAACTAAAATTGATTAAAAATTTAATAATTAACCATTTAGCTGATCCAATTTTTTCATATTAATGTGTTAAACTTGATTAATTCAGTCATATTTTGCGAAAAACTATCGATAATATGTGTGCGCCCATTTAAACCTTCAGAAATTTAGCAGCAATATGGCGGATGGGCTCTATTGTCGCCACTGTCTCTGTATAAAGTCACTGTAACTATACCTAATAAGAGGAACGGTTCATAATTTGGGAAGTTCCGGGTATTTGTCTTTGTCCATTGAACATTTTGATATAAAAAATTTAATAGATTTTTCATTTTTTTTTACTTCTCTCGTAAAAGGGAAGTATTGTAGGTAATCTTGAAAAAATCACCTTTCGAATTTTAGGTTTTAGGGTACCTATTGCCAAAAAATATATTTTTTTTAATTCCGTCGGTCTGTCTGTCTGTCTGTCTGCCAGTCTGTCTGTCTGTTGGTCTGTCTCTTTGCGGCATAGCTCATAAACTACTTATCCGATTGACTCAAATTTTGGTAACATTTTGGTAAAAATCCGACATGACAAAACAAAGTGGCGGTCTAGTGATATGTTAAAAAAAATATTATCAAAAGCTACTTATACAATTTATCTCAAATTCTTCACATAAATGAAGTATTATGTAAAAATCAACTGGTAAAATTTTGGTACAAATCCAAGATGGCTGAATAAAATGACAGTTTAATAAAATATTCAAAATTCAGCCTGAGAAAACTATTTATAATTGTGAAAAAATTACCCTCTCATGTTTTAAATATCTTCACGTTTTAGTGTCCCTAGGAGCCAAAAAATATGTTTTATCAATTCTGTCAGTTCGAGGCATAGCTTAAAAACTTCTTATCAGATTGATTTCAAATATGAGTTAGAACTTGAAGGTCATATGGGAATGACCTGGTAATATTTTGGTAAAAATCTTAAATGCTGGAAGAAGTTACAGGCCTAGTGAAACGCAAAAAAATTATTACTAAAAAAAATTAATTATCAGATGTACCTCAAATTTTGCACAAAACTCAAGTGTTTCATAGGAATGAACTGGTAATATTTTGGTATGAATATAAAATAGGAAAACAAAATGGCGTTCCAATAAAATGTATAAAAAATGAGACCTAACCTATACTTGTGTGTGATATATAGAACTGGTGAAGTTGTGGTACCAACTCAAGATGGGATAGAAAATGGCGGTGAAATGAAATGGTTGTAACCGTGAAAAAAATTTCAGGTTTTACATATCTTTATGTTTTAAATCCCAAAAAATATGTTTTCTCAATTCAATTAATCTCTCTGTTGGTCTGTCTGTCTGTTTGTGGCGTAGTTAAAAACTACTTACCCGATTGATTTAAGATTTTGGTCAAAAATTAAGATTTTTTTGTGGATAACCTGGTATTACTTTGGTAAAAATCCAATATGACGGAAGAAAATAGCGGCCTAGTAAAATTATTACTAAAAAATAAATTATCCAATTTACTCAAATTTTGCACAAAATCGAGGAATTAACTTGTAATATTTAGTATCAAACCAAGACAGCAAAGCAAATTGGCGGCCTAATTATTTCAAGATATCAGGTAAGTTTTGGGCATCCATTAAGTGAGATAAAGATTCGTAACGAGTGAAGTTCTGGGTAAAGGAAATTTACCGTTTTTTTTAAGTCTCGGTTGAATTTGTAAGGGACAAATGAAACACGCTGCATATAATGTTTTTGGCATCTTAGGATATTGTCACTATTGGTCCCGTTAAAGAGGGAGACCTCGTGATAAAAAACTGTTATAGATTTGTAATGGCCATATTTCAGTATGATGTAGTATTAAGGCTGTACATGAGTCAGCACCCACTAAGTCAGTTAGTGCGACACCTAGCGGCACCTAGCTGACTCATGTATATCCACAATACTACATCATATTGAAATATGAGCCACTACAAGACTCTTGCAGTTTTTTGTTACGAGCTCTTGGGCTATTAAAGAAACCATTTCCTTGTTGATCAGTATCCGGATCATATAAATATCTTTTAACTGGTTTTATAATTGAATAATATATTTGAATTTTAAATTAATAAAAAAAAACAGCTTTTTATATAGCCGAAATCGCGTTAATTGTTTAAGAGCAACACTCGGGTAAAATGGCTTGAAATCAAAAACTTAACCTTAAAATAGGTAAAAATCACAAAAAAAACTTTTGAAGGATCTAAAAGCACCTGGTGAAAATGTGGAACTTTTGGAGGGAACTCTTTTTACCCCAACCGCTTCAAGCCGAACACTTCGGAGCTATTTCGTTTATTTTAATGAGGTTACTTGAACCCTTTAATTGAAATAAAATAAATGTAAAAAATCTTTTCAAAAACAGGCTTTTATTTGTAAAATATTGCACTAAATAGTAAAAAATAATATTTAGCGTATAAAGTTAAATACTAAAGCTACAGAAGAAACACACCCCACACTGATCAAAGACGTACGCAGTACATCTATATATTTAAAACGCTAAGCCAGATTTTTCACAAGAGTCTAGGAACAGATTTGTGGGAGCTCCGAAATAGGTCACTCTTGTAGTCAGGGTGCTACTGGTAAATTTGGATGTTATTTTGTGTGCATGGCGATGCACCATGCGAGGAAAATAGCCGTTTTAACTATTTTTTGCAAAGAAAAAGTAGAATAAGTATATCTATTAATAATTTTATCAAGTAGTGTAATAAAAAAATAATAAAAACATGAAATGAATGGACATAATTAAATTTAAGAGCAAAATAATGTGTGTTTATTAATAGTTTTAACGAGTAACATAAAAAATAATACAAATACGAAATGAAAGGACAATTAAATTTAAAAGTAGCAGAATGTGTGTTTATAAATAAATTATAAATAACAATGGATGAAGATTTTAAAGTGTTACAAGGCGATATCGGAAAAATGATTTGGAATGTCTTATAAAAATTTCATAAGTTAAGGCAGGGAGACAGATTTTAACTTCGATCATTATTAACTAGATACAGCATCATCCCCAAATTAGGGCAAAATGAGTGTCCGCAAAGTAAGAGGAGAATTTGTTTTTATTGCATTTTTACTAATAAGAATATAACTAAATTTGAAACTAAGTGGTTTTCACTATTTAGATACGTTATTATCCAATAAAAGCACATCGATTTGATTTTTTTCATGGGTAGACGGTAGCTTAAACTTAAAGTTTTTTTTGTTAGTTTCTTTCATTTTGGTTGAAAATTTTTTTCCCTGAGGTTGTATTTTTCTTTTGGTGCTAACAGCAGCACTAGATTGGAATGTCGGTATTGCTGAATTAGATTTAATTACACTTAATATCGGTCCAATGGGAAGCAGAGCGTATTCAATAATTTTGCAATGTTCTATTGTAGTGGTTGCATTCAAATATGAATGAAACGTGTTCAGAAGTTTTGCTTTACGTTGATTTATATCAGAGTTCGGTATGTGTGTGGATTATTTAAATTCTCATCTTTCAGTATCTGGTGTGAGCTAGAAATTTATATCTAATGCTGTATCATTGGGCGTTGTTTTTAAATATGTACAAAGCATATGAATATGTTTGCACATATTACCTTTTATAGTCGAATCTACGCATGTGCGCGTGGATATATGCATCACATTCTTCGCATTTTAGAGCACAGGTACAATCTGGCTTTCAAATTTCAATTTTGTATAAGTCATTTTCTTGAGAAGAGGGCACGATCCAAGTTCCGTCTTCATTTGTTAAAACTGATGAATTATCAATACCAACTTTTGTTGGTATCTTATGTCGATGCCTTAAATCATTTAACTTATTTGAAATTTTTCATAAAATTCAAACTAATATATTTAAAAACCAAACAAAAGGATTCCTTCTATAGTTTTTACATTTTTATGCATCCAACGATTATCTTTATATAATGATGCTTGTCCATATTTTAGGTTTTTTAACTCACCCATATGGTATAAACTATACCTTCAATTATTGTGCAATCAAATTTTTCCAGTGGTTGATCTTGTTTCTTCTAGAAATAATGTTAATTATACCGTGTTTGTAACGAAAAACTGAAAGCATTTTAGGTATAATATTATTATATTATGCACGTTAGAATGGTCAATCACTTTCCCCAAAATTAGTTTATAAAAGCAAATCTAATTTAATCTAATACTTAACAGTGTTCTGTGATCTAATTGAAAACAGATATGAAACACTAAAATATAAGTATTCTCTGTGCGCTACAGGGCGAACAAAACAAGAGCGATACGTGCGTTGTCGATGCCAATCGTGTAAACTCGGAGTTCCTACAAATCTGCTCCCCAGACTCTTGTAGATTTTTCAGCAAGTTCGTGAGAGAGTTGTACTGCACCAACTTATAAGATTTTTTTTAAATGATTGTCTGGTTACCGAGACCTTTCAGCGCTATTTTTTGTAATGTTTTATTGCGTATTTTTTTCTACAAAACCAATATGTTTTTCTTCAATAACATTTCTGATGTAGGGAATGCGCGCCATATTCTTATTATTCCACTGGAAATTCATCGCTCCATCTAACGGAAAAGGCAGAATGAATAAGGTCTGCCGGGCCAGCTAGTACTTAATAAAACTTACACATAAATACAGAACTTTTGAAAATTTTAATATTTTCTTAAGAGCTTGAGATGTGAAATAAAGCCTCAGGCTATATTCAAATATTTAAAAGTTCTGTGTTTGTGTGTAAGTTTTATTACGTATGTACTGCTTGCGCCTTAAATTCATATGTTAACTATTATTTTTTACATTTTAGTGCAATAATTTATAAATAAAGGTTTGTGTTTAAAAATATTTATTAATTTCATTTTATTTTGTACTTTTTAGTATTAGAATTGCTTTAACTATCTGTCTTATTAACTTCACTTGTGCGTATTAATATGCTTAACACTAAATTTTGTTCAAAATCCTATGAGACCAAACACGACGCAGCTATATAGTTGAGAAATTCCTATGGACACCTTCCAGCTCCATTATCAAACCCTGGACACCACCTAAGTCTATCTATAGTTCTTGTCAAGGCCAATCCAACGAGTCTCAACACGACGGGGTTATGTTGTATAGTTGACGAGTTCCTATGGTTACATTTCGGCTCTGTTAGTTCAGCCCCATTGTAACATATTAATGCATTAATATGCTACCATGGTACCATATTAATGCATTGTCATCTAAGTTACATAGGTATGCCAAATTTTTCTCAATCGGATGCCAGCAAGTGCTCGAAAAATAGATCACAAATTTTGAACCAGAACATGCAAAAAAGGGAAGTTAAATAAAAGCTTGTAAAAAGAGATACTAGATTGAATGAGTGAAAATATCGAACCTAACTATATAATAAATTAGAATCGCCACCATGGGAGAACCATATCTCAGATAAAAACACAATATCAAATTGACGTTCCTCTACTAGATGTTCTAAATTCTTGAATGCCTGAAAAACGAACGTACATTTAAATGTACAACAGTTAGTTTTTGACTAATTTGTAATAGCTTGATAAAAAAATTATGTAAAAAATTGCGGTTTTGCAAAAAAAAAACAACAAAAAAAAAGCTAGTGTGTCCCCTCCGTACTAATCTGGGAAAGGTATAAGTAAGATATTTATACAAAGAAATAATATCGACCAAAAACACGAACTACAAACAAAGTCGGCATATTTTTAAATATATCAAATGAAAAATCATGGTTCTTGGGATTAGACTGTTTCAAATTCGAATTACTATTCGACGTTTCGCCTTCGATTGCACGAGGCATTTTCAGGGATCTTTACTCCACGAGATCTGAACACTGAATGATCTCGGAGAAATTTAGGCGTTCTTTTATACCCGACTTGTGTTCGCGGAACCGTCAACCTGTGTTAAGGTCGGTTTCCACGTGTGATGTAGACCGTAATCCGTATCTCTATTGAAATTTTTTGTATGTTTAAAAATTTCGAAAGACTCTCAAATTTTTTGTTTATAAAGTCCTGTAACGTGGTATGCTGGTGTTCAGTTACAGCAGATTGAACAATTTGTTTCTTTTTAATACATCGTGCATGTTCCTTTAGTCTAGTTGATATTGTGTCCTATTTCAAGACTACCTAACGCACCTAACCTATATCTTTTAATTGAACACGTAATATATTCAGTGCAATAGCCATTCCCTCTTAAACGGTCATTTTCGATGTTTCCGATGTGAGAAAATCTTGATCATAAATCGGTTAATGGCCATTAATAGTAGTGAGTTAATAACCGATTTCTTTTGTGCTGAATGGTGGTTAGAATTTGCATTTAAGTATATATTTGTATGCGTAGGTTTTCTATACACAGATTGTGCTAATGTACCGTTTTGCTTCTTTTAAACACATAAATTTATAAAGGAAATCGTTCCATTAGATTCACTTTCCATTGCCAATTTGATATTATGATGTTGTTTATTAAGGTGGTACAGAAATATAAGGAAATTATCCTGTCCATGAGACCAAACAATAAATTCTAATTTGACCTGGTCTAATCCCAAGAAGCATGTTTTCTTACTTGACCAAAGCCGCTTCCGTTTTATATATGAAACCAAATTAAATATTTTTATACTAAATTGCAACACTCCTATTCCCGTAAATTAGACTACTAAAAATGAATACCAAAAAAAGAAAAAGAAAACAAATCAAGAAAATCATGACCACACATACTCTGATTCCCATTAGTAATTTTTATACTATAATTCTTGACTTATAAAAAATAAAATTATTTTGTAATTAATAATGGAAAGGGCCGGGCGGTCGAATAACACATCTTATAAAAGGTCTTTTCAACCTCAACTAATCTCTAAATTATGGGAAAATAAAATGTCTCATTTCAAAACGTAGACAATTTGTAAATGCTAGAATATAAACATTCGGAGATTACTGGAGTAGAAGTTGTTGGAGGCGTTAAGAGCGACAAAATTACGGAAAAAAATCTTGTAAAAAAAATATCTTCATTGCAATAAGAAAGTGGTTAACTACGTGAAGTGCGGAAAGTTCAGTAATTATTTCTGCCCCTCGCGAGATTGCAAGTAAAACATCGAAAGGATCACAGGATAGAAAAATCAGACAATGGTGCAAAGCCCTCCTTACTAAATGGGAACCAATGCAAACACGAATGTTACTCGAAAATCAGCAAATGAAATCGCTTTCTTTTTCTTGACTGGATTGGCCCCGAATAACATAAATGAAAGATGCAACTGCAAAAAATCACACAAAGAGAGAAAAAACATAAAAGTTCTTTCAAACTAAGATGTCAATATGCGTGCTCAAGTCCTTGGTCACTAGATATATTAATAAATAATATTTTTAATATTTAAGAGCGCAAAAGGGTACGGTGAGAAACAAAAGAATATTAAGTGGCAAGTAATTGATGCAGCGAATGACGCAACTGCTGTACAGGGTGATAAGACTATATACATTATTCATGTTAATATTAAAAGTTATAAAAAAATTACTTGCATCTACATTAACAGACACTGATTGTCTCGCAATGAGATGCTGAATATTGGGTTAGACGGCTTCTAAATAATCTACACATTAGCATGAATGGATACCCATACACTGAGTAAATAATCCGTACACATCAGCATGAATAGATATCCCATATGTATGGTTATTTAACCACAAATAGAAATAATAGTGTTCCAGAATTTTACAGACACTTTGGAATTAGAAGATGGTGCAAGATATTTTCGGGTTCGAAATTTTGAAATTTACATTTTTCAAAATACAGTGATGGCATATCTATTAATATGTACATTCTACTTAGGGATTTCAATCTCCGGATTTTGGAGGAAAAACGTGTCTCAAAAATACCGGTATTAGACTGATCAATACCGGGATTAATCTCGATTTTTTTAAATTTTGACTCGTTGATGATTGTATTATTTTGCCATTATGCCTGCAGCTTTGAACAAATTAAAATTCATGGCGAAGGAATTATCCAAAATTAAAACACTACTTAGCACTGATCTTCCAGAGAAATTAAGAACGAGAATCAAGCAACGCTGAACCATTTATTCTGAAATTCTCTGCTATCTTACAATTCCGGACTCTGATCAAGATGATTGCTTTAAAACATCAAGTATATATCATTAAATCTTAATTAGAAAAACTTTTAAATCAGGCTAGACAACGAAAATGAATCAACTAATCAGTATGAAACAGAAAACAGCGAAAAAGATGATATTGCCCTTCCAGAAATTCTGGAAGCGGCAAATTAATCTTTAGGAGTTAAATTGAAAAAAAACGTTTTATAAAAGAGTTCCGAACATCGACTAATACAAAATCAGTGGAAAAAATACAGCAAATGGTGGTAGTGGCAGTCGTAATCTTCAAAAAGCCCTTAAATTTTTTTACTATTCAGCCCACAAGTGTGGAACCTGAATGATGATTTTCTTCCTCTAATGAATACCTTAGTCGTCATTTTGAAGCTTTAAATAAATATTTAAAATAAAATATGTTAATATGAGATTGATTTATTAGATTTTTTTTTAATTACTCTAAAGATTGTTTTAAATATTGATAGTTATTATAGTACGAAGGGTTTTACGGCTGGAGTCAATTAAGCTCTTGGGTTTAGACCGTATCAAATTGAAATTACTTTCCGACATTGCTCCAGCGACTGCACGAGGAATCTTCAGGGATCCTTACCGTACAAGATCACAACACTGAATATGCTCCGATGAGCAGAGTTCAGGTATTTATACCCTGCTTGTGCCCTTCAATGTGACTCACAGTGATGATTTCCACGTATGATGTAGCACTTAGTGTAACGGAATAGACTATACCAATAGAACAGAGTATATAAATTCTTAATTTATTTTTTCTGATGACAAATGCTAAACATGAGTATTTCAGTCGTTAAAGTAAAGCTGTCTAATATTAGTTTTGAGAGTTTTTAAAATCTAAACAAAATAATAAATATCATTTTTTCTCAAACGCTATCTTCTAGACTCTATAGACATATTCATGTATAGGTAAACGTTTTCAAGTTGTTATCGTCGATGCCTCCCTTTCGAGTTATATAGACCTGCAGCGCACAGGATTCAAATCAATATAAAATAGGCGGACAAAAATGTTTCCAACAACATTTTTTTAAAGATGTCATTCTGAAAAAATGATACTATAAGAATTGTTTAGCACTAAAACATATCTAGATATTTGTTAAAAATTATTTTAGTCAGATATTTACATCGTAAAATGAAGACAATCGCATTTTGATATAATTTTCAGAACAAACTTACATCACATAAGGCTTACTTTTCACATCGGTTTAAGCTTATTTTTGAGAAAGTATGTAGGGACTCAAATAACTAAACATAGATCTTTAAGGTTATAAACAGCTATTATATATACCTTGCAGACTTTGAGTTTTACAACAATTTTAAATATCTTCCGAATTTTTTCTTACTTTTTAGCATTTACCAAGAAAATACTCCTAAAAAGGGATTATTAGAGGTTTAAAATATACATTTTTTAACGTGTCGAACATTCTTGCTAAGATCAATTCAAAAATGGTCTGCGACCACCCGCGACCTCGGTACATAATGTCACTTTTGCATCAGTGAGTCACAATCACAGTACAGGGTTTTTGGTTATAAATGCACCCCTCTATTAACCTTCATATTTTTACAGATACAAAAAAAAAGTTAAATACAAAAGTTTCTTTAAATTAGACACATTTTTTTATAGCGTAGTTTTTAGATATACAGGGTGTTTCGTTTTTCAGGAATTAACATCAACTTTGGTTTTTTAAATGGAATGCTCTGTATATTATCGACTAGAATGATAGAGTTTTTTATCCCGATTCCAACGATATATGGTTTATTGATATTTGCTTTGGTAGTTTTTGAAACATCCCGATTCTAGCGTTATAAGGTTTGTTAATATTTTCTTTTGATAATATATCATCAACTTTTTTAATTCAAGTACGGACCTGGATTTTTCCTAACTAAATCAATACCTTTTATAACCTTAAAACAAATTATGACAAAAAAGTGATATCATACGATTTGATTTTTTTCAGAAAATCCGTATTGTTTGAAGAATTACGATAAAACGCCATCTAGTGACAACTAGAAAAATCATTACGCTACAGTTAATAGCTCTACATGAAGAGCAAAAAAGGCGCTTTTTTCTGATGTCAAGCTCATTGTAATCGGTTCTTCGAAAACAGAGATATAAACGTTTGAAAGAAAAAAATTTGCCCTTTCCCCACCACTTTAATATTGAATATAGAAAAAAATGATAAATAACAAAAAGTTACTTAAATACAATGCTTATATTTTCGACAAACCTTAATTTGAAAAATTCAAGAGAAAATCGCCATTTCCAGTTTTGAAGTTAAAAATAATTTCCAGCGGTTTCTCTTGGCCGATTTACCTACATAATTTTTTTGTATATGTAGGCACAGCCTTTCCCTTTTGGTTTGGGTAATTTTCACTAAGCATTTAGGTACTTAAATTTATTACGGGCATTTTTTTTCAATTTCTAAATTAAATTTTGCTGAAAATATTTTTGGCCGCGTAATATCTAAAATGGGACTACTGTGCGGCGTAGAAAGAAAGCTTTCATTTAAGTTAAAGCTAATAATAATGAAAACATTTTATTTGGTTCGATTTAATGAATTGTCAATTTACTATGTTAAAAATACAATAGAATATTTTATACTAGAAGGCGTTTCAAAAATTTCATTTCATAAAGTAGAACTCTAGGCGACACCTATGAAGTATTTATTAATTAAGGGTTTAGGGTGCGTCTATGACGACGCATTGACAAGGGTCAGTCTGTGTTAAAGTTCTGTTTATTACAGTCGATTTGAACGTCTTCTTTTGTGGTGGTTTATGTGGATTTACGCATATAGTGGGTCATTAAAGTTGAGGGATTGTCAAAGATATTTTATTTTCAGTCTATGATTTATTAGGGGAGTAACTTATTTTCAAGAGTTAAGTTTACGGTTTATATACAGATTTTTGTTTTCTTTTCTTTTGGCACACAAGTTTCGGGATTTTAAGTAAATTCCATCATTTTCTAGGTTTAAATACTTTTTTGTTATTAATTTTAAGTATTATTTTTGTACACTAGTGAATTACGGTATTTTTTTTAATAGATCTTTAAGTTGTTTTTAAAAACAAATTTTTTTAGTTAAATAACCCACCTGCTAGCTAAAATAAATATATTCAAGAAGAAGATACCATTGAAGTTGAAGTTTATTGTTGTTCGAGTTATAAGTGGCCGCTGAATTGGTGGGATAAGATGTTTAATTAAATTTATACTAACAATTATATTTGATAACAATGTAAATTATGATTTACCAAGGTGCCTACAGAGTACTTTTGATTTTACTTATCATATCTAAGTTAATTTCAGTAATGCGATAGGGTTGCTCGCTATGTCTCAAATAAATAAATAAAATATTCAGTTCCGAGAGAAACACAAAAACTGACATTCGCACAATCTTTAATACAAACAAAAAAATTGAGAAATGCTTAGTGACACCAAAAATGTAATTCTTTTGCAACCAGAACGAGTTAATAAAATTCCTTGTTCCTGCAGTAAAGTGTATGTAGGTGAAACTGGACTGTATCTATCTACTAGACTTAAGCAACATGAAAGATGTATAAGTAAGAAACAAATTGTTCAATCCGCTGTCGCTGAACACCAGCACATCACAGCACACGTGATTAATGTAAAAGATACTATCAGTATGGTATTATTATAAACGAAAAATTAGTGAATCAATTGAAATTATCAAGCACCCTGAAAATTTCAACAGAAACCCAGGCTACTGCTACATCAGCCGTGGAAACTAATCATCAGAGTGAGTCACGCGCCGATGGGCGCAGGTCGGGTATAGCGCGGGACACAAAAGAAAACCGGGCGGTCCTTAAAATAAAGGTTCATAGTCTTAAGCAAGCGGAAAAGTAAAATTTGTGTACGCAAATAAACTTTATGTTATTTTATTTCTTGTAATCGCTTCACCTATAAAGTGCGCCAGCTAAGTGGTACGGAAAATTAATCGAGGATTTAGTAAATTTCGCACTGGTTCACTTGTAATTGAGATGTGCCTAGAATCTCCATGCACTTGCCGCTAGAAGGTTCTAGCTATTTCCAGTGGCTCCTATGCATTTCGAGCATTTATTTTCATTTCTATATAAATGCGCTGAATTTGAATTATTATTTCGAAGTAACGATGGCGAGCAAAAGAGGAAAAACAATTTGAAGCGGTGCACGTGAAGTTTTTGCGAGCGTTATAGAGGCCTGTACTAGAGAAGCTGAAAATAATAGTTTGACCATTCCAGTTCAAAATCGAACAGAACGTGCCGCATTTTACACTGGTGTTTCAGAAAGTAGTGTAAGAAAAATTCAAAGAACATTATGATCGCTCATGTTCTACTTCACCTTTAAAATCTCCTGGCAAAAAAAGACCCCGATTATCATACAAAGATAAAATTGACGATGGTGATTTTCAAGTAATTCGACGAACAATAGAAGATTTTTATATAAACTTGAGGAAGGTTCCAACCTGCAAACCCCTACTTCGTGCTGTAAAGAACAAAATAGATTTTCCGTACGGGTATAAAACCTTAAATCGGCTTTTACGATCAAATGGTTTTGTTTGGCGCAAGTGCCAAAATAAACGAAAATTGCTCATTGAAAGACCAAATATTTTTCACTGGCGGGTGAAATATCTATCAACTGTAAGGCAATATAGGCAAGAAGGACGCAATATTGTGTATCTAGACGAAACCTGGGTAGATAATGATATTACAGTAAACAAATGCTGGCAAAGTGAAAGTGTTACAGGTGTTGTTTAGGGAATCCGCTCTAGTAGTCGCTTTATTATAGTTCAGGCTGATTCATTTAGAAGCCAGATTTGTTCTAGGTACTGCTTTAGTTTTTTGCTCGGAACAACTGGAGACTATCATGGACAGATGAATAGAGATAATTTTGAAAAGTGGTTGCTCGAGAAGCTTCTACCTAACATTCCTCCCAAATCAGTCGTGGTAATGGATAATGCGTCTTATCATTCTCACGTAGAAGATAAAGTGCCAATTAAATACTCTACAAAACCTCACATGATATCGTGGCTTAAATCGAACAATCTTGTATGTGATCCAACATGGAGAAAACATCAATTATATGAAGTAATATCAGCCAACAAGCTTAGAGAAAAAAAGTATAAAATTGACGGTCTTTTATGTAACCTCGGTCATACACCTTTAAGGCTGCCTCCATACATGTGCGACTTCAACCCTATTGAACTTGCATGGGTAGGAGTAAAAAAATATATTCGAGAGCGCAACACCGATGAACTTTTAATTAAAGATTTAAATAAAATAACATTAAAAGTGATTGATTCAATATCGGCTGAAAACTGGAAATGTTCGTTCTATTGAAAATAAATACTGAGAAGTAGATGGCAAATTGAAACGGTTATTGATGATTTAGTTATCACACTGGAATCTTCAAGTAGTGACGACGAAACCCCATTATTTTCAGAGGAAGACAAAGATTTAGAAGGAATCGAACTATTAGAATCACAGCCGTCAACCTCAAAAATGGCTTAGTTTTATTTCATATATTTTGTAAAATTGTTCATAAAGTAGCTGTCAATAAACTGCTTCAAAATAATTAATTTTCTGTTCAATACCGGGTGTCAAAAAATATCTAATATTGCAATTAATACTAGAAAAACTACAGAACTCATATTTTTCCAAAATTAACACATCAGTGCAGTTATAGTAGGAGAGCCAGCACTGATTCCTATGAAACTATATAGCTGCGTAAATAATGCAAATTTTCAGGAATCTGAAGCCCCGACAAAAGGAGGAGGTTTGTCAAAAGCAGGCCGTTTCTATGGATGTCATTTTGAATTCGCACCACAACTTTACCAGTTTATCTCTATATGACTTTTAATGTATGCACAAAATTTAAAATTAAACTAATAAGTAGTTTTTTCAGGCTGATTTTTTTAAATAATGTATTAGACCGCCATTTTGTTTTGCTATGTTGGATTCATACCAAAATGTTGCATGTTCATTCCTATGCTACACAGTGAACAAGATTTATCAAAATATTAACTTATGCAGTTCGACTTTGGGATATTCGGGTATGCCAAAATTAACCGTTTGCCTCCGTCTGTCATATTACTTTGTACATGGGGCGTCATTGTGAAGTACTATACAGGGCGTTTTCTAATTGCGCGCTAATGTTAAAGGGGGGGGTGATTCTTGGACCTTTTTAAGAAAAAAAGTTTAATATGAACCTAAAAGTCTTAACTTTGGAGATTTTAGGGTTTTAAAAAAACATTTTTTTAAAATCCTAATTCTGATGCTATTATAGATAAATAACTGTGTGAAATTTGATACACGCATTTATGCATAAAAGGGCATTTTTTATTAACAATCAATTTTTGAAATTTCTACCAGTGGCGTGCATATGTAATAAACCTGGGTAAATTTGTATGCTCCTTAATGCATAGAAGACGTGTATCAAATTTCATCCAGTTATCTAGGCATTAAGGCATCGGAATTGGGATGAAAAAAATGTTTTCTTTTTAAACTTTACGATCCCGTATCTCAAAAGTTAAGACTTTTAGGACATAAAAACACCCCCTTTAACATCAGCACGCAATTAGGAAACGCCCTGTATAGTACTTCACAATGACGGCCCCTGTATAAAGTAATATGTTAAACGGAGACAGACGGCCACTTTTCGCATACCTGAGTAGGCCAAAGTCGAACTGCATAAAATAAAATGCTGATAAATCTCGTTCATTGGATCTGATGCTGGCTGCCCTTGTAAAATCTGAACTTGTAAATCGTGTATCACTATACTGGGTGGTCCAATCATAGTGGACGTAGGCACTAGCCCGGGAACCGTTAATTACAGAACTCAGGAAAAAATATATTTATAGGTAAATCAATCAAGAAAAATCAAAATTAAATCATTTTAAAATTCGAAAATTCGCCGTTTTTGCAACACAAAAGAGATATAGAAGTGTGGTGCACAGACAAATATAGATAAAGGTTCATTAAGCATAGTTACATTTTTTAATTATCTGAAGTGCGTATAGTCAAAAAGAAGTGCCATATTATTTAAAGAACAACGGAACACCACTGGTTTAAAGAGATTTCTTGGCCGACCTTCCTAAACCGATTGACTCCGCCCGGTTTTCTTTCGTGTCCCGCACTTTATAAATACCTTAACTCTGCTCATCGGAGATCACTCAGTGTATTGTAATTAGTAATTGATTGTTATTATTAGTTCCTTTCATATTAGTCTTTTTGACTAATATAAGGTTGACTTATGTATATTTTACTAGTATTTGAATTTTTTATTTACTATTTTCTATTATAATTTCTGGCATGTAAAAAAAATTGTAATATTACCAATAAAATAAGTCTTAAACACTTTTATTCCACACATAAAGTATTTTTACAAGCGAGAAGTCTAAGTACTGTACTTTTCTGTAATCTAATTTAAAAAAAAATTCAAATTATAAAACACCATGTAACTAAAAAGTATAAAGCCTAACCCACATAATCTCAAAACAATTTCAATAAAGAATCGTGTGAAAGATATAGTATTTGAATTTTGTAATTTTTGAAGAATTACTAATGACTGCAGTTTTCAAATGGGTAATTTTAATATACCCATATTTTGGAGATATTACAGGGCGAGTAGTCTCTTTTATTGGCCTATTAGCAGAATGAAGATCATATGCCAAATATATACATACATTCTAGCCTTTCAAACTGTGCACCAAAATTCCTCTCCCCTAAAATTCTTCGATTCGCTGAAGCTGCCGCGCTACCTACAAACCACATTTCTTTATTTAACTTTGTATCAACTTCTACACTCAACACATTTCCTATTCTCGAATAGAAAGCTTATGAAATTTGTCCACTTGTTGTATAAAAATAAATAAAATAATAATAAAATTATTATTAATTAATGTTCTTTCGATTTATAGACTTTCTCGGCATGAAGGTCTTTTAATACAATTTCTTAAGGTGTGCTATTTAAATTATTATAAAAATAGTCACGTTTTTATAAATGTTGGAGATATGCAAAATTAGCAAGCATTAAAATTACCTATTTAAACTTAGAACCAGTTCACGGCGTTAGACAACGTTTACACCCATATTGTTAATACCATAGTTCTAATAAGAATGTTAAGGTAAAAATGAAAAATCTGATATTGTTAAAAGAGGGTCCTGAAAATTTGCAGCTAGTATAAAAAAAAATGGCAATTTTACAATAATGTTTCAAAATAATAAAAAAAAAAATGAACGTATATCAATATTGCAAATTGAAATTGTCCATACATTTATGATTAGGTTATTAATTTTTGTTTATATATTATACATATATTATATATATATATATATATATATATATATATATATATATATATATATAGAAGATGACTATTAATGTATGCACAAAATTTAAAATTAAACTAATAAGTTGTTTTTTCAGGCTGATTTTTTTAAACATTTTACTAGGCCGCCCATTTTGTTCATTCCTAGGCAACACTTGATTTTTGTACATACCTTTAGCTAAATTAGATTTTTTTAGTAATAATTTTTTTAATGCTTCACTAGCCGCCATATTGTTCCCGCCTATTCGATTTTTACTAAAATACTATCCCCATATAACCCTCAATTTTTTATTGAAATTTGAAGTCAATCTGGTAAGTAATTTTTAAGCTACGCCGCGAGCTCACCGACAGAATTGAAAAAACATATTTTTTCTAGAGATGCCAAAACGTGAAGATATGTGATACCTGATGTTTTTCGCGATTACGAACATTTCGTTTGGTCGCAATTTTGTTCCGTTATCTTGAGTTAGTACCACAATTTTACCAGTTCTTCTCTAAACTCCAATTAGTTATACCACATCATTTGAAGTCAATCCATTAAGTAGTTTTTTCAGGTTGAATTTTTAAATATTTTATTAAGTCGCCATTTTGTTCCTCCATCTTGGATTCGTACCAAAATTTGACCAGCAGATTCCTACATAACACTTGACTTTTCTGTAAAATTTGACGTAAATTGGATAAATAGCTTTTTAGTAATAATTTTTTTAACATGTCGTTAGTCCGCCATTTTGGTTTGTCATATTAGATCTCTACCAAAATGTTAGCAAATCGTCCCTATATAATCCTAAATGTTTGACCAAAATTTGAAGTAAATCGGGTAATTAGTTTTTAAGCTATGCCGCGAACTGATAGACCGACAAACAGACAGCCAGACCAACAGAGAGAGTGACGGAATTGATAAAACATATATTTTTTGGCATCTAGCGACACTAAAACATGAAGATATAAACAATCTACCAGGTCATCCCCATATGACCCTTAAGTTTCATCTAAAATTTGAAGTGAATCTGGTAAGTAGTTTTTAAGCTATGCAGCGAACTGACACACAGACAGAGAGACTGACAAACGGGCCGACGGAATAGATAAAACATATTTTATCGCATCTAAGGACGTTAAAGCGTGAAGATATGTAAAATTTGAAAGGCTATTTTTTCACGATTGCAAACAATTTATTTGGCCGCCATTTTCTTCCGCCATCTTAAATTAGTACCACAATTTTACTAATTCATCTCTATATCACAATTAGCTATAACACACAATTTGAAATCAGTCCATTAAATAGTTTTTTTAGGCTGGATTTTTAAATAATTTATTAAGCCGCCATTTTGTTCCACCACTGGGATTCATACCAAAATTTTGCCAGTTGATTCCTACATAATACTTGATTTTTGTGCAAAAATTGAGATAAATTGGGTAAGTACTTTTTAGGAATAATTTTTTTAACGTTTCACTAGGCGGCAATTTTGTTTCGCTATAGTGAATTTTTAGCAAAATGTTACCAGGTACTTTATACCTTTAATTTTTGACCAACATTTGAAGTCAGGTAAGTAGTTTTTAGCTATGCCGCGATTACACAGACCGACGAAATTGAGAAAACATGTTTTTCGGTATCTATATAGGGACCCTGAATAGTAAAGATCTGAATCTGATCTCGAATGCTTTATATAAATCCATATTAATCATGTTCATTTGATAAATAGTCAAAATTAATAAACCGTTATTAACATTTTATTCTTCGATTCTAATATCTATTTTTAAAATATTTAAAAAGCATCTTTTTTTTTGGTACATTCTCGTGTCGAATTTATTTTTAGCTTTGACCCATATGGTACCAAATCTCGTTAATAAGATAACCTTTATTAAAAATCACGGCCTAAAATTCAGACAAATTGAAATTTTATCAGCATTGCTAATTGATAAGACATATTATAATAAAAATAACAATATTTTATATATATATATATATATATATATATATATATATATATATATATATATATATATATATATATATATATATATATATAAGTTGAAACACACATGCAAGTAAAGTAAACGTGATAGAGTTTCACTGTGACGTCATTTTCTTATATTTATATTTAATTCATAGAATTAAAAATTTCTTTTACGTTGATTTTTTAACTTACTTAATGCTTGCACAATTTTTTTGCTCTATTTAATGCTTGAAAAAAATTTGAAAATAATCTAATACATATTGTTTTTAGGCTGATTTTTTAAATATTTTAAAATGCCGCCATTTTGTTTTGCTGTCTTATATTCATACCAAAATATTATCAGTTTATTCCTATAGAATACTTGATTTTTGTGCAAAAAAAGTAAATTGGATAGTTCGTTTTCAGTAATAATTTGTTTAACGTTTCACTAGGCCATATTATTCCGGCACATTAGATTTTTACCAAAATTTTACCAAATCATCTTTCATAAGTAGTTTTTGAGCTATGCCGTGAACTGACATACAGACAGTTAAATCGACAGACGGACCGACCGAATTGATAAAACATATTTTTTGGCCTCTAGTTCCGCCATCTTGGATTCGTACCAAAATTTTACCAGTTGATTCCTACATAATACTTAATTTTTGTTCAAAATTTGGGATAAATTGGATAAGCAGTTTTTTAGTAATAATTTTTTAACATTTCACTAGACCGCCATATTGGATTTTTACTAAAACGTTACTAGTTAATGACTCATATGACCCCTAATTTTTGACCAAAATTTAAAGTCACTCTGATAAGTAATTTTTAAGCTATGTTGTGAACTGACAGACAGACAGACAAACCGACTGACGGACCGACGGAATTGATAAAACATATTTTTTGGCATCTAGGGTTGCTAAAACATGAAAATAAGTAAAACCTGAGAAGATGATTGTTTCACGATTACAAATATTATATTTAGCCCCCATTTTTTTTTTGTCACCTTGAATTAGTTCAACAGTTTTGCTAGTTCATCTGTTCATCCAAAATTATTTTTGTCACGCAATTTGAAATCAGCCCACCAAGCTGAATTTTTAAATATTTTTCTAAACCGCCATTTTGTTCCGCCTTCTTGAATTCATCCTTGATTTTTGCGCAAAATTTGAGATGAATTGAATGAGTAGCTTTTTAGTAATATTTTTTTTATCATTTCACTAGGCCGCCATTTTGTTTTGCCATGATGGATTTTTACCAAAATGTTACCAGATCATTTCCATATGATTCTTAATTTTTGACCAAAATTTGAAGTCAATCGCTTCAGTAGTTTTTAGCTATGCCGCGAACAGACAGACAGACCGACGGAATAGAGAAAACAAAATGTTCGGCATTTAAGGACCCTGAAACGTGAAGATCTGAAAAAATCTCGGAGGGTAATTTTTTACGAATATAATACTTAAAAATGGTACCAAAATTTCAGATTTGACATTGGTGAAACTCAGTTTAAAAGGATCTAATTTAAAGCAAGAATGATTATTAGTAGAAAGTTAAATGCATGCAAAATTAATATATACGTTAATACACAAAAGGTATACTAATTCTGAACTTATTTATAATAAATGGGTTTCTGAACGCATTCACCACGTCTTATTAAGATGCGACGCACCTTAACTGCCACTGCAGTGTTGATGATGAAAATTCTCCAAAACATACATCTTTTTTAACCTGAATTAAGTCACAGTTATTTTCTATTACGTTTACTTTAAGATTTATTAGATCTTAAGACAGGTGAAACAGGAAAGTAGTTATAATTCTCGATTCCGTCGGTCTGTGTGTCTGTCGGTCTGTCTGTTCGTGGCATAGCTAAAAAAACTACTTACCCGGTTGACTTCAAATTTCGGTCAAAAATTAAAGGTCATATAGGAATGACCTGGTAACATTTTGATAAAAATCCAATGCAGCAAATCAAAATGGCGCCTAGTGAAATGATAAAAAAATTATTACTAAGAAAGTGCTTATCTAACTTATCTCAAATTTTGCACAAAAATCAAATATTATCTGGTAAAATTTTGGCACGAATCCAAGATGGCGAAATAAATAAAAAAATATTAATAAATTATTCAAAGATTCAGCCTGAAAAACTACTTAATAAAGTGATTTCAAGTTCTATGCCATAATTCATTGTAGTATAGACATGAAATAGTAAAAGAGTGCTATTAATTCAAGATACCGGAACAAAATGGCGGCCAAATAAAATTTTTGTAATCTGAGAAAATCATATTTACACAATACATTACATCATATATTCGCGTTTCGCAAAAATTGAAGCTGATATGCAGATTACCAGGTAATATTTTGATTAAAATTCAATATGTTGGAACAAGATGGCGGCCTAGTAAAACGTTAAAAAAATTATTACTAAAAAAACTAATTATCCAATTTATCTGAAATTTTGCACAAAAATCAAGTATTACGTAAGTATCAACTGGTAAAATTTTGGTACGAATCCAAAATGGCGGAACAAAATGACGGTTTAATAAAATATTTCATTCCGAAAAAATTACTTAATAAACTGATTTCAAATTGTGTGCCATAACTAATTGTAGTATAGAGAGGAACTAGTAAAACTGTGGTATTAATTCAAGACGGCGGGACAAAATGGTGGCCAAATAAACTTTAGGTTTTACATAGCTTTGTGTTTTAATGCTTCTAGATACCAAAAAATATGTTTTATAAATTCCTCCGGCTGTCAGTTCGCGGCAGAGCTTAGAAACTAGTCTTCATATTGACTTTAATTTTAGTCAAAAAAAGGCTCATATGGGGATGACCTTGTATTTGCTAAAAATCCAGTGTCTGAAGAAGATGGCGGTCTAATGAAACGTTTAAAAAATTATTAATTAAAAAGTAATTATCTAATTTGTACAAAAATCAAGTATTATGTAGGAAAGCAACAATCAAATTTTGGCATCCGCATTGCGGCTTAATAAAATATTTAGAAATTTAGCCCGAAAAAACTACTTAATGACCTGATTTTCAAATTGTGTGCCATAATTAAATGTAGTATAGAGATGAATTAGTATACCTATGCTACTAATTCAAGATGGCGGAACAAAATAGCAGCCAAATAAAACTTTTGTAATCTGAAAAATCACCCTAGCAGATTTGACATATCCTCACGTTTTAGCGTCCCTAGATGCCAGGAAAATACGTTTTATCAATTCCGTCACTCCACCTGTGACTGTCGCTTTGTCTGTCGGTGTGTCAGTTTGTGGCATAGCCTAAAAACTGCTCATCAGATTGACTTCAAATTTTAGATAAAAATTAAGGCTCATATAGGGATAACCTGGTAATATTTTGGTAAAAATCCAATATTGCCGAACAACTCAAGAAAAAAATTAATTACTCAATTTACCTCAAATTTTGCAAAAAAATAAAGTGTTACATAAGAATGAACTGGTAACATTTTGTTATGAATGCAAGATAGCAAACTAAATGTGGGGCCTAAGAAAATATTTAAAAAACCAGTCTGAAAAATCTACTTATTAGATTAATTTCAAATTTTGTGCAAAGTTGTGTTACGAATTCAAGATAGCGGAATAAAATGGCGGCCAAAACACATGTTAAAAAAAATAACGTAAAAAAATCGTCTTATTCAATTGACTGTAAATTTTGCGGAAAAATTAAATATGATATAAGGATAACCTGGTGCAAATTCAACCCAAAATCAAGTGTGGTATAGGTAGAAACTGGTAAAATATTGGTAGGGATCCAATATATTGGAACAAAATGGCGTCTAATAAAAATGTTTGATAAGATAGTATATATATGTGTTCCTAAATAACTAAGTTCCGGGTAAAGGAATTTTACCGATTTTTTTGTTTAGATTTAGGAGTCATGAGCAACATATTAAAAATCCTACCATCTCCGATTAAAGCGCGACCCCCTAACTATGCAAATTAAACATAAGCATTAAAGAGCATTTGTACATGGGTTAATGTTCAAATCTAGTAATCGTAATAATTATATCTTCTAAACAGTGTCTTAAATGCACTATGTAGGTATGAACATTAAAACTATAATATATTAAAAAAATATATGCACATTGAGACCATACATTAATTCATAAGTTTAGTATTATTAATATTAAGTCTAATACACATACATATATATTTTCTTATCATTTCTGATTTCTATCAGTTTGATTATTTTACTTCTAGAGCTATACCTTATCTGGCTGTTAACCTCCTTTTTAAAGAGCGCAGGCGTATTGAATGCTCTAATTTGCTAAATTGCTTCGGGAGCCTAATATGTGTAACACCTCTGTCTAGATATTTTATTAGCTCTAGGTACTTTAAATAAGATCCCATATTGACGCGTATGGCAGTTGTGATTAAAAAACGCCATTTATATGTTGGTTTATATGTTGTTTAATTGGCAAACTTCTAAAGAACAGTTGATGAATGTTATTAAATGAAATATTTTACTTTCAATATACAGATCATCGGTAGGAAACATAAACTTTATTATAAATAATTTTTAGAATCTATTTTTGCGTTAGTTGAAGTTCTTTTAAGTGAATATTATTAACGTCCCTCCCCCCCAAGCAACTATATCATATATAAGATGGGACTATACTAAAGGATAATAGAGTGTTTTTAATTGTCCTATTTCAAATATTTGTCGATAATAAATTAATTTTGCAATTAAATTTCTTAATCTTCCTGTTAATAATTTTATGTTTATTCCAGCGGAGATGATTATCCAATATAATATCGAGATATTTAATACTATTAGTAGCTTCTACCACGTATTCGGAGTATTGACATTTAATATTTAGTTCGGTAAAATTCGATAAAATGTTAGCGTAGGAAGTAAATATCATAAAGCGCATTTTTTCCGATTTATTGTTAGTTTTCTTCTATTAATCAAGCTGACTATAATTACAAAATCGCTCTCAGCTAATTTCTTTAAATCATCCCAGATCGAGCATTTATAAAAAATAGCCGTGTCATCCGCAAAACTTATCGCTTCTCCCCTAGATCCAATATAAAAAATTTAAAGGTCCCAAAACGGTTTCTTGGGGAACTCCATATTTTAGTTTAAGTAATTGCCGTGACGTGTCTATTTGGACACACTGCTTATCTGATAAATAGCTTTTAAGAAGCAAAGCTTAAATGGTGTTCCTCTAAAAACTATATTTCCTAAAATTATAGATGTGGCTAACAGTATCAAAGACTTTAGCCAAGTCCACGAAGATGCATAAAGATGGATGCCTTTTATCTACTGCCTCATTAATTTTACGAGTTAAGAAAGTCACTGTAACCTGTGTGGACATACCACTTCGAAACGCTTATTGCCTATATAATAATATATGGAACTTATTTAAATAATTTATTATTCGGTTTCTGAAGATTATTTTGAAACTTTTTAGCCATTGTCTAAAATAAGGAGATGGGTCTAAAGTTAGACGTGTTATTTATAAAAACGGTACGACACGCATCAGTCAGCTTAGTACCGTTTTACATGTAGCGTATGGTCAGTCTTTATCTTCAGTGCTCACCATCAGCGATGATCGTTCGTTTCGACGCGTGAGCGCGAAAACGAAACAAAATATTCGCAGCGGGTACGCCGATGTTGCAGTTACGTGGATGATTAAAAAGCGCAGAAGAAAATGAAGAAAGTGCAAAGCACGTGCTTTGGTGTTGTCGAATGTCAATAAAATATTTTGATGAATTAGAAAAGAAACCCTGTATATTTATATTCGAATTTATTTATACGTTTTAAACTAGATCAGTACCTAACGTCATCAATTTGTTTATTTATCACCTTCATGTTGTTTTTGTCCTATCAGGTTACTTAAATCCGGCACTATAGCAGCTGCCACGATCCCTTAATCTTTGTTTTTAAAACATTTGTGCAAGAATGTGACGTAGGTAACGAAATCGGTAAAATCCTTTACCCGGAACTTCCCTCGTTATAAATTATTACTTTTATTGGGAAGAGGGAAGTGTGATCCAAGTTAGTTCAGTACATAGTGACAGTATATATGTCTTACATATACTGCCTCTTCATTTTTATTGGGCGTTAATTTGTTCCAATATATTGGAATCCTAACAATAGCTTTACCGTTTCCTTCCTACCTATGCCACACTTGACTTTTGGACATAATTTAAAATAAATTCAATAAGTATCTCATATTCACGTTTAATTTTTCTGCAAAATTTCAAATCAATTGAACAAGATTTTTTTACGTTGATTTTTTAAAATTTTTATTTGGCCGTCATTTTGTTTCGCCATCTTAAATTGAAACTCATATTATCGGTCTTTACCTACTCCGTTGGTCCGCACATATTCCAGATATTAAGTCTCTGAATAGTTTTCATTGACGATTTTCTTGTTGTTATGTTAGAGTGGTGTATTATTTGAGGTTAGGATCCAGTAAAAAGAACAAAGGTCCTTTTTTAAATAACCGACGATCCGCCAATATACTGTTGTATCCTCAGGACACATAGATTTTATATTCAGCATGAAACCAATATTAGTCTTTACATATTCAATTGTTTCGCAGATATTTCCCAACCCCAAATAATACACCACTCTAACATAACAGCAAGAAGATCGTTAACGAAAACTATTTCGAAATTTAATATCTGGGAAATATCTGCGAACCAACGGAGTAGATAAAGACTGATAATATGGGTATCATGCAGGATAAAAAATGTATGTGTCCTAAGGATGCAACCATAAAGTTGCGAAACCTCGACAAATTAAAAAAAAAACTTTTGTTTTTTTTTTATTGGAACCTAATCCTAAATAATACACTACTCTGACCTAAAAACAAGAGGATCGTTAACAAAAACGATTTAGAAACTTAAATATCTCAGAAATATCTGCGGTCCAACCTAGTAGGTAAAAACTGAAAATATGTGTTTCATGCCGGATATAGAATCTATTGTATTCTGAAGATTCAACAATAAAGTTTCGAAACGTCGACAATTTAAAAAAGTCTTTTGTTTTTTTTACTGGATCCAAACCCCAAATAAACCTCCCACTCAAACATACCAACAAGAGGAACCTTAACCAAAACTATTTAGAAACTTAATATCTCGGAAATATCTGCGGACAAACGGAATATGTAAACAATGATAATATATATATATATATATATATATATATATATATATATATATACAATGATCATTGTTTATATATAACAATGATAATATATATATGGATATGAATATATATATATATATATATATATATATATATATATATATATATATATATATATATATATATATATATATATATATATATATATATATATATATATATATATATATATATATATAAAGTTATTCACAAAAACTTTACTTTTTAATGATAATATGCTAACACTGAACAATACAATTTTGCTATTTTTCGAGGGCGGTGATACGGAGAGCCCTTCAAATTACAGACCAGTAGCATTGGTCACTACTCTGTCTAAGATTATCGAAAAAATAGTTAAGAAGAGAGTACTTTCATACCTTGCCAGGCACAGCATTCTTAGTTCAGAACAGTTTGGCTTCCAATCATCAAAGGGAACATCTGACGCATTTTTTGCCTTTTTGGCGACATTGTATTTGGGGCTTAATGGTGGGATGGCTGCAGCAGTGTTCTGTGATCTGTCAAAAGCATTTGACTGTGTCAATTACGGGAAACTGCTGTAGGAACTCCAACCTCTCGGGTAGAGTTCAGTGTCTAGCTTAATGGGATGCCATCTGAACGATGGGACATGAGTTACGGTGTGCCTCAGAGATCTGTTCTGGGACCCATTTTATTTCTAATTTATGTAAATGACTTAACAAAATTAAATATTAAAGGAAAATTTACAATATATATGGAGTGTTACCAAAATATTATCAGGCCATCCCCATATGATCCTTAATTGTTGGTCAACATTTCAAGTCAATCGAGTAAGTAGTATTTAAGCTATCTCGCAAACTCACACATATCCCTATACTACAATTAGTTATGGCACACAATTTGAAATCAAACCATTAAGCAGTTTTATCTGGCTGAATTTTTAAATATTTATTATGCCGCCATCTTGAATTCGTATCAAAATATTACCAGTTGATCCCAATATAATACTTGATGTTTTAGCAAAATTTGAGATAAATTGGATGAGTAGTTTTCTAATAATATTTTTCTTTAAGATTTCACTAAGCCGCCATTTCGTTTCGCCATATTGGATTTTTACCAAAATGTTACCAGGTCATCCCCATATGACTCTTAAATTTTGACCAAAATTTTAAGTAAATCTGGTAAGTAGTCTTTAAGCTATGCCGCAAAATGACAGACAGACGGACAGACAGACCGACGGAATTGATAAAAGATATTTTTTGGCATCTAGCGACGCTAAAATCTAAAGATGAGTAAAACCTGAAAAGGTGATTTTTTCACGATTACAAACATTTTATTTGGCCGCCATTTTGTTCGGCCATCTTGCATTAGAACCACTATTTTACTAGTTGATCCCTATACCACAATTAGTTATAGCACACAATCTGAAATCAAACCATTAAGCAGTTTTTGCAGGCTGAATTTTTAAATATTTTATTATACGGCCCTTTTGTTCCACCATCTTGGATTTGCACCAAAATTTTACCACTTGATTTCAACATAATACTTGATGTTTTGGCAAAACTTGAGATCAATTCGAAGAGAAGTTCTTTAATAATAATGTTTTTAAGACTTCACTCGGCCTCCATTTTGTTTTCCTATATTGGATTTTTACCAAAATGTGTATAGTTTGATTCAACCTTTTTCTTTGCTTTTTGATTTTTTGGCCTTGTTGACCATCTTTATAAATGAAGGGTTTTATTACTCGATGTACATTTGTAGCATTGATGATGACTAGTTAGTCGAAAGCGCTCTGGTATGATTTTGGAGTTTGTAGATTATACACGTCATACAGACCTTTTTGTTTCAATACTTTTGCACGTGTATACAGCCCTTTAAGCTTTCAAGCCATATAATTTATTATACGAAAGTAAAATTCCAATTCCTTCTGATTAACAATCCAAACTTACACCTTCGTTTGCTTTGCTTCCTCTGCAAGTGCCAAAAATCCGTTTTTCCAGTATCTGCTGAAATATTGCTAGGAGAGCATGTCCTGATTTTTTAAATTTTTATCCTAAATACAATAGTTTGTGATATAAATAGATCGTAAAGTATAATTTATTTTCTTTAACTGACACGTCCTGTCAAAACAAAAATCTGAAAATTGTGGATTCGTCCCGGAATCAAATAAAAACGAATTTTATATTTAAAAGTGAGTGTGAAAGGGAAAATCCTTGGCTATAATGTAATTATTAGTTTTCACCTGCGAACTAGGCATATTTGGCAGTTTGCATGTAAAAACAACGGCAGCTGATAAAGCGCTTTAAGTATGATCCATTTTCACCCAATTTAACAGATGATTTTTTTTCTCCACCTACACAAAAGACAAAGCTCAATATAATGAATAGGAAAATTGTAAATTAAACTTTGATTGTACAAATAAACCTGCCAAAAATAATTTCTTCTCAGAAAACAAAAGACACAACTGATTTAAAGAGCAACGTCCGATTTTAACAGACGTGCGAGATATTTAAAATTCTCAAAAAGGGAACACTCCTAAGAAAAAAAAAGGAATAGTCCAAATTAAAAAAAAACTCATTCAAAAGTCGGCATAATTTCTAATTTAAGTAGAACTAAAATTAATAAATTGAATGATTATTTGCCACATAAAAGTAACTTGCTGTCAACCTTGCCAGAACACTGTCCCAGATTATTCATTTAAAATCAGGCAGTTAATTATATTGTCATTATGTGTAAGTGTTCGGATCAATATTTTATTCAGTTTTTATTGGTTAAAATAAAATACATACTTTTACTTCCCTCGTAAAAGGGAAGTGTTGTAATCGTAAAAAAATCACTCTTCGAGATTTTTTCATATCTTTACGTTTCAGGGTCCCTAGATGACGAAAAACATGTCTGTTCGCAGCGTAGCTAAAAAAATAGTTAGCCGATTGACATGACTTTGGTAAAAAATTAAGGGTCATATTGGGATGACCTGGTAACAATTTGGTAAAAATCCAATTTGGCGAAACAAAATGGCGGCGTAGTGAAATGTTACAAAAATTGTTATTAAAAAACTACTCATCTAATTTATCTCAAATTTTCAAGTATTATGTTGGAATCAACTGATAACATTTTGGTACGAATCCAAGAAGTCGGAACAAAATGGCGGCTTAATAAAATATTTAAGAATTCAGCCTGAAAAAACTTCTTGATAGTTTCATTTCAAATTGTGTGCCATAACTAATTGTGGTATAGGAAACAACTAGTAAAAGAGTGGTATTAATTGAAAATGGCCAAACAAAATGGCGCCACTTAAAATGTTTGTAATGAAAAAGTCACCCTCTCACTTTTACACATATTTACGTTTTAGCGTAGCTAGATGCCAAAAAATATGGTTTATCAACTCCGTCGGTCCGTCTGCCGGTCTTTTTGTCTGTCTGTTTTTAGTTAGCGGCATAGCTTCAAAAATCAAGTATTATGTTGGAATCAACTAGTAACATCTTGGTACGAATCCAGGATGGCGGAACAAAATTGCGGCTTGATAAAATATTTAAAAATTCAGCCTGAAAAACTACTTAATTGATTTCAAATTGTGTGCCATAGCTAATTGTAGTGTATGGGTCAACTAATAAAGCTGTGGTACTAATTTAAGATGGCGGAACAAAATGGCGGCCAAATAAAATATTGGTAATCATGAAATAAATCACTCTCCCAGGTTTTACATATTTTCACGTTTTAGCGTTCCCAGATGCCAAAAAATATGTTTCATCAATTCTGTCGGCCCGTCTGTCGGTCTGTTTGTCTGTCTGTCAGTTCGCGGCATAGCTTAAAACTAACCCGACTGACTTCAAATTTTGATAAGAAATCAAGAGTCATATGGAGATGATCTGGTAATATTTTGGTAAGAATCGAGTATGGCAAAAACAAAATGGCGGCCTAGTGAAATGTTAAAAAAAATATTATGAAAAAGCTACTTGTATTTCAGATTTTTCATAAACATCAAGTATTATGTTGGAATCAACTGGTAAAATTTTGCTACGACTCCAAGATGGCGGAACAAAACAAAAGACAAAAAACTACTTAATGATTTCAAAGTGTGTGCCAGAACTAATTGTGGTATAGGGCTTAACTAGTAAAAAGTGTGTTATTAATTCAAGATCGCGTAATAAAATTGCGGTCAAATAAAATTTTTGTATCGCAATATCATCACGTTTTAGCGTCCTTGGATGACAAAACACATGTTTATATCAATTCCGTCAGTCCGTCTGTGTGTCTGTCTGTCAGTTCGCCATTGACCCAATTGACTTCAAATTTTGACCAATAATTAAGGGTCATATGGGGATGGAGTGGTAATATTTTGGTAAAAATTGTTAGAGTGGTGTATTATTTGGGGTTAAGATCCCGTAAAAAAAGTCCAACGTTTCTGAACTTAATTTGAGCATTCTCGGGACACATATAGAACATATATCCTGCATGAAACTTATATTATCAGTCTTTACCTACTCCGTTGATCGCTGGTAACAAACCTTTTGTTGTCATGTTACAGTTGTGTATTATTTGAGGTTAGGGTCCAGTAAAAAAACAAAAGTCTACTTTTAAATAGTCGACGTTTCGCAACTTTATTGTAGCATCCTCAGGACACATATATAGTTTCTATATCCTGCATGAACCTCATATTATCATCCTTTACCTACTCCGTTGGTCCGCAGATATTTCCCAGATTATATGTTTCTATGGTTTTCGTTAACGATCGTCTTGTTGTTATGTTAGAGTGGTGTATGATTTGGGGTTAGGGTTCAGTAAAGCAACAAAAGACTTTTTTAAATTGTCGGCGTTTTGCAACTTTATTGTTGCATCCCCAAAACACATATATAGATTCTATATCCTGCATGAAACCCATATTATCAGTCTATGTGTATTACGTTCGTCCGCAAATATTTTCCAGATATTAAATTTCTAAATGATTTTCGTTAATGATCCTTTTGTTTTTATGCTAGAGTGGTGTATTATTTGGAGTTAGGATCAGTTATTATCAGTCTTTACCTCCTCCGTTGGTTCGCAGATATTTCCCAGATATTAAGTTTATAAATGGTTTTCGTTAACGATCTTCTTGTTGTTAGAGTGGTGTATTATTTGAGGTTAGGTACCAACGGAGTAGGTAAAGACTGATAATATGGGTTTCATGTAGGAATTAAAATCTATGACTCCAAATAATACACCACTTTAACATAACAACAAGAGGATCGAAAACTAGTTAGAAACTTAATAACTGGGAAGTATCTGAGGAACAACGGAGTAGGTAAAGGCTGATAATATGGGTTTCAACTTAAGATTGCGAAACAAAATGGCGGCAAAATAAATTTTTTAAAAAATCAACGTAAAAATATCTTGCTCAATTGATTTTGCAGAAACATTAGATATAAAAATGGGATAAATTAGTACGAATTCAACATGACGTAGCAAAATGGCGGTATGTGTCACTCTAAAAACTACTTATTGAATTTATTTTATTATACCCAAAAGTCAAGTTTGGCATAGGTAGAAAGAAAATGGTAAAATATTGGTAGCAATCCAATATGATGGAACAAATTGAAATGAAAAGACAGTATATGGAGCACATATATACTGTGACTATGTACCGAACTAAATTGGGTCACACTTCACTATTCCTAACAAATGGAAAAAAATCAT
Organism: Kuschelorhynchus macadamiae; assembly: GCA_030620095.1. Lineage (NCBI taxonomy): Eukaryota > Metazoa > Arthropoda > Insecta > Coleoptera > Curculionidae > Kuschelorhynchus > Kuschelorhynchus macadamiae. The sequence continues at coordinate 1,525,853 of JAUTXW010000834.1, forward strand.
AACAAGGGAAATTCCGAGTAAAGAATATAACCGATTTTTTTTTGGAAGTTTTTTACTTCCTATAAGATTATTTATACATTCTTGTACAAAAGGAAGGAGATGGTTCCTTAGGTCACTCTGTATATAGACAGCCAACACATATGAATACCTATACGTAAAGTCACATTCACACAGTTATTAATTGCTTGGTTTATAGAGCTCTAGTGATTTGTGACCGAATTTTTTTACAATCGGAAACAGAGAAACTGACTCGAACATTAAGGGTGAGTGGATATTGCAATCAGGGTATTAGACGGTCAATTAGAAAAGATAAAAATCCTATTTCACGAAAGAAAACTAATAATGAGTTTCCTATAGGTTCTATTTATACACGAAACCACAGACATTGCTAGGTTACTTTACCAGTCCAACGTGCATCTTTCTTATCGGAAGGAGTACATGTAATTCCTTATTTCTGGGGTGATGTCTATTTTAGAGAAAATGGGCTATCCATATCCACTAGGCTTAAGGAACATGAACGATATACTAGGAAGAAATAAATTTTACAATCTGCTGTATTTGAGCACCAACATTCCCCTGGAAATATCATAAATATAAAAGAAGTCCTTGCGTCGGTCTAGGAATTCTATAAACGGAAAATTAGAAAGTCTTTTGAAATCTATAAGCACCCTAATAATGTTACTAAAGATACGGGCTACATTCTATATCATACGTGAAAACCCATAGTTACACCGGGTCACGGTTCGGTGGATACAGGTCGAATATAAATAGCCGGCCCAAATCTCTCCGAGTTCATTCAGTGTACCGACCGTGTGAAGTTAAGATCCCTCAAGATTTCTCGTGAAATCGAAAGCGAAACGTCGGATAGTAATTCCATTTTCATACGGTCTTATCCCAACAATTATGAATTCTTTTCTATCTTGAGACTTTTCAGCTTTTGTACTACTGCATTTAATAGGTTTCCAAACATGTGAAATTATTATTTAAAATTCAAAAAACTATATATATTATATATATATATATATATATATATATATATATATATATATATATATAAGAGAGGTTTTTTTGTTAAACGCATTATATATTTTTAAGTTAAGGATAACCAATCTCAGTGATACTCGATAACCAAAGTTGTGTTGTAGTTGTGAGTTGGTGTAAACTGTGAGTGAGCTTCTATCCGGATATGGTAATTTACTAGAATTTTAATACTAATAAAAACTATTTTTAGACTTGGCCAAAACAACAAATCGTTTTTTAATACAAAATGTTAGTGACTTCACCTATTAGAATGTAAACAAAATTCCATTTCGCATACATTTTGTTTCTTCTAATATTTGGCAAAATAATTAAGAAATAGCTTTCTATGATATAACATTTGGATTACATTTTATTTTCAAACCTTTCAGAATTCTTCCCTTTTACAAGGAAAATAATTTACGAATTATTTGCCCTGGAGTATCCGGATACAATTATAAGTTTTTGCAACATTGTTCTTTCCGAACAAAGCTATAGATATAAAATATTAATTTCAAAAAACATACAGAAGATTAATTTAAACAAAAAAATTATATTATATGTTCATCAAATAGGCCTCTTCTTGCAGATTATAAAATTAAATATACTAGGTTTGATATCTTTATCTTTAAAGGTATCCGAAGAATTTAATTTTACAGGTTTTTTTATTAACTTTCTACGGGCAGTTTTTTTACAGCAATTAACGCGTCACATGACTGAAGGTTGCTTCATTTAATCGACAAAGAAAATTATATTGTAATTTGAATTATAAGTGTCCTATATACAGACTCAATGTTTTTACGGTCACCCGTGTTTGCAATGAACCATTTCCTTTCTAACTCTAGTTGGTAAGGAAGAAGCAAAATATTATTAGTTTTGGTTCTTATGGAGTATTTTGACAAGCTAAAAAATTTTTCGCATTAGGCCATACTTCTTTAACTTCATCCCTACTGACACTTAAGCCAAGAAGGGGAGCTTTTTTCTTCTGGTTTAAATTTTTTTTCTGACTAGTCAGTCTCAACAAATGCTCTACCTTTGCAGTGCAGTTTCACCTGCTTAACAGTCTTTCGGTTACTAGGTAGTATTAGTTATCAAAAATATGCTCAAATCTCTAGAGTTTTTTAAAAAGAATAATTAAAATGTGGTTTAAAATTGTACAAAGATTTTCATCAGTAATTTTAAAGATATACGTTAAAATCTGTAAGCTGGGTCATCGTTTAAACAGTGAACTTGACTTACTTTCATCAAAATACGAATATTAGATTTCTTAGCAACAAAAACAAAACCCACAACAAAAACACAAACATTTTTGTTACATCGGCAAAATCTAAAAATAACATTTTTGACATTTCAATTATCCTGTCACAGTGGCACAGACAAAACAATTTGAATCCGTTTTGAATGCTCGTGTTTTGGAAAAACAGAATAATATATTTTTAAGCAGCTTCAAAAAAGGAGGGATATCTATTCGACTTTATATAATTTTTATGTATTTACAGGGTGTTCGGTTATATTTGAAACAGGGTGTACAAGATAAACTTTTAGAGATATTAAAAAATAATGCATATAAAAGTTTCAAGGTTTTCTCTGAATCGTCAGAATTTGCTTAAAAATGACAACTGTGAAGTAATAAAATGAGCGTGGACTTTATTATTTAAATGGAAGACTCTGTATAATATTATTTCAATAAATGGGCATCTTCTTGCTGTTTATAAAAATACCAGATCAGTATCTTTACCTTTACAGAGAACTGAGAAAATTGACAAGAATCCTGCCATAAGACGCATAATGACTTTTCTTATGTGTATATTCTTTCTTTTTCTAATACATTGCCTCTTATGGCAGAGTTTTTGTTAAATTTCTAGGTTGTACTTTAAAGTACGTTGATAACAAATCTGGCATTTTTATAATCCTGTTTATTGAAATAATAATATATATGGTGCTCCATTTAAAATAAAAAGGTCCATGCTTATTTTTTTTACTTTCCAACGGTTATTTGTTTATTTTTTTGCAAATACTGACGGTTCAGAGAAAACTCTTGTATACAATATGTTTTGATATCACGCAAAGTAAAAAATATATATTTAGGACAACAGTATAATACCAGAAATTGAATGTAGAAATAACACAAGCCTAATTTATTATATTAATCTTTTTACAAATGAGAATAAAGAGAAAAACATAAATTAGCGACATCTGTGAGTTATATTGTTCTATGCCTCTCAAAGACACAAGTTGCTAAAGGGTCTATGTATTAAAAATATACTTTAGAGATAATTGAGTTTAACGTCTTTTGAATAGTAGTTTTTATTTTAACTGTATAAATTTTATTCAGAAAATTACTTTCACAAACAAAAAATAATAGTTATTATAATAGTTAATAGGAAACTATAATAATGGCTGATGTTGTACATAGCTGTGTACATAGCCTTTTAACCATGACATAATATATTTTATGGGGTACTTATGTCCTTCATTCAGTTATGAAGATTTTTAGGATTGATTAATTTTTAAATGGAAAAAGCGCTGGTTTCATAGACGTTCTATGTAGTATGAAAATGTTAAACCTTGGGGGTACTTGGGTCCTTTATCCACTAATAACTTTTTTATTTGTCATTTTATCGGGTTGAGACTCATCTAGAATGAATTGTAGATACCTAAAACCCTTAATCAAGACAGGGTGATTTTCATTGGAAATCAAATATGGTTTTCTCTATGCCACGGCGGAATTAACCCAGAACCCTGTAAATGACTGGTAGAGCATCTTATCATAGCAGGGACAGAAGTTTTAGTTTTTTTTTTCATAAAAACCTTGCCCTAGTATTTTAGTCAATAATTTTATTTTTAGACTGACTGTGACGATATAAATGCATAAACGGTTTATAAATACTGTTTTATCTTTGGTTGCCTCTAAAAACATATACTATAACTCTACAGTAGCTTTAATTAATTAATATCATTAGAGCGTCTATCATATTATTTTAAACATTTACTTTATATATTTCAATGTATTTATAAATATTTAAATGACACGTTTTTATTAAGGTCATCAAAGCAATCGCTTAACCTTGCCTTTGTTTTTTTTATTACTGACCAGAAATGGACTTCCTAGCAACAATATTATTTCGTTAATGTTCTACTCTCTCTCTAATTTCTCTACATCATTTCGGTACTACTAAATAGAAATCATACTGATACGACTGTAATTCTGATAGATAAAACCTGGCGATAAAAATGTTCTAAGGGAAATACATCGTGAAAGAAAACAAAACAGTTTTATACTCACCATTAATGTCCGTTGCCTGAGCGACAAAACAAGAGGAATGAGTCTGGTGAAACAAAACTACTTGTGAAACTATCACTACCACTACCAACGAGTTCACTTTCCGACATCACAAATCGAACAAAAAAAAGCGAAAGTGGAATTTTCAATGCGAAAAAATCAACGGATGTTTCCTGAATATGTCGTATATTACCAAATGAACTATTGGAATTTGAAATATGGACGGGTTCAAAATCATTATTTTTTAAAAAGAAACTGCACGACCTCTTATCTAGTCTGCAGGAGTTTAATAACTGAGCTGCCGATCACCATTTTAACTTATAATTAATGTGAGAGTGTAATGATACGGTGCTGGTCCATTATCTATTTTAATGTTTAATTTGGATATTTTGGCGGGTGGACACTGATGACGTACTATTTGAGGCGCCTAATGAGGCGCGTTGACCTAGAATATTCGTCTAGGATGTTTTTAACATTATCTTTACGACAAAAATGTGGTAGGAGCAGCCAAGTATTGCATAGTTGTTTTTTTTGTATTCCTTTTGTTACGTCACGCACCTTAAAATGCTTACGGTGCTATCGTTTGGTACAAAACATTAATATACAGGGTTAGGATAAATTATCAGCACGGTCGATTATTTTAAAAGATACAGGAGTTATCAAGAAATATCTTATATAAAAGTTGTAAGGCTTTTAAAAATCTACATATCTGTAATAAGTTGGAATATACAGGTCCGACCACAAAGTTGTGGAGAATGGAGGTTAGATTTTTTTAATAGAACACCCCATATATTATTACTTATTTTAATTGTCCAGTCAATTTAGAACATTTTTAATTAACCAGTCGTTATGCCAAAATGCATTAATTTCCGAGAGATCATGATATTTTGATCAGTTACAAAACACAAAATAAATTGCAATAAACAATTTAATAAGGCGGAAATTCGCGTTAAGCTTTTTCGATTGTCAGTTCGATATCAAAACTACCCGGTTAAAGATTCAAAAAATGGTGATGCTTTCAGGATACGGAATCTAAGTTCTACTACTAAAACTACGTGTTATAACGTGCAAATAACACAAATTAATTGTCAGTGTCTTACAAACAAAATTGATGAGTTTGACGTGTTCTTATCAACTAAGCAACCCGATGTAGTGTGCGTATCGGAACATTGGGGTAATAAGTTTAATCATGACTGTTTTCAAATTGAGGGGTATCACGTGACATCAATTTCCTACAGAGAGAACCATATTCATGGAAGTTTCCTTATTTTAGTAAGAAATAAGGATGATTACAAGGTAAGTTAATTATTATGTGATAAGAAGTTCTCGGTGGAAATGTTCTATGAGTATTATGCAATAAAATTTGATTATAATAGTTTTATTTATAATAATAATAATAATAATAATAAGAAGAAACTCCCGCCACGACACAGAAACACCAACAGCATTAAACCAAAATTCAATTGGCAGATAAGGATCGAAAACAAAATCAGCAAAATTAGAAATGAGTTAGGACATCTTACCCAATTCATGGACGGCAACAAGTCAAAACGTATCACACAAAGTGTAGAGAAAATCAAATCTGCATCTCCTGATCACACGCTTACAGAAATCCTTGACACTCTGAAGCAAAAATTATACGTGTATGTCGCAAGACTCCGAAGATACAAAGAGTCAAATGAAAGAAAGGACGCTAACAACCTGTTTCGAAGAAGCGGAAAACAGTTCTACCAAAAAATCATGAGTAATGAGGAGGAACGAATAATAGAACCACCGGCCAAACAAGAAATCACAGAATACTGGAAAAACATTTGGTCAGAACCGAAACATACAATAATAACGCTTCATGGATTAAAACGGAAGAAGACAGATACAAGCGCTTGGAGGAACAAGAGGACTTTGCAATGACAATACAAGAAGTTGCAGAAACAATCAAATACTCGCATAACTGGAGATGTCCTGGAATGGATAACATTCATAATTTCTGGTACAAACAGTTTACCTCCACACATGAAGTTCTCACTCGCCAAATTAACGAAATTATTTTAAAACCTAGCACACTCCCCAGTTTTCTCACCCAAGGAATAGCATACCTTAAACCCAAAAATTTAGACAACAAGGACCCGCCAAATTACCGACCAATTACGTGCCTTTCAACACTATATAAGATCATTACAGCCACAATTACTAGGAGAATAGAACAACATCTAGCACACAAAAACATTCTAACGGAATAGCAAATAGGGTGCAGGAAAAACAGCCGAGGATACAAGGACCAGCTAATTATAGACAGCGTCATAATGGAACAAACTAGGAAAAATTACAGAAACCTTCATACTGGTTATATAGATTATAAAAAAGCCTTCGATTTGATACCCCACAGTTTGTTAACTAGAATGCTAGAATTATACAAAGTCAATAAAAACATCAGGCAATTTCTAACTTCTAATAACTAATAACTAAAATCAACCTGAAAACACAGAACATCAAAACAGAAGAGATCTACGCCAGATGAGGTATATTCCAGGGAGATTCACTCAGCGTTGTGGTTCTGCCTCTGTCTCAATCCACTCTCAAACACACTGAATAACACAAATTTCGGATTCCAAATTAAACACCAAAAAATAACCTACACAAAATAAACCATGTCTGGTATATGGATGACATAAAATTATACGCAAGCATAAAGGCACAGCTAAAGGAACTCCTAAAAATCACAGAAACGTTTACCCTGGACATAAACATGGAATTTGGTATAAGTAAATGCAAGATACTCCATATCAACAAGGGACAGTGGAAATACCACCCTACGACGGAAACAATCAATAATGAAACCATAGATAACATGCTCAAAGAAGAAACATACAAATACCTAGGCTTCCATCAAAGCCCCAAAATTAGTCACACTCATATCAAATCAGATCTCAAGACGGAATTTAAAACCAGACTCACAAAACTACTAAAAACAAAACTGAACTCCAGAAATCTAATGAAAGCTATTAACACCTTTGCTGTACCTATTTTTACGTATTCGTTTGGTATCATTAAATGGTCACACACAGACATAGAAAACATTCACACTCTCATAAGCTCTGAATTCACTAAACACAGGAAGTTACATCCCAACACATGCAAGGAAAGACTCACCATCGAGAGAAAAGAAGGAGGGAGGGCAATTATAGATATACAATCGCTAAATAAAAAAAAATTAACGAACGAAAATTCTTCCACAACAAATAAAATAACCTCCACAAGGCAATGGTGAAGGCAGACAAGAATTATACACCGCTCGACCCGTCTCCAACGAGCCACGCAGCAGACGCACATAGTCAAATCCAATCACGACTAGAAAAGATGAACACCTGGTCTGAAAAAACACTTCACGGAAGGCACAGATACCACATAAAGCAAGACCACATACATAAAAAGCTTTATATACGTAGTTACAAGAAGGGTAGCGGTTCCCCGAAATAGAAGGCTTCCTGTTTGCCATTCAGGACAAAGTCATAGCAACTAGAAACTACCGAAAACACATCATCAAGGACACAACCATTGAAAACGACAGGTGCGGGAGATGTTACCAGCAGAGAGAAACAATCGATCACATAACGAGTGGATGTAGAATAATGGCCGGAACTGAATATACTGCGAGACACAACTCAGCAGAGAAGGTCGTTCATCAAGCATCAGACCCTTACTACCATTATACACCAACATTCATACTTGAAAACGAAGACTACAAACTCAACTGGGACATTGACATCCACACAGATAAAACAATCCCCGCAAACAGACCCGATATCACCTTTTAATCCAAAAAAGAGAAGGTCACTTATTTAATTGACATGGCTGTCCCCAACGACGAGAACATCCAAGCGAAATACAGTGAGAAGATCGCCAAATACACCGACTTGGCAATGGAAATAAAAAGGCTGTGGAAACAGGAAAGAGTCCTCATTGTTCCTCTCGCCATATCAGTAACAGATCTCACCCCAACAACGTTTACACCGCATTTGGCTCAATTAGGACTTAATACGGACATTCACCGGAACATCCAGAAATCGGTCATTTTGAAAACATGTAGCATCGTTAGATCATTTCTTAATACACAATAGTTGTTTTTTTTTCTTTTTCTTATTTTTCTTTTGTGCTGACTTGGTATAATCCCGTCAATAAAAAATACAACCACAGGAATACTGTGAGACAACAAGTCGAGGTTATAGGTCTTTATCTTGATTTGTAGCAATTTTGTTGACAACTGTCTTCTTCGAATATGCCACATTTCTACTAGCATTAAAACTTTCCATAAGATTTTGAATAGCTCCATTAGAAGGCTTGGGTCGGTCTGGATGTTTATTTTCATAACGCCTTTTGGCGAAAACGCTATTTTTTGAGCTTGACTTAACTCATTGCGAAATAAATGAGAAAAAAATACAATAGAATAACAACAACGCGTTTCTGACATTTCATAGTTTTAGTTGCCATTTGCTGTAAATTATTTTTTTCATGGCTACTTTGATAGAGTTGGCAATTTTCTAAATTACCTAAGAAAATGGAATTTTTAAAATATTTCGAAAACTATTGAGGATAGAAATATATTGTGTTTAATAAAATTCGTAGATCTTTGTATGGTCCACAAGAATAAGTATAAATATACAGGGTTGCTATTTAAAAAACTGAAATAAACTAGTTTAAATATGTTAAAGTTGTGTATTTAAATTTGAACACCTTGCATGCGATATCTTCAGTATTACAAAAGGAATCTCGTATTCCATACATATTCTGTGCATAACATTTCATTTTTAGTTGCACAAAAAGGCGTTATTTTGCTAATTATAGATATGCATCAAATTTGGCTATTCCCTTTAAAGCTAAATATTTAAAAAACTGTTACTTTATTTATATAATATTTTATATAAAAAAGTCTTACTATTACATGCAAAATTCATAAATCAAGTCAAATACAGGGTGTCCTATTTAAAAAAAATACGACTTTTAGTTGCCATACTTTTTTGACACACCCTGAATAATTGAAAATGTTTTTAAAATATGGGTAACTTACATATATGCACTGAAGGAGATACAGTTTGTTTCCAAATTTTATCTATTCGGCGTAAATTAACTTTTTTCAATCCTTGACTCACCCTGTACAATAGAGGTGGTGGAAATTATAACAATATGTTCCTCATAGATTCTTATATTAGGTATCACTTCAGTTGCCAATATTATAAATAATATCAATCCCACACTTTCTGTTAGAGTTTTTGGTATTTTGCTTCTTTTTCAGCACCTCATTTTTTCGAGTTTACTGCGGAAAAGGCCAACGAAGTATAACAGAAAGAAGTTAAATCCTGGAAACTATACTCAATAAAATCTGAGCCTAGCAATGGGAGCTAGCAGAAACGGTTCTTTTGTAAACGGAGCCTTAAAAACTTTTAATTCCTAGGAAAACCCTTGAAAGGAAAGTAAAGAATAATGTTTCGACGACTGATGAAATAAGACCGGGGCAAATGAAAATAAATTAGTGCTGCACATTAAAAAGACGCAACAATAAGGTTTTCCAATGACGGTACCAGATGTTCGAAAGCTTGCGAGCCTACAACTCATAACTTCAATAAAGAAAAGGGGAACTGCCGGTTCCGATCGGTTTAGGTCCTTCTTCAGAACACATCTCGATTTGTCTATTCGAAAAGCTGAGGGTATATCTCTTAGGCGAGGTGAAATCATGAATCTTGTAGATGTGGGAAATCATTTTACACTTTTGCAAGATGTAGTGGAAAACAATGAGAGGCTCGACAAACCTGGGAGCATCTATAATGTCAATGAAACAGGCATTCAATTAAATAATCGACCTGAGAATGGTATAGCCGAAAAATGAGCAAACGATCTTGTTACAGTCACATCAGGAGAAAAGGGTGAGACCATCTCGTGCATAGCTTGCTGTAATGCGGAGGTTTTTTTTCTACTACTAAACTGTATATTTAAAGGCAGAAATTAAAAGACAGAGTGAACTGACTCAATGCTGCCTGGTTCATAAATTGTGATGTCACAAAAATCAGCCTATGTTACTGCAACAATTTTTTTGGATTGGCTTAAAAACCACTTCTTACCACATAAAAGCGAACTCTATTAATTCTTGACGGACGTGCATGTCGTTGTTCTTGCTTTGAATTTCTAGAAACAACTGAAGCTAATAATGTCGTTTTGTTGTGCCTACCTCCGCATACCACTCATTATTTGCAGCCACTCGATAGGGATTTTTCTAAGTCTCTTAAAACTTTCTACTATCAAGTTTGCAAAGAATGGATGCAGAGTCACCCCGGAACAAAACTAGGGCTACTTGAATTTGGTGAACTTTTAATGATAAACTGGGGAAAGTCAGCGACTGCTGGAAATGCAATGTCCGGATTCAGAGTCACTGGAATATTTCCCTAGAGCCCTAATTTTGTACCCGATCATGTCTACACTGTCTCTGATTGAATTGTAATTAAGGAAACAAGAGAAGGCCAGGGAACACCCACACAAGTAACATTCAACCTTCGAACACTTAAGCAGATAACGCTGAAGCAATACAAAAAATTATATGCCCAATCAATATAATGGATGACAAAGTGCCATCCTGTAGCCATGCACATACAGAGCGTCGATGTATAACTCCAGTTGAAGGAACATCTGTTTCAGATTTGACACCTGGGAAACTTTTAGACCAGATTAATCCTACACCCAAACTAGTCGTTTCTGCAAAAGAACGAGCAAAGTGATACTATTTCAGAGATGGATGAAACCGAGTGTATAGGATGTGGAGAAAGCTGCAACAGCTCCCAAAAAAAGAAGATTGGTTGTAATGCATAATTTGCCAGATGTGATCTCATAAAAATTGCTCTTCTTTTTTAAACACTTGTTGTAGTAAAACCGCGCTTAAAAAGAAAAACGTTAACGTTTTTCTATTTGGTTTTCATTTTTACTTTGTGGCCATCTCTCCCTTATTGGATTGGCCAACTAACCCCACTGAACTGGGATAGATGGCCACATACCTTTTTTTATAAATAATAAAACAAAAATTCTAAAAGTAATTTGACCCTACTTATTTACCTACCTGTTGGGATGATAGTTAAGCTGTTACAAAAAAAATATGTCATAATGGCCACTCTTAAAAAAAAATTACAGGCACCTACTATGTAAAACGGTAGCCATCTCACCCGACTTTACCCTACAGAGATTTGGAATAGTGGGTTGAAAGGTGTGGCCGGTCTCAGCGCGGAGCCACATGCAGTGCAATACTTGCCTCGCACCATTCCTGAATACTAATAAAATTAATCTAAGATTAAAAATGCAAAAGCTAAGATATTCCGAAAGTCTAAATATGCTAGGTTTTTCATTTTCATTACAAAAAAATTAAAATAAGGCAAATAATTTAATGGCTGGAGATGTCCAGGAAATAAGCTGCAAAATTTTGAAAACTCAACAAAAAAACATTTGACAGTCATCCAAGACAGTAGAAATCTAGAAATCACCATGGACTTTATTATTTTAAATGGAACACCCTGTATATTTTTAAACTTTTAGATGCGCCTCATTGTCCTCTTTTGAAAAATGTATAACATATCTATATTTAGAACAGTAGTTATTATGAGGTGCTTAACGTACTTTATTGGATCTAGATAGCCGTGAGTGGCCGTGGGTGCAATTCGGCCATTATGATTCGTGAATCAATCTAGCCATGAAATGTCAAATGAAACTAAAATTACCTATTCTTTTTGAATAAAAAGAATATATTTTATTTACGTTTTACGTTAAATTTATATATTCAGAGCAAATTAAATATTAAAAGTTATAAAAAACAACTAGTTTATTCTGATATAAGATAATATATGTAATAAACAAACAACAAATACAAATGCTAGTGAATAAACAAACATAACAATAACATTTATAAAATCTGTATTATAAGTTTTTTTACATGACCTCCGCCATTATTTAAGCAATTTTGGAACACGTGTCCCATTCTATTACTAGCATCGCTAACAAAGAAGGGATATTCGGTATTTAAAATTATTATTTCTTGCTCGATTTTTTATGGTAATTCTTTGTAAGCCTTATTGAAGTAGATTTTATCTTTCAAGTATCCCCACAAAAAATTATCTAGGGGTGTGAGGTCGGGGCTATTAGCCGCCCACCGGAAGGCAAGGCCCAGCCCTCCGATCCATAAACCATAGCGATTATTTAAAAAATTGGTAATCGGTTGGACATTGTGAGGTGATGCGCCATCTTGGTGCCAAATTAATCTAGTGTACTGACGAATGGGAAGTGTCTCTAAAAGGCGCTCTGTTTTCTTACTTAAAAAATTTAAATATCGTTCGCCTGTCAAAATACCCTCAAAAATCATTGTCCCAATAATTTGCCCTCCTAAAATGCCGCACCATACATGCAACGACTTACGCCTTTGCTTCTTCCTTTCTTTAACTACATGTGGATTTCGGATTGCCCAAATGTGTGTATTTTTTCTGTTAAACATTCCGGCCGTAGTGAAAGTAACTTCATCAGACCACAGAATTTTGTTAAAAAATTGGTCGTCTTCTCGAAATCTCCTGAGCATTTCTTGACAGAATTGAAGTCGTCCATTTACATTATTTTCTGTTGAATATTGCACTGGCCTAATTTTATAGGAATGATAACCATATTTTTTCAAAATCCTATGAATTGTTTTCCATGATTGCCCTGCGAGTCTTGAAACGTGGGGAATTGACCGATGCGGATTTTCTAAAAAATAATTCTTTTAAACTTCATGTTTATTAAATAAATAAAAAATTACCTTCAAAATGTAATAAAATATTAAACTCTTCCTCTAAATTTGTATTTGATCTTCTTTTCTTTCTGAAAAAGTTATTTCTTTCCATAAAATGTTTTACTATATATGATACTGTCTTTCTAGATGGCACTCGTACCACTGGAGTTCTTCTTCAGTGAAAAGCATTATTATAATTATTTTTAACTTGACGTAAAACGTAAATAAAATATATTACTGTTATTCAAAAATAATAATTTTGGTTTCATTTGACATTTCATGGCTAGACTGACTCACATCCTGGCTGAATTGCACCCGCGGCCACTCACGGTTATCTAGATCCAATAAAATAAGTTAAGCACCTCATAAGGGGTTATTTTGAAGACGAATAGCTCAAGAACTACTGTTCTAAATATAGACATGTTATATAAGGTGTCCCACGACGAACTGCGGCGATCGATTTCTCAGAAAGTAGGCTTTAGAAAAATTTGAAATTTTGACAGCAAACTAAAGTTGATGGGGGCAATTCGCGCAAAATATTTTCAAGATGGCGGCACTTCCGGTTATACCGGAAGTAGACGTCAATTTTCGTATTTTAAATGGAGCACCCTGTATATAATAGAATTTTTGGATTCCCCGATACATTCTAGGTATATTTCATGTATTCTATCCTATACCTAAGTTCAACTGTTTTTGAGATATTTTTAATTTTATGTAAAAAATGACGTTTGCAGGTCTAGACATAACTATAAATATCTGCTTATCGAAGTCTCTATTATTTATTTGCGGTTGGCTTCCTTGTCCAAAAGGGTACACTTTAGTGGCCTGTGCTGATATTTTTATAATAAATAAATATAGGGTGATCAAAAACTGACATTATAAATATACTTTAAAATATCGTTAAAAGTTACTTTTTTCAAATAGAAACCACCAATTTTTATAATTTTATTATATTTAACACTTAAAATAAGGGTGACTTTGTATAAAGTTGTCTATTCCAAAAATGTATAGTTTTTGAGTTATTGACGATTTAACATTTTTTATTCTAATAATACCAGACGGCTTCTAAGTTTTCTTGTTAGTTGGCGGGGAGGCCTGGCGAGAACAAAACCAATTGGTTACTATAGAAACGTAATATTTGTTGTCGTTTGACAATTACCTACTAAAATATTGTTTATTTATTATATTAATTATAATAATTATTAAACTAATAATCATGCCGGGGCGATTAAATTATACACACGAGGATTATTTGAATTTGTTTATTATCTATGGGGAATCTAACAGAGTTTTAACAAGAACATGCCAGATATTTGCTGATAGATATCCAGATAAACAGAAACTGTCACCGAACAGCGTTAAACAAATGTTGGAAAACTATAAAAATGTTGAAACCGTGAAGACAAAAATTAATTAAAGAAAGCTTATTACATTATAGTAGTCTACATAAGAGCACAACTTATTTTTTCAATAAATGTTGAAAATATCCTTGTACTTCTAAACATTTTTCGCATCTCCGAATAAATCCCTCGTGGGTGGCCGCTCTAATTGAAGCTGGAGATAAACTTTCGAACGCGTCCCTTATCCTTGCCATACAGTCCTCTTTCGTTGTTACTGGATTAAAATAAACAATTCCTTTTATCGTTCCCCATATAAAATAGTCTAAAACTGTCAGATCGGGGGAACGAGGAGGCCACAGGAAAGGTCCATTGTTGGCAATCCACTTATCGTAAAACTTAGCTTGTAAAAAGTTAGTAACTGCAATGGTTCTATGTGGTGGAGCGCCATCGTGTTGGTAGAAAATTTGACTATGTTCTGATAAAGGTAAATTACTTAAATATACGTTGTCCAACTCTTCAAGAATATTCAGATATCTTTCTCCTACAAAAGTTTATAGACATAATTTTACGGAAAGAAATGCTTTGATAATATTAATCGATTTATTGATTGAAGAAGAAACAAAATACAACAAAATTCAATTAATTTAATCTGAAGAGTGCTCAACAAAAAAAAGAAGGTTTAGTATTTTATGACTTCCTAAAGTACCCTTTATAAATAGCTTGTAAATATCTAAATAAAGATAACTTTCCTATAAAACTTGGGACGATATATTTTTTTAGATATGATGTGTTACGGTATGTGGACCAGTATTTGTATGAAGTAGTGTAGTGTGACCTGTATAAATAATTTAATTTAATTTATTTATGTAATAATATTTACTAAATGATTTATCTAATTTTGGATTGACACTAAATTGATAAATAAAATTATTGTAATATTACCTAAATGGATTATTTTTCATTAAGAAAGTCCTTGTGTTTAGGCAATGTATAACTTACCATTCAAATTTTCTTCGTAAAAATTCAGTTTTATTATTCAGCAGATATTTATAGTTATGTCTAGACCTGCAAACGTCATTTTTTACATAAAATTAAAAATATCTCAAAAACAGTTGAACTTAGGTACAGGATAGAATACATGAAATATACCTAGAATGTATCGGGGAATCCAAAAATTCTATTATATACAGGGTGTTCCATTTAAAATACGAAAATTGACGTCTACTTCCGGTACAACCGGAAGTGCCGCCATCTTGAAAATATTTTGCGCGAATTGCCCCCATCGACTTTAGTTTAGAAGCCAAAATTTCAAATTTTTCCAAAGCCTACTTTCTGAGAAATTGATCGCCGCAGTTTGTCGTGGGATACCCCGTATATTTTTGAAAAGAGCACAATGAGGAGCATCTAAAAATTTAAAAATAAAGAGGGTGTTCCATTTAAAACAACAAAGTTTATGGTGATTTCTATATTTTCCGATAGTCATTTGTTTTTGATTTTAGCGTGGTGTAAATCTTCAGATGAAATCCAACAACTTTTTTATATCTTTTGAAATTTTTTTGAATGTGGGGATGGCAAATTATAAGGAAAAACCCTGTTCATATTACTAAATAACCAGGTCCGGAACTAAACTAGTTTCAACTATGTTTGATAAAAAGAAGGATTCATAACCAGGAAAAATTCGTGAAAAGACAATGTACCGATTTTGTTTGCGGTAAATGCGACTTTAAAACACGCTTTGTAAATGAAGAGTTTTCTTTGTGCCTCTTTGTTTTTGATTGTCGAGAAACATGTATAATCGCATCAAAAAAATCTCAGCCAAAAATTAATCACAAGCTCATAGACTATTATAAAAAAGGATTAGCAATGTCAATCACAGAAATGTCAATCCGACAACTGGCGTCAATAATCTTGGAATTCAAATTAAACGCTTAAAAAAAGCAATTATATATACCCGAATTAGAGACGGTGTTCCTATAAGAACCATAGCTGCTAAAGAGTTGTGGGTAGACAAAAACACTGTTTTACTGGCGACGAGAAAAAAAGGTAATTATGTGTCAATATTATAATATATATATATATATATATATATATATATATATATATATATATATATATAAAGTAGGTTTAGGCTGGAAGAGAATTTTTATAGTAGAAGGGGATATTGAATTAGTAAACTTTTTAAAACAGTAGTGGTAGTGAAGCGGGAGGCCAACTTTCCTGGTCTAATAGAAACTACTCGTAGAATTCGGTCGTCAGACATAAAAAATTGCTGCGCAGCCAATAAAATTGCGCTCACGCAGCAAAACAAACAGAGAATGATCGAATTGGCCCAAAAATACTTAGATTAAAATCATTTCTAAATACTGATAATATGACTTTCGTGCAGGATATAGAATTTATGTGTCCTGAGGATGCAACAATAAAATAGCGAAACTTCGACAGTTTAAAAAATCTATTGTTTTTTTACCGGATCCCAAACCCAAATAATACACCACTCTAACATAACAACAAGAGGATCGTTAACGAAAATAATTTTAGAAACTTTTTATCTGGGAAATATCTGCGGACCAGCGCAGTACCTAGAATGTACCAGCCGGGGTGAGACGCGAAGAATAGGTGTTCAAGTGCTGCAACTTATATTTTTATTCAGTAAACTTTGACATGACCTTAAATAAAACGTAACCACAAACTCATTATTGTCACATTCCTGCCTACGGATATCATTTTTTATAGACTTTTATTAAGTCTGAAATTGTATGTAGTGCAGTGGCGGCTATTCAGGTGAAGTAGGTAAAGTGCTACTTTACCAGGAAAAATAAACAAGCAAACATCTAACTATACTTATTATATATCTCCTAAAATTTAAGTTTTTACATTCATTTATTCACCTAATTGGCAAAAAATAAACTGTACATCTCGAATAAATATTTTACTTGACCGTTGGCGGCAAGTCTTTTTAAAACTTTCTATCGAACTTTATTATAACAACTATAACAGTGGCGCAAACCGGTTTGATTTTGCTGGAGGTGCTATGTTTAGTTTACGATTTTGCTACTACATTGCCATGACAACGCGTTCGCGATGACGTCGACAGCATGGAAGATTATTGTTAACGAGCGCTATACGCCACGTGTCGTTCAGTTTGGGGTGGTTGTTTACTTTTATTTTCGCGGATTTCGCCGCAAACGATTAGTTCATTTGCAGTTTACTTGACTGTTTTGTTATATTTATTTATGGTGTTGTTACTTTATTTGGTGTCGGGTTTATTAATTTACATTATTGATGAATCCGATCACGGATGTTATTTGCATTTTGTTGGAAACTCCATTTAATCGATGGAAGGAACAAGATCAGAGTTTTAATAGTCATCCCGGTTTTCGGCGTACAAATGGTTATGTAGTAGTCAAATATTACAAAAATTGTTTTGCTGGCCTTGTTTACTAGTTTCCAATAAATATTCAGTGTGGAATAAGGAAGGATTTGCAGGTATGTTAAATATATGAAGCACTATAGCTGACACTTTAAAAGAAAATGCTAAACTATATAAAATACATTTTAATGAAAACGTCCCATTAAATAGACTATTTATGTGCTTGGTAATTGACGCAGTTTTGTACCTTGCAAAACAAGAGTTAGTCTTTCGCGACCATGATGAGAGCAGCGATTCAATAAATAGGGGGAATTTTAAAAAGCTTTTAGGTTTATTAATATCGAGAAGTTCCCAAGAATTAAAAGATCGTCACAAAAAAAATTAAAAATGTTTTTACTGGTGACTCGAAAACTGTTCAAAATGAAATAATTAATTATTAATTGAATGCATTTCTGATTACTTAAATGATCATGTAAAAAATAAAATAATGAACACACAGTTTTTTTCTGTGCAAGTGGATGACACCACTGATATTACGCAAACCTCCCAGTGCTCCATAATTTTAAGATACGTTAATTCAGAAGATTCAGTAGTCGAGAGATTCTTAGGATTTTATAATGTCAGCTCCGATAGAACGTCGGAGAATTTATATCCTCTATTGGATTAAATTTTGGACCAATTTGACTATAAACATAAATTAATAGGGCAATGTTACGATGCCGCAAGTGTGATGTCTGGCCATCTAAATGGCCTTCAAAAAAAAAAAAGAAAAAGCGCCGCAGACTGTATTTGTCCTGATGCAGCAAAGTTAAAAAATATTTCTATATGTCGAATTTTTTTGCAAGCCTTAGTGGTATTCCCTCATTTTTTCACCACTCAGCCAAACGAACGTATGCTCTTACATCTGCATCTACGAGGCGTATACCAACAATTACAGAAACTCGTTTGTCTTCAAATTCGAAAGTAGTAAATATGATTGTTTAAATTGCGTTCTTCAAAAAAAACCGTTTGACATTCATTTTTGCATATCCAATATAAAACGCTGTCGTGAGTGAGGCGCTCTGTAAAAAAAGAAATGAACATTTTTTTAATACCATGTTTAATAAAGCAAATTCTATTACAGAAATAAATCATTACAAACGTGAGCTTGCTAAGCTTTCACCTGAAGAAATTAGGGCTAAGTATAGAACCCTTTTTTATAAAATATTGGACTATATTTTAATGGAAATGACACAAAACTTTCAAGAATCTGAACAACATACATTTTTATGTTTGGCAGATTCTGCTAATATATATATAATATAGTTTAAATTTTCCGACCGGTCTGTTTGAAAATTTGTTACAGTTATATGGTGAAATATTTTCAAAAAGTCAACGACTTAAAAACGAGCTTGGTCTTATTTTTGCCAATGACAGTAATTGGAATATATCGCTGGAAGAGCAAGTGAAAAAAATTAATGAAAATAAAGATATTTTAACCAAGGCATATAAAGCGTTTTCCCTTATTTTGACAATACCGTCGACAAGTGCTTCAGTGAAAAGAAGTTTTTCTTGCCTCAAACGTGTCAAAACTTATTTAAGAAATACAATACCTCAAAAACTTTACTTCTCTAGGCAATATTTCAATTCAAAAGGAATGCCTGGAGGAGATTAGGGCAACTCATCCATTTTATGAGGATATTATAAATAAATTTGCTGCTATGAAAGATAGGAGAATTGATTTAGTATACAAAATTTAGGTAAGTCGTAAAAAAATTTTCTACCCCTTCCACATATAGAAAAAATTCTGGAATAAAAATTATTGCGATAATTTCTTGCTTCATTTGCACTTCACTTACTTTTTCACCCGCGAGCCGCCACTAATGTAGTGATAAATTATGTATCGTGACTATTGAAACTTATCAAACAAAGGGTTAAAAGCCTTTTTAAATAAAATGTTAGAAGGAATTTTCAGGAGGCTAGCATACAGGCAGGTGCGATAGAGTAGCAATTTGTAAACGCGTTCGGTTCATCTTCATTGTACTTATCTAACTTTTAACCGGATAGCTTAATTTACTTAAAGTCGAGACGAAATTGTTCAAAACGAGACGAGACAAGGCCCTGGTCTCGTCTCGTCTCGACGAAAATTTCGATGCGATAAGAGACTAGATAAGCTAAGGTCGAGAAGAGAAGAAGCCTTAAGCTCGTCTCGCGGCATCACTACCAGTAGCAGAATCTTTTCAGGTGCTTCACTTTTCCGCTCCCCACTCATAATGATATGGTGTCACTAAATATTTCCTTGGTCTGCCTCAAAATAATTTTGCTAACTTTAGCCTAGCTGGGTTTTCTAATTTCAGACATCCCAGATCCATCTGGAAGGTGTATAGTTGTGGTTGAAAACGTGTGCACAAGGGGTCACGTACCAGATTTATTGCGAGGCTTAATAATTCGCGCATTTTGGGATATTTGACCTCTCCAGTGTTTTAAATCGATTAATACATTATCTGTGGGGCACGTCACATGTAACTCTTGAGAATTCTATATAATTACATTTTTTATCCTTTTGTGTTAAATATAGATAGTAAACAATATTGGATTCCTTCAACTCGCAAGCGATACGGGACAAATATACAACAAAAATAATGATGTCTCAGGCCAGTCTGGCGCGACCATTTTTGCATTTCTAAAAATAGTTACTTTACTTGGTAACTTCTTCGGGACGTCTCGAAATCAATGACCGCGTGTACTAATTAAATCTGTTGATTTCAATATCATTTATAGTACTCTTGTATTAAATTAGTCAGTATTATTTAAAAACAAATTTAATAGTTCTCGTGGTGGGAAAAGGGTTACCTAATAAGATACTAGAGAAGTATGCTTCCATACATGGCCCAGATATCTCAATTTTGCTAATGTCTTAAGAATAACTCTTTGCAGTATTGCATTTCCTGTTCACTGGTGAGTTTTACTTCAGAGAAGTAACTGTGAAAGTGTGATAACTGATATTTACGATACAAGTGGGATAAAAGCAATATATCACATGTATATCGTACAAAATTTTATCTACGATCATTTAAAATCCTATCCGAGTTATAATACAATTTTCCCCCTCCCTGTATTGTAAGCAACCTATTTTGACACTGCTTTGACAGACCTAAGTGATAGTTACTCAACAAGGTATTGGTTGCCCATAACGACAGGATGAACTTACATCACTAGGGAAATAATATTCTAAAATTATTATAAGTAGCTTTAATTTTTGATTTCATCAACATATAACAAGAATCCGGACAAAAATCCGGTAATATTAATTGAAATGAATATTAATGGTACCATTATTACAATTATTCACATTATTAACAAAATTTGGAAACACGTTTTCTTGTTTCTTCTCGATGTGTATTACATTTTCTGACTCCACAAATCTTTCATTTCTAACCAATATTTCTGTCACTATTGAAGCACTGCAAGAGACTTCTGGGTCTTATTGTATAAAATTTTATTCGCTACTTATAGTAGCGGATTTCCAGCCACCATGTCGCTTGATAGCTAATACATCAACACCAGTATTTGCTAATAAAGTTGCCGACGTTCTTCTAAAAGAGTTTCCAGTATACATTTTGAAGTTCTCAAACTTTAGAAATTTCGCAATTTTACTTGGAATTGACGAAAACGTTTTTTCTCGACAGGCTGGTTTAAGCACTTTCCATTTTGATGTCTCATAAAGAAGCGTGGATTAATAGTCGTCATGTGGGATCTTGTATCAATGCACTTTTGAATTATTTTGAAATGACAAACATGAGTGTCGTCACTTTTTGTCACTGTAAATGTACGTGACATTCCATTTTTGGAGTCAGGAATAGTCACAATTATGACTTCTTGACTTATTTTAACATTGTCCATTTTCATTTCACAGAGTTTATTACAACAGCATTACTATTGCGACCTTTATCAATAAGTATATATCATCGAGGGCTTCAAGCATGAACTTATTCACAAAAACACACACATTCGATTTTTTTTAGGTCTATAACCATCATTTTTTTCTTTTCAAAAATGCTCGAAGTTTTGGATACTTAGAAATATTTATATTTTCTCTATAAAAAGGGTGGACTTCAACATCGAATACTCACACCATAAGCTTGATGTAGACTTTAATATAGCACTTTTTTCGTGGAAATACGCCAAAAACAAGGTTTCTAAGACTGCAGTAGCCGTCTTGCTTTGGCACCAATTCTTAAAGGATTTATGTGCTGCTTCATACCTTTTTTTTAGATTTTTCCGGTATAATTTCCTTCATAATTTAATGAGAATGCTATCGAATGTAATGATAATGAAAATCTTGCATTTTCTTGTAAACATACAGGGAGGGGGAAAAATGTTATATACTATATGGGATGTAAGTACATTAACTATTAACATTACATTTTCGTGAAAAGATTACCTATCAAATATTTAAATACAAAATACCTCTGTTATCTGTACTTACTATACCATAGCAACCAAGTAACTAAGTTTTTCTTAGAAAACATTAGAAAATAATAGTGTCAAACAATTTGTAATTTGTCACAAAGTTCGGAACGAGTTTCATACATTTTCAACATGAGATTCAGATCTTCCATCCGACATCTGAGTGGCAATCACAGGCAAAATATGCATTGGTCTACTCCCGTTATCAGAAATGGCGTGAAGAAAAGAACATAAAAACGATCTCCAGTGAGAAGGCATTGTTAGCCTATTTTAATGATCTATCCAAAATTCAAAAACCATCCTCTCTTTGGGTATATTATTCAATATTGCAGAGTGTGATGTCTATTAGAAAAAGGATGGGTATTGATAAATACTCGCATTTAAATGCATTTTAAAAAGAAAGTCGGAAGGATATAGACCTAAAAAATCGAAGTTATTAACAAAAAACGATATTGGTGTTTTTCTGCAGGAAGCTGATGATAAAAAGTTTTTTATGGCAAAAGTAGCACTTATTGTTGGACTAGCAGGAGCATGTAGGAGAGAAGAGCTGACAAAACTTACTCTTGGAAAAAATGAAAGATGAAGGTGCGTGTTTTCGATTTGTAATACCATTCACGAAGACAAAAATAGCTCGAGAGTTTTTTGTAACATCAGGAGAGATTGAAGGTTTAGATATAGTGGAAATTGTTCGAAATTACATCAAGTTATGCTCTAAATACGTTGATCATGGTCGTTTCTTCGTGTGCTATAAGGACAGTAAATGTACAAAACACCCAGTGGAAATAAACACTTTTGGAGGTATGCCTAAGACTATTGACTTGATTTTGAAATTATCCCATCCAAAAAAATATACCGGCCACTGCTTTAGAAGGTCTTCTACATTACTATTAGCCCACACCGAAGTGGATATTTTCACCGTAAAAAGGCACAGAGGATGATGGTCAAATACAGTTGCAGAAGGATACAGGATATTATAAATAAATTTGCTGCTATGAAAGATAGGAGAATTGATTTAGTATACAAAATTTAGGTAAGTCGTAAAAAAATTTTCTACCCCTTCCACATATAGAAAAAATTCTGGAATAAAAATTATTGCGATAATTTCTTGCTTCATTTGCACTTCACTTACTTTTTCACCCGCGAGCCGCCACTAATGTAGTGATAAATTATGTATCGTGACTATTGAAACTTATCAAACAAAGGGTTAAAAGCCTTTTTAAATAAAATGTTAGAAGGAATTTTCAGGAGGCTAGCATACAGGCAGGTGCGATAGAGTAGCAATTTGTAAACGCGTTCGGTTCATCTTCATTGTACTTATCTAACTTTTAACCGGATAGCTTAATTTACTTAAAGTCGAGACGAAATTGTTCAAAACGAGACGAGACAAGGCCCTGGTCTCGTCTCGTCTCGACGAAAATTTCGATGCGATAAGAGACTAGATAAGCTAAGGTCGAGAAGAGAAGAAGCCTTAAGCTCGTCTCGCGGCATCACTACCAGTAGCAGAATCTTTTCAGGTGCTTCACTTTTCCGCTCCCCACTCATAATGATATGGTGTCACTAAATATTTCCTTGGTCTGCCTCAAAATAATTTTGCTAACTTTAGCCTAGCTGGGTTTTCTAATTTCAGACATCCCAGATCCATCTGGAAGGTGTATAGTTGTGGTTGAAAACGTGTGCACAAGGGGTCACGTACCAGATTTATTGCGAGGCTTAATAATTCGCGCATTTTGGGATATTTGACCTCTCCAGTGTTTTAAATCGATTAATACATTATCTGTGGGGCACGTCACATGTAACTCTTGAGAATTCTATATAATTACATTTTTTATCCTTTTGTGTTAAATATAGATAGTAAACAATATTGGATTCCTTCAACTCGCAAGCGATACGGGACAAATATACAACAAAAATAATGATGTCTCAGGCCAGTCTGGCGCGACCATTTTTGCATTTCTAAAAATAGTTACTTTACTTGGTAACTTCTTCGGGACGTCTCGAAATCAATGACCGCGTGTACTAATTAAATCTGTTGATTTCAATATCATTTATAGTACTCTTGTATTAAATTAGTCAGTATTATTTAAAAACAAATTTAATAGTTCTCGTGGTGGGAAAAGGGTTACCTAATAAGATACTAGAGAAGTATGCTTCCATACATGGCCCAGATATCTCAATTTTGCTAATGTCTTAAGAATAACTCTTTGCAGTATTGCATTTCCTGTTCACTGGTGAGTTTTACTTCAGAGAAGTAACTGTGAAAGTGTGATAACTGATATTTACGATACAAGTGGGATAAAAGCAATATATCACATGTATATCGTACAAAATTTTATCTACGATCATTTAAAATCCTATCCGAGTTATAATACAATTTTCCCCCTCCCTGTATTGTAAGCAACCTATTTTGACACTGCTTTGACAGACCTAAGTGATAGTTACTCAACAAGGTATTGGTTGCCCATAACGACAGGATGAACTTACATCACTAGGGAAATAATATTCTAAAATTATTATAAGTAGCTTTAATTTTTGATTTCATCAACATATAACAAGAATCCGGACAAAAATCCGGTAATATTAATTGAAATGAATATTAATGGTACCATTATTACAATTATTCACATTATTAACAAAATTTGGAAACACGTTTTCTTGTTTCTTCTCGATGTGTATTACATTTTCTGACTCCACAAATCTTTCATTTCTAACCAATATTTCTGTCACTATTGAAGCACTGCAAGAGACTTCTGGGTCTTATTGTATAAAATTTTATTCGCTACTTATAGTAGCGGATTTCCAGCCACCATGTCGCTTGATAGCTAATACATCAACACCAGTATTTGCTAATAAAGTTGCCGACGTTCTTCTAAAAGAGTTTCCAGTATACATTTTGAAGTTCTCAAACTTTAGAAATTTCGCAATTTTACTTGGAATTGACGAAAACGTTTTTTCTCGACAGGCTGGTTTAAGCACTTTCCATTTTGATGTCTCATAAAGAAGCGTGGATTAATAGTCGTCATGTGGGATCTTGTATCAATGCACTTTTGAATTATTTTGAAATGACAAACATGAGTGTCGTCACTTTTTGTCACTGTAAATGTACGTGACATTCCATTTTTGGAGTCAGGAATAGTCACAATTATGACTTCTTGACTTATTTTAACATTGTCCATTTTCATTTCACAGAGTTTATTACAACAGCATTACTATTGCGACCTTTATCAATAAGTATATATCATCGAGGGCTTCAAGCATGAACTTATTCACAAAAACACACACATTCGATTTTTTTTAGGTCTATAACCATCATTTTTTTCTTTTCAAAAATGCTCGAAGTTTTGGATACTTAGAAATATTTATATTTTCTCTATAAAAAGGGTGGACTTCAACATCGAATACTCACACCATAAGCTTGATGTAGACTTTAATATAGCACTTTTTTCGTGGAAATACGCCAAAAACAAGGTTTCTAAGACTGCAGTAGCCGTCTTGCTTTGGCACCAATTCTTAAAGGATTTATGTGCTGCTTCATACCTTTTTTTTAGATTTTTCCGGTATAATTTCCTTCATAATTTAATGAGAATGCTATCGAATGTAATGATAATGAAAATCTTGCATTTTCTTGTAAACATACAGGGAGGGGGAAAAATGTTATATACTATATGGGATGTAAGTACATTAACTATTAACATTACATTTTCGTGAAAAGATTACCTATCAAATATTTAAATACAAAATACCTCTGTTATCTGTACTTACTATACCATAGCAACCAAGTAACTAAGTTTTTCTTAGAAAACATTAGAAAATAATAGTGTCAAACAATTTGTAATTTGTCACAAAGTTCGGAACGAGTTTCATACATTTTCAACATGAGATTCAGATCTTCCATCCGACATCTGAGTGGCAATCACAGGCAAAATATGCATTGGTCTACTCCCGTTATCAGAAATGGCGTGAAGAAAAGAACATAAAAACGATCTCCAGTGAGAAGGCATTGTTAGCCTATTTTAATGATCTATCCAAAATTCAAAAACCATCCTCTCTTTGGGTATATTATTCAATATTGCAGAGTGTGATGTCTATTAGAAAAAGGATGGGTATTGATAAATACTCGCATTTAAATGCATTTTAAAAAGAAAGTCGGAAGGATATAGACCTAAAAAATCGAAGTTATTAACAAAAAACGATATTGGTGTTTTTCTGCAGGAAGCTGATGATAAAAAGTTTTTTATGGCAAAAGTAGCACTTATTGTTGGACTAGCAGGAGCATGTAGGAGAGAAGAGCTGACAAAACTTACTCTTGGAAAAAATGAAAGATGAAGGTGCGTGTTTTCGATTTGTAATACCATTCACGAAGACAAAAATAGCTCGAGAGTTTTTTGTAACATCAGGAGAGATTGAAGGTTTAGATATAGTGGAAATTGTTCGAAATTACATCAAGTTATGCTCTAAATACGTTGATCATGGTCGTTTCTTCGTGTGCTATAAGGACAGTAAATGTACAAAACACCCAGTGGAAATAAACACTTTTGGAGGTATGCCTAAGACTATTGACTTGATTTTGAAATTATCCCATCCAAAAAAATATACCGGCCACTGCTTTAGAAGGTCTTCTACATTACTATTAGCCCACACCGAAGTGGATATTTTCACCGTAAAAAGGCACAGAGGATGATGGTCAAATACAGTTGCAGAAGGATACATTGAAGCTTCGGAAGAAAACGAAACAAAGACTGCTTTGAGTACTGGTGTCCAAAAACTGAACATATTTAATGCAAGTTCATCGCAAGTTAAATCAAGTTCATCAAGTATGTCTGGTATTAATTTAAATAACTGCAATAGTTGAGTAATTAATATTTACAACAAATAGTTTGTAATGCTGTATTTTAAATAAAAATAAACGTATTTTCTTTAATTCTGTTTTAATTTTAATATTAGGAGATATCATTACCGCGATAATGCTTCTCGATCGTAGATAAATGCTATAAATGCTTTATAACCAAAGAAAAACACAGATATTTTGGCTCTGTTCTCTTTAAAAAATAAAAGTTCATTAAAACTACACCACTAAAATACTAAATGTTATTAACAATAACAATCAATAGCAATTAATGATTTGCTGATTATAAACTATAGTAAAAAAATATGTACCGATGTATCTACCTTAATGCCCCGTACTTCTCCCAGTGCAAAAAACTGATTTTTTTGAAATTTAGTCAGTCAAAAAATCTCCATACACTTTATCATTTAGTTAATCATTTCACAATTTTTGAATTTTCTACTTGCCATTAACTCAAAATATGTAAATTTAAACATCAGCAATATAATTTATAATTGTGTGTATAAAAGTGAATAAAATTCAAAACAATATTTTGGAGAAGTTAGGATTGAAACAAGAACCATTATATCTTTATACATTACACAACAATGCCAGCAATTGTCATAAAATAAGGCAGTACTTTATCAAGTAAGCACTTGTCATGTCATTCAAGCGTCATACAAAATAAATGAATCATATCTTCTACCTTACGCCATTACGTAAATAATTTGCCACACACAAGTTAAAAATCGCAATAATGAGTGACAATAATTGTGAAATTCCATCTTCAGTTAGAAAAATGATAATAGAAGTATAGAAAAATAATAAATCCTTCACGCAACCGTCCAGTATATTGTTAATCAATACAATAACGGTTCATATAAAATACATTCTCACTCTGGTTTTCCTATAGGAAGATGAGTCGAGTTAGTACAAAGTGTCGTAAAAAATAATGAAGGATTCTAAAAAAGCAGAACTCGAGGAAGAATTTTTAAAAAATGTTAGCCTACAAACGGTTAGAAATTGCTTGCACAGGGCGAGTTATAATGGACGCGTAGCAAGAAGAAATCCTTTAATCCCAAAAAAAAAAATCGAAACACACGATTCGGTTGGAATTCGCAAGAGAAGAGGGAGAACATCTATCAAAGTCGAATTCTGGGCAACTTATTTTTAATGACGAAATCAAAATATATCTCTTTGAATCTGATGGTCGTGCTAAAATTTGGAGAATAAAAATACAGCAATGAAAATTGAAAATCCTTGACATATAGTTAAACATGGTAGGGCTAGTGTGTTACTTTGGGGATCGTCAGGTTTCGATGTACGAAATTTGTCAATCATTGATGGTATCGGTGATCAACTTGGTTATTTAAACATATTAAGCAGTCACTTAAATCACAGTCCAGAGACTAGCACTTAAGGGGCGATACATGTTCCAGCAGGATAATGATCCTAAACATACTGCGAAATAGGTAAGATAATGTAAGATAATGTGCGCCAACAACTGCATATGCTTCCGTAGTCCCCAAATTACAACCCCTTTGAGAAAAATTAAATAGTCGCGTTCGTAAACACTACGTTTCTAGTAAAGAAGAACTAAAAATTATAATTCTGGAAAAGTTGGAGAGTATTCTGACAGAAGATGCTAGGACACTAGTTTTAAGTATGTCAAAAAACTAAACAGTTATAAAAGCTAGAGGTAATTCCTCAGAAAACTAGAGTTCGAAAAAGTAACAATTTTTGAAAACCGCAGGAAGACAATGTTCAACCTCGGTGTTCATATATCAAGGCATAAGATTAAAAATGCAGTTCAGAGGTTAGAAACATCGATGAAGGTTCCAAAAAAGGTGTTCGAAGAATAGTGTACAGGGTGTCCCATTTTGGGTATTTTTACCTACAGCAAGATGGTGCCCCAAGTCACATCTCTAGGCTCTTAAGGGAATTTCTTGATAATAATTTTCCTCAAAGAAGTATAGGTACCAATAAACCTGTTAGATGGCTTCCATGATCTCCAGATCTTTTAATTTTAGATTTTTTTTACAGAGCTATATACAAAATGAAGTATAAAACACGATATGATGGCATAACAGAACTTCGAGAGGCAATGAATTTAGTGCTTCAAAATCTGCGAATGAAACCAATGGTTCTTTTTAACGCTATTCAAAGAATTACAAAAATGTGCCAATTTTGCATTAGAGGAAATGGTCGTCAATTTAAACATCACCTTTAAAAATTTGTTTATTATTTTTTTTTAACAATGTTATTTTTTTGTGTTTGTTATATTGTTACTTTATGCTATAAAACTGTTGTTACAAAACTGTTACTGTTATTAAAAAACTCTATAGGTATTTTTATATAAGAAGATACCTATATGTAAGGTATCCAATTGTTCGTTAGCAATATGTAACTTTCAATAGTTGATTATTGTTATTTATGGCCTGCTATTAAATTATGCATTTAATTTCAGAAAATTGTCATATATCTTGCGTGTTTCTGAGAAAAAGTTTATACTATTATATATTTTTGAAAAGGAAAAAAAAAGACAAATTTTATAATCTATAAATATACAGGGTGTTCCATTTAAAAACATAAAGTAGGGTTCGATAACTTTTTGATCTATTTGCTGAAGGTTTAAATATAAGAAACTAGATAAAAAATGATCATCCTAGAATCACGGCGTATAGTAGTACTTGGACACGACAGTTTAAGAAAAACAAGAAATTTCTTAAAATTGTTGACACACTATTTATTCTATATTTTTAAGGCCTGGACTAGATTCCGGAAATCTTGTAATGTGGAATTAAAATTCATGATTTTGCACTGTTGAAACTTCCAGATACCGATTTTTAGTGGAAACTACAGAAATGACAACATTTGCTCGCCATGTTGGCGTCGCAGTTTTATATACCTCCAGATACTGACTTTCAGTCGAATTTTCACAATCCCTGTTGGCGCCGTCATTTTGAATTTTGAAATATCGACTGGATGCTCATAATTTTCACTCCCGAATACTCTAGAAATCGATATTCAGTTGAATTTGCACAAAAGTCAAAATTAATCCGCCATGTTGAAGCCGCCATTTTGAATTTCTAAATGTTAATTAAACATTAACACCTGAATTCACTAAAAATGTTTAAATTTAGACCAGGTCTAACTTGATAGTTATAGGTTTAAGATGACATTTTCAACAATTGAACAAATTTTTCTAAATGTCACAATTACAAAATGACAGTGACACAAGCAAAATGTAACTGGCGACCTAAGAGTTTTAAGTACCGTGGCAACTAGACCCGGACTTAAACCTTTTTAGTGAATACGGGAGTTATAATTTTGCACTGTTAAAACCTCCAAATACGTAGTTTTAAATGTTGATTAAAAATTTATAATTTGGAGTCTTAGATAGCCCCAGACACTGATTTTCACTCGACTCTGCACAAATAGCAACATTCCACCCATGTTGGCCCCGCTATTTTGAATTTTGATATATCGGCTAAAATATTACAAATTTAGGACCCAAATTTTTTTGGCCTCATTTAAAACGTACTTGCTATGTAAAGTATTGTTTACTACTGTTAAGAAAACGTCAATAAAAACACGACCAACAAGATCTGAAATATTAAATGATGTGGTATTGCAAGCGAAGTTATTTTCTACTGCTCAAATTAGCTCGTCATTGGTCAGCCCCCGTGTGAAAAATATGTACATTCTAGTTCAGGAAGTCAGCAGTTACAGAAATTAATCAAAAAAAAATTAGCTGGAATTCTTATTTGGGATAATGATGACCGAATTAAGTCAATGTACAAGTAAAGGCAGCTAGTATATACTTAGTTACAGCTACATGGAAATACATTGGTTCGTCGAAATCAGTGGCACACACAAAAATATTCTTGGGTTGGTCTAACCTAGAACATCAAATATATATAATTAAGAGTCACCTGATTCAATATAGTCCAATAAAAATGAATAATTTCCTTAGTTACATTTTATTACAGAGGTAATATTTTTATCACCTTGTTATGGTGCGTTGCTGAGCGAAGTAGAGAGTTGTCATCTTTGACAAACATATTAGACATAATGACGACTAAAAAAGAATATCTATTGGAAATATAAAAATAATTCAAGCACATACTATCAAAAGTATTTCAAATACTGCTAAACTACTTTGGAGATTTAAGTTTATTTCCTTTCTATTTATTCATTCGAACAAGAATGAAAGGTAAGTTTCACCTCCACCTACAACCCAAAACAAACCTACATTTTTTATTTTAATTAATAAATAATCTACAAATGTTTTTATGTTTATCTGAATAATCTCACTCTTATTTTATTTACTTTTTTACTTAACTTCAAATTGACTGAGAAATTGGGCGTTTAAATTTTGCTTTTATCGATCTAACATATTTCGTAACGTTTTGTTTCCTCAGGTAATTCAGATATTTTGTATCGTTATACCTATCCAATATATATTAGTGTAACTTAATATAATGTGGCCATGATGTTGTCAGAGAAAAACGAACCTTATTATTTTCCCTCTGCGTAAGGTGGGTAATGTTCGATTTCTAACAGTTAACTCCACAAAGTTCCTCGGGGTCTACTTGGATTCAGAGCTAAATTGGGGTTCTCACTACATAATCAGTGAGAAGGAAGCTTAACAGCAACATTTTTCTGTTGCGTAGTCTTGTCTATAAAGTCTCTTTCAAGTTTTTAAAAATGTGTGTTTTTTTAAGTAATAAAATTGTATATGTTGAGTCACGTGACACTTAATTATATATATATTTGATGTTCTAGGTTGGAACACCCCAAGAATATATTTGTGAATGCCACTGATTTTGACGAACCATGTAGCTGTATCTAAGTATATACTAGCTGCCTTTACTTGAACATTGACTTAATTCGGTCATCATTATCATATATATATATATATATATATATATATATATATATATATATATATAAATATATATATATATAGATACTAAAATCGATAAAAATGCGCTTTCACGCATCTTTATCAAAAGTTCTTGGCCGGAAAAGATATACGTAAAATAACAAAAATATATAATTTCTGCAGGTGCAAAACGGCCTACAAGAAGAATTGCTTTCGATAATGTCTGAATAATGAAAATATCAGAGAGCAATTTGTTATTTCAGATCTCCCTGGCTACAAGCCTGCCTGATGAGGGTAGAGGTCCAGAAATCATCACAGGAGGGTACCCTGTGACATTATCGAAAGCAATTCTTGTTGTAGGCCGTTTTGCACCTGCTGAAATTATATATTTTTGCTATTTTAGATAACATATATATATATATATATATATATATATATATATATATATATATATATATATATATATATATATATATATATATATATATATATATATATATATATATGTATATATAATAGAGACTGAAGTGTTAGCGACGCAGTCCAGCAAAACTGTTCTTTTCAGAATGACAGTAGTCAACGGATGTACACCCGGAATGAAAACACATCCCATGTTTGGGTCTAGCTTCAATACTTAGGTCATATTTCCAGAAGAACAGGAAAACATACCAATATTAACTATACAGGATCAATCAAAAATCAAATAAAAATGAAATTATATATTGCTAAGTTTGTTAGTTTTTCGATGGGGTAGGATAAGGAACATAGATTATTTTTAAAGTTGCGGTTTCAGGGTCCTAATGTTGTAAAAATCGGCCGATGAACAAATTGTATAATTATAAGAAAAAATGCATTTACAAATATTTATTTTGAATTTTAAAGCTAGTTAACTATAAAATATTCATAGTTTTATTAAATATTCTAGGTAAAAGTGATCTATCTTGGATCACAAGACAACATCTAAAACATAATCAGATTCATTTTCCTACTACGTTGCCATGACAACGCGTACGCGATGACGTCGACCGCATGGAAGATTAATGTTAATCAGCGCCATACAACGCTCTCGGTGAATTGCTAACGCAGTACACTACACCCACGTGTCATTCAGTTTGGGGTGGTTGTTTACTTTTATTTTCGCGGATTTCGCTGTAACCGGTTAGTTCCTTTACAGTTTACTTGACTGTTTTGTGTTATATTTATTTATGGTGTTGTTACAACTTTACTTGGTGTCAGGTTTATTAATTTACATCATTGATGAATCCGATCACGGATGTAGTTTGCATTTTGTTGTAAACTCCATTTAATCGATGGAAGGAATAAGATCAGAGTTTTAATCGTCATCCTGGTTTTCGACATACAAATGGTTATGTAGTAGTCAAAAATTGTTTTGCTGGCCTTGTTTACTAGTTTCCAATAAATATTCAGTGTGAAATAAGAAAGGATTTACAGGTATATGAAGGTCTTTACATAAACATGAAGACTCAGCGGAGCATTTAAAATGCCAATTAATACTAAAAACATTTGTAAAAAATGAAAGCACTTTAAAAGAAAATACTAAACTATATAAAATACATTTTAACGAAAACGTCCGATTAAATAGACTATTTATGTGCTTGGTAATAAGGGTGAGTCTTTCGCGGCCATGGTGAGAGCAGCGAATCAATAAATAGGGGGAATTTTAAAAAGCTTTTAGGTTTATTAATATCGAGAAGTTCCCAAGAGCTAAAAGATCATCAGAAAAAAAAAATAAAAATGTTTTTACTGGTGACTCGAAAACCATTCAAAACGAAATAATTAATTGTTAACTGAATTTAATTGAACTAATTTCTGATTATTTAAATGATCATGTAAAAAATGAAATAATGAACACACAGTTTTTTTCTATGCAAGTGGATGACACCACTGATATTACGCAAACCTCCCAGTGCTCCATAATTTTAAGATACGTTAATTCAGAAGGTTCAGTAGTCGAGGGATTCTTAGGATTTTATAATGTCAGCTCCGATAGAAGGTCGGAGAATTTATATTCTCTATTGGATCAAATTTTGGACCAATTTGGCTATAAACATAAATTAGTAGGGCAATGTTACGATGGCGCAAGTGTGATGTCTGGCCATCTAAATGGCCTTCAAAAAAGAACGAAAAAGCGCCGCAGGCTGTATTTGTCCTGATGAAGCAAAGTTTAAAAATATTTCTAAATGTCGAATTTTTTTGCAAGCCCTAGTGGTATTCCCTCATTTTTTCACCACTCAGCCAACCAAACGTATGCTCTTACATCTGCATCTACGAGGCGTATACCAACAATTACAGAAACTCGTTGATCTTCAAATTCGAAGTTAGTAAATGTGATTGTTCAAATTGCGTTCTTCAAAAAAAATCGTATGACATTCATTTTTGCATATCCAATATAAAACGTTGTCGTGAGGCGCTCTATAAAAAAATGAACATTTTTTTAATACCATGTTTGATAAAGCAAATTCTATTACAGAAATAAATTATTACAAACGTGAGCTTGCTAAGCTTTCACCTAAAGAAATTAGGGCTAAATATAGAATCCTTTTTTATGAAATATTGGACCATATTTTAATGGAAATGACACTAAGCTTTCAAGACTCTGAAAAACTTTTTATGTTTGGTAGATTCTGCTAAATTTTCGAATATAGTTTTAATTTTCCGACTGGCCTGTTTGAAAATTTGTTACAGTTATATGGAGAAATATTTTCAAAAAGTCAACGACTTAAAAATAAGCTTGGTCTTATTTTTGCCAATGACAGTAATTGGAATATATCACTGCAAGAGCAAGTGAAAAAAATTAATGAAAATAAAGATATTTTAACCAAAGCATATAAAGTGTTTTCCCTTATTTTGACAATACCGTCGACAAGTGCTTCAGTGGAAAGAAGTTTCCAAGAACCTATATTATTCACCTAGAGTACTGCTGTTTCATCTGGTCCCCATGTTACAAAACCCATTTCAAAAGAATCGAACGCATTAAGTCAAAGTGGTTCCTGCTGGATAGGTGAAGGCTTCACTGAACTAACGGGCCAGGCTTTGGCGGGTGTACGGTAGAAGTTCGCTTCGTGCCACACGCTTTGCACCCAATGAAAAAACGTGGCTAACGGGCTGAATGCTGATCTCTAGTATTAGAGTAAAGGCCAGTCGGGCTGCGTATATGCCTTGTGTGGAAGTGATCCTTATGGATCACGAACTGTGACCCGTCTAGTGACTTGTCAAAACGGGTAGTGCGGGGAGGTGGAGCCCCAGTTGCCTTCAGCTTCAACTGGCTACCTCAATAGGTGTCGGACTCGCACGGGCTGTGGCGGACCCAAAGCTGGTAGAGGGTTTTGGAGGAGGCACGTCGCGTTTTTTCCATCTTCATGTGATGCTGATAGACTTAAACGCGAGGGGGGACAGCTTTTTTCAGGCTGTCCTTGGTCCCACCCCTCTTGGAAGTAGTCTCCGGATCAATGGCCCGACACATTACTGTGGTCTCTAGGACAGACGACCTTGTAGGGGGCCCCATGGAGGGGAACATCATCCAAAAAATAACGCTCGAGTCGGAGGTCGACCATTGTCCGGTACTGGACAGTCAAAATTTGTAAATTTTTTACTTTATAAGCTAAATACAGATAAACACCTTTTTTCGCACCAGCAAAGACTGCAATTATTGGATATAGACAGTCTGGAGACCCAAAGAATTTACCTAACTTTGATCTTTGGACATAAAATTCTTACTAATAAAATTGATTGCCCTGACCTGCTCGCTCTTATTTATTTTCGTGCACCATTGCCTGATACCAGGCTTTGCAATATGTCCTCAATTAATTGGAACCGCACTGGTATTGGGAGGAACAAAGTCATGAATAGAATCATGGATTGTTTTAATATTCCTACAAACCTGAATTGTACATACATTTAAAGAAAGATTGATTCTATTTTTGCTACATGCCTAGTTTAGTGTATTGTCCGTCCATTGCATTTTTTATATATTATTTATGTTTTCGATGTCTTTGTATTCCATGTGTATAATGTATGTCCATATTTCTAGTGTGATTTTTTATGTATCTGTTATCATATTTGTATAATGGCTTTGTACCTAATTTTTAATTTGTATTTAAGACCTTTTATTTTATACCACTTGGAATGATGAATTCTGTAGAGTATATATGTGAAAAAAAAAATATCGCCCGTATAAGCTTACTTTTGTTCAAGGTTAGATTAGAATTTTTAAACTAGTTTGTAAGGCAATGTCAAGAAGTACTTAATTTCAGCAGATTATTTGGACCCACGAAACCTTTTTCAGTAACTGTGGAGTATTTAACTGGCATAATTATAATTTTTGGGCTACTGAGAATCATCATCAAGTGACCCATTATAGGCTACAACTGAGATTTGAATTTAATGTATGGTGTGGTATGTAAGGTAGGTAGGTTGAATCACCCAATCCGCAAAATTATTCTAAAGTCAAATGGTATAATTTGTTTTTAGATAAACCGCGGTGGTGTAAATTGGCAAGCTAGGTCCGCGGATATTACACCTCTGATGGATTTTTATATTGGGGATATGTTAAAAAGATGAGAATGTTCGGGATGTCTTAAATAATATAAACAGAAACAGAAGACAGAAACAGAACATAGAAGTAAGTATAGAAAAGTTAGTCGATGCAAGCATCGATAAAACGATACAGTTCGGAAATTTATAGTAATTGTTTTGTACCACAAATCCCCTTCGTAGCACCGCAGCCATGGCCAACTCAGAGCTTCATTAAAATGTTCGTTAATGATATAATCACGATATCATCATTGTCATGCTGATGATAATCCTTTGGTTTTGGCTTTTCAAAACGTCCATAATTTCTTAGATATGTATTCTTGTATTGTTTGTTTGTAAGGACGTAGCCGATGCACGCATCGGACAAGTGGCCCTTCTGACACGTACACTACAGAATGCTAAACATTCCAAATGGTACGAATTCGCATGCAAGGTCAAATAGATAAAGTAAAAAGTAAAATAGCCCTAAGAGGCATGTCGAATAGAAATAAAGAAAAAAAAAGAACACACAATAGTTCGTCAAAAAAGCAACACAATACATAAATAATTAAAATACAAGTGTATAAAAATAGATACAAAGTATACATAGATATAAAACAATCATAAAAGCAATTCGTTTAACCGCCTTTTAAGCTGTAAAGTGCTTAAACTGAAAATGTCATAATCAGGGAAGTACCAGTCGATCGACAAATGCGCGTCGATCGACAAATGCGCCATAATTTGTGCGATGGTATCCTTTAAAAAAGAGTTGAGATTGCCTTGTTTTCCTAATAGGAACCAGAAATGCGACCGACTCAAGCAACATCGGACAGTCAATATCTCCACTGAGCAGTTTGTGAAGAAAAACTAGAAGTGCCTTCTTTCTTCGAAACTCAAGTGTTTGAAGGCCACACAGAAGAGCCCTGGTATTATATGATAAACCCTGGTACGGAAAATTAAACTTATACAAAAGGTATTTGGCAAATCTATTTTGGACTTTTTCGATTTTATCGATATGGCACTGATACGATGGACTCCAAACTGTAGAACAATACTCCAGAACGCTGCGAACAAGTGAGTTATAAAGACATCCAATTGCTTTAGTATCTGTGACATGTTTTGTTTGCCGCTTTATAAAGCCCAATAGCCTGAAACCCTTCAGCACAATACTATCAATGTGCAGACCAAAAGTTAAATTCTCATCAAAAATAACGCCCAGGTCTGTAAAGGAACTAACAACTTCAAGACTCACGTTATCTATGAAGTAGGAGGAGAGTATGGGTTTAATGCGTTTATGAAAACGGAACACTTTACATTTAGAGACATTAAGAAGAAGATGGTTAATGTTGCACTATTTGATAAGCTTTTCCAAGTCCGATTGCAGTGGATTAGATTCAGAGGAAACTGGTGAAAAGAATTTTAAATCGTTTGCGTATAAGAGACACTTAGACACTTTAAAGCATGATACTGTATCATTTATAAATAGTAGAAAGAGAATTGGACCAATATGAGAGCCCTGTGGGACACCAGATGTCACAACAACCTCTCTAGAATTTGAACCACATACGCTAACTCGCTGACGACGATTGAATAAGTACGATTCTATCTATTGCAGATAGGTTCCAGAAAAACCAATTCGCTGCAATTTGAATAACAGAAGCTGATGGCAAACCCTGTCAAAAGCCTTCGATATGTCAGTATATATAACATCGATCTGTTGACCAGCCTCAACCGATGTTGTTAAGTAATTCTGGAAAATTGCAAGATTTGTAGTTGTTGAGCGACCACTATAAAAACCGTGTTGCATACTAGTGATGTAGTGCTTCAGAGACTCAAAGATATGATCCGTTATAATTGCCTCAAACAGCTTTGGTATATGCGAAAGCAAGGAAATACCTCTGTAGTTTTTAATATCGCTCTTATCCCCAGATTTAAAGATCGGCATGAGAGTGGAAAACTTCCAAATTTCGGGAAAGGAACCCAGATTAAAAGATCTCTGAACAATTTCACAAAGGGGCCGAAACAACGACTCGCAGCAACGTTCCAATAAAATAGTGGGAACTCCATCTGGACCAGCCTTTTTAGAAAGATCAAAGGTTTTTATTTTATTGCAGATTTCCGCCTCTGTAATACAATAGGTTGATAGTAATTTTCCCGAACAGCTTATAGGGCCAATCTTGCTAAAATCTAAACTACGGTGATGTGAATAGCAAGACTCAAAGTGAGTGGCGAAGGCATTAGCGATGTTATTCGAACCGGTAATTTCCTCTCCGTCATAAATCATGACACTAGGCAGCCCAGAGTCTCTTCTCAAATTACGTACAAAAGACCAAAAATGCCTGAGATTCTCTGGGATAAGCTATTCAGTTTGTGTGACATATGCAAGATAGCACATTTCAGTCCGAAGCTTAACCTCACGTCGTATGTCGCAGTAATCAAAATATTATATTATTATTAGTATTATTAGTATAACATATCGAATTTTTTTCATCGAAATACCTATCTCAAGGTCATATTTAAAAGTTATAATTAATAAAAACAATCACTAACAAAATAAAAAGTCAAATCAAATGATCCATGTTTTGCAGAGTTGTCAGTAAAATGACTCTGAAGCATTAGGAAATTTTTAGTACGAAAATGAACTTTGTCGATTTTGATATAAAAATAAAATATTTTTATAAAATGTTATATATCATAAGAAAGGAAAAAAAGTTCTTTTTAACTAAGCGAAAAAACAAAATGGCCGACGTATCTTATAACCGAAACATCAGAATTAAAAACAAAATAAGTACACGAATCATTGCGCGCCAAAAGTTTTCCTAATAATGTTTTTACAGATTTTAAAATAAAAAATATACAGCACTTTCGAAAAAAATTTTCGAAAAATGTTTTTTGAAAATACCTCAAAAACGAAAAAAGTTAGAATTGTTCTAAAAGCGGCCATTGAATACCCCAGCCCCACAACTTTCTCCATTTAACCAGGTTTCTATCTCTTATAGTTTCCAAGATACCCATACCCAATTTGGACCACACTGTATAATTCTGGCAAATGTATGTAATATATCCCGTTGTCTCGCAACTACTTTGGTTACTACTACCAAATTATAGAGATTAACCCTATCTTTATTTATAGTAACTATTCTATAGTCGCAACTTCGATCCCAGTAATCTAATGTATATAGGCGGTGCTAAACACTCAGGCTACGCCTCCAAGAATCGCAGCAGAAGCTTTTGTTATTTCAAGTATTAATTTTATGGACATCCGACGCCATCATAAAATATGCAATTTGTGCAGGAAATTACCAATCATATAACACTTCATATTCTGCCTACTTGTATGTAAATTGTACAATATATTGAACTAATAACTGATAACCAGTTTAAAATCACGAAGCCACTGGCCGTTAACGAAATTTGCCGATAGTATAATCATTAATCATACATATACTTGGTACCAAATGACTCGAGATTAGTGTTTAGTGGCTTGAAAAAGAATTCAAACGCCACACTCATTCGAAAAGTTTTTTTCTGAATTATATTATGAGATCGTGTGTCCATGTTGTTGCTTAAGATTTTTTTTTCAAAATAAAACAATGTGATTTGGTATAAATGGTATATTAAATTATTATTATGGATATGATGGCAGTGAATGGTAGCTATAGAAATTTAATGTCATATTGACAGGGTGGTCAAAACCCATGGTAGGAAGAAAACAAGGTGTGCTCGCCAGCCAGCGCATCTACGTCTAATGTGAGGTAGCTTTTGCAAAAACTGTAGTAGGCCCTGGAAATAAACGTCAATAAAAATTGTAGATTAGGTTACTAGTTTGACAAACATTTTCATTTTTTTTGCGCAAAATAAATTTTACTTTGGAAGGAAAGGAAGTGTTAGATTCATTTGGGTATTAAGAATCAAGAACAATATGCCTTATGCGGTTACTGGTACTGCTTACCTCAGCCACATAAAAATTTTAAACAGTTTGGTATGCTAGCTAAGGAAATATTCAATGGAGGTAGGTACAGTTGAGGTGTTCCGTACCAGATGACACGACAAAATTAAACAAGTTGATAAGACCATTTACTGAAAAAGGTAGACTTATGTTTTATAATTTGATAGAGTCAGTTGATTGGGGTTTTATTAATGACATAGATGTTAACATAAATACAAAATTTTTGCTGTTTACTGAAATTTTACAGGATAGTTTAAAATCTTCTTTTCCAGAAAGGGAACTAATACTAAAGCCTAAACAAAGGGGAACCACTTTTATCTTTACCAATGAGTTAAGGGAAATGAGGGAAAATCTTCAATTTCTTAATGACTTGTGCAAAACTTTTAATACTGAAGGTCTAAAACAAGAAAGAAATTCTTATCGCTTAATGTATAAACGTGCCATTACTGATTGTAAGTTAATTTCCAACAACACCAGAATAAAAAACTCCAGTAATCCCACGAAATGCATGTGGGAAATAATTAATGAACATCGGGGAAGCTCCAATGGGCTGTCGGGTGTATCTAGTATCACGGCAGATGAATTTAACACTTTTTTTGTTAACATACCTAATGAAATACACAAGAATATTGTTGTCCCAGTGGATGTAGATCCGCTCAGACACATAAATAGTCAAAATTTTAATATCAACCAAAGTTTTTGTTTTTCGGAAGTCACTTTCATTGAGGTTAGAGATATAATTAATAAACTAAATAATAAAACAAGTCGTGATTGCTTTGATCTAAATGTCCCCCTACTAAAACTAATAAATAATTTGATCTATATTCCGCTTACAAAACTAATAAACTTGTGTATCTGTAAGGACGTTTTTCCGGACTGCCTCAAACATGCTGTTGTGGCACCAATACACAAAAAGGGTAGCACTGGGGATGCCTCAAACTATAGACCAATCTCACTATTGCCAATACTTTCAAAAGTGTTTGAGAAATGCTTAGCTTCTCAAATCGTAACCTACTTTGAAACTAAACACATTTTTTCAGAATCCCAATTTGGCTTTAGGAGGGAGCGGAATACTGGTTTGGGTATCCTGGACTTAGTTTCTTACATAGAGGACTCTTTTGAACATCTTGAGTATGTTTCTACTGTATTTTGTGACCTGAGTAAGGCATTTGATTATGTCCCCCATGATGTCTTGCTGCGGAAGCTGGGAACATATAATTTGTGCAGTAGTAGTATCAACCTGCTCGCCTCATATCTGACTAACCGGTCTCAACATGTGAGACTTGCTGATGGTGATTCGGATGTCCTACCAGTAACAGTTGGAGTGCCTCAGGGATCGGTGCTCGGTCCTCTACTTTTTCTTATTTACATCAATGATCTGCCCCTTGCTCACCCTGAGGTGCATTGGACACTCTTTGCCGATGATACGACAATAGCTTTCAAACACCAAGATAAACAACTGTCTCAAATGAGGACCCTTGAGGCACAAGGAGCAGCTGAGACATGGTTTTCTTCTAATATGCTATTCCTGAACGTAGCAAAAACCAACAATATGACATTTTCCATGAGACAACTTTCTGGCGAGGAAATTGAGTGTGATGTGAGGTTTCTGGGTGTTAACTTGGACCCTAGGCTGCGATGGCACAACCACATAAATTCCATCTGTAATAAATTAAATTCAAACATTTTTGTCCTGAGAAATCTTGCTCACTGTGTAACCAGGGATGTGTTGCTGTGTCTTATGGAATCATCGTTTGGGGTCATGCTTCGGATGTCTCGAGAGTCTTTGGTCTCCAGAGAAAAGCTATCAGGGTAGTTAGTGGTTTATCATATAGGTATGATTGCAGGGACACATTTGTGATGTTAAACATATTAATCCTACCTTCCCTGTACATGTTGGAAACATTATTGTATGTTAAAAAAAACCTAACAGGATATAGAAGACATGTTGATGTCCATGAATATGATACAAGAGGTAAAGGTGACCTAGTCACAGGTTACTGTCGTCTGAAAAGGTGTCAAAATGGCTCAAACTATTTGGGTATAAAACTTTTCAATAAACTTCCAACTTCCTTGAGGGAGGCACCACTTAAAGTTTTTAAGAGCTCCATAAAGAAGTTGTTGCTCCAGAGGGCATTCTACTCAGTGGACGAATTTTTAGATTCTGCGTGTATTTTATAGTGTGATTTTATAAGATGTCAATGTTTGTGTTGTATTTTATTTTAGTTTTAACTTAATTTTAGCAATATATGTATGTATCTTTCATGTTGATTTTATATGGATCTGTATGTATACTTATATATTTAGTATTTTCTACTGTTTGACGTGTGTAAACTTTTTTTTGTACTGACACGAATAAAGAAATTTGAATTTGAATTTGAATATCATTTCCCCATATATATATATATATATATATATATATATATATATATATATATATATATATAATATATAATATATATATATATATATATATATATATATATATATATATATATATATATATATATATATATATATATATATATATATATATATATATATATATATATATATATATATATATATATATATATATATATATATATATATATATATATATATATATATATATATATATATATATATATATATATATATATATATATATATATATATATATATATATTATATATATATATATATATATATATATATATATATATATATATATAAATATTGCATACACAGCACTTCAAACGATATATAAAATTATTACTATAAACAACTTAACGATATGTAACTATCATACGTCCAAAATTCGATGAAAACACACAAATACTTATGACAAGAAAACGCAGAAATATATTTAACCTCTACCTGTCAAATTAATGTTCGCTCATAACTACGAAAAACGAAACTGATAAACAAAGACTAAAGTGATTTTATAATTAATAGCTCTGTAAGGGATAGACGTATTTCCGTCTCTGTGTTCACTGTAATCATAAAAAAAGATAGAATTATGACTGATACATGAATTCCGTTAACAAATTTTAACAAACTGTGCTGTAATCTTTTGAGGCCTTTACGCAATAAAAACATGACAAACCTCTCATTTTTATCGGCCATGGATTCGCCTCACAATATACGTCAAAAACAATTAAATGAGTTAAGTTAATAAAACAGTGCATGTAAAAATATATAGTGAGTAAGAAAATACACATTTATTTTGAAAAATAGAGTAAAAAATCTACTTCGCATTTTTGTTTAGTGCTTTTAACAGCTCATCTTTACTTTTACAAGAAATGCTATCTACGAGTACCTTTGTGCCGTGGTATCATTTTAGCTTAAATATTTATTAGCCGATTCCTCCATATCAATACCGGATCTAAAGTTAATATTTTAGAGATTCAGAGGTAAGTATGAGATCATAATCTTTTGATAATATACATTATCTAATACTATACTGTTTAACTAGACAGCTGCTTCAGTTTTTACTGAAATATCAATATTTGAATCTCTCTAAATGTCGAGCAAAGCAACTTAATTTTTTTTGCAACTTTCTGTCATCTCCAAATCAGCGACTAAACCAAAAATAAAAATCAAAAAAAACAAGCCCGTCTTAATACAGTCGTCACGGAAAGGTTAAATTTAAGAAAAATTAAACACCAAGCATACTTGTATTTAAAAATAAATTTGAAAGGAAGAAACCGTGGCTATAACATGCGATAACTAGTTTTTACCGAAATATTGAAATCTCGGTTTGTTCATATTGTAAATAATAATAAATTTAATCAGCTTTCTTTTTAGTACTTTCTCG
The DNA here is from genome assembly GCA_030620095.1 of Kuschelorhynchus macadamiae. Lineage (NCBI taxonomy): Eukaryota > Metazoa > Arthropoda > Insecta > Coleoptera > Curculionidae > Kuschelorhynchus > Kuschelorhynchus macadamiae. The sequence goes on from JAUTXW010000834.1 coordinate 1,570,088, forward strand.
GAATTATCTAATATCTCATGATCAACTAGTAATTAAAACCCTTTAGAAATTAGAATATTGGTTTATATATAGTAGTAGGAAGTTTAACGGCCATTCGGACAAATATTCTGCCGTTGATAAGCTTATTCAATTGACGACGTTGTGCCGGTAGAGATGATGAAAAATGCTTAAAGGCTTGTGGGTATGATTTTTGGACCCTATACCTGAATAAGCTTATCAAAGGCAGAATTATTTGTCCGAATGGCCGTTAAACTTCCTACTAATTTATCTACGGACGTTATTTACTTTCTCTTGTTTTTATATATAGTATTACTAGAAAACTTCAACATCCGAATTTACTAAATTTAGACCAGGTCTAACTTCACAGTTACAGGTGAACAATTGAACAAATAATTTTTTTAAATGTCACGCTTACAAAATGACAATAAGATAAGCGAAACATAACTGGAGAACTAAGAACTTTAAGTACCATGGCAACTAGACCTGGTCTAACTCTTAAACCTTTTTAGTGAATACGGGGACAAATGTTTACTTTTTAATGAACGTTTTGCTTTTTCTTAAAAGGGTTCCATGTTTTGAAAACTTTAGATATTCCTTACTGTCAAAATCGGACTTTTTTCTTTTAACAACGTTTTTTAGATGTAACTTATTCGGAATGTTCTACATATGAAATAAAAGACTAATTCACAATATTCTTATTCGTCATATCGATCATCAACTTTTTTATACGTGAAGAAAACAACTCTAATTTGAGTGAAAATGAATCACTCGTAGTGATGCCGCGAGACGAGACTAAATTTGTATTCTCGGCACCAATCAATCTCGACACTCAGACGAGCCGAGTAAAGGTTTTTTTTTAATGATAAAAGTATCAAACTTGGAATAGCATATCGTACAGGGTGTCCTATTTAAAATAAAAAAAAAAGTCGTTGGTCAGTTTTTACTTTTCAATTGTCATTTCTTTATTTTTTTCTCAAGTCCCGGCGTCTTAGATAAAAACTTAAAATTCTTGTTTTTCTCTATTTTAAAAAATATTATATAATTGACAGAAACCCTGTACAGGGGTACCATAAATGATTATCAAGTAATTTTTAGCTCATTATTTTTTCTGAATGTACTGGTCTCAAGAATGCATGAATTTTCTTTAAATTTCTATAAATATTTCGAATTGGTGAATTTTAAAAGTCAAATAATACTCTACCAAATATTAATAACTTTTCAAAGCCTATATACTTAATAAATCTAAAGTTTTCTTGATAAATCTCACAGTTGTTTGCTTATAATTTTCTGTTCTTCAGGCCTAAAATGGTAAACCTTTTTAAAAATGTAATGCCTATCTTGTTTTGGGAAAGACCCACTTGTAGTCTTATGTTTAAAAATTACTATAACTCTGTCGTTTTAAAAGGGATTCATATTCGTTGTTAGATGTTTAAGTATTTTATCTATTTTAAATATTAAAAAACATATTGAAAAAATTTCGCTTTATTTGTTAAATAAATATGATGGTTAAGTTTCAAACGCAGAGGAATTATTTTGTTTCACAGGGGTAGTAATAACAGACTAACTTATTTTAAAAAATGTTAAATGTATGAAAATAATCAAAAAGTAAAAATAAATTCCGGCTGGCCCTTATATCTTGGAACCCTACCTTATCTCAGAAACTATAAAAGATAAAAAAAAAACATGTTAAATACAATAGAAAAGACATTTTTATTTTCATATTTACAAAGTGATTCTTCTACTTGACTAGGGCACCAACTTTCTTTGTTAAATAGTAAATATCAAAAGGCATTGATTTTTAAATTACTGACAATAGAGTTTTCCGAGTAGGACACCAAGTTTCTTAGTTTAAATGAAACACAGTGTATATAGTTTTATTTTTGAAACGTACTAACAATTTCCAATTTTTCCTTGTAAAATTTAGTAAATATGAAAAGTGACAGTAGAAAAGTGCTACTTTTAGTCCTATGAGACGCTGTAGAAACTAAACGTCTGTTACACTAAGCACCACCCCCCAGGAAGAGTTTAAAAGCTGACAATTTGTAAATTAGATTTATCTAATGAACAATCTTATAGAGGACCGGTTTTTTTTAGCATATCCTACCTTTTTTGTAGAAAATAGAAAAGAGCTGTCAAAGAGCTACTATTAAAAAAAATTGACTTACTTCCTAATTTTACTAATTAGAGTTAAAAAAATGGCTTAGTATGCAGAGCCAGTACGAACGGCTAATAAGCAGTTATTGGAATTCTATTTTCTTACGTTAAATTTTATGAAAAAATAGTGTTGGCCACAGACCGATCATTTATTAATTAGTCACTTATGACTTTTATATCCCGGTCTATTAGGGTCATTTATATGGTAATTTTTGAGAACATTCGGAAATATGTCTAAACAGTTGCCTTTATCTTAAGCTTTCAATTGATACCAAAGTTGATATGTTGAATAAAAAAACGCATTTTTATTCTACAGTCATTTATAAATCGGTCACTTATAAGTAAATAACCGGTCATTTTAGGTCATTCATGCGGTCATTTTGCAAAATCGGTCACTTATAAGTAAATGACCGGTCATTTTAGGCAATTTATGCGGCCATTTTTCAAAATTCATCACTTTTAACTTGGCGTTCATTTTTTAAAGTGATCCGATCATTTAAGATCCCTTATACGGTAATTTTTGGTAAGTGACTTAAATGACGCCCGACACTGATTAAAACGGGGGGGTCCAGACTCCATAGACTATCCCCTGGCTACGTGCCTGAAATTTGGAGTATCTCTGAAAGGACCCAGAATCATTTCAATTTGTCGTACTGCAAATCATTCAGATAAATGATACAACTAATCGCAAAGCGTTTTGTCCACAAAAGTAAAAATTTTTGTGTCAAGTAAACTATTGGTCAATTGAAACGAAACCGCAATTTTTTGGTAATATCCAAGTTGTCATAACTTATGAATTAAATGAGAATGCCGTTTTTTATTGGATATGATTTTTCTTCCAGACAAGAACTGATTGTTGTTAGTGATCTAATATTTAAGAAATTGGTATGATCAGCGTATGTAGCAAAACTAATTATTTACTAAAACTTTCGCAAGACCGAAAAACAGCAATTTTTTTTTAATTTATATTTGAGATACATTAAACTAATTGATATGGTATTCGAAGGAAAACAATTTATGTTGGTCCTATTTTGGAAATATAGATATTGTTTATATGTTTCCCCATTCATAGTGTGATATTCAGCCAAGCTTCAGGGGTGTATCAAATGCAGTTGTATATTTTGTAACTTAAAATTTTTTACTTACCAAAATTTGTATTTATCTATCGTCTTCCTTATTTGAATTCCATTATTGTTAAATAACAAAATTGTTCTAAACACGTCAAACACAAGAACTAATAAAATGAGACTATAAAACAACAAACCGCATAAGAAACCCACGTAGGCGAAAAGTAAACAAAACGATTTTAGCAGCAATATGGCCGAACCAATCAAAAATTGATTACTCTATTTTTGCCACTGTCCTTATAAAATCACCGACCAAATCTGGTACCAGCGCCCCCTATCTCCGGAACCTCAAGTACAAGAGGTAATAGTTTACTTGTAGTAAATAATTACTGTAATTCTTACTTCTAAGTGGCAACAGAAAAATAACGACTGGTAATAGCCAGTTTAAAGCAGCAATAGACCATAACTCTATCTACTCTGCAACGACTCGTTTTATAGAAGTTATAGGAGTACATTTGAACGTAATGGAGTAGTCTCTGCAAAGTTTAAGAAGGTGCTGATACTTAAAAATTGTAATTTAGAAAACAGATTAGAAACAGTAACTTCGAATAATTACTATTATGTCACGGAAAAGAAATGACGACCTTGCAGTCAATTCCTTAAGTAGTTGCTTGGCAGTAGTTATTATATAATTACTTTACATGGAAAATTACTATAAAGTATTATTCGCAGTAACAAACGCATATATAATACTTAAAAACGTGTAACCCATAGTGTTTGTTGACATATAGTAGGAATATTAGTAATAAATACGTAAAAACTCTTAAAGAGTAGTAGTGGAAACAATTGTAGCTACTTTAGCTGCTAGCTGGGTGTTATTCCCTTATTAACAAATGTCTATTTTGCGGTCACCTTTTTCCCCAAGAATCTTTTATCCGGACGTTACCAGACTGTTAATTGGCCCTCCGAATGATACAAATTTATTTTTGCCTGGCCCATAAACAAACAGCTTGATTAAACTGCAATAGTCCTGTTTTTAACTCATCTGATATATCCGATGCAAAAGCAAATGGCGAAAACACTTTGTTCATTCTCATTTTCTAAAACAAACAATTCGGTAATAATAATTTACGTTACAAGGTTGGTAGGGGACTTATTACAGTACGAGTTTTTTTACAGATAAGGCGACACAGGAGCGGAATCTAGATATAAACGAGTACTGTAATAAACTCTAACGGACGTGTACCGTATAATATTTTACGTCATACTGTCCTTATAATCCTCTTTAAAATGAATAAAAAAAGATATTTAATAAAATTGAAGTTAGTTGGCAATCTAACAATCGTATCAGTTTAACGATGTTATAGCCATTGTATTCCATAACTAATTATGAAAGACTTGCTTGTCACTATCAAATAAATAAAACCAAATAGGTATTTTATTTCTTATATTTTTCTGAGAAAATTTCAAAGTTAAACCTGACAAATAATTGCTTCCTAACAACTGTCAATAATATATATGGTAGTGTTGATAGGCAACACAATACGTTATCAGATAATGTAATCTTCGATTTACCGGCCGCAAATGAATACAGTGATTGACCCTCCGAATTATTCAAGTTTATTTTTGATTAATCTAAATTGTCCAATGTTATGGCAAAAAGCGGAGACATGATTTATTTCTATCTTTCCTTTGATCATAATTAATCTTTACCAGACTATTAATTGGCGCTCCAAATGATGCAAGTTTACTTTTGACTCGTCCGTAAGCAAAAAGGTTGACTAATATGCAGTAATCCTGTTTTCAGCTCACTTAAGATGTCTGATGTTGTGGCAAAAGTCGGAGACATTTTGTTCGTTTTCATTTTTTAAAACAAATAAATCGGTAAATTGGCTTACCCGAAACTCCTTTCTTCTTGAATTCCTTCTGTCTTTCCATTAATCTTAATTAATCCCATATTGCTATTCCCTCACTTACAAAATAAATGTCTTTTTTGCGGCCATACGTTTCTAAAGAAATCTTTCATGTCGCCAGACTGTTAATTGACCCTTTGAATGTAATAAAAGGTGGAGACACTTTGTTCGTTCCCATTTTCAAAAACTAAATAATCGGTAAATTGTCTTTCTCGAAACTTCTGCCCTTAGGAATTCCTTCTGTCTGTCCACTGATCAAAATTAATCCCATACTGCTATTCCCTCATTAACAAATATCTCTTCTGAAGCCATATTGTTCTCAAGACGTCTCTTATTTGGACGTTACCAGACTCTTAATTGGGCCTCCGAATGATACAAGTTTACTTTTGACTCGGCCGTAAACAAACAGCTTGACTAATGTGCAATAATCCTGTTTTCAAGCGGAGACATGTTTGTTTCAAATTTAGTGACATCGTATCTTTCATGTTACAGACTTGCTGCAATAATATGCTTTTTTATTACAAGCAAATTTTGGACACAATTGTAACCTATTAGAAACGATAGGCATAATTTGAAATATTAATATTATTATTCTGAAAAAAAATCACAAAACTAAAGTTTTATTATTATCTATACTTTTGTTTTTCAAAAATACTGAGAGTCCTTCTACATCGGCTATCACTAGCTCCAAAAAGCCTTGGTTTAAGAAGCAGAGTTATTTTTACTATTTATTTTACTTAGTATTACTCCTATCACTTACCGGATTAGGTACATCTCTGACGCTTCATCCGGATTTTCCTGGCACTGTATAAAACAAATAAGCATGTCATATTTCTCCAAGTATTCGAAATTCGCAGCCATTTGATATTTAATAAATGAACAAAGGCAATATTTGAGTATAATAATTTGGCAATGACAAATGTCAATTAGTTTTTACAATGGCTCAACAGAATCTATATATTATTTTGTTTAATCGAGTCATGGCCGCCTTATTTTATTTTGAAATAGATCTTGGGTATTTCTAAGGGATAAATTAAATAGTTGTAAGTAAGTATTTTCAAACAACACAATTGTCAACATTAGAAAAGTATTAAATCCAACGTCATTTGTTGAAAATAAAACATTTTTAGTGTATAATAGGTATATATTTTTTTTATTAGATTTCCTAATTATTTGTGTTAGTTGTGTTGTCCAGGGTAAATACTAAATAGTAAGCATGTATCTTTGTTTATTGATTTATTGTTTAATTATGATATTATAACCAACTTTGGTACAGATAATTCAGATTTAGAAAATTAACACACAATTTTCATGGCCTACTAGAAAAACAGATTAAAATTTCTTTAAATTGACTTTATTGTGGGTACCGGATTGAAATAAATATTAAGTGTTATATAATTTTGAGAAGCTAAAAATAAGCGGAAACCAAATATTAAAAAATATACAGGGTATCCCATTTAAAAAACCCAACCTTAGTCTATACCTCGAAAACGATAGTATCTAACCAAAAACTGACTACGCCATTGGATTCTACGCAAAAAACTCTATCGATGTCAGTTTTCAACTTTTCGGTAAGTTGCCAGGCTATCGAAATACGAGAGGTACCTAAAAACGCAAAATTTTCAATTTCAACCTGTATCTCAAAAACGAAAAGGGCTAGGAAAAATTTGTTTATGGTTTCTTTGGTTTCACAAAAAAGTAGCCCAGCCCATCTCTCTATCTTCAGTAAAAAGGGAGATACCCCGCAAAACCATTGAAATTTGGATACCCTCTACAGGGTGTTTCCTCATAATTTGCCACCCCAAATATTGATTTAATTTTAAGAGATAAAATAAATGGTGTAAGGTCCATTACGTAGTTTAGAGAGAAGTAAAAATCAAAAACAGCTTTATTGTAATGAAAGAACAATCTCATGTACATAGCAATTAAAATTAAAACTAAGCAAACAGTATAAAAATTAATTTAAAATCATTAGATAAATATATAAGAGACATAACTAACAAGCTTAGTGTAAGAAAGCGTCCATATTCTCTAAGAGACCAACTTTCAAATGGCTAACCTAGAAATAAGACACAAAGTCTCGGTCTCAGTCAAAAAGAGTATAATGCGGTTACACGTGTTTCGCCTTTTCAGGCATCATCAGACCTACAATTAATATAACAATCAAAAACAATCACTATAAATATACAAAATTCAGACAAACCTTCGACATTAACTAAAATCACAAGAACAAATCAAACAACTATAACGTCACATGTTAAAATACACACTGAGATGAGGTTAAGAAACTAAGGTATTGACACGCGCAGATAAAAGTTGAATGAAATAAAAGACAAAAAAAAAAATATATATAAATAAAAAATATAAAAAAAGGTTATTGATATACCCAAGAATTGAACCCGAGCCTCCGGCGTGACACACCGAGATACTGACCACCACTCTACCAGCAGGTCTAACGAAAAGTTTATACATTATCTTCCTGCCGATTAATATTAGTGCCAAGATTATTAAAAATTAGTTGAGGTTCGAAATTGAAGACATCATTAACACAATGTAAAACTGGGCTTCTTTTAGCCCTTGTAATTTCCATCTTCTCTAACAAATCCAGTTTTTTACTCTTTGGACACTCGTGTAGTATCTTTACATTGTTTGGTATAGAAAAATGGTGTCCAGTTGTTAGCAAGTGGTTAGCAAAAGCCGACTTTGTCTCAGTGATATCAGTGTTTTTATATTTATCGAAAAGGCTAAAATGTTCCCGGACCCTAGTGGAAATCCTTCTCCCTGATTGTCCGATATATACAGCAGAACAATCTCCACAGCCCAATGAGTACACCCCTGATTTTGAGAGATGTTTAGTCTTATCTTTGGTCATTACTAGATGTCTCTTAAGTGAGTTTACTGTTTTAAAAGCCATTGAGACATCTAAATGTTTGAAAAACTTCGCCACCTGCATTGAAATATTACCAAAAAATGTTAAACCTTTGAAGCATTTTTTAAGTGTTGGTTTAGAGTGAATAATATTAAAGGAAAGTTTGTATTTATTGAAAAACTTAAAATAAAGTCTATTGATGGAGTGGATAGGAAAACCGTTGTTGAAAGCAATTTGTTTTATAATCTGCAATTCCTGATTGAAAGCTTCCCTGGAAAGAGGTATTTTGAACAACCGATAGAAAAATGAGTTGAAGGCTGCAAACTTGTGTGAGTGAGGAGAAATGGAACTAAATTGAATAACGTTATCTGTAGACGATTGTTTTCTGTATATTTCAAATTCTATTTTGGTATTGTTCCTGATTATCATTAAATCTAAGAAAGGTAATCTACCCTCATTCTCCATCTCTAGAGTAAAATCTATTTTGTTATGAAGGGAGTTAACAAAATTCAAAAAATCAGTCAAGTGCTGATTGTTTCCTTTCCACACGATACATATATCATCTACGTACCTCTTGTAAGCTAATAGATGGTCGGCAAAACGGCTTTTCATAATCTTTGGCTCCAAATCACTCATAAAAATCTCACTAAGAAAAGGGGAAAGGCAGGAACCCATCGCTAGACCCGTTAACTGTCTAAAAAATAAGCCATTAAATTTGAAAAAATTTTGGTTCAGTACGGTGGAGAGCAGAGAAACGAGATTCTCCTTTACTAGTGCTGGTAGGGCAGTTTTGTCTAATAAACTCTTTACCAATTTAATGCATTCGTTGGGGGGTATGCTGGGGAACAAACTGATCTTGATTCATTGAAGAATAAAATAAAATTCCACGACCTGATCGTCACCAAAGCAGATAAAGGCTCTTGTTTGGTGGTTATGAAAAGAGCTGATTACGTGCAGAAGGTTGTAGACTTCTTGGACTCTGGTGAGTTCCAGAGTATCAATAGGGACCCCACAAATTCATTCTTTGTGAAGGTTAAAGGTGTTCTTGATCAAACGTTGGTAACTTTGGAATATTTTAAAACCTCGAAATATAATTTGAATCCTAGAACGCCTTTGCTCTACGGTTTACCTAAGGTACATAAGGAGGGAAACCCTATCAGACCCGTGGTGTCTTTTGTTGACTCACCCTGTTACCGTTTGTCTTCGTGGCTAGATAAAGTTTTGAGAGAGGTTACGGGTTTTCAGAATACTTACTCCACAAAAAATTCGGTAGATTTGGCGCAGTACCTCAAAAATGTTGACATTCCGCATGATGCAATATTAATTTCCTTAGATGTAAAAAATTTGTTCCCCAGCATACCCCCCAACGAATGCATTAAATTGGTAAAGAGTTTATTAGACAAAACTGCCCTACCAGCACTAGTAAAGGAGAATCTCGTTTCTCTGCTCTCCACCGTACTGAACCAAAATTTTTTCAAATTTAATGGCTTATTTTTTAGACAGTTAACGGGTCTAGCGATGGGTTCCTGCCTTTCCTCTTTTCTTAGTGAGATTTTTATGAGTGATTTGGAGGCAAAGATTATGAAAAGCCGTTTTGCCGACCATCTATTAGCTTACAAGAGGTACGTAGATGATATATGTATCGTGTGGAAAAGAAACAATCAGCAGTTGACTGATTTTTTGAATTTTGTTAACTCCCTTCATAACAAAATAGATTTTACTCTAGAGATGGAGAATGAGGGTAGATTACCTTTCTTAGATTTAATGTTAATCAGGAACAATACCAAAACAGAATTTGAAATATACAGAAAACAATCGTCTACAGATAACGTTATTCAATTTAGTTCCATTTCTCCTCACTCACACAAGTTTGCAGCCTTCAACTCATTTTTCTATCGGTTGTTCAAAATACCTCTTTCCAGGGAAGCTTTCAATCAGGAATTGCAGATTATAAAACAAATTGCTTTCAACAACGGTTTTCCTATCCACTCCATCAATAGACTTTATTTTAAGTTTTTCAATAAATACAAACTTTCCTTTAATATTATTCACTCTAAACCAACACTTAAAAAATGCTTCAAAGGTTTAACATTTTTTAATAATATTTCAATTGCTTTTAAAACAGTAAACTCACTTAAGAGACATCTAGTAATGACCAAAGATAAGACTGAACATCTCTCAAAATCAGGGGTGTACTCATTGGGCTGTGGAGATTGTTCTGCTGTATATATCGGACAATCAGGGAGAAGGATTTCCACTAGGGTCCGGGAACATTTTAGCCTTTTCGATAAATATAAAAACACTGATATCACTGAGACAAAGTCGGCTTTTGCTAACCACTTGCTAACAACTGGACACCATTTTTCTATACCAAATAATGTAAAGATACTACACGAGTGTCCAAAGAGTAAAAAACTGGATTTGTTAGAGAAGATGGAAATTACAAGGGCTAAAAGAAGCCCAGTTTTACATTGTGTTAATGATGTCTTCAATTTCGAACCTCAACTAATCTTTAATAATCTTGGCACTAATATTAATCGGCAGGAAGATAATGTATAAACTTTTCGTTAGACCTGCTGGTAGAGTGGTGGTCAGTATCTCGGTGTGTCACGCCGCACAGTGTGGTAAATCGGCCATGTAGTACGACATAATTATTCAAGCATTGTTTTAACGTTTTTTAAATTTCATATAATACTTTTTTAGGATAGGTAACAAAATGTTTTGCAAAAAAAAATGTAAACAAGAAGCGGGTTACTAAAATGGCTTCAGTTTTTAATAAAAATGTAATGTTTTGTGTAACTTAAAAACACAATTGATGTCAAAATGCATGAATCATTGCTTTAAACTTATTATTAACTAATAGCTATATGACGCATATAAAATTAAGATAGAATACAAGGTGTCTTGTCAAATATTGCTTTATTTAGGTTATGTAGAATTGTGAGTACAAAATATCATTGAGTTTCTATTCTATTCATTACATAAACAATAGAAGAACTTTTAAACTAAACAATATGTAACAGATAATGTTTTAGAAAAGCCCACTACGTATGCACCTGCACCCAAGCACTCCTTAATTTTTTTGATATTGGTAATAAAACATTCAAATAAAAATTAATTAGTTAGGTATACTTTTCGTGATAAATAAATTGTTTTTGTTATTTGCCATATACAATGAAGTCGATATTTTTTAGATATTGCACTTAATATATTTTTATATTTATTTTTGTATTTATTTTATATTTTATATATTGCACTTTATATATTTTTATATTTTTATGAAATTATCTTTACAAAAATGCCAATTACTGGCACTGAACTGGTAGCTTAGGAGATATCTTCGTTTAAGATTTATTTTTGTAAAGGTAGAAAAGTCGTTAAAATTTACCTAATTGATTAGTTTTTTATTTGAAATTTTCATTTCTAATATTAAAAGAATTGAAGGGAGTGTGGTTTTATAAAATTATATCTTAGTTATTTATCGAATTTTAAAAGTGTTATCATTTTGCTTGGAAATACTGTGGCATTATAACTGTTAATTTAGTTTTAACACGATGTGGGATGTAAAACTTCTACCGAGGGATAAAATATCCATATTTTTAAAATGGGTTCGCCATCTTGAACTTTAAAAAGATGACAGCTGTAATACAAAATTCCGAAATTTTGTACCTTAGTCTTTGCAAAATGTTTACCGTTATTACACTCGGACGATTATTTGCAAAGTTCTGGTCATATAAACATCGTGCAGTTTTTTTTGGTGCAGTCAGTAGTAATTAAGGAGCCATAGTTAAAGCTATATAAATCCCGAATGGGCATCTATGAGCAGCTAATTTTTTGGTTTTTGGTTAAAAGGGATCCTTTTTCTTATTTTTTATATAAAAATTAAACTAAACTTCAACAAACTTTTTTTTGCATGCTCTACAAGTTAAAAAAAAACTACCTAAATATAGTAATACCTAAAAAGACCCAAATTTTCTGAGGTAAGGGATTTAATATTTAAAAAGTTTTGATACCGTAGAATACTTTAATTATAAACAGTAGTCATGTAAGAAATTAGAAAAACATTTGCTATGTTTAGTATCATATTTTCTGTTTTGAAAATGATGTATAGAAACATGTTAATTTCAGATTTAAAATATTTACTAACTTTAAGGCTTCCCCTCCGAGAACTGTAATTATAATTTTGTTTCTCAATTGCATTTTTCTATTATTAACACTATCTTAAATATAGATTTTTAGAATATGTTAAGAATATTGCAAAATTACATTTGGGACTTATGTCGTGCTAGACGGCCGATTTAACTCACTGTGCGCCGGAGGCTCGGGTTCAATTCTTGGGTATATCAATAACCTTTTTTATATTTTTTATTTATATATTTTTTTGTCTTTTATTTCATTCAACTTTTATCTGCGCGTGTCAATACCTTAGTTTCTTAACCTCATCTCAGTGTGTATTTTAACATGTGACGGTATAGTTGTTTGATTTGTTCTTGTGAGTTTTAGTTAATGTCGAAGGTTTGTTTGAATTTTGTATATTTATAGTGATAGTTTTTGATTGTAATATTAATTGTAGGTCTGATGATGCCTGAAAAGGCGAAACACGTGTAACCGCATTATACTCTTTTTGACTGAGACCGAGACTTTGTGTCTTATTTCTAGTTTAGTCATAACAAGCTTAGATAAATGATTCACTGAAAAACTCGGTAACCGTATAGTAGGCCCTCTCAATCAAAAGATTCTTCACTTTTTTTCTAAAATTTTTTTGTCAGAGATACTCCATATCTGTGGAGGTAGATGACGGAAAATTTTTTGCTTTAAAACATTATGGACTTTTTTGTCAAAGTCGAAAAGAAACAATAAGTAAGTACACAGGATGTTCCAAAAATGTGTACTAGACCCACCATACTTTTTAATGGAACGTTCTGTATATTATATGACCATCAAAGAGGTCTTTTATTGATGATTTTAAGTATACTAGGTTTGATACCTTTATCTTAAGAAACCCGAGAAAAACTCTTCCATAGGAAGCATTGTATTTCCATTGACTCCACTTTGCAATAGACGTTCTCCGTCTCTCTCTAACACATTGCTCCTTATGGCAGGATTTTTCTCAAATTTCTCAGAGGTCTATATGAAGATATCGATTTAAGCACAGTAGAATCATGACCTACGCGCTCTCGTCATTTGACAGAACTATTGTTTTACTTTTTACTCACGTCACGAGCGTCGCCAGTATCGAAGATTTAGAAGTTTCCTGTCAAATCAAAATGGTTGACGTTGCCGACTCGTTGTGTTTGGTTATGCTTTGCGTGATTTCGTATAATTTTGTGAGTTTTTCTGTTTGTAGGTGTTTGCCGTAATGTGAATTGCGATTTTATTTGTTCTCAATCGGTGTGCATCAAATATTATTGACAATGGTTTTCAAATGCTCGATATGTGAGTGCAACAGTACTAATAATACTGCAAAAATGCAATGTTTACCGATAGGTAAGTTTTATATCAACATTATTATTTAAAATGAATAATCTCATACTATTTTACCATCATATTTTAAAGTTTTATTGGGCAAATCCAAATCAATAGCTTAATTTACATTTTTTCAACTGTTCGAATATTAGTTGTTATTGTAAATCCAACTCACAACTAGTGCTATGCAGATTAAAAAACAAGAAATATGATTGTTTTATGTAAAAAAGATATTCATATGTCTTGAGGAATACCTTTTAGGATTCTTTCCAATACTTTCACAATTTATTTTATACCTCTATGCACTTTGTGAAAAGTGTAAAAATATTGTTTCTATATGTCTACACCATTTATATGTCTATTTCAAAGCAGTTAATTTATATCTATAATTTTGTATACCATTTGTAACTATGTAGTTGAAAAGAATAACAAATATATATTTTCTTTACAGATTAAACATTTGTGGTGACAAGCTATTGATAGAAGTGAACTCGAGATTTTAACTGATAGGAAAACAAAACATACCTTTAGAGTTTGTGAGAAGCATTTTGCCGAAGATGCTACATATCCCACACAAACGAATCGTACAAATCTGAAACAGATAGATAATATGAATGCACCTTCCATCAGTAATTCTATATATTTAAAACATTAATCCAGATTTTTCAGCAAGTCAGAGAGTTGTACTGCACCAATTTACATGATTTTTTTTTAAATGATTGTCTGGTTACCGAAATCTTTCAACACTATTTTTTTTATTGTTTTATTGCCTATTTTTTCTATAAATCCAATATCTTTATCTTCATTAACATTTCTGGGCGATGTGGTGAATGCTCCCCGTATTCTTATAATTCCCTTGGAAACTCAGAGCGCCATCTAACGCAAAAGACAGAACAAGGTCTACCGGGTCAGCTAGTAGAATTTACATCTACAATGGGAACTCGTACATGTGCTACTAAGGGTATTAATTTTATGTATAGCAATGTGTTTTTATAAACTATATTTTAACCTTCCATCAAGAATTTCATTTATTTCCATACAAATGTATTTAGAAATCAATGTTTTATAATTGAAAATAATTTAATTTTCGAGTATTTAAACATATATTTTTATTGATAATTTTGAAATCAATTAACAAAAATCAAGATTTTTTAGAATTTTAGAATTGAATATAGAATAAATGAAAATTTTCAAAAATCTTGATTTGGGGTTATGTGACAAAGTATGCCTTTGATGTACAAACTTAGAATGGAAATCATTGTTTTGTTAATTAATTTGGTTTCAGCATTTGAAACTAAATTCAATAAAAATTTATATTTAAATGCTCCAAAATTAAATTATTTCACAAAACATTTATTTCTAAATATGTTTTAAACAGTGCGCCTTAAAAAAGTTGCAAGTTCGCGTCACTGGGGCACTGCAAATGCGTTTTGACAGAAGGCTTGAAATCGCCAATCAAAAATTTTTTGGCAATCTCTGCAATGGCCCCGATTATTCGAACTCCGTTTTAAAATAGTTGAGGAAGAAAGCTTGGCATTATCCTAAATATATATAAGTGGTCGGAAGAGATTCATCCGAGTGGTTTGTGTGATTAACAAGCCAACAACATACTGTCTAGACTTGTCATTATTTCAGTCGGCTCGGCATAGTCGCTTTATACTGGTAGGAGTTTACGAGATGCAGCATGGTAGTAATAGGCTTAAAACCATTGTTATTACAATAAAACAGAATCTTGAGGTAATTAGACATTTAGATAAATGTGAATTGCTTTAAAATGTAGCAAAAGACTTAGATGTGGTCGTAAGTTCAATTTCACAGTGAAAAAAAAATTGACAAGTGATCTAATGGGCTGGCAGAGTGGAGTATCAAAAAATAGACGATGCGTTATTTCTCTGGTTTACAGAGCATCGAGAACGCGGAATATGAACTTCGGGAAGAATTTTGCAGTAAAAGGAAATCAGCTTAAATGAAGATTTGTCAGTTATTGATGCGCCTGAGAATTTTATAGCAAGTGATATTTCATCAAAGTAGAACGATTTTTGAAAAATCACGAATATCTCTTCTGTAATAGATAAATCTGACTCTCCATTGATCATAATGTCAAATGCCTCTTTTGCGGCTATGTTTTCTCAAGAAATCTTTTAACGTTCCAATGCTCCTAGAGTGTTAATTGACCCTCCGAACCAAATTTACTCTTGTAAACAAACAGTTTATCTAATATGTAATAGTCCGGTATAAAGAGATTTCAACCCATCTGAGCCGTCCAATGCTATAGCAATAAAGCATTTCATTCCCATATGACCCTTAAGTTTTGACGCGAACAGACAGACCAACGGAATTGAGAAAACATGTTTTTGGCGTCTAAGGACACGAATTTCTGTAAAAACCTTCCCTTTTACGAGGGAATTAAAAATGATTACTAGAAAACTAATAATATCCAATTTACCTCAAACACAAAAATCAAGTATTACATTACATTAAACGGGTAAAATTTTGATACGAATCCAAGATGGCAAAGCAAAATGTCTGTCTAATAAAATATTTAAAAGCCAGCTTGAAAAACTACTTATTAGATTGATTGTAAAGATAAACTGATAAAAATAATGGCACGATTTCAAGAATGGCGGTATAAAATGGTGGTCAAATAAATTGTTTAAAAAATGAACGTAAAAAAGTTCTTATTCAATCTACTTTAATTTTTGCAAAAATAATGGACATAATATAGAGATACACTGGTAAAATTTTGGTACGGATTCCACATGACGGATCAAACTGGCGGTCTAATGCAATTTTTAAGAAATCAGTGTAAAAAACTACTTATTCAATTTATTTTAAATTATGTTGAAAAATCAAGTGTGGAATAGGCAGAAACTGGTAAGATATTGGTACAAATCCAATATAGTGGAACAAAATGGCGCCCAATAAATATGTGTGTGTTACTAAATGGCTATGTACGGAACTAAACTGATTCACATTTTACTAATCCTAATAACAGTAAAAATCAAAAGGGGGAAAGTTCCGGGTGTGTCTTTAAAGATTAAGGTTGTCCACTTTTCTGATCTTTTTTATTTGTTTAATTTTTATTATTTAGATATATACATATGAATTATTGATTATGATTTGTACTTAACATTAATGTTCACTAGAGAAACTAGAATGCTATTTGCTTTTTCTGATTCCAACAAAGAAAAAGTTGATGTGTTTTACATATATTAAAATATAACAATTTAAGAGTTTTTATTACTATCGTCTTTAGTCACAAATATATTTATTTGTCATTTTTTCCATTGCATTAAAGAAATGAACCTCAAACAAATTGTGCTTATCGTATTACAACCTGTGCATTGCTGGTTCAGCTATTGATATCAAAATAAGATAGTATTCCTTCGGCTTTGGCCAAGGCCGAATGAATGAAGGAAGCCCAAGTTCCGAATCGGCTTTGGCTTCGGCCAAAAAATCACCTTAGTTCAGAGTCTAGTATTTGAATCTATACCTAATATTATGTAAAGATTATGTTTGATATTATTAAAAATTCGAGTTCTTTTAAGGGTTTATTTAAAATTTTTGTTACACGTTTTGCAATAATCTAATTAGATACTCCAAAAATACTTATATATGATAATTGTATCAGTTTTATTAATATATATTACACTATCTTGCACTGGTCACGTTAATTGCATGCTATTTGGGAATTAAGAAAATTTTCAGAGTTCACGAAAAACAAACACAGTGTCATAGGACAAGTATATGATATCTGCCTATTGACGTTCTGCAAAATTCCATTCATTTATTTTTATAGAACTCTTTAATTTGGCGTTTTAAACCTTAATTTACTGCAACTACTTGTAAACATCCCAGCATTGTCTTTTTGTTACATTTATACAGTGTGGCAAAATGTTAACATTGGTTTCATTTTCTTAATACACCTCGTTTAATTCAAGACCTTTTTAAGTAAAATATACTATGACTGATTTGGCACGCAGCAAGTTATGCCAAAAAAATAAATAAAACTGGATTGGTTTGATTATCGTCTCACAGATATTCAACGCATTTTTGTTAATACTTATTGAGAGTAAATTATTTATGAACCAACTAGTTTGTTTATCATTTTACTGTTAAAAATAGCGATTTGAACGTTGTTGTGGCAAAGTTGCTATTGTGTTAAATTCTTTCTTGAAAAAAAAAATAAGAGAAAGAATAATGATTTTAAATAAGAATTTAGTACAAGTTCGCGATTGATACGACCAAACCTTGTTGCTAAAATACATTTTAACGCTTTTTAAATTAACCATGGTACATAGCAAGGCAGAAAGGATTGAAATGATCGAAATATTTTTCGGAAATAATCAGTGCGCTAATAAAACATCACAAATATTTAATAAGCGACATGAGAACAGCAACGTGCATCGAAAATATGCTCTGGAACTTGTGGCTAAATTTCGGGAAATTGGATCAGTAGCTAATAAAAAACGCAATATTCAAAATTCCATAAGGAACGAAGGAACGGAGGTGATGGTTTTAGGGCAAGTTTATTTAGATCCTCGTTAAGTATCCGCCAATTGGAAACTGTGTCTGGTGTTAGTCGACGTAGTATCCAAAGGATTCTTAAAATCTATAGTTTCTATCTGTACAAAATACATGGCAAGAACTTAATGAAGACGATTTTGATCGGCGATTACAATATGTGAAGTTATGAGTGAACGAATTATAAACGCTGAAAACTTTCTATTCAACACTTGTTTCTCTGATGAATGTTTTTTTTTTCTTAAACGGCATGGCAAATCGTAATAGCTGCCGATATTGGTCCGATTCTAATCTCAGAATTTATCATCAGGTACCACCCAAATTAAATGTTTGGGCTGGTATTTTTGGAGATCACATAGTTGCTCCTTTTTTCTTGCTGGGAAATTTGACAGGTAAAATGTATATACAATTATTTCAAGACACCATAGAGCCAGCGTTAACAGCAATAATTGAAAATCAGAATGATCGGCGATTCGTTGCGGATAGGTTGATATTCCAACAGGACGGTGCCCCACCATATTATGCAATATTTGTTCGACAATACTTAGATCAGACGTTTCCAGGTTGATGGATTGGAAGAAGAGGTTCTATTGAATGGCCCCCAAGATCGCCAGATTTACCACCTCTGGATTTTTTTCTATAGGGTCACTTAAAAAGGAAAATCTATGCGACTCTACCGACTTCTTTGCAAGATTTGCAACAAAGAATTGTAAACGAGTGTCTTCAAATTACTCCTGAAATATTGCAGAGTGTGCGGCTACGTTTTGAACAAAACCTCTATTACTGCATGGAGAATGAAGGTGGCCACTTTCAACATTTACTTGGGTGACGCTTAAGTTCATTCTTGTTATTTATTATTGTGCTGTTTTTTTAGATTCAAGTTTTTAAAACCCTAAAATTAAAGAACGACGTATGCATATAATAAGAGTTAAAAATGCATTAAATAATATCAGTATCCTCATTAGTTATTTTTACACCACTTGCTGGCACATTTCTTGCTTTATTTGATTTCCACTAATCTGACGTATTAAAATCTACTTTAAGCTTTAAATCAATAAATCTCTAAACTACTGACTACTGAACTGAAGTACATGATATTTTAATTATTTTTAAGGAAATCGAAAGGCCTTTAAAATGAGGTATCACTCGACCCCCATTTTCATTTAAGATTGTAGGGATGGTGCCAGCCCCGCCTAGGGGGCTGCAGGTATGAACGTGATTTTATGATAATTTAGTGTCCCCTATATATATATATATATATATATATATATATATATATATATATATATATATATATATATATATATATATAGAATAGGAAAATGGCCTGCAAGAAGAATTGCTTTTGATTATGTCCCAGAGTAGCCTCCTGCGATAATAATTTCTGGGCCTTTACTCTCATCAGGCAGGCTTTTACCCAGAGAGATCTGAAATAACAGATTGCTCGATATGACAGTACTACATGTTAAGTGTAACGGGTGTTTTCGACTGCAAAACCATAGGTATGTTCGCAAAGTATGTACTAACACTATCATGTGGTAGTAGATACTAAAATAGCTAAAAATACGCTTTCACACATCTTTATCACAAATTCTTGGCCAAAATACATATATCTTTTCCGGCCAAGAACTTTTGATAAAGATGTGTGAAAGAGTATCTTTATCGACTTTACTTTGCCAACTACCTATGGGTCGGCATCCGGAAGCTCCGGAGCCCCAATAGGTGGCGGTAGCATGCAGTACTGTTCCCGTCTGATTGACGTTTCGTCTTTGATTTAGTCATATCGCCAGAGCTGTGAGTAAATTGATGAAAAAGATACTTTTCGGTAACTAGTTACTTTGTAACTAAGTTACTTTTAAAATTGGGAAAAAAGTAACTATAATATAGATACTTTTGTAAATTAACTTGTAACTTTTAATTTTGAAAGTAACTTTTTGCTTAAAAAATATTTATAGTTACTTTTGCAGTAACTAGTTACTTTAAAAATAGCAAGTTACTTTTAAAAGTAACTAGATACTTGAAGAAACTAGTTAATTAATTTCAAAGAAGCTATTATTAAAAACAGGTTAGATTACACGTATCCGAGAAAAAAAAGGTCACAAAAAGTAAATAGAAAAATTGAAAACTCCGGATTTTTTCGGATATCACTCGAAGTTTTCCAAATAATACGAACATTCATATAACGATATCTCATTAAACACGAAAATGCATAAGTTTTTCATATATTCAGCTCGATGTTGCATCTCTCACGGTTCGTAATAATACTGGAGTGTGTCTTCTAATCTGGGATATATATATATATATATATATATATATATATATATATATATATATATATATATATATATATATATATATATATATATATATATATATATATATATATATATATATATATATATATATATATATATATATATATGACCGAAGCAACCATTTACTCCTACAATAGAGGTAAAACAAAAAGCTAGTTGCTTCCGAAGTAAAAGAGTCATTCCAAAGTAACTCCACATCGAACTAGTAATTTTCACCACGTTACCTTGAAAGTAACTTGATACTGTAAATGAAAATGTAACTAGTAACTTTAAAAGTAAATAGTTACTAGTTACCAATTTTTTAATAAGTTACTTTGCAAGTGACTAGTTTCTTTTAAAGTAACTAGTTACTCTCAAAGTAACGAAGAACTAAGATACTTTTTTTATAGAATGACTAGTATCTTCGAGAATCTAGTTACATTTTTCAGAATGTAACTTTAAAAGTAACTAGATACTTTTTTGAAGCAACTTTCATAGCTCTGTATCGAGCAATCTGTTAAGCCGTTTTGCACCTATATATATATATATATATATATATATATATATATATATATATGTATATATATAATATATATATATATATATATATATATATATATATATATATATATATATATATATATATATATATATATATATATATATTAAAATCAATCCATTTAGTACTTTTTTCAGGCTGAATTTTTAAATATTTCATGATACAACCATTTTGTTCCGCCATTTTGGATTTTTACCAAAACATTTCCAGATTAATTTTTGGCCAAAATTTAAAGTCAATCGGGTTAGTTGTTAAACTATGCTGCGAACTTACACACAGACAGACAGGCGGGCCGACGGAATTGATAAAATATATTTTTTGGCATCTAACCGCCATTTTGTTCGGCCATCTTGAATTATTACCACAATTTTACTAGTTGATCCTTATATCACAATTAGTTATCGCACACAATTTGAAATCCAACCAATTAAGCACTTTTTTCAGGCTGAATTTTTAAATATTTAATTAAGCAGCCATTTTGTTCCGCCATCTTGGATTCGTACCAAATGTTACCAGTTAATTCCAGCATAATTCTTAATGTTTTTGCAAAATTTAAGATAAATGAACGGTTTGATGGCAAGGCATAACCCAACATCGTTGATTCCTAAAAGTGGAGCATATATGTAGATCATGTAATTAAGGAATAGGGAAAAATATAAAAAAGTCGATGGTATGCTAGAAGAGACTATAGATCAGCTAATTATTTCTCTGGATCTCAATAACAATACAACTACTAAACAGACGAAAAGGATAAAACAATGTTGCTGCAAGAAACATGTTTTGTCAGCCATTAATGAATAAAACAACTTGATATTTATAAAAATACATTAGAGCTTATGATATAATTTTTTGTGTTAAAAACATTTCCAGGATAGCCAATCTGTCTTATTTCAGTGTTGATCACTGCAAGTGGGGACTGAAAAATGAAAAGATGAAAGCACTCCCGATTGCAGTGATCTACTCTGAAATCATAAGGTTGGTTTTCATGAGAATATTTTTAGAATATACAAGAAGGCTTCACTTAAACAGAGTAATACATTTGCTATACCGTTCAAAGCAGTAGGGCTTTTCAGTTTTTTTTACTATTTTTCTTACAATCACAGCTTTTAAAGATCCTAATGTTAATAATAAGAATAATTGAAACCTGTATCTTTTCTATGTGATATTTTTTATACCGAATCAAGACTGCATTCTCTTATATTAGGCTTACTCGACAATATTTTAATATCTAAACTAAACAATTATTCACATATAAATAAACAAAAAGAAGTTATCTGGTGTATGAAACCAAGGTGCAATGCGATATACCATCTTATCAGGGAGTTAACTCTGGGTTATTCCTCTGTTACTATATTTATCGTTTAAATGTATTTATAATCGTAAAAATGTAATAATTAATTTATATCACTTACAGTATTAAGGTTAACTATTAAAATATTGATTAAAACAATACACTGTTGCTAATAACAAATACATTAAACGTATTTACATTAAGCAAATACAAGCGACCAAGTGGCAGATATGTAAAATGCCTATCTTTTTTCGAATTCTTCAGTACTGACTGATGCAATATTTGATGTAAATGTTATCTTAGGAGTAAATGTTTAGTTGGTGACACCCCGAGGAGCATTATTACTGTTTGATTTAAGAGTATCTGGAGTAAGACGGGTGATTCAATTTCTATATGGAATCTTGCCACGCTGAATTAGGTCTAAAGTCTTTTTTATACGTGCTAATGTGTTATTCAAGAAATTAAGTAAATTAACTTGTTCTATATTGAAGGGCACATCACGTGTCGGGTATAAAAATACAAGAGGAATGGACACTGACCCTGGAATTATTAAAGTGCTAGGAACTTCGCAAGGCAGGTAACGGCTTGGATACCAATGTTGAAACAATTGTGTGCATGACAACTATCTGCTATCTAAAGTTAATATCACTTTAATAATTCAGCCTAAGAGAGGCTATCCAGGGTATCCTCCCTGTTTTCTATCGGCCATATAACTACTCCTACGTTGTTTTTTTTTATTTTTACAAATGGCAAAATTTGGATTTTATTATATGCAAATTGTTCTATTGCAACAGAAAATTTAAATACTGGTATACTTCAACTTAACATAAAGCCGTAACTACCACTATAGGTATAATTGGGTGTCTTAAATAAATTCTAAAAGTCTTCAAATTTCTTTTTCTTTCAATTTTGTTCCTTATGAAGGATTTTTTCTTCTAGCCGAATAACCATAAAATCCATTGGTCAAAAGTTAAAATCTTTACATGTAACAACATTGGAGAAAATCGATAAATTTCCTTTACCCGGAACTTCTCTACTTATAAATGACTCTTTCCTTTCATTAGGAATAATAAAGTGTAACTCAATTTAGTTCCGCGTTTAGTCATTTAGGATACTGTCTTTCCAAACATTTTTATTGTACGCCATTTTGTTTCACTATATAGGAATCGTACCAATATTTTACCAATTTCTACCTATGCTACACTTATTTTTGGGCATGATTTAAAATAAATTGATTTTTGTACACTGGATTTTTTTAAGACCACCATTTTGTATCGTCGTTTTGAATTCGCACCAGTTAATTCCTGTATCATATTCAATTTCGCTGCAAGATCAATTGAATAAGAATGGTTGATTTCTTGGTTTTTGTGCAAAATTTGAGATAAATTGCATAATGTTTCTAAAAATAATTATTTTAACATTTCACTAGGCCGCCATCTTGTTCCGTCATATCGAATTTTTACCACATAACCCTTAATTTTTGATTAAAATTTTAGATAATCGGATAAGTAATTCTTAGCTACGCCGCGCGCCGCGAACTGATAGAGAGACAGACAGATCGACAGGCAGACAAATGGAAGTGAAAAATTCCAAGGACGCTAAAACGTTAAAATATGTAAAACCTGCAATTTTTTTCACAATATTTAGTTTAGCCGCCATCTTGAATTCGTACTACAATTTTACTAGTTCATATCTATACCAATATTTAATACCGGAATTTTTAAATATTTCCTCATTTTATCTCGCTATCTTGGACTCGTACAAAAATTTACTAGTAAATTACTTTGTAAAATTTGAGGTAAGTTAGATAAGTTGTACTACTACCAATTTGTTTCGTCGTTTGGAAGTCAAATGGGTAAATAGTTCTTTAGCTGTGCCGTGAAAAGACAGACCGACAGACCGATGGAATTGAGAAAATATGTTCTCCGGCATCTAGGGACCCCGAAACGTAAATCTCTAAAACAATCTCGCAGGGTGAATTGAAAACAATACTTCCCTTTTACGAGGGAAGTAATAAATTTAATAAGTAGTTACTTCATTTTGAATTCGTACTAGTTTATTTCTATATCACATTTAATTTTTCTGCAAAATTTAGAGTCAATTGAAAAAGATTAAAAAAAAATTGGCCTCCATTTTGTTTCGCCATCTTGAATTGATACCACAACTTTACCAGTTAATCCCTATATCATAATTAATGCTTGCTCAAAATTTGAAATTATTCTAATATGTTTCAGGCTCATTTTTAAAATATTTTGGGCGCCATTTTGTTTTGCTGTCTTATATTCATACCAAAATGTTACCAGTTATTCCTTTATAACACTTGATTTTTGTACAAATTTTGAGGCAAATTTTGATAATTAGTTTTTTTTAGTAATATTTTTTTTCACTTGGCTGCAATCTTGCTCCGGTACATTGGATTTTTACCAAAATATAACCAGGTTGTCCCCATATGACCCTTAATTTTTAACTATAATTTGAGGTCAATCTGATAAGCAGTTTTTAAGCTATGCCGCGAACCGACAGAAAAAACGGTCCGACTTATTTTTAACATCTACGGCCGATAGAACATGATATGTAAAACCTGAGGGGGTAATTTTTTTCACGATTACAAACACTCTATTTGGCCGCCATCTTGAGTTAATTCTGCAATTTTACTAATTCATTTCTAGACTGAATTTTCAAATATTTTATTAAGCCGCCATTTTGTTCCGCCATCTTGGATTTGTACCAGTTGTTTCCTGTGTTGTGTGTAAAATTTGAGATAAATTGTGCAAAATCTCAGTAAACTCTTAATAATAATGTTCTTAACATTTCACTAGGCCGCCATTTTATTTTGCCATATTGGATTTTTACCAAAATGTTACCCAGGTTATTCCCATACGACCCTTAATTTTTGACTAAAAATTGAAGTCAATCTGATAAGAAGTTTTTAAGCTATGCCGCAAACTGACAGAGAGGCAGACAAACCGACAGGCGGTCCGACGGAATTGATAAAACTTATTTTTGGCATCTAGGGACACTAAAATATGAAGTTACGTAAAATCTGAGAGGCTGATTTTTTTCACGGTTTTAAACACTCTATTTGGCCGCTATTTTGTCCCGCCATCTTGGATTCGTACTAGTTGTTTTCTTGGTTTTTGTGCAAAATTTCAGATAAATTGGATAAGTAAATTTTTTACAATAATGTTTTTCAAGTCAATCTGAATGGTAGTTTTTAAGCTAATGCGCGAACTGATAGACAGACAAACCGACTGACGGACCTACGAAATTGATAAAACGTATTGTTTGGCACCTAGGGACGCTAAAACGTGACGATATGTAAAATCTGATGAGGTAATTTTTTCACGATTACAAACATTCTATTTGGCTTCCATTTTGTTCCACCATTTTGAATTAGAACCACACTTTTACTAGTCTTATGATGTGAAATCAGTTTGCATTTTGAATTCGTACCAAAATTTTACCAGTTGATTCCTACATAATACTTAATTTTTGTACATCATTTAAGACCAATAGGATAAGCAGTTTTTTATTAATTATATTTTTAACATTTCACTAGGCCGCCAATTTGTTATGCCATATTGGATTTTTACCAAAAGTCAATCGGGTAAGTAGTTTTTTAGCTATGCCGTGAAAAAACAGACCGACAAACAGACAGTCCGACGGAATTGAGAAAACATGTTTTTTGGCTTCTAGGTACCCTATTCCCTCCCTTTTACGAGGGAAGTAAAAAGGAAATATAAAGAAGCGGCATTTATCAAACAAAACAAAAAAGTGTTTAGCAAGCCTAATATCGATGATCCAGATATTTGGAGACATTTACTGCCGCGCATGAACATTTCCCGCTTTTGTGTCTAACCTTTACGCATCATTACAGACGACTCAACTCTAAAAACTTATAGTTTTAGACTTTATGAATACTTTAAATCAAAGACAATGCAAGTCAGTAAAATGGTAGATGATACTTGTTCTTTTTATAGTTATTGAAAGTGACCATGCACATTATTTAAAACTTAAGATCTAAAGTGGACCTATTCCTGACCACTTAAATACCAGTTTAGTTTTATATCGTTCTCTTTTTTCACACACCTAATTATTTATTTCTTGAACTTTTCACAAGCAAGTTAGATAACGCTACTTTTCTGAATAAATGAGCCCAAGCAATTGGATTATCTTTTCCAAAAGTGAATCCAGTGAAAGAGTTTAGCGATTTGCTCACAATTTCAATACTAACAACCATTAGGTTGTTGCTCAAATAACCATACTTAAACCAGATAAATGCAGTAAAACCGTTATAATGAATACTACTGATTATGACATAAAAATGAATCAGCTCTTAAAAGATACCAGTACTTATAAACTTTTAAAGAATGACCCAACTAACATCTTTCAAAACAAAAATAATACTTTTGTAAAAAAACTCTTATACAAAAATCTATTAACTGACGCGGAAGCTAAAAATTTGTCAATTCATAATGCAGTCACGCCTAAAATATATGGCCTACCCAAATTGCGTAAACCTAAGATTGTAAAAAATCCTGGAAACTGAACATGCTGTATTTACTAGGGTTTAGGCTTAAAGACACATACAATATGTATAAACAAGAAACAAATTGATAGATTGATCCAATAAAACTCAATAGGGCGATGCCTACATCACAGTCAAAAACCAGTCAAAATCGGTTAGCCCAGGATGGGTTATATAAGTATCTTTTATACCCCACTTCGACTCATTTAAGGTTTTGATATCTTCCAGTAGAAATCCATGGTACTAGAATTTGTTTTAATATTGTTATTATTTACGGGTGGTTTTGGAAATACTCACTGAACATAGTGAAATTAAATATTAAACTTTAATACGATCAGTTTAATTGCTTTAATTTATGTATTCACATTTTTACTTAAAGATATTATATTTTTAACTAATACGGAAATATACAAAATTATAAAAATTCCACTTATCTGCCTTGATAAAATTCTTTTATGAAAAATGTCCCTATATCTTTGTTAATTTGTTTACATCTCAATCAATTAATGACCAAATATACCGGGCGACCACGGACAAATATACGCCCAAAATTTTATTTACATAACGATATAGCTTGAAATACTTTAAAGGTCAATGTTTAGATTTTTGAAATCGGATAATAGGCATTTGTTTTATTTTGCTTTCTTGGCCTAGCCACACAATTCAATGCAGTGTTAGGTGACGTGATTAGTGACGTAATGATAGAAAATTGCATTTATAACAAAGGCTTTCTAAATTTTCTTGTTAAAAAATTACTTTTTAGGATTCTTGATTTGTAGAAAAAAAATGAGGTTTTTAATGTTTGGACTCATTTTTTTTAAAATACAAACATCAGCAACAATATTGCATTTTTCATAAAAACTTTAGAAAATATTTAATTTTTTTTTTAAAAAACTAAAAATAACATAATTGTTTGCATATTTTATTTTAATAAACTACCCATACTCACACCCATAATAAAAATGTGAATTATTATAGGTATAATACTATAGCAATTCAGTATGTATTAAAAAATTAAATAAAAAATTATTGTTAGTGTTTTGGCTTTAAAAATAAATAGGTCCAAACATTTAAAAAAACTGAACAAACAGTTATTGTTTTAAATGCAAGGTTATGCTACTTACTGAGCCTAAATTAGACGCTTAAAATTGAATTAATATTTGTGGCATGGCCAACTAAGCAAAATAAAACAAATGCTTATAGCCCCGTCATTTTTTGTCAGACTTCAAAAATTTAAAAAGTGACATTTATAGAAACGTCAGTTCTTATACTTAAACGGGAAGTGACTAATTAGATGATGCCACTTGCAGGTAAACTGGATGTTACTAAAATTGTCAAAGGTGGGTTAAAATTGACAAAAAGATCACAAAATTTCTAACAGATATTTTAAGAAACAAAAAAAAAACAAAAGGAGCGTACATTAGTCCGTAGTCAACCGGTATAACAATATTTCAAGAAAATTTTATATTTATTGTGTATTGTGTAAAATTTCAAGTATTAAGAATAGTGGTTCTTCTCGATAATAAAATTCCAATAAAAACCCAACGGTCTAATCTTGACCCCCGCTTCCCCGAGGAGTGGGATAAGCGCCTAAAACGCCCACCGTCGATAATATAACAAATAGTGAAAGTGGTCACCACCTTCTATTTGACATGTACCGAGTCTGTGGTAAATACTATCAACTGCACTTCCAATACTTTCGAATGGTGAATTAATTTGGTCTATTTTTAAACACTCTCTCCTTCAAATCCCCCAAAGAAAGAAATCCAATGGTGTAATGTACGGAGACCTTGGTGGCTATTCAATGGGATCCCGCCGACCTATACACCAATTTGGAAAAATTTCGTCCAAGTACCTTCGAACATTTATACCAAAACGCGGTGGTGCGCCGTGTTGAAGCTATGTTCTTTCATGAGGAGTATCTAGATCGCAATCGTTAGAAAACATTTCTGCTAATACAGGTATTAAAACGAATGGGAGGAAATCTAAGTAAGGCTCAGCAGTTAGATTAGTTATCCATTTCCAGGGATAATTATTTTTAGAATACGCAGTTACAACAGTAGCATTTTACAGCGAAGCATCGTCTTTTAGCTACCACAGTGTCAACATTGTTTGACATTCTGCCAGTGGAATATCTTCGAGAAAAATCGGAATTTCATTTGCTTAAAATTGTAGGTAACGGACACCCGTCATACTATCATCAACGTAGGGTTCAAATATGCGTTCGTTAAATAGTCCAGTCCAAATGGATTGTTGTAACTCCAATAGTAACAACTGTTTCAACTGTCCACTTGAACACGTGGTTTATCACTCCATAGCCGTTTTCCAGTCCTACATTTTAAGCGCTCTCCTCAGGAACAATCTATTAGTAATTAAGGCGTTCCAGTAAACCAAAGCGTCCCTGTAGCAGATAAACTTTAAATGGATGTTATTAATGTTATTTAAAAGGATATCGGAATAGCTCTAAAACTCGTCGGCGTTCCAACGTCTTATTGTCGACCGAAGAAGAAAAAACCATCCAGAGCATAAGTTTGTTGCTATAACAAAATAACAATCTTTTTCAAAAAAATCTTATTATTTATTGAAATACTGTAGACCCTCCGATATTGGGTTATAAAATTCAGATATTTCAACTTTTTTTCAAAAAACACAGCTGTGTTTACTAAATGACGACATTTTTTTTAAGACCAAACGCTATATGTTATTGGTGGAGCCTGCAGCTCCTACGCTAGGTTATAGAAGTTTCTGTCAATGACCCTCTTCAACCTATCACATTGGAGATATCATTTGATTTATTTGCAGAAGCATTTTGCTAAATTTTTTACCAACGTTTTTTGTTTTATATTTTGAAGCATCGAAGATGTATTAGGGATCTAGTATCAAGGTTGATCATTTTTTAAATATATATATATATATATATATATTTTTTTTTTTTATTCAATTTGTTCTTTGTTCTTAAACCCGGTATATATTAATTGGACTTCTTTCTTGGGTATAGGTTTATTTGCAAATTCAAACAATGGGATTAACTTGACGTTTCGCCTATCATAGTAGGCTTTCTCAAAAATTGCTCATTCCTTTATTTTTTTTTTGGTATATAAGGCTTTTCTTTCCTATCTACAAATAATTTAAAAAACATTTAAAGGTCTATTTATAAAAAGACATTTACATTTTTTCTAAAACTGATTTAAAATTTTATACTATTGACAAATAATTATTACAAAATTAATAAAATAAGGTTACATACCTCGAAAAATGCATGTTGATAAATTATTTATATTTGAATGATAGGTAGCAAGTTAGTGGTTTACCAGGCAACTCATGGCACTGTTTTAGGTAAAAAAGTGTTCTTATAGTAGTACGTTTTTTTGAGGAATTTAAAGAAATTTTTTTGCTATTTTTTAATTTAAACCTTAGAGTAGAATCCGACATTCACAATGATATACTACATTTTAAAAATAACGGCTTAGACGAAGTTAAAACTATACTAAAATATCAAATTGTGCTATATTTGACTTAAGCGTTTGTCTTGTTTGTCATTTACTGCATTTTTTTCTTTTTTTATATGAATCATTTCATTGATAATTAATTTCTGATACAGGTTATCTTCATCAATGATTTTGGTTTAAAAAAATTAAATTCGTGTTTTGTACTTTTTTCATGTTTGTGTAATGCGGTGGATGCATTCTTTGTATACTTATGCCCTTTTATTCTATTTTCTAAAAGTTGGATTGTCATACCAATATATTTCATAGGGCAGTTTAAACAAGGAATTTCATATACGAGATTGGATTTTTTATTTTTAGGAATTTTAGTTTTTAATTTTGTAATTATCATAGTTTGTAATTTTGTAATGTCAGACGTAGTAACTATAATTACCAATCATAAAAAAAAAATTAAACATAAAAAAAATAAAATTATTAATTTTCAAAAACGAATACAGAAACAACATAATGAAACAAGGCAATTCATTAAAGATAAACCTCAAATAACCATACTTAAACTAGATAAATGCAGTAAAACCGTTATAATGAATACTACTGATTATGACACAAAAATGAATCAGCTCTTAAAAGATACCAGTACTTATAAACTTTTAAAGAATGACCCAACTAACATCTTTAAAAACAAAAATAATATTTTTGTAAAAAAACTCTTATACAAAAATCTATTAACTGACGCGGAAGCTAAAAATTTGTCAATTCATAATGCAGTCACGCCTAAAATATATGGCCTACCCAAATTGCATAAACCTAACATTCCACTCAGGCCTATAGTTTCATGTATTCAATCTCTTTTCTACAAGCTCTCAAAGTATTTGTCAAAATGTTTGTCAAATATCACAGGTAAAAACACTTATTACATAAATGACTCATTTACATTTAAACATTTTCTAGATACATTAACAATACCACCAAATTCAAAGTTAATATCACTAGATGTAATTTCTTTGTTTACTAATATACCAAATGAACTCATAGTTGCTATGAAAGGCAAATGGAATATTTTAAAAAATTTTACAACTCTAACTCAGCCTGAATTCTTAGAAGCCTAACATCTTATAATGTCAAATAATTATTTTCAATACAAAAACTAGTTTTATCAACAATTTGATGGATGTGCTATGGGCTCACCTATTTCCTCTACAATCGCACAAATAGTTATGGAATACCTAGAAGAGGAAGTTCTCGAAAAATTGAATTTTAATATTACTTTTTTTAAGAGATATGTGGATGATTGTTTAGCATCAGTTCCAGAAAATAAAATAGAAGAACTACTTTTCGCATTCAATAATTTCCATCCGAAACTTCAGTTCACTCTTGAAGTTGAAACAGAAAATAAAATAAATTTTCTCGACCTTACTATAATAAGACAAAAAGAAAATAATTTTAAAACTAAATGGTTTACAAAAGAAACTTGGTCTGAACCTTATCTTAATTTCAATTCCCACCATCTATACAAACAAAAAAGAAGTGTTGTGATTGGTCTAGTTGACCGTGCCATATCTTTGACGTCGCCAGAATACCGTCCTGAAGCCCTTAATAAAGTTAAAGAGACCTTGAATGCAAATCATTTCCCAGAAAAACTGATAAAAAAAATTATCAAACAAAGGACGTACATATATTATAACAATCAAAACGAAAATGTGAGACAAGATAATACGCAAAAAAATATATTGCAATGCCATACACATCTCAATTATCTGAAAAATTAAAACATATCTTCGGAAAATATAACATAATTGTGTGTCATAAAGCCCAGAACCTGATAGGCTCCCTATTTACAAAATTAAAAACTAAAATTCCTAAAAATAAAAAATCCAATCTCGTATATGAAATTCCTTGTTTAAGCTGTCCTATGAAATATATTGGTATGACAACCCAACTTTTAGAAAATAGAATAAAAGGGCATAAGTGTACAAAGAATGCATCCATTACACAAACATGAAAAAAGCACAAAACACGAATTTAATTTTTCTGAAACCAAAATCATTGATGAAGACCTGTATCAGAAATTAATTTTTAAAGAAATGATTCACATAAAAAAAGAAAAAAAATGCAGTAAATGACAAACAAAATATACAAAAGTTAAGTCAAATATACCACAATTTGATATTTTAGTATAGTTTTAACTTCGTCTAAGCCGTTATTTTTAAAATGTAGTATATCATTATGACTGTCTGATTCTACTCGAAGGTTTAAATTAAAAAATAGCAAAAAATTTTCTTTAAATTCCTCAAAAAAACGTACTACGATAAGAACACCTTTTTACCTAAAACTGTGCCATGACTTGCCTGGCAAACCACTAACTTGCTACCTATCATTCAAATATAAATAAATTATCAACATGCATTGTTCGAGGTATGTAACCTTATTTTATTAATTTTGTAATAATTATTTGTCAATAGTATAAAATTTTAAATCAGTTTTAGAAAAATTGTAAATGTCTTTTTATAATAAGACCTCTAAATGTTTTTTAAATTATTTGTAGATAGGAAAGGAAAGCCCAGAAAAAAAATTAAGGAATGAGCAATTTTTGAGAAAACCTACTATGATAGGCGAAACGTCAAGTTAATCCCATTGTTTGAATTTGCAAATAAAACTATACCCAAGAAAGAAGTCCAATTTATATATATATATATATATATATATATATATATATATATATATATATATATATATATATATATATATATATATATATATATATATATATATATATATATATTATATATATATATATATATATATATATATATATATATATATATATATATATATATATATATATATATATATATATATATATATATATATATATATATATATATATATATATATATATATATATATATATATATATATATATATATATATATATATATATATATATATATATATATATATATATGTAGCTGTAGTGTATATAAGTTATACTGTTTATATTGTGGTTTAAACTCTTATATCTCCTGGATATTTAGCTTCTAGATTCTGAATATTACAAATTTAAGGTTGACCACTCTACTTAGATACAAACTGTTGGAATAACTTGCTCATTTTTTAAATATTGAAACTTTAATCTAAGTATTATTTGAGACTAACCATCTGTGATATTTATAGCAACTAATTAGTGTTTAATTTAGCACTAATTAATTTTTTTGTTGGAAATCAAAAAATCTCATTCCCTACAAATCATTAGAACTAATTATCGGGACAGTATAATGACTCGCGACTCCATATCGATTTGTTTTGAAGAAAGTGATGGAACGCGTTACACAATTTCTCTGATACGGAAATCGAAATTATATTCTATAAATAGCCTCTGTGTGATTGCAGTTATTCTATTTTAAGACTCTGATAGAATCAGTAATTATAATCTAAATCTAAAATTGCGAAAGCATAATCCGTGGCAGTTGTCCTATTGTCAGGAGGACGTCCAGTCATAAGGTCGACTGTAAGCTGTAAATCGAATCCAAATATTATATTGGCAGGTTTTTTTCAGTTGATTCATGAACTGCAGAGCTATAGGCTAGTAATAATGGTTGAATGCATTTATCCCAGTCACTTTGTTGTTCATTTATTTATAGTTTTAAGTAGTTCTGCTAAATCGTTTCACCATTCCATCTGACTGCGGAAGAAAAGATGTTGTTCTTGTCTTATGAATTCCCAAGAGACAGTACAGACACTGCATCGGCCCGAGTGTACTTTATATCGGCAAATCCCTTCTTGAAATAATACGTCGGCAACAGTGATGGCTTCTTGATTGGATGTTGCATAGATTTCTAACCATTTGTTGAAATAATCCATCTCTACTAGGACAAAGCAACTTTTGAATTTACTGTGAGTTTGTGATTCTTTACTGGCACCGCAGTCCTCGCAGGTCTGGCACCACTCTTTCACTGTATGAATTTCTAACCAATTAAACCTTTCTTGGAATTTGTCGAGAGTCTTCATAACACCAAAATGTCCTGTTGAGATCAAAATAGTTTAATATTTATGGCTTTTGCCGTCAGGACTTTCCCAAATTGATTTTGTCAAACCATCTTTTATCACCAAAGAGTCCCAAAAAGCCCAGTATACTCTAAGTTTATGGGGTTTAGAGGCAATTTCTCGGTGATTTTTCTTCTTTCAATTTAATTATAAGGTCAAAGTCTGAATCGTCTCGCGAATCTTTAAAATGGCTTTCGGGTCCTAGTCCTAGGAGTTTTAAAAGGCTCTTGTTCCACCGAGCTATTTATTCCTTGGAATTGTAGCATTTGTTATGCATGGTCCGTTCTTAATAGGAATCTTAGCCCATACAAGTATTTATGAAAATGCTCCAATGTTTTTACAATAGCCAGGAACTACTGGCCCGCTAATAAGGAAATCTTCGAGAAATGACAGGAAATTCAAAACGAAAGTAAAAAATTAGCGAAAATAAAAATCCCGAGGTGGATACATCAAGATGGAGACTCAATCGAATTTCATGGATTCTCTGATGCTTCAGAAAAAGCATATGGGTCAGTAATATACAGCCGAACATTGGACGCAGGAACTGTATACATCACCTTATTGGAAACCAAATCAAAAGTAGCGCCATCAAGACAGAAGACTACGTTACCAAAGTTAGACATCTGCGCTGCGTTGCTATTAGCAGAACTGTTGAAAAAGACAGTTAATGTTTTGCATATCGATTAATTTTTCCAGAAAACTGGAAACGTGTAGAAACTAGTGACAATCTCGCAGACCTAATCTTCCGAGGCACTTATCTCAGCACTCTAAAAGACTCAGCCTTTTAATAAAACGTTGCCATCAAACGTGTGTAGAAATTCATCAAGACTGGAGCCAATTTTCTGAGGTCACCAGAATGGTACGAGTTCTCTCTTATTGCAGACGATTTCTCCCAGAAGCAGTAGCTTAACCCCTGAATAAATGGATAGCACACTGACAGCAATAACAAGATGCCTTCAGTCATATCAATTCAAGCAACAAACATAACATTAGCCGAAAAATGAAACGTAAATAAAAAGAGCCAACTACTAAATCTTAACCCATTCCTGAATAAAATAGGTATAAATGCCAGTAGCATCCCATCATTCTTCCAAGGCATAATTACAGATCTGATTATCCGAGAAACCCATAAAAAGACACTCCATGTGGGAAAGCAACTGACACTAGCACATATAAGAAACAAGTTTTGGATTATCACTACAAAAGAGGCTGTAGGAGCCATAATTGGCAAATACGCCTCATGTCTGCAGTACAAGCAACAAACAACAAAAGAACAAATGGGCAATCTACCTGCACAAAGAATGACACCCTCACCCCTCCCCTTCTTCATTCAAACCGGCATTGACTATGCAGGACCAATAGAAGCTAAAGCGACCAAAGGAAGAGGTCACAAGTCTTGGAAAAGTTACATAGCTGTCTTTATATGCTTATCAACCAAAGCAATACGTTTGAAAATAGTCAGCGACATGACAACGGAGGCATTTTTGGCATTTCACGATTCACCGCCGGTAGAGGACAGGTAACTGACATTCACATAGACTATGAAGCCACCTTTGTGTGCGCCGCTGTGGAAAAAGAAGTTAAAAAAATCACTGAACAACCGTTCAAGACATCCTTCGCTCATCCGGCATCAAATAGCACTTCATTCCAACACACGCACCATATTTCGGAGGAATATGGGAAATAAGAGTAAAGTCAACAAAACATCGCCACTGAAGAGTCAATGGAAATAGTACGTTAAGTTACGAAGAACTGGCAATGCTTATACACAAATTAAGGCATGCCTAAACTCCAGAGTGTTTGTCCATTAAACGAAAACGTTGATGAGGGCGTAGCGCTAATACTAATTGAGTGCCTGTTTCTCGCCACACCAGCCAATCTTCAGTAAAGTTGGTAAAAATGAAGCGGGACCATTCGCTATGAGAGGATCTTTAGAGGAAACCTCTTTCTGGATTCCTTCTCCTGAACGTTTTTCCTCTTGACTCATGTTCAAGGGCGTACACTTGAGACCTGATGCCGTAGCCCTATTTAGTGATGCCATTCGGGTACTTGCTGTATTCATCCTTCGGTTTGTGCTTGAGGGCGTCGACCTGCTCAAAGTGTGTTTGTTCTAAGATTGAGAGGGAGTTCTTCCCTATTATTGAGTGAAGACATTTTTAGCTAAATTTAATCTTACCCCTGGCTAAGAATGAAAACACCCACTTATCAGAAAGAGGTTTATATGGGTAACTAGAGGGGTTCTTACCCTACTCTTGGGTAGAGACAGTTTAGATGGGACCTCTTCTAGGTTACGGGTAGTAACCCTTATAAAATGGAAACTTGCCAATTTGCACTAGATTTTGAAAACTTTGAGCCTGACTTTACGATAAAACCTCAAAAAACATTTTTAAATTCATTGGTTAGGAGAAAGCACGCAAAACACACTGATTAATTTTTATGCGGCCTCTCGTATTTTTACTTATAATTTTTCAATCACATAGTAGCTATGTTACTAATTAGTAGTATGCAAGGCATTAAACATAAAATATGTTTTATGCCTACAAATCTGATTAGTCTAGCGTAAAAAATAAAACAGATAACATACGGAAATTATACAGCAATTAAAATAAGATCGGAGTAAGTAACACAGATCAATATTATTGTAAAATTGAAAATTTTGAAGAAGTCTTTTGTGTAGAAATACGACTGTTATCTTTTATCTATTAAAATAGTTATGTGGAATTTATACTATTGCGTTATTAGCTATTGCTAGTAAAGCATATTGGAACTCTGGTATAATGTGTCTATATGAGTTTACACTTACACTTATTTTTTTTTTAGCTAATATTAAAAAAAAGCTGAATTGAATTGACTTAAAAAGTAGTTTAATTTTCTCTATTTCCTATCGATCTTAAAATTTATTTTATACATATGCAAACAACATCTTACATCCTCTAGTAAAATCTTGAAACAACTTCAGCTCCTAATGTAATATTAATTAGTGAACAAGTTCAAGTGGATATAGTAGTTTAACGTAATTCCAAGAAGGCACCTTAAATCTATCCTGATAATTCGAAGAGGTACGATTCGTACGTATGTATTTACAGCAATTTACGATTTGCAGTATTTAATATAGTCTATCTTGATACTTTCGTGTTTTAATAACTGAGTGACCTTACAGTTCAGGTATGAGGTCAATCGCGACATTTCCCTAGTGCCAGTGCGGTCTATTTTTGTTTGACTATTTTTTGTATTACGTCAGTCTGAGACATTGTTTTTACGAAATAGTGTTTTTAATCGTTGTTTTAAACTAAATAAGGTTTATTGTATTTTGCACACTACTCTTACGGAGTGCTGTTAAAAAGTTATTGTATCGAATTACATTACTTTTACGAAGTAATATCAATTTTTTTTTACGAAGTTGTGACCTATTACTTAAATTTAGGCGGATCTTTTACCAAGATTATCACTTGTACACAAACCGTTTATTTTCTTCTGACATTTTTGTTTGACATTTATTTTATTATAGAAATGTTATGTCTGGGAGTTTATTTGTAATAGTGAGTGCAGAAAAAGGCACCAAGTCAAGACCTAGTACCCCTACTAATTATTTGGGACAAAATAAGCGTTAATGATTTTGTGTTAAAAAAACAAAACAAAAAGTTTGGTGCAATTTTACGCTTATATAGTGTTAGCTGTTTATTGTATACGTCTATTGTTTTATTGTTATGCTCATTGTTATGTGAGAATGGGTAAAAGAAAGTATTTTTTCCAAGGATTCTTCAACGAGAAGTCATAGACGTACAGTTGGCAAAGCTTTAGAGGGGATAAGTCAAATAAAGTATATTCATGATCCAACAAAGACAAAGGCAAAATAACAATGTTACTCAATACTGTAGACATAATATGACGGGTCTGCTAGATACCAATGATCTGATGAAAACAGAGTTTGAGAAAATATTTAAGAATAGTTTGGACTGTTTAGAAAACTTATTTGAAGTTCTAATTAAACAAAGATCTAGGGCAGGATAATCGAGCTGCGAAATTGCTTGATAAAGTAGTTCAAATCAAAGGCATTAACAATTAAGGAGACGTCGCCACTCTATACCACAAGAATGGCTAAAAATTGCGATCGCCGTTTATCCAGTTATCCTACGTTCCTGAATCAAAGGGAATTAACACTACGGTAAATTTCGTCACTAGAAGACACCTTACGAGGTATTCTTTGGATATCGCCCTTGAGGAATGAGTGACCCATTTCTTATCTTCGAGGTCACAAGCGATAAACGGCAAGACTTAGGAGTGTTACGAGAAGAAATTGTTAAAAAATCCAAGATCGATAAAAATTGCAAAAATGTGTTACGCTGTCACGTATTAATGGTTACATCAGTCACGTTGTACATATATGTATGTATGTGTCTATCTTTGGGTATGTGTGTGTATGTATGCATGTATATAAGTATATGTGAGTGTTATGTATATCGATACTTTCCTCACTTAATAACGGTTAAGTGGTTCAAATATGTTGAACAATGCATTATGATAGTTAAGGGGGAACTGCACGCAGTATTATGGATCATTTGCAAGCCTTCCGCCGCTGCAATATTATGTTAAAACTATAAGAGATATGTATTAGCTTCAATGTGATTTTAATAGGGAAATATATATAGTAGGGCGCTAAATGCGAATTTTTATGAAAAAATCAAATCTAGAATTTTATTTTATAAAAGTAGATTTGTCCATTTTCAACCATTTTTCGACCACTTTTTGACGCAAATGACGTCGCATATAATTTTTTTATCACAAAATGGCTCTTTACTGCCTTGCATTGATCCTTTGTCTATGTAAAATTTGAAATGGTAAATCGTACTCATGTCTTTGTATTTCTGCAGCGCGTGAACCCTTTTAAACCCATTTTTAAACGAAATGTAATTTAAATTGCCTATACATAACACATTTTTTTGAGGTCGGACGTGCAGGAGATTTTCTCTAATACGTAGGTACCTTTTCATTTTTTTGAGGTCGGACGTGCAGGAGGTTTTCTCTAATACGTAGGTACCTTTTCATCTTACTTTGAACTTGACTAGACTTTGTCGGTGGTTTTTCACTTTTTGCGTGCAGTTCTCCTTTATAATGACGGCTTGTTCACGTAAAATTAATACTACGTCACATTGCTTCACATAGCAAAGATTACGGTATTAAAGTTGCAATGGTATGCCAAATATCTCTAGCTACGAGAGTCCAAGCGATGTGGACTGTTACGCGGGTTTAAACGGTGCAGGACTGCTTATACGAGCATATGCGCTTCTGATGAGGTGAGGCTCTTGTTACGAGAGAAACAAGGGACCAATTATTAAAACGGTCTATACGAGTTAGGAATATATGTCTATTTACGAGGGCCCAAGAGATGTAGAACTGTTACGAGGGTCCAAACGGTGCAGGACTGCTTATACGAGCATATGTCCTTCTGATGAGATCAAGTTCTTGTTACGAGAGAGATAAGGGACCGATTATTTAAACGAAAGTATTGATAACGATCTATACGAGTTAGGTATATATGTCTAGTTGTAGGACTGTTACGAGGGTCCAAACGGTGTATACGATCATATGTCTAATGAGATGAAGTTCTTGTTACGATATTTTCTTTATCCTTGTGTAGTATATACGGTTCTATTAATGTTCTTGTGTTTCTTTTTTTATTTCGATTTAGTCTTGTTTCACGAGGACGTGAAGTGATGTCAGGTTAGCCGACTGTAACGTAATTCCAAGAAGGCACCTTAAATCTATCCTGATAATTCGAAGAGGTATGATTCGTACGGTGACGCATCTTATTGTTGACGAAGTTACGTAAGCAAGTATCGAAGAAAGGACAATCCTTTGGAGAAGGCAGTCTATTGATAGCGTTGTTCGATGTCGGTGTCGGTCGATATTATGTATTTACATGAATTTACGATTTGCAGTATTTAATATAGTTTATGTTGATTGTTGTTGATTGATTGTTCCTGTTTCAATAATTAAGTTACTTTACAGGAGTGAATTTAGATTTTCGATTCCACTGCTGCAGATAAGTCACATAATAATATTTTTGCCTTAAGAAAGTCTAAATGACAGATGCAAACTAAGTCTACTACAGACGAATGCATAGAAGAGACTAAGCAATACACGAATTGATACAAAGTTAGGGGTTTTGACAAAAAATCGAAAAAAGTAATACCATAGGATGTACGACCGGAGACTTCCGAGCAACGGGGCAACTTGTATAATCACTGCACCATACCAGCTTATGTATATCCTGGAGACTTCCGAGCAACGGGGCAACTTGTATAATCACTGCACCATACCAGCTTATGTATATCCTGTTTACATTTTAACATTTGAGGAGCTACATCTGAAGCTTAAGTTAGACTTCGCCACAGTTGTCCGGGCATTGTTTGGTTTTACGTGCTAATAATCACTAGCCACTTTTTCACTTGATAAAATTTTAGTTTATGCAGTTGTCAACGTCACCCGATCAGGCCCTTCGGCAAGCTGAAATCGGTGCTCAAAATTTTCTTAAACCGAAACCAGGAGAGGTCAACTGGCGATTAATCGCAAAACCTTGGATTAATTGGATTACATCTGAATATTTGAAAAACAAATAAGTAATTTTATGATATATTTTCCTAGTCAATATATAACGTGTTTAGAATGGACAGATTATCAGAGACTAGTGACAAGAACAGAGGTGGTGGTGTTCTCATTGCAGTCTTCAACAAACTAAGATCAATAAGGTTACCTATCTCATGCAATGAAGTCGAACAGGTCTTTGTCGAGGTGAAAGTAAAACGTAATTCCTTTATTGTTGGTGGTGTCTA
Organism: Kuschelorhynchus macadamiae; assembly: GCA_030620095.1. Lineage (NCBI taxonomy): Eukaryota > Metazoa > Arthropoda > Insecta > Coleoptera > Curculionidae > Kuschelorhynchus > Kuschelorhynchus macadamiae. Next base: position 1,611,076 of record JAUTXW010000834.1, read on the forward strand.
CATTCTACTTAATTCTATGCATATTAAGTTTGATCTTCACTGTTCAGCAGTTCGGGAACTTGCAGAAGCACACTCTAATGCAAACATGGTTATTTTTGGGGGCTATAACTTACCCAATGTAGAGTGGTCCAATGAAGCTCGTGGACTTTCTGTACATTGTCCCGAAAATTCACCCGCGCGTAATGTAGCCGAAGTTTTCACCTATTTAAATATCTTTCAGGTTAATTTTTCACCCAATTGTAGAAATGTGTTTATGGGTTTATTTTTAGACATATACTTGATATGAATCTTGTACGTGCCAATGATCTTTCATTGCCATCATAAGGCTTATTATTTTCAAATCTTAGCTGATTCTTGTGATTTATTGAAGTTCGATGATTTCTATTATGATTTTAACAGTACTGATTATAGAGGGATCAATGACTACTTGGCTGCTGTTGACTGGGATATTTATTTTGCTGATGTGTGTGTGGATGTGGCAGAGGAACGATTTTATGAAGCTTTGTATTACTGTACTGATCGCTTTGTACCACAAAAGCGATTTAAAAACACCAACTTTCCTAAGTGGTTTAGTTCGGAGCTGAAAGATCTTGTTTGTAGAAAAAAAATGCACACAGGAAATTTATACAGTCTGGGTGTCAATCTGAATACGTAGTTTTTCCAGTTTCCGTGCTGCATATAAAAATGTATCGAGGGAATGTTACAGGGCCTCTTTGGATAGAGTAGAGGTATCTTTTAGGAACAATCCAAGATATTTCTGGAAATTTATTACTGATAAAAGGCAGTCCAAGAGCTTGGCTAATAGTATGTACCTTGGAGTAGAAGAGGCGGAAGATGGTGAAGAAATAGTAAATTTATTCGCCAAGCATTTTTCTGGTGTGTATGATGATTCAGACTGTGTGGTTCCGCACTTCCATTTTGACTGTACAAGAGATATAACAGTGAGTTCTTTCTCAATTGCTTACGTTTTTACTAAGATCTAGAGCTTGCCGAGTAAGTCTAGTTGTGGGCTGGATCATCCCAAATATATTTTTGAAAAAATGCCTGTTCACTGTCACAAAACCTTTGCAGCTTATCTTTAATAAATGACTAGCAGCTTGTATTTTTCCCACCATATGGAAGCATAGTTTTATAATTCCTATTCATAAAATAAATCAATAAAAAATGCAAGCAACTACAGAGGAGTGTGTATACAGTCAGGAATGGCCAAATTATTTGACAGTCTCGTTTTTGACCAGCTTAGCTGGTATTGCAGGAGTTTTCTTGGTGATGCTTAATCTGAATTCTGTAGGGGTAGGTCTACAACTGAAAATTTAGCAATTTACCAGATTACCTTGTTAGAATATTTGGAGAGGGGAGATCAGGTGGATGCAATTTACACTGACTTCTCCAGGGCTTTTGACAGGGTAAACTTCAAAATTCTTCTGGCCAAGCTCAGAGTTTTGGATTTTTCTAAAGGTCTTTTGCAGTGATTGGAGAGCTTCCTTATTGGGAGGACGCAGGCTGTGAGAATGAGTGGCAACATGTGAACTGCCTTTAATGTTACGTCCGGTGTTCCCCAGAGGAGTCACTCTCCTGTTAACTTTGTTCGTCAATGATATAGCTGATATTCTATCTCATTCAAATGCTTTGATGTTTGCAGATGACTTAAAAATTTACAGAACGATTAGACGGCGGGAGGATGCAGTGAGACTCCAAGATGATTTGAATGCGCTTTGGCAGTGGATATAGTTTAACCATTTACTGCTTAACATTAAGAATTGCTTTTATATTAGTTTTTATCGAGGCAGTGTAAGAATTCCAACAGTATATACCATAAATAATGTGGATTTGTCCTATACTAATATTGCTTATGATCTTGATGTGTGGTTTGATGAACGGTTGACTTTGGTTGAGCATGTTTCTAGTGTGAGCCTTAAAAACATGAGAATGTTGGGTTTTGCAATTATAGATTATTCCCAATTTTCTATTGAGATTATATTATATTGCTCACTTGTAAGATCTAATGTTGAGTATGGAACTGTTATTTGGTCACTTTTCTACCAGACGCATATAGATACAATGGAGAACTACCATAGGGTTGATATGCTGAATGCATTAAATTTAGCTACTTTTAGGAGTAGAAGAACAATGTGATTTGCGTTTTGTTTTTAAACTTAATGTTCCTACTAGATCCCTGCGTCATAACGACTTATTCTTTACTGCTTTTCATTCTACAAACTACGGCTTCAACTCCCCTATTGATAGAACTCTGTGATTTGAAATGTATGTATTTGTTTTTTCTTTTTTTTTTGGATTTTATTGTATTTTTTATGTAATTAATTACATAGTTAATGTTGTCTCTTGTCCACCATCTATTTATTTTTTAGTGATATATTTTGTTAAAAATGGGGTTACCCTTAAATTTAATAAATAAATATTTAATTTATGGTTTTCACTTGCGCCGGACTCTAGTTCCAGAGCTCTTATGGACCACCCGCCGTTGGAACCCTGCACTGGAACTTAGTAAACAATGCTTTATCAGTACCGCATTTCTATATTACTTAGCTTAATACGATAGAGGGTGTTAAGGGTATAACACAGTAATCAAGGCTGGATGCAGAGCTGCGTTAACAGTCCACACATTACTGCGGTACAGACTTTAAATGACGGAACAATAAATCCTGAAATAACACCTCAGGGCTACACAAAATTTGTGTAAATTGCCATTTAAATATTTCTTTTTATACTGTGTTGTACTATTTTATATACTTAGTATGAAATATATTAAATTACCGAAATCTATATAATCGGCCTCGTAGAACTCAGACAGGCAAGATAATTTAGTGTCACATGTTAATAAAAGATCAGGGCCCGATCGAGGTTTTCTGCCGCTCTTAGTAACGTTTCTTGTTGCCGCTTGTATATTTTGAATAATTTATCTAAAGTTTTTACAGTGATATTTATATTAGAACTTATTTTTTTTTCAAAGAACGATTTAATGCTAAACTAAGAAATAAACGTTTTAACATAAATTCAAGAATTGGTGGGAACCTAATTCAATGACGCCTTAAAACCTTATGCAAACAAATTAGGTAAACGTTTCTGTTTATTTAAACATGCTATTCTATCTCGTACGCCCTGACCATCAGTCTTGGTCCTGACCATACGCTCTATGTGAAAAAACAAATGAAAAATTTTCTTGTCCATTTTTCACATGATTTTTTTGACCCACCCCCTCGAGTATAAGATGGTGAATAGGCTACCTTAGAGGATTTTTATCTATAGAGTAAGTCGAGGAGAGACGGCGTGCTAGGTGAGTCGACGCAGTCATCGTTTTTATGTTACTATAGCTTATTTGATAAATCGTACAACACTGTAACGTATATTCTACGCAGTTGAGTTGTTACGCTTACCGGTAGTTGGTTTAGAACAATCGTTGCGTCAGGGTTAATTTAAAGCATTTTTGCAGCCGTCGAAAATGTTTACATCGCCAAGTGTCTATAACCAAACAGGTATGTAAAAGTCTATTTTTAGTGTTTATATGGTAGTCAAATCTTACTCAGACGTTTTTAACCTTAATTTGACATGTTGCTTCCAACATATTTGTCAGAATTTAGTGCACCATCTCTCCTTATAGAGTTAGGTGAGTTGACGCACTCGTATGTAAGGTGAGATGGAGCAATTTTTGAAATATATTTTTGTTTTTGGTTTGAACTACTGATTTTTTTATAGATATGCCTACGGAATTCACAAGAAAAGGAAATGTCAAAAGAAAAGGAAAAGCCAAAAGAAAAGGAAATGTCAAAAGGGGCGAATGGAACACCGAACAGTTATCTGAGGTAATTAGTGCTATTGAAAGAGGAGTCATGGGAGTCTGTGAAGCTGACTGCGGCGTAGAAGAAGGAACAAAGATATTTAAATGCGCAATCTAGGACCATAATCTATATTACGGACTCAAAACGAGGCTAAAATAGTAAGTCATATTAAAAAGTTACAGAAACATGGATTTGCACCCACTCGGTCTTTTGTACGTTCCATGGCATTTCAATTAGCACAATAGTTAAATTTATCTCACAAGTTTAATAGAGAATCTCAAAAGGCAGGTTATCCATGGCTCAGGGGCGTGCAGTTCACGAAAGCAAGGGAAGCAGTGCTTCCCCAAACAAAATTACAAAACATCTTCTAAAATGTAATTTTTGAAATAGGAAACCACTAATTTAGTTTATACTAAAAATGCTAAAATATTATCTTAATTATCAAGCCCATAATAAATGCGGCCTTGACTCCGACCGGCCACAAAAGAAAATCGAATAGAACCTATGCGGACCGCTAGCTTCTCTGCAGCCAAGTCCTGTATGCTCGATTTCCTGTGAATCGAGCCAGAAGTTATTGAACTTTCCACCGGCTCTTTGCAATTTTTGCATTTCAGTCGCGTGCTTAAGTGGGGGCGGAAGCTATCATTGGAGTAGATTCTTTGTTTGAACGGCTATCCGTAGGTTGTGTGATACGTACGTCGCATCGTGCTTGGTGCGATATGGAAGACAATAATACGGACGTGGATATGCAAATACCGTGAACTTCGGCTGTCGGTAATAACGTTGAAAATGTTGGGGAATTTAGTAAGAAGAGTGTGTGTGAATGAGTGGTGTGTCTTAATAATAAAGGGATTTTCAACATTAAACTTCGCTGATAAGCTTCAAATAATTTCCAAAGGAAGGGCTGAACCGCCTATGAAAAATTTAACCACAAAGATAAAAAACTGTATTATACATTTTTATCCAGAAAAACAATACGAACATTTTAAATGGCTAACAGGATGTGAAAATATGAGTAAATTATTTTGTTGGCCATCTTTACTTTTTAAAAATGAAAAAAGTCTCTGCAATAAAACTGGTTTTTGCGATATTAACAATTTCCATAAAGCTGTAAAAAGACACATATATCCAAAGCGCATTTGCAGGCCGTCATAAAAGAAAAAGTCTTCGGCAAAACCAGAATTGAACACGCCCCTAATAAACAGTTGGAAATTGGTAACCGCGATGAACTAGTCGATAAAAATAGGCAAATATTAAGAAGACTTATCGATGTTGTTTGTTTTCTCGGACAGCACGAATTGGGATTTAGAGGTCATGACCCAACAAGGGTTTTTTCAAATAGAGGAAATTTTCAAGATTTACTTAGTTTAATGGCTAAATATGAATTAATTATCGTTTAGAGCAGTCTAGCGTTTTTCGCGGAACGTCGAATCGAATCCAGAGTGATTTCATTTCCTCTGTTGCAACCATTATTCTAAAAAGAATTAAGCAGGAGATTGGCGAGGCGCGGTTCATTGCTATTGTTCTGGACGAAACAACTGATATCACTAATTTTAGCCAATTATCTATAGTAATACGCTACGTTAAAATAGACGGAAGTATTTAAGAGCGATTTTTAGGTTTTAAGAATGTGTCCGAAAATCGTACAGCAGATCCATTATATACCGTAGTTTATAACGTTACTAAAGAAATTAATGGAGAGAAAAAAATAGTTGCTCAAAGCTATTATGGAGCTGCAGTAATGGTGGGACAATTAGGGGGTCTGCAAGCTAAAGTTCGAGAAATTTTCCCAAGTGCTGTGTTTGTCCATTGTTTTGCTCATCAATTAAATTCAGTTTTATCTCAGTCCATCAATCACATTAAAGAGTGTAAAGTATTTTCCTTACTTTAAGTGGCATGGCTGCTTTTTTTTCTAAGTCAACAAAACGTACCCAAGCTTTGGACTCCATTGTCCACAAACGATTGCCCAAAGTAGCTCCTACTAGGTGGAACTATAATGGAAGACTTGTGTTAACAGTATCTGGCAAATAGGCAACAATATTAGGCAAAAAGCAATATCATTTGTTTTAGTTTGTAATATATTAAAAACATTGTCCGAGAATGGAAATATTTCTGAAAATATGTTCAACAAATAATTAAAATTAAAATCTCGTTTCAAACAATCCAAAAACCCCCTCGAACTATTTATTGCTTCTGAGTCCCACGTTTCATTATTTTCTATTATATTCTCAAATAGTTAAATCAGTGATTCACGATTTTCAGATACTGTTAACACAAGTCGTCCATTATAGTTCCACCTAATAGGAGCTACTTTGGGCAATCGTTTGTGGACAAAGCAGTCCAAAGCTTGTGTTCGTTTTGTTGGCTTGGAAAAAAAAGCAGCTATGCCACTTAAAGTAACGAAGAATACTTTACACTCTTTAATGTGATTGATAGACTGGGATAAAACTAAATTTAATTTATGATCAAAACAATGGACAAACACAGCACTTGGGAAACTTTCTCGAACTTTAGCTTGCAGACCCCCTAATTGTCCTGCCATCCCTGCAGCTCCATCATAGCTTTGAGCAACTAATTTTTTCTCTCCATTAATTTCTTTAGTAATGTTATAAACTACGGTATATAATGCATCTGCTGTACGATTTTCGAACACATTCTTAAAACCTAAAAATCGCTCTTGAATACTTCCGTCTATTTTAACATAGCGTATTATTATAGATAATTGGCTAAAGTTAGTGATATCAGTGGTTTCGTCCAGAAAAATAGCAATGAACCGAGCCTCGCCAATCTCCTGCTTAATTCTTTTTAGAATAATGGTTGCAACAGCGGAAATTAAATCATTCTGGATTCGATTCGATCATATTTAGCCATTAAACTAAGTAAATTTTGAAATTTTGTCTGTCCGAGAAAACTATAAACTAATATTTGCCTATTTTTATCGACTAGTTCACTGTGTTGGCTGTTTATTAAGGGCGTGTTCAATTCTGGTTTTGCTGAAGACTTTTTCTTTTATGACGGCCTGTAAATGCGCTTTGGACATAATGTGTTTTTTTACAGCTCTATGGAAATTGTTTAAATCGGAAAAACCAGTTTTATTTCAGAGACCTTTTTCATTTTCAAAAAGTAAACATGGCCAACAAAATAATTTACTTATATTATATAGCCATTTAAATTGTTCGTATTGTTTTTCCGGATAAAAATGTCTAATACAGTTTTTCATTTTTGTGGTTAAATTTTTCATAGGCGGTTTTGCCCTTCCTTTATAAATTATTTGAAGCTTATCAGCGAAGTTTAATGTTGAAAATCCCTTTATTATTAAGATACACACCACACGTTCACATACACTCTTCTTACTAAATTCTCCAACATTTTCAACGTAACCGACAGCCGAAGTTGAGGGTATTTGCATATCCACGTCCGTATTATTGTCTTCCATATCGCACCATGCACGACGCGACGTACGTATCACACAACACACGGATAGCCGTTCAAACAAAGAGTCTACTCCAACGATAGCTTCCGCCACCACTTAAAGCACGCGACTGAAATGTAAAAATTGCAAACAGCTGGTGGAAAGTTCAATAATCTCTGGCTCGGTTCACAGGAAATCAAGCATACAGGACTTGGCTGCAGAGAAGCTAGTGGACCGCATAAGTTCTATTCGATATTCTATTGTGGCTGGGTCGGAGTCACGGCCGCATTTATTATGGGCTTGATAATTAAGATAATATTTTAGCATTTTTAATATAAACTAAATTAATGGTTTCCTATTTCAAAAATTACATTTTAGAAGATGATTTGTAATTTTTTTTGGGGAAGCACTGCTTCCCTTGCTTCCATGGACTGTACGCCCCTGATCTATATGTCTGAGAAATAAGCATATGTCAATAGTAAGATCTTCTTTAAATGGCTTAAAGAACACTTTGTGCCTCGGAAACCTACAGGTAAATTACTATTGCTCTTAGATGGGCATTCGTCCCACTGTAGTATGTAGAAATGCTGGAATATGCATCCTAAAATAATGTTGTTTTATTGTGCATGCCAAGCCACACCACCCAGTTTTTACAACCTTTGGACAGAGGGTTCGTTAAGGCATTTTTAAAGCATTTTATTATGAAGCTTGCAACCTATTTTTGAGAGCAAATCCTGGAGGGCGTATTACAAGGCTCCAATTCGGACAATTACTTGATACTGTGTGGCAAAAATCAGCAACAATAAAAAATGCAGTATATTCGTTTAAGACAACAGGCATAGTCCCTTTTAATCCTTCAATTATACCCTAATATGCCTACTTAGCAGAAGAGGAACCACATAATGTAGAAGCAAGTAATTCTGATGATGTCCGAAATGAAACAAGAAATGTCTGTTCACATGACCGCAATGACTCAGAGCCAACTCAACCTGGGTGCTCGCACTAGCCTGACAAAAACTTGCTTGCTACACCCGAGAAGAATAAAGTACCTACCCCTAAAATAATTCTGGACCAAATATCTCCGGAACCATTTATCCGGACCACAGAAAGTACGAGAAAACGGAGTAGACAACATGTTTCTATTCTAACAAGCAACGATTATATTTTAGAAAAGAAAAATATATTAGCATAAAAAGAAAAAAATCCCTAAACAGAAAAAAATATTAAAACCAAAACCAAACCTTAGAAAAAATATTCAGAAGAAAAAGAAACTCATAATGCCTGAATCGTCAGAAGATGAAGACGATCTCTCAGTTACAGACTGGATTCAGTGTTTACATTGTAGGTGGTGGTTGCGTGAAGGCTGCACATATATATATAAAATATATTTGTGGAATATATTTTATTTTAATAAAATATATTCCATATAGTAAATAATAAAAAATTATTACATATTTCTGTCTCTTAATAACAATAAATTAATAAAAGTATTATTTTTTTTAAACTCATCGTGACAGTCTATCTCATAACAACACATGCGCCATCTCACCTAACATACTGCGTCATCTCTCCTATACACTTGAGGTGAGTTGGCGCATTGATGAATAAAAACAAAAAAATAGTTTTCATCGTACTTTAACTATTTAATTTTTATTTAAAGTGTAATATCACTAGCATATATATTGCTGTTTCGTATTTCGAATTTGTTCTCATTATTTTTAATACTCTTCACTATCTTTTAACTTAAAAAAAACATGCGTCATCTCTCCTAGGTTTACCCTACATATGTACACCTATTTTGTAAAATAAAATAAAATAGAAATGAAGAATAATAATAATATAATTTAAATTATTTCTAATTTAATGTAACTAAGTAAAGTTATGTCAGCTTATTGTTTCTTTCTCTTTGGCAAAAGAAATTTAAATACATTTTCTTTGTTATGTTTAAAAGCAGTCGGTGGATTATTTTTGTCACCCTTAGCAAAATGGCAAGCCCAAACTGCGTAATGATCGATGAATATATTAAAAGTCAAACACTAAAATAAAACTAGATATATTAAAACGATATAAAACCTAACTTACATACTTGTTATACTTCAAAAGTTTTATGTACATTTTTTGATAATAAATTAACACTTCACAGAAGTGGAGAAATTGGATTTGTACTTTTTTTTACTTGAAAACACCTTTCCTAAAGAGTTTAATTCAGTTTTCACTTTCAATGGTTTTCATTATTTTTTAATTTACAATCGACAAAGGAAATAATGCAAAATTTAAATTTAAAATTTTACTAATTTTGTAACACACCACTTTTTGAGAGGAAATATTTGAGAATTCACTGTGTTAATCAAATCAGTGTATTTAAACTATTTTTTCCGAAAATCGTTCAAAAAGATTGATATTTTTGATAACATTTTTGAAAGCAAAAGTCAATATTTCTTTGCAACTAGTCATTGTCAGGCAACGAAAAATAACTGTTAGGAAAGATTTTTTCTACTGTAAGGAAATATTATTTCTTACAGTTATTTGTTTACTAAAAAAATCCTTTAAATGTGAATAAAATTAATAATGCTTATTTCAAAATTTTAACAAGTTGTTGGTGAAAATGTATGTCCTTTCAACAATTTTCGGAAAAATAGTAGGTATACCTCGTAGGGAAATGCCACATTACCCGGATTCCGTAATGCCTGTCTGTACGGTCGTTTAGGAATGTTTAGCTTTTTCTATTAGGTATACAATAAACTATTAGTAAATATTATTTCATCAAAACATTTTAAACAAAAAAAAATTAAATTCAGAAAATTTACTTAATGAAATCTTAAACACAAGCTCGATATTTTGTTTTCGATTTGCTAAGGAAAGCCACAAATTCCTTCCAAACTGCAAACCAAGCTGCCCAGCCCAGACCTGTAAATAAAAAAAACAAGACATTTTATACAATATACAAACAGCCTCTCCCAGGATTTATAGGTGTAAATGACAAACAAATTTCGAAAATTTAACCATTTGGAGTCTAGACCTGCTTAATTAGATAATAAATTTTACCATATTTTGATTTCTAATAAATTATGACGGCCTTGACAGGAGCATTCCTTTTATATTCAGACTAAGTAAAACGTCTCTTCTGCGCAAAATATCGAACATTTTTAGTAAGAAAAGTGGCTTAGAATTCAAATTTATGTAAGCCGAATTTTTTAATCATTAGCCTACCTACATTCATTTTTTTCATTTTATGTAATATTTTCCCTAAACTTTTATAGGAATTTTTAATTTTTTCATCTTCGTCTTTAAAGTTTGCAAATACCTTGGTTTGAATGCTTTAATATTTTTGGCATTTTCTGCAATTTGTATCCCAAACGAGGGTTGATTCTTAAACTAATTAATATCAAGTATGCCTTGGAAACAAAACAAAACCATATTTTTGTTACTGTCAAAGTTATATGATTGTCATATTGTGGCGTTACAATTTAAAGGAAAATTTTAAATTTGGAACAAAAAGTTTTTATTGTTAAAAATTAGGGTATTATAAATAGTATGTAAAGTACTTTTTACATCTTTTTGGTGAAAAATAAGATAACAATATCATCTGCTAGGCGTCTAACTATTTGAGGACACAGTGTTAAGAAGAAAAAAAAGCAAAATAAATGCTACGACGAAAATAATTGCTGAAAACCCTCGGATGTCTTTAAGAGCTAGGTCTACGGTACTGAACATAAGTAAATCTGAGCTATAAGGAATTTAAGGTGTCAATAACAACAAAGCTTTTAAACTTTTTGCATGCTCTTGGTAATAAAATCTCAATTGCTACCACGAAGACTATCCGGCATATGCCACAGCTCGAAACAATTATCGTTTTATTTTTAATTTTTTTTTTTTTAAATTTTCGTTTTTATTTCTAACCTTCCATGACGTTTTTAAATGTGTTCAGATTATTTGTTGCGTTTAGATTGACAAACAAAAATCTTTTTTTGCCTTTTTCGCAACTGAATAAAAATATTTAACTTTAAATTAATTGAAGCAAATATTTAATATAATTACATACCTCAACATGTAGACTAGTCTATCTACGGAATGTTTCGATACATAATATAAACAATATTATTTAAGCAAGCAAAGGAAATTATATCATTTACCTTAAATTAATTAAATATTTTTATTCAGTTGCGAAAAAGCCAAAATTTTGTTTGTCTTCTATGACGTGTGGTAATTTTTTGTATGTATTTGCTTTCCTTTTAGAGTTTTGTTTTCATAGTTTTAGTGGTTTTAAAATCATTATCTCTCCTCGTGCCTTAACGCCAAGAGAGTGCAAACACAGAAGAAGAGTGAGAAGTTTTTTTATTAAAGATATTTTTTCTTTACTCTCCATTATGTTGTTGTAACTTTGTTGTCATCTTTTATTCTGATTTCTTGCCTTCTAAATATGGATATTTCAAAATGATCTGCTCTTCTTTCTACATAGGTACCTCTGGAGATGGTGACCGGAGTGTGCAGACTAAGGAAAAGAGTGGTGTATGTGTGTTTTTATTATAATCCTCTAAGTCATGTGGTTCTTAACATTCGGCACTTTTTACATGTTTGCGCCTCTTCTAGGGTTTTATTTCATAGTTTCAGTGGTTCCAAAATATTTCTCACTCATCCCGGCTTAATAGGGAAAGTATATAAACTGTTAGGAAATGTGAAAAGTTTTCTTTATATCTGTTGTATCTATTGGTTGCAATTTTTCATTACAATTTCCCGATTTCTAAAATTTTGTTTTTCGAAAAGAGCTGCTCTTTTTTACGTGTTTGCTCATCTTTTAAGGCTCTAGAGCACCGTTCCAGAGGTTTAGAAATTATTGAACAGGGGGGATAACGAAGAACATAGATAAGAAATATATTACAGCACTTGTACTACTGGTCTTTTCTAAGGCCTTTGATACGTCATAGAGTCTTGACATCTAAGTTAAAATATTATGAGCTTTCTAATAATGCAATTGGACTTTTAAATTGTTACCCTTGGCATCGGTTTTTAAAGAGTCAGGTTTAAGAACGAAAGTTGCCCCATTGTCATCCTTCCTTTCTGGTGTTCCGGAAGGCTCCGTGTTGGGACCACTACTTTTTCCTGCTTACACAGCAAGGATAGTTAGCAGTGCAAACCATTGTAAGTTGTAAGCTTATGCGGATGATACACAAGCCTATATCAGGTTTAAACCGAAGAATTCCTTAAACGCTTGCCTTAGTCTTAACAAGGACTTAAAAACTAATAGAACCTTCTCACTTCGTCATAGTTTGTGCTTAAATGCTAACAAAAGCCACTTAATCCTTTTTGGTAATTTATTTGCCAAGAAAGACTATAATTTCGACCAGACTTTTAAAATACTTATTTGGTATACTTATCTTGAACCTAAAAATTCATGTAAAAATTGAGGCATTTTATTTGGTAATAAGTTCAAATTTAATGTTTCATCTTTACTTCCCAAGGCTTATACTGCCTTAAAACTTTTACATGCGGAGGTTTAATTATTCGTTCTGGAAAAGAAACGCATTCAGAGGGTTCAGAATTCATGCGTTTGCTTTATCTTTGGGCTTCGGAAAAAATATGATCACGTCTCTAGATACGTTTTCCTACTTAACTGGCTGAATATGAACCAATCTCGTTTTTTTTTTGTTTTTGTGTTCTGTACATTGAATAATTATCAGTAGATAACCCCCATATTTGTGTAATGTATTGTCAAATAGATCAAACTTTCATTCTTCGAATGCCAGATCTCGTAATAATTTTCACATTCCTAGACATAGAACATCATTTTTTCAGAAGTCGTTAACATATTGCTCTGCAAAAGAATGTAACAGACTTTAATCATTTAATATATTAACATTTAAAAACTATTTAAAGGGGAATATGTTGACTGACTCTGTTTATCTGTATTTTATGTATTTATTTTTAGTATTTAATTATTTATTTTGGTTCTTTCTGATTTACTTAGTGATCTATTAAAGTAATTTTTTGGCTTTTTTATATTTTGCTTATATTTTTTATATGTTTAAGATAGCTTTAAAAATTAGCATAATTAGAAGAAACCTTTTGTAAAATCAATGAATTGTTATTGTGTGTACATTTTTAGGGGTTAAGTGGAAGAATAGCAGTCTCCTCTTCGATGAACTAGCAAACTTCGCCCTTTTAGGAATTAAATGATGCATATTTGTTTTATATATTTCCTAGTTAAAGCCAATTTCTTATTAATAATATAATTATTATTTATATACCTCCGGTGATGGTGACCGAAGTGTGTAGATTGAGAGGAAGAGTGTTTTCTTTTTTTTTAATTTTTCGTCTCTTTTCTCTACTTGTTTGTCTATTTTCTTTGGGTTTTGGTAGTTAGAGGAGTTTTAAAATTATCCACACTCCTCCGTACTTAACAGCGAGAATGTGCACTGTGTAAACAAAGAAGAAAAGTGAAAAGTTTTCTTTGTATGTGTTCTTCCTTTACTCTCTATTATCTGTGTTTCTAAACGATGTGCCCTTCTAGCTGTCTGCACATCTTCTAGGGTCAAGGTCCTAGCGCATAGTTCGACTGGCTTGAAAATCCCCTACATATCTCCGGGAATAGTGGTCGGGGTGTGCAGACTGAGAGTACTGAGACGAGGAACGGAAAGTTTATTTTTCTGTATGTGTGCTTCCTTTATTGACCGTTACATTTTTAAAAATATATTGTAACATTTATATGTTATTTCTAATCCCCTGAAACGTTAGATTTTTAACACTCGGCTCTTTTCTACATATTTGCACATCATCTAGGGTTTTAGTTCATAGTTTTAAAATCACCCACGCTCCTTTGGCTTTAATAGCAAAAGTGTGCAAGCAGAGGGAAAAAAGTTAAATTTTTTCGTTTGTATTTTGTAGGGTCCTAACGCGTCGTTCCAGTAGCTTGAAAATTACTCACGTATATAACTCTGGGGATGGTGATCGGAATGTGCAGACTTATTTAAATAATGCAAAGTTTGTCTTGTAATTGGGCTTTCTTTCATCACCGCTGTCTTCCCAAATGTGTTATATGTTTTTATTTTTATTTTTTATCTTCTAAAATGTGTGATTCTCAACACTTTATCTAATCTTTTGATATAGTCAATGACTAACCACATTCATTTATAGTTATCTATTTTACCTAACTTCTGTTATATTTATAAGTTATGTTATTTTTTGGCAATTTGCGGCTATAAGTCGTTTTGGAATACTACCACTTTAAAAGCTAGGAAATGTTTATGATATTCTAGGTTTTCTTAAAATTACGTTTATATTATCTACTTGATTTGTGAGGTAAGTCACAAATAATTGGCCTAATATTATAAATTAAATTTACAAATATAATCTGTAACTCAACTATAATTCGACTATTCATACTTTTATTGGTTAAAAATATACAACATATACATATTCTTTTTTTGTTTTTGTATATATTAACTCAAAATAACTACACGCAGATTGCTAAGAATGACTTTTTCTTATATCAATTTATTGGTATATTCAAATAAAATTTATTTTTTGGCAGATTTGAGTCGAGTAATGTGTTTAACGGCCATGTATGTTTCTATATGTATGATTGTTTGGTACCGTCTACTCTATAACCCGAGTATTCTTAGCTAGCTACGTTTGGTTAAAAAAAATAAAACGGCGTTAAATTTTTTACAGAAAAAAAAACTATATTAGTAAAATATAAAATAATAATTTATTGATATTAAAAAAGATAATAACCTATAGTACAAAATGCTTGTAAAAAACTTCGCTCTATTTTGTCCTACATAAATAAAATAAATACATATTTTTATATTTCATCCTGTAGGTATTAAATTAAAGTGGGCTCCAAACATAAGCAATTAATAAAAAAAAATGTCGAAGAAACCAAATGGCTAAACCGATTTTAGTGAGGGATTCGCAATATTTCTGAGAGTATATAGATTTAGCAGAAATTTAAATTGGCGGATCTTATGGATTGTGCAGCATGGAATTCTTTTCCCAACTTCATCATGATGAATACATAAATGCTATACAATTTTATATATTTTTTAGATTTAAAAATTTAATAATATGTATGTCCCATAATATGCAACTTGTTGATATCTATTCCTATTACACATTCAAATTCACCTTAATGGCACTGGAATCTAATAAGCCTAATTAATAAAAACAATTATGATGTTAATAAGATTTTCCAACTTTCCTTTTCACTCAGAAGTAGCAGAATTATTTAGAATTATATATAGCTTTAATTATTTTTGTATATATAGGAAAAAATTGTATTAATAATATTTCGAAAAAAAATTTATGCGGGATGCGTGGAAAATTTTAAAAACGAAATTTAAAATTAAAGTAGGGGTAGGTAAAAAACATAACGAGATATGTAAATATATTTTATGATGACCTTGGTCTGTCACTTACTTAGTACTATCATATTGATTATGGCAGGCAGAACATACAAATCACTAGCCTTAACAATAGATGCAATCCATAAACAAGTTGCTATTGTAAAAACAACTAAGAAGATTATCAGCCATGGTATGAAGAATAACGGCGACTTCTAAAACAAAACATCAACGATTGCAGTTGGTAATATTTTTAATACATTTAAACTTATTTTATACATTTCGGCATTTGTCTTACATAAATATCAACACACGCAAAGCAAGAACTATAATTCAAAACTTATAAAAATGGCTATAGCTTAAAATTGTGGCATTCAAACCAAAGGTGAACCGCTAGAAAAAGTTTGGGGATTAACCCATCCTCCTCTTGACTTTGAAAGATATTATTTTACAATAATCGGTTGACTATTGTTAAGGCCTTATTAAATTATTTAATAAAATCCATATCAAATCTACTAGTTATTATATTTTTATATAATATACAGTTAACTGTTTCTGTTAAAAGTATTATGTGGGTCATCTGTCTGACAAAAATCACTAGTTTACTATAGCTACCAGTAGTATTAAATTAGTATCTATAATCTCAATTTATGTTTCAACTATTCCCATTTGAGTTCAGAATTAGTAAACCTTAATAATATAAAACGGCAGGTATATTTTAATGTAAAACAACTTCAGTATAACATAGAACGAAAGCTTTCACGGCCCTGGTCAATTAAGGAATCATGGTTCTTGGGATTAGACCGTGTCAAAATGGGATCACTTTCCGACGTTTTGCTTTCGATTGCACGAGGCATCTTCAGGGATCTTCACTTCACGAGATCGGAACACTGAATGAGTTCGGAGAGACCCAGGCCGGCTATTTATAGTCGACCTGTGTTTACCGAAGCGTGACTCGGTATAACGATCGGTTTCCACGTATGATGTAGACTGAAGCCCGTATCTCTATTAAAATTGTTAGGATGCTTATAAATTTCAATAGATTCTCTAATTTTGCGTTTATAGAATCCCGAAACCGATGCAAGAACTTTGGTTTCTTTTACATTAATGACATGTCCAGTAGAATATTAGTGTTCAGATACAGCACATTGTACACTTTGTTTCTTTCTGATATATCGTTTATGTTCCTTAAGCCAAATCGATATATATATATATATATATATATATATATATATATATATATATATATATTCTCCAATATAGACATCATCACAGGAACAAGGAATTGCATATACTCCTTCCGTTTGAAAAGGAATAATGTCCTTTGGCGATCGCAAACATTGCCCAATTTTCTTGTGTATGTTGAAGATTGTACGTATGTTGGACCGGCGAAGTAATCTTGTTGTGTGTAGTTGCGTGTATAAATGGAAAAACTACAGTTCCTATCGGTAATTCCTTATTATTATCATTTCGTGGAGTAGGATTAATATATTTTCTAATTGATCGTCGAATATCATCAGTGCAATATCCATTCCCTCTTAAAGATTGGGTTGGTCACAAGTCGCGAGGGCTCCGTAAACCAACGAATTAACAACTGATTGCTTTTGTGCTAGATGATGATGGGAATTTGCATTTAAGTACCCGTTCGTATGGGTTGGTTTTCTATATACAGACTGTCTTAAGGAACCATCCCCTTTTCTTTATACAAGAACATCCAGAAAGGGAATCGTGCTTTCTGATTCAATTTCCATTGTAATTTTTATATTAGCATGTTGTTGATTTAGATGATCAAGAACCCCGGGAGGTTTTCTGGACTATGAGGCCATATTACAAAAGTGTCGTCTACATATCTGAACCACGATTTGGGTTTTAGTGGAGACGACTCTAAGGCTTCCTTCTCAAAAGCTTCCATGAAGATATTGGCTAGCACTGGTGACAGCGGAGATCCCATGGCTGCTCCTGAGGTTTGCTCATAGAAACTTCCTTGAAAGACAAAATACGTTGATGTAAGACATGCTTCAATTAGATTTAAAAGTGAGTTGTCAATACTATTATGGTAAAATAAGTCTGATATTAAGGAAATTGAATCATTTATAGGCACATTCGTATACAGCGATTCTACGTCGAAACTGACTAAGATATCTTTGGGATCTAATTAAATTAATTTAAGTTTTTCTACAAAATGCGTATTTATAGGCACATTCGTATACAGCGATTCTACATTGAAACTGACTAAGATGTCTTTGGGATCTAATTAAATTGATTTAAGTTTTTCTACAAAATGCGTAGAGTTTCTAATATAAGAATGTGTTTTTCCTGTCAAATTATTAAGAATATTTGAGAGATATGTCGATAGGTCGAAGTGGTACATTAACCTTGTGAATTTTAGATAGTCCGTAGAACAGCGGGATCCTTGAGCTGCTTGCCCTTAACATCTTCTTCTCCTCTGCTGGTAGGTTGGATGCATTTATGTGGTTTGTTGGTCGGGCCTGCTTGGATTACTCTGTAGATGTTGTCGCCCAAAAGTAGTTGTATTTTCTTCACGTATTCTGTTTTGTCCATGACGACAGTGGCATATCCCGTGTGCGCTGGAAGGACCAAAATGTCTGTTTTGTTGTTTAATGTTTTTATCGCCGTTCTTTCCGCAGCTGATAGATTCGAATTCGGCGGGTTAGAATTTTTGATGATCTTCGCTGTTTCATACCCTACTGCGTCAGCTTCTTCTGCTAGAAGTCTTCTGATTGTCGCTTCAACAGATGACCTACGGATATGTCCTTTGGTGTAATGGAAAAGTGTTGACCTATAGAGAGGACGGATTTTTCTCCTTCAGTGAGGATTTTGGAAGACAAATTTATAACGGTGTCCTGTGGCGGATTTAGTGGTCTTTGGATGTCCAGCAGTCCTTCGAACTTTTTTTGTTGCTTAATGGTAACTGCTGGATGTATCCTTTCTGCTTGCGCATTGGTAATGTCATCGAGAGTTCTAAATATCTGATATTCTCGTATAAAAGCTAATTTTAAATGAATATTTAATAACTTACGAGCGTTTATATCCAAATCACGTCGAGTAGCTTTTATCCTTTCTCTTACCAATGCCATACTGGCTCGTTTGTAGATGTTCCTTGCAGTTTTTGATGTTATGTGGTGTTTCATCTGTAGAGATTTTGGTACTACGTCTGCATCTTGGCATCTAAGGAGACAGGCTAGTTGGCATAGTAGTTTCTTCTTGTTGTTCCTGAGATCGCCAAAAGTCTTAGCATCCTTCTTGATTTCCTCCCCATAGAGGTTGGCTAACATTAGAACGAAAGCTTTCACGGCTGTGGTCAATTAAAATGCCTCGTGCAATCGAAGGCGAAACGTCGGAAAGTGATTCCATTTTGACACGGTCTAATCTCAAGAACCATGATTCCTTAACTTCAGTATGAATTTAAACTGATAATAATCAGGAACCTGTTAAATAACAAGTCGTAATTTAAGGTTTTCTCCTTTTTATATTTTTTAAGTAATTTTGCAAAGGAATAAGGCTAAATTTTTTAGACAAAAAATGCCGGCATCGATCGGGCATTCAAGCTATAGCAGTACAATTGTGCCTTACTGTTAAAACATTGTATTTTCGCAAGGTCGATAAAACTGAAATGCTGGAAAAGCAGCAATATATAGAAGTCGAAATATTCTTATTTGGTTTGATGTCAGGTGCTATTTGTACTATTCTTATCAGCTTTGTTGAAAATAGGGCGTAATTAGTTGGTACTACTTAACCATACTCCACAGCTAACAGTAGAAATACTTGTGAAAACAAAGGTGGAGCTGACTTGAAAGTTCTGCTTATTCATGTAATGCACCATTCCAGGAATTTAACTTTTTTTTCTTCGAAATATTAAAATTCTATCAATATCATCAGATCCACTATTTTTCTTCCACTTAGCCAATTTTTATTACAATTACAAAGCAATGAGATGCCGATGGGAAGCATCAATTTTCCTAGAGCTGTAGGATTGAGCAATGAAGTTTGAGCCCGCCTTGGATAATGTTTGAATGTATGCGTTGATAATCTGTGGAATTCTGTGAGTCCTGTGTCTTTTTATTTTTGCCCTTGGAATGTCCATCTTCACCCCCAAGTTCATCATTTTGGACATGAATTCGAACTTTGCATTAGGTCTTTCTGATCACATCGATAAATATTTTGGTTTAATCTTGGGTCGAGATTCGATTTATTAAATACATAAATAAAACCATGATTAATAAATTTTGGCTTTCCATGATTCGTGTACGCTTGATTAACAACCTGATTTTCTATGATGAACGAATACATTTTTTTTAAATGCCCAACAAATTTGAAAATTAAATGATATTAAGCATTGGAAGGCTTCTATTTATATGCATAATTTAGCCTTTCCCATTCCTTATATCCAAATCACCACCAAATAAAAAAAGGAAATTCATAGTTTATGCTCGAGTTGTCTGTATTTTATTGCAGACGCCAATTATTTTAAAAAATGCACATTTACTAGGTTTTAATGCTTTTGAAAAATTATTTTTTGAATATATGTATAATTAATCTCCTTTTTCGGGTTTGGTTGCATAAAGTAGATATGAAACAACTTAGATAACAATGAATTATTTTGTAACAGCTTGTTACAATTACAATGATGATTTTTTCTTAGCAGACAGTATGCACATTGAAATTCCAGGTTTCTCTTCGACATTACCAGATCAGTCATTAAACATTTCCTTACCGAGAATCTCCCTAGCAAATATGCAGCAATTAGTTTCACAATTGATTGATTAATAATATAGGTATTAAATAAAAAGTTAATTATCTTCTTCGGTTCTTCAATTGACGTGACACCGACTTAAACATTCTTAATGACTCCTGTATATTTTTTGTTTGATTTTTACAGTTTTGTTAGATCCTTCCAACATTTTTTCCTATTTGAAATTGTCCAAAAATTCATGACCAAGGCCCAGACTACTTGGGCTTAAACTCGTTAAAGTCATTATTACCCATTCATGTATTCTGCTGTTGGTGAAGAATGACATATTACAGCCACAGCACCTATACCACATTGAGCCCTTGCACACCGTGGTGATTATAACTTGCCCGTAATTTAATATGCTATAACTTTCTTAATTTCCAAGATATCATAATGATCCAAAAATAAATTGTAAGGATACAAGTTTTTTTGACGGGACGCTACAGTCAAACATGGCCGACACCTATGCGCCCTTTATGTTATGGCTTCCTCCAATTATTTTATTATAAATATATTTTTTATATCAAACTAAAAAAAAGCTAATCAAAAAAGCAGTTTGATATGTAAAATACGACTACATACAAAATATAGGTTTTCATAAAAAAAACATCGCATACCGGAAGTCGAACACAAGCTCTTTGCATTGCTAGCCGAATGCTTTATCTATCAGCTACACAACTCATACCAAAAAATATACACTCTGTTTATATTTCGATATTTTAGGAAAGTAACCTCAAGAGGGCGCATAGGTGTCAATCATGTGTGTACAGGATTTTCCCGTATATTTTGCCACCCACCTATGTGTTTATGTTTGTTATATTTTATGAACTAGATTTAAAAATACACAGCTTTAAAGTTTGTGATAATCAATGAGTGCAATTAAATGTAGAATTAAAGCTTCTTGAAACATAGTAAGTCATGGGGAGCTATGATGTCAGCTTTATTTTATGACATTTAATTTTTAAAAGTCTGCAAGTGCCGAAATGGGTTATTCTGAGGAAGAGAAGGAGAATATAATTCGTTTATGTTATTTAAATGGAGAAAACGAGACAAGAGCTCGAAATGCATATCGCAAAGAGTTTCCAGATAGGCCGACACCACCGCGGAAAACGATAATATATGTAGTTAGACAACTGCAAGAAAGAGAACGTGTTGAGAGATAAAATTTTGCTTTATTTTGAAGATAATTCTAACAAATGTGTTACATTATGATCATGAATTATCATTTTTTTTCTCAGAAGATCCTGAGCGATCTATCCTGGACGCCGCCAACTATTTCTATAAATCATAGCATAAAATTCATCAAGTTTTGAAAACTTATAAATATAGGCCTTATAACTTTTTTCCAGTTTAGAATTTAAGAGAGCAAAATATGATAGATGGACTACGATTTTGCCAAGAAATATCAAGACAGTTTGCAGAAGAAGAATTATTTTTGTCCAAAATTATTTTTACCGACGAGTTAACCTTTACAACAGCAGGAATTTTTAACCGCAAAAATAAACACTATTTGGTGTCTACAAATCCGCATCTTATTCAAAGAATTAAGTTACGAGGACGGCGATCAGTGTAAGTGTGGTGTGGTGTTTTACACTATAAAATAATAGGTCTTGTTACTTTTAATGGAAAGCTAAGTGTCCAGAGATATAGAAGTCTCTAGAAAATGACACAGAGAACCAATTAGAACAGCTTCCTATTGCTACATACAACAACTTAGTTTGGAAACAGGATGGTGCCCCACCCCAAAATTTCCTGACAGTAACCAATTTTTTAAACGATAAATATCCTCTTTGGATAGGCAGGCATGGGCAAATAAGATGGACAGCAAATAGTCCAGATCTACCTACCCTTGACACATTTCTCTGGGGTTATTTAAACCAGGACCAGGAAATGTGCACATTTTAGAAGAAAGGATACGTAGCGAAATTAGAGATCTGAACAGAGATAATCTTCATTTCATACAAGAAGCCATTCATAATAAATTTGGAAGTAATATTCGCAAATATATAATATAATATAATAAATCAAAAGGGCTGTCGAAAATGACATCTGAATGTTTTTTAAGTAAATAAAATATGTTTTAATATTTTATTTAACATTAATTTTTTTTTTCGGTATAACAAACTAAACCTTTTCAGGATGCACACCGTAACGGGTAACGAACAAAGTTTAAAGCTTTGTATTTTTGAACCTGTTCTATCAAATATAACAAATCAGGAAGAAAATGTCTTTTTAAATATTTATAATATACCTGTCAAAATTTGACATTTCCATTAATATGTTCGCACTTATGATAACGAAATCTGATGATTCATTAAAAATCGCTACAACGACATTTCCGTGTCTATTCAAATAAACTCTCTATAAGGGTGGCAAAATATATGGGAAAACCCTTTACAGGTTGTTTTTTTTTCGTTGATATTATAGAGTATAGGCTGGACGGTAAGAGATACAAAAAACTAAGATACAAGTCCCGTTCTTTTTTTGGTCAGATCTACCCTAACCGGTTGGTTTAGAAAATACAGGGTGATTCTCAAAACCTCCCTTTGTTATTATCTTTTAATACTCGGTTATTTATGGAGATAAAAAATACTTTAAATACAAAAGTTTTATGACTTTTTACGTAGAATCCAGCGGCGTACTTAAAAAAATATAGATATTTTAATTTTTGAGATATTATCAAAAGTAGCATTTTCTTAAATGGGACACCCTATATTTAAGTATCTAAAAAATTGCATTTTTTCTTGCGATTGCAACAATATATAATACCTAATATTTTGCTTTGTCCTGAATAGCTAAAATACCAAAAAACCGGTTGGCCACGGACTGAATTCTTTAGGCGTTTGTTTTTGTTTGTTTACATGTCATAAAATAATAAGTCATTAAATAACAATTAAGTGTTGATTGTCAAATTCCGTTTTCGACTATATTTTTTAAAAAAAGGTATCCAAAATCAATGTTTTTCAAAACTACGAAAAGTTAAACATGTTTGCGTGCGATATTCAGAGTAACAAAAATAAAGACGCAGCTTTAGACTTATATTTTGAGCGTTACCCGGAACGACGACAACCAGACAAACAAATATTTCAAAGATTATATGACAATTTAAGTGCGTATAGAACATTCGCAAAACCAAGAGGTAAGAGTTACAATAAGGAAAATAGAGAAGGAGATAAAATAAATATATTAGCTTATATTGCTATTGATTCGACAGTATCTAGCCGTACTATTGACAAAGATATTTGCATAAGTAAATCTAAAGTTCTAAAAATGTTAAAAAAGCATAAGTATAAACCGTATAAAATTTTGTCACTGGTATTTGCAACAGATTAATCGAAATCTCATTTTTTTCAAAATGTAATATGGACTGACGAAGCTTTTATATCTATTGAAGGAATTTTTAATCGACATAACAACAGATATTGGTCAAACATAAATCCCCATCAGAACGCCGCTAGGGTACAACAAGGTCGCTTTGAGTTCCATGTGTGGGTGGTACTATATCAAAATAGAGTCCTTAACTACAGGATTTATAATGCAAATTTGAATGCTGAAGGATACATCCAAATTTTGGAAGATCGAGTTGGATAACATGCCATTACCTGCAAGAAATAATGTTTATCTACAACAAGACGGTGCCCCAGCCCATAACAGCCATATTAATATATAACGTCAAAGGCACTTACTAACTGTCAATTTCGGCGAAAATTGGCTTGGTACATATGGACCAAACAAATGGCCTCCGCGTTCCCCCGCCCTGACGCCAATAGACTTTTATTTTTGGTAATTTATCGAGAATGAAGTATATAAAACCTGAAGTAATACTTTAGAAGAACTTAGAGCAGCATTTATTAATTGCATTTGAAAAGTGCCAAATATTCATATTTATAAGGCTCACCACTTTTGTGATTAAACAACTATGTTAATCGTTAAGTATTCAAAAAATTGTTGAGTTATTATTATAATTGTTTGTAGATGTTTTGGTTTATCAATGTTTTAATATTCTTGGTAACCCCAGTTACAAGTTTAAGATACCTATTATAAAATAAAAGAATAATGATTCAATCCATAGCCAACTAAAAGAAATGTTTTTTTGGTATTTTGGCTATTTAGGACAAAGAAAAATATTAGGTATTATATATTGCTGCAATTGCAAGAAAATATGCAATTTTTCTAGATGCTTAGATATAGGATGTCCCATTTAAGAAAATGCTACTTTTGATAATATCTCAAAAATTAAAACATCTATATTTTTTTTTAAGTACGCCGCTGGATTCTACGTAAAAAGTCATAAAACTTTTGCATTTAAATTTTTTTGTATCTCCATAAATAACCGAGTAATAAAATATAATAAGAAACAGGATATTTTGAGAATCACCCTGTATTTTCTAAACCAATCCAGTTAGCGTAGATCTGACCACGCCAATAAACTAAAGACTAAAGAAGAAAACGGAACACGTATCTTAGTTTTTTTTGTATCTCTTACCGTTCAGCTTATACCCTATAATATCAACGAAAAAAACCACCCTGTACATAGCTGCTCATTGTTTTTTGTAATACTAAGAAAATATAAAAATGAGATATAATAGTGAGTGAAACAAAATTATATCAACATTATTTCTCAGGTCAGTCAGGAATCAACAGTCGTAGTATTAGCCAGCGGAGTAGCTGTTTCTCTGATTCCATTTCGGGCCTTTGCCCACACACGGGGCTCGCTAGTTTATGACATATTCATGAGCTCTAAAAAGAGCGAAATCGCGATCACCGTTCGCCGTTCGACTCAAATGGATCATTGCGCCTGTTCCAGGCAGGGATCATGATATCCCTGTTCTGAGGTTGGCGTATCGTGAAATAAAAATATAGTAACATTATTTCTCCCAGCGAAATGACCTCAAACCGTCCTGGTATTAGCCAATTATTCCTGTGTTTCCATTTTGAACAGAGGCCTATTCATTAAACGTTAAGATTACAGTTATTTTTGTACGTATGTTTGTTTTGATATCTTGAAAAACAAGAAAGATAGACATAATATTGCTCATCCTAGACAACGAACCAGCTGGCGATGTTAGGCAAGTGTTTGATGAGACAGCAGCACACTCACAAATTAAATATGAAATTGTATTATGTTGTTGTTCTCAACCTCTGTAAAGAAAAGCGGGACTAGGCTTTGGAGATTCCGTAGGATCTTTCTCGCAAATTCGCATATTTTAGTTTCAGTTCGCAACGTTTTAACTTCATTGTAGAAGTTTTTTTAATGTTTCGTAAAAATGCTGCAACTAAAAATGGGTGAGAGGACTAGGGCCAAAAATGCTACGGTCTGGTCGCCAGCCTAGATATTTTATATAAAATGCACGCGTTTCGTATTATTTTAACGCACTTATCCTTAAAAAAAACTCGTATATACGTAGCTTATGTTCTAAGCAAGTTAGGTTAATATTGAGATGATATCATCGATGCTTCACTGCTACGCCGTGATGTGTTGCAGCTCACACCCCACTTCCCCAAGCATGTCCAACTCTTCCTCAGCAGCAGGTGTCTTAGTACTCTAATAAACTCTTAAGTAATAAATATTGGATTGCTGACTAAAATATAATTAATTATTATCGAAAGATAATAAGCAATTTTTATTTACTAGAAAATAAAAAACTTACCTTGTTCGTACCCAAAAATAGTAAATATATCAGCACGAAATGAACAAAATAGTAAAAAAGTACATAGGTCACTTCGTAAATGCTCACTGGGTATTGCTCAATGACCATATCTTGAATAGTTAACATCATACCATAAAATATCAGCACCTAAAAAATACTATATAGCTATATTAAGTTATTTTAAAATATAGATACAAAAATAAACTATAGCTAAGTCAAAAGTACGCACAAAAAAAAGTCGAAAAAAAAAATAAAAAGAACCCATTCTTTCAGTAATGAATCTTTCAAATAATTGAAATTACAAGTAACGTCACAGTATAACGATCCATATAGAACTGATTTTATTAAATCCAATTTCATCTAAGCATATGTTATAAAAAGAGCAAGAACCGCTAGATAACAACCATGAAACAATAAGTCACCGTAATATATTGAGAAACCATATATTCAAACAAAATATATTTATAAGAAATATACAAAACAAATTTGTCTAAATGAGCCTATTATAAGGAGAAAACAAAATGGACTATCATTTTAAAAATATTTTGCTCCCACCTGAGACGATTTTCCAACTTAGTGTGTAAAACTGCATTATTTGCAATGCGTCAATAAAATAAAGTGAGATTATATTAATGAAGAAAATGTTTTCACGAAAACCTTCGTACAGAAAATAATTTGACATTGTTCCATAGTTAATATCAGAGTCTATATATAATCTAAATAGTCCAAGCTCTTGGCTATTCCTCAATAAATTTCCCCTCTTGCCAGCGCGCCTCCCGCATCTACGAACTGCCGCTTCTAGCGGTCAGTCGGCAGGTCACTTCACAGTGTCTGGGTATGCGGTGTCTTAAGATTTTAAATCTACGTGTTTAAGGAACGTTGTACTCGGTAAGCAAAAAGATAGAATTCAGAACAAGAGTGCGTTTAAATGTAACTTTTTGGAGATAGTTTTGGAAATGGCTTCTCAAGCTAGTCATTCTTCTTACTGCAGTGTTGTGACGTTAACGTAAATAGGGGAAATGTGTTATCTTTTCGAATTCCTCAAGGTCCAGCAAGGTATGTTTAAAGAAGTTTTAAAAAGTTGTTTATTATTAACTTTTATTACTGAAATTTGGCGAAGAACTTAATCCCGGTAAAATGGGCATAATAACGATTTTTCTCAAATTTTGTATGTTAATAATATAATATACCATTACTAGTTTTGCTCTAAAAATTTGCATTCGGCTTTCAAAACTATAAATGACTCCTGCCCAGCATAGCTTGAACCGATTGTGTTAAATTTGAGTTCTTTTAAATATCAATATTTTTTTGTTTATTTACCTATCGCCAAAATTCGGGATAGTTTATTTGAAAAATAAAAAAATCAATTTTCTTACGCCTTAGTCTTAACGAGGAACGGTTTCTTCTCTTAAGTGTCCGATGTAACTTAGAGAGGAAAAGGATTTGCTACATTGTTGGGACGGTGACTTGTGTGGGGTTGTAAATTGTCTATTCCTCATTTTAAGATATTTACCTTGCTTCTGATCAAAATACAGGAGTTCTAACCAACAAGTTGTGGAGTAGTGTGGTTAGAACTCCTGTATGATATGTTTATATCATCAGCAGATGATATAAACAGTTTATATTATCTGCTAACAACAAGTTGTGGTGTAGTGTGGTTAGAACTCCTGTATTTTGATCTATCTTCCACCACAGGTTTCAGTGTTAGGACTTTCTTCTGATATTTAAAGTAACCATTTACATCGCATTTCACCACTTATTTTCACGAACATCCGTTTTTGTATTATAGAATAGTAAGCTTTATAAAACATTTTAATTCCAATTTTAAAGCACTTATGACTATTGGATGTTAATATTAAAACCAAAATGTTTTAAGATAGCTGTTAAGAGCAAACTGTTTAATAAAGGGATTTAATGGCAACAATACGGCTTTTGTATAAAACTTATTTAATATAAATGCTTAACAGTTTTGTGGTTTGGTTGTAGTGTTTTTGACTTATATTACCTATAAATTTACCGACTCCGAAACTGCGATAAAGTTATCATGAATCCATTTAAGGCATTTAAACAATGTTTATTTGGTAGTTATATAGAGTTAAAAATAATCTATACTGTAAGCTGCGTGCGTACTGACATATTTATTTCCTAGCATTTATGGTGCAAGGGCCTTTCAGTTCTTATTAGATTATAATTTCTGGAGAATGTGAGATGATACCCAGAATGTGGAGACGATCTTGAGAAAAACGGAAGACACTTGCCCTTGGTTTGGCTTATTAAAAGACGACCAGTTTAATCTTGTGGATAATTTCAGTTTTTTTTTAAACATTTATTTTTGTTGGAAATAATCTAGTTTCTACGTATATGTGAGCAATCATCCCCTTGGAATTTGAACATTTGACATCGGCGCCAAACGAGACCCAGTTCCCGTTACACCACCTATCAGATTAACGACTATTAATTCTAAGAATTAGCCATTTAAGTGTTATGCTATTAGGATATTGCTTTTTTTAGGGAACATGTATTCCCATTCGCTATTTTTAAGAACTTGGTAGAATGTTTTTAAAGTACAATCGATTTTGATATCCTGTCGATTTTGATATCCTACTCTAAATATTAATGTGAATACCTAAAGTAACCAATACAGATATTGATCGTTCCTCGTAGATGTATTCATTGCGATAAAATAACGCGCGGCCTCGTATACCTCACATCTAGCTGTTAGCTGCAGGTGTTTGCTGTGGTTTACGATCACTCGCAAAAAAGTCGGCTTTTGGGAGTACAACAAAGGAGTGAGAGAACTGTTTCTTTCTTAAACTTTGTTAGTATTATGTGGGTATGTCAGTTTCAAGAATTCTACATATAACCACAGACTGCTTATACTTCGAATAGACAGTCCATCAGGTACAAATAAATTAACATCAATTGCTCGCGTCGACGTTTAATTAGAATGCACGCAACAATATTTGGCTCGGTGTTGCCAGAGGCGTTAGGACTACTTCTTTAGAAATACAATATCAAAAGTATGTTCTAAAGACATGAATAAGACTGCCAACTGTATGGAATGCAATACAAAGTTATGATCCATCTAGTGCATATTTTATTTTACATTGGATGGATCATCTATTCAGAGAATAACTAATTAATAATAACAAGACGTAATGAAAGTTCTTACGTGACTATTTCCATGTTTTTTTTTTGCTTTTTTTATATACGAAATGGTACGCTATGACTTTTATAACACAATTTATTTGGCAGTAATGCTTTTATGATTGAATAGTCATATAAAATTTGACATTTAAATTAAAAAAGTTGATGATGATCTCTTGAATCGGAATTACAGCGATTTCTCTTGGCCGAGTTACCAATAAATATTTTTTCCTTAAGTTCTGTCATTAAGGGTTCCCGAGCTACAGCCGACGTTCTCTATTATTGGACCACCCTGTACATTATTCAACACTTATAATGGATCACTGATTTTTAGCATTAATTTCAAATATATTGAAAAATATATTTTTGTTATTATTCAAGCGATTTAACAAAATTTTTTTTCTTGGTAGGTCAGTCCTATTTTCTGAAGCCCTAGGCAGAATTGAAAATGTTGTTGAATTGTACCGGGAAAACTAAAAATTACGTAAGCATGTAAATAAATCAAAATTTAGAAAGGCATGCAGATTTTATTTTTTCATATGCTACGGATACGTAGCATATGAAAAAATATGGTTTACTGTACCACATCACCAAGTTTGAAAATTTAATTTTTAATATAGCGTGAATAAAAAAATATACACTTTATACCAAAACTTAGAAATATAATCAATTAAAAATACACTATGAGGGGATATGACAATTATTTAAAATATGTTGGAATATGTATGACGTTAGTATGGTTGTCATGTAAATACTCTATAAAGCAATACAGTAATGTACCACCTACCGAACAAAAAAAAAGAGTGCTATATTGTACATTACAACATTACCGCTCGGATCGAGAATAGTATATTATGAAATAAGTGCAGAAACGCATACATTTCATAAGAGTGTGGAAGTTTGGTGACACGAACCGGATGCGAATGCAGCAAACACACGAGTATGAAATATGGTTTTTGCACACTATACTTTTCTACGACTGTATAGGAAGGTTTTTGAAAATTAAAGTAATAGTAAAATAATGATGCCAATAAAAATTCCTCTCAGTCTAGTCATGAACTAATCATGATGCGTGACTAATTCAGCTTTTGGTTATATCGTGGCGCCACGATCGACTGTGAGAAAAATCATTTCGCATAGTGTGAAGTCACCGCGTGGGAACTGAAGAATTTTCAATGCAAGAACGATTTGCGGATTATATGCATTTTCATATGAGTCGAAAAAAATGATTTATTTCCTTTACTTACCAGATGAACTAGTGCAACCACACCGACATTATGGTGTCTTTCATACACAAATCGGATTCTGACCATATTTGCAATTACTAAGTACCACACAAATGTCTTTTGTGGTAAGTAATAAACTCAAAACATTCTGCTGCAAGTAACAAATTTCCTAAAAAGTAAAAAATATAATTCAGTAACATGAGTATTCCCAACCAATAATTCTGAACAAGCTTAAGCTTCACCTTCGATCCTCTTATCATTATTTCGAAATGCAAGTAGAAATACTGTTTATATTACTCATAATATATTTTATTATTAAATTTGAAAGTAAAATATCTTGGCTAACTAAACAGCGCTGGAGTGAGGGATATTGCCACGACGAAATTGTACAGCAAGTCGTGGTAATTAATCACTCGAATGCAGTATTACCGCACGTGTGATGTAAGGTACCTGGTGACCAGTTAAGACTGGACGCCGGCCATAATATATATTCAAACAACTTGGGACAAAAAGTACTAATAGGTAAATTCTGCCATTATTATTTTCAAGTTCGAAAGAAGGCCGCTAGGGGGTGCAACTGTATGACCAATCAAAAAACGGGATTTTTCTGAGAAATGCGAATAAATAGATATTTTAAATATTGCAATCGTAATAAATGGAAAATATGATTATTTTTGTTTAACGTATTTTACTAAAATGGCAATAAGTCCGGTTTGAAGTAATGGAATTAACTAGGTCTTCTTTAAAACAGCTCTTCTTACTGGACAATCTGCAATATAAAATTTGTCCAAATCGATTTTGCCGTGGTAACTAGAGGGCGCTGTTCATCATCAACATTTACAACACATTACATTGAAAATTTTAAATAGGACGCTGTTTTTATATAATAATAATAATAATAATACGCATAATACGACATAAACTGCATACACTTTTCATAGCACAATATCCAGAATACAAATCACTTATCACAGAACAGAGAGTAATAGATCGAAAAAGAGTCATCACTAAGACTAGTAAGCTCACCCCACTCGCATTGAAAAACATCAAAGCTATGGTAGCTGCTGAACTAAACATTCTTCAACCAAACATTCAGGACAGTGGGGTAGATGTCGAACCGATCCCACATACAAACCAGGCCAACTTTGTGCAAGAGGATTTGCAACCTCACTCAATGCTCAGTAGAGGCGAAGTACCCAGCAACAACCCACGACAGATGACAAGCACCATACAGCACACAGGACAAGTGAATCATTCGCCCAAAGCACCATACATACAGCTACACCTCGGACCGTCTCTCACACAAGCAATCAAAGTAGAAATGAAGTCACATCTAAACAAATGGTCAGGCTCCGATCTTACAACAAGAGATCCTATTCCTCGTGTAATCTTCAAACGGGATACACATAAAATCCTAAAGACCATCAACGAACACATAATTCCCGAGTTCATAACGAATGCAATCCGAAACTCCCGCCACGACACAGAAACACCAACAACATAAAATCAAAATTCAAATGGCAGATAAGGATCGAAAACAAAATTAAGAAAATTAGAAAAGAATTGGGACATCTTACCCAATCCATGAACGGCAACAAGTCAAAACGTATCACACAAAATGTAGCGAAAATCAAATCTGCATTTCCTGATTACACATTTACAGAAAACCTTGACACTCTGAAGCAAAAATTATCTGGGTATGCCGCAAGACTCCGAAGGTACAAAGAATCAAATGAAAGAAAGAACGCTAGCAACCTGTTTAGAAGAAGCGAAAAACAGTTCTACCAAAAAATCATGAGAAATGAGGAGGTACGAGTAATAGAACCACCGACCAAACAAGAGATCACAGAATACTGGAAAAGTATTTGGTCAGAACCGAAACTACACAATAATAACGCTTTATGGTTTAAAGCGGAAGAAGACAGACACAAGGGCTTAGAGGAACAAGAGGACTTTGCAATGACAACACAAATACACGCATAACTGGAGATGTCCTGGAATAGATAACATTCATAACTTCTGGTACAAACAGTTTACCTCCACACATGAAGCTCTCACTCGCCAAATTAATGAAATTATTTTAAAACCTAGCACACTCTCCAGTTTTCTCACCCAAGGAATAACATACCTTAAATCCAAAAATTCAGACAATAAGGACCCGTCAAATTACCGACCTATTACGGGCCTTCCAACCCTATATAAGATCATCACAGCCACAAATACCAGGAGAATAGAACAACATCTAGCACACAAAAACATTCTAACGGAAAAACAAAAAGGGTGCAGGAAAAACAGCCGAGGATGCAAGGAGCAGCTCATTATAGACAGCGTCATCATGGAACAAACCAGGAAAAATTATAGAAACCTTCATACTGGTTACATATATTATAAAAAAGCCTTTGATTCGATACCCCACAGTTGGCTAACCAGAGTACGAGAATTATATAAAGTCAATAAAAACATCAGGCAATTTCTTACGCAAATCATGAGTACGTGGAAAACTAAAATCAACTTGAGAACACAAAAAGAGCACATCGTAACAGAAGAGATCTACATCAAACGAGGTATGTTCCAGGGAGATTCACTTAGCGCTTTGTGGTTCTGCCTTTGTCTCAATCCACTCTCAAACACACTAAATAACACAAACTTCGGATTCCAAATTAAACATCAAAAAAATAACCTACACAAAATAAACCGTCTCTTGTACATGAATGACATAAAATTATATGCAAGCACAAAGGCACAGCTAAAGGAGCTCCTTAAAATCACAGAAACGTTTACCCTTGACATCAACATGGAATTTGGTATAAGTAAATGCAAGCTACTTCATATCAACAAAGGACAGTGGAAAGACCACCCTACGGGGGAAACAATCAACAATAAAACTATAGATAACATGCTCAAAGAAGAAACGTACAGATACCTAGGATTCCATCAAAGCACCAAAATTAACCACACTCATATCAAATCAGAGCTCAAGACGGAATTTAAAACCAGACTCACAAAGCTACTAAAAACAAAACTGAATTCCAGAAATCTAACGAAAGCTATTAACACCTTCGCCATACCTATTCTTACGTACTCGTTTGGTATCATTAAATGGTCACACACAGACATAGAAAACATTCACATTCTCATACGCTCTGAATTCATTAAACACAGGAAGTTACATCCCAACGCATGCAAGGAAAGACTCACCATCGAGAGAAAATAAGGAGGAAGGGGACTTATAGATATAAAATCGCTAAATAAAAAACAAATTTACGAACTCAGAAAATTCTTCCACAACAAACAAACTAACCTCCACAAGGCAATAGTGAAGGCAGACAAGAATTATACACCACTCGACCTGTCTCAAACGAGCCACGCAGCAGATGCACACAGTCACATCCAATCACGACTAGAAAAGATGAACACCTGGTCTGAAAAAACACTTCACGGAAGACTCAGATACCACATGAAGCAAGACCATATACATAAAAAGCTTTCATATACGTGGTTACAAGAAGGGCAGCTGTTCCCTGAAACAGAAGGCTTCCTGCTTGCCATCCGGGACAAAGTCATAGCAACCAGAAATTACCGAAAGCACATCATCAAGGACACAACCATTGAAGACGATAGGTGTAGGATATGTCACCAGCAGAGAGAAACGATCGATCACATTACGAGTGGATGTAGAATAATGACCGGAATTGAATACACCGCGAGACACAACTCAGCAGCGAAGGTCGTTCATCAAGCATTAGCCACAACATACTAACTAACGAAGAACACAGACCCTTACTACCATTATACACCAACATCTATACTTGAAAACGAAGACTACAAGCTCTACTGGGACATTGAGATCCACACAGATAAAACAATCCCCGCAAATAGACCGGAGAAAATCACTTATTTAATTGACATGGCTCTCCCCAACGACGAGAACATCCAAGCAAAATACAGTGAGAAGATTGCCAAATACACCGACTTGACAATGGAAGTAAAAAGGCTGTGGAAAGAGGAAAGAGTCATCATTATTCCTCTCGTCATATCAGTAACAGGTCTCACCCCAACAACGTTTACACCGCATTGGCTCAATTAGGACTTAATACAGACATTCACAGGAACATCCAGAAATCGGTCATTTAGAAAACATCTAACATAGTTAGATCATTTCTTAATACAAAATACTTGCTTTTTTTCCATTTCCTTTTTTTATTTTTATTTTTTGTACTGACTTGGTATAATCCCGTCAGTATAAAATACAACCACAGGAATACTGTGAGACAACAAGTTATAAAAATAATAATAATACTAATAATGAGTTGACCATATTCACAATTTCTAGTATAAGGATGTCTGATGTCCTCCATGAAGTTCTGGCCCGTCAGTTTACTAAAATAATGCATCATCCGGAGACAACCCTCGCATTTCTAATGCCAGGCACTACAACTATGCTACCCAAAAGCAATAGGACAGAAGACTCGTCCCAGTACAGGCCCATCACCTGTTTGCCCACCATGTACAAGATCCTACCAAGATGCATTGCAAATCGTATCTATCATCATATTGTTAGTCGTAATCTATTAGCCGAGGAACAGAAGGGATGCATTCGAGAGCATAAAGGATGCAAAGAACAATTTATCATCGACTCCGTGGTACTTAAGGAGGCACAGAAAAAGTAGCGCAAAGTACCACATGACTGGCCCATAGACGTATTAAGAATATACAAAATTCACCCTGTGATCATGAATTTCCCAACTATCAAATACCAGTGGAGAACGAACTTGAGGATCTATAATGGCGATCAATTTCTTACCACCGACGAGATACATATCAATAGGGGAATTTACCAAGGTGCCTCATTAAGTCCACTTTCGTTCTGCTTAGCGATGAACCCCCTATCAACGTTGCTCAACAATACAGGAAATGGCTTCCACATCAAAGCCAATAGAGACGATTCCCGAACCATATCCCACCTTCTGTATACGGATGACATTAAGCTATATCATGGAAACCATAACCAACTAAAAAAGCTTATTGACGTGACATACACCTCCTCGAAAGGCATCCATATGGAATTTGGAATGGAAAAATGTAAAGCCTTAAACATCGAAAAAGGCAGTCATTAATGGTGATGTAGCCCTACCCAATGGAGAAATAGTTCAAGCGATGAACCAAGGAGAGACCTACAAATATCTAGGATTCCAACAAGCTAAACTGCTTCAGGATAAGCAAGGAAAGAACAAGATGAAAGATCAGTACGTTCAAAGAGTGCGAGCTCTTCTGAAGACAGAACTGAACGCCGGAAATCTCATTACAGCAATTAACACCCATGCTGACCGACAGTTTCGGAATCTTGAATTGCACTAACACGGAGCTAGAGGGACTACAGCGAACAACTCTCCTAATGATGACCAAGTAAAAGTCACACCTCCCAAGATCATCGACTCTCCGAATGACCTTACCAAGAAGGGAAGGTGGAAGATCCCTTGTTGAATTGACCAATTCGCACTCCCGACTTCTGCAAAGATTGAGAGATTTTTTCATCAACAATGACTTGAATCATAGATAAGGAAGCATCCAACAGGTGGCTGAAGGATGGACAATTATTCCCAGAGATATAAGGATTTGTAATGGCAATACAAAAACCGGTCCGTTGAATACGATAAGTGTCAAAAATGTAGCGAGAGATGAGAGACTATACAGCATATAACATCTGGCTGCACTTACCTAGCAAATACGGACTACCTCCAACGATGTAACATCATATACCAGAAGCTTACCATTAAATACGAGCTCCTTAATACCTTTGTGCTCTATTATAAATACCAACCAAGTTCAGTGCTTGAAAATAATGCCTTTAAACTGTACTATGACCGGGCAATTATCACTGACAGACGGGTGACGAATAATCTGTCTGATGTGGTACTGTTAAACAGGGAAACAAAGATAGCTTATTTAATAGATGTCACTGTACCCAACAATAACAACGTGTTGAATAAATATCAAGAGAAAAAGGCCAAATATGCGGAGCTGGCCATCGAGATACAGCAGATGTGGCGACTGAATACGGTTTATTTGATATCGATCATCGTATCATCAACTGGACTAGTTCCAAAAACACTAGAACAGAACCTAAAAAATAGGACTGCATACTAACGCCTTCATCGACATCCAGAAGAAAAAATTCTTACAGGAAAATACATAGAACTAACGGAAACCAGCCCATTCCTTTTGATGCATGCATCCGAGATAGGCTTGGAACTCAAAATTTGTTGAGAAATTGTTTGTCAATTTCGATAATAATAATAATAATAATAGAGAGAAAAGAAGGAGGGAGGGGAATTATAGATATACAATTGTTAAATAAAAAACAAATTTACGAACTTAGAAAATTCTTCCACAACAAACAAACTAACTTCCACATGCAATAGTGAAGGCAGGCAAGAATTATACACCGCTCGACCTGTCTTAAACGAACCACGCAGCAGATGCACACAGTCACAACCAATCACGACTAGAAAAGAAGAACAGATGGTCTGGAAATCTCTCTACGGAAGACATAGATGCCACATAAAGCAAGACCACATACATAAAAAGCTTTCATATACGTGGTTACAAGAAGGTCAACTGTTACCCGAAACAGAAGGCTTCTTGCTTGCCATCCAGGACAAAGTCATAGCAACCAGAAACTACCAAAAGCACATCATCAAGGATACAACCATTGAAGACGACAGGTGCAGGAGATGTCACCAGCAGAGAGAAACCATCGATCACATAACAAGTGGATGTAGAATAATGGCCGGAACTGAATACACCGAGAGACACAACTCAGCAGCGAAGGTCGTTCATAAAGCATTAGCCCCAATATACAAACGAACGGAGAACACAGACCCTTACTACCATTATACACCAACATCCATACTTGAAAACGAAGACTACAAGCTCTACTCGGACATTGACATCCACACAAATAAAACAATACCCGCAAATCCGATATCACTTTTCAATCCAAAAAAGAAAAGATCACTTATTTAATTGATATTGCTGTCCCCAAAGACGAGAACATATGAGCCAAATACAGTGAGAAGATCGCCAAATACACCGGCTTGGCAATAGAAATAAAAAGGCCGTGGAAACAGGAAAAAGTCATCATTGTTTCTCTCGTCACATCAGTAACAGGCCTCACCTCAACAACGTTTACACCGCATTTGGCTCAATTAAGACTCCAGAAATCGATCATTTTGATAACATGTAGCATCGTTAGATCATTTCTTAATACACAATAGTTGTTTTTTTCCTTTTCCTTTGTAATGGCTTGGTATAATCCTGTTTTTTTCTTGTACTGACTTGGTATAATCCTGTCAGTATAAAATACAACCACAGGAATACTGTGAGATAACAAGGTCTAGAAATAATAATAATAATTATGCTTTTATTGCCAGAAATTTACAAAAACTTCTTCTTCTTCTTCTGACAAGAGGCAGAGTTCGCATCCACTGACGTAACAGTGAGAAGCGCTTTTCAACTCAACCTTAAACCTAAATAAACTTCAATAAAAAAAACAATACGATATAAGTGATGCCGGAATAAGTAGCAACTGTAAGGGGTTTGGTAGATTATTGTATTTTTTTGGCGTATCGAATGAAAATGAATGAATGTAGTGAGGAGATTTTTATATCGTGCATGGATGATGAGAATTTTAGTTTTTTATAAAGATAAAATGTTTTTTTTTAGCGGGATTATCTTATGATAAAATAATAGTGAGTGTAGTTTGCGTCGGTCCTCCATATTGAGCCAAACATTCTCAATAAGCTGTCTCAATCAACACGTAGTAAGTTTGGACCATATATTACATCTCCATAGTTGAGATGTGATAGAACAAGGGAATCGCATAATAAATGACTTGCACTTTTGTTAAAATAAAGTCTGTTTGTATAAATAACTTTAACGGTGCTAAAAGCTTTCTTTATAAGAATACTGACATGCTTGTCGAATCTAGCGATGGGCTAGCGATCCAGAGGTGCGGGTTTGCCCCGCTCGTACTATAACTTTTGCTGTTGATTATAAATATTTCTAAAAAAATATTTCACAGTTTAAAAACAAACTAATAAAGTACTGCTAGACATATGTGGTTATTAGAATTTTTAGAGATTTAATTTTTTTAAATTCTTTTCACAGTGTTATAGTTAAATAGAGGATGCAAAAAGTCAGTGGAAACTCATCTTTCTATCCTTTTTTCTAACCCGAGATATTAATAAAACAAATAGCATTAGGCCGCCGGTTATGTGATATCTCTGCAACCTGTTATCATACAGTGATCTGGAATGGTACCTACATAATAGTGATGAAGAAAATCCTGCTCAATTTGAAGACAGTGACAGCGATTGGTCCGATAATGAGAGCAGTGATGCGCATTCCCTACGTGAAAACGTCGTGGATGAGAAACACGCAAATAAATTGTCGTTTTTTTGCGTGTTTCTGAGGAAGTGCGTACTATTATATTTTTGAAAAGGTAAAAAAAAGACAAATTTTATAGTCTATAAATATACAGGGTGTTCCATTTAAAAAAATTAAGTCGGGTCCGACAACTTTTTGACCTGTCTCTGTATACTAATTCTGAAGGCGGAATTGAGTTTTACGGGAAAAGTTATATTAGAAACAATTTTCACATTTTCGATAAGTTATCTGAGATACCACGGGTGCTGAAAATGACTGACTTTCAATTTATCCATGTATCTTAAAAACTAAAAGGGCCATAGAAATTTTATTAACGACATCTTTAGTTTTACGAAAAAGTAGCTCGCTGTCGCGAAAACCGCAACTTGCTATCTATAAAAATAACGGAGATACCCCGCAAAAGTACCCAAACTGGGTCACCCTGTACACCAGCCTGGAGCCCACGAAAAATAGTAGTTTATTTACAATTTGCAAACTTACCTTTATTTTTTATTTTTAGTCATCTTTGCTTGAATCTGCTTCTAACTTATCGAATAGGATAAATAAAAGTTCATTGAAAATACACACATACACACCAACTTTCAACAGGTAATCCAATGATTAGTGTAAATACAGACGTTGGGATATTTTCGATCTGCGAACAGTGCGAACTACTTCCAAAGATAAGCTGATAAGGTGTTAAGTGAGATACTTTGTTTCAATACAAAAATTACGTTTATTATTTGAAGGTATAAATTCGAATAAAGCCAGGTTCAGTACTACGCTATATACAGGGTTGCCCCTAAATAAGTTACTTAACAACTCACATGACATTTTTATTCCAGATTTTATTGCAGATAATGCTGTACAGGGTGATCCAATAATAGAGGACGTCGGCTGAAGCTCGGGAACCGTTAATGACAAAACTTAAGGAAACAAATATGTATAAATAAATCGGCCAAGAGAAATTGCTGTAAATTATTTTCAAGTTCGAAAGTTTGCCGCTAGAGGGCGTAACGTAACTTTCTCTCCTCTACAAAACGAAATGGTTAATTTTCCAATCCGACGTTTCAGATTCGAGAGGCCATCATCAACTTTCTTAATTTAAATGCGGACCTGGATAAATTGTGATATAAAAGTTATAGCGTACTATTTTTTGAGAAAATCAGCGTTATTTGGAGAATTCCGAAACAACGCCATATAGTAACCACAACAAAGTCATTATGCATCAGCTTATGACGCCAAGAGTAGAACAAAAAAGCACTTTTTTTTCGACACCAATTTGAATAAAATCGGTTCATCCAAAATAGAGATATCTACATTTGAAAGTAAAAATGTTTGACCTTCCCCCACCACTGTACTTTTGAAAATAGACAAAAATAGTCTAAAAAAATAAGTCAATTATAGAAATTTAAGAGAAAATTGGAATTTATACTTCTTTGTTGCTGTTACTCCCTCTAGCGGCCAATTTTCGAACTTGAAACTACTTTACGGTGATTTCTCCTGGCCGATTTACCTATAAATATTTTTTTACTCTATTATTGGACCACGCTACTATGAATACTAAGATTTTTGGGATATCATTTTATTGCTTACGAATGTCATGAGATAGATGTTTGAAGTTTGATTTAACTGCTTGACTCATTTTTATTTTGTGCTAATATTCTGCAAAATATTTACGTTTGTTTGTCAAATTTGAAAAAAAAACATGCTACTAGTTTAAACTTATAATCAACCATAAGCAAGAAAATAAATAAAACCTAAGTGTTAAGTGAGATACTTTGTTTCAATACAAAAATTACGTTTATTATTTGAAGGTATAAATTCGAATAAAGCCAGGTTCAGTACTACGCTATATACAGGGTTGCCCCTAAATAAGTTACTTAACAACTCACATGACATTTTTATTCCAGATTTTATTGCAGATAATGCTGTACAGGGTGATCCAATAATAGAGGACGTCGGCTGAAGCTCGGGAACCGTTAATGACAAAACTTAAGGAAACAAATATGTATAAATAAATCGGCCAAGAGAAATTGCTGTAAATTATTTTCAAGTTCGAAAGTTTGCCGCTAGAGGGCGTAACGTAACTTTCTCTCCTCTACAAAACGAAATGGTTAGTTTTCCAATCCGACGTTTCAGATTCGAGAGGCCATCATCAACTTTCTTAATTTAAATGCGGACCTGGATAAATTGTGATATAAAAGTTATAGCGTACTATTTTTTGAGAAAATCAGCGTTATTTGGAGAATTCCGAAACAACGCCATATAGTAACCACAACAAAGTCATTATGCATCAGCTTATGACGCCAAGAGTAGAACAAAAAAGCACTTTTTTTTCGACACCAATTTGAATAAAATCGGTTCATCCAAAATAGAGATATCTACATTTGAAAGTAAAAATGTTTGACCTTCCCCCACCACTGTACTTTTGAAAATAGACAAAAATAGTCTAAAAAAATATGTCAATTATAGAAATTTAAGAGAAAATTGGAATTTATACTTCTTTGTTGCTGTTACTCCCTCTAGCGGCCAATTTTCGAACTTGAAACTACTTTACGGTGATTTCTCCTGGCCGATTTACCTATAAATATTTTTTTACTCTATTATTGGACCACGCTACTATGAATACTAAGATTTTTGGGATATCATTTTATTGCTTACGAATGTCATGAGATAGATGTTTGAAGTTTGATTTAACTGCTTGACTCATTTTTATTTTGTGCTAATATTCTGCAAAATATTTACGTTTGTTTGTCAAATTTGAAAAAAAAACATGCTACTAGTTTAAACTTATAATCAACCATAAGCAAGAAAATAAATAAAACCTATTTTTCTAGCCTATGTGAAATGCTCTGCCCATTAACCTCATCAAATTTATCGTAAATTCTTTTTGGGCGTTCCAATTCATTTATAATTTATGACTGCTTCGTACTCATTTTCGTTTCAATTTCTTACTTTTCAACAATTTTTCTCCTAATTTCTACAATATTATTATTTCTTTCTCTATAAACTGTATCTTTCAAATAGCCCCAAAGGAATGTATCCACTTGAAATTTATTTTGAGGAAAATCTCTTACTGCCACAGTATTATGGGGTCATTTTTCCAAATTATATTTTGTCGAGTTTGAAGTGGTAGTTCATCGAGAAACTTCTCAATATGATTTTCCAAATGATTCATTTTTCTCTACCCATTTAAGTTGCCACCAACAAAAACCGGATCTAACACCTTATTCCTCAAAATGCCGCACCAAAATTTGTATTGACAATTGTCCTTAAAAAGCAATTGGCTCGACAGTTTGTGGATTTTCATCGGACCAAATATAGCAGTTTATCCGATTATAAATACCGTCAGTGGTAAATATCGCCTCACCGGCCAATAATAAAGTAATAT
This sequence comes from Kuschelorhynchus macadamiae, assembly GCA_030620095.1. NCBI lineage: Eukaryota > Metazoa > Arthropoda > Insecta > Coleoptera > Curculionidae > Kuschelorhynchus > Kuschelorhynchus macadamiae. The sequence goes on from JAUTXW010000834.1 coordinate 1,653,222, forward strand.
ATTAAGATATCTTTCTTTCGTCCTTTTATTATTTCTTAAGACCATTTTACATGCTGCAGTTCTTCTTGCAATATGCAATAGTCTTGAACATGGGCATGCGCAGTTTGATAAAATCGTGCAAGTTTCTTGCAATTGCAAGAGAATTGCACAATACTGTTTTCTGTCCGATTTTTATGGCAAGTTTCCCGCAAGTCTGGGGAAAAAATTTGTTTAAGGCCGTTTTACATGCTGCAATTCTTCTTTGCAATATGCAATAGTCTTGAACAAAGGCATGCGCAGTTGACAAAAGGTGCAAATGTCTTGCCACTGCGCATGCTTTTGTTCAAGACTATTGCTACTTGCAAGAAAGAATTTCAGCATGTAAAACGGCCTTTAAGGCAAGACATTTGTACATTTTGTCAAACTGCGCATGTCTTTGTTCAAGACTATTGCATATTGCAAAGAAAAATTGCAGCATGTAAAACGGCCTTTAGATTTCTATCACCAATTAAAGTAAAAGTTCCTGTAGAAGTAAAAGAACGGATTCCTGGAATACCATATTTTGTGGTTAGAAATTATACTTTTTAACGTGGCCTACGTGATTTACACATTATTTATGTCCGGTTGGATTTACTTATTTTACGGCACATTGCAAGAGAGGATTCCGTCTGATTTTTATTGCAAGTTTCGCGCAAATCTGAGAGAAAAACACAGCGCCTTCTTTGTCTTCTTTCCACCTTGCTGGTTTGCAGAAGAACAGCAGCAGCAATATTTAAGGAAACTGAAGCAGCAATTACTTTTTTCCAGTTGGATTTACTTATTTTGCGATCCAGTTTAACTTTTAATAATAATTTAACTCGCACCACAAGTTTAAGTAATCTGTCAACTGTAAACAATTTTGAATCAAGTAGGCTGAAATCCGGAAGTAAATCTAATTTCCAAAAGTTGGCTACATATTGCAATTGAAACACAATTGCCGCTTGTAAAACAACTTGCAACCTCTTGCTGCAATAGACTTGAAGGTAAGTCTTGCAGCGTGTAAAACGGCCTTTAAGATGCTGTCTCTTGCAATAACTTCCTTGTATGAATTATAGTTGGTACAGATAGTATTCTCTGACCATTATGAACATTTTCGCTATACGGGTTTCGTGTTCTTGTGGTGTATGTTATGACGTTCGTAAAATAAACTTTTATCTACAGGTAGCAGCAGGTATCTTATAGGTAAGCAAATATATCCGAAAAATCGTAGTATTTTGTAATTTGAAAACCTTCCGCATTTCGAAAATAGAATGACTATACTTTATTTTCAATTTTAAGAGCTCGGTCTAAAAAACTGATATTAAATCTGTGGAAAGTGATCTTGCAGATAATCCTAGCAGTTCTTGAAACGCATCTATATAAAAGCAAAGTGTAAAATACCAAATGAAATCTATTAGGATAGTACCTTCGCTGAAAACAGTAGACTGTGTTCGTTCTTATTTTGCAAGTGCTTTCGACCCAGGAAGGTATGATTCTGACAACGCCTCTGCTCATAGCTTCGTAAATAATTCCTATCTAAATACTATCATATTGCAAAAAAAACTGCACTAACGATTTCAGAGCTACTTGCTCTAATATATAATATTTCTCTTAAAATCGGTGTGTTTCCTGAGAAAGGGAAATCATCAAGGTTCATACCGATATTCAAAATATTCAAAGGCGTCCAAAAGAATAATAAACTATTGATCAATAAGTAAATTATCAGCTGTAGCCAAACTCCTTGAAAAATTAATACACGAATATCTGTTCAATTTTACGATCATGACAACAACAACATGGTCACTGAAGACTAGCCTTTGTGTTTTTACTGAATACTCCTACGACAATATGACTAATTAAATACAGGTGGATGCCATTTACACAGACTTTAGCAAGGTGTTTGACAAGATAAGTCATAAGTAGCCTTAGGATAATTATGCATTTAAAAATCTAAAAATACGCATGCAAATATGCTCCGAAACAAGGGAAAATATGCACTTAAAAATGCATTTATTATCGGATCAAAAAAACAGAAATAAAGTAAAAGTTTAGCAAATAAAATATTATATTATTTACACTTCAAGGTATCTTTAAGATGCTATTTTTACCAGTAATTATATTACATTAATACAACTATATAATAAAAAGTCTTTTTTTAAATAAAATTTTAATATATAGCTAACTAAGCAAACTAACTAAAGAATGAACCTGTTTAAAATTTATTGTTTACGTTATTCAACAAGTTGCGGTTACATTTTATAACTATATGATGTAACAAATTCTCTATTATTTGACAATAGCACTAATATTTTTCAAATAGAAAGTAAAACCGTAGCTATTATTTGAGAAATTACTTTATTTTTAGTGTTAGTTATAGTTTCACTCACCTTTTCTATCATTTCTACGCTTTTTGACAAAGAAAGACCTTTCATTTCCAATTTTTTTATAGTATCAGATCAGCAAGAATAATTGTTTTTAATGTAAATTAAATCCTCACGTACATCATCTTTGGGCAAAACGTTTTGTGCTTCTTTTATACAATGTGAGTATTCCGCATTAAATTGGTTGACTATGTTTTTTATTGCCTCGAAATGTTTTAATAAATGGCAGCGTTTATCCAAGTTCCTCATCTAGTTACAATTGGTGATGGGGGCAGGGGGGATGTTTCCTGCAGTTTCCCTAAATTTTTCTACCCGAGTCGGAGCTTTTAGGAATACTTTGTTCACCGAGGAAATCATATCGTTCACTCGTGGATAAAAAGCACGAACTTGTTCTGCAACTCGATGAAGACCATGGGCCACACATTGCTTTACACATGTATGGAGCAGCATCTGTAATTGCCACTAACACTCTATCATATTTAATACCACCAGGCCATAAAAGAGTGAGAAAGTCGTTAAAAAATCCAGCAAAAGTTGAATGATTTACTTTGTCTAAGGTCTTCATTGTAAGTAAATATGATTTATCCCGTTCTGCTTCTACACCCAACACACCAAAAACAAAATTATCAACACATCTTTGTTCCACATCAGTTGTTTCATCTAGTGACACCAACATACTTTTATCTTCTACTTTTTCCCGCAATTCGGTAACTGTCTTAATGTACAAATCTGGAACATAGTTTTTCCTTAACGTGGATTCATGTGGAATTGATGTCTTTGTGTAGTGCTCTAAATATGACTTTAGGGCAGGATTACTTAATTTATTCAGTGGAATATCCGCACTAATAAACGCCTTGCACAAATCCTCACTGAAATTTGATCGTTTGGGTCCAGGTTCTGGTTAAAAAGCTGTGGTGATTTAAAATTGTTTCTGAACACACTTTTTACTTTTTTGGATCTGATACATAGTTCCTATGTGATGTGTCACTTGGAATTTCTTGTTCGCAGTAACAGGAACATCACAATATTTACAAAACAGCACAAAACCGTCAGTCGTAAAATCAGGAAAATCTTTCACGAATTGATTGAATACAGCACTTAATGAACGCTTTTCTTTCGGCATATTGGACAAAAACGTGCGTATTTATGATTGTAAATCCGTGGTAAATATAATAGTTTTCAAAGCACAGATGTTTTATTGTGTACTTATACTAATTTTAAGAAAGGATTGGAAGAACCCTTGGCCTGAAAGCAGCTAGACATTTTTTATTATTTTATTATTACGGATCATATCTGAAATACATCAAATTTGTTTTGGAAAATAAAAATATATACACAGAAAAATTAGAATATATGAATTTTTCCTGTAATAACTGCAAAATATGCATTTAAATACAAAAATTGGCAAAATATGCATTTGCATATGCTTTCATGCAAATGCATATATATCCTAAGCCTAGTCATAAGTGTTACTTGCGCGCCTAGCCAAAATCGGCGTGGGGGGTAAGTTACTGAAATGGGTAGATTCTTACATTAAGGCCGGATCAGAGTATATGCCTATTCAGGAATTTTTATCAGATATTTTTAAACCAACTTCAGGCATCCCGTGTCTTCACCATTGTAACTTTTTACTCTATGCACATGATTTATGAAATATTTCTGTGTTCACCTTATTCCAATGGATTTGAGTACAGTAGTTGAGTTTTAATTTTTTTCGATCTCAATGAATGTTCAACGATCACTTTTTCTCGTTATAAACAAGATAGTTTCACTTTAAAACCTTATGTGCGGTATTATCCTACACAAATATTATTGTCCTTGATTGAGTTTCTGTAGACAAAAAGTAATAGTAGTAGTTGTAGTAAGATAGAGAGCACAAGGCTTTTTCGCCAGTTCCACCCACTTTACATCATTCATCCGTAGAGCCGGTCCACATTTTAATAAAGGAGTGCGGCTTGCCCTGGTCGAGTAGTATAGTAAGTATTCCTAAGTACTCTTGCCACCTCTCGCACGTGCCGATAAGTTAGATTAATTAGATCCCCAATCACCTGTCAACTTCTTGACATCAACCAAGCTGCCTTCGATCGACACAGCTTGGATAGCATTTTTTTTTGCCTGTCTGCAGTAGTTTGTCCAATTTTTCTTTGTCTCTGCCCAGATTAATCTATTCAGGACCTGTAAGCAGTATTGTTTCAATATAGCCAGACAAGGTTCTGTACCCCAAAACTAGAATGTCGACCCGCTCGTAGCGAACTCATCCGTCTTTGACACCACTGCGCATGGGATTAATGTCATGGTAGACGTATTAATTTCATCACCTTTGCTTTCGCTTCGCTCTTAGTCAGGACTACACTGACAATGGACCAAGTTAGGGGAGCGAAGAGTAAAATCCGCATTCACTCAGAAAATTATGGAACTCTCAAAGCTATTTGCAAGCCCAAGATAAACTGAACTTTAGTGTAGGAATGCAGAGATACCCTAGGTAGGAGCAAAAACAAATGTAGTGGAATTAAATGGGTCCCCGGGCACAGTGGTGTCGAAGGCCACGAGGGGGTAGATGAGTTCGGTAGGAAGGGATCTACGTTCCAGTTTTGGGCTCTGCCAGAAATCCAGGTATACATTTATTCATGTATGATAAAACTGAAAAAAACGTATTTCAGTAACGAAATCAACAGATATTTATTTAATAGCTTATATTTTACTTTTATTTACTTTAACATATTATAATAACCTTAAAACACTTGTCTTTTTAAAATGATACGTAATAAATTGTTTTCTGCCAATTTATCTAGAATAAATTACATTGTAAATTTCAAAGCTTATTTAAAAAAAGAGCCACTTGTTCACCTTGTACACAAAATTTAAACAGACTCTAGGGAAAGCAAGATTAGGTAATAGTAGAAATTTTGTAGTATTCGCTAAGAGCTTAAATTTTGGAAAATAATATGATAATTAAGTATATCTACCTAAAGTCGAAAGTAGACTAGAAAAATCACTATTCATTTCAAAAGTTGAAAATTTTGTTTGAAATGCGTTTCTAAATAAATATATATAATTTTATAGAATATTGCAATGCGTAATAAAAATAATAACAAAGACTAATAGTTGATAAAGAAGATTTTTTTCAGTGTTCGCTAAAAAAATTGCTCTTTTCTTAATAATTTGACATAATGTATAAAATTGGTATCTATCAGTTCTTACATTAGTGAAACAAATATGCTAGTCTTTAAAAGACTTGATTGGTTACATCGTGTATGGGCGCGTTATATATTCCTAGGATGAAAAAAATACCTCTGATTATAATAAGATCGTGCTTCACTTTATGTTTGAATCAGCCTGATTCTAAAAATGTTTATAAAATAATACTTCCACTGTAAAATTTATACGACTACATCATAACAATCATTTGTTTCGTAAATTTATGGATTTTAATATTAGGTTAGTCAATGAAGTGAAACACTTCATTTATCTTTTAATCTATTCAAGATAGAAAACACACATATACATGTAACGTATACAAATATGCCAAAAATTCCCAAGCGAGAAACACCTGAAGCTTTTTAAATTATTAAATTTTATTTTATTTTTGAGTTCTACTAAAAATTCTAAAGATATTTTGATATAATAAAATATCAACAAAAGGTGGTAGCTAGTAAACGCTACAAAAGTATCTCTTCTGTTTAAAAAAAAAAAACAAAAGAAGGTCATTGGTTTCTTTTATTTTATTTGGTTCCAAAAACAAAAGGAAGTCTGTTGGACCATATCACTCAAAACTCTTCAACTTGTGACTGTCAGTTTGTTACACTGTCGTTGTCTCCATAGATTTTTGTGGATGGGTTACTAAAAGATTTGGTTGTCCGTTGGAAACAACGTTATTAACTCCAGCTTGAACTGAACTATAATTGTACTCCTTTAGGGCAAAGTAAAATCTGCATACGTTACAGAACCCAATCCAAAGAGGAACTAAAACAATATAAATTTATATTATACTAAAACCTGACACGAAAAGTAATCAAAATCGTGAGGAAAATACTGAGGAAAAACCAGTCATTAAGTATATAGAAACTTTCAAGGTTGTGGTCAATTAGTTCTTGAGATTAGACCGTGTCAAAATGGAATCACTTTCCAACGTTTGCAGTGTTCCTATCTCGTGAAATAAAGATCCCTGAAGATGCCTCGTGCAATCTAAGGTGAAACGCCGAAAGGAATTCTATTTTGACACGGTCCATTCCCAAGAACCATGATTTCTTGAGTCATTAAGTATGTTAGCCATTCATTACATATCTGGGCTTATAGTCAGTGCAGCTTTTAATGTTAATTGTCCCCTTCCGCGTATTTGTTTTTTGACTCAATCTAGCTAAAATATTTTTCAGTTTGGCATACTTTAATACCTGACTAAATGCGCATTTTTACTTTCCTCATAAAATGGAAGTATTGTAATCACCAATATCACCCTCCGAAATATTTTCAGATCTTCGCGTCCCCAGATTCCGAAAAATATATGTTCGCGGCATAGATAAAAAAACTACTTACTCGATTGACTTCAAATTTTGGTCATATGGGAATGACCTGGTAACATTTTGGTAAAAATCCAATATGGCAAAACAAAATGGCGCCCTAGTGAAATGATAAAAATCTTTATTAAAAAATTGCTTGTTCAATTTTCTTCAAATTTTACACAAAAATGAAGTATTACGTAGGAATCATCTGGTTAAATTTTTGTACGAACTCAAATGATAAAATATTTAAAAATTCAGCCTGAAAAAACTACTTAATGGTATGATTTCAAATTTTGTACTATACTTAATTGTGGTGTAGAGATGAAATGATAAAACTGTGGTAATAATTCAAGATGGCGAAACAAAATGACAACCAAATAAAATGTTTGTAATTGTGAAAAAAAAATCACCTTCTAGGTATCTTATTCTTCAGGTTTTAGCATCCCTAGATGCCAAAAAGTACGTTTTATCAGTTCCATCGTTCTCTCTATCTGTCAGTTCACGGCATATATTAAAAACTAAATACCCGACTGACTTTTAATTATGATGATATGTGGATGACCTGCTAATATTTAGCGGCCCAGTAAAACGTTAAAAATTATTACTAAAAACTACTTATCCAATTTTTCTCACAATTTGCAAAAAAATGAAGTGTTAAGTAGGAAAAATCTACTTATATTAGATTAATTTTAAATTTTGTGCAAGAATTAAGTATAATATGCAGAGATAAACTGATAAAGTTGTGATACGAATTCAAGATGGCGAAATAAAATGGCGGCCAAATAAGATCGACGTACAAAAAAAGTCTTTGTATTCAATTATATGTACATTAAATTATGAAGAAAAATTGAATGTTATGTGAGAATAAACTGGCACGAATTTGCAATAACGGTTAAAAACAGCGATTTGTGTAAACTAACGAAAAAAACTACTGTGTAAAATCAAGTGTGACATAAGTAGAAACTGGTAAAATATTGGTAGGTATTTAATATGGTGAAACATAATGGCGCCCAATAAAACTGTTTACATGTGTTACTAAATGACTATATACAGAACTAAATTGGCTCACTCCCATTAAAAGGAAAAATTATATCCAGAGAAGTTTCGGGTCAAGGAAATTTACCGATTTTTTTTATTATATTTCTTGATTGACCTTGGCCACTAATCTTAAAAGTATAAAAATCAACTATTTTATTCCTGACGCGATCCCTACTTGAAATGGTGTGAAATACTTTTCTTAATAAAAGGAAAAAAATTAATTTTTATATAAATTTAGAACAAAGAATAGAGAAGGATAATACCACACTTATAAAAACATTTCAATTAATGATCATCTTAGAAACAAAATATTTCAGATCTTCATGAGATTCTCTCCTCATATATTTAGTTTATATAATGATATCGAATTGCGACAATATTAAATGCTACTCATATGTTTGGGATAAATTAAAGGTAAAAAAAATTCAAAAAGTGTGTTTTTTGACATTCCTTTCCATTAATTTTTTTTTCTTCATTCTGCTATTTTTAATTTTTTGTGTATTTTAAGAATTACAAAACACCAAATGTAAAAAAAATACAATATTAATAAACGTATAATTTGTGATTATAAACTTAATATATAACAACGAGCTCATTTAATTAAACATTTAGTAAGTTTTACATACATTTCTATACTCTATATATACATGTATACATACATACATATACATATTTCACATATACCAATTATTTTACAATCAAATCCATGTATAGAATTTATTATTTAATTATTGATTATCTTGATTTTTCAACAAATAAGCTTTTAGTTTTTTTTATTTTTTAAAAGTAATTTGATTTTTAATAAAATTAGTTAGTTTATTAAGCTCTTATGAAAAATAGATTTATAAGTTATCCCTAGAGAAAACCTTTTTGTTGTCTGATTTGATAATTATGTTGATCACTATTTCCAGAAAGAGCCTCTTTTAAATTTTAGGGCAATATATAATGTTTAATTTTGTAAATAAAAATAAATTAACATTTAACCACTCTACTTTTTCCAATAAAATACCAATTTTTATATAGCTACCAGGATTTATTAATATACGCACTGCTTTATTGTGTACAGTTTGCAATCGATCAAACAGTTCTTCATTTGCCAATTATAAAAAAGAAAAACATTAAAAAAAATGTGTATATATTATTGTCTCAATTTTAATTCTTCTTAAATAAACCATTTTTTCTGCATGTTTCGAAACTAAATTTTGAAAAATAAATTAAATTTTAATAGATTATCTATAATAATACCTAAATATTTAAAACAATTTATAATTTCTAATCTTGAACCATCCATTGTAATATTAACAGTTGTATAAGTATTATTTTTACTTAAAACCATAAATTTTATTTTTGATAAATTCAATTTCAACTTGCTAATTTTCAGCCAATTTGATAATAGTTCCAGTTCCGAATTTATTATATTTTGTGCTGAAAATAAATCTTTATGTTGAATATAAATTAATGTGTCATTGGCAAACATTTGAATCTTACATTGTTTTAGAACATATATAGCATTTATATACAAGATAAATAATAATGGTGTAATCGTTTTTTTTTTTAGTTTCAAACGCTTGCTTGAAATTTAAAAACTATATCAACTTCATTTTTTTGTAAACTCCTCTACGATTCTGTAACATAATGTAATTCTGTTTCTGTTGAGTTTTGTTTTCACTTAAAACCATTGCTTCTAATAATTTTTCTACATTCCATAATACATTTACTGGTGTCATTTCATCAAACTTTCTAGAAATTTTAACTTTTGGAACCAGTGTTACATATGAACATTTCAAATTCCAGGAATTTGTCATTTATCAAATAAAATAACGGATATCAAAGACATTCAAAAAATTTTTTTAACAATCTTCTAATTAGTATTTTACTGTAATTTTCATTTGAATTTAATATTTTGATATTTTTCTTTTTAAATAATTTAAAGATATTTTTGTAAATGATTCAAAAACATTTCTATTAATATACACAAATTTATAATTATTTCCTATATCTATCGAATTCTATGCTTTGAACGTCATAAATATTTAATCTTTCTGCAATTTCTGTGGCATTTGTATTCTTCCCATCATCAAATATAGTTTCTGAAATTACTATGCTTTCTGGTTTAAATAATGCTTTCAGTGTCATTTTCTGGCTATTTCCTTTGTTTCTGTCAATTTTGGTAATACATAATCATAAAAGAAAAGTGCGCATCAAGACAAAACATGACGCATTTCGGGTAAGCAACAAGTAGTCTTACCATATAAAAGGCACAACAGACTTAGGAAACACAACATATAAACAATACACAAGCCACAAACAACTATAGCCAAACCCAAAAGATAAAATCAAACTGGAAAACCACGGAGTATACAGCATCCGTGCCAGGACTGTGAAAAGATGTATGTGGGGCAAACTAACAGGCGAATATCAGCAAGAGTGGAAGAGCATAAACTCAGCATCAAAAACAAACAAACAACCTCAGCTGTATTCCTACATCATCAGAAAATCGGTCATAAAATAAATTTCGATGGGTGTAGGGAGATTGCCAATATAGAACATTGAATAAAAGGAACGAATCATTAAAACTACCAACAGTATGGAAGACAATAATTGACAAATCTAAAATCGCAAAAACTCAAGCGCAATTAGCGCAACAACAAAACATAAATAACGACCAACGGCCGCGCAGATATAACCTTCGGCCCCGGGTGGGGGTATAAAAGGAAGCAACAAATTCAGTCACCAACACTTCAGTCTCTATTTCGGACGCGAGAAAGCAGAAAACTGTTTTTTTCAGAACGACAGTAGTGAACGGATATACACCCGGAATGAAAACACATTATATATATATATATATATATATATATATATATATATATATATATATATATATCTGGTTATTATTATCAACTTGTCATTAAATCGTGTTTGGCAGCTACTGGCTGGAAGTAGTGGAAGTATACTTACAAGTCCTGCTTAGCGTTTAGCGCCACTACAAGGTAGGGGCTTGTACAAGTGCTAACGAATTGCTTATCAGTGGTACGACAGCGCAATTGTAGTACCATAACTTTTCCTGTTGATTATACATATTTCTAAGTAGAGACGTTACACCATAGAATGCATAAGAACCAGAATACAAACTCATAAACGCTGCCTTTGTAGATAGGGAGTCAAATTACCGTGACCTCTCCTTATTACAATATAAGTCGTTTATATTTCTTTTTTCCCATCGATTTTTAAGTTTATTTTATCCTGAGCATCATCAGACTTTGTATAGATATGCTACAGACTATCTACAGCTTGTATCCTCTAGTAAGAACTTGAAACAACTAGTATAATATTAATTATGGGATAAGTTTAAAAGGATATAGGAGTGAAGTTAGATTTTCGATTCCACTGCGTATCACATGATAATTACAATTTGACAGATCGATATGGGTTACCGAACGAGTCTTGGTCTAGCAAAAGATCCGGATGTTCAATCAAATACCAAGTATGGGGCTTGACTTTGAAAATTCCGCAGTCGTTTAAAAAAAAACTTTTGAATTTTTAAGAAAAGTGAAAAAAAATTTGCCTAAGTTATATAACAGTATATCAGAAAGTTTAGAATTTTTCAATAAACAAAATGATAAAATAAAATATGAAAAAATGATGACTTTCAAATTTAATCTTGACGAAAAATAATTTACTTTTACTGTGAACATTTTTTCTTCGTCGGTTATTAAAGTGCTAAACATGGATGCATTTTAGAATTACTTCCATACCCTCTTACGATTTTTTTTGTCTTACATTTTACCTAGTTTAAACTTGTAGTTCCACGATTTTCTCTCTGCTATACTTGTACCTGTCTTAAAAAGTGATTATCTGTTTTACTTCATGCTTAAAAACTAATAGACTTTTGGTACATATAGCATTAGAGGTAACTTGGATGTAAAAGTGACGTAAACCATTGATAAATACATATTGGTTTATTCATACAATTAAACAGATAATTTCGTTTTGTGCAATGTTTATTTGTAGAACATGTTGTATTTAATTTATTTTTTTTTAAATAGAAAGAACCTTTTTCAAATTACAAAAACAGTGTGTTATTTTATTACTTTTTTCCCTCTCCTATCTAAGAAGTTATTTGTAGTTTACAAAAAAGCATTACTTTGTTTGCAAAAATAGAGAGTTCCTTCGGTCACTAAATCTATTAATTTTTTCGTACCTAAATGAATTAAAAATAATGTAAAAATATTATTAATAATACTTATTAGCATATTTTTTATATATATTAAGGTTTTTATACACTTTTTCAAAAAGTAAATGCCAATTAATTAATATATAATGTTTGTTCATTTATTAAATGGGAGCCGCGCCTTTAGTTCTGATTTTAAAAATTTAAGAGGGAACACTCTAGTAAAGTGTTGATCATATTTGGACATAAAAGTGTTCTATGTATACTGGTACATTATATTAGTTAAAATTATAAAAGAACACACATGTTAAAACAAAAAAGTATGTTACGAACTTCCAAAATATATCAAGAGTATTAAGTTGGTTTCTCACAGCCTTTTGGATCCTCAGTCAATTATTCTTTCGAATCAGACGAGTCGGATAGCAAACCAATTTTTATCAAACAAGTCAAGGTTTCTTTTAATGGCAAAGGGTCTGTATGAGAATCATCGGATGAAATGTTCTGTCATTTTTTAGATTTTTGTTCACCAGACGTGGAACGTTGATTCGTTTGGGCCTGTTTGGTCTTGTTTGCAATTCAGGGATTCTGTTTTTTTTTAGAAAATCTAGTAGCGACTTGTCAATTTCACTTCCTGCGGGACCATATTCAACCCTAAGTTGTTGAGGCAGACGTTTTAAAACTTTCTGTAGGTTATAGGGCCAAATACTCGAGGCCCGAAGTCCGGACAACAGATTTTTGTTTGAATTTGTTCCAACTTCTTCTAAGGAAGTAAAATAAATTTTATATTCTGACGCGGACATTTTTCAATAACTTCCACCACTAAGTGACTTCACAAGTTGTCCTCAATTAAAATCATAATTTCTGAAATAAGGTAATGTTATCTGACGAAACCATTACATGCGAATGTTCTTGAATCAAACCATCCTGATCTTGGTATCGATATTTAGCCTTATAAACAACGAAGGGTAGAATTAATTTGCCACTTTCCGAAGCTGACATCATTACGCACACTCTATAATAATATATAATAAATAATAATTTATTCACAGTGTTTCGATCCTCTTTTATAAATCACCTTGAAATTGCCCGAGTTATCACAGAAATTAGTCTCGTAGTTAACAATTAGCGATGGATCAACAGTCTTCAGGGATGTTCAGAGTAATGACTTTACCTAATCATGGCCCGAAAGGTTATTTGGGAATTTTTGTATATTCACTCCTTATTTATCTAGGCATTGTTTGACTATCATTCGGACATCGTATGGAGAAAGAGGAACACCCGATTCTGTCACCATGTTAACGGCCACAACCAGCCGTTCTTCTTCTGACGATAGTGGTGGATTTAGGAACATTGTAAAATGCTGCAGCTTGCCGTATGGCCCTCTCGTGGGTTTTTACGTCACGAATATGCCATTCTAGTAATTCTGGTCTGAAATTTTGATAATTTCAGAAGTCATCTACTAAAAACAAAAAATTTTGTTATCACCAAGAAATCCTCTTCGAAACAAAAAAACTGTAAAATCGAAAACTATTAGCCATGCATGGCGACTAAGGGGCAAACATGTGGTAAATGGATAAAGTCAGACATGAGCCGTCGCGCACACTTTTGCCATTGTGAGCACATAAATAGGAAATGTACTTAGTGTCCGAAGTCACCCCAAGTGACCAAAGTCACCCCGTTTGATGGTGTAGAACGTGTTTTTTAATGGAACCTTAGAATTTTACATTCATTATATAGTCTGTGTATACGTACTGTCATCACGTCGGCTAAATAATAATAGATTTTTTTTCTGGAATCCGCTCCGCGTAGAAAAAAGGTATCGGTCGACAGCGCACCGTGCCTGCTTCCAGCAGACTTCGCCGACGTCCATTTGTCGCCATCGTCGGACCGCTGCAAGGCCGTAATTTAATTCAGTTTACTTTCTGGTTCTTATATATTTTGTGATTACACTATGCCACACTTCACTTTTCGGGTTTATTTAAGTACCCACTCGGAGAATTTGTAATAAGAAATTAATGTAAAATGAGCCCATTATTTAAAAAGTTTTCAATACATACTTACAGCAACATACAAATAAAATAACGAATACAGCCGAGAATTCCAAAGCAAGCATTCCTGTATATACGGTGAGTGTGAAGAGGATTAAAAACTCTAGTAGAACATATATTAAGACAATATTTTCTTTTTCCTAAAAATAAGAATACATACTTCGTTATATCTAAAATGAATATTTATATGATTGTGAAACAAAAAAATCGGTTTAGAGAAAGGAGCTGACTAACTATGTACACGTTCTCATTAGGAAAACAGTAAAATATTTTTTTTCTTTGCACTTTCATTTATCCTCATTTTTCTGACATCCTCACCAAAAAATATGTTCACTTAACACATCAGATGAACAGGAAAAATAATCCAACTTTTTCGTTTTATGAACGGATACTCAAATTTTCTTTTTTTTTTAAATAGGGATGTACCTAATGGATGCATTGGACAAGGGTCCCTTATAAAACGTGCACTACAGAATGGTATACATTCTATATGGTACGAATTCGCAAATTTCAATAAAGAAAATGATACGAGTGAAAGGAAAATAACATATCAAATAATAAAATAAAAAGAAAAACAATGTAAAATCATATTATACAATTTCATAATAATTATGTGACCAAAAACAGATATCAAACAAAACGTATACAAACAGAAGATATCACATAACCAAACCGTTTAACTGGCTTTTTAGTTGCAATGTGCTGAGTATGAAAATCTCATATTCTGGAAAGTGTTCTTGGTGACATCTTTCGAAAAAGAGCTGCGATTGTCTTGTTTTTCTAACTGGAACCAAAACTGGGCCAAGTCAGCAGTATTTCACAGCTAATCCCTCCATTTACTAATATCTGCAAGTAACGAGTTTTGAAAACAAACTAAAAATTAAAACAAAAGGTAAGAAAAACTTGTCAATGAAAATAAAAAAGGCGAAAATATTTTTAAAAAACAATCCAAATTTTCGAATTTTAAAAGCAGATAAAACAAAACAAACTGTAATTATGGATTCAAGAGAATAAAGTAAAAAATAAACGACATTTTACATGAAAAAAAGCGTACAAAGAAATTAAAGTAGATCTCACAAATCAATACCAAAAAAAGAACAAGGAACTAATAAACTCTTGGGAAAATAAATTGTTTATTTCGCCAAACACGACAAAACATTCGAAATGCGATCCCCCTAAAATGTATAGTCTTCCAAGGTTACACAAGGCTGGTACACTTCTTAGGCCTATAGTTTCATGTGTACAATCGCCATTTAATCCACTTTCAAAAATTCTAAAAAATATTTCCAGTAATATAGTACATAAAAATAACTAATACATTAAAGCCTCCCGACAATTTTAAGTAAAAATAAGACATTAAAATACCAGATAACTCTATCTTAATTTCATAGGATGTAATTTCCTTATACACTAACGTACCTATTTCTGTAGTTACAAAAATTATAGACAAAATTGGGACGAAAAAATCTACAGATAGTCCTAATGACAAATTTAAAAAGGCCTAACATTAAATTCTACATAATTCGAAAACAATTTTTTTGAAGAAATAGATGGATGCGTTATGGGTGCTTTCATTCCAAGCGCTAGTGCCCAGCTAGTTTTGGAGGATTTGGAAGGAAATGTTCTGCAAATGTTGGATTTTGAGATTCCATTAGATACGCTGATGACTGTATTACAGCCATTCCGAAAAACTAGGTTGAAAACTTAAAAAAATTGGGCATGTCCGCAAAAAAAAGGGGTTATGTTTGGTAACCGCGCTACACATGTTTCAGTCTTATTAGCATTCATCAGCAGAGCAGTTTAACCAAATTAAAATATGCAGAAAAATCTATCAATTTTCAACAAGTCTCCTATCTTTTAACTTGGTTAAACTGCTTTGCTAATGAAGTCTAATAAACTGAAGTACGTGTAGCTCTGTTACCAAACATCACACCTTTTTTTGCGGACATGCCCACGATTTATTTTCCTTTTCTTTTAAGAATTCATCTGCACAATCACCTCTCTCTTTTGATTATACAATTTAAAAAAAAAATTACATATTCTTAAAATTTGTAGACTTTTTAGAAAGGCCTAAAAATGGTCGAAGCGTTAAGAAAAGGATGCTTATAGCCTTTCAACTACACGGGGCTCGCTAGTCTATGGCGACCTGATGAGAGCGAAAGAAAGCAAAATCGCGATATTCGTTTGACTAAAATAGATCATTGTGTCTGCTGCGATGTAGGATGTAGGATGTATTCCAGACAGGGATCATAGTATCATTGTTATGTCTGGTTCCTGTTCCAATCGAATAATTCAGTCAAATGAAAATATACAAATTTGAATTTCTCAGGGTAAGATACAGACCTTTATACTTGACCTAGTATTTATTTGATACCACTTCCGGTTTAACTAGAAGTTGTGTAATTTTTTTTTATACTAACTTGTATATTTTCTTTTTACTGATGAAACTAGGTTAGGTTTTTGAAATCGCATTAAAATAATGATAATTAATTTTTAAACATAATTGGCCATAATTAAGATAGCGAATTAAAATACAATTAATTAACACAGAAACAAACGTCAGTTTTGTGAACCAATTTAAACTCTAAAATGGAAAATATTCAGTTCGCAAATGGTCAAAAATTATATGTATAGAGAGAGCAAAAGAAATAGACCAGGCGCATTAGAATCATAGGGTGAGCAATATTCAAATAGAGCCAAGTCAAACGGGGGGGATTCACTGATTCGGTGATAGTGAAGCCCAAAAAAAACCAGGTTTTTTAAAATGGGAGAAATAGCAGTATATCAGCGAATTACGGTGGTACATTTTTTTTATAATTGGGTTATGGCCGAACGTATAGCCACTAAGCCACTGCTACAAATATTTTGTTAAAAAAAAGTGGTGTTTTTATACCGAAAACTACGACAAATGAGGAGGATAACATTGCCATCCTAAAGTTCATCTAAGTTCTCATATTTCCATACGGAAAATTAAAAAGGAAGGACGTTTCAAAATTTACCTTCCTCAAGGAATAGTTTCAGGAAATTATGAATTTGTAGGATGGTTAGCACTAGCACAAGAAGATGGAATTTTAAATGAAATTTTATGGTCGGATGGACTATTGGGCTACAGAGAACCATATTGGGTACGAGAAACACATTTTCAAGATATCTATTATTATTACTTCAAAATGTTTTCAAGAACACTTGAATTCAAAAAGGCACTTAGAGTTTCTTGTTAATAGGCTCAGTTCCTCGGTTCTTGATTCTTTCTAGCTGGATAATGGTACGTCTGAGAAGAAGTAAGCCCAAAGGCCAATCGTAGAGATTAAAATGGGCGCGTCGTTTAATAATAATGAAGCATATAATTACTTAACAGTGGCGTCCGATAGGGGCATTTTTTATAACCCGATGATTCAAAACGCAGGTCGCTACCGTTAATTTTTCGTGGTGGGACATTTTTTTTCAGATTTACTACAGATTGATATACTGACAAACAGAAATGATCTATATTTTTTGCTTTTTCGGTTTCAAATATTTCTTCTTTATGAATGATTAGCTTTAGCATTAAAATTCCTATAAGCTAAAAATTACAAAAATTACATAAATTTACTTACGACTTTCTGTCGATTAATTGATTTTGTATCACGTAGATTTTTTTGTTTTTTTATGCTTAACGACCTACATAAAATCCTAATTACTTAAACTATTTATGACATGCTTACCTTAACTATGGCTGTTAACAAAACGCACCCAGCTACGATGCTAAATATACCAAGAACAAATCCAAATACAAATTCAGCCATGAGACTTCCAACTGTAATGATACAGGTTCCAATCCACTAAAAAAATGCATATTAAACCGTGTCACCAGTATCTAAGAGACATTATAAACATTCATCTCCCAACAATGGCCAGACTATACAGTTTGGCATAAAAGTTCGGCAACGGACAATTTTCTTGTAAGCCCCTGTATCAAAGTGCTTCAAAATTGTGAAGTAGGAGTAATCTACTCTTTTGGATATCTCCGACGTAGTCAGACCTACCGCTTGTCAAATATTGACAATATGTTTTGATTTTCTTGTGTAACAGCATGTATTTTGTATTTTTTTCGAATTTAAATGTTTGTTTTAATGAAAAAATAATGTTTTGAAGCTAGCAGGGTCTCACGAGACAGTAATTCAGTAATTAAATTTTGTAAAGGAAGCATCTATCTGTGTCTATCTTACTAGAAGTCACCAGTAAATTTTAAATAATAAATGTCAAAATTCCAGTGTCAAGATAACTGACACTGTTCTATGGCCAGATTTATTCTTTGTTTGGCAAAATATTTTTTTAGGAAAAAACAAATAAGTTTTATTAGGAAGCTTATCTGAAATTTTCTACATTTAAGCAAAAAAAAGCGTGGATGCATTACAATTTTTCACAAAATGATACAAATTATAATTGATTTGTCAAGTCGCACTACGGCACTTTTAACAAATTTTATTTGAAATTCAATTTTCAAATAGTTTCAAAGTAATTTGAAAGATTTGTTTATTTCTAGTATATAATTATTAAATTAGAATTGTTTTTTTTTAAATTACGAATATGAATAATTCTTTAACATAATATCTAACAAATGAAATTTGTTTTGTATCTAAACTCTGCTAACTTAATTGTGTGTCATTTAGTCAGCCGGTAAGCGCTGTTGCCAAAGTAAATTTTGTTATATTGTTTGATCTGCTAGTAATATTTTTTTTATATAGATGAGCTAGTCAGAGTGGAGAGAGGAAAGGAATCAGGTGGACTGGTAACGGGTTAGCACCAGAGCGCGATAACGCGGAGGCACCATCATTACAGCATAAATGCAAATTCAGCTATGAGACTTCCAACTGTAATGATACAAGTTCCAATCCACTAAAAAAATGCATACTAATCCGTGTTAACAGCATCCAAGAGATATTATAAACATTCATCTCCCAACAATAGCCAGACTATACAGTAAATCCAGGTTCTTCGATAAAACCATCATTAAAGCCATAAAATCACATGCTAAAATCATCTGAAATATGCGCGCACTCTAAAGTAGCGTGCTTGAGGATAGCGATTTAGGGTTCTGTGATTCATACCGGGTTAGGTTAGCACAAGGCTTGTTAATAAAACTATCGTTAAACCGTTTTGTTTAAATTTAGGAATAGTATGTTGCATATTTGAAGAAAACCAACTAAGTTTGGCAACAGCGCATATAATTTAGAATCTGTATTTTGTCAAAAACTTCATAATTAACATTTTTGAGTTTAGCATTGAAAAAGTAGTTAAATTTCTTGGTTATTTATGGAAAATTTGAGATTATTTTTAATAAAAAAAAACGCTTCATCCACGCATTTTTTTTTGCTTAAATATAGTAAATTTAAGCTAGGCTTCCTAACAAAACCAAAAAAAGGTAAAAAATCGAGATGTATTAAATCTTACCAGACCCAAATACCTCTTTGAATAAAACTAATAAAAAGTGCAATAAATGATGAAAGAACTCTAGAAGCATTTCAGATGTTCATCGAAAACCCACACGTTTAGATAAGAAAAGTCGGATTTTAGCTCCACATAGATTTCATCCTTACAAGACAAATGTTAAAGTATAATAAAGATATTCATAATACAGTAATACAAATTAATATAGTACATAAAAGCCTTCTAAAGGGGGCTGTCATCTAATCAAAAGTTCAAATTGTTTTCCTTCTGCTGCTTGGCAATGCGTAAGTTGAAAATAAATATTTTTTACAGCATTCTGGATCCAATCTGCAGACTCTTCTGAGGTCTCTTGAATAATACGATATCTTAGGTCTTCAAGATTTTTAGACTTTTGTAAATAATATTATTTAGGTGTCCACAGAAGAAGTAATCCAGAGACGAGAGATCGGGCCGACTTGGTTCCTATCTTACCTATACATTTATTGGGAAATGTTCTATCAGATCAACTTTTGTTCCTCTGAAATCAGTTATAAGGCAACCAACTAGTTTTATGTCTTCTAGAAGCTTCTTTAGAATACCTGAAATCAGTTACATGAAAACTTTGCTTTGTTTGCCACTCCAAATATTTTTCTGAACATAAAAATGCCAAAACATTTTTGCGGAAATTTTTTATTTCCGTATTCTGAGGAAATTCTTTACACTTTAG
Source organism: Kuschelorhynchus macadamiae (assembly GCA_030620095.1). Lineage (NCBI taxonomy): Eukaryota > Metazoa > Arthropoda > Insecta > Coleoptera > Curculionidae > Kuschelorhynchus > Kuschelorhynchus macadamiae. The sequence continues at coordinate 1,673,492 of JAUTXW010000834.1, forward strand.
AATACTTGAAATCAGTTACATACAAAAAATTGCTCTGATATGCATTTTGAACACTTTTCTTAACATAAAAAAGCAAAAATGTTTTTGCGGAAATTCCTCATTATATTGATTTTCCTAGGAAATCAGATTCTGAATATAAAAATGAAAATACACCTATATTATTATAAAGAAAGCGGCGCGCCAACAAAAAAACCTAGATTAAAACTAAGATTTTTTTAACAAAACATGTACTGTTGGGGGGACCTATCTCGTTAGGTTACGTTAGCTCAGGTTCGTCGATAAAACCATCATTAAAGCCGTAACTATACTTAAATTATCCAATCACATTAATTTAATTTATTAAAGTTAACTATAATAAACATTTAAAGTAGGTTAGGTTAGGATCGGTTAAGTTTGCTGTAAGGAAAGCAGTTTAATACAGGGGCTTACGAGAAAATTGTCCTTTGCCGAACTTTTGTGCAACACCGTATAGTCTGGCCATTTTGGGAGATAAATGTTTATCTTTTGTGTCGGTTGCTGCTTTAGTTTCTGAGAATGACGTGTTCTTACTTCTCTCATCCAATGCGGATTTTGGTCGGACCAATACCTGCATTTCTCGCTATTGAGTTCTCTATTCAGCATGAAGTCTGCTTCATCTGTAAAAACTAGGTTCTTACAAATATTTCGGTTTTCTTTGAACTTCCTCATCATAATATCGCAAAACTCCATTCTCCTGTCAACATAATCTTCTGATAGTTATTGTACAAATGAATTTTGTAAAGATGAAATCTAATCTAAAATCCTTTCAATCGATGCCTGACTATCATCTGCTGCTTGTCCAACATATCTTACTGAAGCATGTGGATTTTCGATGAACATCTGTAATGCTTTTAGACTTTTTTCATCATTTGTTGCACTATTTGGTCGATCGGTTCTTATTTTGTCTTTGACAGTACCTTTTTCTCCAAAATTCTTTGGAGTTACACAGTTAATTTCTTAACTGTTCTCTGGACGGTATTGTTTTTGATACACTTCATATGAGCTCTCGCGATCTCCGTATCCTCGGATCTTGAAGAATATGATCGGCTGTGTTTCGCTTAAATGAATCATTTTAATTACTACTTGCGATAAACTAGCACAAAAATCTAGCAATCGGACAGTGTCAGTTAACTCGACACTGGCATTTTTGATATTTAATATTTAAAATTTACTGGTGACTTCTAGTAAGGTAGACACAGGGAGAGGCAAAATGTAACTAATTTTTTCTGAAATCCTGCTAGTTTCAAAACATTAGTTTTCATCATATTTTTACTTTTACTTCTAATTGATCAAGGAATCCGAAAAAAACAAAAAATACATGGTGTTCCATAAGAAAATTAAAACATAGTGTTAATACCTGACAACCGGTAGGTCTGACAACGTCGCAGATTTCATAAATGAACGCAAAACAATTTTATACCCCTACCAGGGTCTATATATATTCTAAATAGTCCAAGCACTTGGCTATTGGGCAATAAATTTCCCTTTTGCCGACGCGCCTTCCGCAACTACGAACTGCAGCTTCTAGTGGTCGATCGGCAGATCACTTCGCAGTGGTTAGGTACGCGGTGTCTTAAGATTTTAAACCTACGTTTTTTTTAGGAAGCGTTGTACGCGGTGAGCAAAAACCTAACCTAACCTAACCTAACCTAACCTAGAATTGGGAACAAGAGTGCGTTTAAATGTAACTTTTTGGGGATAGTTTTGGAAATGGCTTCTCAAGCTAGTCATTCTTACTGTAGTGTTGATGGATGTGACGTTAACATAAATAGGGGAAATGTGTCATCTTTTCGAATTCCTCAAAATCCAGCAAGATATGTTTAAAGAACTTTTAAAAAGTTGTTTATTATTAATTTTTATTACTGAAATTTGGACAAGAACTTAATTCCGGTAAAGTAGGCATAATAACGATTTTTCTCAAATTTTGTATGTTAATAATATACCATTGCTAGTTTTGCTCTAAAAATTTACATTCAGCCTTCAAAACTATAAATGACTCCTGCCTAGCCTAGCATGAACCGAATATGTTCCATTTGATTATTTTAAATATCAATATTTTTTTTTGTTTCTTTACATATCGCCAAAATTAGGGGTAGTTTATTTGAAAAATAAAAAAATCAATTTTCTTAAGCCTCAGCCTTAATGGGGAAAGGTTTCTTCTCCTAAGTGTTCGATGCAACTTAAAGAGGAAATCGATTTGCTACATTGTTGAGACGGTGAGTTGTGTGGGGTTGTAAATTGTCTATTCCTTATTTTAAGATATTCTCCTTGCTTCTGATATTTAAAGTAACCATTTAAATCGTATTTCACCACTTATTTTCACGAAAATCCGTTTTTGTACTATGGAATAGTAATAGGTTTCCTTATTGTCCTGCATCAATCAGTATTTATTCACAAAAAAAAGTTTTAAGAAGGCTTTATAAAACATTTTAATTTATATTTTAAAGCACTTATGACTACTTCATGTTAATATTAAAACCAAAATATTTTAATATAGCTGTTAGGAGCAAACTGTTTAATAAAGGGATTTAATGGCAACAATAGGGCTTTCATATAAAACTTATTTAATATAAATGTTTAACAGTTTTGTGGTTTGGTTTTATGTGCGTGAGCGTTAAAACCCTTGCATTGTGGTATTTTTGACTCATTTAGACACCTATAAAGTTACTGACTAAAAACTACAATAAAGTTATCATGAATCCATTTAAGGCATTCAAAAAACTGTTTATTTGGTAGTTATGTAGAGTTAAAAATAATCTGTAAGGTAAGCTGCGTGCGTGCTGACATTTATTTCCTAGTATTTATGGCGCAAGGGCCTTTCAGTTCTTATTAGATTATAATTTCTGGAGAATGTAAGATGATACCTACAGTGTGGTGACGGTCTTGAGAAAAGGGGAAGATACTTGCTCTTCGTTTGGCTTATTAAATGCAGACCAGTTTAATCTTGTGGATAAATTCAGTTTTTTTAAAAACATTGATTTTGGTTGGAAATAATCAAGTTTCTACGTATACGTGAGCAATCATCCCCTTTTGAATTTGAACATTTGATATCGGCGCCAAACGAGACCCAGTTCCCGTTACCCCACCTATTAGATTTACGACTATTAGTTTTAAGAATTAGGCATTTAAGTGTTATGCTATTAGAATATTGCTTTTTTTAGGGAACATGTATTCCCATTCCCTATTTCTAAGAATTTGGTAGAATGTTTTTGAAGTACAATTGATTTTAATATTCTGTCGAGAATGTATTGATTGTTGTTCAAATTTAGTTCATAAGTTAGCCTTTTATTAAGTTGAACATCATCTATTCTAAATATTAATATGAATACCTAAAGTAACTTATACAGTTATTGATCGTTCCCCGTAGATGTATTCATTGCGATAAAATAACGCGCGGCCTCGTATACCTCGCATCTAGCTGTTAGCTGCAGGCGGTGTAATTTATGACCGCTTGCAAAAAAGCCGGTTTTGGGGGCACAACAAAGGAGTGAGAGAACTGTTTCTTTCTTAAATTGTGCCCCTAAGTTCCAAATGTAGAGCACTTTGATACAAGGCCTCATGGAAAAAAATGGCCGTTCCCGAACTTTCCCGAACGGTGTTATAGACACAGCCTATATAAGACTGTGTACGACACTCACGTATTTTCTCGTAGTTCGTTGGAAATCGTTGCAGCTAGGTCTAGTTTTCCAGTAACGAATTAAATACGATTTTCAGTTGTATGTTTTATTGTCGTCCAGTGGCGGACTATTTTAATTTAATCTACCTTAAAAGCTCCGTTAATTTCTGTTGTGTTGAAATGCGTAAAGGATTGCGAAGCTGTGCAGCTGTTAGTGGCAATAACTGTGAAGCGCTATCACAGTACAACATGAATGTTAAAATAAAATAAAATACAAATAGAAAAATCAGTGGAATGTATTTGCGTCACCTGTATACATTTACATTTACCTATTCCAACAAGAAAGAAGATTCTGTCAAGAATGTTGAATATTTACACCAGTAGTGTAAAACCCTGCGATATTATGAAGTAGAACTTTCGCTTATGGCAGGAATTTTGTCAAGTGTCTCTAGAGATAAAGGCATACATTTACACAGTATATTTATAATCGGAGACGGAATCCATTCGATTGAGATATAATATACAGGTTCTTCCATTTAAAGAAATGTAAGCTGGCTTTATTTTTTAATTTATTTATAAAATATTTTAAAGTTTTATTGTACCAAAAGATAACAGAGTAAAAATCCTACAACTTTTGTGATTAAAAGTAAAAGTTTTATTAGCAAAAATAGAGGCGGTAGGTGGGTGTCAAAATATAATGAATATCACTAAACACAAAACCACGCATTGAGCACACTGTTTTGTGAATATTTTATTTTACTTTGTAATTGAGGCAACTATGTTTGCCTTTAGGTAAAAAATACAAAGTTTTATGAACCTTAAATACGCTGTAGGTACTACTCCAAATTTCAAGTTGTTTGAACGATTAATTTGGGAACGGAAATGCATAAGATCTGGAACTAATTTTTTCTATAAAGATATCTTTTTTATCAGTTCAGTACGGTACGGTTCGGTGCACTGTACACAAAACCACGCAATGAGCAAACAATTTTGTAAATATTTTATTTTATTTTGTGGTTTCGTGTTAAAAGGCACGTCTTACATCATTGAGGTAACTTTACGTTAAAATGGCGCTTTTAATTACAAAACACATAATTACATGAACCTTAAATATGCTGTAGGTACTCCTCTAAACTTCAGGTTAGGTGAACAATTAATTTGGGGACGAAAAAGCATAAGGTTTGGAAATTTTTTTCCTGTTAGATATCTTTTTATTTACTTATTTATTAGGCACCTTAACATAATGAGTTACATTACAACTTATAAAGGTACATCAAAATTTTAAACGATTTTATTACCGTTTTTGTATAAAAAAAAACATATTTTAATACTATGGTTAAGTATATAAAAAAAAAAACAAAAATAATGCTTATGAAAGTATCACTACTAGTAAAAAATACACTATATGCAATATGCGTAGACAGTTACTGTCTGAATTTGTGTTAGTGGCGGCTCTTCCATAGGGTCATTTGGTCAATGAACCCCCAAAAATATTTCAGAAAATAAATTATTCGTTCGACCGTCCCTCCTAATAGTTGTAATAAAACGCGAACCTTGGGAAAAGTTAAATACGCTACACTACTAGCCGCGCGCGGCGGTTCGAATGGTCTCGTTGAATTCCTTAGGCATATTAAAATACGCTATACTAAGCTAGGCTGGGCAGTCCGAATTGCCCTGATTACCTTAAAGCTTGACGAAAGCACCCGAAGATTTCACAGATAACGAGCGGCAGCCGAACGTGATAGCAAATGGAATATGAAATCGCGATTTGGGTCATCAGCCGATCTCCTCTCATAATTCGATCGATCGGTCGCGGCATCATGTCGGCAAGCGGAAGTTCAGTTGTTCAGAGGTCGCGCGGTCGATATTCTAACTCGATATTGTTTCGGACATTTTTAATCTATGAAAATTGATTTATATACTGTTTTTTCTAATATATATTTTTTTATTTGTATGATCCATGTGTGAGTTGGAAATATACAGGAAATAAAATGTTGGCAGTGACTAGTACAAAAGAATAAACAACTAAAAAGTGCTTACGAACTTAATTTTGAAAAAATAACCAATTTCAAGTTGGTCTATGTTTGAGTTGTGAACGTAGATGAAATACAATGTCGGTAGTGCAAAAAATTAAACAACTAAAGATTGCTAACGAACTTAATTTTGAGAAAATAACCGAATTCAAGGTAAGTGGTCGCAAGTTGCCAAATCTTAGCATACGACAAACTAGTAAAAAAGTATATACGCTTTAGCTAACTGGATATGTGGTTGTGAAGTCTCTAACTCATTGTACTGTTATGTTTGTTGTTTTCTAAGGACTCGTCGGACTCATTATGGTGCAAATCCGGTGTTAAAGACTTAAAACACTTAAAAGAAAAATTTTTAAAAAATGCGTTTTCTGCAGATCACATGAAATGTTCGGTGAACGATGCTATGATCGGAAATGTTGATATTCGCACTCAGCCAGACACAGCTTATAGAAAATCACTTAGAGATTTTAATGAAAATGTATCCAAAAATCGTTGTATTTTAAACAAAATTATAGATGGTGTAAAATTTTGTGGGGCATTAGAGCTGGCACTACGTGGCCATGATGAAACGGCTTTGCCTGAAAATCCAGGAATTTTTTGAGGGCTCATAAATTTTGTTGAGAAGTTGGGCCAAGATAGACTATCCGCTTTAGCAACGTTAAGTATCGAGAAATCGTTTATAAAAGAAATGTGCGTGCAATTTTAACGAATGTGTCATTCAGCATTTTTCTAATTCTAAAAAAAGTATGCCTATTTTTAAACTTGTTATTGACCTCCCAATATAATTCACCACGAGCCGCCACTGATTTGTGTAATAAGTGGGATGGTAAAAAATGAGCCAAGAATTGGTTGTTAGTAATACGACAGTTTAAGACAACATCCCGCCTAACATTGGTACAATCTACTAAATCGTTAAAAAATTTAACCCTTAACTACTGAGACTCGATTTTCAGACGTTAATACGGACAGGGAATCTGACAGACTCCTTTAAAATAATGGGTTATAAAAAAATACAAGTTTTCTGCTAAAAGTTGTTGTTTATAAGTAAAACTTAATATCTTTTTTATTTGTTTATTAAAAGAAAATTAACAATTTTGAAAAAATTCCTATAAAACACATGAAAAAATGTCTGTTTTTTTCAGGTCTAAAATATATATGGGAATAAATTCTCAAAGTTTCTATATTACATATTTTTAAAGTTTAGTTTCTAAAAATTCTGATAATGTAAAGGTAAAATAAAGAAAAAAAAAATTATGCAAGTTCCCAAATCAAAATCGGCTTCTAAAAGTCTGTCAGACTTTTAGATGCAGATAACTCTAATAAAAAAAAAATCATACAACATAACCACTTTAAAGCGCTATTGAGAACCAAAAATGCGGAAGACACTCGCCGCGACAGACGTTAGAAATTTTTTTTGCGAGAGGATGTAGATGTAGTACAAAGTGAGTACAAAGATTATCATGACGAGTCTGCCAGACTCACTCCGCCTCAGTAGTAAAAGGTTAAACGAGAAAATCCGTTTAGTATCCAACACATGAAAACTTCGCTTGAACAATATTTTTTACCCTGTCCGTTTATTAATATTAAACATTTCTGCAATAAATCTATAGTTCATATGCAAAATAAACTTTTTTGGATATTTTCAATCCCTTCAGTACGTTTCTAATATTGAGGTCTTCACACAATATTTGCAAACTTATTGTTTAAAACAATTTAATACAAAATCTAAATACTTACGATATTTGTTAGAGCCATGATCGTACAGCACGTTTTTGAGCACCATGTTAATCTTCGAGAAATCATTGCAAACTAACTATTAAATAATTTAACACAAACCAGCAATTTCTTTCGACTATTTAATTTTAAACTCAATGCGAAAAGTGTATATAAAGTAGAGCAAAGTACGCCACGTGCATCGGACGCCAGACGTCTTGGCGCCTCAACGTCAAAACAAGGAATGATTCCATTTTTAGTCTGTATAATTTTATTATCTCCTCTTATAATAGTTTAAAATAATAATTACTTGATTATCTTCCATTTTTACTTCCCTTGTGCAGTGGCGTGCCAAAAGGGCCCGCAGGGCCCGCGGTGCGGGGGGGCCCCGGAGGTCTGGGGGGCCCCTCGACCTCGGACCTCGTGTGAGTTTTTTACATATTAACAAAAATATAATATACTGAATTCTATATAGCGGCAGAATATGCGTATACCCCAGAATCTTCCAAAATCAAATACATATTTTTTTGTGTTTTATCAGAGTCGTCTATTTTATAGCAAAATTTAACAACATGGCAACGTAGCCTAACAAAATGTCCAAAAACTGCAAGATGTGGCAACTTTACAGTAATACGACGCGTATCTATGACGACCGACTAAATTCCGGGAATCCCAAACGAAGACCGTGCCGCGATTCTCGCGTGACAGAATACTGCCGCTGCGTTAGCGTTATTGACGGTTATTGGGATATTACATTGCCGCGTAATATTTTAATACAAGACATATTATTATTGGTAAAAAAGTGTTTGTGTTTTATGTTTTATGTGTATTATTTCTATATTATGAGTGGCTCACGAAAATATTTAAGTGGAGCACAAAAACGAAAGTTGAATGAAATCAAGGAGGATGAGAAAAAAAAACTCATCAAAATTGATAATTTTTTTATAAAAAAAATATTTCTGGTGAGGTTGATCCCATGCAACCATCTACATCAGAATCGACAAGAATCGAGGAAAATAAAGAATTAGGCAAGGACATCAACATTACTGATACAAATTACTCATCAGAAGACGAAGAATCCGACTCAGAACAAACATCCGTATTTTCTAGTGATATAGCTTTATTTTTAAATACCCAATTGGAATTGGATGAAAATACCAAAAAAGAACTTGTGCAAATCGGCCCCCACAGACCTTTAGGACCTTTCCCTAAAGACAGTTTAAACAGGTCATTCAGTACGGCTTATTATAAAAAAATTACTAAGATCGGACAGGAGTTAGACAGGTGAGTAAAATTTTGCGTATTTTTTTTTTAATTTTAACTGTGCAATGTGCAATTTTATATAGGTTTTGGATATCCTACTCCCAAATATTGGATGGAGTATATTGTCACCCTTGCTGGCTCTTTGCTGATAGGCGTAGTCATTCGTTTAATCCCTATTGGACAACAGGAAAGCTAAATGATTGGCAAGGCCTCTCAAAAAAAATTTCAAAACATGAGAACTCTGCAATCCATATAGAAGCATGTTTGCTGCACTCGACATGGAAAGTGAATAAAACGGTGGATTCATATTTAAAACATGATATTGAAAGAATAAGAGAAGTACTTAAAAGGCTCATCGATGTGACAAGGACTCTCGCAATTTGTAATCTACCTTTTCGAGGACATAGAGATGTTTTTTCCACAGATGAACATAAGCTAGAAGCTGATTCCTCAAAAGGAGTGTTTTTGAATATAGTTAAACTTTTGGGAAGATATGATCCAGTGCTTGGGTTACACGTAAATAAAATAAAGAAAAATCAAAGACATTACTTAAGTAATAAGTCCCAAAATGAATTTATTGTTCTGATTTCTGACTCGATATTACAATCCATTGTTGAAGACATTAGAAAGAGTCCATTTTTTTCCCTTATAGTTGACACTACTCAGGACATCAGCAAAAAAGACCAGCTTAGTATAGTTATAAGATACATTAATATAAAAGATAATAAAATTCATGTTCATGAGTCATTTTTGGGATTCAGAGAAATGAAAAATCAAACAGGTAAAGACTTCGAACAAGAAATTTTAAAATTTTTAGAGAAACATGAAATTAGTCTTAAACAATGTAGAGGACAGGGGTATGATGGAGCTGCAAATATGAGCGGTAAGTACGCACATTATTTGTAACACAAAATACGCATTTTTTTTAATTCTCAAGAAATACTCATTGATATTGACAATTAGTTCGCCAGCTTATCCTTCATCAGGGGTAAAAAAAAATGCAAATCACACACTGTATAGGTATTTTGTGAATTTTAAATACATTTCCGTTTTTACAAGCTTTTATTTAACTTGCTTTGTATGTATGTATGTATGTTTGTTCGGGCAAAATCTTGCAACTTAATTTTGAAATAGAAATTCTTAACCGATTTAGCTGAAATTTTGTATGCATGTTTAGGTAGGATGACAATGCATGTTAAATTTTGTAGCATCATTCTAAATCCAAGGGAAGGTGGATAAATTCGTAAAAAAATTGCATAATGAAATAATATGTCTTTTTCTAGTTTTTATTATTTACATATTTCATAGTAAGGTATGTCTTATATTTTAAAAAAAAAAAAAGATTTAACAAAAAAAAAAGAGGCGGGGGTAGAAGGGGTTAATATTTAAATTTTATTAAAATAGTGGAGATTTATATCCTTTTTTAATGCTTTGATGTCTAAAAACAATTTCCAATTTAATTAATATATTTTATTAAAATTATAAAAAAAAATAATATTGGGGTGCAAAAAGAAGAGAGGGTTGAAATTTAATATTTTTTAAAAAGTCGAGTTGTATGTGGTTTTATGGGTTATTTTGGGTATAGATTTCAAATTTAAGACCCATTGTGCATTTTAACAAAAAAGTAAGCAGAAAGGGCTACAATATTAGTTTTCTACAAGCATTTGTTTAACTTGCTTTGTATGTAGGTGTGTTTGTTCGGTGAAGAGACTAAGAGACCAGCGATAACTAAAAAGTAAAAAATAAATTATATAAAAAAAAGTTTTTAAAAACAAGCTTTTATTTAAATGCACTAAACGAATAAAATAAGGTTTTTCTATAAAACTTTTACTATGAACTTATATCGTCTTTACACATTTCATATAATATAAAAGCTTGTTGCGAGATTTAAGTAAACTCGTATTTACTTAGTTTGAAAATTTTAAAAATAATAATTATATTACCAGTCAGATCAAGATATGATTTAATTTACCTTTGTGGGTAAAAAACCACGCAGGTAAATCTCGCGACATATTATTATATTATATGAAATGTGTGAAGACGTTATAAGTTCATAGTAAAAGTTTTATAGAAAAACCTTATTTTATTCGTTTAGTGCATTTAAATAAAAGCTTGTTTTTAAAAACTTTTTTTTATATAATTTATATAATGGTTAGCTCTGCTTAGTGTGTGTTTTTTTTACTTTACAGGTAAATATGCGGGACTGCAAGCTCTAGTTAAGAAACATCAGCCAAATGCAGATTACATTCATTGTGTTGCTCACAGCCTAAATTTGATTATGAATGATTCTGTAGTTAATATCACCCAGATAAGAAATTTTTTTGATACAATTCAGGCCCTCTATGTTTTTTTTAGCGAAAGTCTGCCTCGTTGGCAAGCCTTGAACTCCGAAATAAAAAACAGTAAAACTGTGGGATCCACTTTGAAAAAGCTATGTCCCACCAGATGGTCATCCAGGGCCGAATCTATAATTTCATTAAAAAGTAACTATTTATCCGTCGTTAAATGTTTGTCGAATCTAGTAATAATAGCCAAAAAAAAATCTGATAGGGATGAGGCAAAGGCCTTACAAAATAAAATAGAAAACTTTGAATTCATATTTTTATTAACATTCGAAGGAAAAATATTTGAAATAGTCAATTTACTTTCAAAATGTTTACAAAAAAGTGATATAGATATTGGACACGCCACAGATTTAATAGCAAATGTTTCGGAACAATTAGCAGACTTGAGAACTAATTTTGAAAATATTTTTGAGACTTCAATAACAATGGCAAAACAATGGGGCATTGAGCCACAATTTAGAGAAAAAAGAATTCATACTACAAAAAAGTTTTTTGATGAAATAGCGGTGGATGAGCCAATTAAAGACCCTAAGAATTGTTTAAGAGTTTCAGTGTTTAACGCTTGCCTTGATATTATTGTAGTACAACTAAAAAATAGATGTGAGGTGTTCAAAAATGTCTATTCAAAATTCGACATTTTGAATCCCAAAACACTTCTTAAAGTACCAGAAGTTGAAATTATTAATAAAGTGAAAGAATTAGTTCAAAAATATCCAGACGATCTCACACAAAATCTTGCGTCGGAGCTAATTCAAATTAAAAACCTTCTATATCTAAGCCTTAAAAATCTGAACAGTATTAGGGAATTTTCTGATTTTATTTTTGAAAAAAATCAATTTTTGATTAGTAGTGTACCTGAGATTTGCACCGCATTTCAATTATTTCTTTTACTCCCTGTTACATCGGCTCAAGCAGAAAGAACATTTTCAAAACTGAAGTTAATTAAAAGTTTTGCAAGGTCGACAATGAGCGAATCGCGTCTAAGTTCATAAGCGTTAATTTCTATAGAATATGAACGAGCACAAAAAATAGACTTAGACAAAATTGTCAATAAATATTTTGCTTCACGAAAGAGATTTTAATTTTTATCTCCTTAAACCAATCTGAAATGCGGTGCAAACCGTAATAACATTTTTTAGAGTTGCAGTTTTTTTTATTTATTTTTGTTACTCCTGATGTTTCTATTATGTTTTTGTCTTACTTATATATGTTTATCAATCAATGTTGCGTCCTATTGAGTTTGTATTTATTTTTGTTTCTCCTGACGTTCCTATTAGGTTTTTATGTTACTTATAAATATAGTATGTTTATTAATTATTAAAGTTGTGTCCTATTATGTTCTGTAGTTTTGTAAACATAAAGCATAAAGCATACCCGTATAATAATACCAGGTAACAACGAAACCTATTTATTTTTGTTACTGGTGTTACTACTATCCAAGGCGGCATTTTAGAACTGTTAATGACAGATGAATGAAATTTGGTTACATTAATACGGTTGCAACCATATTAACGTATCAAATTTCTCCTATCTATATACCGATCTGAAATGTCACCGCAGACAGTAATTGCGTCTTCACCCAGATAATTAATTTTCTTGGTGTAGAGTAGGGGGCCCCGTGAAAAAATTTGCGGGGGGGCCCCAGCAGACTTTGGCACGCCACTGCTTGTAAGAGGACGTATTTCGTTTCGAATAGAGTGTTTAAAGATTCAGTTCCAAAATAATACAATTAGTACAGTTATAAAGTGATCATATTTTGATGTGAGTTATAGCGGAACAAAATGACGTCCTAATAAAATATTTGAAAAGGCCAGTAAGAAAACCTATTAATAAAGACTGAAGGCATGAAATTGGTAAAATTTAGGTTGGCCAAACAAAATCAGTATCAGCCTTCATCTTGAGCTTTTTCGGCGTTAAAACTTTCCTTTTTTAAAGAACATAAAAAATAAGACGAATAATTTTATTTGAATTTAAAAATTAAAATTTTTGGTAAAAATAGAAGTAACAAATTCGTAAATTGGTTTTACTCTGAATATTCTGGTCATAAATCCTTCTTATCCCAGGAAAATGACGTATGAACCAATTTAATTACGGACGCAGTTATTCAGTGATACTTATATATAGGCTGTCCCAAACTACATGGACACTTAGCCGTAAATGGAAAACTACGTGTATGATTTTTTCAAATTTGACATGATGCGGTGAATTTAACTAAACTATTCAGGTAAATTATTTTGAACTATTATTACAAACCTCTTTTATAATTCATGGCAATACAAACCTAACCTTAATAAACAATGTTTTCTCTAGAGCTCATCTCAAGAAGACAAAATGTTCTTAAGTCTATCTGCAACGGTTTTCTAGATAGGTAAGATTAAGGTCATTCAAATAATCACAGCAATAAATTTATAACTAACTAGCGGGTACCCGCGACTTCATTCGCGTATGTAACTATAATGAAATGGATGTAAAAACGTACTTAAATCGCCTCATTTGAGTACCTCTATATAAACCACGTTGGTTGTTGCATTATCTGGCTGTAAAATAGCCAAGCTACTACGCAAACTTACTCTAGAGCATGCGATATAGAGTTGACCATGGAAAAAACAATCGTAGCGCAAGTCTACTCCAGCTCTACTTAAGGATTGCCCTTGAGCTTTGTCAATTGTCATGGAGAAACAAACTTTTAAAGGAAACTGTACATGTTTAAACTGAAAAGGATAGTCTGACGGAATTAAAGGGATACGTGGTATAAAAACTGTTTTTCCAGACCATGGCCAGGAATAATAGTAGACTCTATTACATTGTTTTGTAATGTTTTAACCTGTAGCCGAGTTCCATTACACAATTTTGTTGGTTTTAAATCTCGAATAAGCATCACTGGTGCCCCCACTTTTAAAGTTAACTGATGAAGAAAGATTCCTGAAGGGTTTAGACAGTGTAGAAACTCGACAATCTAGTGAATAGTATGTTAATGTTAATGTGGAGCAGTAATTTTTGCCAATAAAGCTAGATTTATTTCATCTTCTGTACTATTTTTTGGAGTTAATATAGCTCGTTCTTTAAACCAAGAATTGGATTTATTTTGACAACTTTCGAGTCTACTATAAACATTTAAGGAGTAGTTTCACCCCCTTGAAAACTGAGTTTCGAAGAATCCCTGTATGAATTTATAAAAAATCTTAAAATATGTAATAAAATAAAATAAAAAGCACGTATCTAAGTGTTTTTCCGAATAACTAACCGTTTTTTTAAAATATAATAGTAAAGGGGTGGTTTCAGCCCCTTGGACACCCTCTCTGGGTTTTTAAAAAAATATTTTAAAGTATGTAAAAAAAGTAAATATAAAGCATATTATGTTCAAGCGTTTTCCAAATAACTAACGGTTTTTTAAATAAAATATATTATAATATTTAGGGGATGGTTTTACCCCTTTGGACACACGACACATGTATGATCTTTTAAAAATCTTAAAATATGTAAAAAAATAAATTAAAAAATACGTGATCGAGCGTTTTTTCGAAAAACTAACCGGTTTTTAAATAAAAAAAATATTGTATTATTTAAGTGGTGGTTCCACTCTTTTGAACAACCTGTATGAATTTTTGAAAAATTTTAAAATATGTAAAAAAATAAATTAAAAAACCCGTATTCTAACGTTTTTCCGAAAAGCGAAACGTTTTTTAAATAAAAAATATTGTAATATTTATCAAACCTCTAGAGTGATGAGTGAGTCAGTCAACTAAATAAATATGTAATATGTTGTTTATATGTTTTTGTATAACTCTTAGTGCTTCATCAGGTTACCAAAATTCGGTTTCAATAAATGATGCGGTTTATTAAATATAACGCCTTTATTAACATACTATTGTACTCATTTTTTTTTATTAAAGCGTAAATATCCCAAAAAAGGCTAGAGATAATGGGATATTTGTATTATAAAAAATATTGAGACTTAAATAGGGAATCTAAAGTATATTAAATACAAAGTGCTTCATTCGACGTAGCAAGCTGACCTCATATTTTACCTCCATTCGTGCCTGTAGTTTTTCATTTACATTCACACAAATTGTGTTACCTCTTAATTTACTTGATAAAGGAAGTATTAATTACGAAGAATTATTAAGTTTCCTAATAACGAAACCATCATATTTTCACCAGAAAATTTGAAACATAGCACAATTTATATACAGGGTGTCAATTAAGAACTTGTACAAACTTTAAGGGGTGATTCTTTGACTAATTTTAAGATTAAAAGTTCATATGAACATGGGTCTGAAACGGCTTTGTTTCTGAGATACAGGGCGTCCAAAAAAACAATTTTATTTGGTTTTTCGCTTATATTTTTGTTAAGGAACATGACAATTGGACAAAATTTTGGATTCTAGGTATATTGATGACGAGAAATTCAAATATTAGCTTAGTTTTTTATTTAATGTTAGAGGGCGAGACATACAGTGTTGTTCCTGAATTTAATTAACCATAACTTTTTTGTGAAGCCTTTTATGTCATTTTTGACTCTATTCAATTTTACATAAAAAAGTTACTCTTAGTATTTGTCGCTAAAAGCAGCCGTTTTGGATAAAAAAGGGTTTGAAGTTAAATCTGCGTTGAAATTTTTTAAACTGAATCATTTCCGTGATTTTAAAAAATAAGCGAAAAAATACTTTTTCAAAATCATGTGCTATGTTCACATTAACATATCACAATTACCAAATTAGTGAAAATTGGATAAAAATAATAAAATCGTAAAAATGTGCTGGTTCCTCTGCAGCAACAGTACACAAGAAAATAGTATAGGTGAATCCATAGCAGGCCTTGGAAAGCAATTGAGAGGTTTCCATGGTAGCAGAATCAGTCATGGCAGTTGATTTAGAATAAAACAAGTAGTTTTTTATCATTTGGCATTGTAAGTAATAATTTATCGTGTGTTTTGTCCAAAATGTACCAATTTACCAACGCAGAAATGGCAGACATTCATTTTACTTATGGAATGGCTCGCGGTAATGCACAAGCTGCAAGACGAATGTATCAGGCGCGATTTCCTTAAAGAGTGGTGCCACACGTCCAAAACTTTTATTAATATTCACGCAAGACTTTGTGAAACTGGCAGCTTGATGAACAGATGTTCCTGGAAGGCCTGCAACAGTTCGAACAGTTGAGATTGAAGAAGCTATGTTAAACAGAATTGAAGAAGACCCGCAAACTAGTACACGGAAAATAGCTCTTGAATTGAATATTACACACACACTTGTTTGGCAAATTTTAAGGTCTCAACAATTTTATCCTTATCGTATGCAACGTGTTCAGGCTCTATTACCTAGAGATTTTCCCCTCAGATTCGATTTTTGTGTTTGGTTGCGTAATAGATTGGTACGAACCCCGGATTTCTTAAATCATGTGCTTTTCACAGATGAAGCCTCGTTTTCTAGAAATTCCATAATTAACTTTCATAACAACCATATCTGGGCTGAGGATAATCCGAATGCTATCAAAAAAATTTCAGGTGCTATTTTCTCTCAATATTTGGGTAGGAATTATCGGTGATCACCTTATTGGACCTTGCATTCTTCCGCAAAGGCTTAATGGAGAAGAATATCGAAGGTTGTTGGAACACGAACTTCCCAACCATTTAGAAGAAGTCGATTTAGAAACCAAAAACAGGATGTGGTTAATGCACGACGGAGCTCCGCCACACTTTAGTGTCGTTGCGCGTCAATTTCTGGACGAGAATTACCCTAACCGTTGGATAGGAAGAGCTGGACCACAAGGCTGGCCTCCTAGATCACCAGATTTGAATCCTTTGGATTATTTTCTGTGGGGTGACTTGAAGTCTTTGGTTTATAAAAGTCCAGTCCAAAATGAACAAGATCTAAGAAATAAGATATTTAAATCTTGTGCCATTATTAATCAGACGCCAGGTATATTTGAAAGAGTTCAGCAATCAATGTTAAGGCGACTTGTTGCCATTATTAATCAGACGCCAGGTATATTTGAAAGAGTTCAGCAATCAATGTTAAGGCGACTTATTGCATGCGTTGAAGTAGGCGGTGGTCATTTTCAACAATTATTGTAAAATAATGTTATTAACTAGTTTAGTTTTAGTCTTGTAAATGATTTAACTTTCTTACCTGATAATACAATCAATAAAAGATATATTTTTTTGCTTATTTTTCGAAATCTCGAAAATGTTCCAATTTAAAAAATTTCAACGCAGATATAACTTCAAACCCTTTTTTATCCAAAATGGCTGGTTTTAGCGCCAAATACTAAGAGCACCTTTTTTATGTAGAATTAAATGGAGAATAGGTCTGCATAGTCAAAAATGACATGAAAGGCTTCACAAGAAAGTTATGGTTAATTAATTAATAAATTTAGGAACAACACTGTATGTGGCGCCCTCTAACATTAAATAAAAAACTGAGTTAATATTTGAATTTCTCGTCATCAATATACCCCGAATCTTAAATTTTGTCCAATTGTCATGTTCCTTAACAAAAATATAAGCAAAAAAAACAAATAAAATTGTTTTTTTTGGACGCCCTGTATCTCAGAAACAAAGCCGTTTCAGACCCATGTTCATATGAACTTTTTATCCTAAAATTAGTCAAAGAATCACCCCTTAAAGTTTGTAAAAGTGCTTAATAGACATCCTGTATGTAAAGGTACTATATATACTAAATTACTGTGTTCGAAACTATATTTTAATGGATAGATAAAGGGAAGCATTCTTAATGTGGGAAGTTCCCAGGGGCTGATCCAGAAGTTGGTTTAATTGGGGGGCTGCAAAAAAAGACAAAAAAATATATAATTTTAAGTAATTTATTTATATTCCTAGACTATATGTACAGGGTTATTTTTTATAATTTGCCAACCCCTGAGAGGTTTATTTTTTTAAGATACAAAGAAATGGTTCCTACGGAAGTTATAGGTAATTTCCTAAAGATTTATAATTTTGAAATCACCATCAACTTTGTTATTTTAAATTGGACACCCTGTGTTTTATGACATTTTTGGATTCTCCTCATTTTCAGCCTATTTACGTAACCCCCTCCATTATCCAAGAAATTTTGAAACACTCTTTCCAGTTTCCTAGTTGCTTGGGTAATAAAGGTGGGACATTCTGTATCTAAAACCCTAATTTCATATACTATTTTTTGTCGCAACTCTGTCCGTTCTATTATGATACACTTTATCCTTTAGGTATCTCCACAAAAAATTGTAAGGTCGGTACTGTTCGGAGTCTAAGGAATATGGCCATATTTGCCAATCCACAAATTATATCGAGCATTTAAAAAATCTGTATCCTCTCGAATGTTGTGTGGTGGTGCGCTATCTTGATGCCAAATTATTTGGTTATAAGTGTTTAAAGGAAGCTGCTCCAAAAAATGTTCAATTTCATTATTTAATAGATTTAAATATCGTTCGCCCGTTAATATACCCACAATACATATCGGACCAATAATTTGGTTTCCCAAGATGCCGCACCACACATTTATCGACTTCCGCCCTTGTCTCTTTCACTATTTAATTATATGTGGATTTCTTATTGCCCAACGGTACTTGTTTTTTTTATTAAACATTCCGGCTGTGGTAAAACAAGCCTCATCAGACCACAAAATCCTTCTGAATAACAGCATATCTTGCCTCAGTCGGGTCAGTATATCCTCACAGAAGTGGAAGCGTTGATTAAAATGATCGTTGGTTAATAGTTGCACTGGTCTAATTTTATACGGGCGGTATCTAATTTTATACGGACGAGAGACGTCCGGAATCGAGGTGCTTGGATTTTCTAAAAATTAGTTTTAATTTAACTTTTAGATTACCTAAAGAAAGAATTTTTTACCTTCAAAATATAATAATACGGATAATTTCTCATCCAAGTCAAAATTTGCTCGTCTTCTTTGCCTCTGCAAGGATTTTCTTTGTGCGTGGTTTTTTACAATATATGCAACAGTTTTTCTTGAGGGAATTCTTGCACCAGGATATAGCAGCCTGTATTGTCGCACTGCAATTGACGCATTATTAGCATTTGCGAAATAAAGTTGAAGAACTTTTAGTTTTTTTTCTTCGGTAAATTGCATTTTAGATTTTATTAATTTTGTTTTCTGTAAAATAAAAGTAGTGTATAATAAGTATAAAAGTAAGTGTTTCGTTTTTGTGACATTCCATAGGTAAAGCGATTTCATCATTTCATGGGTACCGCGATTTAAGTATGGCTGCATATCTGTGAAATTGTCATATGTGGTTACTTACTGGTGGTGGGATAAGTCAAGAACTACTATTCCGAATATAAACAGATTATACATTTTTGGAAAGGGGAGAATGAGAAGAATTCAAAAATGTCAAAAAATACAAGGTGTCCTGTTTAAAATAACGAAGTTCGTGGTGATTTAGTGATTTTCCGATCGTTTTTTGTTTTTAAAATTGCCGCCATGTAAATATTTAGGAAATTCCCTATAACTTTCGTAGGAACCATTTCTTTGTATCTTGAAAAAATAAACTTCTCAGGGGTAGCAAATTATAAAAAACAACCCTGTATGTATGATCATTATATATATTGTGTTAAGCTATAAATAAAACTAAAAAAACTTTAGACTAAAATAAACAAAATAATGTCCTAAATTCTCATTTCCCTAATAATACAAATTTAGGTCACCCTTATTCTTTCAATATTTAAAAAAAAACTTTCACAAAACAATTAAAGCGATGATATTTTCTGTACTGTTTTTTTAGAAATAATTTATGTTCCAGATAGAGATCTTGGCATCCTTGTTGTATATATGTGTATATTAAAATGATGATTAAACAGCGTAACAAGTTATTTCTTAGATTTAAAAAGAATAAATATCCTCATTTATTTGAAAGCTACAAGACCAGATAGAAAAGGCTCTTCTTCTTTTTCCGTTACCAATTGCCTTCCCAATTACTTATAGGCTTCTTAACAAATAGTAATGCCGCGAGACGAGACAAAATTTGTACTCTCGTCTCGTCCCGTCTCGACCTAATTTCGTCTAGTCTCGACACCATTTAATATCGAGACTCCAGATGAGACGAAACTCTACTCCAAGATGATATAGTTAAAAGGCATTTCTTGTTGTAAATGTCATAACATTGCATTTAGACACATTTAAATCCAGACCATTCACAATACACCACTGATATACTAGGTTTCGCTTTATCATTTTCAGTGAATATATTCGAGAAAATTTTCGGGTCGTCAGCATAAAGCACAATATCATTTATATAGTCAAAAGTAGACTAGAAAAATCATTATTAATTTCAAAAGTTACAAAAGTTTATTCGAAATGCGATTTTAAATAAATATATTTAATTTTTTAGAATCTTGCTATGCATATATAATAAAAATATTAAAAAGAAAGACTAATAGTTGATGTTAAAGATTTGTTCAGTTGACGGTAAAAAAATTGCTCTTTTTTTAATAATTTGACGTAATATGTATATAAAGTTGGTACCTATCAGTTCTTAAATTAGTGGAAAAAGTATCCTAGCCTTTGGAACACTTGATTGGTGACACCGTGTATTGGCACGTTATATATTCCTGGTATGAAAAGGATACACTTCTACATTCATACGGCTACATCATAACGATAGCATCAATCATGTTCTTTAAGTTTATATATTTTGGTATTCTGTTAGTTAAGAAAGTGAGACACCCCATTTATCTTTTAATTTATTCAAGATAAAAAACACACACACACACACATGTAATGTGTTATACAAATTAACTAAAAATCTCAAGCGAGAAACAAGTGAATGTTTTTAAATTGTTATGTTTTATTATAGCTCTACTAAAAAAAATTAAGGATATTTTGATATAATAAAATATAAACAAATGGTAACAACTACTCAAAGTTAAGTATAACGCCAATAATTTAATGTATTTCTTCTTTTTATAACTTAGGAGCTGAGAAAAACAGATTAAATTAATCCCTAAATAGCGTACACTAATCTTTATTTCTCATAATGAAAGGCCATAAATTTATATTTATATTTGAATGACAATAATTAATCTACTTTTTCTCTGCAAAAATCAAAAGAACGTGATTAGTTTCTTTTGTTTTCCTTACATTTGTTTCCAAAAACAAAGTAGAAAGTCTCTAGAGTCATATCACTCAAAACTCTTGAACTTTTGCCTGTCTGTTTGTTACACTGTCGTGGTATCCATAGATTTTTCTGGAAATGGTACCAAAAGATTTGGTTGTGCGTTGCAAATAATGTTATCAACTCCAGCTTGTACTGAACTGCAATTGTACTCCTTTAGGTCAAAGTAAAATGTGCATACGTTATAGAACCCAATCCAAAGAGGAACTAAAACAATATATTATATTTATTTTTTAGTACAACCTCATAGGAAAAGTAAGGAAAATCAGGAAGGGAAAAACTGAGGAACAACAACCTATATTAGCTACTCGGTACATATCTGGAATTTTATTCTACCTATTCATTTTTTGACTCAGTTTAGCTAACAAAAATCAATATGTCATACTTTAATTGCCCATTAAATGCACATTTTTATATCCCTCGCAAAACTATTGTAATCGTGAAAAGTCACCCTTTAGTTTTTTTTTCAGATCTGTACGTTTTAGAGTCCCAAGATGCCGAAAAACATGTTTTTTTCTATTCCGTCGGTCTGTCTGTCTGTCTATTCGCGGCATAACTTAATAACTACTTACTCGACTGACTTAAACTTACTTTTAATCCACCATTTAAAAGATATTTTAAAAGTTATCTATTTAGGACGTTGCGCACTACAAAGTATTTCTGATATACACGTTTTTACATTTAGATTTGACAGTTCACATTGTCAAAATGCCAAAATAATATGGGTTTAGAGTCTAAATTTCGAGTCAAGTTAATAACTCAGACTGTAACGGCTACTGCCTTGATCCTGTCGAATAGGGGCTATATATATACATATATATATATATATATATATATATATATATATATATATATATATATATATATACATATATATACTTATTTGGCAGCTAGTCACCAAACGTATACTTACAAGGCCTCCTTTGCATTTAGAGCCACTCCTATGGAGAGACATTACACTATGGCACAGTTCTATTTTCGGGTTTATTTAAGCACGCTCTCAGACATTATATATTAACAAAATAGTGTAAAATGAGCCCATTACTTAAAAAGATTTTTAATACATACTTACAGCAAGCTACAAATGCAATGACGAATACAACCGAGAATTCCAAAATATGCATTCCTGTATATATGGTGAGTATGAAGAGGATTATAAACTCTAGAAGAACATATAGTAAGACAATATTTTCTTTTCCCTAAAAATAAGAATATGTACTTCGTTATATCAGAAATAATTATTTATATGTTTGTGTAAGAAAGTAGCACGTTTAGAGAAAGGAGTTCTGTGACTATGTACACATGTGTAAAATATTGTTTTTCTTTGCGCTTTCATTAGCTTCATTTATCCTCAGACCTTAAATAATTTGACAGTTTTCTGCCATCTTATAAAAAAATAAATAAATGGTGCCTTTATTACTACAAACAAAAAAATACATGAATTTGAAATTAACAATTTAACTTGTATTAGTTGCGGAAAGTCTCTCTGGCTTAGTAGCTACTCTTCTGAACCAGAGAATCACCAGTAATTTTAAATAACCAAGTTATTACTTATATTAGCATTATTAAAAACTATTAAGTTAATAAAGACACCGTTTCACAAATCAAAAAAATTTGGTATCTACAATAGATACTTATGGTGTCAAAAAAGAAGCTAAGTGGAATAAAAATATAAAATAAACAAAATGTGTGCACATTAAACTATCTACCTTGTTTATCTAAAAGATACTTTTTGAATTTATAGTTAAATCTTAAATAATCTAAGTTTACCAATTCTTCCGGTATCGAATTATATAAACGAACGACGTTGTAGCTGAAAGATCTTCGAAACAAGGCACTCTGATGAGTCGGTACCGTTAATCTAATTAATGGTCTAAGATTAACGTTATAAACATCTCTACGAAAGACAAGGCGGTCTCTAATGTAAGCAGGAGAATTAGGATCGTTTATAATCCTAATAATAAAATTACAGAATTGCAGATGCTTTCTGGATTCCACATTTAGCCAGTTTAATTCGTGAAGTTTATGAGATACATGATCAAATTTTCTTAGCCCGAGAATAGAGCGTATAGAGGAGTTCTGCACTTTTTGTATTCTAGCTTTACTTATAGCATCTAAACAAAAACCATATACAAAATCACAATAGTTGAAGTTGGACAGGACTAAGGGCTCACACAAATATTTTTTTAAGTTTAAAGGAAATATTTGTCTATTGCTATACAGTATTTTTAAAGAAAAAAATGCTTTTTGGGTAACTTTTTTAAGATGTTCTTTGAATCTAAGATCACTGTTCACCAAAATTCCAAGATTTTTCACTGAATCAACCACAGGAAGCCTAGTACCGCTGTTATTAATATTAATATGATTACGCAAGTATCCAACCTTATTCTTGTTACCAAGCAGTAAGCAGCGTGATTTATTAGGATAAAGATGAAGATTATGATCACTACAAAGTTGGTAAAATCTGTTAAGGTCATTATTAATTATTGCCTGGTCCTCTAAGTAATCGTCTCCATCAGAGCAAAAATAAACCTGGATATCATCGGCATATGCCTGGATCCTGCAGTTAACCACAGCTTGAAAAACATCAGAGGTATAAACCAAGAAAAGCAAAGGGCCTAATATTGACCCTTGAGGAACCCCAGAAAGAATCTGCGACTGTTCGGAAAACCTGTTATCTGAATATATTTTTTGATATCTATCTCAAAATACAAAAGTTCTAACCACATTACACCACAACTTGTTACGTTCTGGACGCGCGTTTTGGTAACCAAGTTAGCATCATCAGCAGATGATACAAACTAAAGTAACTTATCCTAACCGAGACTATTTATAGGAAACTGTGGTCACCCTTGGTTGCACCCGACTGCACTGTTGTCAAGTAAACAATAGAGGAGTAGGGAATAGGCAATCTGTCTTTATTTAGTGCTTTCTTACCACATTTAACTAGTTCTATACTCTCAAATGCATTCAATAATCTATTATTAGATACATTTTTAATCCACTTAAGATTATTTATTTTTTTTAAATTTTGATTCACTCATTCATTTTTCAGTTCAACAATAAATATTATAAAGAACTTGAGGGAACTGCGATGGGCAATTGCTTATCTCCGTTCCTTGTTTGTTTATGGGTAGATTAGAAACCCAATTCAAAAAAGAACTCAAGTATTTCCCAAGGGTGTGGTATAACGTAGACGATATATTTGCTATTTTTGATACTAAAACAGAAAATTTGGACACTTTCTTAGAAACATTAAACAATAAATATCCTTCCATTCATTTCATTTACGAAAAGGAGAACAATGGGCAATTATCTTTTCTCGATACATTAGTTATTAGAAATAACGATAAATTAGAATTTGATATTTATAGGAAATTTACTAATACTGATAGGTATATAACATCCGACTCATTTCATTGCCTTCCACATAAAATGGCAGCATTTCATTTCTTAACTCACAGGTCAGTCAATTTTTCATTAAATAAAGAACATTTTAACAATGAAATGAATCGGATTAAAAATATAGCTAAAAGTAATGGATATAATGATAATTTTGTACATAAATTAGTAAATAGACATAAGCATAAGAAAATGTTGAAAGATGCCACTACTCTTCAAGCACCTGTGTATCCCAATAAGTTCATAGTAATCTCATTTGATCCCAGATATACGACAGGTCTAGAAAAAGTATTTAAAAACGTAGGTTTTAGAGTAGCCTACAAAACGGAGAACAGTTTGAAAAATCTCCTTGAAAACCCTAAAGACAAAATCAACTTGAAGGAGAGGAGTGGCATCTATGAAATTAGCTGTAATGACTGCGATCTAAAATATGTTGGGTAAACTAAACGCTCCATAAACATTTGTTTTAAAGAACACATGGCACATTTAAGATACGGAAGAACAGAAAAGTCAAGCGTTGCCCAACATGCTTCAGAAAACCATCACCAAATAGGAATAAATAATCTTAAGTTGATTAAAAATGTATCTAATAATAGATTATTGGATGCATTTGAGAGTATAGAAATAGTTAAATGTGGTAGGAAAGCGCTAAATAAAGACAGAGGGCCTATCCCCTATAGTCTCCTCTATTGTTTACTTGACAACGGTGCAGTCGGGTGCAACCAAGTGTGACCACATTTACCTATAAATGGTCTCGGTTAGGATAAGTTACTTTGTGTCGTATCACGTCACGAGTGCCAGCCTTGAGAGCAACAAGGTTAATTTGTGTGTAATAAGTAGTTCGAGAGTTTATAGTGGGCAAGTACCATATTATAATGAAAAATGAGAAACGAAAATCCTGGAGATACAAAAACCAATGATCCGAGAAGAAATAGAACATTCTCCGAGTCTGACGTTAAGAAATTACTGGAGAACAAAAACACTCAATTTGAAAAGCACATGGCCGAATTGAATCAACGTTTCAACGATGATATTAATTCTACAAAAGAGAATTATGCCAACAAAGAAAAGGAGTACATCTAAAGAATCGAAGCCCTTGAGAAGCAGGTAAGTGAGCTTCAATCCACCCACAACCCAAATTCTAACCCCTTTCACGAACCTATTTCATCCGATGAGGATGACACGAGCTCTAGAATGAGTGTGGGCTCTACCCAAGAGTTTAATACAGTTTCTCACCGAAAAAGAGGCGTAATCTTCAGGACCCCAACTCAAACTCTGTCCAAGTAGCTACAAAATCAAATGTTGATTTCCCCCCTCTTCCTTCAAATACTCAAGTGCCCAGCAAAAATCCCATTGCTGGATCTTCCACAGTAGCTCATCTACCATCATCCAACCCCCCCAAACAGAATGCAAATAAAGCACCCAAGGTTCCCCCTATAATCTTAAGGGATAAAACAAAATTTAATAATATAATATCCTATTTACGTCAAAATAACAATAAATATGGAAACTTACAAAATCACTCCGAAGGAATTAAATTTAATCCTCCAACACCCGAAGATTATCGGACAATCACCAAATTCTTAGAAAACCAAAATATACCCTTCCATTCATTTAATATGGAAGAGGAAAAAACTCTACATATCGTCCTTAGAGGGGTTTTGGAGGATTGGTCCACGGAAAAAATTACAAATGACTTAAGACAACTTAGCTTTAACCCTACTAGAGTTATCAGATAGTTCAGAAAAGACGGCTCCCCGATGCCCCTAGTGCTAGTTATACTTCCAAAAACCGAAAAACGCATTTTCGATCTGCGGGTTTTCGATGACATGTTCATCAAAGTGGAATCTCAAAGAAATAACAGTAGCATCACTCAATGCCATAGATGCCAACTCTATGGACATTCACAGTCAAAATGCGCAGCTCCCATTAAATGTTTAAAATGTGCTCAACCTCATTTTTCTTTTGAGTGTAATCTCGATAAAAACAACAAATGCACCTTCGCTAATTGCGGAGATGATCACTCAGCGAATTATAAGGACTGTCCTAAACATCCTTCTAAATCCACAAAAATACCTCCCCCCAGCTTCCGCTGGGGAGTTGACAATGTTGTTAATAGCGTAAATAGTAATAGTAAAAATACGCTTAACTCTAATATTACATCTAGCACTGGTGGCCTCGAACCCCTCCCTCAATTAATTTCATCATTTGCCCAAATGAATAAGCGGCTGCAGGACTTCATGACTAAATTCATGAACGCCATGCAGCAACAATATTCTACCATCTTACCGCAGATGGTCCCCAGTCAAAGTAACTTACAAAAATGATTAACACCTCTAAACCACACACTCTAAGAATATCCACCCTTAATATAAACTCTATCAAAGACAAAAAACTAGAAGTTATCAACTTCATAGAAAAATATCAAATAGAAATTTTATTATTACAGGAAACGTGGCTTAAACCATCTAACAGATTTACCTTCCCTAACTTTAATATTTATAGAACAGACAGAGAAGGTGCTCCTAACGGAGGCACAATGCTTTTAATCAAGAAAGACTTTATATCTTACGAAATACCAAATCCTGATAATTTAATAGAAGGGACCTTTGCTAAAATTACCTCATTTAACGGCCCATTAATTGTAGGATCAGTGTACTGTGGTCTCTCAATACAAAAAGACTTTTCTATTAACAATCTAATTAACATTTTTGGATCCGATGAGCCTAAATTAATAGGTGGTGATCTTAATGCAAAAAATTTAAATTGGGGTTGCAATATCAATAACAAAAGAGGTCTTACGTTAGCCAACTCACAACATATATTAAATTATAATATTATTTTTCCTAATGAACCTACCCATATTAGGCACACCGGTCGTCCCGAAATGCTAGATTTTTTTATAACAAAAAACACTATACTAACCACTCCAGCGGTCATTCATGATCTCTCGTCTGACCATTCTCCGGTCATACTTGATTATGGAGACATTAATCACCCGAATAATGAAACTATTACAAGGAAATTTAATAACTGGAAAAAATATAAAGATCATTTAACCAATGCAACCCCAATAATTTCTATTCGCAATATGGATCAATTAAACTCTGCAGTTGACCAACTTACAACTAAAATTCAAAATGCAATCAACATCTCCACAATAATGAAATCTTCAAAATTTTCAAAATATGGTGATTTTCCCCCAAACCGTATGAATGAAATCAAAATCAAAAACAGGCTTAAAAATCTAGCATTTCGGACGGGTGACCCAGATATCAAAAGACAAGCTAATAGAGCGCAGAGGCAGAAATTAAATCAAAAATTATTCGACTCTACAGTAATCAACGGGAAAAAAAAACTAACTAAAATTAAAACCCAAAGTAATGAGATTTTTAAAACATCTAAAAGTTTTGCAAGAGGCCCTGGGCTTCCAATGCCTCATATAATTGAAAACAATATCACAATTTCTGAACCGCAACAAAAAACTGAAATTTTTGCCGACCCTCTATTTAATCAGTTCTCAGAATCTGAATGCACTGACCCCGATAGGGAAAGTAGAATCAATCATGTCTTGAGGCTTTTTGAGAACGTCCCTCTAACAGATCCCCCCCCCCCCGCTGCAAATATCGCATTAGTACAGGATTTAATTAAAAATTCTAATATTAAAAAAGCGCCAGGTCTTGATAATATAGGAAACATGGCCCTCAAAAAAGCTCCCTCAAATATTATCTCCGAACTAACACTAATAATAAATAAAATCTTAGAACTTGGTTACTTACTATTCTAACTAACTAGCTAAGATAATTCTTATAAGAAAAACCAGGTGAAAAACCAAACTTAACCGCTAGCTATAGACTATATATATATAGCTATATAGATTAGTTTTATTTCTAATATCTGTAAAATAGCTGAAAAAGTTATCATTGATAAATTGCAGAGGGAGGTTCTGGAAAAGAATATACTCCCTGAGGAGCAATTCGGCTTCAGAACCTCCACCGGCACTATCAATCAAACCACCAGACTTGCGAGCGATATATTAAAAACCTTTAATAGGAAACAGCACACCGGGGCCATTTTCCTGGATGTTAAAAGAGCTTTTGATAAAACCTGGCATAACGGACTTGTACTAAAGCTAATCAGAGCGGGCATCTCTGCTCATCTAACTAAGACAATTAAAGCCTTCTTGTCAAACAGAGAATTTTTAGTCTCAATCGATGGCTACAATTCTACTACTAGGCCTATTCGTGAGGGAGTCCCTCAAGGCTCCCCTTTATCCCCAATTTTGTTTAATCTATTTACAGCTGATATTTCAAAAAATAAACACTCTAAATTATATTTATTTGCTGATGATACGGCGGTCACATCTTCTGAAAAGAGGAAAGACCTGTTGATATCCAGGCTACAAGTTCACATAAATGAAATCCAGAATTGGATGCTTAAATGGAAAATCACCATTAACCCTATCAAGACACAAGCGGTTTCCTTTACTCAAACGTATAAACCTCTCACTCTAAGCAAAATCAAAATTGGTAATAACGATATTCCCTGGAAAGATCAAGCTAGATACCTCGGACTGATTCTAGGCAAACGTCTTAGATGGTCTAAAAATACTACCTATACTATCAAAAAAGCAAAAAAAATGTACGGGCTACTATACCCTCTATTAGGTAAGCGCAGCAAAATAAACAATAGAGTTAAAATTCTTCTTTACAAAGCTTATATTAGACCCATACTACATACGGCAGCCCGACATGGGACATTCATCATCCCAATCAAACCAAACGTTTACAATCAGTACAAAATATTACAATTAGGAACATTTTAAATGCAGGATATTTTGTTAGATCAACCATATTACATAGGGATTTAAAAATGGAACCTCTAAAAGACTTTATTTACAAACTGAACTTCAATTACTTCAAAAAAAATCAGATCAACAGACAATAACCTAATAAAACAGTCACATGTCAAAGCTCGACCAAATCATAAATTCAAACTACCCCTAGACTTCTTGCAGGATTAGCAATATAGGTTAAGTTTCCCATTCCCCCCTTCTCCCCCATGAGTTCGTTTTTCTTTCACCCACCCAATTGAAGCTCACTTCGAAGACCCAACAGCTGTAATAGTCTTTTGACTGACAGAAAATAGATTAAGTTACTTTAATTTATATCATCTGCTGATGATGCTAACTTGGTTAGCGAAACGCGCGTCCAAAACGTAACAAGTTGTGGTGTAGTGCGGTTAGAATTCTTGTATTTTGATCTATCTTCCGCCACAGGTTCCAGTGTTATGACTGATATCTATCTTTTACGAATGACTGAATAAGATTGACTGAATTTTTATTAAAACCGTAATATTTCAATTTAGATTTTATGGTTTATGGTGTCGAAAGCTTTCGAAAAGTCTAACAGGATTAGCACAGTAATAAGTTTCTTATCAGTTGCACGTATTATATCGTCAATAACATTTTCCACCAAAAAATATGTTATATGTTAAATAAGGACGTGGCTAATGCAAGCATCGGACAAGCAGGCCTTACGGAATGTATACTACAGAATGGTATCCGTTTAAAATCGTAATAGTTCGCAAGTAATATAGCCACTAGAACTTTTTACATATTCAATCCCTTCTTTCTAATTATATAAAATATCTTAAACGAACCTAGTTAAGAACACCCCGATAACAAGACTAGTTTCTAATTATTTGAATATACTTAGTACTTACTAGATGAACAATGCAAAATATAAAAGTAATCCTGAAAAGCTCTTATCTAATTTAAATCTCGTTCTCGAGTCACAAACAACAAGCAACATTCTACGGCGTGCTGTCTCTCTTTTCGATGTTAGCCGCTTTATAAAACATGTTGGTTCACGGCGGAATGATTAATATTGCGCGGCAAAGAGGGAACATACTTTTCCGCCAATAAGCGTGCAGAAGTGGCAAATGCAAACGGATCACCTCTATTTCTAGAACTCAAATTTAAACGCGCAAATAAAGTACTTGAAATAAAAACATCACAGTATTTGAAATAATTTTGAAGGATTTGAAATACTTTTTCATTACTTGAAATACTTTTGGTAGTACTTCATATACTTTTTTGGGAAATCAAGTACCAAATACCAAATACTTTTTAGGATGTAATTGAATTGTAAGTACAACTACTATAAAATAAAATTTATTTGAGGTACAGTATTTCAAATACCAAAAAGTATTTGAATTATTTTTTCCACGTAAGTATTTTACTTAAAGTACTGAGAGCTCTGATGACAAATAATAAAATTAAAAAAAAGATGTAAAATTGTGTTATAAAATAACATAATTTGGTGAGTAAAAAGAGATATCAAACAAAACGCATACAAACAGACGATATGATACAACCAAACCAACGCTCGACAAATACACTAAACCCATAGTTCGTATGGTGATATCTTTTAAAAAACCGCTGCGATTGTCTTGTTCCCCTAATAAGGACTAAAAAAGAAACCGACTGCAGCACTATTTCACAGTCAATCCCTCCATTTCCTAATTTGTGCAAGAAAACCAGAAGTGCGTTTCTTCACCGAAACTCAAATTTTTACAGGCCGCAAAAAGTTACTGTAGTATTATAAGAGAGACATTGATATGGGAAATTAAATTTAAATAAAAGATATTTTACAAATTTATTTTGAACTTTTTTGATTCTAACGATTTGACACTGATATATACTAGTGTAGAGCAGTCCTCTAAAATACTCCGAACCAAAGAATTATAGAGACAAGCAATTGCTTTAGTATCAGTTACATGCTTATTTGTCATTTTATAAAGCCCACCAATCTAAAACCATTAAGTACTGTGTTATCAATGTGCAAATTAAATGTCAGGCTTTCATCGAAAATAACACCCCGAGTAAGAGGATGTACGGGATTCTTACATTCATAGAATCGGAGCACTTTACTTTTAGTAACGCAGGTAATTTGACAAGTGTTTCAATGTCAGGCTGCAGTTGATTAGAGTCAGAGAAAATTGGTGAAAATAATTTTAGATGATCTGCGTATAAAATACATTTAGATACTTTAAAACAAGATGCTGTGTCGTTTACAAAAAGCAAAAAAGATAATTGGACCGATATGCAAGCCTTGCGGGATACCCGACGTTACAACAACCTCGTTGATCACTGACCATATACGTAGACCTGTTGTCAAATACATATGACTTAATCCACTCGATGTAGTTTCCCGAAAAGCCAATTTACTATATTTTTGCTAAAAGAAGCTAAAGGCGAGGTCGTCGTTTAACTAAAATGGATCTTTGTGTCTGCTACGACGCAGGATATTATGTTCCAGACAGGGGTTCCTGCTCCAATGGAATGATTCAGTCAAATGAAAATATAAAAAAATTGAGTTTCTCACGATAAGGTATAGATGTAAAAACCTTTATACTTGACCTAGTCTTCACTTGATATCACTTCCGGCTTAACCGAAAGTAGTGAAATTTTTTTTATAGCAACTTGTATATTTTCTCCATATTGGTAATCTACGCGAAAATTCGTTTTTAGCGATGTATTACAAGCGAGGTTCTGCTTTTAAAATCGCATTAAAATAATGATAGGTGGTCAGAACTAAGATGACCAATTAAGTCACAATTTGTTAACACAGAATTAAACATCAATAACATGTTAAAATTTAAACGTCAGTTCTGTGAACCAATTTGAACTTTAAAATAGAAAATATCCAGTTCACCAGGCACATGGCCAGGGGGTTGTCCTAGGGGTCTGGACTCCCGCCTTCCAAAACTTTGAAAATATGTTGGTATAGACAAGCTTCTCACTACTTTTCGTGAGATTTGACCGTTTGGACCCCCCCCCCAAAATAAATTTCTGGTTGGGACCCCCCCGAACCGAATTTCTGGCTACGTGCCTGCAGTTCACAAATGCTTAAAAAATAGATATAATATTAATTTATAAAGAGAATAAAAGAATTAGACGGGGCATTAGAATTACATGTAGCTATGTACTTTTAACCCGCAATTATTTTTTATCCCCGGCAGCAAACGCTGTATTCTTTAAACGCTTTAAATCAGTGGCGTAGCTACATCCCCGTTAGCAGGGGGCACTGATGCCAGAGGCTCGGTGATAATGAAGCTTAAAATAGCTATGTTTTTTTTAAAGATGAGATCGCAGCATATCAGCAAAGTATCAGACGCAAGAGGTTCTTTTAGTCATCAGTTATTTGTAAGCCTCATGCGGTTTAGGGGTCCCTAAACACTTAAAGCTCTAGGCCCCATAAGTCCTAAATCCTGTCCTGTTTTTGGCGTTATATTTATTTATAATTGAACTATGTATAGAGGGGGGGCTTTTGTCGAAAACTGTAGGGGGGCAGAATTTGTAGTTACGCCATTGTGGGTACTTGGTTTTGAAAAAAATGTGTTTTTAAACCCAAAACCGCGACAAATGAGGAGCTTTGTCAAGGAATAATTCCAGTAAATTATGACAGACGACTTGAATTTGTAGCATGACTAGCAGCGGTGCACGAGGAAAGAATTTTAAATACAATTTTATGGTGGGATGAAAGCCGTGTTCACAATAACGGCAAGGTGAATAGACATAACTGTCATTATTGGACTGCAGAGAACAGTATTGGATTCGAGAAATACATTTTCAAGATATCTATTATTATAGACATTTAAATTATTGGCCCAAAATGTTTTAAATTTGAATTAAAAAAGATACTTAGAGTTTCTTGTTCAAAAACACCTCGAAAATATTCCATTGACGATGTCCGTCGTGAGATATATTTTCTGCAGGATGGAACAACTTTCCATGATGGGATAGTGATAGAGGAATATCTTCATGGCTACCTAGATCTCCAGATCTTTCCAGATTAGATTACTTGTAACGTTATCTGAAGAAGCGAATAAATGCAACACCTCTGTAGAAATAGAATTGATATAGACGATTTAAAAAGATGAATTACAAATTAATGTAATACATTTAACGATGTAGTATTAAAACAGTTACTTTTCGTGACTTATTTATCAAGCGGAGTGCTCCGTTGAAGTTAGCGGACATCACTTTGAGCATATTCTAAACTCATCAGGTTGCATTTACTTTTTGTTTTTTTAAATAAATATTATTTCATAAAACATTACAGTATTTTTCTTTTATTATGGTATGCAACACATTATAAACTTGTTTCCAAGATAAAATAATTTTGAAGTCACCGTGTTAGTCGTGATCAAAACTATATTTGAAAATTATCATTGTTAAGGCGAATTCATATTAAAGGTAAATTTATTATTCATTTCCCTCTTAACTGAAATGTGCAACTTATTGTTCAGTAGGGAATTATAACCGGCAACACAGCACCCAGCTGTTTCATGAACTTGAACTCTCGAACTGTCAGAAACAAAATTCAGTATTGCACGACTGCGCGGCCGGTGTGTACGATCAAGCTGAGCGTCCTCATTTTTCATCGTCGATTACGCTACCAATCTACAACTTTTCCCATTACATTGCCCCTAAGCCTTTCAGTTTATGTTTGATATTGAGAAACAGGTATTAATGATTTTATCTATTAAATCATTTTAATGATAATTGCTTTTCTTGTTATACAGTCCTAAAACCAGAACCAGCTTCAACAATTAGCGTACGCAACGCCCGCAGTTTTAACAAAAGCTGAACCGGGAAAGCGGGATGTGTATATAAACAACAGTTTATCTTACATAACCTTTTTTTGATCCTTCGACCCAGGATAATTATCATTGTCGTCTGACAGTTTCTCAACGTTTGTTGTCGTTTTCCAGTCGGCCATTTTGATTTCCATTGCATTCGACATGACGACATGCAACGTTGCCAAACATCTTTGTGGTAGCGTAAAAGAATAAGGTGAAATTTGAAAAATCGTAGTCGTGCAGTGTACTCGCAAGTTTATCATTTTCGGGGCATTTTACGACCCAGTGGGGACTTTTCATTTGAACATTAAACTGTGTAGTAAGTAGTGTTGTAAAAAGTGGTCATCTTTTGGAAACAAGCTGCTGAATACAAGGTAAAATTTAAGCTAATTAGATTCGTTCTTCGAGAGCTTCGTTGGGTGAAAGCTGCCTTCAGCACAGAGTGGTTAGTTCCAGAGTTCTCGGTCGTCTGATGAAGCTTGATTTTTGGCAATCAATTCAGAGTTGCTGTCATTTCTTTAGCTGCTTAGGTTGAACAGAGGCGGCGCATGTCCAGCAGTAGACTTTGAGGAAGTATTCCATGTACGATTTGCAGGTGTCAAATGCCTCATCGAATACGCTGATCAAATTTACATCGTGTAATTTTGACTAGGTGCAAGATTTTCTTCAGAGCTGAAGTACATTTTACATTTTGCAGTGCGTAGTAGCTTAAAATAGTTTTTAATCTATTAGGTACGTTGGTACAGACATTTACATTTTACAGACATTTTTAAATCATGTTAGGCTTAGTTTTTAAAAAAAAAATCATTTCATTGGTTTTGCTTAAGCACAGGCACTTTTGTTTTATCTAAGATCATTTTATTGAGTTACGATTCTTTAATACTCTTTTAGTCATTATTTGAAACAACAAAATGCCTAAGCAAAAACAAGCAGATAGAACATCTAATCTCGTACGTAAAAGAGAAGCTATATTTTCAAATTTAGTACGTTTCAAGTCATATTTAGAATCTTTAAAAAGCTCAGAACCTAGCAGCACAAACTTGATTGAATTGGACACGCGTTTAAAAGATGTTGAAGGACGCTTGCTTTCAGCATTCAATGATGTACAATTTGAATTGGAAGGAATCGATTTTGAGGAATTTAAAGAAAACCAAGAGCAGTCATTTGAACGTTTATATTATAAAACAATTTCTGATGCAAAAAATTATCTTTTTTCATTTTCATTACCTCAAAATTCCTCACCCAGTTCTTCAAATCAAAAAATTAATGCTCCAAATTCAATTAAGGCTGTCAATGCAAAATTGCCTATAATTGAGTTGCCGAAGTTTACAGGTACATGTGAAAAGTGGCTCGAGTTTAAGGAATTATTTTTATCATTAATTCACAATGCACATAGTCTTGATTCAATACAAAAATTTCATTATTTACGTGCGTCATTGGAGGGAACTGCTGCTCAGTGTATACAATGTATAGAAATTTCTTCCAGTAATTATGAGATGGCATGGAATATTCTATGTCAGAGATTTGATAACAAAAAATTAATGGCACATAATTACATTAAATCTCTTTTCAATATTTCTGAGCCGAAAGCAGATTCTCCGGTTGCTTTTCGAAACATTGTCGATTGTTTATCAAAAAATTTAAAATCGTTAGAAACTATTGGTCTAAAAACCGATTATTGGGATCCATTAATTGTATATTTGGTAACAAGTAAATTCGACATAGATAATATTCGTGAATGGGAACAGTACATTAAGGACATTGAATTTCCAAGCATTTCCGATTTAAAAAACTTTTTATGTGCTAGAGCAGACCTTTTTGAAAAGGTTAACATGCATAAGGGTAGGCCTAAGAGTTTTCAATCGGTTAAATTTAAAAACGATTCTAGTTTTAAACATCCGAAAGATAAATGTTTTTTAGCTCAAGAGAATGATTCCATTCAAAAACATATGATTTCGTGTTTTTATTGTAAAAAGCCTCATTTAATTTACAATTGTCCCGATTTTCTAGCTTTATCTATTAAGACTAGAAGGGAAAAAGTCAAGGAATTGAAACTTTGTTTTAATTGTCTACAGAAGGGCCATGAAATAAATTCTTGCAAGTCAGGTTCATGTAAACATTGCAAGGAACGTCATAATTCACTTTTACATTTTAGTTCAGTTAAAAATAGTTCGCTCAGTGTCTCTAAGGATCCAAATGATCCAGAAAATCAGGTTTCAGATTCGAAATCTTCTGACGACAGCCAAAATTGCAAAAACTTTCAGAATCTTACACGTTCTAATGCTGCCGTTCAAAGTCAAGTCTTGCTGGCAACAGCACTAGTAGAAGTTCAAGATGCTCAGGGTAGATCACTTACCTGTAGGGCTCTCTTGGATAGTGGATCCATGTCTAACTTTATTTCCCAAATTCTAGCCGATAAACTCAAACTTCCACAAACCTCAGTGGATGTTTCTGTTAGTGGCATAGACCAAGCACATGCTAGCGTATCAAAGGCTTGCGATATTAATTTAAAATCACACTATTCTAATTTTAAATTAAATCTTAATTGTCTGATCATTCCTACCATTACAAGTAATCTACCTTGCATTTCATTTAATGCAAATTCATTAAAAATTCCTCCAAACGTTACTCTTGCGGATCCTAAGTTTTTTGAATCAAGTCCCATAGACATTCTAATTGGCGCAGGGTCCTTTTGGAAACTTCTATGTCAATCAACAATAGACTTAGGGCCAGATAAGCCAATTTTACAAAAAAGCAAGTTAGGATGGTACATATCAGGTCCCTGGCAAATTAAACATTCACAGGTAACAAATTGTCATTTTTCAAAGGCCCTTGATGTTCAAAATCAATTGGCGAAATTTTGGGAACTTGAGGAAGTGTCACCAAAATCTTCTTTTTCGGTAGAGGAAGAACTTGCCGAAAAACATTTCACTGACACTTTTACCCGCAATTCAGAAGGTCGTTTTGTCGTCTCCATTCCTTTAAAGGAATCTATTAATCTACTAGGAGAGTCTGAACAGTCTGCAAAAGCCCAATTTTTCAAAATGGAGAAAAGGCTTTTGAGCAATCCAAATTTAAGATGTATGTACGTTGATTTCATGTCAGAGTACAGGGAACTCAAACACATGACGCCCTTTAAACCAGCAAATAATGAGGTCAATTTTTATGCCCCTCACCACGGTGTACTCCGAGAAAGTAGTGACACTACAAAACTTAGAGTGGTTTTTAACTGTAGTGCGTTATCGTCATCTGGATTTTTCTATAACAGCATTCAAATGGCAGGTCCGGTCGTTCAAGATGACCTATTTTCCATACTTCTTCGATTTAGACAACATGTATACGTTTTTACGGCGGATATTTGTAAAATGTACCGGCAAATTTTGGTCCAAGATAAATTTAAACCCTTACAACTTATATTTTGGAGGGACAAACCAGAGGATAAACTTCAAGTTTTTTCATTAAATACAGTCACCTATGGCACAACCAGTGCACCTTTTCTAGCAACCAGGTGCATTAAACAACTATTCATTGAGAACAAATTTTCCTCGCCCCAAGCAGCTCAAGTGCTGAAACAAGATTTCTACATTGACGATGCAATTTCTGGGAGTGACTCTATTTCTGGTACAATAGAACTTTGTAATCAGCTTTCGTCTATTCTGAGCTCTGCAGGGTTTCAGCTTAGGAAATGGAAGTCGAACAACAGCAAAATTCTTGAAGGAATCAAACATTCTAGGTCGTCATTAGATGCTCATTATTTTTCATCTACAGAAGATGGAAAAACACTTGGTATGCTTTGGTCTTGCGCAGAAGACACCTTTTCATTTAAAATAGATCTCCCTTCGAATCTAAATAAAGTCACCAAACGTTCAATTCTTTCTGAAACTGCAAGGATTTTTGATCCGTTGGGACTTATTGGTCCAATTGTTGTCATAGCTAAGGTTATTTTACAGTCTCTTTGGTCATTAAAAATTTCTTGGGATCAGATAATTCCAGAATCAATTGTTCAAAAGTACTTATCATTTAGAGATGAACTTTTCCAAATTCAGAGTTTAAAAATTCCTCGATTTGTATCTGTGAAAGCACCATTAAGTGTAGAACTTCATGGGTTTTCAGACGCGTCCCAGCAAGCCTATGGAGCATGCATCTATATTCGCACTGTAGATTTAGATCATAGAGTTCATGTCAATCTACTTACGTCGAAAAGTAGAGTTGCACCCCTTAAATCCATTAGTATTCCCAGACTAGAACTATGTGCCGCTCTTCTTTTAGCCACCCTTTTCAACAAAGTATCAAGTTCTTTAACCATTAAAATAGACAAATACATTTTGTGGAGCGATTCCACAGTAGCTTTATCATGGATTCGATCTGCTCCTCATACGATGCAACTGTTTGTAGGAAATCGAGTTACGGAAATTCAATCATTAACCAGCACAAAATCTTGGAGGTATGTTCCCACCGATTCCAATCCTGCCGATTGTCTATCTCGTGGGGTATTACCTAAAACCTTTATTAAATTGGATATGTGGTTTTCAGGGCCCACGTGGTTAAAGAATCCACAAGAATGTTGGCCACCAGATAAATCGATTTATAACCTTATTCCACACCATGAACTTCCCGAAATTCGAAAACAAGTATTCCTTCAAACACAATTTGAGAAATGGTTCCCATTTGAAAGATTCTCATCTCTAATTCGAATCAAAAGGGTTATGGCTTATATATTAAGGTTTATTCATAATGTCAAATTTCCACTAAATCGCAAAACAGAAACTTTTACGTTTGACGAATTACATCATTCACAGGAGGTTCTTATGAAGATCTCCCAACAAGAATCCTTTCCTATAGAGCTTCAAGAGTTAATTAAGTTAGGAACCGTGGGCAATAAAAGTAAAATCCTTAGTTTAACTCCATTCCTGGAAAAC
Source organism: Kuschelorhynchus macadamiae (assembly GCA_030620095.1). Classification (NCBI taxonomy): domain Eukaryota; kingdom Metazoa; phylum Arthropoda; class Insecta; order Coleoptera; family Curculionidae; genus Kuschelorhynchus; species Kuschelorhynchus macadamiae. The sequence goes on from JAUTXW010000834.1 coordinate 1,712,571, forward strand.
AGGTTAATAAGAGTAGGAGGTCGACTTAGACACTCTGCCTATTCCTTTGACAAAAAACACCCCGTGATTCTTTCTTCCCATCATACATTAACTAAACTTATTTTTCGACACGAACATGTAAAGGCATTACACTGTGGCCCACAGCAACTATTGGCCAATGTGCGGGAATATTGTTGGCCAATTTCCGGTAAAAATCTAGCTAAACAAGTTGTTCGCGAATGCGTCATCTGCTTCCGTTTCAAGCCCAAGGCTCTACTACCAATTATGGGAAACTTACCTGAGCAGCGGGTTAATCCAAGAGCGCCTTCTATGGATACTGGAGTAGACTATGCTGGGCCTTTCTTCATAAAGGATCGTAAAGGTCGCGATTGTAAGATCCAAAAATGTTATTTGTGTTTGTATGTTTAGCCACGAAGGCTGTTCATTTGGAACTTGTGACGGATTTAAGTACTCAAGCATTTTTGGAGACTTTTCAACGGTTCATAGCTCGCCGAGGTAAACCATGTCACATGTACAGTGATAACGGTAGCAATTTTGTCGGCGCGAATAATCATTTAAAGGAGCTTGGAGATTTTATCCAGATTAATGAATCTCTTTTGTTAGATAAAATACAAACAAAATTTGAAATTAGGTGGCACTTTATAGCTGCTTATTCTCCCCATCACGGAGGATTGTGGGAAGCCGGTATAAAGTCTTCCAAGCACCATATCAAGCGTGTTCTTTCTAATGTTGTTTTAACTTTTGAAAGTTTTTATTCTGTATTAACTCAGATAGAAAGTGTTCTCAATTCACGACCATTGACCCCATTGTCATCAGATCCAAATGATTTGGAAGTGCTGACTCCTGCTCATTTCTTGATAGGCCGATCATTGTAGGCTGTTCATTTCCCAGATTTACAGTCAGTTCCGACAAATCGTTTGTCGCATCTGGAACAACTCGAACAGGTCAAACAAAACTTTTGGTCGAGGTGGTCGAAAGAGTATATTGCGGAGCTTCAACAGCGAGCAAAGTGGAAAATAAACAAGTGCGAAATCAAGGTTGGAGCATTGGTATTAGTACGCGACGATCACCTCCCCTCGTATAAATGGCGTCTTGGACGCATCGTAGCGGTTCATCCCGGTGACGACGATATTGTGCGCGTTGTTTCAGTGAAAACCTCTACCGGAACTCTGTCGTTAAGATGTGCCCTTTGCCAGTGGCGGACTCTAAGGGCAACGAGTGTTAGTTTTTAAGTATTTCCTTTTGTATTGATGCGTGTTATAAGCTTGTTTTAGATTTAAGCGTATCATTTAATAAGGGTTCTGAGTTTTTCAAAGATAGCTTAGTTCCTTTATATTTTTCATTCTTTCTTTAGTTTTTAAATCTTTGCACTGGATACGATTGATATTGTGTTGAAAGTGCACTTTTAAGGTGGGGGCCATGTTAAGGCGAATTCATATTAAAGGTAAATTTATTATTCATTTCCCTCTTAACTGAAATGTGCAACTTATTGTTCAGTAGGGAATTATAACCGGCAACACAGCACCCAGCTGTTTCATGAACTTGAACTCTCGAACTGTCAGAAACAAAATTCAGTATTGCACGACTGCGCGACCGGTGTGTACGATCAAGCTGAGCGTCCTCATTTTTCATCGTCGATTACGCTACCAATCTACAACTTTTCCCATTACATTGCCCCTAAGCCTTTCAGTTTATGTTTGATATTGAGAAACAGGTATTAATGATTTTATCTATTAAATCATTTTAATGATAATTGCTTTTCTTGTTATACAGTCCTAAAACCAGAACCAGTTTCAACAATTAGCGTACGCAACGCCCGCAGTTTTAACAAAAGCTGAACCGGGAAAGCGGGATGTGTATATAAACAACAGTTTATCTTACAATCATTATTTCAAATGCAAAATCTAGCCTGTGATACATCATTATAAAGCAAATTTCTCGTGTATTATCAATTAGAAAAAATATATAGATTGCTATACTCACAAACAGAAACAATCTATATTTTCTTCTTTTTAAGCTTCCAACATTTTTTCGTTAAAAATGATTAGCTTTTTTTGCCATTAGAAATGGAAACGTAACTTTCTATCGATTAATAGAATTTTATAAAAATGATTTTTTTTTGTTTTTTTTATACCTAACCATCTACATAAAGTCCTAATTACCTAGCCATTTATGATATGCTTACCTTCACTAGGGCTGTTATCAAAACGCACCCAGCTACAATGCTAAGTATACCAAGAACAAATCCAAAAGCAAATTCAGCCATGAGAGTGTCTATCACATTATACCTCAACCACAGACTTCCACCTGTGATGATACAAATTCCAATCCCCTAAAAAAATGCATATTAATCCATGTTAGCTGCATCCAAAAGACATGATAAACATTCATCTCTCAACGATGGCCAGACTATACAGTGTAGCACAAAAGTTCGGCAACGGACATTTTTCTCGTAAGCCTCTGTATTAAAGTGCTTCGAATTTTAGAAAAGTTTTAAAGATTTTCACTATCTTCAAATCTTGAGGTACATACTACCATATTAACACGTAAAAGGTAAACAACAGGTAACAAAAATAGGGAAAAACCCAAAGAAGGTGGTGTTACAATAAATGAAAAAACTTGAAATTATACTACTTAAATATCTACGACAAAAGGATGGTTTAATGAAATAAATTTAACAAAGGAGAACTATTTAATTCTAATTGATCATTTAGCAAAAGGTCTGATGATTTTAATTTGTTTATGTCCAGAAATTCAAGTTTTATGCCCTTATTTTCGATATGCAGAATTTCAAAATTATGATTAAATGAATGGTGTTCGAATAAAAGATGATTTGCAGAGACTGAATCCGATCTTTTATTCAAAGAACTATTTTTATGTACCTGTTTGACCTATGTACGTTTTTGGACAGTCCGGCGTCGCCGCAGGTTAACCTGATTGTTTTGTTTTATTTATTTTGTCTCTATTATTACTTCTTTCGTAAAAGGGAAGTATTGCAATAGTGAAAATATCAGTCTCCGAAATTTTTTCAGATCTTCACGTTTCAGGGTCCCTAGATGACGAAAAACATGTTTTCTCAATTCCGTCGATCTGTCTGTCTGTTCCCGGCGTAGCTAAAACATTATTTATCCGATTGATTTTAGTCAAAAATTAAGGGTCATATGGGGATAACCTTGTAACATTTTGGTAAAAATCGAATACGGTCAAACAAAATGGCGGCTTAGTGAAATTTTAAAAAAATTATTATTAAAAAAACTAACCATCCAATTTATCTTAAATTTTGCAAAAAATCTAGCATTATGTTGGAATCAACTGGTAACATTTTGGTACTAATCCAAGATAGCGGAACAAAATGGCGGCTTAATAAAATATTTAAAAATTCAGCCTGAAAAAATTTCTTAATGGTTTGATTTCAAATTGTGTGCCATAACTAATTGTGGTATAGGGACCAACTAGTAAAATAGTGGAACTAATTCAAGATGGCCGAAAAAAATGGCGGACAAATAAAATGTTTGTAATCGTCTCACCCTCTCACTTTTGCAAATCTTCGCGCTTTAACGTCGCTACATGCTAAAAAAAATTGTTTTATCAACTCTGTCGGTCCGTCAACTAACTTAAATTTATCTGAAATTTTGCAGAAAACATCAAGTATTATGTTGGAATCAACTTGTAATATTTTGGTACGAATTCAGGATGGCGGAACAAAATGGCGGTTTAATAAAATATTTAAAAATTCAACCTGAAAAACTACTTAATGGATTGATTTCAAATTGCGTGCCATAGCTAATTGTGGTTAGGGGTCGGTCAATATGGCAGAACAAAATGGCGGGCAAATAAATGTTTGTTATCGCGAAAAAAATTACCTTATCAGGTTTTACATATCTTGACGTTTAACGTCTCTAGATGCCAAAAAATATGTTTCATGGATTCCGTCGGCCCGTCTGACGGTCTGTCTGCCTGTCTCTCTGTCAGTTCGCGACATAGCTTAAATACTACTTACCCGATTGACTTCAAATTTTGGCCAAAAATTAAGTCATATGAGGATGACCTGAATATGAATATTTTGGTAAAAATCCAATATGGCTGAACAATGTTAAAAAAATTGAGTTAGAGAGGTGTATTATTTGGAGTTAAGATCCAGTAAAAAACAAGTCTTTAAATTGACGACGTTTCGGAACTTAATTTGTGCATCCTCAGGACACTTATAGATTCTATATCCTGCATGAACCACATATTATCAGTCTTTATCTACTCCGATGTTCCGCAGATATTTCATCCGGAATTAGGAAATATCTGCAGACTAACGGAGTTGGTAAAAACTGATAATATGGGTTTCATGTTTCATGATGGAACAAATAAAAATGAAGACAGTATATGTAACACATGTACTGAACTAAATTGAGTCAGATTTCACAATTCCTAACAAATAACGAGGGAAGTTTCGGGTAAAGAAATTTACCGATTTTTTTTAATATATTTACCCAAACTATTGTCTGTCCTGTAAGCAACATTTAGATCATGTTTACGAAATAGAGTAGCGATACGTCCAATATAACTTAAAATTTTATAATACATATTAGTTTGATCTTTGAAGACAAGCAACAGAGTTCTGTAGCAAAGCAATTCGAGGTATGAAAAGTGGTGGAACAGAATGGCTTAAAGAAGACAGACAGATTCAATACAGCAAACATGACATATATTCTATTTACTAGTTACCCATACAGAAATTTCATCCAGGCTACATCATCTGGAATTTGATATTTTGGACTATAATGTTAAAGAACAAATAAATTCATTAATACACGTAAAGTATCTACGACAAAAACTTAAGTTAGATTATTTATTAAAACAAAAAAGTAGTTCAAAAACTGACAGATCAACTAATTTTTCTCACCACGTATTCTTTGATAGATTTTGATAGAAACTCAGTTGCTAAATAAGGGCTTCAATTATAATTTAAAAACCCCAGTAAATATTAAAAATCTTGAAAATTTAGGCGTTGAAACAGAAATCGCTTTAACGAGTAGCTCTGATTGTTTAAACAACAAGTTTTTGGCTTCTAGTGTAATCGAGAGAGAATTCATTAAATTTAGTGAAAGTCCAATAAATCCACTCATGAAATCTATTAAAAATCAGTTTAAAGAGAACGATATAATTTTTACTAAAGCAGACAAAAGTTATACTATTGTGGCACTTAACAAAAACATATGTTGGAAAAACTCTACTCTTTTCAGAAAAATCCTACTAAAATATATCAAAAAGAAATCAGACTAATAATAAATAACTTAAAAAGTATTTTAAGTCCTTCATACAAATATAATCTTGTTTCTATGAGCCTACAAGTTCCAAAAATATATCCTTTAATTAAACTACACAAAAAAATTACCCCTTCCGTCCAGTATTCTCTTTTGTAACAGCACCTACTTTCAAAATTTCACATAATGTTCTCATAAATGATAATTGCAAATTCGTTCCAAAACATAGCAATACAAATTCTTTTGAATTAACAGAAATATAAAACAGATCACGTTTCCAAAAAATGCTCTATTGATTTCGTTTAATGTACAAAGTTATTTCCCCATTGATACGATTAATTTAGTAAACAATTTATTAAAAAATAATCCTACAAATCCAGTTAAAAACAGAAAATCATCAATTATGTGAATACGTGTCTGTCTCAAAATATTTTTCAATTTAACAATAATTTTTTACTCCAGTCCTGAAGGCTTAATTATGGGAAATCCAATGAGTCCTTTACTTGCTGAGATTTTTATGGACAATATCGAACATACTATACACCAAAATCCGCTAACAAAAAGCCATGCTTTTTGGCTTGATGACATTTTAGCTTGTTTTGTTGAAAGAAAGAGACAATTACGTGTTTTTACGGATTTTATCAACAATATTCACCCCAGTATAACTTTTACAACTGAATTAGAACAAAATAACTCCTTTAATTTTTTAATGTGCTTACAGGACAAACAATAGATTGGGTAAATATATAACAAAGACAAAATAAGTAAAACAAAACAATCAGGTGTCTATAAGTTAACCTGAGGGGACTGGCCAAAAAGGTCTCTAGGTCAAACAGGTAGAACGTTTAACAAAGGCATTTCAGAACTCAAATAAGGGCATAAAACTTTATTTGCTGGAATTTCTGGAAATAAATGAATTAAAGTCATCAGACCTTTTGCTAAATGACAAATTAGCTCTACTTTGTTCAATTTATTTCACTAAACCGTTCTTTTCTCATAGATATTTAAGTCATATAATTTTAACTTTTTTCATTTATTGTAACACCACCTTCTTTGGCTTTTTTTCTATTTTTGTTACCTTTTGTTTACCTTTTACATGTTAATATCGTAGAATTTTAGTTGTACCTCAACATCTAAAGAAGCTATTGTACGTATTTTCATCACGTAACGACCAACAGTTTTCAATTTTTGCTTCAAATTTGTGATATAGGGCGCAAAATGCAACTTTGTCAGAGCCACCGCTTGTCAGGTATTGATACTATGTTTTGATTGGTTAAAATAATGTTTTAATGAAAAAATAATGTTTTGAATCTACAGGGTCCTAGGAAAAAGTAATTAAATTTTGTAAAGGAAGCTACCTGTGTCTACTACCTTATTAGAAGTCACCAGTAAATTTTAAATAATAACCCCTATATTCACTAAAAAGGTTTAAATTTAGACCAGGTCCAACTTGACAGTTATTGATAGAAGCAAAACATAATTTGCGAAATAAGAGTTTTAATACTCTCCTATTGCCAAATTTATTTTTTATCTGGCAAAACATTTTGTTAGGTAAAAAAAATAAAAACAAATAAGATGTATGCCTTTGCACAAAACTAATAAAAAGTGCAATAAATGATGAAAAAAGTCTAGAAGCATTTCATATGTTCATCGAAAACCCACACGCTTAGGTAAGAAAAGTTGGATTTCATTTCCGCATAAATTTCACCCATACAAAACAAATTTTAAAAAATAATACACATTAATAATGCGATAATAATAAACAATATAATACATAAAAGCTTTCTAAATGTGGCTTGCATTTAATCAAAGGTTCAAATTGTTTTCCTTCTGCTGCTTGGCAGTGGGCAAGTTAACAATATAAGTTTTTTACAGCATTCTAGTTCATATATGCAGACATTTCTGATGCCTCTTGAATAATACGATATCTTAGGTTTTCAAGATGTTCGGGCTTAGTATTACAAATAATATGCTTTAGGTGGCTTCAGACGAAGTAATCCAGAGGCGAGAGATCGGGCGACCCTGGCACCCATTCGATGGATCCTCTCCTATCTCTACATTTATTGGGAAATATTCTATCCAAATTTTCCTCAGTCGGTATATGGCCATAGAATCTTCTTGACACCAAATGTTAGGGAAATTTGGCACAGTTAAATTTTGAATTTTTCATATAATAAAATTTTAAAGCATCTGCAAATATTTTTCTGCTGTTAAATTTCCGTCGATAAAAAATGGCCCAATAATTGGTATTCCAAATAAAACAGCCCAAACATTTAGTTTCTGATGATGTATTCCTACTTCTCTCATCCAATGCTGATTTTCGTCAGACCAATACATGCAGTTAGCCCTATTAAGTACGCCATTAAAAGAACCATTTTTAATTACTACTTGTGATAAACTAGCTCAAAACTCTATCAATAGTGTTACTTAACTTGACACTGGCATTTTGATATTTATTATTTAAAATTTACTGGCGACTTCTAGTAAGAAGGGTCTCTTAACAAAATTAAATTAATTTACGTATATTTAAGTATTACATAAAAAAAATCAAAACATAGTGTAAATCATTGACAAGCACTAGGTCTGCCGACGTCGCAAATATCATTAACGTATGCAAAACTATTTTTTAACCTGAAATTCCAAATTTGGAGGACTTTGACACAGAGGCTTACGAAAAATATAGCCGTGTCGAACTTTTGTCTCACACTGTATATAGTTTGTTTTAATGATTAAAAAGCAAAAATTGTTGGTGTTATAGACACAGCCTATATAAGACTAGATGCGACACTCACGTATTTTCTCGGGATATTCAGTACTAGTCAGACTTTTCAGTTATATGTTTAATTGTAGTTCAGTGGTGGTCTGTTAATTTAATTTAATCTGCTCTAACAGCGTCATTTAATTTCTGTTGTGTTGAAATTGGTAAAAGATAGGAAAGCTATGCAGGTATTAGTGGCACAAATATAGTAATTGATTGTATAGCTTTTCTCGCTTTCCTAATGAAAAAAGTAGGCAAGTTAGAGAAAATAAATTAACCCAGAATTTAAAAAATCGGTAACTTTCTTGTACCCGGAACTTCCCTCTCATTATGAATATTTCCTTTTATTAAGAATAGTGCAGTATGAACCAATTTAGTAGTTACACCATATATTAGATCCCTACCAATATTTTACCACTTTCTACCTATGCCACATTTGCTTTTGGGCATAATTTAAAATAAATTCAATAAGTAGTTATTATATTGACAAAAACCGAGATTTTGTTACGTCATGTTGAATTCGCACCAGTTTATCCTTATATCATATTTAATTTTTCTCCAAAATTTACAGTCAATTGAATAAGAAGATTTTTTTACGTTAATTTTTTTATCAGAACTTTACCAGCTTATCTCATTAATGGTTGCACAAAATTTGAAATTAATTTAATAGGTAGTTTATATTCATACCAAAATGTTACCTTCATTCTTATGTAACACTTGATTTTTTTGTAAAATTTGAGGTAAATTGGATAATGTGTTTTATCAGTAATAATGTTTTAACGTTTCACTAGGCCGCCATCTTGTTCCGGCATATTGGATTTTTACCAAAATATTACCAGGTCACCCCTATATAACCCTTCATTTTTGACTAAAATTTGAAGTCAATCTGATGAGTAGTGTTAAAGCTAAGCCGCGAACTAACAGATAGACAGAGAAACCGACAGACGGACCTACGAAATTTACAAAAAAAATTTTTTGGCATCTAGGGACGTTAAAACGCGAAGATATGTAATACCTGAGAGAGTGATTTTTTTCAGATTACAAAAATGTTTGTTGGCCGCCATTTTGTTTCGCCATCTTTAATTAATACCACAGTTTTACTAGTTCATCTCTATACTACAATTAGTTATGTCACACAATTAGAAATCAGTTCATTAAGTAGTTTTTCAGGCTGAGTTTTTCAATATTTTATTGAGCCGACATTTTGTTCCGCCATCGGATCGGTAACAAAATTTTACCAGTTGATTCCTACATAATACTTACATTTGAGATAAATTGGATAAGCACTTTCTTAGTAATAATTTCACTAGGCCGCCATTTTGTTTTGCCTTAACGTATTTTTACCGAAATATTACCAGGTCCTCTCCATATGACCCTTAATTTTTGACTAAAATTTGAAGTCAATCGGTTAAATAGTTTATTAGCTATGCCGCGAACAGACAGACCGACAGACCGACGGAATCGAGAAAACATGTTTTTCGTCATCTAGGGACCCTGAAATGTAAAGATCTGAAAAAATCTCCAAGGGTAATTTTTTCACGATTACAATACTTCCCTTTTATGAAGGAAGTGAAAAACGTAATTTGTTTTACTTTTTAAATTCAATTCATTCGGGAACCTTTTTTATACAACCTTTTTATAGAACTCTACTAGATATCCCATACCAATGAAAGACACGCGTCGATTGATTACGAAAATATAATTTGATATTTTCATGTTTGTTTGACGTTATTAGTTTCGTGTATTCACGGTGACTAAAGGCCGTTTTACATGCTGCAATTCTTTCTTGCAAGTTGCAATAGTCTTGAACAAAAGCATGCGCAGTTGCAAGACATTTGTATCTTTTGTCAAACTGCGCATGCCTTTATTCTAGACTATTGCATATTGCAAGAAAGAATTGCAGCATGTAAAACAGCCTTTAAAAAAACATGATTGCTCGTCTTGGGCCAGAGGGAATCGTAAAAATACCTTCCAGGTTTGTACGGATCTTTACGTTTTAGAATCGGTATAGGTAAAAAACTATTTACCCGATTAAATTCAAATTTGATCAAAAAGCTAGTATTAAACGGAAGGGAACCGAAACTTTTTGATAAAAATGCAACCCGGCGGAACAAAATGGCGGTCTAATAATATGTTTAAAAACTCATTGTATAAAAAAAACTACAAAAATAACTTTAATATAGAACGGACTGGTAAAATTTTGGTACGATTCCAATTTGGTGGAACAACATGGCGGCATAAAAAGTTCTGAAGAAAACTACTTATTCGAGTTGATTTTAAATTTTATTTTATGTTATAGTTACTGTTAGAAGGCACCTCGTATATCCTAACATTAGGTTTAAATAACGCTTTTAATTAAATAAAAAAATCGGTAAATTTCTATTACCCGGAACTTCCCTCATTATGAATATTTCCTTTTATTAGGAATAGTGATGTGTGAACCAATTTAGTTCAGTACATAGTTATTTAGGAACACGTATATATTTTCTTTTCAAACATTTTTATCGGAAGCTGTTTTGTTCGAATATATGAGTTCCCTTCCAACATTTTGATTTTGGACGAAATTTAAAATGAATTCAATAAGTAATTTTTACATTGACACACACCGCGATTTTGTTAGGTCATGCTGAATTAACACCAGTCTATCCTTATATCATATTTAATTTTTCTCCGAAATTTATAGTCAATTGAATAAGATTTTTTTTTGCGCTAATTTTTTTAACATGTAGTTTGGCTGACATTTTATTTCGCTATCTTGAATTCGTAACACAACTTTACCAGCTAATCTCTATATCACACTTAATGCCTGCACAAATTTGAGATTAATCTAATAAGCAGATTTTTTCAGACTGATTTTTTAAATGTTATGCTATCTTATATTCGTACCAAAATGTTATCAGTTCATTTATATATAACACTTGATTTTTTTGGAAAATTTTAGGTAAATTGTATAATTAGGTATTTTAGTAATCATTTTTTTAACGTTTCCCTAGGCCGCCATCTTGTTCCTGCATACTGAATTTTTACCAAAATATTACCAGATCATCCCCATATGAGCCTTAATTTTTTCCAAATTTTGAAGTCAATCTGATAAGTAGTTTATAAGCTACGCCGCGAACTGACAGACACACCGACAGGTGGACCGACAAAATTGATAAAACACATTTTTCGGCATCTAGGACGCTAAAACGCGAAAATATGTAAAAGATGCTACGGTGATTTTTTGAGATTACAAAAATTTTATTTGGCCGCCGTTTTGTTCCACCATCTTGAATTAGTACCACAGTTTTGCTACTACTTACTATTAGTTATGGCACACAATTTAAAATTAGTTCATTATGTAGTTTTTTCAGGCTGAATTTCTAAATATTTTATTAAGCCGCCATTTTGTTCCGCCATCTTATATTCGTGCGAAAATTTTACTATTTGTTTCCTACATAATACTCGATTTTTGTGCAAATTGGATAATTAGTTTTTCAAATAATATATTGTTTTAACGCTATCTTGTTTGTAGGATTTTTACTCTATTATCTTTCGGTATTATCAAACTTTAAAATCTTTTATAAATAAATTAATAAATGAATCCAACGTACATTTTTTAAATGGAGCACCCTGTATATTACGTGGTCATCGAATGGCTCTGCTTACCGAATATAAATATCTAAGTTTGCTCCCTTTATCTTTAAAGACACTCGAGAAATTTGAAAAAATCCTGCCATACGAAGTAATGTATTCCTATTGAATCCATTATGAAGTAGAGCATTCTCTGTCGCTTTCTAACACAGTGCCTCTTATGGCAGGATTTTTGTCAAATTTCTCGGGTGTCTCTAAATATAAAAGCGTGGGTCTTCCATTAAAAAAAATTGGACAAGTTGGATTCAATTTTTATTGTATTTATAAAATATTTTAGTTTCTATTATACCGAAAGATAACATAGTAAAAATTCTGTGATTAAAGGTGTTTTCTGTTACCAAAAATAAGGGCCGTAGGTGTTTGTTAAAATATAATGAATAACCCTATACCCAAAACCACACATTGAGAAGACTATTTTGTGAATGTTTTATTTTATTTTGTAGTTTGGTGTTAGAAGACATCTCTTATATCACTGAGAAAACTTTAAGTTTAAACAACGCTTTTAAATAAAAAATACAAAGGAGAGGCATAAGGTCTGGAACTAGTTTTTTTAATAAGATATATTTTTTTATCAGTTCAGTACGGTACGGTTCGGTACACTGTACACAAAACCACACATTGAGCAGACTATTTTGTAAATATTTTATTTTATTTTGTAGTTTAGTATTAGAAGGCACCTCGTACATTATTGAGGTAATTTTAGCTTTACAAAATGCATTACTGTCTATTAGCTGTACGTACTACTCTAACTCTAAACTTCAGGTTAGGTGAACAATTATTTTGGGGACAAAAAAGCATAAGGTTTGGAACTTTTTTCTATTAAGATATCTTTTTATTTTTATATTTATTAGGCACCTTAACATTTTATTACTACACACACTAAAGGTGGGTTTATACAGCAAATAAAATAAAATAAGAAATAAGGATTGGAAGGTGGTTTATATAGAAAATAAAATTAAATAAGAACAATTGTTGGATTGCTTGGAAAAAACTATTGTAATACAATAGTTTTTTCCAAGCTTTTCAATACTACTATACCTATTGGATTAATTTTAAAACACACATTAATTTTAAAATACACACAACTCATCCAAAAACAAAAATAGTCAGTGAAATTGTCAATATTATTTGTTCCAAGATGTAATACGCAGCGGCATTTTCGAAATAAAATAAGAAGATAAAAGTCATCTCCATGGGCGTCGTTACGATATTTTTTAGGGGGGAGCAAGAACATATCCAATTTGATATACATATTTTATTAAAAAACATAGTTAACACATTACATAACAGGAAAATAATTTTCGGGCGGACAGCAAAACAAAACGCTTATACTAAAATAGTAAAAAATAGAAACATAAGATACTTAAACTTTTAAACTAAAAAAAAATATTAAAAACTTAACATTCCGTTGCAAAAAAACTAAATCAATAACGCTTGGGCAACACAACTCAGAATACATTTTAAATCTAATAAAGGATTATAAAATCACATAGGTAAATAATTATTGAATTGAAAAGTTTTTTAAGAAAATAGAAATTTTAAATTTCTCATTTCGGAACCAAAAGTGTCTATAACTGAAGAAATTATCTCTTCTGTCTTATTTCCCACAATTTGTCGGTAGACGCTCATCATATCTGTTCTATCTAGTTTCAGTTATCGTTTACCGCAACTATGTTTTTACCCGTCTTAAAGTACTAAACGATCGTTCGATAGAGCAAGTAGTTGGTGGAAGTGTCAAAAAAATCTTGAAGCATTTCTGGAGACAGAGATAAATCTCACATTCGTTTGATAATAATTCACTAAAATCTAAGTCACATTCAGTTAGCTCCTTACATTTTCATGTAGCCACCCACGTTGTGCACTCAAAAGTTTCTAAACCGTATTTTTTCAACTATATCTCTTATCTGATCTGAGAGATCTTTATTTTTTGTGGTTGTTATATGAAGTAGACTTAGTGAGTCTAAATATGGAATAAATATGTTCAGCCTAAAGTATTGTTCTGCTGAGGCAGTTGAAATATTTGAGCGCTGGCTTTGTCGTCCAGTGATCCTTGGCATCTTTATTTTATTATCTGATAGTTGTGCCATTTCTTCAAATTCTTTGGAAATTATGAAAAATATACCGTCAGAATTTTCTCTATAATTTAAAAAAATGTCAGTAATTGATTAATATGCTGTTTTACGGAGAGTAAATTAATACATACTCATTGAAGCTTGTTAGAAACTGATTCAAGCTGTGCGGAATGCCTGGATATGATTTAAAGGCAGACGAGAAAAACTGAGTTGAGCACAGATGTAAGGAAAATATTAGCTTTTGATTTAGTCTGTGAATTAAATTAATGATCTGTCGATATGTTTTTTAAAATTGCTCTTATCTCCAATTTTTTTTTCTGAAAATATCCGTAAAAATGTATATTTTGATGTTCAATGTGTTTCCGACAAAAGAGTAATATTTCTGACAAGATTTCTTCTTTTGGAGCTATTCCGAAAAAAAAATTATTTCTTTAATGGTGCCAATGGTATTTTGAATTTGTTAGACTATATTGAGATCATTTTGGAATTGGACATATTAACGAATTTATGAGTCTCTTGAAAAAAACAACTAAGAGCCACAGTCATGTAAAAATAGTCAAATCGATAATCTGTATCCGATTTTATTATTATTATTTTTTTATATTTTTATTAGGTATTTTTAACAAACATTTCACTTCCGGGGGGGGGGGGGTAAATGCCCCCTTTGCCCCCCTAAACGACGCCCATGGTTGTTTTATTTTATTTTATTTGCTGTATAAACCCACCTTAAAGGTATATTTTACTACTATTATTAAGTATGTAAAAGAAAAACAAAATAGTGCCTATGAGAATATCACTAATTGTAAAAAATACACTAGAGGCAATATTCGTAGAGAATTACTGGCCGAATTTGCGTGATAAATGGGATGGTAAAAATAAGCCGAGAATCAGCTGTTAGCAATATGACAGTTTAAGAAAAGATCTGGCGTAACATTGGTAGTCTACTAAATCGTCGAAAATGTTAAAAAAGAAAACCCCTCCAGTAACCAACATATGAAAATTTCGCTTGAGCAATATTTTTTATACCCTCCCTATTACTAAACATTTCTGCGGTAAATCTATAATTCATATGCAAACTAAACTTTTTTGGATATTTTAATATTGGAGACTCCACACACTATTTGCAAACTCTAGATAAGATCTGTGCATTATAAATTAAAATAGCGAAAAGTATTTTAGAGAGCTTTGTAATTCTCTCGTAAACTCAGTTTATGTATTTTTTTTAAGTTTAAAAAATGCAAATATTTTTAAACAGACTGTTCTCGCATAAAATAAAACTGATCTTAACTACCTCATTATATATTTTCTAATATTTTGAACAGGATAGCAAAGCTAGGTTCTTGAATAAAACAATTTAATACAAAATCTAAGTACTTACGATATTTGTTAGAGCCATGCTCATAGCCCATGTTTTTGAACTTAAGCACAATGATAATTTTCGAGAAACCATCTTACACTGCTAACTATTGTATAATTTAATACGAAAAAACCGTTTCTCTCATATGTTTTAATCCTAAACTCAATGCGAAAAGTGTATATAAAGACGAGCGAAGAACGCTACAGAGCATCAGACGCCAGACATCTGGACGCCTCAATGTCAAAACAGGGAAGGTTATTCCATTTTTAGTCTGTATAATTTTAATATCCTCTCTTGTAATAATTTAAAATTAGGATTACTTGATTGCCTTCTATTTTTACTTCCGTTGTAAGAGGAAGTATTTTATTCGTGAACAAATCACCCTCCCAGTTTTTTGCAAATTTCGTTTCGAATAGTGTTATACTATATTTATGATAACATTTTGCTGTGAGTTGTAACGGAACAAAATGAGGTCCTAATAAAATGTTTGAAAAGGTCAGTAAGTAAAACTATTAATCAAGACTAAAGGCATGAAATTGGTAAAATTTAGATTGAAATCCAGTTGGCCAAACAAAATCATGGTGTAATACATTATTCAAAAAAATCAGTACCAGCCTTCATCGCGAGCTTTTTCGTGATTGAAACTTTCCTTTTTTAAAGAACATGAAAAAAATCGGTAAATTTCCCTTTCCCAGAACTTTCCTCGTTATGAATCAGTGACGGCTCGTCAGGGGCGGCAGGGTCGGCCGGGCCGTACCAGAAAATTTACAGGGAAAATTCTCTTTTGAAAAAAGTAAATATTTTTCAAAAATAGTTTTTCAAACATCCTAAAAACGCACAAAACCAAAATGTAGTTTATTATTTCCTGGGCACATAGCAAATAAGTAGGGATCCCTATTATAATTGATTATCTAACATACAAATAACCCCATTAACGACATCATCTCACATGCAATACTTCATCGACTAGTTCACGCGGCACGTAGTACGTTCTCATACATCCCATACTATTACCCCGGCTATAACGTTCGTCGTAGCTTATATCACCCAACACCGGCCCGTCTCGATTGAATACTACCATTTTAATTGTAATTATTATAAAATAAGGCTACTTATTTTTAAATTAATTTTAGTTAGTTCTTTGCTTTATTCATGACTAAAGAAGGTTATAGTATAAGTGAATGTTTTAAAATATCATTTGCAATTTGCTTTAGAAATCAGTCCATTAAATATTTTTTTAGGCTGAATTTTTGAATATTTTATTAAACCGCCATTTTGTTCCCCCATGTTGGATTCATACCAAAATTTTACTTGTTGATTCCTACATAATACTTGATTTTTGTGCAAAATTTGAGGTAAATTGGATATGTAGATTTTTAGTAACAATTTTTTAACATTTCACTAGATCCCATTTTGTTTTGCTATTTTTTCATGATTACAAATATTTTATTTAGCCGCCATTTTGTTCCGCCATCATGAATTAGTACTACAGTTCTACTAGTTTATCTATATACCAGAATTATTTATGGCACACAATTTGAAATCAGGCCTTTAAGTAGTTTTCCAGGCTAAATTTTACCAGTTGATTCCTACATAATACTTGATTTTTGTGCAAAATTTGAGATAAATTGGATAAGCAGCTTTTTAATAATAATTTTTTTAACAATTCACTATGCCGCCATTTTGTTTTACCGTGTTGGATTTTTACCAAAACATTACCAGGTCAGCCCCATATGACCCTTATATTTTGACCAAAATTTGAAGTCAATCGGGTAGGTAGTTTTTTAGCTATGTCGCGAAAAGACAGACCGACGGACAGACAGACGAAAAGACAGAACCGACAGACAGACAGACCGACGGAATTGAGAAAACATATTTTTCGGTATCTGGGGACCCTGAAACGCAAAGATCTGAAAACATCTCGGAGGGTGATTTTTTTACGAATACAATACTTCCCTTTTACGAGGGAAGGAATTATTTTATTTAAATTTAAAAATTAAAATTATTTAATAGAATATTTATTGGTGAAAATAAAAGAGACAAATCTGTAAATTGGTGTTATTCTGAAATTTCCTAGTCAAAAGTCCTTCCTTTTTCCAAGTAAAATGACGTATTTAATTTAATTCCGGACGCAGTTATTCAGTAATACGTACATACAGAGTGTCCCAAACGCCATGGGCACTTAGCCGTAACTTGAAAACTACGTGTACGATTTTTTTCAAATTCGACATGGTCAGGTGAATTTAACTATTCAAGCAAATTGTTTTGACATTTTCGTAATTTCAAGTTGACCAGAAGTGAGGTCAACTTTGTTATACGAAGTGGAGCACCCTGTATTACATAAATAATTTCGATTCCTTATTTAATTTGAAACTTCTTTTGTAAGACAAACCTAACCTTACTTCTTGCCCTTTTTTATCTATGTATGGTTTAATAAAAAAATTGACAAAAACATTGTACTTATTAAAAGGCGATAATTTAAGGTTTCACCACTCATCACTTATTAAAAAAGATTTTAGTATGCTGAAGCACTGATATAAGTCTACAACATAACCTCACATTATTTTATAGAATTTTCTTTTAACAATAACTTTAATATTTCACATTGAATATTTATTGACCAATGACTAAAACATGTTCATTTCAAAAAGGTATAATGTTCCTATACATATCTCCAAGATCTATATACACAGTTAGAATGCGCGAGTTGAAACAAGATTATGTTTAGGTATAATCATCATCCAATTTTGAAATAGAAAAATAACTTTTCTTAGGGACTTCAATCTTACGAACTACCCTTTTCCAACTATAGAACTGATCAATGATGAACGGCCAGTGCCAGAACTTTTTACCTTTAACCCGACCAGGATAGTTACGTGACCGCCAGCAACAATATTTATGTGGAAAGAGTGTTAGTTGAAGAAACACCTTCATTCATTGTCAGAACTTTTAATTTGACGCATTTTCTCTTCTTCTAGAAGAGTTTACATTTTTTCTAGTGTTTTTGGAGGCTCACATGGCGGTATCTCTTCTCTTTAAACAGCAGGTGGATCTTGGTCTCCTTGATTATTATTTTCAACGACCTCAATTTGTGTCAACTCTACGACATAAAAAACCAGTGAAACAGATGAGTTTTTTTCTTCTTGGTCGCTATTTGCATTTTTGGACTGCAGGACATCTCTTGAGGAATGTTTTGCTCAGCATTGTCATAGGTCTTGTTCACTAACATTGCTAATGGAACTCAGTCATCCTCTGATTCTGACGTAATGTAAATATTTTAATGGCGTTCCAGGTTTTGATGATAAACAAGAACTGACAAGATACCTTCTGAACGTTGATATAAATAATACTGAGCTACTGACCCAATCCATAATACAGGAAGACATTGTAAGTAATGTAATAAACACCCAAAATAATGCAGTGACATAGCAGGATTTTTCAAGTTTACTAAGAGAATTCCAAGGCCAAGATTAGGATCTTTGAGACAGCTCAGTGTTTATTACCAGAACGTGCGTGGGCTAAGAACCAAACTACAAATTTTGAATACATCGATTGACCTGCTAGATTATTACACTGTTTTGTTCACGGAGACTTTAAATGTTGATAGACTTGATAGTGAATTGGGTTTACGGGATTTCAGTGTTTTTCGTTGTGACCGTTCCATAAGATCTAGTGTGTCTACCCGAGGAGGAGGTATTTTGTTTGCAGCTAAATCAAATTTAGCTGCAAAATTGGTGGAAATTGAAACCAATGAACTTGAATGCTTGTTTGTGATCGTAAACATTAGTGGGATCAAAACGTTGTTTGGAGTTGTATATTTACCACCAAAATCTTCAGTGGACATTATGGAAAAATACTGTTCATCTGTGGAACATGTACTGAGTCAAAACAAAGTAGATAATGTTATACTTACCGGTGACTTTAATCTGCCCAATATTTTATGGGTGAATGATGGTTATTATGGTACTCGTGTAAAAGGACATTTATCTGATCAGGCCAGAATAATGTCAGACTTTATGGCCTACCTTAACTTGTATCAGGTTAATAAAATACCAAATGTTAAATATGGTTTTCTAGATTTAATTTTTACTAGTTTTGAAAATACCTTAGTCGAGCCTGCACTAATGGCTGTTTTGCCAATTGATGTTTATCATCCAAGCATATCATTTGATATGAACATTTTAGCTGTTGACGACGGTTTTTCTTATGATTTGGAGTATTTTGACTTCGCTAAAGCAAATTATATTGATATTTGTTATTACCTTGCAGGAATAGATTGGAATAAAATATTTAGGTCAAATAACGTAAACCAAGTATTGAAAGACTTTTATAGTATTATTTGGACTACATTTGATATATCTACAAAAAAAGATCAAAACCAACAGTTTTTCCTAGGTGGTATTCAGAGGATTTAAAAAGTTTCATTTTTAAAAAGAAGATTGCTCATAAAAAATATAAAATTAGTAATTCTATTGATGATTATAATATGTTTTCAGCACTTAGATATCAGTGTAGAATTCTTAGTAATAATTGCCATTCAAATTATATAAATCAAGTGGAGAATTCTATTGACAATGATAGTAATTCGTTTTGGAAATATGTCAATGAAAAAAACAAAAAATTTTACTTACCTAAATGCATGACATACAATAATAAAACATCGGGAGGGGTATTAGATAGATAATAGCTAAAGTACTTGAAATAATCGTAACATCTAAAATAACACCACTTATTGAGAATAAAATAACCTCAAAACAGCATGGTTTTATGCATGGCCGAGCCACAACAACAAATCTATTAATATATGAGAATTTTCTGGAGAATGGAATGGAGGAGAAATGTCAGCTAGACGCCATATACGTGGATATCTCCAAGGCATTTTACAGAGTTAATCACGAAATACTTATAAAAAAACTAAATCAAATTGGTATTTTCGGTCATCTTTTAGAATGGTTTAAGGATTATTTAAGAGGAAGAAAAGAAATAGTAAGGTTAAAAAATCATTTCTCTAAAGACTTTGGGGTCACATCGGGAGTTCCTCAGGGGACACACTTGGCGCCTTTGTTGTTTAATGTCTACATTAATGACTTAAGTAGTTATGTTCATAATTGTAATATACTTTTATCTGCTGATAACCTTAAAATGTTTAGAAAATTAAACTGTGTGGACGATAGTCGTTTAATTCAAGAGGATATTGACCGTTTGTCACATTGGTGTATTTTAAATGGTTTGTCTGTAAATACTAATAAATGTAAAATAATGCAATTCAGCCGAATCAAAACAACTGTGTCTTTCGACTATAAGATAAATGATATAATTTTAGAGAAGGGGGCTGTAATTAAAGACTTAGGAGTATATTTTGATAAGGAAGTAACTTTTAATTCTCATATACAATATATTGTTAATAAGGCAATGAAGGTCCTTGGTTTTATTCGACGTACATTGTTTGATTTTAGTAACATTAATTGTTTTAAAGTATTGTATTGTGCCTATGTTAAATCATATTACAGAACTTATGTGGAACAATTGGAAAGGGTGCAGAGGAAATTCTTAAGATTAATAGGTTTTACAATGAACATAAGAGCAGAGGACATTAACTACAAGGAACTGAAAACTTTATTGAATTTAGATTCTCTTGAAGAAAGAAAAAATTTCGTTTTCTGTTTTACCAAGGCAAACGCGAAAGAAGAAACTCTTCCATGTGCCGTTCCATCGAGCAAACTATGGTATTTCAAGTTCGGCAACCGGGCTATGTAATGCAGGAAATAAGTTCTGTGATAACGATGACATATATTTCTTTAGTGTTGGCTTAACATGTTTTCAATCAAAATTAATAAGTATTTTGAGGGAACAGTTGTGGAGCTACTGATGTTTAGTAAGATATGATTGTTTAAATATAGGCAGTTTGTAAATGGCTTTGAACTTAAATAAATAAATAAAATAAAAAAATAAAATAAGTAATGTGGTCTTCAGTGGATGAAACAATACTTATTTCGGAATTACTGCAACTGGTTGACGAAAAAACGGAGCTCTGTAAATATCTTTCCACAACTTTTTTTCGTTTCTGAGGTTAGTTTGCTGTAAACCGAGTGGTTCTGATTCTGGAAAATCAAAAGCATAAATTGATTTTCCTTGAAGCACTTCAGCTTTCTTTTCTTGACAATCTTTATCTCTTGACAGGTTTTTCTTCGAGTGTGTTGTAACTTTTGCACCAAAGAGGCTGCAATAAGTCCAATATTTATAACGCCGTCTTGTCTTGGCAACCTAGCCAATGGTTATTCTTTGTCAATGGAAGATATTTCTCTCTTTTTGAATCCAGTAATCTAGTTTTGCTTTGTGCGCCAGTCAGAGCATTAAAAGTTTTTTTCAGCAGAGAAGGAAATTGTTCTTTAGGTGTCGTTGGTAGTTTCCTTCTAATTTGGCCGCTCTTCCAGTCTAGTAATATTTGTTTTTAGCGGCCGAAAGTAGGCAACGTAGAGTGGATAAAGAATGTGCCATGCTCCTAAGATTGTCGACAGCGGGGTTACGGAAGACGCATCCGTACCCGTCCCTGGATCCGCCCCTGGAAGCTTTGGGTAAACCAATTTATTTCACATCAATTTTTCGCACTCTCAGTTGCAACTACGAATAGAACAGCTAACTTCATATTATTCTTGTTAACATAATAAACCGTATTTTTGTTATGCGGCTGCTCATTTAAAAAGGAGCACTAGCAGCAGCGATAGCTAAATGCATCAGAATCAGTGACGGCTCTCCAGGGGCGGCAGGGTCGTCCGGGCCGTACCAGAAAATATACAAGGAAAATTCTCTTTTTAAAAAGTAGGTAAATATTTTTCAAAAATAATTTTGCAAACATCCTATAAACGCACCGTCCACAGATATTTTAATATATTTATTATAGACGGTGGTTTGGCCAGCCGATTCCATCATCTCACATGCTAGACTTCAGATACTAATTCACGCGGTACGTAGTACGTTCGCATACATCCCCATATTATAACGTTCGTCGTAGCTTATATCAGCCAACACGGGCCCGTCTCTATGTGGCCGTATCCCCGGAATTTTTCACAATTGAATACTACCATTTTTCAAGTATTAATGGTAATTATTATAAAATGATACTACCTATTTTTAAATTAATTTGTTAGTTCTTTATATTAGTCATGATTAATGATGGCTGATATATTATTAGTAATTTTCACTCCAAGTTACATGTTTAAATGTTGTGACAAAATATGAAGTGAATTTTTAAAATATCATTTGCAATTTGTTTTATAATTCGGCCGGCCGCATCGTGGTTTTTGCTGGACAATATACTTTTTTGGTTGTATATGTAGCTTTCACTTTGGCATCTATTTTATTTTCCTCTTGAGGCAAGATACAATAAAGTAAGCAAAAATATTAAATTGACTGACTATAGCATTTTACTAATATTTTCTCTTATTTATTAAATTTATACTCTAGCCTAGATCTGCTATACATAGGTTGGTGCCTACCTAATTATCATTGAAGAAATGAACGGAAAATAGTAAGACTAGTATTTGACCATATTTGGACGAGGCACCAGTTAACACCACATTGGCCTCAAGGGCGATTTTAAGAAACCTTTCTGGGGGGAGATTAATTTAAAAAATAAATTTGTTAATATATTTTAATGTAAATCGTATTTGTGACATAAGTGAAAACATCTTCGAATAAATATAGTTATAGACAGAATAACGTCCAATTTTATTCCTGCAGCAAATTTATGAATTACATTGTTTATATTTATATCCAATCCAACAGGTCGCTCTTTTGCTATAGTGTTTCCTAGCCAAGTTTTTAACCGTAATTTTCACGTAAAAGTATGTAAATTACACATGATGTTTGACCGGTCTGGGGGAAGGGGGAGGGGTAATACCTCATTACCCCCTCACCGTAAAACTGCCCTTGATTGGCTTTGAGCCTGGGCCAACCCTAAATTTTAAAGTACGAGCCGTCACTGATCAGAATCAGCTAAAACTCATCATAAAATAAGCAATACTATACCCTGATAGTATAAAAATACACCATTCGTCATCTTATAAGGATATGTGTTCCAAATAAAAAGTCTATAAACCAATATAAGAACAAATAATTTTATTAAATTAACAATTAAATTGTAAAATACACAGTGCCATAGAAGGTCTCTAAAATATCGACTAGATTAGACAAAATCATCTTAATACCTATTTTTCTATAACAATAAAATATACAAAAAAATCAAGCCCATAGGGCTGAATATTATTGTCTTGTAATTATTAGCACTGAATTTTAAGTCTGACCCTGTCAAAATTGTCTTTATATACATATCTAACACTAACTCACAATACATATCTTTGGTTAACATTGTTATTATTATCTACAACATTTTTACAGACACACACAATATAATTAGGTAGTAAATTTAAATCTCTAATAAGTAATCATATTTTACTTAAAATGCCTTTGAAATTCATTTATATGTTTTACGTATGGTTTTTGATTTTTTGTTTTTAGTCCAGTAATGATCTGGAAAGTCAAGCCTTAAGACAAATAGAAAGCAGGTAATTTTTTTTTAAACTGTAGGTTTTCTAAAACTCAATATCGCAAACAATTGCCGAAAAAGCAGTCATTTTGTTATCAATATCTACCAAAATAAACGAATTATGTAATAACAAAAAATAAAGGTGAACAACAGTAAATACAAAAATGAAGGTGAACAAACATAGTTCTCAAGATTTTTTTCCTAAATATGATAGTTTGGATCGGAAACAGTAGTTAATTTTCTACCAATAAAAAAAGTAGTTATAATTGGTTAAAAAAATAAATTGATTACAACATGTGATATTTCATTTTTAATTTTATATTTATTCAAAATATGGAAATCTATTTTAATTTTTTTTTTAGTCTGGGTTGTTTTGCTAATAATATACATAAACCTCGCTTTGTGTTTGTAACAATCAAATCGGAATTTTTGGTACACACCAATTACGGGTGGCAAAACCCGACGCAACAATTTCTCAGAAATACCAGAGTCTATATATATATATATTCTAAATAGTACAAGCACTTGGCTATTCCGCAAAAAATTTCTCTCTTGCAAACGCGCCTCCCGCATCTACGAACTGCCGCTTCTAGCGGTGGTCACTTCGCAGTGGTTAGGTACGCGTTGTCTTAAGATTTTAAACCTACGTGTTTACGGAGCGTTGTACGCGGTGAGCAAAAATGTAGAACTTGGAACAAAAGTGCGTTTAAATGTAACTTTTTGGAGATAGTTTTGTAAATGGCTTCTCAAGATAGTCATTCTTCTTACTGCAGTATTCATGGATGTGAATGTGACGTTAACATAAATAGGGGAAATGTGTCTTCTTTTCAAATTCCTCAAGATCCAGCAAGGTATTTATTATTATTAATTTTTATTACTGAAATTTGGCCAAGAACTTAATTCCGGTAAAATGGGCATAACAACGATTTTCCCAAGTTTTGTATGTTAATAATATACCATTACTAGTTTTGCTCTAAAAATTTATATTCAGCCTTCAAAACTACAAATGACTCCTGCCTAGCCTAGCATGAACCGATTGCGTTCAATTTGAGTTCTTTTAAATATCAATATTTTTTTGTTTATTTACCTATCGCCAAAATTAGGGGTAGTTTATTTGAAAAATAAAAAAATCAATTGTCTTACGCCTTAGTCTTAACGGGGAAAGGTTTCTTCTCTTAAATGTCCTATGCAACTTGCTACATCGTTGGGAAGGTGACTTGTGTCGGGTTGGAAATTTTCTATTCCTTATTTTAAGGTATTTACCTTGCTTCTGATATTTAAAGTAATCATTTAAATCGTATTTCACCACTTATTTTCACGAAAATCCGTTTTTGTAATAGGTTTCCTTACTGTGCTGTATCAGTCAGTATTTATTCACCAAAAAAAGTTCTAAGAAGGATTTATAAAACATTTTAAAGCACATGACTATTTGATATTAATATTAAAACTAAAATGGTTTAATATAGCAGTTAGGAGCAAACTGTTTAATAAAGGGATTTAATGGCAACAATAGGGCTTTCATATAAAACTTATTTAATATAAATTCTTAAGAGTTTTGTGGTTTGGTTTTATATGCGTGAGCGTTAAAACCCTTGCATTGGATCAATGGGTCTTGTAGTGTTATTGACTCATATTAAGACACCTATAAAGTTACCGACTCAAAACTGCCATAAAGTTATCATGAATTATTTTAAGGCATTTAAAAAAATGTTAATTTGGTAGTTATATAGAGTTAAAAATAATGTGTACTGTAACCTGCGTGCGCACTGACATATTTATTTCCTAGTATTTATGGCGCAAGGGCCTTTCAGTTCTTATTAGATTATAATTTCTGGAGAATGTAAGATGATAGATAGAGTGTAGAGACGGTCTTGAGAAAAGGGGAAGACACCTTCTCTTGGTTTGGCTTATTAAATGCAGACCAGTTTAATCTTGTGGATAATTTTAGTTTTTTTAAAAACATTGATTTTTGTTGGAAATAATTTAGTTTCTACGTATATGTAAGCAATCATCCCCTTGGAATTTGAACAGTTGATATCGGCGTCAAACGAGATCCAGTTTCCGTTAACCACCTATTAGATTTACGTCTATTAGTTTTAAGAATTAGCCATTTAAGTGTTATGCTATTAGGATATTCCTTGTTTTAGGGAACATGTATTCCCATTCTCTATTTCTAAGAACTTGGTGGAATATTTTTGAAGTACAATCGATTTTGATATTCTGTCGAGAACGTATTGATTGTCGTTCGGATAATTTTTGTAATTTAAATAAGAATAATCTAATTGTTGGAAGTTCTTTGCATCATTTCGCAAATATAATTAATACATTTTTATTTTACATTTGTTGTCAATACCTATCAAAGTTAGTCCATAAGTTAACTTTTTATTAAGTTGAACATCTACTACTCTAAATATTAATATGAATACCTAAAGTAACTAATACAGTTATTGATAGTTCGCCGTAGATGTATTCATTGCGATAAAATAACGCGCAGCCTCGTATACCTCGCATCTAGATGTTAGCTACATGTGTTCGCTAGAATTTACGACCGCTCGCAAAAAAAGCCGGCTTTTGGGAGCACAACAAAGGAGTGAGGAGTGCTATCACGTTTATATAAAGCGACAAGGACACGATTCGATACTTTTTATATTCTGGTGTTAAATATTAGTTTTGTTTTGAACTTCCCGGAGTGTGCTTATCAAGTTTTTGTCTAAATACAGTTTCTATTGTCGCAGTTTTCTTATATGTTGGGACTAAATGAATATTTGAAGATGGCAGGGAAAAGAAAATGCCTATCTTTAAAAGAAAAAAGTGAAATAAACGAGAAAAGTGGAAAAACTGCCGTAAGTATCACAAAATTGGCTGTAAAATTTAAAGTGGGAAAGACTCGAGTGACTATGATACTTCAGAATAAAGCAGAAGTTAGAAATTTGTTTCAAGAAGATGGCAACCGTGATCAAAAACGAAAATTTCCAACAACCGAAAGACTGGCACTGAATCAAGTTGTTTTTAACTGATTTTTGTAAATCAAACAAAGGCCTCGAAACTGCGCAATGTCTAGGACAGGATAATTTCAAGGCGTCTAATGGATGGTTGGAAAGATTCCTTTGTCGGCATAAACTTTTAACCAAATATGTAATCTATTGAAGACGTTACTTCGTGGAAAGAAAAGCTTTTGTTCATTTTAAAAGAGTATGCCCCAATGCACGTGTTTAATGCAGATAAGGCAGGTCTATATTACCGTGCATTGCCAACAAAAACGTATGCACTAAATGATAAGAAGAGTGCTAGCAAAATAACGCTTTACAATTTTATTCTGTGCAAAGAAAGCAAGAAGGAGGAATCGCTCATAATAGTCAAAAGTAAGACTCCGATGCTTTACGGGGGCACACACTAATAAAAAAGCGTGGATGACAGCAGACATCATGACAACATGGCTTCACAGCCATGTTGTCCAAGATAACAATATGAGGAAGGAGGATAGAAAAGTGGTATTGTTTATGGATAATGCAACATTTCATCTCAAAATTTCACTGGATAATGTCAAACTTATTTTCCTTCCTCCCAATACTACATCATATTGCCAACCTTTAGACCAAGTTATTATACAAAATTTTAAAATGATCCACAGAAGATACGTTATTAAGAGGCTCTTAACATGCATAGACAGTAGTTGTCTTCTTTAAGAAATAGAAAACATAACAAATGCCTTGATATGGGTTTCAGTGGCCTGGCGCAACTTGAACCCAATGACAATGCAGAAATGCTTTATGAAAGCTGAATTTCTGTGTAATACTAATATTGATGACTCCGAAAACAAGATATTATTCGCCTCGCACAACTGTTTCCAACCATTAAAAACACTTTTGTTAACTGATATTGATGACTCCGAAAAGAAGATATTAATCCCCTCGCACAACTGTTTCCAACCATTAAAAACACTTTTTGTTAACTTGAAATAATTTGTGCATTCATTGATAACGATTTACCAACAGGAATTGAAGAATTGACTATTAGAGAGTATATCGAACAAATTCAGGAAACGGATGAAACTAAGCCCGACTCTGAAATTAGGGATGTTAATCCGAAATTGTTCTGGTATCAAATATATCCAGCCTATCTGTACGCAAGTTTGAGTGACTTTTTTATAATTTTAAAAACCTTGAGTATCTATAAATATTTCTCAACTATTATTAAAATATGAATTTTATAAAAATAAATTGGAATATACGAAAAAAATTAATTTCTGATTATTTCGAAAAATAGTATGTAAATATAGAAATGTACATAATTATACCTGTGAACATTATTATATTGCATTTTAGAAGAAAATTTGAATTTTTCAAAAAAGTTTTGCTTGTCTTAAATCTTCAAAAATTATTGTTGGAATCTAATTTAGTTATACATGTCGTCTAAACATTATAAAAATCTAAAATGATCCCAAGAATGATGTACCCTTATTTTTTGTTTATTGAGATATTTTAGAAAGAAAAGTTTTGAAACTTCGATAAGTATTATTCAACATTCTGAAAGTTATCCATTCCGCATCATTTTTAAATGTGGAAGATGTTAATTCTACAGTTGTGTTAGAGAAACTATATTCTGCCCTTCAATTTTGTTATTTACATAATTGCCCGGTATACAAAATTTTGGCAAAAAATTAAATTTTCCCCCTGTTTGATATTTTTTAAATTACTGAAGATCTAGTTCAATAGAGCTAAAATAAAAAGAAATGGCCTGCTCCCTGCCTAAAACATAGACTTACTTGTTATTATTCATAATTAGAATATCTGCTGACTCCAAAACTGCACCTAGGTGGCATTTAAATACAAAATCATTAAAATAGATCGAGAGGTGTATTATTTAAAAGTTCATGTCACTTTTAATTTATGCCTAATACGTGGGTTCATACAAATAGCCCATTTCAAAATGGTGGCCAGTTAGAAAAGTGAAAAGCCTCCTGCTAATTTTTATATTAATAAAATTGATATATTATCTTGGAAAAGATAAATTTATTAAATAACTAGTTAAATGCATTAAATGCAAAATTACACTTAGAATTTTGAAATGGACAATTTTTAGGATCTTAAATTTTAGGGATAAAATTAAAAAATGTCCACAATTTTTGATAACTTAAGCAAATGATAATTTTGGGAATTTACGTTACATTGCTGTTACACTCATAGATCATACGTTTTTTTTAATTCCCTGTTTCTTGGAGAAGAAACATACCATGAATTTGTTCTTTTTCCTTTTATTCGTTTATACATGCAGATCGAAAAAGCATACCAAACAAACTGAGCAAGAATCTCAACTGGTCGTTTATTCGTGATTATTTACTATTTTAACAACTGACGTTTTTCAATGTAAAGTAAAATAACTCCTAAATGGACTCCAACTAGACGTAATACAAAACAAAGTTGGTGGCTTATTTATATATAGTTGGGATCCATTCAGAGTTAATTTATTTGTATCTGATGGGCTGCCGACTATTCGAAGAAAAATCGGTCGTTTATTATTATTAGATTCAATTTACAAAAAAAAATTAAAAATAAATAAAAATTTAATTTTTAAATTTATCTAGCATATTTTTGTATTCATGAGAATGGAAATTATTACTTGCTCAAAATCTTGGCTTAGTAAAAATTATTTACTGTATTAAAGGCATAAATACTGATATACATTAAATCAATATTTAAATACTTATATATTATATTTTACACTTTTAAAAAAGAAACAAAACACACTAAAGTAATTAAAACATTAAAAACATTAGACTTAATACAAAATAAGATACTAATTTCATTTGTTGTGCACGGCTATGTCATAAAAAATATAGTTAAAAATGGAAGAGAAAAATGTAGTATAGAAATAATTTAACTCATGTTATTTAATTTTCTACACCCCAGTAAACCATAAAATGAGAAAAAGGTAATGATTTTAAGCAACCAATATATGTTCGAAATGTTTAAAATTTAAATATAACCTAAAAATGTCTTTGTTTTATGTTTTTAAGTTCATTTCGTAGATTAAATCAAGTAGACCCATAAGTTTAAAAACGCCTAGAGATATAATATCGGTTGTTAAAAGAGAGGGGTGTACAGAGGCGTAGCTTCACCCCCGCCAGCCCCTGCAATACGCAATGACCTTTTTTATAGTCTTCAGTTAATTTCCCCTCTGTTGTTAAATTTGTTTATAAGGGGATTATGAAAAACTAAATGACCTTTTTTTTAGGTATTAGAAATTTTTCTGTTGGTGAGTGCACATAAAGGGCTCTTTGCCAAAAACTGCGGGGGGGGGGGCGCAAAATTTGAAGTTACGCCACTGGGGGTGTACGATCAGAAATGAGCATTCTTTGTTCTGCTTTGTCTAATGCAATATATTTTTAGATCAACATGTACAAATGGAAAAATAGAAAGTAATGCCCGCCACTCACCGTCCAACTTACGTACGATCGTACGATTAGTTGTAAAAGATTGCTGTACAATTTGGTTGTACTGAAGCGCGCTAGTGACGGTCTAAATTTGTCATACGATGATTGTAAAAGATTGCTGTACAATTTGATTCTATCAAAAAGTTGAAAGAAGAAATTATATTTAAAAACACTTGCGGTTTATGTCGCCAGAATTAAAAAAAAATAGAATGCACATGTAACTGAAAAGAAAATAAACTATTTAGTAGGAATGTTATTTTTATTTGGTATTGGAAACAGACACACATAATATAAGGTACAACGAAATCGTTCTGCGGCCGTCAAAGTTGCCCAAATTCGGCAATATTGTACGACGGTACTGGACCGTAAGTGGCGGGCTTATGATACGTTATAATAAAATAATCACTCTTCCCGCTACTACTATTCTAGACGGTGGATCAAAAAATCATGTAAAAAATGAAAAAATTAATCAGTATTTTCTGCATTTAATAGTTAGATTTGAGGGTCACGAAAGACATATTAAAAATTCTACCACCTCCGATGAAAGCGGCACCCTCTAAATATGCAAAGTATGTACATGAAGTTGCCTTTTATGCAATAACTGTTTTATCTTTGCCATATGGTAAAAACCTTATAAAATTCTCTACAAAATAGGTTCTATACAATTTTTACGTAGCATTAGTACTATCGACATAGCAGTCGCTCTAAAATGATTGCGGCGTGTCTAGCAAGTTAACAGACCTATGAATAGCACACTTTGCTATACAGCTCGGCAGCTGTCCTCACATTTCAATGCTAAATCTGTTTAAATTTGGATGTTCTTTTTTTATAATATAGTATTCGTCCTGTTAATGCTTAAAATGCAATCCTGCCAGTCCGGAGGCGGGGAAAATGCTTCGCAACCACGTGTCAACTGTGACCAAAAAAAGTATGCAACATATGGGAAACTTTTTTATTATTGATGTTATTCCTGATAAAAGTTGGTATTTAAGGAAAAAAAATTTAACAGTATTAAACTTTAGGTCAAATAGGCTCCAAAAATACAAAAAAAAATGGATTTCAAAAATTAAAAATTTCAAGAAATACAGTTCTTGTGACACAAATCTTAAAGACCATAAAGTATCGTAAATTAAAGCTAAGTTTCCATATTAGGTATAATATGAAAATCGAAATGTTTCACATTAAATATAACTATGCTAAATATGGAATGAGTTTACAAACCTTTTATATACGATTTTCTGTGTCGACAAAATTTTTTATTTTAATTTTTAGTTTTTGAAATTAACTTTTTTGTATTTTTGAACGCCATGTTTATCTGACCTAAAGTTTAATACTGGCGAGAGTATTTTTTCTTCAAGCACCAACTTTATGAATAATAAAAATTTCTGAGAAATGAATATTAAAATGAAAATATATGTTAACTGATATAAAGGTTTATAGCTGAAATTTTTTTTACATATAGCTTATATCGCGATAAATTATGAATTCTTCTACTGCCACCCATTGGGTGGGGACTAGCCCCTGCAGGAGCGATCAAAGCTGCCGCATCGTGAAGGGGGGTTTAGGGGTTTTTTTTACATTACCTTCCTCAACATGTTTAATGTTGATTTTTTTTTGCGAATAGTTAGCACCATCCTAAACAGGAGATACTAGGTCAAACAGTTAAAATTATGAAAATAAAACATAATTATAGTAAAATATTATTTCAAAAAAGTTCTACATAAAATATATTCTTATGTGAACTACAAAAAATTATATTTTTGTTTTCACTCGCGCACTTCAAGCAAGTTGCCAAGTTATGCCTTGACCTCAAGATACAGGGAGTTAAAGTTTTATTTTAATTCTTCATTTTTCTAAATAAGTTTTAAAATAATAAATAAAAATATGTATCTGGGATTTTTTTGACATGGTAAATTTGAATTTTATCTTAGTATGGCTAGTACTTGTAGGGGGCGCCACCTTCATGGCTTTTTACAATTTTGAGGGAGATGCAGGGTGGAAAATTCAGAGAAAAATCAGTTTTCCATCCACATCATGAACACTATTTCGTCGACTTTGAAACTTAGCAGATTTATTTCTATTTTCTAGTAGCAAGATGCTAATTTAGACCCTTTAGATTATTATCAAGTCCGGTGACGTCCCAGAAGAAAACCTAATTAATATTTTTGAGAAAAATATGTACATAACTGTGTTTTTAAACGATTTTATTGTTATTTTTTAGATTAAACAATTAAAAACACAATTTTTTTGCACCTTGCTTCGTTTAAAAAAAAATCGTTTTTGAACCTCCCTGGTCTATATAATAACAGAAACAATACAAAAATGTTGAAAATGATCCTACATAATTGGTAAAAATGACCACTTTCAGCCATTATGCACGCCCGCGCTCTTCTTCTCACTGATGCCAGTACTCTTTCAAATATCCCTAGGGTATTTCCGATAGTGTCAAAATCGCGGATTATTTTATTTCTCAAATCATCTACAGCATTTACTGCTGTTTTATACACTTAACTATTAAGAAAAACCCACAGAAAAAAATCTAAACTGTTTAAGTCTGGTGATCTAAGGGGTCATAGCTGTGGTCCGCCCCAACCTATCCATCTGTTAGGATACGCCTCATCTAAAAATTCTCGTGCCACAAGAGAAAAATGTACTGGAGCACCATCGTACATGTACCACATACGATTTCTTTGCAAAATTGGAACGACCTCAAGCAACAACGGCAATGCATTTTCTAAAAAAATTCTATATGAGTTATCATCAAGCCGGCCGGATAAAAAGAAAGGACATATCAAATGGGCGGGAATTTTACCAGCCAATACATTTTTGGAGAAAACTTTTTTGAAAATGTCTTTCTACTATACCATGGTGATTTTCTTCAGCCCATAAATGAATGTTGTGGAAATTTATAATTGCATTTCTCGAAAAGTTAGCTTCATCATTGAAAATAATTTGGCAATCAAAATTGGGATTCACTACATGCTTTTGAAGGTACCATTGTCAGAAATTAATAATCAACGAAAAATCGCGTGAAAGCAATGCTTAGACACTTTGAATATCGTAAGGATAGAGTTAAAAAGCGTGTAAGATACGCCAAACAGTTTGATGGCTAATATTTAGGGTTCTGGCAATTTCTCTGGTACTAGTTTCTGGGTAATTTTTTATTCAATCAAAACAGCTTCTTCGATTTGTGGTATCCGAGCAACACCAGGCATGCCTGGTATCGTTGGTATTCTTTTTAAACATGCATCGTTGGTATTCTTTTTAAAACTTCCAGCTTCTAGAAGGCGGCGGTGAATATCTCAGAATACCCGACGATCAGGTATGACCAGTCTTTCCAAATGAAGACGTCTGGGTTCCAATGAATTTCCATTGGCAAGGACATAAATGCATACCATCCTTTTTAGAATTCGTAAAATTATTCATGGCTCAGAACAAATAACCCTGTGTTTAATATTGAACTTTAAGATTTCACTCCAAAACGACTAACTGATCACAATTTTTCACTTCTCCCAAAAATAGTGAACTGACAATGACACCCAATAATATTAATCAAATTCCAGAGCAATGCTTATTGGAACTTATTAATTGTTATTTATTTACATCTTAACTCTTTGTTTTAAACTTTTATGTAAACCAGAGATATGCGAAACATTTTTTTTTTGAAAACGAGGCGAGATACGGAGAAAAATCATGCAACAGAAAAGTTGTGATTTTATTGGTTAATCTAAGAAAAATAAAAATCATAGATCGACTCAATTTTTTTTTTCAAAAATAACAATTAGATTGCCTTCTGGACTTCTAATTGGGTCTAAATTAATATCCTACTACAAAATGTAAATAAGCCTACTAAGTTACACCAAATTCGACGAAAGCATGTTTATAATGTGGATGAAAAACTGATTGTTCTTTAAATTTTCGACCCTATGTCTACAAAATAAAACAATTTAGAACACACAATATTAATAACTTTCAGTCATTGAAAAAGCCAAGAAATAATCTCCTCCAATAGTTAGGATTAGTTTTAGATTTTGGTATTCGAAATCACACATCAATCATCAATTTTTTCAAATCCAACTCTTTCAAGAACGGTTGCTCGTAGCGACTTCTACCTAATGTTCCATTTTTACGTAAAATTGATAGAGAAATCAATTTTCTTACTTAAAAATGTAATGGAAGCTCGTATAAAAAAAGTTATGACCCCTCAAAATAGTAAAAAAACTATGCAGATGGTGCCCCCTGCAAGTACCAGCCATACTAAGATAAAATTCGAATTTATGATGTCAAAAAAGACCCTGGTACCAATTTTCATTCAAATATCGACATTATTCCAAAAATTATTTAGAAAAAAACAAAAATTAAAAATAGATAACACCCTGTATAATATGAGAAAAAACAAATGACCAGCACAAAAACTAACTTTTTGTACTTAATTTGCATATTTAGGCGGTCGAAGGTCGTAGAATTTTTAATGTAGTGTTAATTTCTCCATTTAAAGGTATCTACCACTTGGAGTATACATATTTTCTTAATCCAATTCGATTTAAACAAGATGTGATTACCTTATAGTTTTGTAGTACTTAGTCACAGTAAAAATCTAAAAATGTTTATATTTGCTAAATATTATTAATTTTTTGACAGAAAAACATTTTCTATTAGAGTAATTTTTATCATATTCCTGTCTAATACCAATAGGCAAAGGTAAATTGTGCGGTAGTAATATACCCATATTTAGAGTTGTTCAATGTTTTGACGCTCAATTCTAGCTCTGAGTATAAAAAAAACAGAAAAAAATTGTTTGATTGCTTGTATTACAAGGAATTATTTCCAACGCCAAAATATCACGATTTGATTTTAAAATATGTGCATGTATATTTCTTCCTTTAAACTAATTTTGTTTAAAAGTTAGTAGGTATCTACAAAACATAGGATTATTTTACGATTGTGATCTAACTGTCATCTAGACTGGTGGAATGAATGCCTTTAAGCCTTGGACGCATGGTTAATTTTTGTCTAGCTTTAAGATGGTCAAACTTTGGCAATTCAAAAATCTATATTGTTTTTTTCTTTTACAGTAAATGCTTTTTTTTCTGTTGTGTAGGCTGCAAATAAGTGTCAAAATATAATTTATCTCTAAAGGGGGCCGCAAAAATGTGAAAGATATTCGGGATTGAAATCAATTCATTTTTCTAAGTCTACCGGACGGACCTAAATTGATGTCACCTTAAAATATGCAAAGTTTCCGTATCATTAAGACATTTTGGAGAAGTAGTAGGAATTGTATTTCCCTTTATTTGTGTATAGAAAACAGCTCAAGAATTTCCAGTTAAATCTCCTGATTTCAATAAAATGTTCTCCATAGTTTCGGGGGGTATTTCAACTGCCTCTGCCGATGCTGATTGCAGCTCCCTTTGTTCAGATTCACTCAGTTCCCTCACATTTCCAGGCAAATAATCCTTCCACGACCTGAACAAATACCTAGTAAATTTCCTTAGCTGCCTAAACTTACAGTAAGTTGCGCCTTCCGCGGATTCTAATTGTTGAGTTTGTATTAAGAATCCCTTTTCTTTAAAAGTCTGTTCGAGCTTTTCTCTTTGAATAGATTTTCTTGATTTCCTCTTTTTGTTTCTTACCGCATTATTACTATTTACATCCTGTTGAACAGCTGCAATGCTGGACCCCGGTAGGTCTGGCGTTAATAAAAAATCGGAAGTGGATGATCCCCCGGTGATATCCAGTGGTGGTGCGGGATAAATCTTTTCTCCGCTGGCTTGGAGAAAGGCCCCGGTACTTGATCCTTGAGCGTTAGTTATTTGTTGTTGCAAGGTTTCTCTTGGGAAGAACTCATAGCCTCTCATACTCTTATCTCCTGTTCCACTGTAGTACCTGAAACGAAAGTTATATATGTATTAATTCATTTTGCACTAGTAAATATTAGGTGTTTAAAATAAGTGAAAATTTCACTTCTATAAAAAATAGCTTAAAGTTATATTTATAACACAAAGCGACTTATCTCCGCTTATCAATCAACAAAAATTCTGAACTCAGAACTTCCTCCGAAACAAAATCCTGCGTCAATCTGTATGTATATTAGGTTCAAACTAGCCTTAACCTTCGTCTATCCAACAGACCCCCCTCCCCTTCACTAAAAATCTGGTTTCGCCACTGAAAAGAAGAGCTATTTGTTCTTAACGTATTCAACCATAACAACTAAGAAATTCATATGTTCCATCATATGTATGGATTCTGATGATATGTCGAGAACGTGACACATGATATAATGAATGAATGAATAATTGGTTCTATTTTATTAGTGTTTTGGAGTTTTTGTTATATTGTACTGAATTATAGGATTATTATTAAGAGTTGATTTAAAATACAACTTATTATAAACGCTGGTAAACGTATTTAAAATGCTCGCAAACAAACAAATTATTTGTTAGTATCAAAATGATCCATACTAAGATTTTTTTAATTCCAGATATAGTTTTATGACTATAGTTGTAGTCGAATTTCGATTGAAGTCTTACTCTTAAACTTTGAAATGCCTAACTAACATCCAACCGTAAAATATTTCTCAACATTGCATTCTGTATATTATTGTCTTCATCATTTAAAAAGTTTAAACAGTAAAGGAAATAATTTAATACACAGTCAGTTAGTCAGTTTGTAGTTTCTTGCATAAACAACAAAATGGCAGGGAACTTTAATCTGGAAATCGCTAAGTGAAAATTCTTTCTTTTATCAAGTAAATACTATAATAATTAAATGATATATGAAAAATTCTCAGGTGTCGATACTTTTCTTCGGAAAGGTATATTCTATAAAATTCACTAAGTTCCACATCATCAAATTTATACTTCAAATATGAGTCTTCTTGAAACTCGATCAACTCCATTAAATTTGCAGATCAAGCGGAGCATCTTCCACATTACACAAGAATTTGCAAAAATATTGAAAGTGCTATCCATATTCTTAAAATCGGAAAACCGATCAGTGAATTGCTCTGACAGTAGTTTCAGTTCTTCAGCATAGCGGCCGTATGCAATGTTTTCATGATTGGATAATGTTAAAAAATTAAAACAGTTTTTACTTCTAATTTGTATTTCCCACAAGCTAATTTTGTTTTCAAAAGTTTTAAGATAACTGTACAGCCGATTTACCAATTGCCCTTGTTTCCAAGCTTCAAATTCAGCTCGTTTAAGTGTCCTGTAATGTCTGCAAGTCACAAAGCCATGTTGGATCACAAATTTGCGGCAATGTTTTCTCTTTCATTTCCATAAAATCGGCTATTTCTTTTCTAAGGTCATGACATCTTTTTAGTATTTTACCTTGCTTTAAACTGGCGATGGTCTTCAGTCGAATGGACTTAGAGCATACGTTTTGTTGGTGAAGAATGCAATGCAGAATTATTAAATCACATTCTTGCACATTCATAGCGGTTGCTCTTTCTTTCAGAATTCCGCTTCAAACCATATTGCTCAGAAGTACTTTGCACCTCGGCAAAAATATTTTTTCCAGTCGTGGTCCCTTGTAGTGGCCATAAAGTCAGTGATTCCTCTGTTACTACAAATTCTTCACCAACACTTCGTATAAAAATAGATATTGGGCTGTGTCAGATAAATCGATACTCTCATCGAAAGCAATCGAATATGCTTGAAAACCAGCCAACCCATAAGCAATGCTTTTTTGATATCACTAGCCATCATATCTATACGCCGAACAACAGTACGTCGCGATAAGCTCACTGTCTCAAACGCTTTCTTCTTTTCTAGGCACCAAAGTTCTATCTACTAGCCACTCACTCTTTAACAAAATCTCCCTCAGAAAATGACTTCGATGTTTTCGCTATTTCGGCACTAACTATAAAACTAGCTTTAACAACACTGCCTAGATTTGATCTTTGTGAATGGAACATTTGTTATTGTTTCCCTAAATCGGGAATGAGTTTTTTAATTTAATCCTTTCTTATCTGGCCGTAAGTAAAGTATATTGAGCGGAATGCTTGGTGGAGTAATGCCGCTTCATATTGTATTCTTTTAAAACAGAAATTGTTTGATTGCACAACAAACACATAGGTTTACCATTGTGCATGATAAAAAAAGTATTCATCAGTCCATTTGTTTTCGAATTGATGACATTCTGTCCATCGTGATAGATTTTTTTTCTTCTGAGCTGAATTTGCTTGAATATTTCCCGCGTCTTTTCTTATCAGTTTTTAAGAAGTAATGAGTCGACATGCGGGCTGAATGGTTTATATATTACCCGCATTAAGCAACTAGAATACTCTCGAATCGAGAGTCTGGATCGTACGCGAATTTGCGATACGAGCGCTCAGAGCCGACTGTTATTCATAGCGCATCGCTCGGAGTGCTTCAAGGTCATCGGGTGGCTTCCCGAGTGTTTATCTGTTTGTCTCTTTCTAACAACTATTTCTGACTCGATCTGTGGCATTCCACTGCGTACGCTTAATAAAAATTTATCGATTTTAGTATTTATGATTTGAAGAATACAGTTTTAGGTTGGTTATCACTAATTACAAATAAACTATGTGTGCTAAATTTTTAATTTTTTTGCGCGTTTTTTGAAATTTCTGAATCTCTCGCGGGCTTTTTTTTTCATTATTTAAGAGAATAAGTGCCCCACAATGTTCCAATGTTCATATACAGTATACGAGAAAAATATTCTGCATTCTGTAGTGAAGAAAGCATAACGCTTCATCTAATCCATCAACACAATAATTATCATCAAATAAGTGATGATGTCGTTTAAGTAAGTCAAATACGGGGTCATTTTTCCGTTTGCGACAACTACAAACAAAAGTTTTAGTGAGAAATGGCATATGTACATTGACCTAGCCAGATAGGTCGTTTTTGTGTCCTTGCTTTGGTATGTTAGGATCTACTTAGTAATTTAAAAAGAATTATTTTTATGGCTTAATTTTTATACCTTTCAGACCCCGGAATACACTTATTTAGATAACAGGAACTGCATCCCCATATGACTTGGGAGCATCATGTAGAGACTGTGTGTTCTAAATTTTCCAATACAATTTTTGGATAGGTCTTTAAAACAGGAAGTTCCAACAAATGTCAAAATGACTGCATACCATTCAATATTTTTATCTAGATTATGGCCTATTTGTTATGGGGACATTCTCTCCACACTCAAAATATATCTAGTTGGCCAAGAAAATTAATTCGCATTATAACAGATTCTCTATACAGAAGTTATTTAAGAAGCAAATTTTAGACGTATGTTTAGCCTCATGTGTCACGTACTGAAGGTATTTAAACGGATTATACACACCCGAATTTGGAGAAACTTGGAAACATAAGCGAAAATCAGTTTAGATTTAGCAGCAGTTTCGGAAGGCTCGAAACTGTTTTCTCCCTCAAAATATTTCTATCAACAAACTAACGTTATAGCTTGCTTTATCGAATATGAGAAGGTGTTTTTATAATGTTAGACACAACCTCTTAATAGATTTGTTAAACGAATTAGACTTGATGGTAGAGATATCAATATAAAAAACAACTGTAATGGAATCAATTCAAAGCAAAAACCTTACGTCTGAAAATATTAAAATCATGAAGGGTGTAAGACAAGGATGCGTTATTTCTCCGTTGTTATTTAACATCTATTCTGAGGCAAACTTCCATGAGGCTCTAGAACAAGTTGAGATTGGTATTACATTACGACAACATTAGGTGTGCAGACAATACTGTTATAAATGCCACTGGGGAAAAATACGGGCTTATAATAAATTATTCTAAAACCAAATTTATGGCAATATCAAAAAATTGATAACACTGGGCCGATAAACAACAACTCTCGGATAAAGGGTACATCATTTTAAATACTTAAGGTGCTGGCTAAACGATAAATGGAATCCAGATGATCAAATCAACACTAGAATTGAAATAGCCAGAAACAACTTCTTCAAACTAAGAAGACTACTATCGAAAAGATATCTACACCTAACAACTCGTTGAAGATTAAGAAAATGTTATGTTTTGTCCACCATGGTCTATGATGTTGAAAGTTTTCAATATGCAAAAACTTGAATAATTTGAAACGTGACTATATAGACGAATATTAATACTATGAAGCGATGGAATAACAAATAAAGACGTCTTAAGGAGGGGGAATGAATAAAGAACCAGAAGTACTACTATCCATAAGAAACAAGAAAAACTTCATTTTTGGCCACATTTTCAGAACCGATATATGTGCCTTGTTGCAATTTATTATAAAGGGTAAAACATGCGTTCTAAGAAGAACAAGTTTTCTTGATCGTCAATCTCCGTTAGAAAGGAGATTGGCTGTAAGTAGAAGAAAAGGATAATAAAAGAAATTGAAAAACTATAAATGTACCTAATCATAATTTTCACGAACATCTAACTGGAAAAATATAATGATATAAAACTTCCCTATATTCGATTGGAATGCTCAACTTCCACATGTGATAGAAAAAAATGCTTTTTATGGTTAAGACGATTTTTTACCATTCATTTAAAATAAATAAACATTTTTTTATTTATATTTACATAAATAAACATTTTTTCTCTTTATATTTATTTGTAAACCAGGCACAATTATCTTGAGTGTAGTGAATTCTATATATGCAGATACAAAAAAAAACCCTTTTATGCATACGGAAATTATTCTTTATGATATATAAAGAAAATATTTACAATGAGCAAAAATGCCAAAAAAAGAACTTGGATAAATCATTCGTTTATGGGGTAATTAGATTTTCACCAGAACTAGCTGGCAATCTTTACTTGGTTGCAATATGATAATAAAGGATACATAGTTCAATCAAAAAAGTATTTTTCATTTACAAACCTACCTAAAATTACCCCCAGAATCTACCGACAACATTTTCTTCTCCTGTAAACTTGGTTTAGCACCTCCGGTAAATTTAAACTTACAAATACTGACTTCTGTAGCAGGATTCGTAGTGTTTTCCGTTGGTATAGGGGGAATAAATATTGCAGACCTTTTTCTTTTCGCTGGTGTCTTTTCACTCGAATGTGCACTAGCATTTCTTTTAGATTTGCTTTCGTGGTGATGTCGATGACTAGTTTCAGCCGAATCTTGAGATTTCGTTAATTTTGGCACAATTTTTCGAAGCGGTTCTAAAACCTCTGGTTTGTTTTCAGCACCAACGGGTGGTGGTCGTGGACTATGACTTGGTAGTGTATAGTTCATGTTGCCGGCTAGTCTCTGATACATCATCAGTTGTTGTTGTAGTGCCATGGGGTGAATGAATAGTCCTGCGTTAGGCCAGTAGACATAACTGAAAAAAGAAAGTATTTATTAGGATCAAAATACAGTACCGAAAAATAGTAAACCCATTAAAGTATATTTGGGTGGAAACCATCACCTCACTAGTAAATAGAAATATTTTAAAAAGTCTTCGGGGCAATATAATTACAATAATAAATAGGCAATGTTTTCAGATTTCAAATTTAATTTAAAGAAATCGAAGTAAATTACTTACTATATTACGGAGTATTTTCTTTTGATTGCAGAACGTTACTCTTTAACATGCATACGTTTCTGGATATCATAAGCGACTGCCGTTGCTTTCAATAAAATATTTAATTTGTTGACAAAATAAGAGAGATAAGCCAATTCTGTGCAATAGCTCGGGTATTTCTTAATAATTATTTTGAATCTCAAAGCAGGTAAAATTTATTGTCATAATTCAGATTAGTAGCTTATTGTTAGTATAGAATATGTTTTTCTTTTTTGGGACGAACTCCTTTGAATGGTTAACATCAAGACTGAGAAAGTTTCGTCAGCAAAAATGTCAACAATTCGAATTCAAATTTAAATTCAATTTACTTTATTAGTTTGTAAGGATCATAAACAATGACATCAGACAGGTCAGAACTTAAACTAAATAAAAACAATAATGTATAGAAAAATCATTTTAAAAATTTTGTTTTTTTGTTTAAATAGTTTATTCCCAACTAACTTACAATAAGGACACTATCTAAGAACTAATTAGTTAAATAAAATTATATAAAATACTTTTAGAAAACTACTACCTAATCTAATATTTTGATTTAATCATATATATGTATATATATATATATATATATATATATATATATATATATATATATATATATATGTATATATAAATCTTATGTAAGGGAATAAACATTTTGTACCCCATATTAGCAGCATATTTTAGTAAAATATGTACTGTTCTAGAAGAGAGAGACATAGTTTCTAAGAAACTCTGCATATTATCAACTGTGCTAATACTATCATAAAGTTGAAATCTTTATTGCATCATGCTTTGATAAAATCAAGACGTTTCTCCGTGTGAACCTGTTGTGAAAAAACATGCCTAGAAATTTGACTGAGTTCTCTAGAGAAATATTAAGATAATTTCGACACAGGTTGAATATTTTGGGACAATTGCAATTACGGCAAAAATGGACAAGCCAATATTTTAACTAATTTTTATTGAGTATGGTTATAGTTGAGTACCCTGTGTGAGTTCTATTTTATTTCCGTAATTTATGGAAAATGCTATTTATTATGTTTTTCTCGTTTTTCGATATAATCTTCTCATATAACGGAGTAAAAGAGGAAGAACATCTTTTACGTGTTATGTCTAGTATATATTGCACTCGAAGCGTGAAGTTAAAAACATATTTAATATTTTGGAATATTTTTAAATGATTAAAAGAAATCAGAATTATTTAACATTTAATTTCAATCAAACGTTAAAGATATGAATTATAATCAGATCAATGTTTCTATTTATTCTTGTTTTTACCACTTAGCTTAACCATTTCGTTCTTCATTTATTTAATAATATACGAACCGCTTATGCAAACTTGTTTGAATAGTCATGCAATAAGATGCACTTATTAATTATAGGCTTTTAATCTTTTGCACTTGCCAATAAATGTTCTTGCTCTTGCATATTTAAACAATTCGATAATTGCCATTTGACATCATGCCTGCATGCAAAAAAAATATAGGAAGGGGCCGACAACTTTTCATTTGTTAAAACAAAATCCAACATAGGTTGTACAGTGCAGTTCTTTAATGTCCCCCTTTTATTTTTTGAACCAGACCTGATAAAAATTTGAAATTTGGTACACTTTAATAGTAAACGTGTATGTTTCGGTATTGAAAATTTCAAGAAAACGTGAAATAGAAAGGCTCCCTTTTGTATCGAATGTCGAGAAGCACATTTTTCAACCTAAATTCATTCTGAAAATATGTATAAAATGAAATGTTCTTATGAACATGGTTGATAAGTGCAGTACTTTTCTGTTGACATTTTTTAAGTTTAATCCAAATTCCAAAATTGTCATTTATAAAACTTACTGTAATTAAAAAAGTACCTACTATACTTAGTCCATAAATGCATAAGTGTATTTTAATTAGGAATCAAATCAGATATAAATTACTTGAATTTTGTAGATGTAGATGATTACTTTCCATCAATTAGGTTCTGTCTTATGTCGATGTCCCCATATTCTGGGGATGAATTAAAACTGAAAAGACCTTTTAAAAAATGTACGACTTGGCACTCCTTTCCATTTAATTTTTTCTTTAAAATGGAGCTCAGTCGTTATCTTGAAAATGTCACTCAAGAAACATGCACAACCAAAGATTTTTTAGTCTATCATTATGCTGTCAAACTCTAAATTTTTATCCCGACTGTATACTAGGACCCTAGGTAGTCTAGTGGTCTATACTAAGAAAGCAAGTTAATAAAAAAAAATATTTTGAGTATATTTAGGTTTATACGTTTTAATAAAACAACCTCCACATTAAATGTTCATTTAACAATTTTTGTGTTTTTTGTGTTATAAATATGCCCGGGCATATAAGAAACAATGTGCTAGAGAGAGGGATGATATTACATAACGTAAGTGTTAATATGCGAATAATTTGTATAGATGTTTTGTAGGTATATTATTTTTGTAACACATTCTACCTTATAACATTTGGTGAATTTTTTTCCCATATAAATGTATTCGAGTTGCCCGGATATATTTATAATCAGAAAATAAGACCTATTTTATAAGT
Organism: Kuschelorhynchus macadamiae; assembly: GCA_030620095.1. Lineage (NCBI taxonomy): Eukaryota > Metazoa > Arthropoda > Insecta > Coleoptera > Curculionidae > Kuschelorhynchus > Kuschelorhynchus macadamiae. Next base: position 1,756,697 of record JAUTXW010000834.1, read on the forward strand.
ATGTAAATTCAGGTTGGTCCATTTAAAAAATGCAAGTTAGTATTTTTTCGCAGCTTCCCGTTCTGATAAAATCAAGACATTTATTCGGTTTAACCAATTGTAAAAAAACATGCCTAGAAATTTGGCTGAGTCCTCCAGAGGAATATTACGATGATTTGGAGACAGATTGGATACTTTGGGACAATTGGGATACCGGCAAAAATGTACTACCGATAATTTTAAACATAGATATCCAGCCAATATTTTAAGTAAATTGATTTTTAAAGGGTGGCAAATAATTGTTTTGAATTTTTTCGTATATTTTAGATCCTTTATTTTTAAACAGATTTCAGAAATTTTTGAGTGATTTTTATCTGAAACCGATTATTATTATCCTTAGGATACCCCGAGAATGTCAACAAATTGTATTTTTCCGTGTCGCTGCCTTTTTAGGTCATTTCTAATCCAACATCTATCAAATTATACTTCTTCAAAAGTCTGATTTTCTATTAAATTCTCACTTTTGTTACTAGTACATAGGGTTTTACATTTTACTAGTACTTCCTTGCTCGATTTTTTAAAATTATAATGAAATAACGCTGTCGTCGTCGAAAAATTAGTTAAAAAACGTATGATCTTATTTTTTAAAAGTAATTTTTAACAGTTTGATTATACTTTGGTTCACCAGAAAGATGCTATGAATATAGATTGACTAGACTTCTTGAGAAATTACCTTGTGAGGATATCCCTGAAGATTAGATAACTAAATCGCCAGAAGACGAAAAGTATACTAAAGTAATGGTAATAGAGCCATCTGACTTGGATGATTTTTATGTGAAAATGCAGCAGAATATCAATAAATGCCCAGATAAGTTCCCGAACTGGACAGTCAAGAACAACTTTGTTTACAGGCATGTTTCAGTAAAACACTCCTCGAAGTACAGAGTTCATGGAAATTATTAGTACCAAAAGCCCAGACACAAAAAATTATAAGTTTATATCATGACCCATGTTCTGCTGGCCATTTTGGATTCTTTAAGACTATAGAGAGAATTCGAGAGTTTTATTACTGGCGTACTATAAGAAAATATGTGTCAAAATATACCCGCAGATGTGAAATATGTGGTTCACAAAAACAATCTTGAAGTTCACGTTTATGCCTTATGAGCTCAGAAAAATCTCTTAACTTTCCTTCTTCAAATTTTTGCAGTTGACCTAATGAGACCATTTCCAAGAAGCCGATTGGTGTGTGTTACACCGATTAGTTGTGGCAGATTGGTTCACCAAATTTTCGTTTCTGCAACCTCTAAAAAAGGCCGGTCGAATTTACAAGTACATAGAGTCCTTCAGATAATTATCTTTGATAATGGCACACAGTTTGCTGGAAAAACTTTTAAAAACCTGATTCGAAAGGATGAAGTTCAGAACATTTGGATCAAATCCAAACATCATGTTACAGATAACTTTACAGACGTACTAATAAAATAATAGGCACAGAAATTCAAAACTATATTCAAGAAGACCATAGAGATTTGGATAAACATCTGCCTGAAGTTCAATATGCTTTAGTCTCTACTTGTCATGATGTCACAGGATTCGCCCCATTTTTTCTGGTTTACGGTCGCCATATCCCCATTACGGAAAATATTATAACAGCTTAACACTACTGAGAATATTGAGTTATTGCTCACCATTATTGAGGCTAGTAAAAACTCACGGGAAACAATCATTCAAATTTGACACACACTATACTGTAAGCAATTTCTACGAAATCACTGGCTATTTTTATTTAGAAAATCAGATTCCTCATTTTGTTTTCTAATTTCTTGGTCACTTACTTTAATCCGATATTTTGAACCGTTTAGACGTTAATTGTCAAAATGCTAAGGTTCTACACAGTGGCATAGATACACATTTTGGGCTAGCTGGGATGTACCTAAATCTTACGTTGTTTTTTTTATTTGTTTTATTTTGATTGGGGTTGTAATTTTTTGGTTTATTTCAGGACTAAAAATTCAGATAAACATGTGTTCGGGAGTTGGTTTTTGAGATACCTACATGCTGTTAAAGTTTTTTTTTTATTTTAACACCCTGTATCTCAAAAACTAAGGCCTTTCGAATACATATTTATATGAACTTTTCGTCCTAAAATGAACCAAATTGCATCCTGCATTTTTAGCAAAAAAAAATAAAACGGAAAAAAAAACCATATAATTTTAAATGTGTAAAACATTAGCATTTTGCTAACTTAAGTCTAAATGGTTCAACATATCGGAATGAAATAAAATGAGGAATCTCATTTTGTAAATAAAAACAGCCAGTGAAGTCACAATCAAAATTTCGGGAGAGTAAAAGTGGTCGCGGCCTGGAAAAAAGTAGAATCCAGTGGATTTATGTAAAATGCATTATAGCCATTCCTTAGACATTGCTTACAGTATAGGGTGTTTCAAATTTGAATGATTAATCTCTAGAAATGTACAAGTTTCATGAATAGAACTAAAAAAATGATAATTTTGACACACTGTATCTCAAAAACAAAGGGTTTGAGAAGTCATGTCCATATGAACTTAATAATTACGTCCTTTATTTTTAGCTGCCAAATAAACACCACCCTGTATTATATATCTTGCTACGAGAAAGTTTCCCAATGACTTAAAATGTCTTAAAATTAACTTGGGCATAACCGGAGGTACCTACAGCCTTTGGCCTAGGGGGGGCATGTTTCATCTTCAAAACTTTTCTTGTATCAGTAACTCAAGTGTGTAGTGGAGAAGGAGGGTGAAATTGAAGGGAGAGGACGATCTAAAATATCATGTTCCATAGTGTTTTTGGAGATTTCAGGAGTACGAAATTCAATGGATCGCAGTAATTGTATATTTCACTTTTATTTTTCGATAACTTTAGGCTTTGATAACTTCAAGCACGATCTTTATAATAAAACATCTTATAAATATAACTGGAAAAATTGAAATACATCTTTGTAAAAAATACTACTTCAGAAAAAAAAAACACTAAAAAGTAAAAAAATAATATTTTATTCCATCTTGGAAATTTAGATTTATCAAGCCGGCGTCAAACTAATTAAAATTCTACTTGAGGTATTAAAAAGGTATTAAACGTTCAAGATGGAATAAAATATTATTTTGAATCATCACTGTTTTTTTTTATATAAGTTTTATATTTCTTATAAAAAAATATCTTGTATATAGGGTGAAGGAAGGTATATTCGTGATATTTTTGGATTTAACTCAAGTAGTCGCTCAGATGATAATATTTTTAAAAATCTATAATATGGTATAGACTCATATATGAACTAGCGATAATAATGTTTATTTTATTTGAAAGAAAATATGTATAATCCTAATAACTCAATAAAAAAAATTGGCCTGGAAAAGAAAATCCGTGATATCGCATTTAATTTCGTGATAGTGGATAGGTAAGTCCGTGATACTAAAAAAAAATTTTTATTGAAAAACTAGAAAATTCATTAAATACTGAAACAGAAAATGCGTTCTAACAAATGCAAAAAGTAACTAAAAAATAATAAATGCATTACTCGGAACCCGAATCCTGCTCTGATTCAAGTCGAGCGCAATGGTCGCACATGAAAACATGTTCTTTAGAGACTGACAGACTACATGATATGGTACTAAACAATGTGAGCACTGAACCCATTCAGCTCCATTCTTTTCTTTTATATTTTTCGAATATGTAACTTTGCAGACACCACATTCCCTGTCAACATCAGAATGCTCCTTTGTTTTTTTCTTCCTATATTTCGCACGAGGCTGGTTTGATGATGACGTAGAAGGCTCATCATTAAGGAAATTTAGACATTTTGCTTTCGAGTCTATTTTGCGTCTTTTACCCGTGTTAGATCTTGAAGTTGTTGCATTTGGAATTGTTAATATTGTATCGATTCCATTATTTTTTTGTTTTGGAGTCAGTTGCTCTGGAGCTGGCTGTTCTAGAGCTGGCTGTTCTAGAGCTGGCTGTTCTGGAGCTGGCTGTTTTGGTTGTTGTATCGGCGCTTCCTCAAGAAGAGACCAGTTTGTAAGTAACGATGGTGCAAGAGCTTCATTGGGTATTGCAGCCCTGCATATTGGATAAATTTCACTTTTTCGGAAAGCATTAACAATGTTGGAAGCAGAAAAACTTGCAATATAAGCCGGATTTAATACTGAATGAAAATTAGTCCTGTTTGGTTTTTCTGTTGGATTTGCTCTCATGTAGTTATTTAAACTTTTGGACCAGTGGGATTTAAGGGATTTGTAAACCCTAACGTCTAACGGTTGCAAAAGGTGACTAGTGTGAGCAGGGAACGTAAACAAATAAATACCATTTTCCTTTGCTAAAGCTATAACTTCAGGTTTTATGTGAGATACGTGAGAATCCATACATAAAATTACTGGACGTGCTTCAGGAATTGACCTGATAAAGAATTGAAACCTTTCCAGGAAAATTTCACTGCTAATCCAACCTTTTAGTGATAATTTAACCATGGCGTTGGGAAGACAGTCTGTTTTAAGATTATTATTCCATCGAATACCCTTAAATATTACTAGTTTCTCCTCTATCTATCAGCGTAGGCTCTTTTATAAAATAAGCGTTTTCCTACAGATGTTACCACCTTGCTTCCTTTGACCACGTATGAAAGACCAGTCCAAAACCTTTCAGGCAAATCTTTTATCCCCAGCTGTTCCACCAGAGTTTCTAACTTGAAAAAAAAGTCTATTATTTAAGGATTTGATATGGAAGCTCTATAAGCTGCGAGATTTTCTGGAACACGGAAACTAAGATTAAATCTCTTTTTATAACTTTTTTGGACCACCACCATTTGCTTGCTGCCTCATTGCCCAATTTAAAAAAATATTCTCTTCCTGCATGTTGAGCTAACTGATAACCAACATTTCTAATCGTATTAACTGACAATCCAAAATCTATTTCCTGCATTTTTATGATATAATTATATAGCTCAATTTCAAGATCTGCAGTAAGAGCATAAGGCCTGCCCAATTTAGGAACTTGATGATTATTACCCTCATTGTGGTTTCTAGAAATATGATCTTTTAAAGTACTCCATGGCACTTCCGTTTGTTTTGCCAATCTGGCAGCTTCCAATATCGAAGGAATATCGTACTGCCGATATTTTTTATTTCTTGCATTTCCAGGCATAATTTATCTGGAATAAAAATTACAATAGCTAAGTGCGTGATAATAGGTTATTTCGTGATAATAGGTTATTTCGTGATATGGCCAAACCGCTCCATTATATGTCAGGCTACTAATTTTATTCAACGCAATACATAATCCCAACCAATATTTTTCAAAAACTTTACCACAAATGTGGTTTCAAAATAAAATCTCCCATGGACGCATCTTTTTTACTCGAAAAATGCTAAGAAAATTGTTCGAATATGATACCGGTCTAAAATTATTGCTTTTTAATTACAGGATAATTTTTGGCATATAAGAAACTACATTACTGTAACGGTTCAAAAATTCTAAAGCAAATGCTCACAAAAACGTTTACTTTAACACCCACAGATCGTTATTTTGGCATTCAAAGTTTTCTCTTGCCTGATTCCTTCGAATAAATATATTTTTACATGAGGTGCCATCTACAAGACCGTTGTGGTAATACTCACAACAACTGATGTCATTGTAGTGTAGTAGGTTAGATCGCCACAAACGAAAGAAGAAGTATCACGAAATTACCGGTATCACGAAAATACCTTACTTCACTTACTTTTCCTTGCTTGCTGAAAGGGTTTTTCATTGCCGAATTCATTCATTCAAACATTTATTGGTTCTGTATAAAACTACAACAAACAATTAAAAAAAGACGTAAAATAAACTCTCTTTTAGTTTTTCTTACCTTTTCTATCTAACGAATTAGTGCACAATCAAAAAACAGCCCTACTTTATACTTTTTAGACTAGTAACTTTTCCTTGCATCATGACATCGTAAAACACCATCAAGATACAATTTTAAAGAGAAAAATTAATTGAGAAAAATTAATTATGGACACTTTTGTTACATACATAGATGGATCGGTACCAGCAGGAACGCCAAGGCACTAGGTACAAGTATCGCCTTAGCACCAGGTGAGGTGCCATAGGAATCATCTTTAAAGCACTAATACAAAGTCGAACGAAGCGAAGTGCATCACAGGTGGAAGAAGGTAGTCGCCTTTTGCCTTAGAGATTTATTGATGATGCCTATGGCGCCTTACTTGGTGTTAATCCGGTATCAACTCACCCAGTGCCTACGTACTCTTGCTGGTCCGATCCACCTTATATATGTAATAAAATATCCACAATTAATTTGTATTACAGTGTCAGTATCAGCTACTGTAATTTGTATAAATGATCATGTTTTTTCTTTAAAGTTGTAGCTCGATGGTTTTTCATGATGTCAAGATGTCAACATGAAAGAAAAATTCCTAGTACAAAAAGTATGAAGTATGGTTGTTTTTGAATGTTTCCAGTGTCCTAATTTTTTAGATAAAATAAGGCAAGAAAATCAAGAAGGGTTTGTTTTGTTTTATAATTTTTTGTAGTAATTTTATACAGAACTAGTCTATTGTCATAAAAAAAAGAAAGAAAACGGTGTAAAAGGTAAATAATTACCAAAAATCAAGTTAAAAAGGTTAAATTAATAAATCTGTAACATTTGTATAATCTCCATATGAACTAAAAGGGACGTTCGTTATTATTTTATTTTTATAAAACAAATTGTTTGACTTTAATATTTTTATTAACTTTGAGTTTATTTTGTGTAAAAAATAAAATGAAAAAAAAACTAAAACGTTTTTTTTTATAAGAAAGTCTATCCCTTCATGAAAACGATTTTCTAGATGGGTCACAATAAATTTCCCTCCCGGCTACAGCCCTGAAGGAGATATAAAAAGCGACCTACGTAGGGTAATAGAATATACTTTTTGACAGAGCAATCTCTAAATGTCACGATGAGAGGCAGAGTACACCTATATACATATATATAAACAATGTATCTTCACATTACGATTAAGATTTCACTTGTTAACAGTAACAGATACATGAAAAAAGAAAATGTAAGTCCAATCCATGTTCGTAAAACGGAAGTGGACACACACTGGACAAACACAGAACTTCTAAAAAAAATCTTAGAAGGGAGGGCAAATAACTTTGTGCAGTTTAGATTACAATATCAAATTTTATTTAAACCGAAAAAATGTTGAAACTGATGGAGTTTTGTCCCTATGTCACTATAAAGAGTGTATCCTATTTATTTCGAGATACCCCTCTACATAAAAAAATAATTAAAAATAACCGTGCTTATTAGGTGGAACAGGAAATTGGGAATAGCGCAAGCCTACATATAAGTATTTCTGTCCAAACATTCTATCTATTTTTATCTTAAAGTATTTAAGTCTATACGAAACTCTTTAAAGATATGCACTTCATACAAAAATAGAAAAGGAATCCATCCCATATTTATTCCTTAACGACCCATTTTCGTCCAGTTAAATTATAAATAGATTTATCACAACTATATAATATAATGAAGCGTTTTATATACGTAGCTTGACTGGCAGTATTAGTGATATCAATTTTTGTGACCAGAATTTCGCAAAATGTATTACACAATTCCGTAACTAAGACCTCATTCTATGAAAGGCTGGTCAATTTCGATGACAGCCAAAGTCCAGGAAACTTAGACTGAAGAAGAGATATAATTTAGGTATGTATGCATAAATCTTATTTCAAGTGACAAGCAGATTATACTTATATAGCCAAAAGCAGTGTTATCGTGCGGGTCATACGATTTATCAACGACAAACTTTTTAAGTTTATCCTTCGCATAAAATCCGAAAGATGAATTAGATAGACCTATGATATTTTCATATGAAAAAAGAGGATAAACATATAAATACCAGCAAAAATCTTTGAGCTATGTCACTTCAAAGTCAGATTGACAAGTCAGTGACAAAATGAGTAATAGAAAACCATTTTCGGATTTTTTGCATTCACAAGCGAAAAAAATGGTATTAAATCTAATAAAATATTACGAAAATAAAAATTCACCGGCCAATACCCAGGAGACAGTAGCAAAAGCTCTGGGAATCGGTATAAGGACTGCGCAGAAACTTGTGCATGAAAAAAAGCGTAATTTATTACCGAAGAAGATTAAGAAATGTAGACGAAAAAAACCAAAGACAAAAGACTTAAGTGACAATGTAAACATGGATGTTCGTAATGAAATTTACGATTTATACACATCAAAAACTAATATAACCCTTCAAGTTTTAAAATAAGCTTCAAAATCGAGGCATATTGGAAATTGGACTAAAATCGTTGTCAAAATTGATAAAAATGGTGGGTTTTCGATATAAAAAGGACTGTAATCCAAGATTTTTATGCGAGTTGCTACATATAGCAAGTCAGCGTATCCGGTTTTTAAAGAAATACACGGAAAATGTTAATTCAAAATTTAGAATAGTGGTATTCTTAGACGAGAATTGGATATTTTCTAATGGAAATGGTTCGAAACCTTGGCAGGACGAGTGTGTAAAAAGTGTCAAGAGAAAAAAGGGATGTGGGACGGGAAAACGGTTCATCATTTTGCATGCATGTTCTTCAACAGGATTTCTCCCAGGTGCAAGTTTACTGTTTTCTTCAACATCCAAAGTATGGACTACCATGATAATATGAACTGTGAACTGTTTGAAAAGTGGTTAAAAAAACAACAGATTCCAAATTTAGATACTCCATTTTTAATCATTCTGGACAATGCATCTTAACTTTCAAGAATCTTAAATAAACAACCTACTTCATCCTAGAAGAAAAGTGATATTTATGACTGGCCAATAAAACAAAAACAAAATCCTTTACCTAATATGCTGAAACTGGAACTTCTTTTAATGGCAAAATCTATTAAAAAACCAACAATATATGCCGTAGATGAAATATTACGGGAAAATTGACATTAGGTTTTACGACTGCCGCCATATCATTGCCAGTTTAACGCAATAGAATTAATATGGGCTGGGGCAAAATCATATTACGAAAAACACGTGAACGATGGTTTTACATCAGATGCCCGTGCAATTGTTTGGCAAGATTCATTAAATTATATTACGCCGGAGTACTGATAGAAATCTGTGGAACATACGGAGAAATTAATATGGGATTGGTGGAATCGAGAACGAGTTCTAGATGTCGAAATAGCACCAATGATCATTGCGCCATTTGAGGACGACTCAGAAGATGAGGACCATAATATTAAAAAGTTTCTGAAGAATTATATTAGTCTTTGACGTGTATAAATCATAAATTGCGTTATGAATATCCATTTTTGCGTTGTAACTTAAGTCTTTTGCCTTTGGATTTTTTCGTGTACATTTCTTAATCTTCTTCGGAAGTAAATTATGTTTTTTTTCATGCACAAGTTTCTGTACTTTGCTTATACCAATTCTTAGAGCTTTTGCTACTGGCTCCTGGATATTAGCCGGTGAATTTTAACTTAAAAATTATTTTACTAGATTTGACACCACTTTTTTGCTTACTTTTTTAGTACATTTGTAATTTTGTAGGCAATAAACAAATAATTATGGAATACTTGTTCCAATTTTAAAGCGTGTTTAAAATAAGTAAATTTTTTATTAATTATAAGACAAAATTTGATATATAAAAATCGATAAAATCGCTTTACCAGAAGTTCGGGGCTAACGAAAAATACAGGCTATATATATATATATATATATATATATATATATATATATATATATATATATATATATATATATATATATATATATATATATATATATATATATATATATATGCATATTTTATATATATATATATATATATATATATATATATATATGTATATATATATATATATATATATCCTTTCTCACGAGCAATGTCACCTTCAAGTATGATGCCCTTGGTTCCCACCGTATCGGATGTCGGTTATCTCAAGGAGACGGCGAGTACCGAGACGCCTCGTCAGCAGAATCTGCCCAGCAAGCAAGTTCCCACTGACGCAGCATTCGTCTTTCATATAAATAGTGTAAATTGTAAATAAAATCATGATTCGTTTTTTAAGCTTCTATACTGTTAGTTTAATTTTGATTTTGTAAATAAAAATATTTTTTAAAAAGTGAATTTTAAGTCGAGTGATATAACAAATTGGCGCAGTCGTGGTAGGATCTGGCAACGTTGGCAGAACAAGAGAACTCTAACTGGCAACGGTGGATCCCAATCCTTCATCCAGGAGAACAAAGAAGCCCCATTTTGTGCATTGTGACGTCATCAACTTGGCAGAACACGCATCTACGGAAGGAACACATAGTGAAGCCCCTGGTAGAACTAACTGCTAAGAACACGACGAGCGATGTTTTTACTCTGTTTGTAAGTAACGAATCATCACGTTTATTTTAAAAATAATATTTAATTAAATACCTGTTCGACTTTTCAAAATCGATCTTACATTTTATTAATTAGTAAAATAATCAATTATTCTGTTAATTGATTTTTCGATAAACTAATCAATTATTCTGCTAATTGATTTCTGTATTTCTAAGTGTAACAACGTATAATTTGTGTCTAATCAGTTATTCTGTTAATTGATTAATTTTAAAATATTTTTTGGAATTATTTTGACCAGTTATTCTGCTAACTGATCTCCAGATTACATTTGTATTTTTATTACAACAAGAAATATTACACAGTTTTAATTTAATCACACTAACTAGTTAATAAGAACTGTTTATTTTACGTTGGTTGGCATACTACTTTACGTACTGTCTATCAACATAAAATTTCGTAAAATATTTTGTGTTTTATATCCTTTTTATATTATATTGTGCTAGTGTTTATTGTGTTGATATATTGAGCAAATATGACGGAAAATGAAAGAATAACTGCAGGAGCAGCGGTAGCAGTAATCGAACCTTATAAACTTTCCGAGATTTTTTCTATTATCCCCGAATTCGAAGGTGATCAAATATTTTTACAAACCTTCCTAAATGCCTGCGAATGTGCATATGATATGTCTACGGGTAACCAAAAAGATCTTTTAGTGATTCACATAAAAAATAGGTTGCGAGGGAGAGCAGCGCAGCTGATAAGCTCCCGAAATCCACTTTCTTTTCTAGAGATAAAGCAATTACTTAATTCTCACTTCGGAGATACGCGAGATCTATCTTCTCTTATTCAGGACTTACAAAGAATGAGACAACTGCCAAACGAATCTCCTTTGACTTTCCTTAACAGACTTCAAGTCCTAAATGCCAAAATGCATGCCAACATACAAAAATCCATACTTGCACCCAGTCAAAAGGCAGCCCAAATAACATTAATCGAATCCATGTCTCTAAATAGCCTACTTACTGGCCTGGAACCCCGAATTGGTCATATAATACGTGCAGGAAATCCACCTAATCTTTTGGAAGCACAAATTCGCATCAGACGCGAGCTCCAACTATCATATTTCGAATCCCAAAAATCTTCTAGACCCAATCCGCCTGCTAGACCTATTTTTCAAACTAATAAAAGACCTAATGTACAATCCCTTAAATGTCATAGCTGTGGTCGCAATGATCACTTAGCAAATGAATGTAGATCGCAACAACGTCCTAATGGTTATACTTCCCAGAATTTTGGCAATTTCCAAAGGCCTAATACCAATCAACAATCAAATTCTTTTCAATCAAGCACCTCCTTTCAGTCGAATAGACCAAACAACGGTCAGCCAAGACCGCAGTACACACCCCATAACCAGTCAAACCAAAACAATTTCCAACGTCAAACACCATTTAACAATTTTCAACGTCCTTCAGTAATACAAAATAATCCCCAGCATCGTGCTCATGTTGTCAATTTCGACAATGACCAATATTCCAACAATAACTATTCCGAACCCCAATATGACGAGTATTGTAACCAATACGCAGAAATGTATGAAGATTACGAATATCAAAATGTTGAAAATATTGATCAACAAGATAAAACGAATTACGATGAATATCAGGATTTTCTTCCCACTTCGAATCAAAACCATCCTCCTATTCGAACAATTTCAAATACCAATGCCGTGACGGAAATCCAAAATCAAATACAAACCCTGAATTTGGACGACATGAACCCGTCATTGAATTTCCCAGAACAACATTTTCTTTAAATCCCCTTCTTGCTGTTAACCCGAAAAATCTATATTACATAAAAGACGCATCTAACACTTTTAAACTACTTATAGATTCCGGAGCAGGAATTACGATATTTAAAGAAAACACAGTAAAACAATTTCCCCAACGTTTTCCCGAAAACGTTACGATTCAAGGCATCACAGACCAAAAACTTCTTATCACCGAATCAACCCTAGTTCCTTTTCAAGCCGGAAACCCACATAAAGTTTACATATACGATTTAGATATTGATTTCGATGGTATTCTAGGACTCGACTTTTTAGAACACTATGAATGCACCATCGACTTAAAAAATAAACAACTTGTTACAAATTTTAAAACTTTACCACTGTTTAAGGCAGAAGAAAACCTCGAACAAAATAATAAAATAACTAACGTAAACAATTCTAACGAAATTAAGATTGAAGGTAGGACCGAACAAATTTTTAAATTACGTTGTGATTTAGTCAACACCGATGCTATCCTATCTAGGCAAGAAATCGAAAAAGTTCATATCCCAAACGCAATTGTCCATGTCAATGAAAAAGGCGAATTCCTAACTCTGTGGTTAATGCAAACGCCATCCCAAAAACCATTAATTTTTCAAATATCGAAATCGAACCTTTTTCTTCTCATTCGCTACTCAATTACAATTTATCTAATAAGCAGCTATCTCCTAACCGCATTCCCAACATTAAGTCCCAACTTCGTTTAGAGCATCTTAACGAAGAAGAAAAAGAAATAATTACCAATCTTTGCGTAGATTTTGAGGACATATTTTACCTCGAAGGTGACAATCTTACCTTTACCAATGAAATTAAACACCAAATTGACACCAATGGTGCAAAGCCTGTTTTCACCAAATCATACAGGTATCCCCATATTCACAAAGAAGAGGTAAAAACTCAGGTTAATAAAATGTTAGAACAAGGAATCATAAAACCCTCTATTTCACCTTGGTCATCTCCAGTTTGGGTCGTCCCCAAGAAACTTGATTCCTCAGGCAAACAAAAATGGAGAGTAGTCATAGATTATCGTAAATTGAATGAATCCACGGTAGATGATAAGTACCCGCTTCCCAATATTTCCGATCTTTTGGATCAGCTAGGCAAGTGCCAGTATTTTACAACCCTGGATCTGGCTTCAGGATTTCACCAGATCGAGATAGACACTAAAGATATTCCAAAAACTGCTTTCTCTGTCGAGAACGGACACTACGAATTTATAAGAATGCCCTTTGGTCTTAAAAACGCCCCGTCCACTTTCCAGAGAGTAATGGACAACATCCTTCTAGGCATTCTCAATGAACGTTGTCTCGTCTATATGGACGACATCATTGTGTATTCACCCACAATCCATGACCACATCACACGCTTACGCGAAGTTTTTAAACGTCTTCGAAAAGCAAACCTAAAAATACAACCTGACAAATGTGAGTTCCTGAGAAAAGAGGTAGCATACCTTGGTCACCTAATCACTCAGGACGGAGTTAAACCTAATCCCACTAAAATCGATTGTATACAGAAATTTCCAGAACCAAAAAATTCAAAAGACATAAAATTCTGGGTTTAGCTGGTTATTATCGTAGGTTTATTCCAAACTTTGCGAAAATATCAAAGCCCCTTACCAGATTGTTGAAAAAAGATATCAAATTTGATTTCGACTCAGATTGTCGTCAAGCTTTCGACGAACTAAAACAATTACTGACTTCTGACCCAATTCTCATCTATCCAAATTTCGATGAGCCTTTCCTACTAACAACGGATGCAAGCGCATTTGCGATAGGCGCTGTACTTTCCCAAGGTCCCATTGGCAAAGACTTACCCATTGGTTATGCCTCAAGAACATTATGTAAAGCCGAAACCAATTACTCGACAATAGAGAGAGAACTACTTGCAATTGTATGGGCCGTGAAATATTTTCGTCCATATTTATTTGGAAGAAAGTTCATTCTAGTCACAGATCATCGTCCCCTTACTTGGTTACTTTCTATTAAAGACCCAGGTAGTAGATTAGCACGATGGCGGCTAAAACTAGGAGAATATCAGTACGAAATAATTTATAAACCGGGAAAAATTAATAAAAACGCTGATGCTTTATCTCGAATAAAAGTAAATCATTTCCAAGAATGCGCAAAGCTTCAAACAAAAATATCCGTTTTTGCATCAAATGAGACAGAATCCGAAGAACCTATCGAAGAACCTAAAACCTATGACGACGATGTAATAGCCGAAGAATACAATAAATTCGTAAGCCTTTACGAAACCAGATCCCTGATCGATTATTCTAAAATCGAAACAACCAACGACCAGCTGTTGGATAAGTCACACAAAAATATTATAACATTCTTTCGACAAAATAAATTAGAAGAACTACATCATAAGATTCTTGACGATATTTTCGAGGAAAACATGGAATTTAATCCAAAACAAATAAATATTTTCTCCAGTAAATCAACAAAAAATCGTAAATATTTCATTATTCCTTTCCCGTTTAACCCAGAAACTGTCACACAACTTCTCTTTTACATTCTCTATACCGGTCAAGACGAACTTGACATCTCTTGTACCTATTTCGTGGAAAACACACTCGAACTTCCTATCCTTGAAATATTTTCGTATATTTTTGCAGACAAAAATATAAAATTAAGTATCTGCCAAAACATCACAACAACCCCTAATGAAGACGAAATACCTCAGATCTTAGATCATTACCATCGCGGAAAAACCAACTTACATCGCGGAATTAACGAGACGTTAAGACGCATAAAAGAAAAATACAATTGGCCAGGCATAATAAAAGCCGTAGAAAACTTTATTAAAAGTTGCGAAACTTGCCAAAAAGTAAAAATCTGTCGTAAAAATCTAAGCAGTCCCCTAGTCGTAACAGAAACGCCCAAAACACCTTTTGAAAGAATAAACATAGACATATTTGAATACCCAACTCGAAATTACGCCCTAACAGTACGTGACGAACTAACAAAATTTACACAAGCTTACCCTATAGAGGATAAGACAGCAAAATCTGTTGTTAATACACTTCTTGTTATTTTTCAACATTATGGAACTCCGTTACGTATACATTGTGACTATGGCCGAGAATTCAAAAACACCTTAATGAATGACCTCTGTGAGCTTTACGATATCAAACTAACTTTGTCTAGCGTAGGACACCCTCAATCAAACGGCTCTGTTGAGAGATTTCCCGCGACACTTAGTGAAATGATACGAGCTAATCAAACTGAAAACCCTGACGAACACCCGTTTAATGTTCTTCTTTATGCAACTATATGTTATAACAATACCAAAAACAAAACGCACGGTTTCACGCCTTACGAACTTATTTTTGGACACACCTCATCTAGACCACCAGAAATCCTATATAATGAAAAACGTCTTATTTCCAAATATATGCAAGATCTAAACAATCGCATGCAATACCTTTATAAAACAGCCCGAGCCAGAACATGTCAACAAAAAGAAAAAGCCAAAGAGCGCTTCGACCAAAATGTTTCTGCTCACCCCTATGAATATAATTTAGGAGATAAGGTATACATTAAAGAATCGCAAATCAAGGACAAAAGCCAAAATAAATTTAACGGTCCATTCGAAATAATCGAAATTTTACAAAATTCAGCAATTCTGATAAACCCCGAATCTAAACAAAAATCTAAAATAAATTTTGACAGACTGAAACCATACTATGAGTAATTTTTCTCTTCTAGGTTCTTGGCACTTTCAACAGCCACTCAGTCCCAATACACTCTAACACCAATAAACAACACCTTAGGAATTTTCTTTCATGAAGAAGCGACCGTAAAAATCTCAAATGATAAATGGACCCTCCTTGTTTACAAAGACCTCGGACCAATCAAAGAAACAATTAGTAATAATGATAAAATATTAGAAAGCTTATTAAACACTATAGACGAAGACGTACCGCGAATGAAAGCCTTTAAGCCGCAAGTTCAAACTCATGTTAGTCTCCTTAAACAAATATCAAACGCCGTTAACCAAAAGTACACTGAAATAATGGCCGACACTAAAAAGTACATTTTTAGAGAAAAACGTGGTATTCTTAATGGTATTGGAACCATTTGGAAATCAATAACTGGTAATCTTGACGCTTCCGATGGTGAATATTTCAACGAGTGCATCGAAAAGTTAACCCACGATGAATACCAAATAGAAAATCTTTTGAAAAATCAAATATCTGTAACTACCTCTGTTATCAAAAGCTTTAACGAAACCATTCAAAAACTTCAAATTGACGAGGAAACCTTTAATAACGATATTAAAGAAATTCGCGAATCAATTATGGATATTTCCGATCATCTCAAATTTTATCAATCACAACTCGATATCCTAGACTTGTGCGAATCACTAACAGAAAGCTATTCATTTATCGAAAATACCTTGAACGATGCTATAAACGCTGTTACATTTGCACGTTTAAAAATTTTGCACAGTTCAATCATCACTCCATACGATTTAGTAGACTCATTAAAGCATATATCGCAGTCATTACAGAAGAATAATCTTCCCTTGCCGATATATTATTCAAGCGTAGCTCAATACCTCGACATAATAGAATTAAAGGCATATCAATTAGATACTAGAATAATTTTTGTACTAGAAATACCTTTAGTCGAACCTGAAAAATACACTCTCTATCACTTATATCCTATACCGATTCTGGATAATCGAACAGGCCTTCATCACATTTTGTCAATAACTAATAAACTAATTGCGCGAAATGATGATTCTTTACTTTATACAACCATCCGCAATATGAAGTCCTGCAAACCACTAGGCAACCGTATGTTCATCTGTTCCAACATCCTGCCATACCCAATTGATACTGATGCAGTCTGCGAGGCTCAGCTTCTGAAGAGACTTGATCATCTACCCAGAACATGCCAAGTTTTAGTCATTCTTGCCAAAGACTATAACATTCAAGAAATCAGTCAGAATTTATGGTTGATAGCTGTTGCAGACCCTCTGCCCGTCACAATAAAATGTGGATCCAGAGATATAGAGACTCAGATCATCAACACAAATACTTTGATGAAACTTCAACCCGAGTGTAGTGCCTTCGTTGGGAGTACAAGAGTTCGTGCCCAGAAATCAGTTGATGTTTACGACAACGTAACCTACAATTACCACCCAGTCAACATCCCTTTTGACTGCTGTAACTATATGCCAGAGAATATTCACTTACCAGATTTGAAGCCTCTGAAGCTAAACAAAATAGATGTAGAGGACCTGAACATAGCCCAGCACAAGCGAAATCAGTATGCCGATCAGCTGGATCAATTGGTAAATCAGCCGTTCGTGAAAAAACACATAAGTTGGTTCACGATTCTTACAATAACACTCATTATCGCACTGATTGCCTTATACATCTTTTGCAAATGTCGAAGACGAACACGTAACATCAAGATTGGAGTAGCCACTAGCAACGATGACAATCCACCCTCTCCACCTAAAAGAGGATCTAACGTTATACAATGGAGAAGAATAATTCCCAGAAGGAGACCGAGCATCCGCCTTGGCGACCCGATTGAAGAAAGTGAAGAGATTGAACTCAACCTCAATAAGCAGAGGACCTGAAAGTTGTCACCACGCGTCAACTTTCATCTTAATGGGGGAGTTGTTATATCCTTTCTCACGAGCAATGTCACCTTCAAGTATGATGCCCTTGGTTCCCACCGTATCGGATGTCGGTTATCTCAAGGAGACGGCGAGTACCGAGACGCCTCGTCAGCAGAATCTGCCCAGCAAGCAAGTTCCCACTGACGCAGCATTCGTCTTTCATATAAATAGTGTAAATTGTAAATAAAATCATGATTCGTTTTTTAAGCTTCTATACTGTTAGTTTAATTTTGATTTTGTAAATAAAAATATTTTTTAAAAAGTGAATTTTAAGTCGAGTGATATAACATATATATATATATATATATATATATATATATATATATATATATATATATATATATATATATATATAGAGCCCGTATTTTTTGCATGCATGACCCTTAATTTTAGACTGAAATTTGAAGAAATCGGATAAGTAGTTGTTTTTTAGGTATGCCGCGAACAGACAAACTGATGGACAGACATCTAGGGACCCTTAAACGTAAAGATCTGAGGTAGTGTTTTTAACAAAAGTGCATAATATTTTTGCAAAATAATTTGGCCCGCATTTAAATAAATGTCACTGTATAAGAGTGGTTAGATTTTTAGGTCAAGCGGGGCTCATAATTTTTGGTGATTGATAAAAAAATCTCACTTTCATTAAGCGGCTGTATAAACAGAACATATCCTGATTATTCCACTGATTCGAACCGCCTTCCGACTTTATTAAGGCGCTTGCCATTTTGTGCATTTTTGTTTTTGCCAACCAAAAAATTTTAACCAAATACATATTAGCGAATTTTCTTATTTAGTCCCTCGGCATTTAATATATAAAATAATATTAAGTGGCTATCTTAATACTGCGTAATATAATAAAAAAAAAACTATTTTCTTTCTCCCTGTATATTTTTTTAAATAGGCCATCGAAATTTAATAGCTCGATAAAAGTATCACACAACATTTTGATATTCACTGTGTTTTCTGATTTGATTCATAATGTTGGAGACCTTTGGACCCGCACGATAAGACCGCATTCGACTATAAGAGGTAAATTTATCGATTTCTCCTCTTACATCCTATCTGAAACCCCTCTCTGGCTCATAAAAAGTTTAGTTAGAAATATATTTACAAATACATTTACCAACAGATAACTGACCATAATTACCATCTGGGATGTAGTACTCAAGATGTTGTAAAGACAAGACAACACTTTTCATACTTACATTTTTGGCACCATCCCTCCAGAGTTTGATACACAATACACACAAATAAGTTTTTTATTCACTCGTAGCATTCGGATATGATTTTCAATGATTACAAACCCTTACAACAAACCTGGACGGATTTTTGACAGTATATGTTATTTCAACATTTAAAATGACCACCAAATATAAAACAAAGAAACAAATGAGTGACAGCTACAATCACTACCAATGTTGCAAAATGTTAGCTGAATGATAACAATTGTTTTCCAAGCCTACTGAAGATAGATTCCAATTTAGCAAATCTCGTACGTGTAATACAACGGAAGACTTAGGAATAGAACTAAATAATGTCTAGAGGGATTTTCCAGAAGGACTAGGTATATTACAAACACATTAAAGGCATACGAGACTTAATGGAGAATGTATGTAATTTGTAAAAACAAGGCATTACTATGAACTTGTAAAGTCACCACCTGTATTAAGGTTAGACATCATTTCCATGGTTAATAGTGTTCGATTCTTGTTGGGTGAAGGCATATTTTGAACAGCCAGATATTCTAGCTAAAAAAACAATGGAATATTAAACAATAGCAGCATCGAAATTCCGAATTTTAGTGGCCGCTTGGAAAATGGGTCATTAGGTTAGCGATGCACAGCAAGTGTTTTAACCTGTTGAATCCTTGAATTAAAAAATCAGGCAATGTAAGCACTACGTAAGTCAGGAATTTCGGTAAATTCACTTTTAGACAGAACTTTCGTTTGTAAAAATAACAAGTTTATATGCGTATAACTATATAAAATCGTAAAACGTGTTATCTGTAGTACCAGCGAATTTGTGGGGAAAAGCAAATTTAGCGTTTTTTTAAATTGTTTTTAATTTATTTTTCTTTATTATATTTTAATTTTTATATGGTTCATAAAAAATAAATTATGTCATTTATTAGGTTCCCACATTTTATTCCAGGAAATGAAGTTTTACCCAATATTTAACCATTTTAATAGACCGTCATTTTGTTTTGCCATATAGGATTCTCACTAAAAGTTAACTATTACTCCCAGTTGATTTTTGTGCAAAATTTTAAGTCAGTAGTTTTTTGGTACTGAATTTTTAAACCTTTCGTTAGGCAGCCAGTTTATTCCACCATTATAATTCACAAGAAAAATTATACCAGTTTATCCCTTTGTTAGACATAATTTTTGGGAAAAATTTTGATTCTTAAAATTTTTACATACATTTTGTTCAGTAATACTGGATTTTTGCCAAAATGTTACCATTTTATCCTCCTATTATTGATGATTTTTGATCAAATTTAACATCAGTCGTTTAAATAGTTTTTAATCTACGCCGCTCACAGACAGACCATAACATATTGACAATTTTTTTATTATTCGTTGCAGGACAAACAGTTATTTTTTATACAAAGTTTTGCTTCTAATTGTGCATTTCCTAATACATAGTAAAAGTTGCTTATTTAATACTTAACACAATCTAAAAAATAATTAAAAGTTGCATTTTTCGAACATTATATACATAAATTGTGAAAATCTTTTCTTTGTAGCGCTTTCGGCTTTCGCCATCATCAGTGCCACCTGAAAGGAAGGAAATCACTTTCTTTAGTTTTCGATAAATATTTTATGAAGAGAGTTACTAATGTAGAAGTGAAATTGAATACGGACAAAGAAACTATGTAAAAAAGAGTAATTATGAAGATAATTTGTATTAAGAAGCAATCTGTAATAATAATTCAACAAGTGATCTACTTACTTAGTCAAGTGTGCACAGGAAATAAATCCATAAAGTACCACAAACAGTTGAAAACAGTAAACATTTAAATAGTAAGTTACGTGTCAAATATATAACAAATCACATTTAAAACTTTTATAACATAATAATATAGTATAGTAACATAATATGCAGTAGACCCAGTGACATCTACAATGAAACCTGTATAAATAGATCCAAAAAGGATGAAAAAAAATTTCTTAAAAAAAATAAAACCGTCAAAAGCAAAATTCACTAAAAAGTGAAAAATAATATTTTATTTCATCTGAAAAATCTTAGTCTGTGGAGTCGGCGCTAAACCAATAAAAACAATAAAAGTATAGCGTCCTTTATTTCGATAATTTAAAATAGATCTTCCGGTTTAGGACAATAAATAAAAGCTTCCTTAACTATGAAGTTGCCGACGTTTCGACCGTATATTTAGCCAATAAAAATAGACTAAATATAATCTAAACGTTGGCAACTTTATAGTTAAAGGAGCTTTTATTTATTATCCTAAACCCGACAATCAAATTTTAAACTAATAAAGACAGTAAAACATTATACTCGTGAAAATTAATTAGATAATTGCAATATCTTTACCTATTAGTTTGTGCCTTTACCTATTAGTCTTGAATGAATAACTTCAACCCTAAATACACGAATTATTAATTATTCTAAAAATATTAACTAACACACTATATCTCAAAAAAGCGCTACGATTATAGGAACATTTTGTCTTAACTTAAAGTAGATAATAAGTTGCTTTAAGTTTGCCCATATATTTAATAAACAACATATGTTTTTTTTTAATTTTTTGTGCACCCCTATAAGATATTTTCATCTTAATTATATCTATTTTATATTTCAATCGAGCCTATAACTTGTTCTAAAATCAATAGTAGTGGATTTTTTTATTTATTATATGTTTTAGAGGCGGTTTTCACTTTGATTGCTTCTATTGCTAACGCACTTAATTTTCATTCGTTTATTCACAAAGGCTATTTTAATGGAGGGGGAGGATATGGGGGATATATCCCTACCTAAGCGCCAAAACTTTTTAAAAACGAAAGACCGAGAACTTTTTTTATCGTGTTAGATTTAGTTTTCTTGGTAGCGTATTCCAATAGGAAAAATCAGTCATTTCCCTTACCCGGAACTTCCCTCGTTATAAATCTTTCATTTTATTAGAAATAGTGAAGTGTAACCCAATTTAGTTCAGTACATAATCATTTCGTAACACATATATACTGTCTTTTCAACCATTTTTATTGGGCGCCATTTTGTTCGGTAATCTTGGATTTCTGTCAATATTTTACCAGTTTCTACCTATGCTTCACTTGATTTTTGGGCATTATTTAAAATAAATTCAATAAGTAGTTTTTACACTGACACAGACCCCCATTTTGTTACGTCATGTTATTAAATTCGTTTCCCTATAACACATTTATTTTTTCTGCAAAATTGTATAAGGTTTTTTTACGTTGATTTTTAAAAACTTTTTTTGGCAGGCACGATTACAAACATTTTATTTGGCTGCCATTTTGTTCCGTCATTTTGAATTACTACCAAAGTTTTACTAGTTCATGTCTATATCACAATTAGTTATGGCATATAATTTGAAATCAATCCATTAAGCAGTTTTCCAAGCTGAATTTTTAAATGTTTTATTAAGTCGCCATTCATACCAAAGTTTTACCAGTAGATTCCTACATAATGCTTGAATTGTGTGCATAATTTGAGATAAATTGGATAATTAAGCTTGAGTTTAAGTTAAGATTTTTACCAAAATGTTACCAGATCATCCCCACAACACCCTTAATTTTTCACCAAAATTTGAAGTCAATCGGATAAGTAGACAGACAATAGACAGACAGACAGATCGACGAAATTAGAAAAACATGTTTTGCGGCATCTAGGGACCCTAAAACGTAAATATCTGAAAAAATCTCGGAGGGTAATTTTTTCACGGTTACAATACTTCACTTTTACGAGGGAAGTAAAAACGCATACATTAGACGGATCATAAAAGTACAGAAGTAAGGTTTTATTAATTCTCCCTCTCCAAGCGCTAAGTCTAGCTAAGCCACTGCACTATATATACCTTAGAGTAAGAATTAAAGTAGAGATCACAATTCATTCATAAATCACATTAGGGGTATGCGCCAACATGGTTCCCCTATTTTTCACATTCTATCTACCAATGTTTACGATAAAACAAGAAGTGGGGATGGCCCATGTTCAAGCCGTAGCCATTTGTTGACGAATTCCAGTGACGGCGTGAGTTTTCACTTCCCGCAAAAGGAAATATCATTAATCGTGAAAAAATCATCGTTCCGGGTTTTTACAGATCTTCCTGTTTTTGTATTACTGTCGGTCGATCGGTCTGTTCCGGTATAGCTACAAAATCCACATAAGTACTCGATTAACTTTAATTTTATTTAATTTTCCTCAAAAATTACGTCTGATATAAAAAAACTGGTAAAATATTGGTATGAATTCAGTATGGCGAAACAAAATTACGACCTGTTAAAATATTTGATGTACGAAAATGAAGAAATGGGCCATGCTTCATTATCGTTGACAATAAGGATTCTTACCTATTCCTTAATGAGGCAAATATGTATTTTTACAAATTTTATAGAAACAATCGTTCTCTATTTCAATATCTAAAATCAAACCATAAAGTTAGGTAAGTTTAAAAGGAAATTTATTTATATATTATTAAACTTTAGTTTTCAGTTATGTTTGCCTTATGTCATCGTCATTTTGTAATTGTGACATTTAGAAAAATTATTTGTTCAATTGTTGAAAATGTCATCTTAAACCTATAACTGTCAAGTCAGACCTTGTTTACATTAAAACCTCTTTAGTGAATACGGGTTTTAGAGTTTTAAACTAAAATCAATGCTTTTATTGGCTTCCTATTCGTCTGATTGTATGTTTGTATGTCTGGTTCAAATCTTGTAATGGATTTTTCAGCATTTCCATTACCGATTATGTTCAAATTTGACATGCATACACTTTCGAATATAAAAAATCCGAATTTTTTTAGACAATGTTTAGAAATCCAAAATGGCGACGCCAATATGGCCGACCAATTTTGTTACTTGTGTAGCTAAAACTGAAAATCAGTGCCTAGGAACATTTCAGAGTATCAGCATTTAAAAATTCAAAATACCGGTGTCAAAATGACAAGGTCAACAGGTCGGACGGATGGTTTTAACATTTGTGGGGATTATTTAAGAATGCACAACAAAAATCAAAATGGTCGCGCCAATATTGCGAACGAATTTTATCATTTGTACAGATTCGTCTGAAATATCAGTATATAAAAGTATTTAAGAATAAAAGTTATGAAATTTTAGTCAATATTTGAGAATTAAAACTGGCGGCACCACCATAGCAGACTAATTTTTTAAATTTTTTCAGATTTGACTAATATTCGACATTTAAGGGTATTTAAGATTGCACATCATGAATTTTTGTCAATATTTTAAAAATTCAAGATTGTAATGCCAACATGGCCGCGGAATTTTAACGTTTGTATAGATTTGGCTGAAAGAAAGTAGGCATCTGGGAGTATTTGAGAATACATATCATGCATTTTTAGTAAATATTTAAAAAATGAGAGTAGGAATGCCTAGATTGCGAGCGAATTTTAGTATTTATACTGATTTGATTAAAAATCGATATTAAGTGAGAAATTCATACATTTTTAGTAATAAAGATTCAAAATGGCAATGTCGTCAATCAATCAATCTGATAAGTACTTTTTTTCAAATATTTTAAAACATTTAATTAGGCCACCGTTTTGTTCCCGCATTTTGAATTTGTCTCAACATTTTTACCGGTTCATACCTATATAATATTAGAATTTTGATCAAAATTTGAACATAATCGATGCAGTAGTTTTCTGAATTGACTTTTATAACATTTTATTAAGCTGCTATTTTGGATTTGTAGTCAAACTTATCAGTTGATGGTCATGTCACACCTAATTTTTCTGCAAAATTTTGATAAAATGGATAAGCAGTTTTTAGTAATAATTTTTTAACATTTCAATATCTGCCATTTTGTTCTACCATATTGGATTTTTACCAAAATGATACTACGTCATCATCGTATGACCTTTAATTTTTAACCAAAACTTGAAGTAAATAGGACAAGCAGTTCTTGAGCTTTGTCGCGGACAGACATACAGACTAACCGACGGAACTGAGAAAACTGTTTTTTTGGTACTAGAATAGCCAATTGTCATATTGTTATTCCATGTTAATAGCTAAATTTAAAAAATAAAAGATTTTTTTTAATTTTCAGTATCCTAAATCTTAATTTTTCTCAAAACTCAAGTGAAAATTAAAAAAAGGCCCGAAATCATCCGAAACTTTATTATTTCCCCAGATTTCATCCAAAATCTAGTGAATTTCGAAATCGCCGTACGTTTTTTAGAGCGTGAGATGCCCTTTAACTATTTTAATATAGTATAGATATATTCTATAATTATTTTAATTCTCTGATAGGAAAAACTATTGTAATCGTCAAAAAAATCACCTCAGAATCTTTCTTGTATCATTTTGCTTCTGAGGATTCTCACATGACCCCCGACGAAATAAACGTTCTATTATACTGAACCGGATTGGTCAATATGTCATGTAACTCAAAATAAGTGATCAAGGTATCATCCATTAGACATAACAAGTCCCCTGGAAAAGGAAATCTTGTTGTTTACTTAATGATTAAAAGACAATTCCAAACTTAAACGGCCAGTTTTTTACAAACTCACTTTGCCGCACCATAGTTAGGTCAACTAAAGCTCCTAGTTTCGCAATGTCCAAGATAAAGTAAATAGAACTTATTGATTAAATATTTAAAAAATCAATGTTCTTCTAATGTCACCGCACCTTTAGAACGCTGCTTCTTGAAGTAAGGCAACATATAATTAGAAGATTTGAATCGTATTAACAATTAGACAATAATACATTAAAACACATGCAGTAGTGCTTGGTACTTAATGACAATTTTAACTGAATTAATTTCTGGGTTAAAATATTTTTCAGCAAATTAATTTCTTTAATGTTAAAGTTTATTGTAGTTCCACGATCCGCTATTGGTTTTTAAGCAACGCGGGTCACGTGACCCTGTAACAATCATTACTGTAGACTATTACACTTTTTTACTATAAGGAAACTCTTGTTACTGGTGTAATCTGATTCAATGCTTTGGGTATTTTAACTTATATTTTACTATTTTGCAATAAAAGTAATTTCTTTATACTGCTTAGGAACTAATACTAGAAAAACATTACTATTTTTTGTATGGAAATGTTATTGCATCATGTTTAAACATATTTACCGTAATATAAATTGGTATAAACATTGGAGTTCCTGGCTAAGCTTGGCATCGTCGTACGATCGACCTTATACTGTAAGGTAATCTTGGCAGTGGCTAAATATGTAAATAATGAACTTTATTTTTATTCTTACTTTAAGATATATACCATTTAAAGTCACCTAACTTAAGTATAGTATGTTTACTTGAGAGTAGATACTTGTAGTTTCACACAGAACTTAAATCTTGAACTTGCAAATCGTTTGATAATTAATTTCTCTGTCTAAAGTCCAAGTTAGGATAGAAAAGTAAGTCACTGTCTATTTCAAAAGTGAATAAGTTTATTTACTCTTTATACAGCGTGTAACAAAAGTAAGGAAACGACGAAATATTAGGTATGAAATTATGCCAGGTCTCCCATCCAGAGAATTTAAACTTGATTTTTTTAGGTAATAATGTACCAAATAATGAAATAGGGTTTCAGCAGGATGGTGCTCCATCGCATTTTGCTCGGAATGTTCGGGAATATTTAGACAATGTTTTTTTTTTGATAGGACGTAGGGGTACAATAGAGTGACCACCTGGGTCTCCGGACTTGACGCCCCTAGACTACTTTTTGTGGGGACACCTTAAAAATGTGGTGTATAAAACTATTTAAAGGAGCCAATAGAAATCGAATGTAGACCAATCGTGGAGGCTGGCATTCTGTTTAATGCATTAAATGTTTTCACACAGTATTTTACTTAGTGTCAGAAAGTAAATGGACAACACATTAAACACCTTACTTAGTTTCGTTAATTTATTGTTTGTTGTATTAGGTATTTCTGTTTTATATTGTATTGTTTCTGCTGTTTTTTACAACCAACTTTTAAAGTTGAGACGCTGTTTTCTCTTGCTATTGTTTTGGTAGCAAGATTAGGATTTATTGTGCTTTTCGATCTGCCAGAAAATACAGCATCTTTTACTTGTCCAGTTTCACGAAATTGTTTGTTAATTTGTCATTAAAAATGTTACAAACATCTTGCAGGTTTCTCATTCTATCCCCATAATCCAGTATTATTAAAATTTCAGTTCTTTAGGTTTCACTTAAACGATCCATTTTTGTAAATCAACAAAACTTATATTGTCAAATATATCAAATAACCTTTTGTTGCCATGTATTTTAATAAAAGGTAATACATTAAATTATGGATATTATACCCTTATTTTCACAAAAACTGCTGACTTTTATAAACAGTGTTCTTATTAAAAAGTTTTGACAATTGTACGCAGATTTTAAAAAAGTAATATAATATAGGGTGTTTCATTAAAAAAAAAATATTTTCCTTTTATAACAGAAAAACGGTAAACTTGGCAGCAATACGGAACTCGCCTTTGGATCCAGCATAATTTCATACCTAAGTGTACATATTTTCATTAAATTCAGCGGTACCTGAGATATTTCGCCGTTTCCTTACTTTTGTTACCGCTGTATACAAAAAAAAAGGTGTATTTGTATAGAACAAAAGACAGATAATACTTTGAATAGACAATCCATCCAATGTAGAATGACATAATGTCTAAATGGATCCTAACTCTATACTGTATTACAAATAACACAACGCACTGGGCTGACGCTGTTGGACGCGCACAACGCCCAGAGTTGCCAGTTCGTGACTGCTTCTGATCGACTGGATAAATTCGCGTTCTAATTAAACTGGGACACGAGCAGTTAATGTAGTTAATTTGTTTGTATCTGATGGAATATCTATTCGAAAGAAATCGGTCTTCGATAGTATTCATAAAAATGGATCTTATTCTAACTTTTTCAGACAATAAAACGTATACATACCTTCCAGGACCAGCTTGAGCTTCTGGCGTATTTGGTGTGTCTGGACTAGAAGTCGATATACTGTCTGGAGTGACTGATGGAAACCGCAACTCGCTTTTGGCAGCTACTGAAGGGGAAGGCGTTTCTGTGACTAATTCTATATCGTCATCAGATGGAGGTTCCGATTTAATTTCTGGTGTTACTGATTTACCATTTTTGTTCATAAGTCTTATTTTTAAATGGTTTAGGTCCCTAATGCATAAATTGAGCGGCTCATTTTGGTCATCAGGACTTTTACCCTGAAATAATTTTAAAAGTCTGTAGTAGGTATACGTTATGCAGATGTTTTAAATTCATCAACAATTAGTTGACAAAAACTATATTATTATCAGCATTTTTACAATATCACTCCTAAAGATGTCAAAAAAAAATTTAAAAAAAAATTATAAAAAAGATTGTTTTATTGTCATTTTGGTCAAAAGAAAAATAATTTCAATTTTTTCTCACCATTAAGGATTTTCTTGTTTCTTGAGTCAGCCTTTTTTCGAGCAAACTACTAATAATTTTATTCTGAATATCATTTTTATTAATCCCATCCTGTTCTTTTTCCAAAACAGTGTTTTTCTTCGAGACATTGTGGCTGGGCTTTTCCAGATAACTATTAGCGTTTGGCGTTCCAGGAAATATCGTACCATAATTTTTGTAAATAAGATGACAAATATCGGCCTTCTTCGGTTTTCTGCCTCGCCTGGGTTTGGAGTTATCTAACGTGATCTCGCCCATGTAAGGTAGATCTTGATATTTCATCACCCTAGAGGGCGTGGGGGGATTGGGTGTGGTTACAGCAGTTTTTTTACTGACCACATTTTGAATTTCGGTAATTTTTTTAAGCCAGTTTTTCACTGACTCGTTCGGATTTTCTTCCGGAATCGACGAAAAATCGGGTATAGGTATAAACTCCGGCTTATCTTCATGTAGAATTTCGTTCTCTGACGGTGACGAAGAAGATTCGTGAGAATCTACTTCGACTTTCTCTATGTCGTCTTCTAGATTGATATTGTTAAATTTGATGGGGCTACATGATCTGTAATTATAGAACGATAGTAAGGCAAGGTGCTATAAACTGAATCAAAACTAATTGAATTTTTTTTTTTGATTGGCAATCCAAAACAGGCAAATGATAAATAAAAATTTGCGCTTTTAAATACACTGACGGATACGTGAAACGACTCAAGCAGAATTTGGGTCATGTTTGGAAAATTATATCTTGTAATTTTTCATTTAAGCTAACCACCACCGTTCGTAAATTTTGTGCTGCTGAACACCAATCTGAAGTCAGATTTTGTCGATGACATTTCGTTTTTGAGTTATGCACAAAATGCCGATTTCAACTTCACTATTTTCAGCATAAATTGTATACTAAATAAACTGCTGGCCATTTACTTTGCACATCTCAAAATTTTTACCCAAATTTAAAGGAGAATTTTTTAAAAACTAAAAAAGTTAAAGGGATGCGGTTTTGAATGTTTAAAGGCTCTATCTATATAGAATTGGTCAACTCTACCTCGGTTCATCAAAATAATCTTTCGCATCATATATAGGGTGGTATATAAAATTGTGCAAATTTTACAAGTTCGTAAGTCCCGAGTTTCGGCAATTAGTTTTGTTTAATTTTGGGCATGTTATGATATTCTACGAACCATTATCTAAAACCAATTTGGTGGGTTTTTAGTTAATTCATTTGTTTTTAATATACGGGATAAATTTAATAATTTCTGAACTTCCAAAAGAAAATTATTTGAAACTATTCTCTTCTATTTTTATCTATAATTTTAAAATAATTTTATCTTAGATAAGATTGCGTTAATCAAAAAATTATAGCTGTATTATACAGAGTGTTACACAATTTTTGAATCAGTAACAACAAAGTTTTTGTAATTTTTTTAAGGATCCTCATCAATATATGTTAAGCTAATTTTCAGAGACCAAAGAAAGAATTGGCATTCTGATACAATTTTTATAAAGTATAGTAGTAAACCTTCAAGTTGCTATAGAAACGTTTGTTATATAGTTAATAGTCTATTAGATTCAACATAATTACCTGTGTGAGCAAAATTGTATACACATTGATAGAACTATAATTTCAAAACTAAAAATTCAAAATGGCGCCGCCAGTAATGGAGGAGGGTTAAAATTTTACGATTAGATTGACATTTGACATATGGGTATTTTGGGAGTTGCTGATTATTTGCTTTGCACATTTCAAATTTCTTAAACCATTTTAAAATGATATTGGTTGGAAATGAAAAAAGTTATAAGAATGCGGTTTTCGATGTTTAAAGGCTTTATATGTCTGGAGATGGTTAACGTTGTGATGATTTGCCAAGATTATCCTCCGCATTATATATAGGGTGTTATATAAAATCGCGCAATTTTAGAAAAAATTGTGTCTCGAGTTTTTGAATATTTTCATTTTACTTAGTTTTATGCGTAAAAAACTACGTAAAAAACCGTTTGGGTAAATATGACCATAGTTTATAAAATTATATCAGCGTCAATGCCAATTCTTTCTCCGTTCTCTAAAAATTAGCTTAACTTATATTGATGAAGGTGTTTAAAAAAATTGCAAAAAAATTGTTGTTACTGATATAAAAATTTTGTAACACCCTGTATTATACAGCGGTAGTTTCTTCTTTAACGCAATCTTAACTAAGATAAAATTATGTAAAAATTATTAATTTTAAATAATAAGAGAATATCTTATCGATGTAGCCGTTACTTGATGGAAATTCATTTCATCATACAAAATAAACACGTTTAGTTTATTAATTTCCACTTATTTATTTCTGTTTGGCAGCTGTTTCGACACACTGTGTCTTTGTCAAAAGCTAACTTAAAACAGTTTTAAGTTAGCTTTTGATAAAGACACAGTGTGTCGAAACAGCTGCCAAGCAGAAATAAATAAGTGGAAATTAATAAACTTAACGTGTTTATTTTGTATACTAGTGAATAAGAGAATAGTTAAAAATAATTTTCTTTTGGAAGTTCAGAAATTATTAATCCCCCGTATATTAAAAAGAAATGAATGAATTAAAAACCCGCCAAATTCATTTTTGATAATGGTTCGTAGAATATCAGAACAGGCCCAAAATTAAACAGGACTAACAATTCCTGAAACTCGGGACTTTTGTAAAATTTGCACGATTTTATATAACAGTCCTGTATATTATGCGGGGGACCCTTTTGATGAATCGAGGCAGCGTTGACCAATTCTAGATAGATAGAGCCTTTAAACATCAAAAACCGCATCTTTGTAACTGTTTTAGTATTTGAAAAATTCCGCTTTAAATTTGGGTAAAAATTTTGAGATGTGCACAGCAAATGGCCAGCAGTTTAGTTAGTTTTTGCAACAATTCACTGAAATTTCACAAAAGAATAATAAAATAATAAATAGTAAAGAGATCAAGACCGTTTTTTATATTTATACATTTAGAAATATACAAAGTTCAACATCAAAAATATGGCACATTTTAAACTAGAATCCAGGGATTTTTGTTAGTTACATGGATATTTTGACACAATGGAATACCTTATCAAATTCAGTAAATGCGTTCAAATTACCTGAGGGTACAAACAAATTATGTATTTAAGATGCCAAAGTGAACTGAAAGCTAAAATATCCACAAAAGATCAGTTCTTTCTACTAACATCATAACTGTTTAAACTTTTAAAATTTACAAACAAAGCAGCACTACATGTTCAAACCGCTATATGTCAGAGTCTGCCAGAAAATGAAAAGTTCGAAGGTAAGTATTGTCGCTTAAAAATAATCCAAGAATCATTAAAGTCTGTCTACGAATTTAGAAGAAATACTTTTACAGACATTAGTTTCTGCTTGAATCGTTTTACCTGTTAGATAAGTATATTATTTGTATCGATAAGTAGAAAAGAACGTGAGAATTTTACAAAATGTGCAACGTACCTTATGTATTTCCATTCATAATTACAGATGTTAGATATGAAAAATGACACTTTGCTAAAAAATATGACCTTTGATTCGTGCTGGATTTTTTGAAAGGCTTTGAAACCGAAACCATACAAATTTAAAACCGTCATATAAATTAGATAAGCTTATAAAGGCTTCATTATTAACAGAAAAATAGTAGTAGGGCACATACAGATGAACAGATCATCAGAACTATCTACAAGGAAGAGAATTGCGTTTTTATGGAAAACCCGAAAAGATAAATTGTTATATGTGTGAAACTATTGTATTTCAATTTTTTTTTTCTAAATTTCAAATATACAGTGTGTCTCAGATTCGCATCTCTATGTAGGGATCTCGACTCCTATTATACCTATAGCAAAGGTTAAATTGGAAAAGTTTTACAGGAAACTTAACTCATTCAATATCCGGCTTCAGATTTACGATCGGTCAATTGGTTTGGAAATATCGGCTAAAAACCGAAATTAGCGGATTTCTTTTTTCGCCAGTAAATCCAAAACGGTAAATTTGACAGGTGTCAAAATGTGACAATATTTTTTTAAAGATGAATAAGATGGCGTGTACGACATGTCTCCATCGTCTTTTGTTATCCCGCAACCCGCCACAACTTTCATTTTTCTTATGGCCGCCATATTGGATTTTTAGATTTTTGGAAAGAGTGTAAAATTTCCAGTCTAGCGATGGCTCACAAGTGCATAAAAGATTTGAGTATCATTGAAATATCGCACATCCTAAAGTTAGGTCTCAGTCTCCCTCTAAGGAGGCCATGATTTATTTGTAACAAAAGTGTGCTTTGACTTTGACGCTAAATAATTCAAAGTATCAAAATGGTGTTTTAATAAGTAGTACGCTTTTTTTTTTTCAATAAAATCATAAATCTGACACACAAATTGTGGAGACCTGTTGAAAATGGTCGGTATTCCCTATTCAAATGAAGAAAAATTTGACATGTTAGCGCTGTACTTGCAGTCAGACAGAACGCCGACATTACCTCAGCGAGGTATTTGGAGATGTACCCCGAACGACGGTAGCTTCATAAAACCCAATTTAGAAAAATCGTAGTTGATTTAATTAACCATGGGCCCTTCAAACAACCTAAAAACGGATACAGTATTGACAATGAAAATCGCGACAGAAACATTTTACAAGCTATCAACGAAAACCCTAGTGCATCGGTAAGAACTATAGAACAGGAAATTCGTGTGCCAAAATCAACGGTACAGAGAGTGTCAAAAAAGGCTAAGTACCATCCATACAAACCCATAATGTTCAAGGACTTAAGGAAACTGATTTTCCAAGACGACTACGCTTCAGTGAGTGGTATACTAGAAAGTGTATTGATCCCGATTTGGTTAATCATGTCTTGTGGTCCGATGAGTGTAGGTTTATGAATTGACAGTCATCACTGGGCTGTTTAAAATCCTCACGAAGTAGCAGAGCGACGTTTACAGACCAGAGTTGGTGTGGGGTCACTGGTAATTTAATCTAACTTACTTTTTTATCTCAAAGAGACCTGGTAATGAACAAATTAAAAAATATACACAAAGTCTAGATCTCAGTCAAACATAAGTTTATAAATTAAAAATAGGTTACATGTACACTACAACGGAAAATACAATTGAATAGTATATAACTATACCATAAATAATACACATTTTACAAAGTACATAAAACAAACATAACCAAACAAAAATATAATGAAATACGAAACAAGGCTACGCTCTAATGACCAATCAGAGACGTCGATGTAAATTTATTTGATGAGAGGCGATAGGTCAAAACGAAAAAAGAAGAGAATGTTCAGGATGAACATGACTAGCTGTCGTAAAGTACATACTACATTAATAAAAAAAGAAGAATTAGTTAAAATGACAGAAAAAGCTTAAGGGTTATATAAAATAAGAATATATAGTTATTCTTTTGAAATATTGTTAAAAATCAAATGAGGCTCAAAATTAAACATTTTATTAACGCAGATAATTTAGTTTTTATTATTTCCACCTTTTTCAAAAGATCCAGCTTCTTACCATTATCGCACCTTTTTTAATTGGGCACCTTTTTTAATTGGGCATCTTTTTATATATTACTAATCGTTTCAAGAAATAGACTTTTAGGACCATTTTTGTTTGACTACAACCTAAACGGACAGACATACCTAGAGCTTTTGCGAAACCAGGTTGTACCGGCTTTACAAACTACTCTAATGGAAGATCAATTTAGAAGAACCTGGTTTCAACAGGATGGATGTCCGGCGCACAACACCCGTCAAGTCAGGAACTTCTTAAGAGAGTAGTTTGATGAAAGAATTATTTCATTAAATGGTACAATAGCTTGGCCTCCTTAGACAAAATTGAGACCTAACTTTAGGAAGTATGATATTTCGATGATACTCAAATCGCAAATGCGCTAAGTTTCATTTAAAACTTTTCCCATTTAACCTTTGCTGTAGATATAATAGGAGCCGAGATCCCTATATAGAAAAGCAAATCTGGGACACACTGTATAAAGTTTATTTAAGAGATTAAGAGAATAAGCAAATGATATTATAGTATAAACGAAATATTTAGTTAGACTGGAAAACTTTTTTATTTAAGTCATTTATTCGTCAGATTTCGTACAAATTGAAATTATTAAAAATGAATCTGCATGATATTCATAAAAACTCTCCATTCTTAAATTATTGCTATCAAATAGACAAAACAAAAGTTCTATTACATAATGATTTTTTTAAACACGGTTTATAACGTTTCATTATCACTTACAATGTCAAAGCATTGTATTGGCTATATTTTTACAAAAGATGTTTTAGAGCTCTCGACAATTAAAAACTGGCTGGTTTTCTAAACTTGATTCTTGCACTATTAGTATGGTACAGAAGTTCGCTTCGTGGATACTTACTCGGGTTGTTCCGTCTTGGATAAACTTTCTGGGGTGAGTATGGTGTTGGTCTTGGTAAATGTCATTTTGTCTGATGAAGGAGTCCCGGGGCAAATTGGTGCTTCCTCAGTTTCTTCTGATTGCATTGTAGACGTTTCTACAACAAAACACACATTATATAGATGAGGTCTTTAAGTTTCAAAAACATTCTCTCAAAAAAAAACAAGTAAGGGCGAGTCATGTGTTCTTTAATTAACATAGCCAATATGTTAAGTTATCTAATAACTATTATCCTTGTAATTAAAATTCCACTGTTTCTACATTTTAAACACATAGTACATCTTTTCAAAAACACTTTTAGTGACAATAGCTAAAAATGTGACTAAATGTCTGCCAACGTCTGGTGGACGCCACTGCATTTTATAATTAAAAAAAACTTGTAACTTGATTTTTTTGAAAAATCATTTCATAACTATTCTTGGAAAAAATACAGGGTGGGTCAATCAAAACGAAACAAGGCCGATATTTCATATAAGGTTCGTTTAAAAAAAAATTGGTCGGACTTCTCGATTTTTATTTCTCGGGTGAAAGGTTTTGCACATACCATCAGCTTTGTCACCTCAACCCCCTCACGGAGGTGAGTTCCAACCCCAAAATGTTAAATGGGATTAGGGGTCGACTGTTACTTTATTTTACAGGTAATTAAATTCTCTTTTTAACTCATGGTAGTTTTTCAAATTTAATGCAGCTGTTTTTGAGAAAGATGTTTTCGATGAAGAAAATGTTGAAACCGGTTGAACTTTATCTCGAAGAAGAAGTATTTTATGCATATTTTCAACTCTGTCACTTCAACCCCCCCCCCCCCCCAGGGTTGAGCTTCAATCCTTAAATTAAATGGAATTAAATTTCATGTGATACTTCATTTTAATTCAATTTCTCTTTTCAACAGATCCAACATAAAAATTAGGAAATGTTTTTTACATTTCTCATCTCTCCAATTTTATCGTTTGGAGAAAATAGTAATAAGAGCTAGTCTTTTTGCGATTAGTCAAATCTTAATTATTATTTGTGCTGTGGAAAAACTTTATAAATATTGCAGTTGTTTATCTGCCTTAGAAGTGGAGGCTAAAGAGTATTTACATTTAATTTATTTAAATTCAGTATCTCGTAGGGTTTTTGGTCTGTGACTATTTATAACTTTATTTTGACCTAAAATGGTTTATTCTACTCCAAAAAGAGTATCGCTGACTAAACTCTATTATGATAATGGTAGATGTGCTAATATTGTAGTACAGATATTTAATCAAATGAATCCAGATAAACATGTTTACCAAATATACATAATTGAACTGGTAGCAAAGTTTAGGGAGACAGGATCAGTGGCAAACCGAAAACCAATCGCTCCAAATCGAATGATAGTGCGAAACGAAGCAGTGGAACTTGGCTGTTTTGGGCCACATCTATATAGACCCTACATTAAGCACCAGGCAACTACCTTTAGTGTGTGGCATTTCTCGTATGAGAATTTTAAAGACACATACATTTACCCCTACAAAATTTATTTTCTACAACAATTAAACGAAGATGACTTTGACAGACGTTTGGAGTTTTGCGAGATTATGTGTCAACGAATAATAAATAATCCGGATTTAATGTTCAACATTTGTTTTTCCGATGAGTGTTCACTTTTTATAAATGGGACTGTTAATCATCACAATTGTCGATATTGGTCTGACGAAAATCTACATCTATTCCATGAGGTTCACACTCAACATCCGTAGAAATTAAACGTCTGGATTGGAATTTATGACTATTGTTTAATTGGTCGTTTTTTTTCTCCCAGGATATCTAAATGGAGAAATGTATCTGCAATTATTAGTAGACGCAATCGATCCTCCATTGCCAGAAATGCTTGAAAATAGTAAGATGTTGCACCTCCTCATTATACCCCTGTTGTTCGACTGACTTAACACCCGTAGATTTTTTTCTATGGGGTCACTTAAAAAGTAAGATTTATAAAACTCAACCACAGTCAATAAATGATTTACGGATTATTAATAAATGTCGGGCCATTACACCAGAAATGCTTCATAATATCCGGGACCATTTTGAGCAAAATCTCTATTATTGTATAGGTGCAGGAGGCCAACACTTTTAGCACTTATTCTCATGAACAATGAATAAACAAAATTTACATATTGTGTCTTATCTTTCTTTGTAAACCTAAGCCATACCCATACTCTCAAGCTAAGGTCAAAAAGAATTATTCTTTCCAGAAAAACAATGTCATTATTGCCATTACATAAAATTAATGTAAAGATCGATACAAATTTATAGTTTTTTCAGTATTGATTTAATAACTACTTAATTTTTAAAAAATTGCTAGGCATTGAAAAAAGAATTTAATGACCTCTGAAATGAGGATTCACTTGACCTTTAACCCCATTTAATATTTTAAGGGTTGCAGCTTACCCCTGTGGGAGGTGAAAGTGACAGAGTTCAAAATAAGCGAAAAAAACTTTTTTCTTGATACAAAAATCAACGGATCTTAACATTTTTTTCACTGAACAATCTTTTTTTTCTTTTTATTTCTCTACTCTTATTTTTTTAAAAACCGCTGCATTGAATTTGAAATAATAAGATACGTTGTAACGAGAATTGATTGCCTTTAAAATAAGGGATCACTCGACCACTATTCCCATTTAAGATTTTGGGGTTAGAGCTCACCCCCTCGACGAAATATGAAATATCTGCCTTGTTTCGTTTTGATCGGCCCACCCTGTATATACTATATAACACCTAAATGCGTGTAAAGTTGAACATCTTTAGATTACTGTCTGTACGACAAAAATTTTTAAAAATGCTTATTATTGCAGTCAGAACTGTGAACGTTAATTCAAATAAGTATCTGGTTACTTTTAAAGTTACTTTCTGAAAATGTAACTAGATACTCGAAGATACTAGTTATTTTATGAAAAATAGTAGCTAGTCTTCACTTCTTTCTAAAAGTAACTAGATATTTCAACTAAGTTGCTTTGAGAGTAACTAGTTACTTTAAAATTAACTAATTACTTTTGGAAAATAACTAGTTATTAGTAACTATTTACTTTTAAAGTAACTAGGTACTTAAGAAGTAACTAGTTACATTTTAAGAGTATCAAGTTATTTTCAAGGTAACGTGGTTAAAATATCTAGTTCAATGTCAAGTTTCTTTGAAATGACTCCCTTGCTTCGGAAGCAACTAGTTTTTCGTTTTACTTCTGTTGTAGGAGTACATGGTCGCTTTGGTCACATACAGGGTGTCCCAGAAGGTCCTACGAATAATTAAGGAATACATAGATTTGATTAAAATATCGCGATTCAGCCATACTTGGCTTAGTCCAAAAGTTAATATTAAGAAAGATACAGGGTGATTGAGTTAAATTTTTATTTTTGATTTTTTAAAATAATATCCTGGTTTTTGAGATATTAAAGTGAAAATTGGTGATAACGATTTTTTATAGCCAGTAATAATAATACGCCTTCAATTTTGATGTAATTTGTAGAAGGCGCTAGGAGCGCTACTTTATGTATTTAAAAATGTTCTAACTTTTTTGAATACAAAATTAGGAAGTTTTGTACAGGATAAATATTTACTATTATCTTTTCTTCACAAAAAAGCTTTACCTTATAAATCTACCTAAATTTTACCGTTTTCGAGATATTTGCTGTTTTATTACTTAAAACAGCCCCGTGTACTCACTATTTAGGATATTCGAGTTTTATCATTTTTATAAAGTAGGCTTTTATCAAACAAGAATCAATTGGAAAACAATTAAGAAACATATTAGCTTTATTTCTGAACGATTTATTAAAATTTATAAAAATGATTAAACCTGTAATATGCTAAATGATGAATACGGCTGCATCATTAAGTAATAAAACAAATATTTCGTAAATGGTTAATTTTAGATTATAGAGAAATTTAGATTTATAAAATGTAGCTTTTTTGGGAGAAAAGACAGTAGAACCTATTTTTTCTATACAAAGTTCCATAATTTTTGTATATAAAAAAGTTACATTTTTAACAGTGAAAAGTAGCGCTCGTAGCGCCCTCTACAAGTTACATAAAAATTGAAGGCGTATTATTATTACTGGCTATAAAAATCCGTTATTACCAATTTTCGCTTTAATATCTCACAAACCAGGGATGTTGTTTTAAAAAATCGAAAATAAAATTTTAACTTACTCACCTTGTATCTTTCTTAATATCAACTTTTGGATTAAGGCAAGTATGGCTAAATCACGATATTTTAATCAAATCTATGTGTTCCTAAATTATTAGTAAGACCTTTTGGGAAACCCGTATATGTATAGCTCGTCCCAAATAAGAACCGTAAGAGATACAACATCGAGCAGAATATACCAAAAAGTTACGAATATTTGTGTTCAATGAGATATCGTTAAATGAATGTTTATATTATTTGGAAAACTTCCAAGTTTTCAATTTTTCTATTTATTTTTTGTGACCCTTTTTTTCTCGGATACGTGTAATCTAACCTGTTTTTAATAACAGCTTCTTTGAAATTAATTAACTAGTTACTTCAAGTAACTTGCTACTTTTAAAGTAATTAGTTACTTCAAAAGTAACTATAGATTCTTTTGAAGCAAAAAATCACTTTCAAAAGAAAAAGTTACAAGTTAGCTTACAATGTATCTTTATTATAGTTACTTTTTTCCAATTTTAAAAGTAACTTAGTTACTAGGTAACTAGTTACTTTTAGTAACTAGTTACCGAAAAGTATCTTTTTCATCAAGTTAGTCACAGCTCTGATTGCAGTATTGAACTAAGGAAATGTTTTATTGTTCAGTTTAATTCACAGTTGTTGAGAAATTTCAGTTTCTTTTGAATACATTATTCAGTATAAGTAGCGATATATAATGATGTAGACCTCACATTCAAATTTACTATTTCAAATAACGTACGCTTAAATGAGTTTATGTAGCGTCAAGAAATCTGCTGCGATGTAAAATATCTTTTTGTAGCTAAACATTATTTGTGTTAGTTGTTGAAGCTAAAAATAAGATGATTTTACGCAACTCTGTTCATGCTTCCATTAACGACTATGATTCACAAGCTTGTTTTAGGTAACCGCTATTAAATAGAGAGGTCGTTAAAAAGCCCAGAAATGTTAATAATTCTACATCAGAGAAAATGCGTTTTTTAGACTCAGATCGCTAATTGTTTTTTATTAGTCATTAACATACGGTATTTATTATTTTTATATTGGTATTATTGGTCAATAAATTGGGAGTATAAAAATTTTTTTCTGATAAAACCAAAAATTTTAAAAGTTGCATTCTCTTCAAAAATCCATTCTGACCGTTTTTTAAGAGAAATTAACTGGGAATTACCTGGTAAATATAAATTAATTCAATTAATTTTCAATTTATTTATAGGTAATTAAAAGAAAATCACTTTTCTGAAAGGTAATAATAATTCTCATACACAACGCAGAATTTATGTATTTTTTTCTGATCGCAAAGAAAGAGGAAGGAAGTAAATGGTGTGCCTAAGGAGGCAATACTCCAATAATTTCTTGTAAAACTAGAGGGTCTTCTACTAATTTTTGTCTTTAAGTATTTTGGACACTTTTCTGAAACTAAAACTTTTTTTTACGGAGGTATTTCTGCTAAGATCAAAATAGCTTTTCTCGGATTATTTATTAATACTCAAAACTGAAACGTTAAACAATCAAAACTAAGAAAACTCTTAACAACTAAATACAGAATTCAAAGAAAAGAATAAACTAGTCTCGGTCTCAGTCAGATACATAAAATTTGTTACTTTAAAATTTAGCTTCAAGACACAATTTTTTAACCTCCGAAAACGTCAGTGTTTTACATGAATGTCACAAAAGTAAGAAATTGGACTTATTGGAAAAAATGGAAATTACTAAAGCAAAAAGAAGTCCAGTCCCTAACTGTGTTAACGATGTTTTTAATTTCGAACCTCATTTAATATTCAACAATATTAAAGACTCCTAGTAATAAACAAATAAATTTCAGTCGGTGGTGTAGTGGTCTTGATATCGGATTATCAACTGAGAGGCACGAGTTCGATTGCTCAGTGTAAGCAATAACTTTTTATTATAAATTATACAAGAATATTTGATTATTTTAAAATGTTTACATTTAGATTCGTTGTTTTTATTGAAGTTTTTTTGGTTCGACATAAGTGTAGGTAGTAGGCCTATGCTTTTTAATATATGCACCTCAGGGTTCGTCTAATATGTATACTGTATACATAGTTGTTTTATGTTTTAATTTGTAGTGACCATCTAGTTATATTAACTTTTTTATCCTTTTTCTAAATATAATTAAGGTTTTTCGGATATTTTAGATGATGATGATGACCGTGAGGTCGAAACACGTGTCACAAAATAAATTTTAAAGTAAAAAATGTTAAAAAACGACTAAGACCGAGACTAGTTTATTCTTTTCTTTGAATTCTTATAATCAAGTTTCTTAGAGATATATGGACGATTTCTTTGAATTAACTAAATACAGTGCGGCTCTTAATGTGCTCCCTCCCCCTTTTATTTTTTTTTGAAGCGGTTAACATAAAAATTTTAATTTGGCGCACTGCAATAGCTATGCGAATACTACTTTTTTGTGTAAATTTCATACTAGTAATATTCAAAATATGCGATACATCATTTGGAAGGTCTTATCGAGTAGTTTATGAAAAAATTTTAGAAAGTTACACGCATTATCAAGGAAATGGCGGCGTGTCAAAATTTGGCTTATAATAATTCGAAGAAAAAAAGCAAGCAAGGCTGACCTCTCTACTGGAGAAGGTATTAAAAATATTATCCATTTTATTGCAGATAGTAAAAAGGGTTTTTAAAAAACTCCTCGAGAATATTTGTGATATATAATATTATAACACGCCGCAGTTATTCTTTCTTGTAGCTCCAAAAAAAAGTCTAAGGGTGTTAAGTCGGGCGACCTAGCAGGCCATTCGTGTGGACCTCGACGACCAATCCAACGATCGGGGTAAGGAGTGTAGCACGTGTGCCCTACGTTTTACTAAAATGCGGGGGTGCACCAGCCTGTTGGAAAACTA
Source organism: Kuschelorhynchus macadamiae (assembly GCA_030620095.1). Taxonomy (NCBI): domain Eukaryota; kingdom Metazoa; phylum Arthropoda; class Insecta; order Coleoptera; family Curculionidae; genus Kuschelorhynchus; species Kuschelorhynchus macadamiae. Next base: position 1,798,590 of record JAUTXW010000834.1, read on the forward strand.
GTTCCATGTCAGATCCATCTGGATTTTCTTTCAGATCTCAAGAGTAAGAGGCTCGACTGTATTTTCCACTATGTTTAAACACAGGTCTCCTGTCAAATTTTCATGTAAGAAAAGAGCCCACACCATGTGGTTCCCCAATATAGGGTTCGCACTTTTTTTGCATTTTTGCGTAGTTCCCGTTATTTAAACTTTAACCCCACAAAAAGGTTTAAGAGTTAAACCAGATCTAATTGTCATGACAGTTGAAACTGTTGGTTCACCAGTTATGTTTTGTTTGTGTCACACAGTGTGTGCATTTACAAAAATTATTTGTTTAATCTTTGCATATGTCATCTTAAACCTATGACTGTCAAGTTAGACCTGGTCTAATTTTAAACCTCTTTAGTGAATGCGGGTATAACTGTTTAAAAATGCCATAGGAGAAGATAACATTGCAAACCAAAACGCACATGCGCTACCGGCATTGCTGGCATCTGATGGGAAAAAAGGAAGCAGCATTCTGATTTATTTAAAAGGAATAACTACTATACGAACATGTTTAATGTTAAAATTTTGACAGGCCTGAATTTCTTTGTTAACGCGTGTAACATTCTATAGCCTTTACACAATAATCTACTCGATAAGATCTTTCAAATGGCAAGGCTTTCTTGCTTTTACTTTTTTTCGAATTTTTATAAGCTAAATTTTGATACGCCGCTATTTCTTTAATAATGCGTAAGTTCAGGGTCATGTAGCATAAAGTAAATAAACCCATTATTTAGCCCAAACAACAATTTTTAAAAATAAATTGCGATTTTTGTCTAATCGAATAACCTTTATTTAAATACATTTTTCTTATACATTCGCTTATCATTATTTTAGCCGTTTATGACATACAGGGTGTTAAAAAAGTACGCTGCCAAACTTCAAGGGACGATTTCTCGCATTATTCTAAGACAAAAAGTTTATATAAACATAGTTCTGAAAACGAATAGTTTTCAAGATACAGGGTGTTAAAGTTCTAAGAAAAAACTTGTTTTTCTATTATAGCTTTTATAACACTCTAGGTATGTTTATCAAATTTGGTGTGCATCTTTTACCCATTAAAGGACAGTGTTTGATGCAAAAGGTTTTTTTTTATTTCTTCCAGTGGCGTCCCTACGGGGTTTGAAATTAATATTTTTTAAGAAAAAAAAGATACGCCACTGCTTCTTTTGAAAACAAAAATTATTTTTGAAATCTCCGTTTAATTTAAAGAAAATTTGGTCTCCAGACTTACTTTTGTACGACACACGGTTTTCGCGTAAAAAAATAAAAATTATTGCAATCCAAATGCAATTTTGCAATGGTAATTTTATGTAAAATCCGCTTCTGTTTATTTTTATTAAACATATTATTTGAAAGTTGGCACGCGTAATGCTGTTAGTAGTACCCATAAAAAGAAATAATTATAAATTTGGAATAATCTACTGAGTGACTCTGGGTCATGTCCCCTTTTATCTCCCAAACTTTTTTGCGCCAACACTTGTGATTTGTATTTGCCATTCGCGAGCTTAATTTTCCTTTTTTTAATTTATTACAATTCACTATTAAACCCTCATTTCTAAATGAATTTTTTCTAATAGAACTAACAATTTGGTAGGAAAATTTAAGAAACAAACTGCAATTTAATTCAGTAGTCAAAGAAACCTAAATTGTCAAGGTGGGCTTTGCTTTGCTAAACGACAGTTCTTCGTTTGTTTATAACAATAACATGACAGTTGTCAAAACTATTAATAAAGGTGCACTTGTGTAATTTTTAAAAGTTTATTTAATTTTCTTTCGGTAAAAATGGTTCAGTTTACAAACCGTGAAATGGCAGACATGCATTTCGTGTATGGAATGGCTGATGGTAACGCTCGCGCCGCTAGACGGATGTATCAAGAAAGATATCCTGACCGTCCACTACCTAACAGACAATTTTTTGCAAATATTCACTCCAAACTTTGTGAAACGGGTAGTTTTAAGAAGTCTGCTGCCCTTATAGGGAGACCAAGAACAGTAAGAACGGTTCAGATAGAGGAAGCTGTCCTAAATGCAATTGATGAAAACCCAGAAACTAGTACGAGAAAAATTGCGACTGAATTAAACATTACTCACGTATTAGTATGGCAAATTTTAAAGGATCAACAACTTTATCCATATCATTCGCAACGTGTCCAAGCTCTTTTGCCAAGAGATTTTCCGCTAAGAGTGGCTTTTTGTAGATGGGTAGGAAATAAGTTAATGCAAAATCCAAGGTTTTTATCTCAGGTGTTGTTTACGGACGAGGCATGTTTTTCCCGTAACGCAATCATAAACTTTCATAACAATCATGTGTGGGCCGATGAAAATCCTCACGCCATAATTGAAAATCATTTCCAAGAGCAGTTTTCTGTAAATGTTTGGATTGGAGTTGTAGGAGATTTCCTTATCGGGCCTCACTTTCTGCCTAGCAGGCTTACTGGTGAGGAGTATAGACAGTTTATTGAACATGTTTTACCTGAACTTTTGGAAGATGTTCCACTAAGGCAAAGGCGTTCTATGTGGTTTATGCATGACGGTGCTCCACCGCACTTCAGTTTAGTGGCACGTCAGTACCTAGACCAAAATTATACCGATCGCTGGATTGGGCGTGCAGGACCACAATTTTGGCCACCCAGGTCACCTGATATTAATCCGATAGATTTCTTTCTCTGAGGACACCTTAAAGCATTAGTTTACACAACACCAGTTCGAAGCGAAGACGATCTACGAAATCGGATAGAAGAGTCCTGTGAAATTATTAGGAACACTCCTGGTATTTTCGAAAGGGTTCGCCAGTCGCTAATAAGGCGTACAAACGCATGTATTGAAGTCGGGGGAGGCCATTTCCAGCAGTTACTTTAAAATTAAATTCTGTGAAATTATTATTTGTAAGGTTGGTTAAGTTATGTTTGGTTTACAATTATTTTATTAATAAACGTCTTGCTGTTGTTTAGTTTTTTTTTATTTATTTAATGTTTTATTCTAACCACAGCATTACGCGTGCCCACTTCCAAATAGGTATGTTTCATAAAAATTAAACAGTAGCGGATTTTACAAAAAATTATCCTTGCAAATTGGATTCGGATTGCAGTAGATGTATGAAAATTGTTTTTATTTTTTTACATAAAAATTGTGCGTCGTACGAAGGTAAGTCTAGAGACCAAATTTGCTTAAAATTAAATGGGAATTTCAAAAATAATTTTTGTTTTTAGAAAAAGCAGTGGCGTATCATTTTTTTCTTAATAAACATTCTGTCCAAACTCCGTACGAACGCCACTGGTAGAAATTTAAAAAAAACTTTTGCATCAAAAACTGCTCTTTAATAGGTAAAAGATGTACACCAAATTTAATAAAAATATCTAGAGTGGTATAAAAGTTATGATAGAAAAACATTTTTTTTCATAGAAATTTAACACCCTGTATCTTGAAAACTATTCGTTTTCAGAACTGTGTTTATATAAACTTTTTGTCTTAGAATAATGCGAGGAATCGTCCCTTGAAGTTTGGCAGCGTACTTTTTTAACACCCTGTATTGCAAAATGCCGGAACATATCATATAAAATTCTTTATTACTTAATCACAAAAAGACATGCATATATTGAGTATTTATATACACCAATTATGATTTTTTACTTTTTAATACTATTTTGAAGTCTTTAATTTTTTTATAAAAAATTTTATTTTATCCTTTTTAGTTCTATTTATACAAGATTTTACTGCAAAAGTCAGTTTTAAAGGTTTTGGACGTCTCTAATAAATTTGGTACTGGATACATTACATACAAAAACGACATCTATACATATTTATAAAAAGTCAGCTATATGAATTTTCAAAAATTCAAATAATTATTAAAATTGAACTTTTTATTATTTTTATAATACCCTCCTTTCCTTCCTTAGTCCCCGCTACCCCGCCATACACTTCACTCATTGATACAGACAATATATTAAAGCATTCCGTACTTATCACAGATATTCTTATGTAGTATATACACTAAAATGCATAAGGTTAAATTGAGAGGCTTAAAATCAAAATGCATTGTCTAATTTTTTAACAAAATAAATTATCAATGAAATTTTAACATAAGTTCCATCGATGGCTAAAGTCATATAGAAGCAGAACCGATAAAGTTCCAAACTAAATAGACTTTGAAAATATGTATTAGGTGCAAATAACATAAAGTCCCATGCACTTAGAAAGCAAAATAAGAAAAGTACTTTTCAAAGTTTCGGGGGAGGTCCAGAACCCCCTCTCCGCTGGCTACGTGTCATGGGGCTGGACAGACAATGTTTAAGGCTACTTAACCTAATATACATATACATACATAATATACATATACAGTGACATATTTAGGATTTTGTTTCGGGAAGGGGTCCTGAGCTCAAATATTTTGTTTATTGATGACTAAAAAAACAAGTTCTTACTTTAATATGAATGTATATATAACAAAAATGTACGCGAGGTTCACAGCTACTGGACTCTCCCCCTAAATACGTCCATGTGTATGATATGTGTATAATATGTATAAGTATATATGCTTCATCTTGGGGAAGAGCTGAAGCCCCATAGCCCTCCTCATTGAGCCACTGATAGCATACTATCAAAATATTTGTCTTGATTTTGAGGCATGTTTCTTAGAAAAATAGCAAAAACTCGACACATAAATTCTATGTAGATTTTTTGCTTCTTGTGGAGGTCATCACTAACAATAATATTGGCTTTTGTTGTATAAGAAAAGAAGATCCGTGTGTTTTTCAATTGCAGAACCTCGTTGCAATATAAAAATATAATGTTTCCTGTTTTTATTACCCCAAGAAGCAAAACGATAAAAATCCACGTTACAAAAGAGCAAAACCAAAATAATGTCCTTATTTTGAAAACTCAAAACTCAAAAAAAAACGTCCACTTTTAATATATCAATTAAAATTAAAGTAAGTTTACTTATAACCTGGCAACTTATATCCATAATTAATATATTTTTATTGATATTTCCATAAGCATACTAATAATTTGCACAATCTCTTAATTATACAAAAAAATAACATCAATGGTCCTATAAAAACTGAACCTATTGCGATTCAGGGTGTAAAGTTTATATTATTTTGATTTTAGTATTTCAATAGCAATTTTAGGAATTTATTTGGAAAGTTCACATTTTCAATACACACCTAAATCTAATTTTAAACATTTGATTAGACATTAATAATTAATATTTTTAACAATTGGAACATTGGAACGGTTGAAAATCCACTTACATCAATGACGTTGTTCTAATGTGATAGCTCTTTTGCTTTTCCAAACCAGGATATGGTTTTTTGAAGAAAAATAGTGAAAACTGTTTTGGAGCATAACAGTGACCATCATTATGCAGAAAGTAACGGTGAGTAATGTAATGTAAAGTGGAAATAGTATATGAGTATTAAGCTAAATATTGCTGATTTGTAATTAAATTTTTGCCAATCCAAATAAAACTAACACATTTTTCTTACTGAAATTATATCTGTATACCGACCTGTGCGTCTGTTAAAAATATATAAAACTGAAAAAAAAATAACGCTGTATATCTCAATAACGAAGCTTTATTTAACCAATTTGTGTAAGACTTTTTATTTTATTATTTAGTAAATATATTATGTTTTTGGGCAAAGTCATCGATGTACTAAACACCCTGTGTATACAAAAAAACAAAATTAAAATTTTTGTTTGGAATATTTTCATAATCCTTATAAGTTATTGTTTTTAGTGCATAAAAGTAATATTCCCATGCAATATAATTTGATGCAATAATTCGTTTCAAATAAAACATCATGCTTTACCAACCAGTAATTTGCATACAAAATTACTATAATTATAAATATATTTAAGATTAGATAAACAACTAAGAAAATACACTAAGACGTCACAGATTTCCAAAATGCATGACTAACAGGGATCTATCGCACTTACTTTCAATCATATTTCAATTAAATCTAATATCACAGATTAAAATTATAATACTAAAGGTCACTTAAAACTTTCACTGTAAACAGAAAATCGTCTCAAAACAATTTACGTTAAAAAATGTCATCGTAAAAGGTTTAGCCTTATTGACAGTGTCAACAATAAATGTGTAAAAAGACGGTAAAAGCCAAAAGACCGCGCGTACTGGCCGTACAAGGCCGATATTGGCGTCGTGGCCGGTTATTTTAGGCGTCGGGACGTTCTCTCCCGCCGTCTCCCGGTTTATTCTTGATTTGGCCGTCGTGAAACCCGAGATTGAACCTTATTTGGCACTAGATGCCCGTTTCCGAGTTATTATTAACCCGTACGGGTGTTCTTAGGTTGCCGGTTCTTGATTCGACAAGCCAGTGCTGGCGATTCCTATGATTTATTTTTGTTTCGGTTTTTGACTATTACAGTAGTATCGGCGATGTCTGGAACACGGCTAGCTGAAGGGCCGCTCAAACTCAAGTTGGCGAACAAACACTAATGTGCACCCTTGTAGGGATGCACCACTCATAGAAGGCTCTGACGACTTCACTTATCGTGACAGCGTTTATTATGACAACATATATTAAAATATACTTACTTGATTTTTTTAAATTTAAATAAAGATACTTTTTGAATATTTTTAGGGCTCTTTAGGAGCTGGCGCCGTTATCCTTTGCATGATATTGCACCGCAGAGCCCTGCCTAGCTGGGCTAAGTCATGGACAATAGAGATATTGATGAGGGTCATGGTAGGAAAGTAAATGTATGTCATTAATAGACAAAAAATATTGACATTACTTATAACAAACTCAAACGCAAAATACTTTATTGTCTAAAGATACTTCTTATTGATAAAGCTGGAATAAAGGGCATACAAATAAGAAGCAAACCAATAGTGACCTATTATGAGTATGAAATACAGAAAAAATAAAATAATTATGTCCTAAAATATATATGTGAACATTCAATAAATATAAAAAATATTAAAAAAACTATAGAAGTATACAAAAGAAATAATTAGATCAAAATTTAATGTAAATAAAAAACAAATTAAACAAAACTTACGGGTGAATAAAGAGTGATAAAGTACTAAAAAGTGTGAGTCCATGTCTAGATATAAGGTTAACACAATGATGCATACATATATTATATGTGAGGTTAAAATCTCTTGTCAAAATATTATGTCAAATCATAATAAACCCTCGCAACAAGCAGATTCTTTACTTCAGTTTTAAACTTTTTAATATCATAGATCTCTCTATACTTCTTATTCATAAGACAAACCGTTTTTAAAATAAATACTGAGGTGAAAGTTAATATTATATCTTTTGCAAAAAGTGGTTTACATGAGTTCCTTACTCGAGCACTAAACATGTACCTCAGGGCTCTCTTTTACAAGGCAAATAACATACCTTAGGTGTCCCTCTATTAGAGCAAAATATGCAAATCAAACTGTATCCTTTTCAAATTCTTTTCATATTATTCTTATAGCGTAACAGTTTGAGGATAGCTTTGCAGTAAGTTTTCTTATATACGATTAAAATTTTAAATTACCTTCATTAAATATTCCCAAAAACTTTTTTTCGGATAAATTATTTAATAATTTGTTTTTTTAATATACATATATGATCCAAATTACACTTAAAAGACGTTACATTTATTTTGGAAACATTAAAACATAATTGATTTGCATCACACCATTCTTTTATTTCCTTTAAATCATTGTTACCAATGCCATACAGATTAGTTGCACACTTACTGATTCAGAGTATTGTACCATCGTCTGCAAAGATCGTAAATTTACCAGAAATATCTAAATCCACCAAATCATTAACATATAACAAAAACAAAATATGTTCCAACACCGAACCTGGTGGAACACGATAGCTCATGGGAGTAGAATTCTGTAAGTCACGCAATCAAAGGCCTTCGACAAGTCACAAAAAAACCGCCGCGGTCGCCTCTCGATCGTTCGGGTCTCTCCATAAGCACTAAAATAGCATCACAGGTTCCAGATCCAAACACAAAGTATTCTGGTTTTAAAAGGCTATGCGTATCCAAAAATGAAATTATACATTTCTTTGTCAACTTCTCAACAATCTTCAACAAAGTAGGTAACAGTGCGATAGGTCTGCAATTTGTAGGGCTATTCTAATCTCCCCCCTTATAAAGAGATACAATATTTGCGATTTTTAAACAGTTCGAAAATACGCCATTGGAAAATGAAGAATTTGTCTCTACTAACACGTTTAGAGCAATTTCCTGCAGTTTCAAAACATACCATCCCAATCCGGAGCTTTGTTAGACTTAATGGCACAGATTATATCTTTAAGTTCTTGAATAATGATAGAGGAAGAAAAAAAAAAGATTGAGATGTAGATATATGTCATGTTAGAACATTTTGTAAAATCGAGATTGACTTTATATTATTAACGCGAGAGGACAGTAAAAATCATTCAATTCATCGGGAGATAAGTTTGATTCAACATAAGCATTATTACATCTTCCACTACGTACTTTTACTATGCGTCATGTTTCTTTCTATTTATTATTAGAAAAGCCTATTCAATTCTATATACACCCATCTATATTTACAGAAATATGTTTTAAAAACTCATTATGAAAATAAAACTATCTAACATAATGAAGGATGCGCATGTTTCCAAATCGAAATTACCCGCCAGTTTTTTACAACACAAAGCTGCGAGAACCTTCCGAAATTTGTCTTCGTAAATAATCTACCCTTCCTAACGCTACGTCTACCCATCTTCTTGTTCCCAATGGGCAATTTACAAAAAACAGCTTCGTGGTCAGACAATGCTGGGTTTACAACATTGCACATATATAGTGTTAAAGAATGACAAGTAATTCTAGTAGGCTGTTCAAAATATATTTTTAAATCGAAATTATCTAAATAATTTATATTAAAATCTACAGTTAAAATAATAAGGGAACCAGAAGGAACGTTTGTCAAGACCTAATATAAAATTGGAAAAAGTCGTCCATATTTCTCAAAGAAACCTTTTGATAATTCTATTAAATAAAATACCAAGTCTTCATTTCAGTCAAAACAAATATTTTAAAAAACTTAAGGTGACACGTGTTTCGCTCTTGCGAGCATCATCGGATCTACAATATTGGAAAAATCTGATATCCTAATTGTACAATTAAAAAATAATATTAAGTATAGCTACCTTATCACATTTAAAACAACAAATCCAAGTACATAATTAAAGGTTTTTTAAAATATTTGTTTTGACTGAGACCAAGACTTTATGTTTTATTTAATAGAAGACCTAATATAAACAAAAAATCAAATACATTACTTGATGGTGCTGGAACATAGGGCATATAATTTAATTTTTGAACAACATGCCACAGATATTTTAAATGTTTTGTCTTCTGATTGATGGTAAAATGTAGATACATACTGCCTAAAAAAATATTTATGAGTTAAGAGAACCTGTACCCCCATGAAGCAATGTAGGACGGCCAAACTTATCAATTAAAACATAATTTGGCTCCCCTGGTTTTAACCAGTGTTCCCATAATAACATTAATACTACTACCGATATACTGTCTTTGTCACTGTAGGGTCTAAAAAATTATCTTCATTATTGATACAAATAAAACTGTTATTAGAACAACATTCGGTTGTTCGACTGCTTCGGTCACAATGTTATCCAAAATGAATGCAATTTCTGAATTATTTCCTTCTTTTCTGATTTTACGCTCTCAAATATTTATTGTGCGTCTACTATTTCTCCCTTTAATACGTTTCCAGCCTGCAACCTCTCGACTACCTTAATGGTCAGGTTTAATAGCCTATTTTCATTTAGACCATTATATTTACCTCCTTTAGAATAGTAAATACTATATTTACCCAACTTTTGCTTTTTATAATCCCTTTCGAGATAGCTGGAATGGAATACATCAAAACACGCCACACAATAATAGTTACTAAAGGGCTTAAGACAACTTAATTTTTTTCATATTAAATAAGTTCTAAATAAATGTACTTAAGTACCAAAAATATCAAGTCCAATCCTGTCTGCAGCTTTCCTATCAAACACTTTCCAACAAACTGTTCAAGGGCCAGTATGAATAAAATGTAATTAAAATTTAATTAGCCTCAATCAGATTTTAAATATCTCTGGTATTTACACCTATAAGAAAATGACAATAAATACTGCTTGTGTTCACACTTAACATCAATGAACTCAGAGCGAAAATAATTTAAATACACCAAAGGAGATTCTCACAAAAAATCAATACTCTATTATTACAATAGACCACTGATAATTCCAATAAAGCAGTATTTACTACAATAAATTACTACTTATTCCAAACCAGCACAACCCCTTATCAGCAAATAGTATTCTTAATTAAAATGTTAGTTTTCCAGGTTTTACATTGGTAATTTTGTGCTTGAAAACAATTCATTTAGATTGACAAAATTTTTACAAACAGGAACATATAAAACAGTACACAGATTTTAACTTTGAAACCACTAAAAACTGAATTATTTCGAATATATTCAAAACGTATTTATACACTAACAATTCTTTCACTTTTTGTATAAATTATTACATTATTTGCATAAATTATTAAAAAATGTATACAATATTTATAAAGTTTGACAAATAAATATATATTTATATAAACTGTGTTATCTCTGTATGGTAAAATTTGTTACGAAGGATATTCCGGATAAAGGCTAATTTTCCGGTTAAAAAAAAAGAATTTGCTTCATATTCATTTTGTATCTAGTTTTTATCGTTTTTGCTACTGTTTTGTCAAGCCGAAAGTCACCGTTTTTTGAATAGTCATACGTATGTGCAAATAATAATTTATGACAATACATCTATTTTTTTTACATATATAACATACATACATATGTACATACAAACATTCAATAACTTACCATGCCTATTTAAATAAAACCCCTGCTTCGATATTCCAGTATACCATTTATAAATTTGGATTTTATTTGATGTCAATTATTTTTATTTTAATATTTTTATTATTTTATATAGATTTATTCACATACCATAAAAAAACAATTATGATATTTATTATTTTCCTCCATAAAATGAAGGTTTTTTTTCCTAGGAAAAGAAATTTTACTGACTTTCTCATATATTAAATTAGGCTACCATTTTGTTTCACCATAATGGCTTCTCAACAATATTTTATCAGTATATTCACATATATATATATATATATATATATATATATATATATATATATATATATATAATCAAAATGTCTTTTTATTGGTTACACGAAATAAGATACAATTAACAATTGAAATGGTGGCGAGATCCAACATAGCTGTTCATATCTAACCACCTTGAAAATACACTTAAATGGAAACCTTGTAATTTATACGCCAACGTACTAGTAATAATAAAAATAAAAAAAACTATATAGTGATATACTATAATATAGCTTGACACGCCTAAGAATATGTAGCAACTGAGAACTCTATGTTATCTTTGAGAGATTAAATATTTTTCAAGTTTTGACTTAAACGAATCTACGGACGGGCTTGCCTTGATACTATGGGGTATCGCATTATATACCTTGGTCGCATTATACGTGAATGAACGCTGAAAAGCAGCGGTGCTGTGCCTGGGAATCTGATACAGACCTCGATGGCGTGTAATGATATTATGGACATTTAAACCCTTTCACAACCTATCAAGAAGATACGTGGGCTCGAGAAGCTTAGCTTGAGAAAAGACCAATAGACTACATCGGCATAACCCAAATGTCACAGAATAAGGCTGTCACACAATCTTAATCTTACATTGGTGGAAAGAATATCCCTGTAAATATAAAGAAGTTTCAACTTAGCAATTGATTTTTGAATCAAAGAGGCGACGTGGTCATCAAATCGCAGACTAGTATCCACTAAAAGCCCAAGGTTCCTGCAAACATTGGTAGCAGTTAGTTTAACATTATTCAGGTAGAGACAGAAATTAATATCATTCTCAATAGATTTTCTATCACGACCAAATATTAGAAGCTTGGTTTTATTATTGTTTAGAAGTAGACCATGTGCCAAAGAAACTTCAGAAATGATTTCCAAGTCATTATTAACGTGACCGCATACTGTTTGCAGATCTTCCTTTGCAAATGAGCAATAAAGTTGCACGTCGTCGGCATATTGATGAGAGAGACAATAATTCAGATGTGATGAAAAGTCAGCAGTGTACACAGAAAACAACAAGGTACCCAGAATGCTCCCTTGCGGTACACCCCTACTGACTGCCCGGAAGTTATAGGCTTCAGCACCCGAAACCACCCTCTGACTTCTTCCGTTTAAATAACTATTCATAAATTAAATTGCCTCGGGACCCAAGCCAAAATATCGCAGTTTCTTTAATAATAAGAGAAGAGAGAATTAAACAACTATTTTTCGAACTATCTTGAGCCCTTAGCAAGTCGTCCGACACATTCAACAGGGCAGTAACGATACTATCGTCGGAGCGAAATCCAGACTGCGTGGTAGGTATTACGTGGAAGCTAAATAAATGTGTTTTTAGTTGATTGGTAATAATCTTTTCCAGAACTTTTGACAAACAACAAAGTATACTTATTAGTCGGAAATCAGAAGTAGAATTCGATTTGCTGATTTTTTGAACAGGTATTACACTGGCATGCTATATATATATATATATATATATATATATATATATATATATATATATATATATATATATGTATATATTATCACAGATAATTTTTGTACATTTAATTAGGCCGCCATTTTGGTCCTCCATTGAATGTTTACTAAATTGTTTCCCTGTCATCACCATATCACCCTTAATTTTTTACCAAAATTTGAAGTTAAACAGATAAGACAGACCAACGGAAATGAGAGAACATGTGTTGGAGCATCTAACAACCGTCAAACGTGAAGATGTGAAAAATCTCGGAGGATGATTTTTTACGATACAATTTTTTGGGTTTTATCCTTTCCATCATTTTAACTACACATGCGTAAAAAAATTTAGTGATGTTAAATTGCATTTTTAAATTGTCGCGTATTAAGAAGGTTACTTCATATATTAATAAAAATAAATGTGAAAATTTAAAAATGAAGTTATAAATAAAAAACATTGCTAAGGGATTACTGAAAAATGAAACGTCACAGAGAAAAATTAATATAATCTACGTATTAAACATTGACTGAACCAAACCGCCACAAAGAGTTTATTTTTGCTTCTAATTTTGTTTTTTGATCCTGGCCTTCTGAAAATCCATGAGCTTTTAGTTAGGCATAATGGTGCAAAGCAATATAACAACATAACAGTCCTGTTGAAAAATGGTCTTGTAACCGTGAAAAAATCACCATCCGAGATTTTTGCAGCCCTTTGCGTTTTAGGGTCCATAGATCCCGAAAAACATGTTCTCCCATTCCCTTGGTACGTCATTCTATCTGTGCGTGTCATAGCTCAAAGACTACTTACCCAAAAATGACTCCAAATGTTGGTCAAAAATCAGGTTATAAGGGGTTGAAATAGTTACATTTTGTTAAAAATCCAATATGGTGGGGCAAAATGGCGACGAATTTGCACAAAAATAAAGTTTGATATAGAAGTAAACTGGAAAAATGTTGGTGTGAAGCGATAATGGAGGAACAAAATGACCGGCTAATAAAATATTTAAACATCAGACCCAAAAAAACTACTTATTCAATTAACTTAAAATTTTGGACAACAATCGAACAACTGCGAAAAAGTTTCAACCTATACCACATTTGATTTTTGGGCATAATTTAAAATAAATTCAATAAGTAGTTTTTAGACTGATTTTTTTTTTAATTTCATTTGGCTGCCATTTTGTTCTGTCATGTTGAATTGCTACCAAAATTTTACCGGTTTATGCCTATATCAGATCTAGTTTTTGTGCAAAAGTTGGTCAATTTAATAAAAAGGTTTTTGGCCGCCATCTTGATTTCGTATCACAATTTTACCAACTTGTCTTTATATCACACTTAATTTTTGCACAAAATGTGAAATCTAATACTAAAACCTATTTTTCAGGCTGATTTACTGATGTTACCATTTCATTTCTACAAATATTTGTGCAAAATATGAGGTAAATTGGCTAATTAGTTTTTTAGTAAAAACATTTTTAACATCTCACTAGGCCGCCATTGCGTATGCAAAATACCAAACCCAGGTATTTTTTCTTCTTCGTTGCGTACTATATTATGATATTTATAATTAGATTTGTGCAAACCGCTATTCTTAAATCGAGTAAACTAATTTAATAAATTAAAAACAAAGCGATTTGGAACCTGTATAACATTTTCAAATAAGTAAAAGAAGGGCACTTTAAAAAATATACGAATTCAATTTTTGTCTTAATAAGAGGTACTTCAAAAAATGCTGTAACGTCAAATGGTTCAACTGATGGTAGAACTGATTGCATCTCTTTCAAATATCTAGAAAAAAAATAGAGAAAAAGTTTAATGTTTAGTATGATCAAAATGCCAGACCAAGGTATTTCTTCCTATTCCTTGCGTACCATATTATGGTATTTATAATTATTTTTGTACAAACCGTTATTCTTAGATACAATGAATTAATTTTGATGAGGTACCATTTGTAGAAAAATGGATATGATACCTAATTTTAAAAAAACTATCTAATCTCTTTTGATGTACAATGTAAAAAAATGTACATTTTCCACCTTTTTCTTAATATAAGGTATCTCAAAAATTAATATTAATGAAGTACCAAAAAATTTGAATATATATTATTTCTTTAAAACGAAATTCTCATTAAATTGTTGACACCTTTTAAATTCTGTTTTTTTTTATTTTAGTAAGTACACAATTTAAACGTGTTACACACAAAAGAGACTTAAAATTCTTTACACTAATTTGCGAATTTTAAACGGAGTTTAATCATTTCTACAATTCATCTGGAGCTTGTTACACTATAAACATTGCTACGACGTGGCTGGAATGACAGAAGAATGGAGCTACGTCACTAAAAAAATAAAACCCACGACAGATTATACTCCGAATAGATGATCCAATTAACATGAAACAAAATACCTCCCGAATGGATCCCAACTTCGTATTGTATTCCTTATAGTTGGGATTCATCGAGAGATTTCAGCGTGGCTCATCGCCCAGAGTTGCGAGGTTGCAACGCACTGTGTCGAATCGGCTGGTTAAATTCGTTTATAGACCTGATAATGCACTATTGCATATACCGGGGAGATACATGTTACACTATTTTAACTTTTTCTTTGACAAGATTGTATCATAATTGGGATTAAAAATGACTTTATTTTGTATTTTTTGCTATGACAGTGTTACCATATCATCTTTTATTTTCGAACTTTTGCTACTAATTTTTGTTCCTTTTTGAACGACACAGTCGAGGTTTGATTATTTTGATATATAATGTCATTCTAAATTCAACCATTTGTTGAATTGATAAAGCTGTTTTGCATTTTGGATGATTAGACACTTATTGGCATTAAATACATATTTTGGCCTTACCCTTATTTATTGTATTAGCGTACGGTATATATGCCAGTGTCTTCTTGCGATAGGTCAAAGTAGCACTAGGACCATATCCTCGATGAACGATAATATCACACTTTGCTTGGTCAATAGCAGGTGAAGTATGATGCGTTCCATCATTAGCCTCAGTATAAAGACCCAAATTAGCTATAAACATCAGCACTCTAACCACCAGAACTGTTTTCAATTTCCCTGACGATTCTACATTCATTCGAAAGTGAAATTTCGGATAGTAATTTAATATCTGTTCTGATTTTTTGGTATTTTTCTCTTTAATCCGGTTGCTTTTTTGTTATCACGCGTTTGTTTTACTTGAACTACGGTTTCAAGGTATACCGATAATTAACGCTGGCAACTTTGCAATATCAATAGATTATCCAGAGGCATAAAATCAACGTTAAGATGTTAACAGTTGCATGTTTTCCATTTCAAATGGAAGTAAGTGATAACCCAACAGTCAATACAGATAAGTAAATATTGCATAAATACTTACTGAATAATTATTGGACAGAACTAGCCGTTATTTGATGTAAATCCATTTTAACCAAGTAAACGAAAACACTTGTTTAAATTTTCACTTAATTTTAATTAGAATACAACACGTGGCAATTGTTTCACCAACACTGTGGCTTCATCAGATGTTAGATCTTAAATGAAATTTATTTTATCTATTTATTTATTTATTTATTTATTTATTTAATGAGTACAGGTACTCTAACTAAACATAATAAAATATATAATAGTAATAATATAAAAGTATTCTAGTTAGTTATTAGACTACAAGTTATTTAATAATTTTGACTTAATTTTAATCTTAAAAGTATTGATAGTCAAATCGAGATATGTGACATCGTTACAATATGTATTAAAAAAGCGAATCATTCTACATAACGGAGAAGTTTGACCATAATTAGTGTTTCTAAAAGGTACTGAAAAAAACTCATTAAATCTAAGTATTCTACTATTGTTATGAAATTCCATTTATCTGTACAACTGTGGAAGAAATGCCAGTACTTTCATCGTCTTAAAAAACATGATTAAATCGGAAATAATTCTCCTGTCTCTAAGAGGTAAAACGTTAAATTCGCTCAAAATAGAGACGTAACTTACATCTATATTTATGTCTGTTTTGAAGGACAAATATCTCCAAAATGTATGTGGGATTGATTCAATCCTATTCGAGGTTACTAGAAACGTAAGCATAAAAAAGAGTAAAATTTGCGGGTCTCTAAACCGTTATTTATTTATTTTTATAAAGTCTAACATTTTGTTTGATTTAAAATATTTTCAATATGGGACTTAAATAACAATTTGGAGTCCAAAATAACAACGAGATGGGTGGGGATTCTATTGATATTTCGGGTATAGGTGATAGCAATACATTTAAAAATAGATCTGTTTTCCTACAATATGCAGCTAACCGATCCAAGTCACCTTGTATTTTTAGATATAGCTTTAAATCGTCCGCATAATTTACAAATAAATAATAAAAAATAAAAGACCCAAGTGACTACCTTGAGGTACTCCGGAGTGTACCTTAACGGGGTTGGATTGATGCCCATTAAGAGACACGACCTGTACTTTATCACGCAGATAAGACCAGATCCATCCAGATATACCGACCTCAACCAGGCGATCTATTTGGATTCGATGATTAATTTTATCAAACGCTTTACTGAAGTCGATGTATATAGTATGTACCTGAATCCGCCCATCCATTGTTTCAGAGAGAAACTCTACAAATGTAACCAAATTTGTCTAGATCCACCTATGCGGAAAAAAACCGTGTTGCTCAGGTACTATAATATGTTCTCCTTGGTTTAAAACTTTGAAATAAATTATGTTTTTAAATACCTTTGCAACAACGCACAGTTTACTCACAGGTCTGTAGTTTTAAGCATTATGTTTATCACCACTTTTAAAAATGGGAATTACATAGAATAGTTTCCATTTACACCGTGAAGCAGGCATAAATTAAAAGTGTGTACAAGTGGTTGTGATAAGGATTTACATGACATAAGAAACAATACCGGTATGTTATTCGGGCCCGTGGCTACACAATCTGTAGGTATTAAATACCTGAATCCGTTTTGCGGATATTATACAGGTAAAATATTCTGGATTATAGTCTATAAAGATTTTACATTGGGGAACTATTTAGGTCCTAGTAAAATAAGTTTTTTACTTTTTCGTTCTACATGTAATATTTCAAAGTTCTCATCGAAAGTATGGTTTTCCTAAATTAAATGTTTAGAGTAACTGGAATTATCTTTATGCTTTCTGTAACTGAATTTATGCGCATTAATTCTTTTTTTAAACGTTCTGGCTGTTTGTCCAATATACAATTTTGCAGTTTCCACAATTTACCTGTAAACACCGGGTTTATTCTGTTTTCTGGTTTTCGTTCTGGTTTTTACTATTTTCTATTATTATTATTTTTACTATTTTGTTTATTATTCTTAAGAGGCACTGTTACGTCTAAGAAATTAATTTCTATATTATCTTCTAATTCAACTGTAAATTTTTTATTTTTGTGTAAGTTATGGAGATAATTTAAAAATAATTTTAATTGTCTGTCAGTACCAGTAAATCATGCCAATATATCATCAACATACCTATCCCAATAAATGAATTTTTTACTAAGGGAATATTTATGAATTTTTTAAATGATCCATAAATATCTCGGCAAAAATTGGACTTAAGGGATTTCCCATTAATAAACCTTCCTTACTTATATACGAAAAGGCCACTAAGATATCCTGTTTATTAACTGAACTTATTTAACATTATTTTTGGTAAGAAGTTCTTCAACTAATAGAATTGTTTGGCGTTACTTGAAATAGTCAAATTATTGATTTTACTTATTAATTAAAGGTTTTTTTAATAGTGAATTTAGGTTCAGAATTACAATATTTTATTAAAATGTTTATTAACTTATTAGAACGAATTACTGCTGGTGCTGACATATAGGACAGAACTGGTCTAATTGGCATATAATTTTTATGTAACTTAATGAAACAATATAATTTAGAGGCTTGAGAATGCATTAATGATATTTGATATATCTCTTGTTCGGTAAATATACTAAAATCTGTAACTATATTTTTTACTAGTTTTTGGAAAACTTCTGTCGGATCAAAATTAATTTTTTCAAACTTATCGGAACTTAAAAAGTTGAATGTTTTAGAAGTATATTTATCTCTAATTATAGCTATAATAGTTTTTCCTTTATCTGCTCTTGTAGAAATTATATTATATACGTTACTTTTATTAACTATTGATTTTACTACAGAGTAATCCCTAGAGAAATTGACCTTAATGTTATCGAATTTTTGGATAACTATTGTATTTGAAAATAGATGTTTTTCGGTATTTGAAAATTTCTTATTTCGTGCTGCTAATTCACATCCAACTCCTATTGTTTATATCTTCTTTTACATTAAGATTATAACTAAAATCTTTCTTTAACAAATTAGATTTATCTATTGTAAAGTTAACATGAGAGAAATTAACAAATCTATGGTGGAATTTATGATCTGAGAATACCTCGTTTTTATTATTATTAATATAAATATATTCCTTATTACCTCTTAATTTATTTAGTTACTCTAAAAAATGGAAGTTATACTAAATAGTTAAATATAATAACACAATTAGCGGTTGTCATGAAAATCTCATAGACAAAATAGTAGAAACAATATAAAAAAGCATTACAGATAGTTTATCCTACTAACGAGTTCAAAGAAAATGCTTAATTTCATACTTTTACTTATACATTAAAAATATCATGAAATGTTGCTAAGTTTTTTAAAAATAAAGATGCAACTGTTGCTTTTAGGACTAACAACAATCTTGGTAGATAAATCAAAAACAGTAAGACGAAAACCGAATAAATCCGGTGTTTACAAGTTAAACATGTTAATAATTTTATATTGGACAAAGACGCAGAACGTTTAAAAAAAGAATTAGTGAGCATAAATTTAGTTACAGAAAACATAAAGATAATTCGAATAACTCTAAACATTTAATTAATGAAAACCATACTTTCGATGAGAACTTTAAAATTTTACATGTAGAACGAAAAAGTAAAAAACTTAATTTACTAGAAAGTATGAAAATAAACAAACATAAAAGTAACAACACCATATTAAACGATCAATTGGACCTAAATAGTTCCTGATTGTTAAACCTTTATTAGGCTATAACGGAAAATGCAGAATAAATATTTTAACTGTATAATATCCGCAAAACGGGTTCAGGTATTTAATACCCACAGTTTGTGTTACACTTTTATTTAAGATCTAAAATCTGATGAAGCCACAGTGTTAGAGAAACAATTGTCATGTGTTGTGTTCTTTGTAGAATAAATTAAGTGGAAATTTTAAACAAGTGTTTTCGTTGATTTGCTGAATCAGCGCCGTAGCTACAATGGTTCCGAGGGTTAGGTGGAACCAGGCCCGCGACTGACCGCGTTCGGCCTAACAAAAAAAAATAAAACAAATATTTCCATGTTCTATTTTAATTTTATCGTTGGTTGTGAAATATTTAATTATAAACAGCAAATAATAGAGCGTATTATTGATGTTACTCTTACTTTAGCAACTACAAATATGCCCTTTAGAGGTACAAACGAAAATTTGGATGCAAGTAATCCAGGATTGTTTTTGTCCATTATTAAGTTACTTTCTAAGTATGATCGAGTTTTAAAAAATGTAATACTAAATAGTCGTTCTAAAATGTCAACTACCTATTTGAGTCCGCAAATACAAAATAAAATAATAGATATATTGGAGAAAGCTGTTAAAGACGAAATCAAAAAATCTATAGAGTCGGCTCCTTTTTTTTAAATAAGATGCCAGTAGATGTTATTATAAAAGAGTCGTTTCTAGGCTTTATTCCAGTCGAAAAACAGACTTCAGAATATCTTACAAATGAAATTATAAATGCAGTAAATAAAATTAGCAACCTGAGGAAATTACGCGGTCAAGGTTATGATGGTGCCGCAAATATGAGCGGTATGTACAGCAGGGTTCAGGCTCAAATATTAAAAGTAGCAAAACGTGCTCCTTTAATTTAATTCGAAGCGATTCACTAAGCAACGTAGAAAAAAATATAAAATTTTTTAATTTTGTTCAAAACTTGTATGTTTTTTCCGCACACAGTACAAAAAGGTGGGCGTTGCTTGAATCATGTAAAGGTATCTTGATGTTCTTAAGACCTTTTCAAAAATTAATTTAACATTTAATAATAAGGCCGAAATAGACGGCTCGAAAGGATTTAAAAGTAATTTGGAGGACTTTGAGACAGTGTTTCTGATTATTTTACAGTCTAGAATTTTAAATAGCATAGACACAGTATCGAAACTCTTACAAAATGAGCAGCAAGATATCCAAAAATCTAGCAAAAATTTTAAAAATGTTTTAAATGACATTATCAGCCAGTTACAAAATATCAGTTTACATCAAATAGCCACTAACTTCAATATTTTGGATACAGGAGTTCTGTTAAATTCTTCTGATACAGTAATATACCAAATGGCGGAAACCATTCGTGAAATATATGAAGGTGATATTTCAGATAAGCTTTCCTATCAGTTATTAACTTTTCGAAAATATTTTTCCGATGACTTTAAAAATTTTAAGTCAAAAAAAGGTTTGCTAAAATTTATTATGGTTGACAATTACCCATCCAGTAGTAGCTTTACCGAAATAATCACAGTATGTTTTCTATATCTTACAATTCCTGTGACTGTTGCATCGGCAGAATGATGGTTCTCAAAACTAAAATTAATAAAAACATATTTAATGAACTCAAAGAGTCAAAATCTATTATCGTCTTTGGCAATGCTCCCATTGAAAATACAATGGGCCACTCTATAGATTTACAGGGAATTATTTCAACATTTGCCGCTGCTAAATCTAGAAAAGTAGCTTTTTAATAGACATACTTTTATTTATATATTTGCCTTATAGTTTCAGTTTTTCAAATTTTTGTTCATAATATATAATAACAAGTTTTATTAGTTTTAGTTTATCTTTTTCCTGTGTCAATATTTAATTAATAAAAGTTTTTAGTTATTATATAGTATTTTGTTTTTTCTTAGGAGCAAAGCCGTGGATTTAAAGATGTATAAAGATTGTTGCATCCCTCCCAAATATAACTTAAAAAATAATAAAAATATAAATTAGTAAAATGTGGACGGAGGCTCAGGTTTTATAACTATACAAACTAAAAAATTCAAAATATAGATTAGAGCTTTTATAAATAGGTTGCTTCCATAATCTTCACAATTTCCAAAAACTGTTTGTCCACTACTCTTTCTTTGGGCGTGATACGCTTGCTTGTTGTTGCACGGCCCTAATTTTAGTTGCATAACAAGTGCATTCAATTTAAATCTCATAAAATGGCAAAAATTCAAAAATATTATGAACTGTCAACTTTACAGAGACGCTACTGTTTTTTTTCTAATATGTTGTGCATTTAAGATTCGCCTATAAGTAGCTACCGCTGCGTGCCTGAATTTTTCAGGAATTTATTTTTGTTGAAATCTGAACTATTTTTGGATTTTTTCTCCTACGCTTGCGAATAACGTTAAATTTAGCATTATTTGCATTTCGGAACTAGTATTTAATAGTAATTTATCACTAACATTTAAGGGTTCGCACTAGTTCGCAGTTCTAATAGTAGGGCAGCTTAGTTTTACAGGTGTAAGAATTAATTTGATGATAAGATGGTGATTACTTATATGGTGTTACCACAGAATATCTCAACTCACTCACAAAAAGGAAAGCGATGTATTTGTTGGCATCAATTGTAATTG
The DNA here is from genome assembly GCA_030620095.1 of Kuschelorhynchus macadamiae. Classification (NCBI taxonomy): domain Eukaryota; kingdom Metazoa; phylum Arthropoda; class Insecta; order Coleoptera; family Curculionidae; genus Kuschelorhynchus; species Kuschelorhynchus macadamiae. Next base: position 1,820,957 of record JAUTXW010000834.1, read on the forward strand.
TTTTCATTTAGTTTTCTTAGTAGTTCACGAAAAGAAATTATATATATTTAAGGGAGTTTTTTTATATGTATGTCTGTTTAATTAATTAACATGTATAAAATTTATTGTTTGCAAAAAAAGCCTTATGTAGCAGTTATTGAAATGTAGTGAAAGGAAAGTGTCAATTAAAATTTCATAATCGAAAAAATAACTGATAAGAATATTTATATATATTCTATATATATATATATATATACATATATATTAGTATATATATATATATATATATATATATATATATATATATATATATATATATATATATAGATAATATTCGGCCAAAGAAGGAGTAACTTAGATACTAGGTAAGTTGATATTTTAGGTATACACTCATTAAAATAAACTAATATAGGTAACTACTGATATTAAACCACATTTTGAAAACATGTCAAATACAAATTTGTACAAACGCAAGAACCTTAGTAAATTTATTGAATTATCTTCTAAAGAATATTCGTTTCAACAAAAACATTAAGCAAATAATTGCAACTTAATTATCCCACAATGATATGCAAAGAGAAATCTAACGTTTTCTTTCAAATAGTAAGCTCGTTTGGCAAATATATGTTATGGCACTAATGCGTAGGAAGCGTTGGTCTTTCATTTTCCTTATATTGACTTGGCTTTATGATAGCCAAAGAAATAATAAAGGTGTCAGGATTTTTTACGAGGACTCATCGCCAACTACCAGATAAAATGGTTTATTTATTGAAATTATTACATAAATTGTTATGTAATTATATAATATCGGATTCATGAGGACATCAAACTTTTATGCTACATAGTTCATAAATGCATTGAAAACTTTCTAACATAATATAAAATGGAATGTATTTCACTTTTCCATTATTTCAACAGAGCTTTCCTCGTAGAGAATTTTTCATGTTATCCAGAAATGCGAAATATATTAAAATGTATATATCAGTTGATACCAAACAACTACGAGCATATATTAACTGTGTTATCTGTGCGTGGTGGAACTCGATACGTGGGAAGCTCCAGGTAAAGGCCAAACCGATTTTTTTTGTTAGTATTATCACATACAACTGATAACGATGTTGAACATGTCAGATTTATTTTGAAAACAACACAGTTTTGCAGAAACTAAAAAAAAAGTTTAATTCTGAAGTACCTGTGCAGCGAATGGCAACAAATATTACTAATATAAAAATTACTCTTGCAAGAATTACCGCTAGTAACTTGTCAATCTACCTGCATCTTTAGTAGTCTAAACACAGTTCTAATCAAGAAGAAAAGGAAGCCTAGCCTGACTATTATACTGACAGCCGTCAATATGACATGTTCTATTGTAATGTTCACGTGATCACTGGTGGTTTTGCTTTCCTAATATGCGTCTTGGTTTTGAATATACGATAGAATCTGTAAATGATGAAAATTTTGAATTTTTGTATGTCAAAAAACTTGTCTTCTGTAGTCATACATTAATTCAAATATTTTTGCCTAATATTGGCATCATAGACATATATATATATATATATATATATATATATATATATATATATATATATAGTTACTAATTATTACAATACAATATAAAAAACCTAAATTAATTAGTCTTTAAATGAAGTAACAAAAGAATAAAGAACTGTAAAATTTAGTTTTAGACGTTTTCCCCGTTTTGAGCAATACTTCGAGTGTAATTTTCCACAAGTTTTTTATCGCTTTTGCTACAGTTGCTACAGCTGATTGGGTAATTAAATTTCTTCAATTATTTTTTGGTTAAATTTCTCAGGATCTTGGTATTTATTTTAATACACTTTATCTTTTAAAGTTCCAATAAAAAGTAATTCAAGGTGACAAGATTAGGGCTGTTTGGAGGACAGGGATTATTTTTAGTGGACTCAATCAATTGTACAAAATTGTTTATAATTTGATTTATCTCCTTGCCACCGTGACTTTTAATAGTTGGAACACTACCCAGTTGAAAAATAATAATTCCTTCTCCGTCAGATAATTATAGTCAAAAAATGTTCACCATTTATGTTGCCTTGCCCCGCAAGAACCCTGATCTTACCATCTCGGGTTATTTTTTTGGAAAACTTTAAAATACAAGCTGTATAAAAATAGTTGCCAAAATATTGAACAGTGTAAATTAAAAGTAATTAACCTGTATTGCCCAAAACAGGAGGAAGGTACGAAACGTGCCTTAGGTTTATTTAATATTATACAACTATTTATTCTTTTGTTACTTGGTTTTTTTCTCTCAAACCTAGACTTACAATCTAAATTAGCTACGGAAATTTTTAAAAGAAAAAGTATTCAATATTAGATTAATGTCCTAAACTAGTAATAATAAGAATAATAATAATAAATCGTCTTTTATTCAAAAATCAGTTATTACAGTCTTTACAATCTGCTACTCTTACCTAACCAAATGAGTACAAATTTATCTTAAAAAAATTGTAATATATAACAAAAACAAATCAAAAAAGGTATTACTTATTTTAAACTACCTATGGTACTTATATAGAGAGGAAAGCAAAAGAAGATAGTTATAGGTGACAGAAAGTATAGAAAAGATGAATAGAGGAAAGAGGGGAAAATGGCGTTAATAATTATTTCCAAATAAAGATTTCAAATCAATTATTAAGATAATTCTGTTTAATTCTTTGTTTAAATGTTAAGGAACCTAAGTTTTTAAGTTGACTCAGGACGCTATTATATAATTTGACAGCTATAAAAGAAAAGGAACGTTGGGAAATAGATGTAGTATGTCTCGGATTATTTAAAATTAAAGAAAATCTAATATTAATACTGGGTTGCGCATTTCTTTGATTAGTTTGGCGCGAAGGTACGAGGGCCTGCCAGTCCTGAGAACACTGTGCACCAATGTCGTAAGATGTACCTTCCACATATCCGCCTTAGGAATCCAGTTTAGAGAACGGAGCTTAAAAGAAACACTGTCGTATTTTCTAAGACCAAAAACAAATCTAGAACAATTATTCTGTACGAGTTGTACCCGTTTTTTAGTTACCTAATCAATACAAGGTCTATATATTCGCATAATTAAAAATTGAGAAAATAAGAGATTCACACAGTGAATGTTTCGTAAATGGAAACTAAGGCAGTCTTTGTTTGAATATAAAATTTTTAAAACGCAATATGATCTAGAAAGATTTTTTATGTATTCGGCAAACCTTAGACCGGGATCAAATATAACTCCCAGATTTTTAATATTTTCGCTAAAAGTCAGGTTTACTCCGTTGATAACCGGCACAAAATTAGGTTTTTATCCTTTAATCATATTCGGGTTCCCAAAGAGCATAAAACAAGAGTTAGCGACATTCAGTTTTAAATTGTAAGTTAAAATTATGGTAAACTTGAGTATCGTCAGCGTAGCCATGCATATTGCAAAACCTAACTTTGCCAAACAAATATGAAGTGTACAATAGACATAAGAGGAGAGATAAAATAGAACTTGCGACACGCCAGTTGAAATGGATTTACTTTCTGAGAACTGGTTATTTAAAAAAACTTTTTGACTTCTATTTGCGAGATATGAAGAGAAAAAAGAAAACGAAATATCACTGAATCCTAGAATCTGTTATTTTGATAGTAAGACTTCGTGGTTAACAGTGTCAAAAGCCTTAGAGTAGTCCAACAGCACCAAGGCTGTAATTTCCTTTTTATCATATGCCGAGAAAATGTCATCTGTAACATTTAGTAATACATAGATGGTACAGTGAGGCTAAAACCAGACTGTTTTTCAGGCAATAATTTTTTTTCCTCTACATAGGCTATTATTTGGCGATAAATTATTTTTTCAAGGACTTTTGATAAAACAGGTCGTATACTTATTGATCTTAAATCTGTAAAATTGTTTGGATTTGTACATTTTGGTAGGCTGAACTACAGCCTCTCGACAGGTAGATGGAAAATAACCTAGTTCTAAATAGAGTTTAATTATATGAGTTATAAAATTTGTAATATGTGGTAAACAATAGTGCAACATTTTTATAGAAATGCCGTCAGTGCCAAATGCGTTTGGTTTTATGGAGTTTATGGCATTTTCAATTTCCTCTGGAGACACAAACCTAAACTTGAAGCTCTGATTAGAAGGGTGCTTATTTAATTTGCAGTAATTAATGTGTTATGTGAAGTTATTACTGTTATTATCATTTAGAAATTGTATAAAATAGCTATTAATATCATTAGGCTTAAAGAGAATATTTTTATGTTTATTATTTACATCAAGACTTCCAGCCACTTTTTGCATTAATTTCAAACGATCGGTTAAGATAAGTTTTCTTTTCACGAAGCAAACTTGACAATGTGTTGTTTCTGAGCTATTTATACTGTAACCTATCTTTTTTAGATTTAGACCTTTTGAGAGAGCTTTATTTCGTTGCTTCATCATTTGTTTAATGACATTAGTAAGCCATGGCATTCTTGGTTTACTTACACGAATTACCTTGATAGGCGCGTGTATATCGAACAAATTTAGAATATTTCTACTCAGAAACTCCGCCTTTTCATTAACACTGACCAGATATAGAATATTGCCCCATGATATTTTTTGGGGATCAAAATAACTGCAAATTTTATTGAATGACTAGAAAATTTAAGACAGTGGTATTCGAATAAACAGTTAGTTTGGTGAATGTTTATATAGCTTATATGGTACTGACACTCAGTGCTGACATCTCCGTAGTCGCTGCATTCGTTATTTAGAGTTCTTAATTTAGGTCTTTTAATTGTATTATAATTAATAATTAAGCATCATTTAATTTTTGTAAAATTTCATTTAAGGAACGATCTTGGAAAAAAGTGTATAAAACTTTTTGATATCTTATAGGGTGATTTAAGAGGGTATTAAAAAAAACAGTTTCGTGGGTTTTTCAATATCCCCTCCGTTTTTAGAAATACGATTTTTTTATTGAAAAGAGTCATTCATTTTACGTTTTACCCTGTACCTTTTTAATGTTACATTATTTTAATGACATTGTCGTGTTCATTATTTAGGTCGAATGCTTTTAGAATATTCAAGTAAAAAAAGTTTATACAGGGTAACGAAAAAGTTGAGAAAATTTAATTAAAAAAAAATACTTGTTTATTTGAAAAATACGAATTTAACGAATTTGTTGAAGTTTGGACATTTTTTTTGAAACTTGACAAACAAGGGAATTACACTAATAATAGGCTTGACTGGCATCCTGACGCATAAAAAATACTATAAGGCATAGCGCACTTTTAATGATCTTTCTAGCATCGTAAACCCTGTATACAAATTTTAGTGAATTGTGATATAAGCAGACAAGTATTTATGACCGAAGGTCCATAGTGGTATCGCTACAGTGAGTCAGAAAATGCACGTAAGGCAGGGCCAGCTTCCATAAGAAGTCATTGAAAAGAAAAACAAAATTGATAATTATTTCGAAAATTTAGGGTTGCATATTTTTGGATGATATGCTAAAATAAAACACAATAATTCCGAATTTCCAGAGTACGGGTTTCCATGGTAACAAACACCAACTTATATGTTTGGCAGTTTATCTTGTTAAAAACTTTGTTTAAAATGGCATAAGACACAGGATAATTATTGCATAATAACAACCGGAACAATAATTTACTTGTGTTTTATTACCGACGAGATGCTGCACCAATATTTATTAAAATAAACCAACAACAAAAACAAAAGCTTTTATGTATGATTTATTGAACTTAAAAGTAAAAAACTAACATTTAGTGTATGAAGTTAAACACATAAACAAAACGCTTCAAAAAAATTTGAATATTTTCTAAAAATCTTGAGACATGAGACGTCATCACACTTGAAATAAGGCATCAAAAAATGTTGTTTTTTTACTTTTAAGTTCAATAAATCATACATAAAAGCTGGTTTGTTTGGTTTGTTTTAATAAAAATTGGTACAGCACCTCGTCGGTAACATAAGTAAATTATTGTTCCGGTTCTTATTATGCAACAATTATTCTGTGTCTTATGCCATTTTAAACCAAGTTTTAACAAGATAAACTGCCAAAACTGGAAAATAATAAAAAATAAGATACCTCACTATGTATTTTTATCAATAATTAATTTATGATCACTTATTTTTACATTTCCGGATATGTCAGTTAATGCGTTTTGTAATCAACTAAGCCGCCTAGCATTTACAGCTTTATAAAATATTAATGTCAATTTTCAGACGCCATTTTGTAAAAATGTAACACAAAAAGTTTCTAGGATGTGAAGCACAATTCAAGTTAAAATATACAGGAAGTTCCATAAAAAATAAAGTTGATGTTTGTTACCATGTTAACCGGTATTCTAGAAATTCGATATTAATGTGTTTAATTATCAATAGTATTTTTCTCTTCAATGACTTCTTATGGAAGCTGGTCTTGCCTTATGAAGTGGATTTTCTGACTCACCCTGTAGAGTTCCGACTTTGGGCCTTCGATAATAAATATTTGTCTGCTTATAAAACAATTCACTAGAATTTGTATAGAGATCGCGATGCTAGTATGATCATTATGGAATTTTGTATGCGTCAAAAAAAAACATTTGTGTTTTGCATAAGTACGTTCAAATTCATTGAATTCATATTTTTCAAATTAACAAGTATTTTTTTAATTAGATCTTCCCAACTTGTTTGTTACTTGTTATTTGAATATCATAAAAGCATTCATCCTATATAATCACCAGGACAATGTCATTCAAATAAGGTAACATTTAAAAGTTACAGGGTAAAACGTAAAATGAGTGACTCTTTTCTATAAACCCAAGAAATTTTTTTTTAAATACCCTCTAAAATCATCCTACAAGACATAAAAAAAATGTATACACTTTTTCCAAGATTGTCTCTTAGATGAAATTTTGCAAATATTTCATCGTTTTTTAAAACTGCCTTGTATAATAAAATGTATGGTATCGCTAAACCCGCAACCCATTAGGTCTATTCTACAAGAAATGGCCCATATAGTTTCTGATATATGTGACTTTAAAGTTGAATTAAAAATTTCGTTGGTGCGCTTGATCTGTCCAGCAGTTTACTTTATTGTTAGTCTTATTATTAATACTATTGCTAGGTTGGTTGTAAGTTGTAATTATAGATTGTAATATTTATAGTTTTAATTTACACGCATGTGTAAGATTTTTACCTGTCTACACACAAATTTTGTTAGCGCACATAATTTCAGTAGGTATTATTTTTTACCATTTAGTTTCCGTATATATGAATATTATAATTATTTGATTTTGTTTTTTTTATCAGAATAAATTAACTAACTAATCTTAAGGTGGAATAAATCATGATCAAGCCTCGTATGCACCAGCAACCCATCAAAGTGTCAAGACTATCACATCTCAACAAAATAGGATTTTTATGTCACACCTATATTAAGTAAATCTACATTTAAGCCGTCAGGTAGGTAAATTATTTAAAATTTCCTTTTATAGAAAATATTAATATTCAAAGCTAAGGAAAAATTAGCGTTTAAAAGTTAATGAATGTCCTCGGGATTATAAATATGCGCTTTTTACTGATGTATGCAAACCTACGAAGATTCTTAAATCGTTTACTTTGGAGAGAACCGCTTTTATTTTGGAAAAAATTGCTTTTGTAGGTGGCAAAATTTTAAGTGGGCCAATCGTTATATTCGAAATTATGGTCGACAGAGTTTGACCTAAATTGTCTTAATCAGTTACTTAAAACTTTTGTTTGTAATTTAAAATCAAATAATATAAAAAAATAACTATTCATCTTTTTTTTCTTTTGTTTAACGGTGGTATATAAATAAATAAATATAAATATATAAATAGCAGTTTATTTCAAACAGTCACCCACTTACAGGAAAAAAAACTTTTGAAACAAAATTAAACGCGGTTAAAAAGAAGCAAATATACTATGGGAGCTACAGAAAAGTACCTACACCCTAATCGAAATTAAACAAAAGAAATTTTACAACTATCAGAGAAAGATAGAAAGAAAAAGAAAAGATTATACAAGTTTCAGCCTGTAAAAAAAATAAATCACTTAACCTGCCTCGTGAATACACTCAAAAATATATCCATATTATCGCCATACATTTCATTAAACGTATGACACATATAATATATTGGGGCTCTAGTTAGCATGTTTGCATGGGGGCGATTACAGTAAAATGTGCGAGTATTTCAGGCATTGAATGACGGAACTAAAAATGTTTACTGTTTAATAATTGTATAAGAACGATAGAGCTGTTCTTTTTCTGCGAATGTCTAATGATATCATATTAAAGCGATCTAGCAAGAGACTCTAACTAATTCCTCTAGTTGGATAAACACCATCACCCTTCATTGCTAAGTACTTAAAAAATCTACGCAGATTCTAACCTTAGTATTTCACACTGATAAATGGGATATCACACCAATACTCCATATTCTAACCAAAGGATTAAACAATAATATAAGAGTTACATCCTCACTAAAGCTTTTGCAGATCCTGAGTGTGAAAACTAAAGTTCTTGAGGCAGATTTAACAACATTCATTATGTGAGTAAGTAAAAGTAAATGTTTGATAGAAGGAAACACCGAGGTCTTTTATTTCGCTACAATGGGAAAGAGTATTCAGTTTTATCTTATAATCATACTGTATACATGTTTTTCTTTCGTGTGTAAGAAACAACAAAGCATTTAGAGATATTCAAATTAAATTAGTTTATATCACACCATGTACTTATATTGTTCAACTCACTCTGCACTGACAGTCCACCGAGGAATCTATACTAGTATATAATTTTAAATCGTCTGCAAATAATAGTTGTTAACAATTAAGTTTGTATGCTAGGTCATTTATGACCAGCAAGAAAAATAAAGGTCCGAAGTTAGAGCCTTGTGGATATTTGATCGAAAGTCTTTTGGAAATCCATATAAGCAACATCAATTTGGCCACTGTTATCCAGTGAAGAGCAAATATATTGAGACAAACAAGTCAGATTTGTGTCGCATGATCTTTTATCTATCAATCGATGCTGATCAGGAAATATTATAGACCTAACTTGACTGAAAATCTGTTCATATATACATATTTCAAAAAGCTTAGAAATATTATAAAGAATTCAAATGGGCCTAGAATCGCGCAGCTCTGATGGATCATCTTTTTTTAATACAGACATAAGCGCGAGCTGCCTTCTAGCAGCTAGGAAAATGATTAGACTCAATTGAGAGGTTAAATATGTACATCAAGGGCTCCAATACAGTCCTTTACAATAAAGCTCGGAATTAAATTACTACCAGAAGTTTATTTGTTTTGTAGTTTTTTCGCGATGATGTTATTTATTAATCCCAACAACATATTAGGGAATTGAATCTGGTTCTATGGAACCATGATGATTAGACAATTGACTGGAAAGAGATAAATTCAACACTACCATCTCGTATAATGCCCGGTATTCTTGAGTGTCCCCTTTTTGTTTGAATAAAGGACCAAAACTCAGAACTGTCATTAAGAATATTATTTTCAGTTTTTTGAATAAAATTTTTAAATTCAGCCGTTATTAACATTTTTAGATTCACTCGAATGTTTTTAAAATGTTCTGATAATAATCGGTTTTAAATAATTTGTATTTTTTATAAGCAGATTCTTTATTTTTAATAGTATCTTTGGTATACCAGGAAAGGTACCGCCTCCTTCTATTAATTTTACGTGGAATAGATTGGATGAATACGCTATTAAGAATACCAATAAAAACTCTTACAAGCTATATTAGAGCAGTTGTATAATTCATTCCAATTCGCATGAAGAATATTGTCATACATTAAGGGAAAGTTAGCCTTTCTAAAATTAAACACTACTTTTACAAACATTAAAATCCTTGTAATGGTTTATACTACACAGACAATAAATAATAAAAATTTTAGATCGATAAGTATCTTCGTCCATTTGAAACGTAAATTAAACTTTTAAAACCATATTCACTAAAGAAGTTTAAATTTAAACCAGGTCTAACTTGACAGTTATAGGTGTAAGATGACATTTATAACAACTTAACAAATAGTTTTTCCAAATGTCACAATTACAAAATGACAGTGACATAAGCGAAACATAACTGGCGAACTAAGAGTTTTAAGTACCATGGCAACTAGACCTGATTTAACTCTTAAACCTCTTTAGGGAATACGGGGGTTAACGTTTTATTCAGCGTAAACTAAGTTCTAGTTCAAGAGATACTAAATGGGGGGGAAGAAAAGGAGGCTTAAGCCCTCCCGCTTGAATTAGACATTTTATACCCTGGTAAAATTTGAATAAAATTAACAGAATCTAATTAAAAATATTAATACTTGCAGTGGAATTTACTCTCCAACATTTCGCAACTACAAAGCTAATTAGGTCTAGGGATGTTTACGAGATTAATATACTGGAGACTCTTAAAGGTTGGTTTTTGAATATACTTCATCGTCGGTCGGTCTATGTTCCTGCAAAAGGTGAGACCTAGTTTTGGATCTTCATTTCTTCTGGATGTCCTCCAGCAGGACATCTACGACAATCTAAATCATTTTAGAGTAAGCGCATCTTGCTTAGTGGCGTAACTACCATAATGTAGTTCAGGTCAAAGCTAGAGGGCCCCGCTATTATGGAGGCCCGGGCCCAGTTGAGACACCTTTGTTGGTTCAAAGAGAAAATAATTATTTTAAAACATTTAACAAGTTGTCTTTCTAATTACCTAATTATTTATGTTTTATACGGGCTCTCATCATATTTAATCAGTTACTCATAATTTAAGTGAGTGCGATGCGGCACGCGGCATTGCAACTGCGACGCGTATATTTTGGTTTTGTGGTTCTGCTAATTCAGCAATTTCGAGGATTTATAGATCACAGAACTATTGAGATTAAAAGACGAAATGATGTTTTTAGTTTTTTCTTTCATAATAATTCATATTACTTATTATATTTATTTACGTATTCATGTGTTTTTGTCTACTAATTACTTATAAGCTTATCCTGTGGCGATAGTTTTAGTGAATATTAGTAGGTAAGATTCACGATTCATGTATTTAAAACGTTTGTTTATCGGGGTGTTTATTATTTTGCTTTTGATATGAGTCTTTAAATTTTAGTATGCTAGGTTGTTGATGATGATGCAAAGAGTAAAGCTCGGCTTTAATGTAGTATCCAACGCAAATACAATGCGATTCCTGTTTTTTTCTAGTCTCAAAACCGAAAAACAATATATACGTTTTATATAAGGATGAGCAACTCTTATTCAACAACTAAGCCAGCTTCAACAAGTACGCAATATTTAATAAGTTCTCGATCTTTAACAAACACTCTTGAACAATCAGAGGTTCATGCACAAGATGGTGTAAATTTTTTGGAAACAAACTGACAAATTTTAAAATTTTGAAATCAATTCTTTTCTATTATTTAATATGTCTCTCTTACGATCGGCGCACTGATGAGGATGAAAGTATTTGTACAATTACTAAGTATCTATAAAAGCTGTTTAATTGTTTATATTATGTATCGAAACATTCCGTAGACAGACTAGTCTACATGTTAAAATATGTAATTTTAATAAATATTTGCTTCAACTAATTTAAAGTTAAATATTTTTATTCAGTTGCGAAAAAGCCAAAACAGATTTTTGTTTGTCAATCTAAACGCAACATATAATCTGAACACATTTAAAAACTTGATGTTGTTAAGTTCTGGGATAGATTTACCATTTAGTTTAGCATATAAAAAATCTTTTTAATGACGTTTTTTATTATAGGCCAGTCTTATCAGCGGTTAAAGTAAAGCAGTTACTCCAGTATTGCAAATATGTCATCTGCATAGTAACATGCCTCATTTCAACTGCATGGAAAAAGTATTGCTGGCTATTCGGTGTGACACAGATACTTGTTTGCCTTTCTGTAAGATATCATCTTATTAATGAAGCACTTGCCCCTCTCAGTCCATACGCCTCCAGTTTGGAACATCAACAACTGGTGGTCAATGGTGGCAAAGGCTTTTGAAAGATCAAAGTACAAGCATGCAACTTTTTCATTTCTGTCTACCTGTTTACTAATGTAGGTTATTAGTTTAAAAATTACCATTTCTGTAGATCTACCTCGCATAAACCCATACCGGTTGTCGCTTAGGACATTGTGTAATGTGAATTGTAAAAAAGTCAATATTGTTTTAAATATTGCTCTCTCAAAAAACCTTGACAACGATAATAAAAGTGACACCTGCCTGTAACTGCTCCCTTCAAACGGGTTTCTTTTTTTAAAAATGGGGGAACTAATTTTGCATCTTTAACCTTTGCAGAGAAAACAGCAGATAGGAAACTTTCATTTATTTCATTAGTTATTGGAGTCGAAAAAAACTCGGCTGTATGTTTCAGAATGCATAATAGTATCTTATCAAGTCCGGCAGAACACGTGTTTTTGAAAATGTGTTTTTTGACATTCGGAGTGCTCTAGCTCGGTAACGGCACGTCAGGGGAATACACTTCTCGATGTCGATCATAGAGGATTAATGGGGGCTTCTTTTAATAAAAACTCGATTTCGTTGGGGCTTATAATAAGCCAACAGTGGCGTCCAATAGGGGACTCTTTTAGAAACCCCAATGATTCAAAATGCTGTGTTTAATTTTTCAAGGTGGGCAATTTTTTTTTTCGGATTTCTCGATCAAAAATCTCGGACAAGTTTGTTAACGGGCAATATTGGAGCACGGGATGTAATTTAAAGAAAATAAAAAAGTGGAAAAAATGGGGTAACTTTGAAGGCATTTTGCGGAATCGAAACCCTGTCTACTTTGTCAAGGCAAAAAGAGGGTTCGATGGGTAATATAAAGAAGATTTAAAATCAGTATAGGAAGTCTATACCTCAAATGACGAGAAAGCAATCGAAATGCAGAAAAACTAAAAAAACTGTTACGTTTGGCCCAGTAGCATATAAGCTATTGATCCTGGGTGAATCAATCAAATACGCAAACTAACGTCTATATTTTCTCTAAAGACTGGTGCAGAAATCAGTTCGATCAGAGTTAAGGGTTAATTTTGAGAGATTTTTGAATTCCGGCGTGCACGAATTCCGTTTGCCATTCTCCGGGCCTTCGTAAAGTCAACCTCCTGGGATAAAAACAAATAAATATATTAAAATTTCCATTTTCCTGCAATACATAGATTTGCATTTTTTTATGGTCGAAAAAATCGAGTTTGGAATAAAAATGCATTATGTTTCCATTTGCCATTGAATTTACCACTTTGTCAATTTGGCCTGGCTCTGCCAGCTGTGTAGCTTTGACTGGGATGTCACAGCAATTAGTTTGGACAAGGTTGCGATGTTTTTAACCCGAAATGTCTTCAAAATTTGCAATTATCTGTTAATCTATCTATCTTAAATGCTTTGAGACGTGATGAAAATGGATATACATCCCGAAAAGTATAGAAATAGCAGGAATCTCATCCACATAAAGTTATAGCAAGTATTCTATACACAAAATGAAGGTCGTTATAATACAAGATAATAAATACATGAATGGTGTGGTGAGTTAAAGATGCATGAATGGTGTGGTGAATTAAAGGTACGTATATTTATGTTTTAATTATTAAGAAATTTCTCCATTTCAGGTAATAGTAAGCAACGTTTATTTCTTCTAGTAAGTTTAGTAACGGCTAGTAAAGCAGTTTCGAAATAACTGCTTTTTTGGATATACGCAGAACTTCGAATTCATTATATTTTTATTTTTTGCTTTCTACCCAAAAAGGACGGGATGTCTATATATATTTATGGGTGCAAGAAACATAATTTGGTTCTGAATAATTTTAGTTTGCTCATTTGAGCTCGAATGGGTATTCACGAACATAATAAAATGCTTGCGAAAAAACTTAGCAATGACTGAGGGATCCTCTGTGGTCCTATCTAACCCCGAACTTAATGATATCTCACCATGCAATTTTTTTGATAGTTCCTACATTAAATATGTTCAATGCTAACTTGACTTCAATATTAGAATTAGTTATTTTATTATCGTTAACACAACTGATGTGGTTAATTTATTAGGACTTGATGGACTCTATTCGAAGTAAAATTGGTCTTTGGTTGTACCAAAGAATGATTATACTTCCACAATAAATTCACTATTTGTAATCATCCGTTTCGCCGTTAAATCGCATTTCTGAAATCATAGATTAGAGCAAGAGTGAATTTTCACATCGAAATTTTCCTACACCTATTGTGCAATATTAAAAACAATGCCGTCTTCCCTGCTTAAAAATACCGAAAATACGAAATTTCATTATTCATAACAAAATAAGAGTTTTTAATTTATCAAGTTGATGGCGACGTTGATACATCAGTATGTTCTTCCACGCAACCTTCAGAGTGTAAGATATACAATGTGATATATATTTTTTTTAATTTGAAAAAAAAAGTATTGTTTAATATAATAATAATTATAATAGTAATACTATTTCTTAATAACATTACATACATTAGATACATCTAATACTCAATTACATCCCAAAAATTAAATATACAAAGAGCTTTGCAAAAGGCGAGACTTTATATCAACTTTATAACATTGGCAATATTGTTAAATAATCTCGAACTATTGTAGGAAAAAGAACAATAAAATTAAACTGTTATATGCCTGGGATACCTATAATGAAACGAAAATCTACCAGATAACGATCATGACTATCTTGCTGTTTTGTTAATTTTTGAGGTTTGAGCTAAGTATAGAGAACAATTTTTCGCATTACTTTTATAAACCAACGAAGACATGTGAATTTAAAATATTTCATCTAAATTTAAACAATAAGATTCTCGAAAAAAATCCGATATATGGTTGAATTAGCGGTATTTAATACAAGAATTTTAGAGTCTTTGTAGGGTTAGCTTTTCCTGTCCTTGTTTCCTAAAGGCAGGTCAAAAAACAACGTCACAATCAGTAACGGCTCGTGGTGAATTATATGAGGTCAATAACAAATTTAAAAATAGGCAAACTTAAAATAAAAATAAATATCTTGTGTTTAAACTGAGCTTTAAATTGTCTTCAGGTCTACTCTTCGTTCTGTAGAATTAAAAAAATGCTGAATGACACGACTGAAAATTGCACGCACATTCCTTTTATAAACGATTTATCGATACTTAACATTGCTAAAGCGGATAGTCTATCATGGCCCAACTCCTCAACAAAATTTATAAGCCCTCGAAAAACCCCTGGGTTTTCAGACAAAGCCGTTTCATCACGGCCTCGTAGTGCCAGCTCGAATGCCCCACAAAATTTTACACAATCTTAATTTTGTTTAAAATATAACGATTTTTGAATACATTTTCATTAAAATCTCTAAGGGATTTTCTATAAGCTGTGTCTAGATGAGTGCGAATATCAACACTTCCGACCGCAGCGTAGTTCACCGAACATTTCATGTTATCTGCAGAAAACGCATTGTTTTTTTATTTTTTCTTTTATAAGCCCTCGAAAAACCCCTGGGTTTTCAAACAAAGCCGTTTCATCACGGCCTCGTAGTGCCAGCTCGAATGCCCCACAAAATTTTACACAATCTATAATTTTGTTTAAAATATAACGATTTTTGAATACATTTTCATTAAAATCTCTAAGTGATTTTCTATAAGCTGTGTCTAGATGAGTGCGAATATCAACACTTCCGACCGCAGCGTAGTTCACCGAACATTTCATGTTATCTGCAGAAAACGCATTGTTTTTTTATTTTTTCTTTTAAGTGTTTTAAGTCTTTAACACCGTTGTTTGCTTAGAAAACAACAAACAAACAACATTAAAATGAGTTAGGGACTTCACAACCACATATCCAATTAGCTAAATCGTACATACTTTTGCGAAAGTTTCGATGAACCTCTTTATTTTTGGCTTTACTTTGTCGTATGTATACTAAGTTAAGATATTTTATTTCATCTACATTCACAATCAAACATAGACCACCTTGAAATTGGTTATTTTTGCAAAATTAAGTTCGTAAGCACTTTTTAGTCGTTTATTTTTTTGCACTAGTCACTACCAACATTTTATTTCCTGTATATTTCCAACTCACACGTGGATCACAAAAATAAAAGAATATATATTACAAAAAACAGTATATAAATCAATTTTTATCGATTAAAAACGTCCGAAACAATATCCAGTTAGAATATTGACCGCTCGCCCTGAACAATTAAACTTTCGCATGCCGACGTGATGCCGACCGATCGATCGAATTATGAGAAGAGACCGGCTGATGACCCAAATAGCAATTTCATATTCCATTTGCTATCGGGTACTTTCATCAAGCTTTAAGGTAATCAGGGCAATTCGGACTGCCCAGCCTAGCTTAGTATAGCGTGTTTTATTATGCCTAAGGAACGCAACAAGATCATTTAAACCGCCGCGCGCGGCTTATAGTGTAGCGTATTTAACTTTTCCCAAGGTTCGCGTTTTATTACAACTATTAGGAGGGACCGTTAAACGAATAATTTTCTGAAATATTTTTGGGGGGTCATTAACCAAATGACCCTACGGAAGAGCCGCCACTGGTCACAATAAGCTATATTAAATAACAGAAGAGAGTCGTCCAGCTTTAGCCTTATCTGTTTATTTAACTGGTTTTTGTTTCTGTATAGTGTTCTTAATTTTAAAAACGATGTTTTGTTAATTGATTAACATACTTCGTGAACCTCGCATCATTGTCTATGTGTAATCACTACTACTATTTGAGGTATGCACCGTTTAGTGTGAGGTTTAATTGATTTAGAATTCAAGTGGCAAAATTTTGATATAAATCGGAGATGGGTTAACAAATTGGCGGCCTAGTGAAATGTTAAAAAAATCATTACTAAAGAACTCCTTATCCAATATACTTCAAATTTTGCACAAAAAATCAAGTATTATGTAGAAATGAAGTGGTAAAATTTTAGTACGAATCCAAGATGGCGACGTAAATTGTGTGCAAGAATTAAATATGATATAGAGATGAACTGATTGTGGTACGAATTCAAGATGGCTGAACAAAATGGAGATCAAATAAAATATTGTAATGGTGAAAAAAAACCCCTTCAAAGGTTTATATAGCTTCAAATTTTAGCGTTTCTAGGTGCCTCAATACAATTAATTTTATAGGTCTGTCTCTCTGTTTGCCGTATAAATATTGATAAAAAATTAAAAGTCATATTGAGATAATCTGGTAACATTTTGGTAAATATCCAATAAGGCGTAACAAAATGGCTACCTGATGCAACGTTAAAAATATATCACTAAAGGACTAATTATCCAAAATTACCTTAAATTTTGCACAAAAATCAAGTGTTGCATAGAAATAAACTGGTAACATTTTGGTATGAATCCAAGATGGCGGCCTAATAAAACTTTTAAAAAATCAGCCTGAAAAAGCTACTTTATGAAATTTATTTTAAATAATGTCCAAAAATCAAGTGTGCATTGGTAGAACCTCGTACAATATTGAAACGAATCCAATATTGTGGAAAAATGACGCCCAGTAAAAATGTTAGTGAAAAGATAGTATATCTGTTACCAAATAACTTTGTACGTAACTAAATTGAGTCACACTTCACTATTCCTAATAAAAGGAAAGATTTATAACGAGGGAAGTTCCGGGTAAAAGAAATTTACCGATTTTTTTTTGTATGTACATCGATTACTCCAGGTCCAGGATGCTTTTACCAAGTAATTTGGATAAAAAATTCAGGAAGTATTCAAGGTAATGCCGGGGTAGCCTCATATCAAGCATATTGAAAACAAAATAAACATTCCAGGCTAACACTATTTTGAATCCCCGCCCCATCTATGGAAGGAATCTATTTTTTCGGCAGGTTAATATATATATATATATATATATATATATATATATATATATATATATATATACAAATTTGAACCGTACTCAATAATTTTTTCTTCTGGTCATAAAAGAATTAAAGATGAAAACTGCCGAATTCATTTGGGATATTCTGTGTCTAGGGGTATAAGTTATTTGTTTAAAATAATGATTGCTAATATTTATACATATTATAGCAGTAACAAATTAATATTTTGTCGCTGACTAATTATTAATTTATTATTAGAATTTCGATTCTAAATCATTGTCACTCTTTCTCTGCGTTTACATTAAAAATATGTCTATTCCAACACAAAACAAAATTAATCATTAGAGCTTAAAAATAAAATATCTTGTTTTATCTAAAAATAAGTGTTATTTGATAGAAACTCAAAAGATCTTACCTCATAGGTATTTGAATATAATCCATGGTAAATTAAATAAACAAATCCTAGATCATCTTTTTTAATTGGAATCGAAACACATTCGTTACGGACACTTCGCGCAACGTACGAATTGAAAACGCAACAATTATTACTAAAATATTGTCATCGTAATTACGAATTCACGAATTGTTGTTAACAACGACAATTTTCGACATGGACATTAACTCATGCATAGAGCAACGTTTTATGGTTAAATTAGAGATGGTTTCAGGAAAAGACCCGCTTTTTTTAATAACAAATATTTCGGCATTTATCGCTAAATTTTTCTGATATCTGGAAAAACGTCGTTTGGGAAAAGGAAGCTTAGGGACCAGGAGTGTTGCTCGGCATACATGCTTCAATTTACTGTATTAATCACGTAAATAGATTGAGAATGTGTAGGATTTCATTCAGGGCGGGCTGAAGACGGACACCAGTAAATTATTCAATGGTCGATAACAATTGGCTTCGTGTTTTTAACGTAATTGGACAAAATGTATTCAGTTTTTAATCAATATCACATTTTTTAAGTAAATTTAATTAAATTAATTTAATTTATTTTCTTATTTAGACAAATATGTTGCAAACAAAAAAAAAATCTTGACAGAGTCGACTATAGTATGACAGTTTCAGTAATAACATTTATCTACTTCCGTGAGTTAAGAAGCTTTTAACACACGCATTTTGCGTGAGTTAAAAGCTTCAGTACCGCACTCCTTTTTATTACCGCACATATTTTTACTCATTCATTCTTTTTTAATTTGAAATTTGTAATATAGAAAAAGCGAAGAAGATTTTTATAATTTTTTTTATTAAAAACTATAAAACATGAAAAATTATAAATTATAAATATTAATAGTACAATCTTTGCAATCTTTCAAATAAATTCCTGACGATGCAGCCACGTTTGCTAAATTTGTATTCAATACATTGTTTTCATTATTTAAACTGGTCTTCTGATGGCTTTGTTTCAATTTTTTTTTCGAATCTCGTTCAAAGTTTCTCCCGTTTCACCCAAAATTTTGGATCCTATTTTTCTTTTATTTTCTACAAAATTTTCAATGTAGCTTTCTGCAACCGTGTTGGATCGCCAGCCACCATGACGCTTTACTGTTAGAATATCAGCGCCTGAATCTGCCAATAGAGACGTAGATTATCTTCGGAGGCAATGCTCCGTATATTCTTCTGGATGTTCAAGTTTGAGATACAACGCAATTTGTTTTGGCAAGGATCCAAAAGAATTATTGCTTCATACATACACCATTTCGAAATTGGTTGAAAAACCTACCATGCTCGATTTTACATGGGCACAAGATTAATGTATTTTCGAACTAGTTGAACCATGTCTGTCTCTTGAATATTTCCAAATGTTACATAAAATTCCCTGGCTATTTTCGTTTTCGTTGTAGGTAAAAAAAAATGAAAACATCTCCCTTCATCCTTGATATTTTCCAACAACAAATTTGTTAACTCCTCTCCCCTGCAAGCCCAATAATCAATGCTACTTTCATAAATAAGTATTATTTGTCATCCGCTTTTAGAAGAAATGTTGTAATATTGGTTTTAGTTAATAACCATGTGTAGAAATTAATACTTTTTACTTATATTGTGCATATTTACGGTTATTAACGGACCGACGACCGTTGACTGTTATTTCTCAAAACTGCTGATACAAATCAACGGCTTTTATAATCTTAATAGTTTAACCGATTTTTCCAACGAACTTTTTTATTATAAACAATATTGTGTCACTTTTTTAGCACAGTACGTTAGAGACTCTCTTAAGCGACAGAGGGTTAATCGTGAAGTATTCACTCATAACCGCAACGGTCGGTCATTCCATACTATACTTAGTTTAAGATCAAACTATGTAACGTCAGTCAATAGAACAATTACCAGTAAACTTGCCGGTCTTTTCTTTATAAGAAAAACGCGCGCACATTTGGTCCTTCGAGTTTCGGATCCGGGAAAACGAGTACCGGGTGCTAAAAGCAAATCAGAACTTCTTCATTGAACGTGAAGATCTACATACCTACGAAAAGTGCACCACTTACGAAGTCAATCAACGGAGAGTTTATCCAGGAACGGAGTTGTGTCTACAGCAGCTTTAATCTTCGGTAAGTGGAATTTGCTTTTTCAAAAATTGTTATTTTAGTGTTAACTATTGTTCTTTCGAGTATTTTTTCGAATCAAACAAAATGACGTCGCTGGCACATTTGAAACGTTTAATAATTAAAAAAGAAGTGATAAAATCACAAGTTCAAAATATAGAGACATTCGCAAATCAATTTTCTGCTAGCAAAGACCCGCGCGAATTAAAAAATCGCATCGATGAAATGATCAAAATTCGCGAGGAATTCGATACCGTTAGTCTTGACATTGCATGCTGCGAACTAGCAGCTGATGATCAGGATAGTTCGTCCGATATTCAAAAGTCATCTTTGGATGAAATAAATAATTTCTCAGCAACTTGGCATTCCGTCTTGTCACTGTTGCAAAATTTATTTGAACAAAGTTCTCCCATTAATCAGGTCAATATTCAAAATAACATGCCAAATGTAACAAATCAATCGACTCCTCAGTTCAACGTACGATTACCTGTCATTAATCTACCTGCATTTTCAGGGAAATATACCGAATGGTTACCTTTTTACGATGCATTTCAAAACTTAATTCACAATAATCAATCTCTTGACTATTGTCAAAAATTTCACTACTTAAAGTCATGTTTAAAAGGTGAAGCCTCTCGTGCAATAGAGTCTTTATCTATATCTAGCGATAATTATAATTCTGCGTGGACTACTCTCCAAAAACGGTATAAGAATACGCGTCTAATTATACAAAGTCACGTACAAGCTATTTTAAGTGCTCCTGAGATCGGAAAATGTTCTGCGGAATCATTAGAAAAACTTATCGACGATATAAGTAATAATTTGGAGGCGCTAAAAGTTTTGAAACAACCTGTAGAAACATGGGGCGCAATGCTAGTCACAATAATTATGAATAAATTAGATTACCAGACAAAACGCGAGTTCGAAAATACCCTAGATTCAAACCCTATAGCTTTAGAACAGTTAATACAATTTTTAGAAAAAAAACGAGTAGTTTTGGAATCTTTAAATCAAAATTCTAAACAAGATCACAAAGAAAAACAGCAACAAAGTAGTAATAATATGTCCAAAATCGTAAATAGAAATGTACATCAGTATCGTATTACGAACGCCGCGACGGGAGGTTTATCGTGTTACTTTTGTAAAAGGCCTCATTTAATAAACAAATGTGACGAATTCTTACGCTTGACGGTTCAAGATCGAAATAATGAAGTTAAAAAACGCAATCTTTGTATAAACTGTTTAAAACCCGATCATTTATTATCCGAATGTAAATCCTCGAGCTGTCATATATGTAGGTCTCGTCATCATACTTTATTACACGGTTCTAGATATTCAAACAATAATATGGCTGCAAGTCATTGCACAGCTTTACCGCAAACTCAGGTTATATTGTCTACCGCGATTGTTTTATTTCAAGACTCTTCCGGAGTTTTCCACAAATTTCGCTGCATACTAGATGGAGGTTCACAAATAAATATCTTGTCTGAGTCAGTATGTGAGTTTCTAAAATTAAAAACCAATAAAACAAATTTAACAATATCGGGTATTAACGATACATGTAGCAATACCGTAAAAACTTCTAGAATTAATTTGCGTTCGATGCATCACCCTTTGCGAAAATCAATCGACTGTTATATTTTGAGAACTGTTACGGCCAATCTCCCTACGGAATCCTTTGACAAAAATGTATTACAAATTCCTAAAAATATAGAATTGGCTGACCCTCAATTTAACGAAACCGGTTCCATAGATCTATTGCTAGGAGCAGAAGTATTTTGGGATATTCTGTGCGTCGGTAGAATAAAATTGTCAAGCCCTAATTTATATCTTTCGAAGTCCTTACTAGGATGGGTAGTAGGAGGTGCCTACGAAAATAGCGGATGTAATACG
This sequence comes from Kuschelorhynchus macadamiae, assembly GCA_030620095.1. NCBI lineage: Eukaryota > Metazoa > Arthropoda > Insecta > Coleoptera > Curculionidae > Kuschelorhynchus > Kuschelorhynchus macadamiae. Next base: position 1,843,208 of record JAUTXW010000834.1, read on the forward strand.
GTTATGTCCTCTAATTTAGCTGTTAAAAGTAACCCAAAAGACGAGTTGAAGAATCTGATTGAACGCTTTTGGATTCAGGAAGAAATCGACGCCACACATAACAACTGGTCTGCGGAAGAAATTGAGGGCGAAGAACACTTCGAGAATTCATATCGACGTGATCCAGAAGATGGACGATTTATAATAAAATTGCCATTTAAACAAAATAAAATTAATATAGGTGACTTATCGCAGAATGCAATGCGGAGGTTTTTATCTCTGGAAAGAAAATTCAGAAGGGATGTCAACTACAAGGAAACCTACAATAAAGCGATATTCGAACTTCTGGAAAACGACCATCTAGAAGAAATCACTTCTAAGGATATTAGTGAGACAAACTTTTATTTACCACACTCAGGTGTTTATAAACAAAACTCACAAGGTGGAAAAATCCGTATAGTGTACGACGGTTCCGCTAAATCGAGCAACGGGCTAAGTCTAAACGATAATTTAATGACTGGTCCAAATCTACAAAATGACTCTTTTGCTATATTGATAAGGTTCCGTACACACCAAGTGGTTTTATCTTGCGACATGGAAAAAATGTTCCTGCAAATAAAAGTTGACCCAGAAGACACACAATACCAACTTATACTACGGAGGCCTAACGAGTTCGAGCCCGTGAAAATACTACGACTTAAAAGACTCGTATTCGGACTAACAAACTCTCCGTATACAGTAATTCGATGCATCCAACAACTAGCATTAGAAGCAAAAAATAAATTCCCTCTCGCTGCTCGCGCTTTGATGAACGATCGCTTTACAGACGACATATTGACTGGGACCGCAAGTGTTGAGGAAGGTCAAAATATGCGAGATCAGCTGATCGAAGTTTTAGATCAAGGAGGATTTAAATTAGCAAAGTGGAACAGTAATGTATCAAATGTAATATCGGACTCAGCGATTTCTAACCCAAAACAAAAGGTACACCTCGACAAATCGGAAATTTCCAAGGTTCTAGGATTATTATGGGATCCTTGTAAGGATGTTCTAAGCTATCAAATACAAATTCCAGAAGTTAACAATATTATTTTGACAAAACGAATAATATTAAGTTCTATCGCCAAAATTTACGACCCTATAGGTCTTATTTCTCCAGTCGTGACGAAAGCAAAAATTTTAATGCAAGACTTATGGACATTAAAATTAGATTGGGATGATCCAGTCCCACAGGACATTAGAAACCAATGGCTGAAGTATGTTGGTGAACTAAAACACCTCGACGAATTGACAATTCCTCGAAAACTAATTCCAAAGGCCGATTTACAAACCGATCTTGTAGTGTTCTGTGATGCCTCTCTTAAGGCTTATGGTGCCGCAGCTTATATTAGAACCAAAATAGGTGAAAATAATTTTGAAACACATTTGATGTGCAGTAAATCACGGGTAAGCCCTCTCAAAGTTGTGTCTCTCCCCCGATTAGAACTTTGTGCAGCGGTACTTGCAGCTAAATTAGCGGACTCCGTATCTCGGGAACTAAACTTAAATTTGAAACAAAAATATTTCTTTACAGACTCAATGATAGTTTTACATTATCTAAGTGCATCTGCCAACACGTGGCAAGTGTATGTAGCTAATAGAGTTTCATTAATACAAAGTTTAACTAATATCAAAGATTGGAATCATATTGAAAGCAAAAACAATCCCGCAGACATTCTGTCTAGAGGAGCTTATCCTAAACAAATAAACAGTCAGCTGTATTGGAAAGGTCCGGATTTTTTAAAATGCGACCATTTAAATTGGCCGACTAACCTATTTCGTTCAAATATTGATGACTCGCTTCTTGAAAAGCGAAAAATCTCATTAATGGTTAAACCCGAACAAGAATTTTGCTTACTTAATAAATATTCATCCTTCACAAAGTTACAACGCATCTTAGCTTTATGTCTTAGATTTATGTATAATTTACGTAATGAAACTAATAAATGTATAGGTATATTATCTACATATGAGCTTAATGAATCTCACTATAAAATTATGCATTTAGTACAAAAACACCAATTTTCTGAAGAATATATGTGCCTTAAAAGTAATCAGCAGGTTAATAAAAATAGTAAACTATATAATCTCGACCCATTTATCGATAAAAATGATTTAATAAGAGTAGGAGGTAGATTACGTAATTCACCGTTGAACTTCGACAGAAAGTTCCCTATCATATTACCGACAAAACATTGCGTAACTCGATTACTAATAGAAAAAGAGCATATTTCTTTATTGCACGCCGGAATAACTCAAACATTGTCATCGCTACGTACGCGATATTGGCCTCTAAGAGCCAAAAATGAGGTAAAAAAGGTAATCCATTCGTGTATCACGTGTTTCCGCGCTAGTCCTATTTTAGCGGACCAGAAAATGGGAGATCTTCCAACAGACAGAATTACTCCGGGTAGGCCCTTTTTGAAAATCGGACTGGACTATTTTGGTCCTATAAACATTAAGCATGGGGGTAAACGAAGTACAAAATTTTCAAAAGCGTGGGTTGCATTATTTGTTTGTTTGACTACGAAGGCAATTCATTTAGAGGTTGTGGGAGATTTAACAACTGAATGTTTTATTAACTGCCTTAAACGATTTATGTCAAGACGCGGTAAAGTATCTCATATTTACTGTGATAATGCGAAAACATTTATAGGGGCGAAAAGACAAATAGATAACATTTTTGCAAATTTTATTCGTGAAAATCAGGATCCGTTAAAAACCTTTTTCTCTCAAGAAAATATAATATGGAAATTTATACCACCGCGTTCCCCGAACTTTGGAGGTCTTTGGGAGCGACTAGTAAAATCTGCTAAATTTCATTTTAAAAGAATAGTAGTTAATGCTAATTTAACCTTTGAAGAGGCAGTAACCCTTACCGCCCAGATTGAGGCTATTGTCAACTCTCGCCCACTGTCGCCAGTCTCCAACGATCCACTCGACTTTGGAGTGCTGACCCCCGCCCACTTTCTTATCGGAGAAAGTTTGACGGAGCTGCCCGAACACACGTACACAGAGGTGGCAGAATCTAGGCTGAGCCGTTGGGAACGAATCCAGAAACTAAAACAGCATTATTGGAAACGTTGGAGCCTGGAGGTCCTGTCACAACTTCAGCCTAAACAAAAATGGTGCCAAAAAGTTCCTGACATTACAGTTGGTACTCTCGTACTTCTTTTTGAGGATAATCTACCCCCTATGAAATGGAAAGTGGGCCGTGTCCAGAGGGTGTTCCCTGGTGCCGATGGTCTTGTACGGGTAGCTGACGTACGTACCAGCCATGGAGTTTTCACAAGGTCAATTCGAAAACTCGCTGTTCTTCCTATCGACGAGGTTGGTCCTTCTGTTAATCAGGACATTCTTCCAGTCAGCGAAGCTGGTCCTCCTGTCAATGAGGGCATTCTCCCAGGTAACGAGGACATTCCTCCTGTCCTTCCTGTCAGCGAAGCTGTCCCTCCAGAGATGTGAAGTTGTGGGTGTAGTTAGTTAATTGCGAACGAGGACGCGTTAAAATTTCATTTAATTGTTAATTTTTCCATCTTTGTTTAACTTTGTAAACTAGTTATTTTATCAATTAGCCCTATAAATAACGCTCTTTAATGTATTGAAGTAATTATTTATTATTATTGCATTTTATTTTTTTTGTATAAGTACATTTTATTTTTTTTTAATAAGTTTTAACGTTAATTAGATTTTTAGGATTTTAACTGCTTATGTCTTTAATTGACATAAATAATATGTCAAGAGAGGGGAGGAAATGTAGAAATTAATACTTTTTACTTATATTGTGCATATTTACGGTTATTAACGGACCGACGACCGTTGACTGTTATTTCTCAAAACTGCTGATACAAATCAACGGCTTTTATAATCTTAATAGTTTAACCGATTTTTCCAACGAACTTTTTTATTATAAACAATATTGTGTCACTTTTTTAGCACAGTATGTTAGAGACTCTCTTAAGCGACAGAGGGTTAATCGTGAAGTATTCACTCATAACCGCAACGGTCGGTCATTCCATACTATACTTAGTTTAAGATCAAACTATGTAACGTCAGTCAATAGAACAATTACCAGTAAACTTGCCGGTCTTTTCTTTATAAGAAAAACGCGCGCACACCATGACCTTTTTAATTGATTTCCCTCAGAGAAGGGCGACTAACTTTCTAAATTTGCTGATATCAATATTGAGTTTAATAAATATCATTGTTCTTATGATTCTTGATGATTAGAATCAAACGCCTAGAGAGATGAATGCCTATAATTAGTAGATAACTCCCCGAAGTATACAATAAGTACCTTTTCATTCCCATAGTTCTGTACATTCCTCTCTCTGCACCATTTTTGGGAAGCAAGCCGTCAATTATCCTGGATGCTTCTTGCTCAATATCCGAAGGAATGCTTCTTTCTGAATCACTCATTTTTAAGGATTAAAGTGCAAATAAGTAACAGCTAATAGAAAGGTGTTTTATGCTTGCTTTAAACTTTTTGAAAAATTATTTTGATAAAAATATGTGTGTATTTTAACAGTCATGCGTCAGACGTAATAAAATGTGTACAATACGTATGAGTTAACCTCATTAGGATACTTGTGTAGTTACAAATAATGATGCTGTTAATTCACTTGTATCGTAAATATCTATTATTCTACTCGAGCTTCCAAACCGAAGGTGATTAGGCATATTTTTAAAGGTTAGCGTTACTTTATTTCCGGGTTTCTTGCTTTATTTTGTGGTGTGTATATAAATTTTCTTTTTTATGCTACAATTTACTTCAAGTGGCAGTTACTCTAGTAAATTTGCAGGTAAAAGTTAGTAAAACTTATTTTCAAAGAATCACATTGAAATAAAACCAAAATTAATTAAATCAGAAAAACAAACATGTTCATTTGTTTCTAACGGTCTACCCTGCTTTAATAATGATGTCACTTTGATAAAAATATAGATACTGATGAACATAATAATATACAGTCTACAAGCCAGAATGAAGCTTGTTGCAAATTTAACTTTGATAATGATCCCACCCCGTTTAATAATAATGTGGTTTATTTAGATATTTTTAAAGCAAGATCCAGTTGTCCATTTTAATCACTCAACAAATAAAATTCCTATGGAAAAAAAATTCTTTTCACATAGATTTATAAATGATTTATTGCAAACTTTGCGTAATTATGGGCATACAAATTTGCCAAGAGTTACTCTTATGCAAACACCTCGGACAGTCTCAAATAGTTTCTGAGATATAGGAAGGACAATATATTTACTTTGTGTTAAATGAAAACATGTAACTATGGGTAGAACTCGAAGACTGATAGACTAAGAGTCAAGAATGGTAATGAGTTGAAAAAGGTAGTAGCAGATTCTATATTCGGAATACTCTAAAAACAGAGGGACCAAAAAAGGGAAGTAATTTGTTTTTCCTAGTTAGAAGGTAATAGGATGCAAGCGAATTGATGCTCGTGTCTTCCTGGCAGGGATGGCCGAATAAGGTATAATGGATAATAATTTATCGAAGCAAAATCTAGGATATGCAGGATAAAAGGACGATATACCTCTACATATAACCCCATGTCCGACAATGCTGAAGGGAAGGTGAGATTCCTTGTTCGGATCAGCAATTGGCGCGTGCCTCTGTTTTGTCAAGAAGTGAAGGAGAGGCTGTTCCTCATATATGGAAATATTAATCAAGGCTGAGTCCGATTTATGATCTGCATCAGATAAATAATAAATTAAAAGTAAATTGGTTTTTGTTAAACGTTACAAACCCAAGATTTGCAATACACAAATTAACATTCTTAGAAAATATACACACACTGACGTCAAAAATAAAAAAAAAATTATCCTTATTAATCCACCCCCACCCGAAAGAATTAATGCTTCGACTGTTAAATCTGATGAACTGATTCAAGTAATTCAAGAAAAATGGCTACAGTTGAGCCACAAAAAATTTGCAACTGCATAGCAAGTATGCAAGAGGTGAGGCAACAAAATGTTAATGTTATTTTTTATTTTTAACATTAAAGCCAATGTTTTTTGTATGTTACAGTTTGCAGAGAATGTAAAGTGCTCAAGACTTTAAATTTTACTGATCTAAAATATTTGTAATTGGAGATCTTAGAAAAAACGAAATTTTGTTTCAGGCGCTGTAACTTCCAAAAGTTTTAAAGTACTACAATGAGCCAAAAAGTAGTTTATATTTGAAATTTTAGACTACAAATGCAGGTACATCTAATTTTTACTTACTTTCTGAGTAGTCTGATGCAACTTGTCAAACTATGAGTGAAAAAAATGACTTCATATTTTATTCTGCATATATTACCAGAACTCTAACAACCATAAATCGTCAAGTACATTTTTTAGAAGTGAAGAAAGTGTCCATATTATCTCAAAAAGACCTGGTAATGAACAAAATAAAAAATATACACATAGTCTAGGTCTCAGTCAAACATAAGTTTATAATAATCAAAAAAGATTTTACAAAGTACATAAGAGACACATAACCAAAAAAAGAAACAATGAAATACAAAAGTACTCACTCAAACTACCCTTGAGTGACCAATCAGAGACGTCGATGTAAATTTTTTTGATGGGAGGCGATAGGTCAAAACGAAAAAAAGAAGAGATTATTCAGAACGAACTAACTGTTGAAAGTACAATTCTACATTAATAAAAAGAAGAAGAATTAGTGAAAATGACAGAAAAAACTTGAAGGTTATACAAAATAAGAATATATAGTTGTCCTTTTGAAATATTGTTAAAAATCAAATGAGGCTCAAAATTAAACATTTCATTAACGAGGGTAAGGATGGGGCTCTTTTTAGCTTTTGTTATTTCCATCTTTTCCAAACGATTCAACCTCTTACCTTTATCGCATTCGTGAATTATATTTACATTTTTAGAAATATCTGTTTTTTGATGTTTTCTAACCAAGCTGAGGTGTTCCTGAATCCTTGTCGAAAAGAATAACTATATATTCTTACTTTATATAACCTTCAAATGTTTTTTTTGTTAATGGTTGTGGGCTGGTAACCTAGTACATTTACCCATATTCTAATTGTTCGTGGATGTTCGAGACTGTTCGGGTAACGTGACCCTGCTCGAACCTCCGATTGCTACAAATGGTACACTTTTTTTTCAGACAAGTACATATAGGGAGAAGGGAAGGGTGCGCGGAAAGGGAGACCAGAATCACCCTTCGAGGATGGGGGAAGGAATTTACGTCTGGGGAATGTCAGCCAGATGAGCCCTACAGTTTAACGAGGAGTCCGAACCTTGGCCATCCCCTCCACCTGTGAAGGTATCTGATGGCGGGGAGTGTGAATTTGCCCCCAAACTACCACGGGAACGTACGGTTCCCCCGGCCTGGTTAACGGCGTGGAAAGTGAAATTCATTTTGCACTCTTCCTTGTTGGATTTTTAAACCACTAATATTAGCTGCAGACTTGAAAAGTTGTACCACCACTCAAAATTCGAACCCAGGGCTTGCGACACCAACTCCGGTGTAAACCTAAAGCTTTACGCTCTCGGCCACCGGCTCGCTAACATTCAAGTGTTTTCTGTCATTTTCACTAATTCTTCTTCTTTTTATTAACGTAGCATTGTACTTTACGACACTTAGTCAAGTTCGCCCTGAACAATCTCTTCGTTTTGACCTATCACTTCTCATCAAAAAATTAACATCGACATCTCCGATTGGTCACCCAAGCGTAGCCTTGTTTTGTATTTCATTGTTTCTTTGTTTGGTTATGTTTGTTTTATGTACTTTGTAAAATGTATTTTGTTTATGGTAAAGTTATATATTATTCAGTTGTATTTTTCGTTGTAATGTATATTCATTTTTAGGTCTGATGATGCCCGTTAGGGCGAAACATGTAACCTATTCTTAGTAGCGAAGAGACCTAGACTTTTTGTATATTTTTTATTTTGTACATTTTTTAGTCCATGTCAAATGTAAAATTTAAAGATTCGAATATCTTCATTCTTTTATAGAATAAATGACTCCAAAATTCTGCCAAATTTTGTGTAGAACGTTTTAAAAGCCATTCAGTCATATTTAATTTTTGATGGTTTCAAATATTTCTAAATAATACGTATATAAAAAATGAAGAAGTTTTGTTTTCTCTTGGTTATTATTATTATTTTTAATATCATTATTATTTTTATTATTGACATTTTTTTCAAAGGTATAGAGATCAAGATGAACGTCTAGTGGCTAGAATTGTCGAATGACTCGGACTCGTGTAGTCGATTAGGCAAGTATAATCTGAATAAAAGATTTCCACATTTTTTTACAACATTTTGTAAACCAGCCACTTGCGGAAATAACGAATATAAGAATTTCACTTAACTTACTTGGTTTAGAGCCCTGATTTGAAAGGAGAGTTCCTGATATTGGCTAAGTTTTTCTGCATAGGTTAGGTGCAGTTAGTTTCATCGAGTAGAACAAAAAATCAATTATATATCCTTTCTTTTTTTTGGTGATCGATAGCCACCAAATCTCACCTGTTATGCGATATGGTCAAAGACGTTTCTACTGGTTTATCCCAGTATACAATAGCGCTTCTATGCTAATAAGTACTTATGGGTAGGTTTTAAAGTTTCTATTAATCTTAATTTTTGCAGATACCTTGATGGATGATTTCTCCAACCATATTATGCCTGGATAAGAATTCATTCAACTGAGGCTTTACGTTTAGCTATTATATGCTAAATTGATTCAATATTATACGTTAACATGTGTATTCTTTGGACATGATTACCATAGGCACGGGTTGGGATTACCTGGTCTTGTATGACGTTGATGAAACCTTCAGTTCAGGAAAGTATTAGAAGCCCTCAAGTGCGTAAAATCTGATGGATCTTTCTTTCCATCGTACTAGACGACTTTTGGTACTTGGAGAGTTTGTTATTGCGGCGAATGTGGTTAGATATACTTTTGAAGAAGCGCCTTAGTTTTTGCTCTTCAGTACTGGCCATACTTTCAAGACTAAGCAGTCCCTTACCACCTGTCTTTCTAGATAAATATGATCTATTAAGGGATGCTCTTGGGTGGTGGATGCGGTATTTTCTTAACGAGACTCTTATTCCTCTGCCCCATCGTGGGAGAGCTGTTTTAGACTAGTTGTTAACACGGGAATTGTGAGCAATAGTCGGAAGAAACAAAAAATGTCTAGACCATCCAGCAATATTATTATTATATTATTCTTATTATTATTCTGTATCCTAGCACTTTGATAAAATGGTCTTTAAACTATACTTCGAAGGAAAGTGTGGCATTGGTTAGATGACACCTCTTCTTATTATTTATACTATTTTCAGTAGTATTGTTTTTGTGTGTTGTTTTTAGCCCAGTATTCTGGTTTAGTTACTTACCACTGAGTTGGGGGATACTAGACCAATGGCTCAGTCGTGGGCTAGAACTCTACTTAAGCACGTTGACAAGATCACCGATTTCAGACCTACGCACCAATACCGTATTCAGATATCTCAGTAACGTCTTGTGCACCAAATCATTAGACGATGCTACCATGGGTATTATGCAGATATATTTATCAACATCAGAGATTATCGTTATTTTATTATTATAATTAATATTATTTTACTTCCCTCGTTAAAAATCGTGAAAAAATCATCCTCCGAGATTCCCTAGATGCCGAGAAGCACGTTTTCTAAATTTCGTCGGTCTGTCTATTCGCGTCTAAACTACTTACCCGATTGACTTAAAAAAAAACGCTAAAAAAATTATTGCTAAAAAAATAATTATCCAATTTCCTCAAATTTTGCACAAAAAAGTGTTATATGGAATGAACTGGTAACATATCGGTATGTATATAAGATAGCAAATCAAAATGGTGCCCTAATAAAATATTTAAAAAATCGGCCTGAAAAAACTACTGAAACAGTTATATATAGAATAATAAATTCATGGGATTAGACCGTGTCAAAACGGAATCACTTTCCGACGTTTCGCCTTCGATTGAATGAGGCATCTTCAGGGATCTTTACTTCACGAGATTGGAACACTGAATGAGCTCGGAGAAACCCAGGCGGGCTATTTATAGTCGACCTATGTTTACCGGAGCGTGACTCGCGTGTTTCCACGTATGATGAAGACTGAAGCCCGAATCTCTATTAAAATTGTTAGGATGCTTATAAATTTCAATAGATTCTCTAATATTGCGTTTGTACAATCTCGAAACCGATGCAAGAACTTTGGTTTCTTTTAAATTTATGATATGTCCAGTAGAATGTTGGTGTTCAGATACAGCAGATTGTACAATTTGTTTCTTTCTGATACATCGTTCATGTTCCTTAAGCCTAGTCGATATGGATCGATCAGTTTCTCCAATATAGACATCACCACAGGAACAAGGAATTGCATATACTCATTCCGTTTGGAAAGGAATAATGTCCTTTGGCAATCGCAAACATTGTCCAATTTTCTTGTGTGTGTTGAAGATTGCACGTACGTTGGACCGACGAAGTAACCTTACAATCTTGTCTGTGGTTCCTTGTATAAATGGAAGAACTACACTTCCTATCGGTAATTCCTTATTAGTATTATTCCAAGGAGTAGGATTATTATGTTTTCTAATTGATCGTCTAATATCATCAGTGAAATATCCATTCCCTCTTAAAGCTTGAGTCAGTTTCTCTGTTTCCGATTGTAAAGAATTTTGGTCACAAATCGCGAGGGCTTTGAAAACCAATAAATTAATAACTAATTGCTTTTGTGCTGGATGATGATGGGAATTTGCATTTAAGTACCTGTTCGTATGCGTTGGTTTTCTATATACTGAGTTCCCAAGGAACCATCCCCTTTCCTTTGTACAAGAACGTCTAGAAAGGGAATCGTGCCTTCTGATTCAATTTCCATTATAAAATTTATATTAGCATGTTGTTGATTCAGATGATCAAGAAACCCAGGGAAGTTTTCTGGACCATGTGGCCATATTACAAAAACGTCGTCTACATATCTGAACCAAGATTTTGGTTTTAATGGAGACGACTCTAAGGCTTCCTCCTCAAAAGCTTCCATGAAAATATTGGCTACCACTGGTGACAGTGGAGATCCCATGGCTGCTCCTGAGGTTTGCTCATATAAAGTTCCTTGAAAGAAAAATTACGTTGATGTAAGACATGCTTCCACTAGATCTAAAAGTGAATTGATAATTTTATTATGGTGAAATAAGTCTGATATTATGGAAGTTGAATCAATCACATTCGTATATAGCGATTCTACATAGAAACTGACTAAGATATCTTTAGGATCTAATTGGGTTGATTTTAGTTTTTCTACAAAATGCGTAGAGTTTCTAATATATGAATGTATTTTTCCTGTAAAATTATTAAGAATATTTGAAAGATATTTATCAATTTTGTAAGTAGGAGTAGAAGCTTGAATTACTCAGAATTGCTTGAATTACTCAAGCAGACCCGACCAACAAAATTGAGAGACGGATAACCAACCTTATAAACGCATCCAACCTACCAGCAGAGGAGAAAAAGATGTGAAGGCCAAGCAGCTCCAGGATCCCGCGGTTTTACGGACTACCTAAAATACACAAGCTTAATGTACCACTTCGACCTATCATCAGTGCAATAGGATCTCCTACTTACAAAATTGGTAAATATCTTTCAAATATTCTTAATAATTTTACAGGAAAGACACATTCATATACTAGAAACTCTACGCATTTTGTTTCTTAAGCCTAGTCGATATGGATCGATCAGTTTCTCCAATATAGACATCACCACAGGAACAAGGAATTGCATATACTCATTCCGTTTGGAAAGGAATAATGTCCTTTGGCAATCGCAAACATTGTCCAATTTTCTTGTGTGTGTTGAAGATTGTACGTACGTTGGACCGACGAAGTAACCTTACAATCTTGTCTGTGGTTCCTTGTATAAATGGAAGAACTACACTTCCTATCGGTAATTCCTTATTAGTATTATTCCAAGGAGTAGGATTATTATGTTTTCTAATTGATCGTCTAATATCATCAGTGAAATATCCATTCCCTCTTAAAGCTTGAGTCAGTTTCTCTGTTTCCGATTGTAAAGAATTTTGGTCACAAATCGCGAGGGCTTTGAAAACCAATAAATTAATAACTAATTGCTTTTGTGCTGGATGATGATGGGAATTTGCATTTAAGTACCTGTTCGTATGCGTTGGTTTTCTATATACTGAGTTCCCAAGGAACCATCCCCTTTCCTTTGTACAAGAACGTCTAGAAAGGGAATCGTGCCTTCTGATTCAATTTCCATTATAAAATTTATATTAGCATGTTGTTGATTCAGATGATCAAGAAACCCAGGGAAGTTTTCTGGACCATGTGGCCATATTACAAAAACGTCGTCTACATATCTGAACCAAGATTTTGGTTTTAATGGAGACGACTCTAAGGCTTCCTCCTCAAAAGCTTCCATGAAAATATTGGCTACCACTGGTGACAGTGGAGATCCCATGGCTGCTCCTGAGGTTTGCTCATATAAAGTTCCTTGAAAGACAAATTACGTTGATGTAAGACATGCTTCCACTAGATCTAAAAGTGAATTGATAATTTTATTATGGTGAAATAAGTCTGATATTATGGAAGTTGAATCAATCACATTCGTATATAGCGATTCTACATCGAAACGGACTAAGATATCTTTAGGATCTAATTGGAATGATTTTAGTTTTTCTACAAAATGCGTAGAGTTTCTAATATATGAATGTATTTTTCCTGTAAAATTATTAAGAATATTTGAAAGATATTTATCAATTTTGTAAGTAGGAGTAGAAGCTTGAATTACTCAGAATTGCTTGAATTACTCAAGCAGACCCGACCAACAAAATTGAGAGACGGATAACCAACCTTATAAACGCATCCAACCTACCAGCAGAGGAGAAAAAGATGTGAAGGCCAAGCAGCTCCAGGATCCCGCGGTTTTACGGACTACCTAAAATACACAAGCTTAATGTACCACTTCGACCTATCATCAGTGCAATAGGATCTCCTACTTACAAAATTGGTAAATATCTTTCAAATATTCTTAATAATTTTACAGGAAAGACACATTCATATACTAGAAACTCTACGCATTTTGTAGAAAAACTAAAATCAATCCAATTAGATCCCAAAGATATCTTAGTCAGTTTCGATGTAGAATTGCTATATACGAATGTGCCTATAAATGATTCAATTTCCATAATATCAGACTTATTTCACCATAATAAAATTGACAATTTACTTTTAGATGTAGTTGAAGCATGTCTTACATCAACGTATTTTGTCTTTCAAGGCACTTTCTATGAGCAAACCTCATGAGCAGCCATGGGATCTCCACTGTCACCAGTGGTCGCCAATATTTTCATGGAAGCTTTTGAAGAGGAAGCCTTAGAGTCGTCTCCATTAAAACCAAAATCCTGGTTCAGATATGTACCAGTCCCTGGGTTTCTTGATCATCTGAATCAACAACATGCTAATGTAAAATTTACAATGGAAACTGAATCAGAAGGCACGATTCCCAAAAGCAAAAGCCCTCGCGATTTGTTACCAAACTTCTTTACAATCGGAAACAGAGAAACTGACTCAAGCACTAAGAGGGAATGGATATTGCACTGAGGATATTAGACGATCAATTAAAAAACATTACAATCCTACTCCACGGAATAATACTAATAAGGAATTACCGATAGGAAGTGTAGTTCTTACTTTTATACACGAAACCACAGACAAGATTGCAAGGTTACTTCGCCGGTCATATACATACGTACAATCTTCAACACACAGAAGAAAATTGGACAATGTTTGCGATTGGAAAGGAACATTATTCCTTTCCAAACGGAAGGAGTATATGCAATTCCTTGTTCCTGTGGTGATGTCTATATTGGAGAAACTGGACGATCCATATCGACTAGGCTTAAGGAACATGAACGATGTATCAGAAAGAAACAAATTGAACAATCTGCTGTATCTGAACACCAACATTCCCCTGGACATGTCATAAATGTAAAAGAAACCAAAGTTCTTGCATCAGTTTTGGGATTCTATAAACGCAAAATTAGAGAATCTATTGAAATTTATAAGCATCCTAATAATTTTAATAGAGATACGGGCTTCAGTCTTCATCATACGTGGAAACCGATCGTTACACCGAGTCACGCTCCGGTGAACACAGGACGACTATAAATAGCCGGCCTGAGTCTCTCCGAGCTCATTCAGTGTTCCGATCTCGTGAAGTGAAGATTACTGAAGATGCCTCGTGCAATCGAAGGCGAAACGTCGGAAAGTGATTGCATTTTGACACGGTCTAATCCCAAGAACCACGATTTCTTAATTGACCACAGCCGTGAAAGCTTTCGTTCTATACTGAAACAGTTCACTATTCCTAATAAAATGAAAGATTCACAATGAGGTAATTTCCGGGTAAAGGAAATTTACCGATTTTTATTATTATTATTATTACTACTTATAGCTAGTACCCTGTTGTAATAACAATGTTCGAAAAACTAGTCGAATTTGCTTGTGGCAGTATTCTTCGCGTGGTATTATTCTTGCAGATCTCATTAGCGTAGTCCAGACGAGAATAAATGAATTTATATAATCAAGAAATTAGCACTGTTAGATATATTAAATGTAGCAGAGAATGTATAATATTTAATTATTGATAATTAGGAAAACACTGAGGAAACGTTAATAGTTCGATGATGGGTGAAGAACATTATAAATTCGTGGCACGTCATCAATGTGCCAGAAAAGTTATTCCTGTCTTAAAATTCTTAAAATGATTGATTATCAGCTTCCAACCGACCAACGTGTTGAAAAATGAAAATTCTCACATTTGTTTACGTATTTCCTAGACTAGGACGGAAAGTAAAAATGATAAATTTTTGAAATTTTTTTATTATTATTTTTTTATTTTTTTTATATTCATAACTCCATATAAGAGCTACCAATAATGGAGGCCAATAAATGGCAACATGTTGTAAAATGTATAAACAAATACTACTACAATTTTGTTTTTATACATTCTTGGCACTATAATTAGGGGTTCGCCAGACCAATATTCAAAACCATAAATATTGTTTTCCTTTGTAATGGGATTCGTGAAAAAGTTCATTTCGATGTTCTTACGCAGGCATCTAAATAGGATGTAACTAATTCGTTTCTCACCATTGAGATCTCAAAAATCCTAAGAAATACTAAGTTGGTTAATTGGGGATAAAGTTGCACAACTTTCCCTTAAAAATTGAATACATTTTGCATACTTTCGGAGATATCCAAAATTTTTTTTATTTTCGATATAATTTTTTTGTGATTTTTTTAATAGACATCAAAAAAAGAGTTTGTTCTGTTTGGATTTTGTTATGCTCTTTTAGTAAAAGATTATATTTTTATGACACGACATTTTGTCTTTCAAATATCACCGTCATGTTATTTTAAAACCTATATCCATAATCCATAACATGGTATGCAAAGCGAGAATATTATTATATTTTTAGAAAAAACCATCTTATTCGAAAAATATAGTTTATAGCTCTTGTTACTTTTCACAACATTTGAATATTTTTTTTATAATGTCAGTAGGATCAAACACATACATTTTAACTGGAATTGATCTGCCCCTTATTTATCAATATAATTTTTTTTTTTTTTTGAGCTAGGATTTCTTTGACAAATTGCAGGAAATAATGTAGATTTTAGTTAGTTAGTAAAAAACACTAGACAAAAAATACTGGTCATTCGAATTATTATTTGAAATATAGGTACTCTCTGGCAAACATATATATGAGGAAAAGAGTATGAGTTATTTTTTTTAATAAAGTGGCGTCTGCAGGAAACTCTTTAGTTCATTTTTGTCCTATAGTCTAACAGGGTTAGTGCAGATTTTTGAAAACAAAACACCAGGTCTTTATGCTTTAAATATCTAAAGCCGTGACTGCTGTAACATTTTTGATTAAAGTAACATAGGGACGTATTGTTTTTTTTATAGAAACACTTCTTTATATCAATCCAAGAAAATGCCTAACCAGGCCTAAACGAAAACAGAGTCCGATATTTAAAACACGTTTATATATAAAATAGAGTATAAAATTATGGGTTTCGATACACAAAAAACACCCGAAGGAGATAGAATTTAGTTTTATTTATACTCTGTTATTTTCAATGACGTCACCAATTTTACTTGACCCATTGTTTAAATAAATTAAAAGTGGTTAAAAAAAATATTTTTTTGATATTATACGACAATAAGTATTAATTTAAGGAAGCAATTTGGATATATACAATATATACGCGCCTATGACTTAAAAGTTGCGTGGATCCGTCAGAAAGCACGTGGGTGGACCAGTAGAGTGCTTCCATCTCGGCCCCACCATGTCCCCCATATCCGCGAGTTCCTTAGCGGTAATGATGCAGGGAAACTGCGCCAGCCGAGCTTGTCTCTTCACACCTTTCATAATGATAATTGTACACCATATTTAGTAATGACCGCAGAGTCTACGTATCTGCAAAGAAACATGCCATTCAAATAACCATTACTCAGCAATGCAATTTTACCTATAACAACATTTCCATATTTAATTAAATCAATAATGATATAGTAGAATCGCAAATTAGACAAGGCACCGTCATTTCTCAGTTATTTTATAAAATTGTCCAATCATTAGAAACTTATTTAATACTTGGATCAATTATAATTTTTCCTTCAAAAAAGTCTCAGATTAGTAACATGTAAATTAAAGCATTCATTATATGTTAAAAATAAGGCTTGGTGAAATTATAAAAATGTATCAAACGACTGAAATAGATTTTTGTTTAATTTAAATTCATTGAATACAAAATTTCAATTTTTGTTAAACATTTATTGCTTTACATTTTCGTTTAGTAATAATTTGATTGCCAATCGGCCTAGTAAATCTTGTTGACCAAATACCGAAAGAAGTTTTGATAAGTGGTAAAAGAACAACATACTATCGTTCTATTTTTGTAAATTATTGGAAATATCGAGGCAACAATCTTATTCCTTAACGACTAAGGATGAAATAATTTTTTCGCCTACTGAAATGCAGGCATCGAGAAATTCTTCAGAAGAGAGTGAATCTTTAATATGAGATAATCCCTTGGCAAACTTAGAATTTCAAAAAACAAACAGCATCTTTTTTTTATAATTTTTCTTACACGTGTACTTATATTTATAGAATACATTTTCTAGAACAAAGAATATTCTCCTTAAATAAAGGACATTACATAAAAAAACAAGACCCACAAAAATAATACAAGACAGATATATGATACTTTTAAAAACCATAAGAAACAAATTTTGTTTGGTCTTAAATGCATATTTCAGCTTTCTTTACCGATGTTTACTTTCCTCGTAAAATCGAAAAAAGGCACCCTTAGAGATTTTAACTGATCTTTGCGTTTTAGGGTTTCTATAACCTGACAAAAAACATGCTATCCAATTTCTGTGGTTCTGTCGATTTACCTATGCATGACAGTGGCGTATTTGAGGGTCAACACCCCCCCCCCTCAATCAAGAGTCAAATGGTGAAGAAATTGTAACATTGTCGTAGAAATGCAATATGACGGAACAAAATGGATGCCTAATAAAATGAAAAAAAAATCATTGTTAAAAATTTACTTCAGTTTTTGCACACAAGTGTGACATGGGGATCAAGTGAGTACAATTTTAGTGCTAAATAATTATGGCATATAAAATGGCGACCTATTGAAATATTTTAAATATTAGTATCCAAAAACTGTTTATCCGATCAGTGGCGGCGCCAAGGGTGGGCGCGGTTGGGCAGCGCCCAACCCAAATTTGTTCTCGCCCAACCTGCTAAATTAAGCAATTAAAAATATAATAGGTACACCAATAAAATGGGTACAAAAAAAGTTTTGATTATCCTATGTAGGTTGTAGGTACCTATCCTATATCTATAAAAATATTCAATAAAATTTATAAGAAAAACTGCAGCGATAAGTATCACTACATTTACTATGCGAATATGCGATATCGACCGTGTTTTATCTTCCGACATCGACGCCGCGTTACCTCTCTATATCTGTCAACAGTATCAACTTGTTGATTCTTGTGATTCACTGGCCGGCCAGGCGAATTTTTTAACATAACCTGCAAATAAACTTATACTTATTTAAAGTAGGTATTTATTTTTCGTGTTTTGTGTAAAGTAAGTTAAGTTGTATTTTATAATTTTTAAAAATCACAGTGTTACGAAACTTATGCACGTATTATTTGATAAATTAGTATTGTTGTATAGTGGTTTAAAATGAGTTTTAATAAAAATCGCACCATCAGTGACTTTTTTAAACCAAAGCCAAGTGATTCCAGTATTTCACCCGAAATAATTAAACAAGGAAAAACGCCTGTTGGCGATGGCAATGCACCCGTAGCAAATAAAAGCGAGACTAGCAATATAGGTAAACCTGGTGATGATGAACCTAGCTGCAGTTATAATAAAAAAGAAAAATGCAAGAATTCTAACAGAAAGATGGGGATGGAAAAGAGGACATAGATCAAGATAATATATCTACTTTGGATGAATTTGAAAGTGACATGTTTGAATCGGAATCGTAAGTTTTTACATGCAAATAAATAGACCACATACCTACATTTTAATATTTTTTTCTACAACCGTGCGGAAAATCGCATCTTCCGCCCTGTTTTTAGTGCGGAAAATCGATTTTCCCGCACAGTGCGAAAAAAATAACTTATGGGTCTTTTCCGCACGCCGCGCCGGTGGGCCGGTGAAAAGTAAACATCTTCGTTTTCTTGTATGTTTGCCTTTGTCTTTTTTAAAATACTAAAAAAAAAAGATCTTTTGTTTTAGATAAAAATATATCTACAGTTTGTCCCATTTAAAAAAGTTTGTTTTTTTCTTATTTTTAATTGCAGATTCTTAATTAGCACTAAATTTACTTACTTTGCTTACTTAAACTTTTTTCTACAAGCAATACATAATAAGATAGCTAGTAAAATATAACAATTTACCCTGTACATATTGCTAAAACCTAACTATTATTTGGTAGAATGAGAATGTACACCAGCGACGCTGAAGAAACCCCCATTTCCCTGCATGATTTGGCTCAGTCTTTACATGAACCTCCAAGGCAACCAAGTTTGGTTCGATTCCCAAAGACAAAATTTGGTTCTGATCTTCGATCTTTTAAATCAGATTTTTATAAGCTATACCCGTGGATTGAATACTGTATTTTAGAAGATGCTGTATTTTGTTATCCCTGCAGATTTTTTTCGATGCAAGGCGCAGGGACCTCAAAAACTTTTATTTCTGACGGTTACAAAAATTGGAAAAGGGCTTCAGAAACAAAAGCTGGATTTAAAAATCACGACAATAGTTTTCAACATAAAAGTTCGATGGTAGCGTGGCAATCATACAAAAACACGGAAAAAAATCAGTCAGTAGCAGCTCAAATAAGTACTGCACATTCCGAATTAATTCAACAAAATCGGGATTATATTAAATCTATTATTAGATGTTTAATTTATTTATCTACGCAGGGAATTGCTTTAAGGGGTCACGACGAATCAAAAACAAGTCAAAATAAGGGTAATTTTTTAGAATTATTAGATCTGATGTCTCGTGATAATACCATAATTGCAAAAAGGTTATTTGAGGGCCCAAAAAATGCCAAGTACACACATCATTCCATTCAAAACGAGCTAATACATTGTATGGCTGAACTATCAATTAAAAATATCAGCAAAGAAGTTAAGCAGGCCTGCTACTTTGCCCTTATGGTGGACGAGACAAAAGATTTAAGTAAAACTGAGCAATTATCAATAATTGTAAGATATTATTTAAATGGTGTTATTTATGAGAGGTTTTTGGGCTTTGAGGCAGCAAATAAATTAGATGCTGCTTCTTTGCTTCAGTTTATAAAAAAACGATTAAGAGAATGTGAGATTGATATAAACAATTGCGTGGCACAAACTTATGACGGAGCGAACGTTATGAGTGGTAAAGTTGCTGGTGTACAAACCCTCTTGAGAAAAGAAGTTCCTCAGGCGATTTATGTGCACTGTTTCAACCACAGTTTAAATTTGATAATAGTAGATATTTGTAAAAATTTAAAGGACTGCAATATTTTTTTTTCTGTTCTGGAAAATCTGTATGTTTTCATGAGTGGATCTGCAGTGCACAATAATTTTGTAATGATTCAAAAAGAGCTAGATCCAGAACAGAAACCCATAGAACTGAAACGACTCTGTGAAACGAGGTGGACTTCTCATATTTCAAGCTGTTTAGCTATAAAAAAAACACTGCCAGCTATACTAGTTTTATTAAACCAGTATGCAATAGAAAATAACGCTCGCTCCCCAGAGGCAAACGGACTGTTAAAAAATATTAATTTTACTTTTATTTTTAACTTAGAACTGTTTTGCAAATTTTTGTTGAATTTAAAAAATGTATCGGACTATTTACAAAGCAAAGACAGTGATATTTTAAAAAGCATAACATTAGTTGAATCATTAAAAGAGTTATTCAAATCTAATAGGGATGATTCTGAATTTGAAAAGCTATGGACTATAACTGTAGAAAATGCACTGTCTAATAATATTGATTTAGACGATGTAAATAGTAAAAGAAAAAGAAAATTACCTTCTAAATTTAAAAATGCCGTTATTATAGAAAAAATTACTTCTCTTGAAGAGGAGAGATGCGTAACCAAAAAAAGTGAGTTTCAATACAATTTATATTATCCAATAATTGACCGAATCTCTTCAGAACTTTGTCGAAGATTTGACGAAAATATCAACGTTCTGAAGGGATTTAGTTCATTAAACCCTTCAAATACGGCATTTTTAAATTTAGAAGAAATACTTCCTTTAGCTTGTCATTATGGGTGTGATATAGCGTCGGTAGAAAACGAAGTCAAATTACTACCGAAAACGATTGAAAGGTATGAAGAAAATCACAATAAAAAAATTAATAACCTATCAGATTTAGCCATTCTTCTTCAAGAATTTGACATCGTTTTCCACGAAATCAATAAATTATGCACCATTGCCATAACGGTACCCTCATCTAGTGCTGCTTGTGAAAGATCATTTAGTGGTTTAAAACGTATAAAAAATTATCTAAGAACCACAATGAGGCACGAAAGACTCTCTGATTTGGGTATCTTATATATTGAAAAAACCATTATTAAATCGATGGATTTAGATTTAGTTGTAGATTCCTTTTCTAAGAAACACAATAATAGAAAAATAGCTCTTTTTTAATACTATTAACCTTTTCCTTTTATTTTAATTTTGTTGTTGCATGTTTTTGTTCAGTAAACTTATAAATAATAACTGATTTAAATTTGGTTTAAATTTTATTTACCTGTACCTTTTTTTATTTTGAAGTAATAAGATAAGGTAAGTACCTACATATAAATAATGTTCATCAAATAATGCAATATCTACTCTTTGGTTGTTTGGGTTAGTTTGGGTTTGCCCAGTCACCAAACAGTTCTGCCGGGCATCGCCCAACCTAATAAAAATAGCTGGCGCCGCCACTGTATCCGATTGACATGAATTTTTGCGATAAAATAAAGTGTTTACTCATGATTTTGGCCGCCACAGAGACGAACTTTTTAGTGCGAAAATTTTAGTGCAAATTTTACACGGCAAAACAAAAATGGCGGTCTAAATTAAAAAAAACCTACTTAGGCTGGAATTAAAATGCTGGTAACTTTACCAGGTGGATACCTGCTTTGGATACCATTATTAAAACAGTCATCTTCATGACCGCTATTTCATAAGGTTAACATCGGTTTAATAATTCCAGTATTATAGAGGAAAATAATATATGAGATAATTTAATTTTTTAAAGGCTACGTAAATAATTTTGCGAAAATACAATAAACACATAAAAACTGGATTATCAAAGCAGTTCAGTGATTTTATTTGAGTAGCTATGGTAAATTAAGGTGGCTATATATGTATGTTAGGTGGACTTAAAGGACTTAACAAATAAAAGTGGTGGTGGAGATGAAAAATACATATAGGATTTTTGTTTCTTTTTTCATTTCATCGCTGTACGCCAAATTTCAGCACCATTGGTTGATTTTCAAAATTTTCTTTGCAACTTGGTGCTTTTTCACTTTACCGAATGTAAGCAAACCTAACTTAAACCATGCAATTTTTGCAAAGAAAAACAATGTCTTCGTCTAGTCAGATAGTTTAAGATAGTGAAAAAATTGTGATTACATATGATCACACTGAAGCGAGGTTATGTATTCCAAAAGCCAACAAATAAAAATCTTTAATATGGTATTAGTAAAAAACTTTTGTCTATGGTAAGGATTAAACACAAACCTTCCGTTGCAAGGTAATTTACTTTATTAAACCCATAGACCACTGGGCTACCGTCCTATTAAAATAATAATTATGGAAGATATAAATCTTTGTTTAGTATCTAATTTAAAACGGGTAAAAATGAAGTTCGGTATAAAATTGAAAACGTCATTAACGAACAAGAGAACTGGACTTTTTTTGGCTCTGTTATTCATGCAAAAGGTTTTGATAGCGTAATTTAACTTTGAAGAAGAAACACAATGCAAATTACGTCATTTTTCTTTATGTGTTTTTCGGTGTTTTGTAAGATACTTTTTTAAAATATAGGTTATAAACGGTTATATTTAATTCCAACGTTAAAATTATCACCCATTTTTGTATCGCAAATGTGTACTTCCTTTTCATGTCTCGTTTTTGTTGGATAGTTCTTAGGTTAAACGTTTACTGGATGTGCATTGTGTTGCTGGCTCCTTTTAATAGAACTTTCCTCGTAATGAAACTTTCGCTTAAAATTAAAGAATGTACCTATATGCATATATAAACTGTGCTATCTGTACTTGAATTTTTACTTTCCTCGTAAAAGGGAAGTATTGGAATCGTGAAAAAACCACTCTCCGAAATTTTTTTCAGCAGTGGCGGCTTGCGGGTGAAGTGCAAATGAAGCAAGAAAATATCTCAATAATTTTTTTTCCAGAATTTTTTTTATATGTGGAATGGGTTGAATATTTTTTTACGACTTACCTAAATTTTGTATACTAAATCAATTCTCCTATCCTTCATAGCAGCAAATTTATTTATAACATACTCATAAAATGGATGAGTTGCCTTAATCTCCTCCTTTTGAATTGAAATATTGCCTAGAAAAGTAGACATTCCTTTTGAATTGAAATATTGCCTAGAGAAGTAAGTCTTTTTTGAGATATTGTATTTCTTAAATAAGTTTTTACACGTTTGAGGCAAAAAAAACTTCTTTCCACTGAAGCACTTGTTGACGGTATTGTCAAAATAAGGGAAAACACTTTATATGCTTTGGTTAAAATATCTTTATTTTCTTTAATTTTTATCACTTGCTCTTGCAGCGATATATTGCATTTACTGTCATTGGCAAAAATAAGACCAAGCTCATTTTTAAGTCGTTGACTTTTTGAAAATATTTCCCCGTATAACTGTAACAAATTTTCAAACGGGCCAGTCGGAAATTTTAAACTATATTCGGAAAATTTAGCAGAATCTGCCAAACATAAAAATGTAAGTTTTTAGAGTCTTGAAAGCTTAGTGTCATTTCCATTAAAATATGGTCCAATATTTCATAAAAAAGGGTTCTATACTTAGCCCTAATTTCTTCAGGTGAAAGCTTTAGCAAGCTCACGTTTGTAATGATTTATTTCTGTATTAGAATTTGCTTTATCAAACATGGTATTAAAAAAAATGTTCATTTCTTTTTTTACAGAGCGCCTCAGGACAGCGTTTTATATTGGATATGTAAAAATGAATGTCAAACGATTTTTTTTGAAGAACGCAACTGGAACTATCACATTTACTAACTTCGAATTTGAAGACCAACGAGTTTCTGTAATTGTTGGTATACGCCTCGTAGATGCAGATGTAAGAGCACCCGTTCGTTTGGCTGAGTGATGAAAAAATGAGTGAATACCACTAAGGCTTGAAAAAAAATTCGACATTGAGAAATATTTTTAAACTTTGTTGCATCAGGACAAATACAGCCTGCGGCGCTTTTTCTTTTTTTTCCATCTAAATGGCTAGACATCACACTTGCGCCATCCTAACATTGCCCTATTAATTTATGTTTATAGTCAAATTGGTCCAAAATTTGATCAAATAGAGAATACAAATTCTCCGACGTTCTATCGGAGCTGACATCATAAAATCCTAAGAATCTCTCGACTACTGAACCTTCTGAATTAACGTATCTTAAAATTATGGAGCACTGGGAGGTTTGCGTAATTTCAGTGGTGTCATCCACTTGCACAGAAAAAAACTGTGTGTTCATTATTTCATTTTTTACATGATCATTTAAATAATCAGAAATGCATTCAATTAAATTCAATTAATAATTAATTATTTCGTTTTAAATAGTTTTCGAGTCACCAGTAAAAAAAAATTTAATTTTTTCGTAATGATCTTTTAGTTCTTGGGAACTTCTCGATATTAATAAACCTAAAAGCTTTTTAAAATTCCCCATGTTTAATGACTCGCTGCTCTCATCACGGCCGCGAAAGACTAATTCTTGTTTTGCGAGGTAAACTGCGTCAATTACCAAGCACATAAATAGTCTATTTAATCGGACGTTTTCATTAAAATGTATTTTATATAGTTTAGCAGTTTATTTTAAAGTGTCAGCTATAGAGGTTTGATTTTTTACAAATGCTCCGCCGAGTCTTCATGTTTATGTAAAGACCTTCTATATTTAACATACCTGCAAATCCTTCCTTATTCCACACTGAATATTTATTGGAAACTAGTAAACAAGGCCAGCAAAACAATTTTTGTAATATTTGACTATTACATAACCATTTGTACGCCGAAAACCAGGATGACGATTAAAATTCTGATCTTGTTCCTTCCATCGATTAAATGGAGTTTTCAACAAAATGCAAGCCACATCCGTGATCGGATTTATCTATACTGTAAATTAATAAACATACACCATAAATAAATATAACACAAAACAGTCAAGTAAACTGCAAAGGAACTAACCGGTTGCAGCGAAATCCGCGAAAATAAAAGTAAACAACCACCCCCAAACTGAACGACACGTGGGTGTAGTGTACTGCGTTAGCAATTCACCGAGAGCGTTGTATGGCGCTGGTTAACATTAATCTTCCATGCGGTCGATGTCATCGCGAACGCGTTGTCATGGTAACGAAGTAGGAAAATCGTAAACTAAACATAGCACCTCCAACAAAGTCGAAGCGGTTTTCACCACGGTTATAGTTGTTATAATAAAGTTCAATTGAAAGTTTTAAAAAGACATACCGTCAACGGTCAAGTAAAATATTTATTCGAGATGTACAGTTTATTTTTTGCCAATTAGGTGAATAAATGAATGTGAAAAACTTACATTTTAAGAGATATATAATAAATATAGTTAGATGTTTGCTTGCTTATTTTTCCTGGTGAAGTAGCACTTCACCTACTTCCCCTGAATAGCTGCCACAGTTTTTCAGATCTTCACGTTACAGGGTCCCTAGATGCCGAAAAACATATTTTTTCGATTGCGAAAGTACTTCTAAAAGTAGATAATTTAAGATGGTGGAACAAAATGGCGGTCAACTAAAATCTTTGTAATCTGTAAAAAATCACCCTCTCAGGTTATACATATCTTCGCGTTTTAGAGTCCCTGGTTGCCAAAAAATATGTACTACAAAGTACTAACAATTCCGTCAGTCGGCCTGTCGATTTGTCCGTCTGTCTCTGTGTCGCGGCATAGCTTAAAAACTACTTATCAGATTGACTTCAAATTTTAGTTTAAAATTAAGGGTCATACGGGAATGACCTGGTAATATTTTGGTGAAAATCCCATATGCCGGAACAAGATTGCGGCTTAGAGAAACGTTAAAAAAAATTACTAAAAAAACTAATTATCCAGTTTACCTCAAATTTTGTTCAAAAATCAAGTTTTATATAAGAGTGAGCTGGTAACATTTTGGTTTGAATATGAGATAACAAAACAAACTGGCAGTCTAAAAAGTGCTTATTAGATTAATTTCAAATTTTGTGAAAGCATTAAATATAATATTGAAACAAACTGAAAGAGTTGTGTTACGAATTCAAGATGGCGGGGGAAAACGGCGGCCAAATAATTTTTTTTAAGAATCAACGTAAAAAACTCTTATAGAATTGCCTTTAAATTTTGCAGAAAAAATCAAATATGATATAGGGTTAAACTGGTACGAATTCAACGTGCACATCGTAAACACTACTTATTGAATTTATTTTAAATTATGCCCAAAAATCAAATGTGGCATAGGTAGGAACTGATAAAATAGTGGTAGGAATCCAATATGATGGAACAAAATGGCGCCCGGTAAAAATGTTTGAAAAGACGGTATATGTGTGTTCCTAAATAACAATGTTATGCACTGAGCTAAATTATGACAGACTTCACTATTCCTAATAAAAGGAAATATTTATTTCAGGGAAGCTCCGGGAAAAGGAAATTTACCGATTGTTTTTAAATAAGTACCATACAGCTACAGTGCTGGAACTCGGAAACGCATAATGGGAATTTTGGGCTATCTTTAAACTTAAATATCTTGGAAAATATAAAACATATTTAAGTGCAGTTTTGGACACATGAGAAACTATTTTATTCTTTATAAGAGCTTTGATTTGAATTTCAATTTAGCGTTCACAATTCCTAAATACAGGGTGGTAAACACACAGTGTTTTTTCAAATTTCATGTCTGCCACACTTTTGAAAAAACGATTTATTGTGGTTTTCATTGAATGTGGAGGAGTCCGTAGGTCAAAAGTAAAAATGTATTTGAAAAACTTTTGAATAACTGCCGTAGTAACAGAAAAATTAATAAAAATCAACTATTTTGTTTATCAGCACCCGATATCTGAAGAACAGTTGATCAAAATTGCTCTTACAATTGGATATTATAAAAGCTATTAATGTATTATACAAAATTATAGAGGATGTAACAAACATATGGTTTTACTGCGTTTCAAGATATGTTTTCTTATTTTGACCCTTTCCACATTTCCTTAGTTTTATTATTTTAAATGTTATTCAGATACAGGTTGCTCATATCCAGAATAGTTCATTTTTAGTAAAATTTTAATTTTTCTGATACTAGGATAATTATTCAAAAACCTTTAAAATTAGTTTTTACTTTTGACTTACTGATTCCCCCACAATCGACACAAATTACAAAGAATCATTTTTTCAAAAATGGTACAGATATGAAATTTAAAACCAAATTGCACTGTATTTATGAATTAGAATCGCTAAATCGAAATCCAATTCAAAGCGCTTAAAAACCATAAAATGGTCTCTCATTTGTCGAAAACCGCACACAAATTTCCATTATGCGTTTTAAAGTTCCAGCACTCTATATGAATTTATAAAATGTGTGATCTGTGTGTAGCGGAATTTTGTACTAGGGGAAGTTGAGGGTAAAGGCGAATTGACCATTTTTAAATTATCCTTAATTGGTTTTTATATTTATTTTTAATTACTTTCTTTACAGAGTCTATAAAGAATAAAATATGTTATTTAATAATTTCCTCCACAAAAAGGTTTTATTTCAGGGAACGGAATTTTTTCGAATATTTAAACATGTTATTAGACCGTTATTTCGTTTTGCCCTACAGAAAGATGTACTTTTTTTGAACTGAATTTCTGAATATTTCATTAGGCGGTCATTTTAGTCCGCCGTAATGGCTTAAAACAAAAATTTTACCAGTTTATCTCTAAACCACATTCGATTTTTGTGCAAAATTTACGGTTCATTCGACAAATAATGATTTTATGAGGCCTCCATATTTGATTTTCACTATAATATTACTAAATGTCAAAATTCGACACTTGCGTTCAAACACTAGTGTCAAAATTTGAAATTTTCGGTTAAACTGGAAGATGATATCATCCAACAGATTTCAAAAAATTAAAACAGGGAAGTAAAAGTCATTTTGTTCTAAGTTCAACCGCTGCCACAGTGGCCAATTTTAGATATATTACACGGAAAAAAATAAAACTGCTCTCTTACTAATTCTTTTTTATTGTAAATGATTATCTTTTAATAGTTCTAATACTTCTAATGATAATGGATCGCTTTTTCGCCAAGGCAATTTTCTCAAAACTTGTTATTACCTGATCTGAAGATATTAATAAATTATTCATTATATCAGTATTTGTGGCAATTCTGGAAAAATTTCTTGGAAAGCCCTCACTAAATTTTTTCCAATCATTTTGTCTGGCCTTCTGAGCATCTTCTGACAATTGCCCAATTGGAACTGGGAAGGACTGAATTATATCCGCACTATGAATTAATATTTTATGGATTGACACTGGCATTTTATACCAAGGATATTTCCTAACAAATAGTTTTGCAATTTCTAAGCAGTAACGTTTAAATGTATTTGTTTTTATACTATACCCAGATGAGAGAGTACTTAAGATAGTAGCAAATCGTTTAACAAGCTCAACATCTATGCCGATGATATTAGCAGACTTCTCTGGATGTTTAAAAAACTTCCGGGCACTATTTCCATCATTCGTGTTTCCCCCTTCTTGCTTAGGGATGTCCACTAAGAGTCCCATCTCTGTTCTTAATCTATTTTGAATATAAATTTTTTTTCTTCTCTTTTCTTTGCCTCATTTCCGCGAGCTTGCCAACACTGGACTAGGAACGATGAATTAGTATTTCAAACGATCTTATTTGCGCGTGAAGTGCTGACAGTCCTAAAGCAAACGCGCTTTCATTGCAAGGTCTTTTTACAAGATTTTGCAGATCATTCATATATTTTGGAGATGCTTGGCAAATGTAACAAACGGCACTGGCTCTATTTTTCATTACTGCATTACATGTCTTAAATTAATAATTAACCACAGTTTTTAGAAAACCATGCGTGATTGTGAAGGCTTTATCACCAAGAACTAAATGTGTAGGCTGTAAGCTATTAATTTCAATATCCATTCTATTAAATTCTTCTTCTATGACATCAGAAGTTTCTTTCGTGAAAGAAAAGCGGACTGGTCGACAGTAACGTGGAGAGGATGTTCGTGGATTGCTCCAATATTATACTACTTTGTTATCAACGTCTCGTGTAAACAATTGTAGGGGAACGATGGAGGTCATCAAAATATTAGAATCCTTCTTATCGTCTTCATTAGTTAAAAATCGTAGTTTGTATCGAGAATGACCTCCACTACCATCACATCCCCGTTTCCATATACATTCTAAATTATTATTTTTATTGCATTGTATTTCAAATACATCTTTTTGAACTAACGCGAGACGTTGGATTGTTAGATCAATCAAAGGTTGTAATTTAAGTTCGCATAATGTTTCCGTAATTGTTTTCGAATCAGCAGCAACTGGATAACATTGTTTTTTTTATTTCAAGAACAGAGTCATACGTGGGGTAAACGTTAGCATGTTTTGTTTTTGCACTTGCTTGTAATAACTTATACTGATGTTTTGTAAGTTTTAAATCGCTAATTAATGCCAAGGCTTCTTCGGGCGTGTACGGTATTATCCCATTTGGAAAATTTGGAGTTTTCACCTCTTTAATACTCTTTGGAGAACTAGCTGCAAACTTTTTAATGACTTCTGCCAACGACCGTTAACCCTGCTGTTGGTAGAAACGTACAGTCGAGAATAAAAATTCTTCGGGGGAATGGTTTAACAAGCTACTGACTTTCTCTTTTCTACTTCTATCACCGCATTCACTAAATTGCTTCTTTGGTCTAACCCTATTTTTCTTGTTGTGTTTTTCCTCTATAGTATGTTCTTCTAACCACTTCGATTCGGAATTTAAAAATCTGTCCAATGTTCGGTTGTATTTTTTCTATTTACAAACGAGTTTAGAAATAAAGTTTTTCGTGCGCATGTATATTTGTTTATTTAATGATTCATCTACGTTCTTCTTTTTTTCTGATATATATTTAACTATCTGTTCTGTGCAATGTTTAATCGAATGCTTAAATAACCCATTGTCGCGTATAAAAGTTAGTTCTCTACGCAAAAATGTTGATGTTTTGGATTGAACTGACACGGTACCTAAAACAACGAGAAAACGGACATAGGGGCAAGTCGGGGCATCTAATTTTTATATTTTTACTAAGATTACTAATTAACTTTTAAGTTGTCGCAAATTAGAAAGTAGAACTCGGTGGAACTTTTCTTATAAAGCTTCATTAACTTAAGAAATTTGTAAATTTGATCGGTGGAGTATATACTTATATCTTTTATGATATTATTTTATTAAATATGTAAACACGAATTTAATATATTTTGCACATAACAGACCAGGTACAACTAAACCCATTTCAAATTTTTCACAACACAGGCTTGTTTCCACAAGTTTTTAACAACGCCAAATCTTTCGCGGCTCACGTTTACTGCGCTAGCACAAAATAAGATTCCACTCTAGATCATCTGTTTTGTCATGGCTATTGTGATAATATGATGCATTTGAGGGATATTATGGTTTTAAGATAATATTTTGACTCAATTTAATTTAATCTATCGAAGCATTTTTTAAATATTTTAGATGTAAGATTTGGCTCATGCTATCAGTGTATAAATCGTCCCCTGTGGCGCTGGACCGACAGAGGGCTCAAAATGACAATTTTGGTGCACCATTTTCTCGAAAACAATTACCCTGTATATAAGTATAAGACATGTCACATACAATGTGTTAAAATTGTTCCACTGATCTCAAAAAATATATAGGGGGTACTGCATTAAAAAAATAAGTGTATTAAGTCATAATTCTTAAAGGGATGACTCCAGGAACTAATTGGTATTACCAAACGAGTCGAGTAAATGAATTTGATGAATAACACAGTTTTTTTTAATTATCAACAATTTTCAAGTTATTATTCCTGTGTACATGAACGTCTTATTAACAAAATTGAAGATGATGTTCGTGGATTGCTCCAATATTATACTACTTTGTTATCAACGTCTCGTGTAAACAATTGTAGGGGAACGATGGAGGTCATCAAAATATTAGAATCCTTCTTATCGTCTTCATTAGTTAAAAATCGTAGTTTGTATCGAGAATGACCTCCACTACCATCACATCCCCGTTTCCATATACATTCTAAATTATTATTTTTATTGCAATGTATTTCAAATACATCTTTTTGAACTAACGCGAGACGTTGGATTGTTAGATCAATCAAAGGTTGTAATTTAAGTTCGCATAATGTTTCCGTAATTGTTTTCGAATCAGCAGCAACTGGATAACATTGTTTTTTTTATTTCAAGAACAGAGTCATACGTGGGGTAAACGTTAGCATGTTTTGTTTTTGCACTTGCTTGTAATAACTTATACTGATGTTTTGTAAGTTTTAAATCGCTAATTAATGCCAAGGCTTCTTCGGGCGTGTACGGTATTATCCCATTTGGAAAATTTGGAGTTTTCACCTCTTTAATACTCTTTGGAGAACTAGCTGCAAACTTTTTAATGACTTCTGCCAACGACCGTTAACCCTGCTGTTGGTAGAAACGTACAGTCGAGAATAAAAATTCTTCGGGGGAATGGTTTAACAAGCTACTGACTTTCTCTTTTCTACTTCTATCACCGCATTCACTAAATTGCTTCTTTGGTCTAACCCTATTTTTCTTGTTCTGTTTTTCCTCTATAGTATGTTCTTCTAACCACTTCGATTCGGAATTTAAAAATCTGTCCAATGTTCGGTTGTATTTTTTCTATTTACAAACGAGTTTAGAAATAAAGTTTTTCGTGCGCATGTATATTTGTTTATTTAATGATTCATCTACGTTCTTCTTTTTTTCTGATATATATTTAACTATCTGTTCTGTGCAATGTTTAATCGAATGCTTAAATAACCCATTGTCGCGTATAAAAGTTAGTTCTCTACGCAAAAATGTTGATGTTTTGGATTGAACTGACACGGTACCTAAAACAACGAGAAAACGGACATAGGGGCAAGTCGGGGCATCTAATTTTTATATTTTTACTAAGATTACTAATTAACTTTTAAGTTGTCGCAAATTAGAAAGTAGAACTCGGTGGAACTTTTCTTATAAAGCTTCATTAACTTAAGAAATTTGTAAATTTGATCGGTGGAGTATATACTTATATCTTTTATGATATTATTTTATTAAATATGTAAACACGAATTTAATATATTTTGCACATAACAGACCAGGTACAACTAAACCCATTTCAAATTTTTCACAACACAGGCTTGTTTCCACAAGTTTTTAACAACGCCAAATCTTTCGCGGCTCACGTTTACTGCGCTAGCACAAAATAAGATTCCACTCTAGATCATCTGTTTTGTCATGGCTATTGTGATAATATGATGCATTTGAGGGATATTATGGTTTTAAGATAATATTTTGACTCAATTTAATTTAATCTATCGAAGCATTTTTTAAATATTTTAGATGTAAGATTTGGCTCATGCTATCAGTGTATAAATCGTCCCCTGTGGCGCTGGACCGACAGAGGGCTCAAAATGACAATTTTGGTACACCATTTTCTCGAAAACAATTACCCTGTATATAAGTATAAGACATGTCACATACAATGTGTTAAAATTGTTCCACTGATCTCAAAAAATATATAGGGGGTACTGCATTAAAAAAATAAGTGTATTAAGTCATAATTCTTAAAGGGATGACTCCAGGAACTAATTGGTATTACCAAACGAGTAGAGTAAATGAATTTGATGAATAACACAGTTTTTTTTAATTATCAACAATTTTCAAGTTATTATTCCTGTGTACATGAACGTCTTATTAACAAAATTGAAAGGGCTGAAAATTTTTTAGAGTCGACAAGATACAAGGCGCCTACTTGATACGAGTCGACTTGATACAAGATGCCAGAAATTCCGAAAACAGCCCAAAAGTTTAATCAGATGAATCATCTGGAATCATTATCGGAAATTGTCAAAATTGTACATATACCCTTAAGATTGTAAATAATAATAGCAACAATTCTTTATAAGTATTACCTTTATAAATGAAATTAAAAAGAGCATTTCATCTCTAAAGTTGATATTTCCGTTCCGAAAATTATTTGTCAGTTGCGGCAAAATGAATAAATAATCTGAATTTTTTAGGTGGATATTGATATAAAATTTCGTCAAATAATTTGACTTGTTAGAATTTTAGTTCAGATGGCTTATGCAAACTCTCCGTGAGGTCAATTAATTAATTATTTTTCATCACCATATCATCCCACAGTAGTAGCCAATAAGTAAGACACACGTCGTTTTAGTTTTCCCTAAAAGGTTTTGACGAGACGTGGTAATTAATTTGCTGATTTATACAGTTAAACTAGACATAAATTATAATTATTTATTTACTTCGGCTGTCCTTAAAAAAATTGGGAGTGTCTTTATTAAAATTCTTCAAAGCATTTAGCCAAAACCGCTGCCCACGACTATAATTCTAAAAAACAAATCATAATCTGTGTGTCATAACATTCTTTATTCTTGGTTAACCGCTTGTATCTGATGGATTAAGTTTTTACAGATGGTTTAGGAATTGGCTTTTAAAATTGTGCTCGACTATTTTTCGTAATTGTGTATATATATAGTATGTTCGCAAATTAAAATAAAAAGCGAAAAATAATTTTGGGTCATAAGTAATAGAATTTATTCACATGGAAGCCACTAAATACAAAATTTAAAAAACGGTAAATTACCTTTACCCGGAACTTCCCTCATTATGAATATTTTCTTTTATTAGGAATAGTGAAGTGTGGACCAATTTAGTTCAGTACATAGTTTTTTAGGAATATATATGAAATATGACACTTGCGGAGATAAATTTTATTTTTCGTTTTGGGTAGTATGATCAAAAATTATTATTGTACTAGGTAGTTTCGCTGAATCGTAGGCTTTTCTATAATCTTAAACAAATTTTAACAAACTAACGTTGATTAGTTATACTTAGATTAAGATGCATATTTTTTTTTTGGCATTTTAAAATTTAAATGTATCTATTTACTTTGCTTTTATTTTATTAAATTTATCTATTTACTTTGTTTTTGGTGGTATCTTACAATATATTACAATAATTTTCATATAATTTTTTTTTTGACTCGTATAAAAAGGGACTTTTCAATATAATAGTTAAGATATAATTATTTGGTTTCGACCGATGTTGCGTCATATTGTTAATGCACTGTACTTGTGTGATAATGTATATTTTTTTTTTAATTTAGTAAATGTTATGTTTCTCATTGAGCGGGGTAGTCCTTGGGGGTGGCTTGGGGTGGTGGCTGGGGATATGCGGGATGATGGGGGATAACTTAGTTAGAGTGGCAGGGGACCAGCATAATTTAAATTCTATACACGATTTAAAGAATACAAACCTGTTTGCTTGTAGTCATTTGAATGTAAGATCGCTTAAAACAGGTTTCGATGAATTATCTAATTACATTTTTGATTACAATTTTGACATTCTTGGCTTATCGGAAACATGGCTGTCGGTTGAAGACGGCAGTAGTGCTTTTAATTTACCAGGATATAATCTGCTTAGAAATGATAGAGTTGGCCGTGGAGGTGGGGTGGGTTTTTACATAAAAAATAATTTGAAGTATAATAGAGTTATATTTGACAATCTATCAAACGAATTTGAATATTTAAGTTTAACGCTTATATTAAAAAATTAAAAATTCTTAGTTACAACAATTTATCGTCCTCCTTCCTCAAATGCTCAAAATTTTATCGATTTTTTGGAAGACCTCCTTAGTCTCTCGGTGCCTGCTTATCAACATATTCTACTCTTGGGAGATTTTAATATAGACCTTTTAAATAATACATATCCTAAAGAAAGGCTTATCAAACTTCTAGAATTATTTAACCTTACTCAGTTGATTAAGGAGCCGACGAGAATTAACGTTTCAACTAATTCATCAACACTTATAGACCTAGTTATTGTTAGTAACGAACTTAAATGCCCCGTTTCAGGGTCAATATTTCTGTCTCAGTCAATATCAGATCATCATTTAGTATATGCCGCATTAGATTTATCAAAAAAGAAGCCGGGTGTGAGAAAAATACAATTTCGTGATTACAATGGCATTAATGTAAATTCGTTTGAGTATGATGCGCTGCATTTGCCATGGGAGAATATTTATTATGCCAAGGAAATAAATACAAAATTAGAAATATTTAATACGCATATCGTATCTCTAATGAAAACACATACCCCCGTTAAAACAAAAATTATACACGACAAACCGTTTACCCCGTGGATTACTAGTAATATTAAATTTTTAATGAAGTTAAGAGATAAATCTTATCGTAAATATGTAAAACAAAAAAACCTAGTCAATCTTCAATATTATCGTCAGTTACGGAATTTTACCAAACACGCAATTATTAGAGAGAAAATCGCATATTTTAACCAAATGTCTTTAACGAGTGGTAAATTCTTTTGGAAAAATGCCAAAAAACTTAATTTGACATATGCAAAAAAGTTTGATCTGCCAGAAGATTTGAGTGATCCTGAGCTTTTAAATGATTACTTTTCAAACTCTATTGCTAACACAAATAATATTTCTCAAGATAGGTTAAATTATTATAAATCTAATAAACATCAAAATCTAACTTCTGAATTGAATCTCAACCTTATAGATGAAAAATCTCTATATACCATTTTAAATATTATAAATACAAATGCTACCGGAGAAGATGAAATATCAATAAAAGATTTAAAATTCTGTTTACCATATTGTATAAAGCCCCTTATGATATGTTTATAATTAATAGTTGCATTTTAGAAAACTATTTTCCAGATATATGGAAAAGGGCTATAATTAAACCAATCGCTAAAGTGAAGGATCCGAAGGAACCTAAAGACGTTAGACCTATAAGTATTTTGCCTGTAGTGTCAAAAATTTTAGAAAAACATGTTTGTAAACAAATAAATGAATTTGTAAATGCCTCTAATATTCTGCCAAGTTGTCAATCCGGTTTTCGTAAAAATTTTAGCACAACAACTAGCATGATTGAAATGGTCAACAATATACGACTAAACGAAGATTCAAAGCACATGACCTGTATGGCCGTACTTGATTTCAGCAAAGCCTTTGATACTGTTAATCATGATATGTTGTTGGCAAAATTGCAATACTTTGGTTTTTCAAGGAAATCTATAGACTTCTTTGGTTCTTATCTCTCAAACAGAGCTCACTGTGTATCAATAAATACAAATGGTACTGTAAGTAAGTCGAAATATCTGCCTTTAACAGCCGGAGTCCCCCAGGGTTCTATTTTGGGACCCTTGCTCTTTTCTCAATATGTCGCGGATATGAATAATTGCATGCATAATTCCAAATTGCAACAATACGCAGATGATTCTCAAATATACATGCCAATTTCTATCTCTCAAACTGAGCAATCTCAGGAACAGTTTAATAGTGACATTAAAAATGTGAATAATTTTGCAGAAGATCATAATCTAAAATTGAACGCCTCGAAATGCTATTTGATTTTTTTTGGAAATAAAAATAATATTAAGAGTGTCACTGATAATTTTAAAATAAAATTAAACAATACTCTTCTTCCAGTCGTCAAAGAGGCAAAGATTTTGGGTGTAACGGTTGACGCGAATCTTTCATTTGAATCTCACATTAAAAATAAGATAAAACTAGCCTACATTCGCCTAAAAAATTTACATAATCTAAAAAACGTATTACCTTCAAAGACCAAGTATTATCTTTGTAATTCTCTCATTTTGTCTTTGTTAGATTACGGGGATATAGTTTATTCTGATTCTTTGTCTGGGAGGTTGGCGGGAACAATTCAAAAATTACAAAATAGCTGTATGCGTTTTTCTTACAATATACAATATCGAAATCATATTACGCCATACTTAAAAGAAAATTTAATTCTAAACATGAGAAACCGAAGGAAATCTCATATGTATAACC
Source organism: Kuschelorhynchus macadamiae (assembly GCA_030620095.1). NCBI lineage: Eukaryota > Metazoa > Arthropoda > Insecta > Coleoptera > Curculionidae > Kuschelorhynchus > Kuschelorhynchus macadamiae. The sequence continues at coordinate 1,880,162 of JAUTXW010000834.1, forward strand.
TTATATATAAAATTTTGAAAACTGGACAACCCCAATACTTAAATGATTTATTCACCACTTTTGATCATTTTCACAATACAAGACATGTCAACCGGTTTATAGTACCACAACACAAAACAGCCGGATTTCAAAAATCATTTTCTTATGTGGCTATTACATTGTGGAATGCTTTACCTAACTGTGTAAAAGAATTATCGCTTAATAAATATTCTAAATATATAAAGGAATTTCTGCTAAATTTGCAAAGTATATAATGTTATAATTATTGCATTTCTGGGTCTTTTTTTTTATCTGGTTTATCGTTCATAAAATATCTTTAAATCCAAACATGTTCATAGTAACTGGTCTTGCCTAAATGATTATCATTTTCATAGACTTCAACAAAGCTCAAACCATTTTTTTTTCCGACCTCTACCCGCCTCTCCGCGCTGCCTTGGATTGTGTCCCTGCTCAATTAGTAACAATTATTAATTACATTTTGTTTAGTTTAATTGACTTTAACGGCCTGCACCACACACGCGCACCAGTGCGCTGTGCTACCGGTTATGAAATCGAGGTGCAGTCCGCATTACCACCATATTGTATTTGTTATAACTATTATCGATTTTTTTTTCTCTTTGTAATTTGGTTGGTAATAAAACGTTTTTGAATTTGAATTTGAATTTGAATTTATACTGTCTTAACAAACATTTTTATTGGACGCCATTTGGTTCTGACATATTGGATCCCTACCAATGTGTTACCAGTTTCTACCTATGTCACACTTAATTTTGGGCATAATTTAAAATGAATTGAGGAAGTAGTTTTTAGATTGACACACATCGCCATTTTGTTACGTCATGTTTAATTCGCAACAGTTTATCCTTTTATCAGATTTAATTTTTTTCCAAAATTTACAGTCAATTGAATTAGAAGATTTTTTAACGTTCATTTTTTTAACATATTATTTATACTACAATTAGTTGTGGCACAAAATTTGAAATCAGGTCATTAAGTAGTTTTTTCAGGCTGAATTTTTAAATATTATATTAAGCCGCCGTTTTGTTCAGCTATCTTTGATTAATACCAAAATTTTAACAATTGTTTCCTACATAATACTTAATTTTTGTGCAAAATTTGAGATAAATTGGATAAGCACTTTCTTAGTAATCATTTTTAACAGTTCACTAGGCCGCCAATTTGTTTTTCCATATTGGTTTTTACCAAAATATTACCAGATCATCCCCATATGACCCTTAATTTTTGACCAAAATTTGAAGTTAATCGGGTAAGTAGTATTTTAGCTATGCCGCGAACAGACAGACCGATGAAATCATGTTTTTCGTCATCTAGGGACCCTGAAACGAAGATCTGAAAAAATCTCGGGGTGTGGTTTTTTCACGATTACAATACTTCCCTTTTATAAGGAAAGTAAAAGGTAAAAGACTAAAGTAGTTGTATGATTATTCAAAGGATGTGTTCGGAATTTGGAAGAAGGCCCGTGAGTAACTTAATTTGGCTCAGTTGTACAAAATTTTATTTTTACTTCTGTCTAGATTACCAAAGATGTTTATCTCCTCAAAGACTCATCTACCATCTAAAGTAGACCACACAGATCTAAAACATCGACAAAAGGGGGAGGTATGTCAAAAGCAAGCCATTTCCATGGACATACAGAGTTGTAGCCAACCGCGAATGATCATTGCACCGTTTCCATAGTTACTCACATTCTTTTCATAGACTCAGATTCGTGTGCCAAACTTTACTTGTCCTTTGATATCACCTTAAACTTGTCCGGCTTATTTACATAGGGTTAGATCTGAAGGAAAGATGCTTTATTTCATCACTATGCAAAGCCGCGTTAAATTACACGCAAAGAATTACCTTGCCAGAGTATCACATCTGTGCAGAATTGTGTGAGAAGTTTCCTTCTACTTAGCACAAGGGGCACATTTCAGAATTTCCTCTATACCAAAGAAGTGCTTTCAAACGTTCAGTGACCAGAAACCGAAGCAGCCTAACACTCTTGGACCTAGACTATACTGTCGGTTTGTCTGTCAGAGCAATAAACGGTTTCTTTCTGCAGGTCTTCCTTAACCTCCTGCATCGTTGCCGACGTTGTATTGGCGTATTTTGTATATATATTTTCTTGCTTCTAGTACATTTTTATGCTGTGTTTATCAAGGCAAAAGTTACCTTCCTTTTAAATCTGACATAACACTTATTTGATTCACGTTGGAACAAATATATATTCTTCATCTCTCCAACACATTACTCATGCCTTCTGAAATTAAACCACTGCTTCAACACTCCACTATAGTATTTTTTACTTGTTTTTATTTTTTCAATTATATTTTATTTTTCAAAACTTTATCTACATAGCCTATAGAATAAAAATTATGTCATTTTTCCTCAATAATGAGAAGGCTTTATTCCAGAAATTGAAATTAACATTCTGTTAGGACGCCATTTTGTTTTGCCATAGAGGATTTGCACTAAAATTTTACCTAGCCATCACTCTTTCAGACCTGATTTTTCTACAAAATTTCAAGTCAACAGGATAAGTAGTTTTTTGATTGACTAAACTATAAAGAAGACACAAAGTCTCGGTTTAGTCATTTGAAAACAGGTCTCTTAGAGAATATGGACGCTATCTTGTAGTTTTTTAATATTGATATTTTAAACATTACATTAGGCCGCCATTTTGTGGGCTATAGTGACCTCGTCAAATTTTACCATTTGATCTAAATATGTCTCAATTGATTTTTGTGGAAAATTTAAAGTCAAGCCGATGAGTAGTTTTTTAATAATGACGTTTTTATCGTTTTATTAGGCCGCTATTTTCTTTCGCAACATTAAATTTTTACCAAAATGTTACATTTCCATATCCATATAACCCTTGATTTTTTTGGTAAATGCTAAAGTTTAAAAGGAGATTCTTTGTAAGAAAATAAGACGAAAATTCATTTGAACGTGGATCCACACACGTTTAAAATTTAAAAACAAATATTAATTTATTTAGTTATACCAAAACAATAAGAGCTATTTGATGATGATTTGGAACAACCTCATATGTATGTAAGGGCTTTATTTTTAAAGTATTCAGGAGTTTTTACTTTAACCACGGGTAACTCTCCTTAACTTTCTTAAAAAAATATTTTTTAAAAGACTACTGTTTTTTTCAAAACAATTTTGTTTTGATCCATGCCTCTGGCACCTCTGATCCCGTTTTAGTTGAAGTCAAAAGTGCTCAAATCTCTACAAAAGTGATTTTTTTGATAATTTCAAGAAAAAAGATTTATTAAAGATATGTCTGCAAAAAAAAGTCAGTTTTAATCTGGTCTTAAAGAGTTTTGAGCAGTTCTAACTCCAACTAAAACTGGACCAAAGGTATCACAGGCGTGCATTAATTTTTTTTTTCTCGAAAACGACTTGTCATATCATAAAATACTAAGGGGCATTTTTTGTGTACTTTTACTTGCTCTAAACGATAACGCTAATAGTTTTTTTTTTTAAATGAGCGGCTACTATTTTTTATTAAGAAAGACAGAGATGGTTTTCCATGCCTATGCCCATGATTGAAGTGAAAACTGCTGAATACTGTAAAAATCTAGCTTTTAAATACCTACGAGGTTGTACCAAATCTTAATCAAATAACTTTTACTATTTCGAAATTACTAAAGAAATGATATTTTTTTGTAAAACCTTAACACCTTGTATCCCGAAAAACAAACATCTTCACACTCACATTTATATAAACTTTTCGTCATATTTTCTTACAAAGAATCTCGCTTTAAACACCGGCGTTTTTTTGAAACACGCTCTATGTTACACTAAAATGTTTGTACTGTAACTGTACTAAAAAAATAAGGCGGGCGCCGATAATCCTTGTGGGAGCCCTGACCATGTTTGTTGTTTCTAGATTTCTGGCGCGGATACTAGTATATTTGCCAGAAAGCTCTTCGTCTGGGGCTTAGTCAGGGCTGGAGTAACCCTTCCAGATGATTTACACGTTATTCCAGTTTGGGGACGTTATCGATGGGATGTCCGGATGCATCTTGGCTTCCACTAGATAAATACTCCTTGAGAGTACTACTGGTATCACGAGATGACCTTTTCTTTCAAGCTATCCCCTTACCCATCCCACTCCCACCACATAGCGGCCATTAAGCTAATATTTTATGTAGAACTTGAGCGTATGAATGGTATAGAATGCGGGAACAACTAAGCGTCACCCGTTCACAGCGTCTGCTCCTTTTATAGCGAGGTCCTTGGTTTCCACACTGAGCGGTTGAGCCTTCCGCATCCCCCGAAATAAAGCAGCTAAACCGAAGACGTGGAACCATTTATGTTAAAAAAACAGAGATTTGCGTTCGACGAGGCGATTCGAAAGAGTGTGATCACTGATCAGATTTTAGCTCAGCTCTATCCTAGAAAGTTTCCAGGCAAGAGTCTAGAGAACAGATTAGTAAGAGCTCCGAGTTTACACGATTGACGTCGACAACGCATGTCTTGTGTTGTTCGACCGTGTAGAGTACAGAGAATACTTCTATTTTAGTGTTATAGTTTTAAATCTGTTGTCAATTATATCTTAGATCACAGAACACTATTAAGTACTAAACTAAATTAGATTTGCTTTTATAAACTAGTTTTGGCGGAAGTGATTAACCATTCAGAGGTGCGTATTATTATTATACCTAAAACGCTTTCAGTTTTTCGTTACAAACACTTAGGTACAATTAACCATATTTCTAGGAGGAACAAGATCAACCGGTGGAAAGGTTTGATCGTATATTAATTTTTTCATTGTACAATAATTGAAGGCATAGTTTATACCATAGAGGTGAGTTAAAAAACCTAAACTATGTACGATCATCATGATTTAATAAAAAAAAACAAAATATAGAAGGAATCATTTTGTTACGTATTAAGAGGGTGGCTCAAATTATAATTTAATTTTCTAATAACCTATTTTATAATTTCTAAAATTTAGGGAAGTTTAACAAAAAAAACAACTGCGGAGCTTGTTGAGGAAATTATAGTCTAGCTAGGGTGACAAGATATGTATTCTTTTGAAGAGTAAAGTTCTCTTTTTCAGGTCCATGAACTCTGTATTGTAACTATTACTACGACAAATATACTCTATTTTGAAAAATATGGTCGTGTTTTCTAAGTTACTATAGACGTTAATGAAGTTCAGTTGCCGTTAACTTAATACAAAGGGTACGATTTTTTTTAGTTTTCAGTTGGTTCATACTTCAAGGTAGACAGAGTTAAATTCAATAAAGTATATTTTTTAATCAAAGAAAAGAAAAGCCATATTTTTTTAGCTTAAAATTTTTTGACTGTTTATACAGGTTGTGTAAAAAATATTCGTTAAAATAAAAACTGACTGGAAGAAAAAGTTATAATTATTTATTTATAAAGGCTATTCCTAGAAGGGGTCACGGGGCAAACATTTACAGGATGTATACAAGAAATATCAAAAAGAAAAAATATGTAAAAAATATATAAAAAATACTAGGAAAAACAAAAGCTAATATGTTCACCCCGAACTATCAACAATTTCTGGTAACGGCCAGACGCCAGACATACAAGAGGTAATAAATTTATGTGGAATACTTTTTCATTTTCTCTGCACGTATTAGATCTGGGATGATTTGTGGTTGATTTTTAATTGTTTTAAATGTGCATTTTAGCTTACTCCTGACGTTTTCAGTAATAATAATAATAATTTTACCCGGAGATCGTGCCTGGACCGCGTACAAATCGGGTTTATTGCATTATGTTGATAATATTCGTTAATTATGGCTGCTTGAAGAGGTTTTGCAACACCATCAATGAGTGTAAAAGTGCAGTATTTACCGGTTCCTTTCCTCCGTGCGTCGGTCGCCGTTATTTTTTTTGTATTTATATTTACATTTACATGTGTTTCCTATTGTTTCACTTGTTTGTGAAGTTTTTAGAGACCCTGTTTGATACAGTGACTATTCGTGTATAGTATTTTAAAGTAATACGAATAAATGGATTATCCAAAACGCTGTTTTGATCAGTAAATAAAAATATCGCAGCAAATTCTTACTTTGCAGACACACATTTTGCTTTAATTCGGGGATGATGCTGTATCTAGTTATTAATGAATGAAGTTAAAATCTGTGTCTCTGCCTCACTCTTAACTTATCAAATTTGTATACAAAAATTCCAAACATACATTAATCTACTACTTTTAAATTTAATTATGTCCATTCATTACGTGTTTTTACTATTTTTTTATTATACTACTTGTTAAAAGTATTAATATATACACTTATTTAACTCTTTCTTTGAAAAAAGTAGTTAAAACGTCTATTTCCCTCGCATGGTGCATGACCATGCACACAACATATCAGCAAAATCTACCACTGACACCCTGACTACAAAAGTATGATCGACCTTTTTCGGAGCTCTCACAAATCTGTTCCCCAGACTCTTGTGTTTCCAGCCCAGAAAGTTCCAGGCGTATAGGTATCTGTCGTGAATATTCTGCAACAAAATCGGTATCGTGTAATTCCTGTGGCGTGAGCAGTGGTGGAATAAGCAAGTTTGGTGCTTTCATAATGAATATTTTTCAGTATTAGATGGTGAAAATTATAAGAATTCGTGATTCGTGTAATCTTGTGAACGATTTAAATCTGGTAAATACCCATTACATTACACGGTTAATCGTGTAATCTGCCTGCGTATTGGGTTATTCTTATCTATCTTATGTTATGCAGGCAGGCGCAAAATTATTCAACGAAAAAAAAACGCGAAGTAGAGAGCTTTGAGAACCGCTGTCCTAAAGCTATGTAATATTATCTAGGACGGAAAAGTCTGATGAACGGTTTTATCTATAACATTTTTATATTGTATACAAACTCAGGTATCTAACTCAGTCATGTTTATTAATTGCAAAATGTAACAAAATGGACTTCTATGTAATGATTGTTCTTAATTATAACCTGTCCTTTATATCACCCAACCTGCTACCGGACTCTATTGATCTACGGCTTGTTGTTCGTCTAACTGTACAAGTGTACCACACTTTCGAATATTGATATACATACTTGTATCTATATTCTAATTCAACACCTCCGTGTTTATTAATGTTAATAAATAAGCCATAGATATCAATAATTTACACGAATAAAGATTAAAAACATTCGTCGCGCAATTTCAGAGGAAAAAAAGAGAATCCTACGACAATTCTACTTATAAGGACTATCTCTCAAACACATAAATAATTGCAATTTTAGAACTGGTTCTGCATCGACCCACACCGAATAATTGTTTGCTTTTTGTTAAATGTAAAGTCGCTTGGAAAAATCGATCTGGAGTGGGCTGAAGACTTCTCGGTTAGGTAGTAATTTAAACCAGACACACACATAATTTAAATAGATTAAGAGTAACTATTTAGATATGGTGGATTAGTATCAAGCCGGGTGAAAATAGCTAAAAAATGTATAATATATTCGATCGTAAAAAAGTGGCATAAAGTTATTTGACCTTAGGTGTTCTGTACCAAGCCCATCAGAAAAGTTAAAGACTGTCAGAGTACTTTTTAACTTGAAAACCCGAAATTACAGTACAAAAGACTAAATACCTATTTTAAAAAACATAATCATTTCATAAATTCGCAAAACAAAACATCTTAATCTCAACAAGCAATAGGTTCTAGTTACTCTCCTTTTCTTTTTTTTTCTAGTTTTTCAACTAGGTATTAGTTAATATCAGCTATTAGCGCCATTATCACAAACACAGCGACTCTGTTTTGGACGTAGGCTTTCTTATTTATTTTTTTAGTTAATTACAAAAAATATATCAAATTTGAAGACAATATCTTAAAACTTTTTAAAATTATCGCGAAAACTCTCGGCAGAAAAAATAAGTACAGAGCAGTGGCGGCTCGCGGGTGAAAAAGTAAGTGAAGTGCAAATGAAACAAGAAAATATCGCAATAATTTTTTTCCACAATTTTTTTATATGTGGAAGGGGTAGAATATTTTTTACGACTTACCTAAATTTTCTATACTAAATCAATTCTCCTATCCTTCATAGCAGTAAAATTATTTATAACATCCTCATAAAATGAATGAGTTGCCCTGATCTCCTCCAGACATTCCTTTTGAATTGAAATATTGCTAGAGAAGTAAGTCTTTTTTGAGATATTGTATTTCTTTAATAGGTTTTTACACGTTTGAGGTAAGAAAAATTCTTTCCACTGAAGCACTTGTCGACGGTATTGTCAAAATAAGGGAAAACACTTTATGCTTTGATTAAAATATCTTTATTTTCATTAATTTTTTTCACTTGCTCTTGCAGCGATATATTCCAATTACTATCACTGGCAAAAATAAGACCAAGCTCATTTTTAAGTCGTTGACTTTTTGAAAATATTTCCCCATATAACTGTAACAAATTTTCAATCGAGCCAGTCGGAAAATTTAAATTATATTTGCAAAATTTAGCAAAATCTGCCAAACATAAAAATGTGAGTTTTTCAGAGTCTTAAAAGCTTAGTGTCATTTCCATTAAAATATAGTCCAATATTTCATAAAAAATGGTTCTATATTTAGCCCTAATTTCTTCAGGTGAAAGCTTAGCAAGCTCACATTTGTAATAATTTATTTCTGTAATAGAATTTGCTTTATCAAACATGGTATTAAAAAAATGTTCATTTCTTTTTTTACAGAGCGCCTCAACGACAGCGTTTTATATTGGATATGCAAAAATGAATGTCAAACGATTTTTTTTGAAGAACGCAACTTGAACAATCACATTTACTAACTTCGAATTTGAAGACCAACGAGTTTCTGTAATCGTTGGTATACGCCTCGTAGATGCAGATGTAAGAGCATACGTTCGTTTGGCTGAGTGATGAAAAAATGAGGGAATACTACTAAGGCTTGCAAAAAAATTCGACATTTAGAAATATTTTTAAACTTGCTGCTCTATACTGCAGGACAAATACAGCCTGCGGCGCTTTTTCTTTTTTTTTTTTGAAGGCCATTTAGATGGCCAGACATCACACTTGCCCCATCGTAACATTGACCTATTAATTTATGTTTATAGTCAAATTGGTCCAAAATTTGATCCAATAGAAAATATAAATTCTCCGACGTTCTATCGGAGCTGACGTTATAAAATCCTAAGAATCTCTCGACTACTGAACCTTCTGAATTAACGTATCTTAAAATTATAGAGCACTCATACAAGCGCAATATTTTTAACGAAATAAAATACTCAAACCACAACACAAAATATCCCTACTATTAAGAATCCCAAATATATGCTGACTCTTAATTAATTAAAACAAAGAAAATATAAACAGTAATAAACGCTGTAACAGTCCGGACTCTAGTGCTTCATGTGAGCGAACTTTCTCATTTTTAAGAAATAGAATTGGAAATGACAGACTATCTAACGGTTTATATTATTCATGTTTATTTCTTATTAGTTATAGTAATACTTCAACAACTGTACATTAAATAAAAGTAAAAAAACATGTTTCTTCAGATGTGTTTAATTAAGTTACTTTTGTATAAAATTTGTTATTTAATTCAAAAACCTAAAATAATTGTAGAAAATTCGCTTTAATTTTTTTACTGGCACATATTATTTATTACAGGATCCATCATTAATGTAAAAAAATATTTAGTGGGAAAGTATGCTTTTTTGATACACTAATTACAGACCCTGTATACAGGCCCGTCTAGAATTATTTGTGCCCCCAAAATGAATTTTCTGTCTACGTCCCTGTTCGCCAAGAACCTTTTCCCACGTTGCCAACACTTCAGAGGGCAAAAATATATTGGTCATATTTCCTTTTGCGCTCTGACCAAACCATTTCGATGAGGTTATATTGATAATGGTATAGTGGGAGGCGGAAAACCATATGACCAAAAGGTTTTACATATTTGTCAAGAAAATATTTTTTTTCTGTACTTCGATTTTTTTTCTATACCATATCCCAGATTTGGTCCTTCATTGCTGCCTCTGGAAAGGCAATATTTTTTTCGGAAAGCCATAAAATTACTCTTTTTTTGGTCCAGCATTTTCGGGGTATATCTTCTACTAGCCCAGAGTGTTAGCTTGCGTTGTCCATGATAATTAATGATTTGGGCGGCAAATTAGGAACAAGTTGATATTTAACTCATTTTTCGAAATTTTGACGGTTCATACGATCGTAGTAGTCCTCACTTTTTGTCCCGCTTTTAAAAACTAAACTAGCTCCCTTGATAACCCCGTTTTCACTGCCGGCGTTGAGGACGATGAATCTATAACTTAAAAAATCAACAGTTTTAACACTGGAGCAAAAGAAAAAGGAATCTGTTTTTTTTATATAATTTAGAAGTCTAGTATATTTACGAACATGGATTCATTTCACCACATTTCATCACACGAATTCAAGTTTTTGTTTTGATCAAACTTATAAAAAAACTAGGTTTAATATTAACCGTATCTCAACGGTATTTAAAAGATAAATAATATAGGATTTTGACAAAGCAATTATTTTTGTCAAATATCAAAATATAAACATTTTTATTTTTTCGCGGCCGGAAACGGTTGGCTTTTAACTCAAATTCTGGTCGTGTTTATCAATTAAATTACACGATCTTTGAAGATTTATAATCCTGCTTATTGCGGGGACGTGAAAAAGTTATTTTAATCCCAAATTATTTTTTATGGTCCCAAATTTACTAATCTTTAGCCATTTTCGACAGCTTGTAACATTTTTTTTTTAATATTTAATAAAAATAATAACTTTTCTTTTGGGTTTAAAGGACACCTTAAATTAACAAAAATTTTAAGCCGACCGATGCTCTTAATCTAAATGCACAAGAAAACTAAATTAAATAAAAAACAAATATAGTCAAAATGCTCCATAAATTTACAGGGTTTTCCCGTATATTTTTCCACCCACCTAGAGAGTTTATTATATCATAAGTGCGAAAATATTATTGGAAATGTCAAATTTTGACAGGTTGTCAGTTTTTTTAAATGAAACACCCTGTATATTAAATCATATTCTTGAAGATCTTTTTTTTCTAATTTCAAATATATATACTTTTAATATATTCTATCAATTAGTTTTGGATATATAAGCGTTTAAATATTAAGAAAAGTAAGGTAATTTGCCCTAAAACATAGTGAGCCATGGTCAAGACAATTGCAATGAAAGACGCCTTTTTGACGTTTACCGGTCAGAAGTATCTATTTACGAGCATTTTTAATGTCTAATACGTTGGACTATGGGTTATTCGGAAGAAGAGAAACTCGACATGATCGAATTATTTTATTTACATGGTAAAAATGCATAAATAGCTCGTAACGAATATCATAGACGGTTTCCAGATAGACCAACACCGACTCGTAGCATAATATTAATCATCGTTAAACAATTAAGCGAAAAGTTAGAATAGTGGAAAGAAACAATACCATAAAAAATTAATAATAAAAAGGAGGTAAATAATAATATTAGCTTAAAGAACTAAGTTTTGGTTTTCTATATAGCCTCCTTGGTTTATTTCTGAATATTTCTTCTAAATTTTCTGTGTATGGATGCGTAGATAAAATGAGGTGATTGGGTGTCTAAATCGTCGATTGTTTGGACTATATTTTGCTCTAAAGCTTTGATGGTTCTTGGGCTATTGTAGTATATCTTGTTTTTCAGATAACCCCACAAAAATATGTCCAATGGGGAGAGATCGGGACTGTTTGCTGGCCATCTTAATGGTCCATGTCTTCCAATCCAAAATGGATACCTGCCATTTAAAAAATTGATGACCGGCTGGACATTATGAGGAGGGGCACCATCTTGTTGCCATATCAAATTAAGATATGAATTAATCGGTAGTTGTTCTAAATGCCCCTCGATTTCGTTTTCTAATAACTCCTGATACCTTTGTCCGGTTAAATTCCCATTTAAAAATATAGGTCCAATAACATGATTGTTAAGAAGGCCACACCAAACATGTAGAGATCTTCTTCCCTGAATTTTGACCGCCTGAAGAGCTCGCGGGTTTTCTTTTGACCAAAAATGCTTATTTTTCCGGTTAAACATGCCTCCAGTGGTAAATGTTACCTCGTCAGTGAAAATTATGTTTGACAGATTTAGTTGGTTCATCATAAAACGTCTTTCTATTTCTTGGCAGAAGTGTAATCGGTCTATTTTATTTTGATCGGTTAATTCTTGAGTAGGTAAAAACTTATATGGCTTATATTTATAATGTTTTAGAACTGAGTGGATTTTATGCCATGATTTCTTAAAAAAGTGGCTGCATCGGGAATTGAGCGCTTAGGATTTTCTAAAACAAGAATAAGTAAGATAAATAAATTATTTTAATGCAAAAGTTTCAAAATTACCTTCAAAATATAATAAAATATTTAAATCTTCTTCAGCCTTTCTTTCCACTATTCTAACTTTTCGCTTAAGTATTTTTCTTTCATTCAATTGTTTAGCGATGTTTAATATTGTCCTACAAGTCGGTGATGGTCTATCTGGAAACCGTCTATGATATTCGAGCTATCGATGCATTTTTACCATGTAAATAAAATAATTCTATCATGTCGAGTTTCTCTTCTTCGGAATAACCCATCGTCCAACGTATTAGATATTAAAAATGCTCGTAAATAATTACTTCTGACCGGTAAACGTCAAAAAGGCGTCGTTCATTGCAATTGTCTTGACCATGGCTCACTATGTTTTAGCGCAAATTACCTTACCATTTCTTTAATGTTTAAACGCTTATATATCCAAAACTAATTGACAGAATATATTAAAAGTATATATATCTGAAATTAAAAAAAAAGATCTTCAAGAATATGATTTAATATACAGGGTATTCCATTTAAAAAAAACTGACAACCTGTCAAAATTTGACATTTCCAATAATATTTTCGCACTTATGATATAATATTCTAAATCTTCATAAAAAAACCCAACAACTTTTGTATTTACGACATTTCCGTATCTATTCAAATAAACTCTCTATGTGGGTGGAAAAATATACGGGAAAACCCTGTACCTTCACCTCTTTTTGAAGAGCTTGTGGCTTTCGTATCATTCTGCCAGGTATTTCTAAAAAACCTTTTACTGAATATCCTTTTTCATCAAGGAAGACTAAAGTAAAACCGTTTTCTAGTGAATTCATATTTTTTGTGTACTCCCTCAAAAATATAATTCTTTTATTAAAAACATCTGGCAAATCCACGAGATACTTGCGGTTGTTACTTCTCTTCCATCGAAAGCCAATTTCTCTTACCCATTTTGGCAGAAAACTAATAGAATAGTTGAAATAATTGGACATATCATAATTTAGTTTCCGATGGAGAGGCTTTATGGTGGTAATATATGTTCTTTTTGGACATACATGCGATAAATGATATCCCAGATCTTACTTTTTAAGTAGGCGGTTATCTTAATATAATCTTTATTTCTTGTTGATGATAATTCTTTGAATCTTTTGTCCGATTTTAGTCCATTTTTTCTTAAATTAAATATCGCTCTTGAACTTACTTTCGTTGCGGAAGTTGTTCTTTCCACCACATTCTGAAGGTCCAAGGCAATTCCTGCAGCTACTTGTTGTTTTTTTCTAGCTCAAAAAAAGCTAATATATTAAGAATAATAAGCTGGCTTTGCTCACTTAGTCGTCTATTTCCAGTTTTTTTCGGCATTTTCAATATTGACTTTGTTTTGACGCATACATAAACTATTTTAACGTTACGAAATGTCACACTTAAGGATTTGTCAACGTGACAAGTTTTAATTAAAATAAGAAAAGACGAGACTTTTTTTAGTAAATTCACTATTACAAAGATGAAAAAATGACGTCACTAAATATCCGAAAAATTTTTACTATACTCAAGTGATGATCCACGGTGTCGAAGGCTTTGGCCAGGTCTACAAAATAGCACAATGATTTTTTTTTCATCAATAAATTTACTTTTTTTGTTAGGTGCAATGTTGTTATAACATCTTGGGTAGACCGGCCCTTCCTAAAGCCAAATTGTCATTCAGGAAGAATTTTATTTTTGAACGAAAGCTTTCACGGCTGTGGTCAATTAAGAAATCATGGTTCTTGGGATTAGACCGTGTCAAAATGGAATCACTTTCCGACGTTTCGCCTTCGATTGCACTAGGCATCTTCAGGGATCTTCATTTCACGAGATCGGAACACTGAATGAGCTCGGAGAGACTATTTATAGTCGACCTGAGTTTAGCGAAGCGTGACTCGGTGTAACGATCGGTTTCCACGTGTGATGTAGACTGAGGCCCGTATCTCTATTAAAATTGTTAGGATGCTTATAAATTTCAATAGATTCTCTAATTTTACGTTTATAGAGTCCCGAAACCGATGCAAGAACTTTGGTTTCTTTTACATTTATGACATTACCAGTAGAATGTTGATGTTCAGATACAGCAGATTATACAATTTGTTTCTTTCTGATACATCGTTCATGTTCCTTAAGCCTAGTCGATATGGATCGTCCAGTTTCTCCAATATAAACATCACCACAGGAACAAGGAATTGCATATACTCCTTCCGTTTGAAAAGGAATAATGTCCTTTGGCGATCTCAAACATTGTCCAATTTTCTTGTGTGTGTTAAAGATTGTACGTATGTTGGACCGGCGAAGTAACCTTGCAATCTTGTCTGTGGTTCCGTGTATAAATGGAAGAACTACATTTCCTATCGGTAATTCCTTATTAGTATCATTTCGTGGAGTAGGATTACTATATTTTCTAATTGATCGTCTAATATCATCAGTGTAATATCCATTCCCTCTTAAAGCTTGAGTCAGTTTCTCTGTTTCCGATTGTAATGTAAATGAATTAATAACTGATTGCTTTTGTGCTGGATGATGATGGGAATTTGCATTTAAGTACCTGTTCGTATGAGTTGGTTTTCTATACAGAGTGTCCTAAGGAACCATCCCCTTTCCTTTGTACAAGAACATCTAGAAAGGGAATCGTGCCTTCTGATTCAATTTCCATTGTAAATTTTACGTTAGCATGTTGTTGATTTAGATGATCAAGAAACCCAGGGAGGTTTTCTGGACCATGTGGCCATATTACAAAAGTGTCGTCTACATATCTGAACCATGATTTTGGTTTTAGTGGAGACGACTCTAAGGCTTCCTCCTCAAAAGCTTCCATGAAGATATTGGCTACCACCGGTGACAGTGGTGATCCCATGGGTGCTCCTGAAGTTTGCTCATAGAAAGTGCCTTGAAAGGCAAAATACGTTGATGTAAAGCATGCTTCAATTAGATCTAAAAGTGAGTTGTCAATACTATTATGGTGAAATAAGTCTGATATTATGGAAATTCAATCATTTATAGGCACATTCGCATACAGCGATTCTACATCGAAACTGACTAAGATATCTTTGGGATCTAATTGGATTGATTTTAGTTTTTCTACAAAATGCGTAGAGTTTCTAATATATGAATGTGTTTTTCCTGTAAAATTATTAGAATATTTGAAAGATATTTACCAATTTTGTAAGTAGGAGATCCTATTGCACTGACGATAGGTCGAAGTGGTACATTAACCTTATGTATTTTAGGTAGTCCGTAGAACCGCGGGCTCCTTGAGCTGGTTGTCCTTAACATCTTCTTCTCCTCTGTTGGTAGGTTGGATGCATTTATAAGGTTGGTTATCCGTCTTTCAATTTTGTTGGTCGGGTCTGCTTGGATCACTCTGTAGATGTTGTCGTCTAAAAGAAGTTGTATTTTCTTCACGTAATCTGTTTTCTCCATGACAACAGTGGCATTTCCCTTGTCCGCTGGAAGGACCAAAATGTCGATCGTTACACCGAGTCACACTCCGGTAAACAGGTCGACTATAAATAGCCGGTCTGGGTCTCTGGAGCTCATTTAGTGTTCCGATCTCGTGAAGTGAAGATCCCTGAAGATGCCTCGTGTAATCGAAGGCGAAACGTCGGAAAGTGATTCCATTTTGACACGGTCTAATCCCAAGAACCATGATTTCTTAATTTTATTTTTGTTAACTTCAAATAAAAATTAAGTTATAATGTTTTTCTGATTGTCCCAGTCATATAAAGCAAAGAAAACAAGTAAACTCAAAAGTTGTGCTTAATTTACTGATTTTGACATATGTTCTTTTAAAATTTTCATTACTGAGTTACTATAATCCTTCTACATCTTTTAAAACAAATTATATACTTGTTTGAACAACATTTGATAGATGTTAAAGTCACTGTTTCAACTTAATATTTCTAACAAAAGAAAAGACATAAGATCAGGCTGAAAAATATCAATCAGGGTCATTGCAGATGTATCCAGTGATACATTCAGAAAGCAATTTAGAAGAAGAAGTAGAAGTAGAATTCTCTGTTTTGGTCTCGTAAAATTTCCAGAAAGTCCCAAGAGGATTCGGATGTCTCCATTTTAACACGATCTATTCCTAATAACCATGATTTTAGTGTTTGTTTATCCTCTTTGTTAAGACTTTTAACTCAGGGTGTTTTATAGGTGTACAATCCTTTAATAAACAACAACCTATGTCCCTAAAAATATTTTGTGTTGGTTAGAGAGCACATTTAGATAGCAAATCATAATATAGCTTACATTCTAACAATAACAATATTAAGTTTCATTCGTAACACATCCAACACCGTTGGTAAAAAGATTAATCTCGATTATCAACATTAGATGCAAGACTAAATTCTTAGTTTAAAAATCCCTACTTGGAATATGAGTTATGATAAAGTTAACCGAATGACACGCTTCATCACAATCACAATATAAGAACAAATTCGTGTAGGTGTTTTATAGAGGTCAACGATTTAACAGCCAGGTGCACCCATTTCGTGAACTTACACTTGCTCTTATTTATTCCTTTATTAATATACAGGCTTTTTAAAATAAGTACATGCACGTTTCCTTATATGGCTTGGTCTTGTACGGAAATTCCACGGATAAATTTAAATTTCGTATTGAACGGAAGTCATAACAAATCCAAGCAAAAAAATTTTTACTTTATTTTTTCAGCAATTCGTTGTATGATATTCTTATAAGACTATGACGAAGACTTATACATATACCTCGCAAAATTTAATCACGAAATCGGTAAATTCGTTGTTCCCGGAACTCCCTGGTATGATCCAGTTAAACTGCGCACATCTTTCTTATTTTACAAGATATCAAAATGATCCAAAAACAAATTGTATGACTACTAACCAAGTTTTTTGCAATATTATAGTAATTTAAAAAATGTCAATTTTTTAAGATATAAAAATATCTTGTTTTTTTTAAATGAAACATCCTGTAAATTTATTTTCAGTAGGAAGGTTTCTTATGTCCGACGTATCACCGGGCAGTTCGGTGCGGTGCCCAGGGGGCCAAAACTAAAGGGACCTAAGCTATATTCTGGATTAGACTACAAATACTATAAAAAAGAACAAACATTTTTTAACGTTCTATAAAGTCCTAATCATTTATTCCTGGAATAACAGCAGCTCGAAGAATTGACTGAAATAAGAAGTCTTTAATAATAAATGTACCCCCCTCAAACCCAAAGAGCTTCAGAGAAATCTACTAGTCGTCTGTTACACATCGTGGTATAGTTCCTTGAGTATGGCTGTGCTATTTGAAACTTATGAACGCTGCTTACTGCCTTAATTGCAACATATTTTATATCTGTAGTAACCAGTGAAGTAATGGAATTAGGGTTTGGAAGAATAGTTTAGCATAGCTGTACTGAATTGTGGGGGAAAATAAGACTATTGGTAAAGCAGTAGACAATTAAGCAAGATAAGATGTTTCTTTTTAGAAATTAGTTTTAGAACAATTATTTCGCATAACTTTAATATTAGCCAAAAATAGTCGTAGTTGTCGAGAAAATATTTTTTTAGCAATAGTAGGCCTCCTATTAAAATACTATATTAATACAAGTGTTAACAATATCTACTGGATCTACCCGATACTTCAGTAAGGCAATACAGAATGAGATAATTCACAGTTATGTAAAATATGCCTTGGAAAAATTTGTATCTGAAATAAATTTAACTATTTTTATCTTATATTAGACTCGACCCAAGACATTCCTTAAAAATGATACTTGCATTAAGAGTTTTTGGTCAGAACCGTTCAAATTATTAGAAACGCAAATATTTCAGCCATTAACTTCGCAATTAAGGAAAGCTTTTTAGGGTTTTTAAGAACTAAAAAGTCAATCTGCGCCTGGTACGACTGAAGCGAGGACTGGACCCATTGTAAATATACGATGTCTAAAATGGCGTTCAGGCATTAATGAAGCAGATTATGTGCAATGCGGCGGTCATAATGTTAATTTAGTGACACTTCAGGTGAGTCAGATATAACCAAATAACTCTAAAGAAATGTAACAACACCCGTTTGTCAGAAAAGATACAATCAATTGCGCAATAAAAATTCTATATTTTGACCTTTTGAAGGCTCTCACAAAAAATGAATTGAAATCGTCTAAAAAGAATGAGTGCAAGAAACTTCGGTTTCAACAAATAATATCGGGAATTTTGAATTTATTTTTAATATTGGCTTTATGTTTAAAAGTTTAAGTCATATTAACTTCGCTACAAGTAGTTTACAAAAAAATGTATTATCGATTTTTGAAACAGCGTTAATTTTAGATATTGTTCGACAAAACTTCTGATTTAAGAGAAGAGCAGGTCTATAACAGTTTAAAATCCGACCTAATCGATCTCTCAAACAAATGAATATGTATGAAGCCAGAATTTGAAGTACAAGGGCAACGAAAAGTAAAAAAAAAACTTTTCAATTATTACTTAGAGTTTCAGAATAAAAGTAGAAATAATAATTTTAAGGGTAATATTTATTATTATATTATTGATATTATTTGCCTAAAAGAAAAGATTTCTGCTATGATTTCTATATAAAAAAAAATAGTTCTTAAAACCTCAAAATTTATTCCTAAAATAGAGCTGAAGTAACTTTACAAGAACTTTAGTTTATGTGCTAACTTTCCGAAAATATTAAGTAGTTCTTTTCTTAACCAGTTTGCTATGTTGTGGAAGTTGGCTAAACCTGATCTTAAGAAGGACACAACAAAACTATATACAGCATAGGGGAGCCCATGAACACATTTTGCACTGGGGCCCGGGGACTTTTAGATCCGCTACTGTATGTCCGTGAAGTCAGGGACAGTTTCAGCGACGAATTACGTTCACAGTGCATGCGCACCAATATAGTTTATATTGTTGGCCGCATAATTTTAAAAAGAGTTTTCTCATAAATAAAAATGTATTCTACATTTTTAGTACAAATTATAGTACCGCAAAAGAGTTGAAAACTAGGAATAATATGTTAAAAAAACCATTCAAAGATAATTTGTATTTTTATTCCTAATTTTGGATGGAATTACATCGCTTTAGGAATAACAGGGGAAGTACCAAAGAGTACTCCCACCAAATATTACTGCGGTCAGTGTCGTCCAAGGAGGTAAAAACGCGAAATAATACATAAAGTTAAAAAGCCATTCAAAGGTATTTTCATCTTTTATTCCAGATTTTGGAGAAGGTTACATTATCTTCATTTTAGTAATAACTGACGAGGTCTCAAAGAGTACTTCTATTAAATATTACTGCTGTCAGTACCGTCTAAGGGGGTAACGACACGGTATAATATATAAATTTAAAAAGCCATTTAAAGATACTTTATTTTTTTATTCCAGATTTTGGAAGAGATTATACTTTCGTCTTTTTAGAAATAACTAACGGCGTACTAAAGAGTACTTTCACTAAATATTACTGCTATCAGTACCATCCAAAGGGGTAAAAACGCGTATTAATATATAAAGTCAACAAGCCATTAAAAGATACTTTAATCTTTTATTCCAGATTTGGATAGAGTTACACTTTCATCTTTTTAGAAATAACTGAGGAATTCTGAAAGAATACTTTTACCAAATATTACTGCTGTCAGTGTCGTCCAAGGGGGTAACGACTCGAAATAAAATATAAAATTAAAAGCAATTCGAAGATACTTTGTTTTTTTATTCCAGATTTGGATGGGGTTGCCCTTTCATCTTTTTAGGAATAACTCAGAACTTAGTAAAGAGTACTTCCACCAAATATTACTGCTGTTAGTACCTTCCAAGAGGATAAAAACGCGAAATAATATACAAAGTTAAAAAGCCATTCAAAGATACTTGAATTTTTTAATCCAGATTTTGGATAGGGTTACACTTTCATATTTTTAGTAATAACTGACGAGGTCTTAAAGAGTACTTCTATTAAATATTACCGCTGTCAGTGCTGTCCAAGGGAGTAACGACACGAAATAATATATAAAATTAAAAAGCCATTCGAAGATACTCTATCTTTTTATTCCAGATTTTTAGATGCGATTAAACTTTAGCCTTTTTAGGAATAACTGAAGAGTAATAACTAAGAGGTACTCAAGTGTGTGACGAATTGCTAGTTCAGATATGAATGTGACGAAAGTCGGATTTCGGCCTGTATGAAGAAGACAGTTGTTTTATTAAATAAAATTATTTCTTTGAAATAATACCCACACTTCCCGATGGAAGCAGCATATGTTCTAAGATTTCTGTTTCAAGTTTCCCTAATGTTCTAGAATACCTCTGGAGCGTGGGAATTTATTTATGTAGGCCCAAACGCTTACTTACTACTACTAGCTCTTTTTGATTTCATAACGGATTTTGCGTTAAGAACGCCACAAAGTATAATTTTTATAATTTGTAATTTAAACGCTATTCTTCTCTGGCCATTGTTTTAAGATTTTCTGGATAGTACTTCTGGCAATATAAAAAATACGGTAATTATTTACTTTTACACCATCGCCGATTTTGATGATTTTATGCATATAGGTGGATTTTTGAGTTTCGTTTTTTAGTTGTTCATCCTCAAAGTTTATAAACATCTTAAACCCAATTTAATTTTGTTCTTTCCTCTTCGCTGGTTCTGTATCTAACTGTTAAATCAATTATAAAATCGCAAAATAAATGTTAGACTTCCGCCAGTGATGCACTTCGATGTTGATTAGTGTTGATCGCCTTTTATATTAGGACTTTATTGATCGTGCCTACGGCGCCTAACCTGGTGCTAGCCCGGTACCAATTCATCTAGTGCCTCCGCGCTCCTGCTGGTACTGGCTTATGTATGTAACAAAATATCCATAATTAATTTGTACTAACTAGCTTGTCAGACCTTGTTCTGCCTTTTTCGTCAGTTGGCGCGATTAGTTTTAAATTATAAAAATATGTGGCGCATTCACCACATCGTCCAGAAATGTTATTGAAGAAAAATATATTGGTTTTATAGAAGAAATACGCAAAAAAACAATACAAAAAATAGTGTTGAAAGGTCTCGGTAACCGGGCAATAATTTTTTAAAAAATCATGTAAATTAGTGCAGTACAACTCTCACGAACTTGCTGAAAATTTTGGCTTAGTGTTTTCAATATATAGATTACAGTGTCATTATAGTTGTTTTTGAGTATTCCTAATGTCCTAATTTTTTAGATAGATTTAATTAATATTAATAGTAGGCATGAAAATCGAGAATTTTGTTACATCTGTTATAATGGTTTGTAGTAGTTTTATACAGAACTAGTAAATTTTTATAAAAAGGAAGCACCAAAAAGTGTTACAATGTCTATATACTTTGGGGATTAATAACTCAACAACGAAAGGTGGCCGAAAAAAATTGGCTTCGGATTCGTGAACAGGATTCTAAATTCCACCTATATACAAAGAATTATCAAAATCGGCCATGATGTTAAAAATAATTACCAAAAATACTTCCATGGTGTAAAAAAGGAAATAATTACCAAAAATGCTTTTTTTAGAAAAGAAGAATGAGATCAGCAGGCTTCAAAAATTACAGAATAGAGCCCTGCGTATAATTTTACGGGAAAAACGGGACACACCTATAAAACAAATGTTAGACAAATTAAATTGGCTTCCTGTTAAAAAGTGTTTAAAATATCAGACCATAGTTTGATATTTACGTCACTAAAAAAAAACAAAAAGTTCTGAAAATTCTGTCTTTCATTAAGGTTTACTTACTTTTAATTCCCTGTCTGTCGAAATAAAAAATATAAGTAGCTTAAATATGCACTCATGCAAATTTGAAAAGGCTTACACAAAATTTTAGTAATATTTGTAATATTATATAATCTGATTTCTTCAAGCCATTTAAATAAACTTTTTTTGTTTAAAAGGTACGTTATTAAACTGTATTCTTGGACAGAATGTTTGACATAAAACAATTAACATCAATATACAAGGTTATTCAATCACACGTGTTTTTTACCCAAAATGTAGCTACATTTCTGAGTTAAACAGCAAATCCCAAAATGGTGCTTATCGTGTTAAATGCTAGCCTCATTTTTGCTTTAAAACGTCTTTTTCCGTTCTTAAACTATAGAGATTTTTCTAAACACCTTCATAATTGTATGATTTTTTGTTTATAATTTTTAAAATAAATAAAGAAGGCTTTGAAACAGAAACGCATCGATTGTCATCTGTCACCCACAATGTTCAATAGTGTATTCAAGGTTTTGTTTTGTGGGTTTGTTACTTGAAAACGCTTTAAAATATTGTCAAAATGCCCAGATATAATTTCGAACAATCTTATGCGAGCAATCGGTATGCTAGAAAGTAGCTTATCACAAAGAATTGTTGGCTGAAAGGTTGCATATTAAACAAAGTCCTTTATCATGAGCATGGGGCAAAATACTGGTTCAGTGCAATATAACCATGGAGGAAGTGCTGTGAAAAAAACAACCCCTAGAACAGACAGATACATTGTACGTCAAGCTCGTTCCGAGAGGACTATTACGTCCACAAAAATTAAAACTCATGTCCATGTAACCATTTCTACAAAAACTATTCGAAATCGGTTACATGAAGCTCATTTAATTTCCTGATGGCCCTATAGACATCCTCAGTTATTAAGAGAACACAGACGGTCTCGTTTGATTTTTGCCGAAGAACATATTAACTGGGATTTACTCGAATGGTCACATTGTTTTTTGCGAATGAATCAAAGGTTGCACTTCATCCTGACGACAATCGGATTTCTGTATGGCGTCGAACAGCAGGGAGATACGAAGAAAACTGTTCCTTAGATCAAATTCCGAAGGAATATTTACAGGTGGTCGAACAGAATTGACAGTTCTTATTAATCGCTCTGTAAACGCATTTCGAATAACATGCCGCTAGTAGATAACAGATTGGGGCAACAATTTTATTTTTGTGGACGATAATGCTAGACCACATAGGGCAGGAATAGTTAACACATTTTTTGAAAATCATCAATGACAGAATGGTTTGCCCCCCCCCCGCTCCCCGTGTTGTAATCCAATATAATACATATGGGATGCTTAAAAGCGGCGCCGCGGCGTTTGTATGCTTGAGCAATACCTCCTAGAATTATTGATGAATTGGTTGAAGCAATTCACGAAAAATGGCATGGCAAGAGTTAATAGAAAATGTTATATCAAGGATGCCCAGACGATGTCGGGAAGTTATAAGAGTTCACGGAAGACCCACCCGATACTATAGTTATTTATTTTACTTTCGGTATTAAAAATAGTGTTTTAATTAAGGTTAATTTTGTTAATAAATGTGTTTTAATGGTAAACATTGTTGTGTTATTTTTTACCAATATGGTAGGTAGTATAATAAATACAGAGGTGTACAAAAACCTTGATAATTTGAAAACGGAATAAATTGGCAAAATTTAAAAAAAAAACATGTTTTAAAACAAAATTGGAGACTGTTTAACTCAGAAATGTAGTTAATTTTATTGTAAAAACACGTTAATTGTGTTTTATGTCAAAACATCCGGCCCAAGAATAAAGTCTAATAATGTACCTTTAAAACAAAAAAAAGTTTATTGAAATCGCTTGTAAGAATCAGAAAATATCATGTTACAAATATGATTTTTTGTCGTTTCAAATTTCCATGAGTGTATTTAAACATAAGTTAGGAGCACTTGAGGATAGAATGATACATAAAACACAATAATAGTTAATGGTAGTGACTTTTGTAACATCTGATACTGTTTTTTTTATGGGTTTCTATTTTTTTTTCTCTTTTTAGTGTTAACTTTTAACATCTTTATGTTAACTTGATTTTATTTTGTGTTTTTAGATATTTTTGTTGTTCGTTCTTAAATGAGTATTTTGTTTGTTTTAAATAAGTTTTATTCTGTTAGATAGATTGTATCCATTATCTTTACATTTGACATTTTTTGTTAGTTTGATTTAATATTTAATATTAATAGTTGGATATTTACCCATTTTATAAACGTTATATTCGGCTGAGTTTTGCATATTTAATTTTATGAATTGACTTTTGTTTATATTTATATTTGTATTTTTATTTATTAGCCAGGAGCTAA
This sequence comes from Kuschelorhynchus macadamiae, assembly GCA_030620095.1. NCBI lineage: Eukaryota > Metazoa > Arthropoda > Insecta > Coleoptera > Curculionidae > Kuschelorhynchus > Kuschelorhynchus macadamiae. The sequence continues at coordinate 1,904,556 of JAUTXW010000834.1, forward strand.
AATAAACAATATTATTATTATAGTGTAATTACTGAAGTTTTTATAAAAATATAACATGTTTTATGCTATTATTTTGCACTTGACAAAGCTAAAGCGAGATTAAAATTTGATAAACGTCAAATAAATTTAAATAACTAGTTAATTGTAACAGTAAAATACGAAACGTAATTCGGGTAGGAAGTACAATAATTCAAAATGAAGCATTTATGAGTGTTGCCCTGAAAATACACTAAAAAAAGCACTACGTTATATTCGTCTAATAATTATCTAAAAATCTACTTGAATATATAAAGTAAATGGATCATTTGCCATAATGATTTATGGTGTGCAAATTTTATTAATGATCAACACCTGTTCTTTTATCTGCATTACATTAAATGTTAATGTTTTCTCTTTAGTCTATCCTACGTAAAAAAATTTTCTTAATCGATATCCTTTCTAGATTTTGGAATATTAATGTCTTTATAGATACCACTATAGACTATGGTTAGTTAAAAAAATGGTTAAATATTATATAAGCAGTAATCCTTTAAAAATTTGGACTGGATTGTATACGAAAAACATATTTTTAGAAAAAAGAATGTCTCTGTGAATGTGAGATGAATGTAATCAAAATTTGCTCTCAGGATCACTTCAGAATTTATTTGAAATTTGCGCCAAAACCAGTCTAGGTCATTGTCTCACGGGGATTAGTCTTTGGGCCTCATGTGCCTCATGCCTCATTCGATATTTCCAAAAATAATCGTATATTTATATAATGTTTTATATCTTGAAAACTCGCAAACGGATTTCAGGCATATTAAAAACAGAAAAAGTTTGAGGAAAATTTTGACATCGAAAAATTGTGGAAGTTAGTGGTGAAGAGTTTCTAGTTTTTTTTCCATTAAATGTATTTAAAAAAAATAACATTTTGAAAAACGAAGAAACCCTTCAAATTTATTTTATTTGTCTGTATATATTTTTTTTCATTCTACAGTTTAGTTTGTTTAAAAGAAATGAAACGCATTGATTTTCTTTTATTCTTTTGTATAGGGGGATGAACCAGCTCCCTAAAAACGAAGATATTTTATGGTCAGACCGATTAGCTTCAAATTTGCATTAAAAATAGTTTAGGTCAATGTCTATACAAAATAATAAAAATAGATTTTAGGCGCCATAGGCGTAGATGTTAGATATAATATACACACATATATATATATATATATATATATATATATATATATATATATATATATATATATATATATATATATATATATATATATATATATATATATATAGTTCATCACTCTCGTTCTGAAAAGAACAATTTTGCTGACATTTCGCAAAAATCGCATTTGGCATTTTCGAAGCTTTCTGTTTCGCGTCCAATTGAAGACTGAAAGTGTTAGTGACAGCGGAGCTTCCTTTTATACCCCCACCGTCGGCCGAAGGTTATATCCGAACGGTTGTGCGTCATTGTTTATATTTTCGGGGCGTTGTTGTTGGACTAATGCCGCTTGATTTTCTGTGGTTTTTGGTTTATATATGAGTCATTTCCATACTGCTGGTAACTTTAATGATTCGTCCCATTTATTTAAATCACCTTCTTTTTCTATTTCTATGGCTTCTCGGATTATTCTGGTCCGATAGTGCTCTATATTGGTAATCTCCTTACACCCTTCGAAGTTTATTTTTTGGCCTGTTTCCTGATGATGTAAAAATTAGGCAGATGTTGTTTGTTTATTTCTGATGCTGAGTTTATGTTCTACTCTTGCTGATATTCGTCTGTTTGTTTGCCCAACATACAACTTTTCACAGTCCTGGCTTAGGTTGCTATATACTCCATGGTTTTCCAATTTTATTTTATCTTTTGGATTTCCAAGTAGTTTACCTATGGTTGTTTCTGGCTTATGAATTGTTTGTATATTGTGTTTTCGAAGAATCCTGCCAATACGGTCTGTAGTACCTTTTACATATGGTAGGACTACTTGTTGTCTTCCAGGTTCATAATCTTTGCTGTTTGTTCGCGAACCCTGTTTATTAATGGCTTTATCTATGGCATGCCTTGTGGACGCGTTTTTCTTTAAAGCACTAGATATTTTATTAAGTTCATCATGTTTCGTTTGTGTATTAGTTAATCGCACGGATCTAGATATGAGGGTATTAGCCGCAACTTGCGTTTGTGCTGGATCAGTATGTGTTGATTTTCTATAAATGGTATATTCAATGTGTCCATTGTCCCGTTTTGTAAGCAGAACGTCTAAAAATGAGAGTTCGTTGTTTTCCTCTTACTCTAGCGTAAATTGTATTTTAGGATGTATTGAATTTATGTGAGTTAGAAAGTTGTTAAGTTCTGCATTACCGTGTTGCCATATGATAAATATGTCATCCACGTAACGGAGCCAAATTTTGAGCCCCAGATTTGCTTACTCAAGAGATTCTTTCCCGAAGTATATCATAAATACATTGGCTACCACTGATGATAGCGAGGATCCCATTGGAGCTCGGTCTATTTGTTTGTACATTTGCCCGTTAAATGAGAAATAAGTACTTTTAAGACAATGCTCTGGCAGTTGTATTATATGGGCTGAAAAATCCTCGTTCATAGCAATCTTGTCCAGTGTTTCGTCGATAGGAATGCTAGGATACAACGATTTAATATCTAGGCTTGCTATGATGAAGAATTTCAAGAATGACGTGTCGTATAATTCGGGTTAAATGCTCTGAATTTTTTACATATGAGTCACCTTTTTTCACAGTCGGTTGCATAATATTCGCAAGGTATTTTTCTAGTTTTTGTAAAGGCGAATTAACAGCACTAACAGTAGGTCTGATGGGCACCCCTGGTTTGTGTATTTTTGGTAAACCGTAGAGTTTAGAGCATCTGCTGGACTTTTCTCGTGGTATGATTTTATGTTGTATTTCTATGTCTATTGGTGAAACTTATTTTTTGTTGTTTTTTTTTTACTTATAAGAATTGTCTTACACCCGGAACGAAATAGCATATTTTTCCATCCGTGCACGACTACGAATCAACATATCAACGAATTAATATATATATATATATATATATATATATATATATATATATATATTGATATATATATATACTCTAAAAAGATGCAAGATAACTTTACTTTTTTGGAATGCCTTATTCAATAATATTGCGGGAGTCATTGGCGTAGATAATCAATATTTTTGGAATCAATATATTTTTTATTTATGAGAACCTGTTAAGTATGTGAACTTTATTGGGCGGAAACATTGTGTATTTATGTATCCTAAATATCTGGAGACTACCATGGTCTCTGGCAAGATTTTGCTACGGTAACAAATTTTGAAAAATACATTTTCAATTTAATTTAAAAAATATATATGTAGCTTGAGACCATAAAATTATGAACGCTGGTAGCGTAGAGCCCTGAAATTTTTTGGGGCAGACTTACATGTAAAATACACCGATATGAATCAAACTGACATAAAGACTTTTGTTGCTAAATGTCGTCTTGGAACCACTGAAGCCACTGACTTAGATTTAGTGTATTTTAAAAAAATAGAATTAAAATAAAAATAATATTATAAAGGTAAATACCTCGGCCGAGAATATTAAAATAGTCTTTTCGGAACTCAGATTGTAAAAGCCAAGGGAGTACATATACGGAGCAGTATTATGTTTGCCAATTTTTTTTTTATTGCTTTTGGACTTGGAGCACTCGAAAACATATAATTATTTTTAATATTCGTAACTTGCTGAGCCTCTTTACTTCGTTGCACGTACAAGATATGTAAAATAAAATAACCTATACCCTATCTGGAGAACCATAAAAGATAGAGGAAAAATTTAAAGACATAGACAATTATTTCTTTGTTTCTGTTGAGGTTTTAATTTATTTTGTTTTTATTTTTACGTGGTGTTGAATTCTCCTTGGGTTGATATGAACTCTGTTATTTTAAACAGTATACTATTTATATTTACTGTTAGTAAACTACCACATAGAATATATCGAATGGACGTTCTTATTCGCTGCAAAAAGAGGATAAATGTCAAACATATTATTATCCTTTATCGAACTGAGAATATTATCTACATTTACATTTTGAATTAATGTTGAGAGATTTTCTTTTTCTCTATCTGTATTCACTTATCCAACATATGGTCATTTATACTCGTTTATTCAAGAGAAAAGTATATACATAAGTTTCACAATATTAAGCATTATGCAAATTGTCTTCTTGTACTCAGCCGATGATGATTATCTAAGCCGCCGTATCTTATGCCAATTACATCCTTCTTTAAAAACAATTAATTATATTGGATATAGAGCGATATACATTTTTATCATCAGATTATCTATGCCATGGTTATGATGAGTATGACATTTAAAATCAGTACATTAAGCGAAATGATGCAAAATTCTACCTGTGTTTAGACTATCTCAACAATTTACTAGAATATTTCATAAAGTTACTTTTAAGGTTGAATTATTTTAACGAATTTTGGATCAAACATTATCACCTCTTCGCAATAGGTTTGAGGATTTCCAAACTTTAATGAAATTTTATAACATAAAGGGTCACTAGGAATAGGATGAAGACTTCAAAAATTTACATATAAAACTTCAAGATGAGTCCCGCAACGAGTCAGACATTGACGAGATTCGTTTGTTTAAGAAATTAAAGGCTTTACATTTACATTTTACAATAGAGACATTAAATTGACCCTAAAATTATTTTGCAATATATTTTTGAAAATTATTTAATATCAACGTTTCCAAATATTACTAGAGCTTTAAGAATCCCACTTAAGTTACCAGTTTCAGATGAAATAAAAATTAACTAATTTCGCCATTATTTCAACCGAGCATGAAATAATGGATACCTGAAACATGCACCAAATGATGTCAGAATTTGCAGCACTTAAAGCAAGAAAAGTTCAATTTCTGTAGTTTTTTTATATAAGGCTATTTAATTTTTAGCATACCCAAATACATTCTTCCTATTAATTCTAAAAAATTTGTTCTAAATATATCACATTATTAAGAAAGGTATCGGGCGCTTTAAACTTCAAAAAGCAGCCCTGAATACTGGAATTAATCTTTACTGAACGAGATTAAACAAGTTAAGACTGAATGCAGTGTTTATCTCGTGCATTGAAGACACCTGTAGATGCATCTTACAATCGCAGATGAAACGTCGGAAATTTCAACTTGATACGGTTTAACCCAAGAATCATGATTTCCCAATAAACAAGAAATACTTTGAAATTGTTTTTAATTTAATGATTTTTTTTATCCTGGATAGCAATACTTTTAAAATCATAGAAATAAAAGGTACTCTATATCAGGGTTGTTTCGTAGACTATGAAATGTATGCTACGCTGATTCCATACTCGTTGTCTATATGATATTTACATGGATCTTTTTCTCGTTGACTATGTAGATATTGAAAACAATAACAATTTCCAATATACTTTTTATTATTCTCCAGTTTCATAGAATGAAAGAAAAGAAATGATTCAGACAAAAATAAAGTGCCGCATAAAAAAATCTAGAGCATCCTTTATTAAAAGGGCAGCTCTATTTAAATGCCTTAAATAAAAGATGAGGATGCTAATACGTTATGGGTTCTCCGTTCTTCTGTATAGGGTTGAGTCCTGGACCCTGACAGAAGCATCCAGCCAAAAACCTGGAATCTCTCGACATGCAGCTATACAGGCACATTCTGAGAATATGATACACGGACCATATCAATAACAAATCGCTTCTTGAAAGAATGAATACAGAGACAGATCTCATTAAAACAGCATTTAAAAAATAAAACTGAAGTATTTTGACATAAAAAGCGGAACAAACATCGATACAGATTACTTTAACCCATATTACAAGCAAAATAGCCAAGATAGTCGCTAACATACGGAACGGAAGAAGAAATCATATTCGAATATTGATTTGACATGAGGTTAACTAAGTTTCAAAAAAATGTATTTTCTACGAAGCATGCATATGGGTGCTGAATGTTCAATTTTTTTGCACTAGTGCTGAAAATAGTGCTGAAAGTTTTTTCAGTACTGATGCTGAAAGCAATACATCAACTATCACCTATATCGCCACTTAATCCAACTTCGTGTGCTAATGAACCTCACCAGAACTGGACTAGTGGCGGCAGCACTTCACCAGGAAAAATAAACAAGCAAACATCTAACTATATTTATTATATATCTCTTAAAATTTTAGTTTTAACATTCATTTATTTACCTAATTGGTAAAATAAACTGTACATCTCGAATAAATATTTTACTTGACCGTTGGCGGCATGTCTTTAAAACTTTAAAACTTTCACTCGAGCTTTATTATAACAACTATAACAGTGGCGCAAACCGCTTCGACTTTGCTGGAGGTGCTATTTTTAGTTCACGATTTTCCTACTATGTTGCCATGACAACGTGTACGCGATGACGTCGAGCGCATGGAAGAATAATGTTAACCACCGCTATACAACGCTCTGGGTGAACTGCAGCCGCAGTACACTACACCCACGTGTCATACAATTTGCGGTGGTTGTTTACTTTTATTTTCGCGTATTTCGCTGCAAGCGGTGAGGTCGTTTGCAGTTTGCTTGACTGTTTTGTGTTATATTTATTTATGGTGTTGTTACAACTTCAAATTCGAAGTTAGTAAATGTGATTGTTCAAGACTGGAATAAATTAAAAGACGTCTTTGAATTTATTACAAACTGTGACAGATCCGATGAAAAATCAATCCGCCTTGCTAAAGGTTTTTAGGTGAAATGAACGATTTTGAATTCACCTTTCTGGCATTAGTGTTTAATGTCATTTACTCAATCACGGACATACTATTTGACGTTCTTCAAAAAAAATTGCTTGACATTCATTTTTGCATATCCAATATAAAACGATGTCGTGAGGCGCTCTGTAAAAAATGATATAAATATTTTTTAATACCATGTTTGATAAAGCAAATTCTATTACAGAAATAAATCATTACAAAAGTGAACTTGCTAAGCTTTCTCCTGAAGAAATTAGGGCTAAGTATAGAACCCTTTTTTATGAAATATTTGCTATAATGGAAATGACACTAAAATTTCAAGACTGCGAAAAACTTACATTTTCATGTTTGGCAGGTTCTGCTAAATTTTCCGAATATAGTTTAAATTTTCCGACTGGCCCGTTTGAAAATTTGTTACAGTTATATGGGGAAACATTTTCAAAAAGTCAATGACTTAAAAATGAGCTTGGTCTTATTTTTACCAATAAGAGTAATTGGAATATATCGCTGCAAGAGCAAGTGAAAAAAATTAATGAAAATAAAGATATTTTTACCGAAGCATATAAACTGTTTTCCCTTATTTTGACAATATCGTCGACAAGTGCTTCAGTGGAAAGTAGTTTTTCTTGCTTCAAATGTGTAAAAACTTATTTAAGAAATGCAATATCTCAAGAAAGACTTACTTCTCTTGGCAATATTTCAATTCAAAAGGAATGTCTGGAGGAGATTAGGGCAACTCATCCATTTTATGTGGATGTTATAAATAAATTTGCTGCTATGAAGGATAGGAGAATTGATTTAGTATACAAAATGTAGGTAAGTCGTAAAAAAATATTCTACCCCCTCCACAAATAAAAACATCCTGGAAAAAAAGTTATTGCGATATTTTCTTGCTTCATTTGCACTTCACTTACTTTTTCACCCGCAAGCCGTCACTGAACTGGACCGGAGAGGTCCAATTCAACATATTCAATAAAACAATGTCGAGAAATACCCAAAAAATCCGAAAATTGTAAACCCACCGAGTAATTACAGGGCCTTTCTACCTGTATCGTTGCTATGAAATAATTATTTTCCGAACTAGTGCGGGAAGTTTATTTTTCCGGCGAGTGTGTCATTTACTGCATACAATATAAAGCACACGAACGTGAAAATAAATATTTCCCGCACGTGTTAGGAACATCATTTTTCCTATGACCGACTGAATTAAAAAAGAAATTCAGACATGAAGGCACACTCGCACGCTCTCAGAATAGCTAAAAATCTATCTGATTTATTTTAATTATTATTAACAATATTTACATGAAATGTACATTTACTACAAGTTTGTACTGATAAAGGTTTAACGGGGTTTATAGAAAATGTAAAGGCTAAACTTGTAATTGAGTGATGACTGATGAGCGGTGGCGCTAAGAATAGTATACTCTAGTGTGGAAAGTATGCACTTTCCGCAGGGTCGTAGGAAAATTTCAAGTTTTTGTGTTGTGTACCCGTTTGCTGATTGTCAGTATAGACGTCAAAGTCAAAATACAAAAGTTATTTGACTTTTAAACAAGTTTTGAATGAAAAATAAGGATTGAGGAGGAAATTGGAGAATTGATGAAATACCCGAGGACATTATCGAACAAGCCAATAATATAAACTCGAACTGTTAGCAAAAAAATACCGTTATGATAATTGGAAACATTTAGTAACTAATATTGTCAATAACAAATAAAAATATTATAAGTATGAGTTTTGAATTTTATTTTCACATTGACGCCTAGACTGATATAAATTATTTAAAATAACTACCAAAACTAGTTAATTTTTTTATCACGCTCGTAGAAAAGCATTGTACCATTGTAAAAGCTATTGCCTGTCTTTGATCTTTTATTTTTCTTGCTACATATATATAATTTTAATCACTCATAATAACTTTAATTATAAATTGAAATATTTTAATACATTCGATGTATGTCATAAACTTCGAATGTAGCACCAACCAACAGAGTATTTAATTGACTCGTTGTCTACAAATACACATAATGTAATCATGTTACAAACTTCTAGGGTAGATAGAGAACACATGAACAGTGGCGGCTCTTCTATAGAGTCATTTGGTCAATGACCCCCCAAAAATATTTCAGAAAATAAATTATTCGTTTGACCGTCCGTTCCCCTAATAGTTGTAATAAAACGCGATCGTTGGGAAAAGTTAAATACGCTACACTATTAGCAGCGCGCGGCGCGGCAGTTCGAATTGTCTCGTTGCGTTCCTTAGGCATAATAAAATACGCTATACTAAGCTAGGCTGGGCAGTCCGAATTGTCCTGATTACCTTAAAGATTGAGGAAAGTACCCGAAGATTTCACAGCTACCGAGCGGCAGCCGAACGTGATGGCAAACGGAATATGAAATCGCGATTTGGGTCATCAGCCGGTCTGTTCTCATAATTCGGTCGCGGCATCACATCCGCATGCGGAATTTCAATTGTTCAGATGTCGCGCGGTTTATATACTGTTTTTTGTAATACATATTTTTTTATTTTTATGATCCATGTGTGAGTTGGAAATATACAGGAAATAAAATGTTGGTAGTGACTAGTGCAAAAAAATAAACAACTAAAAAGTGCTTACGAACTTAATTTTGCAAAAAACACCAATTTCAAGGTGGTCTATGTTTGAGTTGTGAATGTAGATGAAATAAAATGGCGTTAGTGCAAAAAATTTAAACAACTAAAGAATGCTAACGAACTTAATTTTGTGAAAATAACCGAATTCGAGGTAAGTGGTCGCAATTTGCCAGAACTTAGTATACGACAAACTAGTATCCTAAATACTAGACCAAAATAAAGTTTCATCGAAACTTTCGCAAAAGTATGTACGATTTAGCTAACTGGATATGTGGTTGTGAAGTTTCTAACTCATTTTACTGTTATGTTTGTTTATTGTTTTCTAAGAACTGGTCGGATTCATTATGGTGCAAAACCGGTGTTAAAGACTTAAAACACTTTAAAAAAAAAATAAAAGAACATGCGTTTTCTGCAGATCACATGAAATGTTCGGTGAACTATGCTACGGTCGGAAGTGTTGATATTCACACTCAGCTAGACACAGCTTATAGAAAATCTCTTAGAGATTTTAATGAAAATGTATCCAAAAATCTTTATATTTTAAACAAAATTATAGATTGTGTAAAATTTTGTGGGGCATTCGAGCTGGCACTACTTGGCCATGATGAAACGGCTTTGTCTGAAAATCTAGGGTTTTTTCGAGGGCTTATAAATTTTGTTGAGGAGTTGGGCCAAGATATCCTATCCGCTTTAGCAATGTTAAGTATCGAGAAATCGTTTATAAAAGGAATGTGCGTGCAATTTTAACAAACGTGTCTTTCAGCATTTTTTCCAAAGAACGAAGAGTAGACCTGAACTTCAAAAGAATTTAAAGCTCAATTTAAAGATAAGATATTTATTTTTATTTTAAGTAAGCCTATTTTTAAATTTGTTATTGACCTTCCAATATAATTCAACACGAGCCGCCACTGCACATAAAAAAAAATTCATATGAACATGGGTCCGGAAAAGCTTCCTCAGGGAGCTAGAGCTCTTTGAAGATGGCCTTCATAAACTAGTTTTCGTTTTATAGCTCCGAAAGTACTTCAGCCAATTTGAAACAAATATTGCTATTAGTAAGTTCATTTAATTGAGACTATATAACAATGTTAACTTTAACCAGGGGCGTGCAAATCAAAAGGATATTTGAGTAAATTTGACCCCATTTCTCTAAGGCTTCAATTTCTTGCCATTTTGGTATCAAATTATGATTTTCCTATGCTTATAACATAAAAATGGTACTCTTTGTGAAAGCTAAATGTCACCGTTTCTTCGGAAATTGGCTAAAATCAGGTTAAGGTACAATTATTACAATTTTATTATTATTATTATGTTAGATAGCACAAAAAGGAATTAAAATAATAGTTGCTGAAAATGCAGGTCACCATACTCGATACATTTATTGTAACTACGCAGCATATTTAAGTTGCCGTGGTTAAAAACGTCAAGCATAGTTTGGATTACTTCAGCCGCAGCGAAAATTCTAGCCAACAAATCCTCTTTTGACTCGACTGGAGTTTCATAAACGAGACTTTTCATATGCTCCTAAATGAAAAAAATCTAAAAGTATTAGTCCTGGTGAGAGCGCTGGCCAGGTGACAGGGTCTCCGCGTCCAATCCAACGTCTTGTAAAATTTTCATTTAGGTGCTCGCGGAAAAGAAATGAAAAATGAGCAGGCGCTCCTTCATGTTGGAACCATAAGTTCTATCGTTATTTAGGGGCAGATCATGTAATAATACTGGCAACACATTTTTTAAAAAATTAAAATAAATAGTACCGGTTAAACGAGGAGGCAACAGATTAAAAAGGCCTTATTTTGTAAATACAGCCTCGTCAGTAAAAACTACATATTTTGGATATTACGGTTTTTTACTACACGGGTCAAGAAACCACTGGCAAAATTCTACGCGAGACATGAAGTCGTTTGGTCCCATTACTTACACTTTTTTTAGATGGTATGGGCGAAGAAGCTCTTCATGGCCCACCTCCCATACACTGACACGATTTACATGCGTGCCTTTCTCGATTGCTCTGGTGCTTACAGAACCATTATTTCCATGACATGATTTACATGCATGGTCCTTTGCGCGCCATTATCTAACGGTGTTATTTTTATGGAGCCAGTCTCAGTTATCCGTTGGTTGACCCTTTCAAACAGTGTGCGAGTTCAAATTCGCCTTTCAGGAAACCGCTCTTCATATAGTCAGGAAGCGGCTCTACCATTACATCGAACTTTTCCATAAATTAATAGCATGTCAGCGTATTCTGCAAACGTGTAATCCTCCTTGACTAATACTAATTTAATGACAAATTCTTGACAATAGCGAGTTTACCTTATTAATAAAATAAGATAAATTTTTTATTTTGTTTTTGTACACCTAGAATTTAAGCAACTTAAATTACGCTGATTAATTTAATTTTTATTCTCTAATATCTGTCCTGAACACTATTGCTCTTTTGATCTACTAATTTCTTAACTTGATTTTAGACAATTTTCGAAGAAACGGTGACATTTAGCAACTTTCACAAAGAATGCCTCTTTATTTAACATGCATATGAATTAAAATGGCAAGAAATTGAAGCCTTAGAATAATCAAGTCAAATTTACTCATATACCCCCCAATTCGCACACTCCTGATTAAATTAACATTGTTCAATAGGCCCAAATAGATGAACTAAGTAACATCAATTTATGTCCCAAAATTGGTTGCTGTAGCTGAAGCAGTTCTGGATATATAAAACGAAAACTAGTTTATGAAGGCCATTTTCAAAGGGTTCTAGTTCCCTGAAGAAGCGTTTCGGTACCCATGTTCATATGAACTTTTTTTTCTTTTCATGTGTTCTATCTACACTATAAGTTTGTAACATGCTCACATTAACTATACAGTTTGCACGTTGTCTACCCAGATTACATATTTTACGTAGTTGATGCATCGTTTACACCAAAATGCAGACAATCATTTTTGAAGTGTAAATGCCAACATATAATTACTGATATTACTCTCAAAAGGCATAATTACATCAAATGTAATTAGATTGTGTCATATTAGTAGTAGTAATTATTAGATATCAAAAAATAAGTAAGAACTTACAATGAGTATATTTAAAATTTGCTCCAACAAATAACCCAACATGTTTAAAAGTTAGTTTGAATTATTTTTCGTCCTTACTAAAGGTGTAGATTGATTTACATCCAAAAATTTAAGAGGTGATTTAACTCAGTACGCAAACCATTCGTTTTCGAGAAACAGGGTGTTAAAATGCTGCTTTTCTTTTCGTTTTCTTTCCTGCACCTCTTACATTCCGAAAAATATTTAAAATAAAACTCTTATTTTCTTCTGTATTTTTTTGGTGCCTTAGAATATATAGCTAATTTGATAGACATAATGAATGTGGGAAATGAACAAAATGTACATTTTGCTAAATATAACGTCTAAACGCTGCAAAATATTTAAAAAATCTACAAAACCAAAATGATACAATATAAAGAATAAGGAATTTGACGTTGTTGATAAAAATGGCCAGTGACGTCATAGTAAAATGTTTGGGGTGGGGAGGAGTAAAAAAAAGTCGCAACCCGGACAAAATAACACCCTCTAGATTTTTTTAAGATTTACTTAGTAGCTTTATTGACATTAGTATAAGATATACCAAATAACATCTAAAAATCTATAAATTCTCGAGATATATAAAAAAAACGAAAAATAAGTTATTAACACCCTGTATCTCCAAAATAAACCGTTTGTAAACCCCTGTTTATATGTTCTTTTACTTCCCTCGTAAAAGGGAAGTATTGTAAAAGTTGTCCTACAAGATTTTTTCAGATCTTCGCGTTTCAGGATCCCTAGATGCCGAAAAACATGTTTCTCGATTTCCTCGGTCTGTCTATCTGTCTGTATTTTCGCGGCATAGCTAAAAAACTACTTACCCGATAGTCTTCAAAGTTTGGTCAAAAATTAAAGGTCATATGGGGATAACCTGGTGATAACATTTTGGTAACAATCTAATATGGCGAAACCATATGGCAGCGTAGTGAAATGTTAAAGAAATTATTATTAAAAAAGTACTTACATAATTTATCTCAAATTTTGCATAAAAATCAAGTATTATGTTGGAATCAACTGGTAACATTTTGGTACGAATCTAAAACGGCGGAACAAAATGGCGACTTAATAAAATATTTATAAATTCAGCCTGAAAAACTACTAATGGATTGATTTCAAATTGTGTGCCATAACTAATTGTGTTATAGGGGTCAGCTAGTAAAACTATGGTACTAATTCAAGATGATCCAACAAAATGGCGGTCAAATAAAATGTTTGTAATCGTGAAAAAAGATTACGGGGAAGATAAACATGGATTTTTGATTGGAAATTACAAAACTCTTCTAAAACGTAATTTTTGAAATAGGAAACCATTAATTTAGTTTATATTAAAAATGCTAAAATATAATCTTAATTATCTAGCCCATAATAAATGCGGCCTTGACTCCGACCTAGCTACAATGAAAATCGAATAGAACCTATATATGCGGGCCGCTAGCTTTTTTGCAGCCAAGTCCTGTATGCTTGATTTCCTGTGAATCGAGCCAGAGGTTATTGAACTTTCCACCGGCTGTTTGCAATTGTTGGATTTCAGTCGCGTGCTTTAAGTGGGGGCGAAAGCTATCGTTGGAGTAGGTTCTTTGTTTAAACGGTTATCCGTGTGTTGTGTAATACGTACGTCGCGCCGTGCATGGTGCTATATGAAAGACAATAATACGGACGTGGATATGCAAATACCGTCAACTTCGGCTGTCGGTAATAACGTTGAAAATGTTGGAGAATTTAGTAGGAAGAGTGTGTGTGTGAATGTGTGGTTTGTTTCTTAATAATAAAGGGACTTTCAACATTAAACTTCACTGATAAGCTTCAAATCATTTCCAAAGGAAGGGCAAAACCGCCTATGAAAAATTTAACCACAAAAATGAAAAACTGTATTAGACATTTTTATCCGGAAAAACAATACGAACAATTTAAATTTCTTCAAATAGAGAAAATTTTCAAGATTTACTTAGTTTAATGGCTAAATATGATGATTGTTTAAAAAATCATTTAGAGCAGGCTAGCGTTTTTCGCGGAACGTCGAATCGAATCCAGAATGATTTAATTTCCGCTATTGCAACCATTATTCTAAAAAGAATTAAGCAGGAGATGGGCGAGGCGCGGTTCATTGCTATTGTTCTGGACGAAACAACTGATATCACTAATTTTAGCCAATTATCTATAGTAATACGCTACGTTAAAACAGACGAAAGTATTCAAGAGCGATTTTTAGGTTTTAAGAATGTGTCCGAAAATCGTACAGCAGATGCATTGTATACCGTAGTTTATAACGTTACTAAAGAAATTAATGGAGAGAAAAAATGAGTTTATCAAAGCTATGATGGAGCTGCAGTGATGGCAGGACAATTAGGAGGTCTGCAAGCTATAGTTTGAGAAACTTTCCCATGTGCTGTGTTTTTACATTGTTTTGCTCATAAATTAAATTTAGTTTTATCCCAGTCCATCAATCACATTAAAGAGTGTAAAGTATTTTTCGTTACTTTAAGTGGCATGGCTGCTTTTTTTTCCAAGTCAACAAAACGTACACAAGCTTTGGACTCCATTGGCCACAAACGATTGCCCAAAGTAGCTCCTACTAGGTGGAACTATAATGGAAGACTTGTGTTAACAGTATCTGAAAATCGTGAATCACTGATTGAACTATTTGAGAATATGATAGAAAATAATGAAACGTGGGACTCAGAAGCAATAAATAGTTCGAGAGGTTTTTTGGTCTGTTTGAAACAAGATTTTAATTTTAATTATTTGTTGAACATATTTTCAGAAATATTTCCATTCTCGGACAATGTTTTTAATATATTACAAACTAAAACAAATGATATTGCTTTTTGCCTAAAAAAAATGGATGATTTAAGGTCCATGTTAAGCCAAAAAAGAGATGACTTTGACCTATTTTGGGAGAAAACGATGACGTTAAATGTAGAGCCACAAGCCAAGCGTCTTCGAACAGACAAGGTGGGAGATGTTCAAACATCATATAGACTCCTCTTTTATGAAAAAATCGATCAAATTCAGCAACAAATAGACTATAGATTTAACGGTTTAAATGATTTTAAATTCCTCGAGCTCTGCAATTTTGATGCATTTAAAGGAAAAACTTTTCCAGAAGACGCGTTTAAATCTCTTCTTCTTCATTATGGCCAGTTCTTCGACCGAGTGTTACTGCGATCTGAACTAAAAGTGATTTACGAAACTGATGACATTAGCGCAAAAAATAACGCTAAGGAACTAATGCAATTTTTAAAAGACAAGCAGCTGGAAGATGCCTACACCGAAGTGTCGAAATTGTGTGAATTAGTATTGACATTACCTGCCACAAGTTCATCAGTAGAACGCAATTTTTCAACACTTAAACGTATAAAAACTTTCGTGAGAAATTCAACGGGATGGGAGAGACTTTCGCATACATCGCTATTGTCCATTGAAACTAAACTTCTCCAAAATATGTCGGAGCATCGACGTTTATATGATGACGTCATTGACGAATTTGCGAAAAATGATCGAAGAATCGAATTACATTACAAATAGGTAAGTTTCTAAAAATTGCTTCCCTTTCTTAAAATTTCACCGCACGCCCCTGTCTAATGCACTTTAACTACTATATTAGTTCAGTACACTTCTTGTTTAGTTTCACTTATTTTTACTTGTATAACGATAAGAAAATAGAGTTTCGCGGTAATTTTAATTTCAATGTCATCGAAATTATTGACCTCGCATATGTGTTGCTTATTTTCTTTTCTTAGGTCACCTGGATTCATTAACCGCTTTACGGCAATGTTACAAATACAACAAATGTTATATTTACAATTTTTGTATTTGCATTGACCTATCGAAAAATATGTTTTTTTTTTCATTGTTCTTGTTTTTTTTTTGTTTTGACGTAAATTTCACTTTGTCCACAAGCTACAATAATGCATACTTTTGTTTGTTTGTTGTTTGTCATATGGGGTTGACCTGGTAATATTTTGGTAAAAATCCGATTAGGCACAACAATGTTAAAAAAATTTACTAAAAAAACAAATTATTCAATTTACCTCAAATCATTGTACAAAAATCAAGTTTTATATAGGAATGAACTGGTAACATTTTGATATGAATCCAAGAGAGCAAAACAAAATAGCGGCCTAATAAATTATTTAAAAAATCAGCCGGAAATACTACTTATTCAATTATTTTCAATTTTTGTTCAAGAATTAAGAGTGATATAGAGATAAACTGGTAAAGTTGTGGTACGAAATGACTTTAAATTTTGCACATAAATTATATGTGAAAATAGGATAACTGGTACGAATTCAACATGACGTAACAAAATGGCGGTATCTGTTAATGTGAAAACTACTTATTGAATTTATTTTAAATTATGGCCAAAAGTCAAGTGTGACATAGGTAGATAGAAACTGGTGTTTGGTAGGGTATTGGTAGGAATACAACATGATGGAACAAAATGGCGCACAATAAAAATGTTTGAAAAGAAGTACATGTAACACATATATACTGTGACTATGTACTGAACTAAATTAGGTCACACTTCACTATTCCTAACAAATGGAAAAAAAATCATAGCGAGGGAAGTTACGGCTAAAGGAGATTTACCGATTTTTTAAAGTTCTTGAAATAAATTATCTCCGATAGTTTAGGGCATTAATAGAGCAGCATCCTGTATAAAGAAACTATAGCAACATTTAAAGAATCGGCATTATAAAGCTATTTTATATAAAATTCGCCGTAAGATACTAAAAACCGCATTGTATTATCTCTCTGCCCACTGAGGTATACAACTTTAAAATTGCACCAAAAAAATCTTTTATGCATTTCTTTCAAGTGTCTAGTGTATCAGACGTTTTGGCAGAACTACTACTCTATTGCATCACTTATTCCTGTAAAAGTACATATTTTTCATGCTATTGATGAAAGCTTCGAAAGTGTTTATAAAACAAAGACAGTCCTGCCCAAAATGCGATATTACATATTTCTCATCATACTGTATACGTAGGTACTTGCAAGCACATATCAGGAATGTAAACGAACGTACTTTGTTAGGTAGATGTTTTCTCGTTCACAACCGGGGGCGGTCATTTCGCGGAGGTGGTTGTTATACTATGTTTGGGCAAAAGGCGAGCCAAGAGGAAAACTGGAAGGTCGCTTAAAGCATCGGCTGCTGTTCCTTTTTAAATACGATGAAATTCTAAATTTATTTTGACATCATCTTGTTCATGAAGAAAAGAATGTTGATGCATACAGGGTGGCTAAGAAATTTAATGACTATAGAATACATCCGTTACTGTATGAAGTAAACTAATTAAATTGATAAGCGCGGGAATGTAAGCATATTATGTCAAATTTAACTTCCTGTATAACCAGAAGTTAAATAAACTTTTTTGTATTAAGTGGCAAGTTGAAAAGTTCACCCAATATGCTGTGTTAGCAAGATGAAAACAAAAAAGCGCAACCTATATACTCCTAAGTCGTTTCCATGATTTAGGAGTACTTGATAAAAATAATTGCTACTATCATAAAATTTTTATCTTTTTTTGATCAGTTTTTTTCAGAAATAAATTTATAAACAAATTTAAATTTTAAATACTCTCTAAGTTCCAAAAATGGAACTAAAACACCTGTATATAACATCAAAAAAAGAACGACAGCTTCGTTTATAATTTTAGTTTTAAATGGTTATTATAAAAGTGACAAAGGAAAACAATATTTTTTAATTTGTAACAATTAAAATTATAATTAATGGTTTCCATGGTTTCTCTTTGTAATTTTGCGTCCTACTGAGTGAACAAACAGAAAGAGGTGTAAAATGTTAGATAGAGACTTTAATGCATATAATGGAATGAAGAGAAAAACTCTAACTGATGCTATTGAAAATAATAACAAAAATAAAATCAGTTATCTAAATTCTTATCACAACATTGCCTGTAATAGGTATATTTTTGTCAAGAAGTATTGAATTACGTAATCAAAAAATGCAAATTTCTATTTCAAAGTTGTCATAAAACTAAATACAAGGTTGATATTTGGTATAGCACCAAACGTAAAATGTGTAGAAACTCGACGCCAGTGGAGTAACCAGGGGAGGTAGCATTGAAAGTACATACCCCCTTCCTCTTAAACAGCCAAAATTTTGTAGACATAATAATTTCAAAATTAACACCTGGACTCCTCGACATAACAATTATACGAACTATATATATATATATATATATATATATATATATATATATATATATATATATATATATATATATATATATAGATATAGATATAGATAGATTAGAATAGGTATGTTTCATTTTTTTTCGCGGCTAGGTATTATCAAAATTTTATATATCTAATTCATTAAAATAGATATATATATATATATATATATATATATATATATATATATATATATATATATATATATATATATATATATAGATAGATTAGAATAGGTATGCTTCATTTTTTTTTCGCGGCTAGGTATTATCAAAATTTTATATATCTAATTCATTAAAATATAGCCGCCTATACAATGAGACAAAAAGCAAAATGCTTTCGCCTAATTTTGTCTTTGACATACCGTACATAATTCAGACTAAATCAAATGAAATCGTTAAATTACCTTTACCTGGAACTTTCCTCGTTATGAATCTTTCCTTTTATTAGGAATAGTGAAGTGTGCTCAATTTAGTTTAGTTCATAGTCATTTAGTAACACATATATACCTACTGTCTTTTCAAACATTTTTAGTCGGCGCCATTTTGTCCAATCATATAGGATTCCTACCAATATTTTACGAATGTCTACCTATGCGACACTTGAATTTTGGCATAATTTAAAACAAATTCAATAAGTAGTTTTTACATTAACACACACCGCAATTTTGTTCCGTCATGTTGAATTCATACAAGTTTATCCCTACTATAATATATATCATATTTTTTTCAAAATTGAATAAAAAAAATATTTTGGACCCCATTTTGTTCCGCTATCTTGAATTTGTAATACAGTTTTACCAGTTTATCTCTAAACCAAACTTAATGCTTTCACAAAATTTTTAAATTAATCTAATAAGCTGTGTTTTCAGGCTGTTTTTCAAATGTTTTATTAGGGCAATATTTTGTTTTGCTCTCTTATATTAATACCAAAATATTACCAGTTCATTCATATATAATAATAGTAATAATTCTTTTACCGTTTCACTGGGCCGCCATCTTATTCCAGCATATTGGATTTTTACCAAAATATTGCCAAGTCATTCCCATATGACCCCTTAATTTTTGACCAAAATTTGAAGTCAATCTGATAAGTAGTTTTTAAGGTAAGCCTTGACACACAAATAGACAAACTGACAGACGGACCTACAGAATTGATAAAACATATTTTTTCGCATAAAACTAAAACGTGAAGATATGTAAGACCTGAGGTGATTTTTTCACAATTATAAATATTGTATTTAGCCGCCATTTTGTTTAGTATCACAGTTTTACTAGTTTATCTGCATACGACAATTACTTATGACACACAAATTGAAATCAGTCCAGTAGTTTTTCAGGCTGTATTTTTAAATATTTTACTAAGCCGCCATGTTGAATTGGTGTCAAAATTTACCAGTTGAGTTCTGCATAATACTTGATTTTTGTGCAAAATTTTAGATAAATTGGATAATTAATTTTTTAGTAATACTTTTTTCACTAGGCCGCCATTTTATTTCGCCATATTGGATTTTTACGAAAATGTTAAGAGTTCATTTCTATATAGCACTATTGCAAAATGAAAGGTAAATTGAATTTATCAGTTTTTTTAGTAATAATTTTTTTGACATTGTTCCCATATTGGATTTTTACCAAAGTTTTAACAGTTCGTCCCCATATGACCCTTTATTTTTGATTAAAATTTGATGACAACTGGTAAGTTGTTTTAAAGCTATACCGCGAACTGACAGACAGACCGACAGATGAACCGACGAAATTAATAAAACAGTTTTACTAGTTGATCCCTATACCACAATTAGTCATGGCACACAATTTGAAATCAATCCATTAAGTAGTTTTTTCAAGCTGTAGGTATTTCTAAATATTTTAAATTCCAATATGGATTTTTACCAAAAACCGGATCATCCCCATATGACCCTTAATTTTTTATTAAAATTTGAAGTCGATCGGGTAGGTAGTTTTTAATCTATGTCGCGAACTGACAGATAGACCGACAGACGGACCGATAAAATTGAGATTTTTTTTGGGATCTAGGGATGCTAAAACCTGAAGATACGTAAAACCTTAAGAGGGTGATTTTTTTACGATTACAAACATTTTATTTGGCCGTCATTTTATTCCGCCATCTTGAATTAGTTACACAATTAGTTATGGCACACAATTTGAAATCAATCCATTAAGTAATTTTTTCAAGCTTTTTTATTATGCCGCCCTTTTGTTCCGCTATCTTGGATTCGCACAAATATTTTACCAGTTGATTCCAGCATAATACTTAATGTTTGTGCAAAATTTTAGATAAATTGGATAAGTTTTTTAATAATGTTTTTTTTTACATTTCATTAGGCAGCCATGTGCCGTTTTGTTTCGCTATATTCGATTTTTACCAAAAACCAGATCAATCCCAAATGACCCTTATTTTTTGATCAAGTCAAAACGAAATTGATTAAAGATATTTTTTGGCATCTTTAGTTATGACACCTGGGGCGTGCAGTCCATGGAAGCAAGAGAAGCATTGCTTCCCAAAAAAAAAATTATAAAACATCTTCTAAAATGTAATTTTTGAAATAGGAAACCATTAATTTAGTTTATGTTAAAAATGCTAAAATAATCTTAATAATCAAGCCCATAATAAATGTGGCCTTGACTCCGACCGAGCGACAATAGAAAATGGAATAGAACCTATGCGGGCCGCTAGCTTCTCTGCAGCCATGTCTTGTATGCTTGATTTTCTGTGAATCGAGCGAGAGGTTATTGAACTTTCCACCGACTGTTTGCAATTTTTGCATTTCAGTCGCGTGCTTTAAGTGGGGGCGGAAGCTATCGTTGGAGTAGGTTCTTTGTTTGAACGGCTATCCGTGTGTTGTGTGATACGTCCGTCGCGTCGTGCATGGTGCGATATGGAAGACAATAATACGGACGTGGATATGCAAATACCGTCACCTTCGGCTGTCGGTAATAACGTTGAAAATGTTGGAGAATTTAGTAAGAAGAGTGTGTGTGATTGTGTGGTGTATGTCTTAATAATAAAGGGATTTTCAACATTAAACTTCGCCGATAAGCTTCAAATAATTTCCAAAGGAAGGGCAAAACCGCCTATGAAAAATTTACCCACAAAAATGAAAAACTGTATTAGACATTTTTATCCGGAAAAACGATACGAACAATTTAAATGGCTAACAGGGTGTGAAAATATAAGTAAATTATTTTGTTGGCCATGTTTACTTTTTGAAAATGAAAAAGGTCTCTGGAATAAAACTGATTTTTCCGATTTAAACAATTTCCATAAAGCTGTAAAGACACATTATTTCCAAAGCGCATTTGCAGGCCGTCATAAAAAAAAAAGTCTTCGGCAAAACCAGAATTGAACACACCCTTAAACAGTTGGAAATTAGTCACCGCCAACACAATGAACTAGTTTGATAAAAATAGGCAAATATTAAAAAGGCTTATCGATGTTGTTTGTTTTCTCGGATAGCACGAATTGGGATTTAGAGGTCATGACGAAACAAGGGTTTCTTCAAATTGAGGAAATTTTCAAGATTTACTTAGTTTAATGGCTAAATGTGATGACTGCTTAAAAAATCATTTAAAGCAGTCTAGCGTTTTTCGCAGAACGTCGAATGGAATCCAGAATGATTTAATTTCCGCTGTTGCAACCATTATTCCAAAAAGAATTAAGCAGGAGATTGGCGAGGCGTGGTTCATTGCTATTGTTCTGGACGAAACAACTTATATCACTAATTTTAGCGAATTATCTATAGTAATACGCTACGTTAAAACAGACGGAAGTATTCAAGAGCGATTTTTAGATTTTAAGAATGTGTCCGAAAATCGTACAGCAGACGCATTATATATCGTAGTTTATAACGTTACTAAAGAAAGTAATGGAGAGAAAAAATTTGTTGCTCAAAGCTATGATGGAGCTGCAGTGATGGCAGGACAATTAGGGGTTCTGCAAGCTAAAGTTCGAGAAACTTTCCCAAGTGCTGTGTTTGTCCATTGTTTTGTTCCTAAATTAAATTTAGTTTTATCCCAGTCCATCAGTCACATTAAAGAGTGTAAAGTATTTTTCGTTACTTTAAGTGGCATGGCTGCTTTTTTTTCCAAGTCAACAAAACGTACACAAGCTTTGGACTCCATTGACCACAAACGATTGCCCAAAGTAGCTCCTACTAGGTGGAACTATAATGGAAGACTTGTGTTAACAGTATCTGAAAATCGTGAATCACTGACTGAACTATTTGAGAATGTAATAGAAAATAATGAAACGTGGGTCTCAGAAGCAATAAATAGTTCGAGGGGGTTTTTGGACTGTTTGAGATTTTAATTTTAATTATTTGTTGAACATATTTTCAGAAATATTTCTATTCTTGGACAATGTTTTTAATATATTACAAACTAAAACAAATAATATTGCTTTTTGCAAAGTGGATGATTTTAAGGCCATGTTAAGCCAAAAAAGAGATGACTTCGATCTATTTTGGGAGCAAACGATGACGTTAAATATAGAGCCACAAACCAAGCGTTTTCTAACAGACAAGGTGAGAGATGTTCAAACATCAGACAGACGCCTCTTTTATGAAATAATCGATCGAATTCAGCAACAAATAAACTATAGATTTAACGGTTTAAATGATTTTAAATTCCTCGAGCTCTGCAATTTTGATGCATTTAAAGGAAAAACTTTTCCAGGAGATGCGTTTAAATCTCTTCTTCTTCATTATGGCCAGTTCTTCGACCGAGTGTTACTGCGATCTGAACTGATTACGAAACTGATGACATTAGCGCAAAAAATAACGCTAAGGAACAATGCAATTTTTAAAAGACAAGGAGCTGGAAGATGCCTACACCGAAGTGTCGAAATTGTGTGAATTAGTATTGACAATACCTGCCATAAGTTCATCAGTAGAACGCAATTGTTCAACACTTAACTCACTTTATAAAAAAAATCGTGAGAAATTCAACAGGGCAGAAGAGATTTTTGAATACATTGCTGTTGTCCATTGAAAATACTTCTCCAAAATATGTTGGAGCATCGGCGTTTTTATGATGACGTCATTGACGAATTTGCAAAAAATGATCGAAGAATGGAATTACATTACAAATAGGTAAGTTTCTAAAAATTGCTTCCCTTTCTTAAAATTTCACCGCACGCCCCTGTATGGCACACAATTTGAAATCAATCTATTAAGCAGTTTTTTCAGGCTGAATTTTTAAATATTTTACTAAGCCGTCATTTTATTCCGCCATCTTGGATTCGTACCAGTTGATTCCAACATAATACTTGATGTTTGTGCAAATTTTAATTCAATCGGGTAAGTAGTTTCTTTAGCTATGCCGCGACAGAATTGTGAAAAAATGTTTTTCGGCATCTAGAGACCCCGAAAAGTCTGAAAAAATCTCGGAGGGTTATTTTTTCACGATTACAATACTTCCCTTTTACGAGGGAAGTAGAAAATAAGTGCCCCTCCTCGCAATGATTAGTACAGAAATAAACAAGATAGTTTTCATGAAAATAGTTTTCCAATAAAATCCTAATATTCATTGCTATATTGTTTCCACTTTTTTAGTTAGAAGTGGGTCTAAACAGTCAGGTTTTTAACAGTTTTTGCTCTTTTTCAGTATTCACATTTCATAATTTTTATTTTTAGTGGATTCGATGTCTTTTCAAATTTGATAGCTATTGAACATGTTTGAGGTTTAAACGCTAAATGTTAATTTATACACATATTTATAAATTAGTATAGTATGGGCTTATACCGTAAAGCAAATTTTGGAAAAAGCAAAGTGAGTGTGTGAAATAATAACAAATTATACACGATCTTGAAATCACACACTATAGTTAGGTAGTAAATAAAGCAGTTCAATTATATACATTTAATAATACCTTCATAGAATATAATATTATACATGTTCAGAACTCAATAAAATAAAATTCAACAAAAGAAAACAATTAAAGTCTACACGTTGAAACTATCTCTTTTTAGCAGATGCTGCATTCTAGTTCTCCACTTTTAGGAACACAGTCTAGGTACACAGCCACTGCCCTAGTCAAATAGGTCATAGTTCCAAAAGCACCACTGGGTGCGCTGTCATAAAAATGTTGACATATATAGGCGGCTCCACCGCATAAAAGACCTCCAGTATTGGTGGTTTCACGTTGTTCTCTGGGTTTGGCACAACATAATGTTGCATCACCGTCACAACTCATCTACAAGACAAATAATAAAATAATATATGAAACAGTTAAATAAAAACATATAATAATTTAAATTAACAGCTATAAAACAATGACCTACATATCTACTACTAAATGATATTAAAATTACATTACTTAAATAATAAATGTGTAGAAGTACTCAGGAGCCCCTGAATCGGTCAAGGTTTTACGAGAGCGCCCTTTGAAAAAAATAAATGATGACCCATACTCTTTATGCTCTAAGTCAAGAGTCTTCAACCCGCGGCCCGCCTTGTAATTTCTTGCGGCTCCCAGTTAGAAGAGATCTACTCTGTGACCTCGCGATCACGACTACCCTCAAGGCTACTAGATAGAGTTGCATGTCTATTGAATTTTTCTAATGATTCTAGAAATTATCACTAATAGAGGGACCTACTAGTCCACTCTCGTAGTTGCTCGAAATGCACCATCCATGGTAGGAAAAAATGAAGGGCTCGTGGGTTTGATGAAAAAACAGCAGAAAGATTTTCCTTTGATGCATTACCAAGTGGTCGTAAAAACTGTGAAGGTCATTAAATCCGAGGCCTCAACCACAGAGAATTCCAAAATTTTTTACAAGAATTTAAACAACATGGTTCCATGTCTAACAACACTTTTTTAACTCTAATTTTAAATAACTTTGTACTATTAAAAGTTTTATATTATTTGGTAGTTTAATAACAATTCTGATACATATATACATACATATATATATATATATATATATATATATATATATGTATATATATATGTATATACATATATATATATATATATATATATATATATATATATATATATATATATATACATATATATATATATATACATATATATATATATATATATATATATATATATATATATATATATATATATATATATATATATATATATATATATATATATATATATATATATATATATATATATATATATATATATATATATATATATATATATATATATATATATATATATATATATATATATATATATATATATATATATATATATATATATATATATATATATATATATATATATATATATATATATATATATATATATATGTATATACATATACATATATATATATATATATATATATATGTATATACATATACATATATATATATATATATATATATATATATATATATATATATATATATATATATATATATATATATATATATATATATATATATATATATATATATATATATATATATATATATATATATATATATATATATATATATATATATATATATATATATATATATATATATATATATATATATATATATATATATATATATATATATATATATATATATATATATATATATATATATATATATATATATATATATATATATATATATATATATATATATATATATATATATATATATATATATATATATATATATATATATATATATATATATATATATATATATATATATATATATATATATATATATATATATATATATATATATATATATATATATATATATATATATATATATATATATATATATATATATATATATATATATATATATATATATATATATATATATATATATATATATATATATATATATATATATATATATATATATATATATATATATATATATATATATATATATATATATATATATATATATATATATATATATATATATATATATATATATATATATATATATATATATATATATATATAAATATACATATATATATATATATATATATATATATATATATATATATATATATATATATATATATATATATATATATATATATATATATATATATATATATATATATATATATATATATATATATATATATATATGTATATACATATATATATATATATATATATATATATATATATATATATATATATATATATGTATATACACATATATATATATATATATATATATATATATATATTATATTGATTTTTACATATAATTTTAAGAAACTTTCCAAGGTAAGGTGAATAAATTTTTTTCATTTTACAAAATTTAGTTAAAAATATACTTTGCGCATAAATGGAATGTCTAATATGTTGATATTCGTAGGCCAAAGACATTTTTTTTTATACTTAAGGACAAATAATAAATGTACAACTATAAATTCCTTCTGAGATACGTATACGCCTTTAAGCAAAATAATGTACTATAACACTTAAACAGACAAAAAAATGAGTAGAAAATGAGCTTTAAAAAAACATCCAAGCTAAAATTTAAATATTATTAACAGTGCCTAACTGCAATATCAAAAAAAACCTAACGCGATTACGTTTTGCTTTGAAAACAAAATTCGTTTTGAAAAACTGGTTTTATTTTATTCATTATATAAAATTCTATTATGTCTCACAGTTCTTCTAAAGATAACATATTTACTCCACAAGTTATGTATTACTAATACAAGAATTACAAGTTATATGCCTAAACGAATTTTGTTTGAAGTTGCATCAAAACTAAAGACATACACAACGACCTATTTTTTTTTAGTTTTGCCTTGAAATAACAATATTCTCATTTGACTGTTGCTTTAGTTCTAGCTGTAACAATAAGTATTTATAAACATGGCTGTACCAGGTGCACAACTAGCAAAGGAGCATATAGCCAGCTATATCCGGCCCAATAAATACCCTTTTTAACGAGACCCTGTTCAAGATCCAGTAATCATCATTTGTTTAAACAAACATTTACCCTTTTCCCCATCCTTGATAGCCTGGGTGGATGTCTTAGAAAATCCACCTTCTCTAAATGACAATACCTGTTACTCGCTCTAGGGACCGACCTAGAAAAATAATTTCCAACCCTTTTTCATTGCTACTTTTACTTTACTATAACAAAAATTTCATCATGGGATAAACGGTTTCCGAGATATAACCAGCCTCCTTTCTTAGTTGTACACCCGGTAGATGTCGAATTAAAAAACTTGGACTCCACCTCCAAATAGTTAGGAAAACTGAAATTTCCCAGATTGCGTTGTGTTTTCAAGGAAATTATATTAAACGAAAGACCAATTGTATTACAAAAACAGTCCATCAAGCACTTTCATAGTTTCGCCATATCACTCGCTCGTCTAGCCGTTTAATCGTAATATTATCACGCACCCAACAATATTTGGCTCTTTATTGGCAGAAAAGTTATTAAGGTCTATTTGTTTAGGAATACAACACAAAAATTATGCTTTAAGAAAAAAATTGGATCGAACCATAGACATAACAACAGGAGACAAAATTGTTTTGATTTGAAGGCAATCATACACTGTCAAAATTATTAGTAACTTACAAAGAACCTCGTTAAAGACGTCTACTTAAAACATACTATGATACTATTACTAGACTATTACCATCAACGCCAATACCGTGTAGATAGCGTTGGTTCTTTGCCCCGGGTTGTAGAAACTTTCAGTAATATAGCGTAAAGATCTATACGATTACCTGACTACCCTAATAAAACTTCAATGGCTGACTATTTTTACAATGAAACGGATGCTTACAGCGGTCATGTTGGTTATAAGAGATGGTGTTAAAAAATGAAAAGTAATAAACCAATTATCAAAAAGAGTGGTATAAATTATTTTTGTATCATTATATATGTATTTTTAGAGTAAAATTGTTGATTTATTTTTCACCAAGATCCAATTTTTATTTAATCGGTGGCGCTTGAATTTTAGGAGGGGTGCCACATGTCATTTTATTAATAAACAATGCATGGCCTTTAATTCCGAAAAAAATAAACCAAACCGTGAGTGAAACGAAATCACATCTACTAAATGTGACAGCCGAAGAAAGTATATCCGCTGACCGCTCATTTTTCATGTAGGTGGCTATTTTCTGTATGTCTCTCTTCGAGAAATCAATTTTCCTGGAAAAAGGGCCCGTACGGCGGGCAAACAGATATGGGAAGTGTGGCAGGTGGCTCCGCCCTGTTGGAACCAAGTATCTTGAGAATATCCTTCAAATTCTTGAAGGTCAGGGGTGAAAAAGTTTTAAAGCATATCGACAAAGCGCTGTGAATTCACCGTTACTGCGCGGCCTTATTGGTCTTCGAAAAAAAAATGGACTGATGATTTCGGATTCCGACGTTGCAACCCAAACTGTGACCTTCGAGCTATGCAGAGGCCTTTGATGCTTGTTTTTAGGATTTTCTCAACACCAGTAGAGACAATTTTGAGTATTCAGATGGCCATTAAGGTGGAATGAGCCTCATCGGACAAAAACATGTTGTCGACTGCTGGAGGTCGATTCATTATTTCGTTAAAAGTCTATCAGCTGGGTCCGTCAGCTTCGATTCTTGCACCAACTGAATCTTATACGGGTCCATGTGTAAATCTTTATGAAGGTTTTGAAGCACCGAAGATCTCGAGACATTTAAAGCAGCTGGGCGCTGTCGTGTCCATAAATTTGGTTGTTGGCGCGCGGACGCTCTCACTCTTTCAATGTTTTCATTGGTTCTTGCTGACCTTCGATGACCGGGGACGCGATTATTTAACATTGAACCAGTTTCCTCAAACTTAGAAACCCACTGCCTAATCAACGGAGGGCTTGGGCATTGCTGAATATCGTGCACATTGAACCCTTGTCGAAATCTACGCCGCGTAATATTGGTAAATTTCCCTGACACGAACTATCGTTTAAGACCGACCCCACCATTCTCCCCCTCCCAGCAAATTTTCTATAGGGCAACTAAATATTAACAACTTTTTGGACCACCCGTTATTACCCTCAATGTCATTGGTATTTTATATGTCAACAACAAGAAGACTGATAGATATTTTTTTCTTTGTCATATTTGAAGTATAGGTTTATTTATTTTAAGTCTCTCTGTTATTATGTCTATGGATGGAACCCAACTCTACGGAATACAATAGAAATTTTGGATGCATTTAGGGAGCATTTTATTTAAAATTGTATTGATTATCTACTCAAATTATAATCAGTCTTTGATTAAACTTACTTGATCTGACAAAAACAATTCATTAGCTCTATGAACAAGATATTCTATCTGAATAATTCCTCCTAAAGACGGTGCTACGTTATATTCAGCGACTAAGGTTAGAACCATCAGAGCTTCTACAATGAGCTGGCGATACTCAGGCTGAGGAATGGTGTTTAATACTGTTTCGACAGCCAATGCGAATTTCAATTCTCCCGGAGTCATCTCTTGTGTCAAACACTGGGGTAACACTTTTCCAGCAATATCTATTCCATGGCACTAAAAAAATGATTTTTTTTCAACCTGCTTGCTACGAAAACAAATATAAATACTTACTCGTTCGAGAACATTCCACACTCTTGAATAAAAATCTCTTGGTACTCTATTCAGTGCTCCATCCAGTCTTCTTCTTCGCAACCACTGTCCTTGCCTATCGGGTTCTATTAAGTCGTCAGAAGCTGTATCAGTAGCGAGGCTAATATGACTTTTCTGCAAAAAATATTAACTACTATATATTCATCCTCTACAAAAAAAAAATTAAAAATTTAAATGCCCCCTTATAAAGAAAAAAATTGCCTTTGCTAATTTTTGTTTTTTGAAGGGGCTACTATATCCCCAAAGGCTACCGTGTATGGTGGAAAAAAAATGTTTTATATACAAAGATATAAAAGGAATTTGAATTGAAAATTTTACTTGTTTTACCGTTTGTTAAAGCTTAACCTTTTTGAAAAAAATTTTAGAAGGTTGTTTCATCCTCTTAGGGCTACTCTGTGCAAAGGGTAAAATTGTTTATGTAGGTATATGTTCGGTATTTATTAAATAAATAATTTTGCTTTAGTTTACTAATAAGGATATATACTAAGCGCCCCGACCCAGGAGAACCCGTTTTTTGTGATACAAGCTTAACAAACGTTTTTGAGAAAAAAAATTAAATTCTATTTTGACGCAACTCTGGCACCTCTGGTCCAATTTTAGTTAGAGCCAAAATTGCTCAAAACTCTACAAAAGTGATTCCTTGGATCATTTTAAGAAAGAAAGTTTTAATAAATATATGTCCACAAATGCCCTATATTTGAGATACAGTTAAAAAAAACAATTTAATACCGTGACTAAAAAACGTCAAAATAAAACCATTCTTATAGTTTTGAAAATTTTGGTGATTCCAATACTTCCCCTAATAGCTTTATAGTGTATTAATAAATACAGCATATTGGCTGTGGTATGGAGAAATAAATGTTTGTCATGGATACAGGGTGAACCACAAATACAAAAAAAAATTCATTTAAATGCAGCTCTGAAAACGCATCGTTTAACAAATGCAGAATATTAAACTGTAAAACATGCTGATCTGATTAAATAATACATTCTTTAAAAAAATTATAAAATACTTATTTAACACCCTGTATATTAAATACCTATTAATCTAATTAGCGAACAAATTAACTACAGCATTACTAAGAAAAACAGATTTCAGTGAAATTTTGCCGAATTAAATTAGTAGTTCATTTTTTCAGTACATTTTCCTATTAAATAAGTGTGCTGAAAAATTGTTTTTTTTTTTATTCCCAATTAATTATAATAGTTTATTAGAGGAAAAATAAACTAAACCAAAAATATAAAAATAATAAGAAAATATTCATAATACAAAGAGAACTACAGGGAATACTGTTAAAATGTAAAAAAAAATTAACATTAAAAACAACAAATAAAAGAAATATAATACATAAATTTTTCACTCATTATTCCAGGAAAAACTTTTTAAATACTTCCTTGAACTCTTCCAGATTATTTATTTCCTTGATTTTCTTTGGTAAATTATTATAGGTGATAATGCCAGTGTATAGAATTGATCGTCTAGTAACGTGATGGTGTATTATTCTATAATGTGATATTTGAGTGTTTTATTTTAAGATTTATAGAATGAATTAACATATTAATATTATAAATATATTTGTTTTTCTGAATTCTTAGGATCATAGACACAAGATATATCACATATTTCCCCTTCAGAGTATTAACAGGAAAGTGACCAGAATAAAAAAAAAATTAAAATGGTTTAATAAAACCTTAAAATAATAACGTCCGAGATTCATACCGATATATTTTTCTGTCCACTTGGAAAAAACTCCATTGAACTATAAATCTAGAATGGTTCTCATATTAAGTAAACACATCTTTTAATATTTTCTATATTACAAAATACTTACTTTGCTAATTCGGCTAGACTTGTTGCTTATGATAGAAAAATTGCCACGTCCAACTAAAAAAAACAGATATAAAATGCTTATTAAAAATAATAAAATTTTATTATTATTATTATTGTATGGATCTTTTAGGTGCCTTAAAATAGTACATATTACTGGAACCCACTATATGTTTTATAATTTTTACATTATTAAACAATTTTAGACCAATCGGGTTATCATCGATTTTTTAATTTTGTAAAATTAAATTAAATGCCATATGAAGGCGCACAAACGTAATTAATATTTTTTTAATAAGTCAATTTTTAATAAACCAATTTTTCAATATTTTAATAAATATTTTCTCGCTACAGAGTCTAGCAACAGAGGAAATGGAATACGACATTCTTCCGAAATTTGAAATTATGTCACAACGTCAACTGTTAGTGTTAACCTCAACATATATACATTTTTTGGGTGCTCTTTTTTAAAACTTCAACAAATGACTGATAAAAAGCAGAGGATCCAGGGAGGATCTTCAGGTCTCAGATTTTCATTAAAAGATTAAAAATTAACAATTCACCAGCTTTCTTTAAGTATGAATTTCTTATATCTGAATGTGTAACAACTTTTCAACAAACAATAAATCTCAACCAATTAAAAAAACTATGAGGTATGAGCTTATTATGCATATAGGTATTATCACCGCAACTTTTCTTTCCAGAATTAAAAAAAATATGTTTATAAATGTCTGCTAAACAGGAAAAAATAAATTATTTGTAAAATTGTGAGAACTATACCTCATGAAAAATATTTGTCATTACTGTAAATTACCTGATTATTTTGGTTGTGGTAGGCTTTTTATGAAATTTTTATTGCGATTTACACCCTGTGATGCTTTCACTCCTCGAATTTCTACAATATTAAAGCGTTCGTCTAGCTTTAAAAGAGCATGCACCATAAACATGTCTACTTTAGGTAAATTATTAGAACTTTTTTACAAAACTACTTCTAGTTTTATTAAAAGAGAAGAAGCCATTTTACTCCAAATATTCTATACTGCAAGTTTAAAAATTTGCAGACAAATTTTAAATTTTGATGTATTTAAAACAGTCATTTTTGACATGAATTGACAATTTATTACCATTGTTCGAAACTATACATCGAATTTGGGACCCAATCAAAAAACTCACTGAAAAGCTTTTAGACAGCAACCTACGGCCCCATGGCGTTGTAATAAAACTCCAGCTCCGGCAACTCACTGGATGTCTCCTTTCCAGTTTCTCAAAAGAGCATTATAATAACAGACAAAGAGGCTATTGCTGCCTGCAAATCAAATGCCTTTTTGAGCGACAACTGCTACAGTCTTTCCAAGAAGGCTCATCATGTCCAAGAACCCGATTTTGATCCAATAACTCCTCCAACAGTAAAGCTCACGTTGGCCGAAAAAAGTTCTGATAACCGTATCCTCATGTCAAGACTAAGAGAGCCTGCCATTTTAAAGGTCTTCAAGTTATATCTCGCCTTTCTACATGATCAACCTGCGTCAGTTCACTTTGAAGGATTTACAAATACCAGCACCAGGCTGTTTTTGGCTTCTGAAGGCATTCCTATAGATGATAAAACCCTGCATAAGATTTACTACGACTTCCATGATACTTATGGATTCAGTACAGCAGAAGTGGAAGCCGACCTTGCTGCCTACAGATCCTATCTAACTTCGGAGAGAATGATCCATCTTCAAAGGACCAGAGAATGCCACAAAAACTACTTTTCCAACAATTCCCCGAAAATTTAGATAACTTGATGTGTCCTGAGGAACTAGCTTCCTCAAAACCCCCTGTTGTTACGGGTCTTGGTATGGTTTTAATTAATATCGTTTCTTTAAGAAAAAAAACTGACGAGTTGTAGCTATTTCTAGATGAATTGGAGTTCCCCAACTTGTTTCAATTACTGAGCACTGGTTGAATCTAACTTTATTAGTGCCTCATCACTGAAACACTCGATTAACATATGAAAAAAAAATTACTTACCACTGCTAATCGCAAATTCTTTGCCGCTAATTATATGATACAACAGATTCTTCATTTCAAAAGGACTTAAATTCAGTAAATGTTCTGAGGCTTCGTCACCATCGCAAATTAGTGTTCTAGACAGCTCGTTTGCCATCACTTGAATGATAAGACCGATACGTAATCTCAACATTTCCATGAACAACTGCGGTTCGGTTCGTATAAACATGGCAAGGTACACCAGCAATTCTTGTGTTAGCATCGCTGTACTATCGTCTTGGCCATATGCTTCATGGATCAGTAATCTAAAAAGAAGCTATCATTTGTAACACAATTTCTTGGTGAACAAAAACTTGGATAAGAGTAAAATATCTGACAAATGTTTGTCTTTAATCCAGTGTGTCTCTAATCGCCATTTTCAAAACGTTCCACAAAAAAATGATCTTTCACACAATTTTTTTATATAAATGTCCTGATCAAAAGTTCGCGAGTGTTAGATTAGATAGCCACAGACCTTATGACTAGTTTTAAAAGCTACAATTTGTGAAACTTTACCCAAAGCACAAACTGGGAAAAATAAGGTGACACAAAAGAGTCCTTTTCAAATTATCTAATTTAACGTATAGAACTTCCCAAAATAAGAAAAAATTAATATATAGTTCTTTTCTCGATATATAGATAGTTTTATTGTAACGATTATTCGCCTTATATCTCGGAAACAAACGTTTTTGAACCTATGTTCATATAAAACTTTTTTCTTTTTAGGAAGTACTATATGTTAAATATGTTGAAAAACCTAATTTGATGTCATCCTATTTTCATGTATTTTATATGGGATTTGGGCAAAGCTTAACACCCTGTATATTAAAAACTTACTTCGAAAGAAATCTTTATATTGTGCTCAAGAGAACTTTTCATCAGGATATCGAGAACTGCACTAAATCAAGAAATAAAAAAAAATTCCCGAAGACATTTTTCATAAAACGTTTAATAATAAAATTATTACCATCCGATATGGAAAAATAGCAAAATATAAGCATATGATATTGGCTGAATCAACCTTAGATTAAATACACAGAAAAATATCTAAAGAAACAATAAAATATGACTAAGGGATCAATTCCCCTTAACCACGTCGCACACGTTTGTTTACTTGAAAATATATCTGCGTTGATTCGTTGGGTAAACGAGGTGCTAACCATCAGTTTGAAAAGATGATGTCTGATGCGGTAACGCATGTAAACAGTGGACTGTATGATAGGTGTGAAAAAAGTGGTAAATGAGTAAAAGAAAGAACGCACAAAAGAGGTAAACGGCACTCTTACCTTAAACAGCACAGTTCGTCGGCTTCGAAGGGCCCTTCCCTTGTGGTGCTGGGATTTTTCTTTGTTCACTTGTCACTTCGATGTACTGGAGTATTGGAGAGAAGGAAAGTGTTTTCCTGTCGGAAATATAGACCGAACTCACGAAACTGTTAGAAGTTTTGTAAGCAAGTACCGTACATATTTTCGTACTATCTCAATGCCGGTCGGAGTAGTTCTTCCCTTTTCGTCGAGCATGTAGAATCAGATGCACGACTTCTAGAGTGCTTAAGAGGGTTAATACCAAATTTGTGCGTTATGAATAGTTATAAAATTAAATATACCTGTAAATGATGTGATAATAAAATAACTAAGATACGCATCATTTATGCCCAAAATAAGTAATAATTAATTTGACAATTAAAATAAATTGTAGATAATAAAGAAATAAATAA
Organism: Kuschelorhynchus macadamiae; assembly: GCA_030620095.1. Taxonomy (NCBI): domain Eukaryota; kingdom Metazoa; phylum Arthropoda; class Insecta; order Coleoptera; family Curculionidae; genus Kuschelorhynchus; species Kuschelorhynchus macadamiae. The sequence goes on from JAUTXW010000834.1 coordinate 1,940,377, forward strand.
GAAATTAGGAGTTTCCTTAACATTCCACCCACCAAAACGAATGTTTTAAAGTAAATTGACGATACAACATATAATAGCTTAAAGCGAACGCGCAAGCGAATTTAATTGCCAGGTAAAGGGCAAACCTTTACCACAGGTCGTTGCATTAGACCATGAGACGTTTTTATAGTTACGACTCGAATAACGCCATCCTTCCCAGGATGAGTCTCTGTAACTCTACCTAATTCCCACTGTAAAGGGGGTTTCAAGTCGTGCTTAATTAAAACTAGCGAGTTAAGTTTAATTTGAGGGACGGCGTCAGTCCATTTATGCCTTTCTTGAAGAGAGTGGACATATTCTTGGGACCACCTCTTCCAGAAGTCTGCATGCAATCGTTGAACCAACTGCCACCGATTTAGTCTATTTATATTTAAGTGACTAAGGTCAGGCTCACAGATACCACTAGCAAGTGGCTCCAGTGTTAAAAAATGACCAGGGGTCAGAGGCTGTAGGTCATTGGGATCTGCACTTATTGGACACAGGGGTCGCGAGTTTAGCACAGACTCGATTTGAGTCACAAGAGTGTGAAACTCTTCAAAGGATAAAATTTGTGAACCTGTAGTTCGGTATAAATGCGCTTTCATAGACTTCACGCCGGCTTCGGCCAAACCGTTAAAATGAGGACTTCCTGGTGGATTGAAACTCCAATTAATCGACAATTGTTCAGCTGCATTGGCAGCGTATTCCAGGACCTGCCGACTGGCACCCTTGAAATTAGTGCCTTGGTCACTGCTAATGAATGAACATCTGCCACGGCGGGCTACAAAACGCTTAAAGGCCCCTAAAAATCCGTCAGATGTTAAATCTGAAGTAACTTCCAGATGACTTGCTTTAGTGGCAGTACATACAAAGATACATACATATCCCTTGAAAGTTTTAGCATTTCGATGACGATACATCAAAAGAGAGAAAGGACCTGCAAAGTCAATGCAGACTGAAGAGAATGCCTTTATCTGAGAGACACGTAAAGAAGGTAAATCCGCCATATAAGGATTGTATGATTTTGGTTTGCATCGAAAACATCGTATGCATCGAGAAAGGCAACGATATATTGCGCTTCTGGGGGATAATATCCAAAAGTGCTGAAGAATTAAATAATGCATTGTTTTCAAACCAGGATGAAGGTTAGAATTGTGGATCCACTCAATAATTAAATCAGTAAGTCTATGTGATTTGGGTAGTAGAATAGGATGTTTAGTATCATAAGCTAAATTGCTATTTCTAAGCCTACCACCCACCCTGATTAAACCATCTGAATCGATGAAAAGGGCAAGCTTTCGAAAAGATTTGGGCAAGAGGGTATTACTTAGAATTTTATCAAAGATATCTGAGAATATTTCACGTTGTACGTGACGAATGATACATAAACGAGTCCTATTCATTTCAAGAGGTGTGATATACTGAGAATGTTTTATAGATTTGGATGAAAATCGAAAAACATACGCAAGAATCCTCTGAATTTTTAGTAGAGCTGAGAAGTCATGAAGCAAATTATTTATAATACTTTCATTTATGAAAGTAATTAAGACCGTTTGTTTTTCTTCATCACCTGTGGATTCATAAGAAGCCACAGTAGGCTGCGGAGGCCAGAATGCTTTAGACTGAGAAAGAAATGCTGGGCCACACCACCACAGAGAATGTTGAAGAAGTTGAGCAGGAGTTAACCCTCGTGAGGCACAGTCACTAGGATTTTCCGACGACGGAATATAATGCCAGGAAGATTTATCAATTAGGTCTTGAACATGACTTACCCTGTTCGCAACAAAGGTTTTCCACTTATGAGGACTGGCGTTTAACCAGGCTAAAGTGACAGATGAGTCAGACCAAGCATAGATTGCATCAAAGGAGATGAACTCTGAATAGACTTCTTTAACAAATGAGATTAGATCCGCCAACAGAACAGCTGCGCAGAGTTCTAGACGAGGAATCGAAATGGTTTTTAGAGGGGCGACTTTATATTTGGCAGTGACAAGAAAAGTTTTAACGACTCCAGATATGCTCTCGGTACGAAAATATATAACCCCTGCATAGCCTATTTGTGAGGCGTCGCAGAAACCATGCAATTCGATACGCTGAAGATCATCAACTATTACACGTCTAGGAATTTTTATTTCTGTAAGACGATATAATTCAGACTTATATGTATTCCAAGTTAGGACAATTTCATCCGAGGGAGTATCGTCCCACGATATCTTCGATGCCCATAATTTTTGCAAAAGACATTTTGCGAGTAAAATAATGGGAGAAATAAATCCTACGGGATCAAATATTCTACTAATTTCTGATAGAATACTTCTCTTAGTACATTGTAGCTCTATTGGGTTAAAAGTGTATGAGAATATGTCATCTTGTGGACACCATCTTAATCCAAGGACCTTAATAAATAAAGGTTCTTCCTGATCAAAGCTAATAGATGTTTGAACATCAGAAGAAGGAATATTTGCGAGAATAGCTGGATGATTACTAGCCCATTTTCTGAGCTCGAAACCTCCTAATTTCATTAATTGAATTAGCTCTTCTTGGAGCTGTAAAGTTGTTTCAAGGTCATTATTTCCACTGAGCGCATCGTCAACATAGATATCTCTTCTCACCGTGGCAGCTGCCAGAGGAAACCGAAGTGCCTCCTGATTGGCAAGCTCTTGTATAGTTCTCAGAGCCAAATAGGGAGCGGATGACACACCATATGTCACAGTCAATAGATGATACTCACTAATTGGATCCTCGGAAGAAAAGCGCCAAAGAATTCTTTGAAAATCTCGAAATTGAGATTGAATGCGAATTTGCCTGTACATTTGTTTTATATCACAAGTAAAGACAAATGCATAATATCGAAAACCTAACAGAATAGTTGAAATATCACGTTGCAGTTTAGGTCCAACTAATAAGGTTTCATTAAGAGAAATGCCACAAGATCCTCGAAAACTAGCATTGAATACTACTCTAAACTTAGAGTTCGGGTTCTCATTATTTGTGACACAATGATGAAGCATGTAATATGCTTTAGGTGATTTGAAGTCGGACTTTGCGACAAGAGTCATGTGTCCGCTATCCAAGTAATCCTGCATGAAATCCGAGTAGGATTGTCTAAGTTCAGGATTTTTAGATAATCGCTTTTCCAGTGTGCAGAAGAAACGATAGGCTTGGGAATATGTATCGCCAAATGTGGGTTCATTGGTCTTAAATGGCAAGGGCACACAAAACCGACCAGAAATGTCTCTGTAAGTAAGAGATTTGTAAATCTGTTCACATTTTATGTCATCAGAGGACAAAGAAGAGATTTTAGGGATATGTTCAATCTCCCAAATTTTTTTAAGTAGCAAATCAAGATTCATATCTACAGATGTATGACAATTGAATAAGACTGTATGAGATTTAGATAATTCAGCACTATTTGAACGTCCTTAAAGAATGTAGCCAAATATGGTCTCTAGAGCAGTAGGTTGACCAGGCTGACCAAAAACACGACCAGAACCTAAAACTAAAGGAACCAATTCCGCACCAATTAGCATATCGATCGGTCCGGGAATATGGAAAGAGTTATCTGCCAATTTTAAGTGGCGAATATGTGACCACTGTGAAGGGTCGACATTAATTTTCGGCTGATCCGAACATATTTTTGGTAAAATAATAGCATTAAAAGAAAACCTAGGATCTAGCTGGCCACAAGGTTTTATAGTACAATGGGTTATCCCGCTATTGGATTGAGCTGACATATCGTTTAATCCTTCAATTGGAATTGAAGATCGAATACGAGATAGTCCAAGTCTATTCACACATTTTTCAGAAATAAAGTTGGCCATACTAGCAGTATCGAAAAGGATTCGAATTTTTTGAAAATTGTCTCGACTATCCTTGACTTCTACAACAACTGTGAAGAGAAGGACGGTAGATTGATGAGTAGTTACTGTACTCGTCATAGCATTAATGGCAAGATTAATATTTGGTTCCGAATTTTTCGGACATTGTGAAGAACTTGGCAACGTTGGATCTGTAAAAGACTGTTGTTTGACAGGTGAAACGGTCTCCGCATTTTTGTCTACATGTAATAATGTATGATGAGATAATCCACAAACCCTGCATTTAGATGAGGAAATGCATTTCCGAACAGAATGTTGGGAAGCAAGACAATTCGTACATAAATTATGTTGTTTTGCAAAAGAAAATCTTTCTTTGGGAGTTTTAGAAATAAATGCGAAACACCTATATAATGCATGTGATGAAGAACACATGATGCATTTTAAATTACTATGATTAAGGGTGTTATTGTGGTTAGATGTATTATTTTGATTAGCCGAAGTTGAAGTCATGAATGCTGGAAGCGAATTTTTATTTTGAAAGGTTTTAGTGTTTCTAGAACTTAAATGAGAATTATTCTGTTTATTGTTTACTTTAAACCCTGAATTATTGTTGTTTGGAACAGCCAACTGAACTGACTCTAATGCCTTACATTTATTCTCCAAAAAATATTTTAATTCAAAGTAAGTCGGAAAGTCTGAAGTATTTTGTATTTCAAAATCAGTTCTGGTAGCTATGTCCAATTTCTGAAGAAGCATATTCAATAAAAGAAAATCCCACTGATCGACAGGGAATTGCATAACACGAAGGGCGGCTAAATTTTCCGAAAAAATATTTAAAATATTTCTAAGTTCTTTAGAAGTTCCCCTTTGAACAGAAAAGACTTGAGAAATTTCATTATAATGGTAAGTAGCTAATAATCTTTTATTTTGATATCTTTTTTCAATTATTTCATAAGCTACTATGTAATTATTGTCAGTTACTGGAAGACCCTTAATTAAAGATAATGGTTCTTTATCCAATGACGTAAGGAGATATTGAAATTTTTCTACTTGGGAAAGTTCAGTGTTTTGGTGTATAAGACTATTAAAGAGATCAAAAAAACCTGACCATTTCTTAAATTCCCCATCAAATATGGGTAAAACTATTTTTGGCAACCTAGCTGTGAATTTAGGTGTAGTACCTATGAGAGAATTATTTAAAGAGACATTTGCATTTGAATCACTTATTAAAATTTCATGTTTTATCGCTTTTGCGCCATAGAACACCTTATCAGCAGCAACTCGTAATGAGTCGTATGTACTAAACTCATCTTCAGATATTAAAGAAACAATTTGATTATGAACTGTTTGAAAATCGTCGTACACTTTATCAATTCCTTCGACCCTTGCAAGAAAGGTAGATTTTTTGGAGCTATCTTCTGAGACCTCAAGTCCCACGTCATATGTCTCCTTTAATCTATTATATGCTGTAGTTCGTTTTAGTTTAAGTTTTGCCAGTTTATCCGACATGCTAAATTTAAATTATTGACAATTTTGGCGAAAGAAATTGATGTATATTAAATTAATTTATAATATAATATTCTTGTTTAAAACAATTGAAAAACTGTGTGAAATGCAACTATAAATATGTAAACTTTAAGTCTTTACCAGAAAATATAGGTTGCATTCAAACGCTTTAATACAAATTAAATTAGCTACATGAACGTATTATTAACCTTATTAAACGATGAGTTGGGCTCTTAAATCCCTGAAATATCTATTTTATAAAAATACGTAGAGAGAAGTACCGGCTGGAACTTCGCGCACGAGTTTTGAGCGATAAACGTATGCGCAAGGATTATCGATCGCCTCGGCCGGACTACCGGACGAAATTAAATGAAAAAATTAATATTTTTAATGGCGTTTAAAGATTTAGAATTAATTAATTTAAATACTAATTCAGATCCGCGGAGAAGGTACCAAAATGATGCGGTAACGCATGTAAACAGTGGACTGTATGATAGGTGTGAAAAAAGTGGTAAATGAGTAAAAGAAAGAACGCACAAAAGAGGTAAACGGCACTCTTACCTTAAACAGCACAGTTCGTCGGCTTCGAAGGGCCCTTCTCTTGTGGTGCTGGGATTTTTCTTTGTTCACTTGTCACTTCGATGTACTGGAGTATTGGAGAGAAGGAAAGTGTTTTCCTGTCGGAAATATAGACCGAACTCACGAAACTGTTAGAAGTTTTGTAAGCAAGTACCGTACATATTTTCGTACTATCTCAATGCCGGTCGGAGTAGTTCTTCCCTTTTCGTCGAGCATGTAGAATCAGATGCACGACTTCTAGAGTGCTTAAGAGGGTTAATACCAAATTTGTGCGTTATGAATAGTTATAAAATTAAATATACCTGTAAATGATGTGATAATAAAATAACTAAGATACGCATCATTTATGCCCAAAATAAGTAATAATTAATTTGACAATTAAAATAAATTGTAGATAATAAAGAAATAAATAAGAAATTAGGAGTTTCCTTAACAATGTCACTGTCAGTCATGATTCGATTCATCGATTAACGTTTTTCTCGACTTTTTTTTGTTTTTTGGTTCTTAAAGGCAGTGGCGGCTTGAGGGTGAAAAAGTAAGTGAAGTGCAAATGAAGCAAGAAAATATCGCAATAATTTTTTTTCCAGATTTCTTTTATATGTGGAGGGGGTAGAATATTTTTTTAAGACTTACCTAAATTTTGTATACTAAATCAATTATCTTATCATTCATTGCAGCAAATTTATTTACATCTTCATAAAATTGTTGAGGAGATTACTCCAGACATTCCTTTTGAACTGAAATATTGCCAAGAGAAGTAAGTCTTTCTTGAGATATTGTATTTCTTAAATAAGTTTTTACACATTTGAAGGAAGAAAAACTTCTTTCCACTGAAGCACTTGCCGACCGTATTGTCAAAATAAGGGAAAACAATTTATATGCTTCGGTAAAAATATATTTATTTTTATTAATTTTTTTCACTTGCTCTTGCAGCGATATATTCCAATTACTCTCATTGGCAAAAATAAGATCAAGCTCTTTTTTAAGTCGTTGACTTTTTGAAAATATTTCTCCATATAACTGTAACAAATGTTCAAACGGGCCAGTCGGAAAATTGAAACTATATTCGGAAAATTTAGCAGAACCTGTCAGACATGAAAATGTAAGTTTTTCAGTCTTGAAATTTTAGTGTTATTTCCATTAAAATATGGTTCAATATTTTATAAAAAAGGGTTCTATACTTAGCCCTAATTTCTTCAGGTGAAAGCTTAGCAAGCTCGCGTTTGTAATGATTTATTTCTGTAATAGAATTTGCTTTGTCAAACATGGTATTAAAAAAATTTTCATTTCTTTTTCTAGAGAGCGCCTCACGACAGCATTTTAAATTGGATATGCAAAAATGAATGTCAAGCGATTTTTTTTGAAGAACGTCAAATAGTATGTCCGTGATTGAGAAAATGTCATTAAACACTAATGCCAGAAACGTGAATTCAAAATCGTTCATCTCACCTAAAAATCCTTTCGCAAGGCGGATTGATTTTTCATAAGATTTGTCACAGTTTGTAATAAATTCATTAATTTATTCCAGTCTTGAACAATCACATTTACTAACTTCGAATTTGAAGTTGTAACAACACCATAATTAAATATAACACAAAACTTGACTGTTTTTAACTGCAAAGGAACTCACCGGTTGCAGCGAAATCCGCGAAAATAAAAGTAAACAACCACCACAAACTGAACGACACGTGGGTGTAGTATACTGCGCCTGCAATTCACCGAGAACGTTCTATGGCGCTGGGCTCGACGTTATCGGGAACGCGTTGTCATGGCAACATAGTAGGAAAATCGTAAACTAAACATAGCACCTCTAGCAAAGTCAAAAGCAAAGTGGTTTGCGCCAATGTTATAGTTGTTGTAATAAAGTTCGATTGAAAGCTTTAAAAAGACATGCCGCCAACGGTCAAGTAAAATATTTATTCGAGATGTACAGTTTATTTTTTATCAATTAGGTGAATAAATGAATGTAAAAACTAAAATTTTAAGAGATATATAATAAATATAGTTAGATGTTTGTTTGTTTATTTTTCCTGGTGAAGTAGCACTTCACTTACTTTACCTGAATAGCCACCACTGCTTAAAGGTTTTGTGGAAAACTAAATATTATTTACTGCCTAAACATGACTAAACACCGCACTATTTGCAGTCAGAATTGAAAAACTGGAGCTTGTTGATCTTTTCACAGGTAAGTTTATAGATCCTTTCATTGTCGGTACATAGCGGTTAAACCAGGATACTTTTAAACAAAGCAATATTATTATGTATAGAACAGAATACAATAATTTATCTGCTTTATTCTAAATTCGAAGAAAAGTGTATAATTAAGTTCTTGTTAACTATTAACCCCAGAGAATTTAACAAATTTGAATTAAGTATTAAAAAGATAGTAATCTTTTAAATACATAGTTCAAATTTTTTTAATGACTTTTTTAAACGCACAAAAATTTATGGATAAACCACTTTTTTGGTAGTCCAATTAATTAGTATTTTTTCATAAAAGATTTTTTTAGTTGACTTTCGGGAATTTCGATCTTAGATATTCAAGGGAACTTTTTAAGAATTTATATTTGTTTAAATTAAGGCTAGCATTATTCAGAACCACAGTATAATTGGTCAAGTCCTTGCTCCATCGTGGCTGATACTATTAAGATACCGTCAAAATATACAAGGACAAATCTGTCTTAAACCTCCTAGAACTGCTTAAGCTATTGGTAGTGCCCATCGGGTGTGACAGTGCTTTGTACTTGCAACTCTCGGGTGCCTTACTAATTTGAAGTAGTAAGTAAACACAAAACTTGCATAGAGGTTTCTAACTGATCTTCAATAAAGGGTAGAGGAAATCTGTTCTTGACCGTAATTCAGTTTTCTGAAATCTTTCTAAAACCTTTCATTTTTGAAAGTACCGGACTAACATATGGCGAATTGGCTGGTTCAATTATTCCTTTCTGTACAAGATCTTCAACTATTTCACACACCTTTCTCTCAAATAAATGATAATCGGTAACTCTAAGTCACTAAAAAGTAAGTATGTTAGTCGTAACTTCTATAGTTATTTCAGTATCAATGTTCCTTAAAAGGTCTTAATTTTCGCCAAAACATTCAGGATATTTCCATAAAAAAGCATTTAGCTTCATCTGATGCCGTGGTTCTCTCCTTTAATATTCCTTTTGTCAATACTTCTTGCTAAACAAGTACTGACTTTAAAAATCACATTTTTATGACCTAGATTAAGTATTCGGAGGTATCATCTACCCTGAAGCAATTATATTTTATATTGTGGAACAATCAGTGTAATACCATTGTGTCTGCACCGAATAGTTTGAATATGCATACCCATAATCAACATTTATATCTAGATGAATACTATAGATTGAATAAAACTATCATCAACAATGCTAAAATTTCGAACTTCAGCTAACTTTAATGTTTGGTATGATATATACACAAACATACCTTGTTTTTCGTTCAATGGTCTGCCCACAATTAGATCCAGCTCCTGTAAACCATTGGGCACGACGTAAAAATCTGTAAGTATTTTAACGTCATCTACTTCAGTCGTTTGTTTGACTATACCTAGAGCACACGTGATATGATACAGTATACTTTTTTAATTTCAGCCCCCTTATTAAATATTTCATTTCCAGGATCTGCCGGACTACAGACTAGTTTTCGCACAGTTTCTTTTGAACTACCTCAAGCACTAACGTTTATTTTATTTTTCTTAAAACAGTCCAATTCTCCTTTTAAATAAAAAAAAATATATTGTTTAACATTTCTATTCTTACGAAAATCCTCTTCTTATACCCCTCTTTTTTTGGATAAAAAAACATACATTTTTATGACGTTGTTCGTCAAACTTAGTTCTGAACGTCCCTAAGATTCGTTATTTAAATCTAAAAATGTTTATAGTTTTCCAGTATCCCGGCAATTGGTAGCTTTAACACTTGATTTTGAAAACGGATCCTTTAATGTATTAATTATAATGTCAATAACTACATCATCCAAGATACAACTACACCTTAGCGCTAACAATTTATACGATACTAACAAGCTCTTTTGAATGAATTGTTTCGATCTCGTGAAGTAAAGATCCTTGACGATGCATCGTGTAGTCGAAGGCGAAACGTCGGAGTGATTTTATTTTGACACAGTCTAATCCCAAAAACCATGATTTCTTCACTGACTAGAGCCGTGAAAGCTTCCATTCTACGTAAAGTCTTTGAATTTAATTAAGTAACCAGTATGGGACGAGAAAGCGTGTATTGATTTGTTTTCACGAACTCCACGAAATGTTAATTTTTTAGCATGTCCAGCCAAAAGTTAGCCATACAAAATATTCTTGCTTTCTCGCCCAATCAAAAATGTCTCTTGTTGATTCAATCTTAAGCAACCATTTTTTTACTGACAAACCACCATTTCCTGCACAAAACACTGGAACAATCTCTATTTTTCCTTCGAAGCGCCTGGACTGGGACTGCAGACTTGATTCCAATCATTTAATCCGTTTTTTAATCTACGATTTTCCTTCCGATGGTGCTTACCGTAATCACTAGACGATGATCTCTCACAATTCGACTTATCACTAATTGAACTATTATTCTTTGCATGTTTACGATTTTTTTTATTAAAATATAATTATTGTTCATAAAGAGGCAAATGTCACTTCCAAATTTACAACACTATTCGGCACATAGGTGAATCCCAATTTGATTTGTTGAAGTCAAACAAAAATACATAACTATCAATATTCTATTTAAACACTGCAATACCCAAATCGAATATATTGAAAACCACTGGGCCGTTGCATATTAGTCAAGCTGTTTGTCAAGTTGTATCATTCAGAGGGTTAATTAAGAGTCTGGTAACGTATATATGCATGATTTACGAAATATGGCCGTAAAAGAGGCATTTTGTTAATGGAGAAACAACAATAGGGTGGAATTGTAATAACTGGAAAGACAGATTTACTTAGTACAGAAGGAACTATCAATGCTGATTTTCACAGGAATCAGCCTACTTTAAATATTGTTGTGCCTTTTGCTTATAAGAACGCTCAACCGCCAGAGCTTAAATTGTTACACAGCTATTAGAGCTGATGTCCGCTTTAACACGAAGATAAACCTTATCATGTTTTTTAAGTCACCTTGTGCATTTTTTAATTTGTATTTGCCATACCATTTTTTTACTGTTTTAAAATAAAAATGCAGGTGTTTAAAGCACTATCCTATCTGCGCCTATGCTTTCCAAAGAAACTAAAAAACTGTTTCGAGGCATATTTTAAGTCTCCCCTAAAACAGTTTTATTATTTTACAATAGGGAAGACGAAAGACAAAAACAAATCAGGATTGGGGGAAAAAAGTATACAACTGCATTTGGCATGGCACTGAATCTTGGCTGAATACTATTCAAGATAAAGTGAGATACATTTTTAAAGGCTTACTTATAAGAAGTAAAAAATATATAATCAATTTCGTCCTTGTAAAAAGCCGTCAGACCTCAAAAAATGGTTTTTTGAAAAACAAAATGTATTTCTTAAAATAAGACAGATATTAATAAGTTGGTGTATACTAAATATAAATTAAAAAATATTTGCGGTTCTTCGACTTTAAGAAAGTTTTAGTCAAAAATCACAGTTTTATATACAGTCTGTGCATAGCAATTTAAAAAAATTAAATAAATAAAACAACACAACTTTTTTCTGGAATTAATAGCCTACGGAATAATATAACGGAATAACAGTTTAGCTGGAAAAAATCTGCTTTCTTTTACACCTTGTAGAATACGCTGTGTACAAAGTAAGGCGTTCTCCGCAGTAATTTTCAAGACACACATAATCCGTAATTATATAGAAGCAGTTCAACTTTGTGGAAAAACTAGAAGTTCGAGTTTAATTGACACTGTTTATAAAACCACACATTTTTTGCGCCAAAATGTAATCAAAAATATGATTGTACTTTTAAATGTCATGTATCTTAATATTTGAATTGTTGCAGAGATAAATGGCTGAAACAAAAGGACAAACGAAGTTTCTTCCACAACGACTCTGTTTTTACATGTTGAAGGACGAAACCTCAAAATAAAAACGTACCTTAATTCACTTTCTGGAAGTGGTGCAGTTATTGTGTGTTCATTGTTTGGAGGCATCCCAACAGTAATCTGTTTCTGTCTTACTAACAGATCAGTAACAGATTTAGCTAAATCCTCTACACGTTTGCCTAACATTCCTGCGGTGTGTCTAACTAGGCCCCACATTTTTTGTTGGCAAGCTTTTTCATATAATCCTAGGAGTAAAAGAATAATATTTACATTTTCCGACTTATAAAGTAGTTCACTAAGGGGACCCTTGCAAGTGCTAGAAACAAATCTTAGAATTTTTTGCTCCTAGACTATGCTAAAAATGCTACATAGCTTACCTTTTAATAAATCTCTAACCGTTACCACCTTTCCATTTTCCAACATATCTGTGTTGTAATCCAAGCCTTTGGACGCCACAAGAAACTGTAGAATATCGCCTTGTTCATCCAACGATTCAGACTCTCTTAACATTGCAAACAATTCGTCTACCTGTAACAACACTTAATTAAATGGTAACTGAAATGGGAAGTATCATGTAAATGTGTTGTCAAGTACATCATCTAAAAGGCAAAATCTTTTAAAATCTTTAATAATATAAAAACTATATTTTATATGTATAAAATAAACAAGCACTAGCTTATATAGTTATACCAACCTCCGTGTCAGCATATTGTTGAGATTCACTTTGGGTCCTGTGCTTTGACACACTAATGGCTGGCAGCTCAATCTTCTTTTCAGGCGTGGTTGTTTTGTCAATTGTCGAGTACTTTGTATCACCCGCGCCACTATCTATAGCATCAGCATTAGCTGAAAAAAATATGGAACCCCGTCGTTCTAAAGTAGCATTGCTTTCCATACCCAACGTTTCGGCTGAAATTATAAAAATTGATTTAGACAATTATCCTAATTTTTAAAGAGGACTAACGAAAATCAAAGTTTAACAATGGATGCAGCGATAAAATAGAATGTTTTCACGCACAATTTTGTTGCTTTATTATGAAAAACCAAATATTTGAGAATTCTTTTTATCCAAATCACCAGTCAATAAATAGAACAAGAACCCTTTATAAGAGACAAGTTTCGAAGTCTATAACATCTGAATTCTGGATATTAAAAGAAAATTATATCAGATTCTCCAGAATATAAAATTTCTTCACGTACAGGATCGAAGGTGTTATATATTTCAAAATCAATAAAAACACATTTGTTTTATCATCCGGTATCTTAAAATACGCACTTCTAGACATGTAATCATATAACTTTTTTTCTTATTACTATACGCTCCAGAAACCTGTTTGAAGTGTTTCACAGCCATTTGGGTGGTCAATTCAGGCAAGTATCCAGTGGAGGTATGCAAAACACGACCTCCATGGGTCTCTTTAGTGTAGTGGGCACTGACTCGGTTAACTGAGCTTAACTATTGCAGTAGTTTGTTCGATCTTCATCCAACAGACGAAAGCTAAATGGCAATCAGCAGTTTTATGTTAGCAGTAACCGTTTAGGTTTTATTCCCAGATATTTCCTATGATCCTTCGGCACTGCTCATGTCTTTGTTAGTCTTTATTACAAAAATAAAATCTAAATTTATTTAGCATCGAGGGTTACACCTAGATATTTCACAATTAATGCAAATTTTAATTATTATATATTTTAATATTAAATTATCTACTGGTGATCTTTACTATTTAACAATTTTTCGATTATTCGGCAAGCTCACTGCATTCTGTCGAAACCCTGATGTTTCACCAAGCAGTTTGTCAACTTCATATACGTAAGCAGCTATATAAAGTCCTTCATAGCTGTTGTTGTGCAAAAGACTGGCTAACATTTTCAATTAGTCTTGTGTCCTGTGAAATGTTTGTATCAGCAATAACTAAAGATACAGACTGCTATTTAAAGCAACATCTTTTTTGAAGTTAAAGCTAGAAACTAGTTCTCTTTAATAGCAAATCTCCCTATGTTCCCTTTAGTATATCTTTCTTCCACATGCAGATGCTTATATTTGTAAAGCGCTCTAGAATCCTGTTCATAGTAAGGTTCCGCAAATAAAGACGCAGCTAACTGTCCATCTTATACCCAGATAAAGATTATCCGGTAAGCCAAGAAGATATCTCTAATTATTCAGATATTTTTTCACAATGAAAGACAAAATAAGTCTCTCTAAATACATATAGCCGATAAACGTCATAGCTCAGAATTATAGCAACTGACAATAATAACGACAACATATATTCAGTATCAGAGTTATATTTTTAACGTTTCTAGTATTAGTTTATGAACGAATTTAATTATCTCTAAATGCAAAATAACATAATAATAATTAAATTCGTTCATTTAGCAGTATCTGTCGCAATGGATTATATTTTTGTATTTTCTATTAGGCCATAAATTGTGATTAGATTCTCAAAAAGTGTAAAATTATATATGTGAACTAACGAAGAAGCAAATAAGCAAATGGAACATGTTAGATACAAAATACAAATATATTTACAGAAATTAAACAGACTACATAATACCAAGGAGAAATCTCGTGAGATCCAAAATGATTAGCCAGTAATATTTTTAAATAGCCTACATGACACCTTACATTTTGACAGCCTCAATGTAAAAGGTTTGTGTTTATATTTTAAACGGGGTCTAATAAAAATGTTAAATACAAAAGTCTTAAGACTTGAAAGTAAAAAAATGAGCACGGACTTTGTAATTTTGATTGGAAAGCCTGTAATTATAGTATGTATGTATAATAGTTTGACCTTTAAAAACAACAGATAAAATTGACAAAAACTCTGCAATAAGAAATAATATGATAAAGAAAAAACATTCTAACTACAAATAGGAATACATTGCCTCTTATGGCTGGATTTTTGTCATTATTATCGGTTGTCTTTAAAGAAAGAGGTTTGATACCTCTTAAAAAAATATCAACGTCGATGCGGTTCCGATAAACCTTTAAATTTTTGTATTTAAGACTTCTTTGAACAAAACTTGTATACAGACCCCGTCCAAAATATAAACAGAAACCATGTACAAACATAAAAAAACCTTTATGAAGCTATATGGGAACTATAAAAAAGCAGGTTTCCAACTCTACATATAATGAGGAAATTTTGTACTTAGGACTTACCAATATATCATTACCCTTTCAAACGGTTGGGTCCGAAAACAATGTATGCAAGTCGACTCCAAGGCAGGTTGAAACAAAACGAAATACATTGTAGTCGTGAATCAGGTAAACAATTATCACTTGATATCATTATTTCCTTGATCGGTTGGCCTTATATATAATTTTTAATACGATTAACACTTTATTAGTTACCCACCAGTTATCTGGGTCTTGCAGTATAAAGAGTCCATTCATAAATGTGGTTATTTGGAAACGATTGGAGGTAGAGAAAAACTTGAACGCAAACGTTTCTAGGCACAAAATATTTTTTTTTGTTTTGTACCATTTTCATATAAACATTGTAAGAGATAGTGTTTGAATCACTATTAATATTTTTAATTTAAATGGGACCCCTTGTAAAATCTCACTTCTTTTGATAGAAATTACTTTGGGATTTCAATTGTATAAGATTTGGTATTCTTTTTAACAGCTTACAATATTTACCTAACTGAATATTTTTTATTCTGTTACAGTCAGTTATTTTGATTTTTTTATAATTTGTCTATCAGTTATAGACATAAAATCGTTGTTAACAAATATTATGTATTTGTTAACATGTTTGACTTTTCCTGAAGTTTTCATAGAAATTCATAATTTTTTTTGTTTTAGTAGTTTCTTATAACTTTAGTTATAAACTTGCAATTAAAAAAATATATAAATGTCTAAAAATCTAACTTATTTTATCTTAAAAGAAATATTAAAATACAGTAAACAAAAAATTACACGTCTAATTCTTCCACATGAGCTGTACTGTTTTCTATGTTGTATTAAATGTTTTCTTTTTGACTTTTAAACATGTTATTTCTTTTATACGTAGTTTGATTTAATTCATTTTATATAGTTTTAAGTCGTTTAACTTACTCTACTAGTGAAACATTAGTTACGTATGCATATATTTGTCTTTTTACTTAAAAATTGTATATTTGGTAATTAGTTTTTATAAGCTAAATAAACGATTCATATATATATATATATATATATATATATATATATATATATATATATATATATATATATATATTATACAAATGAATAGTAGTAATATTTCTTATACATGTTGCTCAAGTTATTACACAACCTAGGTGGAGAATAATAAATACATATTAAAAATTGATATATGATTAAGACTATCTTCTTCAGAATCCCATAAACGTTCATTCGGGATGTACGTTTAGCAAAACATGTTACTTAATATTATTATGAATTTTAACCAAGTATTGGTTAGATTTTAAATAAACGTATTTTTAAAGACTCACTGTAACATGTACTTAAAAAAAGTTGCTGAACTTACCATCAACATTTATAGACCTCGTCTTCTTGACTGCTCCTCTAACTGACATTCTCCGTCTCAGTAGATGTCGATGACTACGATTTCGTGGTATAGTCGAGGTAAGAAGGGAAGCTTTCTGAGATAGAGATTTCTGCAGATGTTCTTCCAAGTAGTTATATACTTGGGGATTCAATTCTGAAGTTAAAAAAATTAATTGATAGTTGTAAAAAAATTGAGACTAAATATATGCATTCTGGTTTGTATACATTTAAATTAAGAAATGAAATATATGCCGCATTTTTTATTTTATCACTATCCATACATCATAATCCATATTAAATATTCAAACCAAATATAAGAGGATAATAAAAGCTATATCATATCATATATATCATATAAGTTTAGTATAACTGGAAAGCAAGTGTTGCACAAACACATCTGTGATTAGAAACAGAATTTGCCCCTGAATTAGGATGACTTAATAAAATAAAATCTCAGATATGCAATAAAAATATTCAAACCAAATATAAGAGGATAATAAAAGCTATATCATATCATATATATCATATAAGTTTAGTATAACTGGAAAGCAAGTGTTGCACAAACACATCTGTGATTAGAAACAGAATTTGCCCCTGAATTAGGATGACTTAATAAAATAAAATCTCAGATATGCAATAAAAAAGTACTGCAGTACCTGGTTTTATCCAACGCTGATATCTTATTCCTTTCCAAATATTTCAAAGGAAGGATTTTTAGGACATTATGTGATATAGTATAAAAAATTACCCTACCTATTTGAATTTGATTTAGATTATTACAGTTTAAAAAAAAAGTATTTAACGATAATGAACCATATATTACCGATGTATAATGCATTTAAACATTCATCTGAAAAAGGGAATAAATACAATTTTAATATTAACTGTTATATTAAATTCGTCAAAAAATATGATATATACAGGATGTCCCAAATTAAAAGTATATTTTTACAGAGTAATCTACGTCATAAAAGATGATTAAAATGTTAGGTAAACATATCGAAAATTACTTCGTTACAGCCCCCTAAAGAAGCCATTGCTTCTTTAGGGGGCTACAAACATTTACCCCCGTATTCATTAAAAAGGTTTAAAAGTTAGACCAGGTCTAGTGGCCATGGTACTTAAAACTCTTAGTTCGCCAGTTAAGTTTCGCTTTTGTCACTGTCATTTTGTAATTGTTACATTTAGAACAATTATTTGTTCAGTTGTTAAAAATGTCATCTTAAACCTATGACTTTCAAGTGAGACCTGGTCTAAATTTAAACCTCTTTAGTGAATATGGGTGTTAAAGGCTAGATTATGAAATTTCGGTAAACTTTATACGCTGAATCGCATCCTAAACTCAAAAATATCAATAGGAAATCAGGGGCGTCCCGAATGGGACGGGCAGAGGGAAAAGTCGCCTTTTTTCTGCCTAGATTTTTTGAGTTTACAATTCTAAATTATAAAAGCTTAAGGTTTTCTAGAAAAGTAAGGCACTCTTGGTTTAATTGTTAGGATACACCGTTTTCAAGAAAAATTGATTTGACAATTGTCTTACATGGCATTAAACACACAATTTTCAGTTGAAAGTAGAAGCTAAATAATTTAATTATTTCCTGAACCCAAATATTAATAAAATACGTTTAATTTTTAATTAAGGCTATTTTAACCAACGAATTAAACCAAGAGTACATTTCTTTTCTAGAATACCCTAAATTTTTATAATTCGGATATATAATTTGAAAAAATCAACGCAGAAAAAAGTTATAGCGACTTTTTCCTCTCCTCCTCCTATTTGGGACGCCTCTGATTTAGTACTGATATTTTGAAGTTTATACACTTACCAAAATACCCAAATTTTATAATGTAGCCTTTAAACGTTTCTAAAATATTTAGGAAAACCCATCTTCATAGGAGCTCATTCTCGGGGCTGTAGCCCCCTAGCGAAGCAATTTCGGGACATCCTGTATAGGGTATTCTTGCTCTATTTACCCCCTAGATATCTTCACCTCTGTAGATTATATAAAGAAAAACTTTTAAGACAAAACGTTCATGGTTGCAAGAACAACTTCTAGTAGCCATATCTTTTGGGTATACAGGCTGTCTCAAAAGTGTTCCCTCTAATAGAAACTTTTTTCTAATGAGATACTCCTGTGTAATATTATTTTATTGCTTAATATACCAGGTTTGAAATCTTTACCTTCAAAGGCAACCGAGAAAGTTGACAGAAAAACCTGCCATAAGAAGCAGTGTATTTACTCCACATAATGGTTAGAATATTCTTTCTCTTTATAACATATTGCCTGTTATGGTAAACAAAGATATCGAACCTAGTATATTTATAATCAGCAAGAAGATATCCATTTAAGGAAATAATGTTATAAAAAATTGTTTTATCACATACTATAGGGCGAAGATATTTTGTGGACAAATAGAGCTGGGACACCCAGTAAATATACCACTAAATCAAAGTCACTGAACAATAAAGCCACGTTAAAAGTTCTATGGATGCTTTAGAGTTAGCAATCTAAAGCAATGTGATGCTATTCGAAAGAAAGCTCTTAACAACACTAACTCTGAAGTGAGAAAAAAAATTGATCTGATGAAAATTTACTTGCTACTGTCACTATATATTGATTTTCCCGAAGCTTTTGACTATGTTAAAAAATGTAACAAATGTAAAAAATAGATCTGGATTTAGATACTTTCACTACACTACATTTTACGTACTGTCGGGTACTCCATCTTCGTGAGATCCAAGAAAACTTAGATTTGTAATTGAGCTTGTATTCAAAAAATCTGTCAGGAAGCCTAATGTAACTCGAGTGCCATTTATATATCCAGACTTCAGCTTTTTCATTGTGGTAATCATCGCCAGTGGAATTTTTCCATTTTCTACAAAAAAAATCGTACTGCTAATTCTTGTAGCATCTAATTTTAGTTTACTATTTGTCTAGTACTATTTGTCTAGCCTGCTTAAATTCAATTCCTTAAGAGGCTATCAGAGTAACTCTAAAACGAATCAACTTTCGCATAACCGACGAAGAAAAAAAGTCCCGCATAAAACTATGTTGCTTTTTCGTTAAGATTAACGAAAAGTCAGTGTTTTATTATATTTTCTTTTTTTCTGCTTCAAAAAAATTTGTTTTTGTTTTTTTAAAAAAATGTCCACTTTCTGATAATCTTACACTTTTACTCGGAACTTTCTTGATCGATAAATAAAATGTTAAAAGATGACGCGTTTTTCAAGGTGAACTACCAACAAGGCTGCAATCCGGCTCGTTCGCTAAACTAATAAACTTTCTGTTGGTAAACCACATGACCTATCACACTGCAGATATCATGTGATTTATGTGCAGCAGCAGAGTGGAGAGTTTATATTCACTCCAATATCCTCTTAATTGTACTAATCATTGGCTATATAATACAAAGCAAATAGTATTTGCATTCTCAAGTTTTTTTCCTGCTTTATAGGATTTGTTAATATTCAGATTTACATAGTCGATAGAGAAAAAAATTCTATTTACAGGCATCTACTTTACTGTCAACAAAAAAAAATTAGGTGATCTCTTCTGTTTGAAATGTGTTTATACTTATAACACCAAAAAGTATTATGAAAAAAACAATCAAGATCAAATATTTTAACATACTTTTTAATTTATGCTGAGTTTGTATATTATATGGTTCAAATAAGGACTAAATAACGATAGGCAACCACGGATCCAAGGGAAAAGTGATGGGAACGATCTCTTTCTCAAACCATATACTTAGAACAATATTTACAAAATTATTAAGCAGCAGCTGTACTTCGATTTTACTCATTCACAATTACACCAACTAACAGTGACGGCATTTGCGGTTTGAGTTTGGAGGGGCGCACCGAAGCATAAAGACCAATAAAAGTACCGCAAACTGCGTCGCCATCAAGCTTTTTTTTTGTACATGTCAAGTTGGACTGCACCCGGGGCGGTTATTTTTTTATAAAGATCTATTTAAAATTACACCGAAACAATGAACAAATAAAGCGACTTTTTCTGATAAAATATTTGAATGAACATTTTCTTAGTAACTAAGGCTTAAAAACTATTTTAATTTATTTTGCATCTTTGCATATTATACACCATGTTGAAAAATCAGAAAAAAAGTGTTATTGTGAGACGTTTTCTCTTTAATTAATACCATGCTGCAGTCGCCCATGCAAACTGTACCGGGTGGTAGTACAGTAAGTTGAAACTGTGCAGAAGATAAGATTTAATAAGTAACCTGAATATATTAGGTTATTACCAATAAAACAATTTAGACTTAGAGTGAAGCAATATTTGAAAAATAGGGCCTTCTACGCCATTAGTGAGTTTTTGTTCAGTAACTGCTGCTCTAATATGTTCTTATCTAAAGATTTATGAAATATCATCCAGCTGGCCTCAACATGTTTTTGTTATGACCGATCTGAATTTGTTATTTCATTGATTCTTATATGTGTTTGATGTCATGACTTTAATTGTATTCTGTTTGTTAAATGTTTTATTAATATTGTAAAGCTCTATAACAATATTTTTGAGTAATATGTGAATTGTGGACATACTATTTTTGCATGTACAGGGTCTTTTAAGGAGAAAAAACGGATTTTTTTTAGTTCCCCAGTATTTCTCAAGAAATTTAAAATAGCCAATCGATGTATTTTAGCTCGGAGAATTTGAAAATCGTAACAAAAAAACAATTGAATGAGAAACAAAAGACTTACCACCCTATATATTAGTACATTTTTGGATTCTATGGTCAATTCTAAGTGTTTTTAATAAGGGTACTATATATCTTCACCTGTTTTTAATTGATGTTTGAAAATTGACATTTTTGCTTCTTTGAGCCGTCATAGCACCTGAATGGTTCAACCTAGAGCAAAATAATTTTCACATTCCTATCTTATAATGCTATAACAATACGTCAAAATTACAGTGATTTTGAAGTAAGGTGATCACCTGCATCACCTACATTTCATATGAATGTATTCAATTAAATATGTAGCAAAATAATTTGCATTTTTTTGTTTGTTTGTGAAAGTTATTTTGCTCTAGTTCCAACCGTTCAGGTGCTGTGACTGCTCAAAGAAGCAAAAATCTCAATTTTCAAACATCAATAAATCAAAAACAGTTGAAGACAGACACATAATACCCTTATTAAAAAACACTTAGAATTGAAAATAGAGTCCAAAAATGTAATAATATATAGGATGTTCCGTTTAAAAAACGCAACATCCTTGGCGTAAGTATTTGGTTTCTCATTCAATTGTTTTTTGTTACGATTTTCGAAATCTCCGAGCTAAAATACATCGATTGGCTATTTTGAATTTCTTGAGAAATATGGGGGAAGTCAAAAAAATACCTTTTTTTCTCCTCAATGTAAGTACACGGTAATACATCAATAAATATTTGAATTTGAATTTGATAAATAAAATAATAGTTACAGTTACAACATTATTCGGATCATATTGATGCCATTCGCCGGAGTGGCGTAATAGTCTATACTATTCGCTATGTTGGCACTGCGTTGCTTACTTTTTTAGAAATTCCAGCATAACCTTACATTAATATTATTTATTCATAAGAGTTGAAATTGTGTGTTACGTTAACATTCTTTAGAAGAGGCACGTGGCCACGCTGTCGCAAAGAGCAGCACCCACTGCCAACCAACCTGAGATAGCACTAGCAGATTGTACAGCCGCATATTACGGATTATTTAACGAAAGTTGTAAATATATTAAATTAAACATTTCCCTCAAGACATTTTAGCCTTT
Organism: Kuschelorhynchus macadamiae; assembly: GCA_030620095.1. NCBI lineage: Eukaryota > Metazoa > Arthropoda > Insecta > Coleoptera > Curculionidae > Kuschelorhynchus > Kuschelorhynchus macadamiae. Next base: position 1,962,620 of record JAUTXW010000834.1, read on the forward strand.
TGCAAGTCATCTTCATTCACAAGAGATGTAGTCCACCCTCAAATTTACCTGTTTTCTTGAAGTGACTCTTAAAAGAGCCTTGACCTGTTAGCAACTTAGTAACAGTGCCGAGTTCTATCTTAAAGCTTTAACAGTTTTTTGTTCCGGAGTTAATCTTTTAAATGAATGAGGTGCAATATTAAGCACCGTTCCTGCAGATTAGTTAGCAATTTTGTTATGATCTTTCTCATTCCAAATCGTGAAAAGTTGTGTACTAGCCCTTGTGAAAATGTTACAGTTGAGGCCTAGTCATTGGTCTACAGAAATTTTAATGATCGATTCAGAACTGAACACATAACTGTTTTAAATTCAACTATGATCTTTAAGACTTCTTTATATAAGAATTTATATAAAGCCAACTCAGTATTTTTTCATCCAGTGGTTTGCATATAACAATCGGTGACATATTTCTTTAGATTGTAGTTCTATAAATAAAATTAAAAGACATATAAATATCCATACTGATTAAGAGAAATATTTCAGTTAAAGTTGCCTTATACTTTAATCAACTGCTCATTTATTTACTGTCCGATAATTGATTGGTTTATTCAGTATCATGAACATTTTCACACACGCTTCTTTAAGTCACTTTTAGCACCATCCATTTCAGTGAAGCCATTTTCTATTTCCCAATTATTTTTCCCTACCCTCAAGAAAACGAAAATATGAATCTCTTTTTGATGTTTCTCTTGGGTAGAACGCTTTCAGCTGTTTCAGCTGACAACTTAAAACCTCATTTTAATATATAGATATACTAAAACCAAAGATAGAAGAATGAAAAATACTGAGCAAAAAATGTATTTAAAAACACGTCCCGGCAAAGATTTGAACTGAAGATTTACCGATTACAAATCCAGAAAAGGGACCACTAGAGCAAGTATGTATGCGACTAAAATTTAAAAAAAATCATATTCATGTTTCACCTGTAACCTCCGAACATAACGCTAAAGAGAGCCTGATTTTCATGCTAGCAATTTTTAATGTAGTTTCTCAAGTTAGTAAGAAATCCTACGAAATTTAGCAACGAAGGTCAAAAGCGTCGTAAAATATACTACAAAATATGACAGTACAACGAATTAAAAAAATAACGTTGTGGCAAACCGTCTATTTAGTTTTTTCCCCAATTTGCTGCCCAATTTATTGGGTATATTGGTAACCTTTTTTATAATACACTACTCTACCGCATGTTAGTAACTAAAATAACAAGATACTTACATCTGTAGAACTAAAATAAGTTATTTAATGGTTATATTAAGGCATGCTTTTTGTATTAGATAAAAAAAAACAAAACTGCGCATGCTTATAATTGATTGGTTACCTAGGTAGTGATGTGTTGCAACAAGAGTAACGGTTGGCCGTCCTAGTAGATTACGCCAGCTCATAGTTAAGAAGGCAATGTGAGTCGTTAATTTATCAGCGAGCAATGCCAAGTCGTAACTCGTGTAGTATTCACTCATATCAATATTCTAAAGCCATTAGCAAACACAAAGGGACAGACATGCAACAAAACATAACGAGTCAATTAAAATCGAAAATACATAATCTTTGATTAAAATTTAAGACCTTACAATCAACACTAATAGCTTCCTAGATACATTAATATAACCTGAGAACACCTATTATTTTAAGAATTGTCCAGCAAAAAATGTTTTGAATATATTTTGCATGAAGATATCATAAACCATTGCACAAAACGTTCTATAATGAAGGCATTTGAAGAAGTTGATCATAGAAAGTTTTTAGAAAAGTCTTGTAATTTGAAGTTGTCATAAAATGTAACTCTATTTATAAAATTTTGTGCTGTGTGTAAAAGTGCAAGACCCACAAATAAAAACTGGATAGAGTTTTTCTTTTCATCTGTAACATGTGGTATTCTTCAAGATACCAACCTATTATTTACTATTTTTATTAATAATCTTCCTAGCTGTATTAGGCATTCTGCCAGCCTAGTGTTAACAGATGACAGAAAATTTGTCACATCTCAAGATGATAGCTTTCAGCTTAAACTTGAGTTTAAGCTGAGAACAAATAAAAATGACTCTGTTGGTAAGTATGCTGTAATCAGATATACCTATATAAATAATTTTCAACTCGTCATTATTATCTTAAAGAAGCATTACTAAGTTTATCAACAGTCTAACTACTTGATATTGTTATAAGAAACTCAAGAAAATTTGAAAACGGTAGATACTATTATTAGACTTTATAATGATTTGGTAAGGCCGCATCTTGAATATGCTTCTGTAGTGTGGTTATCAAGAGGAAATGTCAATATTAATTTAATAAAAAAAGAGTTTTTTGAGATCTCTATGTGGGGAAACACAATATATACTCTTATATGATACCTACCAAAGCCTGATAGGTAAATTCAGTTTTGCAACACTGAAAAAAAAAGATCCATACAGGCTGTATTGCTTTATTTATATATTTTATATCAACATCAAATACAAACATTTCTTTCTAGTCTGTGATAATAAAATTGATGGGCTAAAAAAAACGTGGAAATAACTACTAAAATTAATCTTTATAGATCAAAATAATTATTACTCATCATTAAATTTAATGCTAGACTAAAACAGTGGAACCTAATTATTAAGACATACAACCTTAATATTTCTACCTCAGTTAAGGAGAAACAGAAATTATTTTTGGCTTTAAGTCATGAACAGGGGCCTCTCAATCTAAGTTTAAGCTAACAATAGGTAAATGTTATTGTTTTGTATTGTAATGGTGGAAAAATTAATGTCCGAGATTTTTGCGTTTTCGGATCCCTAGATCCCGAAAAACTTTTCCGTCAGTCTATCGGTCTTAGTCTGGCTGTAAGCGGTATAGTCAAAAAACTCCAAAATGGATGCCTCAAAAAATGTTATAAATATTATTAAGAAACTGCTTATCAAATGGACTTCAAAATTTGCAAAAAAATAGAGCGTATTATAGGGATAAACTGATAAAAATTTCTAAAAATTCAGTACCAAAAAAACTACTTTTCTATATTTTAATCATAAAGATATCTTTTCAATATGCAAATAGTGTAGTACTGGTCCTCTTTTCAACACTACTTTTTTTAAGCTAAACCATGTCCACCTCGAATTTGAAACCAGTCATGTCTCAAAATTGAAAATCAAAAATGTTGGGAATGTAATTGCTTTTTTAGTCATGTAATTGCCACTTTCAGCATGCATGCACCAACTTAAAAATGCTCAACAGTAAAATTTTTTTTTAAATATATTGTACAAAATAGAAAAATAGTAAAACGTACTTGTTCCATAAGACATTTAATTTCCCCCCTTCTTTTGGAACTAACCTATGGCACGTGCTATAAAATCATGTCTTATGAAACTAGTGTTTTAATATACTATATCCAATAAACTTGAAACTTTGCACAAATATCAAATGTTTAACAAGGATATACTGGCAATTTTTTAGTACAAATCCTGTATGGCAAAACAAAATGGTGGCCTAATAAAATGTTTAAATATTTGGTAAAATTCCATTTCTTAGAATAAAACTTCTTTTTGTTGAGGAAAAAATAATAAAAATAATAATAAATTAATTAAAAACTTTGAAAAATTGAAATAAATGACAGTGTATAGAATTTGTATAGTTGTTATCAACTAATTATATGCAGTAATAGTAGTGGAAATTTTACGAGGGAAGTTGTGGATAAAGAATTTACCAATTTTTTTTTTTTCATTTTTGTCTTTATTTCATTTTAATTAGTTGTAAAACTCTTACATGTAATTACTATTTAATGTTTTTTTTTTGTAAGAAAAACAAAAAATAACTTAAACAAAAAGAAAATTGAAATGAAAAATTTTTCTGAGATAGAAAACAATATGCAAATCAATATAAACCTCAAATGCTGCTTATTGATAACAGCTACTTATTAAAAGTTACGCAATAAATCTGACAGACAGACCTCAAAAGGGTAAAATGATATTTTTATAGCTTACTTTTATATTGTAACTTAATAAAAACCAAAATTTTCCTAATATGTAACATAAAACTTGTACGATTTTAAATATACACTTTGAATGCAAATCACACATTGTTAATCAACCCCAAAAACCAAACAAAGCAGAAGCTTGGTTAAGCTAGTAGCTAGTGTCAAATAAACATAAATACCTAAATGTAATCGTCTGCATATGATAGTAACTAATGGACGACCAAGCATATTTTGCCAACTGGACTTCAGAAAATTAATTTCGCTCTTGCAAATGTCTATCATGAGTTCATAATCAGAGGCTATGTAATTGTGAGACATGTCGGTAAACTAAGGAGAAATAAATATATTAGAATGCCAGATGGGCACCTCTATATAGACCCAAATATGAAATAAACCAATTCCAAATCGCCAACTTAAAAGTAATGCCTTTAAATCCAACATAAATGCACAAATTTCAATAACACTCAATATGTTTCAAACACGAGTTACGTCTGTAACGCAGATAAATATTCTAATTTTGAAATTAGTGCGATTTCAAAGAAGTACCAAATAAAATTTTTAAAGGCTTAAAAAATAGGGAGCTATAGAGAATCACAAAAACATTTGACTTAACATAAACATAGGTTACTAATGTAATTACAGGCAGTTGGTAATGCTGCGCGTATAGAATATATAGAATATTATTAAGAAAAAAACATTTCTATCATTTGTTTCTTCACCATTGTCGTATAAGTAAATAAATAAAAACTAAGAAGAAATCCATGACATACCATATACCTCGGCATGCCACTTCACATGTTTACATAAAACGCATAAAACATTTGATGGGTAATATGAGCTAATACCCATTACTATGTCCATCATTTTTCTATAGGTTTTTGCGCCTAATGTTAGTGTTTAAATTATTTCTATGTAATAACAGGCAATTGTCGATAGACAAGATATATGACATCAAAACAACCAAAAATAGTATATACTATATATAACGCTAAGCCATGAATATTTTTATCTATATTTACAATGCTTTCCAATAATTTTAATATTCCCATTGTTTGTTTTCAAATAAATTAGATACTGGCCAAATACAATAGACAGCAACCACAACCAACATAATATAAGATAAAGACAATTACTAAGCACAAATAATTTACCTGTGGTGTAAACGCAAATATTCGATCGCCAAGCATATATAGTTTGCTAGTGCTTAATATACCAACGTCTTTTGACTTCCTCCCAGTTAAACCCAATTTTTTGTTCCTTCCTAAGTAAGTATACAGATGTGACAAAACTCTTGCCGGTTGTACCTGAAATATATAAAATTTTACCTTTTACACAATTAAATGCAAAAGGTTTAACAGATTAGCAACATGTCCAGATTAGGGGATATTAGAAAAGTTTTGTTCTATTGTTCTGCTGCTCTCCTTAACCTATATGTCTTTACTAAAACTGTAATACCAAACAAAAACCAACAAAAAAATATTCACTAAAGAGGTTTAAATTTTAAACCCTAGGTCTAAACCTTAAACAATATTCAAAAAGTAAAGTTAGACCTCCCAACTGGTCTAAATTTAGACCATCGCTAAACCCGGTACTAAACACTTAAACCTGTCAGGGGTTTAAATTCTCCTATATGGCAGAATTCACAAAAGTCTTAAAGTCATTTTAGACCGTCAAATTTTCTGGTCAAAAAGTTTTTAGTCCTACCTTTCAGGTGGGTTTAAGAAAAATTTTAATTGACTGCCCACCTTGGGATAAGCGATTAGCGAAAAACACAATTTAAATTGGTCGCCTATTTCGCGTAAAATAAGCAGGACTACCAGTATTATTTAAAAGTATTTAGGTAGAATATTGTACTTTAAAATTAAAATATAGATCAAAAGTAGAAATAATTTGTCACTAAAACTGGCATTGTGTTTTAAATATATGTTTTTAACTTATTGTTTTAATAAGAATTACCAATGAATATTTTTTCGTAAACTAATTAATATTAAAAAGAAAAAAAGCAGGCAAACAGTAGAATTCGAACTCAGGCTATAAGAGAGCTGAAACCTTAGACCATTAGACCACCATTACCATCAAATACAAATGTAAAAATATGTATATATAAGTTGCTCTCTAAATCGGGATAAAATTACTTGTAAAAATTATAGTAAATAAATTAATAAAATGTAAATAAAGATAACATGTGTCGGTAAAGCGCTTTAATTTAAAATAAGAATTATTTGAGTGGGAGATGCTGGGGAAACCATAAAATGAAATAATGGCAATGGTAACGGTTTTTATGTACTATCTACCTACTACTAGATATATGGTTTTTTTAAGTAAATAATATAAATCTTGATACTTACCTTATAATAGATTAGAGAAGTTAAAAAGTAAATTTTTAAAATGAAGTGAAAAAATTTTTATTTCAGATAGTTAACCTACTTATAATTACAAACATGTTATACACTAAAATTTAAAAATGTTAAAAGTCAGTATACATACTGCCATAAATTATATTGCTTAATTCTAAATTTATTTTTAAAATATTAATTGATTTAGCTTCCTTAATATTTGCTGGCAACAGATTAAATTTAATAAGTCCTTTACAAAATGAAGAAAACATCGCTATTCACTCTTATACTCTTCTTGTATATAATATATGATTATTATTTTACCTTGTAAATCAAAATATGAAGGGAGCATGCCCCTTTGTTTAAAGATAAATATCACTGTAACCATAAAGCATATTGGAGAGTATTGACTGCATCTTAAAATGATTTGCACTCCTCTATTAAATAATATCTGAAATGAGTGATTGGGTCCATTTCCAACAAGATATAGAAGATTGAATAATAGTTCTAAGAACAGTAATTAGATCTCTTGAGATTCTAGAAAAGAAAAACAGTTTTCTTCTAATTTTATTCTAGAAATACTAGTAATGTTTTTTAAATTATCCAGTAAAAGGCCAAGGTATTTCATTTCAGTGAATCATTCTATACCTCATTGTCAATCTTAAGTTCAAAATCGGAAGCATCAATACTCTTAATTATATGATGGTTAGCAATTATCATAGCTTTGGTTTTAGAATTTATTTACACAAAAAAGTTCTCCAAATTCCTGAGCAACCGATTCATCTTCTTTACAACCTAAAGATTTCTTTTACCATAAATGTTTTGACATTCAAATTCCAAGGGTATTTTATTGTATATCTGTACACCCCTAAACAATATACAATTCCCTCCATTTATTGACGAAACTTTTGCCAGATTATGTCCTGACAATATTATGTTTCATCATTATGTATATGTATATCATCTCTAAAGGTGAAACTCATACTATACATAGATACCAAAATATACAAACGAATCTTTGAATAAAAAAAATCAGGAAATATTATCATTAACACACAAAATTTATTTTACCTCAATTGGTGCGACTTCAGCCACAGTTTGCACTAAAATGTCATGATCAGCTAATTTATTTCTAATTTCAATATCTTCTGCTAAAATCACTACTTGAACTACTACATCGGGCTTTTTCTCTGCACAAAGGCGTCGATTTAAGGGGTCAAGTTCTCCAGGTGCTAAAAAATTCTAAAAAGATAAATAAACAATTAGATCTTAGTTCTACATTAATCTAGAATTTGTGAAAAAGTTAAAAAATATAAAAACAAATTTATATATTTATACATATATACATATATAGATACATATATATATATATATATATATATATATATATATATATATATATATATATATATATATATATATATATATATATATATATATATATATATATATATATATATATATATATATATATATATATATATATATATATATATAATAACAAAGGAGATATAATTCAGTTCAATTATAAAAAAATTAAAAGACCTAATTACAATCAGTTATGCTGCTTCATAACATGGCTTTACTTTTACAATCAAAGCTCTGAAAATTTTCAATTTAAATGGTTTATTTCCATAAACATGTAGACATGTATCAGAATTGTCAAAATAGTTTCTTATATCTAAGTTGTCATAAAGAATTATACTGACATTAATACCTTAAAAAAAATCTTATAAAATATACAACTGTAATTTATATTTACTCTTAAACATCTAAACAGAATTAAAATTAAAAACATGGCTTTACTTTTACAATCAAAGCTCTGAAAGCTGGAGAATCTTTTGCACCTTGAGATAAAGATACCTGAATATGCCTTGTGCAATTAAAGGTGAAACATTTGATAGTAATTCCAATTTGACAGGGTCTAAACTAAGATTTCCCAGTAGACCAAAGCAATGAACGCTCTCTGTTCCCCATTATTGATTTATTTTTCAGAATGTAATTTAATCTGAATCAAAGGATTAGTGTCATAAACTAAATAAATATAGCAACATTTTTCAATTAAAATATATTTTAATTAAACTATAAATATATAAGAAGTAAGGCACGTCTCAGTATTACCTCTTGCAATAATTTTCCAATAATATACAAAGACTGAGCCCAGAGAAAAGGGCTCTGTCCTAAAGGTATTCGGTCCTGTGTTCCAGGTTCTTTATACTCAGCCACCACAAGTTCTGCAGGTACTGCATATAATTCAGGTACTAATTTTATTCCATCTTCAGTCTTTATCATAATCTACAAGCAATATTAATAACATATGAAGTTAATATCCTAAGCTACTAAGTTTAAATTTATATTTTAAAAAAATTGTTGAAAATACCTCTTCTAAACTTTCACTATATTCTAATGCAGCTTCTCGATCTCCAGTAAATAGTGCATCTAATATGAAATAACAGTAAAACAATGGCCATTCACATTCTATATTTTCAAACATTCTCAGCTCCCATGGCTCGTAGTATAACCTGTTTGGATCCTAGAACCAAATTTTCGAGCAAATTTTAATTCAAATTAAACAAAATCACACAATCAAAATTGTAGGCTTTTTTAAAATCTGTATTTAAAAAAATATTCTTATTATTAATGGCGAACCATAAAATAATATGGCTTACCCAAGGATTTAATTTACCTCTTTTGGTGTCTTATATCCATCTCTTAAAAACCTTTTACAACCATATCTACCAAGTAATTTTTCAGTAATACATTCTTTGGTCATACTTATAACAGCAGGATCATCCACAGCAAAAGCTGGATAACTAATAACTGAAAGTAAACCACTATCTATTTCTTTGGAACTTGATTCTCTGGGTAACATGGACTAAAACAAGAATAATTGATAACATTATACATGTAGTAATAACAAAAGCAACAATAAGGGGTACTAAATTGAAACTATAAATGTAGTGGTAGGCTAGGCTATTGATACAAATGTTTTATTTGACACAAAAAGGGTAGAACATTAATTCTGTGTTGAACATATTGTTGAAGTGTTTGTCTTATGTTCAAAAAAGTATAATTCTCAAATCAATGAAGGCCAATATAGGTCCTGTGAGATAACTCAGACTCTACTGAAACAATAAAAATAAAAAAATCAATATCACAAATTTATAAAATTTTAAAAAACTCCAAAATTTATTAGCGCAGCACCCTATATGGTAGTCTGAGGACCAATATTTGTAATATATTTTTAAATTGTTTTTATTATTATTGAATTTTATATTTTTAATATTATTTCATTTTAAACTTCTTGTTTACATTTTAATAATTATGCTCTAAGTAAGGTTTAAACAAAGTTGATACTCTAAAAAATGGCACTATAATGGCTTAAAATTATATAAAAATTTATATACTTAACTCAGATCATACTCATTTTAAAATGTTAATTAGAGAAGTTTTAAAAATATGTTAAAAGTAGAATGATTATCTATACTATCGAGTAGAGCATGTTTGGGAAACCAAATCAAGTGCGTTACCCATTACACCAAACAGAGTTGAAAAACTATAATAGATTCATTCTCACTACTGTCACACGGCTGAATATACCACGTATCCCTTTAATTACGTCAAACTATCCTTTTCAGTTTAAACATGTACAGTTTCCTTTAAAGCTCCCATGGTCAACTCTATGTCGCATGCTCTAGAGTAAGTTCGCATAGTATCTTGGCTATTTTACCGTCAGAGAATGCAACAACAAACAAGGTACTCAAATGAGGCGATTTAAGTACCTCTTTACATCCCATTCATTATAGTCATAATCGCGAACAAAGTCGTGGGTACCCGCTAGTATAATATGAATAAAAAGATATCTGTAGAATTTAGAAATATGAATTAAAATTTTGGTTTTTAATTTCAGAGATAAAAATGTATGTACCTGTTACCTCTGAATATATTAGGGTACCTACATAAATAAGCATTTTTTATTATTAGGTATTAATTACTACAATAAATTCAAATTCAAATTTAAATGGTTTATTTCCATAAACATGTAGACATGTATCAGAATTGTCAAAATAGTTTCTTATATCTAAGTTGTCATAAACAATTATACTGAGATTAAAACCTTAAAAAAATTCAGTTATATTATAAAATGGGTGCTCAGTCAGTATGAACTGGAGTTTTTGTTTGAATGAACAATAAAAAAACAAAAAAGCTATATTTGAGGTTATGAAGTGCTGTTGTTTATTTTCTACATGTGTGTAAAAATTACGTTTTTAGTGTGAAATTGGCCAAAAATAATTGTTTTTATGCAGTAAATTTTTAAAACAGACCTTCTAGTTCATCAGTGCATGTTTGCAACAGCCTGAGTGTAGTTATTGAGAATGTTTTGAGGAAAATTATTTCCGACACCATAGTGTTTGTTTACCTCTTACCTGCTGGATAGGAAATCATTATTTGTTCAACTATTTATTCAATCATTTGCCTCAGCTTTCACCAAAAAATAGTGTTTATTTTAAATCTGCCTCTTGGGCTCAGTGTTGCCTGCTCTCTTGAAGTAATTTCTTAATATTGCAGCTTTACAGTCAGAAGCATGGTTTGCTGTTACAAATGCAAAAGAGATTGTATTATGAAGGAGGATAAGACACAGCTCTTTGGTTCTCCTTGTGACATCTGTACCAACGTGATTTGTGCAGAGTGTGCTGGAACCTCAGCATCAGAAGTAAGAGTTCTTGTTATGAAGGCAAGATCTCTTTTTCACTTTTGCCCTGACTGTGCCACTAAATTCTATAAGAATATGACTGAATTGAGCAAAAAGATTGGCACCATTGAACAAGAACTATCTAGTGTAAAGTCTGAAATTAAGTCCCAACCTAGCGTGGAAGAAATCAGACAGAGAATGAAGGCAGTTGAAGATAATGTTGAGAAGCTCAAACAGTCGAGGCAAGTGAGCCTAAAGGAAACTAAGGAAGCTAAGGAAAGAGTCAAAGCAATTGAAGAGAAAATTGCAGAACATACAATAGGGGAAAGCAGTAGGGACGACATGGTAAAGCTTGAGACCAATTTATCCAAATTATTTACAGCAGCGCTATCTAGTCAAATGAACACCATGACAAGGAACATTGAAGGCATTGTAAAGTCTGTAAAAGAGGGAAATTCTAACATCATGAACTAACTTACAACCAGGAATGAGGGCAATCATTTCTCGGCTCGTGAGCAGGACCCAAACAGGAAAGTAACATCACAAAATGTAGCACATGCAGTACTGGAAGCATCAACACAAAGCACTTTGAGCAAATATATAAATCTAGCAAGCGAAGAACCTTCTGGGTCACAGCTCTTCAAATCAACATCTAACAATTCTGGTAGAATAATTAAGGGTAACAAGAAGGATGTCTCCAGAATCTCAGCTGTGGAAAACTGCAAGGTCTTCTTTGTGGGCAATCTGAGCACCGAGTCTTCGGCTGAAAAACTGAAAGAGTACCTGCACGAGAATAATATATCTGTAATTACATGTGAACAAATTCGCCCAGCTCAACAATTGGGATCCCCTACCAGAATTTCATATAAAATCACAGTACCACCTGCAATGGAAGAATCTATTTTAAACGCTAACTTATGGCCAGAGAATGTTACTGTTAAACCCTTCATATTCCCGAGAAATAAGAATTTTCATCAGAGGAGGCCTCGTGCATGGCCACGAAGCTAAATTCATCCAAAAGCAAAATGACCAATATTGTTTTCCATCAGAATGTCAGATCCCTAAGGAACTGTTTAAATGCATTGGAAGCAAGCGTTGAGGAGCACCAGTGTCCCTTTGTATGTGTGACCGAGCATTGGCAGAGCGAACAAGAGATAAAGGTATTAAACTTAAGAGGCTACAAATGTGCAAGCGCTTTCTGTCGTAGCCAGACAAGCCATGGAGGATCTGCTGTGTATGTTCTGAATGGAATAAAAACAACATCAATTAAGGAGGTTGAAGATTTGGCTGAAGATTGTGTTTTTGAATGTGGGGTGTGGAGTGTATACTAGATAATCTTAAATGTCAGGTAGTAGCCATTTATCGTCCTCCTACTGGTGATATTAAGAGCTTCTTAGGAAAAATGACTTTGCTTTTGAATGTCTTGCATATTGCAAATAACATATATTTTATTGCCGGTGATATTAACATTGATCTTCTAAGAAGTTCAACAGCTCAGTCAGTTTCAATCAATTTTAATGGTCATTGGCAGAATCGTGTAGTCGAAACAAATTTATCAGATCATTGTGGTCAAATATTGGCTTGTAACTTAAGCGTAACTATAAATATGCCCAAAATTATTAAAATAGATATTGGCCAGGACAACATGTTACAGTTTTATGCAAGGATAAGTCAGGAAAGCTGGGAAGACGTTTTTGTTGCTTCAAACATCAATGAGGCCTATGATTCTTTTTATAGTATCTTTCGGTTTTATTTTGATACATGTTTCTACAGAATTATAGTTAAACATAGTTCAAAAGAAAAATTTTTATATAATAAACCTGATATTGCTGAATTAAAAAATCAATTGACTCTATATCAAACAATGGCTCTAAAGGATCCAAATTTCAAGTCAGTGTTCAATTATTTTAATATATTATATAACCAGGCTCTGCAGAACGCTAAAAGAACATACTATGAGAATAAAATTGAGAAGTCATTGAATAAATCAAGGGCTATGTGGCAGGTCATCAGTGAGGTAACCGGTTCTGGGAAGGGCTCAGATTTCTGCATGACGGAAAATCTAGAAGATTGTTCAAATAACTTGAATACTTTCCTTGTAAATATTGCGAAATCGCTGTTATCACAACACAGTGAAATGGGTGTAGATGGGGGTTTTACGTCCTCCATACCTTTTAATAGGAGATCATTTTTTATAATCCCAACAACACCAGAGGAAATACTGACCTTAATATCTAAACTACAGAACAAAAAGAGCACTGGAGAGGATGAGATACCAAGCTCAGTGTTAAAACCTTGTGCGAATTATATCTGCAAGCCTCTGAGTTTTTTAATAAATTTGTCATTTTCAAGTGGTATATTTCCTGATGGCTTAAAGCATGCAATTGTAAAACCTATTTACAAGAAAGGGGACAAAAAAGATTTTAGCAACTACAGACCAATAAGTTTGCTTACATGCTTTTCAAAATTATTTGAATATGCAATGAATATACGCCTTCGTAACTTTTTTGTCAGCTGTAATTTATTTTCATGTCACCAGCATGCTTATTTGCAAAATCACTCAATAGAAACTGCTCTCTTTCAGTTTATAGATTTTGTTCTCAACAGAGTGGAGACTGGTGACCTGACTTGTGGAATTTTTTTGGACCTCTCTCGTGCTTTTGATTGCATTGATCACAGCATACTGTTAGACAAGCTGTACAGATATGGGATACAGGGGGAATCACTGGAATGGTTTGCTACGTATCTGTCAAATAGGCAGCAATCCATGGAGCTAAGCGGTTCTCCTGGATCAGTAAGATCAGAGCCAATGAGCTTGACTGTTGGTGTGCCACAGGGTAGTGTCCTCGGACCGCTATTATTCATAATATTTGTTAATGATCTTAACCATATTGCTCTCAATGAAAACACTGAATCAATTTTGTGCTTTGCTGATGACACAAATATTCTGGTTACAGGCAAATCTTTTGAAGCAGTTCAAGAAAAAAGTAACAATATAGTAAATCGTTTCAAAAGCTACTTTAATGAAAATAAGTTGTTTCTTAACAATAATAAGACAGAATATATGGTTTTTAGTGGCGGTGTTAGGGAGCTTCCCAACCAGATGATGCTGGAGAATGAGATAGTTCAATTGGGATTCTCTACTAAATTTCTGGGAGTTGTCATAAATCATAAACTGAGCTGGAGTCACCATGTCGTATACCTTTCAGGGAGACTTTCTTCTGTTACATATGCTTTTAGAATTCTATCAAAAAGTGTTAACTCAGATGTCCTTAGGACGGTTTACTTTGCTAATTTCCACTCTTTGGCTAAATTTGGCATTGTGATATGGGGAGGAACGTCAGATATGGATATAATATTTAGATGTTTCAAGCGGGATAACTTCCGGAACTTGTTACTCACAGTTTTTACAGAATATGACTGTTAGGGAATCGTTCTTTTTTTCACCAACCGATCTGAGGAGATCAAAGAAACCATTTCAGAATTAAAAAGAAATGGAGCTGCTGGGTGGGACGAGATCTCTGCACGTATATTTTTGGAGCTTCCTAACGAGGCCTTAGATGTATTGGCAGAATGCATAAATCTTTCTTTTTATAGTGGTGATTTTCCCTATTGCCTTAAAATTGCCACAGTTGTTCCGTTGTTCATGGGGGGTGACCAAGAGCAACCCTCAAACTACAGGCCCGTAGCACTATTGCCAACACTTTCTAAGATTGTAGAAAAACTGGTGAAGAAGAGGATGATGGCTTTTCTTGTGAGGAATGGAGTCTTGAGTCGGGAGCAGTTTGTCATTAATGTTTGTTGTCACTTAATGAAATTGTTAACAGTGATATGGAAATAATTAAAACTTGGTGCGATGCAAATAAATTAACTTTAAATATTTCTAAAACAAATGTGATGTCTTTTGGTTGTGATTTGGGTGAAGTTCGCTTGGATGCTAGTATCCTGCCAAATCATACAGAAAACAAATTCTTAGGCCTTTACATTGACAATCGTTTAAAGTTTGAATGTCATATTAAGTTCTTAAAGTCAAAACTGGCATCAAACTGCTATGCAATGAGAATTATTTCTAATGAGCTAGATGGTAGCATAATAAGATCTACATATTTCTCATTAATTAAGTCGCACTTGCGGTACGGTGTTTGTTTCTGGGGTACTTGTTCTGCACTACTTTTTCAAAGTGTTTTCGTTTTGCAGAAAAAAGCCATTAAGTATATGTTTAGAGCTAAAGTGCGAGATTCATGCAGGACTCTGTTCTTAAAGCACAATATTTTGACACTTGCCTTCATATTGGAAACTGTATGCCTAGTATTTGAAAAATACAAAAACGAATTAATTGCGAGGCATGATTATAATGTAAGAGATACAAATGTGATCTCCCTCCCTATTCCAACATCAGCACAAATTAAAAACTCTATCATATATGATGGCAAAAAATTATTCAATCATCTGCCTCCAAATATCAGGTCGATTCCAACTTCGCTTAAGTTCAGAAAAGAATTTAAAAAACTGCTATGTGCGAGAGCCTACTATACTGTAAATGAGTTTTTAGATGACCATTTTTAATCTAAATCTATATTCCTACTATTTATCACTTGTAATCCAATACACTACCTTTTAACACTTTGGCCCTTGTCACTTTTAATTATATAATGGCTGATTTATGTATTGGCTTGCCTTCAGCTTGCTTTGACTGTATATTCATTATAGTTTTTGTTCTTTTTTATATTTTAAATCTGGTGTGTATTGTTTATAATATGTAAGTGTATGCGTTCAAGTTTTTAAATGACAACTTTTAATATTTTTAGCCCCATAAAGCATAGAGTTTGTGTAGTGGTATATTATGATATATTTTTTTGTTGACAAATTAATTTTAACAATTTTTAACTATGTTCGGTGTGTTTTGAGTTTGCCTGTATTATGTACTATGCACTATATGTATGCGTTTTGCGTGTGCATGCGTGGGTATGTATACGTATACGCATATATGTTTGTCTGTACTGTTCTTTTTATTATGATTCTGTGCTTGCTTTGTTTTGTATAATTTTTTTTTCTCTTCCCCTTAGCTTTGTCAGTGAATACCATTCTAGACAATAAAGCATTTTGAGTTTGAAAAGAGCATAATGAGAATTTGGTTTAAGATGGGCTTTAAGGACTCATGCCGTGGTGTATTCCGAGAAAACAAAATTTTGACTATATGTGGTGTATATATATATGAGTGTATGAAATTTCTCTCTAGCAATCCTGGTACTTTCAATGAGCTGGTGAAGAACCACAGCTACAGCACTAGATCTCTAAATTATAACTACCCTAAACATCGAACAACTTTGTATGAAAAGGGTACATTGTATAGTAGTATTAAACTATTTAATAGTCTACCATGCAACATTAAATCTATCGTTGATGATAAAAGAAAATTTCTCTATAACTTAAAAGAGCATCTGTGTTTGGTAGAACCTTATTCTATCCCAGAGTTCTTGAACTTTGGAAATTAGTGTGTTGAGTTGTTACTATATTGTAGACTTGATCTCATTGTAGCAACTGCATATTCATATTCATTAAGTGTTTTAATGTTTTGTTTAAGGTAAATATTGCCTGTTTTCTTTTTTTATGTATGTCTTCGTTTATATATTTGTTGATACCATAGCTTGACAATCTTATAAAACAGACTACCATTTTTAATGACGTATTTCTCAGATGTATTTTTTTTTCTCTCTTTGTATTTGTTATGTCGTTAGAAATAAAAGGATTTCTTTCTTTCTTTAAATGCGGGTTCCTGTCAGTTGAAGGGGTAGATGGTTGAAAATCTTAATAGAGCATATTTCAGGTTCCTCGTGCACCTGACTCAAGCAGCCACTGGGTATATAAAGCTTCTCTGAGCCTCCCATCATGTAAAAATTCAGGTCACTCCATCATAAATATTCACTTTGATGGTGGAAAACATAGCATGCACTTTGCTATATATAAAGATTTATAACTGTTAGTATCTTTTGACACCTGAAAGTGTCACGACAAGAAGCACCGAAAGGTAGTCTAAACATACATCTAATAATTCTTTTTTGATAGAATTTTAATAGAAAATATAAAATTCACATTCTATTGAGCATTATTATTTTATATCATATATATGTAATAAGCCTGTTTAAGTACTGTCTAAAGATAAAATTTTTCCAATCTATCAAAAAACAGGAATCATCAAGGAAACAATTAAATCAACTTAACCATATTAATAAACATAATTTTGAATACCTGCAATACAGCTTGACACTTTTGAGCTTCATCTGTTAAAACATGTATCACACTATAAGGACCACCTCTAGCACCAAACAAATCCAGCTCATTCATTGCTTCTAAAGCTGCCTTGGCCATACCAATTGAGCTAGCATTTAATTCTGGGAGACCATGGTTAGACTTATCCCCTCTTTCCCAAATACCATAGTCTGGAGTGCAATATGCACATTCAATATAGAATACTAGATTTTGAATAAACGAGACTTCATCTAAATTAAAGATGATCTAAAAAAAGCAACACCAAATTGTATTTGCTAACTGAGAAACAAGCTAGAGGCCAGAGCAAAATGAGGACTATTGCCTCTGGTAATATAAATACCTAGGTAGGATAAAAATAAAAATAAAAGGGATCTTGACAGTTATTAACAAAACATACTCATTCATACCTGTAAACCTGAAGCAGTCATTTGTGCTAAAATAAGCAAATATAGTGATATTGCATCAATCTGCAAGTGGCCCCACTCATTGTCTCCTACTACAATTTGGCCTGTCTCAGAACAGTATTTTGCATGTAGGGAATCAAGAGGATTTTGAGTTTGCTTAAACCTGAAATACACAGTTTCATGTTATAAATTGGTCGATAAATTGCTATGTGAACAGATATTACATAGTTTTCCATTAAAAGCCTGGTTTTTAGTAATAAATAGTAAGTAGTATTTTTCGGCTGTTTTATAAATATAATATGCCAAGGGGTGCAAATGTTATGAAACAAACAAGTCTGTCTATATAAGTAATGTGTAATAGAATACATGATGACACAAGAATGATTTCATTTTGTATACTATAAACTATAAAGTACACATGCATGGTGCTTAATATATTAAGTATATTCATAGAAAATTACACTACATACCTTTCAACTTTCTCTTTTTGCTGAATCATGGCCATCAAGAGTCCCCTCATAAGTTTTACACAAGACTGCTCGAGCTCATAAGTTTTAGCTCTGTCTTCATCCTGATCTGCCATTTTTTTATATGCCATTGAAAGGCCCCATACGGACATGATACAATATACATTATTTCTTATCCATGCATGGTTATTCTGGTCATTTAATGGAAACAAACCTGTGACTGGATTTTGTTTGGACATAATAATCTTATGGACTATTCGCTGGTAATAATCCAAGCGCACACCTGAGTTACTTCGGCTACGCATTTTTATTTTATATTTGAATGGTTTCACACCTTAACACACAACACATAAACTATTCCTCAGCCTTTGATCTAGCCCTATTTATGCAAAACAAAACAAAAATATGACAAAAACAATGGGGTTAGAACCTCAATGATAACTCAATGACATTTGTGTCTATCTAACATAAAACGGTTCTTTGAAAATGATGAATAGGAACAGATCTAACTGTCTTCCGTGTTGCGGCCTTTGGTCTTTACACTGCTAACTTCACCATAACATAATATTTCTAGTCGTTATTAAGCACAAACTAAACGTTATGTTTTAAGTCCAGGCGGTCTTGCAGGAAAAAATGTATCTTATAAAAATGTTATAAAGACCCGACTTTTCCAGCTTTAGTCACTACTTTATTTTGACAACGTGATTTTGAAATTTGACATTTAAAAATGTCACAATATTTTAGAGTATTTATGTGTAGAATAAAAATAATATATCTCATCAATAATTAGACTAATAAAAATAGATGGTGTATCTGAATTAAATAGCAATTATGTCAGTTGACTTTAATATTTGGGGAAAAAATGACTGCCTTTTTAAGTGAAATACATTTTTGGACTACACAAGAAGATATTATTATTAAAGAGACGGATTATGGATCATTCAAGTTAGTTTCACTTTGTTTTTACTTAATGAATTAAAGTATATTCGTACGGTGGTATTTTCTGTTTTAAAGGGTTTGGTAATCTTGAATCTAAATTTTGGATTTGATAGAATAATCTGTAAGCAGTAATTTTGTAAATTACAGAACAAAACAGTAGTCTCGCCTACACACCACAATTGATTTCTTAATTGGAAATTTAATTATTTTAATACTGCAGAAGTATATATTTCTAGTTTAGTTGATGGTTAGCACAATATACAAAAAGAGCCTTAATTAAAAGCAAAGAAAGGTTATTAAAAAAAAGAAGTGTCTAGTGAATGGTCCAATGGACCATGGATTAATAAAAATTGCAGCACCATCCACATAAGATGGTCTTTTTTTATATTATTTATTATAGCTTTAATGTTGGTTTTATTGACAAATCTCTCCATTATGATTGGCTAATATATCACGTGACCCAATCGGGAAGTGACTCGATGGTATAGCAATTTTTTTTAATATATTGCCCATTGGACCTTTCACTGGACATTTTCTTTAAAAAGATGGTAATCCTCTTTATTAGTTTTCAAATTTAAACAATTGGAGATCATTACTATTTGAAATGTTGTGATAATTAAAAAATAAAGTAAATTCACATCCGATGATTGTTTGATTGATTTATAGAGCGAGTCTAGTGAATAATCTACATATTTTTCTACAAGTCTTTGCAACTAAAATTTTTTTGAGAAGGAATATGATTAAAAAAATGTTATTAATAACACTTTAATCTTTTATGTCATTATCTCAATATATCTCATTTTTGTGTTATTATTGATTAAAAAAATTTTTATTTCAGGTATTTTCAAAAGAAAGATTCTGGACTGTCCCAGAATGCTCAAGCTAAAAGGGACTTCTGTGAGCAAAATGGAATTATTTATACTCCAAACAATAAAAGACCAGATAAGCTACGAGATAGGCTGAAAGAGTTAGAAGAATATTTAGTTCTAAATAAAATTGTTTATTATTGTTGGGATGAGAACAGATTAAATATTTTACTGTCTACTGGGCTTATAGTTCATCTAACAATTAATTTTAAGACTGGTGATCTTCTAAATATTATTTTTGACAAGCAGTTGTATCTTAAATTGCAGGTTAATATAATATCAGATGGTAAGTTTGTTCTTCTAACATTGGGGAGTTACAAAATATTGTTAGTAATAATACTTAAATTGATTCTAAAGCAGTAATAGGACAGTAGTACATGGTCTCAGAGTCGAGTACAAAGACTCCCTTGATATTTCAGCCTTAAACTTTTTATGTACCAAACAAACCGTTTTCAATATAAATATGCAGAGCAACATGAGAAACTTTTGAGTCAAAAATACTGGTTTATAAGACTCGCAAGGCTTCATACGGAATATAAATCTCAACGCTCTCTTTTCCAAGATGAGCACTCTTTTAAACAAATAGTCCACACAAGCACCACAGAAGCACACACCATAGGGCAGGTGCGATTCAACAAGAGCATAGTATACATTTCTTGCTATATTCACTCCTAAATTGGTAGATACAGTCCTAACCACAAAGCATCCCCTAGAGATCTTTTTAGATAGTTGTAAAATGTGATGTTCAGATTTAAGGTTTTGATTAATATATACTCCCAAAAATGTATTCATCTCAGTCCTTGCTATGGCCCGGTTATCAAGCATTATTTCTTTAAATTGACATCTAAAATTTACTAAATTTGTTTTGGACACATTTCTCATAAGATAATTGGCATTGAACCACTCTTTGATTTTAATTAAATCTTTAGTTACAATGTCCGCTACTTCATCAGAATTACGATTATGATTGTTCCACAATACTGTGGTATTGTCAGCAAATACAGCTAATGAAAAGTTTCCAGATATATCCAACTTGTCAAGTCATTTATATAAATCAATAATAGTAATGGTACCAGACTGTTAATTTTATTTATTTATTTATTTATTTATTTATTTAACAAACGGGATACACCCAATCGTACAATGTACTAATTCCTATAACTAAAAATCTATTTGTATCTAGAGTTATATATATATTTATATTTTAAACCTAATACACATTAAAAAATATATTAACTCCATAGAGTTAGACATACATGAAAATGTTAAGTCAGCTTAATGGAACCCTGAAATAATTCTTGTTTCTTGTAATAAAACAGTGCCAATCTTAAATTACTTAGAATTTTTCCTTATTTTTAAACGCATATAAACACACTTTCTTAATGTACATATTAGCAACCAATAAATTCCTAAGTGAATAAAAAGGTTGCGGCAGGAGACAGTATATGGAACAATGTGGATATTTTGATTGATCTTTTTTTTCACAGAGAAGAACATCTCTAGCGGCCTCTGAGGCACCCAAGAGCAGAACCCATACCTGAGTCTAGACTACACTTGGGTCATAGTATGCTGCTTGACATACCATTAGTTAATAGGGGGTTTGTTGCAGTGAATAATGTTTTTTACTTTATTCAACATTTTTGATGTTCTTCCCAGTTAAGATGCTCTTCTGCGATGGCTCCCAAAAATTTTGATCAGCTAACCCTATGCAGCATTTTTTTGAATATTTTAATATTTAAATTAAAGTCACTTTGTTTTGATATGGATGAAAAATGACTGCATTAATTTGCTGAGTATTTAAAAACAGTGAATTAGATGAAAACAAGTTAGCTAAATTAGTTAGATTGTCTTTGCATTTGTATTTTATATAACATAAATAACAGCTTACATACCACACCATCATATGCACTATTAAAAATCAGAAAAACCTCAGCACGGCACACTTCACACTCTAAATACCCACGCATAGCATCTAGGGCCTGAAAAACCGCATTAGAGATCAAGGTGGAAATTGATTGTCAAAGATTATTTTTGTGTTTTTTAAATAACCCTTCAAGCAATTATTCAAATAATTTTGAAAGTGTCAATGTAAGAGGACAATTACATATGTCAGTATGTTGGTTATATTGTACATCAATATAACCAACTGAGGGTTTTGGTTAGTTTTCTATTGATATATTTAAGTTTTTTATTTTTACTTTTTGCTTTTACCTGATGTCCATTAAGTTATTTGGCCACTTTCCAGTAGGCCCTATTTTGATTCTGGCCATAGCTATTTTGCATTGATACTAAGATTACTCTTGTATCTAAGGTTGCTATGTTGGATTTTACCTGCCTATAATATCCTGGAAATGACTGGTTAAGCCAGCACAAACCTTTTAAATTTTTACTAGATTTTTTTATTTACCAACTTTTTTTTGTTCTTACTAAATTAATAAAATAACCTTGGTCTGACGTCAAAAAATTTTTTGTTAATGAATTTTTTGTGTATTTTTGATACTTTCTTCTTATGTCTTTTGTTATTAATTCTAGTGTAACTAACTAAAAACACTATACAGGGTTTCTTTCAATACTGATTGATAAGAAAACCATTAGAACTACTACATCAAACATAAACATAAAAATTTACAACAATTCTAAGCTAAATTGGGGTAAACTTCTATCCAAGAAAAACCTATGTACTATTTATAGTATTAAAAATATAACAAATACAAAAAAATTAAGACTTGGATAAGTGTTGGTTTAAGTACTTCAATTAACCAGGAAGAAATTAAGAAAAAGCAATAAAAGTAAAAGAACAATTGTTATTTGACCAATATAAGACATTCAGAAATCAACTTAATAAAATAATAAGACACTGCAAAAATATCATAACAAAAATAACATACAGAAAAATACCAACTCATCTCCAACATGACAAACAAAACAAAAAATCTACATGCTAAAATTCAGATACAAAGTATTGGTGAATCTTTTAATGATGATAAGTACCCAACTATTGCAATAATTATTTTATAAATATAAATACTGCAATGGCAAATAATTAATGATGATATTCTCAAAGAAAATAAATGAGTGTTGCTTAGAACAGTAAACAGAAAAAAGATTCATTCTTTGAGGTAGATTATTTAAAGATTCGCATCAGGAACTTACTGGTACCTTTAGTTCACATAAGTCAAATGTTCATCTCTGGTATACAGCCTTCACAATTTAAAAAATCACCTATAACACCAATTTGTAAAGCCGGTGACAGTAGCCTAATTCCTAATTTTTGACTGATAATTGCTGTGAAATATTTGAAGATTAGTTGAATTTTTTGTAATGTTATTAACCTTACACAATGGTATTGGAACGGCTGCTGCAAATTAATGACATTAAACAATCAATTGACTCAAATAAAAAATGTATTGCTATCATTTTAGACTTGAACAAGTCCTTCAGCACTCTCCCCCATGACAAACGTCTTGATGTCATTGAGCATCTTGAGGTAAGGGGTACAGTGTTACATGTCTTTGCAAACTTCCTCAAAGATCGTACACAAATAGTAAAAATTAGAAAAGAAATGAGTGATCTAATGAATATAAAAATGTGAATCCCGGGGGAACAGTACTGGGCCCAGTATTAATTTCTTACTTTACTCAGGTATTAAAGGCTCTATCATTTCATAGGCCTATGACACTGTAGTAGTTTGTGAAGGCTTGACTGGGCAGGAAGTCAGAGAAAAAGTTAAAAGTAATATGAGTGAAGTGAGGAATTGGCTAGATCATAACAAATTATCACTGGACATTCAAAACAACTACATATATAGTCTTCTCATTAAATATAGTCAATCGACCAGATTACTCAACAATTACTTTTGATAATTACGTACTTAAAAGAGGCTGAAAACATGAAGTACTCTGGTTTATGGGTTTAAAGTGGACATTCAAATTTTACACCTAACTAAAATATTTTTATATAAAACAATAGTTTTATATAGACATTTTATCAGGTACATAACATCATGTATAAGAGTTTACTTATTATTATCTGTAAAGCACTTATTGAATCCATATGGGATTTTGGTGTGGGGCTGACTAGGGCTGCGTTTACAATAATACATTATCATTTCCTAATATACCTCAAAACTAAAACTTAAGGTAATAAATTTTAAAACTAAAGAGAACATATCCTGGAATCTATGTAATTTTGATGAGCTAACCCTATGCAATAGTTTGTTGGATATTTTAATATTTAAATTAGTCACTTTGTTTTGATATGGATGAAAAATGCCTGCATTAATTTGCTGAGCATTTAAAAACAGTGAATTAGATGAAAACAACCTGTAGCCATTTCTATAAAAGAGATAAATTCTACATAGTTATTAATCATAAATATTGTTCAAGAAATAAAGAAAGCTCTATTAAAAATATTCCATAATGCAAAAAAGAGGCAAGTATTAGATTCTCAGCATATATCTCACCCAAAATATATAATCTATGCCAGTTTCCCTACAAATCGCTAGAAATGTTAAACATTTTACAAAACAGTGCAAACAAGTTATACATGAAAATTATATCCAAATATTAAACCTATACAAAATCTTTGATCAAATTCACAATCCTTATTCCCCATAATCAATTTGAATACACTTAAGGTCACCATCATTGACTGCTTAGGGGTTTACGAGTCCCATTGGCTTAGGCCCTGATCTAACTCGTTTTGAATTCGGTGCCACTTATAGTAAGGTTATTTATATATAAAGTGCGGGACACGAAAGAAAACCGGGCGGACCTTAAAATGAAGGTTCATAGTCTTAAGCAAGCGGAAAAGTAAAATTTGTGTACGCAAATAAATGTTATGTTATTTTATTTATTGTAATAGTTTGCCGCTTCACCTATAAAGTGCGCCAGCTAAGCGGTACGGAAAGTTAATCGAGGATTTAGTAAATTTCGCACTGGTCCGCTTGTAATTGGGATGTGCCTAGAGTCTCCATGCACTTGCCGCTAGAAGGTTCTAGCTATTTCCAGTGGCGCCTATACATTTCGAGCATTTGTTTTCATTTCTATATAAATGCTTTCCGTTGAATTTGAATTACTTTTTCAAAGTAATGATAGCAAGCAAAAGAGGAAAATTAATTCAAAGCGGTGCACATGAAGTTATTGCAAGCATTATAGAAGCCTGTACTAGAGAAACTGAAAATAATAGTTTGACTATTCCAATTCAAAATCGAACAGAACGCGCTGCATTTTACACTGGTATTTCGGAAAGTAATGTAAGAAAAATTCAAAGAGAACATAATGATCGCTCATGTTCTACTTCACCTTTAAAATCTCCTGGTAAAAAAAGACCCCGATTATTTATTTATTTACCAAACACACTACAGAATACAATAATGATTCTAAATGGTATACATTGTCATAACTATGAACTAAAGTAGACGCACACATCATACAAAGACAAAATTGACGATGGTGATTTTCAAGTAATTCGACGAACAACAGACGATTTTTATATAAACTTGAAGAAGGTTCCGACCTGCAAACCCCTACTTCGTGCTGTAAAGAACAAAATAGATTTTCCATATGGGTAAAAAACCTTAAATCGGCTTTTACGATTAAATGGTTTTGTTTGGCGCAAGTGCCAAAATAAACGAAAATTGCTCATTGAGAGACCAAATACTTTTCACTGGCGGGTGAAATATCTATCAACTGTAAGGTAGTATAGGCAAGAAGGACGCAATATTGTGTACCTAGACGAAACCTGGGTAGATAATGATATGACAACAAATGTGAACAAATGTGAACAAATGCTGGCAAAGTGAAAGTGTTACAGGTGTTGTTCAGGGAATCCGCTCTAGTAGTCACTTTATTATAGTTCATGCTGGTTCAGAAGCCGGATTTTTTCCAGGTGCTGCTTTAGTTTGGCTCGGGACTAACAACTGGAGACTATCATGGACATATGAATAGAGATAATTTTGAAAAGTGGTTGCTCGATAAGCTTCTACCTAACATTCCTCCCAAATCAGTCGTGGTAATGGATAATGCATCTTATCATACTCACATAGAAGATAAAGTGCCAACTAAATAATCTACAAAAGCTCATGTGATATCGTGGCTTAAATCGAACAATCTTGTATGTGATCCAACATGGAGAAAATTTCAATTATATGAAGTAATATCAGCCAACAAGCCTAGAAAAAAAAAGTATAAAATTGACGGTCTTTTACGTAACCTTGGTCAAACACCTTTAAGGCTGCCTCCATACATGTGCGAGCTCAACCCTATTGAACTTGCATGGGCAGGAGTAAAAAAAATATATTCGAAAGCGCAACACTGGTGAACTTTCAATTAAAGATTTAAATAAAATAACATTAGAAGCGATTGACTCAATATCAGCTGAAAATTGAAAATCGTATGTTAAACATGTTCGTTCTATTGAAGATAAATACTGGGAAGTAGATGGCAAAATTGAAACGGTTATTGATGATTAAGTTATCACACTGGGATCTTCAAGTAGTGACGACGAAACCTCATCATTTTCAAAGGAAGACAACGATTTAGAAGGAATCGAACCATTAGAATCACAGCCGTTAACCTCCAAAATGGCTTAGTTTTTTTTTCATATATTTTGTAAAATTGTTCATAAAGTAGCTGTCAATAAACCTGCTTCAAAATAATTAATTTTCGGTTCAATACCGGGTTTCAAAAATTATCTAATATTGCAATTAATATCTGAAAAATTACAGAACTCATATTTTTACAAAATTTACACATCAATGTAGTTATAGTAGGGGAGCACTGATTCCAGTGAACAAGATTTATCAAAATTTTAACTTATGCAACTGACTTTGGGCCATTCGGGTATGCCAAAAGTGACCGTTTGTCTCCGTCCGTCATATTACTTTGTACAGAGGGCGTCATTGTGAAGTACTATACAGGGCGTTTCCTAATTGCGTGCTAATGTTAAAGGGGGGTGAATCTTGGACCTTTTTAAGAAAAAAGTTTAATATGAACCTGAAAGTCTTAACTTTGGAGTTTGGTTTTAAAAAAACATTTTTTAAATCCTAATTCTGATGCTATTATAAATAAATAACTGTGTGAAATTTGATACACGTCTTTTATGCATAAAAGGGCATTGTTTATTAACAATCAATTTTTGAAATTTCTACCAGTGGCGTGCATATGTAATTAACCTGGGTAAATCCGTATGCTCCTTAATGCATAGAAGACGTGTATCAAATTTCATGCAGTTATCTACAATAGCATCAGAATTGAGATGAAAAAAAATGTTTTCTTTTTAAACTTTACCATCCTGTATCTCAAAAGTTAAGACTTTTAAGACATAAAAACACCCCCCTTTTACATCAGCACGCAATTAGGAAACGCCCTGTGTAGTACTTCACAATGACGGCCCCTGTATAAAGTAATGACAAACGGAGACAGACGGCCACTTTTGGCATAGCCGAGTAGCCCAAAGTCGAACTGCATAAATTAAAATTTTGATAAATCTCGTTCACTGGATCTGATGCTGGCTGCCCTTGTAAAATCTGAACTTGTAAATCATGTATCACTATATTGGGTGGTGCAATAATAGTGGACGTAGGCAGTAGCCCGGGAACCGTTAATGACAGAACTCAAGAAAAAATATATTTATAGGTAAATCGATCAGGAAGAATCAAAATTAAATCATTTTAAATTTCGAAAGTTTGCCGTTTTTGCAACACAAAAGAGATATAGAAGTGCGGTACACGAAAGAAAACAGACAAATATAGATAAAGGTCCATTAAGCATAGTTAAATTTTTTAATTATCTGAAGTGCGTATAGTCAAAAAGGAGTGCCATATAATTTAAAGAACGACGGGACACCACTGGTTTAAAGAGATTTCTTGGCCGACCTTCCTAAACCGATTGATTCCGCCCGGTTTTCTTTCGTGTCCAGTACTTTATATACAATAGAGAAAATCAGAGACGTTTCCAAATAAATGTTTTTTTTTTTCATATTTAGAGCATTAGATACAATTTTTATAAATTTATTAAAAATTATGATAAATAAATAAATAAATGTGTTTGATGTCCAAACTTTTTTTAATTTGTAGTGTACATTTTAATGGCAGGACTAATTTTATTTCATAAATTATTTTGTTTGTCAATAATTTGTTGATTTTTGTATATAGCTTTATATTACTAAAAACTTGTGGATACAACAAATTTACATTTTTTTATAAAAGAAATTATAATAAACTTTTTTATATAGAGTGCATATTTTATCATAAGTTTTAGGTCAGCCCTCAGCCCATCCCAATTAAAAATGCCAAACGGGAAAGAAAATCAAATAACACCGCGTTTAAAAGGTTTTCAATGCCCTGGCATTTTACTATCAAAATATATGAAGTCTAAAGACATTTCAAACGAGATATCACTTGACTCGCCTCCCGTTTTATATATTTATGGGTTGTAAAGGAGTGTATCGAAGACTTGTAAAATATGCTCCTATTCAGATTCTGATAAATTGGAGTTTTCAAATGAACACCCTGTTTAACTGATATAATTGTACTGTTTATTTATTATTACATCAAAAACCCCAAGGAAAAATTCTGTCACTCAAGATCTAGAATATTTAAATATTTTTATCCATTCAGGTTATTATAATTTAACGCCGCCTATGGTTCATGTTTGTAAATAGCAATTTCTAAATAAATACACTGTATTTCACTATCACATTTTCTAGGTTATCCTTGAGTCACAACACTCAATGCATTTGATATGGGAGTTATGTATCTTCCTGTGTATTTAATCTAGGGGAATCACTGGCGTTTCAACGTTCATTAAAAATATAAAAACGAATGGCTAGGAATTTAGTCAGTTTGTTAAAATATTGCAATAGAAATAATGTTGCGTAAAAAATTATTTTGCTTTCTAGTCTTGTTACTCTTTAGTGACAATAGACCGACTGTGCATCAGTGACGTATTTAAGAGGAGGGGGTTTAGGTGGTTAAACCCCTGACCATATTTACGCTTATAATAGAAACCAAGGACCTTTTTTTATTTTTTCATCATCTCCTTGCTCCTATATTGTTAAAATTAAAGTTTAGAACCCCCCCCCCCCCAGAAGCAATTTTAATTATACTGGTATTTGATTCGAAATGCCCCAGAAAAAAACACAATGAAGCAATACAAAAATGAGTTTCAAACCATCTAGATAATCCCTGTGTAAATAAATGTATATGAATGTAGGCCCACAGCTATTTATTAATTGGTTTCAGATTTATATAAAGTAATTCATTTGACTTTCAGCAGCGATTTTTAATTGCCTTGTAGAAAATCGTTTGTACGCGGCTAGTCTTAAAGGGTACTATATTTTAGGCGCCATATTTGGATCTCAAGTAATTTGCGTTTGCAACGATGGTCACATATTAGGTTTTGGTGGACCATGGAAAGATGGATGGGTTTTGGATGGAGGACCTAGAAGACGTTTAAATTATTATAATGACTGGCTGGTTGTCTATGGAAAAACAGAAGTAGAACACCCTCAGCCGTGGAGCCCTTTGACCAAAGACCATCAAAGAGCAAATTTACATCTATACTGGATTGGAAGTCGTGACCCTGAACTGCTAGCTTATAGGAAGACGGATGGAGAACCTTTACTAGTTATTGTTAGCAAAATTTGCAGTAGGACGGTTATCGTAGTTGAACAAAAAGTTACTCAGAAAGGTATGTATTTTTAAATAATTTATTTTCAATAAGATTATTGTATTGGTAAGAATCTCTGGAATTTGTTGTTTACAACATTTCATATTTTGTTTAATACATTATTTTTAACCAGGTGTATATAAATGTTGTTTACTTGTACAAGATAATCTTTATAGAGATGTATTGAGTTTACTGTATGATGGTAAAAATCGCTAAATTCGCCCAAAAATTCGCCTTTGTCCAGAACTTCCCTTATACAGAATTTGACTACAGATGACCCAATTTATATATTATAATTATTTGGTAATAACAAAATACAAATCTTATAGACTATAATCTATTTCATTTTTTTTAAATTTTAGTCAAACATTTGTAGGGATTTATAAAATTTGTTATCTCCCTGTAGTTTTTTTTGTCAAAATATGAAAGTTGTATGTATCTGAAGTCTGGTTCTTATTTCTACTATAAACTATAAGTAGGACTACACATGCTTTGCCTGGATATCAAGCATCATTATACTTTACAAAGAAAAACGACTTCAAACATTTTTATGTTGTAATTTTAAGATCAATTAATTTTTATTAGAAAATAAACAAGATTCATTAGAGTTAATACTAAAAGCTTTGATAATAACTGTTGATAAACAATTATAATGAAAAAATGTAGGTATTTCAGAAAAATTCTATGTTCTTCTTCTTAGATGCTAGGTACTACATAATTAAATCCACAATTTCGTTTTCAAGATTTACTCCTTATTTTTAAAGATATGTAATAAGAGTTATTAAATATTAATTAGAAAACACAATTGAAATTGTCATATAATCCATATATTTCAGTTTATTGCTTTATTTTGTAATCACAATTTTTTATCAAAAACCTTATGTGTGATCATTAGTTTGTCATTTGGCAACCACTTTGTAACTTGTCTAATCAATGCAGGGCATAACCAGTTGCCTGACATGTGGTTAAATAAATTTGTTGTGGCACCAACACATTTTGATCAGGAAATTGATAACTTCATTGTATCAAAAAATTAGGAAACGCACTGATAGCTGTTTTCTATATGTGGGAGAAGTCCTCTAATAGAAAACTCACTACAAATACATGATACACAATTATTTCAAAATGTAAAAACTGCCTAAGATTAAGAGGTCAAAACAATAAATTGTATTTGTGTTATATTAGTTTGATGTTTGATGACTGTGCATACATCCGTTTCCTACTCTCATTCTTGAAAGAACCATTTTGCTGACTCTTTGCCAAAAAAACAATTAGAATTTTTGAAGTTTTTTGTTTCTCGATCGAATGGAGGCTTAACAATTAAGTTTGTATTTTGTACTATTTGCAAATTTAAGTTCTTTGTTTCGGTGTGTGAAGAATGTTGTGCTTGAGTTCAATATCCACTGTTGGGTATAGAGAGTGTTTTTGCAAATCACTCAATGAAGTTAAAATCTTAAATATTAATACATTCAAACTATATGAGAAAAAGTTATAAATTAAAAAGTATACATCACAGACAATTACCTGACAGTTATTACACAAGATGGCAGATATCACAATGTTAGGGAACCTAATTTAGACAAATTCACAAATCCACCAGAGATCGTGCCAGTCTCCAGAATTGAATTTTGGATAAATTAAAAATATCTAAATTCCAAGCATTCATTCCTCTTGCCATTCGACTTGGAGGAGATTATAGACCGTAGTTTGTACTGTGGTACAGCATACTTAATAAAAAAAAATCATAGTGTCTGATATTTTTCTGTGGAAAATGTTAACTGACTCTAGCAATTTTTGAACAGGACTAGCATAATCCAGAATGAACCTAACAAGGGATCAATAAAGATCTTTAAAACAATGTATGTTACTAAGCTTTTTCAGAGCACCGAAGGTCAATCCAACTAGCTTTAGACTAATAAGAGTTATTAGGTTTTCAATTTTTATTTCAGCATGCAAGCTGAAACCTAATCCCAGGTCAAAAGTAACAGGCCCTTTACAGAATTTGACGTTTTTATGCTTGTTGAACTTATTGAATAATCAAAGAAAAATGGGTTTTTGATTTTATAAAAATGCATGAGAGTACATTTGTCTAAATTCAAAGTTAATCTGTTAGTAATGCACCATAGTTGACCAACTTGTAAATCTTAGTCATCAAGTTAATATTAAAATTTGTTGTTGCATTATAAGTATAAAAAGTATAAGCGAATCTTGGTTTAATACTGATTTATTTCCTACAATCTTTGATTATTTATACATATTATATATATTCTGAATATAATATATCATAATTAAAAGTAACCTAATTAGGTATGCAGATGTTAATGTTACGTAATGACCTAGTGAAGAGTTCGCACACCATTCGGTTGCAGAATCTTGCTGTCTTGACATATGGTTGAGTTCTTTGTTATGCAGGTCACACATCTAATTAATTGATTGAGAATGCATGGCTAAAATTCAATTTTTGAATTTTTTAAGATTTTTATGTTAACTGATCTTATTGAATTTTAGGGGCTGTCTCAGTTGAAGTTAGTAACTTTGAGCTAATCGGAAATGCTCTTAAACGTATTTCTGTTACCTCAGTACCTCTGCAAACCCAAGTAAGCTGCACTGCTTTGAGTGAAAGTGAGGAAAGGCTCCTAATTGGTTGCATAGATGGATCGTTAGCAATATTGGATCGAAATAGGGGATCCACTAGGATTGTTAAAGCGACTTTTATTGCCACTTTGGCTACATGGCATCCTGAAGGCGTATGTATCTATAATTCTATTGATGTTTCTGGTACAAAACATAGACATTTAATCTTAAATAATACATATTGCAAAAACAACAGCGATTTTTGTTTGTTCAGTTTTTAAGAGAAAGTCAACACATAACTCTTCAAAATCGTTATTGAAAATATGTGCAATGTTTTATTGCAGAGCATATTAAAAAGGTAAATATTCATCTTAGTATTTGTTAAAATCCTCAGAAATAGGCCTAGTGTGACTAGGCCTCCACGTATATATTATAATTTTTTTTTATTTTAACAGTTTTTTTTATTTTAGGTAATTGTCGTAGTTGCTAACGAAAGAGGTTATATACAATACTACGATACTGCACTTAACCCAATCAAATGTCAACTGACCAGTGAAGACTACACACCATCTACTCTACTAGATCTAAGTGGTTTTTTTATTGCTCAGTTTAATGTCGTTTCAATAAATTGGGGTCCCAAGGATATAATTATTTCTTTTGAACAAGGCCCTTTAGCTATCTTAACTCATATTGAAGGATCTCTAAGTTTTAAAGCTATTGCGAAGCATTATATAAAATCTAGTAAGTAATATGCATTGTTTTTTATTGGTAACGTTTTCATTAAGAAATTAATTTAACGTGCTTTTAAAATGTAGTGTTCAAACATGCATGGCAACTAATCCTAACTAGAGTTGGGAAATTCCACTTTTGAGGAAAACCTGAAATTTCACAATACAATTTTCTCTATCGCTACACTTTCACACATTCAGGAAATAAACAACTAGACACAATTAATATTATTATTGGTATTTTCAAACTGAATATTTTAATAATTCGTAATTAAAACAACATATTTATTAGATGTCAGTATAAATGTGTTTCAAATCTTATTGTGTACAGATCTTTTTACCCAAACCTTTTGCTTATAGTAAATTTTTGATTAAGTTGTGACTTAACATTTATTTTTCTATGGTTTGCATTACCAACACTCTGCATAAAACATACAGGGTGTCCAGAAATTAATTTAAGGTTAGTCGAGCACCTTTGATAAAAACATATGTTTCAGTGCCGTGTAAACTGGAAACCAATTGAAATATTAAAGATTTATTGTAAGTTTTTAGTAATTTGGAGTATTTTTCCATAATGGTATTCAATTTTTTTTTCTAGGTTTAGTAGTTACATAAATTCAGGTGTCTTCTTAGAAGTATTTATAACTTTGGCATATTTTTTAAATTTAAATAAAGTTTTTGACAACATGGCAGCATTGCTATTCGCTTGTTCATAATCAGTCTCGTCAGCTGTCTTTTGTCAGCAAAGAAACCTAAAAAACTTGTAGGTTTCAGGCAGATCAGATTCAATTAATTTTTTGATTATTTTTTGGGATGTATGATTTATTTATTTAATAAAAAAATTAGTGGTTTGTTAACATATATCGGCGTGTATAAAAAAGTAAAAACAACCTGTCATTAAAAGTAAGTAATAATTTCTGAGAGTATTTATTCATATAATTTTAAATGCACAGCCCTAATTAAGTTTATTACTTTCTAAAAACTAATAAAAATATCAACTTACCAAGTCCTGTAATTTATAGCCCTAGGTAGGTAATTAACACTGTAGGAAACGTATTTGAAAAACTTAAATGCTGAGAGTGGCTAACGCTTCGAAATACAACTTGTCGCGAAATGTTTGAGTGCTCACACCAGGGTTCTTCTTCACTAGAGCTAAACTATGTTTCTTGGGTGCTATTTGTCTCTGAGATCTACCATTCTTATTACGAACAGTTACACTTCATAACTAAAACAACATATTTATTTTATGACATGACAAGACTTTCAGTTCATGAAGTAAAGATCCCTGAAGATGCCACATGCAACCGAAACGTAGTAAAGTAATTACACTTTAACACAGGCTAATGCCAGAAACTCATTTCATATTTTTTAGGTAAAATTGACCAAGTTGTAAGGCTACTCTTAAGTTGGGATTTTAATGACAAAGCCTTCTTCGTTTTACAACAGACTACCACTCACCTACTTCGGAACCCGTTAACTGAAGAAGTTGCCCGATATCTCCAAGAGGCTTTAGGGTGTTTTCATAGTCCTCCAATACCACTGCCATCGCAAATTAGACATAAGTTTGGTCACCAGGTATGTATTTAGGAACCAAAAATTTAGTCTCTGGGTAGACCAACATAAATTAAACTTCGTTACTGTACTCCTGTTTTGTTTGTTTTGTTTTGCACCTTTCATAATAATAAAGTCAAGGAATATCTTGTTCAGGTATAGAACGTCGTGTTAGAACAGTGGTTGTAAGTACAAAAATCTTTCCTGTAGGCAGACTTTTGCAAGTTTCAACTGTGTTATTTAACTGACATTTTTAAACTATTATTATTTTAGGTTATGTGTATCACGAGACGCTTTTTCTACCAGTTGTTACGAGCCAGTATGTTTGAGACTGCTTTTTTATTAGCTGTCGATGTTGGACATCATGACTTATTTATGGATTTGCATTATATTGCTGTAAAATTAGGAGAAACAGAGATGGCGGCCGCGGCAAGAGCCCAAGCCTCAGCACTACTTAGTCGGTGTTCTAGTGAAGGTAAGTGAATAGTATATATATATATATATATATATATATATATATATATATATAATATATATATCTATAAGCCTATGGGTTTATGAGTCAAAGTTTCTAACTTATTAACAACTATCTTCAGACTGTTTTATTTTAATAAACATCTTTATTAAATTTAAGTGTAATTTACATTTGAAAAGAGTATAAAAAAGAAAACATTACAATTTTAAGTGTTATCTTTTCACCATTAAGACAATATATCTGTTATTGGTAAACTTTTAAATGTAGGATAATATCTAGAACTTTGCAACACTGTGTCATTTCTTTTATTTAAAAACTTGAATACCTAATGTTAGGTAGATTTTTTAAAATCTTTTAAATATATTGTTAGCAGTTGAAAAAGATCTACTAATAATTTTTATCGATATACAGGTTGTTCTATTTATAATAAGAAAGTTTTACCTAGTCAGGGCAAGCTATAAATACCTGGTATATGTAAAAATAATATATTTTAAAAATTGTAATTAAACCAATATTCTGAAATAAGGTAATATGTCATTTTGTGGTAGACTCCGATCATGGATCTTTGGCAAGGACTGTTCAGACATTAAATACTCTTATTAATTTGTAGAGCATTGTCTAGTGTTCATTGGTAATATGGGGCAGTATTTTCCTAATTGAAAATTTAAAGTTCATGTGACTTTGTTTATGTGTGTTCCATTACCAACACATGTGCTACTTAAGAAAGAGCAACTAAAATAAATACTAGGAAACTGACAAATTCCAATATAAAAACTGAAATATGTATATTGACATATTGCATATTTTTAGCATCGAACTGTTCGCGGTCGCTGTGTTCTCAATGCTCGGATAGTGAAAGTTGCAGCAGTACAACAAATTATGATGAACATATAAACACTTCGAGAGTCGATTTACCCGCAGAAAATGTGCTGACGACAGACTTTATGCAACCAAACCCGACCACCTACAAATCCGAGGAGATTGAAGTGAAAAACACCGACATATCTAGAAAAGCTTTTCCTCCTAGAGCTACATATGTTAAAGCACCTCAGGTAGGTACAGAAGTAATTTATAGTTGATATAAAAGACTGCAGGATTGAAGGTTATGCACCATATAGAGGCCTTTCTTGCCAAATAATTTCCAATTTTTGTTAGATTCTTGCTAAAATTCTTGACTTCTAGTTATATTGTCGAATCCCTGCTCTTAAAAAACTTTTTGCAAAAAAAATAAGGTTAAAAGTACTAAGTTTGTATATGATTTTAAAGATTGTTTTTAATAAAATGGCTAAAATTGCAGTAGCAATAATACAAAACAAGGTTAGGATTTGTAACTTCTTAAAAGATTCTTAAAATTTAAGAGTTACTGACATCAATAATATATGTATCTAAACTTACATGTTAAAATAAAAACAAGAACATTAATATGTTGTGTACCTTAATTTTTATAGACATCTAGCCATCGTAATGAAAACAAAAAGAAAATTAATATTTGTCATGTACCCTAATATCTTTCTTAACAATGTGTAATATAAAATCTGGATCAAATTGATACTGGGTGCAAAATCCCCTGAATGGAATGCTGTATCTTAAATGGGCTTCAACCAAACTGAAATAAACATTTTTTGCCACGCTACTTTGTAGCTTATTTGAAACTATTGCATAGTTTTAACTGAGGCCAACTTGGCTTTAAGTTCTAGAAAGTGATGACTAAATTTTAGTTTATGTCAATTTAAAATGTAAATTACTAATTACCTCGTTAAAATACTAAGATTGAGTAAATAAGACTTAAAAAAAATTAAATTGCTAGTATACTACAGATTTTGATAGTTTTTTTGATGTTATTTTTTTCATTTTTAATTGTTTTAAAAGCTTTAGAAAGATTAAGGTTTTTAAAAAAATTGACAAGCTGTAGTGTTTACCAAAAAAAGGTTAGAAAACAGTATTTTTTATTGAATTAATTTGATCTTGGGTGCAGTATATTATAAAACAGTTTTTATTTGTTAGTTTTTTTTTTAAATAATTGATCAAGGTAACTTTTAGTGAAATCGTTATTAAAGGCGATTTGTTCTATCTCCTTGAATGTGGAAAGTTAGAAGAAATTGCTGCCTTTTATCTCATTTGAATTAAAAAAAAAAAGTTTATACCTAAAACTAGGAAATTGATTGGAGGTTTTCAACCACGATTTCTGGAAGAAAAGAGTTCTCCACTAAACCCCTGAGTTATTTAGCGCCAAGGTAGTGTTTACAAATTCTATGAAGTGTTTGGTGGAAAAATTGTTCGACAGTTTATCAGGAAGTGACTCCACGAATGACACCATGGATCTTATAGGGATCTCCTCCTTATATGCACATTATAATTTACACTTCGGAGTGTGAAAATCCTTTAGAGTGGACATCAATATTTAAGTATGGCTTTAATTTTGGTGAAAAATACGTAGTGATATATTTGTTGATTATTAATACTTTTTTAAATTCTGGATTAGCACTAAAAAGAAA
This sequence comes from Kuschelorhynchus macadamiae, assembly GCA_030620095.1. NCBI lineage: Eukaryota > Metazoa > Arthropoda > Insecta > Coleoptera > Curculionidae > Kuschelorhynchus > Kuschelorhynchus macadamiae. Next base: position 2,000,074 of record JAUTXW010000834.1, read on the forward strand.
ATTTCAGTAAAGTTCACCTTTTGGACCATAGTTCCTTATAAGATAAATTTAAAAATCAGCGGCAGTGTTCTGTGACTTATCAAAGGCATTTGATTGTGTGAGTCACAGAATACTGTTGCAAAAACTGGAACGGTATGGTTGCAGAAACAATGTTTTAAATTGGTTTGAGTCGTATTTAAGTGGTCATAAGCAGGTGGTTAAAATAGCGGTCAAATGACCATTGATAGTGGAGTCCCTCAGGAATCTGTATTGGGCCCGTTGCTTTTTCTACTGTATTTTAATGACATTACTAAGGTTAATGTTAAAGGTTCGTTGACTCTTTTTGCTGACGATACTTCTATTTTTTGGCATGACAATGACACACTTAGATTGCAGCAAACTATTTCGGAAGATATTAGGATTATCAAGGAATGGTGCGACTCAAATTTTCTTTCTTTTAACGTGTCAAAAACTAATATTCTACATTTTAATTGTTCACTAGGTAATGTTTATTTGGGGAATCAACTTATAGAGAACAGATCATGCACTAAATTTCTAGGTATATTTATAGATCAAAATTTAAAATTTGAAAGTCATATTGCACATTTAACTGAGAAGCTTTTAAAAGGTTGCTATGCAGTACGACTTCTAAAGAACTGGGTTTATCCTTCTCCAGATCAGTTTATTTTGCACTGATCGAATCCCATTTGCGATGTGGCCGATTGGGGAGGTTGTTCCCAGAATTTATTTACATCGATATTTTTAATTAAAAAAAGAGCAGTCCGATGTATGTGCAATGCCAGTCCTATAGATTCCTGCAAGCCACTTTTCAGAAAACATAAAATATTAACATTGTCATGGTTGTATATTTTGTAATCAGTTTGTTTAATTTTTAAAAGAAGGGATGAATTTACAAGAGTTGCATTAACTTACCAAACAAGAAATTGTGATAATTTAGCTTTACCAATACCTTCAACCACCCTGATAAAAAATTCTTTATTTTATAACTCAAAAAAAAAATTTTATCATTTGCCATTGAACATCAGAAGAACAAGCAACTACATGAAATTTAGAAAACAAATTAATGGACTACTTTTTTGACGACTTTTGGTATACTACTGGTCTTGGGTATTATTTCTTTTGTATGTATATATATATATATATATATATATATATATATATATATATATATATATATATAAATTTCTTTTTTACTTTTCGACTAATTGTGTGTAAGAAAATTGTGTCTTTGGTTCTATTATGATATTGTCTATATTTTATGCTTAGGTTCATGTATGAGCCTTTCTTGTTTGTGAACATGTTTTATTTTACTTTGTTTTTTTGTAAGTTTTAAATATTAATTACGATTTGTGTTACCGTGTTAGTGTTTTTTTTCTTTCTCTTTTTTCTAAGTTCTGTTATGTGTATTAGATTCTGTTATGTATTTTAAATCTTTATTTTGGACACATCTTACATTATATCTCCTTTTTGAAATAATTTAATTATAATTAATTGTATTATTCTTTACAGCTTTGTCAATAAGAAGTTTCTTTTGATATTAAAGCATATTTCGACTTTGACTTTGATATGACCTAATTGTCACCAAGGCTGATAAAAGTTCGTGTCTAAAATTATACAAAAAACAAGATTATAGAATTCGTGGACTCCGATAATTGTAGCTGACAGAGATTCTAAAACATCTGCTATTTCGATGGACAGAACTAGTATCTGTCGTCCTGTGTTAATTGGCAAAGGTTTTTTCTGCGCTATTTCTCGATTTTTGCACTAAGTAGATCATCTGCTCAAGCAATTATATAGAACCCTTCAGAGTTGTGGTCACAAAGACCCCAGGGACTAAGATTATATTCTTTTTAGAACAACTGATATTTTGATAGCTTGGTTATTTATATGAACATGCAGTTATTTATATTAAAAGACTGGGTATCACATTAGTTTCTATGTAAGAAAAATTTAAATTGATACTTTCTTTGTTTCTAGGTTCCTTTCGACTTCATGAAACAGACACAGACACCTCCAGCAGTACCCCAGTTACCACTTTATAGGACACTGGGGGTTTCGTATATACAGCAGTATGTAGAAAATGTTGCAATTAGGGCCAAAAATAATACCTCTAATGACATACCGACAAACAAGGATATGGAGCATAACATTTCTGGATTACCTCAATACTCACTCCAACCACCAACTGGTAGCTTTAATTTTTTCAAAGGGACGAAACATAATTATATGCCGCTTAGTCAAGAATCTCCTCCTTTACCCCGAGTTTCGGGTGTTAATACGAAACTCTCCAAAAGTTGTCAGAACCTAAACAGTAACGTTCACATCCCTTCTCCACCGCCTGCTACTCTTTCGAACGTTCAAAATCATATTTCTTTCGATAACCTTATTGATTTCGAAGACGCTGTTCATCCGAAACCAACTACATGTAGTCCACCGAACGTTACCAAGAAAGTACACACAAAAGTCAAATTTTCTGACACTGTAACAGCATTTATTGTACCTGAAGTTAAGCGGTTCACCAAACCACCCCTTCCTTCGCATATCACGGATCCTCAAAGGGAATTAGCGGAAAGTTTACCGTTATGTCATCCTAACGAGGATTACTTGAAGGATTTTACACCAGTTCGCAAAGAAGGGGATGCAGAACCGGGTGATTCAAGTGCTCCCCCCAAAATTAAGGTTGTTCATTTTGGGGTTGTTTAAAATTTTTTAATGAAAGTAGTACCTAGAAATATTCAAAAGCCGACGTTTTTGGGTGGCTCAGATTTAAAATGTAATCGAGTGATAGTCTTCCAAGTAATAAAATATATAATTTAGTTATTAAAGCCCTTATAAACATTTTAAAGGAGAAAACAGTAATTAGTAAGTGACGTGCACCTCTCTAATACAGTATTAAACTTTAAGCAGTTTAACGTAGCAGTCGTTTACATTTAACCATAATAATAAGAAATTTATCATTCTCAAGAAAAACAAATTTAATACATAAATAACTGAAAAAAAAAGAACAATCGTTTTGAGATTAAAAGACCATTGCTTTCTAAACCAGTTTTATATACTGTTGAGGCCTTGTATAGGTATAAAGTGGGGTTAAGAAAGAGATCGAAAAGCAAAGTAAAAATATAAGATAATGAGTAACGAAATATCTTAAACTAGAATAAAAAATATAAAAGCATATTGTGATGCTGATTGTTAAAGTCCTTGGAGATGCTCAACTAAGAAGAATTTTTTAAATTTTGTTTTTAAAGGTAAGCACACTTTCTAAATAATTACTAATTTGATATTTATTGATGATTGAAGTAGAACAATAAGAGAATGATCTTTTTGTTAGCGATGCAGAAGAATCGCAAGTATAGCATTCCGCCGAATATTTAACTGTATCTGTCAAGTCTTAACGTACAAAATAAGTATGGAATGGATTTATGTTTTATAATTTTGTAAGTGCAGCAAATAGAGTGTTCATCCGTACATGAGCCATATATTCAGAGCTGGGCAGTAGCTAGCTATTAAGTAGGTAAGCTACTAGCTAGCTACTGTATTGGTAACTAATAGCTTTAAGTAAGCTACTTTTGCGATACAGTAGCTTATAGCTGTAGCTTTTAATATTTTCTTGAATGTATTCACAAAGCTACTTACTCAAATAAGGCTACTTTTGACTGCTTAAGTTACTCTAGTAATAAATTATAATTGGCACTTAATAATATCAGCTTTGGGTTTTGGGGATAATGATTTTACCAACCGAAAGGTGAAAAATCTTACCTTTAGTTCTGGACTCGGGATTGTGACTTACATAATAATAATAATTATATGTCTGGACGTATTTGGTATTTTTTGATAACTCTTTGGGAACAAGACAGTTTTCTTTTTGATTAATTTAGTAGTAAGTTTCTTAGGCATTTTGCGTAGAAAAGGTAAACAATAATTCTTATTTCATTTAATTTTTCTAATTGCAGGAATTGTTGATAGCGTACTAAAAATGTTTTTTACTAAACATATATCTTGTGAGGTGGGATGGGACTAATATATCGGTATGTATTTGGTGATTTTGTGATAACGCATTTATGTACGTTTTGTATGGTAAATTTAACGGTAATCTGTTGTTATTTTCCTAACAAATGCGCAAACTGATACTTTCCCGCAAGCAAAAGCAGTTAGCGGAGGTCAGAGTAGCTTTAAGGGCGGGAAAAAAACACTGCGCAAGTGTTAGGTTAGGTGAGGGACTTAATTTGGATAAAATCTCTAAAAACGCAACAAAAAACATTTATTTTTGAATATTATTTTGTCCTGAAAACATTAAAATATCTAAAAATCATATCTAAAGATGGTAATGTGTCAAACAAAAAAGCGGGCATATAGTTGAACTTTGAGTACGGAAAGCAGTTACTTTGCGTACGCTTCTAGGAAAATTTTTTATTGCACTCAAGTGCAAAGTTCAATAAAGACTTGCCACTAAAAAACCGACAAGAAATATTTAATTTTTTGCAAGGTCTTGAAAAAATTTCTTTTTGATGTATTTTTTAAAAGGGACACAATGACATAGAAAAGATTTTATATACTGATGACTAAAATGATCTCTTTTCAAAAGTAACTTAAGAAATAGCGTAACTTGAATTCGTGGGTTATGGGACTGCAATAAGGTCTAAAGTGAAACCACTATTTTCAATTGCAACGTTTCGTGTAACATTAACACTTTTTCAAGCTCTGGGGACAAATTAGATAAATTAGATTAAAAGCCGAAAAACAATCTAATAGGCTTACCTTGAGTTAGTGTGAAAACCTCAATAATGGACATTTACACAATAAATAAATAAACATATACACATTTTACTGACGTAGGAACTACACAAACTTTTAGGACGGACACAGCACGTTTACTTATCAACAACTGAAAGTGTTTGTTTTGGTTTGGGGTTAAGAACAATTACAGTCGCATTCAGCTGTACAGTGGGTCAGAATTGTACTAGATTGTGGTCGAACATAAATTAACTAATTATATAAGGTATTCTGCCATAAAATAATGTCCATTTTGTTAAGTTTACCTCAATATGTAATGAAGCCTATTAAAAATAAAAAACTATATACAAATATAAGTAAAACTTTTAAGGTTAAATACAAACAACTATTTAAAATACAGTTTATACAAATAAAATTAGTATACAAAATATATATAAATATAAAATTAAGTCATATCACCCAAGATACTATTTGTTGTTTACAATAATTAGAGGAACACTCAAGTCATATTGTCATGTTTGATTTTTTTATTATTATTATATAGTTTTAAAATGTTACTGTAAATATTGCTAAGACCTTGTTCTAAAATTTACACAGTCGTTCAAATTTATATGGATCATTTCACTTATAATTCTTTTTGGGTAGTTTCTCTCAGAATCTAAGATTTGTATATTATCAAATTGAAATATATGACCTGTTTGAAAGTGATGTTGTGAGAGAGCAGTTTTGTCTTTGTTTATCATACGGCTATTATTTCAGTCATATTTGTGTTGGCTTGAGCGCTTCCCCAAGTACTGTTTCGTATGTCCGACATATAATTTATTACATTCGTAAGGTATGCAATAAACGACATTTGATTTTTTTTCCCTGGGTGTAGGGTCCTTTAACGTTGTATATAACACATTTGTGGTTTTCTTATTGTAAAACGGTAGTTTTGCATTGGTGTGTCTGAGACAATTGTCAATTTTTTGTAAAAGACCATTAATATATGGAAATCTAAAATATTTCTTCTCATTATTTATGTTATGTTTTCGTGTCTTATATTTATTAATAGATCTATTTATAAAATTCAACGGGTAGTTGTTTTGTCGAAGGATAGTTGTTATTTTCGTGATGTTAGATTTGTGAAATTCAGAGCTACTAAGATTAATTGATCTATGCAATAAGCCATTAATTATTTCTTTTTTGTTGGATACTGGGTGATTTAAATGGAAGTTAAGTAATCTACCTAAGTTGCTGGGTTTGGAATACCAATTATTTTTAATTGACCCATCAATATTTCTGATGACTTCTATGTCTAGAAAACTGATTTTGTTGTCATTTTCTTTTTCCATGGTAAATTGTAGTTTAGGATGGATATTATTAAAATGTTCTAAAAGAGAACCAAGCATATTTTTTGGATCTGAAAGAATTGTGTCATCAACATAAACATATATGAAAGGTAAATTATTTGGTAATTTTTTCAAGACCTCTGTTATTAAAAAATTCATTACGATATTAGCCAGAGCAGGACTTGCAGGATTGCCCATGGCACTACCATCTTTTTGTAAATATATTTTATTTTGGAAGGAGAAGTAACTGGATTCAAAACAATATAAAACTATATCAGTTAATAAAGAGTTGGATATGTTAGAGAAACATGATATAATATCTGTAAGAACTATTAATTATTTTAATAACCAGTTGTTTGGGTATGTTAGTAAATAAACTTATTACATCTAGAGACACCAATACATAATCTGCAGGAATTATTTTATCTTTAATTAGTTCTACAAATTGGAATGAATTTTTAACATTGTAATGAAATGTGGAGATGACTGGAGATAAAATTTCATGTAAGAATGAAGAAATATTATAACAAGGGGAATCAATGCAACTCACCACTGGTCTCAAATGTAATCCCGGTTTATGTGTTTTTCTTAGGCAGTATAATTTGGGAGGGACAGAATTAAAAGATTTAAGTCTTTGTTCTTTCTGACTGTCAAGTATATTTGAGTTTTTGAGATCAGTATTAAGTTGATTGGCCCTTGTTTGAAATTTATTAGTAGGATCCTTCTGGCTTAGTTCATATATGGTTGCGTCTTGAAGCATATTCAATACTTCTGGGGAGTATTCTTGTTTACTCATAATTACTGTTGAGTTATCTTTATCAGACCTACTGACAATGATATTTTCTGAATGTTCTTTAAGAAATGTTTTTGTAAGTTCAAAAGCCTTCAAGAGGTAATTATTAGAGGTATTATATTGATTGCATTGATAGAAATTTGTTATGATATTGGTCGTCTTTCCTCTTAGTACATTTTTGTTCTCTTCTGTTGTGTCTAAAGACGTAATGCAAAACTCTAAATCCTTTATTATGTCAGGGATGGGAATATCATGTTTATCCATTGGTAGCCCAAACTTAGGTCCTGAACTAAGAATTGTTTTAACTTCAGAAGGAAGTGAGTCTGGTAATTAAAAATAAGTTTCTCATTTGCAGAGATGCAGATATCAGTTTGATCCAATTCCAGATTTCTAATCTTTTTTAAGTTTATAGCGAGAAGGATCCTACTAATAAATTTCAAACAAGAGCCAATCAACTTATTACTGATCTCAAAAACTCAATATAATTGACAGTAAGAAAGAACAAAGACTTAAATCTTTTAATTCTGTCCCTCCCAAATTATACTGCCTAAGAAAAACACATTCCCCTTGTTATAATATTTCTTCATTCTTACATGAAATTTTATCTCCAGTCATCTCCACATTTCATTACAATGTTAAAAATTCATTCCAATTTGTAGAACTAATTAAAGATAAAATAATTCCTGCAGATTATGTATTGGTGTCTCTAGATGTAATAAGTTTATTTACTAAAATACCCAAACAACTGGTTATTAAAATAATTAATAGTTCTTACAGATATATATCATGTTTCTCTAACATATCCAAATCTTTATTAATTGATATAGTTTTATATTGTTTTGAATCCAGTTACTTCTCCTTCCAAAATAAAATATACTTACAAAAAGATGGTAGTGCCATGGGCAATCCTGCAAGTCCTGCTCTGGCTAATATCGTAATGAATTTTTTAATAACAGAGGTCTTGAAAAAATTACCATATAATTTACCTTTCATATATGTTTATGTTGATGACACAATTCTTTCAGCTTAAAAAATATGCTTGGTTCTCTTTTAGAACATTTTAATAATATCCATCCTAAACTATAATTTATTATGGAAAAAGAAAATGACAACAAAATCAGTTTTCTAGACATAGAAGTCATCAGAAATATTGATGGGTCAATTAAAAATAATTGGTATTCCAAACCCAGCAACTCAGGTAGATTACTTAACTTCCATTCAAACCACCTAGTATCCAACAAAAAAGGAATAATTAATGGCTTATTGCGTAGATCAATTAATCTTAGTAGCTCTGAATTTCACAAATCTAACATCACGAAAATAAAAACTATCCTTCGACAAAACAACTACTTGTTGAATTTTATAAATAGATATATTAATAAATATGACACGAAAACATAACATAAATAATGAGAAGAAATATTTTAGATTTCCATATATTAATGGTCTTTCACAAAAAATTGACAATTGTCTCAGACACACCAATGCAAAACTACCGTTTTACAATAAGAAAACCACAAATGTGTTATATACAACGTTAAAGGACGCTACACCCAAGGAAAATAAATCAAATGTCGTTTATTGCATACCTTGCGAATGTAATAAATTATATGTCGGACATACGAAACAGTACTTGGGGAAGCGCTCAAGCCAACACAAATATGACTGTAATAATAATCGTATGATAGACAAAGACAAAACTGCTCTCTCACAACATCACTTTCAAACAGGTTATATATTTCAATTTGATAATATACAAATCTTAGATTCTGAGAGAAACTACCCAAAAAGAATTATAAGTGAAATGATCCATATAAATTTGAACGACTGTGTAAATCTTAGAACCGATACACAAGGTCTTAGCAATATTTGCAGTAACATTTTAAAACTATATAGTAATAAAAAAAAATGAAACATGACAATATGACTTGAGCGTTCCTCCAATTATTGTAAACAACAAATAGTATCTTGGGTGATATGACTTAATTTTATATTTATATATATTTTGTATACTAATTTTATTTTTAACTGTATTTTAAATCGTTGTTTGTATTTACCCTTAAAAGTTTTTACTTATATTTGTATATATTTTTTATTTTTAATAGGCTTTTCATTACGTATTGAGGTAAACTTAACAAAATGGGCATTATTTTATGGCAGAATACCTTATATAATTAGTTAATTTATGTTTGACTACAATTCTGTACAATTCTGACCCACTGTACGGCTGAATGCGACTGTAATTGTTCTTAACCCCAAACCAAAACAAACACTTTCAGTTGTTGATAAGTAAACGTGCTGTCTCCGTCCTAAAAGTTTGTGTAGTTCCTACGTCAGTAAAATGTGTATATGTTTATTTATTTATTGTATAAATGTCCATTACTGAGGTTTTCACACTAACTCAAGGTAAGTCTATTAGATTGTTTTTCGGCTTTTAATCTAATTTATCTAATTAGTCCCCAGAGCTTGAAAAAAGTGTTAATGTAACACAAAACGTTGCAATTGAAAATAGTGGTTTCACTTTAGACCTTATTGCAGTCCCATAACCCACGAATTCAAGTTACACTCATTCATTACGGACACGAAATGCCTATCTTAAGAAATAGCTTATAAATAAGTAGCTTATAGCTTGTAGCTAGCTCTTTTTTAATAGTAGCTTGCCCAGCTCTGCATATATTATAACAAAAATTAAACAAAAGAAGAATTAAAGAGTCGCAAAATATTTTTTTAGTTTCTTGGCTTAAAAGATGTCTGTGGCAAAAGAGTATCTTGAGAGTATCATAAATGATCCTCAGTTTTAAAGTAATATGTTCGTTAAACTTAAGTTTGGTGTCAATTATCAGTACCAGATTTCTTGCATTATTGTGGAACATAATTTTATTGCCGTTAATTTGTATGTTTATTTAATTTAATATGCTCACTCTGGAAGGTTCACTACCAAATAGCAAAGCAACTGACTTTTTATTATGGTTAATGCAGTCAATTCAGGACTGGAGTAGCTAAATGAGAGATAAAAAAGTATCAACATAAGGATGATATTTGTAGTATCTTAAAATCTTTAAAAAATCACCTCACAAAGTGCTGTGGAACAGCTAAACCTGCACGAAATCCAGACTGCTTTTTGGGAAATATATTATTGCTTGCATTTGCTTTTCGATACATTTCTTTAAAATTTTTGATAAGACAGGTTAAATAGATATTGATCGCAAATATTCAGAGCTACTGGGGATTTTTACTTTTGAGATTGGCTTTTTCTATTTGTAGTGAAAATATATTTTTATACACATATTTATAGTATGTCTAACAAATGGAATAATATAAGGACAACATCTAATATAAGTTATTTTAATTATATTAATGAGATCTAAACCAATGATTTTTGATTTAATATTCTTTACAATCTCCGGAATTTTATCATCGCTAATAAGGTTAAATGAAAATGAATTTGTAACAATTGTTTTGTTTTTATTTTATTACTATGTTAATTAAGTGATTGTCCGGAGTGTGAGTACTGACCCCTGCGCCAATACAATATTTGTTTATTGCATTACAGTCATTAAATGTAGTTGGTTAGTCATTCTTTTTTAGTTTTTACAATATTCAGTTTTTTCAGTTCACAATATTTTTCAGAATTGATAATCCTTTGAAATTTTAAGTTTAATTAACTGTTTGTAATATTCCTGATTTTCTTTATTTCTAGTCCTTCAAAAGTGATTTAAGGCAGAGTTTCTTAATTTTTGCATTAATCATATGTTGTCTATAATCCATGGACTAAAAAGCCTCTTTACCTTTTACAGTTCTTATTGGGGGATGATTATCAAATATTTGGATTTGGATAGATTATTGACGGTAAGTACTTGGATTTTGCCTTCTACAACCGTACGCAGGATCTTGTACTTCGGTTCTTATTGGGGGATGAGTATCAAATAATTGGATTTGGATAGATTATTGGCGGGAAGTACTTGGGTTTTCCCTTCTACAACCGTACGCAGGATCTTGTACTTCTCCCGTCTCATTATGTGACCTATTGTATTGTATTTTTCTTTCTTTAATGGTGCAGCATGAGTTATTTTTTTTATGTATACGATTTAATACTTCAGCATTAGTTATCTTTTGTACTCATGATACACATAAGATCCGTCTTTTTTCGCACTTCAACTAAGTTCCAGACTGAGTTCGGGTGTTATGAAGAATTTTCTTATGCTCATAAACACTCTTCAAGAGTTGGCGAGAGCGCGTAGATATCTAAAAAAGGTCTTTTGTTCCATAATGTGGCCGTTTAAACTGACGTTCACATTCTATGTTATTTAGGAAACACGATCCTCTCGGGTTTTTAGGCATTTATTGACAATCTGTAGATTTCACTCTGTTGGACTATGCGGATTACCTGCTAGTACAACGATGTCATCGGCGTATCGATGTTATTAATTAATTTGTCGTTCATCGTGACTCCACCAGTATTTCTCTCTAAGATTTCCTTAAAAATTCCATCTAAATATATATGAACCAGGAGCGGGAACAGCATGCATCCCTGTCGTATACCTTTTCTAATAAGAACGGTTCTGAGGTTTTTTGCTCCAATCAGACTTGTGCTCTTTGATGCCAGTATAAGTCAGCTATGTTGCAGAGGTATCTCTTATCTATTTCCGTTGCTCTTAGAATTTCGATCATCTTGTTATGGTTCACACTTCCGGAAAGTTATGAAGCATGCATAGATGTCTACGATCGTATCTCTACATCTTTGTGACAAGACGTTTAAAAAGAAAAGTGCTTCTCGAGTGCCCGTTTCTGAACCCGAACTGAGTGTCTTGAGCACATGAGACAAGACTTATTACGCGATAGTTATTGTAGTGTGATTTTGCCTGATGTGTTGAAAATTGATGTCAGGATATCTAGTCTTGCGATCTCTTGCTCTGCTATTAAAACTTCAACATGAATTTCATCTGGGCCTATGGCTTTGTTATTTTTCTGTGTACTAACTTAAAATTCAAAATATAAAAAATACATATTTGAATATCAGAATTTGAAACCAGGATTTTTTAACATAAACATCCTTTGATATTAACATTTTAATTCATTATTATATTAATATTCTAAGTTGAATTTGTGTTAGAGTAAGTAAAGTGTTAACATAAACACATTAAAAAAAGGATGCTTAGGACAACAGTATTAAAGTTTGAAAGTGTTATAAGTTACGTCTGATTTTCAAGAGTTATGCAATATAATTTTTCTGTGAGTACATACACTGAACTTCTGTCGCATTCTATTTTTAAGGACAAAGTTAACTTTCGAGTGTGTAAAAAAATACCTCAGATATTATTGACTAATTGAAAATGAATCCCAACGAACGGTAATCGGGCAACCTACCACCATATATCATAGTATCATAAAAAAATTAAGTAGGTTGTATTTTTCACATGAGGGCTGATGAATGTGCGTTTCTGAATGTGTTTATAGCAGTCGTATCAAGCAGTATGCAAATCTAAAAAAAAAACAGGTATCACATAAAAAGTAATTAGTATGATGTAATCCTATATAGGGCTGTTATTGTGCTCAGTGAACACAGTTGTTCACCATGTTTCTAATAGTCACAAGTATTGATTATATTATTATTTATTAGAACTCTAAAGTTTGATTACATCAAATTGAAATTCACAAAAATATATAGTGCAAGTCTTAATTTATAATTAATATGCAGTATTTATTAGATTATTAAGGTATTATTGTAATAAAGTCAGCTTAAACAGTTCTACAAACGATAAAAATAAGTTTTATGTGTATTTAAAACCTGAAATATGCATGTTTTAGTACTTATTAAATATCATGTAAAATATTCTTTATACATTTTACACGAATTTTACCAGTTTACACTGTATTATACACATACTAGATTATTTAGTCTATTTATGATATACTGTTTTTATACTAAAATGTAGAGAAAAATAAATATATATTTTTACAAAAGCAGTTTAATTTTTAATTCGTCGGCGTTGATCTTGGATAAGCCAAAACCTTTGGCAGTCGATTTATAAAAGCTTAAGTATTTTAAAAAGTATTCCAGATCTGTCTCCGAACGTTATCCAATTTTTTAATCCAAGGGAGAATTTTAAATTTATACAATGTCCAGAGCTGAGGTACTCGGTACAAAATTATACTTCATCCAGTGCTTTTGTTGCTGTATTTTACTTAGGTCAGCCATGTCAAACATGCGGCCCAGTGAGCATCTTTCTGCGGCCCAAATCAGTTTTGAAAGCGGGCCGCTGCAACAACGATTGGTATAATAAAATGTACAATTGTACATAGTGCTATCTATGTTTAGGAGGATGAACTACACATACTCAACCTAAAGCCAAACGTTATCTGGCTTGTTCCATGAAATTCTATCGCGCAAAAACACAGATGACGTTATCTGAACATTCTGGAAAGAACTTGAGAAATCACAATCCGTATATAAGCCGTGTTCGATTGAGTTCAGTCGTTCAGTGTTTGGTCAGTTATGAGTCAGATGTGATAGTTTCGAGTTTAGTTGCGCGTTTATTGTTACAACACTTAACAGTACTTGTTATAATTTATTTCGGATACAGTTTTTAACATGTCTCTTTCAAAATCAAGTGGAAGTAAGAGGAAACTTGTAGATGAGCATGGTATCTTTCAAAAAAAGTGGGAATTAGAGTTTTTTTGCTGTGAAGTGAAAGAAAAAATTATTTGTTTGATTTGTAATAGTACAGTCGGTGTCCCAAAATTATATAATATAAAACGTCACTATGATATTCATAAAACTATGTTTGACAAGTATACAGGCATGGTCAGAAACGAAAAGTTAAATAAGTTAAAATTACGGTTGAAAGACCAGCAGCTTATGTTTACACGTCCAAAGCAAGAAAATGAATCTGTCCTTCAAGCGAGCTGCGTACTGTCGGAGTTGATCGCGAAACACTCAAAACCATTTGTTGAAGGTAAATTTATAAAAGAGTGCCTTGTAAAGGCCGCGGAAATTGTAAGTCCTGGGAGCGTGAACGCATTTCAAAATATATCCTTGTCCCGGAATACTGTCGCTGAAAGAGTTACTGAGTTGGCTGCCAATATAAGTGATCAGATAAAAACAAAATCAGACTCTTTCATTGCATTTTCTATTGCCTGTGACGAAAGTAGGGATGTGTGTGGTGTGGCGCTCGCTGTTTTCCTTCGTGTGGTTGATATAGGTATCAATGTGTATGAGGAATTACTGGAATTGGTACCATTGCATGATACAACAACTGGGAAGGATATTTTCAATGCTGTTTATGGACTTCTGCAAAAGTACAATTTAGATTTGTCAAAACTGTGTTCCGTTGCAACAGACGGAGCCCCTTCAATAACTGGAGTAAAAAATGGTTTCGTTAAAACACAGACAAAGATCAGAGAAACGGGCAGTGACAAACCAGATTTTCATCATATTCATTGTATAATCAACCAAGAAGTTTTATGCTCAAAAGTGATCAAGTTGGAAAGAGTTTTAAAGTCAGTGAAAAAAATTATAAACTTCATAAGGTCACGAGGCCTTAATCAGCGACAGTTTTCTGCATTTTTACGTCATTTAGAAAGTGAGTACACTGGTTTACCGTATTATGCAGAGGTGCGATGGCTTTCGTGTTCTATGGTACTCGACGGGTTTTGGAAACTCAAAGAATTACGCGTTTTCATCGAAACACAAGATACAAGATCTTTCATTTATGGTAGATATCACAAAACACTTGTCGGACTTAAATACGAAATTGCAAGGACCACGTCAAGTTATTACAGATATGCATGATCATGTGAAAGCTTTCAAGTGTAAGATGATGGGAAAAACAGTTAGCAGAGGATAATCTGTCACATTTTCTGACTCGTAAGGCATATCAGGAAAGCACAAGTGTCCCAATATCATACAAAATATATTCAGAGAAAATGAGAAGCCTTCTGGCGAAATTTGAGAAGCGTTTTCTGGATTTTAAGACCCAAGAAAACAATTTTTCTCTATTTACTGGTCTTTTCACTATCGATATTGATAAAACCCCCTCACTTGCAAATGGAAGTAATTGAGATTCAGTGTCAGACCCATTTTAAGCAAAAATTTGATAGTGCTGGTACATTCGAATTTTATAAGTACTTGCCTGTTCAATACCAAGAAATGAGAAATTTTGTCTGTAAAACCCTGTCAATGTTTGGAAGTACCTATAAGTGTCAACAAATATTTTCTCTGATGAAAGGAAACAAATCTCCCGCAAGATCGCGATTGACGGACGCACACTTTGTCGCAGTTTCAAAAGTTATTTCCGCCGATAAATTCGCGCCACAAATAGATAACTTAATTAAAGACAAAATATGTCAAATATCTGGCAAAAGAATTTAATGGTTGTAGTTTTTTGTAATGTCCTTTTTATTGGAAATTTAACAGACTTGTCCTATAATAGTAGTTTTTCTCAAGATTTTCAGTAGTTTTTCTTTTTTAAGATAAGGTTTTGCGGCCCACCTAGTCGATGGTCTTCATGGTTTTGGCCCACCAGTGACTTTGAGTTTCACATGGCTGACTTAGGTAGTTTTCAATGAGCGGTGCGTTAGGGCAATGTATTCAATACTCTTCAAAAAAAGTTCTTGAACTTGTACTTAAAATATGAATTCTTGGTTAAGTATTATCAAAGATCGATTATATTTCAAATAGATCCGAATACAGACTGCAGTGAGCAATACAAGTTCATACCGGACAGTCTCACAAAACGAGATTTATTTATGAGACGATCGTTATGAAACTGGTCAATAATTAAGTTAGACAAGTAACATATTATTTGAAGTGTATTCCATTTTTTTATTTCAGAATAAAGCAGAACTGAATCAAACTTTTTTTAATTTGAACACCCTGTAGATTTTTACATGTTTTGCATGAATTTACTTATGTTACAATTTTTTTAATTTGCAATTTTTACTACCTTAAAATCACTCTAATGAGTAAATAAAACCTAAGAAAAAGGCTTGTGATATGTTTTAGCATTTAACTTGTTTTTGAAAAACTAAATATTTTTATATTTAAAAATCAAATATAACCCCACGCCATTTCAATATGACAAATCACTTTAGGAACTAAACGAAATAAGGAAAAATAACACACTTGTGTACTGTCGTGTACTTTATCTATAACAGACCATCATAAGGGCACATTTTATTCAAAATAAAATAGAAAATACCTTAACATTAAAATGCGTTCGTGATCCGTGAGTTATAAGTTCGAAATTTTGGTACACTTACAGCATAAATTAGTTAAATATATAATTTTTAGCAATTTAGTTCGTTAGTTATATTTGTAGATACAAAACTATATTAGCCTTAAGCCACTAAAAATACTTAAAAAAAGAGTCGAGATTAAGTCTAGGCAATTTGTAAAGTAATTTATATAAATATATTAAACAAAGTTAAAACACATTAAAACTCATTCCCATTAATATTAAAGAACACAATTTTAGATATTTATACTTTTAAAGGTAAATCTGGCAGTCTTATAATAAATTACATAAGTTGCGGTCAGTTTTGCATATATTGAATTTATAAAAACTACTTTCCGAAGTTCTATTGTAACAACTTACAAGATTGTACATTGTATTAATAAATTTTTGTACAATTCGCCCAACGCTATCGCGAAACAATGCGAGTAACCATAGAAACCGTGCATAACTAATTGTCCATTGGTTAAAACTATGCATATCTTTAGAAACGGCTTGTTTTTGACATACCACTACGTAGCGTATGGAGTTCAATGGGCGGCTAATCCCTGAAAATATACACTTATTTACAAAAAAAAAAGCGCCTAACCAAAAACACAATCTGATATATAAAACACGATTACATAAAAATTATGTTTTGATTTAAAAAAAAAACCTCCCATCGGAAATGGAACAAGACCTTTATAATGTTATTTCCGGCGCCCTACCATCGAGCTAACGGAGATCACACAACTTTATTTATACTTCGATATGTCACTAATTTAAGCAAATCGCCTAAATGGCCCCACTGTTATGTTCTTACTCAGATGTTATCCGCTTCTCGAAGTTAATCGAGGAGTATTGCAAATCCGACACTAAACCAAATATTTCTGTTTTATGATTTTCTATAAAATTACAATTTACTGTTTAGTAACCTTGTGATAGTGGATTGCCCGAATAATATGGGCATGAGCAACCATTTTGTTATAAGTTGTTTGGTCTTGTATTTTATGTAACTACTTTTTACATGACCATTCAACTTTTTCAGCGACAGATACGACACGCATAACTTTTTTTGTAGTGTAATGTGATAATAGTAGGCCAATTATATAAATTATAGCACCCTATAGCGCGTAAGTGTAAATACATAACTACAATTATGCGTTAACTTTAAAAATCAAATAAAATATGGAAACGGTTACTTAAGGTTGCTCAACTAAAGATGAATTAAGAAACCATTAAAGTTTTTCATACTGTTGAAAGCATAATCTTATGACAATTTGGCGACCGCATAGTCAGTTTAAGGTATTTCCTAAATAAACAATTATGATTAAAAAAAATGTCTGAACTTTAAATAAAGTTCAACTGAACTTTTACTGACATATTTGTATATGAAAAATTTTCTAGCAACAGTCTCTTACATATTGCTTCATATAAGTAGGACATTGACTATATTAGAGTAACTCTGCTTTTAATTTAGATTTGAAAAGTAAATAATTCTAGGAGTAGACTAAATATTATATGGGACTAAATACTTAACCCTGTTGATGGTCAAACCAGGATGATAAACACTTCATTCAAAGTTTTGCTGAGTAATATCAATTACTGTAACTGACTAGAACAAAAAGATTTGTTTTTAGACAATTATGCAGTTTAATAATACACCAGTGTTTTACCCGTAGCCCTCAGTCAGGTCTCAACTGATCTAAATCATTTCGCCATAAACACAAAACTGACACTTCTTTGTTGCCAAATTCTTCATGATCACAATATTTAAACCCACACAACTATCGCTAAAAGTCTGAGACCAACTTCTAAATACTAAATAAACCAATTGAAGAAATTTGGGAATGTGTCAAAAAATATCCAACATGACATTTTAAGTTTTCTTCGTTTATTTTAAATCTTGAAAAATGACAAATCAAATATAACACCTGTTCTGGAGATGTATCTTTTCCTTGCATTTCCCTTCATTTTATAACCTTTTTGGCTAATGTTTTCTCTTTAATATCAAGTCAGCTTTTCTAGAGTATTTTATTAATCCAATATACTCCGTGTCAATAAAGTTGATATTAAGACTTTCAAAAATTTTCTTTTTGAACTACCTTTCCATATTGCTGATGAACTGTATGAAAAGAAAATAAATTTGAGTGATTCTTAGAAGCATCAAATTGATGGCTCTCAAGTAATTAAATAAATTTTATAGTGTTTTAAAAAGGTCTATTCTTAAAAAAAAACAGTTAATAATCGCTTTTTTTATTAAAATATATTTTCTGTAAAACAATCAACCATTGCCTCTTGCCCTAGCGTGTACCTCAAAATGCGATTTTTGTCTTAAGATAGTAAAATTAAATAAAATCTAAAAATCGTTTCGCGGTTTTTATTTGCATTTAGAAATAATATCATTAGGCTACTTTTTCAGTATTCTGATAACCCTTAGCTTTTATAGACATATCCAAGAATTACAGTATTCTCTGCTCTAAACATTTCTGTATACTAAGCTGGCGTCCTTTGTAGAAGGTAAAGAAATTGTTCCAAAACGTCTTCAATCAGTCTACATACAAATTTATAACCCTTATTCGTAAAAACGTGATATTTTTACTTGCCAAACAGTATTAAATAACTTAATACAAATTAAAACTAGGGTACCTGTAAATACACTATCTATTTTTTAGCGATATTTAGCAGAAATATTTTTATATGCACTTATGTTTAGTTCCTTACTTTTCAAAATTACTAACAAAATCACTAACAGAAACTAAAGTTAATGGAAATTATAAAAAGAAATAAAAAACTGTATTTATTATTTATTTGTTGCAATGAAAATTTTAACTGGTAGTTTTGGTAACATTAACTTTCTAGTCACATTAAACATGTGTCTTAGGCACAATATTAAGAGGTAGAGTAGGTAAAACATCAAAGAGCTACAAACGCCCGTAAATTAACAAAAATATCTTTATTATACAATGCATCTTTATAAAATGAATATTCTTACTTATGCTGTAAGTAAATTATACAGGGTATCCCAAAGTAATGTTTGACCAGGCTATATCTCAAAACCGTAGAAGATAACAAAATTTTTGGGATTCACAAAAAAGGAACTTTTTACCACATTTCTTTCTCCAGCTCGTCAATTCGGGTCACGTGACATCCTGTTGAAAAATTTTAATGACACCTTGTACATTTTTTTTGCTTGTTTTGATACACTTTTCATTTATCTATCCAATATATTTTTGCGAGTTTTGCAATTTTATCGTGTTCATAATTCAAATACATAAAAAAAATTAAAACTCAAATTTCAAAAAAATGACAAAGTAAAACGACCTACTTCAATTTTTGACCATTTTATCTAAGATGAGTTTAGAGGAATATAAATGTTTTGGTAGATTGAAGGAGTATTGTTTTTTTGGAGGCGATCATGGTTTCAAAACATTGTGTTGAATTACATCATATTCAGACTTTATTAGATCTTTTAAGTAATACACTAAAATAATTTCTCAGTATCGTTCGGGTCCGACCATATACTGTAGGTGCGTGCGAAAGGTAGGCCGATGTCCACCAGTGGAACGAAAGGCTGATGATGATGTTACCTATTGCGTATAAGTTTCTATTTATGAATACTAACTTTACTTTGACAGGTAAAACACGACAATGCACTGGTTTTAGAGTATCTGTCAGTTACGGCTATCTTAAATTAAATTAATTATTAATTATTTTATTATATTAAATAAATGCGGTTTTCTCCGGTATTTGTAGTCAGATTTCAAATTGGAAAAAATATTACGATAGGCAAATTAAAACTCTACCCAAACAAGTGGAAAAATATACAGGGTGGCATTACAAATTTTCAAGTCAATGTCATATTATTACGAATAAAGGACAAGAAAAAAAGTGATGATGGAATAAAGCCCTTTTTTACTTATACAAATAATTTAAATTTCATTTTTGTCAATTGAGATATCCCCTGGTCAAATCAGTTTCAGTCACCTGTATAGAAAAGAACGTATATTTTTTCAAATTTCCGAATATTTTGTGCTATCAGATCTGGGACAAGACTGGCATACTTAGAAGTACTAATTATTTTAAATAAATGAATGTAATAAATTAATAAAAACTATAAATTTACAATATCAAATTCCTAGTTACTTGTATCTTGTATTAGAATCTTGTACCCTTATTCCTTCATGTCAGTAGAGACTAAGTGAAATATAGTTTATTTCATATTTTTTAATTCCGATTTTTAATATCCCAATAACGTTGAAACGGTATGTGCAAGAATTGTAACTGCATTCCATTCTGGGACTGACTGAGAGGTTTAATGGATGATTAAGCGAGTTTTACTTCTTTTTAGAGAACACGTCACCAGTTTTTATTTTGAAAGTCCAAAACAAAGTTGCTATTTTGGTTCAACCGCCCCTGCAAATTAGTTTATGTATCTTAGGTATCAAATATACTTAGTCTTTACAAGGTGTAAAAAATTTCAAGTTTTATTAGCATCCATAAAGAAAAGTTTTATTACTAGGCTTTTATCAGTTTAATAACATTGTTAATAAAATGATAATTCTGATGTTGTTTAACTTATGTTGACATGTTCTCATTTACCTAATTATGACCAAAAATAATACCAGTGGTCATTTGAAATAGAGAACTAAAATGCGCTTGTTAAAAATTATTGCTGTACAAGCAAACATTCAGTATAAAAAAAAAACAATAAAAATTCCCAGATCTTGTTAATAGCTCAAGTTCTTACAGCAATCCTGTCAAAAAAAACTTTATTTTCTTAAATATTTTAAAGTAATAAAAAATTTTGTTCCTGGTTTTTAAATGTACTAGTATTTGATAATATCGTACTAATCTATGTTGCTAAACTGTAATCAGTCTGCTAACAATTTATAAAACTAATAAGGCCCAACTCATATAGTCATTACAGTCGCCCGCAAAATCAAGTATTACTGAGAAAAGTGGCATTAACAAAGAATGTTCCTACAAAATATGATTGCTTTGCACAATTGTCAATTTCATTACATTTTTAAAAATTATGTTACTGTAAAATAAATTTAGGAAAAGCATATTTCGTTATATATTTTTCTATAAAAATGTAAAAATAAAAGATGACAAAACGGCCAAACATGCAAGCCATGTTATGTGAGTGCCAGATTACATTTCCCATTTTTAATAGCAAAATTACTCTGCCAGACGACTGACAAAATGGTCGGATTATGCACTGGCCTTCACATATTTTTTGAAGTTTGACGATGGAACAAATGAACCAATAAATCTTTTATGAATCAAATGAAAACCAAATATCCTACTGCATTCAGGTTTTGCAATTTCGAGAGCATTAAGGCTCATTTCTGTCGAAAAATGAGAACAATATAATATTATTTTTCAGCTTTTGTAAAAAAAAATAAATATATCTAATAACTAGAGCCTGCTCAAAGTGGATGAATTGGCGGGTGAATTTCAAGTCCCTGTAACTTTGAATTCAATTTATCAATCATTGAAGCATGATAATTTGTCAAATATTTTGGGAGTAAAAATCTCACAGAAATATTTTTTTTCAAAAGAATTGCTTAATGTTGAGAAAATCAATTAAAGCCTACTAGAGTTAACATGTATACATTCAAATGAATTCTAGATTCTACTGACCCAAACAGTGACATCCATAGAATTATTTACCAGATAGAACACCTCGTATATACTTTGCAACATATTTGTTTTAAAGATAAAAGATACTTAATTAAATATTTGCCAACAAAAAATTCATTATGAAAGTCTATACTGTCTTTGTATAAATTAACGTAAAAACACTGCAACTAAAATTTAGGTTTCCTTTTTGCCACAAGTTTCGATATTTAAATGGCATTTGAATAAAATAAAATTTTATTCGATTAATCGGGTTACGATTTTTTTTTCGGATGTCCCTCAATTATCAACACAAATGCGCAAAGCAATCCACATTTTTTTAAACCGAGCCATCAAAAAAGCAATTCAATTATCAGAACTTCGGAAACACCAAATAAGTGAACATTTTCCGTTTTTAATTATGATCACAATTTAGCGGAAGAAAGTGTCATCAGGAAAATCTAAAAATCAGTCACAAAATCAAAATATTTACTACAATGAAAATGCCTTTAAAGTTTATGTAAACAACATTATATGAACCAAATTAATTTAATTATCCAACATTAAACAATTAGGAAGTTTCCATCTGAATACAATGGTAGAATTAGCTTTTGATAATAGTAGAAAAATTCTTAGAAAAGTTTAAAATAAATATTTCGATGTCATTAAATTATTAGAACTGTTATCTGACAACTTCTTGAATCAGATTACACAGCCGCTCAGTCACAGGGAAGGAGCAAGCACACATCATGAACAAGAGATTAGGTGTTCTTCTCAGTTTCTATGCAGCCAATTCATTGAACTGTTGGATTCAATCATATAAATCAAGTACTATATAGTGATGCCCCGAAAACCAATGAAGTACAAAATGCAAACCCAACAAAATGTTTAAAAAATTGCTGCCCTTACCTCTAATGAAACACTTCTTTTATTAATGAAAATGAATGGATAAACAACTTTATTTTAAACTTGAAGAAAAGCCAAAAAAAATCAAATAGTAAATACAAGAAAAGGGTAGAAATTGATAGAAAAAAATAACCAACTATAACTATATATAAAATAAACTGGTATATATAGGGTTTCCAGATCCAAAATTCCGATTAAATAAGTACATACTACATAATAAAGTATTTTACAATTATTTGATAATAAAAATCATTAAAGTGTCTTTAGCAAATCATCAAAGTGGCTTTTCTAAGACCTTCTCCGAGTACTCTCTCTGAACTCTTTCAGAAAAAAAAAAACATTGGGCACTTAAATTTATGTAGATTTTAATATTACTTATTTTAAACGCACTCCAGTTATCAATTTATTGCAATTGTGGAAAAATCATCCCCAAAACAAGCAATTTAATGATACTGAATAACTCAGTTATTTTATTAAACAAAAAAAAATTAATTCCAAAAAAACCCAAAAACTCTATACCCCAATAATTTTTAGGATTATCATTTTTATAGAAGAAAATCATATTTCACATCCAAATTTGAAAAATACTATTCAGTGGAACACTTAAATTATTAACATGGACAACAGCCAAGCAACATGTAAAACGCAGTACTTGGATAGCTGAAACACCATGTGAAGCAATCATGAAAGAGGGACGGTGGGGGGTACTACCGTTCTATCACAAAAGCATAATAAAAAAAATACAGATTTCTGTATTGGTACTTGAACAAGGTTGGGAACAGATTAGGTCAACTAAGTTCCATTTGTAACCTTCAGTCAGATTTTTTTCGTTTTTTTTGTTGGTATGTCCACAGGTCAAAATGTCGAAAACGTAAATGAAAAGAGGTAGCCTAATGTATTTTACGTATCGAAATGTACCTGAGCGACTGGCGCACTGTTTGTTCTGAACAATATCATATCAGATGACATAAAGCACTGTCATGCCAAAATGTTTCGAAATTTTTTCAGGCTTATTTTGAATCTAAATATTGCAAAAAAATGGGAACTTCCTAAAATTTATCCAAGCAGTTTCAAACTAAGGCTATATTGCAATCGTGCCTTGTTGCTGACTAATATCATGCCTTTTGGCATTACGTCTGACAAGTAAATAACACACCAAGTACTTATAGACATTCTAGTGGTTTCACATTCAATCCTCGCTATGCTGGCTTAAAGAAAGTATCGTATTTAGAATGCACGATAATGTCCGTCAAGACGTCGTCCAGTGAATATTAGCTGACTCCCGCCGGCTTTGGCACTTTATCTTTGGGACCCCACACTCGGATAGAGCAGTCGTCGGAGACCGACACCATCATTTGGGGGTAGACGGGGTTCCAGGCCACGCAATTCACGGTGCGACTGTGACCTTGTAACGTGGCTATTGGTTGTTCATTTCTAATATGCCAAATGTACACCTAAAAATAATCATAACACAAAATAAGTTTACATCCAAAAGAAGCTCCTTGTATGTGCTAGATTTGAAAAATTATATTTCATAAGACTTGAGAATTAATTTGCAAATGCTTTCTTTAGCAACGCAATCTAAATTATATGAACAATAAAATAGAGTCAATTTACAATTGCAAATAGATAATAATACAAATACTAACTGTTAAAAATGGGCTCTTAAAAAACATGCAAGGGAATGTGTAATTAAATTTTGTTTAACTTTATGATTGAAATTCTGAAAGTTCATCTTGAAAATATAGGCATAAAAAGTGTTATTTGCCTTTTTTTAAATAGTTGATTTTGTACAATCAATGAAAACTGCTTGATGATTAATCTTACTTACTTACTTACCAAATTTGATTAATTTTTTAAAAGAATTGGTGTGTTTGTGATAATTTAATTTTAACTCTTAGTACAGTATGTACTTCACGGTACTTTTTACGATCTCCCAATATATCAGTGATGTTTCAACCTGAATAAAGTAATTTAATTTAAAGCAAGGGTAAAGCACATGAATTCTTATTCTTTATGGGTCACAAAATCAATCTTATAGAACTCAGTGCTAATACCTGAGATCAATAACCGCTGCTCCCTTCTACCAAGAAACCCCTACATTCAACATAGCGGCCGATAATGTTGTTACGAACGATCGCCAGCCTAAAAAAAGCTATAGAATATGTCTTCATTGTAATAAAAAAGTTGAAAGAGAAGTAAAATGTTCAAGATGCTCCCAAGTTTTTCATCCCTCTTGACTTAAATAAGCAGCCGCGAAAAAAACGTCAAACGAATACTGGTGCCTGCGACGAGCAGAAAAAAACAACAAAGGACACGGAAATTGGATATCTAAAACTTTTTGTAGATGAACTCAGGGCAAAAACAACATCTTAATGGAAAATAATAGTTTACCAAGGGAAAAAATTTGATTCCTAGAGGAGAATTAATAGAATTGCTAAAAAAAAAGTAAACAAGTTTGTGATAGTGGGACGAAGTTAGCCAAACAACCATGACATGGCGTTTGGACATTGGCCTGTTGTAGCAAGAACCACATGGTCGCGAAAATATGTCCATATCGATAAATGCTCCAAATGAAATCGAAAGTAACGAGTCGATTATCGGATGTCCGAAACTATCGATTGACAGTCGACGACGTGCAGAGTTTTGATTTTTTGAACATTGGCTAACTTGAAAAAAGTATGAGTTTATATTTATAGAATTAAAAATCATTAACCCCTGAAATTATAACAGGTTTTATAAAAAAGGAGGGTCTTAGTACTGCCAAAGTATCTGTTAGGAAGATTTTGTCAGATCCTAGAAAATCAAAGCGGTTTGTTGTTGTTCTGCCTCGTTTGTTATAAGGATACTGTATTCAACCAAACTGGCCTTAAAACGTGGGAATTAAGCGATTTGCTTAACATATTTAAAGATTTCCTTAACAACGGGATGCTGGTGATTTTTTATAAGTGATAAAAATCGGCGGTCTACAACTGAGGATCCCAACTTGAGAAATAGTGTCAGAATCGTTCACGTTAATGTTGAAGGTCCTGCCTGCTTGCTTCATTCATTAAATTTTCCAGAAATTGTGTCTTTCAGAAATATGGCTCAAAGAGCTCGAACTTGCCAGCATACATCTTTCTGATTATGAATTAGCTGTTTCCTTTTGTAAATCAGTTATTGGACTTTTGGTCGAGACTTAGAAATGTAGCCAATTGAATTTCATTTTGAATACACATGGTTTAAGTTATCCATCAATAACTCAGATTTATAATTGTATGTACTTGTTTCCAAACTCAGATGCATCTATTTTTTTAGAGAACTCTGAAAATATCATTTAATTTAAAATCATATATGTAAAAAAACAATAGTTAAAATAGAATAAAACCAAAATTATGACTCATTATTACAGGTAGCATGATTTCTTGCTTCAAGCTTGCTTTTAAAGTGGCCTTTGTTACATTAGGTATAGTTTTCAGCTCATTAGTAACAAATGGAACCAGTAATAAAAATGAGATGGAGTATTTAGAATCTCAAGCACTCCTCACAGTTCTCTTGGATCTATTTCAGAATGGAGTGCAAGTTTAGCAAAAAGATACTTAGGTGTTTGAGTATTCAATATTGGACGCACAGAACAGGCATAGTGAACAATCTGATCCCATTCAATTTATAAAAATTCAGACCGCGAATATATGGAAGAATATGTACATCGTGGAACATGAACTATAAAACATACACATTGATATCTTTTGCAGTCTGGAGCGACTTCCATTGGTTAAACATGGGCTATAAACTACATCAGCATAATGAAAGTGAGAAAAAACGAGGGAGCCAACTACCATCGTTTTAGTGTCTCTATCCAGCAAGTTCTTGAAAGGATAAAGCCTTAGGTAGATTTGCGACACACATCTGAAACCTGACTCTCAAACGGGACCATAGTAATTTACTAGTGCTGAGTTTGACAATATACATGAATCCCATGGTCAGCTATTTCTGACCACTATTTGCTGTCTATTATTTAATTGCTTGCAGAATCCAATAGAATCAATCTGTTGATTATAGGTTAACACCCTTTATAAAAGATAACTGTATGTTCTACTATGCCTATATACAATCAGTTATCAATTACGGGATTATTTGTAATTTGAAGTCAGCAAAATCTTAATTCCAATTAATTATAATATAATATTAAAATTTAATAAGGATAAAAATAAAAGTTAGGTTAGACCAGATCTAGTTTTCCTGGAATTTAAAAATTTCAGTTCGCCAGTTATGTTTTGTATATATCACTGTTATTTTTATAACTGCGGCATTTAGAAAAATTATTTCCTCCATTGCTGCATGTCAGTTAGACCTCGTCTAAATTTAAATCTCTTTAGTGAGTATGGCTGATAATGTTTTTATCGTTTTTATTTGTACATAAATAATAAAATGTGTTCAAAGATGACAACTTTTTTCTAGGACACACATGTAATATTATCCTTAGAGTAAGAATTAAAGTAGAGATCACGACTCATTCATAAATCACGTTAGGGGTATGCGCCAACATGGTTCTCCTATTTTTCACATTCTATCGACCAATGTTTACGATAAAACAAGAAGTGGGGATGGCCCATGCCCAAGCAGTAGCCATTTGTTGACGAATGTCAGTGACGGCGTGAGTTTTCACTTCCCGCATAAGGAAATATCATTAATCGTGAAAAAATTACCGTTCCGGGTTTTTACAGATCCTCATGTTTTTCCATTACTGTCGGTCGGTCTGTTCCGGTATAGCTAAAAAATCCACTTACTCGATTAACTTTAATTTTATTTCATTATCCACCAAAATTACGTCTGATATAAAAAAACTGGTAAAATATTGGTATGAATTCAATATGGCGAAACAAAATGACGACCTGTTAAAATATTTGATGTACGAAAATGAAGAAATGGGCTATGCGTCATTATCGTTGACAAAAATAAGGATTCTTACGTATTCCTTAATGAGGCAAATAGGTATTTTTACAAACTTCAAAGAAATAATCGTTCAATACTTCACTATCTAAAATCAAACCATTAAGTTAGGTAAGTTTAAAAGGAAATTAGTTACTTATATATTATTAAACTTTAGTTTTTATTTATGTTTGCCTTATGTCACTATCATTTTGTATGTGTAACATTTAGAAAAATAATTTGTCCAGTTGTTGAAAATGTCATCTTAAACCTGTAACCGTCAAGTTAGACCTTGTCTAAAGTTAAACCTTAGTGAATACGGATGTTAGAGTTTTAAACTAAAATCAATGCTTTTAACGCGCTTTTATTGGCTTCCTATTCGTCTGATTGTATGTCTGGCTCAAATCTTGTAATGCATTTTTCAGCACTTCCATGACCGTTAATTTTCAAATTTGACATGCATACACTTTCGGATATAAAAAATTTTTTAGTCATCGTTTAGAAATCCAAAATGTCGGCGCCAATACGGCCGACGAATTTTGTTACTTATGTAGACAAAACTGAAAATCAGTGCCTAGGAAAATTTAAAAGTATCAGCATTTAAAAATTCAAAATAGCGGTGTCAAAATGACAATGTCAACAGGTCGGACGGATGATTTTAACATTTGTGGGGATTATTTAAGAATGCACAACAAAAATCAAAATGGTGGCGCCAATATAGCGAACGAATTTTGTCATTTGTACAGATTCGGCTGAAATATCAGTATCTAGAAGTATTTAAGAATAAAAGTTATGAAATTTTAGTCAATATTTGAGAATTAAAAATGGCGACACCACCATAGCAGACAAATTTTAAAATTTTTGCAGATTTGAATAAAATTCGGGATTTAGGGGTATCTAAGACTGCACATCATGAATTTTTGTCAACATTTTAAAAATTCAAGATGCCAACATGGCAGCGGAATTTTAACATTTGTGTAGATTTGGCTGAAAGAAAGTAGGGATCTGGGGTATTTGAAAACACATATCATACATTTTTAGTAAATATTTAAAAAATGAGAGTAGGAATGCCTAGAATGCGAGCGAATTTTAATATTTATACAGATTTTATTAAACATCGATATTAAGTGAGCAATTCATACTTTTTTAGAAATAAATATTTAAAATGGGGATGTCATCAATCAAACAATCAATCCGATAAGTACTTTTTTCAGATATTTTTAAACATTTAGTTAGGCCACCGTTTTGTTCCCCCATTTTGAATTTGTCTCAATATTTTTACCATCATCCCTATATAGTATTTGATTTTTGATCAAAATTTGAACATAATCGATGTAGTAGTTTTCTGCATTGACACACAATATTTTATTAGGCCGCCATTTTGGATTTGTAGTAAGACTTATAACTTGATGGTCATGTCAAACCTAATTTTCCTGCAAAATTTGGATAAAATGGATAAGCAGTTTCTTAGTAATATTTTTTTAACATTTCAATAAACCGCCATTTTGTTCAGCCATATTGGATTTTTACCAAAATGTTACCGTCATCATCATATGACCTTTAATTTTTAACCAAAACTTGAAGTAAATAGGACAAGCAGTTCTTGTTCTTGTCGCGGACAGACATACAAACTAACCGACGAAACTGAGAAAATATATTTTTTTGTAACTAGAATATTTTCCTCTTGCGAGAAAAGTAAAAAAAAGCGAGCGCTATTAGATACGAATAGAATAGCCAATTGTCATATTGTTTTTCCATGTTTAGCAACTAAAATTTAAAAAATAAAAGATTTTTTTAAATTTTCAATATCTTAAATCTTAAAGTCTAACCAGTTTAGAACATGTTTACGAACACATTTTTACTTTTAGTACCCAAAGAATAACCATTTAAATTCCTTTACCTGACAACACTTATATAAAAAATTGGCCCAACTCAAGTTAAAATTAAAAAAAGGCGCGAATCATCCGAAACTTTATTATTTCCCCAGATTTCATCCAAAATCTAGCGATTTCCGAAATCGCAGTACGTTTTTTTGAGCGTGAGACGCCCTTCGACTATTTTAATATAGTATAGGTATATTCTATAATTATTTTAATTCTCTGATAGGAAAAACTATTGTAATCAGCAAAAAAATCACCTCAGAGTCTTTTTTGTATAATTTTGCTTCTGAAGATTCTCACATGACACCCAACGAAATAAACGTTCTATTATACTGAACCGGATTGGTCAATACGTCATGTAACCCAAAATAAGTGAGTAAGGTATCTTCCATTAGACATGTCTCATGGAAAAGGAAATCTTGCTGTTTAATTAGTGATTAAAAGAAAATTCCAAACTTAAACGGCCATTTTTTTACAAACTCACATTGCCGAACCATAGTTAGGCCAACTAAAGCTTGTTGTTTCGCAATGTCCAAGATAAATTAAATAAAACTTATTTATTAAAGATTTAAAAAATTAATGTTCTAATGTCACCGCACCTTTAGAACGCTGCTTCTTGAAGTAAGGCAACATATAATTAGAAGATTTGAGCCATATCAACAAATACACAATAATACATTAAAACACATGCAGTAGTGACGCTAAAAAAAGTTTGGTATCTAATAAAATATTTTTTAGCAAATTAATTTCTTTATTGTTAAAATTTATTGTAGTTCCACGACCCGCTATTGGTTTATTAAGCCACGCCGGTCACGTGACCCTGTAACAATGTTTACTGTAGACTATTATACTTTTTTACTATAAAGATCCCTTATCAATGAAAGTGGGATGGTCTAGCACAACAGTGGGCTGGTCTAATACGTGGAGTTGTCGATCGGGTTTGCCATAGCTAACAAAAACTCTTGTTACTGGTGAAATCTGATCTGAGACTTTATGTATTTTAGTTTGTATTTTACTATTTTGCAATAAAAGTAATTTCTTTATACTGCTTAGAAACTAATACTGGAAATACATTAGTATTCTTTGTATGAACATTTTATTGCATCATGATTAAACATATTCACCGTAATATAAATTGGTATAAACAATGGTGTTCCTGGCTAAGCTTGACATCGTCGTAAGATCGACCTTATACTGTGAGGTAATCGTGGCAGTGGCTAAATATGTAAATAATGGACTCTATTTTTATTCTTCCTCTAAGATATTATCAGTCATAAAACTAGTGAAATCATACTAAAAAACTTCCCTGCAAAACCTGACTGAGAAAAAATGATTGCACTATTAACTATATTAATGTAATAAAATAACACAATAAATAGGCTAGTTATTCTTACTTGATTATCTTCACTTCCACTGGCAATGAAGTCCTGATTACATCCTCCAAAGGTAGAGTGGATAGTAAAATGGCCCTGTGTAACTCCCTGGTATCGTCTTACTAAATTCTTATCATTCAGGTCCCAAAGATGCACGCCTTGTGTAGCTACGTTTAGCAGAGCTAAGCGATCATTCTTATCTACAGTAAAAGTCATAATTGGATGGTCCTCTTGTAATCTGAAATGTATTTATGATGTTAAAGGAACTAGTTTAAATACTGTAAGCAAAACTAAGAACAAATTTCAACAAAAATATGGTTTTTCTTTAGTACTTTTTTACCTGAGTACTGCCTAGTTATTTTTTAGGAAAATCACTTAACTGAGACTGGTCAATAATAAAAATTTTACACAAGGAAAACATGCATCCAAGCAGGGTTTATTGAACAATCAGGTAGAACTCAACAATTCCCCTCTGTTAAATACATCTTAATAATGGAAGGTAGTTTATGAATAAAGTAAGAACAGAATAAGATAATCTTTGTTTCCATAATTCAATGAAGCACTGGAATATAGCTAAGAAATTAAATGTTAAAATAAACATAAAGTCTTTTACAATCAACAGTACCCAAACTTTTATACATAACAATTCCAAATAATTTTATTGTATAACACCTAGATATAAGGACTGGCCCAAGACTGATGGTAAATGAAATAGTGGGTTCCACAGGTTAAAATAAGCATTTGTTTGTTCACCCCTTCCAAGTTAGAGCCATATAAATTTTTGAGAAAAAAATTTTTAACAATTGCTCATTATGATTTTAAATATGCTCTACTGAACACTAAAGCAGAAACAATCTAAAAAATCGGTCGGTATTTCTACAGCAGATTGCTGATTTCTATCTACAGCCAGACGGAAAACGTATTGGGACATAACAAGACTTAAATACAAAAATTCGTACAAAAATGCGTATTTTTTTATTCTTCTTCTACCAGAAAATGCAGCTTGAATCATTTTGTTCTTATGTATTGGAACAATAAAATTCGGATAATTAATTAACTTTATTATTTATGTTTAATTAAATTATAGGATTAATTTTTTAAAAATATTTCCTCGCATTAGTCAAAGTCAAAGTCAAAGTCAAAGTATTTATTCATACTTTTACAAAATGTTTGCACATGTCAATATGATCCTAAGCCTAAACAAAAAGAAATATATAGTGCCTGTACTTAATTAAGATTATAATACAGCAAATGTCAAACAGAAAATAGCTAAAATTACTTTAAAATAAACAGACAGTTCAGAGAACAGAAATAAACACAATAAAATTAAACAAAATTACAATAAGACTATTTCACAAAACAAAATGTCACAATAAACTAGCTCCAATGTGTGTTGTTAAAATTAAAAGTATAAAATTCATCAAGGGTGTAAAATCCTTGGTCTAAAAGAAAACACTTAATCTTATTTAAAAACACTTTTGGTGTTAGTTCCTTTACATTCTTAGGAAGCATATTGAACATTTTAGGATCATGATAATTTATTGCAAATCTAGATTTGTTAATTCTATGGGATGTGATTAAAAAGTTATCATTATTTCTAGTTTGATATGAGTGAATCGCATTTAATCTAACATATTCACTCAAATTATTCCTAACATATTTAAGACATTCACAAATGTACATACAGGGCTGAATCATAATTTTAAGTTGTTTGTATGCGCCTCTACAATCCGCCTGAAACGGTACTCCTCCCACAACTCTTACTGCCCTACGTTGCAAGGCAAAAATTCTCCTAAGTGTAAGTGTAAACGTCATGTTTTTAGTCTTTGTTATATTCATGCTAAGGTTGTTCGCATGAAACCAGTCTGACACCCTCAACTGTGTATCACCCATGTTCGTCTGCAATTCTAAAATGTTTTTCCCCGTTTTAGCAGCAGTGGTATCATCTGCAAACAGAATAAAATCTACAGTACGGTCACAAGTTGCTAAATCATTCACATAAATGATAAATAGCAGCGGTCCCAACACCGACCCCTGGGGTACCCCATATCTGACAGGTTTTAAGCTCGAGGTCCTGTTATTGCATTCTACCTGTTGGTAGCGACCTGTCATATATAAATAAATTAGATCGAGGCATTTTTCTGCAAAATTATAATATTTTAATTTGGGTATTAGCAAGTCAGGCGAAACACAATCAAAAGCCTTTGTCAAGTCACATACAGTACAGAACTCACCATGGTCAAAAGCGTCTGTAATTATTGAAATAATTTTGTTAATTGCCACCACTGTTGACCTTCCCTGGCGAAACCCAAATTGATGTTTATTAAATAAATTATTCCTATCAAAATGCTCTGCAATCCTTACTTTAAGAGCCTTTTCGAAGATTTTATTATATAGAGGCACCAATAAAATAGGGCGATAGTTAGACACCTCATTTCGATCTCCTTTCTTATAGGCTGGTATGACACGAGAAACCTTAAATACTGACGGGTAGACACCCTGTTCTAAACAATGATTAATAAGTTTGGTAAGTGGATAAACAATAATGTTGGCAACGCACTTAAGCATTTTCGTGCTAATACCATGATAATCGCGACTAGGGGTGTTTCTAAGGGAAAAAATGATATCTCTTATTTCTGCATATGTCACTTTCCGAAACTCTAGGGAAGGCAAATCATTCAAATTTAACATATATAAGTAATCAGTGGATAAATAATTTGACTGCGGAATATTATTAACTATATCTGAGGCAACATTAACAAAAAAATCATTGAAGTTCTCAGAATTTAAAGTGCAAAAATGGTCCTTTTTAATTTTTTCACATCTATATTTATTCACTATCTGCCATGAAGCCTTAGAAGGATTTCCAGCATTTCTTATAAACCTATTAGCATTAGTTTAGCTTCTTCAATTTTATGTTTATAATTTAAACGATAATCTCTTATGTCCTGCTTTAAAACATTAGAATTTGAGCGCTTATAAACTTCATGCATTAAAACCAAATCATTATTAAAAAAATTTATCTGTACATCATTCTGTTTCCTATGAAGTGTTTTCTCGGGGAATGCAGCTAAAATACAATTGTTAATAACACTCACAAACATTTCACTCTTCTCCTCCACAGCTAGTGGACCCTGCAGAAAGTCCCAATTTATATTTCCTATTAAAAGGTAAAATTCAGACAAACCTCGCTCACTTATAGGCCTACAGACAGATGGTACAGTCGGTTGGATTCTTGGATTAACATCCATTTCAATTGCCACGCCTAGATGGTCAGAAAGAAACCAATCAAAAGTATATGATACATAGACTACAAAACACATTATCCAGACAATTTAACAAATTAATTCTAGAGTAGCAACTTACTAAGGAATAATTGTCCAAATGTATTCTCTCAGTTTCCTCTTTTCTCATCCAGTGTTCAGTAAATGAGATAATGTTAAAGGAACCCTGGTTATGAGACTCAATTTCACTTATTTTATTTCTTAAACATTGCACCTTTAATTGGGCTATAAAGAATTTAAATTTTTTATCCGGACAATTCCTACCCCTTTTTTCTATATGGCGATAAATTATCATACTCACATTCAGGATAGTTGCGACCTAGTTCCACCCTGGTTACTCCCCTACTATTTCCAATGGGCAATTCTCTAAAAAAGGTTCTGGAGTATTTACACTTAAATATTGATCATTTAAACAAGATATAAAAGTTAAAGATTTACATGTATAAGCATAATTCAATATATAGATAATGTCTTTAATAAGATTCTTCTTAGTGCACATTGAACCATCAGAATTATTGCAGTCAACAAAATAGACATTTCCAGACAATGAGATCAAGATAATATTGGTATGTATTAGACAACTTAACTTAGTTTTTAGATCCCTAAAAGATGGAAATTTGTTATGCTTAATGTCATTTTTACCTGCCATAATTATAACAAAGTTAGAGAATTTAAGTCACTTATAACATCATTAAAGCAAGCATTTGGTTTAATAATGGTCTCTACACTATAATCACGTGCTGAGCGCTTCAGAATACCACTCATACCATAGCCAGACTGGTCACACAGTAGAAGTATCCGTTTTAAATATCTGTCCTTTCTCAAATTGTCACCATCATCATGCAATATTGTTTTTTCACATACATCTTGTGATAATTCCATATTGGTACAATCATCACAAGCATGTGTAATCATTTTACTTTTTTCCAGCAATAACTCTTCCTTGGCGTTCTTTAGTTCTAAAACATAGCAGTTATTCTCTTCTTCGAGTACTTTAATAGAGTTGATCATACTCAGTTTTATTTCATTAAACTCCAGTAGGTCCTCTTTAAACTTTTTATTTTGCTCCAAGTCAGCAGTGTAATCTTGCAGAGCATTAATTTTATCCACATAACACAACTCTTTATTAAGTTTAACTATCTTCAATTTGTGTTTTAAAGTCTTTCTCAACTATAAAAACCTCATCCTGAAAATTCTTTGTATTTCTCTTTAGTCGTTGTTGTATCTATCTTTTGATGTATGGAATGTCCATATAAGCATATATTTATTATGTAGTTCCATATTCTAACAAAACTATTAAGATAAATTTACACATTAACATTTCCTTGTAAACTGTATATACTAACTATTGCTAATTAAAAGATTTAATAATAATAATTTTTATGTCCTGCTTCATTCATTCTGGATGCATTAAATTTTTAAGTCTATTGTATGTGTAAATGTCATGCTATCTGGTCTGACGATTAAGGAATGTTTCCACATAAAGGCAGTGTCCCTTAAGGGTATTGCCATTTGCTCGACCATATATAAAATGAATATCAGTCAGTTTTTGAAAGTGTACTGTACCATTATGGAAGAAAAAAAATAGTCAAGGAATGCCTCTCTGTAATGGCAGTGTGCCTCAAGGATACTGTCATTTGCTCGACTAGGCATAAAATGAATGTCAGCTAGGTCTTGGATGTGCACTATTCCAATTTGGAAGAAAAAAATAGTCAACCAAAATAAACTAAATGACTCGAGATTCACTGTACACACTACAAGCAGCAGGTTTACTTTAGGAATAAATCAAATAAACTGAAATTAATATCTAAAGCAACAATATAAAAAAAATTGGGCATTGTTTAATTCCATATTTTAGTTAAACTAAATAGTAACTCATGACTTGTCTGACGTAAGAATGTGAGACATTAAAATTGCATTTTCTCAAAAACAGGAGCGCTTGGAAGAAAATGCAATAAACAAAAAAAATGTATTTTTAGCCATACTTTCTCCTTCTAGACCATTATATCCTAATTTGTTTTTCCTTTAATAACTAAGGGTAGCTAGAAACAGCAACCCAAAATTACTCCCTGATTTTACTTAGATTTTTTCTGGTTCACAGTTGGATACAGCATATAAAAAAATATTCATACAAAACTTGGTTTAATTAAAACTTATCGATATTCAGTTTTTTTTAACAGTTTAAGAGGGTGTATCTTACAAGGGGTGCATTTTAGAAAATACATGCCAAAAAAATCTTAATTTAACTTTTAGAATTAATACCTGTCACTTTAAGTTAGTTTATTAAAATTGTGAAAGAAGCAACTGTGTAACAAAACATGACACAAGTTTAAGAAATATTGTGAAATTGTAAAAAATAGTTCCCAATCTTACATTTTACTTATTATTACTCTGAAGCAAATTCATGGATGTTTTTGGAGTATAATTAATATTTGCAAAACCATTAAATCCGATCTTATTACACACATTTAGTAGTAACAACCAGAGAACCTATATAAAACAGATTATATAAATAATCACTGCTGTACAACCCCTTATAAAAAGAGTTCTTCTGTGCCTTTTGATTCGATTCACAAACCTTTTAATTTTTAGCCCTTTAGTGAGTATTTCAAATGAAAGGAAATATAACAAAACAAAATAATGTCTGACTAGTAATAAAATAGTTATGCAAATACTAAGTTTTATGTAAAATGTACTTCTCAAAAATATACACTTACATTTGTTGGTCTGCCAGCTCTTCAAACACATATGCTCTAATCCTATGATGGGAGTCTGCTGCTAAAACAGTCTTACCATCATTGCGATACTTCAAACCATTAACTCTAACACCTTCCCAGGAGTCCAGTACATTTCCTTCCATATCACATTGGTAGAAGTGACCCCTAATTCCACCGACCTTAAAAAAAACATTTCCTTGGTTACAACTGCGTTTTACAGATTCTGAATAGATGGAACAACAAAAAAATATTTCTATGTTCAACTTACAACAAATTTATTGCCATCTTTGTGCCATGCGCAGCAGGTTAAGGCATCTTCTGGTGATTGAGATACTTTCAAAAATTTGTCAGTATCCAAGTTCCATAGCCACACTTCTGGACTTTCTTCAGGTCCACATGCTATTAGATGTTTAGAGTCCGGGTTCCAACTTATGTAGGCAGCACCTGCATAAAAAGTAGTTATTATAGTAACTACTTTTGTTTTAAATTAAATCACTCAAAACCATAATTAAAATTATTGGAATTAAGTAAAAAACTGATCCATCTTTTAATTATGGAGACATTATGTATGACAGCTTATAGAAAGGAGCAACTATGGAAAAAACTTCTTGAATAAGTCCTTTGTAGATAAAAAATAAAAAGGCAGTGTTGAAGCTAATAAGACCCACACATTGATGCAAAGTAGTTTAAAGCAAATCACAAATAGCTTTAAGTTACGTTGCAAAAACTCTATATGTTGCTGCAGTGATTCCCAAGAATTTGTCATTGTTATAACAAGTATTTTCATTGAAATAACCGGAACTTGGTGCTGCTACGTTCTGTTTAAGCTGAGACTACGTAGTCATTACCAAAATGGGGAACAGTTTTAGGGTAACTATCTTGTGAATAACATGTAACTGTAACTGTGACTGTGACTATTACATAGATAGTACGGTAATTGTGTAGTTCTATTTAAGTAGCCGAATAGTAATAATTCACCCTATTTGTCACTTCCTTATTTCTGTCTTTATTTAATCCGTTTTAAAAATATGTATGGTTCGTTTTAATACAAACAAAACAGTTATGGCGACTACAAACACTCAAATTGGGAATATGGTGTAAAGCGTATAGGAATACGTA
The DNA here is from genome assembly GCA_030620095.1 of Kuschelorhynchus macadamiae. Lineage (NCBI taxonomy): Eukaryota > Metazoa > Arthropoda > Insecta > Coleoptera > Curculionidae > Kuschelorhynchus > Kuschelorhynchus macadamiae. The sequence continues at coordinate 2,037,956 of JAUTXW010000834.1, forward strand.
TTAGTATTTGAGGTAGGATACATGCGTTTCACTTAGTTTTCTGACTATGCTAAGGACCTAAAATTAAAACGCAGGCAATTTTTCTGGTGAATATGCTGATCATAGTCGTAAAAAAATTACGCGCCTTTAAAATTCGTTAATTTCCAATACATTTTGGTCAAATATTTTGGCCAATTTAAATCTCAAAAATGTAATTTTGTACTTTTGTTTAAATAGTAAATATCATTAAATATCTTATTATAGAGTGATTCTTTTTTTAACGTAATGTTTAATTTGTATGCTTTTTTAATCTTTATACTCACAAAGGGGAGATGAAAATAAACAATGGCGTTCTATTTGACTTTTACTTTTAGGTTGGCTGCATTTCTTTACCGAGAAAATTACTTAACATCAAGTGTCTACGACTGCTCCCATACGCTTTTATAGTTTTGGATTCTTTAAATACGCAACTATCACTTATACCCAATTACACTGAAGTCTTGAAAACTAAGGTAGTACGAATAAAGTTATCTACAAAGTTCCCATTAAACCTATACTGTATATTATTACCAAGCGGTTACGATTTGCGAACATTCCGCCGGTTCTTTAAAATATAATGCGTTGTGTCGTAGCATGCGGAGAGTTGCGGTACTTGAGTCAGTACTATAATTCTGCCATCTATGATAACTATTACCCTTTGTTTGGTTTATATTTTTTGTTCCCTTATAATACCACTTCAGGTATGATATAACCCAGTTGTGATATTTTTAATTTTCTATAAAATGTGGCTGAGTGCGGGAAGCTACTTTTTTTTCTTATGGCATGTGAAGCTATTGTGAACCATTTCAACTTGTTACTCGTAGACGATAACACAACACATACACAACTAATTAATAGCTGTAGACCGAATTACAATGACTTTGTAAGGACAGTGGCGACAATAGAAGCCCACCCGCCAAATTGATGCAACATTTCTAAAGGTTTAAATGGGGGCACCTATATTATCGTTAGTTTTTCGCAAAATGACTAAATTAATATACTTTTAGATTGAAAACCTCTGTGAGAGTCAGTTCAAAATGTAGAGTTATGTTAATATTTTACTTTAATAATCTATTAGAACTATCTAGTACAAACTTACTTTTTCATTTAGATATTTAACAAATAACAATGTTTGTTCAAGCGATTAATAAGAGTTGTCTGCCAAGTGAATTTAGTAATGTAATATGTACTGAAGGCCTACAAAATAAAGTTTGTTTTATACTAATCTTAGAGAGCTTCTACCTGAAATTGAGGTGCTGATTGAGGTAAAACATACACTAAGACATGAAACAATATCGTCTTTTACTGCAAAATAAAACCAAAGTATAATAACGTGCAATATCTAATAACTTTTCTCGGAGTAAACTTAAACTTAAGATATTTGCGGTTATAGTCATTTGCACATTCATCACAAGCACTTTATAATTACAATCAAAAAACAGGTGAACCGGGCTTCAATACATTTCTCCATATGACCAATGACTGACTTCTTGTTTGAATCAATATTAATTTTAATAATGACAAAAACTAATAAAATGAGACACTAAAACAACAAACTTTATAAGAAACCCACGTAGGCAAAAAGTAAATAAAACGATTTTAGAACCAATATGGCCGAACCAATCAAAAATTGGTTACTGTGTTGTTGCCAGTGTCCTTATAAAATCACCGACCGAGTAACGTACCAGCGCCCCCTATCTCCGGAATCTCAAGTACAAGAGGTAATAGTTTACTTGTAGCAAATAATTACTGTAATTCTTACTTCTAAGTTGCAACAGAAAATAACGACTGGTAATAGCCAGTTTAAAGGAGCAGTAGACAATAACTTTTTCTACTCTGCAACAACTCGTTTTACTTTATAGTAATACGTTACATTACATTATATAGTAGTACATTTGAACATAATGGAGTAGTCTATTGAACATTAAAAAATATATAATAAAAAACATATTAATACTAATACAATTAACAATGAAACATTCATACAAGTAAAATGCAAATATTACAAGATATTAAAATCAAAGGACAAGTACTCATTAAAAGAATAAAAAGTTTTGTGTTAAAATTTTCTTGGCGGTTCTTTTAAAATTTAAAAAAGGTAAAGTTTTAATCTCCATGGGGAGAACATTAAAACATTTTATTGCCCAATAGTTCGGACCTCCCTGACACTTTTTAATCGCCAGCAGATAGGCACAACATCACTGCGATGCCTTGTCTCATACTGATGTAGTTCCTGGTGAGTTACAAACAGGTCCGAGTGTTTCTTAACATACAATAGATTCTCAACTATGTACAGGGTGTTCCAGCGAGGACTGAACAGGGACCTATTTTCGACCTTCCTTGTATTTTGGAAAAATTCAAAATAGCCAATCGATGTATTTTTTCTTGTAGAATCCAAAAATATCATCGAAAAAATATTTGAACCAGAAACAAAAGAGTTACGCTATGCATCAGGTGTTTTTTAAATGGAATGTATCGTTTTTTATACGATTTTTGGAAAGAGTGATTTTTTTATGTCCGATCTGATTAAACGATTTGATTTTGCGATAGCTGTTTATATTACATGTTAATGTTTTACAAACTAAAATTTTAGCTTCACCTGTTTAAAATATACGATAGGTTGGTATAGGTGATCAAGGTAAAATGACGTTTGAATGCTTTGTCAATAAAAATTGACATTATTTTAATTAATGTCGAAGTCTTCACCTAAAAAATATATATTTGACTCTGATCGAAATGAAATACTCTTTGGACGAGAGACTACAGATTGTTATGCTATTTTACAAGTGCCAAGAAAATGCAAGAGAAGCAAGAAGAAGATTTATTGCAAATTTTCATAGAAATATATCCATCAATACAATTCTAAGGATAAAAAACCTATTTGAGGAAAATAAAACTTTACATGATAGAAAAAGAAATATACAAAGAAGAAGAAATCGAGACCAGACCATTATAAATTATTTTCAAGTTAATCCAACCAAATCTATTTCGAATGCAGTTCGGGAAGTTCAGTACGGTGGCGGTGTAAGGCGCAGAAGAGTTACCCGAGGGACTGTTCACAGGACTCTGAAAATTCATAAATGTAGGCCTTTTCGTATCCTTCCACTTCAGCACCTAACAACGCCACAAAAAGAACTTCGCTTCCAATTTGTTTCTCAAATGGTAATTCGGCAAGAAAACGAAGACCCTGATTTATTCAAAAATATTGTGTGGACCGACGAAGCTACTTTCACAACATCGGGAGTATTCAACAGACATAATAGTCACCACTGGGCCGTTGAAAATCCAAAAAAGTTCCAGACTATTAAATTTCAAGGGAGGAATTCTATTCATGTTTGGTGTGGGATAAAAAACAATAAAATTTTGGGACCAATATTTTTTAATGGGACTTTAAATGGGCACAGATATTATGAGTTTTTAGAAAACGAAATTGAAAATTTTTTGGAAGACTTACCATTGGCAGAATATCAGAATTTAATTTGGCAACATGATGGGGCGCCTCCTCATGCCGTGCATGATGTGGTTCAATTTTTAAATCGGCGCCATAACGAATGGATAGGGCGAAATGGAACATATGCTTGGCCGCCCAATAGCCCCGACCTCTCAGTTTTGGATACATTTCTTTGGGGCCATTTGAAGAACGTCGTATACAGACAACGAAACGAAAATATTCAAGAGATCATGGGAAAAATTGTCGATGAAATAAACCGCCTTAACCAGGAAAATCATATTGTAACAGCAAGTTTTGAAAGGCTACAAAGGGGTTATCGATGTTGTTTCGAGAAAAACGGCGGTCACATTGAAAACTTATGTTATTAGTAGTTTTATTTTATTATTTAATAATTATTTTTTATTGAATTTCTTTTTCTATCATGTAAAGTTTTATTTTTCTCAAATAGGTTTTTTATCCTTAGAATTGTATTGATGGATATATTTCTATGAAAATTTGCAATAAATCTTCTTCTTGCTTCTCTTGCATTTTCTTGGCACTTGTAAAATAGCATAACAAGTAGTCTCTCGTCCAAAGAGTATTTCATTTCGATCACAGTCAAATATATATTTTTTAGGTGAAGACTTCGACAATAATTAAAATAATGTCAATTTTTATTGACAAAGCATTCAAACGTCATTTTACCTTGATCACCCATACCAACCTATCGTATATTTTAAACAGGTGAAGCTAAAATTTTAGTTTGTAAAACATTAAAATGTAATATAAACAGCTATCGCAAAATCAAATCTTTTAATCAGAACGGACATAAAAAAAATCACTCTTTCCAAAAATCGTATAAAAAAAGATACATTCCATTTAAAAAACACCTGATGCATAGCGTAACTCTTTTGTTTCTGGTTCAAATATTTTTTCGATGACATTTTTGGATTCTACAAGAAAAAATACATCGATTGGCTATTTTGAATTTTTCCAAAATACAAGGAAGGTCGAAAATAGGTCCCTGTTCAGTCCTCGCTGGAACACCCTGTACAAGGAAGGAACAGTAAGTATTTCACAACTTCGAAAAGCCCCTAGTCCTCTCTATAGTCCAATCCACTCAGCACCCTAACTGCCTTTCGCTGCAAACCAAATAGTCGCGATGAATTAGCTGCATACCCCCAAGCAAGTATCGCATATGAAAGATGAGAGTGGAAGGTTGCATAATAAGCTGTTCTTAGTACACTATAAGAGACTCTATGAGCCAAACCTCGAAGCAGATACAGGCTCCTGGACAGTGCGAGGGCAACAGTGCTGATGTGAACATCCCACCTCAAGCGAGGATCAATATGGACCCCAAGAAATTTTGCGTCCAAGATATTGGAGTTCGCATCTCCCAGATCTCTCATAGAAAACACCATTCTCGATGTCTTTTCTTTATTCAACACCAGCCTGTTGCTATTAAACCAACGTTCAGCCCTCTCCCGTGCCACCATGGAATCCACCATTGAAGCCTCGATTGTATCAGCACATCCAGTCACAGTTGTGTCATCAGCAAAATGAGTAAATTTGGGTTTCTGATCCACAAGTGGAAGATCATTAATATATATCAAGAATAGTACTGGGCCCAGAATGGAGCCCTGAGGTACTCCTATAGTCAATTCACGCTTTGCCGATGCCACCCCCGAATACTGCACAGCCTGACACCTTCTCTCCAAATATGACTGAATCAGTCCAACACTATTAGGGCAAAAGCCATATGCCTTCAGCTTCCGTAGGAGGATCCCATGGTCCACAAAGGCCTTACTGAGGTCACAAAATAATACTGTGCTGAATTGCATATTGCGGAATGCATCTGTGATATCCGAAACTAAGTCAAGAATACCCAGAACTGTGCTTTTGCCCTCTCTAAAACCAAATTGACTTTTGCTAAATAAATAGTTGTTTTCAAAATAAAAGCTGATTTGTCATGCATTTTTCAACAATCTTTGAAATAATAGAAAGCAAAGATATAGGTCGATAATTCACAGGCAAATCATGATCACCCTTTTTAAATAGTGGAATCACCACAGCATTTTTTAGAACATCTGGAAAGGTGCCTTCATGAAGGCTTTGGTTAATTAATTTCGTAAGTGGTATCAGAATCAAATTTTTTACAGTTTTAATAAGCTTTACATTTAAACCAAACACATCACGGCTATTCTTATTCTTAATATTATCTATAACTTCTCGAACATCATTAAAACTGACTTCGTGAAAGAAAAAGTTACTTGATACTATTTGGTTTTTTAAATTATCCAATGGGTCCATTTCCGATAATGGAATTCCACTTACAAGTTTATGAGCTATGTTTAAAAAATAGTTATTAAAATCATCCACACTAAGACTACTCGGCTGAATATTGCTTGCAGCATTATCCCTATTGTTATTTATAATTCGCCACATCTGTTTACAGCTGTTATTTGAGGAACGAATCAAATTATCATTAGCAGCTATCTTAGCCTTACGGATCTCTGACTTATACACTCTTTTATACTCCTTATAATGATGTTTGTGAGTTACATGAGTATATTGCCTACTAATTTCACCAAGTAGGTTCAAATGCTCCCTCATATCCCTTAACCTATCCGAGAACCAGTTAATGTTATTTGATTGGTCAGAAAGAACCACGTATTGTCTTTCCGGGAATGACTCTAAATAGGCCTGCTCCAGAATGCTCATAAATTTATTAAACTTTTCATTAATACTTACGGTGTTATCTGTAATAAAATTCCATGTGACCGCAGAAATTGCATTATAAAATATGAACAAACCTTTCTGTGTGACCGGTCTGCACACTTTTTTTGTATGTAATAAATTGTTATCCTTTACATGAACTGAAAAGTGAACAATCTGCCCTTGGTGATCAGAAATATCAAGCTCAACAACATTTGAGCTGTGTACCTCCGCATTATACACAAATATGTTGTCCAGACAAGCATCCAACCTAGTTGCCTCAAATATTATTTGCCGCATATCAAAACCCACCATTGCTTCCTCTAGGAGTAAAGAAGTAGCCTCACCAGTGTCAAACCGCACGTTGAAATCACCGGCCAACACTATGCTTCTGTTTATGTTAATGGAACTCAATATACCTTCCATGGTTTTCATTTTTTCGCAAACACATTCATTAAGCTGTTTTTTTGCCAAATAATCTGTAACCATTTCGCTGGTCACTTCAGGAACTAGCCCTAATAAAAATAAGAATGCCTTCTTTTGAACCGTTTTTAGGGATTCGCTGTCATCACTGGAACCTTTTACGGGTTCGAGGCGATTATTCTTTGTTGGACCTTTTTGCTTTTTACGTGATACCAATTTCCATTCATCGTTCTTTATCTCCACGTCAAAACTGTCAACTGTTCCTTTGCTTGACGTGTCCTCTTCTTTTACCTTAGCTTTGGCTGGCGCCAGCTGAAATAGTGATTGATTTCCTGGTTGTGGTCCAGTTGAGTCGGTGCAATCACCAACCGAAATTGTCCCGCTGTCAACTTCAGATATGCTCGCAGGTGTGGTGGCATCTTGCGGCTGCTCAATAACTATTTTGGGAATGTGAACATTAATGGATGGCAGCTTGAGAGGCAAAGGGGGAGGTATTTGTTTACCTGTTTTTTTCTCTTTTGAAACCTTTTGGGAGCTGGATTCTAAGATTTTAGCTTTTTCTCTCCAGAAATCACAGTTTTCTCTCAATAAATTATTCTTTTCCTCAAGTTCTTGCACTAACCTTCGTAAATATGTTACTTCTATATCCATGGAGTTGTCCTTCGGCAAATCCAAGTTTTTTACAGCCTGATGCAAACAAATTGCACTTTTTTTTAAAGCTGACTGCTTCATGCATGAAAGGTGAAAATTTTCGTCGCACTTTTTGCAATTAATTAGCGAATTAGACACTTTTTTACAGTGAAAACATTTCTCCGTAACTTCGCGTGGCGTATCAATCGGCGCCATTTTTTTTAGTTTGTTGGCAGTAGTTATTATATAATTACTTTACATGGAAAATTACTATAAAGTATTATTAGCAGTAACAAATACATATATAATATTTAAAAACGTGTAACCCAAAGAGTTTGTTGATATAGAGTAGGATTATTAGTAATAAATACATATAAAAACTCTTAAAGAAAGAAAGAAAGAAAGAAGAAAGAAATCCTTTTATTTCTACAGACATAACAAATACAAAGAGAGAAAAAAAATACATCTGAGAAATACGTCATTAAAAATGGTAGTCTGTTGTATAAAATTGTCAAGCTATGGTATCAACAAATATATAAACAAAGACATACATAAAAAAAGAAAACAGACAATATTTAGCTTAAACAAAACATTAAAACACTTAATGAATATGAATATGCAGTTGCTACAATGAGATCAAGTCTACAATATAGTAACAACTCAACACACTAATTTCCAAAGTTCAAGAACTCTGGGATAGAATAAGGTTCTACCAAACACAGATGCTCTTTTAAGTTATAGAGAAATTTTCTTTTATCATCAACGATAGATTTAATGTTGCATGGTAGACTATTAAATAGTTTAATACTACTATACAATGTACCCTTTTCATACAAAGTTGTTCGATGTTTAGGGTAGTTATAATTTAGAGATCTAGTGCTATAGCTGTGGTTCTTAACCAGCTCATTGAAAGTACCAGGATTGCTAGAGAGAAATTTCATACACTCATATATATATACACCACATATAGTCAAAATTTTGTTTTCTCGGAATACACCACGGCATGAGTCCTTAAAGTCCATCTTGAACCAAATTCTCATTATTCTCTTTTGACATCTAAATATTATATCCATATCTGACGTTCCTCCCCATATCACAATGCCAAACTTAGCCAAAGAGTGGAAATTAGCAAAGTAAACCGTCCTAAGGACATCTGAGTTAACACTTTTTGATAGAATTCTAAAAGCATATGTAACAGAAGAAAGTCTCCCTGAAAGGTATACGACATGGTGACTCCAGCTCAGTTTATGATTTATGACAACTCCCAGAAATTTAGTAGAGAATCCCAATTGAACTATCTCATTCTCCAGCATCATCTGGTTGAGAAGCTCCCTAACACCGCCACTAAAAACCATATATTCTGTCTTATTATTGTTAAGAATCAACTTATTTTCATTAAAGTAGCTTTTGGCGCGATTTACTATATTTTTACTTTTTTCTTGAACTGCTTCAAAAGACTTGCCTGTAACCAGAATGTTTGTGTCATCAGCAAAGCACAAACTTGTTTCAGTGTTTTCATTGAGAGCAATATGGTTAAGATCATTAACAAATATTATGAATAATAGCGGTCCGAGGACACTGTGGCACACCAACAGTCAAGCTCATTGGCTCGGATCTTACTGATCTTAGCTCCACGGATTGCTGCCTATTTGACAGATACGTAGCAAACCATTCCAGTGATTCCCCCCGTATCCCATATCTGTACAGCTTGTCTAACAGTATGCTGTGATCAATGCAATCAAAAGCACGAGAGAGGTCCAAAAAAATTCCACAAGTCAGGTCACCAGTCTCCACTCTGTTGAGAACAAAATCTGTAAACTGAAAGAGAGCAGTTTCTATTGAGTGATTTTGCAAATAAGCATGCTGGTGACATGAAAATAAATTACAGCTGACAAAAAAGTTACGAAGGCGTATATTCATTGCATATTCAAATAATTTTGAAAAGCATGTAAGCAAACTTATTGGTCTGTAGTTGTTAAAATCTTTTTTGTCCCCTTTCTTGTAAATAGGTTTTACAATTGCATGCTTTAAGCCATCAGGAAATATACCACTTGAAAATGACAAATTTATTGAAAAACTCAGAGGCTTGCAGATATAATTCGCACAATGTTTTAACACTGAGCTTGGTATCTCATCCTCTACAGTGCTCTTTTTGTTCTGTAGTTTAGATATTAAGGTCAGTATTTCCTCTGGTGTTGTTGGGATTATAAAAAATGATCTCCTATTAAAAGGTATGGAGGACGTAAAACCCCCATCTACACCCATTTCACTGTGTTGTGATAACAGCGATTTCGCAATATTTACAAGGAAAGTGTTCAAGTTATTTGAACAATCTTCTAGATTTTCCGTCATGCAGAAATCTGAGCCCTTCCCAGAACCTGTTACCTCACTGATGACCTGCCACATAGCCCTTGATTTATTCAATAACTTCTCAATTTTATTCTCATAGTATGTTCTTTTAGCGTTCTGCAGAGCCTGGTTATATAATATATTAAAATAATTGAACACTGACTTGAAATTTGGATCCTTTAGAGCCATTGTTTGATATAGAGTCAATTGATTTTTTAATTCAGCAATATCAGGTTTATTATATAAAAATTTTTCTTTTGAACTATCTTTAACCATAATTCTGGGGAAACACGTATCAAAATAAAACCGAAAGATACTATAAAAAGAATCATAGGCCTCATTGATGTTTGAAGCAACAAAAACGTCTTCCCAGCTTTCCTGACTTATCCTTGCATAAAACTGTAACATGTTGTCCTGGCCAATATCTCTTTTAATAATTTTGGGCATATTTATAGTTACGCTTAAGTTACAAGCCAATATTTGACCACAATGATCTGATAAATTTGTTTCGACTACACGACTCTGCCAATGACCATTAAAATTTGTAATAATATTGTCTAAGCAAGACTGGGTATTTTCAGTTATTCTAGTAAAATCTTTTATTGTAGCAACTGCATTATAGCTAAAAAGTAAATTACAGAGCTCTGACTGAGCTGCTGAACTTCTTAGAAGATCAATGTTAATATCACCGGCAATAAAATATATGTTATTTGCAATATGCAAGACATTCAAAAGCAAAGTCATTTTTCCTAAGAAGCTCTTAATATCACCAGTAGGAGGACGATAAATGGCTACTACCTGACATTTAAGATTATCTAGTATACACTCCACACCCGCACATTCAAAAACACAATCTTCAGCCAAATCTTCAACCTCCTTAATTGATGTAGTTTTTATTCCATTCAGAACATACACAGCAGATCCTCCATGGCTTTTCTGGCTACGACAGAAAGCACTTGCACATTTGTAGCCTCTTAAGTTTAATACCTTTATCTCTTGTTCGCTCTGCCAATGCTCGGTCACACATACAAAGGGACACTGGTGCTCCTCAACGCTTGCTTCCAATGCATTTAAACAGTTCCTTAGGGATCTGACATTCTGATGGAAAACAATAAAATCCCTCCAATCTTCTTCAAAAATTGTAGTCCAACCCTTTCCATGCCATTAGCGCTAATATTCAACGCATCACTTTGTTCGGGTAGTTTTCCAAGGAGATGGAAGTCGGCCATCATCACAGCTCTTTTCAAGGGCGGTGACAGGTCTGAAATCTCAAATTATCGACCAATCTCTGGACTGTGCTGTATGGCAAAAGTCCTGGAATCAATAGTGACAGACGAAATCTTCTGTGCTTTTCAACAAATTATATCACCGCATCAACATGGATTTTTCCGTTCTAGGTCGTGTCAGACAAATCTGTCAGTTTACTCCAATTTTCTGAGTTCTTCTCTTGACGAATCAGTTCAGGTCGACTCAATCTATTTTGATTTTCGTAAGGCATTTGATAGTGTAGATCATTCTATTTTGCTGAAGAAGCTAGAGCACTATGGTGTGGGTGATCCTCTACTCTCTTGGATTGGTAGCTATCTCAGTCAACGGACTCAATTTGTGAAATTCAACAACTGTCTATCGAGCGAAATCCACGCATACTCGGGTGTTCCTCAGGGGTCTCATCTTGGGCCGGTACTGTTTTTGGTGTTTATCAACGACCTTTCCTCAATCTTCAAGCATTGCAGGTACCTTCTATATGCCGATGATCTTAAAATTTTCCAGAGAGTTGTGTGCATGGACGATTGCAGCCTTGTTCAGGAAGAGATTAATGGCTTATTTGCCTGGTGTTCAGAAAACGGAATGTCCTTGAATAGTTCTAAATGTAAAGTGATCTCATTTTCCCGTAAGAAACAACTCCTTCACTATGGATATTCCATTGACAGCACCATCCTTCCTCGGGTAGGCCTGATTAATGACCTTGGCGTTCTTTTTGACGGTGAGTTACGCTTCATCAACCATATCGACAATGTCATAGCTAAAGCATATAAAATGACAGGTTTCATCATGAGGCAGTGTTGGGAGTTCCGGAATATTGAGACACTGAAATCAATCTATCTCTCACTTGCGAGGAGCCATTTGGATTACTGCAGTGTGGTATGGTCACCCTTCTATAAAGTCCACATTAAGAGAATTGAGCGGGTCCAGTCTAAGTTTGCAAATTTTCTTTTGTACAAGTTGAATATCGACAAAACAGTGCTAACTTATAATCAACGCATAAACATGCTGGGGCTCGATAGTTTGGAGGTTCGTAGGATAATGCACTCATTGTCTTTTGGACATAAGATCATCAATAGTCACACAGATTGTGCAGACTTGTTGACGCTAATCAACTTTAGGGTTCCAATGCGAGCAACCAGGCAATTGGAAATGTTCCAGCTGCGGCAAGGTCGTACAGACCTGGGCAAATACAGTTGTATCAACCGAATGATGGAGTTTTTTAATCGGTTCATTCCTTCAAACTTTGACATTGATTGTTCTCCATTATGTTTCAAGAACAAGATTAGGCTAATATTCAAAGATTATGATGTGTAACCAAATTTTATTTTTAGACTCGCTTTTCATGTATTTGTACCATGTTTTGTTATGTCAATTTAGTCTATTAGCATTGTTTCATATTGTTATTGTTATTTGACTGTATTTGTATCTTTCATTAGTGATGTAATTTTTTTTTTTTTTTAATTTATATTGTTTCTCCTTGAATGTGCTATTTGGGCAAAGTCCTGTTATGTACTTATTGAATAAATAAATAAATAAATAAATAAATATTGGTCATTTTGCTTTTAGATGAATTTAGCTTCGTGGCCATGCACGAGGCCTCCTCTGATGAAAATTCTTATTTCTCGGGAATATGAAGGGTTTAACAGTAACATTCTCTGGCCATAAGTTAGCGTTTAAAATAGATTCTTCCATTGCAGGTGGTACTGTGATTTTATATGAAATTCTGGTAGGGGATCCCAATTGTTGAGCTGGGCGAATTTGCTCACATGTAATTACAGATATATTATTCTCGTGCAGGTACTCTTTCAGTTTTTCAGCCGAAGACTCGGTGCTCAGATTGCCCACAAAGAAGACCTTGCAGTTTTCCGCAGCTGAGATTCTGGAGACATCCTTCTTGTTACCCTTAATTATTCTACCAGAATTGTTAGATGTTGATTTGAAGAGCTGTGACCCAGAAGGTTCTTCGCTTGCTAGATTTATATATTTGCTCAAAGTGCTTTGTGTTGATGCTTCCAGTACTGCATGTGCTACATTTTGTGATGTTACTTTCCTGTTTGGGTCCTGCTCACGAGTCGAGAAATGATTGCCCTCATTCCTGGTTGTAAGATAGTTCATGATGTTAGAATTTCCCTCTTTTACAGACTTTACAATGCCTTCAATGTTCCTTGTCATGGTGTTCATTTGACTAGATAGCGCTGCTGTAAATAATTTGGATAAATTGGTCTCAAGCTTTACCATGTCGTCCCTACTGCTTTCCCCTATTGTATGTTCTGTAATTTTCTCTTCAATTGCTTTGACTCTTTCCTTAGCTTCCTTAGTTTCCTTTAGGCTCACTTGCCTCGACTGTTTGAGCTTCTCAACATTATCTTCAACTGCCTTCATTCTCTGTCTGATTTCTTCCAAGCTAGGTTGGGACTTAATTTCAGACTTTACACTAGATAGTTCTTGTTCAATAGTGCCAATCTTTTTGCTCAATTCAGTCATATTCTTATAGAATTTAGTGGCACAGTCAGGGCAAAAGTGAAAAAGAGATCTTGCCTTCATAACAAGAACTCTTACTTCTGATGCTGAGGTTCCAGCACACTCTGCACAAATCACGTTGGTACAGATGTCACAAGGAGAACCAAAGAGCGGTGTCTTATCCTCCTTCATAATACAATCTCTTTTGCATTTGTAACAGCAAACCATGCTGCAGTATTAAGAAATTACTTCAAGAGAGCAGGCAACACTGAGCCCAAGAGGCAGATTTAAAATAAACACTATTTTTTGGTGAAAGCTGAGGCAAATGATTGAATAAATAGTTGAACAAATAATGATTTCCTATCCAGCAGGTAAGAGGTAAACAAACACTATGGTGTCGGAAATAATTTTCCTCAAAACATTCTCAATAACTACACTCAGGCTGCTGCAAACATGCACTGATGAACTAGAAGGTCTGTTTTAAAAATTTACTGCATAAAAACAATTATTTTGGCCAATTTCACACTAAAAACGTAATTTTTACACACATGTAGAAAATAAACAACAACACTTCATAACCTCAAATATTATAAAAGAGTAGTAGTGGAAACAGTTGTAGCTACTTTAGTGCTAGCTGGGATGTATTTGGAGATAGTATCAATTAAGTTCCTTAAAATATATATATTGAACGACTGTTTACTAGAAACCTTATCAAACTGAGAGTGCCAAAACAACTTATGATAAAAATAAACACCCAAGAATCAAACTGGGCTACTGGACACATCATTAAAAATACTGAATGTAAACAACATACTCTTAGTTTTAGTTTTATATTTAATGTTAGCTGATTTACTATAAAATAGGAGTAAATAAATTTAAGACTTTGAAGAGAATTTTTTTTATATTTAAGGTTAAATGTAGGAGAACCAGGTCAGACACAGCCGAATCCCTGGTTAGGACACAAAATGAGGCATGCATGGTTTCTAATGTTTAAAGCTTTGGTTATGATAGAGATAAGTTGATTTATGGCCATCAAGACATTCCAGTTCTATGACCAAAGTTTTGTTTGTTTAAGAAATTATGTTGTTCGAAATGAAGAGTAATCTGAGTTCTAAGGGCTTTTTAAAAAAATTTACGTAATATAGAAACAATGGAAATGCAATAGTTGGTCACTTGGTACGTTTTTGGAAATTGGGACAATAAGCATTTATTGATGTATAGTTCTATCCATTTTCGAGACTGATTAAATAGGTTTCCTAAGAAAGTCCTCAATGGTGACCAAATATTTTCACCACTGATCTAAGTAAAAAAATCATTTAATTTGATTATTCTACTTTATATTTTACTTTGAGAATCCGATTTTTATTGAAGTTAAACTTTATTAAATATACTTCATATCGATTTATGTAATTAAAGTAGTAAACCATTAGTATGACACACTTACATGTTTGAGAACCAACTTTGAACAAAAGCAATGCATTTTTTTCTATAACTGATTTTTTATTAAAAATGTAAAGGGTAATAAATGACTTACCATAATTATGCCCTTCTAATATTTTTCGCAAAGACAATGTACACGTATCAGGATTTACGTCCCATATAATCACATTTGTATCCTTAGAACCAGTTGCCAATTTTGTACCATCTGGAGAAAATTCGCAGTACCATACCTCATCACAATGATCATTTAATACCTGAAATATCAAAATGTCACAATACATATCTAAGAATTTGAACAAAGATTTAGTAACAGTACAATACCCAAAAGAGAAACCACATTCCTCCATTAATAATTAAAAATAATTTCTTATCTTGCTGAAATGACCTTAAAGTTTTATACCCATAGCATTATTAATGTAATTGATGTAAACCATCTTCAATTAAGCCAAAATCTAAATTATGAGAAAATGTTGTTAAACACTTTTATAACACCTACGTCTTTAAATTTAAATTTGAGTGATAGAAAATTTAACATCCATTGTTGGCCTTTTTATAAAACTATGATCTCTGTATATAGAAGAATATAAATACCAATTTTTTATCACCTAAAAAAACACATTTATCAGCTGTTTTTATTATTTACTCTTAAAATAAGCATCCACAGTCTAAGATTTTAAATTACATTTTTTTAAACAATTTAAAAACTAAAATTTATCTCCCTAATTTACCTGTATAGTATGTATAGGAAAATTATCTTTGGAACAAATATGGTCTGCTAGCAATGAACAATTTGTCAATGTCACTTTATCCAGAGTATTATGGTGTGTGCAATAGAGTGTCTGCAACTCCAAGGCTTGCTCCAAGAGTTGCCTTAATCGATTTGGGGGTAACATTACGTTTGGCGGCAAGAAAGCTTGGAGTTTTTCCATAAGGGATAATCGAGATTCTTCTCCTTTCCCTTTCCTTAAAATTCAAAAGAAGCTATTTTTAGAAGGAAATATCACAGTTTCAACCAAAAGATATTTGAAACTAAAATTATTAAATAAATACAATAAAGTTTGAAATTTAAAATTGTGGTACTTGAGCACTCACCAGTTTGCTCTCTCATGCAATTCTTCAATACTGGAACACATCATGTAACTAGATAACTGGTGAACCCTTGTAGTATTATGCTGTAGTGGAGTTAGTTCATTTCTTAAAACATGAAGAGCATCTAAAACCCTGCCATCCTCTAAATATTCCAGGTATTTTTGCTCAAGCAGTAGGAATTTCATGTCCTAAAAATACATTTTAGTGTAGTAGTTTTATTTATAAAAAAAACTACTCTCATTAAAGTACTTTGTAACATCATTTAGTAAAATCTGTGTAAATAACGTCAACTTGACTTGAAAAGTTAAAGGCAAATTAGTATTCTTTCTTCTGCCCCTAAACTGTTTAAACTGATACAACATAAACAAACGTCTCAACCAGTAGCTAGAAATATTTCTTCACAACAACATGGCTTTCTCGTGAAAAGATTGGCAACATGAAATTTGCTTAACATGTCTCAATATTTGAGATATGTTAAGCAAATTTGATGTTTTGCTGCCCTAACAAATCAACCCAATCCGACCCTCTAAATAAATTAGCCTATTTACCATAATGTTATTATTTGCACCCAGAAGTGGTCTAAGCTCTTGTAAATCATGATCCGCCTTAGTCCAATCTCCATCCATTACATGATGTTTAAACTTGGTAGCTGCAGGATGATCCAGGCGACATCCAGATTCGCTCATGAGTGCATCACAAGTCCGGCTAGAAATATAGATATATAGAAAAATTGTATCAATCAGAATTGTTCTAAATTGTTCTAAAAACATAAACATGTCTTAGAAATGAGATGGCAAAGCTTGGAAAAGATTTTGCATTGTTAATAACATTTGATTAAACTGAAGAACTGCTTCATTCATTATAAGATTAATGTATTTTATATGGGAGTTGGGCGAAGCTTAAAAACTGCTTTATATTAAAATTTTTTAAAAAATCACCAAAAGCCATTTTTCATAAGTGTGAGAGGTCCTTTACTGAAGCATAAGGATAAATCTGTCAGATTTATCAAGGTATCACCTACATAATAAAATCAATGATCTTTGTCCCAAAGATCTATCTATTTTTGTTGCAATGTTATTTAAGAATAAAAAAAAATAATGGTGACAATGCACATCCCTGTCATATCCTGAAGTTTGAATGTTTTTCAGATGTATCTACGAAAACATCAAACTTTAGAAAATGGATTAGTAAAACATACTAAATAAATAAATAAAAAATAAAATAAATATTGTCCTTATTAACTAACGTGTGCATACAAAGAAACTTTGTCCCGCACACACCAGAGAGAAGAAAGGCAAGATTTAACCTAAGGTTACTCTTACATCTAACCTTTCTCTTCCCCAAGATGTGTTAACAACAAAATCTAGTTATAAACTATAAATAAATATAAATATCACATTAAGTATTATACAAAGATACAAAAGAATAGGTACAAATTACAAGAAGTTACAAAGTTTGACCTAAGGAACATAATTTGAGATCAGAACTTATTGTATTGTATACACTAACAGCCATGTATGTAAAACTACGCTAAAACAAAACAGTTCGATACTGAGGCATTGTCCAGAGATCTCGATGTCTGATATCTCTATGGTGCACAATATTGCGAAATATTAGTTTTTCTTTCAGGTATATAGGGACAATGATCTTAATACCTTCATAAGAAAAAATACAAAATGAAGCCTTACAATATTTGCTATTTTTAACCATTTAAGTTTATTAATTTTTAAAGAAACATGATCATACTTCCATAACTGATATACAAAACGACCGCAAACATTGTGTATATATTGCAAGCGATTTTTTGAAAAAAGTTAATAGCATCTTAACATGATCTTTAAATCGCAGTTCAGGGTCCAAAAGTAAGCCTAGGTTCCTGGCACCATCTGAAAATTGTAAAGTGTCACCAGCCAGTTCGAGCTCCAGAGCAGACTGGAGGGTGCGTCTATACATTTCCTGACAGAATAATAATACCTGAGTCTGACTTGAATTAATTTTTAAATTGTGCTCATTTGAGTAGTTGAAAATAGAACTCAAATCATAATTTAGCTGTTCTAGCAGGTTCTGCAGGATCAAAAAGATGAAGTAGTTGTGCATCATCCGCATAGGTCTGGACATGAGAGTGTGTAACAGTCTGAAAGATATAAAATGTATAAATAAGAAATAGCAGGGGCCCCAAAATGGACCCCTGGGGAACTCCTGAAGCTATTTTCCCAGCAGATGAGAGCTCATTCTGCACTCTTACTTTCTGCTGTCTCCCAGTAAGATAGTTATAGAAGAATGCTACAGAATTGCTGTCAAAACCCAAGTAATGGAGCTTAGCACATAGCAGGTCATGATCCAGCACGTCAATGGCCTTAGAATAATGAAGGGACACCGATATGACAGCCATTCTTTTATCTAGGGCCCTAATTATACTGTCCGTCAAGTTCAGCAAGTTGACATGCTGTGACCCCCCCCGAAATCCCGATTGGTGAACTGGCAGCAAGTTATTGGCTTCAAGATAGTCCATCATCTGTGTGTGCACAGCCCTCTCTAGAACCTTTGATATCACAGGCAATAATCTAATAGGGCGGAGATCTGAAGAAGGGCTATTTATCTTTAGTACCAGACATAAATAGATGCCTTCTAGCTATCCAGAAAATACCCACTTTCCAGGCAGCTATTTATAATATGAGTTAAATGATTTAAAATAACTGGCAGACTAAGTCTGAGCATAAACAAGGTAAGACCATCACTGCCAGCAGAATTCGACTTTATGCTATAAACATACCTAATAACTGAATCAGCTGACTCCATTTTAAAGGTAACAAATGCATTCTGATTTATCTTATTATTATTGTAAAAAAGTATTTTGTTAACACAGTTATTCGACTTTTGAAATACACTCAAGAAATATTTATTAATCTCATTTGTATTTGATAGTTCTTGTGGCAGATCAGGACTATCTTTTGAGCCCGAATATATGCACATCTTTCTAAGACCATTCCATAATGTTTTTGAGATTTCATAATGATTTGTAATTATTTAAGTTATCTTGTGTCTTAATTCTCTTATATTTCGCTAACGCCTTGTCTCTTTCTTTCATTAGAGCCTTTAATGCTGGAGTAAGCCAGGGGGCTGATGGTTTGTCGACTCGCGAAGTTGTAAGAGGGGCATGTTTTGCAAATAGGAACGATAAACAGGATTCCAAAAATTTAACTTTTTCCTCAATGTCTGCAATATAGAACATCTCATTCCAGGGTAGATTTAACATTATAAAAATGATCCTCATTAAAATTTTTGAGGTTCCTGTAAGCTACAAATTTTTGAGACCGTTTTTTTAATGGAATGTTTATCCTACAGAATGTCAGTTTATAATCGCTCATGCAACCAGCATCCATAGTTAGCAGTAACAAAGATGGGATCCAATAAAGAAGTTGTTTGAGTAATTCTGGTGGGTTCACTTATTACTTCGTAAAACCCAAGGGTTCAAACATCTCACAAAAAGGATTGAGCAGGTTTTCAGGCATCATATTTAAATTTATATCACCCACAATCATAACAGGGTCACATGTAACTAAAATTTGGGGCTGAAATTAGTCTAGAGCCCGGACGCATTGCAAAACATTATTTTTAGTTCGATACAAAACACCTATTACAAAAAAAGTTTTAAAGCTAGTATAAATTTTTATCCAAATACTTTCCAAGCCATCTATTTTATCCAAAATATTAAACCCCAGTAATTCACTTTTCAAGGATTCATTAACATACATACCCACACCACCTCCTCTGTTTTCCATTCGATCACATCTAAAAAATGTGTACTCTTGAATTTTTACTGTGTCAAATGATATAGCTGTGCTCAACCATGTCTCACTGACTGCCACAACATCGTAACTACCTGCCTCAACAATATTTACAAATTCCTGAAAGCCGGTGAATATGGATTCTAAATTTAAATGAGCTACACCAAAAACTGATAAATTACACCTATTTTCCATTTTATTATTAAAACTATGGATCAGAGAAACAATTAATTCTTAACATGTAGGGGAATTTTTTGTCTGAAGACGTGTGATGAATATCAAATTTAACATTGTTTTCCTTATAGGCTTTAATGCAATTTACACATTTGACACTATCTAACTGACAATCTTTATAAGAGTGATTCTCAGATGAACATATTGAACATACCTTTTGGGACTTAGTCTCTAGCATAATGTCCAAAGCCCATACAATTAAAGCAGTGCAGAATACTAACATGGTTGAATACAGAGCATCTTGACCATCCAAATCTTACCTTTCCATTTTTCATAAGAACATTATGAGTATTTGGATCCGTTTCTATCAAAATATCAACTTTATTGCACTTGTTTACAGCTTTTTTAATGACTTTCATGTGAGAGTTGGCTTAAATGACCACCCGCACAATCTCTTCTATTATGACATTGTCTGAATCATCAATACTAATATCATCCTTACTAATGTTTACAACCTTCATCTTTGGATTTATCAAATAAGGTTCTTCTACCAAATAGTTTTGACTCAAAGAGTCTAATTGAAATCTCAGATTGGTGAAATCTTTTTTATATTCACAGCCAATAATCACTCTACCATTAGATCGCTCCTGGAACTTTGTTATATTTAGACCAGTCGGATTCACATGTTTATGTATGTCTTTTTTTGTGACAATACTAGTTTGGGCCTTTTTGGGTTTTACCACAATTACGGATTCAGGTTTTACTTGCTTTGCCACTTGTAGGTATGACTTTAGTTCATTTACCAATGTGGATTGATTACATACTGGTACATTTTTGATAATTTTCAAGTTGCCTTTAATTTCTTCTAACATTTTTACAATGTAGGGGATCTGCTTGGTGATTTGCAGGCAATCATTGCACAAGAAAACCAATAGACGCTTCTGTAAGGGCATGCATCGCTCTTGAGATGTTGACAGTTTAGCCCTAAGTCTGGGCCTCAGTCAATAAGACATAGCTTGATCCTTATTACTGGAAACTATTAAACATTAAGTTGACTGCCCACCCAAGATTTTCAAAGAAAGAGTCAGGGACCGGGGTGAAACACTCCCGATCCCTCCTCTCGTCGGGCCTGCTCGCAATGTCTATGCTGTGTCTAAGTTGTCGCACATGGTTATACGAGACCTACAGTTTCTTATCAGATCTGTACGAAACTACTTGAAAGGTGATTTTAGCGCATTCCTGATAAAGCGCGCCACCGCCCACCCATCAGAAGTACATTTTAAGACTATTTCAATCTAAATATATATGGATGACTTACTAAAATTTCAATATCAAGTATTTTTTACCACGTGATTTTTAATTTGTAAAAAACTAAAGAAGACATTATAAATTACAAGTGATACCAGTACTTACCTGAGCCCTTCGCTGCTGAGATACTGCCCAATAATCCTTACAATTTCCTGAGTCCCACTGTTAA
Source organism: Kuschelorhynchus macadamiae (assembly GCA_030620095.1). Lineage (NCBI taxonomy): Eukaryota > Metazoa > Arthropoda > Insecta > Coleoptera > Curculionidae > Kuschelorhynchus > Kuschelorhynchus macadamiae. The sequence continues at coordinate 2,059,215 of JAUTXW010000834.1, forward strand.
GACTGACGCCATTCGCGATAACGTCTCCACAGTGGCCATTAGATGAACATGAAGCACCATTTTCTACGACACCGTTACTAGCTGGTTGCTGCTGCATGGCGTCGGAGGAACCCTGCTGCCTGCGGGCCTTTTTGCGCGGAGGTTCACAACCACCTATATCATGATTGAAGAATTTTTTATTCAGTTTGATATGCAGTGTGGAAAGGGTCATATTAAACATAAAAAAGTATAGTGTATTGTGACTTTTTTGAGCGTCTTAAACCGTTAATTTGAGGCAAGTAACTATAAATGTTCTATTATTTAAATGATCATATTTAAAGACGACCTAGCGCAAAAAAACTGGTTAGAATTTGTCGTTATCAGTTAAGTGATACTGCTGAAAAATAATTTATATATTTCAAATTTGTATGTTTTAGGCATTCATTTCATTTCCTTAGCATTGATATAAAAAAGAACAAGTAAATCAATATCTTATCAAGATTGTACCAGGATAAATATCTGAATATTTTCAGCTTAAACAACTGAGGGAATTCCCTTTTTTGTATTGTTTATTAATAGGTCAATGAACCACTGAAAATATAAACATAGCAGGACTACCAAGTTTTGTATGTGTGTCCCTATTTAATCACTATACTTCTATTTGCCTTTTTTATACTTTTTTCTTTTTGCTGCTTCTAGATATTAGTGGCAAAACTCTATCATGGTTGATAACAATACACTAGTATTTCCATGCTGCACTAGTAAATATCTTTAACTAAGAATATATTGTTGTGTCACCTGCCATGCCATTATGCATAAGTGATGTTGGGAAAGAAAAAAGAAATGGGTACACATTGATGAACATAAAATATACTGTTCCCAATCATACAGAATAGCAGAAAATTTTTAAGAGAAATAATTGCAGAATTAAAAAGGGAAAATGAAGAACTTCAGAAAAAACTCCACCAACAAGAAATACATATGAAAACCATTAGAACATTTGCAGCATTTGAGGACACTGTTTTTGACACAGAGGCCTATTTTCAAAAGCTCACCCGAAGGAGAACAAAGGAAACATGAATGGAAGCACACACTCAAACTCTAATTCTGATGAAACATCAGGAATCTCAGACCATAACAACCCAAAATAAAATTGCATCCACACAGATATTTTAATTTTGCAGGATGACATGATAGAAAAGACACTGTTCTATTTATCCCTTTCCCTTGTCCAGATCAATGTCAACAAATCTACCCAAACCAGAATGACCGAACATGAAAGCACTAATAAAGTATTCAAATTCATTTATTTTTTTATATTATCTTTAATGGTTCCTTCATGTTTAGAGGCCCATGACAGTACCCTGTTTAATAATAAAATCAAAATAAATATCAACCATTCCTGTAAAATGTTAGAAGTAAGTTTAGATAATAGGCTAAAATTTGACCATCATATAAATGAAACATGTTTTAAACTAGCACACCCCTGTTATGTGCTTCGTATTCTTGCTAAAAATTGTTCAGTGGAAGTAGTAAAGTTAACATATTTTGTTTATTTTACCAAGTAATCAAGTACGACATGCTTATTTGGGGTGGCTCCCTACATCTGATTAGTGTTTCTGCTACAGAAAAGGGCCATAAGAATAGTTTTAAAAATGAGAACCTTAGATTCATGTCGAGTCGTGTTCTGCAGAAATTCTATTCTGTGTTTATATATGTAAATGCTATATATATATATATATATATATATATATATATATATATATATATATATATGACAATAGTATTGATTTTATGTTATGCCCTAATAATCACAGTTATGCCATCAGACACCGTTCTTTTATGTACCCTATGCATAGACTTTCAGTGGCAGAAAGAGGTTCCCATTATATAGCTATTAGGCTCTATACCCTACTTTCTAGTCATATTAAATCGATAAATACAAAAACATTCTTTAAAAGAAAAATATGTACGTTTCTAATTAATAGTGAACCATACTCAATAAATGAGTTTGTGGAACTTTGCAGACGTTAAGGAGCCTAATACCTAATCAATTTGTTTAAAGTATTTGCTTTATTTATAGTTTTTTCTTTAGTTTATATATTTTATACTAATGACAGTTAATGTTAAGATTTTTTTTGGTAGATGACAATACAATGCACTTGTTTGTAAACTTGTGTTATTGCAATAAATTAAGTTCGAGTTTGATTGACAACTAAGGTGTGTAAAGACAAATCTGCACGTAATATATTTTTTATCCAACATGTCCAATTCTAAGTAAAAATCTCAAAATTGATACATTTTCGATTTCAAACTTCATTTAAACATGGTTCAACTATGTCATATTCAGAATTTCCTTGCCTATAAATTCTCACACACTTGCTGCTGTTGTCTCTGGGACACAAGTCTGGATATAAAAAAAAAAACACTACTTTTGTTGAAATGCATATAAGTTTCTTGCACAGTTCATGGTTAAATTAAATTGTCTGGAACCATAAAGAACTGAGCATGCTATACTTTTGAAAAGTTTATTGGTTTTGGTTGATTGACTGAAAACTCAAAACTCAAAATGCTTTACTGTCTTAAGAAAATCTCATTGACAAAGCTGTACAGAGAAAATAATATTGAAACACAAAATGCAGTCTTATAAGGAATTAATAGTTATTTTTGTTTGCAACAAATAATGTACAAAGTATAAAGTACAAAACAAAAATATGCAAAATATACAATCAGTTATAATGGATCAAACATATGAACCTGTTGTTAACATAGGTACTCCGATTTCTGTGATGCCGATATAATATATAAACATAAGTCATATCATGTTGAATTATAAACAAAATATAATATTTATTATTAAAATATATCAAATATGATTCTTTATTCTTAATTAGGTAAACGACTATTTAAGACAAGCAATTCTAATATTCATGTTCTATTATTAAATCTGAAAAGTTATTATTATTAAATTCCTCTCTAACATTTTGCAATCAACAACTGTTTTAATGCTAATTTGAAACTCCTCATAGGTAACACCTTCACTGCATTAGGCAGAGCATCAAATAATTTTGGTCCATAGAAAGATATTCCTGTTTTAATTTTATTTTTTTATGAAAATTAGTGTATATATTATCTCTGTTTCTTGTTGTATAAGAGTGAATATGTTGGTACCGGGCATAATTTGAAAAATTTTGTCGCACAGATAAAAGACAATTTAGGATAAATATACATGGTACAGTCAGCAAGACTTATAAATGCAGTCATCTCTGTACTCCAAACCATCCATTACTCTTACAGCTCTTCACTGTAAAGCAAATACTCTTTTTGTGTTGGGGATATGACCCCAGCCCAGAATAGCATAAGACATACTTGATTCAACAAAAGCATGATAGACAGATAGGAGCACAGAAGTTTCGCAAAGCAAACATGCCAGAAGCAACTTTGTCACATATAGCATTAATGTAGAGCATTCCATGTAAATTTTGAGTCAATATTAGCCCCTAGAAATCGAACAGATTCAAGCATATCCAAACTGTTTAGGTTCCTCATAGAAAAGTAAAGTAATTCTGTTTTAGAGTTATTTATGTTGAGGTGATTGCTGTGAAACCATTCTGAGAGGTTCGACCATGCTTGCCCTACAGCTTTTCCAGATTCAACTGATTTGAATTTTTTTTACTGTTGTATCATCTGTGAAGACCACAAAATCAGCACTGGGATCAGAGGGTCCAGATCATTGATATAGATCAAGAAGAGCAGTGGTCCCAGTACCGATCCCTGCGGTACCCCATGTTGTATATGTCCCAAATTAGATTTAACTGGGAGGCAGAGAAAAGGTTATTGTGTTCAAAGTAGGCTGAAATTCTAATTTTAAGGGCTTTTTCAAATATTTTTTGAGAAAATTTAGAAAACAAAGCATTTAATGATATAAAGAACACTTACACTATACAACTTAACAGCCTCATTGGTAAAGTCAACAATTTGCCAAAACATATCACTTCCTAAGAGACTTAATCTGATTACTGGAAAATATAACATATACAAAAATAAACAAACTATCACTACTGGTCAAATTAAATGAGTACTTTTGGATCCAAAGCCCAAACCTTTGCTAAAACATTTAGGTTCCAAAACAAAGATTGTCTAAATCTTGAATAGAATCAGATTCATTTAAATCAGCTATACAATAAAACCACCAGAGAGCTAGTTATTTGAACAGCCCTGCCCCTCTCTGTGGTACTTAGGAAAATAACACACACTGCCCTACAAACAAAAAATGTCTCTGGGACCATTTTATCTAGTTTCACCACATTCACAACACCCAATTCAATTACATCATACATTAAGACTAACCTTGGCATAGAAAGCTGCATTTGTAAAAAATTAAAAACACGGAAGGACAGATTGAAAAACTCTTTCAAAACTATGTATTCCCCAGAATCATAAGGAAGAGGTTATGAACTGAGGCCATCAGGTTCTAATTATATTTAATGATTTTTTAAAACTCCGGCAGTATCCAAGCACTTCCATTCAATGGATTGGAAATCCCCAACCAAGGTACATTAAGGAAACAGGTAGGTGCTTACCTGAGGTTATTGCATGTGCGGTTATTACAATAGAATATTCAATATCTTAGAAATAGAAATAAAATATGTTGCTAGAACTATATTTAGTCACTTGTAATCATAATATTATTTGACTTAATGACCATTGGTACTTTTCCTCTAGACAATTTACAATTTATACTCAGAATATAATCCTCAAACTTGAGCCATTGATCTATAAATAAGCCCAGGAACTTTACAACCTGTAAATTTCCTATAATCTGTGAATCCAAAGATACTTCATCAATATGACACTTAAAAGAGATTACATTTGTTTTTAATATGTTAATAGTTAAAAAGTTGAAATCATACCATTCCTTAATTTTTAATAAATCACTGCCCACGCCATGCTTCAACTGCTCTGCATCCTTGTTATGCCAGAGAACAGTCGTATCGTCGGCAAACATCGTTATGTTTAGCTTCGAAAGATCGTTAATATATAATAAAAACAACAACCCAACACTGTGGAACACCAGAATTAATTTGACGTTGTTTTGACTATCAAATTCTTGGGCGTCTGAATGGATGATAGGTTAAAATTTAGAAAGCACATCTTAGCACTTAATTCCAAATTGGCTTCAGGTTGCTTTGCAGTTCGTATAGTTTCACAGGAGTCAGGTAGTGCTTCGGCAAGAAATGTTTACTTTAACCCAGTTGAAGCTCATTTGAGATATGGCATTCCATTCTTGGAATTTTGTGCCCAGTATCATCTTAACTCAGTTTTTATTTTGCAAAAAGGAGCAATTCGTTATATTTGCCAAGCCAGGGTTAAAGACCAAAAAAAAATACTGACATTGCCTTGCTTACTGATATTAGAGACTGCATCCCTTATCCACAAGCGATTCAGGGGCATGCGAATGAGTCACCAGTATGAAATAAGAAATTCTGATAACTTACCCCTACCTATTTCTAAATCAGAACTTACCAAAAATTCTATCGTCTTTGAGGGGCTTAAGATGTATAACCACCTTCCACTACATATCAAACAAATTGATGACGATTAAATTGTTTAGAAAATCATTAAAAAAGATTTTATTAGAAAAAACTTTTTATGGTGTACAAGAGTTTTACGACACCAACTTGTGATTGTCCAGTTTATTGTACACTGTCATTTCCCGTTTTTATAAAAATATTATTAATGTGATTTATTTATTTGAATATTGTATACTATTTCATTTCTGTATATCTAATTTTAGTCAGATTAGTTTATTGTATTTTTATAGACATGCTTGTTCACAAGAGTTTACCTACTCTTTATAACAAATAAAGTAATTTTTGACTTCGGCTATTAACCATAAATCAATACTTTGTAAGAGTTCTATAATACCAACTTTTAATTGTTCGATTTATTGTATATTGTCATTTTAACTTGTTTTTATAAAAGGATTCTTAGTGTTAATTGGGTATTTAAATATTGTTTATTATACTATTTATCTATGTTTAATTTAGACCTTATTAATTGAATGACTTGTAATTTTATGGAAGCTTATTCACAAGAGTTTACTCGTTATAACTTTGACTCTTTATTATTAAAAATTACTGGCTGGTAAAGTCCTGATAAGTAAGAGCTTAACCAAGCCAGACTCCAGCAGTATTCCAGATCCACACAACCAAGAGCCTTGGTAAGATCACAGAACACAGCCGCGGCAAGCTCTCCATCATTTAGAGTAAGGTGCAAGCTATTTAATATAGAAAACATAGCATCATTAGTGTTTTTCGAAGCCTGAAAGCCAAATCATGCCATGCTTATAAAGGTATGTTTGTTAACAAAGCCCACAATATGCATCTTCAGCTTTTCAACCACTTTAGCCAATGTAAGAAGCAACGAAATCAGTCTAAAGTTAAATGGCGTCGCCTTGTTACCTCCTTTAAAAAGTGGAGTAACGCAAGCCCGCTTCAAGGCAAGTGGAAAAATACCAATTTAAAAAGAAAAATTTACTGCTTTGGCAAGCACCTGTAGAGCGACCTCTAGTAGTCACAAGAGTATCTTTAAAGAAATATTGTCCCAACCAGAAATTTTCTTACTTTTTATATCCCTAAAGACAAACCTGATGAACTTAGATCAATATGCCAAAGTGATTTTGTCTTGGTCTTTGAATATTGTAAAATTGAGGGAAGGCATGAAGGTGTACCAATTTTTGTTAAGATTGATCTCCAGTCCATTCCCATTCCACCTAACCTGCTAAACTTGTCCAATGAACTATATTTTGAGATAGCAGGAATTCTTCACAATAATAACCAAAAAATTACAATATATTGTTCCATGAATGGAGATTTAGGTTTACACCTAACAAACTTGACAAAGCTATTATTACACAAAGTTGACAGAGTTATTGGAGAAAGTTTGCAACACAATATGGGCATAAGAATAACAGAAGACTCCAATGTACACTTTCACATAGATTCCCTGAAAGTGCAAGTCATGTGTAATTTATTTGCATACTATGGGCTTTTTAAGGTAACATTGTATTGTAATTTCATGAAGGTAATTTAGCTGCCGAGATGGGTTGAAAGTTTAGACTAGTTATTTGTCAATGATCCTGTGCTTACTTCTAATGAGAAATTTAATTTCTTTATAAACCCAATATTTAGTACTTGCAATTAAAGCTTTGCACTTAAAACCAAATTTTTCAGCACAAAAAAATAGAAGGTATCACAAGGTACATTAGTACTATGAAGAACTAAAAAAAGATAGAGAAACTTTAAAATTCTTAACTTGTTTAAATAGATTGACACCACAACTTATGCTTAAAGAATCAGGAACAACAATTCAAATAAAACTGAATAGTCAGAAAATAGCAAACAATTAATATACAAATACAACTAAGAATGAAAGCAAGATAGCCTGGAGTGCAAAAAAAAATAATAATCCAGTTCATCACAATCAGAATCATTAAATGCAAATCATTTGAATGATTTTTTAGCTCATACAACAAAAACCCAAATGCCTATGTCAAAAATTTAAACTTAAATCATTCAAATGAATGTTTTAATTTCCATTTTAATAATAAAAGTGGTTACAAAAGTAAGTAAGTAAAGTAAAGATCACTTCAACATTAATGTTATGATTTCAAAACAAAAATAAGTTGTCTGCCCGCTAACCAAAATTATATACCTTTGTAATATCACGAATACTTTCCCAGGCTGCTTAAAAATGTATCTTGTTGGTCAATCTTTGAGAAGGGTGAATCAGAGGACATTTCCAATCATAGACTCATTTCTGTTTTACCTCTTTTTGGCAGTTAAGGCACTGTTAAAACAGCAGCTCTGCAATGACATGGTGAACTAGCAGTTGCTCAATGGAAGTCAATTTATAACTGATTTAACTGACTATACACATGGCCGTTTTAAGGAACAGTGGTATGCTAAGGCATCCTTAATTGATTTAACCAAGAATTTGACTACATATTGATCTAAAAGATTCAGCAATATAATCTCAGTATGGGCAGTATAAATCTTTTAAGACCATACTTAGCAGATATTTTCATTTTGTAATGAAATCTCTACAAAACACAAAATTCAGAATATAGTACCCCAGGGTACTATAGATTTTGGTATCTGAAATGTGTTGAATGACTTTGAAGAGTGGTTTGTCTCAATTAGAAAATAAACTGAGCGCTTATGAATTAGATAAGATAATATATTACTGTCAAACAACACAAATTGTTTACAGAGGTCAACAAATATGAGTAAAATACATAAATGATCCTTTTGTTAAAGCTAATTAGTAAAAGACTTAAGTTAAAGCACCTACACGAAATGTTACATATAGATAAAACAATATATATATATATATATATATATATATATATATATATATATATATATATATATATATAGGTTTAAGAGTTAGAACAGGTCTAGTTGCAATGGTCCTTAAAACTCTTAGTTCACCAGTTACGTTTTGTTTATGTCACTGTAATTTTGTAATTGTGACTTTAGAAAAATGATTTTTTTCAATTGATAAAAATGTCATCTTAAACCTGTAACTGTCAACTTAGGCCTGGTTTAAACTTAAACCTCTTTAGTGAATACAGGTGCAAAGGCCGTTTTACATGATGCAATTCTTCTTTGCAATATGCAATAGTCTTGAACAAAGGCATGCGCAATTTGACAAAAGGTACAAATGTCTTGCCACTGCGCATGCTTTTGTTCAAGACTATTGCAACTTGCAAGAAAGAATTGCAGCATGTAAAACGGCCTTAAATCATTTGAAAACAAAATAAAAAAACTTTTTTAAAAAAACACATTCTTTAGTGAATCTGAATACCTACTCTGCAAATTCAATGAACTTACCTACCGAGTACCTAACCTTACTAATTGTGGTTGATTATCTAGTATTTTAATTCAATATTTTAAAGTGATGTAATATCTTATATACTTACAAAACTTTTTATAATTTTAAGAACTAGTTATTTTAGTTTTTTGTGATTCCCTTATTATTATCTATATTTTTTACTTTACTTTCATATTGTGTCTAACAATTTTAATTTGAACAATTTAAAAATTTTGACATCCTAAACCAAGTTAAATGAAATTTAAGATTTTTTTTTTTAATCTCCCTTGATAATTAAACATAAAAAATTAAATTTATACAATTATAGTTCCCAGATGTCCTCCTCTTAAGCATGTGTCTGGTATATATTTTCCAGTTTATCCAAATGGTTCTCTTTTTAAGGAATTACATTAAAAAGTAATATAATTGTAATTTCTCTTTATGATAAACGATTACTAAAGATATGAAGTTTTTTGTCATTTGTTGGCAGGCGCGTATACAGCAAGGACGTAGACAGAAAATTGATTTTGGGGGGGCCAGTTGGGGGCACAAATAGTTCTAGAGGGGCCTATGTGTCAAAGTAGCATACTTTCCTACTAAAGAGTTTTTTTACATTAATGATGGATCCTGTAACAAATAATATGTGCCAGTAAAAAAATGAAAACGAATTTTCTACATTTATTTTAGGTTTTTGAATTAAATAACAAATTTTATACAAGAGTAACTTAATTAAACACATTTGAAGAGACATATTTTTTTCACTTTTATTTAATGTACAGTTGTGGAAGTATTACTAAAACTAATAAAAAATAAACATGAATAATATAAACAGTTAACTAAAAATACAAAAAAAACAATTCATAAAATTAAATTTATTCTTATCTTATTTTCCGCGAAAATATCTATTACTCTCTGTTTTTTATCCAGTGACTTCTCAATTGATAAAATAGCCAAGTTTGATAGTATGTCTTTTCCAATTCTATTTCTCAAAAATAATTTTATTATTCTTAAACAAGAGAAAGTTCGCTCACATGAAGCACTAGAGACCGGGATTGTTACAGCAATTATTACTGTTCACATTTTCTTTGTTTTAATTAAGTAAGTCAGCTTATATTTGGGATTCTTACTAGTAGAGATATTTTGTGTTGTTGTGGTTTGAGTATTTTATTTCATTAAATATATTGTGCTTGTATGAGCATATTGTATAATATATTTAGACAGGCCAATAGGGGGGCCAGTGGGGGGGCCAGGTAAAAAGGGGGGACTGCCCAGGCCTCCCCTTGTCTACGTCCCTGGTATACAGCTCGAAGTTATAGGAGGGGTAATTTATAAGTCTGTTTTCCATGCATTAAATAAAATTGATGACCAAAAAAAACCAATGCACTTTCATTTTAGCACAGGTTTATACCCTTTTTCATAAAATGTAAATTATATGAACATCAGTGAATCTGCGAATGTGAATTTTAAATAATTTTGTTATCGATGGATTCATATGGGGGGATAATTACCTAAGCTAGTAACCCTGGATACAATTGATTTTTAATGTTTTCCTAAATTATTCTTGTATTGGATGAACCATAAATATTCATTAGCAAATACTAATCATTGAAAATCTACAATGTAAGTTTATTTATAACTTTACTAAACTTGATAACTGTTAAAATATCACTGAAAGAAGACAACATTTTCAATTAACCAAGACATAATGGGGATAAAAAAAAAAAGAAAAAAACCTAAACAAAATACCTATTACTAGAAAAAAAATAGGACTGTTAAAACATAAATCTCTAATATGTAACAAAGAAAATTAGAAAAAAAAATCTGAATCAGAACAAATTTATATTTCTTCAGAACAAAGACATTAGAGTTAAGATAGAAGGAAGTAAAGAACATTAAAACCAAACATTAATTCTAGTGCGCATCATCAATAAATAATGAATCTTTAATCTCCATCTTGTTAGGTAGGGTATATAAACTTTTCTGCTAAGTTTTTATAACAAGATTTTGGAAATTTATTGGAAACGCATACTTACCGTCGTCACCTGACGAGTCACTGTCCAGAGTTATTTTGACAGCGCTATTGGCCTCCTTACTTTCCAGATTTTACAGTTCCTGACTTGCAAAAATGCAAGTTCTTTGTTTTTCTGGCTATTTGATAGCTATTACGTCATTCGGGATAAGAAAAAGATTAATTTACGTTTACCAAATAATATATTTAATTTAAAGCACACATTGTTAGTTTATAAATTGATGTAACTAATTATTCGTTCTCGAACGAAATCGCATTACACGAAAACAAATAACAGCTGAAATGTAGACTTAGAAGCCCTATAACAGCTGGGAAATGTTTTGTTGACCTCGAAATGTCTTTTTTGTATGTCATTCTGTCAATTTTCGATAAATTAGAACGCATACGCAGTACATTCAATTGTTACCATTTCGGTAGAGTTATTGAATGAACATTTTAGAATGCGCATAACGTCTCATTCTTGACAGGAGCTCATTTAGCTGCTATTAATTTTTAATACAATTCTGAACACCTGAACAGTTTTAATGACTTAAAAACAATTTGATACACAGATCAGCCGATGACGCACTAATATGATGTACGCGTCCTGTCATTGATTCATAAAAAAAAACACATTAATGAGCTACCAAGTCTAACCCGTAACCATTATCCAGCATTGACAACATATAGAGGAAGCTATGCATATCCTTTTAAGGAAGACTACAGTGGTGTATTTAGAATTCTTCCTGGGGGACCTAAGAAAAAATAACAAAAACAAAAGATCATTGCTTAGTCAAATGCCGTAATACCCTCATTATGAAAATTGCCGACGACTAAAAAAAAGAAAGTTAAAAAGTTCACGCTTATATAATTTTGGTAACGCCTTGAAAACAATTTTTACTTTATAACATTTGGCTTGCGTTAGGAGATCTGGGGGTGGCATTTGCCCCCCCCCTTAACTGGCAACGCTGGTTAGATTATATTTTTTTTTTGCTTTGTAGATTACAGCCGTTGTTTGAAACAACGTTACAACTAAGTGCCTTTCACGAGACTGGGATCTACGAGGTTGACTTATATCTGCCCTAGTTAAGAAAACACGTATTTACTTGATTGATGTCACCTCAGTCAGAGCTATTTGCTACCCTAACTTTCTGTGACTGTAGATACAGTTATCTATTGAGCGCGGTGAAATATAGCGAAACATCCACGTGGACGAGTTTTTTCGGGGATCTGCAATATACCGCGGGATCTAAAAGTACGGAAGCCCAATGGTGCAGTCCGATATCCTAGTTCCAAGTTCTGAAATACTAAGTCACATCTCGGACGGTCCGACTTACTACGCTGTACGTTATAACCCGGAGACTCATAGTTTCTATTCACATTTCAGAATTGTAATTGCTTTGTTGAAGCGTATTCTGAAAAAGCAGTGGATTGTTACTTTATTTTTTTATTCAACTAAAGACATTTAAACACAACATTTTTCATTCTTCTTCAGCTCATATAATGTATTTCTCAGATGTCTCTCTGATGAGTATTTTCAACACGAAAAATTATGGATTAGTTATTTTACCCAAGACTTTACTTATAATGAAATAATTTCATTCAGAGGGCCTTTTTGAGTGCTGGGTTCTGATGTCTAGCCCATTCTACAACAATAGTTAATATAATAGCTGCTTGATGATAAAAGTAAAAACCTTGCTACCCTGACTTGACAGAAAAAGTTATGCGCGCGTCACAAGTGGTATGCTTGGGTGAGGGTCTTTTTTGTGCCGGGTGCTGTTTGTCTATCATATTCTACAACAATAATAGCCCCTTGTTAAGGGTAAAAAGGTTATTACCGTAACTTGACAGTAAAAGTTAAACGCGTAACACCAGTAATATGTTTGAGTAAACTTATAAAAACCATGATGCATTTCAAAAGTTTCTAGTTTTCTGGTTTTTGACTCTGCTTAGAGGCCGGAGATCAGTATAGCCAGATACCTGGTAATTCCAGGACCTATGATAATTCGAGTTTTAATCTGATAAATCCTTAGACAACCTTGTCTAAGGATAAATCAGTCTTTCGAATGGCCTCGGGGAAGGCTGATTTCTGAATTTTTAACATAAGTGGTTTCACGGGTTAATCTGCTGCTTTGTTTCGGGGGCATGCGGGAGACTCAAGCGCTCACAGTGGAAACTAACGGCCTCGCTAGAAAGGGAGCATACGCTGTAAACGTATGAGGCATAAAGTCTATTGAAATTCAAGATATACTGCATTTAAACAAAAGTTATTGTGCGTGCAATAGGCATTTTAATTAAAAGCGGTCCATTATGATAAGTTTTTAGCAGACTTTTAAAAACGTATTGCACGCTCAATAAATTTTGTCTACTCGCAGTCTATCTTGAATTTGGAAAACTAGTTATTTCTGCTCGTCTGTCCGGTTCTACAAAGAATATTAGACTAAGGGAAGCTAAGTGGCGGGAGTAGGAGATGTAAAGGGATAGTCTGAAAGGAAAGATCATCTCGTGGTACCGCGAATTCCCCCCATTGAAACAGTTCCTAAATCTGGTTTATTTTTATATTTTATTATCGCTGGCTATCATGTAAAACTTTAAAAATAATGTATTTTAAACTTTCTCGTCTAACGCCTTTTCATGACGCTTCGCCTCATTGTTCGAGACCCTTCATTAGTTTTAAGGAAATCCATTTCATGTTTTCTACAAAATGAGAGTAGACAATTTTTTTGAAATTCATTGGTTTTCCCTTTATTTTATATTTAAGTTTAAATCAAATGCATAATGCAACATTGCTATTTGTCAATGTCACAATCACAAGTTACCCTTTATTACAATTTCATTATTTTTGATATTCGATTTTGGAGCCATTTCTGCCTTCAGGGCCTACCAATGGAGCCTAAGTGAGGAACTTTGTCCATTCGAGTGGGGATATCGATAACATACTGTTGGCAACACTGGAAGGAAGAATCATATAGTACAGATAAATATATATGGAAGGAACCCTTTAGCCAAGTAATCGGAATTGGGAAAGATAGTTGCATAAGGCTGAATGAAAGTGCAAGATATTAAAAATACGATTTTTTTTTTATTTCAATTTTTTTTATTTGTGCACCTAAATTTTGCTAGGCTAGGTGGCATCCACCGAAATTTTATATGAATGCTGATTAGAGGTGCTAGTGAGTGAGTGATTCGGTTCGCGTGATCCGATCTTTGATTTTAATGAATGACTCGAGTCACTCATCCTAAAATCACCCGAGTCTCGAATCTCAAACGACTGCTAAGTTCACTTATTACGTACACTCTGACTCCTGTTTCAGCTTTCGTTACTCTTGTACAACGGAACAATCTGTGAACCGTTCTTTGTTTCATGCCTGGCCTGGCACTCCTGGATGAATTAAATATTATTTAATTGTCAATATTTTTACATAACTGATAGACGGAAGAGGTTTTTTATACGCTTATATTTTATTCCTAATACTAAAAGAAACATAATTTGTTTATTCCGATGCTAATCAATAATGATTATAAATGAGGGTAATTCATACTTGCACCCCAGACTTTCAGACAATAATAGAATAAAGTTAATACGATATAAATAAAATATAATGACGATTAGAACATTACAAAATATATTTATTTAAGTACTTATAATTTACAAAAGCAAACAAAACCTATAACTTAAGGTGTTATACGAGTAAAGTATTCCCACACTACACTCGTTTGTTTTTCTAATCTTGACATTGCCAGTTAACTTTTAATTTTTAAAATATTATCCGAAGGTACACTGTTAATAAATGCGAATAATACCAATGATTAAAATATCATAACAACTAAACACATCTACCCAGCATTCAGAATCCGGTCGATTCCCGACAAAATGGTGAAGGAGTAATCCTTACCGTTACTGGTTTCGTTTTGTATAACTTTTTACGACCAAGAACCGCACAGAAATTGAAATTTCTGTTTCTCATTTATTTATAAATATATATATATATATATATATATATATATATATATATATATATATATATATATATATATATATATATATATATATATATATATATATATATATATATATATATATATATATATATATATATATATATATATATATATATATATGAATTGTTTGATTAACTACATAGTATAGTATGCTTTGTCAATGAAAATTTATATTTTTTCTGAAAATAAAGTATTTTTGAAGTAGAAGTTAGGGCAATAGAACCTACGGCGCCTTAGCTTTCGATTACAGTTCCTGCGAGATTCAACCTAGTGCATCAACTAGCATATTTTTACAAAATTATGCCAATCAGGGGACTTCCATTAAGCTTGTAATCACAAGCCATCAAAAGGATCTTCCAGAATATATTCCCTGATTGAAGAGACAACAGGACAGATCTTTAGTAAACGAAAATGTCTCATCTTTGTGTTCATATCAAACAGGAATGCCACTTTATATTGTAAAAGTAATTCCTTAGTGGACAGTGTCTCTGTGTCAAATTCCAGCTTCTTTGCAGTTACAGCCACCTCTTGCTATGTGTGGGTATTTTATTTAATTAATTGAATAATTGTTGTAACTGCCCTTTAACCACTTTTGAACCGTTGGTTTAAGTCTGGGTTGAAACCCACAATTGACAGAAATAAAAAGGATTATTTGTCAACTGCTAAGCTTAAATCCAGATTACATTTTTCAACTCACCCACATACATGAAGACTTACCTACATTTAAGGTTAACTCCTGGGTTAACTTATGAGTCAGACATTATTCTATTTTTCTCATATCTGTACGAATGAACCATTCTGAATCAATATTCAACATTTCCCCCTTAATTTTAAATGAACGCTACAAAATTAAGTTAAACGGTACCTATCTACTCCCCTGACTAAAAATTACAATAAACGTTTTTGAACTAGGAAATTTGGGTTGTATCAGTATTCCTTGTAAATCACGTTTTTAGTGTGTATGACCAATGATCTATCTTCATATTCATTATATAAAATATTACATGTAATAAAATACAATCAGTGATGGCCAACGATAAGAGGAAGTTTCTCCGTGCACGTCGGCTGCAGTCAAGCACAATCTAACTGTATCAGATCATCTGGGTAGTTTTGTCTGTGTCATATTAATGTTCGTTCTTTGTGTAGTAAGATTAGCGTCAGTGTCCCTTGCTGCATTGGCTCTTAGTGAGACCTAGCCTAATTCGGATATACCAGATTTTATGGTAGTTATCCCGGGTTATTCTGTTGTTCTTAGGGATCTTGCTGCAAGGGGTGGTGGCGTGTGCCTTTATTCGATATCGTAGTCTATTTGGCCAGCATAGGTATTGAGAACTTTGTCCTATCGATGTGATCATATCACTTATTCTAAAATAAAAGCCACATACCATTGGTGCTGACGGTATTTCTGCTAAGATGCTTCAGTTGTCGCTAAACTATGTAGCGCCTCCGCTGACACATATCATCAATGTATCCTTATTAACCGGGATTGTTCCAGACCAGTGGAAACTCGCGCTTGTTAAACCAATTCCTAAGGCATCTTCTGGTACTATTGAGCGCCTGGAAAATTTAAGACCTATTAGTTTGTTACCGGTGCCTTTGAAGATTGCCGAATCGTTGTTGCATGGGCAAATAGCTATCTTTCTTGATGAGAGTGAAATTATACCAGATTGTCAATCTGGCTTTCGTTGTGAGTTTGGAATGGTTACTGCTTTGTGCAACGTTCTTGATAATTGCTTGGGTGCTATTGACCGACAGTGAGTCACCTCTTTGACCTGCCTGGATATGTAGAAGGCGTTTGACTCAATAGATCTTGAATGTCTTATGGCCAAGCTGAGTTATGGAATTCGTGGTTGTACGCATGACTGGTTGCGAGGTTATCTTTTTGGTCGGCAACAAAAAGTTATATTCAATTCACATACTACTATAGCTGAATCTAATTTAAGGTCAATTGACTCTGGTGTTCCGCAGGGCTCAGTCCTGGGTCCTTCACTTTTTTCTCTTTGCATTGCTGACATACAGTCACCTACACCTAATGGAAAGGATCGGGCAAGAAATATAATTAATAACGATTTTCACAATGTTAAACAATGGATAAGGGATAACGGACTTGTGTTGAATGCATCGAAGTCAGCACATGTTGATAGGTTCAAGCTATCACCTCGAAAAGGTCGGTGATCTTGAGCTTCTGGTAGATGGACAGGTGATAGAGTTCAGCCAGTCTATTAAGAATCTAGGGCTGACAATTGATTCAAGATTGAAATTTGAGAGTCATGTTTCAGATGTTTGTCGCAAGGTCTATCTAAGCTTGAAGAGGCTTTATCCTTTTAAGAACTTGCTGAATAGAGACACTAAAAAATGCTTGGCTCCCTCGTTTTTTCTCATTTTCATTATGCTGATGTGGTTTATGGCCCATGTTTAACAAATGAAAGTTGCTCGAGACTGCAAAAGATGCGCGTTGTACGTTTTATAGTTCACGTTCCACGCTTTGCACATATTTCTCCATATATTCGCGGTCTGAGCTTTTATAAATTGAATAAGATCAGATTTGTTTACTTAGCCTGTTTTGTGCGTCAAATACTGAATACTCAAACACCCAAGTATCTTTTTGCTAAACTTACACTTCGGTCTGATATTCATCAAAGAGAACTGAGAAGGGTGTGTGAAACCCTTAATACTCCGTCTCATAAAACCAAGCGTTTTCAATCCGGTTTTTCATTTCTGGCTCCGTTTGTCACTATTGCATTGAAAAATATACCGAATGTAACAAAGGCTACTTTAAAAGCAAGATTGAAGCAGGAAACTCTGTTGCCTGTAATAATAAGTCGTGATTTTGGTTTTAATTTGTTTTAATAACTATTTTTTGCATATATATCTAGTTAATAGGTGGTGACTTTAAAAGCAGGGCTAGGTTATAGAGATCACTGGAGACAGTGTACCTTGTCCTTTTGTGTATATTTGTGCTTTCTTATTGTATGTTTCTTACGCTGAATTTTACACAATATTTTTTGAATTTTAATTTTTTTAATATACTTTTTTTATCGCCAACCTATAAGATTACCTTGCTTAGGGACCATAATCTTGACCTGTTATATTTTAATGTGCATACGTAAAACAGAAATGTGACGTATCCAGTAGTTTTTTCATTTTGAAAATCATAAATTTTTGACACATCAAAATATTAAAACATTAACTGTAATGAAAATTCAACAAGTCTGTTATATGTACACGCAAATCATATTTGTATTTGTATACTGTATGCAATAAAAGAATACTTATTTATTTATAAGTTTTTTAGGTTAATATGTAAACTTTGTCATTATTTACAAAAATGTTCTTGTTTTCTTCAATTTTAGATTTCTTTTTGTTTGTAAAATATGGTGTAATTACAAGACAAATTGTGTTTTTGAGGTTCTATTAGTAGATATATTAAAATTTTCTTTGTAAAAAAAAAGTAAAAATCTTGGTTATATGTGTTATGTTCATTACATTGTTTCCTTAAAAAGCATTATATTATCAAATTTATTATTACCTGAAATATTTTGAATATAGAATAATAGGCAAAGGACAGTTTAGAACATTTAATGTACATTAACAGGTTCTTAATTAGGCAATATTAACAAAACTGTTTGGTTATCAATCATTCAAACATTTTTTCCTAATATTCATTTTCCATTTTTGTAAAAAATATATTGTCTTAAAAAATACCCAAAATATTAAAATAATTTTCGGAAAAATAACCTAACAAAACATATCACAATATTCATAAAGTTTGGACAATAGTTCCTTTATAATGCATATAAAATTTAAAATATCCTAGAATAGAGTGTCTACCGCTGTCTCACTATAAACTGTAGCCAGAAAGCTTCATGATAATTACATTTTAAAGCTTACCCAAATACTTACTCATCATTTTTGTAATTATTTAAAACTATTTTAACTTACATTTAACATTTTATTAACAAGAAATACTTTGTATAAAAGAAATTGTTAAGTATGTGCAAGCAATAAGATAACAATATACCTACTATATAGTTCACTCTCTTCTCAAATTATCTAGTCTAGCTTGAAGGTCGGCATCTGCATCAGATACTCCGCCATTACTGCCACCTCCTATAATTTTAACAAAGAAATAAATGTGTGTATGTAAGTTTAATAGCACTGGTAGAAACCAACTGGCCAACTTACCAAAAAATAAATAAATAAGAAAATAAACTATACTGATCAATATTTTTACCAATACATTGTGAATTTATAAGGAGGATGACTTAAAGAAACTAGAAACTGTACTAGAGAGAAACTTTGTCTTTTCTAAGAAAGTTAAAAACAACTTTTACAATTTACTCATCAAGAGTGATCTTACCGGCAACTGCTGCTGCAGCAGCTGGTTGCTTTGTTCCAGTAGCTGGTAGGGCCCCTGCTGTTTGAGGTAATCCAGATAATGTGTCATTAAGCTGCAAGCCTAGTTCGTCTAAAACTTGATTGACGATGGCATCACTAAAAATTAAAAAGTTTGTTCAACTTACTTAAAACTGAAAAAAGACCATCTTCAAGAAGTAAACGAAAACCGTTCAAGTAAGCCCAACATAATTAAGGGTACAAATGAATCCCTAAAAGGCTGCCAAAGAGTAAAAGAGGGATTATGTTGGTAAAAACACTAAAAATTCTGTCTATCTAAACCCTCTCTTATAAAAAACTACAAGGAAAGAATCGACTTGTATGATCATTCAAGATCACTATTAATCCAAAGGATGAGAATGCAATTTGTGATGAGTAATAGCCTTTTAATGTCAATGTAAGACCCTTGTATTTAGAAGTCAGTTTTAATCAAGTGATCAAATTAGGTATAATAGAAATAAGCCTCATCAAAAAAGAAATTTTTCGTTAAGGCAACGACAACAATCATCCCACCATACATGTCTATTACCAAAATTTAAGGGGCGTGAAATGAACTAAGCCACTAAGCCAAGCATTTGTATTAGATTACCATGAAATAATTATGCTTTCTGAAACATAACTTCATGATTGGTTTTATGCATGGTAAAGCGGGCCTTTACACCCCCTGAGTGTTTAGATGTGACAGATCTGCAGAAATCAGCATTGCCTAATTTTCAGACTCATAGAAAAATGTATGACATAAGTAAAATGTGCATTTAACTGAGGCATAAATATACAATTTTAACACTTGTATCATAAATAGCTATTACAAAGTTTATATGTCTGGTGTACCTTTCTTCCTCATCATCATCTCCCTCCATAGCATCATCAATTGCATCATTCATTATTTCTTCTTTCATATCCATTATTTCAGATTGTTTTTCAAATTCTTGCAATATTCTTTGAATCTGAGGTAAATTTAGTTGTCTATTCATGCTAGCCATTGCACGAGTAACACCTAACAAAGATTTTTTGTATTAAATTCATCTCCTTCTAACAAATACCATCTGGTTTCTTCGCCAAAACTTTTCGTTGCTTTCACATTTTTTTTGGGACATATACATTTTTTTACAACAAAGGTAAATATTTTGAGAAAATTTAGGACATTAGCCTAGTTCAGTTTTATTAAAGATATAAAATAGAATACCATAAAAAAACCTGAAATTATAAAAACTATTGCTAAACATTTAGAAGTGCAAAGTTTGTAGGGTCAAGTGGGGTAAATGTAAATGAATTTGAAAAGTTAAAAAAAAAATAGATTTTACCTGTGTGTCAAAATTTTTCTATAATGAAAATCTTTGGAACAATTGATCTACTATATTGTATAGGTCTTCTATTTTATAAAAATAACCAAAAAATAATTTAAAACATGAGATTTTTGTTTTTTTTTTGTCATTAGAAAAAAACTGTCACTGTTTACTTTTACCCCTGGGGTATTGGGGTAATTGTAAACAGCTAGTATAAAAACCAGCTGAACAAATGAGAAAATTTAAGGGGCAAAAGTGAACATTTGAATTATTGAGTTGTAAAAAGTGTAGCCATTCGTTTTAAAATAGATGTTTACATTTACCCCTAAAAAATAAGAGGCAATATTTTATTTAGATTTTAGTATTGCTTTTTATTTAGCCACTTAAAAAACATTGCATACAAAAAAAACTTATACTTAACATTAATTTGAATTAAATCAGTAGTAAAAAAAAAGAATAATAATGTTACAAAAAAGTATCTTCTAATACCGGAACAATTTTTTCAAAATGATAGTAAATTCTTTCACCTTTCATTTTTATGATGGGGAAAGGCAACACACCTATAATTTGGTCATGCCTAACAAAGCTAATGTCACTTGAATTAACAGCAAAATTTTGTTTGGTATCATCTATAGCTCTTAAACCCACCACTTCAATGTCACTATCTATTACATTTTCAACAGAACAAACAAATTTATAAATCATCGTGTTTCTTTTTCCACCTTTAAATTGCACAAGAACGAAACTTCCGGTTTTTAGATCTTTAAGGGAGGTCTCGTCTAAATCAATTGGGTTCTCATCAAGTTTTTCGGCCTCCAAATCCCAAGAGCTGGAGGTGTCACTTAAAAAGTCTCTGCTATTATTTTCTTCCTCGCTTGAACTATATTGTGGTACTTTTTTTGTTTTTGTCATTTTTGGTTTTTTTATTTTATTTGTTGGCAATTCTTTGGTATTGGCTTGTCTTTTTTGTTTCTCTGGTTTGGGTTTCTTTATTTTCTTCTCCTGTGCTTGTTTGAATCTATCAAGAACTTCTTTGCTTGTCAATATTTCGCCATATGTCTGTTGTCTCAATCTGGGTATCACTTGCTTTACTATGGTTGTCACATTTTCCTTTTTCTCTGGGGACTTAAAAAACAATTTGTTAAGTGATGTATCAGGTATGTTACTACTTGTCGTTTGTATATTACTTGACATGCAAGCAGACGTACAAGTTTCAGTACTGACGTGTTTGCATGATAGGTCATTTTTTTTTAGGGTTGGAGGAGTTAATACCCTAACCTCTTGCCTAATTGGCTCCTCCTGGTGATCATCAAGAGCTTGTATATTACTTGACATGCAAATAGACATACAAGTTTCAGTACTGACGTGTTTGCATGGTTGGTTATTTTGTTTGGGGGTTGGAGGAGTAAATACCCTAACTTTTTGCCTACTTGGCTCCTCCTGGTGATCATCAAGAGAAATGCTTTCAGGGATATCTATAAGGTTTTCTGTTTTGTGTGTTGTTTCTCCTTCTTCTATAAAAGTGTTTGGCTTCGGCACAGCTTCTAATTGAGGAATATCTTCGGAAGCATCTATAGAGCTTTCTGTTGTTTGCATAGTGACAATGCGTTCTTTGGGTGGAGTGTTCTGATTTTGCAGATATTCCTCCAGTTCGCGTTGTTTAAAGGAACTTGTTGGAAATTTCGTTTCGTCGACTGGAAAAATCCCACAGCTTCTAAAGCCAGATATGATATTGGTCGGTTTTATAGCACTAGTCCATACTTCAGCCAGTAGTTCAACAAAGTCCACTTTAGACAATCTTCCAGTTCCCTTGCCCATTTGTCTCTTTCCGAACGCTACGAGTTTTTTCTCCCAAAAAGTCTTGACAGGACCAAACACGCATTTATCAAGAGGCTGTAACATGTCGGTCAGATGACTTGGTAACTTGATCAAAGTGATATTATTAGACATAGCTTCTTCAACTATGCGAACGCTAATATGGCTAGCATGCCCATCATATATTAGCACTGCTGCTTGGTTTGGAATATTTTTCGATTGCCTTAAATTTTTGACATGAAGTATGAAACTCTGGGTGAACCAGGTGAAGAACTGGGGTTCTTCCATCCACCCGTTCTTCGATACTGTATATAACGTCCCACGATAAGCTTTGTCGGACACCCAGCGGGCTTGTATACCAGCGCCCTTGAATACGATGAGAGGAGGAAGAACAGACCCATCGGCTCCAATACATGCCAACACCGTAGTCGATTCCCTACCCGATCCTCCAGATATTCGACTTAGTGGCTTCCCTTTTTGTCCAATGGCCCTTATTCGACTTGGGTCGCTTTTAAAGCCCGACTCATCTGTATTGAAAATGAAAGATGCCTGTTCTAGAGAAGTTATTCCAAGTCGATCGAATGTGGTGCTTAAGTCTTTGTAGAATTTGTAGATCACGTCCGGCCTTCTTGCATCCTTCCGACACTTTTGCAAATATTCAGGTTTTTTTAATGATAATAGGTTGTTATGACGTTTCAAAAACGAATAATACCAGTCTGTTCCTGGGCGGCCATCAATAAACGGGGTTGACAGATTAGATATTAGATTTTATATATTCCTGGATAAGGTCTAACAGTTCGTCTCTATCACATGGAAATCCAGATTGTGCGCGGGCCAATAGACAATCTACTATTTTCTTTTCTGTTTCAGAATTAAACGCTGGTTTACGACCTCGCCCTAGAGAGTCAATGGCGGTTTTCCTTCCATTAAGCCGCTGCGAAATAACGGCAATAGGTACACCGTACTGTTCCTGTGCCTGTCTATAAGACAGACTACGATTTTGTACGTCTCTAACAGCTCTTTCTAGATCCTCCTGTCCATAAGCTGGGCCGTTAGTCTTGCGGATATATTTTCTGGGCATCTGGAACAAATTTATTAATTAAAATATACGTTTACATTTACCCCTAAAGTCTGTTTACATTTACCCCAACCAAGCGTTTACATTTACCCCTTCACACTTTTATTCGGGGTAAAAGTAAACACCTCTATAATATTGTAAAAATACAACAGCTAGTTTAAAAACATAGTTCAGATTAATAATTATGGTATTTGCAACTATCTTAAACATATTTTGTAAAACTTACCGTTGAAATTGAATTTTCACTTAAATATTTCACACAGTATCACTAACACGAAAACAAAATTTTTGCAGTAGTCCAGACGAGAATAAACAACAATCAGAAGACGCGTCCGTAAGCAACTGTTCGTTTGAATACGATGGAAGGTGGGGATATTTTGTCAACCGCCATGCGGTATTAGGTTCTGGCACGAATTTTAAAACGAATATTTATGGCGTTTACAATTACCCCTGTTTACATTTACCCCACTTGACCCTAATCACTTTTTGTAGTTTTTATGGCAAACAAATAGATAAATCCTCAGGAATCTGCTTTCTATTCCCCAATTTTAATGTTGTAGATTGTAGTCACAAAATTAAAATATAAACCAATATTCATGACAATATTCTTAGAAGGTAAAAACACAAATGTTCTGAAAAATTCAATACACTGCACTATATTGACTTACCCTTCATGGCTTGTGCCATTGCATTCTGTGATCTAAGTGTTTGAATCTTGAGTGAAACTGCTTGAATATTTGCTTTCATCAGCATAAACTTTTTAACATACCGTCTTGTCCTTACCAAGTCCCTTGCCATTATTTTTACGGCATCCTATAATAAATATCTATATGAAACCTGTATTAAAATGTTAATTTACAAGTACAATATTAACTTTTTATTCTGTCTGACTTTTACTGAGAGTGCGACCATACTGAAGGCAGAGTCCTGTATAAAAATTTTTACATCAGAGAATTTGTTGTGCATATTCATTGCTGATTTATAAAGTTGGGGCAATTTAGGAACTGTGCAATAAAATGTTAGACTGAAATGGAGATATATACAATAGGCCATACAAAGATGGTAATTAGGGGGATCATGTTATCCAAACTACAGGTACAGGTAGGTACTGATCAGCAAATCAAACCAACCAAATATCTGGCAAATATGATGGGTGGGATATTTCATATTGAAAGATATGTAGGACAAGGAGAAATATCTCTCTTTGAGTTCAATGACTTATTGCACACTTCTTCCTAAATTGCCTCGACTATATGTGAAGTTTTAAGGCACTTGCTAAACAGGGTACAAGCCTTTAGTAAGGCCTTCTTATATTCCAAATTTCAACATTCTACCTACACCTTGCAGTTTTCACACTACTACCCAGATAATAAAAAATGAAATATAGGTATACTACTTGATGTATTTATATTTATACTAGGTTTAATTTGATATCCGAATTAGATCTATCTACCAAATCCGCAGCAACATTTTATGTTTTTGGATTAAGTTCTTTTTATTCCATTTCTAAAAATAATCTATTAAACTTGGATTATAAAGTAATTTTTTAAGTTACATACATACATCCCCCCTTCAAGCACCGTATTAAAACAAAAGAAATCTGGTCGCCATCATTATTTCCAAGTGGTTTCAAATAGGAATTCAAGTTTCACAAACCTTGAATTTTAAATTTGAATCTTGGTAATTGTGATAGAAGCTTATTTTAATAGTACAAAATATTTACCATTTGACCTTCTTTCGCCAACTTCTTTATATCATTAATAATCTTCTTTTCTTGTTGTTCCATTTTTTGTTTTTCACGGTCCAAATCTCTCACTGCTTTATTTAAAGCTCTCTGATTTTTGCGAAGCATTTCTTCGGGAGTTAACTTTTTTCCGAAAAGCCACTCCATTTTATATGATTTTTAATTTCAGGCAAATTTAAATGGATTTTTTGTTTATTGCTGTCGGTGACTCATTTCCAGGTTTTCACTTCCAGAATTATGACATTTCTCCCTCTCTTCTCTTTTGTATGAATTATGACATCTCTCCCTGCTGCTGTTGTCGAGAGGCGGTGTATAAACAATTTTTGTTTATCGTACA
This sequence comes from Kuschelorhynchus macadamiae, assembly GCA_030620095.1. Classification (NCBI taxonomy): domain Eukaryota; kingdom Metazoa; phylum Arthropoda; class Insecta; order Coleoptera; family Curculionidae; genus Kuschelorhynchus; species Kuschelorhynchus macadamiae. The sequence continues at coordinate 2,084,736 of JAUTXW010000834.1, forward strand.
GCATGTACAGGGTAGCGCATTTCCGATCATTTTCGGGGGATCTGACAAAACTGTAGGTGCTACATGAAAACCGGTTCCACATTCCGAGTTTGATTTGCAAATGAAACTATGAAATATACTTGCTTACTGATCATGCCTAACTTGCCTCGTTATTGAGCTACGAGGCGTTTTCGAAAATTAGTCAATTTTGACAGGGTGTTGTATCTCGGTTATTATTGGTGACAAAAGAAAAAAGTAGATGTAGGTGATGTAAAATTCAGTGGAGTTCTTTTTTTTTTATCTATTCCAGCTTTTGAGATATGACATAAAGTTATGTTGTTTCAATAGTACACCCTGTATATTTTTTCTTAGTCGATTAGAAATTAAATTTTCTTTCCGACGGTTTTTGCAAAATAATAATTTTTAAACTGAGCTTTTTATTTATATCTATGGAGGCGATTAATCAAACTTCATGTTTGATAATTACAAAAACCACAACTTGATGACATATCTGAAGATATTACACATAATTTTAACAATACGTTTTAATGGGATTTTTAATTATTACCTTCCCTCCTTATGTCTGTTCCATTTGACCCAGAACAGAACCTATTTGAATTAATTTGAATAATAATAAGTGCCATTCATACAACAAAATTGTACTTTTAAATGCATAAAATGTAAAACAAAAATATTCAAAGCCTGCTTAGGGTCGAATTGACTATGGAGCTCACGCAAAGGCATTTAAACTTGTTTATATGGAGTAGGCTTTGAAAACAATTGTTTGACGCCATGTTTTCCAAAATTTTGACAATTAAAAATTAAACATATTTCGATAAAATCCGTGCACATGGCTTTCGGCTGTGCAAAAATCAGTATGATAGAGTGTTACAATTGAGTCCGTTAAAGACAGTATTGCTGCGTCGTAATTATATTTTAAAAAGTACCCCGAAATAAGATAAATCTTAAGCTGCATGGGTACGTTCAGAAGTCAAGGCCAAAGTCATATAGAAAGGAAAATAATGAAATAGAAGAAATCAACACAACCGCATATGTTAAGCCTGGGTTATAGATTGAAAACATTTGCGTCTTGCGTCGCCGTTTGCGCTGTCCCTGAAATTTACTTAACGCAAAGCAATGTGTACGATTATATTTTTGTCGTACGGTTGAGTTTCCTCTAGCCGTCGAAAAGATGACGATCTTTAATTATGACGGAAGCGGCTGGCGAAAATCGGCGTTTGCGTTAAGCTGAAACCAATGAAATTGCTGGATTTTAGACGGCCTTTTAAAACGTCCGTCCTTCGTAATAAATTTGACATTAATATATACATATAACATCCTCGTCCATTTAAAAAAACTGCTTAGGGTCATTGTCTTTAATTTTAAGGAAATACTGGTAGGAGTTATGAGTATTTTCACCCCAATTAACAGGCCGAATACGCGGACTTCTTTGACGCCTTCTTTTCAAGAATTTTACAGCTGCGGCACACATTAATATATTCACAATGCCTAGTCACAGATTAATGACGGTACCTTGCGAAAGGGGAAACAATGCTTTCTATTGGAGGCCGTTTTAATGTTTCCCTATTTAAGACCTCAACTTCTTGGTTTTATATACTTGTACATGCATAATCAATTGGGGCTTGATCATCTAAAATATAACATACATTTAATAAAATCTGTAGGAATATATAAAGTAGTTTTTAAAAGTTTAAAAACGCAACTAATGAACCGTTTAAATATGTATTAATATGTTCCATTATGCTTCCTTTAGTTAATTACATGATAATAATAAATAAAACACAAAGATAAATTAATTTAAAATCTGAACACAAAGTTTGCAAATTAGAGAAGATGAGGTTGAAATGTGGCATTACTGACATTCGACATTTTCAGTTATTTTCTTTCTCCATATCTTAGTGACAATTAAATAAGGATAGTTACCAAGTAACGATCTATCGAAGCTAGTTAGTATGGTATGTCAAACGTCATTCATGACGTCATGGTTAGTCAACGACGAACAAGAAAACGTCGTTAGTGGTAACCAGCAGTAAATATTTTGGTATGGGTACCGCGCAAAAAGATGGTTTAAAGTTTATTTAGATATCGTTTAATAAAGGCATATAAAATTTTCGAAACAACGGCAACGTCACCCATTTTTTCGGAGTTGGTGTCGCAAAACTTTGCATGATATGGTATAAGGCTAGAAAAACTTCGATGCTCTTGGTTAAGAATGGTTGTAACGCAGCACAGATATCAAAGAAAAGTTAGACAAGGACGTAATAGAAAGGTATTGCCATTTCTAATTTAGCCAAAGTTTTTGAACTTTTAATTTGACCGACTAATGTATGCCGTTTGTATTTTAGCATGTAAGTTTAATAAATACTATTATTTTGTTTTTTTTACGATTTTGGCAATTTATAATAATAGTTTACTGTGTTGACCTACGTATTAATTTATACCTATATATTTCTAAAATCCCAAAATATATCATAACATATCACCGACCCCCACGACTACTTGACAACATAGCGTAACCAAGTCAGGAAAATGCCCAATTCAGACGTCAAATGCACAACTAAAAATATCGTATGGACAACCCTGGAGAGTCCAGCAGAAATAAGTGTCAAAAGGAGTCAGCTGACTGACTGTCTTGTGACAAATTGAGTTTTATCATCTGCATTGGAACATTTTTCTACCGCCTTGTGAGTTTTGTGGGTGAGGTGTAAAGAATAACATGTAAGTTTCTCTCATATAAAATCCCCTATGTTATAATAGTATTTATTGGGTTTATATTTACATTACTTAATACTTCTTCGAGCGAAAAATCATGTATTGATTTGTTCTAGATCTCAGGGTTCTCCTTAATTTTTTCCTTTTATTTTACGTTATACAAAATCGATGTTAGTTTCGAAGTATAGAGTGCTGTATTGTATTCTGCATTGAAATTGGTAATTATTTTGGCATAATTAACAATTTTCATGTTTTTTATATAGGCGTAGTCAATTTTACATAGTTCGGGACACAAGTTTGTATGAGCGGCAAGTAGTTTTTCCTTGGTTTCTTATCAACGTTCATGTCAAGTGACTTTGACGCACACCAAAAATAATGGGCGGAATTATTATTTGATCGGATTCACGTGACTTAAATTTCCTTAGTTTTTTTTTATAAATTAGTTTCTTTTTATTTTTAGAGAACTCGGTTCAAAATGTCGAAATTACCCAAGCTTGGAGATGAAGATAGGGAAGGAGAATATGGATATGTCCATATGGTTTCTGGTCCAGGTAAATATTTAATTTTAATTAAAGGACCGTCTCCAAAATTTGAAAAAACATTCCTAGGCATGAAGTGTTTTTTTATAAATTAACTAATGTTTTATATTTTTTTAGTTGTTACAGCTGAAAAAATGGGTGGATCAGCTATGTACGAATTGGTTAGGGTAGGATATAATGAACTAGTAGGAGAAATTATCCGTTTGGAGGGTGACATGGCCACAATTCAGGTAATTTTTGTTTTAATTAGTATTTGTGATTTTTATTTTATTACAGATGTTGGATGTAACTTAAAATCAATGTTTAACTTTTGTCACATGATTTAATGGGCAGGTCCAGGGATATCTTATTAAACATTCCTGATTGAATAAATTAAAATATTGAAATAATTTTTTGTCTTCATTCTATTAGAGCAACATTTATAACATAATTAAAGAAAATCAATTTAATCTTTTTAAAGATATTTTGATTTCACACTTTATTTTTATTTGTATTGAATATATCAAAAAAGGTGAATACAAGAGTTTGTGCAAATTTAATTTAAAATTGAATATATGAATGCTGAAATAGAATACCCTATATATTCCTGCATTTTATACTTTTGTATAAAATTTTATGCAGAGGTGATCTAACATACCTTTTATCTAATTTATTGGTTTTGTATCTATGAACAAATGAATTTTAGTTTTTTGGTTACCTAATAGTTTTTCAAAAGTTAAGACCAACGTGCAGATTATTTGTCATCTCCCAACAGTTTTTTCTTTTACATCAGTCTAAAATGCCTTAAAGGCTGATTTTCATTTGTTTATAGAGCTACCAAGTTAGGAACTTCAAACATGGGATGTGTTTGATAAAATAGTTTTAAATTTTTATGCAGATTACAAAAATGCAAATATATTTAGAGTATTCTATTTGAAAATACATATGTTTGTATCATAGCTTTTGTTGATATTTGCTATATATGTGACAAAGGGGAAGGAGTCAAAATAAGCAACTTTGTCCTTATGTAAAATAGAGACCTATGGTCAGTAGGTATAGTTTTTTTCTAGCATAAGGCACCGAAAATATTTAGACATTTAGAGTTTGTTCTATTAGAAATTCAAAACCAATAAATCTAGGATTCTGTACCTATTTCCATAAACAAGCTTGATTCAACACTACATATTAGTGTTGAATTAATTGTGAACACTCTTATATTGGCAAAATTTAGAAGTTTTTTTAAGATTAGAACGTCTATTTTGAGTTTTTGGGCTATACTTACTTAGTAGTAATTTACAAATTTCCTACCTATAATTATGTAAGAAATAATATATATGTAGAGCTGTTTAGAAAAATAAAACAAAAAATAGATCATAACAATACATATTTTTTTTCATTTATCTGTATGCCAGTCTCCCAAAAACATTTGTTTTTAAAGGTATATGAAGAGACATCAGGCGTAACAGTAGGAGACCCTGTCCTTAGGACTGGAAAACCATTGTCAGTAGAGTTGGGACCTGGTATTATGGGTTCCATTTTTGATGGTATCCAACGTCCTCTGAAAGATATTAATGACTTGACCCAATCTATCTATATTCCCAAAGGTGTGAATGTTCCAGCTCTTTCAAGGACAGCACAATGGGAATTCAACCCCATAAACATCAAGGTTAGTCACCAGAGCAGTATTAAATTTAGAGTTATTTTTTCAAAACTAAACATTGGTTTGGTGACATGTGGTTATTTTAATCTAGATTATATTTATTTAATTAACTCCATCAATGTTAATATATTTCAAATAGCCAGTTGAAGATCTGAAGGAATGCAAATTATAATAACTTATTTACTTTTTACATATTTCTGGCTACCCATACCATCTTTTTTTATGAGTTTTATTTTCAATGTTTAAATTTATTTTGTCTTTTTAGTTAAGTATGTAATTTGTATGCAATACATATCTATTATTGGAAAATTTTGTAAAAATGGTTTATACTGTAAATAAATAAATAAATCAAGTTTTGATATTAAGGGCAATTATTCAGAGTAGCTTAAAATATTGAGAGGGGTTCTGACTGGAATTATTTATCCATTTTCCTAAAATGGGATCTAAATTTTTTTCCAGATTGGATCTCATTTAACTGGTGGTGATATATATGCTATGGTACATGAAAACACATTGGTAAAACACAAACTTATCCTACCTCCCAAAGCAAAGGGAACCATCACACATATTGCTGAACCTGGCAACTATACTGTTGATGTAAGTATTTTAATCAAAATGTTACTTAAAAAAATCTACTATATTGACAATTAATTTAAATTTTTACTTATGTTATAAATAATATGACTTATTTTAGGATGTTGTACTTGAAACTGAATTTGATGGAGAGCGAACTAAATACACTATGTTGCAAGTTTGGCCTGTACGACAGCCTCGTCCTGTAAGTGAGAAATTGCCAGCCAATCACCCACTACTCACTGGACAAAGAGTTCTTGATTCTCTTTTCCCGTAAGTAATAATTTTAAAAGCTGGTACATAATAACTCAAAAATCACGTTTAATTCTTTGTTGTATTTTTATTAAAATTGTTATTATTTCTTGGTATATATTTTACAATTCATTAATAATGTTTCTTTTACATGTAAAAATAATGGAAGTATTTATTTCCAACTTTTTCCATTACAAGAAATTTTATACAGAGAAGGCTACTTGACAATACAGCCTGCATATTTTTATTGTCACATGTACCCTTTGTAGAATACATGTGATATTTCTAACAAATATCCATATATATATGTCATCTGTATTATAAAGTAAAAATATATATACTGTTAAACAAAAAAGTTCAAAAATATTATTTATTTCTTTTCTTTCAGTTGTGTACAAGGAGGTACTACTGCAATTCCTGGTGCTTTCGGTTGTGGTAAAACTGTAATTTCCCAAGCCCTATCAAAGTATTCTAACTCTGATGTTATCGTTTATGTGGGTTGTGGAGAAAGAGGTAAATTATTATTTTATTGAAATAACCAAATTTTATTGATATTGGCTCAGAAAGAAACTTAATTTAAGTATACAAAATAAAGAAAAATGGTAATTAAAACATTTACAGTTTGCAACTGCACCTTGTTACAATAAGCTACAGTTTCAGAATATATTTTAATAAACTTTGTGCATAATTTTGTTGTTTTTAGTAGAAGTTTATTGTTTTTATTAGAAAACTCCAAGTAGCAACCACCTTTCAAAAAATTTTGAATGTAATGATTAATTTCTTTAGTTTTAGAAATACATAACAAATCTGTCTATTTTTTTTAGGTAATGAAATGTCTGAAGTACTTCGAGACTTCCCCGAACTGACAGTAGAAATTGATGGGGCCACAGAATCTATCATGAAACGTACTGCATTGGTGGCTAATACTTCCAACATGCCTGTAGCTGCCCGTGAGGCTTCCATTTACACTGGTATCACCTTGTCTGAATATTTCCGTGATATGGGTTACAATGTGTCCATGATGGCTGACTCTACATCTCGTTGGGCTGAAGCCTTGAGAGAAATTTCAGGTTTGTCTTTGCTGGCATTGATAAAATTAAATGACAATTATTTTTATGTATTAAATTTCAGGTCGTCTTGCTGAAATGCCTGCCGATTCTGGTTACCCAGCCTATTTGGGTGCCCGTTTGGCTTCCTTCTATGAACGTGCTGGTCGCGTTAAGTGTCTGGGTAACCCTGACAGAGAAGGTTCTGTTTCCATTGTAGGTGCTGTATCACCTCCTGGTGGTGACTTCTCTGATCCTGTTACTTCTGCCACTTTGGGTATTGTACAGGTAAGGAGGGTTTAATGTTATGTCATAGGTCGAACAAATTTCTTAATTTTAAAGGAAATCCTATTGCAATAATTTTTTCCAGGTGTTCTGGGGTTTGGATAAAAAACTTGCCCAGCGTAAGCATTTCCCTTCAGTGAACTGGCTGATTTCTTATTCAAAATACATGCGTGCTTTGGATGACTTCTATGACAAAAACTTCGCTGAATTTGTACCACTTAGAACAAAGGCCAAGGAAATCTTACAGGTAATTACCTTAGAAGCTTAGAACTGTAGCACATTTAATGACCTTATAATGTATATAATCTATAATAAACATATTTATTTGACAGTTTCCTTATTTATCTTACAGGAAGAAGAAGATTTGTCAGAAATTGTGCAACTGGTAGGAAAAGCTTCCCTAGCAGAAGGTGATAAGATTACCCTGGAAGTCGCCAAATTGCTTAAAGAAGATTTCTTGCAACAAAACTCATATTCGGCATATGATAGGTTCTGTCCATTCTACAAAACAGTCGGTAAGTAATATATTTGTTTATGATAGTATATGTAATACATTAACAAATTAATTTTCATATCAAATCTTAAATAATCTTTTACCAGAATGCCTTCTAATTGTAGGAAATATTTAAAAATTTAAATAGGAACTTAATGCTTTTTATTGTTTTATTATATTTTCAAAAATTAATATATTACTATTTTTAAAACATTATGTTTCAGCAGCTAGTAAAATGTTTGTCGTTATTAGCAAACTCAGCTTATTTCTTCTAGTAAAATGTATGTTAAATTGTCCGAAAGACATTCCTAGGAGGAGTTCCAGTGCATTTGACCTTTTTTCTTTGGATTATTATGCACTAAAGGGCAAACAAATTATATTTTTTTAAATGTTTTTGTTATAGAGGGTTAGAGAAATCAAAAGCAAGAACTTTACACACTATGAAATTGTATTAAATATTATTGCTTAAATAAAACTACAGAAACACATTCATTGATTAAATAGGAGTGCTTCAGAAAATTTCGTGAAAAATAAAATTAAAGAATGAAACTTTCAACTACTTACATAGTTGCTAAAATTTGGTAAATAGGTGATAATGTCACCTAGGGGAGCTAAATACTTTTTAAAAGTATTTGCCCAGCCCTACCTACAGTTTTTAATAGAGTTCTGATTATTTTTAGGTATGCTCAAAAACATGATTGGTCTCTATGACATGGCAAGACACGCGGTTGAAAGCACGGCCCAATCAGAAAATAAAATCACCTGGTCGGTGATCAGGGACTCAATGAGCAACATCCTATATCAGCTTAGCAGTATGAAATTCAAGGACCCTGTCAAAGATGGAGAGGCTAAAATTAAAGCAGACTATGATCAATTATATGAAGATATCCAACAAGCTTTCAGGAATTTGGAAGACTAGATTTAAAATGTTAGCATTATTAGATGAATAAGGCCATTCAGATAAAATATCCTCACTGTCTAGTTGTAACTGTATATTCATTGTTGGTTACACTGACAACAGTTGTAAGCATATAGAAGAGAAATACTCTCTTCTGATATTACTGTACAATAATTTTGTTAATAGTTAAGTAATAAAGGAATAGTCATCCATAGATTTCTATACGGTCGCCTTTATATTTTAGTGAGGTGAGGGTAAAACTAAGATTATTTCTTTACAATTCCCTTCATTCCAATTATTTTTAAGAACTTTTTTTGAGGTTTTGTTTTATTGTACAAAATGGTGCTTTTTTACTTTATTTCAGTATTATCCCAAATCGTTTTCAGATCACTTTATTTTAAAGAACACTGTATATTGTACATGATTTTACCATGTTTTTGAAAATTGTATAAATGTATAATGGAAAAATATCAATTTTATTTTAGATTGTTATGTGTAGTGCAATTTATTGTTCTATTTTGAACAGAATAAAAGCATAATTGTTCCATGTTAAAAAATTTTTTGATTTGTACTTATGTTCTTATCAAATCCAAAATACACAAAATTACTGCTTTATAACCTTTGGTACTTGTTAAACTCCTTTTTTATTTGTCAACATCAAAATGTAATTTTTAGTTGATAATAATTTAAAGTATAAAAATATAATCCAGCTTTAAAAGTACTAATTTATACTGAAACAGAATCAAACATGATTACTAGAAGGAAATTTTTATTAAGAAAATAAATGACAAAGATAGTTCTAAAAGTCCCAAAAGATATTTATATGATCCAATTTCAAAAATTAACTTATTATCCGAGAATATTATTCACTAAAATATTATGAAAAATAATTTAATTTATTGTTTAAAATCGAGGAAGTAAATATATACTGAAAGTCGGCCTACCTCTGGTACCTTGCTACGTGAGTGTTTCAGTGGAGGCTATTCGGGTGAAGTGCTACTTCTCTAGGAAAAATAAGCAAACTTCTAACTATATTTATTATATATCTCTTAAAATTTAAGTTTTTACGTTCATTTATTCACCTAATTGGCAAAAAATAAACTGTACATCTCGAATAAATATTTTACTTGACTGTTGAGAAAATGTCTTTTTAAAACTTTCAATCGAACTTTATTATAACAACTATAACAGTGGCGCAAACCGCTTCGACTTTGCTGGAGGTGCTATGTTTAGTTTACGATTTTCCTACTACGTTGCTATGACAACGCGTACGCGATGACGTCGACCGCATGGAAGATTAATGTTAACCAGCGCCATACAACGCTCTACACTACACCCACGATGTTCAGGTTCGGGTTTCGCTGCAACCGGTTAGTTCTTTTATTGTTTGCTTGACTGTTTTGTGTTATATTTATTTATGGTGTTACAACTTTATTTGGTTAATTAATTGACATTGATAAATTCGATCACGGAATTGGTTTGCATTTTGTTGGAACCTCCATTTAATCGATGGAAGGAACAAGATTAGAGTTTTAATCGTCATTTTGGTTTTCGGCGTACAAATGGTTATGTAGTAGCCAAATATTACAAAAATAGTTTTGCTGGCCTTGTTTACTAGTTTCCAATAAATATTCAGTGTGGAATAAGAAAGGATTTGCAAACATTTGTAAAAAATCAAAGCACTATAACTGACACTTTAAAAGGAAATGCTAAACTATATAAAATACATTTTAACGAAAACGTCCGATTAAATAGACTATTTATGTGCTTGGTAATTGACATAGTTTTTACCTTGCAAAACAAGAGTTAGTCTTTCGCGGCCATGATGAGAGCAGCGAGTCAATAAATAGGGGAAATTTTAAAAAGCTTTTAGGTTTATTAATATCGAGAAGTTCCTAAGAACTAAAAAATCATCACGAAAAAATTAAAAATATTTTTACTGGTGTCTCGAAAACTATTCAAAATTAAATAATTAATTATTAATTGAATTTAACTCAATGCATTTCTGATTATTTAAATGATCATGTAAAAATGAAATAATGAACACATAGTTTTTTTCTGTGCAGAATTTTATAATGTCAACTCCGATAGAAAGTCGGAGAATTTATATTCTCTATTGTATCAAATTTTGGACCAATTTGACTATAAACATAACTTAATAGGGCAATGTTACGATGGCGCACGTGTGATATCTGTCCATCTAAATGGCCATCAAAAAGAACAAGCGCCGCAGGCTGCATCTGTCCTGATACAGCAAAGTTTAAAAATACTTCTAAATGTCGAATTTTTTTGCAAGCCTTAGTGGTATTCCCGCATTTTTTCATCACTCAGCCAAACGAACGTATGCTCTTACATCTGCATTTACGAGGCGTATACCAACAATTACAGAAACTCGTTGGTCTTCAAATTCGAAGTAAGTAAATGTGATTGTTCAAGTTGCGTTCTTCAAAAAAAAATCGTTTGACATTCATTTTTGCATATCCAATATAAAACGCTGTCGTGAGGCGCTCTGTAAAAAAAGAAATGAACAAACTTACATTTTCATGTTTGGCAGGTTCTGCTAAATTTTCCGAATATAGTTTAAATTTTCCCACTGGCCCGTTTATAAATTTGTTACAGTTATATGGGGAAATATTTTCAAAAGGTCAACGACTTAAAAATGAACTTGGTCTTATTTTTGCCAATGACAGTAATTGGAATATACCGCTGCAAGAGCAAGTGAAAAAAATTAATGAAAATAAAGATATTTTAACCAAAGCATATAAAGTGTTTTCCCTTATTTTGACAATACCGTCGAAAGATATCACCATACAAATTATGGGTTTTGTGCATTAATTGATCGACTAGTATACAATTACAATCCATACTTTCCCGAATATGACCTTTTCAGACTCAGCATCTTACGATTAAAAGAATTGGTTATGTGATTATCTTTTGTTCATATATATTTGTATGCCCGTTAAATTGTATTATCGTGTAATATGTTGTCACGTTGTCTCTTTTTTATTTTATTATTTCAAATACATTTTTTTTAGTCTTATTTTACTCTTACGATTATCTTTTTTGTTTTTTTTGCGAATTTGTACTATTTAGAATCTTTAGCATTCTGTAGTGTACGTTTCAGAAGTGTCACTTGTCCGATGCTTGCATCGGCTACGTCCTTACGTTATTATTATTATTATTAAAAATATCTTATTTTTCTTCTTACGTTCAAGATGTTAGTATGGATCGTAGCTGTTTTGCTAGCTACAGCGCAAGCCTTAAATATATGACCCCTTCTGTGCCTGGTCCTGATTCCGCAAATACATTTGCTTACAGAGTGAGCTGAAGTAACCTGTAAATTGATGTTCGCCTTAGTATGGCCAAATACTCTAGTCTCTGTTTTCAGTATTTTCAAAGGCTGTTTGTTGCATGATATTCAGCAACGATATTTAACGAAAGCGCCTGTGCAAGGTGTCTGATTACATTTTTAAGCAGTACCTAGAGGCTTTATTATACAAGTTATCCAAAAACTTTAAATTTAAGTTTTATGGGAATCATTAGAATTAAATCCAAACAAATGATGATGGTAAATTGACAAAAACTCCAATAAGAAGCAATGTGTAAGAGAGAGACGAACATTCCACTATTATATATCAATATAAATTAATTTCACTGCTAATTTGGAAGAAAACTACTGCAACCAAATTTACTTCTGTAAAATTTACTTTTTCTCGCTTACTATAAATTGGTAGGAAGGGCTCAATTTGACAAAAACCCTATTATAATACCCAATGTGTTAGAGAGACGGTAAGTCTCAGCTCATACAACGGTAGAGCCAACGGAAATGCATTGCTTCTTATGGTAGGGTTTTGCTTACATTTTTCGGGTATCTTTCAAGATAAAAGTATCATACCCAGTATATTTATAATCAGCAAGAAGAGACTCATTTGATGGTCATATATTATACAGGGTCAATAACTGGACTTTGTTCGTTTACTGCCTGCTTCTGCCAGAGGCCAGGACACGGTTGTATACAGAAGAACAAAAAACACGACTCACTTAATCAGTTCTTGTCCCACATAAAATTGTCATGCTGGTTCGAGTGGGATTTTCGAGATCTTCATAAATATCTGTTTACCATATTTAACAAGGTTTTTATGCCTATTTTTATTTTATGCTTAAATTTTAAATAATTAGCTGTAAAAATATTCATACAAAAAGCTAAAGATAAGGAATAATATATTAAATAATATTGTTTATGAAGTTTACGTAAAAAAGATCCATGTAAACTTCATGCAGTAAAGTATTGGCGTAGATTACATTTTATAGTCTACAGGACAACCCTGTCTCAGGCGATTTCAAATGAATAGAATAAACAAACAAATGGAAAAAGCAATTCTGTTGGTTTACGAATTATGCGAATTTGTTTTTTTAAACTTTTGGGGAGGTGTTATATTACAAAAGGTCGTGACAAATAATAACTAGTGAGATAGTAGGAATAATACATTTTTCTTAATATAATGTGTATATGCTTAAAGTTAATTACAATTACATAATATTAAAGTCGAAATTTGACACATCATCAAACTGGTTGGGTTGACCCCCTTGTGGATTTTGCATTTGTGGTTGCCCTAACTGTCCTCTGCCATTGTTACCCATCTGTTGCATGTTAATGATTTGTTGCCTGTATTGAGGTTGCTGAAAAATATAATATATTTATCTACCTGATTGATGAGTAAGTAAAGATATGTATGTTAAGCAAATGTATATAAAAATTAAAAGACGTATGGAAGTCGTTGAACTACATTAGTTGTGCCCAAGAATTCTAATCTTTTTTTAATTAGAAAAGTTTTAGTTTAGGTTAGTTGATGTCCTATCAAATGTGCACAAATAATAAGAATAATTCTAAAAGAGCAATGAGCAATGAGAAGATTTCAGAGTTCAGTTAAACCAGAGCAGTCACAATTACTTTTATGAAGTAATTCAAATTACATTTACTAATTACTTTCAAAGGTAGTTAAAAATTCAAATACCAATTACCTTCATTCCAAAAAAAATATTTCAAATACCAAATACTTTCGAAAAGTATTTCATTCTCGATGCAATTGCCGTGATTCGATTACTGTGAAGTAATACTTCCAAACTAGTTTAATTACTGAGACGCCAATCTTGCTGTCTGTCTACAGGAAACCGTATTTAATTTTGCCCAACATATTACAGTAAGTAAAAGTTTAATGAAGATATATATTTTTTATGCACCACACTGACACATGGTGCTTTCGATTTTTTTCCATATGCAGACATAATAGCATTAACTTTATCCCTATAAAGCCAAAGCTAATAATAATTATGGTATACCAAAATACTAGTTTCAAAATACACAACCTTAGCTTAGATATAGAAAAAAAATGCGTTTAATAACAGGACTTTAATGAACTCCATTTGACATTAATAAAAAAAGTAATCAGCATTAACTGGATTCATTAAACCATTGTACTGTAGTAAGGTATTGAGTTATTGACCACAAATTAATTTTAAGTTTTCCTTCCTTGTGGACATAGGATCGCCGATCTATCGTATGAACTACCGATTTTATTTAAAAAATCTACCGAAAGTAAAAAAAATAATTGTATTACCAATTATTTTTCGAACTTCGAATAGACAGTCCATCAGATACAAGTAAAACCGAATGAACTACTCGTGTCGCAGTTTATACAGTTTAAAAGAGCGCACAACATTTCTATCTTCTGTATAGTAATTCTTCACAAAAACGCTGGAACACGTGAAGTGGTTTTTAAATGGTTATTCTTCTTTTTGTAATATTTTCAGCCCCCGACCTGCAACCCCTAAATTTGTAGGCACCCCAACTTTTTGAAATGGCAACCTAGGTCATGTGAGAGCTCTACGAGAAGGTCTTTTAAAACTGAATCCGATACTAGCAACAAAGTAGGGGCCTGGTATAGTAAAACGAGTCCACATAAGTTTTAATATAAAAAATTCCTGAAATTCTAGGACAGTTTTTCCCACATTTGGTTGTTTATTTGGCAAATATGTACACACACAAAATTATAAATTCAGTTACCTTTTAGTTTGATCATTGAATTGTAAGCAAGTGTTAGTATTTTGGAACTTTAGACAGTTTTGAATTATTGTGCTCTTAGAAAGGCAGCATATTAAAATTTTGATATTGTTGGGTTGTTGAGACAAAGTACGGAGCCAGGATAAAGTTTGTGAGTTATGCAATAAAAAGTATGAAGAGCATGGGACAGTTAGGGATTTACCTAAAATGTGCGGACCACCTGCTTTAAGTGAAGACAAAAAAATCCTATCAGAGGCAGAAAGTCCAAATTCTTCAACTAATACCTTACTGCTAAATAACGATATCAGTCGAGCTTCTGAACAGCGACTATTAAAGAGCCAGAACTATCACTCGAATAAAGTGCACGCTGTACTGCAACTTTTTGAAGATGACTACAATAGGAGTTTGCAATTTTGTGAGGAAATATAGGAATATATGATGGAAATAACATATTTTCATCATATATTCATCAACAGACATTCTGGTCTAATCAGAATCCACAGTAGATACGTCGTGAAGGACATACACAACATCCCCAAAAAGTCAATGTGTGTGCAGGCATAACAAATAACCGAATTTTAGGACCATATTTCTTTGAAGAAAATCTTACTGCTGAGTGTTTAGATTTCGTCTTATTCGATTCAATTAACAGTAATATTTCCTAACAAGGATGATCCAGATATTCCCCATAAAAGAATATGGTTTCAACAAGATGGCGCACCACCGCATTTTGGTATAAATGTTCGAAGGTACTTTGACGAAAATATTCCAAATCGATAGGTATCTCCACGGGGTCCCATTGAATGGCCACCAAAGCTTCCGAGCCTTACACGATTGAATTTCTTTCTATGGCGGTATTTGAAGGAGACAGTATTTAAAAATAGACCAAACAGCGTTGAGGACCTACAAGTTAGAATAAGGATGAAGGTTACTAATTTACCAGCCGAAAGTATTCGAACTGCGGTTGATAGTATTTACCCCAGACTCGGTGCATGTCAAGTAGAAGGTGGAGATCACTTTCAAAACATTTGTTACATTAGTCAAATCAGCTGACTGCTAAATATTCCCCTCGAATAATAATTTTAATTGACAAACTTATGTGGATTCGTTTTACTGTAACGAAATGAACAAACCCCTAATTTGATGCTAGTATCGGATTCAGTTTTAGAAGACCTTCTCATTGAGCATGACACTGGTTATCATTTGAAAAAAAAAAGTTGTGGTGTCTACAATTTAAAGGGTTGCAAGGAGGGGACTGAAAATATTACAAAAAAACGAACAACCATTTAAACCACTTCCTGCGTTTTTGTGAAAAATTGCTCATGGAGAAGACATGAATTTTGTGCCCTTTTTTTTCAACCCTGTATAAAACGCACGCAACAATATATACGTCGGTGTTGCTAGAAGCTTCTACTTGTTTAGAAATACAATGCAAATATTATACTTATCTATAAACGAATTTAACCAGCCGATCAGAAGCAGTACGACGAGAACTGGCAACTCTGGGAGTTGTGTTGCGCCAAAATCTACTGATATAGGGAATACAATACAAAGTTGGGATCCATTTAGGAGGTATTATCTGTCTTTTGTATAACTTCACAAATATTTCCATATTCAAGTAATGAAAAAATTAATTTGAGGAATACATTAAATGCCAGAACAAGCATTAAGAAGGGAGGTAGAGGTTTTATTTTAATGTACTTTATTTTATTGTAAGTATTTTGTTTATATTATGTGTTGTAGCTTCATAATATTAATTTAATTTTTTTAGGTTAAAAATTATGTTTTAAATATTTCTATTTTATTTTCACTTTTTGCTATGTTTCTGTTAGCTTCACTTCTCTGTGAGTTTGTGTGTGTGTTAGTTTGTCTGATTCAAATCTTGTAACAGACCATTTTCACATGATTGTTTAACTTCAAATTTGACATGCGAACAAAGTTCTTGTAACAATACAATTTGACAAATAATAATAAAGTATAAAATAATAAAATATAAAAACTTAACATGACGCATAGGGGCTGCAATATGCCGGATAATTTATTGTTAGGTTTGGACGGTATCTGGGTTGAAACAGTCCAAACAGAGGCGGACGAATTTTTGTCATTTCTGCAGATTCGACTAAAAATCAGTAGGTATCTGGGGTTTTTAAAAGTTCAAAATGGCGTATGTGGGAAATTTGGCAGTATGACTTTATAGTCAACAATAAAAAATTAAAAATGGCGGCACCAACAGGGCGAAAAAATTGATTTAGATTAATTGGATACATCTTTATGATTTCTGTAACTAAATTTATGCTCATTAATCCTTTTTTTAACCGTTCTGCCTGTTTGTCCACTATAAAATTTTGAACAAGTTTCACAATTTAACTTTGAAACACCGGACTTATTCTGTTTTTTGGTCTTATTGTTTTTGATATATCTACCAAGGCTGCTGTTTGTCCTAAAAGCAACAATTACAACTTTATTTTTAAAAAACTTAAAAACATTTAATGTTATTTTTCCTGTATAAGTAAACGTATGAAATTGAATATTTTCTTTGAACTTATTAGTAGGATAAACTAACTGTAATGTTTTTTTATATTTTTCCTTTTTAATTATTTTGTCTAGATTTTCATGTTAACCATTTATTAACCGCTATTTATTAATTATTGAAGTTAAATATAATAAAACAATGTGTTTTATTATATTAAGTGTAGGCACTTTTTATTTAAATTCAGAAAAGTTTATTTTTAAAAGAAAAATTAACCGCCGTATCCACTGAAAAGGTTTATTACACCATATGTAATAGTGTCTATTAGTGGCGTATATAAGGAAGGGTTAAACCCTCCCAGAGCCAGTTTTATCTACAACTGAAAGCAAGCAATGTCCTTTTTTGTTGTTCATATTATTTACGCTCAAAGAACAAAAACTGAAGACCTTTTTTTTTATTGTTGAAAATTTTCACCATCTCAAAACTCAATACGCCACTGGTGTCAATGGCAATTAAAACTTTTAGTTCTCCAGTTACATTTTTTTACTGTCATATTTTATGTGATCCATTATAGGTACACCTCTTTTATAATTGTCAAGTTAAACCTGGTCTAAATTTTAACATCTTTAGCGAATAAGGCTGAAAATGGTTTTAATTTGTTTTTTCCTGCTTTCAATAAATTTCCTCAGATTTCATGTAATAAGAAAAATATAACTCCACCAATATTTCAAGAAATTAACCGAAATATTGATATCTAGCGAAACCAAACATATTTACCTGACAATGCAGTGCGAAATTCCATAACATTCTTTTGATCTCTTGATAGAGACTTTTATTAATTTAGTTTTAGGTCAAATGCAATGTGATTGGATGTTAAAATTAGTTGAATTCAATCACAATTTACGCGAACAATCAACATTGTGGTCGCTCTTAGAAAATTCGTTTTTTTGTTGGTATAAAACGCCGTAAACTGTTGGAAATTTGCATAGTGAGAAAGCTTGTAATAGTTAATAATTCGGGTAAATAATATTTATGAAAAGTCTGAAGTATCAAATAAGAATTGAGAAAGTCTAAAGATCAATTTATAATCTAAACTATTTGTAGTTAATTCGCTGAGATCTAAAAAAACTACATACCAATTGTAATAAAAATCTATAGCCCGTCTCACCTGCCAAACTCTTAAATTACACTTCTTGAATTAAATTCCAGCTATAGTCGATTTCACCTACTCAGATCAGTGGTTTGTTCCGAACAATATTGGACATCATTGGATTATAGAGTTGGTGCTTGGTAAATTAATTGTACCTCTCCCTTCACTGGAAAAACCGCAAAAGAAGTTTCTATATGGCAGGAGCAAAATCTAAAGTATTTAAGTGTGGTAAATGTTCGGCTAATGTTACCAAAACACAGGTTTCAGTTCAGTGTGAAAAGTGTAAAAGCTGGTTAAACAAGTCATGTGGTGGTCTGACTAAGCTGGATGTTGAGGTTTTACGTCAATTAAATAATAAATATTTTTGTCCCGAATGTAAGACTCGAACTGAAAAACAAGTTAGGAAGTCAATGGATTTTCAAGCTCAAAACACTAACGATTTCAGTAATAAGGAAAATGTGTTGGAAATTATTAAAGAACTTAAGTACGAAATTCGTGACTTGAGAAATGACATCAAATTCTATGCTGAGCAATATGAATTACAAAGGGAAACTAATAACTCAATTAATAATCAGCTTTTAGAGTTGCAAAGGGAAAAGAGGAATTAAGAAAGGAGCTTAAAGGCATGAAAATTTAGAATGAGGTCAAGGAGAAGGAAACCAGAATGAAAAATGTGGTTATTGTGTGGAACTTAAAAATAATCCAAAAGATGTGGTTAAGAAAGCGGAAAGAGTGATAAAACATGTAAATCCCGATGTTCAACTGGATGATGTTCAGATTAAACCGCTTAATCCAAATAAGGAAAATACGCCGATAGTGGTTTCTTTTAAAACCATTCAGCAAAAATATGATTTGTTACAAAAGAGAAGACAAATCGGTAAAATTTTTGGCAAGGATTGTGGATTGAATGTGTCTGAGTTGATTTTTATTAACGAAGATTTGTTAAAAGAGGCGAGGACGCTGCTTTTTTAAGCGAGAACACTTCGTGAACATGGATTCAAGTATATATGGGTCAAAGATGGTCAAATCTTGGCGAGAAGAAGGGATAACGATCCGGTACGTAAAATTAGGAATCAAAATGATATCGACGACCTAAAAAATCAAAGTCTTTTGCTTGACAGTGCAATCACAGATCATCATTCTCTCTTATTTAATATCAATTTAGGAAATTTCTTGTATGATATTAGCGATGTTAATAAAAATGTAAAAGTTCTGAAACATATAGATTACAACAAAATTAAGTTATATCTTTATAAGGAAAACTGGAATGATGTTTTTTTGTGTCAAGACCCTGATGCTGCCACTGAACTCTTCTTATATAAATTAAAAAACTATATTACTATGGCTACAACGGAGAAGCCTATTCCCAATAAAAAACTAAGATTTAAACCCTGGATTACACCTGGCCTTCTTTTGTGAATTAGAAAGAGAGAGAGAGATAATCTTTATAGAATGTGGGCGAAGGATCCTCTCAATGTTGTTCTGAGAAGAAACTATACAAACTACAGAGCTACCTTAAGTAATCTTATTAAAAAATCTAGATTATTTTACTATAAAAATAAATTAATTGACGTCAGGCATGATCCTAAAAAAACCTGGAACATGGTTAAACAGGCTACAAATGATTTGGGTTCTAAGACCACTACCATTCTGTTTTTAATGAATGAGGAAAAAAAGGAAATACGAGGCCAGAAAGAGATTGCAGATGAGTTTAGTGGCTTTTTTAGCAGTGTGGGTTCCAGGTTAGCTAGCAAAATTAACAAACCTAATAACGTTCCGGAACATTTGACGAGTCAAGTCTATCTTCCGAAATCAATGTATTTGGATCCAATTTCTGAGAAAGAAGTCATTAAGTCGATAAATGCATTAAAGATCAGTTCTTCTTCTGATGATTTCTTTATTTCTAATAAAATAATTAAATTAAATTACAAAAGCCTGGTGAAGCCCCTAATTCATATTGTTAATGTAGTGTTCAAAACTCGAATTTTTCCCAATATTTTTAAAAGGGCAATAATTATACCATTGCACAAGGGAGGTGACAAAAGTGATAAAAATAACTATAGACCGATTGCGCTAACTAGTCCTATCTGTAAAATTGTTGAAAAATGTATTAAAATAAGACTGTGCGGCTTTTTGTCTGTAAACAACATTTTGTCTAAATACCAGTATGGGTTTAGAGAGAGAATGGGTACAGATAGTGCTTTGCATGAAGTTACTAAGTTTGTGACTGGATGTTTTAATGAGCACAGCAAACCAATAGCATTTTTTCTGGATCTTGCCAAAGCGTTTGACACTGTGGATCACCATATTCTACTGATTAAATTGAATAACATTGGCATTAGGGGGGTTGCACATGATCTATTTAAATCCTATCTTACAAACAGGCATTTGAAAGTAAATTTAAATTATAATGTCAATTCTGAAAACAAGGTTGACTATGGTGTTCCACAGGGTACAGTGCTTGGCTCAGTTTTATTCACAATATATATTAATAACTTAACTAGTTTGTTGCCATTGACCAAAACTGTTTGTTTTGCTGATGATACTGTCCTGCTTTGTAAGGGTGTTACATGGGATGAAGCATTCCATGAAGCGGAAAAAGCAATCACAACTGTCAAAATATGGTTGGATTTAAATTCACTAACTTTAAACATTAAGAAGACGAATTTCATGACTTTCTCTATGAATTCTAGGGGGATTCCAAATAATCAATTTATTAAGATTCACACAAGTGATTGTAATAATAACAGTGACTGCTCCTGTGTAGATACTGTTAAGTCAACTGAAAGTATCAAGTATCTAGGTGTGTATTTCGATAGTTTTTTGAAATGGAAGCTTGTATATAAATTTTATGAACTACGTAATATTCTAGATAAAAGAACTAGCATCAATGTGCACAGAGCTCTTGTCGAATCCAGTTTAAACTATGGAATTATCTGTTGGGGCACTGCCCACAGATATTCTCTTAGCAATATAATTATTGCTCAAAAATATATTTTAAAAATTATAATGTTTAAGTCAAAGCGTTACACTTCTGAGTTATTATTCAAAGAGTCAGGAGTCTTTACTATTTTACAAGTTTACATAAAGAACATCTTAAGATTTTCTTTAAGTAGAGGCATAGGTGGTAATTTCATTGATCATGATGTTAGAACCAGAGCAAATATTAATCGTAATTTGAGCATTCCAATTATTCATTACAATGCCGTATAAAGAAGCCTTAAATATGTACCCCCTAAAATTATAAATTTACTACCATCACAACTCAAATTCAAACCATATATTAATATCAAAAATAAACTTAATGAATGGATTAAAGACAACTGGGAGGTAATTGAAAATACTCTTGTTTTTTTGTAATAACTAGGTATTTACAGTTTATTTAAAGTTACTTTAGATTAACTAGAATGAAATCTGTTATAGTTCCTGTATAATTGTTTAATGTTTAAATTGTATTCATAATAAGGTTAACGTTGAAGTTTTATTGGACCTACAATAGTTGTTTGTTTATTGTCAGATTCTAAATGGCAATCATGTAAAGTGCACACACAGACCTAAGTCCATCGTGCATCTTTTATTGTATATCACATACATCTACATAAATACATCTACATTTGCTCTCAAATAATTGTTGTAATGTTCGTTTTAAGCTAGATTAAGTGTCTGTAATTGGCATAAGCTGTAGATACTTGTTACTTGTTATAAATAAATAAATTGCTTGGCAAAAGAATTCACCTACTTTCACAATAATTCAATTACATCTACATCATCCCTGTTACCAAACAATAAATAAATGGCCAAAGTTTGTACAATATATTAAAAATACTAACTAGTATTCACTTACTTGTTGCAAAAGGTGTCGTAATCCAGGGTTATTTGTCATTACAGGTCTAATCATTCTTTGTTGCTGAGGATTGTTAGGCTGTGGGACTTGAGGGTTACCTTGGGCTGCCATTCGCTGCTATAATCAAGAAGTATATATCAAAATATCAACTTAAAAAAAATACGATTTATAATTGTTAATCCGTTTTGTGAAAAACTATAAGATCTTTCATACTTTTGGGTTTGAATGAAAAATATGATTTGGGTGTGATACAAATATTACAAAGCATATTATGCATACATTACCTCCATTATTTTGTATTGCATTTCAGCATGTTGGGCCGCTTGTAAAGCTTCCTGAAGGTGAGAGGTTTTCATGTGACTTATTCGTTCAAGTTGCGTTTTATATTGCTGTTCTTGTTGTTGAGCTGCTTCTAAAGTTTGTTTCAGTTTGTTAATTTTTTCCAAATTTTGTTGCCGTTCCACTTGTAGCTGATTTTCAAAAGGTGCTCTTTGAACTGGTTGGCCCATCATACCTAGTTATATAGTGAGGAATTAATATAATAAATAGATATGTATTCAAACTAAGTTTAAAAAAACCAAAAACATAAAAACCGGGTTTTATAAAATCGAAGAAATAATCACAAATAGGTATATAAAAAATGGGATTTAATTTTTTTTTTCATTAAGTTTCTCTTTAATAAATGTTTTTTGAAAGTATTTCCATGCAAAACGACAATTTGTCAAATCCCATGCAAAACGACAATTTGTCAAATTGAGTGTAAACCATAAATCATAATGCTTACTGGCATGGTTTAAACGATTTGAGGCAAAAAAATGAAATCCCGTTTGAACTTAAATAGTGCATAAACAAAAAAAATCATAAAGGCTCTCCCACCCATCACTAAAATAGGAAACGCTAATGGTAAATAATTGTGATGTGTTTATTCTATACCTATTACTAATAGCAAAAACCTAATCTATTTAAAATATGCACATCAAGAATTAATTTGAAATTTTGTACAATCCAAAAAAATAGATGCCATATTCAGTAATTTAATTATATAAATAAGTCGACTAATTGACAGTGGCGTAGATATAAAAAGTGGTTATATCTTACAAAAAATAGTAACAACAGAAAAGCAATCATTATAAACGGTATGACAACTAATCTAAAGAGACATAAATTGGAAACTGTACTTCATAAAGAACACTAGATTATTAATATATTAGCACTATTTTAAAGACAACTAGGCAGGTAACTATAGGAACATAAAACATCTAAACTATCTATTATGAAATCAAACGATTTTTCTAAGTTCTGTGAACGTGAAGTGATAGACACGCTATTAGCCTAGCTACAGTGTATCCCGATCTTGAGGAAGCAGTTTTTGAATTATTTGGAGACATATGCCCTCACAACACCATCTGTGGATTGATTACTCAAACTTGTAGTATAACCATCAGGAGGGATGTAAGTAAAATAAACCTATTTAGTGAGGTACTAACTAAGTCCCTTAAAAGCTACTACTACTGTTCAAAGGGTTTCTTTTTGACTCCGCGAAACAATGGGAAACAAGACAATGCCAGTTTAATTTAAGATCGATACTGTAAAAATGATTGCATGCAACTTCCTATAAATATACTTTAGTTCCTCAAACCGATACCACCATAAAGCAAAGTCGACCATGGCTAGTACTTGGAAGGATAAACGCCTAGGTGGGCCATGCTGGGACAGTCCTATCCAAACATTTAAAAAAGTGCATAATGCACATTTATGCAACCAGTAAGGCAAGCAGGTTTAGTTCTAAATTTCTTTACCTCCGGGTTGACCAACGTTTTGCCCCATCATTCCACTAATTGGTCCACCTGGCTGTCCAATTTGATTGCCAGGCTGTCCTATATTTCCGCCAATTTGACCCATAGCGTTCCCGCCTTGTCCAATTGAAGAACCAGGTTGCCCTAAACCCGCGCCTGGTTGATTGAGCGACTGACCCGGTTGTCCTATAGACTGTCCAGGTTGTCCCAAGCCGCTACCAGGCGGTCCAAGGGAAGAACCTGGTTGACCTTATTGATACACAAAGAAAAGTTCGCTCATAATAGATTACGACAAAAAATTTCACACTAGCAATAATAATACATTTTTACTGCTCTAAATATTTAAAATTCAATTTCAATTATTTCAAATATACATAACATAATGTAAGTATAATAGTCTTCCGACTATCCGAAACGTTCGGGGCCAGACCCATTTCGGATAATCGAATTTTCGGATAAAGCGGACGTAAAAATGAAAAAAAAAAACAAAACTCTTTTTAATACAAAATATCTATGTAATAACATATTCATGCAAGTGATCAACTGAAGAAACAATAAACTCTTACCAAAGCAAAAGGAATATTTATATGTTAAATTATAATGATGTTGTACATATCTACATATGAATTTAGAAATCAACCAGAATTTACAAAAGAATCGAGCGTGGACTGTTTTGTTTTACAATATAAATTTTTGACAGCACTATTTCTCCATCTTCTAATTAAAAAAAGATTTGTGGCTGTAGCTTCAGGCTGTTGTTCAATATAAGTTAGGGGTTTATCTTCACTTCCTCATTTTTTCACTTGTAAGGTCAATTAATTTATAGTTTGATATCTTGTTCATCCAACTTATCAACTTGCACCGACGTATCCACTTCCTCCTTGGTAAAGTCCTTAAATTCAGGTATTTTTCTTGCAAGACCATACAAATTTTCGTCCTCGCTTTCATCATAGAGATTCTTATCTTCATCATTATATCCTGTTTTTTTTTTCTTTTGCTGAATCTTTTGATAGATCAATAATTTTGTCCCATGACTTCTGTATGGTTGTATCCTTTACAATGTTCCAGGCATCAGCTATCCAATAAATAACGTCTCTAAATTTTTTTTTAAACATTTACTTAAGTTATCTGCTTCAGTTGTTTTTTTGAGGACAAACTGCAACAAATACTTCCGGTTTCTAGATTTTTCAAAAACGCTTTGATCCATAGGTTGGAGTATGGAGGTAACTGGAGGGGGGGGTAAAAATAGGGCTTTAATATAAAATATATGACACTAAGTAAAAAAAAACAACTTTTACTTAAAATATATTAAAGAAAGCAAACGTATGACATGTCTCCCCAACACTGTGGATTCATCGGAGATACAAATAGAATGAAAATACTTTTTTACTTAGTGTTAGTTATGGATTTCCATCAAGTATCGACCGAATCAATCCCGGACTTTAATACCCCTGTATAAAAGTATGTTTTCAGATAAGTGAGACACCGCATTATCTACTATTAACAAGGCTTTTATTGGGAGACCTTTTCATTTCAAAAATTTGGAAACTATCGGGACGAATTCGTCGAAAAACCAGGTTCTAAATAGATCTAAGTTCATAACTTTTTTGATATCGATAATAAATCGGGAGTCTACAGTATATATTATCTTAGTTAATGGTTAATATCCATTCAGTTTAAACATATTAAAGTATTATCAGCAAATAAGTGAATTTTACAAGAATTTAAAATATTAGGCATATCATTTATATACAAAATAAATAATAAGGGACCCAAAATACTTCTTTGTGGAATACCAACGTTGTTTGAATTTTTTTGAGAAAATTTGTTATTAATTTTAGTTTTTTGTGTTCTACTTTCCAAATAATTTTTTAGCCATTTATAAACCGAACCCCTTATATCATATTGATATCGTTTACATAATATTTTTCTGTCAATTGTTTCAAATGTTCGTTTGAAATCCAAGAACACTGCTGCAACAGGTTCATTTTTATCTAAACTCCCTTTCCAGCCCTCAATTACGTACTGTATTGCAGTTTCACTTGAATGTCCTTTTCGGAAATCAGCTTGAAGGTGTATAAATTTGTGTTTTCGTCAGTGAATTGTAAAATTTGGTCATAAACTATCCGTTCTAAAAGTTTTTCAATATCCAATAACACATTTATAGGTCTTAATTCATATTTCTTAGAATTTTTAATTTTTGGAACTGGAGTTATATCCGAACATTTCAGTTCGTCTGGTATTTCCCCATTTTTTAAACATAAATTTATAAAATTTACTATTCTGCTTCCAAGTTTCAATGTAGAAACGTAACGAAAAGTTTGCAAAATATATTTAGGTTCTGGCAATTTTGGACATATTTCTTCATTTCCAGAAACTATTGTGATAAGTAATGATTTTTGGGATGTAACTTGAGCTATTTGTACATCTGTTGTTCTCGCTGCTGACGACAGCTCCTCTAACACGACTTTTCGAACCCTATACCGATACAAATATCACTGTATAAGTGCTATACTGTCAGCACTGAAGCAATAATAATTAAGCTTTCTGACAAGCAGTTCATGCGATACACGGGCAAACGCTTTACTGAGGTCACAGAATATAGACGTTGTATGCTCTCTTCTTTCAAAGCCATCCGTAATAAAATTAACCAAATCCAAGAAACCTAACAAAATATCCCTCTCCCCCCGCACCCAATTGTTGTTCACTCAGCATATAGTGCACCTCTTGGTATATTTTTACATGCACAGACACATACTTTTGTTTCACTTTTAAAAATATTGGAATTAAATAAATCGGCCGGTAATTTGACGTTTATGCTCTATCGCTTTTTTAAAAAAATTGGAATAACAATAACCCTCTTTGAGGCAATTTGGAAAACTATTATTTTTAAACATCTATTTCATATTTTGGTCACTGGTTCTACGATCAATTCATATACAACCTCGACTTTGTATGGTTACCTCATTAAAAGAAAAACATGCAGCGCAGGTGGGTTGAAACGGAGCAACCTCTACAGAACACGTATTAAACTGATTGGGACTTATATACATCACTAACTGGCAGATCACGACCTCTTTAAGATGGCTTCAAGTGCAAACAAAAACGCATAAGAAAAACTAAAAAAACCCACGAAAAAAGAAAAGGATTAAAGGAACAACTCCGGTCCAAAAACCAGAGAAAACCAAAAAAAAACTCTCCTCTAGTAGTTCTGGTGACGGACATTAGTTGTAAAAAACTTGCAAAATAAGCAGATGCCTCCGCATTTCACGCACTGATCATCAAAACCGGAGAGAAGCCTTCTGGACTTTTTGATTATATACATTTTTCTACAAATGAGAGTAATGGTGATTACTATGGTTAGTCGAAAAACGATTGCTACAACTACAAATAATTTAGTGACTTGGTTCAACGTAAACAAGCTAGTTTACAATATGACCAATTAAAAAAAGTAATACTTGTATTGCAATGAATGTATGTTGTTGAACAATAATGGCATATGCATTCTCCATAAGTGATTTCATTCATATCTTGTCAAACTGAAAACAGAACGTGCCCTTAGGAAACAAAACAGGCAAAGTTAAAAACTTTTATATGCAGGATGAATTATTTTTAATAATCTAAATAAAAAACAAAGTATAGCTACATGATATTAGACACATTTTAAATACATACTGCCCACTTACCTTGCTGTGTTAAATTCTGAGTAATCTGTCCTCCACCCATAGACAATGTGTTTGTCTGGGATATCATGAGCCCCTGCTGTTGTGCATTTTGTTGAGATGTAACGGGATTGTTTCCTCCTATTTGTTGATTGCCAGCACCTATGGTCATTTGACCTCCACCTTGAGGATTCATTGGTTGGCCATTACCTCCCTAAAAAGGTTATTGTTTATAGTATAACGCCAAGCAAACAACATTTGTTTATTTGTTACTTCCTTGTGTACATGCTGTCACATATAAGCATCTCACTCGATTTAATACTAAGATATCTATAGCTTTTTTAGACAGTTTGTCAATGCAGTATTGAAATGACTGCATTTGAACACGGTCTTATTCTCAGGATCAGTCAGATTCAAATCCATAAAAAAAACTGCAAACATATTTCCTTTGATTGTGATCTTGAACTACCAGAATTGTATCACAAAAATATCCAAAAAAATAAAAAGAAAAAACAATTTTTTAATAAGAATGAAAAAAAACCTTTTATTCTTACTTTGAAAAATATAAACATGTACTTAATTAAGAAATCATGATTCTTGGGATTAGACCGTGTCAAATTAGAATTACTATCCGACGTTTCGCCTTCGATTGCACAAGGCATCTTCAGGGATCTTTACTCTATGAGATCTGGACACTGAATGTTCACTGTTCAGATTACACCATTACGGATTACAACATTATTTTATTTTTAAAACGAAAAAGTCAAAATTTAATTTGGAATATTTGTGTGTATTACATATCCCTAACCTATAGTTTTATAACAGACTGTAATTAGTTATTGAATTATTTTTAATTTTACGTTTGTAGCTGGTGGTCAAATGGTCTACCTACCATTTGAGCTACGGAACTTAAATTTAACACACGCTTTAAAAAAAAATAGTCCTCACGTTTTAATCAAATTTCGGTTACAGGCGCTTAAAAGAGTCATTCCTTGAGTCTAATTTGGATTCAAAAATTTGCACATTTTCAAAACATTTGTAAGTTTTTTATTGATTATATAGGGCATTTAAAATTGCTCCCGCAAATTGGTCATCAAGTCATATGATTTCTCGAAAACCATAACCTAATTTCTGCAAAGTGGTAATTTTTAACATTTCATATTTTCATTTGAGGCTTTTGGATATTAATTCTTAAGCAGTTATATTAAAAATTCAAATCCTGATTTAAATATAATATAAAATTTTCAATGTTACACAGTTTGTCCCAAAAATAAGATATCTAAAATATGGGTTTTTTAAATTCCAAAATAAATTCTAAGCACATTTTACATAGCTTATCAAATAATTAAATTTAATTCTCACAAACGCTCACAAGTATGTTTAAATGCAAATCTAGCTGAAAAAAGAGTTTTTTTTTAATTTGTCTGATAAGGAATGTGACTGTTATTCTAGGTTCTACTTTTATTTATGGTTAACTAAATTCATTCAGTACAAATTGTTGACGTGGGCGTCAAACTAATAAGACAGTAAATAGATATCACTTAGGTACTAAACAATATCTCTAATAGAAAACAACTAATATCAAATGCTGTACTTAATACCTAGTAATATTAGTTTAACGTTGACTTCAATAAGTCAAATTTTTAGGATGGTTTAAATGTTATTTTTGATTTTCGGTGCTTTATTCAAGACTGTTTTATCTATTTCAATTTTTTTTTGTCAATATTCCTAGTTGAAAAGCGCCACTTAACAATACAAACTGCAGAAATAAACAACCAGTATTTAAAAACAACAATTTGTTTATATAAAATGTTTGTTCTCATGAACTGATAAAAAACATTAAATTACTTTCACGGATTTCACAGCCATTTCATTTATGTAGAGTTTGGATATCTTCGTTTTTAACATCCTTGACTCTAAGGGGGCAATATTCATACAATTGTTGATCTCTTGTTCATAGACACATGATGGGAGTTTGTACTTTTGCTCTAAATACTGCCAGAGATTGACAAAATCTGAGCTATTTACTCTGTAAGTCAACTGACATGAATAAATAAATAAATAAATACTATAACTCCATTTACCATGCTTGTCGGAGAAGTATGAGGGACAACTCCCATACATTCGTTCACATGTAAAGAAAATAGGATGCAGTCATTAAGTGTAAAAAATGGCTGGCCCTGAACCAGGGAATTGTTCACACCCATGAAAAGGTCAGAATAACAATACCAGCAAGAACAAGATTCATACATAGTAGGAGGTATCGTGTCATAGACCCATGAAAAGGTATACAGAATATTATATATCGCAGCATTATTCTTGATCTGTATCTGATATATTATTCGAATTTGTTTTCAAAATTAGTTACTTAAAAGCAGACTAAGAATACTAACCTGCCTCATTTGAGTGGACTTTTGCTGCTGAATAACTTTACGAAGCCTGTCGACAAATGCAGTCTGATCATTTGGGATAAAACCAAGATATGCCTTCTTATCTGCTGTGTATAAAAGAATAAGTACTTTTATATCACAAGCTGAAGGGTTGGGGTTACTTGTAAAGTGTACACATCCAGCCTAAAAAAAAATAAATAAATAAATTACTCTGGTCAATCAAAAATCAAGATATATTTTCATAATAAAAATTAAAGTTTGATGGCAATGTTAATAATGTTTTATACTATTACTTGAATTAATTTTGCAATAAATAGTCCCCGAAAAGTCAAACTTCATGAAAATTAGAAAGCAGATCAACTTTTTTTTAATTGTAGTTCTTTAAGAGCTCTTTTGACTAGTGAAACATTTCTAGACCTCTTGTAAAGTAAGGCGAGGATACTCAGGATCAAATATTCCCCATATTTATATAATTTTTCTCCACCCTTTCCAGTCAAGAAAAAAATTCTGAAAATTGTGAATAACTGTGCAATAACTACAAGAAACAATTTTCTTCATGATGTTTAAAAAATAATTTGAAAATGAAAATCCATGATCACAATATAATTAGCTTTTCCTGTAAATTTTCGAAGACATAAAATTGATTTTTTTTGCCTAATATTTATATTTAAATCATCAGAATAACTTTTGTACAGGATATCATGTTTTACATTTACATAATTGGTCTTATCTATAATATTTTGGCAGATATTGACACAAAATACATTTTTTTTTTGAACTTACAAAGGATCTGACAATAAAAACTTTGATTAGTGCATAAGTAGAGATGTCAATCTCGGCATCTCGACCTCCCGGGATCTCGGAGGAAAAACCTGTCTCGAAAATACCGGGATTAATCCAGTTTTTTTATACGCCGCGAATCTCCCGTTGTACAATTCTCGTAACAATACGATTGTACAATAGATTGCTACCGTTTGACGCGTTGATGATTGTATTATTGTCCTAGTGTGCCTGCGGCTTTGAACAAATTGAAAATTCATGTTGAGGGAATTATGGAAAACACTATTTAGCACTGACCTACAAGGGACATTAAGAACGAGAATCAAGCAACGCAGACCATTTCTCAACAAGATAGTGGTTGAAAACATCAAGGATTTATCTTACTAAATCTGAATTAACTAATAAATATGAAACAGAGATGAGCGACGAAGATGATATTCCTCTTGCAAAAATTGTGGAAGCAGTAAATGAACTTTTAAGCGTTAAGTTCTAAAACCAGAAGAAAAAAATAATAAAACGCGGTTGGCCAATATCATTAGGTAGGAAATTGATCTATTAGCAAATGGTGACAGTCGCGACCGTAATTTTCAAAAAGCCTTGGATTTTAATAACTATTCTGCCTCCAAGCGTGGAACCTGAAAGATGTATTTCTTCTGCAGTTTTCATGTAATAGAATATGTTCGACGTATGGAGACGAACTTATTTTTTGTTTGTTTGTATTTATATTCACAAACAAGTTTAATTTTATTGAGAAATGTTTTTTGTTAACATCTGCATTTTAACTTAATACAATAAAAACTATTAAATGTCATTATTGTTTCTTTTTTTTTCCAATGTCTAATCCCGGGATTATGCAACCCATCTCAAAAATCCTGGGATTAGAAAAATCATTCGGGATTGACATCCTTATTCATAAGAACACTCAAAAAGCTACAATTTAAATTGAAATTGAGCCGCTTCCCAATTTTCCTGAGCTCCGACCTAAAAAATGTCTCTGGGCTATAAAGTACCTAGTGTACTCTGAATATAAACCAATGATAAAATACTTACAAATCCGGAATTCATAACCTTGGTCAGTGAATCTAGAGCATCACATTGTGTTGGGTGGAAAAGTACAGACTTGGAATTCTTGAGATAAGAACCACCAATATTGCCAATTAACTGTTTCGGCATCAACTGCATTATCAATTTCTGTGGCCAACCGTCTGCTTTCCTGCAAAATAATAATAATTATGTCGACTAACTTATTTTTTATTATCAAAGCTTTCTAAATGTATACAATTTAATGTTGTATAGGATCTTAGGAAATGACAATGTTAAGTAACAGGGGGTTATCAACAATTCGTTTTTTACTATCTTTAAATATATACACAGGACAGAAATGAACTATATAATTTGTGGTTATTAGAAGTTAGTTAGAAGTAGTTTTTTAAACAATGAGCAAAATGAAAACTTTGTATTTGCTAAATTTTTGGACCCCAGATTATAATTTTTTTGAAAAACACACTGAAGCCTATGTGTTCAGGGTAATTCGACGAATATACATACAATTTTTTATTCTCAAAGCCTTACATTTATGTATTAAAAAAAATGTTCGGATCCTGCTGGATCATTTTCAAACTCCTCCAATATTAAGCCGGATCCACCAGATACCGAATCTGTATCCAATTCCGATGGCATCACATTTTAAAAATATAAGGTCTCTATATACAATTTATTTTTGTGTTTTTTTTTACATTTTTTATGGAAATGTAAAACTAGTGAGTCCTACTACAATAACTTTTTTACGCAGCATTAATAAGCTATCACAATTTAATTTTATAAAGGCAAAATTATACTCGGCGAAACAAGTTATGACCAAAAGTAACGAACTTCTTTTTCGCACGTCAGTGGTCGTAATATGGATTGTATTATATCTTTAAAATGTAGCTTTTGATAACCACAACTTATGTTTTTTATTAATTTATGTCCTGTAAATATATTCAGATATATTAAATAAAAACGACCTTTTAGCCAACATCTTCGTAGGCCCATAATTCCTTATGGAGACGTTAAAATATAAATTTTTTTAAATATTTTTTAATATCGAATCACCAACTGAAATTTAGCATTGTTATTTCCGGGCAGGCTGTGTATAGTTTTGATTTATGTTTTTATAGTAACCAATACAAAAGTTACAAGAAAATAATCTACTATAACATACTAAATCAACTGTTAAACAAGCTCTCTTACATTTCTGGTTCTCCATCTTTGGAATTTGATGATACCTGACAGGGAACATGTTTTGTAACCTTTTGCTGATCCGTTGGATTTTTTGGCTTTTCAATCCATTCCAACACACCATGCCAAATCGTATGTCTCTCTCTACCACCCATGGATTGTGTTGAGGGTTGGCTAACCTGAATCAGAAAAAATATTGTATTTTTTTTTTCAGATTTCATAAAATATAATTCTCAAAGTAAGTAACAATTCTGGACTATATTCGAATTTATTTCAAGAAACAATATCTTTCTAAAAATTCAAATAATAAAGTGAAGCCACTAGTACTATGTAATACAGGATTATACAGGCTGTATCGGAATATATGGGCAATCACATGTAAACAGATCAGGCAAAAATAATTATAGTTTGTCATATAAACATCTTACTAACTGAGATTTATGGTCTTAAACCTAAGATGTGGAAATCCACGTTCCAAATTAATTTTGGTATCGTTTGATATAACTTAGTTACGGATTGGGCAATATTTATATTGCATCAACTATTAACACCATTAATTTCAAAACTCCATATTTTCGCTATTAATACATCGATTTCAAAAAGCTTTTTTTCAGCCAAGAGGTCATTTCTTCCTCTTCATAGGGTTTATTAACTTTTATTGGTAATAGTTACACTAAAGTGTCTTTACACGTCAAAGATGAAAGTATAATTATAAAATATAAAACAATTACTACAATAAAGAAAGTACAGTACAAAGATCACAATATAACATGTACAACAGCATATATAAGACAGATAAATTAAACAAACTCAGTACAAGAAAACAACAAAAATAATACTAACAATTATAGAATTCCTGGAACTAAACGAGGTCATCAAACTTATTATAGAGATATTCCTCAAAAGAGTAAAATCATTTGACTGTCAAATAATCTTTCACCCTTCCACAAAACATTTTTTCTAAAAGTCATCTGATGTGCAAAGGCAGAACATTATAAAATTATACATCATAAGAGTCAGCACTCGAGTTCTCCCAACTCTGTGGAATCCAGGTACAAAAATAGCATATTAGCAGTGTTATGGGTGGAAGAGGAATGTACAGAACTATGTGTTGTAATGTTTTTTTTTTTAGTGTTTGATGTGTGTCAAACAGCGAAACACAAAGACACACGGCAAGGTAAGTATGTGTAGTTCTGAAAAGCAACGGCGACAACAATCACAGCCCAGACTAGGTATTACATGCACACACCTCTTCTGCAAACCAAATATTTATTTTTACATGTGCTGAGTGATGCCAGTTCAATATTGCACATAACATACTGGAAGAGAAATAGCCATGACATACTGTCATCACAGTGTTTGTTGAGATATCCTCAGATAATCTTCTAATAAGGTATGTAATTTTTAACATCTCTGACGCAAGTTTCTCAACATTACTCGCCCAAGCTAAACCTGGGTCAAGGAACACTCCAAGAAATTTGACAGAGTTATTGAAAGGCAGATTTGAGCTAGTAATATTTCTCAAGTTAAGATGTTGTGTCTTGTCATCATTAGGACTAAGCCTATTTGCTAAAAACCAACTTCGAATTCCCAAAATGAGCAAAAGAGATGAAATTTGAATTGGTTGTGCAGGATGATACTGTTGTAAGCTGGTTGTGTCATCAAACAAAATTAAATTTGAGTCTAGGGCATATCTTGGTAGATCATTAATAAATAAATATATATGTATATATATATGTTTTGATTTTTACTCCTTCACGGATGGAAAAATACAATGTGTTTTCATTCCGGGTGTACATCCGTT
This sequence comes from Kuschelorhynchus macadamiae, assembly GCA_030620095.1. Lineage (NCBI taxonomy): Eukaryota > Metazoa > Arthropoda > Insecta > Coleoptera > Curculionidae > Kuschelorhynchus > Kuschelorhynchus macadamiae. The sequence continues at coordinate 2,119,350 of JAUTXW010000834.1, forward strand.
CACTACTGTCGTTCTGAAAAGAACAGTTTTGCTGACGTTTCGCCAAAATCACATTTGGCATTTTCGAAGCTTTCTTTCTCGCGTCCGAATAGAGACTGAAGTGTTGGTGACTGCGACGCTTCCTTTTATACCCCCACTCGGGGCCGAAGGTTACATCTGCGCAGGCGTTGGTCGTTATTTATGCTTTCCGGATGGTGCTGTTGTTGTTGCGCTAATTGCGCTTGAGTTTTTGGGATTTTAGATTTGTCGATTATTGTCTTCCATACTGTTGCTAGTTTTAATGATTCAAATCACCTTGCTTTTCAATTTCTATGGCGGATTATTCTGGTCTTATAATGTTCTATATTGGCAATCTCCCTAAACCCATCGAAATTTATTTTATGGCCGGTTCGAAGGGACCCGACAACGTACCTAGAAAAAAACAACTAAAAATAAAATAAAAAGTTCACCAATAAACCCCGAAATTTACCAAAAAATCATACCACGGGAAAAGTCAAGCAGATGTCCTAAACTCTATGGTTTACCAAAAATACACAAACCAGGGGCGCCTATCAGACCTATTGCTAGTGCTGTTAATTCGCCGCTACAAAAACTGGAGAAATACCTTTCTGAAATTATGCAACCGACTGTAGAAAAAGCTGATTCATTTGTAAAAAACTCGGAGCATTTCACTCGAATTATACGAGATATCGTCCTTGAAAAAAACGATATCATAGCAAGCCTAGATGTCAAAATCGTTATATCCCAGTATTCCCATCGACGAAGCATTGGACAAGATTGCTATGAACAAGGATTTCCAGGCACATATAATAGAACTCTCGGAGCATTGCATCAAAAATACTTATTTTTCTTTCAACGGGCAAATGTATAAACAAATGGATGGTGCTCCAATGGGGTCCTCGCTATCACCAGTAGTCGCGAATTTATTTATGATATACTTCGAGAAAGAAGCTCTTGAGAAAGCAAGTTTAAAACCCAAATTACAGATTCGTTATTTGGATGACATATTTATTATATGGCAACATGGTCATGCAGAGCTCGAAAAATTTCTGATTCACGTAAATTCAATCCACCCCAGAATACAATTTACTCTAGAGTTAGAGGAAAACAACAAACTACCATTTTTAGATGTTTTGGTCACAAAACTACATAACGGACATTTCGAATACACCGTGTATAGAAAACCAACACATACAGACAGATATTTAAATGCAAAATCACATCATCACCCAGCACAAATTCAAGCTGTGGCAAATACTCTAATATCTAGATCCGTGCGACTAACTGAAACACAGACGAGACAAAACGAACTTAAGGTAATATCTAGTGCTTTAAAGAAAAATGGCTATACAAATCGCACCATAGAGAAAGCTATTAATGCACAGTTTTCCCGAACAACGAACAACAAAAAATATGAACCGGCAAAGCAACGAGTAGTCTTACCATATGTAAAAGGCACAACAGACAGAATTGGAAGAATTCTGAGGAAACACAACATACAAACAATACACAAGCCACAAACAACTATAGGTAAACTACTCGGAAACCCAAAAGATAAAATCAAACTGGAAAACCACGGAGTGTACAGTATTCCGTGCCAGGACTGTGAAAAGTACATAGGGCAAACTCACAGGCGAATATCAGCAAGAGTGGAAGAGCATAAACTCAGCATCAGAAATAAACAAACAATCTCAGCTTTATTCCTACATCATCAGGAAACCAGCCATAAAATAAATTTCGATGGGTGTAGGGAGATTGCCAATATAGAACATTATAAGACCAGAATAATCCGAGAAGCCATAGAAATTGAAAAGCAAGGTGATTTGAATAAAAGGGACGAATCATTAAAACTACCAACAGTATGGAAGACAATAATCGACAAATCTAAAATCGCAAAAACTCAAGCGCAATTAGCGCAACAACAACAGCACCATTCGGAAAACATAAATAACGACCAACGCCTGCGCAGATATATACTTCGGCCTCGAGTGGGGGTATAAAAGGAAGCGTCGCAGTTACCAACACTTCAGTCTCTATTCAGACGCGAGAAAGAAAGCTTCGAAAATGCCAAATGTGATTTTGGCGAAACGTCAGCAAAACTGTTCTTTTCAGAACGACAGTAGTGGACGGATGTACACTCGAAATGAAAACACATTATATATATATATATATATATATATATATATATATATATATATATATATATATATATATATATATATATATATATATATATATATATATATATATATATATATATATATATAACCCTGACTATAACCCGTCTAATTGGGTGCGTTTCTGAGGGAATAGAGAGGGGCGGGATTTTTTTTTGATCTGACAAAGGCATTTGATTGCGTGTCTTTTGATATACTTCTACAAAAATTAGTATTTTATAATTTTTATTCTGATAGTTATTAAATCCTATTTATCCGAGCGGGTACAATATGTACTATTTAACAAAAATATTTCCAGTGTACAGCTCGTATGACTATAGGGTGCCCCAGGGATCAATTCTGGGTCCCTTATTATTATATATATATATATATATATATATATATATATATATATATATATATATATATATATATATATATATATATATATATATATATATATATATATATATATATATATATATATATATATATATATATATATATATATATATATATATATATATATATATATATATATATATATATATATATATATATATATATATATATATATATATATATATATATATATATATATATATATATATATATATATATATATATATATATATATATATATATATATATATATATATATATATATATATATATATATATATATATATAAGAAATAATAAGGGACCCAGAATTGATCCCTGGGGCACCCTATAGTCATACGAGCTGTACACTGGAAATATTTTTGTTAAATAGTACACTTAAAGAGTACCCGCTCGGATAAATAGGATTTAATAACTATCAGAATAAAAATTATAAAATACTAGTTTTTGTAGAAGTATACCAAAAGACACGCAATCAAATGCCTTTGTCAGATCAAAAAAAAATCCCGCCCCTCTCTATTCCCTCAGAAACAGACCCAATTAGGCGGGTTATAGTCAGGGTTATTGATTTATTGTTTCTGAATCCAAACTGCCGCTGTGTAAACAACATGTCAATCTCAAAATATATATTTGATCCTTTAAAAGTGATTCAAGAATGTTTGAAAACATTCGCAGTAAGAATATTGGACGATAGTTTGATTATCAACTGAGCCTTTATTTTAATAAATGAGTATAACCTTAGCCACCTTCAAAGCAGTTGGAAAAATGTTCTCTGAAATACAACTGTTTATGAGGTTGGCCAATGGGTAGACAATTATATTTTGTAAAGTTTTAATTATTTTAGTGCTAAGCTCATAACAACCCTTGCTTTTACTATTTTTTAATGACGATATGTTGTATCTGACCAGATATGTTACGGGGACAAATTTAAGAGACTCAGCGTTAAGGTTAAATCTGCCCTTCAAAAGAATTATTAGGAAGTGGCAATGTATCTATTAGGTTTCCTGCTACATTTACAAAAAAGTTGTTAAACATTTCAGCATTGAGGTTGTTAGTTTGACAATTTGATCTGTGTACATTCATCAGAAATTCATATGACCGTGAAACATAAACTAGAGTATGGAGTTTTTCTCTTTTAGGATCTTTTGTATGCACTTCGGTTCAATCTGTACAGTTACTGTCTGGGACGCTTGTGGTATGCAATACAGGGTGTGTAGAAATTATTATAAGATATAGGCTCCATGTCAATCTGGAAAAATATCATGTAATTTTCTTTTCTAAGAAAAATACCTTGCCAGATTTCACGCTAGTGGCGGCACGCCAGAGGACGCGGGTAAAGCGCCGCTTCACCTACATTTTCCAATCAATTTACTTAAAAAAAGAAATATTTTTAAAATATTAAGCATTTTATATTCTACATTTCTATAATAAAAATATAGTATGTTTTATATAAATAAACATTATTTACTTAATTATACCATTATTTTCTGTCAAAATTAGTGCCTTATATACGCTTTCGCGCTTAAATTTCTTTACGGCGCGCGGCGGTTGCTATCGCAACGCAATGGTGAATATCCGTAAGCCAGATAGAGATTGTGAGCGGCATAAAGTGCTGCTGCAGGCTACAGGCGCTTATTCGCTTGTTATAGAATTAATGTGAATTAGTGCGTTCGGATCATCGGAGGCGGAAGCAGTTTTGCATCGATCGAATCGAAATTAACTTTAAGATATAGGTACATAACTGTTTTTTCAGAACAAAAAATATATTTGAAATCTTATAAATTCATATTATTTCCCGTAAGTATTAAAAAACGCTCCAAAGCTATGAATAATTAACATCATAAAAAGGTTAAAAAAATAGCCATCAAATTAAAATTTGTTAATATGGTAAAAGACTTAGGTGGGATCTTGGACACCAAATTGTTACTTGAGACTCATAGAGAAACTAAAGTTGGCGCATTACCTTTCTGGAATGACGTCATTTTTGGTTATTTTTGTTTGATTTATGTTAACTGACAGTGACAAAAACATTTTGAAAAAACTCATTGTCGTTTCTTTACAACAGTCAATGCCGGTTTTGGTTATGTGTCTTTCAGAATATATTCGTCAAAATTGACATTGATTTGTTGTGATTCTTTTTAAACTTTTGCAAGATGCCGCGAAGATATAATCAGCAATCACAGCTAATAGTTTTGAATATCTTGGCTTTTTTTCAATTGGAAAAAGAGCAAGCTAAAAATGGAATCCTTCCGCAAACTGATAATATAATCGAACGAGCTTCAAATGCAACAAAACTTAGCCATACAACAATCATAAATATTAAGAAAAGAGGAATAACGAGCGATGAATCCTTTACCTCCAGAATGTCTCAAAAGCAAAAAGAGGTAAAAACAAAAATTACAGATTACTTAAAGAACAAAATAAGAGATACGATCTACTGCATGTATGCGAAAAATGAATACGTTACAATGCAGACTTTGCTTAAAAAACTAAAAGAGATAAATGAATATTTTAATTTTTCCATCACCTCGCTAAGAAAATACGTAAAAAGTATTGGTTTTAAGTGGAAGAAATCAAATAATAGAAAATACCTGATGGATTTGCCCCACATCGTCCACAAGAGAATCAATTTCTTGAGGGAATATGTCAAAAATCAAAATCTAGGACAAGATGCTTATACCACCGTATTTATTGATGAGACTTGGATTTTTAGTAAAGGTTCGTTTAGAAACAGCTGGCAGGATAACACTATGTCTACAAGTTCTAAAAAAGCTAGTGAAGGTCATCGATATATTGTAGTTCACGCTGGATCAAAGGAAGGATTTATTAAGGGGGCCAGTTTAATATTTAAAAGTGGACTAAAAAGCGGAGATTATCATGACAATATGAACAAGCAAAATTTTGAAAATTGGTTTAAAAATCAGCTGGTACCAAATCTTCCTCCAAAAAGTTTGATAGTGATGGACAACGCAAGCTATCATTCCGGCCTTTTAGAGGATATTCCAAGAAAATCATGGACAAAGCAGAGATTGATTGGATGGTTAAAAGAAAAGAACATTGACTTCCCAGAGAGGGCCATGAAGGATGAAATATGGAGCATTGTAGAAAAAAATTGTAACATTGAAAAAACATTCTACCTTGACGAATATGTGAAACCTTTGGGCCACAAAATACTAAGACTTCCTCCATACCATTGTCAATTTAATGCTATTGAAATGGTATGGTCTGAGTGTAAGAGGAAATACGACCAATACATTGCTAGTCTGAAGGGGACACCATCGGAAGTTTTGGCCATGTGGGAAAAAGCGATAAATGAAGTATCTTCAGAGCATTGGAAAAATTATGTCAGCCACACAGAAAGGATAATCCAAGAAGCTTGGAAGACAATACAGATATGTGATGCTTCAGACATTGCGCCACTTGTAATTAGTACCGACGAAGACAGCAGTGACGATGAAGAATTTAGTTCTGATTCTGAAGACAGTGAAGGGGAGTAGTTTTTATTTTTAAAGTTAGTTAGTTATACATTAATTTCTCTCTTTTAGTTTTTAAAGCAAAGTCTGCATTGTAACATATTCATTTTTAGCATACACGCAATAGATCATATCTCTTATTTTGTTCTTTAAGTAATCTGTGATTTTTGTTTTTACCTCTTTTTGTTTTTGAAACATTCTGGAGGTAAAGGATTCATCGTTCGTTATTCCCCTTTTCTTAATATTTTTTCAGTATATTCTGTAATTGAGAATTAAAATAATTTTGATCAAAATGGGAAACTGGCGTCAATTTATTACATTGCAAACAAAGAATAAGACTAAGATGAAAGAATTTATATTGGTAAAGTCTTATTTGCAAAATAATTTTAGTTTTTGAAGTTATAATAGTTATTTTTGTATTAAGTGTGCAAAATGAGGGTTTTTTTATGGCAATGAGAGTGTTAATTTTTTGCCAGCCATTTTCGACAAGTTGCAGCGCTTTCTGTACAGAAAATGCCAATTTTAAATTCGCTTTAGCCAGTGCTGAACGCACCCCTCCTATCTACATCACTGCATACGTTTAGGTTAGGAATCATCGCTGAAATATAAATAATATAAGAAATACGTTATTTGAAACCAGCGTGACGTCATTCCAGAAAGGTAATGCGCCAACTATATTGTTTAACAGGCACAACGAAACCTAAATTTCAGATTGAGGGTGCCTAAGGGTTTTAATAACGCTCGGTCTCTGATTAATTTCTATAATGATATAGTCAGGCCTATTGGAGTATTCATCTATAATTCAAAAAAAATTATTAATTCTTTTAATTTTCATTATAACAGACACAGACATTTTTCACCTTACCTAAATAACTTATTATTGATCTCGACAGAAATATCATGATGTTCTGTTTTGTTTAAAGTAATTAACAATCTTGTTGATTCTGAATATTGTATAAACTACCTTTTCTTAAATACAAATCTTTTTGATTACTAAAATGTTTCACTCTATTTCTCAAATTCTTCTCTGATCAGATGTATACGAATTTATAACTATACTTCTCAATTAGACGACAATCTTGATATCTGTACTAATAACTTAAGGCTTTTTAAAGTACTGGTTAGGACAGGTTCTAATTGAATATTAATTTCCTGTTCTGCTCCTCCAGTTTTTTTCTTATTGTACTGTATATATTAGTTTCACTGATATTATTTAATATTGTATATTTAATTTCTGTCATCCAGTAATAGGGTAGCTGTGACTATCTGTTAGATGCCCGTACTTCTAAAATAAATAAACAAATAGAATTTTAAAAAAAAATTTATTTCGAATTGTCTGAGGTACGTGTACGTCTGCTTCAATCATTAGGCCGAACAGTGAGATATTGAATACTGGATGTGCAGAAAACGTTACAAGATAAAATCAAGTTTGAAAAAACTGGACTACAGTCTGCCACAATATCCCCATACCACACTATATGAAAAGCTTGAGGCTTTATTTCAAGTGACATCTCACGCCTCAAGCTTTTAAGAAAATATTAAAATTTTTAAAAGCTCACAGTGAGGGTGGGGGTTTTCTGTAGATTTACTATTTAACTCTATACACATTTTTTTTAACTTTTTAGTTCAAACTATTGAACTAGAAAGTAAAAAAATATAAATAAAAGCTTGTTTTCAAAAATATTTTTTACGTTTATTTTATTTTGTACCTTTTAGAATTATTTTCTACACTCCCTGTATAAGATATTCACGATTTTTTTACGTCAATTTTAGTTTTGGAGCAGGTAAAACTTTTTATGAGGAATAACTTTTTTTGCTAAAACCAATAATAAAATAGTTTCCCAACATTTAAATTTTTTTACGCACCCTGTATAAGACATTGTTACATAGGTATGACAACTTTTAGCTCAATCGGATGCCAACAAGCGCTTGAAACATGGACTACACATTTTAAACCTGAAAGACAGACATAGGAAGAAAGCAAGTTAAATAAAAACTTGTAGAAAATGATAAACTCCCTTTTCTGATTCTTGTTTGGCGATAATATATTTTTTTTACTCGTACAATAAAACAAAATGAGTAATTTAATTCAAAGTGAAATGATTAGAAAGAAATGACCCCTCAGTAAAAAAAAAAAAGGTTTTTGAAATTGGTTCATTAATAACGAAAATATGGGGTTCTGAAATTAACGGTATTAATAGTTGACGCAATATAAGTGTTGACCAGTGTATTCGGATAATTGATGTAATTTAAGTCGCTTACAACATAAAACGTGAACAACTCTTAGCTCTATATTTCTGTTGTTTCCCCAACCAAAAATATATAATGCAAATAATATATACTGTTTCTCCAGAAATCAGAAAACATAATGTATTAAATCCGTAAATAAATCCCTATTTCTTATTTTTGGTCCCACAACCGATAATACATTATTACATAAATCATAGGTAATTAGGACACAACTGAATTATTATTCAATTAGTTAGGAGTCCTTACAATTTCACAAGTTTACATAAAAAACATCTTAAGATTTTCTCTCAGTATATGATAATCTCATAGATGTTGACATTGGAACCAAAGCAAACATAAATCATAATTTGATCATACCACACAAAATTTTGATGCTGCACAAAGAAGCATTAAAGCAATAAAATTATAAATTTACTATCAGCACAGCTTAAATGTAAACCATTCATTAATATCTACAGTAAGCTTAAATGGATAAAAGACAACAAGGAAGTAATTGAGAATACAATTGTTTTTTTAGGAACTATTTATAAAATATCAATAGATACCTTTTTAAACAAACATGCAATCTGTTTAAAGCTGAAATATTGGGTTTAAAATTGTAGATTTGTTTGATGTTATATTCTAATTTGTAATCATGCAAAGTGCTCACACAGACCTAGGTCAATCGGGCATCTTTTATATTATATTTAATACATCTGTTTTATGTATATTATGTGATACTGCAATTAAATAATAAAAAAAAATTAAAGATTTTTTTTGCATTATCTATCCTTGTGTCTGGATGTTTTTAAAGCTAAATAGTGCTGTTTTTTAATATCAAAAAAATTATTAGTTTTTCGAAATTGATAAGAGTGTCAAAATATAGTAAAATATATATAAAATGCTAAAAGTTGTGCAGTAAAAACCTTTAAAGGATATTTCCTAGCCTCCCTGCAAGTTGATTTTTATGTATCTCAAATTATCATTACAAGACAGTTTATTTTTATTCTCCAGTTCTTTAATTTGAGTGCCTTAAAGTTAATATACACTTAGAACATGTTTCATCTAAAAAGTCACATTTGATTTGATTGATGATTTTGACTCACCTTGTATATTTCACCTAAAATTTAAAAAAATTATTAAAGTTTCTTCATGCAGATGTCTATATGAACAATGGAATTTTCTGATATGGTTAATAATAAAGCTTCTTTCTATATGTCGCACACTTCCTGCCCCTGCTGCTTCTATTATATACCATGAGAGATTATGTGTCTGTCAACAACACAATCCCGATTCTTGATAATGTCGCAAGTAAACAACTGTCCAATAGTAAATTAAAATATAATCGTTTTTAATTTGTGTTCCTTACAAAATCAGAACTTGGGACAATTTTTTATATATACTGAAATGGCAATAAAAATTATCAATATTCTGTGTCCCATAGAATTATTTCTCGACGCAAACTCTTTTCAAATTTTTGAAAATGTCTTGACGACTACTAGTCCAAAATTACTACTCTAGTAGTGTTAAAACTTACCTGAGTTGAAGTTACACTGGGCTGGGATCCCTGAGACATAGTTTGTATTGCTGGATTCTGAACCATTGGTGTTTGAATACTTGACTGCGGAGCGAGGATCTTATTCATGGGAGAGTTCGGATTAACTAAAATTTACATTACTATGCAGTGGTTCATATCAGATTTTCAAAAAATATATAAATTCGCTAAATTATATAGTAACTAAACAGATATTGGTTTTTCTTTTTGAGAAAGGAAACATTAAATTAAGAAAACAAGATTTCATAAAATTGATAGAAAAATGTAAAAAAATATGTCATATTTATTACTCTATTATAAATTAACAGTTTTGTTGTGAAGCGCCATTTTTGCATCCAACTAAAGACCAACCTGTTTATATAAAATCTTATTTTATATTGAAAAACGTTTCAAGAAATAATAAATGAAATCAAATAAAACCAATGGTCCAATCAATGTGCATTACCTCACTCGCTATAAATAGCATTTTATATTACATAACCATTACATCGGCAGGCTACGAAAGTATTGTCCTAACACTGGAACCTGTGGTGGAAGATAGATCAAAATACAAGAGTTCTAACCACACTACACCACAACTTGACTGACGACAGAACGTAACAAGTTGTGGTGACGTGTGGTTAGAACTCTTGTATTTTGATCTACGAAAGTATTGCCTAAATGGAATATCTAGATTATTGTAATGCTACTTCCTCATGTGTGGAAACCATGAAAAAAGCGTAAATGTTCTAGGCGTGATTGGTTGAAATTCAGGCTTCATAGAAATTACCATTTCCGCCAGTTATCGGCGGGAAGTTGACTTTGGCTCAACTTTTTGCGGAAAATATATACATACAGGAGGTTTCAACAGTAAGATAAAATATTTAAGGGGACGATTCATGGGTTCATTTTATGAAAAAATTATCTTTTTTTATAATGTCTATGATACCACTCTAGATATTTTAATGAAATTTGGTACACAGCTACTATGCATTAAGAGACATTTTCTAATGAACAACAATGTTTTGTATTTCTTCCAGTGGCATTCGTGCGGAATTTGAACTAAATATTTCTAAAGAAAACTATGATACGCCACTGCTTTTTCTAGTAACAAAAATAATTTAATTTTTAATTCTCATTCATTTCTGAGCAAATTTGATCACTTGGTTTTCTTTCGTCCGACGCATGGTTTCGGTTACAAAAATAAGAAAATAGTTTTTAAATATTTGTCCGAAATTGCGGATTTTCATCAGGATTTCCTAAGATGTTAAAATGTGAAAAAAAAACGAGTTATTAATAATAATTTTAAAACGCGTCCACCAATTTTATTCAAACTTGGTAAATTTTCTTAGTTGGCCAAGATACACTTTTTGAAATAATTAGATTGAGCTGGTTTTCCTTGAGATAATGCCGTATGGATTAAACAACTATGAAATAAACGTTTAACAATGTATTAACGATTAATAACAAACCAAAAGAATTAAAACCAATCTAATAAAAAATTAAATTAAATGTTGAAAGTGTCCTCTCCTTGCTATAGTACAACCTTCAACACCACGCAAAATATTCTGTGTGAAAATCAGGAGATCAAATTTGCTCAGACATGAATGAGAATCCCGCACGAACACCACTGGAGAAATAAAAAAGATATGTTGTACATCAGAAAATGTCTCTTAATGCATAGTAGCTGTATATCATATTTCATTAAAATATCTAGAGTGGTATCATAGACATTATAAAAAAAAGAAAATTTTTTGTAAACGTTACCACCCAGTATCTCAAAATTTAAGAGATACACTCATATCAAGTTTTTTTCATAAAATGAACCATTAAATATTTTACCTTACTTTTGAAACACCATACATATTATTGTTTCACGGAAACGGATTTACACGTAATAAAAGATCGTGGCTTTTTAAATCAATTTTATCATCAAATAAAGGAATTCAACTTTAATTTTTACAGATATGAACTACAAGTAAACCTATAAGTAGAATAAAAGTATATTACCCTATTTAAGCAAACGTCGATTGCTTAATCGGAAGTTACGTAAATCTTTTTATTTTAAATAACAAACCCAGTTTTTTATTTTCATGATCTTCGCTGCATCAAATCCTTATTTTAATTAAATTTTACAAATTAGTTGACAAATACCTCAGAAAAAACTACATTCATGCGGTACGCTATGCTAGGAAATTACATACAAAAAAGCGAAAGGAGGGCCAAGAAAACCTGATAAAAACTTACTTGATAATAACTAAAAAAAAAACAATCGCGAACAAACAACTACAATCGATGAGAATTAAAGCAAATTATGTAATTTTTTTTAAATGGTTAATTTTATTCAACCGTTACCTTGCATCAATTACGCTCAATCGAATACAGGAAGCGTCACCGACCGGTTTGGATTTTTTTTTATTAATTATAAGTTTACATAATAAGTATTTATATTATTCTTTGTCGTATAAATTAGGAATATGTAGTATGCAACGAATGCACAACAACAACAAATGAACAGGTTGCTCAAGTTTGGCAGTACTATAAATCGTTATACTATAATGATTAGTTTCTTGAACATTCCCAAGTCGAAATTACATATTTATTAATCTTGTGTACAGGGTTGGGTAACGACACGTAGAAAATTAATTTTCATGGTGTATGTTGCATAGAAAATGTAGAATATGTAGAATATTAGGTAGAAAATGTATAAAATCCGAGTACACGTACAATAACTATTTTAGTTTATTAAAATATGTTTTATCGCATTAAAATTTTCTTTCGTGAAATTTTTATTAATTATCATAAGTGTTTAAACTATAAGACTGCACGAACACAGACTTCCGAAATAAAATCGGACGTTAATTTGCGCGCGCCAACTCTCTATTCTGTAAACGGCGAACGCCCGGCGTTAACGCCCTATTTGTTGACAGACGACAAAATACACCGATGTCGCCGGCGTACATTAGCCGTCAATTGACCCATCCTCAGCAACTCCTGGACTTCACAGAAAGTTATTTTAAGAATCCCTGTTGTTTTATTGTTCTGTGTAACTAGAAATTGATTCATTAATCGTTGTTATAATATCAAACAATGGCTGGGCGGCCAAAACATGATTTTTGGGCAAAATACGAATTACAAGAAAAAAAGGTAAAAGGAAAAAACGCTTGTTTCTGCAATTAAGTACTGTAAAAAAAACATTGAAAAACATTGATTTTTGTGTGCAAAATAAAGACTTTTTGCACACAAAAATATTTGCAAGACGCCAATAAAATCAAGGGAAGATATATTTCAAATTTCTTCAGAGGAGACAAATGTAGATGCAGATAGTGACGGTGCGGATAATATACCCTTAAGTAAACTTGCAAGGCTTAGAAATAGGACAAATACAATTTCTCCAATCTCAGAAAAGAGAAATAATACATCTTTTGCAACTCAATTTGATTGCAAACAAACACCTGATACTCAGGGTGAGAGTTCCGCTATTCCTTCTGCACTTGATTCGTTTTTGAACCGGGAATCATCATAATTGGCATCTACCTCTTCTGTGAGCTCTATGCAAAATAAGATAGGGAGATGTTTTATTAGCAGCCAAAGTGATTTTCAGTGGCGCCTAGAGTAAAAATATGGTAGGGAATTTTTTGGGATGCAGATTATAACTGATTTTAAAACAAGCAAAAGTGAGGCACTACCTTTTTTGTTAGTTCAGGGTTCACTAGTAGGAAAACTGTTTGTAGAGTTACAAAAATTTGAAAAAGGTTTGTTCGTGTGTTTTACTCAGGCTTGGCATAGGGATCTACTTAAGTAGATATGTTCATAAGTAAAAAAAACCTCGGTATACCAACCTATACACTATAAACTAACAATTTCCGCCTAGTTCAAAAATCAATAGATAGAATAGTTCGTAGGCAGGCAGGGCTCCCATTCTTAAAAACCCGAAAGTAATTAACTTGGAGAATCTAAATTCTCCCTAAAACTGTTTATAAAATCAACAGATTAGCATTCCCTGCTACATTTTTTGGTATGTTTCAATTCACTGACTTTTATTATTATTTTTTATTATTATATATTTTATTATTGTATTCATTTAGTTTTATTAGAAACTTTTAGATTCACCTTCCGTTTGCGCGTAGAAAAGGGATGATGTAACGTGGGCTTTGATTGGCCAGTGGGTATTGCTTAGACTATGCTCTTTTGTCTCGCTCCTTCATACGTATTTTACCCATACCATATTCTGTTTCTCTCTATTTGTTAAAATATCTTTACTTTAATTTCCGAAATTGCTTGTTGCTGCCTGTGTATTCCGGGTTAAAAAGAAATAGATGCATATCGCACGAAAATATTACGAAATAAGGTATCAGGTGCAAGCCAATGTTGTTTCATTTAAAATGTTACTTTGGCAATTATTTTATTTTTGTCAATTTAAAATGTATATTTTTTGGGAGGGCATTGCCCATTTGCCAATTGCCCTTATGATGATAAAGCACCCACTATTGATTTTTGTGGTAACTGTGGTTGGCCTTTCTTTTACAATATCACATTGACTTCTAATAAAACAATATATTATTGTTTTTAGATTACGCTAGAAGCGGGCCCCATTAGAGCTAGCATCATAGAGCCTTCTAAGAAAAAGGCAAAAAAATCTGCCAATATGCCGACTGCGCTCGAAGGATTTTGTGATGGAATGGAGCAAGAAAATTTGAATATAGCTCTATGTGAGTTTATGTACGGTTGTAATATACCTTTCTCGGTTGTTGAATCTGACCATTTTAAAAAATGTGTTAAACTTTTGCGCCCATCGTATAAGTTAGCCACGAGAATAACATTATCGTCAACTTTGCTTTCAAGGTGCTACGATAATTGTAAAAAATCTATTAAAAATTTGATCAAGAATCTGTTATAGAAAAACTCATCAAGTAACTCAAAAAACGTTGTTTGTCTAATTCACAATGTTGATGGTGACAGCATTTTTGGAATCATTTAATTTAACAGGTGAGAAAGAAGCTGGGAACAAACTGCAAGAAATTGTTGAAAAATATGTAGTTTTAGCAAAAGAAGTTTATAACATTAATATATATGCGGTCTGTTCGGACAATGCAAGCAATATGAAAAAGATGGGATTTCAAATAAATGTATGGTATACAAACTGTAATAGTCATACAGCCAATTTACTAGCAAAAGAAGTAGTATCCGAAAATGTTGCTGGGAAATTCCAGTCTGTTTTAAAAGAATTTTTCTCGCCTGACCTTGAAAACCTGGGGGAAACCCGATGGTGTTCGTTTAGAGACTCATTTGTAAATTATCTAGAGAACTTGAAGCCAATGCGAACAACAATTGCTGAAGCATAACAAAATTAGTATTTGACGAACATCTAAATGAGCAAGTTGAAGATAGTGTAACATTATTTGATCCACTTTGCAAACTTATTAACAAATTACAATGTACTGAAGCCTCAATCGCGGATGCAGCAGAAGAATGGATACTATTAAGCCTTCCTGAAGGTTTTGATGAATATACACCATGCCTTAAAAAATGGCAAAAGATGGCTTTGAATTTGTTTTCACTAGCTACTAATTACTTGTACCTTGTAAATGTTAAATCAAACATAAATTAAAGAAGTTAATGATTTTTTAATAGACAATTTAGACGCGGAAGGACTAGATGGTCTTCAAGATTTTAAAAACAATCGAAATATATTTCGAAAACTAAAAGCATCACAAAAGTTCGAACTTTTTGGGAGTTAGCAGAAAATCATTATCCTTTTCTATCCAGACTGGGGATTAAGCTAAGCACAATTCTGGCATCTTCAGCTCAACTAGAAAGACACTTTTCCAATTGGTCGTTTGTTCTCTCCTATCCGAAATAGGCTCACTGAGGGAAACTCGAAAATGCTAACTTATATTTATTATCATTTGAAGATAAGAGACAGTAATCGATCTGAGGACTATTAAAATATTTTTTTTTTCGAAAAGGCTGTAGAAAAAATATACTCGTAGTTCTTACCCTTATTTCTACTGTTTGGTTTAGGGGTTATCATTTTTTTTTGTTCTGAGTCTTACTTTTAAAAACTGTTTCTGATGAAACCTAAAACATATTATTTTTCTAGCTTTTATGACATCATTATCCATTTTTTTAATAATAAATAACAATAATTAGAGATACTGTTAGTAGTTCATTTCTTAGTTTATTCTAATAGCCTTTTTTCACCTATTTAAAATAAATATAAACACAAAAACCAGCTTTTAATATACAAAAAAAATTTATACGTTTGAGCATGTAGAAAATGTAGAAAATTAGTTGGTGTAGAAAATTAATTTTCTACGTGTAGAAAATATGGTAGAATATTCAAAATTTTCTACCTACCCAACCCTGCTTGTGTAGTTGAGGTGAATAAATGTTTTACATGGTTTGGTGAAACTTCTCAAGGTCCTGGTATTCTTTAAACGATCTCGCAAGGAATTGTATATTCTAGTTGCAAGATATTTTGAAAATCAAATAATAGCTTCTTTTTTAGAATAAGGTAATATGACAAAATGCGACACTCAATAGTAATTAAAATAAATTCCTTACTTAATTAAAATACCTAAAATTACAGAGAAGAAATGATATAAAAACATTTCGATATACTATTTTGCATACCAATTTTAAAGAGCTTACATAATACTATGATCCCAATTAATACTATGAGCTGGTTTTTTATGGAGGCTTTAATACCCTCTATTATTGAAGGTGGTTTGTATAGAACTTTATAAATTACAATCTTACTCATAACTATTTTACGTACAAAAAATCCATGTTCTAAATTTAGGATATTTTTTATGAGATGTTTGGCATCTAAATAAAGATTGATCTTCACAAAAATTCAGATTGGAATTTTTTTGTGACAATTTTACTGGGCTATAGCAAGATTTTTAATATTCTTTGGTTGTGAGCAGAATGCAGACATTGATCTATAGGGCCCAATTTTTAAAAAATGCCAAGGTATATGACTGAACTCTTATGTCATGCCTGCTTTACCTGACTAAGTAGCCTCTACAATTAGCCGAATCTGTAGCTAAGGTCGTTAAAAAATAATATAAACAGAAGAAGCTTCAATATAGCGCCCTAGTGAATACCCTGCATGATTTCTACAGTTTAGAAAAATAATTTTAACTATTCACTGATTCATCCATTTTTATACCTTGATTTATGCCATGTTTTCGTTACATGCAGCCAAGGTTAGAATACTACATACATGTTTGGTGGCTTCAATCATAGTCCTTTTCTATTTGGGTAAGGCTTTTTTCTGTAATTCAATCAAATTATGAATTGTATTATTCATTTTTGTCCAACAAATATCCTATTTATAGTTACCGATGGCAACCAGAGCATTATACTGTAAATGAGGTATGGATATAAGTGTATAATAAGCAGTTTTGAGGATTCTAATAGCAACTGATTGTTTTAGTTGCAATATCAATCAATCAATCAAATACGTTTATTCTCGATTGCACAATTTATATTGTATTAGAAAATTAAATAAACTAGTAAATAGTATAAAACAGTATAAAAGTCTAAACAAATAAGGAACATATATATATATATATATATATATATATATATATATATATATATAAAATATCATAAAAAACACAAATAAAAAATTAGTAAACATATAATATTATAGAGCAATTTGAAATTGAAAACTGCAAATATAATCAGTAAATAAAAATATTCTGAGGTAAAGCAAACAGATAAATGCAAATAACAATCCTTCTAAAAAGTTCCTTGATCTATCATCCAATAAAAACAGGAAAATATTTACATAGATGTAGAGATGTCAGTCGTCTCTAAGTAACAATGTGTGATTTTCAAACTGCTGCAGCTCATAAAAGGCACCTTGCATCAAAATTGTCTTTAGCTTTTTCTTGAATTTACTGTTGTTGTGAGATGTTATTGTTTTCGGCACCAGATTGTATAGAGTTATACCACGATAAAAGGGACTATTCAAAAATTTGGAGGTTCTAGGAAGTATAAGTCAAATTTGATCCCTTCAGAAAGTATATGGCAAATTTTCATTATTGCTAAAGCTTTTTATTTTTATGTATTGTAAGCAGTATATAGGATGTTCTCGGTTTGAGTTTATTCATGATTGTTAAACATCTTTTTTTGTGCTCTAAAAATCGACAAGCTGCCTCCTTCACCTCCCCCGAACTGCCCAGCATAGCATATTCTTGAATGAAAGTATCCAAATAGACAATTCTCAACACACTTGCCGAAACCACATCCCATCGCAGTGAATAACATATAGAATTCAGCCCTAGATTTAAACTAGTTAGGTGAGATTCATATTTAAGTTATTTTATAATTAAGTAATGTAGACTTTTTTTGAAGAAACATGGTTTAAGTCCAGGTTTGAACCCATATATGCGACCAGTGGCTCACTACGATTTATTATTCCATGTAGCCCTGTTTTGTAAAAAAAAGTACTACCGTTTGTTCCTATTTAGTATTAGTCTCTTTGAAAAGCATCATTGGTGATGTGTGACTTTTTCGTTCTTTGCGCCCAGTTCGTCGTCTGCAAAGTTTACGGTGATGTCAGGTATTTGCACTGGTTAATAATAACAATAATAAAGGAAATAAAGAAGCCACACATTCTATGTTCGTGATATTTTATTAACAAAGGAATAAGTAAGATCCTATTTATATTTGGTTTTGAATGTCAAAATGATCAAATCTTAAATTAAGGACACTTGGTGCAAAATGCCTACCTTAATAAAAAAAAATATATTAGTCGACATCATCTGGTTTTAAGCGATTGATCACGTTTAAAGGCGATTCAGTGTGTTTTATTTCTTAGCTTTAATCGAATCGAATTATAAACTTGAAAATATAAATACTCTGTAAATTCTAAAACTTAAACACAAGCCCAATTTTTTTACTTTTACTATTCAATACAATAATTATGTTAATGATATGCAACAAAGTATATTTTTGAAACAAAAATGCCTATAAATAAATATAATTCTCTAAATACCAATAAAACAAAATGACTATCTTGGCGGATTAGGTTTTAATGCCTAAATTCAGAAAGAGTCAAAATTTGGGTTGCTACTTAAATTACTACAAATTTTATAAATCTATCTCATAGGTTAAGCAGTCATTTTCTAGGCAATACTTTTGTAGACAATCGGTACATTCCTTTGTCAACTAGTCTCGCGGTCGGTTCCGTATGAAACAGCCTATTAACTAAAGCATTGTAAAACATATTTCACTGTTTTAACCAGAAGGCAAGATTTAAGCAATTTAGTGTTATTATCAAACTTACGTTGCCCAAATTGATTTACATTAACATTACCAGCAGCCATGGAAGGAGGTTGGTTCAACTGTGCAATTAAAGCGCTACCACCAGTAGATGTATTCCCATGTTGATTAGTCGTATTTACTTGCTGCATAGCATACCTTGGCTGTTGGGTTGGTGGAGGCATTTGCCAACCTGGTCTGGCACCTAAAAGAAAAATAGCAAATTAAATATTATAATTCATGTTATAATACAAAAATAGTTTACACAGACCATCACAATATCAATAATATCAATAAAGTATATTACAGACATACATTTTTTAAACTAACAATAAAAGAGAAAATATTCTCGAATAACCACCAATAAAAAAAAAACAAATTTAGTAAATCATTTAAATTTATTGTTTAAAAGTAATACGTGTAATGAAGATTTTATGTACATCGCAATATTCTACTAATATTTGGTATCGACGCCGACGCTAGCAACCACCCCAGAAAAGATGCCGGAGAACCCGATTCGCAACCGAGTTCACGAGAAAAGCAATGTCAAAATGGATGTGGACGATAGAACAGTGACTTTTTTGTATCGTATAAAAAAACCCCAATAACAGCGTGCCAGAGGTGTCAGTTGCATTCTCATTTGACGTCTTTTGAGCATGAGTCTTAAGGAATGTTTTTATTATTTCCTTATTTCCAGTTGTTTAATTTCACGTGGAAGTGGATTATAAAATTTTATTTCATAATCATCGATATATATATATATATATATATATATATATATATATATATATATATATATATATATATATATATATATATATATATATATATATATATATTTACGGTTTATGAGGCTCACTCTGAGACGGTTGAAAGTATTTGTTTCAATTACGCATCAGCTAAAGTGCTAATTTTTGGAGATTATAACTTACCTTTGGCCAGGTGGATAAAAGCAGATGATGAAGGATTGACCCTAGAATGTCCGATTAG
Organism: Kuschelorhynchus macadamiae; assembly: GCA_030620095.1. Classification (NCBI taxonomy): domain Eukaryota; kingdom Metazoa; phylum Arthropoda; class Insecta; order Coleoptera; family Curculionidae; genus Kuschelorhynchus; species Kuschelorhynchus macadamiae. The sequence continues at coordinate 2,139,412 of JAUTXW010000834.1, forward strand.
TTATCAGGCCAAACCTTTGGTTGATGCTTATTCTTTGTTAAATATGTTTCAAATAATTTCAGTTCCCAACTCACGTGATGTCTTTTTGGATTTGGGCTTTAGTCATTTAAGAAATATTAATATACAACTTGCTAGTGATATTTTATTTCCATTAAGTCAACATCATTCTGCTTATTATTGTGAGCTGAGTGTGGAATGTACAAAGGTTTTACAAAAAGAGGAATATTTTCGAGATTATAAAAATGCTGATTATGTTAACTTCAACAATTATTTGGGGTCAGTTAATTGGGAAGAAATATTAAAAAATTTAAATATAAAGGAAGCCACTGATTATTTTTACGAATTTTCCTAAATACTTTAGTGCTGAATTAAGGCATAACATTGTATGGAAGAAGTCAGCTCATAAATCATATATGCAATCTAAATGTATTAATGACTATGAAAATTTTTCACGATATAGAGCTATTTGTAAACAGTTGGTTACTCGAGACCATAATATTTATCTCACACAAATTGAACAGGATGTATCTAATACTCCACGTAACTTTTGGAAGTACATAAATAGCGAACGTAAAAATTTTGATCTTCCTGAGTGTATGTATTATGAGGATAGAATGGTAGATGATGGTCCAAGAATTGCAGATTCCTTTGCTGACTTTTTCCAGACAGTGTATTCAGCAGAGAGGGTTGGTATAACTGTACCTGATTATATCCAGGAACGAACATCTGATGTAATTGTGAATCAAATTAAATTAGTGGATGTTTTTGATAAGATCTTTAACTGTAAAAAGAAATCAAATAGTGGACCCGATGGAGTACCTGAAATATTGTTGTTTAATGTGGTATATACCATAACTCTACCACTTCATATATTATTCAATAAGTCATTGACAGAGTGCGAGTTTCCGAAAGTTTGGAAACAGAGTTTCATAGTACCAATTTTTAAGTCAGGGGAGCGATGTAGAGTTAATAATTATAGGGGGGTAGCAAATCAATCGGCGATATCAAAAATTTTTGATTGCCTAGTCTCGGAGCAATTAAAATGGTCATGCAAAGAACTTATTTCTGGTCAGCAGCATGGTTGTGTGAGTGGCAGATCCACGGTTAGCAGTTTGGTTGAGTTCGAGACGGCTGTGCTGGAGGCCTTGGAGGAAGGTTGTCAGGTCGACACAGTTTATACTGATTTCTTCAAGGCATTTGACAGTGTTAACTTTAGGCTGCTCATTGCCAAGTTGCGGTCTTTTGGGTTTGCCACTGATCTATTGAGATGGCTGGAGAGTTTTCTGACTGGTAGAGTTCAGAGGGTCAAGATAGGGCCTTTTTGTTCCAAGTTCATTACAGTAACATCTGGAGTACCACAGGGAGGTTACTTGTCGCCTCTCTTATTTATACTGTTTGTCAATGATATAGCCCTAAGCTTACACTCCTGTAGGTGTCTACTGTTTGCTGATGATATGAAACTTTTTATGCCTATTAGGTCAGAGACGGATATTTTGGCACTCCAAACTGACCTTGACAGTTTTGTGCAGTGGACTCATGATAATCACCTTTCACTAAATGTTAAGAAATGTACCTTTATGAGCTTTTACACAGTCACTAAACAATATAGATCTGAATACACGATCGATGGAGTTCGATTGGAAGGGATGGATAGGGTAAGGGATCTTGGAGTATTATTTGACCGTAGAATTTCATTTAAAGATCAGTATGCTGCGGTAACCTTCAAGGCAATGCAGATACTGGGTTTCATATTTAGATGTGGGAAAAGTTTGTCTCCATCATCTTTAGTACTTCTATACCTTTCTTTGGTTAGGCCTCATCTTGAGTATGCTTCCATTGTATGGTCACCTATCTACAATGTCCATATATCAAATATTGAATCAGTTCAGAATAAGTTTGTAAGATATTTGCAACATAAATTTGACATTCAATTACACTTACCATCCTTATCCTGCAGAAGAAAGATGAATGACCTATGCTTTACCTATAAAGTTTTAAATGGTATGGTAAACTATCCGTTTCTACTACAGCAAATTAAATTCAAAATACCCTCTCGTACCGTTAGGAGATCTGACCTCTTTCATATCGATTTCCATCACACAAATTATGGACTTAATATGCCTCTCACACGGTCATTAAGAATATTAAATGATAATTCCTCTCTTGATCCTTTCGGAAGCTCATTACAAAAATTCAAGTCCAAAATTCTCAGGACACTAAATGATTGAACAAATTCTTGGACTCTAATATAATTCCTGGTATGTTTTGAATGCTTGCATAAATTTGTTATTTATGATTGCTTTTAGGTTACACTTTTGTATTAGGAAAATACTAGTATTACCTTACTTGAAAATTTATTTTTTGTAAATGTTTATTGTAATTCAATGGGGTATCCCATTTATTAATAAATAAAAAAAAAAAATATATATATATATATATATATATATATATATATATATATATATATAAATTGATTATTAGAAGAGAAAAAATATCTATTATATATATATTCTATTAAAGATACATAAATACCAATGTATTATAGTATTTACTAACAACTAAATCTAAGCTAATATTATCCCGCAACCAAAACTGAAATTCAATCCAAACCGTAATTCTGAATTAAGATATTCGTAAGTACAACTACCTATACCTAACCTCATATATATTTTCCTTCTAATAATTAATTTTTTGGTTAGGGTAGAAATTATTGCCTTGATACTGTTAAACAGTTCAATTTATAGAATAAATTACTTTGTTGTTAACAGAAAATAAATATTAATAAGATTATAAATCAGCAGAACTCGATGATTACCAATATTTCGACATCATGTTTATCGACGGCTTACTTTATTCCTTCACTATTTTCATCACTCAATGGGATACTGAGCCGCATTGATAAGGCCAACTTGATTATTCATATCAGCGCAAAAATAGAGGAAATGTACTACTCAGTACTGAACATCACCGAAATCGACTCAACTTCCCGTAATCTGAGGGATGAGCTTTTGGAAGCTTCCAATCAGACCTCAAATTTTGTTCAATCGTCGCAACCAATCAACTTGTGAAAAACGGTTTAGATACTTACTACCAAAACGTAAGGGGACTTCGAACAAAGTGTGACGAACTGCTGCGAAATACCTGTGCATGTAACTACGACATTATCGCGCTTACGGAGACCTGGTTGAATAGTGACTTTTATGATGCGGAAGTGTTCGGTCTGCAGTATTCAGTCTGCAGACGAGATAGAAAGTACGAGGAGCTAAACTGTCAACGTGGCGGAGGGGTATTAATCGCTACCATCAACAATATTCAAGCTTCGCCTGTTACTACACCTATTATTAATACGTATGATGACGTCTGGTGTCATGTAAATGTGGACGATAGCCGATTGATAATTGGCTGTGTTTACTTCCCTCGACTCTTACCAGTCTTTCTGTAATACTTGCGAATCTTTAAGAAACAAATATGAGAGACACAAGTTTATCATATACGGCGACTTTAATCTCCCCTCAATCGAATGGATTACCGAGGACGATGTTCTTGTGCCTAGGGGGGTGCAATCTCCGGCAGCAGAGACAATTGTGGACACTATGTTTTTCCTTGAGCTACAACAAATCAACTCGGTAAAGAATAGCCTTGGTCGAACACTTGACCTGATTTTTGCTGACGACTGTATTTCGGTTTCAGTGCATCCAAGCAGGTATGAGCTCACTAAGATCGATCATCATCACCCAGCTATTGAGTGCTCCCTTAATTCTCCTCATGTCTCGATTCTCAAAAACAACAGTAACATCTCAGCATATCAGTTTCGTAATGCTATGTACACTGAGCTTAACAGATTCTTCGAACAGACAGATTGGTCTTCAATGGAACAAATCTGGATTTCTTTGAGGTTAAAAGGTAAAAAAATCTGCATGGGTTCACTATATAGGCCGCCTAATGCACATTTCAATCTATGCCCTGATCATTTGGAAAATGCAATAGTAAGTGTCTTGCCAGAACATGATTTCGTGTTTTTTGGGGGCGATTTCAATATAGATTTTTTAAACACGTCTCACTATAATTTTATTTCGTTTAATAATCTGCTTAATAAATATGGTTTAAGTCAGTTTATCAAGGTGCCTACACGAATTACTGATACCTCTAGTACACTCATAGATATATTAATATCTTCAAATTGTAATGTTATTCGCGATGTCTCTGTTCTTAATATGAAGGACATTTCTGATCACAAGCTGGTAAGTTTTGATAGAGATATTTCTAAAAGTAAGCTAAGACCCTTTTATCGTATTTACAGGGATTTCAATAGTTTTGAAATTGATCATTTTCTGTTTGACCTATATAATATTAACTGGGACTATATATTTTCAATAAATGATATTAATACTATAATAACTTATTTTTCTAATAATGTCACAAATGTTTTTGACAGACACGCGCCCTTTAAAACCAGCAAAATTACGAAACCACCGGCCCCGTGGCTAACTTCAAACTTGAAACTTATGATGAAACTCCGGGATAAAGCATTTTCTAAGTACAAAAAAGTTAAATCAAACAAACAAATATATATATATATATATATATATATATATATATATATATATATATATATATATATATATATATATATATATATATATATATATATATATATATATATATATATATATATATATATATATATATATATATATATATATATATATATATATATATATATATATATATATATATATAATATATATATATCTACACTCTATACTAATATATAAAAGACTTAGTTCACTGACTCACTCATCACGCTCCAGCTCAAACCACTTGAGGTAAAAGGCTGATTTTTGGCATACAGGTTGATTTTAGGGTGTAGAGGTTCGATAAGAAGGGATTTTTAAAAACTCAAATTCCAAGGGGGTGAAAGCACCCCTTAAATACTACAATATTTTTTATTTAAAAAACGGTCAGTTTTTCGGAAAAACGCTTGAACTCGTGTTTTTAATTAATTTTTTTTACATATATTAGGATTTTTTAAAAATTCATACAGGGTGTTCAATAGGGTGAAACCACCACTTAAATAATACAATATTTTTTATTTAAAAACCAATTAGTTTTTCGAAAAAAAACCCTTGAACACGTGTTTTTCAATTTATTTTTTTACATATTTTGGATTTTAAAGAAATTCATACAATGTATCCAAAGGGGTAAAACCATCCCTTAAATATTATATATTTTATTTAAAAAACCCTTAGTTATTCGGAAAACGCTTGAACATAATATGCCTTATATTTTATTTTTTACATATTTTAAATTTTTTTGTAAACCCAGACAGGGTGTCCAAGGGGCTGACACCACCCCTTTAATGTCATATTTTTTATTTAAGAAACGGTTAGTCATTCGGAAAAACACTTGAACACGTGCTTTTATTTTATTGTATTACATATCTTAAGATTTTTTATAAATTCATACAGGGTTTTTGAAAAAATCGGGTCTTTGATTAATTCTTGCGATCTTTCTCAAAAGAATAGAAAGCTGAACTTGTGCAAACAGCTTGATTTTAGAGTGCAGAGGTTCGATAAGAAGAGATTCTTCGAAACTCAGTTTCCACGAAGGTGAAACTACCCCTTAAATATTTCAATAATTTTATTTAAAAAACGGTTAGTTTGTTTTTTTAATCAAACCAACCAAAACTAAAAACTAGAAAATTATAAAAAAAATAAAGACATTTCTGTGAATCGTGAATAGCATGTTTGGGAGTCCAAATCCAAGTCAAATCAAGTGCGTTACCCATTACCCCAAACAATTTTAAAAAACTATAATTGATTCATTCTCACTACTGTCACATGGCTGAATATACCACGTATCCCTTTAATTCTGTCAGACTATCCTTTTCAGTTTAAACGTGTACAGTTTCCTTTAAAGCTATATATATATATATATATATATATATATATATATATATATATATATATATATAATATTGGAAGATCTAAGACAAAGTTTAGTGTTTATGTTTTTACTGAAATAATGAATTTATTCATGTTATTAAACAAAATGCTTTATTGAGTTAATATTAAGTTCACTAGAAATAAAACACTTATGACTCTCCAACTGCGAGTTCAGGATCATTTTGTTAAGTCGCTTAAAACTCTCCACCCTGTTAATTGTTACTATCATTGGATAATTATGATAGCAATAGTACAGAGATATGCTAATGTCATTAATGAAGAAGAAGATATAGAAATACTTGAGGCACTATTGTTGAATGCTGCATACTGTAGTCAGTTGGAGAGGTATAATTTTAGTATATATGCTACTATGACTAAAGTTGTATTATTGAAGCCTTTGCAGCAAAAGGTCAGGGGACACACAATAAAATGCCTTGGTGAGGTCAAGAAATTAGATCTAGGCATATCTTTTACTCTCAAAACACTCCTGGATGCTTGTTAACAGCTGACTGATTGCAACAGTAGTGAATTTGTTGTTGTGAAAACCAAATTGTTTAGGATTAAGCAATCCACAAGATTCTAAGTAGACTCAAAATTGCATTTTTAGAAGTTCTTTTAATTTCTGCCAGATAAAGGTAATTCTAATATATCTCTATAATTTGAAGTATCTTCCCTCCCATTTTTTGTGGAATGGAACTACATGGGCTATCTTTAGACAATCTGGATATTCATTTGAGGATATGTAAATACTGATTAATTTGGTGAGGGTGTAAATAATGGTATGTTTAATACATTTTAGTATTTTTGTAGCTAATCCAAGATGATCTTTAGAACGGCTGTTTTTCATACCATATCTCGTATTTCATTAAAACTAACTAGCCTTGGATATAAGTAATTAGATAAAGGCAGACCATTAATAACGACAATATGGCTGCATAAAGTCTCATTAATTTGGTCAATGCCAAATGATTTTGTTTCAATATTTCACTGAGTTTTTTTCAGTTGACAAATGACAAGAAGAGTCATTTATATATTGAAATCAATTCTTGTTATATAAATTCAGTACTACAGGGTTAGGAATGTTGTTTTTATTTAAAGTAGTTAAAAGAGAGTGATCATTTAATTGACTAAGGTTACTTAATTTAGACATCAATATTTGAAAACATATTTTTTCTGTACCTGTAGCTGCATGATAACCAGGTGGTGCAGGCATCGCTTGCATTCCTATGGGACCAATCTGATTGGATGATGTCATTCTACCCACTGCTAAAAAGAAATAATAAATTTATCATCCACATAAAGTTGATTATTTATTTTCTTAAATAAATTAAATAACATATATTTTGCACAAGAATCTTAAAAATATTGTAAATAGGCATACAAAAAGTTAAAATAATTTATTGATTATTGTAACCAGAGATGAACAGTATTAGCTTTTTTCAGTAGCATAACCAGGGGAAGGGGGAACAATCCATGCTAGATCATTTAACTGACCTTAATTATATAATAACATAATGTTAGCATTATAATATGCTTACCTTGCGGATGACTTGGAGATCTATAAACTGGACTGTGACCCATTCCACTAGGAACAACTGTTGGCGAATGATTGCCCATCATATTTGGGTTTTGTGGAGTGCCCATTTGAGTATTATGTATAGGACTATCATTTCCAGGCAATGGACTAGGCATAGATGTTACAGGTAGAGCTCCAGCAACAAGTTGTGACTGATTTGTGACACTACCTGGAGGAGGACTCACTGGCCTTTCTTTTAGGCTATAGTAAGATTGTAAATACAAAAAACATCATATTAAATTATTCAAAATGCTCTATTTACAGGTTATTTTCGATCAACAATTAAACAAAAAAAATTTTTAGTACATATAATTTTAATTTTTATGCGAATCTTTAATAATAAAAGAGAAATAATAATATACAGAGTGTTCTAAATGACAGTAGAGAAGCTTTATCTCTGTTGTTGTGACATGGAAAAACATGTTTTATGAAAAATTCAAATTTTTCTTCGAAAAAAACATCCAATTAAAAGAATATATAGAAAAAAGAAATTCTTTTTGTTTAAGTAATGAATATATTCTATGTAAAAATATCAGGTTTCGAGGCCTTCAAGGTAAAATATCAGAAGGCTTCCTGCTTGCCATCCAGAACAAAGTCATAGCAACCAGAAACTACCGAAAGCACATCATCAAAGACACAACCATTGAAGACGACAGGTGCAGTAGAAGCAGCGAAGGTCGTTCATCAAGCAGTTGTCTCAACATACAAACTAACGAAGAAAACAGACCCTTACTACCATTATACACCGACATTCATACTTGAAAATGAAGACTACAAGCTCTACTGGGACATTGGCATCCACACAGATAAAACAATCCCTGCAAACAGTCCCGATATCACCTTTCAATTGAAAAAAGAGAAGATCATCACACTCAACGACGAGAACATCCAAGCGAAATACAGTGAGAAGATCGCCAAATACACCGACTTGGCAATGGAAATAAAAAAGTCATATCAGTAACAGGTCTCACCCCAACAACGTTTACACTGCATTTGGCTCAATTAGGACTTAATACAGACATTCACAGGATCATTAGATCATTTATTAATACAAAATAGTTATTTTTTTTACATTTTTTTTGTATTGACTTGGTATAATCCCATCAGTATAAAATACAAGCACAGGAATACTGTGAGACAACAAATCGAAAAAAAAAATAATAGTACTGACAATTTTATTCCCCACTAACTTAAGATAAGTTCATTACAAGGAATTATAAAAATATAACAAAAAAAAATTTAAATTTTTAAAAAAGGAAAAGAGAACATATATGTATACAAGTAGCAAACAATAACAGTCATAGAGGTGCATTAAACAAGTGTAAATTATTGCAATATCTGTTATTATGGTCATGGTATGTGGTAGTTTTAGTAAAATTTATATTTGAAAGTTTCTTAGTAATATTTATAGAATGTATTAACACGCACATTTTTAATTTATATATATTTTTAATATCTAGATAATTATTAGGTTTGTATAAATTAATAGAGGGTTCCAAAAATGGTAGTTTATAAATACATTTGATTGTCATATTTTGTAAGAATTTACTAGTGCAAAGTATATATTTTTAGGTATTGTAATGGAATATGATCTCAAATTTTATATATTATTCCTATTATCGATTGTATATTTTGTCTTAAAGTTTGAATATGTTTTCTTCAATTAAGATTTTCATCTATATATAATCCTAAAAATGTGTATCAGTCTGAAATATGCTATAATGACCTATAGTCTTAAAAAATAAAATATTACTTTTGATTGCTGTATAAATAACACATATTTAACAAAGAAAACATCACAGAAAGATTTGGCTGTGCATTTTGATTAAAAACTTAATTTTTAATATTCATAAAGATAATTTAGTTTCGAATTCTCTACAATATTTAGGATTTATCATAAGTTGAAAATTCTTTCAAAACTTGGAAATAATAAAAATCTTTGTATAAATCACTAGTTATCCTATAACTTCCATGTGCATGCCTAATATGGAATCAGTAATATGCAAAAAAGATTAAAGCACAGGAATGGATACAAAAAAATGTAAATTCTTACATAATGCAATGCAATGGCCAAATACTATTAAGTAATATATTCAATTTTTCTAGCCTTCAATTGTTAAGAATAGAAGCCCTCATAATTATTTATTACATTACATTTATTCAAACGTTAATAGGCATTATATTTGTATTTATTAATTACTATATTTTATTGTAATCTTTAGATATCATAAAAAGTAAGATAGGAAATGGATTTTAGTTGTTTGTATTAGGCATCAACTTTTCACAAAGTTAAGTAAAACTCAATATTTAGCCTTATATATTACGCTAGTGTTTATGTTTTTACATAGAACATGTTACATAAAATTTGCCAAACTTTTTTTAGCAAATTCTAAACAATTAGTTATATATAGGTTATTACATTTAAAATAAGGAACTTAATTGTTTTTCTGAACATACATTTGAATTCTTCATGTAAATCTCAGTTACTTTTATATTTAACATTTTTAGAACCCCATATATAATATATTCATAACATATTAGAATTTTATAGGTGTTAATTAAGACATGTTATGATGAATTAATAAATTTTAAATCTCAGTAATCAAAATTTATCACAATTATATAAAATATACGAATAATGCTTTTTGGTAAAATTTGAGTGAAAACTCTAGGTGATAACATAGACTAAAAAAAAACCCGATGGTTAGTTATATATATATATATATATATATAGTTATTTAAAAATATATGTAAGCAAAATATTAACATCCTTATAAACTAAAAAAAACTTCAAGCACTTGATCGGGATATTACTTACCTAAATCCTTTAAGTAAAACTAAATGCCTGGGATCCTTAGCATAATTTTTAGTTTGTGATGAAGATAGGTCTCCTCCAGCCTTTTCAAATAATTTATATAACGGAGGAATTTTTCGTGGTGATATTACAGACAGATTTATATTTTTCTAAAAGAAATTAAATCAAGTGACTTAATACAGGATCACTGGTATGAGTAGAAACAGTCAATTATTTTTAAAAGTAAGTGAGCTAGCAAAAAAATATTAAATATACAAGTTTAAGGGTTTTTAGAAAACTGTGGAAGAGCAAAAAACTAACTGTATAGGATTGGTAATAAAGTCACAATAAAACGAAATTGCCTTTTTTTATGGAACACCCTGTATATTACATATTCACCAAATGGGTCTCTTTGTACTGATTATAATATATAAGGACAGTAAAAAATGCAACTTTGTTTAGTTGTGTCTTCCCGACCAGTACAATTACTTTTTTGCACTCAAACAAATTTCTAACAAACCCTAAAACTTTTGTATTTGAAGTCTTTTGCTAGATTGTTTACTTTTAGAAATAATCAACGGTTGGGTAAAAATAAAAAAATATAAGATTAACATAATAATAATAAACATCAAAAGTAACAATAACAAAATAATTATAAATATCAAGATAAATACCTAAAATTTCAAAACATTGTTTTTATATTAATTAATTAATCGGTCCTAATTAAATAAAAGGGATAATTTTTTTGCAGGTTAATTGGTCCATAGAAATGCGCACATCATAACCAAAACCACTTATTTAAATAATCAAATCCTGGCAAGATATGGGGAATGTAGGATTCCTTTTTACAATTTAAAGACACATTTTTCCTGCTATGTTGTATACCTTTTCCACATCATAAATCAGACAAACCACTTCATAAATCCTGTCCAGACTCAGGCTAAGAAATGATCTTGACAATTTTGTTAATAACATTTTGATTTTTTATATTATTTGGAATAGAATTGAGTTGTTAATTTGTAGAATCTATTTGCTTTTGGTTCTTGAATTTTGGGACACGTTAACGGTTCCTAAGGAAAATAACTTTGCACAGCAAGGCACTTGGGTCGTTCCACACATGCACAGTTTTTTTTAAATTTTATCAAAAGAAAAATGTAATTTTTAAGATTTTTTATTTTGATAAATAGTTTGAGTTTACATGAAGGGTAAAAGTGCATTCCGCGGTAAGGAGACTTTAATTAATTTCTCTGCTGATGGAGAAAAATAATCAAATTTGCATAATAAAAGAATTCAATTCAATTCAATTCAAATGATTTGTATCTATGTTTGTGCTGTGAACTTCTCACTGATAAAGCAACTGAAACTATTGGAAAGATACTCAACAACAAAAACTAATTAAGTATTTCTATAAAATTCTGTGCTGTATAGCATTTTGCTTACAACAAAAAAATAAGTGGTTTTTATCACAAATTTAAATATCGATTTAATCATCCTGCAAAATTATTTAAACCAAATGATCTAAATTTTATAACGGAACATTAACTTAACAAAATTAATGAATTAAGGCAAAAGAGAAATGATATACCATCATTAGAAATTATATATTATTAACAATGCAAACAGAAACAATAATTATACATGTTTAACTCTTGTTTTTTCTTAATATACTAAGCACAATATTATGCATCAGATACCCAAGCAGGCATCTACTATGTATCATCATTTCAAGCCCCTCTGATGGCTAAAAATACAGGAAAGATGCAAAAATAATTGAAATATGTTATGTAAAGCATTCTAAAAAGTATAAAATATATTTGTATACAACTGAAATCTGTTTGGTTAACTAATCTATTACAGGGCTTCATTTTAGGATAGTCTATACCTATGTCTAACCCATATCTACCTCTTGCAAAAGGGATGCTAGCTGTTCTGCATTTTTGCCTGAATACAACTGACACTCAAAAACCGGCATCAAATATGGAGCTGAATTACAAATTAAAATACAATGTTTCTGAACGACAATATTTGGGTCACGCTTTAATTGAAGTTCCTCAAAACAGCACATTGCTGTTGCCAGTCCTTCGGCAACATTTGCATGAGATTCACCTTTGCCGCCAATTAATCTAAAAATAAAACTATATTAGCAAATAAGTTTTAAAATTTAAACATATACAGAGTAAAATAAGAGAAAAACCAAAAGAGTTATATGATGTGAAAAACTATTAACTTTTATTATGGAAATTTCTGTAGAGAATATCCCAAATTCAAAATGAAAGTCTTCTTATTAACTACATAAATTAATTATTATTAAAGCATATATATATATATAGTCTTATAGTTAAATTATCACACTTAAATCGCTGATTGAGAATTAATAACATATTTATATTAGGAAAAGATTTGAAACTATCCTATTGTATCAACTTTATTATACCTCCCAAGTCCCAAAATAAATTTTAATTACTTAACCATACATTTATGCATGTTCTTTCCCACTTTAGCAAAACTATAAAAAAAATCTTAAAAGATATACCTACTCTAGTCTTTCAACAGCATTCAAAACTTTTGAGGGACTTGAAAATGGTCCAAATGTATCAGTAGTTAAATTGGGGAGACAATCTGCTGCTTGGTATGTGACAATTCCATAAAAAGAATTTGAGTTTTCAGAAATCAAAGTAGTGTCATCAATGCTTCCTTGATTAAAATATCTGTAAAATTATAATGAACAAATCTAATAATAATAATACATATAAAATCAATGCCAATTTAGTAAAAAACATAAATATGGAAAAATTGCATATATTAATCACCATTGTTTTTGTTAACTTTTAGCTATTTTTTTGATTAAATGCAAATTAGTAACAAAAGAAGTAGAGTTAAAGAATTTCTTACATTGCAGAATTGGATAGTATGGAACTACACCAGTCAGTCCATAAATCAGGTTTAACTCGTTATCAGAAGATTCTCTACATTCTTCAAATTCCTTGGATAATATTTTTTATCACATAAAATTTTAACTTTAATATGTATCTCTATATTGAAAATTGCTTTGTGTAATTCACAAAATTACAAAAAAGGAAAATTACTTCATTTGAAATATAACATTCTGCTGTACACAGGAAGAGGAAGTGTAAACAACATTGCTATATTGTAAGATAATCAACTGCAAATTTATAAAGCAGATATTGCTTATTTTTATATAAAAATAAAACTATTCTTGTGTTTGCATAAATGACAAAAAAGGCTGAAAAAAATTACTTGACAGGACATTTTATACATACATACATTTTATAAAACCAAAAGGTATACAAATTGCTAATTAATTTTCATAGAGGTTTCTAGAGAAATATGTATTATATAAACTGTTCTAATTTTTTTCACCACCTTAAGTCAATAGTTGATTCATAATAGGTTTATAATATTTTGAGAACCTACAGTTATATTGTATCACTCAGAAAGTGTCTATAAAAAGCATACAAGCAACTTTAAGAGTTAAATTACTTTTGCACTAGTAAAAAATATTAGACTACCATTTTGTTCCGTCATGTTGAATTCATACTACAATTTTACCAGTTTATCTCCATATCACACTTAATTCTTACACTATCCAAGGTTTTTCAGCTGATTTTTTTAATTATTTTATTAAGCCACCATTTTGTTTTGCCATCTTGGATACCATACCAAAATACCAAAATGTTATCAGGTCATCCTCATATGAGTATTAATTTTTAAAACAAAATTTATAGTTTTTTAGCTATATTGTGAATTGGCAATTCCTACTGTATACTCAGATTTTGTGCAAAACTTTAGGTAAATCAGATAAGTAGTTTTTTAATAATAATGTTTTAAACATTTCACTAGGCGGCCAATTTATTTCATTATAGTGGATTTTTACCAAAATGTTATAACCCTTAATCTTTTATCAAAATTTGAAGACAATTGTATAAATAGTTTTTTAGCTATGCTGTGAACAGGCACATAGACAGAATCAAGAAAACATGTTTTTCAGCCTCTAGGGACCCTGAAATGTGAAGACCTGAAAAAATAATTTACAATTACAATCCTCTTCTAAAGCTGCATTTTATCTTTTAAAAAAATTGAAATATCTCTGATTATGTTTTGAATTGTTACCGATAATTAATTATTAAGGTTATATTATTGTCCCAAAAACATTGCAGATACCTACATAATAATAAAACCTTTTTTTATATAACAAAGTAATAGAGACATCAAGGCTACTTCTACAAATCATTTTGATATGATCAAAATAACCTGATGGTCATTTTATCATGTCATTTTGGTTTTGATTATATTTGTATCTATACCTAGATATTATGAACCATCCTTAAGGATTTTGTTAGCAGTTTAGGTAGTTACAGGACTGGAGAAACTCTTTTGAATAACTGTAAATCATGTACTAACGAAAGTAAATTATCTGACTGATCAGATATATAGTAATATAAAATAATACAACAATAAAATGTTCATATTTAACAATATTTTTATTTATTAAAAAAACCTACTAAAATACAAGCAACTTTAACTTAAATTAAATTTTGTTTCTGAGATCAGTGCTGTTCATTTCATTTTGACTTGCATAATAGAATCACACAAAAAATTGTACCTAATAGATTCCATCAAAATGTAATAGATTATTTTTCAAAATTTCAAAATTGTTAATTTATAATCGCTATCTGATAATATCTATAGTTATTAAATGGGCTACATTATGATAAAGGTGAGAATTTTTTTTGCTATTCGATTTATTTTGCAGGACACTACCCTTTCTATCTACGGAACTATCAATAGTTGGCAATAACTATGAATATAACTTAATTTATCACCCATGTCTAATCACAACCCACCAATATGCCTGCAGGTTTTGGTTTTTGCAAATCTGGTAACCCATCTCCAGCCATTGCCCTCACAGCCTCTCTGAGCCTTTACAAATATTGCAAACCCACAATGGGTGTCTTGTTGTCAAAGATATTTTAATCAAGGTAATTTGAATGAGTTAAGATCTGCTATGACTGAAGAAGAAAGGAATTGAATGTATGATACAGGTGTTTGTGAATGATACACAGTTTTTGCCAATATGTTATATCCATATTTTAAAATATTTATCCCTATTAAAAAAGCACAATTAAGAGATTATTCAATATCATTTCTTACATTAGGTCTTTGGCAATCTTTAGGCATTTTGATGAGTCATTCTCAAACTTGTTTTTTATTTTTATAATTTGTTAAAAAGTTTTATTAATTTTATAGTTTTAAAATTAACCCATTTTTATTTCTAGTACAAAAATAAATCCAATAAATATTTAAGAATTAAGTACTGTCTATTGAGAGATTTAATATATATCAGTTCTGTAGGTAGAGTTATCAGATAAAACAAAATTGCATTAATCTAATCATAAACTTACTCTAAGGAAGGTATAATATAATTGGTCTTGATATCAGCTATGTAAGCACCATTAACAGCTGTAGCTTCAATTAAAAATACCACATCAGCTTGATGATCCGCCGCGCACACAACCATCTTCAAATCTAAATAATTTTAATACAGGAAAATAACTTGTCAGTCCCAGTTTTAATCCTATTAATAAAATTGTTTATTTACTTTCGTTCCAATTTCCTCCATTCTGTCATAACAAATGACATGTCAACTGTCAAAAATGAAAGAAATAATTTTTATGAGAATTAAATAGCAGTTGAGTCTTCTTTCCTAAATCATAAGCTTCTGCTACCTTTCGAATCTGTTTTATCTGTATGTACTCATAGTTTAGAATATTTAAATTGTTGTTTGAAAATCAATAACGCTTAGATTTATTAAAATAAACTACTTGAATAGTTGTGATATTATTAATTTTCCAGGTAATTATGCAATGTAGCGTACACTGGCCAATTTGAAAGATTTTTGATACACAGAGTAGATTTTGGAGCACTGATCACAAATCCGAAGCCATTTTTTCGGCGACATTCCATTTCCGAGATATACATCAGGTTTGTCAATAAAACTATCTTTAAAGTCATATTCATCGGCAAAACCATCATTAAAGTCAATGGCCGCGTTCACCCGCCTGATCGCTCAGTGATCGCTCTGAGATCGGTACCATGAACGAGCTGTTTAATCATGCTACTTTGATAGCGGGTCGTTGAGCGGACGCCATGTTTTGTATCGTATTTTATTTTCGCTACTTAATTGAGCAACGATCAGCTGACATAACAAACGAGATGGCGGCATGTAATGTTAACATTATGAGCAATAATTATGCAATATGATAATACACCAGAGCAACAATAGATTTTTTTAATCTTTTTTTTAATACAAAAAACAGAATATATTATACAAACAAATTTACTATCATATGTCTTTTAATTTCAACCTAATCAAGGTTAAGGTCAAGAAATATTTGCTGCGTTCGAAATCTCTAAAAACCGTTCAAACCATTGCTATTATTTGAGCGTTACTTTGATGATCGATAGACAACGAGCGATCAGGCGGGTGAACGCGGCCATTATAAATAATAAAAACTGATTGGCAAGCAGTGATCAGAAATATCAATCTGTTAATCTCGTACCTTAGAGTATTTTGATTTGAGCCTTGTACCGAACGTACGATGCACGCGAGCATTTCTGATGATTGCTTGCCAGTCACAAAGTTTACAATCTTATAAAACAGTTTTTGACCTGATATATCGGTTACGTTTGCACCAGGTTTGTCAATAAAACTATCTTTAAAGCCATATATTCGTCAATAAAACTATTATTAAAACCGTAATAAAAAATAAAAAGTGATCGGCAAGCATCAGAAATGTCCATCTATTAATCTGGTACCTTAGATAGTATTTTGATCTGAGCTTTCTACCGAACACCCGATTTGGATTCTAGAGGCACGCGAGTATTCCTGGTCATTGCTTTCCAGTCACTTTTTATTATTTATTATAGCTCTAATAATAGTTTTATTGACAAATATGAATAATGATAGTTTTTAGGGATGATAATAATTTCATACCAAAAAAAAATTATTAGAAACATACAAACATAATCAAAAACAGTAAGATAGCTGATGCTATTGTTTAAAGAGTAAAATATTTAATAGTTGGTGCTGGTGCTAACCTAACGGAATAGATCTACCTAATAGGTCAAAAACTGTATTATAAGATAAATAAACAAAAAAAACTGGAAACGAAATGCTACCGAAAAAATATAACTTCGGATTCGTGATCAGCGCTCCAAACTCTACTACACTGCATGTACGGCATATTACCTTCCAGAAAAAATATGTTCTACTGTAATTCACACTAACGTAAACTATGTTTAGGTTTTTGATATAGCTGATTTACACTGATTTTTTAAAAACTGCTATTTTGTTCCGTCATGTTGAATTGGTATCTGTTTATCCTTATATCACATTTAAATTTTCTGCAAAATTTAATGTCAATTGAGTAAGATAATTTTCTTACGTCGATTTTTTTATTTAGCCGCCAATTTGTTTCGCTTGGATTCGCTTGGATTCGTACCAAAATTTTATCAGAGTTCATTTTTATGTAACACTTGATTTTTGTGCAAAATTTGAAGTAAATTGAGGAACTAGTTTTTTAGTAATAATTTTTTTAACATAATAACATTCCGCCATATTTAATTTTTTTCCTCATATGACAATTTTTGACCAAAATTTGAAGTCAACCGCATAAGTAGTTTTTAGCTACGCCGCGAACTAACAGACAGACAGACCGACGGATTTGAGAAAATATATTTTCGGCGTTATGCTAAAACGTGAATATATGTAAAACTTGGGTGGGTGATTTTTCCACATTAGAAAAAATTTATTTGGCCGTCATTTCGTTCCGCCAACTGGAATCCGTACCAAAATTTTACTAGTTTATCCCTACACCACAACTAATTCTTGCACAACATTTGAAATTAATCTATTAATTAGTTTTTCAGATTGAATTTTTAAATATTTTAGTAAGCCGCCATTTTATTTCGCCCTCTTCGATTCTACCAAAATTTTATCAGTTGATTGCTTCGTAAAATTTGATCTTTGTGCAAAATCTGAGGTAAAATGATTGAAAATAGTTATTTACCCAACAAGCGCGGAAAGTGGTAGTGACAGTCAATGGCGGAAAAGACACCTTCCGCATGTGTTACGTAGGTACAAAAAATTTCCTACGATCGGTATAGGCCTCAGACAAACGTCAATTAGGTCTGAGTTCAATCATAGTATACTGTAATTAGAAAAATTATTGAGCTTCTTACAAAAAAAAATACTTATTTTGCAAGTATTTCACCTTATTGAGTGTTTTAGATAAGATATTCATTAATTTAACAAATCGCGCGGTAAAGTTACTTCTCAGTGCTCGTAGTCTTGAAAAGTTATTTTTCCGCACGATTGCGCGGTAGTCGGTAGTAGGAAAACATGTTTTTCGTCATCTAGGGACCTTGATACGTAGATCTGAAAACAACGTAGGGTGATTTCCGTTTTACGAGGGAAATAAAAGCATTCTATATTTGCCAGTATAAAAAATTTAAAAAATGTCTCAAATTACAAATTTTTCCCTGTTCTGGAATACTCAAAAAAAAATTAAAGTAAAGCCATCGTTTTCCTTGAACTCTGTCTATTTATACTATCACCGGCACTGGTGTTTTGATATAAATTCTGGTGATTCTGGATAACACAATCTTTATATTTGTTTAATGCGCATTTTCCTGTTGATGATCCCACGAAATTGTAAAATTGTACGGCTTTTTAAAAATACCAAGTCTCTAACTAGAGTCACCAATTCTATTCCACAGACAACAAATGACAGACACGTATAAACAAACTGTTATCCCCTCCATACATTATACACACGTGGGTACATTTTTGAAGCTTGAAGTATATTTTTAACGGTGAAAATATTTAGTTTCAAAAAATTATATTTTATTCTAATATTTTATTGAATTCAAAGTTTGCAGCAACGCCCTAGATTAATCAATAAATCCATCTTTGAGCAAGGACAGAGTTGACACTACCACAAAGCAGACATATTTTTAAATTTGAAGTGTTTCTCAATCATTTATAACATTATTGCTTCACGAACTTTCTTATCTCTAGAAGTGACTATTTCAAGATGATAATTCCTGTTTTAAATAATTAGAAGCTTATAGTGAGGTATGCTATCAAACTGTAAAAATGATGGAAAAAGAATTGGGAATAGGTCTGATGGAAAATGAGAATCAAAATCATGTTAAAGATGGTTTAATTGATTTCACTGCTGGATGTTTAGGTAATTATCTCTATATTGGATTAATATGGTACATTATGAAGTATACAATACTCTTTTATATGTAATTGTTTTTAGTTTAAATTTCATAATGGTCTTGAAAATAGATCTTCTGTGTTTTTACACTTTCTTATCTTTTTGTCTGTACTTGCACTTTCATATGAATAAAGATAAGGTGTTGTGAAATACAAGGAATACATATATGAGTGGTACCACTAGTAAGAGAATCGGTAGTAAAATCATTTTTTTGGGTTCATTTTCTTATTTGTTTTCTATAAGTAGCAAAAATATCAACAGTTTCTTATTTTTCATTCTTCATTTTGATTATTTGAATTATGCATACTAAAGTACCTACCAAAACAATGCATTATTTTTTCTTACAAAACCGAGAACAAAACTTATATCTATATATTATTGTACACTTTTTTTAGGAGGGATAACATTAGTGTATGTGGGTCAACCACTAGATACAGTAAAGGTCAAAATGCAAACATTTCCATTACTTTACACCAACATGATTGATTGCTTCAAGAAAACGTATTTGCAAGATGGCATAGTAAGGGGACTCTATGCGGGAACTGTACCAGCTTTAGCCACAAATGTAGCAGAGAATTCAGTTTTATTTTTATGTTATGGATTTTGTCAGAAAATTATAATAAATTCTACAGGTAAGTTTAGTTATATATATATATAGTTTCAGAAATAGTTTTTGAGGCTTGATCACTCCAAGTAAAATATAAGTTTTATATGTCAGATTATGTAACATTAAAGTTTTTACGAGCATTTTTATTTACAACCCTGAACTACAATGCAAATCTAATATGAACAAGTGAGGGAATGAAATTTTGGTTTATGTACCAGGAAGTGTAACTGTTGGTGTTAAAATAGGATTATTGAACGAACTTAATATATAAGTCCAGATATTGTGTACTAGCCTGCAAAAGCTCTAATTTTTACCAATTTATTTTCGTGTAGAAGATGTCAGATCAGAAATAAGTATAAACCAATAATAAAATTGGTATAAGCTTATAAGTAATGTTGTGTCATTTATAGTCTTCCATGCACCCTTGTACTTATTTATTGCTCCAATATTTCAATTTTCAAACATTCAAACATTAGATATACATATACTAGGTGTAATCTATTTTTATAATTTTTATCATTATTATAAGTGTAAGTAAGCAGTTTCATGATATTTAAAACTCCTTGCTACACTTCAGTATTCATAAACTTTATGCCCATTCTGTTCAATTTGTATTATTTGTACCCGAGTTTGTACCTCTTTCATGAACTTTGATAGATTTCTGTTGAACATTTTGTGCTAAAATAGTCAAATTCATGTTTCTATTTTGCTTTATATATGATATCTTAATTTTTGTTTCTTACATATATTTTGGTTTCTAATGCATTTTTAAATTTCTCTTTTACTTTTTTCTTTTTCATATCTGGATTTAAGGTAACCATTTGTTTGGGTATTTTTTATAATAATTTTAGCTAGTATTTAGTATCCACAGAAGCTTTTTCTAGCTTACTTTGCTTTCTGTTTTATAGGACATCGAGTAGGACATTTAATTATTTATTGCTGTATGTAAATTTTTTGGAGGGATTATTAAGTTAATGAGGTTTCTATGCAGTCACAATTTTCCCTGTAAGTTGGGAGAATCAGCAACAGAAACTGTTTTTTTTTCACTTGTTGAAAGCTAATTTTTATTTTTCAGGACTGATTTATGCTATGACTGTAAAGCAGGATATTTGAAGATTGGACTGCTTGTTTATTTTAGAGACTGTATCATATTTAAAAAGTATTGTAGTAATTGAAATGTTGTAAATACTTAGGTAGAACACTAGACACACTATATGCCACTGCCTATACCACTAGCTATATCATTTGCCACAAAAAAATTAACAATTCTAAATCATTTATTAGGTTTAAGAAATTTATTTGCTTCCATATACCTTAAGGTAAAGCTAATTATAGTATATCTGACTTATTGACTAATTTGTTTTCTTGTTCTTTTTGTTTCCTATCCCTAGTGTTTTGTATTCTGATATTTGATATACTTGTGTTTTCTTTTCTATATTTTTGTTTTGTTCTTAATTAAAGATATGTATGGTAAATATATAGATATTTTGACTCAATTGATTTTTGCTTTTTTACTTATTAGACTGTCATTACTGTAGTGATAATGCTTTGTTATCAAATAATATGTATTTTAGCAATGAAGCATGTTTGACTTTCACTATGATTTGTCTGAAAAAGATTCTCTAAAAAGTTTAAATTCGTTACAGGTGCTAAAAGTGCTGAAGATTTAAGTGTATTTTCCAACGCCTGTGCTGGGTTCTTAGCTTCATTTTTCTCCTCAATAGCAATTACACCAACAGAGCTGATAAAGTGTAAACTACAAGCCATGCATGAAGTGAATAGTCAAGCAGTTGCCAAAGGGGCATCTCCAGCTAAATATATTGGTCCAGTAACTCTCACATTACAGATAGGCAGAACAGAAGGAATTAAAGGACTTTTTTGTGGTTTAGTCCCAACTTTGGCTAGGGAGATGCCTGGATATTTTTTCTTTTTTGGAGGCTACGAAGGTATGTATGCATATTGAATACATACATATGTCTACAATGCCTGTTATGACTATTGTGGAATAGTAGTATAATTTTAAAATAGCTTTTTTATTTTTTCATCTAGTAGCATAAATTATCTGCTTCGTAATAATTAGATTTAATTTGGGTCACATTTTGCATAACATTTTTTTACATTTTTACTTTTGAAAGGCTTTATTAATTCCAAGAAGATACAAAAAAAAATCTTATACTAGGAATTAAAGCAGAAAAAAAAAACACTATATATTATCAGCAAATAACACCCTAGAAACTAATTTATCTTGTGATTACACCATATTTTGCCTGAGGAAAAAAAGCACTATATTCTTTTCCTGAATTGGGAAAAAATATGAAAGTGATTGTAAAAAAATACATAATACATTTTCATACAAGCATTGTTGTCAGATTTTAAGAGTAGACATAATATAAACATTTAATAAGTAGAACTTGTGTTTTATTCCAGGGTGATTAGTGTCCTTAAAAACTTACATTTTAAGTTTCTTCCTTTAGTTTTTCTTGTTATTTCATATAATATATGCTTATCCTTTTTGTTGAATGTTGATAATTCTATATTTAAAATGATTTATAAAATTTTTTTGCTCAACATATTTAATTTTTTTTTAAAAAAATCCTTTTCTACAAACTTAATTAATTTTTTTACATATAATTTTTATCCAAAGTACATATTAACCTAAGTCTAAGATATATTTTTTTAATTTAGTTTTAAATAGGGATGTACTATTTGTATTTCTAAGTGTAATTGGAAGTGTATTAAATAATTTCAGACCATTGTGATATATTGATTTTAAACCTGTATTTGTGAAGAATCTTGGAAGATGCAAATGTTCACACTGCCTGGTATAGTGCGTGTGTCTCTGCTCATTTTTTTGAAACCCAATAACAGATCGCTTATTTCCATGAATTATATAATATATATAAAGTATTATTTTAAATTTATATATCCCTGAAATATCCATTAGTCTATTAGGCTTATACAGCAAATGGGTGGAAAAGCGTAAGGGAAGTTTAAAAACATTTTTGACTGCCTTGTTCTGTAAGACCCTTAATGGGTTCAACACGACGCAACTAGCTGTAGCCCACACTGATACCAATTAGTGCAAATGACTATATATATGGGAAAAGTGCAGTTGTTTACGAATTCTTAGATTTAACAGGTAACCAAGGCGATATAAATTTGAATTTGTTTATTTATTTACACATAGACAGTCATAGGCATAGTCCAACTAGTATAAAAAAATTGTATTAAATTCAAGTAACAAGGGGAAACAAAATATTTCTATATTTTTTAACTAATACTGGAAAGCCCAGATTATCTTTAGTTCAATAGCCTTTGATGGTCGACAGCTGCTTTTTATATTTCCTTTTCTTTTTGAAAACGAATTTTTACCTTTTTAGTCTTTTTATTTTTGTTTAATTTCAGATTTTGTAAACTATTTTTTTAAGTTTCATAGTGATTCCAAATTTATATCTCTAATTTACTTTTATAGCTTGATTAGAACAGTAAAACCAATGGGTTGCAAAATTATGACATTACAAAATTAAAAGTTTTATGTGGTGTACCAGTAAGACTGAAAACCAGGAGAGAGAAAATTGTTTTGAAAATAAATGATTCATAAGATTGTGAAAAAATAAACAAAAAAAGAAAAATATTTTTTGGTTGAAATGCACATTTAATTTTGGCTGTGAAAGCTGATTGCTTCAAAGAATTACAGTTAGAAAATTTGGCACATGAGTCTCTAAGATAATAAGTTGACACTAAGATCGATTTTTCCACAGAAAGAGCACTAGAACAGTTTGCCATACTAGTTGGTGTTCATATATTAGTAAGGAGCATTGCGTTAGTAAGAAAAAGAAAGATACTTAAATGTAGACTTAATATGTTTTATGGCAGGATTTTTGTCAGTTTTCTTGGTTGTTTTTAAAGATAGAGGCATAAAACCTAATATATTTATAGTGTGCAAGAGAATGAAACTTTATTATATAGGATGTTCCATTTAAAATGACTAAGTTGATGATCATTTTTTTACTTCCAAACTGGTAGTTGTTTACCTCAGTGTTTACTATTTTAGCAAATCCTGGTGGTTTAAATAAAATCTTAAAACTTTCATTTCTTTTTTTTTGTTTTAAAGTAAAGCTTGTAGACCCATACAAAATATATGTTAAATAATAGCGGTAAAAAAGCAACTTTGACCACGTTTGGTGCCCCCTTTATTTTCATAAAAATGTAAGGAATTATATTTTCATTACTTATTGTTATGTTAATAATCACCATTCAAAAAATCACCTTTTAAAAAAATTATGTAATTTTATCGTTTTTTTCTTTCAATTTAAACAGACCTCCGCATCCTTCTGTCACCCAACTGTCTGAGAATGGTTCCCATTACACAATTTCCATTACTATTCTATCTATTTATACATGATGTAAGTAAAATGTTCACTGGCTCTCTGTCTATTAAGACTGCATTGTTTAAGGAACACCTGGGTGAAGACCAAGAAGAAGTAGGCTGTTGTTGTGAGGCATCTTTTTGTAGGATAACACAATAGGCCTTAACGAGGCTTATTGCTGCATCTGCCAGGCTTCCCTGTTAATTTCTAACATCTTAATCTCTAATCAATTATTTAAAATTTACTACCTACACAGTTTCTTTTAAATTTATTTTTTATTCTACATTGGCAATATTTAATGTACTGCTTCTCAAATAATCATAATATCCTATTTGATAAAATACATTTAATAAGTACCTCTTTATGAAAAGCTCACTCATTATTTAAATCAAGTGGTATGCTAGTGGACTGTTGAAGTTAATTGTTTCCTACAACTAATAGAAAATACTCTATTTTTTGTCAGTGTTAGAAAATATTGCAAAATAATGGTAAATCATGGGTAATAATGGATAATATGTTTTTAGGTACTCGGGAAATTTTAAGAAAACCAGACCAAAAGAAAGAAGATATAGGACTTTTGAAGACAATGTTCGCCGGCGGAGTGGGAGGTGGAGTATTTTGGACAACAACGTTTCCTTTTGACGTTGCGAAATCGCGAATCCAAGTAAATAATATTAGCGATAATCTAGTCACCACTATTTCGAAAATAGTAAAGAATGAAGGTGTTTCTGCTTTGTACAAAGGACTAACCCCAACCTTAATTAGGACTATTCCTGCAACGGCCGCGTTGTTCGCAACTGTGGAATATTCAAAAAAGTTTTTTAATTATATATTTAGAGAATTTTAGTGAGTTTTATTTTTTTTGCCAAAATGTAAAATATAGGTTCTTTTTCAAAATGACATATGACTTGATGTATAGCTATTATATGTCAATCACTTTGGTCATTTTGTTCATAAATCAAATATCATTATTCCAAACATATTTATTTAACCTTTAAATAGGAGTGTGGTCATTTGAAACAATAGCAGTTTTGGGTATCCTAAAAGATCTATTGGAGATCTTGGGGATTTAGAACATCAAATAAATAAATAATCATTTGTTTTTTTATGATTAAAATAATTACCTTTCGGTTAGAGAATATCCTTATATTTAGAAATCAAAAAGATAAAATGATAAATCTTAGAAAACAAAATCAATATTCTAAAAATTTAGTATATATGTATAGTAACTTCTGCACAATTATCTCAGAAAGTCTAATAGGTCTACGAGCCACTTTTCATAAAAAATATTAATAAAATACCAACCAAGAGCGAAAAAATATTTTCGCAGTCACGTGTAACCTTTTCGACGATGGGCGCGTGTAGTCTTCGAATTCTATGCTGCGATTCAAAAGCTATTTTGTGCATCACGGCATGCGCGGGGACGGGATGTTTTTCTCTGTACTGAGCTTAGAAGATACTACCTATCACGAGAATTAATTGTGACGAAAATAATTGAAATTGCAGGTTTTAAAAAAATGCATTAATAAAAATTTTCGCATCTCAAACAAATCTATTCTACACAAATATTCTCTGCTAATTGTATTAGAACCTACATTAAGAACAAAATCAGTATGTCTGTTGACAAATCAATTATCCATCAACTGAGAAAAAATGGAAACTCACTATTATTAATGGTTGATGTTGATGACAGTTTCAAAAATAAACTATCATGTGAATCGTTTTGGCTTTTAGGGCATCTTAGATTTGACTTTCGTCACCTCCTAAATTATCAGTTAAACCTCGGAACTTTTCATCAAGGGAGAAACATATACAGCAGGAAGTGGGTGTAGTCAATTCAATCAATAAATGAAATTTTTTTTAAAAATGTGACTTTAGTTTATTCCCCAAATGTTAATGGTTTTTGTACTAAGTTGGTTGAGATAGTCATTGAATGAAATTTTGTAAAGGCTAAACTTGGCCTGTGCAAGTACGATCCTCAGTATCCTCAACAGGTAAATCCAGAAATAGTGGTATACTAATATCTGTGCTCGTAAAATTTTTATGTTCCAAAATTGTAATAGAACATGATACATCAGAGGAGATATGGGTACGATTTTCCATAAACAAATTTACCTGTCTTTTATGTTGTGTGTATATCCCTCCATCATCATCAGTTGAAGTGTACCAAATACATTGTGACTCAGTTGAGCATATTCTAAGCAGCCATAATAAAAATAGCCATGTAGTTATTGTAGGTGATTACAGCTTGCCAAAGATTCAGTGGAGTAATGACTCAATATATTGTTGTATTTGCAGATGGTGTACCTTTTAGTAAAGCATCTTTACTTCAGACTCTTTTCTATTTTAATTTAATTTATTTCAGTGCAGTGGTATCTACAATATCAACAATGTAATGCTGGACTTTGTATCCACTGACTTAAAAATGACTACTGTTGGCTGTGTGGAAGAGCCATTAGTAAAGTGTGATCAGCATCATCCTGCCTTGGCAATCAAGATCTGTAATATGGCTGACCATGTGTTAGAATATGAAAACTTAATTTATGATTTTAAAAACTGTAACTATGTATTTTGATATGAACTGAGATGTTATTTTAAACTTTGTAGATGTTAATGTTAACGTGAATGTTTTTTATTATTTTAAACAATATCATTGATATTTTAGTTCCTAAAATACTCATTAAAAGCAGATTTTTGATCCCTATTTCATTTGACGAGCATCTTAAAAATAGTATTAAAAAAAGAGTAGCATATAATAAAATATACAAAACCAGTAGTGACCCAAATGATTATGGCTTGTTTGGTAAATTGTGTTCTATATGTAAACATTGTTATAGAATATATGATGAAAATGTCGAAAGGCCCGTTTAATTGGATTTTAAATAGTGTTGGAAATTTGTACATAGTAAAACAAGGGATAACGAATTGCCAGCTGTTATAAAGTATATGGGGAATCTGCTTCTGTTGGTAACGCTCTTCCACTTTTCTTCCGTATATAATCGGACCACTGATTCCAGTGGCGTAGCTAGGAGCTTTGGGGCCCCGGTGCAGGATATTTTATATGGCCTCTTTTCCCGAGAAATTTTGCAGATAACCGAGGGGGAGGGAGCGGAGTGGGGGGGACGAAATCAGTATTTCAAAGCAAATAGATACTATAGAAGTATATTTATTTCCACTGAATCACGTAATGAACTGTGGTTTTTGAAGGTCCTTTTCGACGATAAAGTCAAAATTATAAAAATATACAAATAACAATTTTCATATTTAGTACCAATTGACTAACTTTTGGCTCACCCTGTATATTATCATGGCCCCCCTACCTGTGCTAATGGTATCACTGTTGACGATTAGTATTCATAAAACCGTTTGTTTTACCTACAATTTTTTAAGTTATGCTTCAATTTTTAAGGTAAAGTCCATTTTTTGGTAGTGCCCTGTAGATTGGTTAAATATGAAACTATCAAAAATCGATAGAATTTTTTTTCGGTACTTTTTCATAGATTTTCCAGGTATGATTAAAAAGCAAATATCAAAACAATCCTGGATTCTCTGAATATTTGAAGTTTTTCAAAAATTTAAGGTTCTTTTTTATCACCCTGTTCAGAATATTTACCCAAGTAGCACAAAGTTGTATATTTCCCGGTTTGGTTTCGAAGAATTTTGCAAAATAATACCAAAAATCACAACTCTGTAACTCATTTGGTTCTCGAGATATGCACGTCGGAAATTTAGTCACAAATTACAAATATTGCAATTTAAGAAAAATAATATCAGCTTACTTATTATTGAGTATCAAGGACTGGCGAAATCAGTATGGACTAAAGTTACATTTACATTCTCAACTTGAATTTGTTATGAAATTTGTTTACATTAGACAAAATTCGAAGTGCACTTCAAAGTAGACTTTGGATTGAAGCAAGGAGCTTGCTGACGGCAAGTAGAGATTCAAAGTCAAATTTGTATGTTATGATTTTTATTTTAGTTAACAAAATTCTTATATTTTTGCACATCCATTTAAAGAATATAAGTAGCTTTTTTATTACTATAGTAAAAATAACCTTTAATCGTATATTTTTGGGTTAATTCTGAAGGCAAAGTCAATACTAGGATAAATATAAACTCCTTAAAACCACCACCAAAGAGCATAGAAATCTTCTTGCTCCAATTCGGTCTATTTTACATTAATATTTTAGAGAAACAATAAAATCAAATACACAAGAATTGGCATAGCATGACAATTGCACCATATTTTTGTCAAAATATTAGATATTTTCCACAAACTGCAGTCAGGAGCATCCCTGGATCCTTCTGGCTGGAGGGTGGGGGTTGGGGGGCACGACAGCAAAAATCTAAATTGTCTAAAAGAAGTCTGCGCTTTTATATTAGTTAAAATAACCAAGTTTTGCCGCCAACGACCAAAAAAAAAAAGTCGTATGCCCGGCGCGCCGCTTTTTCTTGTTAAATATATCTCGTAATTTACCAACTAATACAACTACTAAGCCTGTTCACCCCCCTGTCCTCTCCTTAGTAAAGCCCCTAAATGTAGTCGACTCTTTATCTTCATTCGTATGTAGGTAAAAAATTTGTCAGTGGTCTTTTTTTACGTTTATATTATGCTCATAGAAGAGTATAATAACAGTAGAAATAAAGGGGTAAAGAGCATGTCCTGTGATCCAATACTAGATTATCGTTGTAGGGAGTCGGGTCAAAAGTATTTTGAGACTAAATGAGTTTAGATACGTTTAGGTAAGTTTAAATACGGAAAGGTAGGGGGCCTCAGGTCTCGAATTTTTTTTTTAATTTCGCAGAGTCACAGGCCTGGGCCCCTGTGTTCCGCACCGAATAGCCCTAGCATAGCTACGCCACTGACTGATTCTTTTGGTAACGCTCTTGCACTTTTCTTTCTTCAGTATATAATCAGACCACTGATGCCATCAACACTTATAGTAATTATCAGCCAATTACTTCGTACATTGTGTCCATCTCCAAGATTTTCGAGAAACCTAATGAAATTGATTCGATTGGGGGTCGGAGCCCAGATGGCATTTCCCAGTATTACTCAAGGAATATGGCATCCCTCTATCTCGACTCGTGTGGCATATTTTCAACTATTTGCTATCTATAGTATAATCTTTCCTCAGTTGTGGAAAACAAGCTTTATTGTTGTTTATTGTAATCATTAAGCAACATAGGTTTATCTCTGGTAGGCCCGTTACCACAAACCTCACCTATCAAAACTTAACCTCAGATGCAATGGAGAGTTGATAAGATCTGCTCGTAAGTAAACTTATTAACTATGGTGTGGGTGGCAATCTGATCCAGCTGACTGACAGAGCGCAGGTTGCAAATATAAAAAATGCATTTTTTTCGGATCCATTCCCTGTTACTTCGGGAGTTCCTCAGGGCGCACACCCCACCTCCTTACTGTTTTAATTTGTTTATCGATGATGTTGAAAGTTTTATTTACAATGACGTTTTTTTTTGTATGCCGATATAAACATTTTTAAGTCAATAAAAACTGCTACTGATTCTTGTCTGCTTCAGGATGACTTTACAATGTTTGAGAAGTGGTGCTGAGTTAATATGTTTTTAAATCTATATAAGTATAATATATACAATTTAGCATAATTCAAACTGAAAACGTCTATAACTTGAACAATACCTGTCAATACCTGTATTGATATGTCAACTATTGTGGGTGATTTGGGTGTCTATTTTGATACGAAATGGACATATTGAATATTGCTGCAATAAGGCATTGAACATGTTAGGTTTCCTTAAGACCGGAACTCCGGACTTTAAAAAATATTTTAGCTCAAAGAACATTATGTTAGTCTAGTCGGCAGTCATCTTAAATGTAGCAGTGTTGTTTGGAGCCCTTATTATAAAATTCGTATTGGTAAGTTAGAAAGAGTTCAAAACAAATTTTCCATGTACATAAGTTATGGGCATACAAAAGGAAAGTTTAATCTATAATGATATATTGTAAACGTTGGA
The DNA here is from genome assembly GCA_030620095.1 of Kuschelorhynchus macadamiae. NCBI lineage: Eukaryota > Metazoa > Arthropoda > Insecta > Coleoptera > Curculionidae > Kuschelorhynchus > Kuschelorhynchus macadamiae. The sequence continues at coordinate 2,170,006 of JAUTXW010000834.1, forward strand.
GCAAATAACTAAACATTTAGTTATAATGTTTATATTTATATATATTTTATAAAACACTTAGTATAATTTTTACATATAAGTTGATATCAGGCCATATTCTATGTCCAGAACTGTTGGTGCTTGTTAATTTTAAAGTACCCTCAAGGTTACTACAAGCATTCCAAAGATCTTCATTGAACTAGCATTGAAATATATATTGCCAAAAGACTGGCATAAATAGAATGTATGGTACTCGTGCGGTGAGGTCCGAATCCTGGTGGTTTATTTGTTAAGTCGTGAGGCCGAATTTAGTGGTTAAAAAAATCCAAACAAGGAAGAGTCTTAAATGAATTTCACCTTTCATGCTATCATTCACGCCGGTAATAAGGCCGGGGAACCAGTTGTTCCCGTGTTAGTATGGTGGTAAGATTACTCTCCCCACCATCACATTCTCTCACAGGTGGAGGGGATGGCCGAGACTCGGACTCCTCAATAAGCTGTAGGGTCCGTCTGGCTAACATTCCTCAGACAGATTGAATTTCTTCCCCCATCCTTTAAGGGTGATTCTAGCCCTCCTATCCGCGCAGTCTTCCTTTTCCCAATATGTTGCCTGAACAAAAAAGTGAACGGTAATAACGGCAAACCAGGAAATTTCAAATCAACTCAAATTACCTTCCATGTTACATTTGACCCTTCTTTTTGGGTAGTTAAAATGTCTTATTGGCAAATTAGATAAAGTAAATAATAGTTTTTTCCTATATTCTTTATTTAAACGTATATTATTTCTAATGTATCAATTTTCATTTAATGTAAAGACTGATAACGGGCAAGTCCCATAATAAAGATTATAAAACATATTACAGATCAAGTTATGTTGCAGACAGACTTACAGACAGACCTTGCTTCAGACATAGATGTGCTAAAATTTTGCCTTGATTTAACGACGGAATCCTAAAAATTTATTTTTAAACCATAAATTTATATTTATTGATTGTTTTTAATTAAAGCGTCTCTTAACTCTTATTGTAACAAAATGTATGCCTTTGTAAGTTGGGTAGAAACTGATTGGGCTGCCAACAAAAATTTCAGGGATGGTTTATAGTATCTATAGCTTGACCAGTTTTGATAAATTGTTTAGGAAGTATTCAAGGTTGTACTGGTGTAATCCCCCCTAGGGAACACATTAAAGAAAATAGCGAAATGGTGGCATATTGGATTTTTTTCTGCGAGAAAGTTTCCACGGTAGCTTTAACATATTGCTTTAAAATTTGGACTGTAAAATGTAGTAAACCAATAAAGTAATTTGGACATACTTGACGTAGGGCTACTCATCAAGTTATTTCTATCATTATAAATCTTAAAAGAATGTTGAAGATATTAAATAACTTTAATCTTTTTTTATTTATTCTAGCTACTAATGTTTTATTTCTCCTAAAAAGCGTGAGTTTTGAACGGTTTCGAGGGACACGGGAGGTAAACATAAAAAGCGGGAGGGTTGGCAGCCCTATTCTCTATGCATCAGTGACAGCTCCTTAGGGGCGGCAGGGTCGGCCGGGCCATACCAGAAAATATACAGAAAAATTCTCTTTAAAAAAGTAGGTAAATATTTTTCAAAAATAATTTTGCAAACGCTCTAAAAACACACAAAATCAAAATGTAGTTTATTATTTCCTGGGCACATAGGTAAGTATCCCTATTATCGTTGCTTGACTGACATACAAATAACTCCATTAACAGCAGTCCGTGGGCCAGCGTCCACAGATAATCATATTTATTATAGACGGTGGCTCGGCCAGCCGATTCCATCATCTCACATGCTAGACTTCAGGTACTAATTTACGCGGTACATAGTCAGTTTGCATACACCTATATGGTCTAACGTTCGTCGTAGCTTATATCACCCAACACCGGCCCGTCTCGATGTGGCCTTATCCCGGAATTTTTCCCAATTGAATACTACATTTTTTCAGGTATCAATTGTAATTATTATAAAATGATGTTACTTGTTTTTAAATTAATTTGTTAGTTCTTTAATTGACTGACTAGAGCGTCTTACTAACATTTTTTTCTTATTTATTAAATGTATACTCTAGCCTAGATCTGCTATAGTATATAGGTTGGTGCCTACCTAATTATCATTGAAGAAATAAACGGAAAATAATAAGATAGTTATAGAATAACGTCCAATTTTTTTTCTTGCAGCAAATTTATTAATTACATTGTTAATATTTACATCAATCCTCTATCAATAGATATGCAAAAGACCCAATCCAACAGGCCGCTCTTGTGTTATAGTGTTTCCTAGCCAAGTTTTTAATCGTAATTTTCACGTAAAAATATGTAAATTACACGTGGTATGATGTTTGACCGGTCTGGGGGGTGGGAGGGCGGTTATTACCTCATTACCCCCTCACGGTAAAACAGCCCTTGATTGGCCTTGAGCCACGGCCGACCCTAAATTTTAGAGTACGAACCGTCCATGCTATGCATATATACATATACTGAGCACGTTTATCAGGCGCGTAGTCAGGGGGGGTCGTGGGGTCTGGAACCCCCCCCCCCCCGAATTCTTGAAAATATGTTGGTATAGGCATGCTTCTTACTAAAGTTGTTGTTGGGGGAGGCTTAGACTCCTACGTGTGTGGGCGCCCCCCAATATTTTATTGGCAAAATCTTATTTTGCGTTGGAATTTCATTTGTCAATAAATAAATTTAAATTAAAACAATTTTGTTCGAAGCCGAAGGGACCCAGCTTATATGCATTATGATTTTTTTTAGTTCTCAGTTTGTTTTTTTTTCTCACTTAGCCCACCTCCCCCCTATATTTACTGTTCGGTGCGTCTCTGGTTACGAAAAATTAAAAACAGCGAAAAAAATACAATGTACTTAAAAAAACATTAAGAAGTAAAAAATAATACTTTAGGCCATCTTCAAAGTTGATTTTATGAACTCGGAGTCAAACAAAACCAGTACATAGACATTACACTTAAGTCATTAGGCCTATGTTCTCTTGTAATATACTTAGTAATTACATATTAGTACGGCACTTGAAAAGTTTTATTTTTTTATAAACATTTTTATTCCATATCCGTTATTCAAATTATTGTTTAATCAATAATACAAAATCGGAGACAAAAGCTTACAAGATTTTTTTGTCAACAGAATCAGTAGATATACAACGAAGCTAAATCCTTTCTAGAACGTATTCATGGCCTTTCGATAGCTTAGCTGCCAACTCACGTGACGGAAAGATGGTCAAGATTGATGACCCAGGAAGAAAGTTCTTTCCAATGCCAACAGCGCTATTTATTTACTCGTATTATATAGGTCTAATTTTATTTGTGGAAAATACAAGGTTCTCGTTACACGTTCTGTATAGCAGCCAACATTAACATATGCACGTTCGGTATTGATAATAAATTACAGCTAAACGTTTGGAATTCAACATTTTATTTTAATTCGATCAAGTGGTGTTACATTATCTCGCCTAATTTGCGAGTAGTTAATTTGTAATTTAACTAATAAATAGTGGTTCTTCCGAATCAATTAATGTTTTCTCGATAAAGAATGTACGAGCGCATTTGTAGACCGAGTGATTATCACGTGGTATTTGTTTGTTTTCGCGAACATGCGGATATTTTAGCAGTGTTCACAATTTAAAATTGTAATATTTTATTGGGTTTTATAATCCTTTAAATCCGCCATAAGATTAGATTGATTTAATTGAACTCGAGTGATTAGCTAGCTATGAACATCGATTGTGGTGAGTTTTGATTATGTATATTTTATTGGGAAAGGATAACGACATGCGTCAACATATTTGACCTTAATTGTTATTTCATTATTAGATAACTATGTATTATTTATTAAAAGTTTATAAATAATTTTTAAAATCAGGGTAACTGCTGATTTCTCAACGTGGTACGGAATTTTTTCGAAATATGATGGGAGTTTACCCATGCATACACCGATTCTGATGGAAATGAACCATTTTATATTAGTATTTTTCCCGGTATTTTTCTTTGTTGATTAAAGGAAAAAATTTTTTTTTTTAAATCCTAATAGTTTGTAGTGTAAAATCCCATGTTAATAAAATTAATATTAATAATAATATTTTATCTTTGTTTTTTAAAATTAATTGGAATTTAACCATTCTTTTGCCTAAAAATATTTTTGTTCTTGTTAGGTGTCTAAACTAATCCTAGACATATCAGTCACACACAATATCTTGAACTATTTCATTTTATGTATATTTATATATTTTTTTACGCTGCGAAAAAGCCTCTAGATATATATTCTGGTTAAATGAAACTTGGCACAGCAAGTTGTTCGATTTTAGCATAAGACAAAGGTGTCACTTTTAAAATTTAGTTATAAAAATCTGGTTTACTTATAGTTTAACATTTTTTTTCGATTAATCATACGACTAGCAATAATCTTAAAAAAACGTAAAATTTCTCAGAGGTAATTTTGAAGGTAAAAAATGAATATGGCTACCTAACCCAAAATAACTTGGAATGAGAAGCAACATAAATATTTACTAAATACTACTACCTAGATGTTTTTTGAGTCAAGGAGAGGCCAAAGTGTAGCACCTAAAAATAAACACAATAACTGCTTTAACCCAGAAAATTAGAAAAATAAACCGCGAAATATTTAGCTTATGTTAATGGACTTCCCCAGGAGACCCAGAGGCGTATTAAAAGGGGAGGTGGATACCACTTATAGGAAAGGTATGATTAAAATGACACGCACATATGTTCCTTTTCGACTGTGTGAATGCTTTTTTTTGGTTAACAGCAAATATAAGGACGTTGAGTGGCATAAAGCTATAATATATATGTTTATGCTGTGTAATATTGTATAACTATTTCAAATTAAATGTTGCCTTGTAAAGTACACTAACAATAACTTGGACTTGGAGTAAGGGGTAATATTTTGGAGTTAAGATAATGAAGATCATACGCACTTATATCGTGCGTATGATCTTCATTAAAATTACTAGCTTCATCGTATAGGGCAGGGGTGCTTAAACAGTCGATCGCAAGTGCTTTTTGAGTAGATCTCGAGAAGAAAAATTTTTTTAATAAGTAGGTACTTAACTAAACTACAAAAATTTATTACGTAATAAAATAACACTCTGCTACCGGCAAAAGGCGGCTTTATCAAAGGAACGCGCGGTACTTGTTAACGCGTTTTTTATTCTTGCCGCTTTTCTAGAAATTTCGGGCGGCGCGTTTGACGGTAACATTCGAGACTTTCGTTCACGCCGATATAAATGTTACGCCTGCAGGAATTGGAGTCATTCTGAATTGCAACTTGAAGGCAATACTACGTCGATACGAAGTTTATTATTAAATAGTACAAAATGAGTGCATCGAAGAAATATAAAACGTATCATTTTAATAACGATTGGGAGGAAGAATTTTTGTTTTGTATGGTGAAGGATAAGTGCATTTGTCTTATTTGTCGTGCGTCAGTTGCAATACCTAAGCGTGGTAACTTAGAGAGGCATCAGAAAACGATTCATAAAAACTATGAAAAGGATTTTCCGCCACAGAGTGAACCGCCACAGAAGAACAAACCATGTTCACAAGACCAGCCAAACAATCAAAAGCTGCTACGATCGCGTCATTTAAAATATCTCATATATTGACGAAACACAAGAAACCATTTGAAGATGGATCGGTTGTGAAGGAAGCATTTATTGAAGCGGGTGAGACTTTATTTGGAGATTTTAAAAATAAAACAGAAATCATGTCTGCTATTAGAGAACTTCAGTTATCTCGTCCGACTGTCACAAGGCGTATTGAAGTCATGAGTCAGGACATGGCAGATAAACTAAAAAATGATATCATGGAATGTACATACTTTTCTTTACAGTTCGACGAATCCACCGATATGACAGACACTGCCCAGCTGTGTATTTTTATTCGGATGGTATTCATGACATGTTGGCTAAGGAAGAATTTTTGACAATCATCAGACCCGTGCAGAAGATATATATGACGTTTTCTTCAATTTTGTAAAAAATTACAAGCTACCAATATATAAATTAGTGTGCATTACAACCGATGGAGCACCAGCAATGACTGGAAACAAAAACGGTTTTGTGGCATTGTGTCGAGCTAATGAAGATTTCCCTTCATTTTTTTCAATCCATTGCATTATACATCAACAAGTTTTGTGTTCAAAAGTTTTAAACACGGAGGAAATTACGGGCATTGCAACAAAAATTGTGAATTCCATCCGTGTACGTAGCTTGCAACGGCGCGGCGGCTCTTTAAGTTGCAGTTGGAAGATAGGGAGTCAGCTGAACACACTGATTTAGTTCTTCACACGGACGTCGGGTGGTTGAGTCCCGGAAAATTCCTAGAAGGGTTTCAAGAATTATTGCCCGAAATAACAGCTTTTCTAGACGAAAGAGGTGATGACACTCGGCAATGTTTGGGTCAACTTACTTGTGCGAGTTGCATTTTCTAAAATGAAGATAATTAAGTCAAAATATCGCAATCGACTAACTGACGATCATATGTCATCATGCTTGCGATTAGCACTCAGTGGTTACGTACCATCTTAGGAAAAGTATGCTGAGGACATGCAGTGCCACGCTTCAACATCCAAAGTCACTCCTTAGTTAAGTTTAACACCATATGTAACTCTTTTGTTTTGTAACAACCAATAAACTCGCAATTATGAATAACTATAAGTTTTTTCATTGATATTGTAGAGAAGAACCTAACTAAACCTAACCCAAACCTTGACTAAAATAATGTATATTGTGCGGAAACCTAATATCTATATATGCTACGGTACACCCTACCTAGGTAGGTAGGTAGGTAGGGTGTATGTATCGTGTATGTACGACAACCCTGCATCACACATACTTGCAGCCTCTCAGAGTCGATCGTAAGTAGTCTAAAAATATTGAGGTAGATCGCCAGCAGTTCAAGTTTGAGCACCCCTGGTATAGGGTAAGTAAAAATACACAAAACATGCCTGTTAGTATTTTGTGATACGATTTCGAAAAAAAAAATCCTGTTTTGATGCACGCCTCTGGGACCTTTGGTTTAGTTTTGAATTGTCCAAAACTCTACAAAACTAATTCCTTGGATCATTTTGAGAAAAAGGTTTTAATAAATATATGTCGCTAAATGTTCTATTTTTAAGATACACGGTGTTGAAGTTTAAGAAACAAATAATTTATTTTAAAACTGTTTTTCCTTAAAATGATCTAAGGAATCACTGTCGTAGGGTTTTGAGTAATTCTGACACCAACTAAAACTGAACCAGAGATGCCAGAGGCGTGCATTAAAACAGAATTGTTTTTTCTCGTAAAACGACCTGTATCACAAAAAGCTAAGAAGTATTTTTTGTGTATTTTCACTTGCCCTAAATAATAAAGCTAGTTTTTTTTAATGAGTGGCGTACTATTTGTTATTAAAAAAGTCAGAGATCATTTAAAATATGGCCTTAAAATTAAATAGATTTTATCGTTTTGAAATTACTAAAGAAAATCATTCTTTTTTTTAACTTTAACATACTGTTCATGTTTCTTACAAACATAGTCATTTGTCTCGTATTATAGAAGTATTTTCCTAGATAACAGTGTCCAGTCAGGATCCTTGTTGTCTCCATCAGGTGCTCCTTAACATTAGCAAATAGAACACTGCCCTCTTCTTATATGATGGTATATTTTAAGATCTTCCTAATAAAAGACGACGAGATTCACATCAAACCTTTATAAATTCATTTGTGTATGTTTTCTTTGAATGGCTGCAACTGACAATAGCTTAGAGAATGGCTAGGCTTTAAAATAGTGGGCAATTAATTAAATAACAGAATTCACACTTATTGGTTGAATTATTTATTTCATTAGACGTAGAAAAATAAAAATATGTAAGTATAGTTAGTGGATACGATTATATTGCTTTTTAACCGCAAACTTTCATCTCTCTCAAATACCTTCCCCCCTTTGCTACATCCCCATTTCTTTTAATTGATATCGTAACATATATCATTTGATGTCTTCAATTTATGATGTATGATTATTTAATATGTTTATTAAGATAACAGATTTCTGCATTTTATGTATCTGTGCTATAATTGTCAAATAATGCGCAAATAATATAATAACAACTGATTACAGAAAATAAATAAAGTGAATGTTTACCCAAAGACATAGTAATAAAGCACCATATTGGGTTCACTGCTCACTCATTATATTATTCAAAAATGTCATTTTCTCTTATTTTTTAATTTTATTAAGCATCCATATTGAAAACCACTTTATATTTTGATACTTTCTCATTGTGGAATAAGAGCCAATGCGTTTAATCTATTTAAAAGTTATCTGAGAAATAGTTCAGATGGCGCGATTTAGTAATATCCACAGCAGCGAAGGAATAATACAAACTGTTGTCCCTTAACCAAGAGTGTTAGGGCCAACTCTGTTTGTTATATACATTAATTTTTTGTTGCAATACTAATAGATTGACCATTTCGTACGCAGACGATATGGCGCTGGTGTTTTGAGTTGATACTTGGAGGTGAGTTCAAAAAATAAAACAAAAACAGAACTGCTAACTGTAAGAAATTGGCTTTTTACTTTTAAATTAACCCTAAACTGAATTAAAATTTACTATATTGCTTTTTTAACTAAACCAAACAGACCTTCGTTTAATAATTTTTTTATTGACATGTAGATCACATCAATTTCTCAAATGGTAGCATCAGATCAACTATCTTGATGGTAATATACGCGGGCTTAGATATAAGTTTTACTTGCTGAGAGAATTTTTAGATAGAAAAATTCTAGTTGTCTATAAAGTTTGAAACGCCCTGTAGAATCATTTAGCAAAGTAGGGAATTTAAAACTCATTTTATTATCAAGGTACAACTTTTCTCGATAATTTGTTTTTTGCTTCATCCTAATAACTTTATTTTTATTGGAGATATGTGCTTTTGAAGAAGACGCTAACGATTTACAGTTATTTTAGCATTAAAAGGGTGCTTTTGCTTTCGGTCTCAATCAACATACTTATGAAACAAAATAGTGTCTATTGTTTTTGTAATGTCACTGTCACTAAAAAGTCATATTAATATTATTTTGCTAGCAGTTACTAAGCAGAAATTGTTTTAAGTCCAGAAATTGTATCGGCTATTGTTGCTTTAATTGAAGATAGTAGAGATCAAAGTTATATCGCTAACAGATTCAGGTGTGCACGAAGTACAGTGCAGCGCATTTACGCAGGTTTTCTCGAGACAGGTTCAGACGCAAAACGTAGAGGAACAGGCCCTCGTTGGAGAACTTCCAATCGAGATAATCGTTTTATTGTAAGTTTATCGCTAAGAAACCGGCGTTTGCTAGCTGTTCAGATTCGTAATGAATTGCACCACGTAAGGGACGTAAATGTAAGTGACACAAATCTTATCTCAAGAAGGCCTGCATCGGGACCACAACTAACTAGAGACCATCGGATCATCCGGCTGCGATTTGCCAGAGAACACCAAAATTGGACCGAAAATGATTGGAGATATGTTTTATTTACCGACGAATCAAGCTTTTATTTAAGATTTCCAGACGGTCGAGAAAGAGTAGGGAGACGAACAGGGGATATAATTAAAATGCCGAATGTGCTTTTAGTCCCACAGTAAGCTTTCAAGGAGGTTCAGTTATGGTATGGGCAGGAATTTTTTTGGAATCACGTACCGACTTGTATTTTGTTTCTAGAGGACCCACCAATGCGGAAAGGTACATAAATGAAATATTGGCTAATTATGTTATTCCACATGCACAACTGGTGGGGGATAATTTTCTTCCAATGCATGATAACGCGCGACCTCACACGGTGCGGATAGTAAGGGAATACGTAAATGGTGCCAATATCCCACAAATGGATTGGCCACCGCACAGCCCAGATCTAAACCCTATCGAGTATGTCTCCGATATGCTCGGTAGGAAAATTCGGAGTGTAATACCTGCCCATGGAACATGAGATGAGTTGCGAAGGGCACTGCTAGAACAATGGGCGGCTATTCCTCAGGAGGATATACGACGTTTAGTGGAAAGTGTACCGAGACGAATAAACGCTGTCATTGAAGCTCGAGGCAGTAATACCCGGTATTAGTAATCATCTGGTTTAAGTTTCTTATTGTATGTTTTTATTTTTCCCATGATTTAATAGGTCATTCTGTAAAAATTTATAATCAGAATAAAAGTTACGAAAAAAATGTTAGTATCTTCTTTAAACTTTTGTATCTCCAATAAAAATAAAGAAAAAATAAATTATCGAGAAAAGTTGTATCTTGATAATAAAATGAGTTTTAAGTTCATTACTTTGCTAAATTATTCTACAGAGCGTTTCAAACTTTCTCCGAGATAACAACGTTTTGTTTTCCCTCGAATAATAGACAGATGGAAACTGTCATTTTTAATTTAGAAAGAAACTAAAAAGTCAAATAATTTAGCTACTAATTAGTAAAAAAATCATTAAAATCGGCCCACTAGAAAAAAATATATTGAACTTTAAATTTCATTAAAATCATCATAACTACGCAACCCTAGCTAAAGAAAATAGAAACCTACTTGCCATAATAATCTTAATCTAAAATATTTAAATTATATTAGTCCAAATCTTTATAATTTGGTTCCAGGTGATATTAAAAACAACAGTAACAAAAAACGATTTTTGGACGAGAAATCCGAAAAAAATGCCCGACCTCGAAAAATTAATCCTAGCGACCTGCATTTTGAATCATCTTGGATTCGAAAAGAGTGCCCATGTCGGAGACCACTGTCGGCATATTATATCTTCTTCTTAGCGCGCCGTCTCCTGTCGAAGGTTGGCGATCCAAATGGCAATCATAGTTCTGGGAACTGCTGCCCGAAAAATATCGGTCGATGTACATTGAAACCATCTTCTCAAATCCTTTAACCATGAATTTTGGCGTCTTCCGACTGATCTTTTCCCTTGGATTTTTCCTTCTATGATGACTCTAAGTATTTCATATTTCTCTCCTCTCATTATATATCCTATATATTGTGTTTTCCTACATTTGATAGTTAGCATGAGTTCTTTGTGTTTGTGCATACGGTTGAGAACCTCAACATTGGTTATTCTCTGGATCCATGATATGCGCAATATTCTTCGGCATAAGTACATCTCAAATGCTTCTATCCTTTTCTCAGTCTCAGGATCAAGGGTCCAACCTTCACATCCGTACAATAACGTGAAGAAAATGTGGCATCTTAGCATGCGAACTCTTAAATCCGTTCTTATAAAGAATTTCCTCATATTTATGAAGGCCCTAGCTTGTTCTATTCTTGACCTTATATACTTCTTTGGGTCGCATTTTTCATTAATTATAGTTCCCAGGTATTTATATGAGGATACTTACTCAACGGTACTTCCATCAATTTGCAGATTTGCACGTATTGCATTTTTAGAAAACACAAGCGTCTTGGTCTTGGATATATTTACGGAGAGTCCATATAGTTTACTGTAATATACCACACGATCCATAATATGTTGTAATTCTGCGAGGCTATTTGCAAATATTACAGTGTCATCGGCATATCTGATTAATTTCTTTACCGTTTATTCTAATTCCTCCGTCAGTTCCTTCTAGAGCCTCCTTAAATATGGCCTCTGAGTATATATTGCCTTGTCTCACTCCTCTCCTGATAGAAACGCTTTCCGAAGTTGCTTGCTCTACTCTGACTTCTGATGTTTGGTGACAATAAAGTTCGGTTATGATACGCAGATCTTCCCTGTCTATTCATGTGACCTTCAATATCTCGATTATCTTCTCGTGTTTAACACGATCGAAGGCTTTTCGATAATCTATGAAACATGCAAATATGTCAACATTCATGTCTCTATCTCTTTGTGTTAATACATTTAGAGAAAAAAGTGCATCCCGCGTACCAACCCCACTTCGAAAACCACATTGAGTGTCACATGATTGATATTCACATTTTTTCGGAATATTCGCGTGTGAATAATTCTTAGAAATACTTTTAATACATGAGACATCAGGCTTATCATGCTATAGTCATCGCAGTGCGAGGAATTAGTTTTTTTTGGCAATGTTACAAATGTGGACTTCAGCCAGTCAGAAGGTATTTCCCGGAGCTGTAAATAGCTTTGAATAGTGAAGTCAATATCTCCAAGCCCATTCCCTCTTTTTCTGCTATTGCTTTTAAGACCTCTGCATGTATTTTGTCTGGTCCTGTAGCTTTACCATTTTTCTGAGCCATTATTGCATGTATGACTTCATTCTTGGTAATGTAGGGTGCTTCTTCGTTGTTGTCGTCGTCCATTAATGGTGGTCGTTCTGATCGATCGTCGTTAAAAAGGTCTTCAACGAACTCCTTCCATCTTCTAAGCTTAACTTCCACCCCCACGATTATATTATTGTTGGTGTCTCTCAGAATATTTCCTTGTTGTTTCCGGATTCTGTTTGTCATTTCTTTCACTTTCTTATGTAAGTTGAAGCTGTCATGTTTTTCCTGGAGTATTCTATTTCCTTAAATCTTTCAAACATCCATTTTTCCTTCGCCTCTCTGCATTTCTTTCTGACGACCCTGTTCAACTCTTGATATTCTTAGTGTTTTCTCTTATATTTTCTTCTCTCAGCCATAAGTTGCAGAATATCCGTTGTCATCCAGTCCTGCTTCTTGTTGTACACCCTAAACCCGATGTCGTTCTCCTGTATATTGGTTATTACGTCTTTGATTCCATTCCAGGTTGTTTCTACTTCTGACTGCTCTGTTGTAGAATTCTTCGATTTCTGCATCTGGTTTGTCGCTTGTTGGGACATAAATCTGGATTATGTTCATCGTTCGATGCGTTGCTTGCAGTTTACCAAGAATGACCCGATCACTGAGAGGTACATAGTCCGCAACCTTATCTTAGATTATTACGGCATATTATAGGTTCCACCGAAATCGCGTTTGTACCAAAAGAAGCGACAATTTATCCTCTATGATCGACCCTATAGAAGCATATTTCCCCAAAGTACCGTTACCAAGCTGGGACTCTTAGAAGATCAAAGCATACAAATTTCAAAAATTACTGGTTTCAAAAAGAAGAAATACGCGGACAGTAACAGTAGCCGCTTGCGGCTATTGTAACAAGTGATTAAGAAAACAAGAGTCGGTAGAATTTCAATTATATAGATTTAACTTGTTTCACTGTTTGTTTTTTAACTAACCGATTTAAAACAAATAAATAACGATTTTGAGGGCTGTTTCATATTAGAGGTACCTTGTATAACAGAAGAAAATGTATTTAAAAATGAAAGACATTTGACGTGCTTCACCGTTCGCCAAACAATCTAAGCGCTCTTGATTTCTTTTACTTTTTTAGAGGGGTGTTTAATTCTACTAGTGCTACCCTGTCAACCCTGTATAATGAAAAAAATGTTTTTATTATAGAAGTTTGTGGTGTTTCTAGGGAGCTAGCCTTTTAGGGCTACCCCTGTATTATGGACAAACAGTATTTTGTATGTATATATATATATATATATATATATATATATATATATATATATATATATATATATATATATATATATATATATATATATATATATATATATATATATATATATATATATAATATATATATATATATATATATATATATATATATATATTATACATTTAATAATGAAATAAATTACTCACATATATTAAATGTTTAGATGTTTTGGGTTGCACTCCCGCTTATTATAGATTTTTTATTATTTAGAAATACTTGATATGCATAGGTATGATATTAGCCTAAAGCTGTGTACCATTTATGTGGTTTTGAATACAAAATATGAGTACATTTTTTATAGTTCTTAAAATTTTACCTGTACCTAGTTTCCTTGTATTATATATTTATGCAGGTCTGCGAAAGATTATGCTAATGCAAAAAAATGCTCTAATAAAGCAATGTGATGCCTTAAATATAAGTTTTTGAATTTTCGCACTATCAGTTTAGTTTATAATTGTACACTATTTGCATAACACTAAAGCCTAAAAATAACCCTCGCAATTTTTTGACTACAATTTTTGAACTTTTAGATTATATTAGTCGCTTTTTGAAAGAGCTAATGTAATATTTTAATTCCAAAAAAAGGTTTTATAACGCCATTTTAAAAGTGTTTGGAACTAAAATACCAGATTAATACATCCAATAGGTCACTAAAATATTCCGAAAGTGCAAAAAGTGAATTAAAAAAAAAAAATTGCGAAGATCATTTTTAATGACGTACAATAGACGTCCTGAGGACGTTAAAACTGACGTCTAGTGGACAGTAATATTGACGACCATTAGACGTATAAAAATTGACGACTAGTGGACGTGTAAATTGACGTCCATTAGACGTATAAAAGTTGACGTCATATGGCTGTGACTTTTGGGCGCCGATATGACACGTCAAAAAACGTCTTTTGGGCGAAAGTGATGCTTTCATGCTCATGACGTTCTTTAGACGTCATGTGGTACTTGTGTTCATGTACATGTACATAAGTACCTGCATGATATTTTCTGTCAAAATTCAAAATTATGTACGGCAATTCAACGAGTTTTAAAATTTTTCAAAAACCCCCAAATTTTTCTAAATTTATAATTATTTAGTAGCTTTGATGATTCCCAGTATAATTTAAAATAATTGATACTTGAAAATATTGTATAAAATAATTAATATTTTGGACCAATGCAATAGCAATTATACGCCTAAATTATCAGTATAGGTTTAGGTAGGTGTCCGAAAAACAACTATTTTCTTTTTGACGGTATCCCGTATTAATTACAAAATGCTTATTATTTAGGAGAAATCTTTTAGAGTATTATAATTTGCGCAAACTGCAATATAGTCCTTATACGTATATCTTTTTAAATAATTCGATTAAATTGTTCAGAATCTTAAGATAGCCTGTATATTTTTTTTAAAAATACAAATTTTAGTTTATAATTATGCATCTAACAACTTTTTTTTGGCCAATGACTCTATATACCAGCTTACCCTGTGGATCGTTCGCACCGTTCCTAGATAGAGTTTTTTGCCATTCGAGCCATAACGAAACGTCTAAGCAGATCACGCTTTAGAAGAGCGATAGATCTGAACCCCCTTTATTGATCTGTCGAAAAATATTTGCCAAAAGAAGCAAGAAAATATAGCAATAATTGTTTTTCCAGAATTTTTTTATATGTGGAGGGGGTAGAATATTTTTTTACTGCTTACCTAAATTTTGTATTCTAAATCAATTCCTATCCTATCCTTCATAGCATCAAATTTATTTATAACATCCTCATAAAATGGATCAGTTGCCCTAACCTCCTTCAGAAATTCTTTTTGAATTGAAATATTACCAAGTAAGTCTTTCTTGAGATATTGAATTTCTTAAATAAGTTTTTACACATTTGAAGCAAGAAAAACTTCTTTTCACTGAAGTACTTGTCGACGGTATTGTCAAAATAAGGGAAAACAATTTATATGCTTTGGTTAAAATATCTTTATTTTTATTAATTTTTTTTCACTTGCTCTTGCAGCGATATATTCCATTTACTCTCATTGGCAAAAATAAGACCAAGCTCATTTTTAAGTCGTTGACTTTTTGTAAATATTTCCCCATATAACTGTAACAAATTTTCAAGCGGGCCAGTCGGAAAATTTAAACTATATTCGGAAAATTAAATAAATATAACACAAAACAGTCAAGTTAACTGCAAAGGAACTCACCGGTTGCAGCGAAATCCGCAAAAATAAAAGTAAACAACCACCGCAAACTGAACGACACGTTGTATGGCGCTGAGCTCGACGTTATCGGATACGCGTTGCCATGGCAACGTAGTAGGAAAATCGTAAACTAAACATAGCACCTCCAGCAAAGTCAAAGCGGTTTGAGCCACTGTTATAGTTGTTATAATAAAGCTCGATTGAAAGTTTTAAAAAGACATGCCGCCAACGGTCAAGTAAAATATTTATTCGAGATGTACAGTTTATTTTTTACCAATTAGGTGAATAAATGAATGTAAAGACTAAAATTTTAAGAGATATATAATAAATATAGTTAGATGTTTGCTTGTTTGTTTTTGTTGGTGAAGTAGCACTTCACCTACTTCACCTGAATAGCCACCACTGATTGTAGGAAGAGAAAAACTAAAATTCGGAGACATCAATGTTCGATTTGCGAACAAACCCAACAGTTTTTAGCCATTGGGACATATTTCGAAGCGCTACCTGACCTTACGAGGAGGTGCTGACTCATGTATACCGTTAATACTACACCTGAAATAGGAGCCATTTCAAAACTTTTGCAGTTTTTTGTCACAGCGATCTCTCGGGTTACTACTCGTATATGCGAGTCTACATCATGCTCTACTCGATGGTAAACTAAATATTTTATACTTTGTCTATTCGATAATTAGAAGTATTATATAACGGTTAACTGGAGTTAAGCATTTCCTTAAAATACTCAGGTTTTTGTTTGTTTTACTATAAGACCAAGAAATCCCGGCGTTTTATAAAATGTCACATTAATACCTAATATTATATTGCTTTTTTAATTCACCCAGCCGTTTAGAAAGTCTAGATGCTTCGTGCATTTAGGTGCATTTATACACGTATAATGTAATTATGGTATTAAAGAATGGTTCCTTAAGATGTATACAGATTATGTAAATGGATAAAACTGCTTTTTTACTTGTAGAGAACATATTAGATATATTCCCTTTATTCATTTTCACTGCTCACACTGAGTTTTTATTGCACTTGCTTTTATTTGTTATCTTCTGAGTTTGAGATTGTAAACAGGTTCATGATGCTCGTTCCTCTGTAGGGAAGCTTTTAATTAACGTGACAACGTAAAATGCGTGAAAGCGGGGTACTAACTAAAGGAAGCAGTTTTACGGGTATATCATAGTAGCGTTATTAATTATATGATGTAATAAAATAAAGAAAAAAGTTAATTAACCGAATATTAGCACCATGTTTTTATCTATTGAGTTATTATTTTATATTATTAGTTTCAGGGAAAGTAACAATAATTACAAAGTGTAAAAAATACGGTGTCTGCTGGAAGTGGTCAGCCGGCATTGCTCATTTGATTCGCATAATTAAGCTGCAAAGTTTATTCCACGATATGACGCAACGTGCAAAAAAATCAAAATTTAAATACACGGTAAACAAGTAGTGTTTGTAGCCCTTAGAAGAAAACAGATAACTGTTAGGAGAATCCTACGATAATAAAGAGACAACAGTGGCCAAGTGGAATGTTAAAGAGAAACTAGAATTTCTGATTCTAAACTATCAGCAAAAGAAACACCTTTACATTATGTAGTGACACTACGCTTTGTAGATGTAGATGAACAAGGATTGTGAGATAATAGCATATTTATTCTGTAAGTGTCCTGGTCAGCGCACCTTAAGAAATGAATAAAGGTTCAAACATTTAAATGTAAAACCATGTCTCGTAAAAACCTTTTCAACAATAAAAAACTAAATTAAATTAAAACTCATTTTAAATAAATATGTTCAACTTAATTGTTGATAATAACTACTTTATTTACAATGAAACAATTTACAAATTATTGCCTCA
This sequence comes from Kuschelorhynchus macadamiae, assembly GCA_030620095.1. Lineage (NCBI taxonomy): Eukaryota > Metazoa > Arthropoda > Insecta > Coleoptera > Curculionidae > Kuschelorhynchus > Kuschelorhynchus macadamiae. Next base: position 2,187,581 of record JAUTXW010000834.1, read on the forward strand.
GCATGGGTAATTGCATGTCCTCTGTCTGTTCTGATATAGTAATGTCAGAGCTACAAAATCATCTTTTATACCAACTCTCTTTTACTGTTCCGTTGTTCAGAAGAATGTTCAAGACATAATTATCTCAGTACCACACAACAAAACCAAAGAGTTGTTAGACACTTTCAACTATTTCCACCACAAATTATACTTTAACATTTCAAGACATACTATGCATAAGACAATACATACCGAACACTTTGTTACAGATTGGTATCATAAACCTACCTTCTCTGAGAGATTGTTAAACAACTTTTCTGACCACCTTCAACATTAACATAATAAATAACCTAAAACATAGGGCTGTATAATTAATGCATGCGTCATTTAAAGACAAAAACCTAAACTTTAGATTTTTGTGTTTAAACTAGTTAGATCACTATTCGAAGCGAAGACAAAAAAGTGGCTTTTAAAAATGTAAACATTCTTAAAACAATTGGTAAATTTCTTTATCCGAAACTTCCCTTGTTAAGATTTTTTTCAATTTGTTAGGAATAGTGAAGTGTGACCCAATTTAGTTGAGTACATAGTTACAGTATATGTGTTACATATTATACTGTCATTTCATTTTTATTTGTTCTATCATAATCATACATGAAACCCATATTATCAGTCTTTGCCTACTCCGTTGGTCTGCAGATATTTCTTAACCCCAAATAATACAATACTCTAACAACAAGAAGATCGAAACTATTTAGAAACTCAATATCTGGAAAATATCTGCGGACCAACGTGGTAGGTAAAGACTGATAATATGGGTTTCATGCAGGATATATATGTGTCCTGAGGATGCAACAATAAAGTGGCGAAACGTCGACATTTTAAAAAAAGCCTTTTGTTTCTTTACTGGACCTTAACCCCAAATAATACACCACTTTAACATAAAAACAAGGATCGTTAACAAAAACCATAGAAACATAATATCTGGGATATATCTGCAGACCAACGGAGTAGGTAAAGACTGATAATATGAGGTTCATGTAGGATATAGAATCTATGTGTCCTGAGGATGCACAAATTAAGTTCCGAAACATCGTCAATTTAAAAAAAAAAGAGTTGTTTTTTTTCTGGATCTTAATCCTAAATAATACATCACTCTAACAAATTTTTTTAAAATTCAGCCATATTGGATTTTTACGAAAATATTACCAGGTCATCCCCATATGACCCTTAATTTTTGGTCAAAATTTGAAGTCAGTCGGGTAAGGAGTATTTAAGCTATGTCGCGAACTGACAGACAGACCGACAGACAGATGAACGAAATTGATTAAACGTGTTTTTTGGCATCTAGGGACGCTAAAAGGTGAAGATATGTAAAACCTGAAGATATGTAAAACCTGAGAGGGGGATTTTTTCACTATTACAAAAATTTTATTTGGAGACAATTTTGTTCCGCCATCTTGAATTAGTAACACAGTGTTACTAGTTGAGCCCTATACCACAATTAGTTATGGCACACAATTTGAAATCAAACCATTATGCAGTTTTCTCAACCTGAATTTTTAAATATTTTACTGAGCCGCCATTTTGATCCGCCATCTTGGATTCGTACCGAAATGTTACCAGTTTATTCCAACATAATACTTGATGATAATTTGAGATACATTGGATGACAAGTTTTTTAATAATAATTTTTTTCATTTTTTCAATTTTGACCAAAATTTGAAGTCAATCGGGTAAGTAGTTTTTTAGCTTCGCCGCGAGACGGACAGACAGACCGACCGACGGAATTGAGAAAACATGTTTTTCGTCATCTAGGGACCTCGAAAAAATTTCGGAGGCTGATTTTTTCACGAATACCCTTTTACGAAGAAAGTAAAAACTGTTTTTTCAAAACTCAAAAAAAAACCGCAATAACACATAAGCAACGAATGCGAAAAAAACATTTATAGGACAAACAGGTAGATACCCTAAAACAAGATTGTCTGAACATACAAGAGACCGCTTAAACTTTTATATAATAAAGGGTCGAAAACTGCACTTTTCGATTACTTTTATAAAGATTATTAAGGACTTAGTTTCAATTTCGAAAACGCCATGATTTTAGGGAGTAAAAATAATATAATAATAATAATAAAAAACGCCTGATCCAAGAAATGGTTGAAATTAAAAGGAACCTAATTCCATTAATAAAAGAATAGATATTGAAGGACTAAGTACGTCGTATTATAATCTAATTGAAAAAAGTAAAAAAAAAACGTAAACTATTTATATTCTAATCAGATTTTGAATATGGTGATTATTTTTTAAGGAATGTCGTGTGATAAGAAAATAGGTTTTTTTCCTAATGTCTAAATATATTTCGGATCTCATTTAAAATAACAATTACATTAATGATTTAATTTAGGAAAAATATATCTAAAATTTAAAAACTTTTATTATTTAATTTAATACTAATTTGTTGCTATTTTCTTTTTATTGTGTTGTTAATGTTTTATTAGAATATTATAAGTTTAATAATAATTCCTTTCTATACATTTACAACCTTTTCATCAAAATATATGCCCCGAAAAACCCCCCGTACTTACTTTCTAGCTTTATAAACTTAATAATCTACTTTTTATCAGTAATTTGTTAATAGTTATTTTAGCGTTTTTAAGTCTATGGTGCCTGAATTATATCATTAAAAACAAATATGCGTAAGAAAATTATTTTCTTATCAAATATATTTGTTACTCCTGAAAATTACCTTATTATTGTAAATTATTAGAACTTACTTTTACATACAAATTTTTATGAAAAAAAGAAAATAAAACCGACATAAAAATGCACTAAAAAGTGAAAAATAATATTTTATTTCATTTAGAAAGTTTTACTGTGTGAAGTCGGCGTCAGATTTATTCTTAATTATCCATTAACAAAAATATTTTTATGTACTGAGTGTTTTGATGTGTAATACCACGGGTATAATATTTTTTTCTGTCTTAGTAAACTTTTCGAGATAAAATAAAATATTTTTCAGTTTTTAGTGCACTTTTGTGAAGTCGGTTTTATTTTTTTTTAAATTTTTATTTCAACCATTTTAGTTCTATTTATACGAGTTTTATTGTAAAGGTTAAGTTTAACAAATAGCTGGGTCCACTGCATATTAAGTATGTAATATCATTGTATAATAACAGGTCTTATTGTATGAAATAATCTGGACAGACAGAAGCAGTGTTGCCATATCCTGATTCCGTTATTATCGTACAAATACTTGAAAATTATTGTTTTTAGCTTAAAATTATTGTATGGTTAATGACGTCATTTGGAGATAACATAAATCGCAGTTAAAATAATATTTTTTTTATAACAAAAAAAACGAAAAATATCTTAGATTACAATGAAAACAAAGGAAACAGTATACGCTTGTTTTAAGTATCTCTATATAAAAACATTAAATATACAGTAAATATAAAACCACTAACTACGGTCAGGAAAAAAAAACAAAAGGAACAGGTACGTCAATCATATTCTTATACATATCTCTATTAACTTTTGAAATTAATTCAGGAGACGGATTCATTTTTTGACTGCCAATTTGGTCTTTTACTAACTGAGAGACAAGAATAGTTCCGATTATAGTATTTAATAATAGCCTATTTCTTGATTCGGTTTTAATCAAATTATATTTGCTGAATATTCTCTCACATTCAGCGTTTGAATTCGGTAAACTAAGAATATTCAACACATAGGTAGCTAAAAACTGGAACGCATCACGTCATCGACCTTTATGTTTGAATTATCTACAAAGTGGAAATGTGCAATTGTCCTTAGGACAAATTTATCGTACAAAACGCGTACGATAGGATGTCATTATCGTTTATCGTATGATGATAGATATTATTGTACGTGTATGATAATTATCGTACGTCTGGCAATACTGGACAGAAGTAAATGTGGCGCAAAAACATTGATCACTATAGCTTCAGCTTTTGTACGCGCGCAAGAACATTTATTTTTATACAATTTTTTGATTAGTTTGGATGTACAGTCCATTGCACGAAAGCTAATATTGTGAAACACCGTATGAAAGCGAAAAGTCCTTCCTCGGCTGCTAATTGTTGGTCTTCGTTAGTGAACTTTTATGTTTATCGGATTTTAAATGTTTTTCGATGTCATTCTTGCCTCCATGTGAGATTGAAAAACTTCATAAACCGCTCTTACAGAATACACTTGAATCTAATTTTCCATTTTTAAAGAACGGATACTGCGTTTGCAATTCTGCCGAAAAACAACATTTTCGTTTTGGCGACGAATTTTTCAAATGAGGGAATGTTTCACTGAAAAAATCATCATTATTGATCACGGGAAAATCCCATGCAAGTCCACCAGCGTAATCTTCAAAGGCGATTCAGTTTAAACGTATGGTGGTATATACAAAGGAAGAATTATTGGACCTCATTTTTATAAAGGCACCTTAAATGGAGACAGGTACCTGAAAATAATATCAGAAATTTTAGAAAATTTTGTGGACGTTGTGTATTTAGAGGAAAGAAGACGCATGTATTTTCAGCAGGATGGGACTCCCCCTCATAACACCCAAGTTTTACAGCAACTACTTCAAAGATACTTTGAGAATAAGTGGATAACTAAAAATGGCCCAATACGCTGGCCTCCAAGGTCCCCGGATATCACACCTTTAGATTTCTTTTTATAAAGATACGTCAAGGATACGGTTTACTTAAAAAAATATCCAAACGTTAACGAGTTACGGCAAAGTATTGCAGATGTAATTCTTAGTATTGACATAAAAATGTTAACCAATGTTACCAGAAGCATACGTAAGAGGTGCCAGCTGTGCATACAACATGGTGGTGTTGTTTTCTATAATTTTTTTTAAATATGTACCTATTTCGTTCTTCATTGTTCAAATATATTTTCAAGCAGAAATTGTAAATAAACCATTATGCAGCTAGTATTATTATTTTATTGTAATATTAGGAATTATCCTGCATTAATTAAGGAAGCATGTACAAAAACCAAGTCTTCTTTGGAAATCACCTGTTTCCAAGGTTTGTATTAGGCGATACCAGTTGTAGGGAACAAATTTATGTTTTTTTTTTTAACGGCATAAATAGTTCTTAAACACAAACCAATGTCATTGCAAAGGTCCGTTATGGAATTTTCAGGATAGGTTTCAAAGTACGCTAACAAATTTATTTCAGTTTCTTCACTTATAAAGTTCTTCCTTTTCCTCGACTATTGAAATGTATCAGTGTAAAACCTGGGTTATAGATTGAAAAATTTTGCGTCTTGCGTCGCCCGTTTGAGCTAAGTGTTTACGCTGGTTCTTAGCCCGAGTTATAGATCAAAAACGTTTGCATTTGCGTCGCCTGTGGAACTAACCATACTTTAATGTTTATATTTATCGCCTGTTTTGTGTAATATAATTTTGTCTGGCTTGTTTTTCAATTGTAATTTGCTGAGCATGGAAAATCAAAATCATAGTAATGATGCATAGTAAAGGCAAGTAAAGACTAGACATTGTGGATATATAATGTGTGCCGCAGCTGTAGGTTGTTGAAGAGAAGACGGCAAAGAAGATCGCGAATTCGGCCTATTAATTGGGCTGGAAATACTCAAAACTTCTACCACTATTTTCTTAAAATTAAAGACAATGACCCTAAGCAGTTTTTTTAAATGGGTGAGGATATTGTCTATATATGTATTATGTGTCAAATTTATTACGAAGGACGAACGTTTTAAAAAGCCCTCTAAGCGGAAACTCAAACGGATGGCGGCAGAATTATAACCATACCCACTGTCTTGCCTTAAGTAAACTTCAAGGACAGCGCAAACGGCGACGCAAAACGCAATTGTTTTTAATCTATAACCCAGGCTTTACACCTCTATTTGTAATAAAACCTTAAGGTGGATTTATGTAACAAATTTTAGTTTTAACTTAATCTTTAGTAATAAGATCTCACCCTGATATTAGTTGCTATTTATGTGACTTCAATAAACCAGTCGAAATGCTTGTCCCTAATTATTAAGTTATTGCTAAAACTAAATTTTCCTACTTGAACCAAGTTTTAAAAATAAACGACGCGCGATGGTACTATTAATAATAGAGCAAGCTTACTATTGAAAATAGCTTGACATTAGATTTAGTGAATGTCAGCGCTGTCTATGCTTTTGTTTTTGTGCCATAGGTAACGAGATTAAAGTTAAAAATTGCTGTTTTCTCTGTTATTTTGCACTTTAGGCAAAATGATTAAGAACAACTTTTATTACATTTTTGACAGCGAATCGAATGAAGTAGACATATAGAGGGTGTTCAATTAAAAAAATATACTTTTTTGCCAATATCTCGAGAACCGTACAATCTATGGTTTTTCAATACTGTAATCAGCAGGAAAAAATACAAAACTTTCACAATTTAACCGACATCGTAGCTCTCATAACAAAAAAGTTAACAATGGTGCCAACTTAACCTTGAACACCCTGTATATATATATATATATATATATATATATATATATATATATACACATAAAAAATATAATACTAAGGTAAGGTCCAAAATTCAAATTCAAATTCAAATTCAACTTCAAAAAACATTTTTTGTGTAAAGATAAATAAAATACAAACAGTCATTATTACACATATGTCAGGTACACAAGATAGTGGTATTAACAACCAGGCCCCAAATGTCAAAATAGATAAAAACGTTAAGAAGAAAACAAAACACAAAAAAAGACACTAATTAAAACATATTAAGATTAAAAGCTTTTATACTTTGTCTAACCTCCTGTTTCAGTTTACGTTTCACAGTGAGTTTGGATTTAGAAGTCAAGCTTGGCAATAGTCTTGTGATTTGGTTGTAGGCATAAGGTGCGAAATAAGAGAAGCCTGTTGGAAAAGTTTCGGTTCTAGGCCGGGGGACGTCTGAGAGTTGATCACATTGAATACATAACAGAAGAAATGAACAAATCTCATCTTGTTCAATTTGACCAAGTTTAGCTTTTCATAAAAGGGGGTGGTAATAGAAAATCTCTGAACTTTAGTTATAAAACGGATGCAAAAGTTCTGTATTCTCTGTAACCTCATGCTACTCTCATTCGTCAAACAAGGTCCATAAACGATATCTGCATAATGAAAATGAGACAAAACCAAAGAGTTAACTAGCATTTTCTTTATATTCTCATCCAGTAGATCTTTAAATTTATATAGAGATTTAAGACTGAGGAATACTTTAAGACACACCAGCGAGACATGATTTTCAAATTTAAACCTTGAAACAAAAAGTAGCCCAATGCTCTTAATAACTCTACTATAAGGAATTTCACGTCCATCGATCCCCAGACTTAGCCCAACCGCATTCCGCAGAAAATAAGGCGAACCAATCAACATCTGCTGACTCTTCTCAGGATTCAGTATTAAACCATTGATTTTTGTCCAAGAAGATATTGAATCCAAATCTGGTAAATCAGCTCACCAGCAACAGTCATGGAAGTTGGGACAAAACTACAGAAAAGTTGAACGTTATGAGCATAAAAGTGAATACTGCACAGTAAATCAGCCACCGCAATGGAGAACAGAAGGATCCCAGAACTGATCCCTGAGGAACCCCGGAAGTTATTTGAGCAGAATGCGACACCAGTGTGTTGCCCGCACATTTAAGAAAAGTTTTTTGTTCGTGTCCATGGAGATATCTATTCAACCAATCATGAGTATGGCCAGTTATGTCATAGTATTTCAGTTTCATCAGAAAATATTCAAAACTAACAAAGTCAAAGGACTTGGACATATCCAAACATGTAAGAGAGACTACCTTCCGATCATCCAGAGCAATCAGACAATCATCAACAAGATAGCTCAGTGCCGTGACTGTTCCAAATCCCTTGAGAAAACCAGACTGAGTTTTTGGGAGAATTCCACTCTCATTCAAATAGTCACAAAGCTGTTCGTGTAAGACTCCTTCAGCAACCTTTAAAGGGAAACAGAGGAGTCTAATAGGTCTAAGATTATTAAGAGAAGTTATTGGCGGGGAAGGATTTTTCGGAATAGGTCTCGCGTAAGTTGTTTTCCAGAGTAAGGGACATTTGCCAGACAACAGAGATAGGTTGATAATGTGAGTTAACGGGGCTGCTATTACTTCCAAGGAGAGTTGTAGCATTTTCGCTGAGATAAGATTGGCGCCGTAAGTATGTGGTTTCTGTCTTGAATCCAGTACTTTACCTTGGTCGACAGTGAAGGGTCTAAGGTCAAATCGAAAAGTTGCCAAACTGTGAGTTCCTAAGTTGCTTAACATAATCATCATCAACCGAGAGTGCATGAGATGAGATGAATAATAAGATCATCGGGGATCTTAGAAGATTTGTTAGACATAGAGATATCCCATGTATGAAGGTGTGACCAGATTACCTTTGAGTTGTTACAAGACTTGAGTGTAGTCGAAAAGTAAATGCGCCGTTCCATATTCAAGGCACGATTGTAATAATTCCGTGGACCGCATAAGGAATTAAGGATAACAAGAGAAAAAAAAAATACAATATAAGTACCTTAACTCATGAGTCGGTGATATATGATTCAATAGCAAACAACTAATACTGTGTGTGGTAATTTAAAAGAATCTAATAAACCGATATATTTAAATTTCTACCGTTTACATTTAATGTAGATAGTGATATGGAATAAAAATAGGTAAATAAAAAAATGCCGAAATACCGATAGTGTTTCATTAACGTATAACTATCGATAGTTAATCGATATATCGATAGGTAAAATGTAACCTTGCTCATCCCTAAAAGAGAGAACAGACTGGTAAACTTACAATTATTGTATATTCCGTGTCGCGTCGTTCCTATTATCTGCGTTTCCCTGATTATCATATTCATAATTATTTAAATTCCACTTAATACTCCCATGCTCGCGTGATACGTTTTGTACGTTCGAGCGAGCATTTGCAAATCCAAATATAGCAGAATAGTCATGATCCGCGGTTTAGTCTAAGAAGTTGGCATATGTACTCATACATATTGTCACGTATATGTCTGTGTTTAAAAAAGGATACTTATATCTCAAATCAACCAAAATGACGCATTAGTGAATAATTTTTGACAGGTAGAAGCATTCAGCAAATAAGAAATAGAAAACATTATAAAAAAGTCAAACTACCAAATTACATAAAAAAAAAATCAGTAAATTTCCTTTACTGGGAATTTCCCTTGTTAATCTCTCCGTTTATTAGAAATAGTGAAAAGTGACACAATTTAATTCCGCACATAGTCATTGTTTTAGTATATATATATATATATATATATATATATATATATATATATATATGTATATATATACATCTATATATATATATATATATATATATATATATATATATATATATATATATATATATATATATATATATATATATAGATGTATATATATATATATATATATATATATATATATATATATATATATATATATATATACAGGGTGATTCAGAAATAAGTGACACGCCTGTAAAAGTTTTATATAATTTTTCTCTAAGCCTCACTGTCCAGAATATACAGGGCGTTAAACATGTGTGATAAAAAGGACATTTTAATATGTAATATCTGCCAGATATCAATTTTAATTTTGGAACATGCTATCACTACATAAAGATCAATTAATCCAACAAACGAAAATCTGATGGGTCGCTTCAGAGGCGTAGAACAGGGGTATATGCCCTGCATTTATGGTCCTATTTTTTACCACTCGGTATATTGCCTATTTTTATAAAAAAATATTTTAGCTTGGCATCTTTACTAAAAAATCTTACTCTTAGAGTTTTTTCATACAAGCTATCATTTCGGAGTTTTACTGGAGTTAATGCGTCGAATCCTTTATAGGCCAAACAATAGAGCAACAAATTTATTGATTTTGTGACAAAAATACTACCCGAAAACCAATTCTGTCTCTGTCACTTAATACACATTCTGCTGGTTCATGCTGATGTTGTTTCTACTCGTTTATTATTTACTATTATTTATTAATTTGTTATAAACAATTTAGTGCACCAAAATGGCATTTTTTTTAGAAAAATAAAGACTGCTGATCTGAGTTTTCAAATCAGTTCTACCTGAGGTTCTACCTTATAAACTTTACTTGACGTTGCCATTAATGCATACTTGTTCTTGTTATCTATCTAGGAGTTTCGATGATAGCTCGTATGAAAAAATTCTAAGAGTAGTAATTTTTAGTAAAGAAGGAAAGCTATAAATAGTTTTAATAAAAATAGGCCATATACCGAGTTGTAAAGAAATATGACCATAAATGCAGGGCATATACCCCTGTTCTACGCCTCTGAAGGGACCCATCAGATTTTCATTTGTTGGATTAATTGATCTTTATGTAGTGATAACATGTTCCAAAATTAAAATTGATATCTTGCAGATATTATTATATTATATATATATATATATATATATATATATATATATATATATATAGTAAAAGTGAGGTTTCTTGAATACGTAAACGATATTCTTATAAAAAATCTTTTTTGGGAATAGTGTTCACCATATAACACATCACTGATGTCGGATGATTTTATTTTTAAAAACGTTTCGCCCATTTAATGGCCTTCATCAGTTATCTAAAACAAAATAAAGTGACTGCCTTGGGAGTTTAGTGTTATCCATTATAATTTTTAATTCTAAAATTCTGTGAAGATACATATATACAAACTTGAAGTTTGAAATAGTAATATTTTTTGGCTTACCTTGATGTATTTAAGACAATTTACAAACATTGTAACATTTATGTTTAAAAAAAAATTAACTCATTAAAAAGTAAAATGAATAAAGACGAAAAAACCCACGTTATATATCAAATATCATGTACCGATTGTCCAAGTATCTACATTGGTCAGAAATCGTAATATTTGCAAAACCCGTTAAATAGGTACAAATTTGACAAAAAAAAACACAACAACTTTAAGTAAACATGAAAATCAAACTACTCATAAATTAAATTTTTTGGAAACCCAAATATTGCAGATAGAACATAATCAAAGAAGACGGGAATTCCTGGAGATGATCTATATTACAAAATCCAAAAACTCTATTAATGATAAAACAGATATAAAAAATCTAAGCAAAATATATTCTACCATCTTAAACAATTAATACTAGTATTATAAAAATTCTATATTAAGCATTTTCCATCAACTAAATACTTAATAAATATAAATTTTAAAATGTCGTCTACATACCAATAATAGTTCTCGAAACCAATCTTTTATTTACCACAAAAAGAAAGGAAAAACATTCGTAAATAACTCTATAGGCACGCATTTTTGATAAATAAATATACTGTACCGTTTTAAGTTTGTAGTAGTATGTGTAATTTGTTATTTAAAAAATTTTAAACATAAATGTTACAATGTTTGTGAATTGTCTTCCATAGATTAAGGTAAGACGAAAAAGATAACTATTTCAAAGTTTTAAAGTTTGTATATATGTATCCTCACAGTATTTTAGAATTAAAAATTATAATGGATAACACTAAACTCACAAGGCAGTCACTTTATTTTGTTTTGGATAACTGATGACGACCATAAAATGGTCGAAACGTTTCCAAAAAATAAAATTATCCAACATCAATGATGTGTTATATTGTAAACATTATTCCCAGGAAAGATTTTTATAAGTATTTATATATATATATATATATATATATATATATATATATATATATATATATATATATATATATAGACATACACATTTTTGTTGGTTGCCATTTTGTTCCACCATATAGGGTTGCAAGATTTTGGCGGGACTGTCCCGATTATCAACTATATATCCCGCTTCTCGATTTAGATGTTTAAAATCTCGATTTTTTGACACTTTAACGCCGTTGGATTCGTAATAGTATTTTACCAGTTTCTACCTATGCCACACTTGGTTTTTAGACATAATTTAAAATAAACTGAAAAGTAGTTTTTCCACTGATTTTTGTTAAGACTACTATTTTGTTCCGTCACGTTAAATTCATACCAGTTTATTCTTAATTCGTATAAAATATTCTTGTGCCCAATTTGAAGTTAGTAAAATAAGAAGATTTATTTACGTGCATTCGTTCCAGAATTTTGCCAGTAGATTCTTATACGTAATACTTACTTGATTATTGTGTAACATTTCAGGTAAATTGGGTAAGTAGTTTCTTTGGTAATTATTTGTTTTTTAATATTTTACAACGTTGCCATTTTGTTCCGCCATACTGGATTTTTACCAAAATGTTACCGTATGACCAACATTTGAAGTCAATCGGATAAGTAGTTTTTAGCTATGCTGCGAACAGACCGATAGACAAACCGATGGAATTGAGAAACCATGTTTTTTGGCATCTAAAGACCCTAAATTGAATTACGCTTTATTAGAAATAGTGTAGTATAATAATTTTTTTTCACAAAACAAATATAAACGCTTAAACTAATAGAAGAAAATTACGAGAAAGCCAGGTGCAGCCTAGCCGAGAAGGCTACTCTACTGAACTTGGCTCGCTGATTAAGTGAAAAAAAATTGTTTATTCTAGAGAAAAGAAATTGTAGTAAATAGAAAAACTAATTTAGAAAAAAGTGGTAGTAAAGTAACATTGGGAGCCTCTCCTGTACCTGCCCACAAGGAAAACACGAAATCCAAAAAAATATGAACACTTGAAAAACTTATATTTGAGCGATGTATTGAAGTTTAAATTTATTTTTACTTAAGTCTATTAGATCGTCTGGCGATGAGTTGTATAATTTTATATCGTTATAAGTAAACGACTTTTGAAACATGGCACTGTGATGATGAGGTAGTGTAATTTTATTCTGAAATCTAACCTTTCGAGACTGAATGTCTGCTCGGAACAAAAACTTATTTCTTAAAAATGATGGTAGAATTTTATTATTAAGAATTTCCATTAAAAAATTACCTAAATGTAGGGATCTACGGTTATCTATTTTTAACAAGTTTGGTTCACTAAAAGTATGAGAAATATGATCGAAGTTCAATACTGATATAGTTGAATGTATAAAATCTTTTCAAAAATTTTAGAAAGAAGTGGTAAAATGCTAATAATTCTAAGATCACTAAAATGTGTTGGATCTTTGTTTTAGGTAATAGCTTACGTATTAAAATTTTCCATTGATCAGGAAAATAATTACCTTCAATGCAGCTATTAATTATATTGGTTTTATATTTATCTATGAATGTACTGCAATATTTTAGCATATTAACATTTTTTCCGTCTATACCAGAAGCCTCAGTATGCAAAATCCGCCATTTTAATTGAAAAATTTAGTTGATTAATAAAAATATTTCCTTTATAAAAATCAATTTTGGTAGTACAATCTGAGACTTTTTAAAGAAATTCACCAAAATAATTATTAATTTTATTTGGGTCCGACAGATCATTAGGAATGCTAAAGTTTTTTCTGGCGCACAAATTAAAGGAGTTTAAAGAATTCTATATTTTTTAGGATTCTGTTTTTTCTCACGCCTCACTGCTGAAACAGTACAATTTCTCAAAGCATCAGTGGTTGATCCCTTTGCTTTTAAGATTTGTGGTGAGCCAAGGAGCCTTAGATTTTGTAATTTGAGCCGTTTTAAACGGAGCATGTTTATCAAAAATACAACCAAGAAAGTTATAAAATAGTCTATTTTGTTATCTATACTCTGTTCATAAAAAATATTATTCTACTGTAGTGAATTAAGATCTTGAAAAAAAATAAGTTAAAATTAAAGGGGGGTATCAAAGGTTATTTAAGTTTAATAAATTTACATTAAAATCGCCTAAACAGATTATTTCCTCCACAGATAGATAAATACAAGAAAATATATTATCAAAATCATTAACAATAACATTAAAATTAAAATTTGGAGGACGATACAAGACACAAAAAGCATAGAATTTATTTTTAAGTTTAATTTGGAGTATTAAGCACTCGGGGTAACATTGAACTCAAAAGATATTATTTTTAATGTTAAATTGTTTCGAATGTAGGCTGCCACACCTCCACCCCTCTCTGGTCTTTCCCTATGAATTAACACATAACCTGGAATGTCAAAAAAAGGAACATCATCACCATCCGAGAGCCATGTCTCTGTAAGGAATGTTACATCAAAATTTGTATCTAAAATTAAAGTTTTAAATTCAAGAAACCCTGATACTTTAAATTTAAACTCATCCATTAAAAAAATATATATAATATGTAAGAATTCTCTAGCGTTTCCCCAAAACAAGCCCGTGAACAAAAAAGACTCCAAGACAAAAGAAAAAAAAAGGAGGGAATTTTCAGTTACTGATTGTTTTGAGTTGCCTACTTCATGGCTAGATAAAATTCAGGAACTGTCTATATTTATGTTTTATTTTTCTTTGGCCTTCATTATGGGTCCTTAAAAGTGAAACAATTTAATTTAGTCGATATTATTAACAATATACCAATATATTCAAATTCAAAAACAATTTATTTGCCAAAAAATATAATAAACGCAAAATATGTGTACACATTTATATGCAGAAAAATTAAACATAAAAAAGGAAAAACATCAATCGCATTATTTTACAGCCTGGCGCCGTAAACTACCACATTATGCCCGCCTATGCGGACTATAAAGTGTACTTTACGGCCCGGTTGTAGATAAAATGATTTTTTGCACTTGCAAGAGTTTAACAATGTCAAATTTGATGCCCTTCAATCTGAATTTCTGTATCTGTATATAAGTCAGATGTATAAAAGAAGTATTTACTAAGGGGTCATAGGTTCGATTTTCCGAAAAAAAAAAAACATCAAAAAGGCAGAAAAAAACACTTCCTTTTTTAACAATAATAAAAGAATTCTAATAAGTGTTCAACGTTTTGAACCCATGTTTCGTAAAAAACAAATAAATTTTCACAAAACAAAATTTTTAAGCTTCACTTATTTCATATTAATCATACTCAATAACAAATTAATATTAAAAATCTCTAAATATATGCAAAAATATGTAAGAGTAATAAAAAAAGCATAAAAATGGACACAAAACGACAAAATCAGCACAAAAGAGCGCAAAAAATAGTGCCAAATATCTTATTTCAAAATTTCTACACATTCGAAAAAATTTATCTGCTTTTAACATCTATAATAAGCATAATGTCTAGAAATCCGGACTATATTAATTAGTAATAGATTGCAAAAAGAGGTCTGCATAACTGAGTAGTTATTTAAAATTAAAATAATTTCTTTCAATATGAGAAAAAACTACAAAAGGCCTACAAAACGTATGTACAAATTTACATGTTCCATCTATCTAATACAGAAACTCAAATTGTATAAACATAATTTAACGGACTTGGCTCATCAATTAAGCCCCAATATTGATCAGTTGTTAACATATTTAAACGTGTCGAGGATTTAGCTTCCCTTTCTTTCATTTTTGAATAAAAATTTGTTTCCACGTTATCTGTGCCATATTTTATAGTTTTAAAACAACTTGAGATATGGCGACACTATTAACAAGCTACAACAATAATATTACTCACCGTCGAAACTTCTGGATGAAACCAGTGGCGGCTCGTGGTGAATTATATCGGGAGGTCAATAACAAATTTAAAAATAGGCATACTTAAAATAAAAATAAATATCCTATCTTTAAATTGAGCTTTAAATTCTCTTGAAGTTCTGGTCTACTCTTCGTTCTTTAGAATTAGAAAAATGCTGAATGACACGTTCGTTAAAATTGCATGCACATTCCTTTCATAAACGATTTCTCGATAGTTAATATTGCTAAAGCGAATAGTCTATCTTGGCCCAACTCCTCAACAAAATTTATAAGCCCTCGAAAAACCTCTGGATTTTCTGACAAAGCCGTTTCATCAGGGTCACGTAGTGCCAGCTCGAATGCCCCACAAAATTTAAACAATCTATAATTTTGTTTAAAATATAACGATTTTTAGATACATTTTCATTAAAATTTCTAAGGAATTTTCTATAAACTGTGTCTAGTTGAGTGGGAATATCAACACTTCCGACCGTAGCATAGTTCACCGAACATTTCATATGATCTGCTTAAGTGTTTTAAGTCTTTAACATCGATTTTGCACCATAATGAGTCCGACGAGTCCTTAGAGAACAACAAACAAACATAACAGTAAAATGAGTTAGAGACTTCACAACCACTTATCCAGTTAGCTAAATCGTATATACTTTTGCGAAAGTTTCGATGAACCTCTTTAGTTTTGTCTTTACTAGTTTGTCGTTTACTAAGTTCTGGCAAATTACGACCACTTACCTTGAATTTGGTTATCTTCTCAAAATTAAGTTCGTTAGCACTCTTTAGTTGTTTAATTTTTTGCTCTACCGACATTTTATTTCCTCTACATTCACAACTCAAACATAGACCACCTTCAAATTGGTTATTTTTGCAAAATTAAATTCGAAAGCACTTTTTAGTTGTTTTTTTTTTGCACTAGTTACTACCAACATTTTATTTCCTGTATATTTCCAACTCACACATGGATCATAAAATTAAAAAAATATATATTACAAAAAAACAGTATATAAATCAATTTTCATCGATTAAAAACTCCCGAATCAATATCGAGTTAGAATATCAACCGCGCGACCTCTGAACAATCGAACTTCCGCATGCCGACGTGATGCCGCGACCGGTCGATCCAATTATGAGAAGAGGCCGGCTGATGACCTAAATCGCGATTTCGTATTCCATTTGCTATCACGTTCGGCTGCCGCTCGGTAGCTGTGAAATCTTCGGGTACTTTCGTCAAGCTTTAAGGTAATCAGGGCAATTCGGATAGCTCAGTCTAGCTTAGTATAGCGTATTTTATTATGCCTAAGGAAGGCATCGAAATTATCGAACCGCCGCGCGCGGCAAATAGTGTAGCGTATTTAACTTTTCCCAAGGTTCGCGTTTTATTACAACTATTAGGAGGTAAGGTTAAACGAATAATTTATTTTCTGAAATATTTTTGAGGGGTCATTGACCAAATGATCCTATGGAAGAGCCACCACTGGATGCAACAAACAATTTAAATCGGATATTTCCTAACAGTAATCAGGTCATTCTAGTTTTTCCTAAAATCTATCAGGAAATACTAGTATGTCCTAGGGAAAATGCAAAGTTCCTAATAACGATAGGAACTTTTAGCCTGTCGTAGGCCAAACTAGAATGGCCTGAAGTCGGATATTTCCTGTAACATATACATGGTGTTCCAATTTTGCTGGGACGACATCAACTATAAAATTTTAAATGGGACAACTTATATTTTTGTCCATTATTTATTTGATTCCTTATCAAAAATAAACATAAGTCACCAATTTAAACTATAGTCGATTTCTGCGTAGTTTCCGTGATAATTAAGGTTATGTGCGATTTTTTGAAAACTGGGTCTATTTTTCAAATCACTATAAAAAATAGCGAAAATCTAAAATTGGGAGTTTGGGTGGTAATTTCCAGTTTATTAAGCATCAGTGCATATACGGAATACAAAGTTTTTGTCCACATCTATGTTCTATACCTACATTAAATGGTTACAGAGGAATCACAATTTAACAGAAAATCTCAATTATTTCTTAAATATTGTGATGCTTGTGATTTCTATTTGCGTAACTATAGTCCTAAGTTTATTCTATATTTATTTATTGCCAAATTTTAAATTTAAAACCATTATTGAAACTTCTTGATTAACATAGTTATCGACATAAACAACAGATAACATAACAGATTACATGAAAATAGAAAAAGAGAAAAAATTTAAATCAAATGACCATATAATTGATTTTCCACAAACGGTCCGTTTTCTGCTATACACATTGTATATCGCACTTGACTGTTTGCCACAGCGTTTCGAACGGCGTCACTATTATTAAGACTAATAATTTCTTCACGAATATTTTGTTTTAATTCATTTACAGAATAATTGTTTCAATTTTTATACACACTATCTTTAAGTGTGCCTCACAAAAAATAATCTGATGGTGTCAAATCGGGACTTCGCGGCGGCCATGCAATCTCACTGTTACTATATATACTTAAATTAAACTGTTCATTTAAAAATGTTCTTATATCTTCTCCACAGTGGTATGGAGCATTATCTTGTTGATGTACCAAGTCCACACGAATATGTTCCGGAAGATCATTGAGTTTTACCTTAATCTGATTTCTTAAAAGTTTGAAAATGTTTGTCTATTCAAAAAGTGGTTAAAAAACACAGGTTCTATTATGCGGTCGTTAATATTATCACACCACACTTTAACACTTTGATGTCCTTGCCTTTTAATTTGCTTTACTAAATGTTTATTTGTCTCAGAATAGTAGTAAGTAATTTTTTGTTATTCATTCCCGCAGTGAAAAATATCGCCTCATCTGTCCAAAGGATTTTATTTAAAATCCCTCTCTCAAAAAGCAGGTCCATCATTTGCATACAAATATCCAATCTCATCTGACAATCAGCTTCACTTAAAAATTGAACTGGAAGAAACTTATATGGGGACATTTTGTTTTCTTTTAATACTCGATGTATGCTGGTCATGGAAAACTTCAAATCGCTTTGTCCATCTCTTAAAGAGTTTTGAATTTGCAAATCTTCAAAGACGACTGAACAGACTTTTTCCCTTTTTCTATTTCATGAGTTGATAAATCACTTTAAAATTCCATGATAAATCACTGCACATTTTGTCAAAAATTTTCTTGTTTGGAATTCTTCCCATGGGAAATATTCGGCGATACTCTCTTAATGTAAGTGTTGGACTTTTAATATGTTCAATGGAACAGTTATACAAATTTAGTCGATTTCAATAAAGCAACCCACTAAAAACACAAATAAATTGAAAAACTGTCAAATTTAAAACAAATAGTTATATTATCCGTTCCATGGCCTCCTATAGTTCTTTTTTGAGTATGCAGCATCACGATATTCAAGAAATAATTGAGATTTTCTGTTAAATTGCGATTTTCTCTGTAATCATTCAACTTTATACTGATTTGAAAAATAGCTCCAGTTTTCAAAAAAACACACATAACCTTAATTATCTCGAAAACTCATTTAAAATTTTATAATTGATGTTGTCCCAGCAAAATTGGGACACCTTGTATACATGGAAACATTATGTTTTAAAAGAACTTCAAATTTAATGAAATTTTTTTACGAAACTTCTCTTCGTATCTACTACGGATTTCCAGATAGTATACCTTTATGTGGAACACGGTGTACTAGTAAGTAGTAGTAAGTGACTATAGTAAAAGTGACCGACAGTAAACCTAAAAACACTATAATCATCTACTCGAGAAATATTCTATTGAATTACACTCATCAATGCGTAAGCCTGATAATTTTTCTTTCAAGCACGATGACAATAAAAAATTGCTTTCGGTTATGTTCATATTTTTTCAAAAGAGATATTGGAATACCAATAATACCATCCGCAAATATGTTTACAGATATTGGAGATTCTCAGATATGCTCCTTTCTTGGTTTTTGTCGCGCTTCTTGAAAAGTAATAATGTCTTTGTTTTGAAGCTCATTTTCAACTCAGTATCTAAAGACGAGAGTAGCGTATCTAGATTAACAACAGTTGCGTAGTTGATGCCTTTTTACTTGATGTGTGCTTACAAAGACATATTAAAAGTACCTTGTGATAAATTAAGATTTCGGTATTTTTATGAGAACTGTTTTAAATAAAAATGAATTCCCTACGAACAATAAACCTAAGCCTCTACATTAGAAAATATAAATAGCCTTTTCATGTTCCATTCTCGTTTAGAATTGGCGCCACGCCACTGACAATGAGAGATACCGGCTTATCTGTTTAAGATTTAATTGTTAGCCTCAATATTAATTTTGTTCAGAGTTTACATTTTAAAATATTGTATTTGTTGGACTCGGTGCGGGTGTATTTTGTGTTTCAGCTTGTGGTACTGTTTATAATTTCCCGATTGTTTTAAGTGGTAAGTTAAAATAAAATGTCATTTTTTATATTAATGCAATACATACCTATGTTTGGTCATTTTACATTTTACAGTTTACATTAAACATAAAGCCATTTTAAATTTAGAACTTTTTACAAATGAGTACCTTACATATAAATTTAGCTGGGACAAATTTTGCACTATCCAAAATAAATTCAATTTGCTACAATATTCAAACAGTTATTTTTAATAGAATAAATATAATAAACTTTTTTACCAGCTTGCCAAAAATCAATAAAATGTTCCCAAACTTGATTTATTTAATTAGCAACCATAAGCAATACAAATTATTTCTTTTTATTTGCAATATTTATAGCATTTGACATTAGGTAATAATTTTGTTGCTGATTTCAAAGTAGATTTTGTTTAACTGGCTTTACCGGGCCATCCCTCTTTATGAGTTCTTCCTTTTATCAGGAACTGTGAAGTTCGATCGTATTTAAGTACTTCGGCACATAGTCACTTAGTAATAACATATAATTGTGTTATCTTTGACTTTCTTGGGCAAAAGCAAGAACCGTTATGTCGAGACTTCTGGTTATACTTTTTTATACATATTATTCTTTACTATACTCTCTTGTCAAGACTTAACAGTTTGAAAAAAAACGGGGAAAAATTGGAAAAAAGTTTACGTTTTGTCTCACAAATAGGAAAAATTGGAAAAAATTAAAAAACAAATGAAATAAATACTAATTATTATAAAGTTACCAAGTACATTTTAACAAACAATTTAAATAACCCTACAACAAAACATATAGGCACAGTAAGGGCACAAAATCTCAGTTTCTAACAGGATTTTTTATTTCCAAAGTGATGCTTAAAATACTATGTGTTTTAAACTCTTTTTCTATAGTTCAACCTAATTATTCTGCATTGTTTATTATTATTATCGTAATGAATTTTCTATATAACTATGTTTTTTTTATTAGATTAATATTCTTTTATTAAAGATTTGATTTTAAGTAGTTTAACGGTTTAAATAAACAAGTAAATGCGTTTATATATTTACTATTCTGTATTCCATATTCCCAAGTACAGAATTTCACTACTTACATATGACATAGTCTTTATATATACAAAGCTTACAAACTATAATTTATTTCAATTGTTCTTTTAGTTTTTAATTTACTTATTATTGTTATTATTATTATTTATTTATTTTTTATAACCTTAGTTATTTAGTTTATAAGAAACAAATTATATTCTTTATTATTCTCTTCCATAAATACCAAATTTTGTTCCAGCAAATGTGTTCGATAAGAATATTTAACATTATAAGAATATTTAAACAGTTCATTAGGCCACCATTTTGCTTTGTCTTATTGGATTCGCACTAAAAGTTTATCAGCATACCACCATATCACACTTAATTTATATGCAAAATTCAATTTGATAAATAGTTTCTTGGCACTGAATTTATAAATATTTTATTAGCTGCCATTTTGTTCGCCATTATCAATTTACACACACATTTTACCAGATTATCCTTATATAACACTTTATTTTTGTGTTCGATAAGCATAATGTTTTTTTTTTTAAATTTCGTAAGGCCGCCATTTTGTTTCACCATACTTTTTACCAAAATGATATCACCTCCATACGACCCTTGACTTTTTGCCAAAATTTTAATTCAAACGGATAAATAGTTTTTGGGCTATGTTGCGTACAGACAGATCGGCGGACTGACGGAAATGGGAGAATATGTTTTTCGGAGTTAGGGACCCTAACACGCAAGAATCTGCAAATACCTCGGAGTGTGATTTTTTCACGATTACAATTTATGTATACCCATAAATACTAAAAATGTACCTCTTTCAAATAAAAAAAAATAATATGAAAATTTTAACTGAAAACTCTTTATATTCTTCTGAGGAGTGAGTACCTACCTGTCCTTTGAATTACATAAATACTTTTAACAGAAGAATAGCAGTGCCGGATGAATTATTTTACGGGCTCTAGGCTCGAACATGTTTACGGGCCTGCATTTCTTTTAGTAAGGCGGAGGACTAAGATATAAAAATTACCTATGAAATCAGACCACCTGTTTACTGGGTCTTCCCGTGCTTTGTTGTTAATCCGGATCTGAAAAATGGTAGTAGCACAGAAAATATACTTTTGCGTTTAGCTATATTCTGTGATAGTAGGTACTGTTTAAATAACTTAAGTTTTAACTATATGTGTAATATTTCCTTTGCTTCTATTTAGTATAAAGTTTATATATGTGCCCGTCTTGCTGGATAACTACATTTATTGTTTTTATTATGTCTTCTGGGACTATTGTTAACATTAGCGGAGTGATAAATCTACAGACGTCTCGGATTCTAATAGGCATTTTTTTCCTTGCGATAGGTAGATTAGCATACCTTTTCTTTTATATAACCTCATGGGATAAAAATCTAATAAGGTAATGTCGCAAGATCTTGGTGGGCAAGGAATATATTCCTCACGACCGATCAATTTTTTTTTGATATTGTTCATCCAAAAATTCATAAAGATCAGTCATAAAAGGTGGCGGAAATTCTTGACATAAGAAGTTAAGGTCATTAGGACCATTAAAAAAGTATGATCCATCCTCTAATTCTGTTTTGATAAATGACACACCAAACTTTAAGTACCTCTATGATCCAAAATTGATTTTCTAAGCATAATAATGTATATTGTGGCGATTTACAGCCCCATTACTTCTAAAAGTAACCCGGATTTAGTTCAATCTGCCTTTTGATCAAATGACAAAAATTGAAACGCATTTCAAAATCTTCACCTAGTAATTCTTATGGTCTGGGTGGTACTCGACTGCTCGATTTGCAGTTAACTGTGAGGTTTCACACTGTAACTAACTGGCGACATACATTAAAATGTCAAGCTCCTTAACTCTTTTGGTAGCAACTTTTCCAGGAACTTTATGTTTTGTATAATCAACCCTTCCAGTGGTATCAAATCTTTTCCGTTAAGTGCCTAAAACTACGGGAGTAGGCGTCGTTAAAAATAACTTATCTTTTATATACTTTGTTCAAGCATGTAACTTTTTTTAGCCTGATATAAATGCTTGTGTTCATGATGTAAATTTGATAATGAAAGTATTCACAGAAAAAATACTAAACCTGTTTGAATTGCATGTTCCCGGGAGGAGCCAGCCATCTAGGTTGTATCTGCGTTGGGTTAACTGTAATATAATTTATAAAATAAAAAGAAATGATAAGTTTAAAAACAAATTGAAGAAAACCGAAAATCCGCTATTTCGTGAGCAGTTTATTGTAAGTAGATCTGAGATTAAACGTGAACTGAAAGTTTCACATACTAATTATGTTCGCAACATAGAAGAAAGTATATCAGAGGGTCCAAATAGGTTCTGGTCTTATTTACATGTAAAAAATAAATCGTTAGTAATTCCACAAACTTTAACGTATAATAAAGAAGTAATACAAGATCCGCAAACGATTGCCTAATATGATCATGGGTCCTGATCTTGTTCCTGCATTCATAATTATAGACTGTCTTTCCATATTTCTTAAACTACTAACTAAGATATTTAACGCGGTGATTTCAACGTCATGCTTTCCAGATTCTTCGAAAGCATCACGTATTTGTCCTGTTTTTAAGAAGGGCGAGCGCAGCGACGTGTATAACTATAGACCAGTGGCTATTATGTGCAATTTCAGCAAGCTATTCGAGATCGTGTTGCATAAATATATGGCCGCGCACACCTCGGGGATGATGTACAATGAACATCATGGTTTTATGCCCGGTAAATCAACAGTTATTAACCTTGTGTGTTCTACCCAATACATCTCTGAGAAGCTTGACAAACAAAGTCAGGTAGATGTGATCTACACAGATTTTTCTAAATATTTTGACAGGCTTGTTCATGGAATTTTACTAAAGAAAATCATAGCATTTGATATTTCAGATCCGTTGGTTCAATTAATAAAATGCTATTATCAAATAGGTATTAATATGTACAGTTCCGTGGATACAGGTCTTAGAGATTTGTGCAGTCATCGGGGGTACTGCAAGGGTCAGTGCTTGGACCACTTTTCTTTAATATGTTCATTAATGACATTGTCTCTGAATTGGAGGTCGAATGTTTGCTGTATGCGACGACCTTAAAATATAGATTCGCTCTTCTGACGATGCTTATAGATTACAAAACTATTTAGACTTGGTTGGTAGGTGGTGTACTGAAAATAAACTTCCGTTAAATCCTTTGAAGTGTAATGTCATGTCTTTTTTGAGGAATTCACAGCCAATTGAGCATAATTATGCCATAGATAATGTTGATTATTGAAGCATATTGAAAACACAGTGATAAATGCATCAAAAAGAAAGGGCTTTATTTTGAGTAATTTAAGGTAGTTTCAACAGCCCACTACACTTTCTCTTTACTCGAGCTTTGTAAGATCTCGTTAGTCAAAACGAGCCTCTATCGTAAGGTGTCCGATATACCAGACTCATATTTCTAGCCTTGAAAGAATTTAGCGTAAATTCCGTAACTGCATGCTTTATATTGGACGGTGTGTGGCCGTTATGTATGTCAAGCCTTTAACAGTAAACTTTTAGAATAACACGCATACAATTAAATATGAGAAGAAATACTTTACATTATATCTAAAATTATTAACTTGACAACACCATAAACAACATAAAATCAAACATTGATAGTTGATTGCTAGGTATAGTTAGTTAGATTAAGCAATCCTTTATAGGAATAGGAAATATCCGATTGCAGGACATACTAGTTTGGCCTAGGACGTAATAGAACTTCCTGCCGTTGTTAGAAAGTTCGCATATTTCCTAGAACGGACGTACTTGTGTAGCAAGACATATTTCAGGAGAAATTATTATATCCCGAATGATTTTAGGAAATATTAGTTTTATGATTATTTTGGGATGTTTGTTATACATGGCTAAAGACTTACCAGGATGCGGCGGACCGTACTACTCAGTAATATATATATTTTTAACTCCCCATAAAAATTTAAAAAATTATAATGAAAATTTTAAATGAAAACTATTTATATGCTTCTGAGGTGTGAGTGTCCTTTGAATGACATAAATACTTTTAATAGATAAGACAGCAGTGCCGGATTAATAGTTTTTCGGCATATATTTATGGGCTCACTTTCTTTTAGTAAGGCGACTAAGATATAAAAATTACCTACAAAACCACTCCTGTTTACCGGAACCTAGACACCTGCGTCGTGTGCGTTTTTGTTAATCCGGCTCTGGAAAATAGTAGTAGTACAGAAAATATAGATCTGCGTTCAGCTCTATTTTGTGGTAGTAGGTATTGTTTAAATATTGAAGCTTTAATTATATGTGTAATGCTTTAGTCCCTTCTGTTTAATAGAAAAAACGTTTTGTAAAGGTTTAATATAATAAAAAATGTGATTGAAGTATTGATCCTTGTGGAACCCCAGATTTTATGGGGCGTGCTTCTGAGGCTTCGCCATCAAGTACCACAAACTGCCAACGGCCGGTCAAGTATGAGAATAGAAACCACAGAAAAGCCAAAGTACCGAAGCTTAGAATAAAGCAGTCTGTGATTTATGTTGTCAAAGGCCTTCGACTAGTCCAGTAAAAACCAGGGCCGAAATCCGACCCTAATCAAAGTCACAACTTCGGATAAGCCCGCAGAGGTGCTAAAATCCTTTCTGAAGCCGGACTGATTTTGTGGTACGATTTTCCGTTTTTCGGCAAACGTCACCATTTGATCTTCAACAATCCTTTCCAGAATTTTAGAAAGGACTGACACAAGGCTAATGGGGTGAAGATCAGAAAGCGAATCGGAACTACTGACCTTGGGAGTAGGTTACACCATGGAGGTTTTCCAGCATGACGGAAAGTTCTTCTTTTCCAGACAGACGTTGACCATATGCGTGATAATTGGATCAAGAAAGGTGCTACAGTATTTTAGCATATTTAAAGATATGCTCTCCGAGCTCTATCCCCAACAGTTGCCATTTTAAAATCTAAACTATCGCCCTACAGTGACTGAAGCTCGTCGTACTAATCCGCAATATCCTCACAACCCCCTGAACAAAAACGGATGCAAAATATGCATTTATTTCATCCACATTCCTGTGATGTTCCGGAATGCTCTTTTATTTGGTGTGTCTAATATTTAGATAGCACATAGTTCTCCACATGTTTCTGCAATGGTTCTCGGTCACTACTTGGTCAACGGGAGTCTCTTCTGATCTGCGATTGAGAGTAAGAGAGCAAGAACGGTTCCTAAGCTGCTTGTAAGATCCCTCTTTTAAGTTTTAAAAGAAATCTGATACTCTTTATTAACCAGGGAACATTTGATCGCGGGACTCTTACTGTTCTTTTTGGGGCTTGTTAAACAAATCTAATATAATATGGGCTGATTGATTTTGTTTTCTAATTTATTTATTAGTTTTTTAATTTTGTTTTCTAAGTTTATTTATTCACAATAACTACTTACAGAGATTAAAAATAACTCCAAATGGTACATATAACTTTAAGATTAAAATCTAAAGTTATGTTAATTTTTTATTTATTTATATTATTGATTATGTTTATAATCAACACAATTAAAATACATTAAATTGGGAATAAAGATATTAATTGAAGTTAATCACATTACATTATGCAGAAACATATACACCATAACAATGAACAAAAGAAAAAACTGCAACAAGACTAAGCTAGGTTCGCTGTCTCATTCTAACTGCAATTTTTCAGACTATTCAGATTGAATGAGCCTACCGGAGAAATGCTGGCTACCATAGTTAGTGCGATGGAAGGTAACTTGGAAAGGCTGTCTATTTCTGGTGTGTCTTGAAGATGCGGAAAGAGACCTCGGACAACAGTCGGTTGCAGACCATTTTTCTATTTAGGAGCTTGTGCAGAAAGATTATTTGGGCGTTCTGCTTTCTCAGTTCCAGACTGCTGATGCATGCTATCTGGGTCCAAGTAGAATAGGATAGGTACTTGTAAGAAAATCTCAGTTTTTACAGAAAAAACTGAGTTGTATTCCAGAACACTAAGAACGAGACCATTATACAGACATTTAACAGCTTTAGTGTCACAAATATTAGTGCAGGTACCCCGCAGAAAGCTCAGCATTCTGGATGCCTTCAAAATTATGTTGTCTATATGTTTTTTAAAACTAAGGTCATTAAAACTATTTACAGAGTCTAAAACATTATTGGAGATAGAGTAATGAAACAATATAGGTAGTTTACGCTTGGAGAAATGCATGACCTTGTATTTGGAGATATTAATATCCACGAAGTTCAAGTCGCACTATTTGACAAATTCGTTCAGCTCGCCTTGAACACGTGCGCAATCGTCCAAATTGCCAACGATGCGAAATAGCTTAAGGTCGTCAGCATACAGTAGGCACCTGCAGTCGTGAAATACCGACGTGACGCTGTTTATCTACAGCGTTTTTATCCCAGGTGGGACCCCTGCAGAACTCCAGATGATATGTTCGCCTCGCGAGATACCACATTTACAAGCTGAACCGATTGTTTTCGGTCTGTCAAATATTATTCTATTCAGCGAGCATATTGGTCAGTTAGACCCAAAGCAACCAGTTTTTTATGAGAACCTGAGAACCGCTCTCTACGCCCTCCACCAGATCCACCAGATAGTCATGAAAGACGCCGAGGTTTGATGCCGTAAATCTGCCATTGAGAAACCATGCTGATCAACTGTTATGTTTTGTTTGAATGCCTCGAACAATTCGTCTGTTACCACTGATTCGAACACTTTGACCATTATTGGTAGTAGCAAAATACCCCGGTAGTTTTTGGTGCCAGATTTGAATATTGGGGTGACCGAGGAATGTTTACAGCTCTTTGGAAATTCCTCATGGTCTAAAGATAATTGGTAAATTACTATTAGTGGTTCAGCAAGTGAGGAGCTGCAATTTCCTGAGAAATGTGGGAGGTATTCCATCAGTTGCAGCACTTTTCGCTGTGTCCAGGGCATTTAGGAGTACTTCATCCGAAATGAAGGAGTGACGAGACGATGTGAAGCATTAAGTCTCAACCACCGAATTTCCTCAGTTCTCCCGATCCTGTTATATGTCATTTCAGTATGATCAAAATAAGAAAGGAGTACTGGTTACGCAAGACTTTATTGACGGTCTTACAATTCACACATTTAATCTGGCTAGGAATAAAAGTGGTCAGATTGTCTTGCCAGTTGTACAGGCTTATCCTAATGGCAGTGTTCCCATAAATTCGAAAAAAATTGATAACATTAATCAAGTACGAAATAGTATACTTCAGCAGTACATTCCCTTTTATGAACACATTTCCCAATGGCCAACTAAAGATTTTGTGCCATAGATAATAGAAATTAATATGATAAGATGAGTTTGTTTTCTGAAAACATGAATAAACCCATTTAAATTACTGTTTTGTATTTATTCAGACCATTGTATATCTTAATCTAAAATAATTTTTATTTCTATATCAAGCACAGTTTTTAACTAAAGAAGTTTTTACCTCCTGAAAATTTTTTGATTTATGTGGTTTTTGAAATGAGCGATTCATTTCTATTTCAAATATCATCCATTTTATCGTGTATTTATCTGTCTGGATAAAAAACTGATGCATTGACTTTTTAATCCACAGAGGTAAAATTTAAAATACCTGTGGGCGCTTGATTTTACAAATGCAGAGTAAAAAAAATCAAAATGGGCATTTGTAGCGGTATCTATTTCTAGGGAATTACGTATACATGAAAAAAACTTATGATTAATTTAGTAGCATGGTTTAATCGGAATGACTTGATGCTCTTTTATTTAAATTTCCCGATATATAGATGACTGGTGTAGAGAACTGTAATTATGTTGTAGGAACGGAATGGAAATTATTTAGTTAACCGTTTTTTAAATGTAAAAATTATATAAGATATCAAGATGATTCAAAAAACAAATGCTATAGCCAGGTTTGATACCTTTATATTTACAAATAAACGAGAAAATGGAGAGCTTCGTCATAAGAGAAGTAGAATCTTTGTCACACACATTGGATTTATGGTGTAGGTTCTCAACATTTTCTCCTTTATTTTTTAAGATAACGGTATCAATGTCGGTATATTTAAAACAAGGAAAAGAGAGACTTATTTATTGAATGTAAAATTTACAGGGTGTCTCAATTAAAAAGATGCATTGTATATAGTTTAACAGTTTTTATATTTTTTTCTCGACGTTTCGCCTTCGTTTGCACGAGTTATCTTCAGGGATATTTACTTCACGAGATCAAAACTCTGAATGGGAGCTGGGAGGGATTTATGCCGGCTATTTATACCCGACATGTGTTTACCGAGCCGTAACCAGGTGTGACGATCGGTTTCCACGTATGATATTGACCATAGCCAGTATCTCTATTGAATTGCTTACAAATTTTAATAGATTTTCTAATTTTCCATTTATTGAATCCCGAGCTAGAAGTTTGGCTTCTTTTACATTACTGGTGTTCATATACAGCAGATTGTATTTCTACTACATCGCTCATGTTCCTTAAGCCTAGTAGATATGGGATCATCCAGTTTCCTCAATATACATAGGAACAAGGAATTACATATACTTCTTCCAACCGCCCATTGTCCATTTTTCTTGTGTGTGTTGAATTGTATGTATGTTGGATCGGTCCAAAATACTCTCAGGCGTTTGGAGTTATGTGAGTGGTTATTATGTCATACTTGTTTAGTAAAATTTATTAATCTAATAATGTAGGTTAATTTTTTTTCTTATGTTGAACTAAACTGCGTAACACGCCATTTTCATATTTTTAATACAAATGTAACTAGACATAAAACTAAATTTTCTTATAATATTTAAATTAATTTATTCCTTATTGCAGATGTTATTTCTACTGGGAGATATTTGCAACGCAAACAAATACCACATTTTAATTGTATGTATCCCCCCCTTTTTTCTTTATTTCTTAAAAAGTGTTTAATATGCATATGTAATCGAGAAATATTGGACTTGCATAATATCAAAAACTATGAATATCTCGTCACTAATAAAAATTATACTTGTTAATATCTAAAGAAGTTGACGATTTAAATTAAGACAGAGTGTATATGGTAAAACATCTTATCGAATATTTCAACATTTTCTCTAAGCAATCACTAAAATTTAATTTTTACTTTTTAATATGCCTGGAGGTTATGTAATAATTAATTTATTGAATATTTATAATGATCTCGTAAATTTTGTTAACCGAAATAAAACCAAAAATAATCCTTAGTGTTATCTGTTCGTTCAAAATACTTAAAGATTGCCGATAAATTTTGTTTATTACATTAATTTTCCGTTAATTGAGATATCCCTGTAGACAAATAGTCTGCTACAAAAGATAGCAAAACTACGAAATTTTATTCATTTATATCAGTAACGCTTGTTTGTAGATGTTCAAGGTACATTACTTTCACTAATAACTTTGACAATTTAGTATTATCCCTGAATCATGTACAGGGTGTTCCAGCGAGGACTGAACAGGGACCTATTTTCGATCTTCCTTGTATTTTGGAAAAATTCAAAATAGCCAATCGATGTATTTTTTCTTGTAGAATCCAAAAATATCATCGAAAAAATATTTGAACCAGAAACAAAAGAGTTACGCTATGCATCAGGTGTTTTTTAAATGGAATGTATCGTTTTTTATACGATTTTTGGAAAGAGTGATTTTTTTTATGTCCTAACTGATTAAAAGATTTGATTTTGCGATAGCTGTTTATATTACATTTTAATGTTTTACAAACTAAAATTTTAGATTCACCTGTTTAAAATATACGATACGTTGGTATAGGTGATCAAGGTAAAATGGCGTTTGAATGCTTTGTCAATAAAAATTGACATTATTTTAATTATTGTCGAAGTCTTCACCTAAAAAATATATATTTGACTCTGATCGAAATGAAATACTCTTTGGACGAGAGACTACAGATTGTTATGCTATTTTACAAGTGCCAAGAAAATGCAAGAGAAGCAAGAAGAAGATTTATTGCAAATTTTCATAGAAATATATCCATCAATACAATTCTAAGGATAAAAAACCTATTTGAGGAAAATAAAACTTTACATGATAGAAAATGAAATATACAAAGAAGAAGAAATCGAGAGCAGGCCATTATAAATTATTTTCAAGTTAATCCAACCAAATCTATTTCGGATGCAGTTCGGGTTCAGTACGGTGGCGGTGTAAGGCGCAGAAGAGTTACCCGAGGGACTGTTCACAGAACTCTGAAAATTCATAAATTTAGGCCTTTTCGTATCCTTCCACTTCAGCACCTAACACCGGCACAAAAAGAACTTCGCTTCCAATTTGTTTCTCAAATGGTAATTCGGCAAGAAAACGAAGACCCTGATTTATTCAAAAATATTGTGTGGACCGACGAAGCTGCTTTCACAACATCGGGAGTATTCAACAGACATAATAGTCACCACTGGGCCGTTGAAAATCCAAAAAAGTTCCAGACTATTAAATTTCAAGGGAGGAATTCTATTCATGTTTGGTGTGGGATAAAAAACAATAAAATTTTGGGACCAATATTTTTTAACGGGACTTTAAATGGGCACAGATATTATGAGTTTTTAGAAAACGAAATTGAAAATTTTTTGGAAGACTTACCATTGGCAGAATATCAGAATTTAATTTGGAAACATGATGGGGCGCCTCCTCATGCCGTGCATGATGTGGTTCAATTTCTAAATCGGCGCCATAACGAATGGATAGGACGAAATGGAACATATGCTTGGCCGCCCAATAGCCCCGACCTCTCAGTTTTGGATACATTTCTTTGGGGCCATTTGAAGAACGTCGTATACAGACAACGAAACGAAAATATTCAAGAGATCATGGGAAAAATTGTCGATGAAATAAACCGCCTTAACCAGGAAAATCATATTGTAACAGCAAGTTTAGAAAGGCTACAAAGGGGTTATCGATGTTGTTTCGAGAAAAACGGCGGTCACATTGAAAACTTATGTTATTAGTAGTTTTATTTTATTATTTAATAATTATTTTTTATTGAATTTCTTTTTCTATCATGTAAAGTTTTATTTTCCTCAAATAGGTTTTTTATCCTTAGAATTGTATTGATGGATATATTTCTATGAAAATTTGCA
Organism: Kuschelorhynchus macadamiae; assembly: GCA_030620095.1. NCBI lineage: Eukaryota > Metazoa > Arthropoda > Insecta > Coleoptera > Curculionidae > Kuschelorhynchus > Kuschelorhynchus macadamiae. The sequence continues at coordinate 2,219,660 of JAUTXW010000834.1, forward strand.
ATAAATCTTCTTCTTGCTTCTCCTGCATTTTCTTGGCACTTGTAAAATAGCATAACAATCTGTAGTCTCTCGTCCAAAGAGTATTTCATTTCGATCAGAGTCAAATATATATTTTTTAGGTGAAAACTTCGACAATAATTAAAATAATGTCAATTTTTATTGACAAAGCATTCAAACGTCATTTTACCTTGATCACCTATACCAACCTATCGTATATTTTAAACAGGTGAAGCTAAAATTTTAGTTTGTAAAACATTAAAATGTAATATAAACAGCTATCGCAAAATCAAATCTTTTAATCAGAACGGACATAAAAAAAATCACTCTTTCCAAAAATCGTATAAAAAACGATACATTCCATTTAAAAAACACCTGATGCATAGCGTAACTCTTTTGTTTCTGGTTCAAATATTTTTTCGATGACATTTTTGGATTCTACAAGAAAAAATACATCGATTGGCTATTTTGAATTTTTCCAAAATACAAGGTCGAAAATAGGTCCCTGTTCAGTCCTCGCTGGAACACCCTGTACAACAGGGAACTTCTTTCTCTTTCGATGCCATGTCAGCTCTCCCTGTGGTTGGCAACTATATTGGCAAGTTGTTCTCGATTCTCGGCTAATCTTAATAGTTATTCGGCAATGTGTATCTCGGTCCATTCGCGATTGTTTTTTAGCCATGAAATTTGCTTTCTTCCAGTCTCTTTGCGGTCCTCTATTTTGCCTTTCATTGTAAGCTGAATGATTTTGTATCTTTCTCCTCTAAGAACATGTCCCCAGTATCATATTTGTTGATTTTGACAGTTTTTAACGATTCACCAACGGCATTTGCTCTGTTTAAAACTGCTTCGTTAGTTTGCAATGGTGTCCAGGGTATTCGGAGCATTCTTATATGTAACCACCTCTCCACCCAATGGTTTTGAATGGTTAATCGTAGCAACCTTTACTGTCTAGGTTTCTGCTCCATATAACAATACAAACCAAATATAATACTTGATCATTCTTTGGTGTAATTTTGGGTTTAAATTGTTATAACAGAAGGGTGGTTTCATTTTCAGAAAATTTGCGTATGTACAGGGTGGCCATTTTATGGTGATACAGTACCTTATCTAGAAAACGGTAATAGTTACGACAAAAAGTTACATACAAAAGTTGTTTGGATTCAACTAGATTTTTATTTTATTTCACTTTTGCTTATACAGGGTGTTTCGTTTTGACGTGATACATCTCAACTTTCTTAAATTAAATGGGATACCCTATATATTAGTACATATTTCGATTCTACTGTAAATTTGCGAAAGTTTTTATAATAACATCTATATTGGAATTCTTTATCGTTCTTGAGTAAATTGAGTTTTTAGAATTTTTTTTAAAAAAACATATTTTTTTAAAAAAATTTTTTGCCTATAAAACTTTAATGGAACTGACTAATATCCTAAATATACATTACCAAGGGTTCAATTCAACGAGTTTCCATGCTGGTCTTACCAATTAATATACAGGGTGTTAAAAATGGAGAGCAAAACAAACAGAACTTTAAATGTAAAAATCTCCTGTTTTTCAAATGGAACACCCTGTATATTTTTATTTCATTTGATTCAGCGTTCAATCACCTATCATTACTCATATATATCTTCTATACCTAAAATGAACAGTTTCGATTTTATTAGCCGTTTTCTGATTTGACTATTTTTTTTAAATATAAGTAAACGGATGAAGTGGGCTAAAATAAAAATGTCGTAAACTAAGCCTTATTCTCATTTCCTTAACACACATAGCGACTATAAATAATGTCAGAAAATACAAATAAAAGTGAAATATTACGTAAGTTATGTTCTTACACGGTATAACTAATAACTAACTGAGTATTAAACATGATTAAAACAGATTATAAAAAATTTTCAATATGGCCACCGTCCATTGCGATACATGAAGTGTAAATAGCCTCCATTTTTCGAATAGCGTTCCTTACCGAATTAGATGCATTAAAATTATTGATCTCTTCCCTGATTTTTATTTTTAACTCATTTCTATTATTAGATCTATTTTTATAAACTTTATTTTTTAGTGCACCCTACAAAAAGAAGTCTAAAGGGCTTAAATCAGGGCTTCGTGGTGGCCAGGATTTTAAACCATGTCTTCCTATCTACAATGGAAAATGTTGATTAAGGAAATTTACTACCGGTGCAACCCTGTGGTAAGGGGCGCTATCCTGCTGAAAAATGATATTTTCTTCAATATTTGCTGGCAAGTTGTTGATAAGGGGCATGATTTCATTCCTAAGTAGCTCCAAGTATCTTTCGCCATTTAACGACCTGTCAAAAAATATTGGTCCGATAATACGGTCGCAAATAATTCCGCACCACACATTTACGGTTTGACGGCCTTGTTTTTTAATTGCTTTTATTAGATGTTTATTAGTTTGAGACCAGTAATGAGTGTTTTTCCGAATAAAAATACCCGCCGTATTAAATGAGGCCTCATCAGTCCAAAGCACTTTTGAAAAAAAACACATTTTCGAACTGCCGGTCCATAATATCACAACAAAAAGTCAATCTTTCATTAAAGTCTAATTGTGATAATAATTGAGTTGGAAGAAATTTATAAGGATGATAACCATTCACCTGCAGTGTTTTTTGAATACTTCCTCTTCTGGCACCTGCAATGTCTCTGTCAGCATCTCTTTGGGATCTTTCATCATCTTCCTCGAAATAAAGTAAAATCTCCAGTTGTTTTTCCTCAGTGGGGACAAAATTGGGACGATTTTTCTTAGAGTTTTTAAGGACACCATTTTTCAAATCACGCACAAATCGAAAAAATATGGCCCTGGAGGGAACTCCATTATTTTTTATGAAACAGTTGTATAATTTCAAACGTCACAATCAAAAACTATATAAAGCAATTTTTTAACAAATTTCGCAGCAAAAATTTGACAAAAACGACAAACAGAGCAAATGTCAACTTAAGTCAACAATTGCATTAGGTTATTTCCTAAGCCTATCTTGATTTTTTTTAGTTTCTGATCTCATTTACTGGCAAAATTCCGGGATAAATCAGAAAACGGCTAATAAAATCGAAACTATTCATTTTAGGTATAGGACATATATATGAGTAATGATAGGTAATTGAACGCTGAATCAGATGAAATAAAAATATACAGGGTATTCCATTTAAAAAACAGGAGATTTTTACATTTAAAGTTCTCTTTGTTTTGCTTTCCATTTTTAACACCCTGTATATTAATTGGTAAGACCAGCATGAAAACTCGTTAAATTGAACCCTTCGTAATGTATGTTTAGGATATTAGTCAGTTCCATTAAAGTTTTATAGGTAAAAATTTTTTTTTTTAAAAATATGTTTTTTTAAAAAAAATTCTAAACACTCAATTTACTCAAAAACGATAAAGAATTCAAATATAGATGTTATTATAAAAACTTTCGCAAATTAACAGTAGAATAGAAACATGTAATAATGTATAGGATGTCTCATTTAAATTAAGAAAGTTGACATGTGTCACGTCAAAACAAAACACCCTGTATAAACAAAAGTGAAATAAAATAAAAATTTAATTGAATCCAAACAACTTTTGTATTTAACTTTTTGTCGTAACTATTACCGTTTTCTAGATAAGGTACTGTATCACCATAAAATGGCCACCCTGTACAGAAATATCCAAATAAAAGTGAGGAGTTCTTATAACTTCTTTCTTTATATAGATGGAAGAAAATATTGAATTGATAATTGTAAAATATTGTCAGCGAAATAACTGTGCAAACAAGGTATACCATAAAATATTTTCTCCTTTTTTTAAACTTAGATGGTATAGTTTTTACCACATTTTACGAAAAGTTTTACACTCGTTTAGAATTATTTCAATTTAAATTTTATTTCACGTAGAATATGTATCCTGTTTGCAAACAGAATACCTGTTACTTTTTATATTTATAGTTTTATTTTTATGTAAAATGAATCATTCCATTAAACAATAGAATTTGATTTTTATTACGTAGTTAATAATATTTAGAAGCAATAACAAGTGACTATAACCAATAATTAATGAACTAGAACATGAACAGATAAAATTTTGACATTGCAAAATAAATAATAAAATACATTTTCATCATGCTTGCCAATTATCCGTACTTTTTACACATTCCTCTCTGCCTCTGAGGCTGAGACATTTTTATAATGCTTTCTTCAATATTTTCATTCTGATTCCTGTTAACGACATTTTTCAGACGCTCTCAAAAAAATGTATCTAAAGGTGTGGGGTGTGTAACGTTCCATGTTTACCAATCTCGATCTTACCAATCTCGGGAGAGTGAAATATCCATTTAGCTCCGCACATGGTAATTAACACATATATATTGTGTTTTCTTTCATTTTTGTAGAGAAAAGGAGGGGTTAAGGAGGGAATTTCCGGCTGAGTGCCTTTACAGATTAGTTTCATCCAATTTCCCCGAAGTTCCCTCGTAAAGAATAATTTCTTTTGTCCAGAAAAGTAAAAGATAACACAATTTGTAGGCTACTACTAAGGATTAATAACGAGAGATGTTCCGGATAATTTTTGATATAGCGTTTTTTTTCAAACAAATTAAAATATCGACATTTTGTTCCACAATACTGAATTGGTACTAATTTTTACCAGTTTCTACCTATGCTACTTTATTTCTGGGCAAAATTAAGAGTTAATTGAAAAAGTCGTTTTTGCTTTGATTTTTTCAAAATTTTTTACTCCGCCATTTTCTTACTCCAAGTTGAATTTGTACCAACATTTTGCTAATATATCTTATATCACATCTAATGTTTGTTTAATGATTAAAAAGGTTTTTAGGCTACTTTTTAAATATTTTATTTTGCCGCTATTTCGTTCCACCATCTCGAATTCCCATCAAAATTTTACCAGTCCATCTTTATATCACACCTATTCTTGTGCAAAATGTGAAATCATTTGAATAGTTTTTTAGACCTAATTTTTTAAACATTTTAATAGGTCTCTATTTTGTTTCATCTTTGATTTGTACAAAACGACTAGGTTATTTCCAAGCCACACTTCATTTTTCTGCCAGTTTTTTTACTATTAATTTATATATCATTTTACTAGGCATTCATTTTGTTCCGCCATATTGGATATTTACCAAAACGTGACCATGCCATCCCTTAATTTTTGATCAAAATCTGAAGTTATCTTTTAGCTATGCCGCGAGCAGACAGATAGTTATATAGAACGTCTCGTGTATTTTGAGTGTGTTCTAATAGGTAGAACGCATATCTCAAAATCAAAAATGTAATATGACAAAAAAGTCTTGATAACTTTTTTTGAGTGTAAAATCCTTACAATTTCGCCTTTTATTATACCAAGTCCAACTTATTGAGAATTCGAGAAATGTGATCCAGTTATGTTGACCATTCATTTCTATTCTTACAATAACTGTGAATATGTTAAAAAGCCATGCCTAATAACAGAAGATCTAATCATTTAGATATATAGTCCGATCTACAATATATCGAAAACTGTTAAATATATATCAACTATAATTATTGATCTCCTGAAAATATATAGATTATTATGAGAAAATATGACGTAATATTTAGATATGGCGACGTCAGATATACAATTATGATATAAAAGGTATGAAGGTCAGTTATGTATTCATGAAAGATCTTCTCCAAAGTACAAAAGCTTTCTTAGACGTCCAGTGGCGTAACTACAAATTCTGGGCCTCCCTGTAGTTTTCGACAAAGGGCTTCTTATATTCACGATTCGGTTGAGGTTTACAGATTAGTCTAGTTCACAAATTCAAGATCGAGTTAATTCTCGCTACTGCTAAATATGAGAGAGGTTCATTGGATTCGGAATGACGGATGGAAAAATATGCAAAACACGTACATAAACAATATCAAAAGTTATTAGCAAATTAAGATTTTAAAAAAGAAGTTTGTTTTGTTGTTATTAACATTTAAGAAAGTTTAAAAAAGTTTCATAAAGAGGAAGAAACTGTATCTCTATTATTAATAATTGTTTTCAATTGTTATAATTTATTAGTTATTAATTACTGAAGCTCAAAAAAAGTAAAAAAATTATTAGCTTAAAAAAGTAGACTATTATCACCGGGACCCTGGCATTAGTGAGCCCCTCCGGGGTGCGAGGCCGGGAGGTAGCTACGCCACTGTAGACGTCACTATTTTTTAAAGGGAGACCCGAAAAATCTCGAACCGGTTCTGAATACCGCTAGCTATTGCAGAGAAAAGAAAATAGATACATTTCCTTTATCCGGAACTTCTCTCATTATGATTTTTCCTTTTATTAGGAATAGTGAAACTTCCGCGGGTTATTAGCCCCTCCCCCCCGGCGCTAATAACCCAAACAAAATATTTGAAAGTAAACATTACCACGACTATAGTGTATAACAAGTGCGAGCCATCTTTTTTTAGTCATCGTCGTTAGTTTTCATGAGGATATGAAACTTACGTTGTGTTAACAAGCAAAAACGCAATGATTTTTGTAGTCGGCAAATGTAAATCCTTGCCCCCTCCCAACCAGGAAGGCATTTTAAATACGCCACTTATATCATTCTTAACTCTTGCACAGTTCAAATTGATCTAATAAGTGATTTTTCGGGCTGATTTTTTAGGAAAAATGTATTAGGCTGCCATTTTGTTTTACTGTTTTGGATTCATAAAAAAAAATTATCAGTTCATTTTTATGTAACACTTGATCTTTGTGCAAAGTTTGAGGTAAATTGAATAAATAGTTTTTCATTAGGTCATATGGCGAATTTCTACTAAAATATTACCACGAGCTAAATATCTTACTTTCGAAAATCACTTTTTAAAAACAATTTATTTCGAAAAAATAAGAATTTACAATTTTGACTAACAGAGTAACTACATGCAAATGCTCGAAGGTTAACTGCAAGTGAAGTTAATTATTTTACAATTTGCTTAAATATATACAAAAGTGCAAACTAGACAATATTATACAGTGGCAGGTGTTCATGATGTCAGCCTGGGTGTATGACCGGGTGCTTGACCTGTGCGTCACATATCTCCTCCCTCCTTGAGTTCGGAAAACAAGGGTTGACTGGTTTTTCGATCTTCTAATTCAATTTGGATTTTTGGGCAATTTTCGTTTCTTTTGAGTTGCTTCTTGCATTTCCAAATTTTTCTTGATACATATGCTAGGCTGATAACAATTTATAAGATTCAAATTGTTAGTGGAGTAATCCAATGGTTTACTGATACTCCCGGTGTATTTAATGTATGAAATTGAACGGTTGAGAGGATCTTCTGTGCTTTATTTAATTCTTCTAAATTTACTTCTTCGAGTTGTAGTTTTTGATTTGTTTTTTCTTGTTGAATATACGAAAATTTGGGCAGCTCCAATACATATTGAAGTTCTGTCTTTTTCTCTTTTTCGTATGTTTTGTTGTTGATTTCTATTGAACATGAAGGTATGACGACTATACTGGGTTCTTTAACTTTGTAGAGTCCCCGTTGGCATTTGCTTTTTATAATTGTCTTATTGAATGGGATAATCAGGATCTCTTCTCCATTGAGACGCTGAATTGTTGTTTTCTTATAGTGGATGTCGGTTAATGGACATTCGTTTTTCGTTGTGGTTAGCAGCTTGTAAAGGCAGAGTTCGTCTTTCGATAGTGTGTTTTGTTGGCAGATGAAGATGTCTTCTAATTGTGGACATTCTTCTGTTGTGGTCCAATAGTCTTCTTTCGTAAGCAGTATGTAAGGGTTATTTAGGGATATAGTTTGGTTAAGGATTGGAATAAGGTATATTTTATATAATACAAATTGTGTGGGAAGAACGATTGGTGTGTGTATAGAAAATAGAATTATATTATTTTTTTTATTACTTGAACAGAGATATATTTATAGTAATTAATTAATTCGTTAAATTTAAGTATGCGATTTTTTCCGTATAGATCCTGTATATTATTTATCATTTCATTAATTTGTTTAGGATTAAGAATAGAGTTATGCATCGTATTTACATGAGCAAATGAAATTGCATTTTCTACAGTATTTATTATTTGATTCAACGTATTTAGTTGAAACATAATGTTATCTAATATTAGAGATAAATATAAGGCATTGCTTGTATTTGCTTCTGCGTCCTCTAAGAAGTTTAATTTCTTAAGTACCATATTTTGATTTGTTTTAAGTGTTTCTAGACTTTGTTTATAGGCGTTTATAACTTTTGATAGTACAGTATGTTCGTTCTTTATTTCCTGTTGTATGTCTTGTTGGTTTTGTTGTAAAGTGTCAAAGTACTTATTGTACCTTTCCTCGTCATCGGAATCGAGTGTTCCGAAAAACCATTTGTTCACTTTGCCAACAGCGTTAAATAAACCTTTTTTAGATCTAGAAGGTTTATGAAATAATTTTGTATTAGCTAATATTGTTTGTAGGTAGTCAAATGTTTGTTTATATTTATGGGTGGTTAGAGTTGAGAAGTTTTCGGTTGTATTAGTGTTAATTATTGTTTCGTTGCATTTTTCTAATAGATGCTGTATATTATACAGGCAGTTTTCGATTTGTGTAAGATTTATGTGATAGAGAGATGTGTGTTGTGTTGTGGTAATGTATGTTTGTCCTAGGGATAAAGGAAGGATAGGATTTTTAAGTCCTTTGACGTCTAAGGTTGTAACGATGGGTAATACCAGAAGTAGAAGGAAGTGTCTCATCTGAAACAATTAGATGTCGTTGTGGTTTAAGTATGTTTTTGTGAATGTTTTTGTTTTCAGTAGAAATAACATTTTCTCGGTCCACTATTGGAGTATTTACTTTTTTATACTTAGGATGTTTTTTTAATGATTTTTGTGGGAAAGTTTTTGTAAATAACGATTTTTGGGAATCGATCGGAATTTCGTCTTGTCGGTTTTTATTGGCTTTATCTAGGTTTGATTTTTGTTGGGAGATTAGTTTTTCGTGAATTTCTTGATTCATTATTTTTATGTTTTCCGAATGTTCTTGCATATATTGGGATAATTTTTGTTCTTCGGAAAGCTCTAAAGGATTTTTATAATTGAGTTTGCCTCGGACAATTTGAAAAGGCGTATATTTTAAAGCACTATGATTAGAATTATTATATGATAAAATTGCATAGTTCATTAGTGTAATAATGTTTTCTTTCGGTTTTTTGTCTTTTATTGTGAGGATGGTTTCATTTAGTGTTGAGTGTAGTCGTTCTATAGGACTATTTGAATTTGGGTTGTGTGGGGTACAATAATGGATTTCTATCTGATGAAGAGCGCATAGGTTTTGAATAATTTCATTTTTAAAAGCTGTGCCATTATCGGTAGTTATTTTTCGGGGTAATCCGTAATGATTAAAATAAATTAGTAGTTTATTAGCGATTTCTGTGCTTGTTGGAGTAAGTACAGGATATGCTTGTCCTAATTTTGAAAAGCTATCAATTAAAGTTAAAAATGAGGTATTATGTGTTTTATATACGTCTATGTATATATGGTCAAACGGTTCATATCCTATGGGTGTGGGTTTGAATACTAACTTATTTGGGTGTCTTTCGTATTTAGATTTTTGACAGATTTCACACATGTTTATGTATGTTTTTACGTCGTTTTCTAAGTTTGACCAATAGAAATTTTTCTTTAATGCTATAATATCCTCTTGTACACCTCGATGCGATGTTTTTGTCTCGTGGTAGTATTTTATTTTAAGTTGTTGTTCGTCAGTGTCTGTTATATCTTCTAAAAGAGTATTTGATATATACAGTGTGAACGCATTATTTTAAAAATATTTTTGGAAGATTTTCAGAACGATTGGTTCGATTGTTTTACTTTTAAAATGTAAACAATAGGTGTTTTTTGGCGTAAAGTGTTCTTTTATTATTTTACAAATGGCTTCTTCCGAAGGGTCGTTCGTGTTCGATGTTTGTCAAAAATTTGCTGTTTTTGTACTTTAATTTGATTATTATTAGAATACTTAAAAATTATTTGATTTTTATATACATTCAGGGATTTTTGTACATAAGGCGCTCCTATTATTGGATTTTCTACACTAGAATGTTGTGTTTCTAAATCACTAGTAGGCTTTTGCTTTGGTTTAATTACAATATCGGAGATTATGTTTATTTTTTGACTTTTAGATTGTTTGGGTATGTCTTTTTCGTCAGCAATTGTGCCTAAGATTTCGTCAAGATCTTCATATGGTAGAGGAAGTATTTCGTCAGGGTCGATGTTTGGTCGTCTTCGATAGGGTTAATTTGAATTCGTGAGAGTGAATCTGCGTTTGTGTTTTGTTTACCTTTTTTGTAGATAATTTTGTAGTCGTATTCCTCTAGCTTTAAGCGCCATCTCACTAGTTTAGAATTAGGCTCTTTGATTGAAAATAGCCATTGAAGGGGCTTATGGTCGGTGATAATTTTAAATCGGGTACCAAAAAGATACGGCCTAAAATATGTTGTGGCCCAAACTATTGCAAGTAGTTCTTTTTCAATAGTGCTGTAATTAAGCTCCGCAGGATTAAGAGTGCGTGATGCATAAGCTATAGGTAAATCTTTACCTATTGGACCTTATGATAGGACGGCTCCGATAGCGTAGTTCGAGGCGTCGGTTGTGAGATTAAAAGGCTGAGAAAAATCTGGATGTTGAAGTATAGGGTTGTTCATTAAAATATTTTTACAGGTTTCAAAGCTATTTACAAATTCGGGGGTGTGTTCGACCTTGTGATTCTTCTTTAATCAGTTTGTTAATGGTTTAGTTAGGTGGGAAAAGTTTTTTATAAATTTCCTATAATATCCAACTAGGCCCAGAAAAGATTTTATTTCTTTGGGTGTTTTGGGAATTGGAAATTTTTGAATTGCTTCGATTTTCTTTGGGTTTGGTTTTATACCATCGGGTGTTATAACGTGACCCAGGAATTCGACTGTTTTACAGAGAAATTTCATTGGGCTTATGTAGTACATCGGGGAATTGTGCAATTAATTTTTGCAATTCCGATTTTTCTTCGTCGTTCAGGTGTTTTGAACTAATAAGAGATAAATCACATTTCTCTCCAGAATCTTCGAATGTGTAGCATTCGGATTGAATTTGCTCGATATTAAAAATTTCAAAGTTTTGAGACTGAAAAAATTGGGCTTTTTCTCTTATAGAGTTTGGGTCGAAATGTATCAGGACACTTTCATTGGTAAGGTTTCGAATTTCAAGAGGGACTGAGCTATTTTTTACTGTTAAGAGAGAGGGTCGAATTTCTATAATATTATTATGGATGTGGGGCATAAATATTTCTGTGTCGTCGGGAATATTAGTAGAAATATTTTTTAAAATTATAGATTGTGGTGGCACTTCAATTTTTTGAATATTAAAATCGTCACGATACGTTAAAGGTATTTCTACAGTATCTGTATAAAGTTTTTTATTTGTTATATCTATATTTAGGTTTAGTTTTCGTAAATCTCTTATGCCAATGATACCGTCAAAGTATTCGTGAAAATTATATAAAATAAATTCAAGTTCAGTATTAACATTGTATTCATTTAGCAAAGGAATTTTTGCTTTATACTGGGTGTTCGTATTACCTGTGCATGTTACAAGAGTATGTTTTGATGTATAAATCAAGTGTGGAAAATGTTGTTCGGCTATATAGGGTCTGATGAGGGATGTGTGGCTTTCTGTGTCGATTAAAAGTTTTGCTGGTGGGTTTTTCAACTCTATATAAGGAAGCGAGTTTAATTGAAAGGTATTAAGATTTAGGGCGGATTGTTTTCCTGAGAGTGGTTCTGAACATTTTCGGGGTATATGGGATTATTTTCGTTTTCCTCGAAATTTTCGAGATCGGGTTGGTATTCAGTGTTTTCTAAACTTTCGAATACAGGTTCTTCTGTATAATAATTTTCAGATACATCGTTTTTTGAATATACAGGGGTTCCATCTGCTAGGTAAGTTAGTTCAATAAAAACTAGTGGATTCCTTTGATAGTTATTAAAATTTGAATTTTGACGTATAGTGGGTCTTTGTGAATTTCTAGTCTGCATAGTAGGCATTCTACTTGATGTGGACATAGGTGTTGAATGACCTGTAGGTTTGTTAGAATTTTCTTTAGAAAATACATCTCTTGGTTTTCCAAAAACTTGTCTGTTTGTTGGAAAATGATGTTGAATTGGCCTATTTTGTATATTTATAGGTTGCGTGGGGAAATTTGGTTTTGGCGTAAAATTATTATTACCAAAACTTGGAAATTGGTTTTGGAATGGTCTTGATGTCACATTATTTGCATTTGGAAAATACGGTGTAAAATTATTAGATATGGTTGTAGACTGATAATTATATGCAGGCTGTGGATTTCGTTGCATTTGAATAGGTCTATTTTGTATTGGCATATTTTGTTTTGGGACAAACGCGCAAAAAATTTTGATACGTTCTATAAAATCTAAAACACTTTCATTTTTATTTCTGCTTACAAAGGTTAATTGCTGCGCTAAAACTTGTCTATTTACACGATTACCAAATTTTTGCCTAAGGGCTATTTTAATTCGGGGCCACGATGTAAGGTCTGGCCTACATAATAAAAAATCACCTGCTTCTTCAACTATTTTAGAACATATGGAAGCAAACACAAATTCTTTAAGAGAGTCATCTGAGGTGCCCTCATGATATCTCTCGTAAAACTTATCTACACTAGCTATAAAAAATTCTAAATGTTCGCATCTACCAGTAAAATTCTTTAAGGTATGTGCAATTTCTTTTCGGTATAGTTATATTAGATATATCACTAATTAAATTTTCGAGTTCGGAGTCTGACATTCAAATCAAATCTTAATATAACGAAAAATAAATTCGCAATTCAAAGAATAATTTAAAATATCAACACAACAATTTACAAAAAATAAGGGAAGGAAAGGAAAGCTCACTTACGATATGTTTTTCTGAATCGCAACTGTGGGATTTTCTTTCTGGTGGTTCGTAAATCTCAGCAAACAGTTGAAACTGACGATCCTCTGGGACAGGGCTTCGGGAACACACTTTCCAAACTCTGCCAAAAGGTCTTCTGAGATCCTACACTTTTCGACTGCGCCAGTTAAATATCTTATTTTCGAAAATCACTTTTTAAAAACAATTTATTTCGAAAAAATAAGAATTTACAATTTTGACTAACAGAGTAACTACATGCAAATGCTCGAAGGTTAACTGCAAGTGAAGTTAAATATTTTACAATTTGCTTAAATATATACAAAAGTGCATACTAGACAATATTATACAGTGGCAGGTGTTCATGATGTCAGCCTGGGTGTATGACCGGGTGCTTGACCTGTGCGTCACATATTTCACGTCAGCCCCATATGACCATTAATTTTTGACCAAAATTTGAAGTCAATCCAGTAAGGAGTTTTTTAGCTACTCCGCGAATTGACACACAGACCGATAGATTGACCGTCACGGAACTGAGAAAACATAACTTAGGGATCTAAGGACGCTAAAAGATGAAGATATGTAAAGAGTGATTTTTTCACGATTACAAACATTTTATTTGGCCGTCATTTTGTTCCGCCATATTGGATTTTTACTAAAATGTTACCAGGTCATTCCCATGTGACCCTTTATTTTTGACCAAAAATTTAAGTCAATAGGGTAAGTAGTTTCCTAGTTATGCCGCGAACAGACAAACAGTCAGACCGACGGAAGTTGGTGGCTTGGGTATTTTGTAAAAATATTTTTATTCCTACAAGATGTCCTAAAAACGCGGTATGGGGAGCAAATTAATATTTTAAATAGAAGATCCTGTGTGTATTAAAAGCATTTTTTATAACATATCATGAACTAGAATTCAGTTGTTTTCGGGATATTAACGTTCAAATTTAAATACAAAAATGTTGAAAATGCCAATCGCAATGTAACAAAATGAACACCGATTTATTCCACATTTTACTTTCAAATAAAGTACTGATATTAAATTACTATTAATCATTAAAGAATTATGTTGTTTTTTCTTCACTTTTACCACTATTTTATTTGTAGTTTATTTTTCTTAATTAAAAGTAAAACGAATTTTTTTATTTTTGACTTTCTTTGAAACAACGAAGAGCTAAATTCCAATAAAGGTTGATAAATACTGTTTTCTACATTTTATTAAATCCCTGTGTTGTTCCGCCATATAATAATATTATATCTCTTTTGATTAGGGCACAAAAATTGAAATTAATTGAATAGTAGCTTTTGAAACTAATTTTCTTAACAAATGATTAAGCAGCCATTTTATTCTTCCATACTGGATTCACCCCAAAATTTTACCAGTTCATTCCGTAATTTATGGACATAATTTTGAAGTTAATCCGATAAGTAGTTTTTTGAACGGACATACAGACAGACACTGAAACCTGTAAAACACTACGAGAGCAATTTTTTCACAATTAGAATAATTGTCTCTTACGGCGAAAGTAAAAAACAAAATTAATATTAAATTTCTGACATTTATAAAGTGTATGAGAAAAGGAGGCAACTATTCTTCTTCAGAAAATAATATTTTATTTATTCCTTAAATATAGACATTTGGAAGTCGGCGCCCAAATAATGACTAATCTGTAATAATATATTTTTCCCCCTCCCTGTATTGTAAGCAACGTATTTTGACACTGCTTTGACAGACGTAAGTGAAAGTTACTCAACAAGGTATTGATTGCCCTTAACGACAGGATGTAAGTCAACTTACATCCCTAGGGAAATAATAATCTAAAATTATTATAAGTAGCTTTAATTTTTGATTTCATCGACATATTACAAAAATCCGGACAAAAATCCAGTGATATTAATTGAAGTGAATATTAGTGGTAAAATTATTAGAATTATTCACATTATTAACAAAATTTGGAAACACGTTTTCTCGTTTCTTCTCGATGTGTATTACATTTTCTGACTCCACAGATCCTTCACACCAATGTTTCTGTCACTGCTGAAGCACTGCAAGAGACTTCTGGCTGGGTCTTATTGTATAAAATTTTATTCGCTATTTCCTTTTTATTATTGAGGCTCTCAGCTACGTAACTTTCCGCAATAGTATCGGATTTCCATCCACCATGTCGCTTGATCACTAATACATCAACTCCAGTATTTGCTAATAAAGTTGCTGACGTTCTTCTAAAAAAGTGTCCAGTATACATTTTGAAGTTCTCAAACTTTAAAAATTTCGCAATTTTACTTGGAATTGACGAAAACGTGTTTTTCCCGACAGGCTGGTTTAAGCACTTTCCATTTTGACATTGCATAAAGAAGCCCGGATTAATAGTCGTCATGTGGGATCTTGTATCAATGTACTTTTGAATTATTTTGAAATGACAAACCTGAGTGTTGTCAGTTTTTGTCACTGTAAATGTACGTGACATTCCATTTTTGGAGTCAGGAATGATCACAATTATGACTTCTTGACTTATTTTAACATTGTCCATTTTCATTTCAGAGTGTTCATTAGAACGACACGCTCCAGCAACTCTCATTACCATTACGACCTTCATCAATAAGTATATATCATCGGGGCCTTCAAGCATGAACTTATTCACATCTTCCCTGTTAAACACATTCGATTTTTTGGGTCTATAACCATCATTTTCTCTTTTCAAAAGTGCTCGAAGTTTTGAATACTTAGACAAATCTATATTTTCCTCTATAAAAAGAGTAGTAGGTAGTAGAGACAAACAAGCAATATTTGCTGATTCTTCTATGTCTGATATATCCATTTTGTCCACACAGAATCAAACAATTCGACTTCTTTAAAACTTTCGCTATGAATTGTCAACTTGACGTTGTTGATAAAATAAAAACTGCTTAAGTTGCTCTGGCAACGGATCATGGCTGCCTTCATAATTTAATGAGAATGCTATCGAATGTAATGATAATGAAAATCCAAAAATATATCCAGCGTTTCTTGTAAACATACAATACAGGGAGGGGGAAAAATGTTATATATTATATGGGATGTAAGTAAGTTAACCAGTCTCACACTTTTTTGCCAGCCGTCGCTATCGCTCGGGCGCAAACTCGTCCTCGACTGGTAAATGTTACTTACATCCCTTATAGTATAAATAACTATTGAACTCGAACTACTGAGTAAATTTAGTCGCTGCTGGGGTTGGAGTTGTTTTATAGTTTGCATTTAGTTTACCTAGTGTATCTTTTATAACACGGCCGTCAATAAAATCTTCAAGCACTAACCTAGCCAACAGTTGAAATGCCCCCAAACTGTTTCTGCGCATGTCTCAAAATGCAAATTCGTTATTGGTCTGTTTGGACACTTATAAATCTCCTAGAGGAAATCAATATTTTTAGAATTTTTTTTTGAAGTCGGTTCTATTTTTTTTTAAATATTTTATTCAATCAATAAATAGCATATATTCAATAGCAAATAAATTACTTTTAATCGTAAAAAATATCAGAATTTTGGCCAAAAATACAATGAGGCCCTTCTTCCCGTGTACCCTTCATATGTATTTTACTTAAGTATAACGTCTCTTGTAACTAATATTTTTGAAGTTAATTAGGGGTAGAATTAGGTCGAAATATTTTTACAATAATCCGGTGGATAAGGCTTAATAACTCGGACGGTGCTTCACCGGTGAACTTGAAAAATATTTGTTGCTCAATTCGTGTTCGCCCGACCTCACAGCCTAACAGAATAAACAGGTAATTAAATTAACTGACGAAACTTGTAATTCTACTAGTACGTTACTTAAACAAGAAAATATTATTACTTATGAGAATAACTTAAAGGGAATAAGACAAATTGTGGTCTGCAAAATATTCGCTTAAAAAACAAAAGGCAATTAACACTTAAAAGAAGAAAGCAATGCTTCGTCTATGAAACACGATTTACGTAATAATATTTCTTACGAATACTGTAATTTTAACATTAATAAAATATTTTAACTGTTAAATAAAGACAAAACAATTAGCGTTACAAACTATGATTCATCAGTACGTGACAGTCAGGATGTAACCGCAGTCTATTTGTCGCTACTGTAAACAGGTCAAGATTTATACATACACTTATTGGCCGTTTTTAAACGTTATTATTTCTTGCATAATAACCACTAACAGTCTTTGTCTCTGGCAGTAGTTGGTAGTCAAATTATTGTAAATAAATTACAGCATTTTGATAATTTTTTCAAATATTACACTGCGTAAGAATTCTAGAACTAACAATACGTTTAATTTTAAGATAGATCTAACATATAGATCTATATATTACTAGACATCGGAGTTCCGTCCTTGTAAGAATGTTTGAGTATGTATTATTTTCATTTAAGAGACAATTTTTCTTGTTAATTTTCTTTTGCTAACGACTTGTTCATATATTTGTATGCAGTAAGCCGACGTTATATATATATATATATATATATATATATATATATATATATATATATATATATATATTTGCTTTTGTATTCTTTGACCCTTTTTCAATAATATATTTTTCTTGGTTTAGGGTCATTATATTAAGCAACAAATCAGAAGATATCTTTTAAAACATATATTTGACGTCTCGGTAACGACCATAGTTTTGGTCTTTTTCAAACCTAAAAGATTTTTTAGCACAATTTCTATATAACAATTAAAAATATTTCAAATTTAAGACTTACCAAAGAACGTAAAATTTTCGAATAAATAATTCTACAAAAATACACATTTTCTGACATATACTCGAACATTTATTTTACATTTTAAAATTACTGGGACTGTGAGTGCTTATATTAAAGATATGTATATATAATATACATATATATATATATATATATATATATATATATATATATATATATATATATATATATATATATATATATATATATATATATATATATATTTTTTTTTTTATCTAGGTTGTCAATATCTTTGTTGTCGTTTATGGCATCCTTGCTTTTATGAATTTCAGCCATCTCAAAAAATTCTCTTTTTTTCAACTGAGGTTCAGTTTTTAATATTTTGGCTTGTTCATAGTTGAATGTATGATTTTTAGACTTTTCGTGGTTTGTTAATGCTGTGATGTTTTTTTTTGTCGCATTTGTGGCTTTGTAGCCTATTTTCTAAATATTGGCTTGTTTGTCCAATATAAATACCGTTGCAACTGTTACAAGGAATCTGCTTTTTTTTATTAATTGGTTTTTAAATTACTGAAATTTTTTGCCAGCAAGTTCAAGTTATATCCTTTGTGACCTGTCACAATGTTATATTTTATAAAAAGTTTTTGAAATTGCTGGGATAAACCATTTATGAAAGGCAAAGAAATGTATTTTGTTTTCGTTTTCGAACAATTTGATTTAATACTAGAGTTTTTAGAATTGTAATATTTATGAATTCTGCTTTTGAATAATTTATTAACTAAGTATGAAGGGTATTGGTTTAGTTGCAATGCTGTTTTAGCTTTTCTAATGGCTTTTCCTCTGAATTCAGGATCAGAAAATGTAATTGCTCGGTCTGCTAGAGCAAATTACAATTGAAACCGAAGAGAACAATCGAATCAATTTTTTGGACCTAACTTTACATCATATAGATAATAAAATAAAGGCAGAATGGTACACAAAACAAACTTTGTCCTCTCGATACTTAAATTTTACCTCTTGTCACCCAATATCCCAAAAAATATAATTAGTTTTTGAAATATCATGTGCAAGGGAAAAACGGGAAATGTCATTTGTAAACCGAGGAAAAACAGGGAATGTCCGAATTCGATTGTATTAAACGTCACCTTGATTATAGTAAACTACATGCCCCTGTGTAAATAGTTCATCTTGTCTAGCTTACTAGAGCCAGTCCAGCTGTTTTAATGCAAAGAAATTTCTTCATTTTCGCGTGAAGTTATCTCTTTTGAAATGATGACATTCCTCCTTTTTTGTTTGTATTTTAAATTTCCTTTGAATTTTTGTAAATTGAATAAAGTTTGATATAGTAATAAGTTATTAGGTTTTAAACTCAAAACAGTTTAAAAATGGCCTGGATATCTGTCATCGTCAGTGTAGTATGGTTAGTGTGTTGAAAAATTTAAATATGTTTTTGTTAAGGTTCAAGAAACATAAACTTAGTTCGGTTCTAAAACTTTATTTTGTTAGTGGTTATATCGCCTTCGTACAACTTTAAGTTAGAGAGACGTTTTTGTTTATCGCTCATTGCATAGTAATTGCAATAGATACCTTCCAAAAAAATTGCTTGGTGCATGACGAAAAGAATAATTAATAAAATAAAAGCAAAACTATGTCTGTAGTTTTCTCCTGACGTTAATTTGGATATCGAAATAATCTACAATAAAAAATATTTTCAAATGTTATTCATTTACCAAGCGAAGTCTTACCAGATATATTTTGGCTTACCGCCAGATTAACATACATTTCAAATTCATGTAAACCATGAATTGAAGAACAAGGGATTTCTTTGTCGATTATAAAATGCATTAAAATGTATAAATGGGATTCTGCTTATTTAAGGTTTAACTCCGGCTACCGCATCAGCTTGTGTCGTTATTCCAAGGAACGAATAACTCATTCGTAATTTTTTACTTATCTGATTTAATCAAAAAAGAAATTTTTACCAATAATAAATAATAGAGTAATAGTTTTTAGTAATTATGCAGTATAGTGCCTTCTTTCCTACGGGTTTGAAAGTATGTTTTTTGGATTTTCTGGCCCTTATTTACTTAGGTCAACTTTGATTTTCCATGCGCTGATAAAAACAAACATTTTATTAGAAAGCTCCTTAATTCAAACTGTCAAATTGGAAACTTTTTGTATTGCCAGTTCATATCTGCTTTCCAAGTTATAAGATAATTGCATAAAAAAAATCAGTAAAGACTGAAAAGCCGCAATAACTGTAAGCAGGGCGAGGGCCGCACCAACCTAAGTTGAGAAGGTACTACTGTGAGCCTTTGTGGGAAATACGCTACCGGGAAAAAAATTTGAATACTAAAAAAAGACCTCCTTTTATTTCATTTATAAAGGTGCCTTTTGAATACCCCTCGGCACCGTTCTGCCTTGCACAACCTTGCACATATGGACGACACGGTCCTGACTATAACGGATGGCGATCTACAAAACGAACCCTTTCTCTTTAAAATTTAGAGAAATATGGGACTATAGGTGAGAACTTAAAAAATAACTAATACAATTTACCTATATAAACAAGGGTCTATATGCAAGTTTAGTTTTATTTATACAGCAATTTCCTTGTGATACCCCTTGATAAAAAAAAGCAAAATTTAAAGAGGTTTGATGGCTCTGAAATGACATTTCAAATTTACATGCAAAGTGTTATTAGTGGTGTTATTTGATATTGGTTTTTATTTATTCTCACGTATAGCAAATAATGCTTTTGTTTCTAATTGCAAAAAATAATAATAATTTCATTAATATGTGTAGAAAATAAACAAAGCCTAAATATTATGATAGTACGATAATTAAATGTAATGGAGTTTCATGTAAAATATGCTAATAGTGCGACTAGATATATCCCATATGTTGGGTGTTAAATTTTTGAGATATTCTTAATAGAGCATCGAAAATTAATGATTTCTAACTAAATGGACCCGAAGAAATTCAAAAAACACACTCTCAAAGACGTAGGAAACAAAAGACTATACTGCATTATTAACGTTTTTTTTACATTAAATAAAGTAAAATTATAAATTATTTTTTTACTGCTACTACGGAAACACTGGAAAATAAACACCAAGCGAAAAAATAACTAAATTTACATGGTACGTATGTTTTTTCTGGTCTTCTGGCTTTTTTCGAACTCAACAAAAAGTAGCTAACTATACGTAATATTGATTGAGCAATATTTAAGTATGTATACTAATCTGTCTACGGTAGCTTCGGATACATAATATAAAAAATCGGTAAATTCGTCTTTACTCAAACCTTCCCTCATATTGATTTTCACTATGTACAGAGAACATATTTTATATTTATAGGTATGCAATTATTTTCTAATAACTTTATACACATCCTATAAACTAAATGATTTTAATTTGTTTAAGTTATTACCAAACAAGTATATGATTTTTAAATTATGTAGTGGATTTTTATACCAGAGAAGTGGATAAAGGTGAAATTATCGAAATTTTTATATCGTTTTTACCAGGCGGCCATTTTGTGTCACTATATTGGATTAATATCAATATTTTACCAGTTTGTACTGATGTTACACTTGATTTTTGGGCAAAATTTATAATAAGCAGTTTTTACATCCATCTTTTAAAAGCTTTATTAGGCCGCCATTATTTTTGACAGGTTTTTGTACCCTGATTTTTTTAACAATTTTTATAGCCGGCATTTGGTTCTGCCTTACCAAATTCGTACCAAAATTTAACCAGTTTATTGCTAAATCACAGTAAGCCTACATTTTTTTTACTGAACTGTCAAAAATTTTATTGGGCAGCCATTTTGTTTCGCTATTTTGGATTTTAGTAATATATTTTTCTAACATTCTACTAGGTCCTACATTACCTTTAATTATTGACCAAAATTTGAATTCAAACGGGTAAGTAGTTTTTTAGCTATACTGCGAACAATTAGACAGACGGGCGGAATTCAGAAAACATGTTTTTTTGATATCTAGAAACCTTCAAGCATAAATATTTTAAAACATCTCGGAAGGTGATTTTTTCTAGGATTTTATTTAGCCGTCATTTTGTCCCGTCATCATCTTAAATTCGTACCAAAATTTTACCAATTCTGTATCATACATAATTTTTGCGCAAAATTTAAAATTAATGGAGTAAGTATTTTTTTTAGACTCATTTTTTAAACATTTTGTTAAGCTGCCATTTTATTTCGTCATTTTGATCTCATACCAAAGTTTTAGCAGTTTTTTTCCTAAATAACGCTTGATTTTTGTGAAAAATTTAGACGAATAGGATAAGCAGTTTTTTAGTAATAATTTTTCTAACATTCTACAAGACCGCTATTGTTTGGCCCCATTGGATTCTTACCAAAATGTTATCATAAAATCATAACCCCTAATATTTAACCAAAATTTGAAGTCAATCGGCTAAGTATTTTTTTAGCTATGTCGCTAATAGGCAGACAGATGGAGAGCGCAGACCGACGGTATTAACGAAATATGTCTTCTGGCATCTGGGGACCGTGAAACGAAAACGATTACAATACTTCCCCCGTAAGAGGGAAGTAAAAATGCATTTAAAGCAAAAAGAAATAAATAAACTGTGTCATTTCCTTTAATTTTTTATAGACACCTATCTATTGATCAACAGCTTTCTCCTGTTTGGACCTCATCAAGTATAAAAAAAATTACTGATATAACAAATTGATTGCAAACATAAAATTTGTCAATCTGTTTGAAATAATTTAGAGAAAAAATTAAAGTAGCAACCTGCAATGTTTCTTAAGTATTAAATTATTTGGTGCTTATAATCTAAATAAACAATATCGTTTGAAGAGGATGTTTAAATGTACCTATTTCGCAATAGCTGAAAACAGTGATCCTCCAAATATTAAATAACGAGACTACCTCGTGTTTAGACATTAATAAACTAATTAATTTCCCGTTTTAAAATCAAACAAAAAAAGTCAATTTTTTAATTGCTGCAGATGCTACAGGCATAATAGCACCGTTCAAGTCAATTCGGTGGCGTGTGATATTTGCTAAAAATTGCAGTAACTATGACGCACATTATGCTATTGTTTTCACAAGACAATTGATTAAACTACTTGAATGTGACGGCACAAATCACTATCAGTAAAACTAAGGTACTTGAATGCTGTTTACCATATTAAATGATTGGACTCTGATAAGTTTAGAATTACAGATGTCTAACTGTTTAAACTAGAGGTGTCTAACTTTTAGCAGAAAATTTTTAAAATATGTTCTTGCTAGGTTTATTGAGTGTACCCTTTTGAGGCTCATGTATGATGTATGATCATTTACTCTCCGGCATAACCATAGAGATAGATTATTTTGAAACAAGAAACAAATCTTTGGGTTCAATTTCAAATTTCATTTCTAAAACGGGTGAACACGTTTTTGATATTTTTCAAATGATCTTTGAATGATTGACCCATTACCATCACATCGTCTAGAAGCACTAGGCAGGTATTCCAAGTAAAACTTCTTACAACATAACCCATAAGTCTCTTCATATACTTGTTTGGTAATAACTTAAAGTGCCGGAAGCACAGACCAAAAGGCATTATTTGGAATTGGTACAAACCGCTACCGGTGGTAAAAACAATTTTCAATATCAATTCTTTAAATCAAAGGTGGATAACCATTTGACTCCTGAGAAAATGGTTAGGGTATCATCAATTCTCGATAATGGGCAGTTGTCTTTTTTTGATAATGTCATTAAGTCTGCGGCAGTCCACACAAAATCTAATACTTCCAGCTTTCTTCGTTGCAAAAACTACCAGTGCTGACCATGGCTTTTTTAACTCTTCGGTATCTCCGTCTTGATGCATTTTGTTGATGGGTTTTTCCTTTTGCTTTGCAATTGGCAACCTTCGTGGTGGTTATTTAATCGAATATGTTTGTTTAGTGTCGATTCTATGAATTAATAAATTTGTCGTTCCGGTTTGACTGTATTAAGTTTCAAATATGTCGCTTTCTCTTAATATAAAATCCCTGGTCTCATGAAACTCTTCTTCTGACAAATGACCCCATTGATCTTCTTGCTTTGCAAATCAGATCTGGCTATGTCACAGTTAAATATTGGTTTGACTGACTCGAAGGTTTCAATCATATCTCCTTTCTTAATTTTACTGCCACTGTTTAGACATTTTACTGTCTGTTCGTACTAGAGTTTTTACGTTCAAATACTTCACCAGTCAATACAGTATGCAGGTCCAGTTTCCACTGGACAATTATTTCTGTGCTTTCCGTACAGTTTCAGAAACGACGATGTTTGTTGTTCGGACCTCCTTTTCGATAACCAAAATCAATTCTTCGTTTTCAGTTGTTAGGGATTAGTTCAGGGTCAAACGATAAATCATGTTTTTTAATGAAGTCAAGAAATTATTCTTGATTCGAATAGTATGCCATTGTGATCTGACACATGACTAAGATCAACTGATTCAGAGTAGGTAATCTATATTAGCACATATATTGCCAAGGTATTTATTATTACGAGTGTGTTAAATTTTAAATTTACATACATGAAACTATACATGAAACCGTTGTTATTTTGCATTTTAAGGAAAAAGTTCATTCTTAATAAAAAGTGTTGCTTGCCTTGAAACCTCGAAAAGTATAGTTGGAATATTTATTTAATATTAGTAATTGTACAGATTGTCCAAAAATCAGATATGTTCATTTTCGTCTGCTGTCGCCAATTTTCACGAAATTTGGAATACGGGTTAAATTTGGGGCGCTGATCATGAATATAAAGTAATTTTTTTCGGCGTCGTTTCGGTTCAGATTTATCCATCATCAAACTTCACAATCTTATACTCACAATTTTTCTTTGGAATTTTATTTAATAATGTGTATAGTAAATCGATTAAATACACTATCAAAATATCGATATAGCACATATTTTTCAATTTATAACGTTACTTTACCCTTACAAACCATTTTAATAAAATCCTATCTGCCAATTGCTAAAAATCTCTATTTCCCATTGGTGGTTTGCGTTAGGCCTCTTGAAGACTTGTGCTCCTAAGCACTGCTTACTCCCGCTATACAAACTGAACAGTTCCGTTCTCAGAGACAAAAAATCAACCTATTTCTAATTATATAATTGGAAATAGAGAGATTTATGGATTAATGGGTTTATTTAGGCTCACTCAGAGGGAATGACTTAATAAGCTTAAACGTTATGATTTATCACTTTTTGCATTAAATCTCCAGAGCAATATAAAACTTCGCCAAAGTTGCACAATATGTTTCATTCCTTTTTATTTATAACCAAGGAAAATGGCTGGTCACAGAACCTGATACATTTTTTTTTCGGAGTCATGGCGGTGACAAAGTTGGTCGAAAATATGGAAAAATGAATATCGAAATCATTATTTCTTATATGTACATTGCTTGTGTATTGGTATCCGGTGCATCAGGCGAGAGAAAAATGTGTAGAAACTTATTGAAAGTAATTTTTACACGAGAATAAAATGCGATGTTACTAAACTCACTGAGATTGATACAACCGGTGATATCAAGTCGTGAATTAGCGCGAATAGAAATTTTTAATTCTAGTTTTGTTCAGATTTCTTCGCATACTTATTTCGGCGAACGTAGTACTGTAGAATGATTTTTTTTTGCTATTTTGAAGCAAAAATAATTAACTATAAATTGATTGAAACAAATATTTAAGAAAATTAAGCATCCCAACAAAATATATTATTTATAAGATATAATTTTTATATTATGTTTCGAAAGCTATCGTGGTCTGAGTAGTGCGCATGTTGAGATAATATTTTTAAATATTTGTTTTAGTCAAGGTCGGGGTTTCCAAATTTACAGGGAAGTAAAAGCTAAAACTATAACTGTTAAAAAATATGATAATATTGAAATCGTCATGTATATTAGATGATTTATTGAAATTTGACAAATTATCTTAAAGGGTATAAGTTTCAAAAATGTTCAAATCTTTTTGTAAAAATATTAAAATATCTCATAAAATTAAGAAAAACTTTGGAGAGGAGTTTATAAGCTCAACTGCTATGATTGTGACGCTACTTACTTATCTTTCAGTTCGCATTAATGAACATGTTAATAACTCCAGTGGTCACCATTTGACAGCCACATTCAGTCTAGTATACATAATTTTAATCCAGATAATAAGTCTAAGCTTTTGGTTAATGTTCAAATTGTCTTAACACACAAGTTAACTTTTTAAATGTAATCAGATTATTTGTTGCGTTCAGATTGTCAATCAAAAATCTTTTTGGCTTTTTCGCAATTGAATAAAAATATCTAACTTTAAACTCCATACCAATTCACAGAAGATTATTTTCTACGCAATATCGCTTGCTCTTGAAATTTTGAAATTTTCACCCACTCACTCCTCGGGCAATACTTGTCACCCACCTGCCCTGTTCCTTTTCCTACTCAAACCTCCCTTATTTTTTTAAAAAAGTGTTTATTTTTCTACGCAAACAAAATGTAAATACAATATCAGGTTTTGTGATATCCCAATTTTGTTTTGAAAACTTATTGGTTACAATAATACCAATCTTTTGTTTAACAGCTCATTAAAATATTTATTCCTAATCTTATGGGTTAACTTATTACTATGAAAACATATTTTGTTAATAATTTGTCACTTTTTACAAAAATTACTGAACTCCCCCTTCTTTATTTAAAGATTTTTATTACTATATTCAATTATAGTTATTGACCATAAGTTGTTTTTTAATGGAAGGTCAGTTAACTTCACACGTCACTACACATCTAATGTTAGTGATTTTCGAACCTTTTGTTTACAATTTACTAGCCAACATTCTTTTAAAGTATTTTATTGACCTCTATTAATTTTATATAGGCACACATTAAAATGCAACACAATTCTGTTCAGCTAGTTCCTTTGTCTACCTTCCCGCGAGGACTTGATTTGGTTTCTCATAGTTCTAGTTTTAGTTAGTAGCAATGCATATGTTTTTGTTATTACTTGCCAATTGTTTGAAAGCTATTTTTTATGAATTTAAGTTTTTTGGCTTTCTCAAGCTATCCATACAGACTTTGTTTTTTGTTTTGATCTAAACCCGTTACTAGTGTCGCTTTTTGCTTAAACAGTAAAAGACGCATTTTTGAATTACATCCAAACATTTATGTTGGTTTGTGTAGTTTATTGACATTACACAGATTTTTTGCACCTTTTCAATGTATTTATTTATTATTAGTTAACAGGCCCCTTTAACCAAGTTTGCCAAGTTAGTCTTTAACTGCTTATCTTTGAACAGTGTCTTTCTCTCGCTTTGACGTCACACCGGGGTTTCCAATCAGATTTGTAGTTAATTTCTATTGGTTCTTTTCTTTCTTCCCAAGTTTACTTACAAGTTTTTTTATTATATATTTAAATTTCTATTTTGGTTATACCCTTTAAGATAAATTGTCAAATTTCAATAACTCGTCTATTACACATAAGGATATCAACATTATCATAGTCTTTTTGAACAGTTATAGTTGCTTTAATTCCATGCTAGTTTGTTTTGACTTTTTTTTTAAAGAAGTTTATCCATTTCTCTGATTCATCATGCCTACATAAAATATGGCTACTTTTTAAGCAATATATAAAATATTTCAAAATTTAATTAGGTGTTCGTCAACTTCTGTTTTGTCTTTGTTACAAGTTGTAAAAAGTTTTTAAGTACATTGATTTTAGAACCATGTATGTTTCTGCCTGTTCACTGATGAGTAAGCATATAGTTTGATTCAACCTATTTCTTTTCTTTTCGAATTTTTGGCCTCGTCCACCATCTTCATAATTTGAAGGGTTTTATTACTCGATGTAATAATTTTTCGGTAGCATTGATGATGACTAGTTAGTCGAAAACACTCTGCTATAATTTTGGATTCAGTTAAAATACACGTTATATAGACAGACCTTCTTGTTCCATTACTTTTGCACGTGTACCCAGCCCTTCCTTTAAGTTTTCAATTGAAAAAAGAATGCAAGACGAATCATTCTGATCACTGAGACGCAGAGGCTCTATTTTATGACTTCATATCTTCGGTCCTATTTTTAAGGAATTCATAGAAGCCGTAAAGAAGAAAATTGTCATCTGGTGAGATAGTCAAGCAGCACATAAGGCGATGGACTCACCAATTGCGGGATAACTTCTGGTGCAGGAATGTGGTTATAGGCTGGAGTGGATTGAAGGTGAGCTTGCTAAACTCGGAGCCGCCTGCTCATATGTGGGACCAAAATGGGCTTTAGGTATTACTAGGCAGCAGATGAGGACTGCACTCGACCAATGGGCGCACCAACAGCTGGGACGCGAGTGGAGCCAGTTCGAAGGTGGTAGGCAAGCCAAATAAAGGCCGAACAGAGTGGTTGTTAACGCGGGACAAGAAGACCTTAAATTTCATCGTAGGAATAGTAACGGGGCACTGCCGATTGAGGAGACACCTGTTTAATTAGATATTGAGGAGGGCCCTACCTACACGGAGTGTCAGGAGAAGGAACAAAACACCACTTTATTTACTGTGCAAATGTACGCCACGAGTAAGAGTACGCCCAGATATTTTCGGCACTACGGTCTTGCATAGGGATGTAGTTAAAGATCTTTCCTGGAAATATATCCAGACTTATATAGCAATGACTGGTAGAGTCAAGGATGAAGATCTGGTAGTAAGTGGTGGTTAAGGCAGAATCTGGGGTAAACAGAAAGGGATTTATAGACCTACCAGTCAGGTCTCTAGGCTTTCCCCCAACTACGACTACCACTTGGTCCTATTTTAATAATGTTCTGTTCATTTTTCTGGCCCGAGACAGCAATATATAAAAAAACAACGATATCTTCAAAATTATTTATTGTATCGAATTTTTACCCTTTTTTTAGTTATTAAATAAAGAAAAGAAACATACTGTCAGCTAATTTTTGCATATTTTTGGAGATATAGTGCAAAAAATGAAAAAATGTTTAGCTTATTTAAGAGTTTCCCCTCGGAATTCGTCCGTGCATTTTGTGGTTTTCTTAATTTACACGTAAATAAACCCGGGTATTGATAAACCTCTCTATTTATAATTGTGTAATGTTTCTGAAAACTAGCCTATAAGGTCGTGGCTTTAGCACACTTTTTAGGGAAACTTAAAAAAATCACTTAGAAGATTTGAAGGAACACATTTTTCTGCGTTTGTGTAATGTTTCTTCTTGTAAAACTTAAATGATTAAGTATTATCAGTGGGAATAGTTGTTAAGGTAGTAAGTGGCTATTATAATCTTAATAACCTTCCCTAATTATGTAGTTCATTAACTAGTCATCGGCTGTCCAGGCGCCTCTTAATTCACAATACCGGTAATAGCAACTGGAAACGGCAAATTATTGCCGAATTGATAAGCACTCAATGCAGACTCCACTTGTTGGCTCGAACGTTTCAATAGATGCTCAATGTTTGTATTGCTATTCATTTCGGCTAGATGACAGGCTTTCACGTGCAGTAATTAGACCGTCTATTTAATGGTTTCTATAAATTAAATAAAAATATGGTTTAATTGTCGACACGTAAAAATTGTATATATATATATATATATATATATATATATATATATATATATATATATATATATATATATATATATATATATATATATATATATATATATATATATATATATATATATATATATATATATATATTTATATATATATATGAATAGTTAAGAAAACTGCCAATTTTTTCAACTTAATTTAACATTGTAAATGATTAAAATATTAAGAGACACAAAACGTATACAGGGACCAGACTTAATCTAAATATTATTATAAACAACACAACAAACATAAAATTTCTAAAACAAAAATGGGGAACATGATTTTTAATATTTTTAGAAAACTTATAAGATATTTTCAATATATCGGATTTACCTAGTGGAACGTTAATGTGTGTACCTTAACGTAAGGAACTTGTCTACTCTTTTGTTCAAATCTATATTTTCTGCTTGTTCGTTTTCTACAGATATACTGGCCAATGAGCTTCGGCAATTTTCTGTCATATTAGACCTTGTGAAGCTTTTTGAAAAAGTTCTTTCTGATTGAGCCGATGTTACGGGGAGTACTAGATACAAATGAAACTCAACGTAAGTCTGAGGTATTCTACTAATTAGTAATTGATTTTTCAAAAATAAAATCTGAATACTCCCTGATACTGCGAATTTTTTTATTTTTTCGTATTTTCTAAATTGTGTTAACTCCAATGCTAGATTTTGTTTTAAGTCGTTAGAATATTTTTCTATTAATACTTTGACGTTTTCAAATTTTGAATAAATATTTTGAAATATCAGAGTCTAAACTGAGTTAATATTATATCCAGACAAGCATAAAAAAAACTCTTATTCTTAAACGATTTTTATGATTTTGACTTACGAGTTGCTATCTCATCAAAAAATTTTTTGACTGAATTAGCTCTTATGGTTTTCATTTCGCGGGTTGAAATCGATAACTGATACACAGTTTCAAAATGTTTTCTAAGACTTAGTAATTCAATAAGAAAGAAGAAAAATGATGGTAACCGATATTTGCGTTCCCTTTCAATATAAAAATTAAAATGAAAATCTAGAAAATAGTATACAGTGTATATACAAATTACGACTTTGCTTCTTTTAACTAATAATTATGTTGTAAAATGTGTTTAATTATGTAAGGGATATAAAAAGTTTTTCTTTACCGACAATGTTGCAACCCAGAAAGTACAAACCCTCTTCACCCCCGTACTTTAGTAGGACACAAACAAATGTGTTTGTTGTTAATTCTATATAGTTCAATGTTTAGACTGTTATGTTATTTTTATAAGATTTTACTCTGGCGACTATTCTATTTTGTTTAAATAATGAATTCTAAATTTTTTACATTAAAATGTGAGCAGTCTTAAAGGTGTCGGGAGACCGAAAGATTTACGTGCGCGTATTTGTGTTTTCGGTTTGTTTGATATATTTTTTTGAGGGTTAAGGAGCCTCCAATATGCCGCCCCCCGCGATGCAAGGTCTGCCATGCCGCTTGACACGCGCCTGGTCCTGCATGATCTAAGGTGTCTATTTATAAATAACACTGATGATATAGTGTTTACATGAACACATGTCCGGCCCAGTGGCGTCTTCTACCTTCAGTGATGCTTCATAAGCATACTGATATATTACGGATATTACTGATACGGAACTGTGTCGGCACTGATATGTATAAATAGACCTTTAAACATCATTCCTTTATAGATCGGTGTACTTTTTCTAATCAAATGTTTCCAGAATAATTAGCGTTAATTTTTTTCAACGAATTATAGTAGTTGGGTCGTTACTCGTTGAGAGGATATCGAAGTAACTCTAAAACGCGTCGACTTTTCAACATTTTATTAAAGTACCAAGTAAAAATGTCTTGATATATGCTGTTTTTATTCCACTCGTAAAAGGGAAACATTGTAATCGTGACAAAATCACTCTTTTTTAGTTTTTTTAGATCTTCACGCTTTAGAGCCTCTAGATGCCAAGAAACATGTTTTCTCAATTCTGTCGGTTTGTCTGTCTGCTCGAGGCATAGCTAAAAAACTACTTACAAAATTTGGTCAAAAATCAGGGTCATAAGGGTACGATTTGTTAAGATTTCGGTAAAAATCTTACATGGAATAAAATGGCGACCTAGTGAAATGTAAAAAAAATGTTACAGAAAAACTGCTTCAGCCAGTTTACCTCAAATTTTGCTAAAATCAACTATTATGTTGAATGGAACTGGTAAAATTTTGGTACGAATTCAAGATGACGAAACAAAACGCGGTATAATAAAAAATTAAAAGAAATCAACCTAAAAGTAACTTATTAGAATGATTTCAAATTTTGTGCTAGAATTAAGTGTGATGTACAGTACAAATTCTAGACGGCGGAGTAAAATATCGGTCAAACAAAATGTTTGTTATCTGAAAAATGCTCCCAGGATTTTTCAAATCTTCTCGTTCTCTTTTTTTCTGTCTGTCTGTCAGTTCGCGACATAGCTAAAAACTACTTACCCGACTGACTTCAAATTTTGGTCAAAAATTAAGGGCCATATGGGAATGATCCGGTAATATTTTGCTCTACTACTATGGCGGAACAAAATGGAGGACTAGTAAAATGTGAAAATTATTACAAAAAAATATCCAATTTACTTCACATTGTGCACAAAAATTAAGGTTTATATAGGATCCAGTGGCGTAGTCACGAAGGGGGATATGGGGGATATATCTCACCAAGACTTTTTAAGTATTGCCAAATGCTTAAATTTTTTTTTAATTTTAATTTTTTCTTTTGCTAAGATTTTTAATATGAAAATATGTTTTCAAGATCTGTTGAATTTTTGTTGTTTCTCTCCATTCTCTTTCCTTAATGTCCGTCAACAACTTTCAACCGTTTTGAAAAATAATTGTACCCCCCCCCCTCCCCCCAAGCACTAAGTCTAGCTAAGCTACTGATAGAAATGAACTGGTAACATCTTGGTACGAATCTAAAATGGCAAAACAAAATGGCGACGTAATACAAATTTTAAAAAGCAGCCCGGAAGACTTCTTATTATATTGATTGTAAATCGTTGTATAGGTATTAAATGTGATATAGGGTTAAAGTGGTAAACTTGTGGTACGAACCTAAGCCAAATAAAATGTATTAAAAATCAAAGTTAGAAAACGTTCTTATTCAATTGAGTTTCAAATTTTTACAAACGTTGGATGTGATATAGGGAAAAATAGGTAAAATTTTGGTACGAATGCGACATGGCGGAACAAAACGCATATTTTAAACTAAGAATTTTACACAACTTTACAGGTTTTGTGAAGAAGTGACCTTGGTTATTGGGATACAATTTAAAACTATCAGTTCTAATGATAAACATAAATTACAAGTTTTACACAATAATTGTATCAGGTATGCAACTGATTTTACAAAATATGATATATATATATATATATATATATATATATATATATATATATATATATATAATATATCTCCAATTTTGAATAGATTTAAATTAACTAAATTAGAATTTAGACGCGAAATTCATTTATCTTGTTTTATTCGTAAATAATTTTAAATAAATTGCCTAACTATTTATATGAAAAAATTCAATTTCGAAATATTATTCTTAATTTAAATACTAGAAATCAAAATAACTTTTAAATTCCTATTCATCAAACAGAAAAATATAAATCTGCTTTTAAATATATATATTTTATAATTTATAATAATATTCCTTATGAAAAAAAAAATCTCAAATATGATTCATTTAAAAAAAACATCAACACTATTATTCGTGAGGTAGGATTGGAAGACTGATTACTCAGTAATCAAAATCTTACCTTTTGTGCCATCTAATAGGTTACCTTTAATCTAGTTTTAGTTAGTTTTTTTACATAGATAATATTGAATTGTAGTATTTTTATTTTTATTTATATGTATTTCAAATACCTGGCACAAACAAATCATTAAAAAAGAATGGCGGTATAATGAAATTTTAAAAAAATCAGTGCAAGTAGCTACTTATTCATTTTTAAATTATTCCCAAAGTTTAAATGTGGCATAGATAGAAACTAGTAAAATATTGGTACGAATCCAATATGGCAGGAAAAATGGCGCCCACTAAAAGTATTTGAAAAGGTAGTATATAAGAATGTGTTACTAAATGAAGTGGGGAACTAAACTGTGCCACACTTCACTATTCCTAATATAAGGAAATATTCACAACGAGGAAAATTCCGGGCAAAGGAAACTTTCTTTTTGTTTATTGAAAAATTACAGACCCTCCAATATTCTGTTTTAAAATTTAAATACATTTCATTTCAACTTTTTCTCAACAAACACAACCGCCAATGATGTGTTTTTCATTTTCCACATGCTGTTCGCTGGACTAATGAGGTTTATGTGCAGCAGCAAAATCGAAAATTTAAATGCACTACTCCAAGATGCATTTAACCACTTTATAAGAACATATTGTCAATAATTTAACTTTTATACACAATTCTGAGAATCCTGTTGCACTTTTTCGAATAATATTAAATAATAAATTTGAACAACTTATATTATTTACAAAATTGTGTTTAATTTCTTATAGCATTCTGCAGTAAAAATCACCATATTGTTTCTTTTTTTACAGATTACTTTATTTTAAAATAATCAAAGTATATCGACAATTTGCGCGCTTGCTTTAGACCAGATTTAAGTTCATTTAGAAGATAATATGGCTAGTCTGATCTTGTGTTTGAAGTAAAAGAATCAGCTCGAATAATTATTAACTATATATTTATAATAGTAGTTATTTAAGGAGAGAAGCCCCTCCTCTTCCTCCTCATTATGCATCTACTCCTTCTCCTCTTCCCTAATATTGGAAATTATTGAATCGACTTCGTTAACTTAGCCTCGCCACAGAAGGTTATCCGTTGAAATAGTAGCCTAGCGGAAACATTAAATATAAAGAATCACCACTTAAGCTCAGTGTTACCATGGTATTTAATACTGAAAATAACGAATTAACATCAACAATTCAAGAATTGCATAGTGAATTTAGCAAATTACTAGATGAAGTTAATGAGCATCAAATGAGAAGTAGACCATCTTTTTCTTCATTTTATTCCTAGCTTTCAGAAGATTATTCAAAGGCAGTAACGTTGTGTGTTGACTATTTAAGAAAATTTGATTTTGTTAGAATTTGTGCGTGAACTGATAAAGTTAGGCTTTTATAGTGAGGTCATAAGTTTAAAAAAATTTGTTCAAAATTCAACAGTCTTGAAAGAAATATCAGCGGCAGAAGCTGAAAGAGATTTTTACTTGTCAATATCTCAAGAAGGTTTAGTCTAAGAAATTGTGTAATTGTGATGGAAAAACTAGTGCCCGAAGTGCTTGAAGAGTTTGTTATGTCAGAAGCTTGCCCAAGAAATTTAGCTTTTGTTGGTGATGATGATAACGTGAATGCTCAAGGTTTAACGAAAAGTCGCAAATATTTAGAACATGCTGAATTTTGTAAAAAAATAGTGCAAGTCTGTAAAAACTTTTTAGAAACCAAACAACTAACTAAATTAGAATTTAGACGCGAAATCCACTTATCTTGTTTTATTCGTAAATAATTTTAAATAAATTGCCTAACTATTTATATGAAAAAATTCAATTTCGAAATATTATTCTTAATTTAAATACTAGAAATCAAAATAACTTTTAAATTCCTATTCATCCAACAGAAAAATATAAATCTGCTTTTAAATATATATATTTTAAAATTTATAATAATATTCCTTATGAAAAAAGAAAAATTTCAAATATGATTCATTTAAAAAAAACATCAACACTATTATTCGTGAGGTAGGATTGGAAGACTGATTACTCAGTAATCAAAATCTTACCTTTTGTGCCATCTAACAGGTTACCTTTAATCTAGTTTTAGTTAGTTTTTTTTACATAGATAATATTGAATTGTAGTATTTTTATTTTTATTTATATGTATTTCAAATACCTGGCACAAACAAATCATTAAAAAAGAATGGCGGTATAATGAAATTTTAAAAAAATCAGTGCAAGTAGCTACTTATTCATTTTTAAATTATTCCCAAAGTTTAAATGTGGCATAAATAGAAACTAGTAAAATATTGGTACGAATCCAATATGGCATAGAAAATGGCGCCCACTAAAAGTATTTGAAAAGGTAGTATATAAGAATGTGTTACTAAATGAAGTGGGGACCTAAACTGTGCCACACTTCACTATTCCTAATATAAGGAAATATTCACAACGAGGAAAATTCCGGGTAAAGGAAACTTTCTTTTTGTTTATTGAAAAATTACAGACCCTCCAATATTCTGTTTTAAAATTTAAATACATTTCATTTCAACTTTTTCTCAACAAACACACCCGATGATGTGTTTTTCATTTTCCACATGCTGTTCGCTGGAGTAATGAGGTTTATGTGCAGCAGCAAAATCGAGAATTTAAATGCACTACTCCAAGATGCATTTAACCACTTTTTAAGAACATATTGTCAATAATTTAACTTTTATACACAATTCTGAGAATCCTGTTGCACTTTTTCGAATAATATTAAATAATAAATTTGAACAACTTATATTATTTACAAAATTGTGTTTAATTTCTTATAGCATTCTGCAGTAAAAATCACCATATTGTTTCTTTTTTTACAGATTACTTTATTTTAAAATAATCAAAGTATATCGACAATTTGCGCGCTTGCTTTAGACCAGATTTAAGTTCATTTAGAAGATAATATGGCTAGTCTGATCTTGTGTTTGAAGTAAAAGAATCAGTTCGAATAATTATTAACTATATATTTATAATAGTAGTTATTTAAGGAGAGAAGCCCCTCCTCTTCCTCCTCATTATGCATCTACTCCTTCTCCTCTTCTCTAATATTGGAAATTATTGAATCGACTTCGTTAACTTAGCCTCACCACAGAAGGTTATCCGTTGAAATAGTAGCCTAGCGGAAACATTAAATATAAAGAATCACTACTTAAGCTCAGTGTTACCATGGCATTTAATACTGAAAATAACGAATTAACATCAACAATTCAAGAATTGCATAGTGAATTTAGCAAATTACTAGATGAAGTTAATGAGCATCAAATGAGAAGTAGACCATCTTTTTCTTCATTTTATTCCTAGCTTTCAGAAGATTATTCAAAGGCAGTAACGTTGTGTGTTGACTATTTAAGAAAATTTGATTTGTTAGAATTTGTGCGTGAACTGATAAAGTTAGGCTTTTATAGTGAGGTCATAAGTTTAAAAAAATTTGTTCAAAATTCAACAGTCTTGAAAGAAATATCAGCGGCAGAAGCTGAAAGAGATTTTTACTTGTCAATATCTCAAGAAGGTTTAGTCTAGGAAATTGTGTAATTGTGATGGAAAAACTAGTGACCGAAGTGCTTGAAGAGTTTGTTATGTCAGAAGCTTGCCCAAGAAATTTAGCTTTTGTTGGTGATGATGATAACGTGAATGCTCAAGATTTAACGAAAAGTCGCAAATATTTAGAACATGCTGAATTTTGTAAAAAAATAGTGCAAGTCTGTAAAAACTTTTTAGAAAACCAAAACAGAAAACAATTTTTTGCTGATATTGAGAATTTAGAAATACAATATAATTTTAAAGTTATGTTATAATAAGTTTAAATAAAACAAAGTACATAAAGCTAATATTATTTTTATTCATTCATAAAAAAATTATCAAACAAGTATAAAACGTTTGAAAGTGCCCACATACATAATGATTTAGAGTGATAAAAACATTTTGGTTTAGATGTCAATAAAACTGGTTGTTCATCTAACTCAATAATTGGCTTTTTTTGAATACTTTTTTATACATTCAGCTTTTTCCTTCTACCTTAACGTAAACAAATTCAGTATCCGCTTCAATTCTTTGATTATATTTGAAAATTGATGAAGTGGAGTATGTCCAGAATTCCAGTATATGATAATTTTTCATTGACCAAATAGCTTGCTTATGTTGTTCAGGCGAAAGAAAGTTTAAAGGAAAAGGTTGTTTACAAATATAGGGACTTATTCTATCTCCATCGTAAGCTGCCAATTCTCTAGGTATAAATTTATTTTTTTCGTCCTTAAAACTTTGAATGTCTAATACTAGCATTATATTTTTAATTTAGAACATTTCTTAAAAATAAATGTTTTTTTTGGAGTAATCTTCAATATCCTTTTTGAGTTCTCTTAATTTTCTGATATAGGTTTCTATCTCTCCTGCTCGAAGTGACATTATCAGTTAGTCACGCTTTCTTGTCAAACGTCTAGTAACAACTGACTCTTTTGTTATCTGCAAGTTATATTTAGGAATTAAATTTAATTTTGAGGTAAAACTCCCGCATGCGTAGCTAATTTACAGTTGCTTTACAATTTTAGTAAGTGGATTGTAACTAAAAACTTTATCATGTAATATTAGACAATACGCTGTTGTGTCTTTTTCTATGCTTTATTTAGTTCAAATTCTACTCTCATTACAATAGGTCCTGCTTGCAAAGATTCTTTTTGATGAGAACAATTAATTTATGCAATGGCGGCCTTTTCCTTGAATACGAGAGGATCAAATAACGGTTCTTCTGTTTTTCCATAATAAGTATTGCGGAAATTGGAATACATTTTATACAAGATAGCGAATTTATTTTTATATTAGATATGAGTATCTAATATGAGATATTATTAAAAATAGAAAAAATAATAATAAAAATAAGAAAGGTAAAAAATAACGAAAATTAAATAAACGATATATATATATATATATATATATATATATATATATATATACATATATATTCTAATTTTGTTTTCTTGGGTATTTTGGTTCGATAGTAGGAATAAAATTAAAACAAATTTAATTTCATTTTTGTTACATTTTTATAGACGTTTCGACCATTTATGGTTGGCCTTCATCAGTATTTTTTTTGTGTGTCATAAGAAGGATCTTTCAGATTTCATCTTTATGCAACATTTAAAAACAGCACGTTTTCCATACAACACTCAGAAACAGCACATTTAAAAACATTGAAAAGAACGTCATACAGATTAAAATTACTATAATATTAATTGCTACGAGTATGTCTATCTTCGAGCGACACTGCTTTAACTGGCCAGTTAACAAAGGCCAGTAACAAAAATGAAATTAAATTTGTTTTAATTTTATTCCTACTATCGAACCAAAATACCCAAGAAAACAAAATTAGAATATATATGTATAAAAGGTTCAGAACTAAACAAAAAAAAAAAAACTCTAAAAAATATATATATATATATATATATATATATATATATATATATATATATATATATATATAATCTTCAAAAAGGCATAGAAAATTATAATTTAAAATCATCTTAAGAATTTCACTTATTGAAGTCGGCGTGAAACTAATAAAAAGAAGTAAATAGGCTTTACTTGGGTTATTTTTATCATATTACATATCCAAAAGTAGGAAATCTAAGAAACCCCCAACAAATATCAGAAGTATAACTTAATTTCGTCCGTAGTAATCAGGCAAGCTCTAAAGAAACTCTGTGAGTACTCCTCAACTGTCGGGAACAGGGTTATGAATAACACCCTCTAACAATTCTATGCTGAATGTTATGGTAACAAACAGGACTCGGACTGTCTTTGTAGCAGTCCCTTTTTATTGCTTTGAGATTAACATGCTTCTTAAATTGAATAGAGATCAACTTACGATTACCGGTGGACTAAACGTGATACTGGCTGTTGCAATTTCACCGGCGTAAGATTGGACTCGGCAACCATCTATATTGCAAAATTGCGACCTAGTGAAATGTTAAAACAAAATGCCGCTAAAAATTTATTTACACAATTTATCTTAAAATTTGCTCAAAAATCAAATATTTTATAGGAATTAACTGGTAAAATTGCGGTACGAATTTAAGATGGCGGCCAAATAAAATGTTTATATTGTGAAAAAATCACCCTCGCATATTTTACATATCTTCACGTTTTAGCGTCCCTAGATGCCAAAAATATGTTTTCTCAAATCCGTCGGTCTGTCTGTCTGTGATTGATAGCCTAGTGAAAGGTTAAAAAATTATTACTAAAAAACTAATTACCCAATTTACCTTAATATATTGTGTAAATATTTTAAATAAATGGATATAAAAAACAATAAAATTGGTACAAAAAGAAGGATATTAAGTTATACATTTTTAATTACTTTATTTTTGGTTATAGTGACCAAAAATAAATTAATTACAAATGTGTAACTTAATATCTCCTTTTGCTTTGCCAATTATATTGTTTTTATATGCATTTAGTTAAAATCTTTGTACTTGACGCTACGATTAGTAAGCCAATTAGCGCTATCTATCAGTTTTTCGATTAGTAAGCCGTTATCTTTCGAAAATTATCACGTATAAAACAGCCTCCTGATCTTATTTCTCCTAGTTATCTGTGAATATGTGTTCCTAACAGGGCCCATATTTAAGAAAAATGTAAGTATATATTTAATTCGTTGTGCTAATCCACTTCCTCTCGCACTGGATTGTTTTACATAAACTATGGAACAAATATTTAACCTTTCAAACTACGTGCTGTTTTATGTCGAATGGAGATGGGTGAGAACAACGTATTAATCCTCACATAATCAGGTTTAGAAAATAGTTTGATAATAATTTCCTTGTTTTTCTTTTAACTGAAAATTATTTTTTTAGATTTTTCGTCTTTTGTTATGTTCTATTTAAATTTTTAAAGCATTATTGTGTAAATTATTCATATAATATATACAGCAAAACAATTAATTTTATTGGGTTATCGGTCCTAATGAGGGCTGGGATTTAAATGTCTTTTTAGCTACACTAAGCTTTCGATAAACTTCAGGCTACCTTCTTCAGGGGTAAAATATGAATGAAAAATTGCCTTTAAGCACAACAAAATAAAAGGTAACATTTTTAGTAAGTTAAAAGACAGGGATAAAATACAAGACATCAAATATGGTATATAGTAGTCCTGAGCCCCTAGGGTATTTTTTTGAGAAACAAGATATTTTTAGGTAGACCGTAACCAAATTTCGAGTTTATAACTTTAACGGTTAAATTACTGGAATTTGATAATTTAAATTCCAACTTTAACCCCATTTTGCTGCTTATTGCAAATAATAAACGAAATTTTTTTAGACCCGCGGATGGAGCATTTATTCGACTACAAAAAAGCTCTAATAACATTTCCCTCTAACTACTCAGCAAGTGGGTGAAAATTCGATTTTAAGAAAAAAGTGCACGTATCGGTCAAAAACCGATAGGTACTTATCTATATACGACGCGAAATGATAGGTGGCCTTGGCCTAGGATGATAATAAAATTTACATGTCAGTTGTGATAGATGTCACGGCTGAGTTTTGGTTTGTTTAAAGCAAATATTTCTCTTATATTTTTTATCGCTTCGATTTATGTTTGTGCATTTACGCTTTAAAGAAACACTTTTGAAAAAAACTGATTTTTTTTCAAATAAAAATGATACACAAAATGGACGGTTTAAGAATATATACAAGGGTTGCAATTACGAGGTAAAGTTCGCACAAAAAAACTGTTTGTTTTCCTCAACTTTTAAACTGCTTAAAATTTTTAAATACTGTTTTCAAAATTCGATGCAACTTTTAGGGGAGTAATTTATTTTGAAAGAATATTGACAGCTCTAAAAAAAACGTTTTTTTTCCTGTAACTTCTGAACTACTTAAAAAAAATATATATATATATATATATATATATATATATATATATATATATATATATATATATATATATATATATATATATATATATATATATATATATATATATATATATATATATATATATATATATATATATATATATATATATATATATATATATATATATATATATATATATATATATATATATATATATATATATATATATATATATATATATATATATATATATATATATATATATATATATATATATATATATATATATATACGGTTTTCACAGTTCCATGTAACTTTTAGGGGCGACATCCCCGTAATTTCATTTTCAAATACGGTAGGTACGTTTTATTGAGGTAATTAAAAAAAATGACATTAAAAAAATTATTTTCACCGTTCTGAACTTCTTAAAATTTTTATATACGGGTTTCACAGTTTCTTGTAACTTAATGTCGTAATTTATTTTAGAGAAATATTCTTGCAGTTGTCCAAAAAAACGTCTAGTATTCCTAACTTTTAAATAGCTTTGTGATGGTTTGTGATAATAGTAAAATAGGATTGAAAATAAGTATGTAGGACTAGAGACCTAAGATCACGCACACGACTAATAAACGCAGCCAAAACCCACAGGGACAACCTGACATATTACTTGTTCCCAATGTGAAGGTGTATGTATAAGGCAAACATCCAGAGTCTTAAAAGATCCAACTTCACATAAAAGCGACTATAGGTTAAGGAAAAATACTTTCTTTCAGAACATTCTAACTAATCCGAGCACTTATTTAATTAAAATGAAACACAAATATTATGTAAGAAGGCCAATTATAACAAGAGAGAGTTTTTAAAAATGGTATAAATATATTTCAAAATTAATTCTTTTATTAAAAAAACCGACATAGACGATCTTAGTTCTGTTTATGCAAATCTTTTGATCTCAATCTGATGATCTCAATGAATCTTAATAATCTTAACCATAGTTATAGTAATTTAGGCAGCTTAAACGAATCCTTATAGGCTTCGTTTTGTACATTACGGTTACCGAGAGTCTATAGTCTATAGCCAGTCTATAGTCAGTCTCCCCAATCGAATAGGTGTTTATTCGTTAGCAAAAAAACCTAGCTTTTAATGAAGTTTAGTAATTTTAGATCACATACATCGTAATTAGTTTTTTAATGTTAATGTTTCTATTACTCATATATTATCAATAACTGCATAGCAATAGAAAATCGTGGATATATTTAATTCTCAATTAGGCTGAAAAACAAAGTACAACATTCCTAAAACTAAATAAAAATCTATTTGCCTCGATTCCAATACATAAATATAAATCCGAAAACAAGAATTTTACCCAGTATGTTACAGTAAGTTAGAACTTATAATGTGCTTGTTTTTCACAGGAAATAATCGTAATTTAGTTGCATAACAGTAGGTACAACTTTTTCTCTTATAAATAATGTGCATAAAAGCTAAAAAATAGTCTTCTCTTCTTTTTATATTAAAGTCCTGAAGAAGGTAGCAAATATTACCGAAAGCTTGGGGTAGCTAAAAAGCAGTTTAAATCTTAGCTGTCATTAGGACCGATACCAAAGTTTACGGTATTTATTCCGTAAACTTCGCTGATACCCCAATAAAATTAATTGTTTAATTGGTCGGTCAAGACTACCCTCCTCTTTATATATATATATATTAGAAAATTAGTCGTGACTGACTAGTTAGAAAAAAGCACTTTGAACCAAAAGAATATAATTTTCACAAAAAGCGAAATATTCTATCCTCCAGGTTCTTGCTTAGGTGGGGATGCAGCCAAAGAAAAAATTTATGAACGGCCTAGTGTGGAATACTCTTTATTGTATGGTCGAGCTTTCGAGAATGTAATGGCGGCGTGCCAGCATTGAGAGTGGTTTTCGCTGCGTGTTTATAAAATTTTTTTAAAAATTTTGTATTTACCTCTTGTATAACTACAAACATCTAAAGCTAAATATTAAAGGATATCTGCCCTTAAGTTGAATTTTGGTAGCAATTGGCAAAAA
The DNA here is from genome assembly GCA_030620095.1 of Kuschelorhynchus macadamiae. NCBI lineage: Eukaryota > Metazoa > Arthropoda > Insecta > Coleoptera > Curculionidae > Kuschelorhynchus > Kuschelorhynchus macadamiae. The sequence continues at coordinate 2,262,502 of JAUTXW010000834.1, forward strand.
ATTAAAAAAGGAACTTATGTATTATATTTGGAACTTTTTCTGTATTCTCAAAATAAAGTTATGTGGTTCATGTGCCTATATAACAATTGTAAAAATAGATAGTTGCTGATGAATAATTATCTTACTGGCCACCCCGTACATGACAGTGTTTATAAAGTAATAATTTTCCATTGTAGTGATTAATAAAGTTATTATAAAAAATTACCATGGCGGCCTTCAGTGCCAATTTATGAACAATTCGTCAAGTATTTGTCAACTGACATATTTTTATTGATATTGTGAATATAAAGAGCAATTTACACATACCGAAATGTTTACATTGTGTTATTTCATTGAAATTGTAAATAAAATAAAAAAGATTTAATGCTGAGACCATAATATATAGATTATAGTTCGTACTCCAGGTCAAAAATAAATTATTGCTCCAATATATGTTTTGTTGTTGTTGTTGTTGTAATTTCTTCTACCTGGTAATTTTCATTTAAATAGTATTTCACAAATTCTATAAGAATTTAGCAATATTTCGTCAGTCGAATTAAAGTCTAATGTATTTTTTTTTCAGTTGTTTTAGAACAATTTTGACAACTATTTCAAAATGGCTCAACAATTTGCAAAAGGAGACAAACCTGCAGAGGTGCCACCAGATGGGGGATGGGGTTGGATGGTAGTGTTGGGAGCTGCTTTAATTAATGTAAGTACCGTTAATGATAAATCTCTATAAAAATACTATACACGAATCTTATGGAAGAGTGGCTGTAGTTTGCAATCATCTAAGAAAAAATCACTATTGTTGGGATAAATCGTTTAACGTATCTCTTGGAAAACTTTCTTCATTAAAGCTAAAGTGACAGTTAAGGTTCATCGCATCTCATTAAGAGGTGATGAATGCGTTCAAAGCCCTTTAACAATGTACTCATGAGGGAATATGAGATAAGAAAGCCAAACTACTTTGTATCGAATTAAAAAAAATGGCAGTTCAATCAGGAGAAACATATTCAAGCAACATATCACAAAAAACAACGAAATATAAAACCAAAATTTCTGATTTTTATGAAGAATAAAATGAGGGATACAATTTATATAATGTATGTTTAGGAGAAATATGTTAAAATGTCTAGTTTACATAAGAAGTTAAATGAATATCTCAGCATTTCAATCTCTCAGGAGCAGTTCAAAGAGGTCATTTTGACTATAATAACAACGTAATGCTGTATCAAATTAGAAAGAAAAGTTAAATATCGTAAGAATATTATTAAAATATACGGAAGAAATAATTAATGGAAATTTAAAGCAAATAACATCTCTATTTGAGAGAATTTTTTTCTCATCGTCAGAGGTATAAACAACAGAATCCGTTTTAGAATCGTCAAAATTATTTAAAGATATAATCAGTTGCTGTTCCAAGCTTTTGTTATTCCCCAGGAGTCTCTAATGATTTTATTTGAATTTCTTCCAATGGTCATTGGATATTTCACTTCGTTTATTGTTCCTTTTAAGGGTTAAATGTACCGATCATATTTCCTCTAAAATTCTGATCAAACTATTTCAATGGTATTATACTGGCAATGGTATGATGGTAAACTTAAAATTTAGCGTTCAAACTGTAAAACATATTCGTCAAGATGATATATTTTTTCGGAATTCCTTTAGCCAGAAGTAAGACCCAAATTAATTAATGTCTCCGACGTTCTCATTAGTATGTTGTATTGTAGTTAATTGGTAACCCTTCTCTAAGCTGTTTAAAATTAATAATTGAACCTTCTATCGCGGCATTTTCGAATGAATGACATATTATTTAATTATTATTAATTAAAAAATCAAACGAATTAAAAAGAAATATAACAAAATGCCGTCACAGTCAAACCTTATTACGTATAACACCATGGATCCAGGGTTTTATACTTTGCTCAAATTCTATATAAAATATATGGGCAAAAAAAGGAAATGACACAAAATAAGCCTTTTAACATATTCAACGTATAGTACTTTCCAAAATACGAAAAAAGTTTTATTTAACAAAAGTTCGAGAATGTTTTTTTTTCGATATACAGGGTGTTAAACCTAAACTTAATGGTCTAATAGACAAACGCCAATAGCATTCACAAAACTTATGTTCCTACGATCGCCTTATTATTATTAGAGTTATTCATCCCATATCTCGGGAACAAAGTTTTTTTTGGACTTATGGTCATTTTTTATTTTATACTCTAAATATGTTAAAAAAATATTTTGTGTAATTATATTTTCCTATATATTTGTTAGGGGATTTGACCAAAGCCACATTTCCATAAAATTGGTGGGTGGTCCTTTCCTTTATATATTCTAAAGTTCTTGAAATAATACAATTTTTTTATATTTCTCATAATATTTCACTAGATTTGTGATAATTTGATCTGGTATAATTTGTATACTTTGATGAATTCGATAAAAACTATTTGTGCATTAAGATCACACACTGACACTCCGACGCTGAGAGTGGAAAAAAAGATTTTTTTCAAAATAAATTCAGTTTTATGTTACTCAAATATAAATCTTACAATAAATTCACTGATTTATTCGTAATTACTTTTTTTTGATAACCTCGCGCGTTACCAAATAATTTAGAGTCATGTCCTGGCATATTTAAGGCAAGGAAAAGCTAATATGTGTTCAGGAGAAAATATGTACTGCTTCTTCGGTTTAAAGTACTAAAGTGACAGTTTTGAGGTAGTCCCATTTTTAGGCAAACCGCCCAGGACATTGCTGCCTTTAACCATATTTTTACAGTATATCTTAGCCCTGTTCTCCTACGTGCTTCATATTTATACGAGAAACTCATTAGTGACAACGGACCCTCCTATGATGTTCATTTAGTACCAAATCTTTCACGTGATAGCAAACCGACGAATCAAAAGACGTAATAGCCCTGACGTAACTGCAAAGAAAACCACGAAGAAGAAGGGTGTAACTTGTAATTCTTGGTGATTAGTATTTACAGGTGACGGTAGGTCTACCATTGTTTCAGTGGGTATCTTTTGTTTTACTTAAGGCAGATTTTTGTTTATCAACACGTAAGTTTCTATGTAATCGTGTTTTATAAGACTGCGTTTTTGGTTAGCCTAGGTTGGGTCTTTTTTGAGCCGATGTAAAAATTGCGTACAAAACTTATTTATTATGCATTTAGACGCCCTTGTCATCACCACAGGATTAAAAATATCTATGATCTTCAAAAGTAAAGAATGGAAGAATGCATTTCATACAAGTTTGGAGCCACGAGCTGAAGTCGAGTACAGCAAGCACACGAGTATGAAATGTGCTTTTCGCATGTGTTTCCCACTATTTTCCGACTGCATAGAGAACTTTTTGAAAATTAACATAAAATAATAAAATTATGATGCGGATAATCCGTATAGCAAGGATGTTGTGACGATTATACGCATTTTCATAGGATTGGTAGAAAAATAAATTTTGTGAATGTTCTTGGACTTTGTATATTAAACAATTTGTTATAGGTTTAAGACTTGGGTCAGATGACGCGCGTTTCGGTAACGCGTCTTTCAGAAATACAATGGTAAATATCCTCATCTTGTACACTTAAACGAAATTCACATGAACACGCACGCCTTTGCGCCAGTGGTGGCTATTCAGGTGAAGTAGGTGAAGTGCTACTTCTCCAGGAAAAACAAACAAGTAAACATCTATCTATATATATTTAATATATCTCTGAAAAATTTAAGTTTTTACATTCATTTATTCACCTAATTGCAAGAAATAAACTGTACATCTCAAATAAATATTTTACTTGACCGTGGGCGGCATGTCTTTTTAAAACTTTCAATCGAACTTTATTATGACAACTATAACAGTGACGCAAATCGCTTCGACTTTGCTGGAGGTGCTATGTTTAGTTTACGATTTTCCTATTACGTTGCCATGACAACGCCTACTCGATGACGTCGAGCGCATAGAAGAATAATGTTAACGAGCTCCATACAACGCTCACGGTGAATTGCTAACGCAGTCACTACACCCACGTGTCGTTCAGTTTGGGGTGGTTGTTTACTTTTATTGACTGTTTTGTGTTATATTTATTTATGGTGTTGTTACAACTTTATTTAGTGTCGGGTTTATTAATTTACATTATTGATGAATCCGATCACGGATGTGGTTTGCATTTTGCTGGAAACTCCATTTAATCGATGGAAGGAACAAGATCAGAGTTTTAATCGTCATCCTGGTTTTCGGCATACAAATGGTTATGTAGTAGTCAAATATTACAAAAATTGTTTTGCTAGCCTTGTTTTCTAGTTTCAAATCAATATTAAGTGTGGAATAAGGAAGGATTTGCAGGTATGTTAAATATATGAAGGTCTTTACATAAACATGAAGACTCGGCGGAGCATTTAAAATACGAATTATTGCTAAAAACATTTGTAAAAAATCAAAGCACTATAGCTGACACTTTAAAAGAAAATGCTAAACTATATAAAATACATTTTAACGAAAACGTCCGATTAAATAGACTATTTAATCGTACGGAATCTAATAACAGACTTGGTAATTGACGCAGTTTTGTACCTTACAAAACAAGAGTTAGTCTGTCGCGGCCATGATGAGAGCAGCGAGTCAATAAATAGGGGGAATTTTAAAAAGCTTTTAGGTTTATTAATATCGAGAAGTTCCCAAGAACTAAAAGAACATCACGAAAAAATTAAAAATGTTTTTACTGGTGACTCGAAAACTATTCAAAACGAAATAATTAATTATTTATTGAATTTAATTGAATGCATTTCTGATTATTTAAATGATCATATAAAAAATGAAATAATGAACACACGGTTTTTTTCTGTGCAAGTAGAGGACACCACTGATACTACGCAAACCTCCCAGTGCTCCATCATTTTAAGATACGTTAATTCAGAAGTTCAGTAGTCGAAAGATTCTTAGGATTTTATAATGTAAGCTTCATAAGAACGTCGGAGAACTTATATTCTCTATTGGATCAAATTTTGGACCAATTTCACTATAAACATAAATTAATAGAGCAATGTTACGATGGCGCAAGTGTGATGTCTGGCCATCTAAATGGCCTTCAAAAAAAAAAGATGAAAAAGCGCCGCAGGCTGTATTTCTTCATTGTCTTGCTGTTATGAAGGATAGGAGAATTGATTTAGTATACAAAATTTAGGTAAGTCGTAAAAAAATATTCTTCCCCTTCCATATATGAAAAACAATTCTGGAAAAAAATTATTGCGATATTTTCTTGCTTCATTTGCACTTCACTTACTTTTTGATCCGCGAGCCGCCACTGCTTTGCGCTAGTGGCGGCCTAGGGGGCGGTCTAGGGGAGGCCCAATTTGGAATAACTAAAATATTAGCTATTTTCTATGAAAGTCAGGACCTTTTTTTTAGTCAACGAGATAAGTTGTGAGCTCGGATCTGGGATAAAATTGGTTGTCGTTTCTTCTCACGGGTTTTATGAAAGACCGCCCCGGGTCTCGCGTACGTACTCTTACACCGCCACTGCTTTGCACGCTTATTGATGCCATTCAGTTCATTCTAAATATGTACGTTAAGAAAACTCGAGTCATCTGACTCATGTCTAACTGAAGAGCGACAATATTAACTGAAAATGAAACAAACATCTAAATTAATGTTAATAGTGGTAATAAAATGTATTGACGGAATAATGATATACCAAACCGTCTGTGTATATTTATCATTACCAGGTTTCATGTTGCATGAGACTATTTTGTGGACACTTAATTGTTCTAAGTAGCAATGTCTTTAATTATAGCTTTGTTTAATTGTAGTCGAAATATTTTTTTTTCTAAATAACGTTCTAATTTTATATGATTCACGGTGAATTGAAAATTAGACGCTTCTGGAGCACCAATTAACGGATCATCTTCAAATTTTGGCTCTGAAGGTAACGACCATGGTCTTTCACTTTGAAAAATTTTTAGCGACAACATGGTTATTTTAAATCCAATATCCTACATATTTTTCAATTTTAACAGCCTTTAACATTTTTTAACAGTTTTTGAACTATTAATTAATTTTCAATTTTTTTAACGAAAACACGACTTTTCGAGAATTTCGCCCAACTCTAAAACAATTTTAAGCTGAAATTTGGGTTATGGTATAACATTACCTTTAGATATTAAATATTTTGGTCATATCTACTTGAAGCATACAGAGTGGTTCAGAAATAAATGTTTGTAGGTAACTTAACTTAAATGTTTCTGAAAATCGATTTTTTTTAATGCGACACCCTGTATATCAATACTGACTTAAAGACTGATAAAAGCGGCCTTTTAACATTGTGTATTTTATCTATACCTAAATCTTAGAGACTTCGATTTATAAGCATTTCTTGAAATTTCATTAAACGCCATTTCAACGTCTTTGGTTAACTTTGGCTAGGTTAGGTTAGGTAGTCTCTAAAATTGTTCTGTATTTAAATAAATTTCTTTAAATTTTGTACCCGAACTTTTAAGTATCACACTGTCCAGGTATAATAAACAAATCCATTATAGCAGTATTTGAATAATTATTATTCTCCGCTGTTGCAATATTAACTCAAAATCACAAAATACATTTTCATGGCATCTTATAATAGCTTTCATTGCCCACTACAACCAGAGTCATTGAGAAGTACATGCTTAATGAATTTTCAAAAAGACATGCTTATAGATCGAAAACTTGAAGAGTTAGGTATAGCTTTTTAAAGCACTATTTAACAGACACTTTTATAAGTTGTCTAGAAACATTTATATTTGGGACACTCTGTATGCTTCAATTAAGATACGACCAAAACATTACATACCCAAATGTATTATTGTACCGTGACTCAAATTTCAGCTTAAAATTATTTTAGAGTTTCAAATTAAGATGGCCCATTTTCGTTAAAAAAGATGTACTCAGAAAAGTTGCTTATAAATTCCTATAGAATCCGAAAATTGAGAAATATATAGAGCATTCTAACGACGTAGCACTAAAAATATTTTAGAATAATGTGCCATGTTCGCTTACCTTCGCTACCAAAAATTTGAAGGCGATCCGCTAATTAGTGCTTCAGAAACGTCTAATGTTCCATCCACCCTGAATCATCCTGTATAATATATAATATATATATATATATATATATATATATATATATATATATATATATATATTTATATATGATGGGTAATTAGCAATCTGAATTTTAAAAAATTTTGGCTGTATGCAGCTTAACTAGAACGATTGGTTTTTTAATTAAAGAAAAAATATTATTCTATAAACTATTTACTGTCAAATCTAGATATAAAATTTTGATAAAATCAAAGTAAGACGCAAAAATATCATTTTCAAATTTGTTCAATATGGTGCAGATTAACTTTATCTTTGTTCTATCTAATTACTTTGTACATTATTGAATGGAACAACTTTACTTTATTCAGGCAATATTCTAAAAATTGCCTCATAATTATACAGGATAACAAACAGTAATTAAAAACCCAACTACTAAAAATTAATTGGGGAAGATATACTAACTAGATGACTAAAAATAAGAAAACATGATTGCATATTTAGTATCTTTAGTTTTTACTTGTGTTCGATGAGTTCGGATAAAAACTTGTGAAAAGGTACTTTTATTGTTAATAACATTCTAACAAAAAAACTGTTTTATAAATAAAAAACTCTATTTAAATTCCTGGTTTAAATAAAATCAAAATTTTGAAAAAAAAAAATTTTTGCGGTTTCTTTCATTGTTGGCTTATAAAATCGAAATTAATGGCAATCTTGATCGTGTAAATAGACGAATTGTAGAGAATAAAATTATAAATAATATAATATAATTACACGACTTGATCGGATCATTAGAACAAGAGAAAAAACCGGAAAACTGAAAAATTTAGGCTTTTTTTTTTCAAAAATTCACATCTCCGTTATTTTTCAAGTTGTAGCGAAGGGCCTTTGCGAAATATTAGTTATTGTTATGTACTTTATGCGTATCAAAACCAAGCGCTGTGATATTATTAGTTTTTGCACAATTGCGATTTAATTTTTTTAATGTACTGTTTTTCAGCGTGCCTGGATGTGTCGTGGATGATGCGATTTGAATTCTGCAGTCATATAGAAAGTAGAAGTATTATACTACAAAACGTATATTCCCATTTTCTGCTAAAAATGTAAAATACGCGAAAAATACTTCCAAATATGATCAAAAACTGCCGAACGTGTGAAAGTAGCCGAGTAGTGTGGTAGTAACCAAGGCAGCCGAGGTGTAATAAAGACGCTTGGCACGCAAAGTATTAATCTTTGATTTTAATTATCTCAGCAACTGTAGAAGCTCTTTGATTTTTTTTTATATTGGGATAACTGAACCCGAAAAAACCGATTCTTTATTGTCTATTTCATGATAAATTTAACTGTTTAATAAAAATAATAACTTTATGTTTTATTTATTTATGTATCAAGCTAGCAAAAGCTATGTAGCAAAACGTCCCATGGCAGCATTTCCGTTATTTCTTTGAACAATATGAGTAAACAATCGGTTTTCTGGAGTTCAGTTACCCTAATATCAAGAGGAAAATAATTCTAATAGCTTTTGTTTTCTTGAGATAATTAAAGTTGAAGAGTAATACGTTGCGTGCTGAGCGTCGCTAATATTGCTCTTCCCATCGGCTGCCGTGCGTTTCCCCGCTACTTGGCTACTTTCTCGCGTACGGCCGTCTCTGGTCATGTTTGGAATAATTTTTCGCATATTTCATAGAATTTTAGCGCAAAATGATGATATACGTTTTGTACTGTGATACTTCTATTTTCGATATAATTTTACAGAATTCAAATCGGATAAACCACGACGCATCCAGACACGCCCAAATATGCTGCATTAAAAAATTCAAATCGCAATTGTGCAAAAACTAATAATCTCACAGCGCATGGTCTACATGCATAAATTACATATCACTAACTGTTATTTCGCAAAGAGCCTTCGCTACAACTTGAGACACAAAGATATTAATTTGCGAAGAAAATCCAATTTTTTCCGGTTTTTTCTCCTGTTCTAATGGTCCGATCAAGTAGGGACCATATCATATTGTTCGTTTTATTCTCTACAATTCATCTCTTTACATCATCAAGACTGCTTCATTAGTTTCGATTTTATAAGCCAAAAACGAAAGAACACGCGATTCTTGCATTAAATTGTTTATAACAAATAAACAAATACTATTGACTATCTTGAGCGTGATGGTGCACTCGGTTTCCGTCACGAAAAAATCTCTATTTATTAACGTAACTCTATTTCTCAACTCAATTACATTCTAGTTTAATATAGCTAATAATCGCTTGACTCTATGGATTTAGCCAAGAAATAATTACATAAGCAATTTCTGGGATACATTTCGTTAAACACATTTATCTTATTAAATTCCTTTGGTCATATTTATTAATGCTTAATGGTCAACAAACACGCAAACACTTTAAACAAACAAGATAATAGTTTTAAATATATGTTCTATTGTTTCTATTTTTCGATCATTTTCTATAAAGTAGCAAGTGTTTCAAACAGGGGTCCTTTAAGAATTTATTAGTTCAAATAAACATAAACAAAAAACTAGATATCTTTGATATCTAAGTCATTTACGCTATTCATTAATACGTCATAGCTCTGATTCATGAATAGGGGCCAAGTTAAGCCATCATGGATGGATTTGCGTAACGCAATGCATAAGGATTGGCCCATGATAGCACATCACACCGCTCCAAACTTGGTTTCTACTTTGCACAGTACTGTCCTTGTCGATGGCCGGTACTTCGCATTGATGCAGTTTATTTGTTATCTCGGTTACCTCTTTAATAAAAAAAAAACTGTTCAGCAAAACAGCGAAGCTAAATAGCCACCCAACTGAGAACTAAAAAAAGGTCCGTAATTTGTGTAGCTACCTATCCTTCTTTCATATTCGGCTTTGAACAAAATTATTAATTTTTTTAGCAATTTATTTAAAAATGAAATAATTCCAACATAAAATAAAATTTTGCCAATAGAATAAAATATTGGGACGGGGACGCTACCTCTCATCCCGCCCATACGTCCATCCCTGGGTTCAATGGGCGCGTCGTCTTTAGGAACCCTTGCATATACGGATGTGGATATATTTACATCATTGAAGCCAGGTGCTGAACATTTTACTTTTAATTTATGTTTAAAACCTGTCTGTGCGTCGAATTATTCGATTATCAAAGCTATGCTACGTGTAAATAGCCTCGTAGATATCAAACATTTCAAACTTATCGCGTTTTTAAGCGTCAAGGAGAGAGTTGCCGACACAAAAAATGGAAGATCTTGATTAGAGAGTTAATTATTGTTTGAAGTCTGCACCGGATGATGAGTACCTTCTACTGAAAGTAGCTGTGATTTTGGGAATATTTGATACTTGCCGCAGGGAGGAGCTTTGTCAGTGGACTCTTGACAACGTGAAAAATAAGGGCACTTCATTAACGAATCAAATATCAGATACCAAAAGCAAAGTCCACGAATTTCCATTAACGTTGACAAATTTTATTTGTATTTTCAGCAAATGTCGGCAGCTTTTCTTAAAATACGTGAAAGGCAACTGTACTAAAAATCAGGTTGGAATTTATAGCAATATTTCTACAACTTCCAAAGTCGATCATCTATACTGGGCATTGTTTTTGTCGTTCTTCAGCGAGCTTACTCACTGATGCTGGAGCAAATTTGACGACAATTAGGCGGTATATGGAGTGAAAATCCTGAACCCCTGCTGAGGGACACATCGAAGATTTCTTGGAAAATGAGAACTCTATTGCTCGAATACTGCTTACAATCGAAACAACATCAGCAGATGTTGCCTCAACGTCAACGCGGTTGTTTCTGTTTAATCGTTCTCTGCCACGGAGGGTGGTAGGTCTGTGGAAGGAATTCACAGTTGCTTAAATTGTATCCAAAAATTAAATTAGCCTAGTGTCCCTGAAAACCACGATCCGTTCCTGGTCATACTTGTAACTATGTTACCATACATCATAACCAGTTCTCAGGAACAAAAAATAAACCTAAACTTTACACAAATAGAAATAAAAAGTTTCATGGATTAATGGGCTGATTTAGGTCTAAATTAAGAAAATCTAAAAATGCACGGATCAATTGAGAGGAGAAGACTGTTAAAATAAGCCAAAAAAGAACAATTTTTTCGCATTTTGCAGTATATTTTCAAAGCTATGCAAAAAGTTGCCAAAGTTGGAAAGCACTTTTCTTTTAAAGATGTAATAACAAATACCGTTATTTTCTCATACATCTAATTTTAGCGGGTATATAAGAGCTGAACTAGTTTTATGTACTTAATTTGCGTATTATACGTTTTGCATATTCTTCGCTTCAAAGTTGATAGTAGACAGCAATTTCAAATGATTCTATTGTTTGTGCATGTGCAAAAAGTATATACATAATGTAAAAAATTACAAACATTGTTACAATTTTTATATTGCTAAATGATCAAGTTCAACCTACAAAAAATTATCCTTCTTCAATCAGTACAAAAATATGTGCACTAATGTACTTCACATAACAAAATCTGTGATAAATGATTTTTTTTAATTTCCTTTAAAAACCAAATCAGTGCGCCTATTTTTCCTTACGGCAAACTTGTGAACCACAATTTAATTCACATCATGAATCGACTGCATAGGTTTCTGTTCAAGTGACAAACACGCTAACAGGCATTAAGCCTATCTTGTCTGTCAAAATAAGAAAAATAAACGTCAAAACAATTTAAAAACGAAAAAAAAGGTTAATTGTGCAACTTTACTTCAATTTTACCTCTGCTGTATCTTTTGCTAATAGTTAGGTGCGAGTTCGTTTTATCCCATTAACCCCGTCAAAGTAAACAAATCGAGTGAAATAAATCCCAAGTTTTGAAAATTACCAGAGTGTTCCTTGGTACCCAGGAATGGAGGAAATAAAAAGTCATGGTGGAGGGTGGTGAGTGGAGGGAGGGGGGCGCATTTTTGATTTTTTTGCTTATATTTTGGAAATCGCTGCTCCTTGTGTTAAAGTTTTTTATGTTGGACCAATAGTTTCAGAGATATGGGCTGAGAAAATAATACTTGTTTAAAAATCGGGATTTATTTAAATTTCATTGTTACGCAGTATGCTTAACGAATATTTGTTATGAAGTTCCACAGTGGTAATGAAAGTTATGCAATATTAACAAACAATCATGCGGCCAGGATTATATTGGTCAAAGGATCGTCTCGTCAGGGTCATCGATGTCTTCCTCTTCCAGGCATTCGTCGTTTATTGGAGTATTGATGCAGGCTCCCTCGCAGTTCCCACAAACTATTGTGCAGTGCTTCTCTCCTATCGACACCCACAACACGTCCCATAGGCCGTCGTACAATTAAAGAAAATTGTGCTGAGGGCGGAGGCTGGATAGCAGTTTTTAGGGTCGTAAAAGGTCGAAGATATGCATCAACGTCCTTCACCCAATGGTGGTCGGCTTGAGAAAAGCCAAGTGTCGATAGATATTGAGATCTTGTTCTCGAACATGGTAGAACGCGAGAAATATTCGCTCACCGGTTTCACTAACCTCCATATGTCTTTGAAGTTGCTGTCCCTGCTGAACAATTTGAAAATCGTTGACTTGTTTTTTCGGAATATGGAGAAGGTAGTGCCACACCCACTAAACCCATGGATAAATAGGATGCTTTCGGCAAAATCAAACTTTCGTAACTACGAGGAGTATGTTCATTTATTCATTTTTCAATTCCCTTAGTTATTATTTTTTGAGACAGCACACTGATGAACTTACCGTTGTTCTTCTCTCTACCAAGGAACTGTTCTTGCTGAACCATCACTGCCTTTCCTTCGTTAAAATCAATGTCAACTAACGTCTCTGCGGTGCCTCCACGTTGTTGTTTAGAACGTTTTGTGCTGTTGGCGATGTCCGTGTAGTCATCAAACACAAGCGTGTAACGTTTACCGTAGTGTTTCTTTATACAAGTCACATTCTGGCTAAAGTCACAACTGTACTCTATTTAACCAGATGTAACAAAAACCATCCGCAGATGACGTTTACGCTGAGCTTCAGACCTGAAGTGTTCTCGTAAACTGTGAAAACTCGTTCAAAGCCGACGCGCGGCGTCTTCGTTTTTTCGTTCTGGTGCCATCGAAAAGAGCTAAGGGGAAAGGCGTCAACTCATAACACATAAGCTCCTGAAGATCCCCGTCACTCTTCTTGAAAATTGCGACCCTTTGGAATATGAGAAGTGGATTCAAAACGTCAACTATGTTATGAACTTTTATGGCACTGCTCATAGAGGCTAAGTATAAGACTTTGTCCTTTCGAGCTTGTTTGATCTCTCCGAGCTTTTGCTTTATCAGCTTGCTAATTGTGTTCTTCTCTTCTGCCAGGGCTCTGTGGAAATTCACATCGTAGTTTGCGATAATACCTGTAGTCGGTGAAACGAGTGCAGGTTATTCTAGATAGTAAGAGAAAACCACTCATAGAGCTTATTCTAGTCTTCATCATTTTTGGACTGCTGTGACACACGGTAATCCACATAAATAAATACAATAAAAATGAAATAAAATAAAACATTAAAGAATGTAAAAGTAAAAATGTGAAAATATGAAAAAAATTTAGTTCTAAAATTTCCGAGTCTTATAAGTCCTAAACTATTATTTCTATATAAAAAATGCAAGGAACAATTCTTGTAAGACATCAGCTTTATGTAAGGAATTTTTTGCTGCGATCAACAGTTTTTGAGATATAATCGAAAAACTAAAATAAGTCCCCTTTAGAGCCTTGCCCCACTCGAGCTCACTCTCCTTACACCAGGACTTTTTATTTTCTTGATTCTTAGGTAGAGGACTTTTTTTTCCTGCACTGACCTTTTTTGTCTAATTTGACTAGACTATATATAGTCTAGTAATATCTATAATAATGAAACTAACTGATATCGTTAATAAGCATACTGTATAAACTAATTCGCCAAAAATAGCTTTTGATGATAAGTTGAGAGTTGGCACGATTTTATATTCAAGCAGTGATAATATTGGTAATTAAGTAAAAAAAAATCAGCAATAATTTCGCAATAATTATATATATACTTAACGTAAAAATGATTTTTGTTTGTATCATGAGATTAGCAATTTAAAACGTGACTGATTAAAAAATCACGTGAACTTTATCTGCACTCGTGAAGAGAAAACATTTTATAATTAATCATTAGAAATCATGCTGAAACAACGAAATGCTTTGATCATAACTTATAAATTGGAGTAATTCTCCTAAAACAGTGATCTTTGTAGTTCGTGTTTAAATCGTTTGTTTGTTTCAAATGTTATTATAGTTTAATGACACTAAATAGTTCATTTCATGTAAATCGGATAGATTTCGAATGAACATTTCAACTTAGATTTCAATGCAATGGTCTTAGTTAATTGCATTGAAAAAAATTAGTTAAATTGCAAAATGTATTGTCCTGTCGAAATATGTTCTATCCCTTACGTAGTTCCTCAAAAATAAATCTATGCACGGAATGTTTTGCTGCGATCATCACTTTTTGAGATATAATCGAAAAACTGAAATAAGTCCCCTTTAGACTCTTTGACCCACTCGAGCTCACTCTTCTTACATCAGGACTTTTTATTTTCTTCATTTTTAGGTACCAAGGAACAACTGTATTAATTTTCAAAATTCCGGGACTTTTTTTCCTCCATTGGCCTTTTTTGTCTTATTTGACTGGGCTAGTGGATGGAATAGTCTAGTGATATCTATAATAATGAAACTAACTGATATCGTTAATAAGTATACTGTACAAATTAATTTGCCAAAAATAGCTTTTGATGATAATGGAAGTTGGCACGATTCTATATTCAAGCAGTGATAATATTGGTTAATTAAATAAAAAAAAATCAGCAATGATTTCACAATAATTTTATATACACTTGACGTAAAAATTATTTTTGTTGGTTACAACAACAAATGAGACTGAATAAAAAATCACGTGATCTTTATCTGTACTCGTGAAGAGAAAATATTTTATAATTAATCATTAGAAATCATGCTGAAACAACGAAATGCTCCTGTCATAACTTATAAATTGGAGTTGTTTAGATCGCTTGTTTGTTTCAAATATTATTATAGTTTAACGACACTAAATAGTTAATTTCATGTAAATCGGATAAATTTCGAAAGAAAATGTCAACCTAGATTTCAATGCAATGATCTTAATAAAAATTTAGCATATACTTAGTTAATTGAGCGTTCTTTTGAAATACCCGGTATAGAGTAGTAAGATAATATTTGGAAAAGATTTACATGGAATGGAAGAACTGGTTCAGGGACATCCATTATATTTACGTCCACCTACAGACGGGTTACAGGAAAAAAACTTTAAATACAACTTCTGGAGTATTGTACCTGAATCAGATCGAAAATGAATTTTACCAGGCTGTGAAAAAGCAGCCAAATATACTCTAAATGTTACACCCTATATATTTTTTTTGTATTTGAAAAGCTCTCACTTTTCTGTATTATATATGTTGATGATTAATATATGTAGATGATAGTCGTTAAACGTTTATTTAATTTTGAACTTCATGAAAATATGCAAAGGTGAAATTTGGAAAATTGTAGGTGCTGTAGAAAACCAGTCCTGGCCATAAATGCCTTCTTTAAAAAACTGTCATATTTATGACTTTGACAAGATAAATATGCACTAAAATATAATATATTTTATTCTCAACGTGGCCGCTATTATTTAGGAAACACTTCCAAATTTTGTCTAACTATTTGGCATTAGTCTAATTAAGCATGAACTGGGGATGATTGAGACGTAAAATTTTAATCTTCTCTCTAACTTTATTCTATAAAACTGCAAAATTCATTGTCCTGTCGAAATTTACTCTATCCTTTACGTAGTACCTCAGAAATAAATCTATGTACGGATTTTTTTGCTGCGATCAACAGTTTTTGAGATATAATGGAAAAACTGAAATAAGTCTCCTTTAGAGCCTCTGACCCACTCGAGCTCTTCTTATATTAGGACTTTTTATTTTCTTCATTTTTAGGTACCAATTTCCATATAATTAATTAACTTCAAATTTAGTACATAAATACAGTTCAATCGACAATTTAATCTGAGTGGAAATTATTAGACATTTGAAAATTGAAGATGGCAACGCCAATAAAGCGAACGAATTTGGTTAGGCATGCAAATTAGAGTGAAAATAACAATTTAGAGGTATAAAAAAACCAATTATGAATTATTGTTAGTTAACACTTAAAAATTCAAAATGGCGGCGACAACATGGCAGACAATTTCTGTCATTTGTGCAGATTTGACTCAAAATTGGCATATAAAGTGTTTCAAAGCACATATTATGAATTCTTGACGTTTGAAAGTTCAGCATGGCACCAAAAAAAAAGTTCGTTAATAACTTGCTTTTGCTAAGGGTACCATGGTCTGATGATATTGGTTAGTTGTCTTTTTTAAGTTGCTAGCGTTACATTTTGCCAATTTTTTGCTGTGGTGAAAAACTCTAGAAATGGCCCGGCCTAAACCTTTCAAGATTTTGCAACTACACAAACATCAAACAGACATTTCTTGATCTTGTCAATATTCTACCTGATATATTCCAAAACATGTAGAGCTCTTTCTAAGTCTATCGCATAAAAATTGGATATAATAAAGTTATTTGCTAGAAAATACATATTTTAAATAACACCACTATATAGTAATATGACGACATCATTTTGTGGCGTAGGTATGTAAAGTTAGTAAAATAGTAAGGTAAAACACGAACTCACATTACAGCATTTTGTCTAACAATTTGGCATTAGTCTTATTAAGCATGAACTGGGGATGATAGAGAATTTCCTTTCTAACTTTAATCTGTAAAACTGTAAAATTCATTGCCCTGTCAAAATATACTTCATCCTTTATGTAGTCCCTCAAACATAAACCTATGTACGGAATTTTTTGCTGCGATCAACAGTTTTTGAAATATAATCAAAAAACTGAAATAAGTCCCCTTTAGAGCCTCTGACCCACTCGAGCTCACTCTCCTTATATCAGGACTTTTTATTTTCTTCATTTTCAGGTACCAAGGAACAACTGTATTAATTAATACCAAGGAACAACTGTATTAATATATTTTTTCTTCATTGGCATTTTTTTGTCTGATTTGACTGGGTTATATATAGTCTAGTGATATCTATAATAATGAAACTAACTGATATCGTTACTAAGTATACCGTACAAATAAATTCGCCAAAAATAGCTTTTAATGATAATGGAAGCTGGCACGATTTTATATTCGAGCAGTGATAATAGTGGTTAATTAAATTAAAAAAAAATCAGCAATGATTTCACAATAATTATATATACACTTGACGTAAAAATTACTTTTGTTTGTATCATGCGACTAGCAATTTAAAACGTGATTGATTAAATAATCACGTGAACTTTATTTGCACTCGTGAAAACATTTTATAATTAGTTATTAGAGATCATGCTGAAGCAATGAAATGCTTTTGTCATAAGTTATAATTTGGAGTAATTCTCCTAAAACAGTGATCTTTGTAGTTCCTGTTTAGGGCGCGTGTTTGTTTCAAATGTTATTATAGTTTAATGACACTAAATAGTTTATTTCATATAAATCGTATGGATTTCGAAAGAAAGTGTCAACTTAAATTTCAATGCAATGGTCTTAATAAAAAGTAGCATGTACTTAGTTAATTGGGCGTTAAGGTAATAAGATAATGTTTTGAAAAGATTTACATGTAATGGAAGAACTGGTTCAGGGACATCCATTATATTTTGACCTCCAAATTTTAAATAGAACTTCTGGATCATTGTACATGAATCAGATCGAAAAAATGAGTTTAAATGTTACACCCTATATATTTTTTTTGTATTTAAAAAGCTCTCATTTGCCTGATTATATATGTTGATGATTTGTAAGGTCGTTAAGCGTGTAATGTTCTGCTTAGCGCACCGAAAATCAAACGCAATCGTTGATGGTTTCTATTAATCTAATTTATTAAAATTGCATCGTAATATTCTAATTCGTACATAATTAAAATGCGAAGTCATCAATATTACAAGTTAATTAACTAAACCTAAGTCTATAATTCTCAGAAAAGCTGTGCTGGGCGTTTGTCAGTAATTGCTGAGTTGATACTTGCATTTATTGGAATAATAATAATTAGAAGTCAATGACTTTAAAATATAACATATTATATTTTCCCAGTACACCTTCCCGGCGAGAGAAAAAAAAAACAAAAAAAAATATATTGTACAAATCTTAACCTAATTATAGTAACCCAAGTAAAACACTTACTATTATTACTATTATTATTATTATTTTTTTTTTGTGTATGTAATGCCCAACTTAACTAAGAATAATACATCTTAACTCTATTTTTGTGAACCAATACATGCTTATTATTAACATCTATTACCAAATTTCGGTTTCTATCTTCTATTACTTTGTATGGACCTATGTATAAAGGTTCGAATTTATTATTCATATTTTCATTTTTTAACAATACCTTACTACCTATATTATATACAATATTTTTAGAATTTTGGTCAGATTTTTCCTTATGTTTGTACTTTGATAATAATAAGTTATTTTTAGCATCTAGACAAGCAGTTTGAATTCTATACTTAAATTCATTAGGATAGTCATCGAAATAATACAATGGATCACTATTTTCAGCAAGGTTTGATGGAAGTTTACAATATTTTCCAAACGCAAGTTCGTAGGGACAATATTTAGTTTCGGTATGCACAGAATTGTTATACGCGAACCACCAGTATGGCACCCACGTACTCCAATTTTCTGCATAATTTGAAATATGATTCCTTAAATATGCCCCTAAGTGCTTGTGGTTATTTTCTAAAGCACCGAGTGTTTCGTGGTGGTAAGCTGTTGAATTTAAAGTTTTTATTCCTAGTAATTTACAAGATTCTTGAAAAATATTTGAAAGAAATTCCTTTCCTTGGTCTGTACAAATTTCTTGGGGAATACCGTACCTAAGTACAAAATTTTCAACAAAACTTTTGGATACTGTGAGTGTCTCTTTGTTTGGTAAAGCGTAACATTCAATAAATTTTGTTAGTTCGCACTGAATGGTAAGAATGTAAGAATTATCATTCATATCAGGTTTTATTGGCCCAACTAAATCAAGATAAATTTTTTGAAAAGCTGAAGATGATGTAGAGGTTATTACCAAAGGTTGCTTATTCGGATTACTATACTTATATCTTTGACAATCATTGCATCTTTTGACAAAAAGCTCCACATCCTTTTTCAACCCATTCCAGAAATAATATTTTTTAATATTATTAAACATGCGGTTAATACCAGCGTGTCCTCCTGTATGAAGGTTATGGAAATCGTTAAGAATTAATTGTCTGGTTTCCTTGTCTTCTACCCTTTTAACACTTTTAATAATACATAATTTAAGACCAATGTTCAATATTTCATTTTTGTATTGCGATATCTCTTTTATAAATTGACTAGTCTGATTATTTTTTACTATGCATAGTTTTGTAATATTATATTTTTTACATGTAATAGCAAGATTCCTCAACGATGTACCTAGGTCATGCGTCGATCGGCAATCTTGGCAAAAATAAATAACTTGAGATTCTTCATCATATAAAATTTCATTACTGCAGTATTTATTAAATATTTTATTTTTATAATTATTGAACAATGCTCTCTTTATCGGTATTAATTCTACACTACAAACGGGACGTTTTAATAATTCTACGATTCCAGGGTGATCAGTCCTTTCGTCAGTAGAATTTATTAATTCTTCCTGTTGAGGCAATTTTTGTTTTTTCGCTTGTGCTCGAGTAATCACATTCATACTTTCATTTATTCCTCTTAATTCGTTCATGTCTATTTTTATACGCGATAAGGCATCCGCGCTTACGTTACTTGACCCTTTAATGTAATTTATAGTAAAATCGTCTAGCGTAAGTCTAAATTTAGTTAACCTACTCGAGGGATTTACCATTTTAAATAAATATACTAGTGGTCTATGGTCTGTAAAAATATCAAATTTCTTACCATATAAATATGGCCTAAAATGCTTGACCCTCCAAACTACGGCCAATAATTAATACTAGCTTTATACTTAGCAAAAAAATCTGAGCCTAATACTCCCTGTATATTTGAAACAAATTTATTTAGAACTGAGAAATCATGCTGAATATTGTAATTATTTAATGCAATATTTAAATTTACTGATCCTCCAGAAAGTATAGAACCTCCTACACCTCTTATTTCGATTATTTTGTCTATATCTATTTTTTCGTTTTTATCTAAAGTTTCATAAAAAATAACACTAATACTAGCACCGGTATCTAATAAAAAAAATAACTCTTTCATACCATATCTCACGCGCACAAAATTCATACCATTTAAATTTAAGTTAACATATTTTCTACTTTTAGGTACGAAAAAATCGCTGATTAGATGATTCCCCATTTTGCTGTTGGATTTGTGAGCCTATAATTTCCGTATCTAACACATTTACATAATTTCTATTATAAGTGTTTTGATTTTGATGACCACGGTAATTAGTACGGCCTTGATTAGTGCCTCGACCTCGAAGGCTTCCATTGTAATTACGATTAAAATTTCGCGTAGCATAATAATTATTATTGTTTATATTCCTGGGTCTATTATTACTTGATTGCCCCCTAAAATTTCCCCTGAAAGGTCGATTTCCCCTGTAACTAGAGTTCCTGTGAGAATTTCTTCCAAAATTTCTTTGATGCATGTGAAAAATAGTTTGTGAGGAATCTGAAGGTTTAGTACTTCCTCGGAAGCGGCACCTACTATGGCGTCTTTTAAAGAAGAATATTCCCTAGCCTTAATTATCGTGCGAAGTTCGTTGTTTCTCAAGCCGTTTGAAAAAGCGTTTATAGCTAATTTTTCGTTTACTTCTTTTAACACTTCAATTTTATTGTTGTCATTATCTGCCTGTGCCAACGTTAAATTAATAAACAACTCCTCAATCGATTTTCCATATTGGTTTATAGATTTATTATGTTGCTTACTATTATGTAATTCGGTTGCCAAAGCGGCAGCAGATTTTTTTGGGATTAGATGTTGCTTTATGTCGGAAATTAAAGTGTCAATAGAATTATAGCTAAGCTTTAAACGAAGTTTTGCACTTGGAGTTAGGCTGGTTTTCAAAACATAATTAATTAAAAGCAATTTACCAGCATTATCTAACATATCGCTATAAAGTTGAATAGAATCAATTAGTTGATTAGTAATATTTTCCGAACCATCTAAACATGGAAGCAGAGATGCTGCCGTTCTTATATCGAATTTATCCGTCATATTTATTTCGCTATTTATACTACCTAACCTATTTAAGAGTAATTGCTTAGAATCACTAATATATTTTTCTATTTCACTAAAAATACTTTTAACTTTATCAGTATTAGCTATTTCACTTTGTACCTTACTAAATTCTATTTTTAAAGACTGAAACTTAATTTCTAACAACCCATTGTCAGTCAATAATTTATTAACCCTGGCCAAACTTTCTCTTCTATCTGCGGGTTCTTTACCAACATTAGCAAAAAATTTTTTAGCATTTTGACATAATTCATTTAAATCGCTTACAAATACACTAGCCATTTAATAATTAAATTAAAAAAAAAATAAATTTTTATTTTATCTGACCTTATATCCATCTTTCCTCCAAATATGTGTGTTGAGTGAAGTCCTTCCGCTAGGAGCTGATGGTTAAAGTTGCGAACTAGTGACCTTTTCGTAGAAGCTGACGGGTCCAACGTTGCGAACTAGCGGCATTGCGCCCACTACTAGCCCGTTCCCACGATGCCAGCCCCGGCTTGGGTGCTAGTTGACGTTCCCGATGGGTCCGATAAATCGAACCAAAATCGTCAGGGTGAATAGTCTTCTCTCTTACACTAACTCTTGGCTTCTTCTTATTTCTGCTCTAATATTTTTTTTGCAAATTTTTTCTGAATCTTCTATAACAATAGTAACCAATTGCTGTTACTACAAAAGCAGCAATTATTAGTCCAGCGACTTCAAGAAGGGATACGTATTTATCTTGTCCTTGTGTTGCTGTTGTTGTTGATCCACCACTATTCCCAGATTGAGCAATTATTATTTCTTCCTTTACCTCCTTTGACTGATTTTTTCCCATCTTTTTACACTCTCACTTTTTTTTTCACCAACACATTATCTAACACTTATTCCAAAAAACATTTTTTTTTTCTTAGCTGGCAGGATCGCCATGTAATGTTCTGCTTAGCGCACCGAAAATCAAACGCAATCGTTGATGGTTTCTATTAATCTAATTTATTAAAATTGCATCGTAATATTCTAATTCGTACATAATTAAAATGCGAAGTCATCAATATTACAAGTTAATTAACTAAACCTAAGTCTATAATTCTCAGAAAAGCTGTGCTGGGCGTTTGTCAGTAATTGCTGAGTTGATACTTGCATTTATTGGAATAATAATAATTAGAAGTCAATGACTTTAAAATATAACATATTATATTTTCCCAGTACAAGCGTTTATTTAATTTTAAAATTCATGAAAATATGCAAAGGCAAAATTTGGAAAATTGTAGGTGCCATAGAAAACCAGTCATACCTAGTTCAAAAAACTGTCATATTTATGGCTTTGACTAGATAAATATGCACTAATATATAATAAATTTAATTCTCAACATATCCGCTATTATTTAGGATACACTTCCAAATATTGTCTAACAATTTGGTATTAGTCTTATTAAGCATGAACTGGCTATGAAGAGACGTAAAATTTTAATTTCCTTTCTAACTTTATTCTGTAAAACAGCAAAATGCATTGTCCTGTCTAAATATTCTCCGTCTGCCAATACACATTGTTGTTATTGTTGCTGGATCAAATTGATATAGTTTACGACAAGCAGAGTTTCGATCTCATTTTGTAAAAATTAGAGGTATCTTTCGCCATTTAAAGACTGGTGATATATAATTGGTTCAATGATTTGACGATTAATAATTCCACACCAAACATGTCTACCTTAAGCTTTTAGTGGCCGCATTTCATGTGGATTTGTAGTTGGCCAGAAGCGCTTGTTCCATCTATTGAGCATTCCGGATGTAGTAAATGAAGTTTCGTTTGTAAATAGAATTTTACTTAAAAAAATTAGGATTTTCTGTTATAATATAGCTATAAACGGCTTAAAACGTTCATGATGGGAAACAAATAAATGAAAACACAAGTTTTACTTCGTTAGCTGCCAATTATTTTATTTTTGCAATACTCCGTTCTGCAGCTTCGTACTACTAGTACATTTTCAAACGCAATGAGGATATTTACAGTCAAATTAGATATATTTACACAAAAAAATTCTTAAGGTTATGATTAGGGAAAACCTGTACATTTATTATGGTCAAAAAGTTAATTGGGTGGTATTTCCAACATCTGTTTGTGAATTTCAAAGGGTAGCATTTGGGTCTTTATGATGAATTTTTATCGCTTTTAAACAAATACTTTTTTGTTCATAATGTAATACATCTACCTTGTTTATTTCAGGGAATTTATGAAGAGTTTCTAAGAAATGGTTGGCGAAATGAGAGTTCGGTTTTTTAATCTATATAAGGGGTATGCTCTTTAAATCTAACATCGAAATGTATCCCTGTTTGCCCTATATAGCGGCTATTGCATTCTTTGCATTTTAATGTATAAACTCTTTTTTATATTAATTTATTTTTGTTTTGACGTTAAAAACCAAATTAGATAGTTTTATTGACGGTCGAAAAATTATGATCCAAAATATGTAATTGTTGTATATTTTATATAAGAATCTTTAACCGTAAGATATATTTGTTGGAGAGCTAAAGGTTTTGGTTTTTTCAAACATTAGTCTGGTAATTTCGGATAATTTGTAGCCATTACTTGTTACAATAGATCTAATGACGTCAAGTTCCGTTGCTAGGCAACGTTTGTCTAATGGTACAGAAAAAGTTCTTTGAATCATAGACTGAAGTTTATGGTTTACATGATGAACAGAGTCTTTTGGTATATAAGTTGGTTTTCTATAGTTATTAAATTTTAGATCGCTATCTTTTTTAATGTGACGTCTAGAAAATTCACTAAATTGTTTTCTTCCATTTCCAGTGTTAATTTAATTTTGTTACGGATTGAATTGAAGTGATTTAAAACTGTGTAGTAGTTCTTTATTACCTCTGAAGCTGATCAATATGTCATCCACGTACCCATATCAAAAGAAGATATCCTTTGCAAAGGGTGTAATAAAAAAATTCTTCAAAGTATGCTATAAAAATTTTTACTAGTAATGGACTGTTTTTTTTGTTTATAGTTCTAGGCGTCAAATTCAAAGTAATTTTCATTTATGCATAAAGTAAGCATTTTTATGAACTCTTGATGTATTACAGGATTTATATGTTTATTTCTAAGTATGTGGTTAATTATATTAAGGCGTTCTTCATTAAATGAAATTTTGGTATATTAAAAAACATATTGGTACCGTCACAGGATACGAAATTACTATTGTTTGGCAAGATTGTTTGTTTTTATTTACTATATGTCGACCTAAATTAGGCCTACTGGAGAGAGCCCAGAAGAGATAGAAAAGAAAAGATTTTTTAGTTTTAGTACGTACAGTGGAGATTTAACGGAGAAATTTTGGTTTAAATTTTGTGATATTTCTAAAATGTGTATTAAGATTCATAGCGGCATTTCTTAAAGGGTCGTTTGTGTAAGATACAACCGGCCTTATTGATGCCGGTAACGGACAACTCCATTAAATCTTTGCTAATGATGTAACTGATGATAGTGTAAAGATCTTTGAATCCTTTTTTTGAACATATTAGACATATTGGCGACTTTATGTATGCTCATTTCAGGTATTTTTGAAATGAAGAATTTTTTGTTTTACCTTCATACAATAAAAGGATCCCAAGGTAATCTAATTCTTTCCTTTTGACTAACCTTTTGCTTTCTTCAGATTGCTTTACAATATTCTTAATTGTATTAATGGATGACATTGGTCCGTTTTGATATAATGTGCGATATTCAATCTTACTCTTGGGGCACTATTTAAACCGTAATATAATTTGAACTTTGTCCTCCTCGGAATACCTGATACTTTAGAGCAATATAATATTTTGAATTTTTAAACAGGATATGTAAGATGCATACTTGCCTCTTGTAGGTAATTTGGATATTTCCATATTTTACTTTTGAACTTTTTCATGAATGTCAATAATAAATAAGCACTAACGGTTATAAAAAGTGTCAACATATAATATATACTTGAAATCAGAAAAATGAGAACTTTTAAGATCAAAAAATATATATAAAGTGTTACATTTACAGTTGGCTGCTTTTTGATAGTTTCTGATGCTCAATTGTTCGATCTGATTAAAAAATCTGGTGGTTCAGGTACCATGTTAAAAAATTTGTATTTGAAGTTTTTTCCTTTAACCCTTAATTACGGATGTAGGTGGGCGTCGTCAAACTGTACATCTATAGGGTAGAAGAGCATTAGCGGGAGAGAGGTGAAGCAGCAGAAAATACCAAGAAGTACGCATTTTTATACATAGCACTTAAATTTCAACGGCTGTAATATAAATAACCCGACTTATATAAAAATACTATACTATACTATATCTTCATCCTTTATTAAAAAGTCCTTATAAAATAAATACATTATCTGAAAGATTGTTTAAGACGGCCTGCTTAAGAACGACTCTGGCTAAAAAGAATGAAACAAGATGATTTTGTAAATATTTGTCCTTTTTTTCCTCTACCATATTAGATGTATAATTTACTTAACTACGAAGCTTTTCTTATTTCAGGGTTAATAACTGCAGGCTGGGAACTTTTCTATTTAATTTTTCATCCCCGGTGTGCAGCGATTTACTTTGAAAAACGAAAAGAACTACATTTTATTATGTGGTTAGGTAAATTCTGCGTCTAATACTTACAAGAGAGTTTGTGTTAATCTGCCTTTATGTTAATATACTAATATTGATTTATTTTAATCAGCTATCATAAGCAGCTGGTTTTCTTGTTGATTTCAAAATTTGATTAAAAAGGAAGTATTGTAATCGTGAAAAAAATCAATATTAGTGGATTAGTTAAGCGAAACTCAAAGAAAAGAAATTCTAATGATACTGGCCTATGGGGACTGAAGAAAAACGTTGCTGCAAGTTCGTGAAATATTTAGTGATAAATGCTCTAATCGAAATCCAATATTACTATGTGCAAAATTTTGGCAAAATTCAATGCAACAAAAGATGTGCATATGTCCTGAAACAGCGACAGATGGCGGTAAGGCTTTGGATATGTTAGCCAGTTTGAAGGAGAATCCCTATCTTACCACAAAACAAATTGGTCTAAACGAGAACGTATGCCACATGTCCGGGTATCGACTATTACATGCTAAAAAATTCCACCCTTTTATTCGTTAAATAGTCTTTTACAATGAGTTGACTTTCACTTTGAATGGAACCGTCACCCGGCATACTTGTCGATATTGGGCCAAGCAAAACCCTAACTGGATACGAGAACATCGTACCCACCTTCTACAAAAACATAACGTTTGGGCTGATATAATGGTCGGGGGTTAATAATTGGGCCTTTTTTCCCCCGGCTTTATCATTAGAATTTTGTTTAACGAATCCATTATTTCAAATTTGAAAAATGATATGATACACAGGGTGATTCAGAAAGAAGTATTGAAAATTGAGGATGTAATTTTGTGCAAAAATGCATAGTTTTTCAAGATACAGAGTAAAGACATTTATTTTTTTTAATTATATTCTACTTTTTTAAAGATTAATGAATAAAAATTGGAACATATACCTAATTCTTTTAGTAGTATCTACACAGAGTTAGGAGAAATTACCAGAACGTTCGATTATTTCAAAAGATACAGGAGTTATCAAAAAAGTCAACATTTCTGTAATAAATTGGAATATACAGCTTCGCCCACTAAGTTGTGGAGAATTAAAGTTATAATTTTTTAAATGGGACACCCCGTATATTATTAGTTATTTTGATCACCAATTTAGAACAGTTTTTATTCCTCATACGTTAAACTTAAATTAATTAGGTACCGAGATATCATGACATTTTCATCAGTTACAAAACACAAAATACATTTTAATAAACAATTTAATAAGTTAACATGAAAAAAAATCGGTATAACAAGCCATGGAAAAACGGCTCTATTTTGTTAATAAATGTTTAAAATAGTCCCCATTTACTAACTGACAATGATATACATTGTCTAAAAGATGTATTTAAAATTTCCCTTGTTATTTTCTCACTTTCATTTAAAATTGTAATTCTTAATTCTTCTAAATTATTGGATTTGTTCCGATAAACATTGCTTTCCAGGTGAGCCCAATAAAAGAAAACTAAGGACAATAGATCGAGGAACCGTGAAGGCCATTCAAGATTAAAATACGGAGAAGCTTCATTTTGCTGAAACCAGGTGAAATTAATATGGGGAGTTAAATTGTTTATAGTAGGAACTATTTCTTGCTGAAGAACCTGGAGATATCGTTCACCGGTCAAATTTCCCTCGATAAAAAAGAGTCCAATTACATGTCCCGCAAATAATTCAGCGCAAACATTAACTTTTTCTGGAAACTGTGTATCATACCAGTTTGGGTTATTTCGTCCCCAATAAGTGGAATTTTGTTTATTGACCATTCCGTGTAGTGTGAAAAAATAATATTGTTTAGAAAATGCGGGTTCTCTTCAATTTTTCTCGTAATTATTTCTCAAAATTCTAGTCTTCGATCATAATAAACGTCATAAAGTTCTTGTACAACATGAACTTTGTATGGATGCATTTTCGCAGTATAAAGAATGGTTTTTACGGATTTCCAATGAAACTGATTGGTGGATTGTTAGGGATTTTCTTGTATCGAAAATAGAATGTCTTAATTTTTTATCATGGGCGGTAGCACTCCTAGATCTTCCAGCTCTTGGTCGGTTTCCTGGGTTAAATTCCAGCCATTGTCTAACGCTTTACAGTTCGTTTTTAATTTATTTGTCTGGGTGCAAATTGTTACAGATATCACATACCTCCTGATATGACCTCTGTTTATGGCCGTACCTCCTTAAAATTAAAATAACAATTTTCTCTGTTTTAGTAAGTAAAAACGCCATGCTATTTCCTTCTTTACTCAATTCTGGCAGAACTTAACTTTAAGATGCCAAATTGTTCTTTTCAAAAGCCATACCTAATTTGTTGCTCAGGTAAATACGACTACTTTCGAATATCGCATTGTTATCTGTTATTATTTGAATCGCCGATATCTCAGAAACTAATGAACTTAGGCATAACATATGGTTAATAAAAATTGTTCTAAATTGACTGAACGATTAAAAATAAGTAATAATAACAAAAAAGTAAGTTCTTATTGAAACTTTGGTCTAAAAAGCCGATATCATGGATTTTCATCCTTTGGCGCCGTCGCGACGTTTTGCCAACAATAGTTGGTATCGCACGGCAAACAGAAAATTGAAAGCCTTCGCATATCGCGCTTGTGTTTTTAACTTTTACATTACTACTAGAGGTTCAAATAACAAGCCTCACACTCATACCCATAGATGACGCTTCTTAACTCTTTGGGTTAATTTCTTACTGCGTTAACTTTTCCTCGTATATAGTGAAACTGCCGTTGAATATTTTTCATCATCTCTACCATATGGCTGCATTGGCCTGATGAGCCCCAAAAGGGCGAAACGTCGTCAATTGTGCCGATAGAGATGATGAAAAATGCTTAAAGGCTTGTCGGTAAATTGTCCATGAGATTTGGACCGTATACCTGAATTAGCTTATCAAAGGCAGAATTATTTGTCCGAATCGCCGTTAAACTTCCTATTAATAAGTAATAATATATGGGGTATTCTATTTAAAAAAATATAACTTTAATTCTCCACAACTTTGTGGGCGAAGCTGTTTATTCAAATTTATTACAAGATTTTTTAAAGCCTTACAACTTTTATATAAGACATTTTTTGATACCTCCTGTTTCTTTTGAAATATTTGTCCGTTCTTGTAATTTCTTCTAACCCTGTAAAACAGTATCATTGATATTCGGAGCAATCTACTGAGTGATCATTTTTTAGCGCCTCAAGCTTTTTTAGTTGACGACGCAAACCCATCTTAGTAGGTTTGTCAGATTTTCCTCTCTCTTTTGCCGTTTTTCAATATTTGGCACTATTTGCAAGCTGTTTGGCAAAATATCTATCTATTCACGACAAATTTGAGGGTAAAAGCCTTATATCAAAAATATTAGATTTATTCATATTTAAAGGTTTTTGTACTGAAATTTCATTTGTAAGGAAGAGTATTTTTCTAAATATTTATTCTCTTTTTATGTAAAATTAATTCTCTCTCCAACACATTGGTTCTTATGGCACGGTTTTTATGGATTTACTTGGCCCTTTTTCAAAATGAGATGCAAACCTGGATATATTTATAATTAGGGAAACAAGATCTTTTTAAATACCTAATAAAATACAGGAGTCTCATTAAAAAAATAAGTTGAAATTTTTTGACAGATTCCCGATACGCATTTGTTTGATTAGATACCAAATTCTGTCGATTCGAGACAAACCCTAAAACTTTCGTATAAAATATTTTTTTCATATCAAATAAAAAAGGCTCTAGGTAGAGACATAAATATAATCAAAGAACTTGTACTTACTTATTTAAAAGCTACACTGTATAGTTCTCATAAACCATTGTGTTCTTTTGAAAAAAGTTATAATAAAATGTATCCAAATTTTATAATGGCGTATCGGAAAGTCCATAATTTTTCAAAAAAATTGGTTCTCCGCATAATATATAGGGAGTTACATAAAAATCATGCAAATTTTACAAAAATTCGTAAGTCCAGATTTTCTGCAGTTTTTAGTTTTGTTTAATTTTGGGCATGTTATGATATTCTACGAACCATTATCTAAAACCAATTTGGCGGGTTTTTAATTCATTCATTTGTTTTTGATATACGGGGTAAATTTAATAATTTCTGAACTTCCAAAAAATATTATTTTTAACTATTCTCTTATTATTTAAAATTAATAATGTTCACATAATTTTGTCTTAGTTAAAATTGCGTTAATTAGCAGCTGTATTATACAGCATCCTCATCAATATAAGTTATATGCTGATTTTCAGAGACCAAAGAAAGAATTGGTATTGCCGCTGATACAATTTTTATAAACTATAGTCATATTTACCCAAACGGTTTTTTACCTCGTTTTTTACGCATAAAATTAAGCAAAACCAAAAAATTTAAGTACTCAAGACACAAATTTTTCTAAAATTTGCGCGATTTTATATAACACCTTATATATAATGGGGAGGATAATCTTGGCAAACTAGCACAACATTGACCAACTCCAGACATATAAAGCCTTTAAACATCGAAAACCGCATTCTTATAACTTTTTTAATTTTCAACCAATATCAATTTACAATAGTTTAAGAAATTTGAAACGTGCAAAGCAAATGGCCAGCAATTCCTAAAACTCCCATATGTCAAATTTCAATATAATCGTAAAATTTTAATCCTCCTTCATACTGACGACGCCATTTTGTAATTAAGTTAAATTCAATAGAAAAGCCTATATAACAAAGGTTTCTATAGCAACTTAAAGGTTTTTGTCAAAAGGTAAAAAACCGTTTGGCTAAATATGACTATAGTTTATAAAAATTGTATCAGTGTCAATGCTGATTCTTTCTTTAGTCTTTTAAAATTAGCCTAACTTAAATCGATGAGGATCTTTAAAAAAATTGCAAAAACTTTGTTGTTACTAATTGAAAACTTGTGTAACACCCTATATAATACAGCTGTAGATTTGTGATTAAAACAATCTTTACTAAGATAAAATTATGCAAAAATCATTAATTTTAAATAATAAAAGAATAGTTAAAAATAATTTTCTTTTGGAAGTTCAGAAATTATTAAATTTACCCCGTATATTAAAAACAAAACCCGCCAAATATGTTTTAGATAATGGTTCGTAGAATATCATATCATGCACAAAATTTAAAAAAACTAAAAATTGCAAAACTTGGGACTTACGAACTTTTGTAAAATTTGCACGATTTTATATTTCACCCTATATATTATGCGAAGGACCATTTTGATGAACCAAGGCAGCGTTGACCAATTCTAGATAGATAGGGCCTTTAAACATCGAAAACCGCATCCCCAGTAACTTTTTTATTTTTTGAAAAATTCCGCTTTAAATTTGGATACTAATTTTGAAATGTGCAAAGCAAATAGCCAGCAATTTATAATTAATGCACTGTTTATTATTTCAGATGGTGAACCAGGCTCTGTTCTCGGTGTTCGGTTTGATCTTCGGAGAAACCCTCAAAGATATGGCCGGTGGTCATGCAACTGGTATAACCCTGGTGATGGCCGTGAGTGTGTGCGTAACGAATTTTTCTGGACTGTTAGTGGGACCAATGATGAAACGCGGTGTTAGTGTTCGGACAATAACTATATTCGGTGTTCTCTGCGTCGGAATGGGAATGATATTGTCCAGTTTCGCTACTGCGATTTGGCATATAGTTATAAGTTATGGTTTTTTCACTGGTAAGTGAAACGTTGGTTAATTAAGTAGAAATATTTCCCTAAAAATTATTAAAATATAAACGTTTAAAAAAAAAGAAGGTATATAAGAGCAGCGGCGTAACTACAAATTTTTGGCCTCGGAGGTTTAGACAAAGAGTCCCCTATATGAAAATAATTGATGATTAAAAAATATAAACAAATACAACCCCAAAAACAGGGTCGGAAAATAACTGATGACGCTGACATCAGTCAGCCCTCGCACTGCTCCCTTTTGCTGTATGATAATTCCGCCATTGCCCAAAGGCCCCCTTTAGCAGGTGGGTTCCGGCGCTTTTCTCGATAGTTACGCCACATTATAAGAGGGACAAACACATTCAAAATAAGAACTAAGTAACAAAAACGCTTCCTTTTGTCTAGGCATTCATTTTCAGTTACGAAAATGTGTCAATTCACAGGATGCGATTGATAGCGGCTCGAGTACATTTGCAGTCCAGGTAAGAACCGAGAAACACTCTAAAAATACTTAAATCAATAACGATCTTTTTCTAGCAGTCAGGCGAAATTTTATTTTCAATTACTTTCGCAAGAGGAGGTGAAGTTAAGTAGAATCATTCGTAGTTTAAACCCTCCTGACCAGGTTAATATATTTTTTTCATGATAAAATTGAGTTTTTCTATGTTACTAAACCATTCTATTCTCATAATAAATATTTTCTAATTCCACGGACTTCTTCTAATGACATGAGGCCCATCAGTCTTTTGCCGGTGTTGAGTAAGGTACTGGAAAATGCTGTGTATCTACAATTGTGTCCATTTGTGAGCGACTGTTTCACGTGCTTTCGATTAGGTTAACAACGGATTATTTTGTGAAAAACTTCTCTGCTTTGGCCTGAAATAATGAGAACTTTGCTTCTTTAAAAATTATCCCCGAGGTAGACGACAACTGATAAGATTGAGTTCTGGAATGTCAGATATATGGATGTGTCCATTTTTAGCTCGCTTTTCTTTATTCTTAACACATTCAAACAAAATTGAGATTTCACATAGCCACTGTTGGATCTCCTCGACCATTCAATCTATCCGGATAGGTTGTATCCAAGTAATTTCTAGTGTCTCTAAAATAATGTTGCGGGACACCGTCCTGTTGAAACGTAACGCCAAAGTGGAACTTAGGTGGGTTTTGAGCAACATCATCAATAACTAGATTGATTTAGGGCCTATTATATGGTCACCCAACATACTTGCCCTAACAACTATTTTTTGAGGAAACTGGGTATCTCCTTCGCGAAACATATGAGGCTTTTCATTACTCCAATATCTATAATTTTAAGTGTTACCTTTCCATTCAGGAAAATGTTTCTTCCATCACTAAAACAAATATAGCGCAGATAATTGGGATTTGATGTGATAAAATTTTCTGCCATAAACTCGCAAAACACTAGTCGCCTGTCAGGGTCATCTTCGGTTAATTCGTGGAAAATTCTCATTTTATAAGGATGAAATGTATTGGATTTTAAAATGTTCTTAACTGACGAACGCGAAATATTGCATGTATCAACTAATTGGTCAGTACAATGTTTAGGATTTATGATCATTTCAGCTACGTCCTGCACTTTCACGTTTTCGCTAATTTTGAGGCTTCCAGAACTTGGAGCATCTTTTCCCATCTTACTTGAAATTTTGATAATCACGGATCTGATATAAAACCAGTGAAGATCAACCCATGTTTCCACAGAGTTAACGATTATTCACTAGGAAATATTCAAAATTATTTAAATATTATTGCCAATAATTTATCATTTTAATTTTATAAAATAAATGTTTATGAGTACGTGCTTTAAATGCAATGATTTTTGAGAGCGCTTTACTTTGTATCGGTTGCTGTTTTCTTAAAAATTTCTGACAATACGGCCTACTGGTTCTGCCATTCTGAAGGATCGGTCATGCGGGTTATTGGCCCGGCATACTATGATTTTCGTAAAATACAGCGCGTTATAATCAATGTAAAACCAAAAAAGTGCAAATATCGTGTACCTATGCAAAAAAAAACCGCTTCCAGGTGGTATGTCCGGCTCTTGTTAATGTCAAAGAGGCGAGGAGCATACTTAATTTTTCCACCAAAATTTTTAAATAAGGTATATTCCTGCTGATTTTTGCAGTCGGCCTACACCTAAATGAATAAAAAACTTTAATTACTGTAAACATAACATACACACTAGCGTAAACTGTTATTTAATACATATATTCCTAAAGATATGTAATACGGAAAGGCAATAAATAATAAACAAGATTATAGGATTTTATTTTAGCATAAATGTTGTTTTTCCTCGTGATAAAAATGTTTACAGTTACAAGATTAATTGACCATTAATTTTATTAATATTTCTGATACTTTATATAAAATTTAAGCAGTATAACCAAACAGATAAGAAAATCATGTGAGTTTGTGTTTATTATTGTTTTTCAGCTTAAAATAAAGTGTATTCTATTGAGGCACGTAGACAGAAACTCAATGTGGGGGGTGGTGCAAATCTTAACACCAACGACTAGAACAAAAAAAAAATTCCTCTGAAACTGTGAATCAATATCATATATTAAATTTAAAAAGTTCCTTTCAGAGCTTGGCGGGAATATTTTCTTACTATAAATTCCACACCACGCATTGAAACCAAATCGTATCCTACACTTTTCACGCAACTCAATAGCTTAATAATGGTGGTTATGTCTCTTACTAAAATGTGTTTCTCTGTCCATACAACATTGTTATGAAACCTCGGATTTTCTTCACACATATTGGCGTAACCATGGCAAAATCTAGCTCTTCTATCATAACAGCTTTTTGAAGCCCTTGCACAATACTCAACTTATATGGATTCATTGTACATACCTACTATACACTCTAATTCTAGTCATGAAAACCTTCAGAAGGAGATGTTATTTTATGACAGATACCAGCAATAATAATGGGCTAATACTAAAGCTAAACATAAAGTGGAAATCATAAACAAATAAATAATATTTTATACACTACAAAATTACACAAAATATATATAAATATTTATTAAAGTTGGTCTCTAAATTTATGCTAATATAGATATAATTATTATCAATTGGTCTATCAGCTGTGTCGAGATTGCTCTCTAAAAGGCGATAGTTTGGGTATTTTATGTTATTACCGTTATGGCGGGCCTATCCCAAATACCACACTACACTAGAAACATGTCAACAACAGCCCAATGTTTGCGATCAACATCGGCAGGAGCAATAGTAACTTAATATTGTTTCTAGATTATTATTCTCTGCTTTCTGGTCACGGTTGACAAGAATGTATATTATCCACAACTGATGTTTTACTTGGTTTCTGTATCTTGACGAAACATGACATCATAGAAACCCAGGTTCCTGATTTCGTTCGTTCTCTGAAACACATTTGCTCCTTCGACTTCCTAGTTGTCCTAGATATAAGAAGGTGCAAGTTCTATTTGATATATCCACATAGTCATTTCGCGCAAATATGTCAAGTACTGTGAAATCTTGAATATAATTTTCATTTAAATGCACCCATCTACCTCTAATTTGTGGCAAATTGTCTTGAAGAACTCTCGTTTTTACAAAATTGGGCTGATCGGCTTGCATAGTGCAAGCTACAGCTGGTGTAGCATTATTCATAGTAACAATGTTTTCCAGTTGATTATAGCTCCAGCTCTTCGGTAAAAATCACCTATATGGCCCGCGTAAAAATGGTCTTAATATGCCCATTTCTAACTTCAATAATCCAACGGGTCTTAGTTTGGCCTCCCCTGTGGTAAGCTGGTTTTTTCCCCGTTGTATTGAAGCGGGTATTTTGCAATTAATACCTAGTTTTTCCAAAACTGGGACTGCATTTTGGTACCCATGTTCATATATTAGCTAGAAGCCACTGTTGTAATGCATTGGCATCCCTTTGTAGTTCATTAATTAATTCTGATGTATCATTATTACGTCCATCTGCGAAATATGGTCCATGAATATCTAAAATGTATCCGTTTGGAGCGGTAACTAATATAGGTTTTACAAGATGACTGTGTTTATGCGTGGAATATGTTTGTCTTAAACTTCTAAAGTTGATGCTTTCATGGATGTAGCTATATGTGCCATTTATATAGCAAACAACGCGGGGTTCTTCAGGTTCGGGTTTATACAGTTCGTTGGAAAATTTTGTGACATGGCTATTAATAAAATCATGACGAATTATTGAAATAAGTCATATATTTTGCGGGACTAATCTGTACAAAAGTGATTGCCTTACCGAAGAAATAGCTAAACTTACTGCTTGTCTACCTGAGTAATAAAAAATAGGTTCTTTTAGCTAAACCGCGGGCAGACAGACCGACAAATAGACAGAGAGACAGACCGACGGAATTAAAAAAAACATGTTTTTCGACATCTAGAGACCCTGAAAATATAGGGGGGTGATTTTTTCATGATTACAATACTTCTCTTTTACGAGGAAGTAAAAATTAGAACATTTTTGTAATTTTTTAATTTCTAATGTAACACACCAAGATAAAAATTTTTCTACGTTGGAGAAATTTAACGCCATTGTGTTAAACCAAAATTAGTTGAACATTTAATTTTAATAGGTGTAAGAGAGTTTACAAAAGTAGCTTTAATATTTCTCGATTTCTCCCACTTTTCAAACATTCACCTTCGGATTCACTAAAAAGCTTTAAGAGTTAAATCAGATCTAGTTGCCATGACAAATTCAATTCGTTAGTTATGTTCTGTTAATGTCAGTCATACTTTCTAATTGTAGTATTTAGAAAAACATATTATTCCATTCTTGCATATATGTCAATTTAAACCTATAACTGTGGAGTTAGACCTGGTTTAAGTTTAAACATCTTTAGTGTATACGTCTGTCAAAGTCTACTACATAACTAGGGAAGAGCCAAGACCCATTAACTCTAAGGTTGCCTTGAGCGATCTTGACCTATCCCAACTCGGTTTGAGCGATCTACGTCCCTCGGCGACCGGCTAACTTTAGCACGGCATTGCCCATATCTCTTCTGTTGCGTTTAATTACATATATTGTTCTTTTTTGTTCAAAATTGAAACTTTTTTGTTACATTAAATGCAGCCTTCAAGATATAAGTTATTATAATTTTAAACTTATGTTTAGGGATGTTGATTCAAATTTTAAGTTTTTTGCTGAGTGCATTTCAAAAAGTTCGCATAGTATTTGAAAAAATATGATGTATTTTTAAAGTTTCAAAAAAATATTCTTGTAAAAAGTTTTAGAATGACAAATAGTTGGTAACTATTTTTTATACAAGGTGTCTTAGTAGAATATTCTCGGTTTTGATGATAAAGGTTAGAGATAGAGAAAAAGTTTAAATATAAATATTAGTATATAGGATGACATATACTTACTAAAATAGTTTTTCATAAATGAAACACCCTGTATTTTATTACATTTTTGAATTTTATCTAAATTTCTACGTCTACTTCATATATTGTCTATAGGTCTAAGTTTAATTGTTTTCAAGATATTAATATTTAAAAATTGGGGTTTTCAATTTTGAACAGCTGTAGAGTCTAAACGGTTCAAATTAGAACAAAACGGTTTGCAGTTTCCTGATTTGGTTTTTAATAGTCTACTATAATTCTATTTCTAATCGGATTACGGTACCAAGATATCAACCGAGATCACGCTATGGGGACATCTTATGTATATTACAAGTATTTATCATATTTTATTAACTATAGGTATATTATTTGCAGTGAACACAATTACTTAACTGTTTAAACATCTTTTTTAATAATAGGAAATAAATCAGCACACAATTTATGCTTAAACGGTAACAAATTAAAAGTTCAGTTAATAATTTTTGTAATTTTTTTATACAGCTTTTCGTGGGGACCACTTAAGAATGGCTTCTTTTTATACCTTCGCCAGTTCATTTAAATATTTCATTCTTATAAATAACCTTTGTCTTATGAACACTCTTGTAGCATCTAGGTTTATGTTGTTGTGTATATTTGTAATTATTTTCATATCATAATGTACCTAAAAAGTCTTGTAAAATATTTACATATGTAGGTACACAGAAACACTAAAATGTCTTAAATCTTTCAATTCAGTAAGTAAAAAAATACTCTGAAAAACACAACTGACAACTATCGCAACGAAAACATCAAGCTGATTAAGCAATAAACTGGTCGCCTTGTCAGATCGGGTCGCTCGTCGACGTCACGACTTCTGCCTCACCCGCGCGCCCCCCTCGCCCGAGCGCTGCTCATCGAGGTAACCTCATAGAGTTAATATGCCTTGGAGAAAAGCTAGACATACTTGATTATTTTTAAAATTATGTTTAATACTGCTTTATGCTTTATACAGATGACTTATAATTGTTTACATACATTGACTCAGATAGAGCGAGTAGGGATATGCAGGATGATCTCCTGAGGCTGCAGATGTGGTGTGATGTTAATAGAATGACATTGCATGTTGACAAGTGCAAATATATTTAGTTTCCTAAAATTTTGTCACCAAAATTAAATATTTACCATATTAATGAAATCGTTCTGGTCAATGTTGATGACGTTAGAGTCTTAGGAGTAATTTTTGATGTTAAATTGTCATTTGTTGAGCATGTTGAGACTTTCCGCAATAAGGCACTTAAGATGCTGGGTTTTATAAAGAGACATACCAGAGAATTCAAAAATGTATATACTTTGAAGGCCTTGTATACATCAGAAAATAGCACATCTGTATAGTCTCCATATTTTGCGGTGCATGAAAACGCTCTAGAATGTGTACAGAATAAATTTTTAAGATAGGATAGGATTTAAACTTTGTATTCCATCACAATCAATAGGATTCTCACCCCTTTTAAAGCTGCTAAATCTTAAAACACTCAAGGACCGACGAAAGAACAACGACCAACTTTTGGTATGTAAACTATTAAACAATTATATAGCCTGCTCCGTTGTTCGCAAGGATTAATATTACTGTTTGTTATATTACACATTTACACTAAAATATCATCGTACACTCTATGGACAGTATAATTCAATGAGCCGCGCTGTGAGATCTGCTAATGAGATTAAGCTTGATGTGTTTTACGCCTCTCTTAATAGAATTAAGTCCTTATTGTGATTTTACCTATGCTTTATTTAATGTGCGTTCTTATATTTAATAATTTTGCAGTTATGTTTTTTAACCGTAAATGTATGTACGCTTCTTTTACCTGTAAATGTGCTTACAGTTTTGCTGTTCTTTATTAATCTGTTTTAGACCACGTTAATCTGCTAGAAATAATACTACAGATTCTACTATGTATGACACATTTTATTTTATTTACATCCTTTTTTTTAGTATAAGCTTACCAATAGTCTAGTTTAATTAAATTACTAATTTAAGTTCATATAGTACGTTTTGTAATTGTGCTTGGCGGTTAATATTGACATAAATAAATAATATATTAATAAATATAATCGAAATGTGTCAAAAAACGTAGAAGAGATTTTGCGATTTGTTAAACGGTATTGCCGCTTGTCCAAAAAATGTATTGCGCTTTTGCATTGGTTTATTGTTTTTTTGTCCAAGTGTTGTCCAAATTGAAAATTGTATACTTTTCAACTAACAAAAATCCAATACGATGATTGTAAGAAAGACAAAACTTGAATATAGTTTCAGAAAACCAAAAAAAAAAGGATATGACAGTAAAGTTTAAAGAAAATACAAAATTTCGGTTTTTCCCCGATATGTCGGGAAGCTAAATAATCAGAGCCATTTCGCGAATAGCCAGAGCCATTTCGCGGATGGAATTAAGATAGTAATAAAATTGTCTAAGATTTTCCCTTTGAATCGAATAGTTCTCGAGACCTCCATATATCTCCCACCAATTTTGGAAATGCTGCATATAGTTCAAAATAAAGTATTGTGTGTATGAGTTCTGACCACACTACACCACAACTTGTTACATTCGGGACGCGCGTTTCGCTAACCAAGTTAACATCATCAGCAGATGATATAAACTAAAGTTTATATCATCTAATGATATATGTTTATATCATGGTGGTCACACTTGGTTGCACCCGACTGCAACGTAGTCAAGTAAGCAATAGAGGGGACTATAGGGAATAGGCCTTCTGTCTTTATTTAGTGGTTTCTTACCACATTTAACTATATTTCTATACTCTCAAATGCATCCAATAATCTATTATTAGATTCATTTTTAATTAACTTAAGATTATTTATTCCTATTTGGTTATTTTATTTTCTTTTCTTCCGTATCTTAAATGTGCTATGTGTTCTTTAAAACGAATGTGTATGGAATGTTTAGTTTGCCCAACATATTTTAGATCGCAGTCATTACAGCTAGTTTCATAGATGCCACTCCTCTCCTTCAAGTCGACTTTGTCTTTAAGGTTTCCAAGGAGATTTTTCAAACTGTTCTCCGTTTTGTAGGCTACCCTAAAACCTACGTTTTTAAATACTTTTTCTAGTCCTCTCGTATATCTGGGACCATATGGGACTACTATGAACTTATTGGGAGCCTCAGGTGCTTGAAGAGTACTGGCATCTTTTAACATTTTCTTATGCTAATTTTCTATTTACTAATTTATGTACAAAATTACCATTATATCCATTATTTATAGCTATATTTTTAATCCGATTCATTTTAATGTTAAAACGTTCTTTACTTAATGAAAAATTAACTAACTTGTGAGTTAAAAGATGCAATGCTGCCCTTTTGTGTTGACGGCAATGAAATGAGTCGGATGTTATATACCTATCAGTATTAGTAAATTTCCTATAAATATCAAATTCTAATTTATCGTTATTTCTAATAACGAATGTGTTGAGAAAAGGTAATTGCCCATTGTTCTCCTTTTCCTACCTAAAATGAATGGAACGATATTTATTGTTTAATGTTTCTAAGAAACTGTCCAAATTCTCTGTTTTAGTATTAAAAATAGATCGTCTACGTATCTATACCACACCCTTGGGAAATATTTGAGTTCTTCTTTGAATTGGATTTCTAATTTACCCATAAACAAATTTGCAAGAAACAGAGATAACCTATTGCCCATCGCAGTTCTCTCAAGTTGTTTATATTAATATTTATTGTTGAACTGGAACAAAATTTGATTCATACATAATTTGGTGAGAAGCAAATATTCATCAATAATTGCTTTCTTTAAATTATTGAATTCAAGTAGTTCCTTTAGGTACTCTAAAGCTAGTGGTATGGGTACACTAGGAAACAATGAGCTTACATCAAAAGATATTAAAATGTCACCTTCTTTTAAGTGAACGTTCTTAATTTTATCTAAGAATTCTAACGAGTTAGTAACCTCAAAGTTATCGTACGAGATGTTTAATTTGCTTAATTCCTCTACTAACCATTTTTAAATATTGTACGTTGGTGATCCAACAGCTGAAACAATAGGTCTTATAGACTTCCCGGGTCTATGGATTTTCGGAAGGCAATAAAGTTTAGATAACTGTGGGTTACTATGAGTTAGTTTGAATTTTAGTTTATCGGAGACAAAGTTTTTACACTATTTTAAGGTACTTTTTACTTCTGTTATTATTTTTGATAACGGGTTTTTCTCAATTAAATCGTAAGGATCAGTTTGCTCTTTCAAAATAATCTGATTTGTCTAGTATAACAACCTTATTTCTTTTGTCAGCTTTTATCTAAAGCATTCTTTTTTCTTCAGTCCCTGGATAACTTCAGTATTTTTGCGAGAAACATATTTTGACTTGTTATTAACAACGTTTTTTGAGATTTGATTTCTGCAAGCCTCTCTAATGAATCACTTAGTTGACTCTGGCACGTATTGAATGGAACGTTCGATTTTTCGCTATAATAGTTGGTAAACTATTTTTTACTGAAGGCTCTGCAAAATTGAAACCTTTATTCAAAA
This sequence comes from Kuschelorhynchus macadamiae, assembly GCA_030620095.1. Taxonomy (NCBI): domain Eukaryota; kingdom Metazoa; phylum Arthropoda; class Insecta; order Coleoptera; family Curculionidae; genus Kuschelorhynchus; species Kuschelorhynchus macadamiae. The sequence continues at coordinate 2,304,052 of JAUTXW010000834.1, forward strand.
GAGCGATTTCTCGATTGTCAGAGGACTGAGAAAAAAGTTTTCTACAATGTTCTCGACTTCCGAAGAAATTTGTTTTTGTGGTTTCAACTTTCTCAGTTTGTTTTTAAGTGAACACATTTTCTTCAAAAATTTGGCATCGATAACTATGAACATTTTTCTTTAGAAATCTAACCATTGTTCAGATTCTAAATTACCAAGCTTATAAGTGAGTTTTTTAAATAATCCGAATGCGTCAATTTCAAACATACTTTGTTTGCTATACAAATTTTAAATTTCTATATCTAGCCACTTTTGTTTGGCAAAAGATTCAACCTTCCCAGTACCGGGGTGATTGTTAAGGGATCTTGACTGAAATGAATTTAGGGAAAACTGAAAAAGACTTGCATGATTTTAGAAACCAGTGTTAGGACTTAAATTCATAAATCAAAAATGTAAGATTGTATAAATTCCCGTGGTAATTCGCAAGGAAGATCAATTTTCTAGGAATGAAGATTTTTTACAATTTTATTTTAACGCATTTTGTTCAATACTTATCCCTGGCAGTATTTAAGCAAATGCAATTTCCAAATGTGAATTTTTATTAAATCGGTATATACGTCCATAGATGCAAAACTGTATTTCCAAGAAAAAAAGAAATTTGAGATTTTTGGAGAATGTGATCCACAAAAATATTCGTGATAGGTTTACTTTAATATTTAGGTACAAACTGAGTACTCTAGACGTTGTAGCGATTTAAATATCACCGTCAGATGCAAAACTTTGTAAAAACATGGGCTCAGCAGATGCAACATTGTGTGCTTTAGTTTCTAATCTATCCCCAGGTGGACGCCAGTTGACCCGTTGTTTATCTACATTGTGAAATCAGTTACATTAACAATAAATCAAATTTTAATTGCGACTTATAAGAAGAAAAGAGGTCCAAAAGCCCAATTTGCAAAGCAAAATAGAAAAAGGTCTAATAAAAAAAAACAAGAATTCTAAAAAATATTTTCCTAAGATGCAAACCTGGGTTAAATAACTTCCTCATTCCATTTATATTTGCAATATTTCAAGTAAATTTGACATTTAAACTTCAAATACAGAGTTTTGTTTCTTGTAGGGTTTAGGGTCTCTAAATTTCGGGATCGGGATCAACAATATTTTTTCGGGGCCCTGGAAATATTTACGAAATCCCGATATCGATACCGAAATCAATATCTAATTATATCAAGTATAATTTTACATTTATAATTTCAAAATTTGCATTAATTGTCAGACCCAAATAAATATAAATGTTTAACGTTTAAAAAACATAGATTTCAAAAGTTAAGGAAAAAGAAGACATTACTTAATTTAACAGTTATAACATAAAAAATAATAAACTGGTATAATTATAAACATTTACATATTTTTAAAATAGGCTTTCAACATTACTAGAGCGTCTAGAGTTGAATCTTCTAGGTATATCCTTATTTTTACAATCAATCATAACGTAAATATAAGCTACGTATTTTTTCATTTTGATCAGTGGCGGCTCGTGTTGAAGTATATTGATAGGTCAATAACAAATTTAAAAATAGGCATATTTAAAATAAAAATAAATATCTTATCTTTAAATTGAGTTCTAAATTATCTTGAAGTTCAGGTCTACTCTTCGTTCTTTAGAATTGGAAAAATGCTGAATGACACGTTCCTTAAAATTGCACGCACATTCATTTTATAAGCGATTTCTTGATACTTAATATTGCTAAAGCGGATAGCCTATCTTAGTCCAACTCCTCAACAAAATTTATAAGCCCTCTAAAAACCCCTGGATTTTCAGACAAAGCCGTTTCATCATGGTCACGTAAGTCCAGCTCGAATGTCCCACAAAATTTTACTTAATCTATAATTTTGTTTAAAATATAACGATTTTTGGATACATTTTCACTAAAATCTCTAAGGGATTTTCTATAAGCTGTGTCTAGTTGAGTGCGAATATCATCACTTCCGACCGTAACATAGTTCACCGAACATTTCATGTGATCCGCAGATTTTTTAATTTTTCCTTTTAAGTGTTTTAAGTCTTTAACACCGGTTTTGCACCATAATAAGTCCGACGGGTCCTTAGAAAACAACAAACAAACATAACAGTAAACTGAGTTAGAGACTTCACAACCACATATCCAGTTAGCTAAATCGTACATAATTTTGCGAAAGTTTCGATGAACCTCTTTATTTTTGTCTTTACTAGTTTGTCGTATACTAAGTTCTGGCAAATTGCGACCACTTACCTTGAATTCGGTTATTTTCTCAAAATTAAGTTCGTTAGCACTTTTTTGTTAATTTTAATTTTTTGCACTACCGACATTTTATTTCATCTACATTCACTCAACAATAGATCACCTTGATATTGGTTATTTTTGCAAAATAACGTCCGTAAGCACTTTTTAGTTGTTTGTTTTTTTACTAGTCACTACTAACATTTTATTTCCTGTATATTTCCAATTCACTCGTGGATCATAAAGATAAAAAATATATATTACAAAAAACAGTATATAAATCAATTTTCATCGATTAAAAACGTCCGAAACAATATCGAGTTAGAATATCGACCGCGCGACCTCTGAACAACTGAACTTCCGCATGCCGACGTGATGCCGCGACCAATCGATCGAATTATGAGAAGAGACCGGCTGATGACCCAAATCGCGATTTCATATTCCATTTCCTATCACGTTCGGCTTCCGCTCGGTAGCTGTGAAATCTTCGGGTACTTTCGTCAAGCTTTAAGGTAATCAGGGCAATTCGGACTGCCCAGCCTAGCTTAGTATAGCGTATTTTATTATGCCTAAGGAACGCAACGAGACCATTCGAACTGCCGCGCGCGGCTAATAGTGTAGCGTATTTAACTTTTCCCAAGGTTCGCGTTTTATTACAAAATATTAGGAGGGACGGTCAAACGAATAATTTATTTTCTGAAATATGTTTGGGGGGTCATTCAGTAAATAACCCTATGGAAGAGCCGCCACTGCCTTTGTTCGAGAAATATTCCTTCCTTAATGATACCTAATACACTTTCTTTTCCATTTTGTATTTAATGCAAAGAAATGTTGGCTCTAATTAATACTCTTTTCAATTTCTTATTCAATAATTGGTTATCAGGGTTTTTGTTAATTTGAGCAATTGGTAAATAACAGCCTTCGCAATCGCTATCCTGTGGTTTCATCTGCCTGAACGAACAAAGAATAAGTCATAGTTTTAACAGAGAAATCTTAACCAAAATTTTCGGTGGTTTTAATAAAGTTAACAATTCTGTTGGAATTGAAAGAGTGAAATATTTGCTATCACGCTCATCTGGATATAACTTAGCGAAATAAAAATTCAAAGCTGTCAACAGTACTACAAAGATTCGATTATCTTCTGCGAATACCCACGGCAAAGCCTCTATTGTTAATTTAACATGCTTTAAACATTTTATATTGGTAATTAAGTATCAACCCAAGTTCATTTCCTTGCTTACTTTTAACAGTTCTGTAAAATAAGTCTTTTTATGATTGTAAATAGAATTCGGGATCCTGGGATTTATGAATTTCGAGATTAGAACCCCTACTATGCTCATATAGTATAATGTAATAGGTTTTTACGTTTTATAATTAAGTCTAATACAGTGTAGTCCTCCTTTTTTAGGCTTGGGCTTAGGATTGGTAGCGTCCTCAACATTTTTAGCCATAAGCGAATACTTTACTAATCGAAAAAGTACTGCCGTTGGTCTTTCTATGGCAGGAACCAGCACGGGTCAGATGATAATGCCCATTTTTGTCGGGCTTTTACTTAAGAATTACGAGTTTCATGGTACTACACTTATTTTGGGTTGCATTAGCTGTACCGGTATGATTGGAGCTTTCTTATTCAAGGTATGTATATCAATAAATTTAAATATCTAAATATTAAAAAAAATATAGAGTAATAAATTCCCTATATAAAAAATCACTGGCCCCGTATCTATAACTTAGACCAGTGGCGGCTCCTCCATATATATATATATATATATATATATATATATATATATATATATATATACATATATATATTTTTATATATATATATATATATATATATATATATATATATATATATATATATATATATATATATATATATATATATAGGCTGTTCACTTAAGGGCGTCCACTATATATATCTATATATATCTATATATATATATATATATATATATATATATATCTATGTATCTATATATATATATATATATATATATATATATATATATATATATATATATATATATATATATATATATCTATATATATATATATATATATATATATATATATATATATATATATATATATATATATATATATATATATATATATATATATATATATAGTTGTTTTCGTTTTCTTGGCCTTAGTATTTATATTGTGGATTAAGTGGTTTCTTGGGAATAAGGCACATGAATATACTAAATTTCTGTTATATTTTTTTCATAACTTTGACGTTTCGGTCGAACGTTGACCTTCATCAGAAACACTACAAAAAGGAACGATTCGATAAAATTTTTGTTTTATAAAATTAATAAAATATTTAGCTTACGTAATTGGAAGGTTTCATGGATAACATCCTGTATATGTCATGTTTGTGTTTAATTTATTGACATATACAGGATGTTATCCATGAAACCTTCCAATTACGTAAGCTAAATATTTTATTAATTTTATAAAACAAAAATTTTATCGAATCGTTTCTTTTTGTAGTGTTTCTGATGAAGGTCAACGTTCGACCGAAACGTCAAGGTTATGAAAAAAATATAACAGAAATTTAGTATATTCATGTGCCTTATTCCCAAGAAACCATCCTATATATATATATATATATATATATATATATATATATATATATATATATATATATATATATATATATATATATATATATATATAGACTCAGTTTCTGGACATCTTGTTTATCATTTACCGAATGTTTTTCTTTTTTGATACGAAATATATATATATATATATATATATATATATATATATATATATATATATATATATATATATATATATATATATATATATATATATATATATATATATATATATATATATATATATTTAACATTAATTTCAAACTGGAGTTTTAAAAATTTAACGTCCTATTTTAACATTTTATTATAATAGTTTTTAGTGTGTCAATCGATGTTTTATAGTTTTGTATTTATTGTAGGCCAATAATATCCTTTTGAAAAAGCTCTCTATGAAGCGCGAAACGTTAAGGAAATAAATAATTCTTTTAAGAAAATAAACCAGTACCCAAGAATTTTTAACAAAAAAATAGTAGACATGGTTTAAGAAAACGCAACAAAAAATATATATATATATATATATATATATATATATATATATATATATATATATATATCTATATATATAAGTGGCTAAGAGCAATTTACTAAACCTTTAGATATTTTTAGTACCTATTCTCTTTAATTAAAACAAGTAGGAAAAGGGATTACGGTGTGGTGATTTAAAAAAAAATATTAACGAAAAAACTAGAGACGTCTGGCTCCTATTTCGATTTTCAACAAAACTCTTATATTCAATGAATAATTCAAATCTGCATCGAAGCAGAGATTGTTATCATGCCCAGCGGTGTTTCGGAAATGGAACGGCTAGTGAGCTTATTATTAGTTGCTTCGAAAGAGTTCTCAAGTAGAATCAGCTTACATGTCTTCTCGTACAAATTGAGAAGTTTTAAGAATAATATTGCATCCAAACTATTTTGCGAATAGGAAAAAGATAAATAAAAGTAAATGCTTTCAAATATTTTATCGTTTCTATATATCAATACTTAAAATTTTCTACAAATACAGCTTCTAACAACTAGAGAAAAATATTAATTATACTTTAAAACGAACAAAATTATACAGGGTGGGACATTTAACTGGATTAAATTCTATAACTTGAAGCCTATCCATAATTTGTAAAAACTGTTTTGTCTGTACACTTTTTTTTCTCGACTCCGGATCTGTTACTATTACCGATTTGATCGTGACGTCTTCAATTTAAAGATTATGACGTTATAATTTCTTTAATGCTTAATATTATGTTACATTTGCTGTACCTAAATTCAACGGAATTTGAGAGACCTTCTCAAAATTGTCATTTAGAGCTCTCTTTCGGCTAACCTGTTAAACTAAGAGCAAAATGCCTTGCACTTTCCTATCCGAACTTTTTAAAATATTTTGGATTAGATCAAATAAATTTCAAAATTCGATATAGTTTGTTGCTTTTTTGAGAATATTAAAAAGCCTATATATTTATAAAAATGTCTATTTAGCTTGAATTCTTTTGTTTGCATACGTGAGGTTTTGTTGTGGGGCGTTTGTTGTAAGCAAATAAAAACAATCTGTCAATATTTTTTTCTAGCCCATGATTTGCTGCACAAAGACTGAGGAACAACATGTCGCGGAAGAGGGAAAAGTTGATCTCAATAGTAACAGCAATCTAGAAAAAGTAGATCTGAAGCAACAGTCTGAATCAAATAGTGAGGAATGTCATACACTATTAAACGAGAAAGTGAAGCCAATCGTAATAGAATCCAAGCAGACCAAACCTAAAGAGCCATTTATAATTGTCTCTAAAGGTAAATATGTTTTTTAATTATCTTATATACCAACAAATAAATAACAATATATATAAAAAATCGGTAAATTGGCCTTTAATCCTCGAAACGGAAGGTCTTTAGGAAGTTATTGTTCCCTTGAATAGTTATTTTGCGCATGCCCTCAAAATATTGTGGGCATCATTTTAAGCCAAATACCTTAATAAACGACGGTTCCTCTTAGTCAAAGCTAACGGATGTTTGAACATCAAAAGAAGGAATGTTTGCTAATATAGCAGGATAAGTACTAGCCCATTTTCTGAGCTCAAAACCCTCCATTTTTATTAATGAAACAAACTCTATTTGAAACTGTAAGGTGGTTTCAAAGTCATTATTTCCGCTGAGGGCAACGTCAATATAGATATCTCTCCTTACAGCTGCGGTTGTCTGGGTAGGGAAAACGAAGTGTCTTCTAATTATCAAACTGGATGACATACCATATGTCACAGTCAATAAATGGTACTTACTAAATGGATCTTCTGGAGAAAACCGTTAAAATTTTTTTTGAAAATCTTGAATTTGAGATTGAATAAGAGACATATGTCCGCTATACAGGTATAAGTTCAGGATTTTAAAATAATCAAGTGTAAAGAAGAAACCATAAGCTTATTAATATGTAAATCCAAATGTAGGGTAACTATTTTTTGTACGATAAAAGCAAAAGCACACAAAAACAACCAGACATTTCTCTGTATTAGGGGTATGTTAGATTTCCCAACATTTTTTAAGTTGCACATCAAGGTATGTCTTAAATGTTGTATGACATTTGGATAAAGCTGTAGGAGATTCAGCCAAATCAGCACTATTTGATTGTCCTTGAAGAATGCAGCCAAATATTGTGTTTAGAGCAGTAGGTTGACCAAATTGAATAGAGGCGCGTTCAGAAAGTGAAACTGCACCAATAAGCAATCGATCGGACCAGGGACACGAAAAGAATTATTTGCCAATTTTAGGTGGCCAATATAAGATAATAGCTTTAAAAGAATTCTAGGATTTGAGTAGTCACAAGGTTTTATAATTCCATTGAATTTGTTATTTGGTTATTCCGATATTAAATTGAGCTGACTATCAAATTTAAATTCATTTTATTAGTTCCTAAGATCACAAATATGATATAGAACAGGTCAATGTTTTAAAAACATCTAAATACTACACATAAGATCATAAATATGATATAGAACAGGTCAATGTTTTAATATCTAAAGACTAATTTAAAATCAAGAACACATTTAACATTGAACAAATATAAAGTAAAATTATTTACAGCCTAACACACACTAAAATGTTGACAAACAGTTTACATATGTACATTATTCAGGTCTGGTCCCAGAAGTCTTTTAAGGAGTAAAACGCATTCTCAGACAGATAGTTTCGGAGAGTCTTTCTAAATTGGCCCACAGATTTTTGACTTTTCATGGCATCAGGAATCCAGTTATAGATTCTTACACAGCCATAGTACGGTGACTTCTCAAAAAGTGTTGTTTTGTGGTTTGGCACTGTCAGTGCAGACGCATTACGTGTCGGGTAATCGTGGTAGTGCTGGTTTTGTGGGAATCTATCCTTGTTCCAAAAAACATAAAGAGCACACTTAAATATATAAATTGATGTGACTGTTAAGATTTTCCAGTTTTGAAATGTATCCCTACATGTTTGGAGTGGCTTTAACCCAAATATTAATCTGATGGTACGCTTCTGCGACACAAAAACCCTGTTTACGTCGGAGGCTTGGCCCCAAAGCATGATGGTATATGTGAGGTAATGGTAAGCCAGGGCATAATACGAATTTAGAAGCAGGTCTGCGGGTATAGTTTGCTTTAGTTTCAGTACCGCAAAATATGCCCTACCAAGCTTAGAGCATATATGATCTATTTCTGGAGTCTAGGTAAGAACCCAAAAATTTAACCACATCAGCACTGTCCTCTATTTGCTTTTGGTTTGAGATTATAAAAGTGAACTGTCACCGTCTTTTCTTTATTGTGGATCAGTCTATTGTGCGTACACCACTGATTCATGCTGTTGCATACAAGTGCTATAGTTTGCAAAACGGGCTTTTCATCCATTGCTGACACTCCCAGCGTTGTGTCATCAGCAAACTTGGTGGTTGTTCCTGGAAGAGACAAATCATTGATAAACAAAATGAAAATAAGTGGTGCCAGAACCGAGCCCTGTGCTGCTCCAATATTGATCTCATAATGGTCAGATCTACAACTGCCGAGTTGCACCACGATCCGCCTCTCTTCCAAGAATGACATCAGAAGTGCAAGAATATTCCCTCTTATTCCCAGTTGATAAAGTTTGTGATGAAAAACGTTGAGGTTGAGGGTGTCAAATGCTTTTGTGTTTTGCTTGAGGTCGAAAAACAATCCCGCCACAACATGTCCTGATTCGAGTTCTTGGTGTATGAACCCTACCAGTTTGATTGCTGCTGTCTTAGTGGATCTTCCGCTTCTAAAACCGTGTTGATGCTTGCAGAAAAGCTGAAATGTATTTAGAAAATTTACAAGTCTGTCATAAATTGCTCTTTCAGATATCTTTGAAAAAGCACTCAAAATTGACACTGGTCTATAGTTGTCTATGTTTGTATGGTCTTGTATAGCGGAATCCCTTTGGCCATTTTAAGAACTTTTCGAAATTTGCCTGTTTCCGTGGTTGATTTATCAATATCTAAAATGGTTGGGCAATTTCACTGCCAACTGCTTTTGTTTTTCAAATTTTTAATGATGTTTTCCACTTCAAGTATTGTCACAGGTTCCAAAAATATACTATTTGGTTGCAGCTCAGACGTAGAATATGTGGTCGTAGTGGCATCGTTCACGCTTCCAAAGTTTTGTTTTATTTTGTTTTCAGTCGAAAAGTACATTCCAAGCCTTTGGCTTTGCTCAGTCATGATTTCCCCCTTGATGTTAAGATGTATTGGTTTTTCTTGCTTGGTTCTTCCTAATTCTTCATTGACATATTAACCTCGTCGTGTTTTTTAAGTTCATTATGCGAACTTTGTTGAGGTTCACTTTGGCGTTGTTGACTGATTTCCTGTATTCCTTTTTCTGCTTCTTATAGAGTTGATGGATATTCTCATCTTCCGTCTGAATAGCCAGGGAATACAGATCATATAATCTGTCTTTTTCTTGCCTCAGCTCGGTTGTAAACCAATTATTGTGAGTCTTTCTTATTTTTATTTGTTTTCTTGGGCAGGTTGCATCGAGATACCAGACAAAGCACTGTAAGAAAAACTCAAATGCAGAATCGATGTTAGTTACCTGGATACCTCCAATTTTCTTGTGTCAGTCTCTGCTTCAGATCATTAAGATTTTTTTTAGTTAGGGATCTTTTATTTATTTGTTCGCTTTTAATGGTCGTTTCTTGTGGCTTGATAGTAATCAATAATTCTTGCAGTGTGTGGTCAGATAGGTGCGGCTCCGAAATTGCACTTTGGATCAAACTATCGTCCAAATTCGCTATCATGTAATCAATTGACGTATTTGTAGTTTTGCCCGTTTTTGAAGTAAAAATTCTTGTTGGTCCAGTGCAGTGGTTCTTTAGTTCGAATGAGTCCAGTAAGTTTTGATATTTAAATCCCCACATATAATTATATTTTGACACCTATTTGGACAATATTCAAGAAGACTTGAGGTTTGATTGAGGAAAATTGCGATATTTCCTAAGGATGGTCTGTATGTAGTTATCCCTATTGTTTTCAATGTTTCTAGAACTAGTTTTATCCCATAGCTTATTCAATCCCTTGACTAGAATTGAAGATCGATTCCATGGTAGCTGGTAGTTTAAGTCTCTTCTCACATTTTTCAGAGATAAAGTTGGCCATGCTAGCAGTATCGAAATTAATTCGAATTTTTTGAAAATTGCCTCGAATATCTTTGATTAGCTGTAGAAAAAAGTACAATAGATTGAGGAGTAATCTAAACTGGTCATAGCATTAATGGCAGGGTTAATGTCTGACTCCGTATTTTTCTGACATCGTAAACAAATTGGTAGGAGACTTATTTTCGACAGGACAAAATGTCTCTGAATTTTTGTCTACCTGTAATACCGAGTTGCTCCACAAATCCTACATCTAGATGACTGATTTTGCGAACATAATGTTGGGAAGCAAGACAAGTTGTGCATCAATTATATCGTTTCGCAAAAGAAAATCTTTCTTTTGCGAGGTTTTGAAATAAATGCAGAACATCTTATATAATGCGTCTAATGAAGAACACATAATGCATTGCAAATTATTATTATTAAGGTTATTATTTTAGTGATATTATTTTGATTAACTGAAATTATAATGCTGAAAGCAAATTTTCATTCGGAAATGTTTTATTATTTCTTGAATTTAGGTGAAAATTATTTTTATATCTTGAATTATTGTTTTGTAAAGTTTTTTAGAAGTTCCCTTCTGTACAGAAGAAGCTTTAGAAATTTCATTATAAAGATATATAGATAAATAATCTTTTATTGTGGTATCTTTTTTCAAATGTTTCATAAGCTATTATGTAATTATTGTCAGTTACTTGAAGACCTTTTATTCAAAATAATTGCTTTTTATCCAATGATGAAGAAGGTATTACAACTTTTCTACGTTGAAAAGTTTAATGTTTTGGTGTTTAAGATCAAAAAACCCGATATTTTTTAAGTCTCCATCAAATATGGGTTTTTTAAACAATCTTACTGTTATTTGGGTGGCATAGATGTAATAGAATTGTTCAAAGAATCACTCCCATTTGAATAGTTCATTAAAATTTTATGTTTTGTCACTTTTGCGCCGGAAAAACTTCTTATCAGGATCAACTCGTAAAGAGTCGCAGGTACAAAATTCATTTTCTCAAATTAAAGAAATAATATGATTATGGCTTGTTTGATAATCATCGTAAACCTTGTGAATTCCTTCAACTCTTCCAAGAAAGATAGGTTTTTTTGGAACTATCGTTTGCGATCTCAAGGCCACCATATATGTCATTTTATCAGTATGTCAAAATTCAAATTATTGACAATTTTGGTGAGATAAAGTTAATGTAAATAAAATGTCTAGAGTGAAAGTATGTTGTTTCTTTCGTCACGATTATCGGAAAGTCAGTATTTTTCTTTTTTTTTATTTTCATGTTTAATGAAAAATTTAGATTTAGATAGTTTTTATTTTAACTTGTTTTCAAAAAACACGACTTCTTTTTTATACTAAACAAACTACAATTTCAAGTTCACTCGCCATATTTCGTATTTAACTGATTATCCAGCTCCGTCATCTCTCTGTAGAAATCATGTAATTTATGTTCAGGAGCAAAATCCAGAATTTAAATTCACCCAGATATCCTATCTTTTTTTAGGTTTGCCGTTAAATCAATCTGCAAAAATATACAAAATAATAATAAAACCTCCAAAAAATGTTAATTCAAAAATTTTTGGTTTATTAATATCTAAATCTAATGATAATTATTATTTTTTAGAGAGTATGTTACAAAAACGAACATCGTGCCTAAGAAAAGTAGTTCAAACCTGGGATCTCCATTTGCTTAAAGATTTCAAATTTGTTCATATGTCTCTAGGATTGGGTCTGGCATATGTCAGTTCCATCAGTTTTAGTACATTCTTTCCTATGTTCTTACAAGACGAAGTAAAATTTGATATGTGGCAAACCACTACTTGCATGACGGCCCTTTCTGCTACAGATATAGTTGGAAGAATGACAATCTCAGAGATTTTCCGAAAATTTCATTTGGGGAATAGGTCGCAGTTTATGATTGGTGCTATTTTACTGGCGATTGCGAGATCAGGTAAGAAATATAATAAAATAATTAAAAATGCAAATATTGATTATGTTGAGTAATTTTTATACAGGGTTCGCGATATATTCTGAATTAATGAACTAATTACATTGTATTTTTATAACAAAAAAAAATCATTTGCTTGGATGTTTTTAAATCAGTGTTAAAGAAAATGTGATTTTGAATAAATACTAAGTTTGTTACACTCCTTAAAAGAAAACAAATAACCTGATTTTGTTTCAAAATATTTTAAGTTGAATTTACATGTTTTGTTTTTTATTAATTTTGTAATATTATCTCATTTTTTAAAAACTACCAATTTTTAAATAAAAGTATATTTATTTTCGAATAAACAGAGTACCTGAAATAAACAAAGTTAACTTATGCAGTTATTTAACCAGCATTTTTGGTATGGTCTGTAAATTGAGGGTTCAATCTTACCTCTGGCTTATTGATTTTGACCTATTTCCTTAATTGATCCATAAACTGTTGACGCTTTCTGTCACTTTGACTCGACGAAATTAGGGACTTTTTGTTTTCAGTTTATAAGAATACCGAAAAGTGTTTAGATGTCTACAGAGTCACTAGTAAGTTTATTCTATTGGTTTTTTCATAAAGATAAAATATTTCAAATTAGTGCACATTTTACAATTTGGTTATCTACTTCTGATTCATATTATCAACGTAAAATCCATTATTCAAAAAATAAACCGTTTAAAATTAAATCTATTAAACTCTGTAAATATGTATTTTCGTACTTCGGCAAAAAACAGGAAAACATAAAACCTATGTTTATGTACTCAATATATTATTTATTAAAAATCGGTAAATTTCTTATACTGGGAACATCCCTTTTTATGATTTTTTACTTGTTAGGAATAGTGAAGTGTGAACCAACTTAGTTCGGGACATAGTCATACTATATATGTGTTACATATACTGTCTTTTTCAACATGTTTATTGGGCGCCATTTTGTCCCATCAGATTGGATTCCTACCACAGTTTTACCAGTTTCTTTCTACCTATGCCGGATTTGATTTTTATACATAATTTGGAATAAATTCGATACGTAGTTTTACATTGATGCATGCCGCCCTTTTTTTACGTCATGTTGATTTCGTACCAGCTTATCCCATTTTCAAATTTAAATTGTCTGCAAAATTTAAAGTCAATTTAACAAGATATTCTTTACGCTGATTTTTTAAAAATTTTATTTGGCCGCCATTTTGTTTCGCCATTTTAAATTCGTACCAAAACTTAACCAGTTTATCTCTATATCACACTTAATTCTTGAACAAAAATTGAAATTAATTTAATAAGTAGTATTTTCAAGCTGATTTTTTTAAATATTTTATTAGGCCCCTATTTTGCTTTGCTATCTTGGATCGATATCAAAATGTTACCATTTCATTTTTATTTAAGGTAAATTAGATAAAAACTTTTTTTAGTAATAATGTTTTTAACATTGTTCCGCCATATTGGATTTTTACCAAAATATTAGCAGGGCATCCCCATATGTACCTTAGTTTTTGATTAAAATTTGAAATCAATTTGGTAAGTAGGTTTTAAGCTATGCCGCGAACTGACAGACAGATAGATAGCCAGACAGACCGACAGAAGGACCGATGGAATTGATAAAACATATTTTTTGGCATCTTAAAACGTGAATATATGAAAAACCTCAGTGGGTCATTTTTTTCATAATTGCAAACATTTTGTTTGTCCGCCATTTTGAATTAGTAAGACAGCTTACTAGTTGATCCCTATATCACACTTATTTATGGCACTCAATTTGAAATCAATCCATTAAATAGTTTTTTCAGGCTGCATTGTTAAATTTTTATTAAACCGCCATTTTGTTTCTTCATATTTGATTTTTACAAAATATTACCAGGTCATCCCCAAATGACCCTTAATTTTTGTTTTTCTTTAAGCTATGCGGCGAACTGATCGTCAGGCGCACCGACGGAGTTGATAAAACATATTTTTTGGCATCTAGGGACGATTACAAACATTTTATTTGGACGTCGTTTTGTTCGGCCATCTTGAATTAGCACTACAATTTTACTATTGATCCCTATACCACAATTAGTTATGGCACACATTTTGAAATTAATCCATTAAGCAGTTTTTTCAGGCCGAACGTTTAAATGTAAAGCCGCCATTTTGGATTCGTATCAAAATGTTCCCAGTTGAGTCCAACATAATACTTGATCTAGGTCGATAAAGTGCCGTTTTTGGTCAAAAAAGCATCTCGAAAATGCAGCAGTTTGAAAAAAAATATTGTACTATTATTTTGTCAAATGGTTTTTGAAATGTTTTTTAGAAAAATGTATTTCGAACGAAAGCTTCTGCCAACGGAGAGCACTTAAAAGTTAAATAACGTAAACGTTAAGGTCAACTTTAGAGTTTTTTTGTGGCCTAAACCTAGGTTAAAATTTTGGAATAAAATAAACATCTGGCTACTGGGATTACAGCAATTTTGCCAGAATCACAGTACTAATATAATATAAACATCATCTATACGTTTTTACAGAAAATCATCAATACACGTTGTCAAAAATTAAAATGTTTAATAAAATTGAACTTCGTGCAATTCAAAATCCCGAAAACCATTTGAAACACGATATTTTTATAATACCTTCTTCTACCCCTTAGGATTATTCTGGCACTAAAAAAACTTCAGTAAAAGCTTTTAAATTCAAATTGGTTTTTGTGCTACACAGTGCTGAAATATACGTAAATGATCTTTAGGATCTCTACGCTTTTTACTAATTTAAAAAGAATTTTTGCACACTGTGTATATTTTCTGCGTACTGCATCCTCTACAGACGATAAAAAATTAATAAATTACAAAAAATATTAAAAATTTTAGAAAACTATTCCAACTGTTTTTACTTCCCTCGTAAAAGGTTTATTCAGATCTCTCAGGGTCCCTAGATGCCGAAAAACATGTTTTTGCGGTTCCGTCTGTCTGTTCGCGGCGTAGCATTAAAAAACTACTTACGCGATTGACTTCAAATTTTGGTCAAAAATTAAGGGTCATATGGGTCACCTGGTAACATTTTAGTAATTAAATTATTAAAAATTAAAAATTCAGCCTGAAAGAACTACTTAATGGATTGATTTCAAATTGTGTGCTATAACTAATTGTCTATAGAGATGAACTAGTAAAATTGTGGTACTAATTCAAGATTACGGAACAAAATGGCGCCAAAATAAAATGTTTGTAATAGTGAAAAAAACACTCTCCCAGGTTTTACATATCTTACGCTTTAGCGTCCCTAGGTGTCAACAAATTTCTTTTATGAATTCCGTCGGTCTATCTGTGGCTTTGTGGGTCTTTCTGTCAGTTTGTCAATTTTAGTCAAAAATTAAGGGTCACGTGGATAGTGGCGTAGCTACACCCCCGCCAGCCCCCGCGGTGCGGGTTGTCCACAAGGTTAGGGAGACCGGCGATAATAATTGCAAATGATCTGTATAAGGATTATGAGAGTATGGATAACTTTTTTTTGTCATCATATATTTTTCGGCTATGCTTTGGGCGCTACATTTATTGACAAGTAAAGGACCTTTTTTTGTCATCAGTTATTTTTCTTTTGAGAAGGGGCCTTTTACCAAAAACCGCGGGGAGACCCAAAATTTGCTACGCCACTGTTCATGGATGACCTGGTAATATTTAAAAAAAAATCTAAAATGTCGGAACAAAATGGCGGCCCAGTGAAACGTAGAAAAATTATTACTAAAAAGACTGATTATCAAATTTACCTCAAATTTTGCACGAAAATCAAGTGTTACATAGGAATGAATTGGTAACATTATGGTATGAATACAAAATACCAAAACAAAATGGCGTCCTAGTGAGATATTTAAAAAATGAGCCTGAAAATACTACTTATCCGATTAATTTCAAATTGTGTGCAAGCTTTAACTGTGATATAGAGATAAACTGGTAAAGTTGTGGTATGAATTCAAGATGGTGGAAGCAATTAGCGACCAACAAATTTTTAAAGAAAATCTTATTCAACTGATTTTAAATTTTGCAGAGAAATTAAATATGATATAGGGATAAACTGGTACGAATTTAAAATGACGTAACAAAATGGCGGCGTGTGTCAATGTAAAGGGAAATCGTAAAAAAAATTCACCCTCTGCGTTTTTTTCAGATCTTCACGTTTCGGGGTCTCTAGATGCCTTAAAACCTGTTTTCTCAATTCCGTCGGACTGTCAGTCTGTTCGCGGCATAGCTAAAAAATTACTTACTCGATTGACTTCAAATTTTGGTCAAATATTAAGGGTTATGTGGGGATGACCTGGTAAAATCCAATGTGACCGAACAAAATACCTCAAATTTTGCACAAAAATTAAGGAATCAACCTGTAATATTCTGGCATGAGCCCAACACAGCAACAAAATGGCGGCCTAATAAATTATTAAAAAAAAAACAGTTTGAAAAACTACTTATTAGATTAGTTTTAAATTTTGGGCATTCGTTATGTGTGACATACAGATAAACTGGTAAAATTGTGGTACGAAATCAAATCGGAGAAACAAAATAGTGGCCAAAAAAATGCCTAATTATTCAATTGACTTAATATCTTGCAGCAACATTGAATGTGATAGAGGGATTAATTGGAACGAATTCACGAAACAAAATGGCGGTCTTAAAAATCAGTCTAAATTTCATGATGAAATGTTTTAAAATAAATTCAATTCATTTTAAATCATGCCCAAGAAGCTAGTGTGGCATAGGTAGAAACTGGTAAAATATTGGTACGATTCCCATATGGTGGAACATGGCGCATTATAAAAATGTTTAAAAAGACAGTGTGCTAAATGACTGTGCGGAATTAAATTGAATTAAACTTTATTATTACTACTCAAAGGAAATATTCATAACGAAGAAAGTTCCGGGTAAAGGAAATTTACGGTTTTTTACAATTCCGCCAAGGATTAAGTAGATCTAGCAGTAAGAAAATAAAAATGGTTTTTCTAAATTTTCGGAACAAATAAAATATTGGAAAATTTGCATCCTTGTTTAACACCCTGTACAACTTTTATCTTAGGTAAGCCTTACACTTAAAATCGCTAATATAATATAATAAAATTTGCAAGGTATAGATGAAAACCGCATTTTTAAATCTCTTTTCGTTTTAAAATATTCGACTCTGAATTGTACTTAAAAAATCGCTTGTCCCGTGTGCTTCGTCCAGCAGTTTAGATAAATTTTCTTATTGATTCCATCTTGAAGACTCAAACTTACTTCTTAAATATTATGAATAAAAAGTTTTCGCTAAAATATTTTACAGAAAATAAAAGAAACATAAACTTTTTGAAATGTTGTATTGTGGCCGCGTACTCAAGAATAAACTTTTCTTAACTGTCTTCGACTAAGAAGAGTTTGCTAAAAAAAAACGTTTTTAACGGAACAAGTTTTATGCTCTTTGAATTGTATGTAGTATACACATACTGAATGGTTTCTGAAAGTTGTAAATTAAAATTAAGAGTGATAATATTACAATATATTAACGATACATGCTAATTAGTATTTTTAACTGTATATTGCTTGTTATTAAGGTAACGGACTTATTAAGATGCTGTGTTTAGATTTTATCTTAATTTTATTGGGAAATCATAATCATGAGTGTTATCGTAAAGCTTAGATGAACTAATTTTTGATGATTTCATCTGCCTGATGGAATGGAATAACTTTCCGACGTTTCGATTAGAAAGAATAATGTCCTTTCGCGATCGCAAACATTGTCGAATTTTCTTGTGTAACCAGCAACTCCTTGCTAGTTTCATGTCATTGAGTAGGATTACTATCTTTTCTAACTGACCGTTTAATATCCTTAGTGCAATATCCATTCCCTCTTAAACTTGAGTCCGTTTCTCTGTTTCCGATTGTAAAGACTTTTGGTCATAAATCGCGAGAGCTTTGTAAGTCAGCGAATTAACTTGATTATAATTGATAATTAACTGATTGCTTCTATGCTGGATGATCATGTAAATTTGCATTTAGGTATCTGTTCGTATATATTGGTTTTCTATATACAGAGTGTCCTAAGGAACCACCCCTCTCCTTCGTACAAGAACATCTAAAAACCTACAATGGCAATTAAATCAGAGGGCACGATTCCCTTGCCAAATTTTCTTGTATGAGTGACAGGGACACTTTGTGTGTAGGAAAATCCACACAAACGAACAGATACCTACAGTTATCGCGTTTTGAGATTACCTGTGCGTCACATAAACTATGTGATCAAACCATATGAATCAAATCAAAATGTTGTGGGTAAAAAAGTCAAAAAGGTTCTGTGTACATATTTGCTGCTAACGGGCGAGTTCGAAAATACGCTGGGTGTACAGCCTTAGAGGTTCACCACTTGGAATTTTTTAGTCCGTAATTTAAAACTACGTGTTCTGCGTGAAATGTCGTCCCAGTAGAAAAAGATAACACAATTAGTTTTTACATTATACTAAATATTTTACTAACACCAAGTTTATCTTTATAAATAATATAATAGTAAGCTAAAAATTGTGCCAAATCAATTGTATTTCGGTACTTTTGCTTCTGTATATTAAAAAATCGTCTTCATTTTCGTATTACGTTTTATTAAGTTTTTTTACATAACATAAAATTTTTGTTTAATACCTACTTCAAAATAAATTCACTACAAGAACAAATTTGACTAAACAAAAATCTAATAAGTCAAAACAAATTAGTAAAATACAAAGGTACCTATAAAATATACACAAGCATCTGAAGCTTCACTAGTTTTTACTATAAGTGGTTAAACTTCAATGTCAATAATAAACTGTTCTCTTTCATAACAGTTCTTAATTAGTTTTTCAGTGTGTCTCACACAGTTTTTATATCCTTCTGCAGTACATTGTCCCAATACCTCGTCCCACATACCAAGAACTTTTTCATCGCCATAACCATCTCTACCAATGTTTATTGTACTGCGACTTAGCATGGGCCCAGATTAGTTCAATGGCATTCAAGTCGCAACAGTATGGTGGAAGTCTTACAACTTCATGACCATGTTGTCTTCCTAATTCGTCAATTGCACAAACATTCTCTTTTCTATTCATTTTTGCTAATTGAAACAACTCGGGTTTAAAAAGATTCGTATCAAATATGATGTTGTTCTTTTTTAATCAATTTATTATGTCTACTTTTGTAGTGGCAGATGAAAGTTGTTTCTCTATAAGAACACTATGATATGGCGCATTGTCCATTACTATTGAAGATAGCTCTTCTAAATTTGGAATTAACTGAGTCGAGACCCATTTAGTAAATATACTATTATTCATTTCACCATGGTAATCTATTGTTATTGATTTTGAACAGAACAATAAGCTGGCATTCTGAACAAAACCTTTTGAAGATCCAGCATGAAGAGTGATAAAACGCTTACCATCATACCCTTCTGGCTTTCGTACACTTTTTGTTTTTTAATCTCGCCATGACACTGTTTTATTCCTTTGGCGTAAATCCATGTTTCGTCTAGGAAAATGAATTGTCGCGATATAACTAGAACTATTATTTATAATATTTACGTAAAAAACAAGCCCTAAGAGAAGAAATATGGGCTTTTTCAATTAATGCCCTTGTGTTTCATGCTTTCTAAATTTAAAGCCCAAGTTATTTAGCAGAATACGCAGAGAGGTATCACCAATGTGTACAATTTCTTTAATTGTTATTAGCTCTTCATTTAGGCCCTTAAGGGAGAACTGCACGCAAAAAGTGAAAAACTAGCGACAAGGTCTAGTCAAGTTCAAAGTACGATGAACAGGTACCTACGTATTAGAAAAAACTTCCTGCACGTCCGACCTCAAAAAAATGTGTTATGTATAGGCAATTTAAATTAAATTTCGTTTAAAAATGGGTTCAAAAGGGTTCACGCGCTGCAGAAATACAAAGACATGAGTACGATTTACCATTTTAAATTTTGCAGTTACCTAGACAAAGGATCAATGCAAGGCGGTAAAGAGCCATTTTGTGGAAAAAAAATTATATGCGACGACATTTGCGTCAAAAAGTGGTCGAAAAATGGGTCGAAAATGGACAAATCTACTTCTATTTTATAATTCTAGATTAGATTTTTTCATAAAAAATCGCATTTAGCGCCCAACTATACATATTTCTCTATTGCAATCACATTGAAGCTAATACATATCTCTTATAGTTTTAACATAATATTGCAGTGGCAGAAGGCTTGCAAATGATCCATAATACTGCGTGAAGTTCCCCCTTAATAGTTACATGCTTTCCTTAAAAGAAAAGAATGTGTTACGAATATCGTTAAAATAAAAATCATATTTGATACGAAATTCGTTATCAGCACCGTCATTTAAATTTGGTTGGTTGGGAAAAATATTAGTCACTGCCTAAAGGAAACTTACTGTCTTTGTACATGCCATATAATGTATTTCGAACATCCATTTTGGTGGTTTCAGGTAAATCAGTTGTCTTGGCTCTTAGGTAACGTTTGCTTTTAGACTTTCGAGGTGAAGAAAGAACTGGATTGTTTTCTTTCCTTTTTCAAATGGAATAAACAGTCTTGCGATACATTTTTAAAGCAGCTGAGACCCTCTAAAATTCAATAATTTATTAACAAACATATTTCGCCTTTTGTATCTCGAAAAAAGTTATTTACCTCTTGAACAGATGTTACAGGTTTTAAAGGTCCTTCATTGCTTTTCTCCAACTCAAAATATTCACAGAGGTGAAACACCAATTGCTGGGCTTGCCTATGCAGAATTTTTCCAGCCATTTTCTTAATAAAGTAAATGAAAATACAGGATATGATAAGGTGTCATTATATTAAATTGCTTGTAGGTTAGAAATTGATTGGTTAAATAAAAATAATAAAAAGAATACTTACCGATGTTTCGAAATTTCAAAAGAGTAACTTTTGAAAACTGATTTAATTATAAATATAGGGCAGAATATCAATATTGACAATCGCACTAGTCAAGCAAACGATTTTATTTCGGTAGACATTCACTTACAGAATTACAGGTGTTAATATTTGTAATAGACAAATATGAACTCAATAAGGCATGTGTGTGCTGTTTTCGGTAAATGATGACTCACGGGTAATTTCTGTAAATGCAAATTTACATCATCATCCGGCACAGAAGCAATAAGTTTGCTGGTTTAAAGAGCTCTCGCGATTTGTGACCAAAATTCGGAAACAGGGAATTTGAATGTACGTTTTTTCGTTTGCTATGCTGGATGTTTTCTGCCATAGTACCCACAATACATAAAGAAATATATGGTTTTTCAAAAGTTGCGGTAGGGTAATTTTTGTGATTGGTATGAGTATAAGATACGGTATCAACTATCGAGGTCCTCTAGATAAGAGTCTCAAACCCTGGCTGCCGGATTCGGGTATTGCAACACATAGATTAGTTTTTAGTTTAAAAAAAATTGCCTAAGTTAAAAAAAAATAAGAATAAGTAAAAATGAACTTTTTAAATTTAGAGCCAATTTAAAATTAGCGAATTTACGGAGGCAAGCGAAACGTTAGTCGGGCCACCAAAGTCGTCTTGAGGTCAAACGCATATTGAGTCTGGCGGCCAGATTACGCTGAGCTGATGTCTGGTAGCAGAACTTTTATGTGCCGAAGCTAAAGGCAACACCGAATGATTGGGGAACCTGACGACACAGTTGTCTGCCACTAACGTTACCTCTGAACACCTAGTCTATTTTACATTATATACCACTCAGACGAAAGTATTATTTTAGATGAAAATAGGGGAAACTTAGGGATGACGCTTAAAAACGACTGGGTTTCTGGCTCCTTTGTTTACTTCCCAATAGTGGCAGATCTTTTTCCCGCCATGCAGACAGGAAATTAGAGGGTTTCTTATCTCTTCCGGATACGCAAGAATAAGACATCGTTAGGCATATCTCTTCCTATTTTTTAGCTGTTGTCAGGTTGTCAAAGGTAGCACTGTGCGAATCAGTCGATAGCATAATCTGTCTCTAAAGCAAACAGAAAGGGAGATAGGTACTACCTCGCACGAGCTCGCAAAAGTTGTGAAACTCCTAGAAATAGGATTCCTTTTTCATTAGAAAGTAAAATCCTGGTCATATTTGATTCACAGCATTTAATGTAATTTCAGTTAAACTCTTTCTGCTACATTTAGTTGTTTTAAGTACATCAGTTTCCTATTCACAATAATTACCCGAACCCAGCTTTAGTTTTTTCTAAGATAAATTAATCTTATTATATTTTCTGCAAACACTGTATTGAATACCGGAAATGCCTTTCTAGTTACTGAAATAGGCGTACTTGTATAACTTCGAACAGAAAATCTTCGTGGTTCAGTCTTTTTTTTTAATTTGCTTTGATTTCATAATCTAACTACGTACGCTGTATTGAATATTTGAGTATATATACATACAAGGATATATATATATATATATATATATATATATATATATATATATATATATATATATATATATATATATATATATATATATATATATATATATATATATATATATATATATATATATATATATATATATATATATATATTTATTTATAAATATATATATGGGTATATATATATATATATATATATATATATATATATATATATATATATATATATATATATATATATATATATATATATATAAAGAACATCTTAAATGAATGTATTAGCTTATATATTGTCAATTGGTCCTCATAAATAATAAAATAAATAAACGTGCAAAACATGTGTTTTGACAGAGAGATACCCCCTGAACAGGAAGATACGCGCTCTCATTAAAAAAACGATTTTAACGGTATTAATACGTAATATAAGCAAGGAGCAAAGTTGTTCGATGGCAAAAAATAATTAATTTGGGAACAATATAACAAAATACGATACGATTGGTTGAGTTAGCCAATAACTTTTTTTTGTCGGTGATAGAAAAGTACATACATCTTGAATTCATACCACGACTTTACGAGTTTATCTCTGTATCACACTTATTGCTTGCACAAAATTTGAAATAAATCTAATAAATAGTTTTTTTTTAAATAATTTATTAAGTCGCCATTTTTTTTTGCTATCTTGGATTCATACCAAAATCCATACTAGATTTTTACCAAAATATTACTAGTAATATGCCCATATTACCCTTAATGTTTGACCAAAATTTAAAGTCAATAAGTAATTTTTAAGCTATGCCGTGAACTAACAGACCGTCAAACAAACAGACAGACAGACTGACAGACACACCGACGGAATTGACAAAAACATATATTATATTTTTTTTATTTAGGGACGCTAAAACGTAAAGATAGGTAAAACCTGGTGACTTTTTCAAGATTGAAAACATTTTATTTGGCGGCCATTTTGTTCCGCCATTTTAAATTCACACAATTTTACCAGTATATCTCTATACCCTAATTAATTGTTGCGTAAAATTTGAAATCAATCCACTAAACAGTTTTTAAGACTGAATTTTTAAATACTTTATTGAACCGACATTTTGTTTCGTTATTTTGGATCCGAACCAAAATTTTGCAAGTTGATTTTCTCATATGGCTCGATTTTTGTGCAAAATTTGAAAAAATTCAATGATTTTGTTTCGCAATATTTGATTTTTCCAAAATGTTACCACGTCAGCCCCATATGACCATATGATTTTTGACCAAAGTTTGAAGTCATACATACAGACAGACAGGCAGACCGACGGAATTGAGAAAACATGTTTTTCGGCATCTGAAGACCTGAAACGAAAAAAATCTCGGAGGGCGATTTTTTCACGATTACAATACTTCCCTTTTATAAGGGAAGTAAAAAGGAATAATCGTTCAAAACGATACAGCTAAAATCAAGTTGCGACAGATTTTGAACGAGCAAAAAATAACTGGAAAATATACCGCCATACGATTTCAGTTGAAACTGTGCAGTTTGTTCCGTACGGTTAAAAAATGTACAAAATGTGCAACATACCATGTTCAAATTGACCTCTGAAAATTGCCTAAAATTTTTGATTATTTTTTGAGACTTGTTGGAGTATATCGAATATATTTCTCGTTTTTTATTTTTTTAAATATTTATTATTATGTATCTATCTATAAAAATTAGTTTGATTTAAGAAAATCAGCAATGTTCGAATGCCATAAATTCCGTGGTAAAGAAGTCGCTAAGTTAGGCCAAACTTCCATAATTTAATGCTTAATGAAAATCCGTTAGAAGCCGGGAATATTTCAGGCAGTAACTGCATTCATCTTACAGTAGACTGGTTCGAAGGAACTTCCTTTTTGAAGTTTTCTTAAAACAATACACTGGTAGTGAACTATATAGGCTGCTGCAACTAACTTCAATACGTCTTGCAGTACATGTATAATTAATTCTCTAAAAATTATAATATAGAACAATTACTAGAACATTTGATATTATATGTATATATTTGATAAATATATTAAATCGTAAAAAAATGTTAAATCCGAAAAAAAAATCGGCAAATCTCCTTTATCCAGTTATGAATCTTTCCTTTCATTAGGAATAGTAAAATGTAACCACATAGTCTTTTAGTATACTGTTTTTTTTAAATACATATTTTTATTGCGCGCCATTTTCTTTCACCATATTGGATTCCTACCAATATTTTACCAGTTTCTACTTATGCCACACTTATTTTTGGGTATGATTTAAAATAAATTGAAATTTGGTTCTTTAATTCGTTTCACAATATTACCAGTTTATCTTTATATCACACTTTTCAGGCTGATTTTTTTAAATAACTTATTAGACCGCCATTTTGTTTTGCTGTCTTGGATTCATACCAAAATATTACGGGTTGATCCCTTGATTTTTGTGCAAAATTTGAAGTAAATTAGATAAGTAGTTTTCTAGTAATAATTTTTTTAACATTTTTCTAGGCAGCCATTTTCTTTCGCCATATTGGATTTTTATGAAAGTGTTACCAGGTCATTCCTATATACTTTTAATTTTTGACCAAAATTTTAAGTCAATCGGGTAAGAAGTTTTTAGCTACGCCGCGTATTGACAGATAGACAATGAATACAAAGATTTCATTTGGCCGCCATTTTGATCCGCATATTGAATTTGTACCACAATTTAACCAGTTAATTTCTTTACAAAAATTAATTCTTGCACAGAATGTGAAATCAACTTATTAAGTAGTTTTTTAGGCTGAATTTTTAAATATTTTATTAAGCCGCTATTTTGTTTCCCCATATTATATTCGTTCCCAAAAGTTTGCTAGTTAATTATTACATAATACTTAATTTTTATGCAACATTTGAGGTAAATTAGGTAAGTAGTTTTTTAGTAATAATTTTTTTAACATTTTTCAGGCAGCCATTTTCTTTCGCCATATTGGATTTTTATCAAAATGTTACCAGGTCATTCCTATATACTTTTAATTTTTGACCAAATTTTGAAGTCAATAGAGCAAGTAGTTTTTAAATATTTTATTAGATCGCCATTTTTTTTGCTATCTTATATTCATACCAAAATATTACCAGTTCATTCCTAAGTAACACTTGATTTTTGTGCAAAATTTGAGGTAAATTTGATAATTTGTTTTTTAGTAATAGTTCTTTTTACGTTTCACTAGACCGCTATATTGGATTTTTATCAAAATATTATCAGGTCATCTCCTTATGACCCTTAAAATTTCGACAAAAATTTGAAGTCAATCTAATAAGTAGTTTTTGGCACTTGGGTACGTTAAAACGTGAAGATATATTAATTGGAGGCCTGCATTGAACTTAAATAGCGCTTTTACCACATACTTTTGCATATTTCAACTTTTCTATTTAAACGACCTTAAAAACCATTAGATTTCAATTGGATTTAAACATTATAAAATAAGGGTTACTACCAAAATGTATAATGAGAACGAAAAGCTCTGCACAAACTGTATAAACGGGCAGTGGCGTATTTAAGGGGTGTGGGGAGGGGTGTTTGGGGGCTTCTTTTTTCTAGCGCTAAAATATGAACCAATTGTCTTTCAGAGGACTGCTTCTTTACATGGCATTTTCTTAATAATTTACTGTAAATGGTGGCTTTATGAATAATAAAGGAAAAGTTAAATATGAAACTTAGAGAGTTTATAATTTAGTTGAAGGTATACTGAATTTCCTTATACAAAGTGTCTAATATAAGTGATAAGACCCCAAAGTATATTAGTATACTTTTATACCTTTAAAGATATACTGTTTTTACGTGTAACCAAATGGTTTCAATAAGTTTAATTCGAATATTTAGTATATGAATGGCAGACGCGTTTTATCCGGCAAAAAAATGTAATATTTTTGATGTGTAACAAAAGTCTGGAAACCTCCAAATATCTCGAAAAACGCTCATCAAATCTTAATTAAATTTTCACCAACCATGTATAGAAATGCGACGAAGCGGTAAGTGACATTTGCAACATTGCCAAGTTTACTGTTTTTCAGCTTTTGAGACGAACTTTTATTTTCTAAATGGAATACCCTGTATTTTATTTCATTTTGCGAGTCTACTAGTTATTCTAAAGGTGTTTCCTAAGATACTTAATTCCTAAAACGACCGGTTTTTGAGTAAAGCATAATTTAAAAAAAATTATTAGTATTAATTGTTAACCTGAACGGAAACCAGTATTTAAATACCAGTTAAAGTACTCAGTTCTGTTTATTAAGAATTCAAAATAAAAAAAAATCAGATTAGGTGTCGCCCTCTATGAGTTATAAACCTAAGTAAGATTTAGTTCTGTAGTTGTTGATTCTATGTTTTGATTAGTTTAGTAGGAGTTTTATTGAAGTAAAAAGTAAAATTAAAAGTAAAAACTGGTTCAGTTCATCAGGTTATGGACCCAGGATTGCTCTGGTAGTAAGAATCGTACTTAAAAAGTACATTAAAAAGGAAAATCGAGTATAAAAAGTTCGAGCGTTCGGCAAAAAGAAAAGTGAAAAAAATGGCATCGGCTGAAGAACTTTGCCATATCGAAAAGTTGTTGGACAAAACGTCCTATCAAATATGGAAATTTCAAGTAACAATATTGTTTAAAGCCAATGACTTGTACGAAATAGTAAATGGAACCAAGTTGTTTGCTAGCCTGACGAAAAGACCTAGTAGACAAAAAATGTATGATGCGATTGTGAAAGCTCGATAGAGAGTATAACTACCTGAAAAATACAAAAACATGTTTTGGTTAGTTTAGTAATAGAAAATCGGAGTTTTATTGAAGTAAAAATCAAAATACTAAGAGGTCCAGCTGTCGACATATGGGATAAGACTTTGGATTTGTTAGTCAGTTTGGGGAAGAATTCCCATCTTTTCGCAACATGTCCATGTATCGATTACTACATGCTGAAAAACTCCACCCCTATTAA
Organism: Kuschelorhynchus macadamiae; assembly: GCA_030620095.1. NCBI lineage: Eukaryota > Metazoa > Arthropoda > Insecta > Coleoptera > Curculionidae > Kuschelorhynchus > Kuschelorhynchus macadamiae. Next base: position 2,331,827 of record JAUTXW010000834.1, read on the forward strand.
ATAACACTAGTACAAAAACTTTTTGATAACTATTACGACAGGCGTTTAGAATTCTGTGAAGCGATGATATAACTCTGTGACGCCAATCCAAATTTCATTCGTCAAATAATGTTTTCACTTTAAATGGAACCGTCAATCGGCATAATTGTCGATTTTGGACGAGGAAAAACCTTAAATGAATTTTTACATAAACTTAAATTTTGGGCTGATATAATAGTTCGGAGAATAATAGGGTCCTTTTTCTTAAAGGGAAATTTGAATGGCGCCAGATATTTGCAATTATTAAGACCTGAAATTGTTACGGCTTTGGTGCCATTGTTTTCAAATCTTCCTAAGTTTTTTTTACTAGTTTTATGAATTTACACCCAAAATGCTTTTTAAATAGTAATGCAGTAGCAAATAAGGCCATCTGGTTGCAGCAGGATTGTGCGGGAATACCTTGACAGAGTGATTTTTGGAAGGTAGATAGGAAGAAGGGACTGAATGGCCTGCTCGGTTACCAGACTTGACGTCCCTCAATTATTTTTTATGGGAAAATCTGAATAATGTTGTTTTCAAAACTAAGCCATTAAACCTGGAGGATCTGAGACGACGAATGGAAAACGAATGTGAGAATATCGAAAAAACTTTGCATTCAATATTTCATTAACTTGTTATAACGTTCTTCTTTGGTCCCTATAACCCAGTATCATTAGAATTTTTCTTAACGAATCTATTATTTGAAATATTGACAATACTCAATAGTTCAACTAGTATTTAAATACTGGTTTCCGTTCAGGTGAAAAATAACATTAATAATTAAAAAAAATATCGTCTATTCCAAAAATCGTTAGGTATTAAATGCGTCTTAGGAAACATCTGCAGAGTAATTAGTAGAATCGGAAAATGTTATGTCGTATAAGGAAATTGGGGTATTCATTTAAAAAATAATAGTTCTTATAAATTACTGAAAAACTGTAAACTTGGCAATGTTGCAAATGTCACACGCAACTTCGTCGCATTTCGATATAGGGCTGGTCAAATTTAATTAAAATTGTATTAGCGATTCTCGAGATATTTGGAGGTTTCCATACTGTTGTTACACATCGTATTAAAATAAAACTCTCAACTTTGAGGAATTATACCAGTGACACTTTTTTTACAAAATGGAGATGCTACTCTATACCTCTAGTGCGCTAGCTGGGTGATTATTTTTGTAAAATTGAAGCATAAAATTTGCTAAAAAAAAGATAAACCAGCTTTGAGCAAATGTTGAATGAAAAAGTGATGTTCCCGGATCAGTAAGCTTGGATAAAAAAGTAGGCGAAACTCATATTATGAGATATAGATAAAATATATTTTGTTCGTGCCTGATAGCAAAACTATTTATTAACTTACACTTTGATTGCAGGACATGCTTGGCCGCGTTTATACGCTTTTAAAACCATTCATTTAATGTGAAAATAAATCTTGATATAGGAATAATACATTCTTTGGCTATAATCCATGAATAAGAAAATATATTGATACAGTTTCTTGAGTAAATGCCTTTATAACTATATTAAGGTCAGCTCGATTAGTTGTTTTTTAAGAAATATTCAAAAGAGGAATTTAAAAGTTCTCTAAATAAATATGTCCGAATTTTACTTTAATAGTGATATTATTGATATTATAAATTGTATTTTTGGCTGGCCTTCAATTTATTTTTAATTGTAGCTGGCAGACTAGCGAAAAATTTGAATGACTCATTTGAAAAAATGATTATAGCTAGTGATGAGAGCTTTCGAATCCAAGAATCAAAATGTATTCGATTCTCATAAATTCTCGAATATAGTGAAATTTGTAGGTAGGATTGTCTTAGAACTACTAAAAAAAGGGAAATCGAAGAAATCTATTAGTTTTCGATAATAAGGAGTTTTAGTAGCGAAACTAAATTTTGATGACAATCAAAATATTTAATGCTTAGATTTGATCTAATCTCTTTGCCGTGAAGATATTTGATTAACAGTTATACTTTGCTTATAGGACTCTCATTTGTCGTGTCAAATAAATTGAAATTAAATTGACAAAATACAAAAATATTTTCATTTAATATAACGTACACAAAATAAAAAATACATGATAGTGTTTTTACACATCCCACGTTTTTTATGTCATCTTTTTTACGGAAAAACTCCCAAACGACCGATTTTTGGTCTCCTGTACTTATCCTGCTTACATCATGAAAAATACGACAATGAACACATCTTATGGGTTTTCTGTTAACTGTCAAATTTGATGAAATTTTAGTATATTAGATAGATCTCGGCCACCTAATTAAAAGTATTATGGATAGAATAGAATCCTATGACTAGTTTCACAGGTACAAACTTTAACTAAGTCCTATATAATGTACATGGAAAAACAAAATATGTTAACAAAATATAAAAACAGTTTAATGTGATGCGAGTAGGTCCGAAAAAACTATAGGTATGGGTCAAATTACGTTTACAATGTAACACCATGTATATCGGGAATGAAGCATTTGTAGATTTATGTTCATATAAAACTTTTTCCTTAATTTGGAAGTAAAAAAGTTTAATATGTTGAAAAAAGTAATTTGTTGTCATTTTGTTTTCCCCATGTATTTTGTGTAATTTTAGTAATGCGAGTACACAAAGGAGGCGATGAAGAATGTCCTTCAAATTTTCGCCCAATATGACTCAAAAATTATAGAAAGAGTTATAAAAAAGCTTGTCATTGCTCACGTAAATAAGTTTCATCTACTAAGTGTAAATCAGTTTGGCTTTCAAAATTCACAAAGTAGTTCAACTACAATTTCTTCTGGGGTGCTACAAGGATCTGTCTTCGGTCCTGTTTTATGTCTATTATACATTGTTTGCCGACGAGACTACCATGGTTTGGCGAAATAAAAATGAAGACTAATTGAAAGAAAATATCTCAAGAGATTTGATTTTAATTAAGAAATGGTGTGATGCGAATCACCTTAGTTTTAATGTGTCTTATATTTTAACTTTGATAATTTTTACCTATCTGATACTAATGTTGAAAACAAATCAAGCACGAAATTTTTGGGAATACATATTAATAATAACTTATATATTAACCACACAATTAATTTAAATGAAAAAGTTGCAAGAGGCAGTTATGCCCTTCGTATTGTTTGAAATGAGTTCGGCATTACTGCAGCAAGAATAGCTTACTTTGCATTTTTAAATTCATACCTAACTTATGGTATAGCCTTTTGGGGTTACTGCAGCCAACAACTTTTTAATTTTACTTTTATTTTGCAAACATGGGCTGTTCGTTACATGTTCAAAGCTGGGGCCCGAGACCATTGCAAACCACTTTTTGTGAAATATAAAAATTTAACACTTGCATGCCTTTTAATACTTGAATCTGTATTTCTCATACATAAAAAACATGGACATTTAATAACTGAAAGGGCCTTTAATACGAGACAGAATTTGAACCTCCCACTCCTTATCCCCAGAACAATCTTAGTAAAACATTCAATTTTATATGAAAGTAAAAACATGTACAACCACCTCCCACAAATATTTGGAAATATAGAAACTCTTAAATTGTTTAAGAAAAAAGTAAAATGTAGCTTGGATGCAAAAGCATATTATAACTTACAAGAATTTTGCGATGATAGTTTGTGAGCATACCACATTTTTTGTTTTTTTTTATTACTCATGTCTCTTTATTATATATTTAACGGTTATATTTGTGGCTTTTTGTATAGTATAAAGTTACTTAGTTTATAGTGTATGTTTATTTATTTTATTTTTCCAATGATTAAACTCCAATATTTTTATTTTTATAGAACTTACTTTGTTGACAAAGACTATATGTTCTTTTAATAATAAATTATATTTTAGTTTGAGTTTTTATTTACAATTTGGGTAAAGTTTAATACGCTGGATCTCTGAAACTAGCCATATGATTAAATTCTGCCCTCGGAGACTTTTAACCACAAGGCCAAAATCTGTTACATATAAAAATTTCATGATATTTGACCGTTTACTAAAAATCCATAAGATGTGTGCGTGGTCCTTTAATATTTTATTTGGCCATAAGATCTACGCGTAAATAAAAAAATACAAAAATAGAACGTAAAAGAGTTACGAAAAACATAACATAGCTCAAGCCTGGCGGAGGCACTGACACTAGGCAAACTGAACGAGGACGAGCTGTTGTTGTCTGCGTCCGTAGCAAAGCGAAGTGAATCACGATCTCGAAAGAAACTTGGACAGTCCTAAATGGCAGTTTCCGTCAGAGTTTCTTTGAAATCGCTTTCTTATTACCGCGTGTGGTCTCGATTCTCGGATAATCATTCGATTTTTAAAAGTTCTCCAATACCGAGTTCCTGATTCTTAAAAGACTTTGATTCTGCCCATCGCTAATTATACAATTATGAGTCTAGAATGCAAGGCAAGGCAAGCGCCACAAACATGTGAAAAAACATATCTTTGTGGCCAAAGTCACAAAAAGTACATTTTCTTTTTATGAACTAGGAGGCGTTCGTCCTGCACGTATCCAGCCAAACTTAATTATAGCAATAAACACTATATTCTTAAAAGATTTATAATCCAGAAATTTGTTAATTTTAGTGTTGGTATCTGCGACCTCCTATAATATGGTTCTGGTAATGTCAGTAATTGTTGGATATATCAGAGCGATAACTGTAATTAATCAAAACTTGGTTATCTCTGAATACATACCAAAGAACGAGCTGCCGTCAGCTGTTGGACTCAACATGTTGGTCAAAGGATTCTTTGTCATGTCTGTTGGGGAACCATTGGGTAAGCAGAATCACTTATCGAAATTATCATAAAAATATCACCACTCGCAGCAATAATTTAAAAAATATGTTTAAGTTCATAATAATTACTAGTTATATATTTTCAAAAAAAAAAAAAGTATTTTATGCTATACACAATCCCTCCAAATTTTGTTTTGATATTCCGAAAGGTTTGGGAAATAAAGGGGGGGGATTTTGTCATCAATATATCTAGCCGCCATTTTGAATTGAATGCGTCAAAATAAAACTTGGGAAATGAATATAGAATTTGAAGACCTTTCATAAGACCCCCCTTTCGGTTTGTTTAAAATATAGTATTTTACGCCTTAGAACTTAGGTTAGGTTAAGTAACTTAACATCTGTATGTAGATATAATATTGTTTTCAGAATAAAAATTCTGGAAATTTTCTACTGAATACCGTTTGTGCAAAAAAACTAACCAAAGAATTCTGAAAAATACGCGTTGCTTAAGGAATAACGTGTTCGTTTAGTTTCAGAGACATAAATTTGTAAAATTTGGATGTCGCTCATTCTTCAGAATTTTCGGTAATTTTTTTAGACTTATCAGATTTCGTACGTTTACAGAAACATGTTTTTTTTCAGGTATGCTTAAAGATGCTTTCGACTACGACACATGTATCCACCTACTTGACATTATTCTTCTTTGCCTCGTAGCCAGTTGGTCAATAGAAATTATTTTATACAAAAGATGTCACCGGAAGCAGCAAGAACAAGCAGAAACCACCACCCCGGCCGCTTAAGTGTACACAAAACACTTTACTTTTGTATGACATACTTAAATATTTTTAGGGTACCTGTCCTTAATTAGTATTAGGTGCTAAAGGAATATATCACTATTCCGTTATACTTGTTAGTCTGTCCACTTTGTAGGACATTTGTTAGATACTGTATGAGCTGATCAATTATTTATATGACGCATTATAATCAAGAATGTAGATTCATTAAACTGAGTTCATTTTATTAATTTTCATTCAGCAGTTTACGTTTTCACACGGGTATATGTGATCTTCAAAACAGTAAAAAATAGGTATTATTGTTTCCTTACTCATAGGAGCACGCCAAAGGGTCTAAAGTGATAAAGCGGTGATAAAGCATTGGCGTGTTGTGTTATTTTTTAATTTATTATTTATTAATAATTCCAACATAGTTGTGTTTTTTGTTCTCGGAAAATACAACAAACGCTTTATGGGGATTTCAATTAACTTTTCCTTTGTTTTTGCTAAGCTTCGCCTATTATGACGTAAGTCTTCGGTAGCCCAAATAAAGGTAAAGGAGCTAAGGTACACTATAAGGAAAACAGGTGTCCCTCTTTGTAGATATAATCCTCAACATTAAATATATTCCTTTATTATTTGTTTTGTTCTTGTGTATATCGTGTATTCACACTTTTTAAAAATGTCGTCATCAAATTTTAGTCCTGTAATTTCCAAGGGTGTTCTTGATTCTAAAGCAAGAACTATAGTATTGAAAGTCCATGATTCACTGGTGCACCAGATGCCTAAAAGTACTGTTAGAAATATGGTCAACTCATGTGCTAATACTACACGAGTCAGTATCAGGAGTCACAATATACAGATTTCTTAGAGTATGAAAAAGTTGAAACAGTGATAGTGGGAAGTTGCCTAAGAAAAGTCGTGATAGAAGACCATTGTAGGTGGATGAACAGTTGATACAATTTTAGCAGCTGTAAGTGAAGACGAAATGTACCAGAAATGGGAAGAAAGAAATTATTGAAAATACTACCTCAGTTGAACTTTTCTTGGCAAAATCAGGTTTAATAGATAGAAAAAAATTATTATTTTGGAGAAGACAGTAATTAAGAGATATACGGAAGTACAGGAGGAAGCAACGAAACATTTATTACTTGGACGAAATGTGGGTTAACGAAGGCCACTCTGTTAGTAAATTCTGGCAGGATAAAAGTGTTCAAAGTTCTCGGCAGTCTTTTTAGAAGGCTTGTCAGGTGGCTTACAACCTTATGATAAAAGCAGAACAGAAGATGTGGGACTTTGACAACCTTATGAAAGAGATTGTAGCGCCATTAGTGATATCTATGACTGTGTCTGATTCAGCTGAAATATTAACATAAAATTACGTTGTATCGTTTTTCCAGTGCGCAAGTGCCAATAGTCTGTGATAAAATATATCATAATATTATTTTTATATCAATAAAGTACCTAAAAGCTTCAACTCTATTATTTGTAACAAATAAAATATATATTAGTTACAAATAGGAAATTTACCCAGATTGTACACTCAGATTACCAAAAGGCACCACATGATATTTGCTTAGCCGTATGACAGTGATGCTATACGTGATGGGTTTAAATAAAAACCAACTATTTGAGGTCCATTCTTCCCTTTACAGGTCGGTAATAAGTGTTCATTTTATTATATTTCTAAACAGGAAAAGATATTTTCCCTAAGCATAGTTGGAACAAATAAGATAAAATTAATGTAGGTTTTCACGTATTTTGATATTCAAAGTACTCCAACCAGAAGAAAAAACATGTCAGATGTTCACGTGTTTAGGTTAATTTTCCTGGATTTTTGGTTCTTTTAAAATATAGTGTATAAAAACAACCAATTGATTATAAAGTTTGAAAAATGTGACATAAATCGAAGAAAATCTCCTTCTTTTAAATAGAATATCTTTCTTTTTATACCAATTACCTATAAAATTCTAAATTGGTTTTATATAACTTACCTTTTACACAATTTGACTTAGAGCATTTTTATTTATTTTATGATCTTTATTGAAGCATCAACTTCTGTTCTCAACAAAAGTAAAAGCATGACAATAAAAAAATACCATAAAAAACTGTTTGGATTTTACAAACTTTCAGAATCCCAAACATTTTAAATATGGAATCTTTAAAATAATTTTAAAAAAGGTACAAAAAGTGTTATATGTTACTAGTTCAGAATTAGAAAATCTAAAGTTAAAATAAGTAAATTTCCAAACGTTTTTTGTTATAAATTTTAAATACGTTCATTCATTTTCACACTACATTTCAAAACTTCCCAAAACTCCTCGAAAACTTTGTGACGAAATAAGCGAGACATCAGCAGTGTCTAGTTTTGGTTAACACATCCTGTACATATATCCGTATCAAGACGTAAGCTATAAAAATTAAACTTAAGTGATATACCAAAAAATAATTAATACTCTAACATCAATGACTATATTAGACGTTAAGAACTAATATGTGTATATCAATAAAGTATTTACTATATTTTTGAAAACCGAAAATATATATGATATTTTCGATATTGATTCTTCACTACAGCTTTTCTAAGTTATATTTGTTTGGTCTAAAAAGTTAAAATACTTAATTAACATAATTGCAAATGCATATATCCTAATTACCAATATATTATTATTTAAATTAATAAAGAATTTAAATATTTTATTTAAAAAAATACAGTATCTAATAGAACTTGTGATATTTGATGATAGTTTTTTAGATTAAAATATTGTTAGATATTTATAGTATTAGATATATTACAGTTATTATATATATATATATATATATATATATATAGTTTTATAGTTTTATATTATATATATATATATATAGTATAGTTTTATAATTTCCTTCTATTTTGAAATACACTGTATATGAAGTTTTTTTGTACCCATGTATATAGTAGTTTTAGTACTTCTCATTTCTTTCGAAACGAAAAATGTTAATGTATCTTGAAATGCACAATTCAAAATATCAAAGCTATATAAAATTAACTAAAAATCGCAATTTCGTCTCCACTCAAAAGATGAATTAAATTTTATAGGGTATACTAAAATATTACTAATTGTTTGTTATAAAACATTCTGTAAAAGCTATAAAATAACCTAAACGAAAAAGCTTGGTTTCTCAAATAAAAACTAAATTAGTATATTACTCAAAAAGAATTACAAATTTGTTTTACACTTTGTTGGTTTCAGAAATATTAATTCGGATTTAAACTCCTCCTTTGTATTTCATGCAAATATACAGTTAGAGGTTCTTTTGTAATTCAATGCAACATTCTATAAATATATTGCGTTAAAAACATGCTGCCAAAATTTAGAAAATTGCATAAGACATGGACATTATTAGATTTGAAACAAGTTCTTCATGTTGTTAAGATATTCAGTAGGGCATACAATGAAAACTACCAACACCGCTCATCCTGTTCTAGATGATTCTCTGTGGATTGGATTCATTGCAATCACTCAAATCAATGCAAAAAGTGATGGCGCATTTTTTCTGTGCGCTCTATGATTTATGTCGTTAAGCTATAAGTATCCTTTTAAGTTTATTTTAAATTTGCATATATTGCCTATATATTTGCCGATGAAAAAGTTACTTTGCCGGCCATATCCTAGATCTTAGATATGTAATACTAAAACCCATTACAATTATATGACACAGTTAAATTACTTGTTTTTAAAATTAAATCTATGGTTTTATGTTATACTAAAATGTATATATTAAACATTATCTAATTCAGTCTTTTACGACAGGACTTTTGCTCCACATGAATGTGACTTTTACTCCACTCCCTTGGAGTAAAGGTCTTAATTTACACAAAATTATTGAATTAAAAAATTCAAGTCATTTTTGCTATCGGTATTTGAACAGGAGAACGTAGGTACATTTTTGCCCTATCCAACGAAAAAAAAAAATGGTATTATAAATCTTTAAAAGTAAAAGGGTTGTTAACAGTCTTCTGTTAGTTAAGCTTCTGCCCTGATTATTAACTATTAGTATTAAAATTGTTACGCTAGTAGTTTAAAAAGTTATTAATTTTTTTAATAATAAGTTTTCTCTCAAAATCTCATAAAATATTTGCTGTTACCATGGTTGCGAATGCGAATACTGTATAAATAAATGTATGTGAGATAAAGTTAAAATTTTTGATGTGCTGATCAAAGTTATTTAAAATTTTTTATACTAAGGACAGCAAATTTATTAATTCAACAATTCAGTGACTTAATGTAAATAATTTTTAAGTGTGTGCAAATTCTTAATATCTAACTGACATTTATATGTATGTATTTTAATAGCTTTTTAATATAATCGTTTGTACAAATTTTTTTGAGTTTCATTTCCAGTTTTATATATATATATATATATATATATATATATATATATATATATATATATATATATATATATATAGTTGACAAATACTACATAATAAGTTTTAAAATAAAGTCTTGTGAGCTCAAAATTATAAGAGGAACGCCAAAAACAGAATATGCAGAGAAAATGCCACATCAACTGCTTTTGGACGCCACAGAGTACAAAATGAACTGAACAGACACTTCAATCAAAAAAGAAATATACATAGCCAACCTAATCAATGCATTCAACATATACACACTTCGCCCGACCGTTAGTGCAATAGGCTCAGCCACATATAAAACAGATTAATTTGCAATAAATGATAAAGTCATCCACCTAAAAATTCAGAATGTGCCTTATATCCTAAAGACAATCTAGATCTGTACTCCAACAACATAAGCGGAAGAGCAAGAATTTGAAGACTTCAATGCCAAGATAGGGGAGGACAGTACTAGATCCAGATCCGAGACAAATTATCGGATGTTTTAGTCCCGGTGATTGAAATAAAAGTGGTGAATGTCTTCTGGATTTCTGTACGCAACATCAACTAGTAGTTACGAATACTTTTTTCCCACAACATCCACGCCGGCTATATACCTGGAAGTGGCCAGACAATCGTACAAAAAATTAAATTCATTCCATAATGTTAAATGTATGCTGGAAATCATCGGTTACAAACGCCAAAACTTACCCTGCAGCAGACTGTGGAATCGATTAAGAATACTCGAGAAGCGACCTTGAAACAAATGAGCTTGAATGAATCCGAACTGCAATGCTTTAAACAGGATATTGCCAAGACACTGTTGAATCTTCTTGGCTAATAAAAAAACAAACAAACCAGCAAACAACTCTAAACTGTAAGTCTTCACGAGAAAATAGTAGTAAACCTTTTTGAGTAACTCCAAGAACATTAAACGCTTTTGTTGGAAAAATGAAGAAAACTATGTGAAGAAATTTAAAGTCATGGAAACCGAAATGAATCTCGAATAGAATAGAATATACCTCGTGTAGTCGACGATTTCCATCAAATAGATCTTGAACCGAAGATAATGTTATCTGAGATCGAGAAGGCTGTAAAGTCACTAAAGTATGACAAATCAACGCGGTAGAAACCCCGAGGAATTACTCCAGAATCTAAACGAAGAAGGCTATGCAATAAAATATGGAAGAGCGGGATTTCGTCGATTTAAATAATTTTTCATGCAAGTAAAATCATGGTACATATAATCCAGTCCAGGGTACTGGAGAACATATCCTAAATATGCGACAGATCATTGAAGATGGTTGCGAGTTTCAAGTTCCAATGATTACCTGCTCTTTAGACTACTAGAAGGCATTCGATTGCGTTAGCTGATCACATTTAAGAAACATACTATTAGAAACGGGAACACCTAACCATCTTGTTCTCCTTCTCAAAAGTCTTTATGAGGCAAACCTATTGAAGGTTAGAATGGACAACCTACAAGTAATGATGGATGTTACGGCAAGAAAACAACATTTTTCTCCATTCGGTATTTGTTTAGATCACAGCTCTTTTAAAAGGTCTAGTAACAACTTACGAAAGTGAAACATGGACACTAAATAAAAAAAAATAGGCACATTACTAGGATGAGAATACTCCATACGATGTATGACCGTGTATGATTAACAACAGAAACGAATGGCGCCGCCGTTATAATCGAGAATTAGAGCTACTGATTGACAAAAATATAGCCAACCGACTAAGGTGACCAGGACATGTAATAAGGAATGGAGGTGGGAATATCATCTTGAGAATGGGTTTCACTAATGGCCACAGCATGGGACTAAAAAGCACAAATGAAATGATAGCCAAAACGCAGTCCGATATTTAATATGCAACTTGGTACAAAATTATAAGTTTTGATAAAAAAAAACTAAAAAAAGGATCACCTATGGGCACACGATCTATGCAATGGAAGCTGAATGGGTTAGATGCGGACGAGCTAGACGGCTCACAGCTGAAAGCAAATAACTTTGTTTATATTCCGATATTTTAGAAATGGCAAACATAGAGGGCGCTACAATAGGCCGCGTAGTGTGGCCATCAACGAAATCCATTCTCGCCATATGATCGCCTTAAATTGCGTACTCAAGAAAATCCGACCGAGCCATAGACATAATAATAGGGAGAACCAACATCTTGTGCTATTTAAGTAAATAAACATGTACTAAAAGTAAGTAAAAGTACAAAGAAAAAAATATTTGTCTCCCCATACAATGGGCAAGGCTGTAAAGTTAACGTTAACGACTTAACTGGTAGAACTAATACTACTTTGGATTACAATATTAACGCAGACCGACTCAACTCCTTTTATTGCACTATAGCTGAATATCTTAAAATTACTGTAATAAATGACACCTTATGTCCTACCAACTAATCCAGAAGAACTGACCGGTTTTTAAAGATATTAAAAATCTCAAAGCCTCGGGTTGGGATAATATTTCTGTTAGGTGCTACTAAGTCATCCTTATCACACTTTGATTGCGTTAGCTAAAGCTATTAATTGGTCATTTACATGCGGATAATTTCCATCTGATCTGAAATTTGCTACTCTGATTCCAATTTTTAAGGGTGGCGAAACTGACGTTCTCTCCATATTTAGGCCAATTTCCCTGCTCCCCACAGTGGCGACTCATGGATTTAAGAATGGGTGAAGCGCAGCGTAGCTAGATGGTTAGCTCCGCAGGTAACAATTTACGGGATGCCACCCCCGGCTATTGCCGGCTATTTTTTACCTTTTTATGATGTGAATTACCCATAGCTTTGGAGCGTTTTTTAATATTTAGGGAAAATAATATAAATTTATAAGATTTTAAATATATTTTTTTGATCTTAGAAAATAGTTATATCCCACGATACACGACACGATGCAAAACTGCTTCCGCCTCCGATGATTCGAACGGACTTATTTACATTAATTCTATAACAAGCGAACAAGCGCCTGCAGCAACAGTTTTATGCCGCTCCCATTCCCAGTCACCATTACGTTGCCATAATAACTGTCGTAAACAAATCTAAGTGAAAGCCGGCGTGGGGTGGGAGTCTGAGGCGGAATTTTTTAACTGCTGATTATGATTCCTCAATGGGTCGCTCTTATGAAAAGGTGTTCAGCGGGCTAGGTTTTTAAGTCATTATTACTTTTTAAGTATATAACCCACGAGTTTTGATAGAAAATATTGATATAATTAAGTAAATAATATGAATATTTTTATAATAGAAATGTAGATTATAAAATGCTTAATATTTTAAAAATATTTTTATTTTTAGGTAAATTGATTGAAAAATGTAGGTGAAGCGGTGCTTCACTCGCGTCCCCTAGCGAGGCGTCACTGGCTCCCCACTTTATCTAAAGTTATAGAGAAACTTATGAAAAAGAGGAATCCGCTCTTTCTCTAAAAACACCGTATTCTTAACAATTTGGATTTCACTCATCATTGTCCACAGATGACGCTATATTATCTTTTCTTGAAACTTTATACGAACGTCTAAATGACGGAGAGGTTGCTGCTGCGGTGTTCTGTGATCTATCTAAGGCATTTGACTGTGTGGATCATAGAATATTGCTCAGCAAGCTTGAAATTTATGGATTTAGGGGCTTATGCCTAGTTTAGTTCGTACTTGACTAACAATGGAGCGAACGTGTTCGCAAACGCATGCATTCTCGTCCTCCTTTTTTAAATCCATATTAAAGCTCGCTACTCATTGTCGGTTCGATTCGTCAGTTCGATTCGTTCATTCAATTCAATTCAATTCAATTCAGTCAATCAACGAATTGGCGAATCAACAACTTGACGAATATTTCATCCACACTATTCATTAATTTTTATTTAATTCGTTCGCATAGATTTTGTGCGTTTCAATGTGTGAAAATAAACAAAAAACAAAAGATTTGATTCTGACAAATGATTCGCCGAGGCCAAAGCCTACTTTGATGATTCGTCCAAAATTCGAAATTTTCGCGCAACGAATCGAACAGATGAACCGGACTCTCCACTCCACTCTCTTAATGGACGGAGTTGCTTTGTCTCTTTTACATACTTAACGCGTATATTGTATATAAAAACAAAAACTCTTTATTGCACTACTTATTTAGAAAAATAGGGACAGCATCTATTAAACTATTATAATGTTTAGAGGCAATTGAAAACAGTGAAAAAGAACTGTTTTAGAGACTATTAAGTAAGAAGTACTGTACAAAGATTTATATGGATTTGTCTAACACATGTCTAATCAGTCAGTAATAATATTTTGGTTGCATTATGTTTTATTTAAGTTCTTAATAAAATGCACACATCGTTTTAGTAAATCTATAGTAACTTAAACACAACTGGAATAACATATTTAAATAATCTAGGAATAATGCGGTTAAAATAATAGTGTTTGGTAATAGTATTTTATATTGTGGTTTTCAACAATATTTGAGCAAGTAGATAAGCAACATAATACATTAAGCCCTTTTTATAATTCACATACATAACAAGTAAAACATAGGTCAAAATATATTTGTCTTTTAGTCACCTAATAAGCTCCACACTTATTAACTGCGAGTTGTTTTATTATAGACGATGTAACACTATTTTGGAATTATTTGAAAAATATAACCATAATAATATCAAAACGTTATAAATTCCGGTTAAATGTAACTTTAGGAAGGTATCTGGATTCTGAAAGGTATAAACGTAAATAAAAAACAAACCAATACTTTATATTTTATTTTGTATTAGCTGCAAGTGAATTGAAAATTGCAAATGTAATGTTACAAGAATATCTTAAATTGTAAATTACAATTTTAATATTATGGTCCCCCACATATGAATAGTTCAGATTATAGGAAATGCTTTTTAATATTAAAACTAAAAAATTAATTACGTTTTTGGAACTTCGTCAACTTCAATCCCAAAGATATCTTAAACAGTTTCGATGTAGCATTGCTATATACGAATGTGCCTATAAATTATTCAATTTCCATATCAGACTTATTTTACCATAATAACATTGACAACTCACTTTTAGATCTGATTGAAGCATGTCTCACGTCAAAACATTTTGTTTTTCAAGGAACTTTTTATGAACAAACCTCAGTAGTAGCCATGGGATCTCCGCTGTCACTAGTGGTAGCCAATATCTTCATGGAAGCTTTTGAGGAGGAAGCCTAAGAGTCATTTCCGATAAAGCCAAAATCATGGTTCAGATATATAGGTGACACTTTCTAATATGGCCACATGGTCGAGAAAACTTCCTCGTGTTTCTTGATCATCTGAATCAACAACATGCTAATATAAAATTTACAATAGAAATTGATTCAGAAGGCACGATTCTTTTTCTAGATGTTCTTGTACGAAGGATATGGGATGGTTCCTTAGAACACTCTGCATATAGAAAACCAACGCATACAAACAGATACCTAAATGCAAATTCCCATCATCATCCAGCACAAAAACAATCAGTTATTAATTCTTTGGTTTACAGAGTCCTAGCGATTTGTGACAAAAATTCTTCAATCAGAAACAGAGAAACTGACTTAAGCTTCAAGAGGGAATGGATATTGCACAGAGGATATTAGACGGTCGATTAGAAAATATAATAATCCTACTCCACGAAATGATACTAATAAGGAATTACCGATAAGAAGTGTAGTTCTTCCATTTATACATCACAGACAAGATTGCAAAGTTACTTCACAGGTCCAACATACGTACAATCTTCAACATACAAAAGAAAATTGGACAAAATGTTTGCGATCGCCAAAGGCCATTATTCCCTTCCAAACGGAAGGAGTATATCAGTGGTGGCTATTCAGGTGAAGTAGGTGAAGTGCTATTTCACCAGGAAAAATAAACAAGCAAACATCTAACTATATTCATTATATATCTCTTAAAATTTAAGTTTTTACATTCATTTATTCACCTAATTGGCAAAAAATAAACTGTACATATAGAATAAATATTTTACTTGACCGTTGGTGGCATGTCTTTTTAAAACTTTCAATCGAACTTTATTATAACAACTATAACAGTGGCGCAAACAGCTTCGACTTTGCTATGTTTAGTTTACGATTTTCCTACTACTTTGCCATGACAACGCGTACTCGATGACGTCGAGCGCATAGAAGAATAATGTTAACCAGCGCCATACAACACTCTCGGTGAATTGCTAACGCAGTACACTACACCCACGTGTCGTTCAGTTTGGGATGGTTGTTTACTTTTATTTTCGCGGATTTCGCTGCAACCGGTTAGTTCCTTCGCAGTTTGCTTGACTGTTTTATGTTATATTTATTTATGGTGTTGTTACAACTTTATTTGGTGTCGAGTTTATTAATTTATATTATTGATGAATCCGATCACGGATGTGGTTTGCATTTTGTTGTAAACTCCATTTAATCTATGGAAGGACAAGATCAGAGTTTTAACCGTTATCCTGGTTTTCGGCGTACAAGTGGTTATGTAGTAGTCAAATATTACAAAAACTGTTTTGCTTGTTTACTAGTTTCCAATTAATATTCAGTGTGGAATAAGGAAGAATTTGCAGGTATGTTACATATACGAAGGCCTTTATATAAACATGAAGACTCGGCGGGGCATTTAAAATGCGAATTAATGCTAAAAACATTTGAAAAAAATCAAGGCATATAGCTGACACTTTAAAAGAAAATACTAAACTATATAAAATACATTTTAACGAAAACGTCCGATTAAATAGACTATTTATGTGCTTGGTAATTGACGAAGTTTTGTACCTTACAAAACAAGAGTTAGTCTTTCGCGGCCATGATGAGAGGAGCGAGTCAATAAATAGGGAGAATTTTAAAAAGCTTTTAGGTTTATTAATATCGAGAAGTTCCCAAGAACTAAAAGATCATCACGAAAAAATTAAAAATGTTTTTATTGGTGACTCGAAAACTATTCAAAACGAAATAACTGAATGCATTTCTGATTATTTAAATGATCATGTAAAAAATGAAATAATGAACACACAGTTTTTTTCTATGCAAGTGGATGACACCACTGATATTACGCAAACCTCCCAGTGCTTCATAATTTTAAGATACGTTATTTCAGAAGGTTCAGTAGTCGAGATATTCTTAAGATTTTATAATGTCAGCTCCGATAGAACGTCGGAGAATTTATATTCTCTATTGGATCAAATTTTGAACTAATTTGACTATAAACATAAATTAATAGGGCAATGTTACGATGGCGCAAGTGTGATGTCTGGTCTTCTAAATGGCCTTCTAAAAAGGAAAAGCGCCGCTGGCTGTATTTGTCCATTGTCTTGCTGTTATGAAGGATTAGGTAAGTTGTAAAAAACTATTCTACCCCTTCCACAAATAAAAAAAATTATTGCGATATTTTCTTGCTTCATTTGCACTTTTTCTTTTTTACTTTTTCACCCGCGAGCCGCCACTGAGATATATGCAATTTCTTGTTCCTGTGGTGATGTCTAATTGGAGAAACTGGACGATCCAACATTTCCAAGAGGCAACTGATGTATGTAATAACAAAAATGTTCACGAGAAATCGGCGTTAACGCCTTTTTTGCGATTGCATTTTTATCAGATTGTTCAACTTTTAGATCTGAATCACCAGATTCAGTGTCATTGGAAGTAAAATTATTTACGTCTTGAAGCTCCAAACGTTCTCGCAAGGATTAGGGTTGCACAATCATAAATGTTCACCACTTCGAATATTTTATACGGTAAAATTTCGTCCACATTAGCTATGTTAATAAAGTTAAAAGGTTTTTAAAATAAACTTTCACTTCACTAAGACTCAAGATTTTAAATTTCATAAAGTGACAATAATGCAAAGGAATTGTTTCAGAACTATATAACAAAATGATAACACAATACTCTTTTCTACACAATGGGCACGTTAAAAAACTATCCACTAGCTACTCGACTAAACAATTAAGACAAAATACGTTATCACAATATTTAGGCCTGGTTCTATCTTCATTTTTTAAACTTATGTAACAAATAAGACACTCATCGAAAATTTCTTCAATCACTTTATCTACTTTATTTTTTTAAATTTTAATTGCTTCAAAACTCTGCGAGAAGCCCATTTTCTTTTAGACATATGGCAAGTTTCAGAATTGTTTGTTATTTCTACATTTACAGCTTTAAATTGAAGAGGGAAAAGCGTATTTACCCCTTTTAAATTTAAATAAGCTTCGGCGACAAGGCTAAGTTAACGAACTTCATCGACTAAATTATTTTCCATATTAGGGAGGAGGAGGAACAGATACTGTTTTAAATCATAGGGAGGAGGGGGAGGAAGAGGAGTAGCTACATAATGAGAAATATGAGGGGTTTCTCTCCTTAAATAACTACTAAGGATACTAGCTTAAAAACAAAACTGATTTCCCTTCACATGTAGGCTATTGTGTACTGAAATATTAAAACAATATATTGCAACAATATAAGCAAACTTTAATAATATATTACATTGAATCCAGTTCACATTAATAATACAATTTTTTACCTTAATTTATTACCATTACTTTTGCTATCTTACTGGATCGTAAATCAACATATATTTTAATAAGATTTATACCAATTTTGTTCCATTTTATGTAAATAGCTAGATAAAACTTATTTCACATTTCACAAAGTATTCATTCCATTTATAGTAAAACTTTCCCTTTAGAATACTCGATTGGTTTGCAAGCTGAATTTGTACGTATATTATTCATAACTGATTGAAATGTATATGTGCATTTTAACAGAACAAATAAAACCTTCTAATATAAAACTTGGATCTCTCGAGTTTCAGTTTTATTTCTAAGGGGTTTGAGGGTACTTTAGAAAACTTCCTGAAACTTTTGCGAGTTATTGCTGATAAATGTAGTAACTTAACCAAATTAAAAAAAAAAAGAAAAAAAAACGATATATCTCCACTATTTAAATAAAACAGTTTTAGAATTATAAGTACACTGTGCCCCTTTAATTCACCATACAAGTATATTTTTTAAAGAATCTCGCACAAAATGTAAAGATTTTGGTCTTCCGGTCCAATTTAATAAAATTTGAATTTGTTGTAGGGTTTCATGTTTAATAAAAAATCTGAAATACAAACTTTATATGATTAGTTTAGACTCTACCCGTGATCTCTAGCTGCAAAAAAGCCCCTTCGTTTTAAAAATAACTTTGAGGATATATTCAGACCGGATAGAGCTAGAATTTGAAATTATATGTAGATATACAGAGTGAGCCAATAATGCCTGGCAAATAAAAGTTACATTAAAGATCCCGTTCCTTTATAAACAATACTTCTATCTCTATATGGCTAAGTCCATAAATAGATCAATTTAGGTTAATTTTGCGAGCTACTCATGGCTATATTTTTTTACTATTATTATTATCTCATAATAAATAAAGAGAGCTTTGACTTTCTGTGAAATTCCTAATTTTAATTTAATTTAATTTATTTTAAATACACTCCTGTTTGTCACGAATGCACACTATACAAATGTTTTACGGGCCTACGGTACCAAACTGTCTAGACTAACTAACATTCCGATGATTTTCAACAGTTCTTTAGTTTATTTATTTTAAATCCGAAGGCATTACCGCATAACGCCTTCATTCAAAATTGGGTCAGTAGGTGTCAGTAGGTGATAGTCTAGTAGGCATAATGATGTCCTACAAGTGGTACGAGTCTAAGACTGCTTAAGCAAAGGCCTACAGCTTATTTCAAAGGACTACAGCTTATTTCAAAGGCCTAGCATTTTCCAAAAGGTAAATTTTCCATCATTTTTCTCTTTTTTTGCCTCGCCAAAAAACGTAATTCCGCTGCTCCGTGACTATATTTAAAATCGTACCTTTCCCCATAGTTTTTAGAGACCGCCTCCGTAGGGTCCACACCGGTTCCCCTGGAACCTAGATGTAGGTGAAGGTGGGCGACGTCGATCCTTAAAACTGGAGGTAATGCATTTTAAAGCAACTGCCGTGGAAGAAATCATATTTTTGGATACGTTAAGAACCTCAGAGGTTCATATACATATTTTATTTATTCATTTGCTATTATGATTATTTATTTGTTTTACAATTAATGTATTTGAACTTTCTATTAGGTTTTTGGGCCTCCACGACCTTAATACTGATAGATCAAAGCCTCTTAAAGTAGCAGTTCCTTGTTCAATTGTTTATGTTGATTATATTCGGTGCCATTCATTCTTTGAAAAATGTAAAATAAATAAATATAGGTATCTCTTATGAAATGTGGTCAAGATTGTAACGGATATAATAAAGATGCATTAAAATAGAGAACATTCCATTTTAACAAACTCAACTTGTATCTGCCACATATTTTTGACTCACCCTGTTGATTTTTAAATAATTTTAAATTGAGTTCTAGCCGATCCGCATATATCCCCCAAGTTATATTTAAACCGAAAGTAGCTTTAGCTAGAGACCGACGGGTATTAATTATCTAACCTTACAACATACTCAAATTCCATTAAATTCTCCTAAGGGCCAATTCTGGACGGGTTCCTTTACTTTTAAAAACCAAACTGTTTGGGATTTTTGTATTTAAAATGGCTATACAAGATTTTTATATAACTAAAAACAGGGTAATTTTCTTTTTCATTCAAGTTTGTATTTTTGAATTTTCTGGGGTACAAAATTTACCAAACCATCTCTCTAACTGTCCAGAGTGAGAGTGGGTAAAAAGGGGATGGTGAGAAGCGCATTTTAGGCCTATCCGCTGGGTTTCCACCCTTCATCGTTACTATTACTACTAATTACCATTTGAGAATGGGTCGAGATGGAGACCTCCGGTTCAATCCCAAAATTTTAGACAGCCAAAAAAGCTTTATTTAGAACAGGGAAAACTGGAGAAATATGAGAAAGACTTATATCCAAGATAAGAGCTGCTTTGGCAGAGGACATACTTAAAGCATTTACTTATCTCGCAAGTATCTTTTTTCTTATTTGTCGACGTTCCTGTTGTCTAGGGCTTTTTCTTGCCAGGACCGGAAAATCTAGACACCGTATAACAACCAGTCAGGGCATAAAACATAGGAAGAGCAAATGTATTTAACGATCCCAGACTATCAGCTCTCAAATATCACAATTTTACTCCCGTGCCCAACTCACTGAAGAATCTTCTGATGTATAACATATAGCCCGTATCACCACGTCAGTATTCAGCTTCTTTTTCCTGTAGGAAACAGATTGCTTGTATTTCTTGAGAAAATTTTGAGTTAGCTTTGTACTTTATGTTAACTTGCATGTAGTATGCTATCTTTCACTATTCGCAACCATGCTTTCTATACTATTCGGTGAACTGAAAGTTGCTCAAGTTTATGGAACATGATGAAGTTTTGAGCTAATAATTTTTACGCACTTCTTTCTATATTTGTACGCATGAAGTTCTCTTGGACAAGTTAGGTTTTGCTAGGTTACAGTTTGATGGGACGCTCAAGTCCACTATTGTGAATGTTTGTTGAGAAAGACCTTTATATTATTATTGTCAATCTCTGATATATTGCTTCTAATGGCCGAAAACAAAAAATCGTAAATTGGCGTATCCATACCTGACTCGGAATTGTTGCAACTGACAATGAAAAAATCTGGAATAACTTTTTTCTTATTTTCATGTTCGCCGGAAGAAAAAAGTGTTATACAACAAAACAAAAGTTGTAGGATGTTTCTTCTATTATCGGAATAATAAAAATTTCTAAAAATTATTGAAAAGTAATAAAAACTACGTAACCTATATTTTGTTAAATGGGATACCTTGTATATGATTGTTTAATTAAATGGATCTTTTCACACTGATTATAAATATACTAGGTTATATATTATAAAGGATTGTGCAAAACTTAAAGAATTAATTTTTTTTCCGTCATCAATTACTTTCTATTCGTGCATATAGGGGGCACTTTGTCGAGACCTGCTTTAGAGAGAGATAGGGAATATTCTTCTAAATCAGTAGGATGGCACGGTTTTTGTCAATGTCCTCAATTGTCTTTAAATATAGAGCTATCAAACCTGGTACATTTAGAATAGGAAAGAAAAGCCCCATTTAGTAAAATAACTCCTCTGCTGCTTTTTAACAATTTTTATATTTTTTTGTTATTTTTAGGAGATAATAAAGGAAAAATCCTGTAAGTATGGTATTTAAAGTTTTTTCCTATGGTTAATAAAAACTTGTAGGTGTCAAACTGTACTATATATATATATATATATATATATATATATATATATATATATATATATACTGATTTTGAAATATTTTTAATTGGCGCTATTTTGTTCGGTCATATTAGATTCCTACCAATATTTTACCAGTTTCTACCTATGTCACACTCGATTTTTGGGCATATTTTAAAATAAATTCAATAAGTAGTTTTTACATTAACACACACCGTCATTTTGTTATGTCATGTTGAATTCGTACCGGTATATTCCTATATCATATTTAATCTTTCTGCAAAATTTAAAGTCAATTAAATAAGGTTCTTATTACGTTGATTTCTTAAAAATTTTAATTGGCTGCGGGCACCGTTTTGTGCCTCAATCTTAAATTTGTATCGCAAAATTACCAGTTTATCTCTACATCACTCTTAATGCTTGCACAAAATTTGAAATGTATTTAATAAGTAGTGTTTTCAGGCTGATTTTTTAAATATTTTATTAGGCCGCCATTTTGTTTTGCTATCTTATATTAATTTTAAAATGTTACCAGTTCATTCCTATATAACACTTAACTTTTGTGGAAAATTTAAGGTAAATTGGATAATTAGTTTTTCAGTAATAACTTTTTAAACGGTTCACTAAGTTGCCATCTTATTCCGGCATAATGGATTTTTACCTAACTGTTACCAAATCATCCCTATATGACCCTTATTTTTTGATCAAAATCTGTTAGTTCTGATAAGTAATTTTTAAGCTATGCCGTAAACTGACAGACAAACCGACAGGCGGACCGACGGAACTGATAAAACATACTTTTTGGCATCTAGGGACGCCAAAACGTGAAAATATGTAAAACCCGAGAAGGTGATTTTTTCCGCGATTACAAATATTATATTTAGACGCCATTTGGTTCCACCATCTTGAATTAGTGCCACAGTTTTACTAGTTCATCGGTGAACCATAATTATTTATGGCACACACTTTGAAAGCAGTCCATTAAGTAGTTTTTTAGGCTGAATTTATAAATATTTTATTAAGCTGCCATTTTGTTTTGACATCTTACTTAATTTTACCAGTTGATTCCTACAAAATACTTGACTTTTGTGCAAAATTTGACATATATTGTGTAAGTAGTTTTTTAGTAATAATTTTTTTACATTTCACTAAGTCGCCATTTTGTTTTGCCGTTTTTGATTTTTACCAAAATGTTACCAGGTCATCCTCGTATGACCCATAATTTTTGACTAGAATTTGAAATCAATTGGGTAAGTAGTTTTTTAGCTATGTTGCGAACAGACAGACTGACAGATAGTCAGACCGACGGAGTTAGGCATAAGACAACAATCTATCAATACCTTCCATTCTTGTTCTTAGTGTTTTTCTCAGGATAACAGAAAATGAGATAAATCAGTACCAAAAATTACCAAGATTGCGTCGTATCCAACAAAGGTTACGATAGGCCAACTTGAGATTTACATTTCATATTATTTTTTCGATATACCGGCTTTTTTAAGACATGTTTCGTATTTTTAGCCGCGTACTTGATCTTTATAGGCGTCCTATTATCAATTTTCACGTTGATCTCTGATTCAGCCATTTAAAATATATACATATGCTAAATATCCTCTCAAGGAGAGGATCATTGGGAAAATAATCAAAATTTGAACTTTTTGGCAATTTTAAAGCAGTTCGATATCCTTAATAGGTTTTACTGTGATATGTTCTATTCTAAAGGCCTTTAAGCTTATTTTCAGTTTATGGTTTTTGTTGCTAAACGTGATGTGCTTTTTGGCAGACTCAGAGTCAACTTATGCGATCGGCAGCTCCTTTCGTTGCGAGAAATGCCTCTGATTGCAGGCACCAGGCATCCAACATAGTACAGTCACTCTATCCTAAAAATGAGGATTTCACTACAAATATTTTATCACAGATATTCGTATATAACGTTGTTATTAATTCTTATCAATTTTGAGAAAAAAGGCCTTAAAGTCGTATTTTATTTATTAATCTTTAAGCACAGCGTTAATACTTTTATTTATTTTATTATGCAAAACAATTAATTATATCATTTTTAATAAAATTCCTATAGAATTTTGCTTAGTAAAATATCCCAACAATTTTAGAGAATAAGAACTGTTTCTATTATTTGATTTTATCTTAAAAATAGTTACTAAAATGCGGCAACATCGTTGACCCTATGCTCCAATAGTATGATTCAAAAAACATATGAGAATTACAATACGCAAACATAAGAGTTGTGATTGCTTAGTTTTTTTTTGGTACTGGCTTAGTTTTTTGTTGTGTGACAATTCTATACCGATTTAATATGTAGTGCGGAATTATGGAGAATGTAGACAGAGTGCGTGATACGCTCAGATTAAGAATTAATCTGAAGAAATACGGAAAGTGTAAACGTTCGTCACGATAATCGCAGTCCTTCAGAGACAAACATTGCCTAAAAACGAAGACATAGTTTAGCCCTAGTGAATAAAAATCCTGGTGTGATCACCCAAACTTTTCGCGACAAGTTAGATTCGAGACGGTATCGGTAGTCACTTTCAGCATTTAAGTTTTTCAAATATTTTCCTACTTTGTAAATTATCTACCTAGTGCTACAAATTACAGTGATTGGTAAGTTGATATTTTTTTATTAGTTTTTAGAAAGTAATAAAATTTATTAAGGTTGTGCAGTTAAAATTATACAAATAAATAATCTTAGAAATTATTATTGCTTGGTTTTAATAACAGGTTGTTTTTACTTTTCTTATACGGGCTCATATTATGCTAACAAAGCACAAACCTTATTATTAAAAACATCCAAAAATATAATAAAAGTAGAGAAACTGAATCAGATCTGCTTGAGACCTACAGGATTTTATGTTCCTTTGTTGGCAAAACACAGCTGTTGACGCTGATTACGTACAAGCGAATAGCAATGTTGCTATGCTGTCAAGAACTTTATTTAAGTTTTTGTCAAAATTAGACATTTTAAACCGTAATATCCGGAAAACCATTAAGAATATACCAATGGTATATAAGAATATTTTGTTAAAAATCATTATATATATATATATATATATAAATATATATGTATATATATATATATATAAATATATATATATATATATATATATATATATATATATATATATATATATATATATATATATATATATATATATATATATATATATATATATATATATATATATATATATATATATATATATATATATATATATATATATATATATATATATATATATATATATATATATATATATAAATATATATATGTATATATATATATATACAGGGTGTCCGGGAAAATGTGGGAGATCTCTCGGACTCAGATAGAACATTAAAAAATAAGATGACAAGTTCCCATAAATTTTTTTCCTAGCGGCCCTCCCTAGGGAGATACGGCCCCCTAAAGAACCCCACTGGAAATCGGTTTTTCTAGAATAACTTTTAAACGACTCAATATAATTTAACGAAAATTTAATATGATAGACAGTAGTAAGGACCTCTCAAAATACTCCCTTAAAACATAATTAGCTTGTTTAGTTTACCAGGGACGGACTAGATTGTACATTTTAACGCTCAAATTTTTAACACCCTGTATGATAAGGAGTTAAAAAAAATAAATTTGGATACCTTGAACATTAAGCTAAAGAAAAGGTACTCTTGTTCATTGTCGATAAAATGAACCGTTTTCGAGAAAAAAATAATAAAAGTATTAATGTTTTATTATTGTTTATTTATCAGTATTAAAGAATGCACTTTTTTACAAACGTTACTATGGTACGAAATAAATAATCTCGCATTGACGTGTGCATTTGAAATCTTCTTGACACGTTGATCTTTTTGTACCTACTTCGATATTAATTTATTAAATTTTGAATACCTTGGTAAATTTAATTCGATAATGGGATACACATTTAGTGAGTATGCAGATATGCATCTTATGTACGGACTTGCATCTTGCAATGCTTATGAAGCAAGAAGGTTGTATGGAGAAAGATATCCTAATCGCAATATTCCAAATGAGAAAACATTTCAGCGAATTGACCAACGTCTAAGAGAAACTGGTGGGCAATTCTCAATTAATAAGGTAACATTATTGACGTTCATTAATTATTTTTAGGAAGTTTTGGGAAAAGGAGTACTGATGCTGGTGTGAGGAGAACAGTACGTACGGTGCAATTGGAGGAAGATATTTTGGATACTGTAGCTGATACTCCCTCAATAAGCACTCGAATATTAGCCGCGCAGCTTCATGTGTCAAAAAGTACAGTTGCTGAAGTACTTAAAGAACAGTTGTTATACCCTTATCATCTGCAAAAAGTGCATCAACTACTTCCTGAAGATTTTCCTCGAAGAATCCAGTTCGCAAACTGGTTGTTAGATCAACAACGAACAAACCCAAACTTCATTAGCATTATTCTTTTTACCGATGAAGCAGGATTTACCAAAGATGGTATTGTAAATTTACATAACTCGCATGTATGGGCTGATGAAAACCCTCATGCCACTGTCGTTCATCATCATCAACATCAGTTTCAATCCATTAATGTTTGGGCAGGAATAATCGGCAATTTTTTCATTGGACCATGCGTATTACCGGCACGATTGAATGGTGAACTTTATTTAGAGTTCCTTCAGAACGCTTTTCTAGATTCAATAGAGCATTTGCCACTTGAAACCCGCCAAAGGATGCATTTTATGCATGATGGAGCCCCACCCCATTTTAGCGTTGTTGTACGGGACCACCTAAATAACGTCTATGGAAACCGTTGGATAGGCAGAGGAGGTCCCATTGCCTGGCCTCCACGGTCTCCCGACCTAACGCCAATGGATTTCTACCTGTGGGGTCATCTCAAAACCTTGGTGTATTCCTCTCCGGTTGCTACTAGGGAGGAACTTTTACAGAGAATCACGTTTCATTGCGATATGATAAGGAACAATGCTGGGTTGTTGTGGCGAGTACAGCAGTCCTCTATTCGTCGTGCCCGCGAGTGCATCACAAATCACGGAGCACATGTTGAACCCACTTATGAAGTTTTTAATTGACTTTTTTCTATTTAGCGTATTAGGTTGTTCAGTATCAAAACATATTTAATACTCCCAAAGTTGTATTCTTTTATTATTTTTTTTTCTCGAAAACGGTTCATTTTATCGACAATGAACAAGAGCACCTTTTCTTTAGCTTAATGTTCAAGGTATCCAAATTTATTTTTTTTAACTCCTTATCATACAGGGTGTTAAAAATTTGAGCGTTAAAATGTACAATCTAGTCCGTCCCTGGTAAACTAAACAAGCTAATTATGTTTTAAGGGAAGCATTTTGAGAGGTCCTTACTACTGTTTATCATATTAAATTTTCGTTAAATTATATTGAGTCGTTTAAAAGTTATTCTAGAAAAACCGATTTCCAGTGGGGTCCTTTAGGGGGCCGTATCTCCGTAGGGAGGGCCGCTAGGAAAAAAATTTATGGGAACTTGTCATCTTATTTTTTAATGTTCTATCTGAGTCCGAGAGATCTCCCACATTTTCCCGGACACCCTGTATATATATATATATATATATATATATATATATATATATATATATATATATATATATATATATATATATATATATATATATATATATATATATATATATATATATATATATATATATATATATATATATATATATATATATATATATATATATATATATATATATATATATATATATATATATATATATATATATATATATATATATATATATATATATATATATATATATATATATATATATTTAAATAAATGATTACTTTTTGACCTTGCTATGTCTAATTGATTGTCTACAGTTACTTTCTAGGATTGGTTTTAATGTCCCTAAATGTAATCTTCATCACTTTAAACTTTTTGCTGTCTTTCGATGCTACAAGCTATGGTAGGCAAGCACCTATCGATAAAACTCTTCGTGTACTAGACCATCATAGTAAAATATGGCTGCACACTGTCTGGTTTTAAAAATAGAATAACAAATGTAACACAAGATACTATAATAATATAAGGTCTAGTAACATGGGATGTAAAGTGCAGTGTTTGAGTATTTTAGTATGTAGAATGTTTTAAGATTTTTTCTTTATAGTTTATTTTTGTCATATCATTGATAACTGTCATGTATATATATATATATATATATATATATATTCATACATACATATATTTATATTTTTTTCTAATTAATATTTTAGGTTTAAAGAGAAACATACATTTTATAAGAGAATAAAGCGTTTTACATTGCCTCCTTTCTGTTGTATAATTTCCACATGAATACTAGGAAATACTTCTGCAGTTTTTATTCTCTATGTTATTGAAATATAATTACTGTATTAAATTTAGTTTTGTTTTAAATCGGTAATCAAAAGTTTTTTTCATCAAAAAAACCTAAAAAAATCAGTTAGTGTTAATAAAATACAGTTGGGGAAAGTAATGTTCATATTTAAAAATTACTTTTGCCTCAAAATAAAAAGAATTTATATTTTCAAATAAGTTTTTATTAGTTAATAGATCTGACAAAACTTGATTCTAGCTACCTCACTATTTTCCCTTATGCTCCTCAAAGTATGAAACTTCTTTTGAAGACGTTACTTATTTTCTTAGTGGTAGATACATGAATATACTCTATATTGGAATTGACCAATAAATTTACCTACTTTATTAAAACTTTGTATGTTTGGTTAGCAGACATTTTAAAAGCATTTTAGGTATGGTACTTGATGAATGCTTTTCTTTTACAGGGGAAATATTACGCCAGACTACGAAAAATGTATAAAATGTATTCATATTGCTCGCACTGTACACATATTTTTATTAGAAAAACATAAATAAAATCCTTAAGCTTGAAAACTCGAGTAACGAGAGCTCGAGGACATCAATGAACAACCAACTGATTGAAAATTTTTATTTGGCTCATTGTTTTTTAACATTGACCGACAATCTTTTTTCTTAACTTTAATTTTCTAGAAACTGCTACTGTTATATCTATCCATAAAGCAGAGGAAAAAGGAGGGGGGGGCTTGCCAGGCTTCACCTGAAATTTAAAAAAAATATAAAATGTGAGATTTTATACAGAGAGTTCTTTAGCAGGGTGTCGTTTGGTTTTAGTAGACTATAAACTACTAAGAATAAGTATAAACAAGCATAAATCATATTTAAAACAGATACAGATAAAAATCAAATCGGTGGGAAAAATGAAGGTAAGTTTTACAGAAATAAAAAATAAAAATATAGAACATTTAAAAACAGGTAAAATAAAATGGAGTTAAACCCTCAATTACTTCACTTTAAATGTCTTAATCACTGTACATTAATAACTTGCTGCCACCCCAAATGAAAAATATTCTTTTTAAATTGACACCTACAAAGATTATATATAATTTTTTTGAGGAAAGTAGAACCACAGAAAAATTAGCTAATTTTTCTGTAGTAGAACCTAAAATTAAAATAGGTAGAACTTGAATCCACCATTGCATCAAGAATTAGTGAACAAATAAATTTTAGGATATATCTCCTTTCTTTTTCTTATAGTTTTAAAGATAACTCTGTATTGATTGAGAACACAATTGGTTTTTTGTAATTATTATTAGTTCTGGGACAATATTTCAGCCTTCAATTTCGTATTCAGACATTACTAAAGAAATGATACACACATTTTCATGGTGCCTCAAATACGTACCAAAAAATGGTTAATAGCTCTTGAACCATTACTTCCAGATGTGAAAACTAGAAGTAGGTACAGACATAATTGTTTAGTGTATAATCAAAAATAAAGGTTTGACTGAAGCTTTTGAGATTAGTTATCTTCAAAAAATTATTGTAAATTATGTATGCAAAAATATTTACCTTATATCAATTTTTGTTCTGGTTTTGTACAAAAATCCATCTTGGGAAAAACGTCGTCCAACTCTTAGGGATCTATTTTTGCAATATGGAGAAAAATACGTTAATACTTCCGTACAATTAATGGAAATCTGTAAATACTTAGAAGGAAAGAATCTGAAAAAATATAAATATAACAAAATTGATATCTAAAAGCGTTGAAAACGTTTGGGCAATCCTTCTATAGCCTGTAGAAATACCCAACGAAAACTATCACAATTGACGTCATTAGTTTGAGGTGCATTTTGACCACGTGCTACAAACTCAAATTCTGAATTGTTAAACTCCGTTTTTATTGCCTTTTTGTTATATAGGTATAGATCTAAGGAATATCATTATGTACGTAAAAAAAATTAACCTAACAAACAACACAATGACGATATTTTATTATGATGAGGTTTGAATTGAACAAAACGAACACAATGAGCACATGTACTGTGGCTCAAATAAATAGTATCTCAATTAATCTAGTTTGTAGGATACGGTCGGCCGCTTTTCGCAATGCATATCGACAAGTTTACGCGTTATCGTATTCATGGTTAATAATTTAAAAATGATTTATTTAGCAGGCCGCAACAACTATTTTCCTACAGCCTTCTGAAAAAAATAAGATTTGTCTCTCTTATAAAAAAAATGTATTCTGAGAAAATGTTAACGAAAATAAAAATTACTTTTAATAAAAAATTAAATTTAACCTAAATGTTCAAAAAACCCTCTTTGCATATTTTTGAGGAAATTATGATTTGTCTCATCAAAAAATAAAAATGTATTCTTAAAAAATATTAAGCAAAATTAAAATTACTTCAAATAGAAAATTAAATTTATAGTAAATGTTAAAATAAACCCCCCTTCCTGTGCTAAACAGTATCCGAGATTGTCATAAAAACGCCTTCTAACGTTATAAAGCATGTTAGGGCTAATCTTGCTGAAAGAATTTTCAATATTTAATTGTGATTCTTGAAGATTAGATAGCCCTATTCTCTTGGAAACCATAAATTTGAGATTTATGGTTTCTAAGAGAAGAGATGAGAGGTTAAAAGATCGCGCAGGCTATAAGATGGTACCATATCCTCTCATAAGCCTCTTTGAAAAGGTTGAATTAAGGTATTCCCGAACTGCTATAGTCTTATGAGCAGAGAAACCGTCTTGTTAAAACCAAATGCTGTTAAATCTTGGCCCTTTAATTCTCCTAATTTCTGGAACGATTTGTTGCTGCAAAAGGTCCAGGTATTTAGGACTGTATAAGAAATCATTGATTGCAAATATGCCAATCATATTTTTACCCAACATACCACCCTAGATATTTAATTTCTGTGGATATTGGGTTTTAAACTCGAAAAACCTATGTAAATTTTCCCGAGACCAATAACGGACTATAGCAGGGTTGTGCCGACCATGCAATGAAAACGTTTATTCGTCAGTAAAAACAATATTCCTTAAAAAATTGTCATCGTTGTTTGCCATTTCCTTTACAGTTTCACAAAACTGCATTCTCCTAAAATTGTCATTTTTTTCACTATACGATCGATACCCGTTCTTTGTTAATACTCTTCCTACTGACCTCCTGCTCAAATCTACCTGTTCGGCAACAGTTTTAATAGAAATGGCCGGATTTTCCAAAACACTAGTCAATACCATAATTTCTTTCATCTCTCTTTCGTTATTTTCCTCTGGGGCTTAATTCCGTTTATGGTTTCTAGGAGATACACATCCGAATGTCTCAAATTTTTTTATGACACGGTGTAACATTGAAACGGCAGGAGCAGGCCTATTAGGAAATGTATTTATAAATAATTCTCTAACACCACGCACAGATTTGTCATTATAATACCATTATATTTTAAAAGTACCTGTTTATTTTCTAGAGAAACAAAGTTATTACCTTCTGATGATCGAAGCAGAACGCAGAAAATTCAGACGTGCTATACGACCAAATAATAAAAATGTGTACAAGTACATTACAATAAGGTATTTTCAAAATAAACTAACATCGTCTCCCGCCAAACAGCAGACTTTATTTTTATATTTCTAAATGACTTTTTAAAATAACAATTTATTTCACATATAGAAGAGAATTGCCAATTCTTAAATGTCAAATGTGACATATGTGGCCAGTGTTGCCATATTGCAAGCTGATTTTCAAAGTTTAATTTGGTTAGGTTTGCTGTAAAAAAAACGCGTCAACAAAATTCCGGCTCTGTATAAAAGGATGTTTTTTTAACAAAATCTATATTGTTAGGTGAATCTGCCCCGTTAGCCCTAGGTTAGCCCAGGTTCGTTAATAAAACCATCATTAAAGCCTTTGATATATATTTCCAGAAAATCTGGTGAGTTTGGTAACACTACACATAACTTTGTGTCTAGATTTTGTCTAAATAATCATAATCGAGAGTTTTTGTACAGAAAAATAATCAAATTTGCGAACTTTTTCGATTTTTTTTCGGGAAAAAAGTGTTTACGGGTTTTTTTCTTTTAATCTAGTCTATGTCTATATACCATAGGCTATCATTTATAATTAAAAAAAAACCGACAAATGCGTGGGTTCGTTAACGACACAAGACCCGGTATATATAGAATAAATATTGTAATTTATCTATAAGAATAAAAATATAGTTTTTACAATTTATGCTGTTTTTTGGATAACTATAAAAAAATATTATAATACATTATGCATTATTTATTAATAATTATGTAATATTTATTAAAAATCATCATGCTAAATATATATAATATAAGAAAAGGCAACTTGTTTTAAATAAAAACAGTCCCAGTTTATTTACTAAAATTAACGATTTAAATAACTAAACTCACTAGTTCTTACCATTACTATAACACATGGAATGTGTTATAGTTATTACACTGGGTGTAATTGCTAACGGTTTTTTACAGACGAGAGGCTGACCGTTTTTGTCGTGTAGGTTCACTTTAATTAAGAAATAATTATATTGAATATTGTAAACCTTGTGACAGATAAACTATTTTTGAATTTTTGAATGAATCTAACATCTCGTTTCTAAAACACAGTTAAACTTTTTAAAATAAATTTAAAATTATATTAAAAAACTATTAATAGTTGGTATATTCTATTCCAAAGATGCGAATTTGTTACTTATTATGCTTATGCAAATGGTGGTCTGCGGGCATAACAAGGCTCAAATAATATTAGAAAAATGCGAGCTAACATTTTTTAGATTCATCAACCTGCAGAAAAAGTTGCATATTTATGGTTTATTAAATAATGAAATAAATAACTAAAAGAAAAATTATAGAAAATATTCTTTTTAGGAATTAAATAATTTGTCTATTTTGTGTGTCTTCTTTTGAAAAAGATCCTGCTTTCTAAAAGCTTCAAATACCAATTTTTTATTTCAGCCTTCAGCCTCGTGAAGAGTGCATTATTTACCAAAATTATTCAAAAATGGTTTACATATTACTTCTTTCAAATTTCGGAGGCCCTCAGTTATAGTGAATTTGCCTTGGTATATTAAACTGGTGCCATTTACGATCAACCTTCTTATTTAAATTAATGGCAATAACTTTCATCACGTATTTTTGAACTTGACGGACACTTACATTTGTGTGAAATGAAATTAATTCTAAATTTTACATTAATTAATTAAGTAAATGTGTTATGTAGTTCGTTTTTACATCTTATCATCCTATCTATTTAACTTGTTTCTATCTAGAGATTGCGGTTTTCAGATTTCTCGAGATTTTTTCGGATCTTTACCTTTTAGAGCCTCTAGATGCCGAAAAACATGTTTTCTCAATTCCGTCCATCTGTCTGTCTGTCTGTCGGTCTGTCTCTTCGCAGAATAACGACAAAAACTACATATTCGATTGACTTCAAATTTTGGTCAAAAAATAAGGGTCATATGGGGATGACCTGGTAACATTTTGGTACAGATCCAATATGGCGAAACAGTCCTAGTGAAATGTTAAAAAAATTACTTATCAAATTTATCAGAAATTTTACACAAAAATCAAGTATTATATAGGAAACAACTGGTAAAATGTTGGTACAATTCCAAGTTGGCGGAACAAAATGACTGTTTAACGAAATCATTAAAAATTCAGGCTGAAGAACTACTTAGTGGATTGATTCCAAATTGTGTATTATAACTAATTGTGTTATAGAGATAAATTAGTAAAATGAATCTAATCTAAGATGGCTATCTCAGGTTGTACATATGTTCACCTTTTAGTGTGCCAAAAAAATATGTTTTTTCAATTCCGTCGTTCTGCCTGTGGGTCTAACTGTCTGTCTGTTAGTCGCGGCATAGCTCAAAAACTACTTACCAAATTGACTTAAAATTTTAGTCAAAATTAGGGGTCATATGGGGATGACCTCGGAATGTTTTAGTCAAAATCTAATATGCCGGAACAAGATGGCGACCTAGTGAAAATTATTATTATAAAATTTGCACAAAAATCGAGTGTTACAAAAGAGTGAACTGGTAATATTTTAGTATGAATCCAAGATAGCACAACAAAATGGCAGCACAATAAACTATTTAAAAAATCAGCCTGCAAAAAACTACTTATTAGATTAATTTTAAATTGTGTGTGAGCATTAAGTGGGATATAGAGAAAAACAGACAAAGTTGTGGTACAAATTCAAGATGGCGAAACAAAATGGCAGCCAAATTAAATTTTAAAAATATCAACGTAAAAATCTTGTTCAATTGACTTTAAATTTTGCAGAAATATTAAATATGTTATAGGAATCAACTGTTACGAATTCAACATGACGTAACAAAATGGTGATGTGTGTCAATGTAAAAACTACTTATTGAATTTATTTTAAATTACTATTGGTAGGAATATATGGAATAAAATGGCGCCCAATAAAAAATGTTTAAAAAGACAGTATATATGTGTTACTAAATGACTATCTGCTGAACTAAATTGGGTCATACTTCACAACGAGGGAATTTCCGGGAAAAGAAAATTTACCGATTTTTTAATTTTGAATATAAATGTCAAAACCTGTTAATCGGCCAAAATTAAGCAAATATTTCGTTGTCTAGATTCTCCAGTTTCTCGATAAACACGTTTTACTTCCCTCGTAAAAGGGAAATATTGTAATCGTGAAAAAATTACCCTCCGAGATTTTTGCAAATCTTCGCGTTTAAGGGTCCCTGGATCCCGAAAAAGGGGTTCTCCTATTTCCGTCAGATTGCCGGTCTGTCTGTCGTCTTGCCTCAACGGGGCATAGCTCAAAAACTACTTATCCGATTGACTTCAAATTTTGGTCAAAAATTAAGGATTATAAGGGGATGAAATGGTTACATTTCGGTAAAAAACCAATATGGTGGAACAAAATGACGCAATCACAAAATATAAAAAAAAAACATTATTATGAAACTATTTATCGCATAAAAATGTGCGCAAAAATAAAGTGTGATAGAGGGATAAATTGGTAAAATGTTTGTGTAAAGCTATAATGACGGAACAAAGTGGTGGGTCTAATGAAATACTTAAAAATTCAGTCTCAAAGAACTACTTATCCAGTCGACAGGTAAAACAGAGGTATACTGGTAAAATCCTATATGGCTAAACAAAACGGCCTAAAAAATGTTTAAATATTCGCTAAAATTTCGTTTCCTAAAATAATTCTTTTTGTGGAGGAAAATAATAAAGGACATAATTTATATTTTATAGACTATAAAAATGAAGCTGTGAAAGATAAATAATAATAACACTAAGAAATATATTAAAAATTCAACAAAATTGAAATGAATTTCACTTTATAAAATTTGTAAGGTACGTTACTCACGTCATCAATTGCGGTTTCATTTCCTTTTAAATTTAATTTAATCCCATAGAAATGGCATGGCCGGAGTGCAAGAGATAATATGGTCAGTCAGTCCAGTTACTGCCAATTCGATCTTTAGCTTATGGAATGATGCATTCGAAAAAGTGATGTTTTTAAATTAACAATATTACCTTTTCTTTAATGGTTCTCAGTAGGTGACCCTTGACAAATAGACCCATTATCGCAGCGACACGAATAATCTTATTCACTCAGCCTGGGAAAGAGATGGCTATTTCGACTCTTCATATATTCTCCCGGGTATTATAAATTTAAATGATTCAGATTCATCAGACTCTAGCAGAGTTGACAATCTAATTCTTAAAAATTTTGATGCAGCAGAATTCTGTTCTATTCTATTATATGTATTTTAATACAAACTTTGAACGCTATTGATTTTATATGAATAAGCTACGACATACCTTTTTTTCCAAGTTAGGACTTCATCGATAACGTAAGTACAAACCCTCGTGAAACAAACTTTACCTACTGCTACACCAGAGAAGTTGTGGGTAAAGGCAAATTTACCGATTTTTTTTTAAAGTGTTTGTAAGACGAAACTCAGCAGCATGTTATAAAAATGTTAAATTTTTAATATTTAAAAATTTTAATACGGCTTTAAAAAATTATCTGTTAAAAAACAATAATTCCATTGAGAACAAGTAGTTAAACAATGTTAGGTATATCATATCATTTCTGAAGAGCACTTCAAACAACGTCTAGACATAAAATGTATCAACTTAAGGTAGGTATATTACATTTCGAGGCCCAAGTCCCGTCTTTGCCCGTATTCTTGCAGATTAAAGATATAATGGAGGAAGATAACAATAGGATGCCTGTAATATGAGTGGGTAAAAAGAAAATAAGGAAAGCGAATCTATTTATTGAGCTGCAAATCCGATTTGCATGCATATATTTGACAACAATTTACTGTGTTTATCAGGTTTTAGCTACAAGTATCTCATTCAATGAAACGAAGATATAAAACATTTTCAAATCCTTTCAGATGTGGTCTAATTTAGCTTTTATTATCGACTTAAATCTTTTGCGCCTTATGCGGTGGAAAAGATATGTAAGTACAGCGGATTAGTATCATATCACACTTTCTAAGCTGTTTAATATGAAGGATGAAAATAACTATGTATCCAAAATTCATGGATATACAAATAGAACTGCTTCACTGCCAAGACAGAAAGGTGAGCTTCCCTTCTTGTGATTTTTTTTTTATTAGGAATAGTGAAATGTGACCCAATTTAGTACAGTATATAGTTATTTAGGAACACGTATAGGTATACTATCTTTTCAAACATTTTTATTGGACGCCATATTGGATTCCTACCAATATTTTACCAGTTTCTACCTATGCCACATTTTTGGGCGTAATTTAAAATAAATTCGTACCAGTTTATTCTCATATCATATTAAATTTTTGTCCAAAGTTTAAAGTCAATTGAATAAAAAGATTTTTTTTACGTTGATTTTTTTAAACATTTTATTTGGCCGCCGTTTTGTTCCGCTATCTTGAATTCGTAACACAACTACCAGTTTATCTATATATCACATTTAATGCTTGCACAAACTTGGAAATTAATCTAATAAGTAATTTTTTCAGGCTGTTTTTTAAATATTTTATTTGGTCGCCATTTTGCTTTGCTATCTTATATTCATACCAAAATGTTACCAGTTGCTTCTTATGCAACACTTTATTTTTGAGGTAAATTGGATAATTAGTTTTTTTAGTAACAATTTGTTTAAAGTTTCACTAGGCCACCATCTTGTTTAGGCATATTGGATTTTTTCAAAAGATTACCAGGTCATTTCCATATGACCCCTAATTCTTGACTAAAATTTGAAGTCAATCTGATGAGTAGTTTTTAAGCTATGTCGCGAAGAGAGACAGACAAACTGACAGACGGACTGAGGGAGTTAATAAAACATATTTTTTGGCATCTAGGGACGCTAAAACTTTATTTGTCCGCCATCTTGAATTCGTATCACAGTTTTACTACTTCATCTCTATACTACAATTAGTTATGACACACAATTTGAAATCAGTTTATTAAGTAGTTTTGTCAGGCTGAATTTAAAATATTTTTTTAAACCGGCATTTTGTTTTTACTAGTTGATTCCTACATAATACTTGACAGTTGTTCAAAATTTAGGACAAATTGGGTAATTAGTTTTTTTAGTAATAATTTTTTTTAACTTTCCACTAGGCCGCCATCTTGTTCTGCCATATTGGATTTTTACCAAAATATTACCAGGACATCCCCATATGACCCTTAATTATTGACCTAAATTTGAAGTCAATCGGGTAAGTAGTTTTTAGATATGTCGCTAACAGACAGACAGACAAACACACAGACGGAATCGTAAAGATCTGAAAAAAGCTCGTAGGGTGATTTTTTCATGATGACAATACTTCACTTTTACGAGGGAAGTAAAATTCTTATTTTCGAGTGTTACCGCAATATGAACGTTAGCAAGTTTTAAAATATTTTTAATAAAAAAAGACGATATGGCATATCCTTGTATCACATCTAATGTTTGTGCAAAATTTGAAGTCATTTAAATAATTTTATTTGATCCCTATTTTGTTCCGCCATATTGAATTCGTACCAGAAATTTACAAGATTATTAATATTTTGTTTTGCCATCTTGGATTCGTACCAAATTTTTTTTACCAGTTCATTCCTATATAATACAATAGATCAATGTAGCCACGCAATAGATTGAATAAGACACGACAAGGTTTAGGCCCCTCTAAATGGCTGCAGGCTTTGAAAAGCTAACCTGTCTCAAATTTCAACCCCAAAGATTAACAGCCAAATTCAATATTCCTCTTTTAAATAAAGATCTGTTCTAATATTTAGTGATTGGAAACGCCTGGTCTCGTTCCCGTTCGCGAGTCTAGGGTTACCGCACGAAATAATAGTAAATATTACACGGCCAGCATTGATGTCTCCGGACCGATTCAAGGCGTCACATTTAAATGAGATATCTATAACGTAAGCTATAATGGATCTTTGGGACCTAATACTTAATTTTTGTGCAAAATTTGAGGTAAATTAGATAATTAGGTTTTTAGTAATACTTTTTTTGACAATTGACTAGACCGCGATTTTTTCTGCCATATTGGATTTTTACTCAAATTTTACCAGGTCATCCCAATATGACGCTATTTTGAAGTCAATCGGGTACGTAGTTTTTTAGTTATGCTGCAACTGACGGACAGACAGATCGACGGAATTGAGGAAAAATGGTTTTGACACCCGGACATATTTTTTGACATCTAGGGACCCTTAAACGTGAAAATCCGTAAAAACCTGGAAGATTGATTTTTTCGTGATTACAATTCTTTTCTTTTACAAGGGAAGTTAAAATCAATATCTCTAATATATTGATCTTTTTGAAGCCTTGTTCTTTTTCCACAAATTATTGTGTGTTTTATTTTGTACACATTTTATAAAAAATGTATCGTTTCATTAACAAGAAAGCACTAAGAATATTTTATGAAATAAGTTTTTGCCGCATTTATGAAAATAATTTTTCGTTTAGATGTGTAAAGCTGGCTCCACAAAAGTATTCGTAAAATTGAATGTCATATATATATTTATAATGGCATACTACCTTATATCAGAAGGTATGACAAACACCAAAAAGTTGAATGCAAACATTTCTCGGTTTACTTTAGATCTTTGAAATATATCATATGACGTAACTAAGATACTCAAACTTTTTGAAAAATCTGCTTAAGATTAAATGTTAAAATTTTAGAAGGTTTTTAAATTTTTTTTTGGCCATTGCTTCTACCATGCTAACGTGAACGAATCGTCGGTTTACGTTAAATAAGAAAAATCTGTAAATGACTGTTTTTTAAAAAATTTGTACCAATCTAACTAATCAATCTAATTCATTTAACAGTATAGGTATTGTTAAAAAAAATATTTATTTTAATATAGACTGAGAATTCGGTTGGCGCGCTACAGCGCGTTTTCTTTACAGCAAACCTAACCAATCCTAACCTAACCTAACTTTAAGAAAATAAATAATCCAAATTTTTGTTAATTATAAATTTTGTTAAAAAAAACTAAAAAAAAAAATTTTCGTCTTTGTCGGGACGCGAACCCACAAGCTATACGACGCTGAGAACACTAACTCCGCGCCACCAGCCTTCTTCAGGAATATAAATAGCTTATATTAGTTAGCGTGAACGTTAATGACGTCACATCTGGTTTCGCGTAAACCAAAATTTAGATAGTTCGTTCACGTTAGCGTGGAAGGAGATATAGCTTTTTTATATTAGTGATGCCGCGAGACGAGACGAATTAAGGTCTTCTCTCGTCTAGTTTCTCTTGTGAACAGACCAGATCACAAAAGCTATTCCAAATTTGTTGACAGTCGATAAAGTTTTAAAAATGAGAGCATTGTAATAAATGTCATAGTTGATGGGTGTTCTTCACCTACCTAAATCTAAACATTATAAGAATTTTTTTTTAAAAACTTTCGTATTTAAATTTAAAACATTCGTGAGTTTATTACTACATACAGAGTGTTCCTAAATGTCGTGCAGTGATGGCGTGTCAGGGGCGCCAGGGTCGGCCGGGCCGTACCAGAAAATATACAGAGAAAATTATTAAACGCACAAAACCAAAATGTAGTTTATTATTTCCTGGACACATAGCAAAGTATGTAGGTATCCCTATTAAAATTACTTGACTAACATACAAATAACGCCATTAACGGCAGACCGCGGGCCACCGTCCACAGATATTCTAATATATTTATTATAGACGGTGGCTCGGCCAGCCGATTTCATCATCTCACATGCTAGACTTCATGTACTAACTCACGCGGTAAGTACTACGTTCGCATACATCCTATGCTATTACCTCGGCTATAACGTTCGTCGTGACTTATATCGCCCAACATTGACCTGTCTCCATATGGCCGTATCCCCGGAATTTTCCCAATTGAATACTACCATTTTACAGGTATTAATTGTAATTATTATTAAATGATGCTACTTATTTTTAAATTAGTTTCAGTTAGTTCTTTACTTTAGTCATAACTAATGATAGTTAATATATTTTATTAGCAATTTTTACTCCATGCTACATGTTTAAACGTGGTGTCGAAATAAGTGCAAGTGAATATTTTAAAATATCATTTGCAATTTGTTGTAGAAGTCGGCTGGCCGCATCGTGGTTCTAATTTTCTATTAAATTTATTCTCTAGCCTAGGTATGTTATATATATGTTGATACCTACCTAATTATCATTGAAGAAATAAACGGAAAAAAATAAGACTAGTATTTGACCATATTTGGACGCGGCACCAATTAACACCACATTGGCCTTAAGGGCGATTTGAGGAAACCTTTCTGGGGGAAAGGAGTTAATTTAAAGAAAAAGTTTATTAATATATTTTATTATAAATGTTATGAGAACAATATAAATACCTTAATCATACTTGTTGTGGCATAAGTGAAAAACACAGCCTCTAATAAATAGTTATAGAACAACGTCCAATTTTTTTCCTGCAGCAAATTTATTAATTGCATTGTTTATATTTACGTTAATACTCTATCTATGGATAAGCAAGAGACCCAATCCAACAGGTGGCTCTTGTGTTATAGTGTTTCGTAGCCAAGTTTTTAATCGTAATTCTCACGTGAAAATATGTAAATTACACAT
This sequence comes from Kuschelorhynchus macadamiae, assembly GCA_030620095.1. Classification (NCBI taxonomy): domain Eukaryota; kingdom Metazoa; phylum Arthropoda; class Insecta; order Coleoptera; family Curculionidae; genus Kuschelorhynchus; species Kuschelorhynchus macadamiae. Next base: position 2,373,368 of record JAUTXW010000834.1, read on the forward strand.
GATGCTTAACCGGTCTGGGCGGAGGAGGGGGGTAATTACTTCATTACCCCTTCACGGCCCTCACCGTAAAACCGCCGTTGATTGGCGCTGAGTCTAGGCCGACCTTAAATTTTAGAGTACGAGCCGTCACTGATGTTGTGTGAATATTAAACTGGGTGATTCCCTGGACCATTTTAGGAAAAAAAATTATATAAATATTCCGAAACAGTAAGAGCTATTTGAATAGGATTTGGCATAACCTTGTAATGAAATGTTGAATTTCTTAGGACATTATCATACGAGTAATCGAGGTCGGCGCTGAGCCACAGGACAAAGAGAAATGTTTGATCATTCCAACGTTTCATTAGATTAAACTTTCGTACAATGTCCATTCTTTCATCTGCAGTTATCTTTTTATAACATCTGCACCGTAGGCATTGACAAGAATCACCAGTAACATGTGAGTGAAGCCTCATTAACTTGGTAGCATCTCTTACCCGACCCATAGATTTTCTATTTTTTTTGTGCTTACTGGCACTGGTCTGATTTTCATAATCACCCAAGTTATTATCAATTTTTCACTAATAGCAGTAAGTAGGTATCGTTAACCGTACTTCCTGCCGATGACATAAACAGCGACTGACAAACGATTAAATTATGGACTCGCGAGATCGTTTTTCCCTAGTAGACCAATATTTATTTTTGTTAATACAGTTAATACCCTTTTACTTAATATTGTCTCTGATTTGTTCGATTTCAATATTTTCTTGAGTTAACACTGTTTTCCTCTGTCTCTTTGTCTGTCTGTCGTTTGTCATTTCGCGGCATAGCTTAAAAACTATGCATCAGATTGAGTTCAAATTTTATTACAAAATTAGGGGTTATACGGGGAACCGAGTAATGTTTTCGTAAAAAACCAGTATGCCGGAACAAGATGGCGGACTAGTTAAACTTTAAAAAAAATATTACTAAAAAAACTAAGTAATTATCCAGTTTCCTCAAATTTTGTTCAAAACCAAGGATTACATAGAAATGAGATTATAATATTTTGGTATGAATATATAAAATAGCAAAACAGAATGGCGGCGTGATAAAGTATTTTAAAAAAGGCGTAAAAACCTACATATTAGATTAATTTAAAATGTTGTGCAAGCATTAAGTGTGATATAGAGATAAATTGGTAAGTTGTGGTAAGAACTCAAGATGGCGGAACAAAATGGCGGTCAAGTATTGTAATCGTGAAAAAAATCACCCTCCGAGATTTTTTCAATCTTTACGTTTCAAGGTTCCTAGATTCCGAAAAAATATGTTTTCTCAATTGCGTCGGTCTGTTGTCTATTCGTGGCATAGCTAAGAAACTACTAATCCTGTTGATCTCAAATTTTGACCAAAAATTAAGGATTATATGAGAATGACGTGGTAACATTTTGGCAAAAATCTAATATGGCGGCCCAGTGAAATGTTAATAAAATGATTACTAAAAAACTACTAATCCAATTTACCTCAAATTTTGTACAAAAATAAAATATTATGTAGGAGTCCACTAATAAAATTTTGGCACGGATCTAAGATGGCGAAACGACATGGCGGCTTAATAAAATATTTAAAAATTCAGCCTGAAAAAAAAAACAATGGACCGATTTTAAATTGTGTGCCATACCTAATTATAGTACAGAGATGAATTGGAAAAATTGTGGTACTAACTCAAGATGGAGGAACAAAATGGCGGCCCAATAAAATATTTGTAAACGTGAAAAAATCACCCTCTCAGGTTTTACATATTTTTAGGTTTACGTCCTGAGATAAATATTCAAAAAATATTCTTATCGATTCCATCGGTTCGTCTGTCTGTCTCTCAGTTCGTAGCATAGCTTAAAAACTATACTTATTAGATTGACATCAAATTTTAGTTAAAAATTAAAAATCATATGGAGATAACTTGGTAATATTTTGGAAAAAAATCCAATACCTCGGAACAAGATGGCGGCCTAGTGAAAAGTTGTTACTGAAAAAACTAATTATCCAATTTCCTGAAATTTTTGTACAAAAATTAAGTGCTACATAGGAATTAACTGGTAACATTTTGGTATGGATATAAGATAGCAAAACAAAATGGCAGCCTAATAAAATACTTCAAAAAACCGGCCTAAAGAAACTACTCATTAGATTAATTTCAAATTTTGTGCAAGCATAAAGCAAGTAAAGTTGTGGTACGAATTCAAAATGGCGGAACAAAATGATGACCAAATATTTTTTTAAAAAATTAACTGAAAAAATTATTATTCAATTGACTGTAAATTTTGCAAAAAAATTAAATGTGATATAGGGATAAACTAGTACGAATCTAACATGACGTAACAAAATGGCAGTGTGCTTCAATGTAAAACCTACTTATTGAATTTGTTTTAAAGTACGACCGAAAATCAAATGTGGCTTGAGTAGAAATTGATAAAATACTAGTAGAAATCTAATATGATGGAACAAAATAGCGCCCAATAAAAATGTTTGCCTTCACTATTCTCACTATTCCTAATAAATAGAAAGAGTTATAACGAGGGAAGTTCCGGGTAAAGGAAATTTACCGGTTTTTTTTAAATAGGTATTCGAATACATTAATTACTCCTTTATATTTTCCCCTAATTATTTTTTTTAAACAGAGCCTCTAAAAATTACGAAACAGCTCTCTAATGTACCTTTATTTGAAGTGATCTGCCTATGCCGCTCCCTTGTAGAAAACTGTGATATAATTACATAGAGATGATAGCATTTCCGGTTAAACCGGAAATAACATTCAGTTGTTTTGAGTAAAAATCTTCCTAGTAACCAATAAGATGCCACTACAGAATTTTAAGTTGGTGGTCCTTGTCATAAAAAAGTTACAGCCTGGTTAGTAATTTTGTGATCATCCGTTATATACTCTATGTTCATAGTCTCCAGAAATATTGCATCATTTTCTTCTTTAAATTAACTATTCCTTTATATTTCTCCGTAACTATTCCTTTACACAGAGCCTCTAGAAATTACGAAACAGTTCTCTAATTTAACTTTATTTGAAGTTGTGATCCGCCTACGCCACCCCGTTGCAGAAAAACTGCGATATAATTACGGAGAATAACAAAGGAACGAATAAGAAAATGGAGGGCCAAAAGGGAAATAAGTAAAGAATGTTATTTATCCAAGAATATAAGTGCAAATTCAATTTATGTGAATGTTTTTCACAATAACTAATCCTGTTACTGCTTTCCTGAAATATATTTCGTTGAGACTGAAGCACAGATTCAAAGAATGGTCTTGAATTTTAAACTTAGATGTCTGTCGATGTCGGCAAGTTTAGGTTTTAGGATATTCAGCCACTGTAGATATATGGGCTAGAAATATACAACCAACACTGCTTTGTGTAATTTTGTCTATATGGCTAATGGTTACAAACTTTATGTGTTTTGTCGTTTATTCACAGTACAGTGGTATATAAGGATTAAAACTTTTAAAATTCTATTTTCAGTTTACTCTTAATATGGAAGGATTGTTATGATGAAAAAAAAATCACCCTTCCAGTATTTTACAGATAGTTACGTTTTAGGGTCCCTAGATATGTTTCCCATTTTCGTCTGTCTGTTTGTCTGTTCGCGATATAACTAGAAAACTACTTCCGATTAACTTAAATTTTAGTCAAAAATTAAGATTAAAAAATTCAAGTGTGATATAGGGATGAACTGGTATGTTGATACGAATTCAAGACGGCCCAAAAATGGGCGGCCTAAGAAAATGTTTTAAAAATGAGTCTAAAAAAAGTATTTGTTTGCTTGATTCCCAATTTTGAACAAAAAATAAGTCGGTTACAAAGGATAAACTGGTAAAATTTTGGTACAAAGCCAATTCACAAATGGTTGAAATGGTGGCCTAATTTTTTTTTAATGAGTGGGAAAAACTAATTATTCAAATTGATTTTAAATTTAGCACTCAATCAACTGTTACACACATATGAACTGCTGAGACTGGTACGAATGCAATATGGCGGGGATTTACATCAAAGGAGGTTCCGAGTAAAGCTGATTTATTAATTTTTTTTTTAAATAAGTTAAAGAAAACTCTTCTTGAGATTACAACCTTAGAGTAAGAATAAAAATAGAGTTCATTATTTACACATTTAGCCACTGCCCAGATTACCTTACAGTATAAGGTCTATCGTACGACGCCTAGCCAGGAACACCAATGTTTATACCAATTTATATTACAGTGAATATGTTTAAACATGATGCAATAAAATTTTCATACAAAGAATAGTAATGTGTTTCCAGTATTAGTTTCTAAGCAGTATAAAGAAATTACTTTTATTGCAAAATAGTAAAATACAAACTAAAATACCCAAAGCCTCAGATCAGATTACCCCAGTAACAAGAGTTTTAGTTAGATATGGCAAACCCGATCGACAACTTCACGTATTAGACCATCCCACTTTCATTGACAAGGGATCCTTATAGTAAAAAAGTATAATAGTCTACAGTAAAGTTTGTTACAAGGTCACGTGACCGGCGAGGCTTAAAAACCAATAGCGGGACGTGGAACTACAATAAATTTTAACATTAAATAAATTAATTTGGTAAAAAATATTTTATTAGATACCAAGCTTTTCTTAGCGTCACTACTGTATGTGTTTTAATGTATTATTGTGTATTTGTTGATATGGTTCAAATCTTCTAATTATATGCTGCCTTATTTCAAGAAGCAGCGTTCTAAAGGTGCTTGACATTAGAAAAACATTGATTTTTTAAATATTTAATAAATAAGTTTTATTTACTTTATCTACATTGCGAAACTAGGAGCTTTAGTTGACCTAACTATGGTGCGGCAATGTGAATTTGTAAAAAAATGGCCATTTAAGTTTGGAATTTTCTTTTAATCACTAAGTAAACAGCAAAATTTCCTTTTCCGGCAGACATGTTTAATGGAAGATACCTTATTCACTTATTTTGGGTCACATGACGTATTGACCAATCCGATTCAGTATATTAGAACGTTTATTTCGTCGGGCGTAATGTGAGAATCGTCAGAAGCAGAATGACACAAGAAAGACTCTGAGGTGATTTTTTAGACGATTACAATAGTTGCAATCACTAGATTTTGGTTGAAATCTGGGGAAAGAATAAAGTTTCGGATAATTTCGCGCCTTTTTTTAATTTTCACTTGAGTTGAGCCAATTGTTTATATAAGTGTTGTCAGGTAAAGGAATTTAAATGGTGATTCTTTGGGTATTAAAGGTAAAAATGTGTTCGTAAAAATCTTCTAAACTGGTTAGAATTTAAGATATAGGATGTTGAAAATTAAAAAAAAATCTTTTATTTTTAAAATTTTAGCTATAAACACGGAAAAACAATATGACAATTGGCAATTCTATTCTTATCTTATAGCGCTTGCTTTATTTTACTTTCCTCGCAAGAGGAAATTATTCTAGTTACAAAAAAACATGTTTTCTCAGTTCTGTCGGTTAGTCTGTATGTCTGTCCGCGAGAAAGCTCAAAAACTGCTTGTCCTATTTACTTTAAGTTTTAGTTAAAAATTAAAGGTCATATGATGATGACGTGGTAACATTTTGGCAAAAATTCAATATGGCTGAACAAAATGGCGGTCTATTGAAATGTTAAAAAAATATTACTAAAAATCTGCTTTTCCATTTTATCCAAATTTTGCAGATAAATTAGGCGTGACATGACTATCAACTGATAAGTTTTACTATAAATCCAAAATGGCGGCCTGATAAAATGTTATAAAAGACAATGCAGAAAACTACTTCATTGATTATGTTAAAATTTTGCTCAACAATCAAATATTATATAGGGATGAATTGGTAAAAATGTTGAGACAAATTCCAAATGGGGGAACAAAACGGTGGCCTAATTAAATGTTTAAAAATATCTGAAAAAAGTACTTATCAAATTGATTGATTGATGACATCCCCATTTTGAATATTTATTATTACAAATGTATAAATTGCACACTTAATACCGATTTTAAATCAAATCTGTATAAATGTTAAAATTCGCTCGCAATTAGGCATACCTACTCTCATTTTTTAAATATTCACTAAAAATGTATTCTCAAATCTGTACAAATGTTAAAATTCCGCCGCCATGTTGGTATTACAATCTTGAATTTTTAAACTGTTGACAAAAATTCTTGATGTGCAGTCTTAAATACCCCTAAATACCGAATTTTAATTAAATCTGCAGACATTTTGAAATTTGTTATGTTGGTGCCGCCATTTTTAAATCTCAAATATTGACTAAAATTTCATAACTTTCGGTCTTAAATACTTCTAGATCCTGATATTTTAGCCGATTTAGATATTTTGGATTTCTAAACGTTGACTAAAAAAATTCGGATTTTTTATATCCGAAAGCGTATGCATGTCAAATTTGAAAATAATCGGTAATGGAACTGGTGAAAAATCCATTACAAGATTTGTACCAGATATACAAACATACAATCAGACGAGTAAGAATAAAAGCGCGTTAAAAGCATTGATTATAGTTTAAATGCGGAAAGTGAAAACTAGCGCCGCCACTGGCATTCGTCAACAAATGGCCACGGCTAGAACATGGGCCATCCCCACTTCTTGTTTTATCATAAACATTGGTCGATAGAATGTGAAAAATAGGGGAACCATGTTGACGCATACCCCTAACGTGATTTATGAATGAATTGTGATCTCTACTTTAATTCTTACTCTAAGATTACAACAAAGTGCAAGTTGAAAATTATATATTTTTTATATTTACCTCAAACCACATGAAACTTTGGAGTTTACATCATGAAAATGTACTTACCAAATAGAGAAAACTTAATTTGCTTTCTTGTATATCCAAAGTTATGCTGATGATAATGTTAATATGATTTACCTGAACACACAATATCCCAAACCTGTTTCCAAGACTGACGGTAGGTAATTAGTAAGCATAAAATCAAAAATCCAGAATATCTAGTCCAGGCGCGTATACAAGGGGAGGGGTAATGGGGGTAATAACCCCCCCCCCACCCAAATGACAGAGGTTTTTAAAATTTACGTCGGATTTTGAATATTGAAGTCATATAATATTACCGTGTATGCAGAAGAGTGCATGGTATAAGCTTGTGTGTTATATGAAGGTGCTTACTTTTTTTTGGTCATCATTGTCCTGTAACTGGTGAAGATCCATGTGTTAATGTATTCACGTTACATTAATTTTTTCTGACTGAAACATGTCCTGCAATACCTCAGGCGAAATGATCCATTTCAGCCATTTGCAGGACATGTTCCAGACAGGAATAATTGCACCCTTGTTGTGACGTTGGTGTAACGTGAATAAAAAATTCATTCATTCCAATTATTTGTCGCAACGAAACTGTGATTCCATTTCGTAACCATAATGTGTGATAGAATTCGTTTTACGACAAATAAATTAAAGAATTAAAAATGTGCAGCATAACACTTGGCGCCAACTATTCGGGCTCTGGAGAGTTCCGGCTGCAACCAATAGGGATTTTGGCGAATTGCATGTAATATGCGTGGTAAAACTGAAAAAAGAAATAAAAATGTGCTTTCACACACTCTTATTCACATTTCTCGGCCGGAAAAGGATATATTTAAAGCAAAGCAAAAATATTTAATTTTTGCATGTAAGCGGCCTACGAGAAGACATTGCTTTCGATTGTGTCACAGGATATCCCTCCTGCGATCGATTTCTGGGCCTTTACCCTCATCAGGCAGGCTTGTATCCAGGGAGATCTTAATTAAAAAATCATCTATGTGACACAATCAAGAACGAGAACGTCTATGTAAGTAGAAAAGTTCCACGAGCCAAGCATTTGGCTCCGGAGAGTTTCGGCTGCAACCCATAAGGATTTTGGATGTAATATGCATGGTAAAACTGAAAAAGAACCCCTCGGTGCCCAATTAGATGGCGCCAAGTGTTATGCTTGTCTTGTCCACTTACTTAGACGTTCTCGTTTTTGATTGTGTCACATTTGAGATCTCCCTAAATACAAGCCTACCTGATGAGAGTAAAGCCTCAGAAATAGATCGCAGGAGGGTTATCCTGTGACACAATCGAAAGCAATGTCTTCTCGTAGGCCGCTTATATGCAAAAATTATATATTTTTGCTTTTCCGGCCAAGAAATCTATTTGTCCGTACATTTCAGCATAATTAATTTAATTCTAAAACCGGAAGTATTGAGCATATTTTTTGCTCGATATACTGCCTTACAAGTGAAGAAGTGGACAATTTAAATGTCATTGTAGTTTTGAAGTGGTTTTTAAAAACTAGGGCGACAGTGTGAAAGTTATTTGCAATTTGTCAAGTGAGCTAATTAAACTACGAACTTAACGAGAAAAATGTGTTAAAATAAATTATTTTTGCGCTGCATATATTCCACAATTTATATTGATATGAAATACGATAAGGGATATGCTCTAAAATCGCGACGACAACTTTTTATCACACCACTTTCAATATAATTACTAGGCAGAGAGTGCAAAGTTCGATTCAGCGTCATCATCAAGTTTATTAACGAGCTGTTGTGCGGATACCCTTATGTTTAATCTGTCAATGGAAATTGATTGTTGTTTTTTTAGAATATATGTTTGTGGTATATTGTCAGATAGCAAAAAATGTTTTTTTTGCTCTGAATTTGTAATATGTTAGTTATTCTACAAACGCTCTAAAATTTCGTTCGAATATATATATAAATATGTATAAATATACATATATATACACATATATATATATATATATATATATATATATATATATATATATATATATATATAAATATATCTATATCTATATATATATATATATATATATATATATATATATATATATATATATATATTTTCTCTAAAATTTTAATATGTTAGTTATGCTACAAACGCTCCAAAATTCCGTTCGAATATATGTATATATATATATATATATATATATATATATATATATATATATATATATATACGAGCCCAGTCGCATATGTATTGGACCAAAGGAATACGTAAGAGATATTTATTTTTGTTACCTAGTATTTATTCTAGTGATATAGATATGCGATATTATTAATTAATTCTTAATACCACATACTATCAAATAAACGTAGTGCTATTTGTTGAAGATGTTACATGCAGTAAATACTATGTGACAAAAATAAAATTAAATCTTGGTCCAATACATATTTGACTGGGGCTCTATATATATATATATATATATATATATATATATATATATATATATATATATATATATGTGTGTATATATATATATATATATATATATATATATATATATATTTATATATATATATATATATATATATATATATATATATATATATATATATATATATATATATATATATATATATATATATATATATATATATATATATATATATATATATATGTAAAAACGGTTCGTTCACACCTCCGTATATATGGTATATATGGTACCTTGTCACCTCATATATGACGCTGGCTCCTCCGAAATCGGAAGTCTCAACGTTTAGCTCGGATTTCATCTAAGTTTGTAGTTAAACGTTGCTAAAATTACTTTCCCTAATTTTTTGCCAGAGGTCTCTTTAACGATATATATCAAAAATTTCATCGTTTAGTTCGACCATCAACCATTGGCGCTGTCGTTAGTTTTCAGTGTATAAACTTAAGGTGTAAACATACCTCCGTCATATATAGCAGTAATATCAAGCAACGGTTGGTTGTGACCTCCGAAAATTGCAACGCTGCACTGGTATGGTTCGGTTTGACCGGTTTCAGTGGCAAGTATCAGTGTGATGAGTTATTCTTCGCGCTTTCTCGCATTTTTAGGTTAGAATTTATAAATGCCAATATTTCAATGTTTTACTTAAGAAAAAATGAATTCAAGAGGTGCTTAGATGGTAAAAATGGTTCTCAATCAAGGTTAGTAACACATAACTTAAGGACATTTAATTTCAATTACTAATACGTAATTTATTCAGTCATTTAATTTTGGCGGGTTCATGTAACAACATTTCGTCATTGTTCTTTTTTTTGTAATAAGAACTCACCCTGTTATTCGTTATCTTTAGTGATGTGACTTCAATAAACCAATCGAGATGCTTATTTTTAAGGACTAAAATTATTGTTAATACTAAATTTTGCCACACGAACCCACCATATTTCGCAATGTTTTTGACAATTTTTCTTACGGAAATTTTATATAATGTATATAATAATGTATATATGTTGTATCTGTTTTTTAAAGTAATTTACATGCAGATTTTTTGCTAAGAAGTGCGTTTTAACTATTAGTTTGTAATTTTTTACAGGGATTGCATATAAAATACATTAAAAAAAGAATGCATTGAAAAGTAGATATCAAAAAATATATCATTATAGTAAGCAAATACTTTTTATATTATTTTACAGAAATGCTGCAAACATCCTATCGGAATGATAACTTTGCAGAATTAAGTGATTTGGACAAAACAAAGGTAAACATTTCCACCAACGTAATAGCTACAGAAAAGGCATTTATTTCTTAACGAAGACATTTTATTTTTTTTAGCTTTAAAATAAATATTTTTTATAGCAACTCACAGCAACAATTTTCTGGGTAACTTTAGATCAATTTTTTTAAGACTTAAAATAACAAAATGCTCAGGTTGGATAAGCCGATAAAGTGCGGATTTAATATAGTTGCGCGTATTATCATTTCATTTTTTGAATTTAAACAAGATTAAGACAGTTTAATTTTTTATGTAATATGAATGTAATTTTGCCATTAAACTGTTGGAAACATCATGTGCACCAAACGGTGTTTCTGGTAAAATTTAATGTTACATAAGTTCTTTACGAAAAAACATTTCGAATATTTTTTAGCATGTGATTACGCAATTCTTCTATTTTCATCGATTTAAACCATATTTTTAGTTTTCCATAACTACTATATATCACTGCAAAATGATTCAAGGACCAATGCAGAAAACTTATTTATTTATCAATTGTTTCTTATTTTTATTTTAATGAACTATATATATACAGGATGTTCGATAATTTCGTTTCAATATTTATCTACATATGGAAGTATAAAAAAAATCTATGAAGTCTGAAAACGCTGTTACTAATGTGCTGATTATTTGGCTTCACCCCACCTTATATAGTATATTCGTAATAAATATATTAGTGACATCACTTCTGATTTCACTTATGCGTAGGTTTTTTTTGTAAATACAGCTGAACTAATAATTAGTTTCCAAACAAATTTAATATCGCAAATTCTAGGAAAGGACAAACTTTTGCAAAATAATCATGGTTTCACATAACACTATACGGAGTGTTATGCCATGGAAACTAAAAAAATATAGTTTAAAGCTATGAAATTAAAAGTATCCTTTTAATTTTCGAAAATAATTTAAAATTTTACCAAAAATATTGTTAGGTGTACTTTATGTGTCCAGCTTTTAGTTATCTAAACAAAAATTAGGAAACACCTTAGAAATAAAGATATGTATAGATAAGATGCGGGCTATATATAACGGGTATCTATACAATATTACATAGGGAATTTTGCCAATTTAGGTCAAAAACCTTAAAATATCCGTTTTATATATTGGCTACCGTATACGGCGTGTTCAATTTCAATAGATTATGTCTAAAAATACACATGGTGCGTAAAAAAAATTAAACAATACTCTATATTTTAAAAATGATGTGTTTCAGGATTTTTTTTCAACACACAAACTATAGTTTTCTGTATAGAATCACTGTCTTTAGATTCCTAACGCTGTTTCCAAATATGAATACCCTGTATTCATTTCATTTATTTTTTCACTCATTTTTGCCTTTAATAGACGACATGCAGCAGTCAGATTCAGAGAAAATTTTACAGAAAAAGTATTCAGATAGTAATAGCAACTATACTCATATTTCTGATACCAGCAACACAGTTGGATCGAATGACGACATTTATGATTTTAAATGTAAGAAAAACCAATTTCCTAACCAGGTAAAATTAATAATATTTCAATGACTGAAAATCACAGATTCCTACACTCTCACCATATTATATATTTACTTTGTATGAACCTACAAACACTGGTATTATTTCTTATAAACATTAATGTCAAATTTCATCAAATAACAGCTCACTAATCAATAAATTATTAATAGACATCATAATAAATTATGTACTTGATATAATGAGAATATTGAAAATGATTTTAATATAGCAGATTGTTTTTATTTTAAGGAAAATACGGGACATATTATTTCATATTTCAAATAAAATAATTTTTACAGTTGCAAGCTGGGCCATATTCATATAGAAAATACTTTAGAACCAACAAGCCAGATTCACAATTTGCAGAAATTAATACAAATGAAACAACAGTTAAAAACACTGTGAAAAAACTAAATAATATTAATACCAATAATTGTTCAATGAATGATCACGATGAATTTTCGAGTGGGGATACACACGATGATCCTTTAGATCCAGATGTTACATGTATTGATTTTTCTAAAAAAAAATGCGATAGTTATTCAATTCTGGATAATATCAACCAAGGAAATTATGAAATTATTAGCTCAATAGGGTCATCGAGCCTTAAAGTAAGTGTGGAAACACAAAGGGAAGTTATTCGGGCTAGAACAGACTATATTCATTTTAAAAGCAATGCTTAAAACTTACTGGATAAAGAGGCTGCCAATGTAAATGATTCTAAGGATGATTTAAAATTTGCAATTAATAATGATAGTGATGGTTTATATTTGCTCCATCAAAATGTTAACAGGATTGATTCAACTGTGACGGTTTGTGAAACTAATCAGGTAAGTGTCGCATATACTTTACCATTTTTTTAAAATTTATGTTTATGTCTTAGACTATAAAATATTCCATTAATTGCCTTATTTTGTAATATTCGAAGAGGATGTATCTTATTGTCATTATTAGCTGCCGTGTTTTATTCTTAGAAATCGCCATATTATGCTTGCATTTCCGAACATTGAGTGATAGTTTAAGTTCAAGTAAAAGTTTAACAATGTTTCTATAAGACTAAGGTCATGTCCAATATCATCCTCAAATTAATTTGTTTGTCCTACAAGGTATAGACTGTGTCATTGTGTACCGTATGTCCAATTTCAATAAATTATGTCTAAAAATATATGTGGTTCATAAAAAAAACAACGCTCTGTATATTGGAAACGAACTGTTCAAGGACTTTTTATGATAAACGAACTTTTTTATAATGTACTAGGTAGGATCACTGTCTTAAGATTCCTGAAGCTATTTTCAAACACCCTGTATTAACTTAATTTTCTTACTCGTATTTTAGTACTTAAAAGACACCATACAGCAGTTAGATTCCAAGGAAAACGTACTGAACGTTTATTCAGATTGTAGTAGCAACTGTACTCACATTTCTGATACCAACAGTACAGTTGGATCCAATGACGATAATTATTATTCCAAATGTAAGGATGACCAATTTCCTAATCAGGTAAACTTAATATAATAATAATATAATATAATAATAATAAACCACATTTTATATACAGGGTGTTTAAATTAATTTTGATCACCTCCTTAACTTTTCTATTTTTAAGGAGAGAAAAAGGACTCTTTTACTAAGTTGTAGAGACAAAATCTAGTTTATTGTGTTCGGTGAAAATAAAATACAGTTTATCTCAAAAAACAGGGTACACTTACAAAGTTGCATTTTTTTCAAATGACACATTCTGTATTACTATAAATATTTTAAAGGAGAATTAAAAGGCTTTAAAAACACCGTATATAATATGTTTCGCTTTGTTAGTTTTTGAGATATTTAGTTTAAAAAAAATAACTTTTTCACCATCATGTAGACCTTAATGTTACATAAAACGTAGGTAGTTCATTATCTAATAAAAACGAAGTTATCTCACAAATTAAATATAAGAAATAACCATAGATTTGTAAAAATATTTTTCATGCTTTCTAATAGTTTCTATAAATATAGAGCTTATAAAAAACACAGCTTTTTTGCCAAATTTTAGAGGATGAGATATTGTTCATTGCGACAGGAAAAAACTAGAAAACTAAATTTGTGTTTTTGTAAATAAAACAACATGTATATTTATAGAGCATTAGAAATGCTTTTTAAAATACCTTATATGGTCTGTTTTGCTTGTTGGGTGTTTGCGATATTTAGATGTAAAAAATTAGATCTTTGAACTTACCTTGTAATTTTTTGGTACTGATAATACGCTATTTTTTATCAGAATATGAATTAGCTAAGCATTAAGTAATATTTAAATCGACACTTTAGTTCTAAAAACAGAAAATAATTTCTTGAATGTTGGCATGATGATGCAAAAACATAATTTTTTTTTAATCTAAATATCTCCAAAAATTAGCAAATATAATTTTCTTTTGAAATGTTTACAAATATACAGGATATTATTTTTACATATATCACGTTTTTCTATCCATAAAAATAAGAAAGTTAAGGGGTGGTCAAAATTCAGTTGAACACCCTGTACTTGGTATAACGAGAAAGCAATACAGGCCATTTATAAATTACTTTTAATGATTTTTAGTGTCACAGACTGTTATTTTAAAGAAGCAGGGTTTAAAGACATTAATGAAATAAAATAATTTATCCATCTTTACAGTTTAGAACCAACAAGCCAGATCACGATGAATTTTCGAGTTTATTATTATTTATTTAATATAGCTAGATACAGGTGTTGACTATTAAATATCCTCTATCTTCATGTATTAATATGTTGAAATAATTTACTAAAAATACTTCTGAAGGCCTGAGAATAGATAAATAACCCATAATGTAATAATTATGGGTTTGTAAAAGATTTTTTAAATTACTGTACACTTTAATATACAACAACAAAGATTTATTTTCTGAAAGCACTCAACTATTAGTATATAAAATTCAATTTTCAATTCAAGCGAGAACGGGCCAAAATGAAAAAACTAATTCAATGCAAATTCTGCAAAAATGATGTAATTTCTAAAAACTTTGTAAGACATTTAGAAAGACACCATAGCTATACTGGAGTACCCAAATAAAAGCAAGGAGAGGAAGCAAGCTCTAGCTGTATTAAGAAATGATACCAATTTTAATTTGTTTTTACAAGGAATAATAAGGCCAGTTCGACAAAGTTCGAGAGATAAAAATGTCACATTTTATCCTTGTTCATATTGTAAGGGACTCTTTGAAAAGGATTATTTAAAACGTCACTTAAAATCCTGTATTGGTCAGACTAGCGGAATTAAAAACAAAGGCAGGGAATATCATTTAGCCAAGTCACAAACTTTTGCTGCATGTGCTATGGATCCAACTAATGTTATTTCCAAATTAAACATAAAAAATGAGGTAATAGTCCGAAATAAACTGTTAATGTATTATAACATCTTGTTAAGCTAATCAGTGAATAGAATAAATATATCAACACAAATTAGTTTAGTAATATTAGAAAAGTATTATCTCTAAATGTTTCCAGAATTTCATTTTAACCTAAACCTGCATTAAGAAATATGCGGGATATTCTATAACAACTTGTAATATGTGCGGTGGGTGCATTTTTGGGTCTCCATGTAGACAAACAAAATCACGTTTTCGTTTTGCCTCTATTAAAGTTTTTATGCTCCGCACGTATAATTTCACAAGGCATAGTGATAGGCTTTTAATGACTTCCAGAATTATCTAATAAAAGAAATTACAGTTTACAATTGTAAAGAGTAAAGTTACAAATTACAATTGTAAAGTGAAATATTACAATTGTAAAGTGAAAAAAACTTTTATTTTTATTTTTTTCTATTGACCTTATTAAAATAATACTATACTAATTTGGTAATTTTTTAGTATGTTTTAACGCTGCTGAATGCATAAGTGAGTTTGAGGACGCTGGGCTGGACCATGTTGAAAATTAAAACGAACACAGTAAATTTTGTTTTTTACTAATTTTAGGTCTTTGATAAGATGAGAGGAGATGAAATCGCCTTTGAAGTAAAAAAAGACCTCCTTATTGCCCATTTTGGAGAATCATATCTTAAATCACAAAAAAGGGAGAAGAAAGAATATACTTGCAGCAGTAAAATGAGAGATCTTGCCAGATTATTGATCGCTTACAGAAAAATTACCAGCCATGAAAATCCATCTTTAAAAGATCTGTTTCACCCAAGGCATTTTAATCATGTCTTATTGGCAGTTAGAACAATATCTGGATATGACGCGGTTGAAAAGTCCTTCGCAGCACCTTCTACAGCAATGCATCTGGGAACATCCCTAAAAAAATTTTGTGAGGAATTAATGCATTTAATCCTGAAGGAAAGTAAAGGATTCCTAAGCAAGTCAAAAGAAGAATCCATAGAATGGCAAGAAAATATTAAACATTTTAAAATGTTGGTAGAGACTAGATGAACTATGGAGATATCCTCTCTAACCCATAAGGATTTACATGAAAAGCGATTGAGCAAGCCATTACTTGTACCCTTGGTCAGTGATATAAAAAAGTTCAGGGATAGAACTTTAGAATTAGCGGTTGAATGCGAGAATAATTTTCTTAAAACAAATGATTCAGTGGAAACTTACAAATTATTAGTACAATGTACGTTGGCCTTGTTAATTGTATTCAACAGGCGTTGAATTGGCGATGTTCAGTACCTAAAGATACATCATTATATGACAGAACAAAAAAGAAAATTCGAAGACTTTCAAGACACATTAACTGAAACTGAAAAGATGTTGGCAACCAAATATAAAAGGGTTGTAAATTCAGTTGTAATTTCCCCTGGACTGGTAATTTTGGTTCCAGAAATTTTGCAAAAGTACATATCAATTCTGCTTAAACATAGGCCAAAGTATATTTTGCCTAATAATAAATATGTATTTGCGCTTCCGAGAAGCAAGATTTAGTGGGGACAAGGTGATGTAGCTATCAAATATTTAGTAAACAAATTTAACTTGGAAAATCCCGCAGCAATCACTAGTAATAAATTACGTAAACATATTGCCACTGTAATGCAAATTTTAAATCTTTCAAAAGATGAAGCAAGGCAATTTTCTAATTTTATGGTCCACACGGAGAGGACGCATGCGGAATTTTATGAGTAAGTTTTATATTAGCCATTTCATGAAAATATTCTTGCCAAAAATCTATTTCCGTTATATAATTTTTTCATACATGCTACATGTTTTAAATGATATAATGTGAATAATTACTCTTAAATATCTTAATAAGTAACAATTTTAATGTACTTAATATATTT
Source organism: Kuschelorhynchus macadamiae (assembly GCA_030620095.1). NCBI lineage: Eukaryota > Metazoa > Arthropoda > Insecta > Coleoptera > Curculionidae > Kuschelorhynchus > Kuschelorhynchus macadamiae. The sequence goes on from JAUTXW010000834.1 coordinate 2,390,618, forward strand.
GTTAGAGTATTTTTTAACAAGGTAAGATAATTTTATTAATTTCAGATTGCCAATAGATGTGTATCAGACTGCAAAAATTTAAACAATAAATAATTAATAGTTATTAATTTTGCATGCTTTTGCTTTTTAGACGAACCCAATACATACAAATTTGAAAATGATATTGATAGATCAGTTAACAGTAAAAGAAAACCTGAAAATTTTGGTAAGATATTGTTTAAAATGTTTTCTCTCAAGCTATAAGTAATTATGTATTTGTTTTTTTTTTAAGAAAATTATTTGTGAGTTTTTCGCCACAAGAAAAAATACTCAAATATAGAAAAATTAAAAAGTTTAAAAAGGTGTAGCTGCTTATTTAAAAATGGAATGCCAGAGTTCTGGGATCCCTGTGATGGTACCAGAATACGGATCCCAGAACTCAGGCATTCTATTTTTAAATAAACAGGTACAAATTTTCATTTTGTCTATATTTGAGTATTTTCTTGTGGCGAAAAACCAACAAATAATTTTCTTTTTTCGTAACTATAAGTAATTATATTATTTTTTTAGAATGTGAAGAAGAACCAACATCATCAGCTATCTTAAAAGAATCGAAGATCTCAAAAAAAACCGGGAAAAAGGCATGGACCCAAAAAGAAATATCATTGCTTAAAAATCATTTTGAAATATTTATAGAAAATGGATTATATCCTTCTGGGAAGGAAATAAAAGGCTTTATCGATAAGACAAAGGCTGAACGTAGTATCATAGTTACAAAAGCTAAAATCCAGCATTTACGAAAACTACACCTACTACAGAAATAGAAATACTATGTATCATTTACCCATGTTAGAGGGTTCGATAATATTATTATCCGTTAAAAATGTTGTTTGAATAGTTGACCTATTAAAATAATATTTATATTTTAACGTTCTTTTATTTTAGATTTTTTAAAGCTATATTTCCAAAAAATATTTATTTACCTTTCAAAGATAATTGGAAACAATACAAAAATATTTAAGTAATACTAAAAATATTTATCGATTTAAAATACTTCTATTGATAAGTGGGTAATCATCTGTTAATCTGTTAAAAAATGGCAACTTTTTAGAACATACTATAAAAGTGAGTAGGTTTTTAACTAAGGTTTCCCACTTCGTGGCGATACCTAACCCATTTCCTATCAATGTCTACTTTTTAGATATTCACTACTTTTTCTTCTAAATTAATTATATTAAAATATGGTAGTAAAATATACTACCGCATACAATTATTATTAATAAATTGTAGCTAATTTTCATTATATAATTTAAACGAATTCCTGAAATCGTTATACCTTGACTTACTTGGTGAGAAATTAAATTTCATAATTTGGTAAAAAAAAAGACTAAAAAGACTAACTAAAAAGACCTAATAGGTACCTCCTTTTATCCTCTAATAGACGTTTTTTTTTTAATAAGCACATTTATGGACGGGGGCTGAATAGTTAATTTAGATGGTATTTTAGTGAAAAATATATTACAATCGGAAAATAGAGACGAAATATATCCACCCACCGCCCTGAACCCTATTCTCTTAAGAGCGAGTCTCTATTTTATTTACAAAGACCTGTTTGTTCGCCCCATGGGCTAATTCAAGTTTAGATAGCAAAATTTAAATGGTTCTAAAAAATCGAAACATTTCCAGAAGTTCTTTCGTAATTCCTTTTAATCTTTTAAATTTCTTCTAAATATATATTATTATTCGAACCAACATTTTGTCAGTTTCTACCTTGGCCATATTTGAGTTTTGAGCAGAATTTAAAATACATCGAATAAGTATTTTTTTCGAATAATTTCCTTTTCATTTCTCTATACCGCAATTTTGTTCCATCATCATGTTGAATTCTTACCACAATTTTATCACACTTAATTTCTTACACAAATTTAGTATACATTTTTTAATCATTGCACAAGGTCGCTATTTTCTCTAGCCACATTTAATTTTTACCAAAATATTACGCTGAAACGTGAAAATAGGTAGGAGAGAAGTAAAAGTCCCTGATCTAAGACCATCCACTCATGTAACCTAAGTTATATCGCATATATAAAGAACAAAATAGGTATAGAAGTTTATTTTGACCTCAAAAAGTTTGGCAACATTGTCAGAGGTGACAACAACACTTTTATTATACATCATAATATATCAAGTGGGCTCTCTACCGTATATATCTACAACCTTATATATAGAAATATATATAAGAAATGTTTACCCCTCTTTAGAGATTTGAAATCTAAAGATGCCTCCCATTCCATATATGCAAATACGGTTTAGTTTTTAAAGCGGGAAAAGGCGGAGGACAGGACGCCTCATTACTTTAATGGAGGTCACTTCGTATTCTCTATATATATATATATATATATATATATATATATATATATATATATATATATATATGTATATATATAATTTCTGCAGGTGCAAAACGGCCTACAAGAAGAATTGCTTTCGATTATATCACAAAGTACCCTCCTGCGATCATGATTTCTGGGCCTCTATCCTCATTATCGAAAGGAATTCTTCTTGTAGGCCGTTTTGCACCTGTAGAAATTATATATTTTTGCTATTCTACATATAACTTTTGATAAAGATGTGTGAACTCTCATTTTTATCGATTTTAGTATCTACTCTCCGCATGATGAGTGCATACTTTGCCAAAATATCTAGGGGCCTACACTACTAATAGGCGGCGCCAAGTGTTACACTTAGCATGTAGTACTGTTCCAGTATGATTGAAGTTTCGTTTTCGATTTTGTCATATCGGGCAAACTTTTATTTCAGTTCTCCCTGGGTTCAAGCCTGCCCGATAGAGATATTCCCATTCAGGAAAAGTATCGATACTGTGGATCGATTCATCGACTCAAAACATGAAGTATCGATACTAAACGTATCGAATAGTATCGATACATGATATGAAAACACTTAAAAACAATAAACAACATTTATATAATAGTATATTATTCGAAAAAGAAGATTCATTTTTTTAGCAATATTGTAATGAAGTATTTTTCTTACTTAATATCACGTATTACAATAATAATACCTTGTCGTATTTAACCGTTTGCTTAAATAATAAAATATATACACAAATACATTACAAATAAAAACACAAATGAAACAACAAAGTTATCGCTGGGGGATCTATACAATCAAAATACTGTAAAATATATGTTTTCTTTTTGTGTTTCGTAAACAAATAAGGTTTAGCTATCATAAAAAAGAAGAAGGTTTTTTCAAATTTGTGGTGTTCCCACATGTCTTTACCTTATTGGTGCATAATTTGCAACTTCCACTTGAATTTGTTTTTACAAAAATATTCCACAAACTGCTCCTTACAGGAGGAATACTTATAACAATTACAATGAAATATCTATGCTAAAAAATCACTGAAACTGAGTAATATCTCTAGGAACTTGTATTAATGATTAATGTATTATTTTTGTTGTTCGGTAGATCCCAGAACGCGTAAAAAAACTTATAAGCGTAACGTAAACACATTCTATTATTGCTACGTTGCCAAGGCTATCCAAAAGCAGTTCCCGGCTGTGTTTAATAAATAGCAAAACCTTTAGACCGAAGCACGAAGCCAATTAGGAAAAACACATTAACATATTTAAAAATAAATATATATAAAGTAATTCTGTGAACGTAATGAAAATAAAAACTGAATCTTTTTAGTAAATACATGTGTGTGGAGATTTCACCACAATGAAAATCCCGGATCGCTTGGTGTTGATACTTAGCAAAACGCATCGATAGATGGATGGATCGTACGGTGTTAAAAATATCGATACAGTACGATCGAGTATCGGAAGGAAAGTATCGATACTTTAAAATATCGGATCGTATCGCGCATCCGTACTGCCTGATGAGGGTAGAGGCCTAGAAATCATGATCGCAGGAGGGTACCCTGTGACATAATCGAAAGCAATTCTTCTTGTAGGCTGTTTTGCACCTGCAGAAATTATTTTTGCTATTGTACATATATCTTTTCCGGCCAAGAACTTTTGATTAAGATGTGTGAAAGCGCATTTTTATCGATTTGAGTATCTATATATATATATATATATATATATATATATATATATATATATATATATATATATATATATATATATATATATATATATATATAAATATAAATATATATATATATATATATATATATATATATATATACAGTGTGTCCCAGCAAAGGTTAAAAGAGGAAAGTGTTAGAGGAAACTTATTGCATTCGACATCTGGCTTCAGATTTACGATCGATCAATAAGTTTGGGAAATATCGGCGAAAAACAGAAAATGGCTGATTTCATTTTTCGCCAGTATATCCAGAACGGTAAATTTGACAGCTGTCAAAATGTGACATTATTCGGACACATTTTTAAGACAAATAAGATGGCGTATACGACATGTCTTCATTGTTTTTGTTAACTCGCAATCCGCCTCAACTTTCATTTTTCTTATGACCGCCATATTGGATTTTTCGATTTTTGGAAAGAGCCTAAAATTTCCAGTCTAGTGATATTTCACAAGTGCATTAAAGATTTTAGTGTCATCAAAATATCACACTTCGTAAATTAGATTTCAATGTTTTTAAAGGAGGCCATGATTTATTTGTCACAAGATTACATTAATAAGTAAGTAATGTATTGAACGCATTGAATTTTCAATACAACATGAACGTAAATAACGACTTAAAAAATCTAAATGAGCTTTAACTACTTTGTAAGTGGGTAACACTAATTTACAAATCTGTAAAATGACGTCCATTTGCATCGAGACATTTTTGACAATTGGTGACTTGAATTGGTTTTTCGTCCAACCCTGGTAAGCGTATTTCGGTTAATATTTCTAAATGTGTCCAGAACTCTTTGTCTCAGGATTTCTATGGTCACGGGGGGATCAAATTTATAGATTTCATTCTTCGTGTGACCCCAGAGGTAGAAATCCAAGGGCGACAGGTCAGGGGATCTAGGAGGCCAAGATATGGGACCACTTAAAGAAATTATTCTTTCGTCAAACTGCTCTCTTAAGAAGTTCCTGACTTGAATGGAAGTTCTTCTTAATTTTATCTTCCGTTAGAATAGCTCATAAGGCTGGTACAACCTGGTTTCGCAAAAGCTCTAGGTACCTCTGCCCGTTTAGGTTGTAGTCAAACAAAAATGGTCCAATAAGTCGATTTCCTGAAATGATTAATAATTTATAAACAGGTGCCCAACAGTCAAGGTCGGCAGGGTCGGCCGGGTGGTACTAGAAACTATAAATTATAAAGGGAAAATTATCTTTATTAAAAAGTAGATATTTTCTTTCCAAAAATAATTATCGAAACATCTCGTAATGAATGAGCTTGTATACAGTTGAAACCTATTCAGCTTTATTATGAAAAAGAAAAACATATTTGATTAGCGGGAAGTCATAGCCGTAATAAATTATTTTGTTGGTATCGCATATTAATTTCCGAAATACTAAATCAATTTATTTCAGTGATATAATAATCTTAAAGAAGTACACCGTGCCTTAATAAAACATAAAATATCAAAAGAGCAAACCCTTTGCGCCTTAAAATTTAAATTATTCGGAAATAAAGCTGAACGCCTTTCTATAAATCATAATGAAAACCGAAAAATAATTTGATATTTGATTAATATGGTATTTTTTTCATAACGCAAGAACTAGGCTTCCCGGGTAATAACAAATCATTAAATCCAGACCATCAAAATAATTTTAGAGACTTAGCTGAGTCTGCAGAAAATTTAGATAAAGTGTTAATAAATTTATAGAATCCAATTCTTTTTTTATAGGTTCTTCGAAACTACAATACAAAATGATTGAATAAAAATGTAATACAATATCAAAAAAGTAAGTTGACTGACTAGAGTAGAACGTTTTACTTTTTTTTATTAGATTATACTCTTTTAGTATCATTAAAGAACTAAACGAAAAAAAAAGATTATTATTTAACCATCATTTGGTGCCTATTTAAAAAAGATTGGTTAGATTAACTTACCAATGATCCCACACCAAACGTTACTTCCAAATCTGATCTGTAGACGTCTCTCTGCCACTTCGTGAGGATTTCGCACAGCCTAATGATGACGGTTGTGCCTGTTAAAGACTCCACAATTCGTGAACCTGCTCTCAACGGACCACAAGACATGATTTACAAAATCAGGATTTTCATTACATTTCCTAGTATACCACTTATAGAACTGTAGTCGTCTTGGAAAATCAGTTTCCTTAAATCCTTGTACTATTATGGGTTTGTATAGATGGTACTTATTTTTTTTAAAACTCTCTGTACTGTTGATTTTGGCACATTAGTTTCCTGTTCTACAGTTCTTACCGATGCACTAGGGTTTTCGTTGATAGCTAGTAAAATGTTTCTGTCTCGATTTTTATTGTTATTATTGTATCCGCTTCTAGGTTGTTCGAAGGCACCATGGCTAATTAAATTAACTACGATTTTCCTGAATTCGGGTTTATGAGGCTGCCGTCGTGCGGGATACATCTCCAAATACCTTGCTGAAGTAACGTCGGCGTTTCTGTATGATTGAAAGTACGGAGCAAACATGTCAACCTTTTCTTCATTTGAATAATGCCGGCCTTTTTCTATAGGTTTTGACAATTTATGTGTCAGATTTATGATTTTATTGGGACAAAAGCGTTCCTACTACTTATTAAAACACAGCTTTCAACTGTTTAACTTAACGTTAAAGTCAAAATCCAATTTTGTTACAAATAAATTATGGCCTCCTTAGAAAAGCATTGAGAGCTAACCTTACTTTAAATCATGGCCTCCTTAGAAAAAACTGAAACTTAACTTCACGAAGAGTAATTCTTCGATGATAGTAAAATCTTTAATGCACTTGTGAGATATCACTAGACTGGAAATTCTAGGCTCTTTCCAAAAATCCAATATGGCGGCCATAAGAAAAATGAAAGTGGAGGCGGGTTGCGGGTTAACAAAAAACAATGAAGACGTGTCGTATACGCCATCTTATTTGTCTTAAAAATGTGTCCGAATAATGTCACATTTTGGCAGCTGTCAAATTTACCGTTTTGGATATACTGGCCAAAAACGAAATCCGTCATTTTCGGTTTTTCCCCGATATTTCCAAAAACAATTGATCGATCGTAAATCTGAAGCCGGATATCGAATCTAATAAGTTTCCTGTAAAACTTTCTCCATTTAACCTTTGCCGTAGGTATAATAGGAGCCGAGATCCCTGTATAGAGAAGCGAATCTGGGACACACTGTATATATGTATATATATATATATATATATATATATATATATATATATATATATATATATATTCGTAGTCCTGCACGGATGGAAAAATATGATGTGTTTTCATTCCGGGTGTACATCCGTTCATCACTCTCGTTCTGAAAAGAACAATTTTGCTGACGTTTCTCCAAAATCGCTTTTTAAAGTCTTCAATCGGAGGCGAAACAGAAAGCTTCGAAAATGCCAAATGCGATTTTGGCGAAACGTCAGCAGACTGGTTCTTTTCAGAGCGAGAGTGATGAACAGATGTACACCCGGAATGAAAACACATCATATATATATATATATATATATATATATATATATATATATATAAATATATATATATATATATATATATATATATATATATATATATATATATATATATATATATATATAAAAATAAATGCTTATAGAAATCTAGGAACTCGCTGTCATTTGTGTTTTAAAATATATAGATTATGATCAGCAATTAAAGTTTTGTGTTAGTACAAAATTTGTGTACTCAACAAGAATCGGCCCTAAATGTAGGTTTGTCATTTTGGATACAAGACTAACTATGACAGGAATACATTTTTGCTTCAACTTTTACTTTACCAGATTCATGCCTGCACAACACGCATATTCATATCTAACGTACAGAATGGCACACCGAGCACACCCGAAAGCCGTTCGTAAATGACGTGCGTGGTTGCGATACCGAACGTTAGATATTAATTCCATAATGACAGTTATTACTCTTTGAACAATTAAAACAAAATTCTTAATAGACATTTGATAATGCTTATTAATATTTTTGATAATGCCATTTTTGGTTGTATTTGTTAATTTTGATATTTTTATTGTAGCAAATATTAACAACTTACATGCTATATGTAAATAAATATTTATAAAATATATATGAGAATTAACAAACTGATTTCTCTAAAATTCAGAAAGAAACAAACAGGATATGTAACAAAACAATTTTTACTTATTTTTCGAAGATGCGGTGTTAACCAAAATTAAAGTTCATATGACAGTCTGTGGCATATTATTTCGTAGAGAGATACCAAAAAGATATATTATTTAACAAGTTTTGATTATATTGTTGCTGTTATGACAAATATTAGGTGATATAAATTAGCAAAACAATCTAGGGATAGTTACAACAATGGTTTATTATATATAAGCTAATTGAGATTTTATGTAAAGTTAAAGCAAATTAGATATATTTTGTTTATTACAAAAGTTGAAATAATTAAACTTGTAAGTAAAAAAAAATAACTATATGAATATTTGTTCTGGATTTAGACATCTTATAACATCTACAAATCTAAAACATTTTGTTTCGTCGCCATTTTGTTAGGTCATATTGGATTCCTACCAATATTTTATCAGTTTCTACGTATGTCACACTTGATTTTTGGGCATAATTTCAAATAAATTCAATAAGTAGTTTTTATATAAACACACGGCAATTTTGTTACGTCACGTTGAATTCATACCAGTTTATCCCTATAGCACATTAAATTGTTCTGCAAAATTTAAAATCAATTAAAGAGGATTTTTTAAGCTGGTTTTTTAAAAATTTTATTTGGCCGTCGTTTTGTTCTGCTATCTTGAATCATACCCAAACTTTACCAGTTTATCTCTATATGACACTTAATGTTTGCCCAAAATTTGAAATTAATCTAATAAATAGTGTTTTCAGGCTGATTTTTTAAATATTTTCTCAGGTCGCCATTTTGATTTGCTATCTTATATTCATACCAAAATGTTACCAGAGCTATATGACACTTGATTTTTGTGCAACATTTGAGGTAAATTGGATAATTAGTTTTTTCAGTAATATTTTGTTTAACGTTTCACTAGGCCGCCATCTTATTCCGGCATATCGCATTTTTACCAAAATATTACCAGGTCATCCCCATATGACTCTTAATTTTTGACCAAAATTTGAAGTCACTTTGATAAGTAGTTTTAAGCTATGCCGTGAAGTGACAGACAGACAGATAAACCTACAGATGGACCGACAGAATTGATAAAACATATTTTTTTTTGGAATCTAGGGCGGCTAAAATGTGAAAATATGTAAAACTTGAGTAGATGATTTTTCCCTATTACAAATATTTTATTTAGCCGCCATTTTGTTACGTCATCCTGAACAAGTACAGGGTGTCCAATTTTGGTTGTAAATGCAAGGTATCTCCGTTATTTGCAAATATTTAGGGTTGAGGTTTTCGGGACACTGTGCCACTTTTTGATCAAACTCAAGCTGCCGTAATCAGATTTTCCATAGCCCGCCTCGTTTCGGAGATACAGGGCCAAATTGAAAAAATTGCATTTTGGGACACCCCTCGTATCTCGGTTATCTTTTAATGTATCGGAAAGGTAAAAACTAGCTCTTATAAAGTTTTTTACGTAGAATCCAGTGGCGTGGACAGATTTTTACTCGGGGCTGTCGTTTTTTTGGATACATGACCCAAAGTTACGTTTTTTTTAATGGGACACCCTGTATATTTTTACGTAGTCCTATTCGTCTTATTATGAGCTTTTCAAAAATATATAGTTATCTATACTTATTTTAAAAATAAGGCTACAGTTTAAGTTTTTAAGAATATATTAAGTATATCTATTTTTCGTAATTAGCCATGTTCAAAAGAACTGCTCAAACTGATTTCCATTTTCTCTTAGACATCTCTCACACACACTCTTGCAATTTTACCAAGTGCATTTGAAATGACTACATTGCGTGCTTGTATTTGAAAAAATGCCTGCTCAGTGGTGTTACGCAGGTCTTGAACTGTGTTATGTCGGGTACGAAAAATTAAATTTTTTAGGGGACCCCATAAAAAGAAGTCAAATATGGACAGGTCAGGAGACCTAGGAGGCCATCGGACAGGTCCGTGCGTTCTAATCCAGCGTTCTGGGAAGTTCTCTTCTAAATACCGCCTTACAATTTGGGAGTTATGTGCTGGAGCTCCGTCTTGTTGGAAATATATTTGATTCACATGTGCTAAAGAGACATCTTCTATGATTTCTGGCAATATATTTTGCAATATTTCAAGGTAGCGATTAGCAGCGAGACCTCCTTCAAAAATATCAAATTTTATTTTGGTTCCTAGTACGAAACAAGCGACATTAAAGCCAAATCTTCCTTGTTGCTCGCGTGGAAATATCAAATTTTGATTTTCAGGTGACCAGTGTCTCGTATTGTGCCTATTAAATATTCCAGAACTACTTATATACGATTCGTCGGACCATATAACTGTCCTTCCAAAATTTTGGTTAGTATTAATTTTTTGTAAATACCATTGGCAAAAATCAATACGTCGTTCTGCATCTCCAGGATGTAGATTTTGCACAACTCTGACTTTATAAGGTTTATACTTATGTTTCTTTAAAATCGTTTGAACCCGAGACTTGATTACACCCACTTTAATCTCTATTTTTCTACAGGACGTTACAGGCGTTACATTTACATTTGCTAAGACGGTAATTTCATCAGCCTCACGATTCTCTTTGTTATATTTCTTTGATCTGGGCTTTTTGAAAGAGCCAAAATTTATTAAATTCGATTTCAGCCTATAGAATATTAATTTATTTGGCTGCCTCCTTTCCGGATATCTATATAATAAAAGTTTAAGTTTAAAAAAAGATTGCAATAATAATTATGAAAATAAAACATTACCTAATGAAATAAAGCTCAGAAGCAGCGTTTATATTTTCATGACTCTCTATGAAACAGGTCAGCATATCATATTGATATAAAGTTTTCAAATAATTGATTTGCAGCCATTTGTTAAAAAGTAATAATCAGAGCGACTAATTTAACACGTCTATTAGTATTAACTTCATTTACTTTATGACAAAGCAGTGACAAAGCCATTTTTGACAATCAATCCATGGCTTACTATGAAAAATATAGATAGATATTACTACAAACCTAAATTGCAGCCTTATTTTTTAAAATAAGTATAGATAATCATATATTTTTGAAAAGCTCAGAATAAGACGAATAGGACTCCGTAAAAATATACAGGTTGTCCCATTTAAAAAAACGTGACTTTGGGTCAGGTATCAAAAACGACGGCCCCGAGTAAAAATCTGTCTACGCCACTGGATTCTACGTAAAAAACTCTATAAGAGCCAGTTTTTACCTTTTCGATACGTTACAGGGATACGAGGGGTGTTCCAAAATGCTACTTTTTCAATTTGGCCCTGCGAAACGAGGCGGGCTATGGAAAATCTTATTACGGCAGCTTGAGTTTGACAAAAAAGTGTCACGGTGTCGCGAAAACCTCAACCCTAAATATTTGCAAATAACGGAGATACCTTGCATTTACAACAAAAATTGGACACCCTGTACAACAGTTTTACTAGTTCATCTGTACACCAAAATTATTACTGTTATACAATTTGAAATCGATCCATTAAGTAGTTTTGCAGGTTGAATTTTTAAATATTTTGCTAAGCCGCCATTTTGCTCCGCCATCTTGGATTCGATCAGATAAATTGAATAAATAGTTTTTTAGCAATACTTTTTTAACATTTCACTAGGCCGCCATTTTGTTTTGCCATATTGGATTTTTACCAAAATATTATCAGGTCATTATCATATGATCCCTAATTTTTGACCAAAATTTGAACTCACTCTGATAGGTAGTTTTTAAGCTATGCCGGAATCGACAGACAGACACGCAAACCGACTGAATATAGAGGGGGATTCTTCCCCCACCAAATATTTTACTTTGTTGCCGAATTCTCGTCTTCTCAAACCTAGCCTTAAAAGATAACTCTTATTCATACGTGAATATGCGGCGCCATTATTTGTTTAATATATTTCAAAATTTGCTTAGTAATTTTTATACGCCCTATATAATATATCTGAATATTAAAAAAATTAATATTTTACCTCAAAATTTAAATCTTATCTATACGTGAATAAAGACTATATTATTATATGTTATGCCAAGATGTTCTAATAACTTTTTGTATTTCTTATTACATGTTTAATAACACACCAGAAAGGATATCTTAATTTTTATTTGGCCAATATATTAAGTTTTGATCGCTACAATAAACAAAAATATTCATAAGTTAATTCTGGCATGTATATTTTTTGAAAACATAGATTACAAATCTAGATATCAGCTTAACCTTTTTGTGCGAATAAAATACAGAACATGCTGATTGGGTTTATCACGCCCTTTGTTCTTGTTGCTAATATTTTATGGCTACTGAGAGATAGGGCGGACACAAACGGGTTTATCTTTCTCCTAGCTTTGAATAATTTTAATTTAAGGCTAGAAGTTAGATACTGAAATGCTACTAGAACTGTAGGCACTTGGATAAAAATGAATTAATTAAAATGGAGAATTACGTTCTTTAATAAAAATTTTTAGTTGACTAACTTGAGGAGCTTATTTTTAATTAATGAGGCGAAGTTTTAATATGATAAATATAATGTAATACAGTTTTAATACCGGGTGCTCAAGTTGAGTATAGGTCAATTTGGTGGAATACATCTGGCGGACAGGACAATTTGGCGAAGGTCATTGACGATACAACATATTTGCATATGCAAATGCATATTTTAGTGATTTTCGCAGATAAATGCATATTCGGCAATAATTGAGATAACCATGCAAAATATCTTCATTTTTGTCAAAAATACTTCACTAACACTCTTTCGTATATGATGCCATCAGGAATCATGTACGACATATATTAGTTTTCATAGTGCTCTGGGTGCTTTATACAGATACACAAATTTATTTTTTAAGGGTACAGGGGACAAGAAATAAAAAATCGGTAAATTTCTTTACCCGGAACTTCCCTCGTTATGATTTTTTTCCATTTGGTAGGTATAGTGAAGTGTGACCCAATTTAGTTCAGTACATAGTCACAGTATATATGTGTTACATATACTTTCTTTTCATTTTTGTTTGTTCCATCATATTGGATTCCTACCAATATTTTACCATTTTCTTTCTATCTATGCCACACTCGACTTTTGGGTATAATTTAAAATAAATTCAATAAGTAGTTTTTACATTGACACATATCGCCATTTTGCTACGTCATATTGAATTCGTACCAGTTTTTCCTATATTACATGTAATTTTTCTGCAAAATTTAAAGTCAAATGAACAATATTTTTTTACATTGATTTTTTAAAAATTTTATTTGGCCACTATTTTGTTTCGCCATCTTAAATTGGAACCCATATTATCAGTCTTTACCTACTCCGTTGGTCCGCGGATACTTCACAGATATTAAGTTCCTAACTGGTTTTCGTAAACGATCATCTTATTTATTTTAGTTTATTTTAAAGTGGTGTATGATTTAGGGTTAGGATCCAGTAAAAAAGCAAAAGCTCTTTTTTAAAATGTCGACGTTTCGCAATATTATTGTTGCATTCTCAGGACACATAAAATCAATATCCTACATGAAACTCATATTATAGTCTTTACCTACTACGTTGGTCTGCAAATATTTCCTAACTCCAAATAATACACCACTCTAATAACAAAAAGATCGCTAACAAAAACCATTTAGTTTATTCTCTAACCCCAAATAATAGATCACTCTAACATAACAAGAAGATCGTTAACGAAAACCCCAGAAACATAATATCGAAGAAATATCTGCGGATCAACGGAGTAGGTAAAGACTAATACTATGGGTTTTAATTTAAATGGCGGCCAAATAAAATGTTTGTAATCGTGAAAAAAATCCCTCTCGAGTTTTACATATCTTCACGTTTGAGCGTTCCTAGATGCCAAAAAGTATGTTTCATCAATTGCGTCGGCCCGTCGATGGGTCTATCTGTCAGTTCGCGGCATAGCTTAAAAACTAACCCGACTGACTTCAAATTTTGATAAAAAATTAAGAGTCATATCGGGATGATCTGGTAATATTTTGTTAAAAATCCAATATGACTGAACAATGTTAAAAAAATTTTGTTAGAGTGGTGTATTATTTGAGGTTAAGATTCAGTACAAAAAGGGTCTTTTTCAAATTGTCGACGTTTCGAAACTTAATTTGTGCATCTTCAGGACACATATAGATCCTCTATCCTGCATGAAACCCATATTATCACTCTTTACCTACTCCGTTGGTCCGGAGATATTTCCTAGATATTAAGTTTCTAAATGGTTTTCGTTAACAAACGACTTGTTGTTATGTAACAGTGGTGTATTATTTGGGATTACAGTAGGGTCTATTTTTAAATATTCAATGTTTCGTAACTTTGCTGCTGCATCCTCAGGACAAATATATAGTTTCTATATCCTGCAGGAACCCCATATTATTAGTCTTTACCTACTCCGTTGATCTGCAGATATTTCCCCGATATTGTTTCTATGGTTTTCGTTAATGATCCTCTTGCTGTTATGTCAGATTGGTGTATGATTTGGGGTTATGGTCCAATAAGTCCAATAAAGAAATAAAAGAGTTTTTTAAATTGTCGACCTTTCGCATCTTTATTGTTGGATCCTCAGCACACTATAATAAATTCTATATCCTGCGTGAAACCCATATTTTCAGTCTTTAGCTACTACCTGGTCTGCAGATATTTTCTAGATATTAAGTTTCTAAATGGTTTTCGTTCACGATCCTCTTGCTTTTATGTTAGAGTGGTGTATTATGTGGGGTTAGGATCCGGTAAAAAAAACTTTTCTTTTTTAAATTGTCGACATTTCGCAACTTTACTGTTGCATTCTCAGGATACATATATAGATTTTATATCCTGCATGAAACCCATATTATCAGTTTTTACCTGCTGCATTGGTTCGCAGATAATTCCCAGGTATTAAGTTTCTATACGGTTTTCATTAATGATCTTCTTGTTATTAGAGTGATGTATTATTTGGGGTTAGGAAATATCTGCAGCCCAGTAGTAGCTACCCCCTGAGGTAGTTAAAGACTGATAATATGCGTTTAGTGTAGGATATAAAATGTATGTGTCCTGAGGATGCAACAATAAAGTTGCGAAAAGTCAACATTTTAAAAAAGTTTTTTTACTGGAACCTAACCCCACATAATACATCACTTTAACAAAAGGATCGTTAACGAATACCAGTTAGAAACTTAATATATGGTAAGTATCTGCGGATCAAGGGAGTAGGTAAAGACTAATAATATGAGTTACATCCAGGATATAGGATCTATATGTGTCCTGAAGTTATACAAATTAAGTTCCGAAACGTCCATAATTTAAAAAAATGCTTGTTTTTTTACTGGATCTTCACCCCAAATAATACACCATTCTAACAAATTCTTTTTAACATTGTTCAGCCATATTGAATTTTTACCAAAATATTACCAGGTCATCCCTATATGACCCCTAATTTTTGGTCAAAATTTGAAGTCAATCGGGTAAGTAGTATTTAACTGACAGACGCGAACTGACAGACAGACTGACACATGGACCGACGGAATTGATAAAACATGTTTTTTGGCATCTAGGGACGCTAAAACGTAAAGATATGTAAAACCTGAGAAGGTAATTTTTTCATGCTTACAACAATTTTATTTGGCAGCAATTTTGTTCCGCCAACTCGAATTAGTAACACAGTTTTACTAGTTGATCCCTATACCATAATTAGTTATAACAAACAAATTGAAATCATTAAATAGTTTTTTATTTTGTTCCGCCATCTTTTATTCGTACAACAATTTCACCAGTTAATTTCAACATAATACTTGATGTTTAAGCAAAATTTTAAATAAATGCGACAAGTATCATTTTGTTTTTGCCATACTCGATTTTTACCAAAATATTACAGATCATCCCCATATGACCATATTTTTCGTCAAAATTTGAAGTCAATCGGGTCAGTTTTTAAGCCATGACGCGAACTGACAGACAGACCGACAACCGGCCCACGGAATTGATGAAAAATATTTTGTTTTATTTCGCCATCTTGAATTAGTACCACAACTTAACTAGTTGACACCTATACTGCAATACAATTAGCCGTGACATACAATTTGATATCAATCCATTAAGTAGTTTTTCAGGCTCATTTTTAAATATTTTATCAAACCGCCATTTTGTTCCGCTATCTTGGATTCATACCAAAATGTTACCAGTTGATTCTAGCATAATACTTGATGTTTTTTGCTTTCAGATAAATTGGATGAGTATTTTTCTAATAATAATTTTTTTAACATTTCACTAGGCCGCTATTTTGTTTCGCCATATTGAATTCTTTCCAAAATTACCAGGTCATCCCCATATGACCCTAAATTTTTGACCAAAATTTCAATTCAATCGGGAAAGTAGTCTTTAGGTTGTGCCGCAAACTGATAGACTGACAGACAGACAGAAAGACCGACTGACGGACCGACGGAGTTGATAGAACAATATTTTTTGGAAACTAGCGACGCTAAAATATAAAGATGTGTAAAAGTGACTTTTTCACCATTACAAAAATTTTATTTAACCGCCATTTTGTTCGGCCATCTTGAATTAGTATCACTATTTTACTAGTTGATCCCTATACAACAATTAGTTATGGCACACAAATTGAAATCAACCCATTAAGCAGTTTTTTCAGGCTGAATTTTTAAATACTTTAAGCCGCCATCTTATATTCGTACCAAAATGTTACCAGTTCATTCCAACATAATACTTGATGTTTTTACAAAATTTTAGGTTAATTGGATAAGTAGTTTTTTAATAATAATTTTTTTAACATTTCAGTAAGCCGCCATTTTCTTTCGCCATATTGGATTTCTACCAAAATGTTACCTGGTCATCCCCATATGAACCTTAATTTTTAACTAAAATTTGACGGAATTCGGGTAAGTAGTTTTTTAGCTACGCTGCGAACAGACAGACAGACCGACGGAATTGAGAACACATGTTTTTCGTCATCTAGGGACCCTGAAACGTGAAGATCTCGGAAAGCGATTTTTTCACGAATACAATACTTCCTTTTTACGAGGGAAGTAAAAATATAACGCGATTGACCAAATATAAAAATTGAATTAGAAGTTTTTTCTGCCATCAGGTCATCCCAATATGGCAATTAATTTTTGGCTAAAATTTGAAGTCAATCCGTTAAGTAGCTTTTAAGCTGCGCCGCGAAATGACAGATATATATAGAACGACGGAATTGAGGAAACATAGTTTTGGCATCAAGGGACGCCAAAACGTGAATATATGGAAAACCTTGGAGGGTAATTTTCTTCACTATAACAAATATTTTATTTGGTTGCCATTTTGTTCCGCCACTTTCAATTCGTACCAGAATTTTACCAGATCATCTCTATATCACAATTAATTGTTGTACAATATTTGAAATCTCCCCGTTAAGTAGATTTTTCAAGCTGAATTTTTAAATATTTTATTAAGCCGCCATTTTGGATTCGTTTCAAAATTTTGCCAGTTAATTCCTACATAATATTCGAATTTTGTGCGAAATTAAAAGTACATTGGATACATTGTTTTTAGTAATACTTTTTTTAACATTTCACTAGGCCACCGTTTTGTTTCGACTTATTGTTTTTTTACAAAAATGTTACCAGGTCATCCCTATGTGATCCTTAATCTTTTACCAAAATTTGAATTCAATCGTCTAGGTAGTTTTTTAGCTATAACGTAAAGATCTGAAACAATCTCGGTGGGTGATTTTTTCACGAATACAATACTTCTCTTTTACGAAGGAAAACATGTTTTGCATATATGTGCGTTTTGCCGAGGGTATGCCAGTATTAATTTTTGATCAAAATGGTATGAACTTTAATACCAAAAAATCAGCCAATTACATGCAGATCCATTTTCTAGAACAATCGTGCAGGATCATTATACAAACTTCTGAGGTACCTACACGACGTTGAGACGGAATAGTATTTTAAAATTTTTAATAACGGGATCATAAAAATAATGGGAAAATAAATCCTCTAAAGAAATGTTCTTATAACATTGGTTATTTAAAACATAAATTTCACAAAGTATCCTGTGAAATCCTCTTATCTCAAGTCTTATTTGCTCTGGATTCTCGCGCAACCAGAGCTCCCATGGTATCGGCGCCCATGGGCCACTATGTATATGTAAAGCTATGGGTGATCCCCAAAGTTCGTATCCAAAAATGACACATGTTATTTGTCTTGCTCGTGGAATTCATCGTTCTTCAACTCAACAAATAGAGACTACTACTGATTTATGAAATTCTCACACATACCTTTTGGCTATTTCATGGTAATATCGAGAGAATGGGTGGCCTCAAGTATGCATATGCATATGCAAAATTTGTTTCATTCTTTTCGGAAGCTTCGCGAAAAATCTTTCCTCTAGCGCAAAAATTACAGGAGACCTAAATATCTAAACCTTCTTATTTTTTTAAAGATATGGCAGTAATTATTATAATTGTATTATTGGTATTTATTATTTATTTTATCAAATTTTAACACATTAATTAAATAAGATGTTTTACTTAAAGTATAGAGCTACATACATGTTTACGTTTGGATAAACAAAAGGGTTAGTAAAAATAAGTATTGTAACCTCACTAAAACTACGACCTGCTAGATGTCCCACACTATTGTTGACCTTTCTCTTAATTCCTCATTAATAGGTAGCAGAGATATGAATTTATCAAATAAAAGATTTGGCTTTTAAGCAATACGTAGATTTAAACTCAAAAACACAAAAGTAGCTCTATTATAGCAAAAACAATCTCATTGACAAAGCAAAATCATAAAACTAGACCTCAAAATAAACTAAAACAGAATTTAGGGTTCCATAGATAAAAGCGAAAAAAATATAGAAAAATATATAATAAATATTAAAACTATATATAATAAAAATTAAATTATGTCAATAAAATTAAAAAGCAAAAAAAAACATATTAAAATTTTCTAATTGTAAAAAACGTTTAATAAAATGTCACAACTTACAATAAAGTTGAAAGTGATAAAATAGTTTAACAAAACTGAGATAAAATTATAAACCTCATTAAAAATATATAATACAAATTATATAAATATGAAAAATATACTTGTTTTAACAGAAAACATCAAAAAAATGTCAAACTCCTTGGGCAAAACTGACCTATGACATTTTACGTTCAAGGACGGAATTCGGTCATCTACGATCAAATTTTTCAGGTGCCGGACGTAATTTAAAAGAGCCAAATATAGAAGGTTAAGTTGGCAAAAGTTTTTATTCATTGTATTCAGGGCCGGATTAATTAATCTGAGGTAAATTGGATAATTAATCTTTAAGTAACGATTTAGCGTTTCACTAGGCCGTCATCTTGGATTTTTACAAAAATATTACCAAATCATCCCCATATAACCCTTAATTTTCACCTAAAATTTTAAGTCCATCTGGTAACTAGTTTTTAAGCTATGCCGTCAAGTGACAGACAGATCGATCGACAGAGGCAGATGGACCGATGGAATTGATAAAACATATTTTTTTGGCATCTAGGGACGCTGAAACGTGAAGACATGTAATACATTTTTTTCAGGATTACAAATTGTTTCGCCATCTTCAATTCTACCACAATTTGACTAGTTCATTTCTATACCATAATTAGTTATGGCACACAATTTAAAATCAATTCATTAAGTAGTTTTCAGGCCGAATTTTTAAATAATTTGTTAAGCCGCCTGTTCAGTTTCCACCAATTAATGAATGAATTAATTTATTTTCTATGGGATTTGTTTTAAAAGAAATAACCAGGGTTTTTACATTAGAAATAAATTTTCTTTTTTTTTCTTATATATATATATATATATATATATATATATTATTCAATTTGTTTCTTAAAACTTAAATAGGTAAGGAAAGCCATATATACGAAAAAAAAATAATAAAGGAATGAGCAATTTTTGAGAAAGCCTACTATGATAGGCGAAACGTCAAGTTAATTCCATTGTTTGATTTTGCAAATAAACGTATACCCAAGAAAGAAGTTCATATATATATATATATATATATATATATATATATATATATATATATATATATATATTTATACTCCGGCCGCGTTTTACACCATAAAATGCGGTCGGCTGATCTACCAAGGAACGAAATTCATCCGACTTCACTTCCTATTTTCACTTGACTGAAAGAAGACCGGCCGGTCCGGGTAATTGCCAGCCACACGTGTAATATTACTATAAAAAAAAAAGATACAGTCCCTATTTTGCTCTCCAGACCTCCAGAAGATAGTTCCACCAGAAGAAGGTAAGTCGACTTTTTTATGGTGTCGTAACGTCTTATTTTTAGGCTAAATCTTATAGAGTCCAGTGCATGGCCGAATTTTGTAGTTTATAGCTTAATATAATATTTGAATTTTTCGTTCATAACAGCAAAATAACATTTGTTGCATAGAGTGGCATAAAATTAAATCTCTCTCTTGAAGTAAATATATTAACAAAATAGGAAGTCACGATTTGCTCCCATCACGTAACTTTAATAATAGAAACATTTTTCTAGTTATTTTTAAATAATTAAGTGCATTTTCACAATTTTGACCTTTTTTAGCTTATTGCTTGTAGGAACTATTTTACACACCTCATCATTTTAGGATCTAAAAAATTGTTTATGATTTAATTTATGAATTTATTTACGTGAAATATATTTCATATTCCATTTTAAGCAGGTTAAACGAGATCGTTTTCAAGCCTATTGCTCGCTATCAGTCAAGTTAGTTTTTTTTATTCATACCTTCATACATTTAAACTTTTATACGTTTAGGCGGCCTACGATAGTAAATCCTGGCCGAAGTAATTTAATCACTTTTTTTGTTAAAAATATTTTATTTGTTAAATAATATTAGTCAATTAACATTTGATATTGAAAATGTGTGCCGCCAGAATAAAAACAGTTCGTGTGATCAGAGATCTCGCAGTTTCTCGATTAAAAGACATTTATAAATGCGCAAAAGACGTTGAAGACAATCCTACTTTGTATCTTGAATTTTCAGTACGTTTAACCGCCCTTGATACTCATTATCAAGCATTTGACAAACAACATTCTACTCTCGTTGAACTTTCAGCGTCCACTGATGCTCTATTAGAAAATGATGAAATAGTTCGTGTGGAGACTGATGCGTGTAATTTTGAAATTTTAAAAATTCAAGCCGAACTTATTTCTAATAATTATCCTCCTTCGATAAATAACTCATTAAATTTAAATAATCATCAATCTTCACCAAATGTAAATGTGATTTCGGTATCTATGTTTAATGGTGATTTTAAATGTTGGCAATCCTTCATTGATTTATTTAATTCATTTATATGTAATAACTCAACATTGGAAAATGTGGAAAAGTTTCAATATCTTAAATCGAATCTGTCTTCAGATCTATTAGCTATAATTTCCAGTATACCTTTAACTAATGGTAATTATTTAATTGCATACGATGCTTTAACTGAGAGGTACCAAAATAAAAGGTTTCTGGCAACAAATGCTTTGCATATTGTTGAGTTACCGAAACTTAATTCAGAATCTTCAGTGTATCTAAGACATTTGTTAGATATTTTTTGTGAGAATTTAAAAATTTTAAAAAATCTCAATCTAAATTAAAATTTTTTGCTTTTTAATACATTACTGTACAAACTTGATTCTCCAACTTTAAAGAGATTTGAACTCGAATATAGCTCGGAAGAGTTGCCAACTTATAAACATTAATAGAATTTTTACACAAACAATGTGTGGCGCTTGAATCAATTTCACTTTCATCATTTTCAAATGGCGATCACTCCAATATTCATAATAAGAAAAGATATATGATTCCAAAAAATCACAAGACCAGTCTAATGGGAAACAAACTTAAAATAATTTGTCCATTGTGTCAAACAGATCATTTGCTGCATCAATGCGCTAGTTTTAAGGAAAAATCTCCTCCTGAACGATTTGACATTGCTAAACGCTATAAATTGTGCATAAACTGCTTAAAACCATTTCATTCTACTAAGGAGTGCACTTCCGTTATGAGGTGTAAAATTTGTCAATATAATCACCACACTCTTTTGCATTTTGATTCTATAAAAACCAACTCTAATTTAAATTCTAATGAGGCTATTTTATCTCAAAATTCTGAGACATTAACTCAGAATCAGAATTTTTCTAAACCATATTTTTCAAAAAATCTTCCCGACCAAGTAAATCTTTTGTCAAATAATTTATTAGGTGACTCGACGGTGCTATTAAGTACGGTACAAGTTGACATTATTGACTACTGGAGAAATGCTCAGTCAGTTCGTGGTCTTTTAGATTCTTGTAGTCAAGCAAATTTTATTACCGAGAAGTGCTTGGCTCGTTTAGGGTTGCGTCGTCGAAAATCATCTATTTCAGTTTGCGCTTTAGGAGATCAATCTTCTCGCGTTTGTTAACTTTAGCCGATCCTTGTCTAAATATACCCTCCGAGGTTGAAATATTATTAGGCGCAAACATATTTCCTTTGATCTTAAAAAGTGGTCGATTAGATGAAGAACCTGGACAACCAGTTGCATTAAATACAATTTTTGGTTGGATTGTTATGGGCAAATTGGAGAATTTCAGATCTTTCTTGAGTTCTTTCTTCATTTCGTTTGAGTCCAGCTTGGACAAAACACTTAAAGAATTTTGGGAGTTAGAAGCATTCCGCGATAAACCTTTAAACATGTTACCTGAAGATCGTGCTTGTGAAAAAATATTTTCAGACCCAACCACTCGAGATTCATCAGGTCGATATTGCATGGATCTTCCTTTTAAAATAAAGGAACCTTGTTTTCATCCTGACATTCGCTCTTTTGCTATCAGACGCTTTTTTGGAACGAATTTTGCTTAGAGAACCTGATACTTATGAAAAATACTGCTCCTTTATGAGTGAATATTTAATGTCGAGTCATATGTCTTTAATTAAAAATAACCTTTATACTCAGAATTCGTATTATAGCCCTCATCATTGTATGCAAAAACCAGATAGTTTAACTACCAAGTTTCGAGTAGTATTCAATGCTAGTTTCTCGCCCACAGCAGACAGTTCTTCCCGTAATGTTACTCTTTTTGTAGGCCCTAAGCTACAAAAGGATATCATTGACATTTTACTTCGTTTTTTCTTCTTATGTTTTTACTGCTGACATAAAACAAATGTACCGTCAGATCTGGATCAATCCTGAACACAGAATGTATCAAAAAATTATTTGGAGATTTTCCCCAAACGAACCCATTTCACGATTATGTTCCTTACACTGTAACATTTGAGGTAACCAGTAGCCCTTTCTTGCTCTAATAGTCATTCAGAAACTTGCTAATGATGAGCAATTAAACTTTCCCCTTGCGTCATCTGTTTTGCTCAATGATTTATATAATGAAAAATCTTTGTTATCACATCTGGATGAATCAGTGCTTAGTACACAGCTTTCGTTTTTTGAAATTGACTCAGATATGACTGCTGTGACAATCCTAATATAGATTGTTTTTCA
This sequence comes from Kuschelorhynchus macadamiae, assembly GCA_030620095.1. Classification (NCBI taxonomy): domain Eukaryota; kingdom Metazoa; phylum Arthropoda; class Insecta; order Coleoptera; family Curculionidae; genus Kuschelorhynchus; species Kuschelorhynchus macadamiae. Next base: position 2,414,326 of record JAUTXW010000834.1, read on the forward strand.
TACAAGGTAGAAACCTTAAATCGTTCTTGTACAAAACGTACTTTGCTCTCTGAATTGGCCAGAATTTATGATACACTAGGATTTTTATCACCTCAAATATTTTTTGCCAAGTTTCTTATACAATATCTTTGGACTTTGGGGGTTTAAATTGGGACGAGTCTCTCTCCGAAGAGGTTTTGCTAAAATGGAATCAATTTAAATCACAGTTACATCTATTATCCAATCTTCAAATTCCTCGCAGAATATTAACTAACAATTATGTTGCTTATTCCTTACACGGCTTTTGTGATGCTTCCGAAAGAGGTTACGCTAGCGTAGTATATTTACGCACAGTTAATTTAGATAAAACATGCTTTTTAGGCTATACAAAATCTAAAGTAGCACCACTTAAAAAAATCTCTATTCCCCGATTGGAACTTTGTGCTGCTGTTGTTTTATTACATTATACATTTTCTTCAAAAGGTATTTGTCAATAAACTTAACTTTCAAGATATCTTTGTCAGATTCAATGATTGCTTTGAATTGGATTAAATCACCATCTTATCGCTGGAAAACTTTCGTTTCTAACCGTGTTACCCATATCCAAGACTGTGTGTCACCTTCACTTTGGCGTCATGTTCTGTCGGAATGCTACCCTGCTGATCACGCTTCGCGAGGTTCACTTCCTTTTAACTTGTTAAACTGTAGCCAATGGTGGGCGGGGCCGTCATGGTTGTTACAATCAGAAGAAAAATGGCCGAAAAATAATTTAAACAATTTATCGTCAACAAGTTTAGAAGAAGAAAAAATTATTTCTCTGTTGAATACTACCGATCCGACATGGGTCATACTTTTATTGGATAAATATTCCTCATTTTCTAAAATTAAAAGAATAATTTGTTATTGCTTAAGGTTGCCAACAATTGCCGTTTAGAAGAAAATAAAGAAACAGGCCATTTTGTAGCTACTGATTATCAGAAGGCTATGATAATTTGTTTTAAACAAGTTCAACAACAAGTTTTCTCTGATGAAATTATTAAATTAAAAAATGGGGAACATCTACCAAAACAGTTACGTAAACTATGTCCATTTTTAGATAAAGATGACATTCTTAGGGTAGGGGGCAGACTTATTAATGCAAAACTGTCCTACTCCCAAATGCATCCGATTTTGCTTCCACGAAAACATAGATTAACCCATTTAATTATCGACTCTCTTCATAAAGAAAATTTGCATCCAGGGTTACAAAATCAACAATTTTGAATTATTTCTCACAAGCGTTCCATTAGATCAGTCATTTCTAAATGTATTAAGTGTTTTCGCACTAAACCCAAATTCATTGAACCCGTGATGGGTAATCTACCATCATATCGACTTAATCAGGTCAAACCTTTTTCCACATCCGGGATTGATATGGCTGAACCTTATTTCATTACCATGTCGAAACATAGAAGTTCTAAGTCGATAAAGGCATATATTTGTTTGTTTATTTGTATGGCTACCAAAGCCATGCATTTAGAATTTGTATCAGACATTTCTACTGATTCATTTCTAGCCGCTCTTAGGCGTTTTATTGGACGTTGAGGACGTTGTAATCACTTAATTAGTGATCAAGGTACCAATTTTATGGGTTGAAATCGCGAATTGTAAAAATGTATTGACAACGCTACCAGTGTAGACGCTATTCGCTGGTCTTTTAACCCCCCAAGTTCTCCACACTTTGGTGGAATTTGGGAGTCAAATAAAAAATGTCAAAACTCACTTGACTAGAGTTATAGGAGAACAGAGTCTGACATTTGAAGAGTTCTACACTGTCTTAGTGCAGATTGAATCAGTCTTGAATTTTCGCCGTTTATGCCAAATAAGCTCAGATTCCAATGACTTGCCAGCTTTAACTCCAGGCAATTTTTTAGTTTACGAACCCAATGCTGTCCCTTCTTCCGATTTGTCCAATGAAGCTTTGAATAGATTGACGCGATGGAAACTTATTCAAAGAATGGTGCATGATTTTTGGAACAGATGGAGGGAGGAATATTTAAATACTCTCCAATCTCGTCATAAATGGAATCGTAACTCTCCAAATCTGGAAATTGACCGGCTTGTTTTAGTGAAAGACGACCAAGCCTCTCCTTTACGTTGGCGTCTTGCCGCGTTGTAAAATTACATCCTGGATCAGATGGCGTGTGTATGGTAGCTACACTTAAAACATCTCAGGGTTTCTTGCAACGACCAGTTGTAAAACTAAGCCCTTTACCTATTTAATAAATTAAAAAAAAAATACTTGGGTATTTTGGTGGGCGGAATGTTCAGTTTCCACCATTTATAGAATGAATTAATTTATTTTCTATGGGATTTGTTTTAAAAGAAATAACCAGGATTTTTACATTAGAAATAAATTTTCTTTTTTTTTATATATATATATATATATATATACATATATATATATATATATATATATATATATATATATATGTTATATCTAATCTCACCAGCTATTTCATCATACAAGTTATGCTAACCTTGGTTCCCAGACTATCAGCTATCACCCGCCAACGCAGTTATTCAGAAAGCCAAGCTTATCTCAATAACAAAGTATCACATATCAGTCAACAACGTAGATCATCCTATTCTCATAAACAGCAGGTATTACTTGTTTACGAAAACAAGTCTATACCGAGAAAGCTTCATCAGCAGAACCCACGTCCTGACCCAAGTGTTCAAGAAAGAAGTAAACCGTTCCCACTGAGTCAGCATAACGAAACATATAAATAGTTATTTTTCTTTGTATACAGTTAGTTCAGTAGTACAGTTCAGTCTAGCTTGAATTTATTTTGTTAAATATTACTCTTTGCAAGTTCAAATGTATATATTTCAATTTGTATTATTTTTGAGTAATAAAATAATTTTTTAAAAAGTAATTTAGCAAGAAAGTGATTTAACAAACTGGCGCAGTCGGTAGGATCTGAAAACGTCTAACAGAACACGAAGCCCTTGTGCACTCTAACTGTCGACGGAGGATCTTAATCCATTGTTCAGAAGAACCTGTGAAAAACAAGAAAAACAGAGAAAATCACGACCCGACGTCACCAACTCGCAGTCAATCTACGGATTAGGAACACCTAGTGAAGCCCCTGGTAGAATTTGATGCAGAGAACACGACGAAGTCTGATGTTTCTACTAGTAACGTAAGACTGAATCATCTCGTTTATTAATTTTCATTTTTTCAATTTTCCAAAAATATTGAAATTTTTATTCAAATTGAAGGAAACTGGTCGATTTTTCAATTTTGATAATTAGTTAACGAAAAACTGAATTCAAAAACAAATCCAAAAGAATATTTTAATTTCAAATTTTGATTATACAGTTAATCAAATTTCAAGAAAAAATTTAAATTTTGTAGATTTTAGTATTGCTTTAATTTACGTTGATTTGTGTACTACTTTACGTACTGCCAATCAACCTAAATTCTTAATTTTAAGTTCGTATCCTTTTTATATAATATTGTGTGCCTATATTATTTTATTTTGATATAAGCGGCTGAAAGACAGGGTCCATACACAACATCGCAATAATTGAAAATCGATAGCACCAAAGAATCACACAAAATCCGTTTTAGATTTAAGTCAAGAATATGCCTTGAATTATAAAGAAGTTTTAATCTAAAAATTGCTTTTTTAATACAATTCGAAATATGCTTTTCGAACCTTAGATCACAGTCCAAAATCAGTCCCAGATTTTTTGCTTCATTCTCAAATGGTATCTCCTGGTTGTCAATGCGAATGCTCAATCTACCCGAAACTTTAGTTTTATCGTCCGGCCTTTCAAATAACGTAGCTGTACACTTGTCCGGATTTAATCTCAAGCAATGATCAAAGGAAACTCTGCGAATAATACTCAGTTCCGCATTTATAAGTTGACAGCTATATTCTGCAGCATTCAGATAAAAAGAGTAAAAGATTTGCGTATCGTCAGCGTACATTTGTACCTTGCAGTTAGTTATGAAGGTAGGCAATATAGATGTACACAAAGTAAACAAAATGGGGCCCAAAACTGACCCTTGCGGTACACCTTTAGTAGTGTATAGATAGTGAGAGGACTTGCCATTGAGCACAACAGCTTGTTTTCTATCTTTAAGATAATTTTTGAAAAAATCTTAGTATTATTTCCAAAGCCGCGTGATTCAAGATATCAAACGCCTTGGAATAATCAAGTAAAATTAAAATAGTGCATAGACCCTTATCAGCAGCCGTAAAAGTGTTATCAGTTACATTAAGTTATGACGTCGCGCACCCGTGTCCCTCCCTAAATCGCGATTGTGTTTCAGGAAGGATCTTAAATTTTTCAATATGTTTCACTAGTTGACGTTTGACCGCATATTCCAGTATCTTAGATACGGCTGGCAGGATTCTTATCGGCCTAAGATCATTATATTCTGAGGGTTTGCTAACCTTAAGTAGAGGTATAATATGCGCTGTTTTCCAATCAAATGGAAAAACTGAGTGCTCAATATAAAAATTAACCAAATGCTTTAAATATTTAAGAATAAAAGGACAGCACAAAGTTATAAAATTAATGTGGATACCATCTGCCCCGACAGCACAGGATTTTATAGAAAATAGGGAAATTGAAACATCTTTCTCCGAGATACACTTAAAAGATAAAAAAGTCAATATTTTCTTTAGTACCGTTATATAAAGCTTCAGAGCCAAGTTAATCTATATTTTGATTCATTGAGAACACAAAGTGTTGATTAATTAAGTAGACATCAGAAATGTCGTCAGGAATACTAGAAATATTTTTATTTTTTTGATATATATGAAGATTATGTAAAGCATTCCACGCATTTTTGGACCCTAACTGACTTTGCTGCCTAATGTAAGCCTTTTTCTCTCTTTTTATTGCTTTGTTCTTAAATTTTTTTAGCTGAATGTATTCCTGACGATCCTGTTCGGTTTTTGTTCTTCTAAATTTAATTTTTGCTTTGTTCGTTAATGCTACTAATCTCGCAATATTATCAACAAACCAGGGATTATATGTTTTTTTAACAACACATGTCTGCAGCGGGGCATGTATGTTCATTAATGTTTTAATATTTTCATTAAAGAAAGCTAAATTTCCATCAATATTATGAATGTAAAAAATGTTGTTCCATGGGATGGACCTAAGATGATCTTAAAGTAAAAGCTCAAAAGCTCATTAAGTAGTTTTTTCAAGCTGAATTTGTAAAAATTTTATTAAGCCTCCACTTTATTCCGCCATCTTGGATTCGTACGAAATTTACCAGTTGATTTCTACCCAATACTTGATTTTTGTGCAAAATTTGAGATAAATTAGATAAGCAGTGTGTTTTACTAGTCCGCCATTTTGTTTTGCCACATTGAATTTCTACCAAAATGTTACCAGATCATCCCCATATAACCCTTAATTTTTGACCAAAATTTGAAGTCAATCGGGTAAGTAGTATTTTAGCTATACTGTGAACTGGCAGACCGACAGACCAACGGAATTGTGAAAACATGTTTCTCGGCATCTAGGAACCCTGAAATGAAAAGATCTAAAAAAATCTCTTAAACACACTGTGCACCTTATATTGTGTGTTAATAATAAATACAATATGTGATGTAATGTGAGCAAGTAAAAAAAATTGAAATAAATTACATTTTTTAATATTTGTATAAAGTTATTACCAAATATTATGTAGGAGGGATGTTGGAGATAAAGTTGAAGTTACCGATTTTTTTCAGAAGCTTTAGGCATGTGCTCAGTTTGCTTGTTGGGAAATCCTGCCCTGACTGTATTAGAAAACAATAGCTGTTCTTGTTTTTTTTGTTAAGAAACGAGCATCAGTTTAAGATAACACGAGAGGAATTTATCCGAATTGACTTTTTCTGAAGAAGCTATTAGATAAATGAATCTTTTTGTAACGAAGCTGTAAGTCATAAACCAAACTTTTTAGCACAATCTGTCCAGTTCGAGGCGCCTTAATAAGTGGTTGCAATTTACGCGTTTTTGTCGGCATGGAATGTTGGCCATTTCCGTTGGGGTCGTGTATTTAAAAAGACTTACTGCAGCTAATTTCCCAAATGGCACCCAGTTAGACTAACAGCTCTAAATGGACGGCAAGAGCTTTTGCTCTTCAAGAGGGTTTAATTTGTAAATAATCATTCTTACATAGCCTAATGATTATTATATGCGTGCTAAGCGGATATGTTACAGTAATTATATTTATTTATTAAACATACTGACTTAATAAATTACATTTTTTATTTAAATTAATTTGCATAGGGCAAATAAGGTTTTGCGTTTCAACTAAAAGTCACATTAACTAACACGGTAACCAAAATTAATATCGATGCATAATTCATAGTTATTATTGATTTTCAAGTATGATAGAGCACGTAGCCCGCGTCTTTATTGTAATTTTTAGAATGCTTGATGATTTCGGTAGACTCTCTAATCTTCTTTTTATAATTTTCGTAGAAGAATGCAAAACCCTGGTATCCTTTACTTTATTTTATTTATGTGCCCTGTTGCGTGCTGGTGTTCAGCGACAGAGGACTGAACTCGGTATTTGTTTTTTACTTAGGTATAGTAGATAAAGACCGTTTACGTACATGTATTTTTTGCTGCAGAAACAAGGAATTGTATAAAAGACTTCAAATTGTAAAGAAACTACGTCTCTCGGTAGACTCAAGCATGGCCCAATCTTTTTTTAACCTTTACAAAACGTAAAGTTGAACCATTTGATGGATGACTAGCTTACACTGGCTGGAGTACGAGTGTTTGTATTATTTAATCATACGTCTAATATCTTTAGTGCAATATGGGTTTACTTTTAAAGCTTTAGTCAGTTTCCTTTGAAATTGAATTTGCATTACATATTAAACCAACCTGAAGACTAATTTATTGAAATCCGATTGGTTCTGAGATTTGTCACAGTTACAACTAAACTTCTAATATCTATTCATGAGTCGGTTTCCTGCGCACACAATTGCCTATGGTGCCGTTTCTTTTTTTCAATCAAGGAAGAGACTGACACCTGCCTCACTTTCCATAGAGATTTTTTTACTAGAATATTGTTGGTTTAGATAATCTAAAAATTATAGTTAGATTTTCTTCTCCGTGTGGTTATATTACAAAAGTATATCTAGACTAACATTAAGCTTGTAAAGTAGGAGAGCTTGAAATAATTTTCTCATACAGATTTTCACTACCACAGAAAATAGTGGAGATCAGATAAGCGTGTCCGTGGTTTGTTTATAAATGGTACCTTAAAAAATGAAAAATATGTTCTTTAAGCATTCCTTATTTAGTATAATTATTTATGTCTTTTTGATAATACTAATATTGACAAATATATTAGGAAACTGCTGTTTCTATTTTTCGGCAACGTGTTGTTTTTGAGCTTTTCGTCGTCAAAATATGTGTATAAATTATTCAATATTTCTTTTATAGATAGTGGTCGTTTTCAATACAGTTCACTAGAAACTATTCTAGTAACGGTTAAATAGTACGGATTAGGTAGATAACTTTTTTATATTAGAATTACAAAATTCATCATTAAAAATACGATGATCCATTAAATTTTTTTAGAGTGGTGATTATACTTGAGGGCCCAAAATGAAGGGTGCCTGCTCTTACTCCTCTTTACTTCTACGGATAATAACGGTGATTCTTTAATTGCGATGCACTCCGGAGATACTGACGACTAAGAAAATATAAATAAAATAGGTCCTTGCGACTTGAAGTCAGGTGTCAGGTTCTTTTTTTCATCTAAAACCTCTTTAACAGTTTCAAATATACCCCAAGCAAATTATATAACAACAAAATTTACACACCCGTTTAATCCAAAAATATTTTTCAAGCCATTTGGGAGATTTAAGATGTTGTTGTCACAGACTTTGGTATTATCATTTTTTAATTATTGGGACTTTTTTTATGACCTAGTCTTAAGCGTTATCCAAGGCAACAGAATTCAGATGATGCAAAACTCTTTTGCCCACTTGTAGTGGTGGTTTGGGGACAGCCTTAACTAATTGAGGGTTAGGGAGAGTTATCCATTAAGTTATTGCTTTCGCAAACCTCACAATCTTAAAAATAAATCATGTATATGTACTTTTTGCTACAGAAACAAGGAATTGTATAAACGACTTCAAATTGCGAAGTAATTACTTCTTAAGCATTGCCCAATCTTTTTTTAACCTTTACAAAATGAAAAACTAAACTATTGGGTGAATGACTATCCCACAATGGCTGGGGTGTGAGTTTTTGTAATATTTAATCGCTCGACTAATATCTTCAGTGCAATATCGGTTCACTTTTAAAGCTTTAGTCAGTTTTCTTTCAAATTGAATTTGCATTACGTATAAAACGAGATTCGATTATTTCTGAGATTTGTGATAGTAAAAACTAAATTTTGTTATCTATTCAAGTATCGGTTTCCCGTAAACAAAATCACCTATCGTTTTTTTTTTTTCTATCAAGGAAGGGACTCACACCATCTGCCTAATTTTCCATAGTGATTTTTTTATTGATGGGTTATTGTTGATTTAGGTAATCTAAAATAGATTTTCTTCTCCATGTGGTTATATTACAAAAGTATCATCGACATATCTAAACTAATATTTAGGTTGTAAAGTAGGAGAGTTTGAATCAATTTTCTCAGAAGTTTCCATAAAGATTTTCACTACCATAGAACAGAGCTATCTAGCTACTAGATAAATTACTTTTTGAAAAAGTATCTGAAGTTACTTTGGGTATCCAGTAACTCCTTAAAAAGAAGAACGAACTTAAATACTTATCTTGTTACTTTTTAAGATACTTAATAAGATATTTTTTAGTTACTTTGTATATTATGTATTAAGTTTCGTAACGTATTAGGTTAGGTAATGTATTTCTTCTCTTTATTATTTAAGAAAAAGGAAAATACAAACGTTTAAACATCTATGATCCCAGAATAGGTGACAATAGTATTTTCAAGACAGTTAAAATAAATACAACACACTGAAACAAAAAAAAGATTGATAGAAGAGGCATATATTGAATCTTAAAGAATATAGGTACTTTCCAATGTCCAATTACTTTTTGACTTTAAAATAAAACAAAATATAACTCTAAATAAAATAGAATAATATATAAAAACATCAAAATGTTCAACGTATAACATACCTACAGCTTACAGCTAATTTGGGTAAAATAAAAATAAAACAGTAAAAATTTGTCAAAACCAAAAACAAAATCCTAAAGCAAAACGTTAATTTGTACTACCAGGTACCCTATTTTACTGAGCAATTTATTTTAAAAAGTTTACCTAAAAATATAATAAACATACAGATTTATAAAAATAAAAGTAGTTCTTTAGCTATGCTGCGAAAAGACAGTCATACAGACAGACCGACGGAATAGAGAAAAAATGTTTTTTGGCATCTAGAGATCCCGAAAGGTAAAGATGTGAAAAAATCTCAGAGGATGTTTTTTTCACGATTACAATACTTCCCTTTTACGAGGGAAGTAAAAATGACTACAGTGTGTAACAATATCATTATTATCTTCTATCGGAATTTATATTACCCTGTATAGATACCCAAAGTATGCTATTTTAAAGTTGTTAGTCTTGAACCCTGCAATAAAATTCCTATTTAAGGGGAATAAATGTGTCAAAAGGTTAAAAAAAAACTATCAGTTTTTTGTAATAAATCGTATAAAAGACCTCAATAACCGCGTTTTTGTCACAATAATACCCCACGATTTGTTTGAGTAACATACAACTTTTGGTAAAAATCAATAGTTGTGAACTGTGCGAATAGAGTTTAATTCCGGGTTAATGATTACTTTCTAGTAAAATAGAATTTCATAAAACACTATAGTACCAACAATACAAAACTCTATAACCTAACACCCCATTTGCTATTAGTCGTTATTACTCCGAATACCGGTTGTCAGCTTACAAATACAGGGATTGTTATTAATCCCGGCTAATCGTGACATCATTTGCATGAGTTCTAACAATAAGCCGGGATTGATATGAATATTGGAGCTGGGAGGTTAGTTACAGGGATAAAGCTGAAAAAAAAACGCCGCCAACCGCTAGTAATGACTTCGATCGCCATTTCGAACAAGTCATAACTTGTCTAAAGGAACTTTTCTCGCGGTAACTTAGTTACTTTTCGGTATCTAAGATACTTTTTAAGTTACAAGATACACAGTTCCTTTTAAAAAGTATCTAAGATACTAATTACTTTTTGCCAAAAAATAAAGGAACTAAGATATTTTAAAGTAACTAAGGTACTTTTTTCTGACAACTCTGCCACAGAAAATAGCGGAGATCAGATAACCACGCCCGTGGTTTGATTATAAAGGGTGCATTGAAAAATGTGAACGTTAAGCATTCCCTATCAGTTTTATTAAGATTATTTCATACCGAATCTTTTTGATACATTAATATATTTGATAGCATAAATATGTATGTATTTTGTGTAATACTATAATATTGATAAATATATTAAGAAACTAATTTAAAAATTTACTCTATTTTTCGGCAAAGTGTCGTTTTTTCGTCGTCAAAATATGAGTATAATTCGAGATTTCTTTTTTAGACAGTGGTCGTTTTCGAAACAGTTAACTAGAAACTATTCTAGTCACGGTTAAATAGTAAGAATTTTATATCAGAATTCCAAAATTCATCATCAAAAATACGAATATCCTTTCAACTTTTTAGGGTGTCGATTACACCTAACAGCCCAAAAAAAAAGGTCCTTACTCTTACTCCTTATTACTTATATGTATAATAGTGATTCTTTAATTATGAACACTTCGAAGTAGCAACGACTAAAAAAATATAAATAAAAAAGGTCCTTGGGAGCCGAGGGTAGGTGGCGGTGGCCGGGTGGTTATCGCCAAATCGCCACATTTACCAGTTTGCCCCTGGCTACACTGTACAAAAATTTAAATAATTTGACGAGGAGTTTTTTTTTAATCTAAAACTTTTTCAACAGTCTGAAATATACTCTAAGCAAATCATCTGAACCGGAACATTTCGTAGTCCTACTGGAGTATCTAAGGCACAAAGAATTTTGTAGTCCAGTAAGTGTTTTTCTTATGTTGTTAATATTACCCAACATTTGCTTTTTAGTGATGATACGAGATGATTGGAATTTTGTCTCTGGTTTCAAGATCAATATAATTTGGTCAGATGAATGTCGAATTACAGTTGCGGTATTTTTAAACGACATACTTAAAGATATTTAAACTTAACCAACACTCACATGTTACGATCTGTTTCAACAAGGTCGATTTGGAGTAAATCTGTGTTCTTTTTTGTTCCAAAATAAACTGGTGTTTCTTGAAGAAAATTTAAACTCAGATAAATATCAGGACATGCTCCAATCAAACATTTTCGTTATCCTTCGATGATCAAGTAATAAACGTTTAGTTTCAACAAGATGTTGCCCCTACGCATAACACTATTCGAATAAGAAAGTATTTAAATACTCGTTTTAGAAACCGTTGGATATGGTTCTATAAAGTGGCCACCACGATCTCCGGATCTAACACTTTATTCTTTAGGTGTGTTGAAAAATAAAACGTGTAGGGAAGCAATAATATCCATGTTGTGTTATGTATTTGAAGAAATAATTTATAATGCTATCTTTTTAGACCAAAATATGTAGGGCGTCCCATTTAAAAAAATTACCTTTGATCCGAAATCTTTTTGAGTTGACTCCGTGCACTTATTTTGAAAACTGCATAATATTCTAAAATATTTATAACGAAACTTTTATATAAAACATTTTTTTTTGTATCTCATTTAATTCTGAACCGCTTTAAAATTGCCCATTTTTTATTTTCTCTCGTATCTCTCCGGTAAGTAAAAATTTTTAAGTTTTGATTTTATCATTTTAAGTTAGCCCCGGAAGAGCACATGGCACCCTTATTCGATACGACCAATGATTACGGAAATACCCTATAAAAGTGTCGAAAATGGGACACCATAAAAATCAAACAGAAGCGTAGTTATGTGTAAGTTGTAAAGTAAAGTTTTGAGCGCTATTTTGTTTCATCATATTGGATTCCTACCAATATTTTACCAATTCCTACGTATGCCACACATCGCCATTTTGTTACGCCATGCTGAGTTCGTACCAGTTTATCCTTATATCACATTTAATTTTTATGCCGCCATCTTGTTCTGGCATACTCGATTTATACCAAAATATTGTCATCCCCATATGATGACAGATTAATTGACGGAATTGGTAAAACATTTGGCATCTAGGAACGTGAAGATATGCAAAACCCGGGAAGGTAATTTTTTCATGTTTACAAACATTTTATTTAACCGCCATCTTGAATTAGTACCACAGTTTCACTAATTTATGTCTATACCACAATTAGTTATGGCACATAATTTGAAATCAGGTCATTAAGTAGTTTTTCAGGCTGAATTTTTAATACTTATTAAGCCCCATTTAGTTCCACCATCTTGGAATCAAAATTTTATCAGTTGATTCCTTCATAATACTTACTTGATTTTTGTACATAATTTGAGATAAATTGGAGAGGTAGTTTTTTTAGTAGTAACTTTTTAACATTGCACTAGACCGCCATTGTGTTTGTCACATTGGATTTTTTCATCTCCATTTGACCCTTAATTTTTTATCAAAATTTGAAGTCAATAGAGTAACTAGTTTTTTTGCTACGCCGCGAATAGACAGAGCGAAAGACAGACAGACCGACAGAATTGAGAAAACATGTTTTCCGGCATCTAGGGACCCTGAAACTGAAAAATCTCGGAGAGTGATCTTGTCACGACTACAATACTTTCTTTCTACGAGGGAAGTAAAAAAATCAATTCCTTAAACTTTATCTAGAATCGATAAGTGAAGCCCCTCTTCTCATTTCTCATAAAAATTTCACATACATTTCATAGAATCTCAATTTGGTTTCCGGATTTTATTTTTTAATTTCGTAACTGCTACGATGTACAAAATTTAAAATCATCTAACGGGGAGCTTTTATCTTTTGAATCCTCCTCAACTTTTTTAAATATACTCCCTAGTAAATTATCTGAACCGAAATATTTCGTAGGCGCAAAACGGGTCTGAAATTTAAATCATATGTTTTTGCGTGTGCCAGGTGCTATCAGACAATGGCGTCAAAACTGGAGACCAGCCAAGAGGCCCCTGTCTCAAAAGAACAGAGGCAATGCCTTATTGCGGCTGGATAAGGCTCGTCTCGCTTACTAACCGAGCGCCTATTCAGCAGACATTTTCAAAGTAAATGTAGCTGAGAAATCGGTGAAGAATGACCCACCTTAATAGATCATCGAGCTATTGTCCTCGTGCTCTTTTCCGTTGCCGCCGATTAGCGATTAATGTTTGGCGGTTTTAAAAAGCCACAGGGTTCATTATTTATAAGATCTCGGTTAGCTGGAAATTGATAGTGTTGCTCTTAAATTCTGCTTTGGTCTGTTATCGAAGGATGAGTGGATTCGTTCAATCCTGTAAATTAATTATCTAATTACAAATACAGCTCATAAGAGCAGAAAACACATACTTCTTTATTTATTGCCTAATTATTTCGAAGGACCACTTTAAGCTATTATCTTAAAGACAACACAATGGTTGGTATCTCTATGGGGCGCCTGCGCCATGTGATGTAAAATCATGTCTTATGTAACTAGTGTTCTACTATATTATTTTGATTTTGTTTTACTAAAGTGGTTAAATCATTTGATTTGAAGAGGGTTGTTGTAAAGACAGAAGAAAATAACATATCTGCAGGTAGCACTTGAATTCGAAAAAATGAAAATTTCGGAAAAAAATCATTTACAGAAATAAATTATTTTCCGAAAAAGGAACTAAAATAAAAAAGTACGCAATACAAACTATTTCAGAATATGTATGCTGAAAATGAGCAGGTAATGATAAAATTCCTGTATGAACTTTCTTTCTTAAAACTGGTCTGATTCTTCCTTTTCAGCAAAGTCCTATTAATACTCCAAATACAGAAAAATAGTATAAAAGGTAACTTATTACTGTCACTATAATCAAAGACTAATAATACTCCGTATAGATTATCCATTCAATGTTAAACAAAAAACCCCCTAAATGCATCCCAACTTTGCATTGTATTTCGTATAGTAAGAATCGATCGCAAGATTTCGGCATACTCGGCATAATTTGATACAAAAGTGTATTTTTTAGAACGACAGCGTTTTTGAAGTTGTTTTCATAGAGAAGGTACCACCCCACATACACATTTCAAGGACTGGTGAAGACATTATTGACGTTTCTAGCCATGTATATATGACTCGGTTTTCCTTCTTTTTCCCTTTTCTTTAATTTCTTTCTTCTTTCTATTTTACCACAACCTAACAATGTTATATGAAAAAATGGTGATAGACGTTTCTTAAGTAAAATATTTCTGAGTCAAAATACCGCTCCTTTCGAATTTCCGGGTAAGATATATTTGTGGCGCTTCACCATCGAATTGTTATTTCTCATTCACCAATATCTGTGATTTGAATAGAAACCTCAACTTGGTTTACCACCCACTATCTCCAATCCTACAAGCCTTATATTCTCTTCCTAACCGAAACCAAAATAGGCCGCAAAAATGCAACTAATCACCTTTTCTTTCCTGGCTATGAACTTCTTTTATCATTCCGCCCGAACAAGACTTCCGAACCTTGAATCGAACAGACCCTGTGGCTCAAACTAGTATTTAGAACTTCCACTAAATCCCTCAGACTGAGTCTACTAAAACCGGTAGGTAGAGCAGCAGAGGCTTTTGTAATCACTCAATTTCTTACTAACCTCATCAGAGAACCTACTTACTTCCCACGCATCGTCATACATAGCCAAAATCAATTGCACCTCTTTCTCACCACTCACCCAGAGCCTCCATTTCCGCTCCGGTTCTTCTGATAATAGTCTAATTACTGTGTGGTGTTCCATACAACAGGAGATTGTAGATCCCATGCCACCTCGTACTCGCAAATCTCGGGTGTAATCTAATTAGGTATAGAAACTCTTATACCACATTCTATTAAGACTTCAAAACACAACAATAAACCATGGTTTTCCTGCGATAATCCCAGACTAAAGAAAATCCTTACTCAAAAATTTTCTTAAGAACCATACTTCAGAAAATCTGCAGGCCAAAAACGAGGTACCAAGCAATTACAATCGCGTAATTCTCGAAGCCAAAAATGACTTATACAAACATAAAATGCATGCAATACCAAACAGTCCTCTGGCCTTGATGGTATTCCGGCCATAGTCCTAAAAAAGTGCGCTCCTGAATTGGCTCATATCCTCATAAGGTTATTCCAAATATCCTACGAAAATAGCATTTTTTCTAAAAGCTAGAAATCTGCTCGTGAACAGCCTGTTCCCAAAAAGGGATCCAAAACTCTTCCCTCTAACTACAGACCTATATCCCTCCTCCTAATTATAAGTAAGACAATGGAGAAGTATATCAATAAAGATCTTTTAAATTACCTTGAAAAGTATAAACTAATAATAACACACGACAGGCAATACGGCTTCCACCACCGAAGATTCACAGCAGATCTTCTTATCTACGTAACCTATGACTGGAATAAGTCCATCGAATTTCAGGGAGAATCCCAAATTGTTGCCTTCGACATATCCAAAGCAAAGCATCAAGTCTGGCATGGCGCAGATCTTAACAAACTTCCTGCCTATGGTCTTTCTCTAAATTGTGTTCTTATATTGCCCAGATTCTTTCCACAACAGAAATATTTCTGGAGTGTTCACCAAATCAAACAGTCAAATCTCAGGAATATTATGAAAAAGCATGCCTATATAATAATATTTTTAGAGTTTCGGGGGGGGGGGGGGTCCATACCCCCGGATCCACCCTGGCTACGTGCCTGCTACACACCTTATAAAATAAAGCTATTATAGCCTTAAAAAATATAGAAAATGTGCAGGGTAATCATTTATACATTTTCATTAAAAATACATACAATTTTAATATGTTGAAATATAGTTTACCGTTTTTGTATACATATAAAAACCTTTATACATTTGTTGGTGCCCTGGGAATCAAAATGTCATCATGTTTTAATGGCATACTCTGCACCGCACACCTTCATATGTTTGTTCTGATTATCAATGCCAGCCTTTGTTTGCATTTGAATTAATTTATTTGTACTTCAAAATCAATTCTTCTACAGAAAACTCTTCTGTAGAAATCTATAAAGTTTTACATAACCGCTTATAATTCTAACAACATTTCATGGCAAACGGAAGTACCGCCTATGAAAAACTGCGCTGTTAACACCATACTCTATTAAAGACAAGTTTGTGCGAAACGCTAGTGTTTTAAACGCGCAAAAAATACTGTCAACATCAGTTTAAACCGCGCGGTTTGACCCGAACGGTCATATCCATGCAAAATAATCAAATTGTGTGGGGCTCATCATAGTTTTATTCACCGTATCCATGTAGTTACACAGTTCTTTGCAAGTATGATTTGCTAATTAATTTATCATATGCTTAAAGTGTATCCAAAATTGAATTTTGCTGCCAGCTGGTTATGGAAACAGCTATCTTTCTGTTCACTAAGGATTAACTGAGTGACCAACTGATTATGGCGACGGTGATTCCCATTTACCTCTTCAGAAAGCCTGACTTGATAATGTCGGCAATTCTGTTACTTTACCTAAGATGGGATGAACACAAATGAAATTACTAAGCTCTTTAAACTATTCCTCTCAACCCCAAGTGTCCTTGATAAATTCATTAGGTATCTCCCATGGTCATATTCAAAAAAGCAAAGGCGCTTTTACTTTAATTTCAAGTTTAATTTACTCTCCTACTTAATGCCCATTTTCCTTTAGAGGACTTCACGTAGACGAAGAGTTCCACCCTTGGAAAACTTCTCCGTCGGGTGCGCTGCGGCTGTTACCCAAGGACTTCAATGCACCACGACATGGTCGAGGTCTTCAAGTTGTTATCTATTGATTTAACCAACTCCGTTTTTCTCGGACAACTAATAATGTCCTCACTTTGTGTTTGCTTTTAGAACTGGGGGCGATCGCTTATCACCGGTTCATGTAAGTGGCGGTTCTGTAAGAAGGATGGATCGTTCTTAATTAACTCCTCACCAGACAGTTGCCAAGTCGGTGTTAACTACAGGGCACATGGGAGAAAGACTTCTGTTAGACCTATATGATATAAACTGAATGAGCCAGAGTTTTATTTTCTGATGAGTGCAATTTGCTGAGGGATCAATGTAAAACAGAATTCAGAATTCAATATACTTTCCAAAGTGAAGATCAGGTATGGTGTGATCTTTGTAATAATAGGGTTTTATTCTAGAATAATTCGCAAATTGCTTACATATATTTTGAGCTAGTTTTCGGACCTCACACGATTTACATTGTATTTGAAGTTGGGATTATTTGAAAGAGAAATTGAAACTGCCAGAACACAAAACGTATTTCGGATAATGTGGAAAAGAGTTCTAAAATGCTCAGGAATTCTGTGGGTGTGTGACTTGGAGTGGGTCAGGAAATGGTTTATATAAAAATTACTTTAATTTATATTTTTATGTTTAAATTTGTATTACTAGGTTCTCAATAATTAATGAACTTATAAACATGTCCTTTCTCGAAAACTATTTTTCCAATCAGTTAACTTTCATAGGTAATACCCATTTACAAAAAAGGGATTCATAATGATATGGCTAATTTATCATCCGATATCCCTCATAAACACTCTTGCAAAAATATTAGAAAAACTAATGTTTAATAAAGGCACACAATGTTTTAACCAAAATAACTTGTTAAGCTCATGCCACCACGGCTTTAGGAAAGTGGTCTTGATGATATTTTGAAAGAAATATATAATAGGCGGAACGATGACCTAATATGTTTTATGATGGTCTGTGATCTGTCAAAGGCTTTTGATATGGTGAGGCATGAAATCTTACTATGCAAATTAGAATCATATGTCATAAGAGGCATAGTTTGGGAATGGTTCAGACCTTAACTACAGAAAAGGACACAGTATGTTTCAATATCTGATAAGGGTAAGAAATATACTTCGGCTGTGGATAATGTTAACTTTGGAGTACCGCAAGGTTCTATTCTGGGACCCCTGCGCTTCAAGATTTTTATAAATGATCTTGCCAGACATATTTCGGCAAAATTGTTATCTATGCAGATGACACAACAAGCATTGTTAGTGACCAAAACGTGGATATCGCAAACTCTAAATTGGAAAATGTAATAAAAGAAATATCAGAATTGAACTATGATAAGACCAATTTTATAGCGTTCAAAAGCAGAAACCTAACTTTTGACCGTAATATACTGATTGAAAATACTAAAATTAGTCGTGTATCTGAAACTAAACTTCTGGGCCTCATGATTGATGATCAACTTTAATATGAATCTCACCTAACTAGTTTAAAGGTAAGGCTGAATTCTATACGTTAAAACCGTTTATTACGGATACTTTTATTCAAGAATGTGCTATGCTGTGCAGTTCTGGGGAGGTGAAGCTTGTCCGTTTTAAGGGCACAAAAAAGATCATGAATAAACTCCATCCGAGAACATCCTGTAAAGAATATTATAAAAACAATAAAATCGTGACACTTCTGTGTTGTAATATCTACTGTATACTGCTTACAATACATAAAAATAAAAACAACTTCAGCAATTATGCAAATTTGCCATATACTTTCCTTAAGGATCAAATTCGACCTATACTTCCTAGAACAACCAAATTTTTGAATAGTCTCTTTTATCGTGGTATAACTCTATACAATCTGCTGCCGAAAACAATAACATCTCTAAGCAACAATAAGTTCCAGAAAAAGCTAAAGACGATTTTGACACGAGATGCCTTTTATGACCTGCAGGAGTTTAAAAATCACACATTGCTATCTACAGACGCCTGACATCTCTACATCTATCTAGAAACTTTTTAGAAGAGTTGCTATGCGAATTTATCTGCTTTGGTTTGTTTGCTTTACCTCAGAATATTTTTATTTATTAATTATATTTGCAGTTTCCCATTTCAAATGTATTATTCATATTTGCACTTTTCTATTTCAAATTGCTCTATAATATTATATGTCTACTAATATTAAATTTGTATTTTTTATGATTTTTTTTCTTTTTTTATATATTTTCTGTTTCTTATATGTATACATTTTTATACTGTTTTGTAAAGCTATTTTCTATTTACTATTTTATTTAATTGTCTAATACAATGTAACTTGTGCAATGAACAATAATCGAATTTGATTGATTGATGGATTTTGAAACCGCTTTGACTCCTTAATATTTTCTACATTCTTATAGCTCATCTTATAATATCTTGTTATAGTTTAGTTGTAATTTTAAATCTATATTATGTAACTCTTAAAAAGTTATTTTTTTTCGGGCTTGCCATCTTCTAGAGCGGGTTGATTGATTGAAAGCATTTTATCATAACTGTATATTATTAAAATTTATTATATTGTTATTTATAACTTTCTTTACACAGTCTATAAAAAGTAAATTACAGCGAGGAAAGCAAAAAGGGTAAATGATTTAAACCATATAATTTTGTTTTAAAACTTATTTTTTTGCTTATAAAGCTCTCAACTTGAGCTATCCTCAGTTCTGAGGGACCATTATGTATTCCTTAATGGCCCGTGGAATAATTTGACTAATTTCAGTAATGCCCCGATTCTGTTATAACAAAACCCTTTTTCAAATTTCATAAAGGTTTTAATTGCCCGAAAAGAAAGGCTGCGAGGCATTCTCTTTTAAATGCATTTCGTTGAGACGAATGGGTAACTTAGCCATCGTTTGCCATCTGGCGTGCTCAGTAATGGATATAGTAAAATTGCGCAAAAAATATCTTAGATAGTAAAGTTCTGGCTAATTTGTGCTGTTACAAACAATTATGTAATTAATAAAAGAAAAAACAAAACTTTTCTCTCTCGCAAATATCTTTTATTTGGTGAACGGTTTGGAATAGAAACAACGCTGTTCTTTATGATGCTACAAACAGCTCGGGCGGCGACTATACCTCACCGTGAATTTATTAAGTTAAAGAAAATCTAATGTATGTTAGTAGATGTCAAAAAGCTTTGCCTTCCGAAGCTTGTCCTGGTGGGATTTGTAAAGGCGTGACTTCGTCGTCGTGTTAAAATAACTTTTTACCTTTCAGTCGCTATATTGTTTTGGGAACGGTTTAAAATAAACTTTTAAAATTTGGTATATCTTTAGTGCAATGATAACAAACAGATTTTCGTATTATATGTATGTATAAAAAAAAACATTTTTTCGGATTTTTTATTGTTGTTTAATAGGCGATAACTGCCGAATAAATTGAAATATTAATTTGAAAATGTAGAGTATTGCAGTGGGAAGAGAGCGGGCAAGTAAAGCCACTGTAGTATTTTCTGTCCCAACGTTTCTTGGTTAATTACCACTTTCTCAAGGGCCTATAATATAGAAAAAGAAGACACATTATATTCGGTCGTACTAAAAGAAACTTATCTAACGTCAAAAATTGTACTTAACTGTAAAAATGGGGTTAAAATATAGATAGCTAAATTTCATTGACTTACTTTTGCTGAGCTATTGCAATGGAATTCTTAATTGATTCTTTGGTTCATGGCAAAACATACTCGAGCGACATAAAACAAAATAAATGCACAATAATTAAACAAATACATAAAATACTCACCGAGACGTCATACGTCCTTTACTACAGCTTCTATAACCTTTATTAAGTATTCAATCGTTGGTACATCTTATCTTGGTATTAGTAATCAATAAAATTCATACTCAGGTACACCTAATATCGTGTAGCCAAAAATAGTAAAAACATGTGTGGCCACACCCATACAAATTAAGATGCATCTTTTACAAAAATTTACACACCACTGTCACTTTCTCAGGTTTCTTCTTCTTCCTTGGCACCTTGGCATAACCATCTCGAATTTGAAGTAATGTCTTTTAAAGGTGTATTCTTTCAAGGCTGAAAGGGTTTCTTGACACACCAAACAGACGGACAAACAAACAAAAGTATGCTTTATTGTCCCAGGAAAATTTTACAATTTTATTGACAAAGCGAAATTACTTTAAAACAAAAACAATCAAAACAACGCAAATACATAAATTGTAAATATAACATTCGTTATATTCGTCACATTGCCGTAAAGCGGTTAATGAATCCAGGTGACCTAACAAAAGGAAATAAACAATACATATGCGGGGTGAATAATTTCGATGACATTGAAATTATAATTACGCGACCTTAAACTCTATTTTTTTATCGTTATACAAGAAAAATAAGTGAAGTTAAACAAAAAGTGTACTGAACTAATATAGTAAATACAGTTTATTAGAAAAAAAAAGGAAAATATTCGTTTTTTACCCGACGTAGAAGCCATTTTTAATGTCAAGGAAGAAGAAACGAGTTTAATTCTCAGATAAAAATTTCCACGTCAAAACTAAACTTGCGCGACTGCACGACACAATACTCTATCCGCCTTACACGCGTCAAAACCCACTATATTCAACTCACTATAATCACTTATCGCACAGGTAGCAACTTGATTCCTAGTTGGCCCTCTTTCGCTGGCCGCTGCCGTGTGATGCCGGCTTTATATAGGCCGAGTGCGTCAACTTTGAATCTCTGGAAATTTCGAGCAGCTACGAGACTGGACTAGTAGGTCTCTCTAGTAGTGATAATTACTAGAATCATTAGAAAGATTCAATGGACATGCAACGCCATCTGGCCTTGTGGTAGTAGTGATCGAGTTCACAGAATGGATCTCTTCTAACTAAACGTTAATATTTTCTTTAGACTCTGGGAGCCGCAAGGAATTAGAAGGCGGGTTGCGGGTTGAATACCCTTGATTTAGATAGTCAATGTCATTGAATACGTTAGGTTCATTAATTTGCACACATTTATATATATATATATATATATATATATATATATATATATATATATATATATATATATATATATATATATATATATATATATATATATATATATATATATATATATATATATATATATATATATATATATATATATATATATATATATATATATATTGGTAGAATGTTTCTTGAACCTTTGTTTAATATATTTTTAGAGGAAAACTTTTCTTGGGATAAGGTTCAAACAGGGAATAAATCAACGTATTTTATTTCCTGTGCATTTTTGTTTTATTTTATTCCAAAATCATACGTTTCGGCTAATTTTTAGCCTTTTTCAATGACAGTATGGTACTTATAGCTAAAAAAATGTAAAATGACATTAATGCTGATCTTTGAAAGAAGTAGTAAACTAATAAAAAATTTTAAAAAATATATAAAATTTGTTGTGACTTACCTAAGACAGAACTCATTTTCATTAAATATTAAAACACATATACAGGACTATACAAAAAGACGAAGTTACATGGTTTGGACACACGAAACAGAAATTAACATATAGGTTTAAATGTCTACTGCTGAGTGATTATTCCGTCGTCCAGGGCCAAAAATCGTTGACCTTGATTGCAATATTTACAACGTTTTTAAGGGCGATCAATTCCACTAAGAGAATTAAAATATTATTATCTTGTTAAGACAAATTGACATAACTCCCTGGTAGTTCAAAGGACAGCACCTCGAGCCACGATGCTGGGGGTCCCGGGTTCGACTCTCGCAGCCTCCACCCATCATTCATTCATTTTTCTTTTTTTAAATTTTCTTTATTACAAGACTTGTAAATATTTTTTGTTTTAAAATACAATTAACTTGATGTTTCATGTTTTTATAAAAAAATATCATTGATAATGTAATTTCTTTTTAAATATATAATTGTAATTGGTATCTTTATCGCATTTAAAGTTAATATTTTTATGTCCTATTTTAAGTAAAAAGAAGGAAAAAAAGTGTTTACAGAAAAAAAGGGAGGATGTTACGGTAATATAGATTTTAAAACGGAATTAATTTATAATATGTTAGTGTAGATTTTGCTTAAATTTTGAATGTCTGATTTTGAGTTGACCGAATTTGTATTCTTTTTTATAAAGATCATTTCCAAAATTTCTCTTTTTTCTTTATGTAATTCTGTCTTTAATATGCGAGTTTCTTTAAAATTAAATTTATGATTGTTTTGGGATTCGTGTTTAGTTAATGCTGTTTGGTTTTTCTTGTCGTATTTGTGGCCGTTTATCCTGTTTTCCACATGTTGAGTTGATTGTCCTATATATACTTCACAAATTGTAATGGAGTATATATAGGACAATCAACTCAACATCTGGAAAACAGGATAAACGGCCACAAATACGACAAGAAAAACCAAACAGCATTAACTAAACACGAATCCCAAAACAATCATAAATTTAATTTTAAAGAAACTCGCATATTAAAGGCAGAACTACATAAAGAAAAAAGGGAAATTTTGGAAATGATCTTTATAAAAAAGAATACAAATTCGGTCAACTCAAAATCAGACATTCAAAATTTAAGCAAAATCTACACTAACATATTATAAATTAATTCCGTTTTAAAATCTATATTATCGTAACATCCTCCCTTTTTTTCTGTAAACACTTTTTTTCCTACTTTTTACTTAAAATAGGACATAAAAATATTATCTTTAAATGCGATAAAGATACCAATTACAATTATATATTTAAAAAGAAATTACATTATCAATGATATTTTTTTATAAAAACATGAAACATCAAATGAATTGTATTTTAAAACAAAAAATATTTAAAAGTCTTGTAATAAAGAAAATTTAAAAAAGAGAAAAATGAATGAATGATGGGTGGAGGCTGCGAGAGTCGAACCCGGGACCCCTCGCACCGTGGCTCGAGGTGCTGTCCTTTGAACTACCAGGGAATTATATCAATTTGTCTTAACAAGATAATAATATTTTAATTCTCTTAGTGGAATTGATCGCCCTTAAAAACATTGTAAATATTGCAATCAAGGTCAACGATTTTTGGCCCTGGACGACGGAATAATCACTCTGCAGTAGACATTTAAACCTATATGTTAATTTCTGTTTCGTGTGTCCAAACCATGTAACTTCGTCTTTTTATATAGTCTTGTATATGTGTTTTAATATTTGATGAAAATGAGTTCTGTCTTAGGTAAGTCACAACAAATTTTATATATTTTTTAAAATTTTTTATTAGTTTACTACTTCTTTCAAAGATCAGCATTAATGTCATTTTAAATTTTTTTAGCTATAAGTGCCATACTGTCATTGAAAAAGGCTAAAAATTAGCCGAAACGTATGATTTTGGAATAAAATAAAACAAAAATGCACAGGAAATAAAATACGTTGATTTATTCCCTGTATGAACCTTATCCCAAGAAAAGTTTTCCTCTAATATATATATATATATATATATATATATATATATATATATATATATATATACATATATATATATATATATATATATATATATATATATATATATATATATATATATATATATATATATATATATATATATATATATATATATATATATATATATATATATAAACATATATATATATATATATATATGTATATATATGCGATATATATATATGTATAGAATGCGAATGTGATTGCGAATATCTGCCGCTAACATTCGCGAATGCGAATGCGAATATTAAATTTAGTTTCCA
This sequence comes from Kuschelorhynchus macadamiae, assembly GCA_030620095.1. Lineage (NCBI taxonomy): Eukaryota > Metazoa > Arthropoda > Insecta > Coleoptera > Curculionidae > Kuschelorhynchus > Kuschelorhynchus macadamiae. Next base: position 2,438,981 of record JAUTXW010000834.1, read on the forward strand.
AATCGGGCGGTATGTAATATGTATGTAGGTAACGCTCAAATTTGTCCACTTTAAAAATATATGGAATTTTATACGAAATAATAATGCTAACCGTAGTAATTTTCGCCTCGACTTTTAAATAAAAAATTTAAAAATAATATTATCTACTAGTATTATAAAACAGCCTTTGACGACAAGCGGCTTCACGTCGTAATTTTTTGTGTCGGCATGCCTTTGTCTCTTCATATTATATAGGACTTGCATTGTTTATTTTATTTCGGCTGAGCGAAAAATTCCCCGAAATCGATCGATAATAAATAATGTTATGTGGTAAATAGTTATTTTTATTTTTAAGGGGAAAGAAAATATAAAATAGTATTTTGTATTTCAGAAAGGTTAGCATAACGTAGAGAGAAACACGTGTGTTATTGTTCTTTATGCTTAGAATAGAAAGTGATTTGTCAACATGAGCAAGATTTGGACTTATTTTACGCTTCTTGATAGTGAACGAGCTAAGTGTAAGCTTTGTCTCAAGGACTATTCCCGAAAAGGTAGAACAACAACGGCTATGAGAAATCATCTAAAAGCAATGCATAAAACAGAGTTTTCTGAGCTAGAAAATTCCGAAAAAGAAAGACAAGATGCAACTAATAAACTTGCAATTGCCTCATCATCACGCCAATTGAATAAATCTGATCTTAAATAAATGTCGCTTCAAGAATGTGTAGAAAAAACAAAAAAGTGGGATAATAAATCTGAGAAGTCCCTGGCAGTAGATAAAACAATAAGTGAAATGATTGCGTTAGAAGACTTGCCATTCAGTTTTGTGGAATGCGTTGGATTCATAAGACTTGTGAAGCATTTATGTCCATCCTATAATTTAAAGTCTCGTCAGTATTTTACGTCACTTATCTGCGACGAATTATACGGCAAAGTGAGTCAGAAAATCATTGATTTGTTAAATTCCTTCGAAAAAATGTCATTTACAAGTGATATCTGGTCCGATTCCTGTTCTGGGATATCATAAATAAGTTTAACTTGTCATGGAATTACAGAAAACTTCGAAAGGAAGATGATTGTGTTGAAGGCAGATGTGTTCAATGACAGCCGTCATACTGGGGAGAATATTGCTAAAAAACTTGAAGGCATTTTATCATCGTGGGAAATACCAAAAGAAAAAGTGAAGTGTATAGTTAGGGATGCAGGCGCCAATATGAAAAAAGGTGTCACTTTATTAAATGTTCATCACATCGACTGTGCTTCACACAAAATTCAAAACGTGGTAAAAGAAGGATTGAAAACTGAAGAAAGTGTCGCGACTGCCATGACAAAGTGTAAAAAAATGGCCACACATTTTCATCATTCGAATAGTGCTCAAGACGAGCTTAAAACATTACAGAAAAGGCTCAGTCAAGCACCTCTCAAGATTATACAAGAGTCTGCTACTAGACGGAACAGCACCTTTTATATGCTAGAACGTATTTTGCAAGTCAAGGAGCCCCTATGTCTTTATGCATCCACAAATAATAAAATTCCCCAACTGACGTCCGAAGAATGGATACTTATTGAGAAACTTATAAGTTTACTAAGACCATTTGAAGAAGTAACCAAAGAATTAAGTGCGGTCGATGTCTCTGTATCATCAGTAATTCCCTTGATCGCGACTTTAGAAAGAATTCTCAATTATTTTGATTCATCCGATGGACATATTGGTAATACGATCGAAGTTTTGAAACAGGAGCTTATTAGAAAATTTTCGGTAAAGGAAGATGACATTTTGTTTCTTACAGCAACTTTTATTGATCCAAGATATAAAGTGAAGTTTTTTAAAAATGCGTTGAGTAAAGACCGTGTCATACAGCATATTTTGGATTTGCTAGAGGACAGTCCAACAGGCGAATCTTCAAGTTCACATTGCTCGAATGTGAAGCGTGCCAGATTGAATCAGACTGAAGAGTCGGTGAATAATAAACGTGTATCTTTAAAGGATACGATGGACTTACTAATGGACACGAGTGACAGTGACAGTGAAGATGACATTCCTCTAATAAATTACCAAAATCCCTCTCATCTTTTAATCCGAAAAACTATTACGGAATATTTAGCAGAGAAACGCGTAGCAAAAGACGTCGACCCTCTAACATGGTGGAAGGTGAACAAACAAAAGTACGGACTTCTTTTTCCTATAGTGAAACAATATTTACGCACACCACCAACGAGTGTTCCGAGCGAGCGAATGTTTAGTGGTGCTGGGCTTCTCTATACCCCACATCGCAATAGACTTGAAGGGGAAAAGGCTTCCAAACTATTATTTTTGAAATTCAATATTCCTCTCTTGAAGTTTGAATATTAATTTGTTGTTTAACGTATATATATAATACATACATATATTATATTTTTCCTTTTTTATATAGGTACTTAATAGATATTTAAGTTTGTTTTTGTTTGTTTATGAGGATTTTTTATTTTTAGTTTCATAAAAAATTAATGTAGTTTCATGTAAGCGGTAATGAGTTTTCACTAATAAAAATAATGAAAATTTGACATTTTTTTCGATTGATTTTATTATTAGCAGGTAATTTTTTCTGATTTTGTGACGTTCATATTCGCAAATCATTCGCATGAATTTCGCGAATGCGAATGCGAAAGAAATGTGCGAATATTCGCGAATGCGAATGCGAATGCGAATATTCGTTACATCACTAATATATATATATATCACATTATTATTAAGTTTAATAGTTTTATATATTGTTATAATCCATGTAAAAATAGCTCCTTCACAATTAAAACAAGTATATTTAAATATGATACCAGAATTTTATGGAGGAGCCGAACTTTTATCTAGGTTTATTGATATTTGTGAAAAACTTGTAAAAAAATTTTACGACACAGTCGATACAAGCAATTTTCAAAACGAATATTTTATGAGTTCTATTTTGTCTAAAATAAAAGGCGAAGCAACAGTAAATATCTCTTCCTGTATAATTAATGTTTGGTCAGACCTAAAAAAAGCTCTTTTAAACACGTATGCTGATAAACGTGATATTTTTACTTTAAACATAGACTAGTCGAACTTAGGCAAGAAAACGAAAACGCATTTGATTTCTGAGTATTGCCAGAAATTAGCTTTAAGAGTATTTTTACGTGGTCTTAAAGAACCGATAGGTTCTCTGATGCGAACTAAAAGCCCTGATAATTTAAACAGTGCTCTGAATATGTTAACAAATGATTTTCAAATTCAAAATGTTACCCACAGAACACAAAAAAATCAGACCGCAGGTCTTAAGGCAAAATTTCGCTCCCAGACCATCTACGTACACAACAAATCCGAATAATGCACAACTTGTGTATAATCGATTTGTACCTAGAAATTATTCTAGCCTCGGTCCTTCAAACTACAATGTGTTTAAACCTAATCAAATAAACTCTCAACCATTACCGAAACCCACACCAATGTCTATTTCTACAAGAAAGGCTCCAAACAAATCAAAATAGTATGTTTAAAAATTCTCATTTTACGAATAACAAATCACAAAATAATTTCTAAAATTTAAGGCAAAACAATTCTCACATTAGTCATCCAAAATTCGCGTTTGAGGAATTGCATAACATTGAAAATCAGGAAGGCAACGACTACTTTCTTGACAATGAAAATCAACAAACCGATAATTGCTACAATGAAGGTTTTGTTGAATTCCCCGAAGAATCCGCCGAACCATGTAATTCCGAGTTTTTTCAGATAGAAGCCTCGGACAAAAACCCCCCAGATTTAATCTAATATCCTTTGCATTTAACGGTAGCCAACTCCCTTATATAGTGTTTCCCGAAATAAATTTAAATATACTTATAGACACAGGTAGTACTAGATCTTTCATCCAACCTGAAATTGCAAAAAAATATTTTCGCAAATTTATAAAGAATGACCCTTTTTAAATATCTATAGCACATGGCACTTCCTCGGAACATTTTAGCACCACAATTCCTCTTGCTAGAATGTTTAATGTGAAGATAGATCCCCTAAAATTCTATCTGTTTAATTTCCATAATTATTTTGATTGTCTTTTAGGAATAGACAATCTAAAAATCCTTAAAGCAAATGTTGACTTACAAAATAACCTATTAGTGACACCCAACACCAGTATTAAACTTTTTTACCATAATACATCTGGCATTTTGAACAATAACATCACTGTTGAAGCAAGATCTGAACAAATTATTAAAAATCCAATTAAAAATATTTCAAATGGCGATAACATTATACCCTATATACGAAAATTGACGAATTAGAAATCCCCGAATGTCTCACTAAAACTAAAGACAATCAAGCTTTTTGCTCTATTTTAAACAAGACCGAAATGGCAAAGTCTATACACTTTTTAGATCCAATAATTGCTATGGATTTTAAAGATTTCCAAATAAGTTCTAATAATTATCCAAACTTGAACAATGAAGACCATATGAATTCTGAAGAAAAGAAGGCAATTTTAAAATTAATTAAAGAATTCTCAGACATATTTCATATCGACGGCAACAAACTAACCTTTGCAAACCAAATAAAACATAATATAAAAACATCAGATGAAATTCCTGTGTATACTAGGTCATACAGATACCCCGAAATACATAAAAAAGAGGTACAAAATCAAATTCAAGATATGCTTGATCAAAAAATAATTCGTCCATCATTTTCTCCTTGGTCCTCTCCTATTTGGGTTGTGCCAAAAAAAATGACGCTTCAGGTAAACGCAAGTGGAGAATTGTCATAGATTTTAGAAAATCCTCGGAGACAGATATCCTTTACCAAATATCACAGATCTGTTAGATAAATTAGGCAGATGTCAATATTTTTCCACCCTTGACTTGGCGTCGGGATTTCATCAAATCAAAATGGCCGACGAAGACATCCCCAAAACTACTTTCAATACAGAAAATGGTCACTATGAGTTCTTGTGAATGCCCCTTGGCCTACGAAATGCGCCCGCTACATTTCAGCGCGTTATGGATAATATTTTAAGAGGATATCAAAACGAAATTTGCGCTGTTTATCTTGACGATATTATCATATTTAGTACTAGCCTAGAAGAACATATTGATAGACTAAGAAAAGTTTTTGAACGATTACGTAATTCAAACTTTAAGATTCAGCTCGATAAATCTGAATTTCTAAGAAAAGAGGTGGCTTATCTCGGGCACATTGTCACACCTGAAGGTGTAAAACCAAATCCGGACAAAATCTGCGCAATCCAGAAATTTCCCTTGCCAAAAACCCAAAAAGAAATAAAAGGCTTTCTGGGACATTTGGGTTACTATAGCAAATTTATTAAAGATTTCGCCAAAGTAACGAAACCTCTTACGAAAAGACTAAAAAAAGATGCCGTGATAGATATAAAACATCCTGAATATATTAAATGTTTCGAATTAGGCAAACAACTTTTAGCAAACGAACCAATTCTTCAGTATCCCAATTTTGCTGAGCCGTTCATATTAACGTGTGATGCCTCTAATTACGCCTTAGGAGCTGTTCTCTCTCAAGGTAAAATAGGATTAGACCTACCGATAGCATACGCTAGTCGAACCTTAAATGAGTCAGAAATAAATTATTCAACCATCGAGAAAGAACTTCTTGCTATTGTATGGGCCACTAAATATTTTAGGCCCTATCTATTTGGACGTAAATTTAAAATAGTCACCGATCACAAGCCCTTGGAATGGTTATTATCACTTCAAAAATAATACGTTGGCGCTTAAAACTGGAAGAGTACGATTACGACATTGTTTATAAAAAAGGTTGTCTTAATAAAAATGCTGACGCACTGTCGCGCATAGAATTAAATGCGAACGAAACCGAATCTAGTTCCGAATCTATATTTAAGCTTCAAGAATATGTCGAAAAAAATAAATCAGAATATTAATGAAAATAATGAACATGAGAATGAATCTTTATTAGTCGAAACAGGCGAACTCGACAAAATGGAAAATACCGCTGAAGATAGCGATATTACTGTACACTCATCTCATGAAAACTCCATAATAGGTATTCCTATCGTAGAATGTCCTGTTAATCTCGGTAAAAATCAGTTAATAATTTCTAAAGTAAAATATGCCCTAGCTACTCCATCTCGCATTGATCTATTTAATTCTAAACAACGCACTTATGTTCAGTTTTCAGAAAACAACTTTGAAAATGATGTTTTAAATTTCATTAAAGAGACCATTGTTCCCAAAGTGAAATATCACTTACTTAATACTTTAAAAATTCCCAAATCAATATGATTAAATGTACTAAGAAATTAATTGACGTCACTGATAATGACGAAATAAAGCAAATTATTCAAAACCAACACGAAGGGAAAACAAATCATCGCGGGATCGATGAAACTGAAAAACGCATAAAAAATAATTATTATTGGCCTAATCAAAGTGCTTCTATCCAAACTTATACTAACGAACGCGAAATTTGCCAATTAACGAAATATGATAGGAAACCGCTGAAATTAGAACTAAACATCACACCTACAGCAATTAAACCCTTCCAAATCCTACATATCGACAGTATCTCTCTAGAAAATTGCAAATTTTTAACCTTAGTTGATTCCTTTTCTAAATATGCTCAGGCGTACAAATTAAACTCTGCGCAATCTATAGAAGTTGCCAATAATTTAATAAAATATTTCTCTCATCACAGTATCCCAGAACAAATAATTTCAGACAATGGATTAGAATTTAAAAACTCTATAATTCGTGAACTTCTGGAGACACATAAGATTGAGATTCATTTTAAGTTCCCAACACCCCGAATCCAATGGTCTTATAGATAGATTCCACTCCACACTGATCGAGCACATCAGGCTGCTCAATAACCAACAAGAATTTAAAAATAAACCCATAGAAATGAAAGTCAATTATGCTATACTAGCATATAATAACTGTAACCAATCTAGCCCCATATAAACAGTAATTCTTAGTGAACTGGAGAAATTAAAGAGTGAAATCAGTCAACTTAAGGCGGGAGTGGAGAAGCATACGACATCATGCAATCAAAATAGTATATTGGTTCACGGTATTCCGGAAGAAAATAAAAATGTCGACCTGTACGCCGGGATCACCGATTTTGCATCAACAAAACTAGGCATTGAAATTGTTAAAAGCGATATAAATTTCAGTTATCGCCTGGGTCCAAAAAAACAAAACAATTCGAAGCCAAGGCCAGTTGTCATTTCATTTTGTCAACGATGGGTGCGTGATATGTTTTTCCACAATAAAAAACAGTTAAAGGGTACTCAATTTTTAATTACCGAATTGTTAACCGTAGGTGCAGTTAAATTGTTTAAGGCCGCCCGGAATCATTTTAAAAACTCCTGTTGGACTGCCGGTGGAAGAATTTTTGTGTTCAGTGACGGCAAAAAAATGCTTATAAACTCGGAAAAATCACTTAGTGAAGTTATTGACCTACAGGCAGGTAGTGATTGTAGTGATTGAAAAGTGTTTTTCTGTTTTCTATTTGCCGAGGTATGTTGCAGGATATATAAATATTGTTTTTTTTTTCTCTCCTTTTTTTTTTGTTCACTTTGGACATACAACCTTGAAGTATAGGTAGGTGAAAGTTGCATTTTTTTTCTTCTCTTTTTGCCTTATTGTGTATGCAATTTTTTAATATAAAATTTGGACACTTTGTTATAAATATGACACTTGCGGAGATAAATTTTATTTTTCGTTTTGGGTAGTATGATCAAAAATTATTATTGTACTAGGTAGTTTCGCTGAATCGTAGGCTTTTCTATAATCTTAAACAAATTTTAGCAAACTAACGTTGATTAGTTATACTTAGATTAAGATGCATATTTTTTTTTGGCATTTTAAAATTTAAATGTATCTATTTACTTTGCTTTTATTTTATTAAATTTATCTATTTACTTTATTTTTGGTGGTATCTTATAATATATTACAATAATTTTCATATAATTTTTTCTTTTTTTTTTGACTCGTATAAAAAGGGACTTTTCAATATAATAGTTAAGATATAATTATTTGGTTTCGACCGATGTTGCGTCATATTGTTAATGCACTGTACTTGTGTGATAATGTATATTTTTTTTAATTTAGTAAATGTTATGTTTCTCATTGAGCGGGGTAGTCCTTGGCTTGGGGTGGTGGCTGGGGATATGTGGGATGATCGGGGATAACTTAGTTAGAGTAACAGGGGACCAGCATAATTTAAATTCTATACACGATTTAAAGAATACAAACCTGTTTGCTTGTAGTCATTTGAATGTAAGATCGCTTAAAACAGGTTTCGATGAATTATCTAATTACATTTTTGATTACAATTTTGACATTCTTGGCTTATCGGAAACATGGCTGTCGGTTGAAGACGGCAGTAGTGCTTTTAATTTACCAGGATATAATCTGCTTAGAAATGATAGAGTTGGCCGTGGAGGTGGGGTGGGTTTTTACATAAAAAATAATTTGAAGTATAATAGAGTTATATTTGAAAATCTATCAAACGAATTTGAATATTTAAGTTTAACGCTTATATTAAAAAATAAAAAATTCTCAGTTACAACAATTTATCGACCTCCTTCCTCAAATGCTCAAAATTTTCTCGATTTTTTGGAAGACCTCCTTAGTCTCTCGGTGCCTGCTTATCAACATATTCTACTCTTGGGAGATTTTAATATAGACCTTTTAAATAATACATATCCTAAAGAAAGGCTTATCAAACTTCTAGAATTATTTAACCTTACTCAGTTGATTAAGGAACCGACGAGAATTAACATTTCAACTAATTCATCAACACTTATAGACCTAGTTATTGTTAGTAACGAACTTAAATGCCCCGTTTCAGGGTCAATATTTCTGTCTCAGTCAATATCAGATCATCATTTAGTATATGCCGCATTAGATTTATCAAAAAAGAAGCCGGGTGTGAGAAAAATACAATTTCGTGATTACAATGGCATTAATGTAAATTCGTTTGAGTATGATGCGCTGCATTTGCCATGGGAGAATATTTATTATGCCAAGGAAATAAATACAAAATTAGAAATATTTAATACGCATATCGTATCTTTAATGAAAACACATGCCCCCGTTAAAACAAAAATTATACACGACAAACCGTTTACCCCGTGGATTACTAGTAATATTAAATTTTTAATGAAGTTAAGAGATAAATCTTATCGTAAATATGTAAAACAAAAAAACCCAGTCAATCTTCAATATTATCGTCAGTTACGGAATTTTACCAAACACGCAATTATTAGAGAGAAAATCGCATATTTTAACCAAATGTCTTTAACCAGTAGTAAATTCTTTTGGAAAAATGCCAAAAAACTTAATTTGACATATGCAAAAAAGTTTGATCTGCCAGAAGATTTGAGTGATCCTGAGCTTTTAAATGATTACTTTTCAAACTCTATTGCTAACACAAATAATATTTCTCAAGATAGATTAAATTATTATAAATCTAATAAACATCAAAATCTAACTTCTGAATTGAATCTCAACCTTATAGATGAAAAATCTCTATATACCATTTTAAATACTATAAATACAAATGCTACCGGAGAAGATGAAATATCAATAAAAGATTTAGAATTCTGTTTACCATATTGTATAAAGCCCCTTATAAACATAATTAATAGTTGCATTTTAGAAAACTATTTTCCAGATATATGGAAAAGGGCTATAATTAAACCAATCGCTAAAGTGAAGGATCCGAAGGAACCTAAAGACGTTAGACCTATAAGTATTTTGCCTGTAGTGTCAAAAATTTTAGAAAAACATGTTTGTAAACAAATAAATGAATTTGTAAATGCCTCTAATATTCTGCCAAGTTGTCAATCCGGTTTTCGTAAAAATTTTAGCACAACAACTAGCATGATTGAAATGGTCAACAATATACGACTAAACGAAGATTCAAAGCACATGACCTGTATGGCCGTACTTGATTTCAGCAAAGCCTTTGATACTATTAATCATGATATGTTGTTGACAAAATTGCAATACTTTGGTTTTTCAAGGAAATCTATAGACTTCTTTGGTTCTTATCTCTCAAACAGAGCTCACTCTGTATCAGTAAATACAAATGGTACTGTAAGTAAGTCGAAATGTCTGCCTTTAACAGCCGGAGTCCCCCAGGGTTCTATTTTGGGACCCTTGCTCTTTTCTCTATATGTCGCGGATATGAATAATACGCAGATGATTCTCAAATATACATGCCAATTTCTATCTCTCAAATTGAGCAATCTCAGGAACAGTTTAATAGTGACATTAAAAATGTGAATAATTTTGCAGAAGATCATAATCTAAAATTGAACGCCTCGAAATGCTATTTGATTTTTTTTGGAAATAAAAATAATATTAAGAGTGTCACTGATAATTTTAAAATAAAATTAAACAATACTTTTCTTCCAGTCGTCAAAGAGGCAAAGATTTTGGGTGTAACGGTTGACGCGAATCTTTCATTTGAATCTCACATTAAAAATAAGATAAAACTAGCCTACATTCGCCTAAAAAATTTACATAATCTAAAAAACGTATTACCTTCAAAGACCAAGTATTATCTTTGTAATTCTCTCATTTTGTCTTTGTTAGATTACGGGGATATAGTTTATTCTGATTCTTTGTCTGGGAGGTTGGCGGGAACAATTCAAAATTTACAAAATAGCTGTATGCGTTTTTCTTACAATATACAATATCGAAATCATATTACGCCATACTTAAAAGAAAATTTAATTCTAAACATGAGAAACCGAAGGAAATCTCATATGTATAACCTTATATATAAAATTTTGAAAACTGGACAACCCAAAATACAAAATACCCAAAATACAAGACATGTCAACCGGTTTATAGTACCACAACACAAAACAGCCGGATTTCAAAAATCATTTTCTTATGTGGCTATTACATTGTGGAATGCTTTACCTAACTGTGTAAAAGAATTATCGCTTAATAAATATTCTAAATATATAAAGGAAGTTCTGCTAAATTTGCAAAGTATATAATGTTATACTTATTGCATTTCTGGGTCTTCTTTTTTTTTTTTTTTTTTTTTATCTGGTTTATCGTTCATAAAATATCTTTAAATCCAAACATGTTCATAGTAACTGGTCTTGCCTAAATGATTATCATTTTCATAGACTTCAACAAAGCTCAAACCATTTTTTTTTTCCGACCTCTACCCGCCTCTCCGCGCTGCCTTGGATTGTGTCCCTGCTCAATTAGTAACAATTATTAATTACATTTTGTTTAGTTTAATTGATTTTAACGGCCTGCACCACACACGCGCACCAGTGCGCTGTGTTACCGGTTATGAAATCGAGGTGCAGTCCGCATTACCACCATATTGTATTTGTTATAACTATTATCGATTTTTTTTTCTTTGTAATTTGGTTGGTAATAAAACGTTTTTGAATTTGAATATAAAATAGTTACAGGCCACCTAGCCGCAGAATCCTCTTTTAATCTCGAGATAGAAAAACAACTCGTCAATAATTACATCTTTAATCACCGCGATAAAATGAAACTTTTCTATCAAAAGCTAAACGAAACAATTCAACAATCTAAAGAAAAAGTTGTCAACAAAATTAACGAATCTCGAGAAGAATTGCCAAAAATTCCTGAAAAAGTACTCGTTAAAAACAAACAAAAGCAGTCAAACACATCAAATAAATACAAACCAGAGCAAATAACTCAGGTCAACGAAAATTTAAAAACCGTTAGAATTAATCCCCACAGAAACACTGCGGATAAAATACACCTATCTAACGTCAAAAGACCGAAAAGAAAAACTTATCATTTTAAAAATATTTCAGGTTCCTCATCCCAAGGGACAGAAATAAGAAATATTACGGAGAATTTGGGCGCCTTACCAATAAACTTAGGACCCGCCAAACTTCAAAGAACCGAACATATGTTCGTACATTTTTATGACCTAGAACAAATCTTCGTAAAATATAAGAATTTAATTATCCAACATGATAATCTTAAGGTTACTTATTTGAATAGTACAAATTTAGGTAGGGAATTAAAACATTACCAAAATGTTTTGTAAAAAATCTATTCTTACTAAGTTAGAAACTATTTCTTTACATAACACTAGTCGTCTTAAAAGAGGCTTAATAAACGGCTTAGGATCTATTATTAAAGGTATCACAGGTAACTTAGATTCTAATGATCTGGACAAAATATATAAAATACTAAACCATTTAGAAACTAAAGGTAATAACTTGCAGACCCAGCTAGAAATGCAATACTCTCTTAATAACCAAGTTATCAAAAACTTTAATAATACAATTAAAGATATTAAACATAATCTAAACTTGTTAAGATCTAAAATATTGTTTTTAGATCAACTATTGCGAGAAGATGTTGAAATTCAGGATATTCTTTTTGCAAAAGACTTGTATAACCAACTAATTATTTTATATAACTCGTTAGTAAGTACACTGCAAGATATCGAGAACTCTATTACGTTTTGCAAATTAGGTATAATACACCCTAATATAATTTCACCTGTAAATCTTTTTGCAGAAATAAAAAGAATCTCTTTTCATTACAAGAACCAATTACCATTCACTGTCACTCTTGAAAATATTTCTAACTACGAATCAATAATTAAAGTAAATTGCGATATACAGCAGACTAAGATAACGTATTTTCTTTCAATACCCATAGATTTTGAAGAACAATTTGAACACATTTTACTTATTCCTGCAAGTTATGAATCAGAATTTGTTATGATAATCCCCAGTACGCGATATTTTCTAAAATTAAATAAAAAAAAACCAATAAAACCTCTAAATGGCATGTGTACCGAAGGCAAATCATATCATTGTCCAAATATACTACAAGCCAACATCAAAGTGCCCTGCGAAGAAGGGATTCTTCAACATGACAACTTTGGTCTCTGCCAATTTACAAAGTTAAAAATTGCTGAAAATCATATTGAGATAATTTATGAGATCAATCAATATTTGGCTGTGTTTCCACGAGAAGAAAGCATACAAGTGCACTGTGAAGATCATGTGGAGACCCTAAAACTGAAAGGCGTTTTCCTGATAAATAAAGATGCCTGCAACATAATATTCAGAAACCAGGAGCTTCCATTTCAGGAAAAAAGTTTTGGGCACCCCTCAGTAATCCAAACCCCTAACCTGCAACTTAAAATGAGAAATCCACCTAAAATAAGTATTGAATTGAAAAAATACGGAGTATACAGTATTCCGTGCCAGGACTGTGAAAAGTTGTACGTGGGACAAACTAACAGGCGAATATCAGCAAGAGTGGAAGAATATAAACTCAGCATCAGAAATAAACAAACAACCTCAGCTTTATTCCTACATTATCAGGAAACCGGCCATAAAATAAATTTCGATGGGTGTAGGGAGATTGCCAATATAGAACATTATAAAACCAGAATAATCCGAGAAGCTATAGAAATTGAAAAACAAGGTGATTTGAATAAAAGGGACGAATCATTAAAACTACCAACAGTATGGAAGACAATAATCGACAAATCTAAAATCGCAAAAACTAAAGCGCAATTAGCGCAACAACAACAGCACCATCCGGAAAACATAAATAACGACCAACGCCTGCGCAGATATAACCTTCGGCTACGAGTGGGGGTATAAAAGGAAGCGTCGCAGTCTCTATTCGGACGCGAGAAAGAAAGCTTCCAAAATGCCAAATGTGATTTTGGCGAAACGTCAGCAAAACTGTTCTTTTCAGAACAACAGTAGTGAACTGATGTACACCGGGAATGAACACACATTATATATATATATATATATATATATATATATATATATATATATATCCTGGTTTGATTGCCAATCTTATAATGAATGGTTTCATTGAAACAGTTTCTGACAGTTGGCCTTTTAGTATGGGATTTATAAGGATATATGTGGATGATACTTTGGCCTCAGTACTACGTGACACGTTGTATGGTATTTTGTCACTTTTTAATAATTACCAAAAGAAACCATGGAAACTGAATCGGATGGTAAAATTAAATTTCTACACATCGTGGTCTACAGACAACGTAATAGATATACTTTGACTAACTGGTACATTAAACCAACCAGCTTTGGTATACTACTAAATTTTAAATCGAATTATCCCATTTCGCAAAAAATAATGATAATTTGATTAAATTAAAAATAATCTAAATAATAATTATCCACTTAATTTTATAAATCAAATTATTACTAGATATAAAGGAAATAAGAGTATAAAAGAAAGGAGTGACATTAATAAAATATTTAGAATAAAAAAGTTAATTTGCCTTGTCTGTGAATTGAACGCAGGACTTTCACTACCTAGACAGAAGCGCTTTAACCCATTTAGTATTTATCTGAAATACCGGTAGAGGTATGGATCTTTGCTAAAAAACAGGTGTGGTTTTTGTGTGTATGTTTCAAATTTATTGGCATTTCTCTTCAGTTTTTTTATCTATTTTCAAAGTAACAGAATTAAATAGTTTTAAAATCTTTTAAATTTTACTAGAACCAAAAAAAGTTAGAAGTTTATTCTAAACTATTGACAAATGTAAAATACTTTTGGCAATTTTGCCTTAAAATGATATTTTCACAGTTTTCGCACGCTTGTAGAAAAATGTTTTTTCCTGTTCCCGGGCATTAAAAGAGGTACCTTCAAAAACTGAAATACTATCAAATAGAGAGAGAGATACGAATCCAACATGGCGAAACAAAATGGCGGCTTGATACGTTATTTAAAAATTCAGCCTGAAAAAACTGCTTAATGGTTAGAATTCAAATCGTGTGCCATAAGTAATTGTGGTATAGGGATCAATTAATAATATAGTGGTACTAATTGAAGATGGCAAAACAAAGTGGCGGTCAAATAAAATGTTTGTAATCGTGAAAAAATCACCCTCTCAGGTCTTACATATCTTCGCGTTGAGCATTCCTAGATGCCAAAAAATGTGTTTCACCAATTCCGTTGTCCCGTCTGTCGGTCTATCTGTCAGTTCGCGGCATAGCTTAAAACCTAACCCGATTGACTTTAAATTTTGATAAAAAGTCGAGTATGGCAAAAACAAGATGGCGGGGTAGTGAAATGTTAAAACAATATTATGAAAAAGCTACTTGTCGAATTTATTTCAAATTTTGTATAAACATCAAGTATTATGTTGGAATCATCTGCTAAAATTTTGGTACGAATGCAAGATGGCGGAACAAAACAAAAAACTATTTAATGATTTCAAATTGTGTGCCATAATTAATTAAGGTATAGGGCTGAACTAGTAAAACTGTGTTACTAAATCAAGATGGCGGAACAAAATAAAATTTTTGTAATCGTGAAAAAATCACCTTCTCAGGTTTTACATATCTTCACATTTAGCGTCTCTAGATGCCAAAAAAACATGTTTTATCAATTCGATTGGTCCGTCTGTCGGTCTGTCTGTCAGTTCGCGCTATAGCTTAAATACTACTTACCCGAATGACTTCAAATTTTGACCAAAAATTAAGGGTCATATGGGGATGACCTGGTAATATTTTGGTAAAAATCCTATATGGCTGAACAATGTTAAAACATTTTGTTATAGTGGTGTATTATTTGGGGTTAAGATAAAGTAAAAAAAACAAGTCTTTTTAAATTATTGACGTTTCGGAACTTAATTTGTACATCCTCAGGACACATAGAGATCCTCTATCCTGCATGAAACTTATATTATCAGTCTTTACCTACTCCGTTGGTTCTCAGATATTTCCTGGACATTAGGTTTCTAAATATTTTTCGTTAAAAAACCTCTTGTTGTTATGTTATAGTGGTGTATTATTTAGGGTTAGGGTCCAGTAAAAAAAAGTATACTTTTAAATAGTCGACGTTGCGCTACTTTATTGTTGCATCCCCAGGACACATATATAATTTCTATATCCTGCATGAACCCCATATTATTAGTCTTTACCTACTCTGTTGGTTCGCAGGTATTTCCCAGATATTATGTTTCTATGGTTTTCGTTAATGATCCTCTTGTTGTTATGTTAGAGTGGTGTTTTATTTGGGGTTGGGGTCCAGTAAAGAAACAAAAGACTTTTTTTAAATTGTAGACGTTTCGCAACTTTATTGTTGCATCCTTAGGACACATATATAAATTCTATATCCTGCATGAAACCCATATTATCAGTCTTTATCTATTACCTGGTCTGCAGATATTTTTCAGATATTAAGTTTCTAAATGGTTTTCGTTAACGATCCTCTTGTTGTTATATTAGAGTGGTGTATTAATTGGGGTTAGGATCCAGTAAAAAAAAATAAAGTCTTTTTTTTAAATTGTTGACGTTTCGCAACGCTATTGTTGCATTCTCAGGACACATATAGATTTTATATCCTGCATGAAACCCATATTATCAGTATTTACCCACTCCATTGGTTCGAAGATATTTCTCAGATATTAAGTTTTTGAATGGTTTTCGTTAAGGGAGTAGGTGTAAAGACTGATAATATGGGGTTCATGTAGGATATAAAATCTATGTATCCTGAGGATGCAACAATAAAGTTGCGAAACGTAGACATTTTAAAAAAGTTTTTTGACTGGAACCTAACCTTAAATAACATACCACTTTAACACAACAACACGAGGATCGTTAACGAAAACCAGTTAAAACTTAATATCTGCGGATCAACAGAGTAGGTAAAGACTGATAATATGGGTTTCAATTTAAGATTGAAAAATAAAACGGCGGCCCAATAAAATTTATAAAAAATCAACATAAAAAAATCTCGTTCAATTGATTTTGCAGAAAAATTAGATATGAAAATGGGATAAACTAGTACGAATTCACCATGACGTAGCAAAATGGCGGCATGTGTCAATGTAAAAAGTTCTTACTGAACTTATTTTATTATGCCCATAATTCAACTGTGGCACAGGTAAAAAGAAAATGGTAAAATATTGGTAGGAATCCAATATGATGGAACAAATAAAAATGAAAAGACAGTATATGCAACTCATATATACTGTGACTTTGTACTGAACTAAATTGGGTCACACTATACTATTCCTAACAAAAATTTATAACGAGGGAAGTTCCGGATAAAGAAATTTGCCGATTTTTTTTGTAATGATAATATAAAAAAAACAGGTATAAGGGCGATAAAGGCATCGAGTTTTATAATTAAATTTACATTTTTTAAATACACTTTTCAAAATAAAGCATCGAGGTGTGTAATATGCATACAACCCCATTTGCTAAAAGGTATCTTTTTTGCTATCCCGTTATGTAATTTTATGTATACAGGGTGACCATGAAAATGTGCAATTTCACAATCTAGTATTTTTCTTGACATTTTCGGTATGAATTAAACGTTACTACCCTGATTATAATTTTTAAGCGACTTCAAAACAAGAGGAGGTTATCAGTTTGACCCTATGTATATTTTTTATGTTTGTACATCGTATACTTCGAGATGGTTTGACCAAATTAGATGAAATTTTCAGAATATGGTACCGGAGTGGCCCCATAGCAAGAATAGTAAGAAATGTTAAAAATAGCGGAATGGCGCTATTTTGTTTTTTGGGCCAAGATATATTCCAAGTTTTTAAATTTTCTAGTCACGCGTCTCGATTCTACGCGTTCACCATTATATCAGGAAAACAAATTATGCAGTGGGCCATTCGTTAAACCTGATTTTTACAATAAAACTCGTATATATAAAACTAAAAACGATGAAACACAAAAATTAAACCGATTTCAAAAAAATGCACTAAACAGTGAAAATAATATTTTAATCCACCTTAAAAATTGTACTCCGTGAAGTCGGCGCTAAACTTATTCTTAATTATTTAATCACAAAAATATAATCATGTATTCAAGTTGGTGTTTTGATGCCTAATACTACGCGTATAAGGTTTTACTGTCTTTATTACTTTATCACCAACTTCATGGAGTAAAATTTTTAACGTGGATTAAAATATTATTTGTCACTTTTTAGTGAATTTTTAAAGGACACTCTTATCACACACGAAATTAAATGGATATAATTGGCTAGCTTAACATAAGTTTAAGCAACACATTTACAACAACAAATTTAAATGCATCAAAGTCTAGGAAATCTAAACATACCTACCAATTTTTACATATGTTTCCTATTTCTGGTAACTGATAATATGTTGCGGTTTTCTGTTTATTATTTCTTCAAAAATATATTCTAAACCTTGAAATAAAACGACAAAATAGAAATCATATAATTATATAATAAAACCAAACAGGTAATGCCAAAATATCTAACAATTGACAAAACAAATTTACAATACTAATATTTATGATAAAATATTAAAATTAACAGGATATAAAATCTACAAATAAAAACTAGAATCTATTTACAATAACCAGTCTGTTATATAATATATTTAGATTACTCGGGCAGCATATTCTATCAGAAGTTGTCACAAAAAATACTATTAATTAACTTACTCAGTTCCTTGAGTAACCTTACATGATACTACGCCCAAAAACATTTATGGCTGAAATTAAAAAACTTTTATTTCCTGGGGCTGAGATTAAGCAAGGGAAAACGGCTTTTAATTAAGTGAATTAATTAGGTGAATCGACAAATATTTATTAAAAGAAAAGCAGCATGTTTATTATACAATAACAGATTTTTTCACCCATTCTGAGAGGGGGTTGAACTTTTAAATTTTAAATACAACCCTTATCGAATTTTGTCTGTGTTCTAAAATGAAAGAGGGTTAAATTACGTAGAGTTAAAACTGTTATTTTTAATTTTATTTTAGAAGTTCAAAGTCTTCTTTCAAATTCCCTTCTAAGTTTCAGTCATTTTTTGTTATAGTGCTTGAAAATTATTGGGTTTGATAATTTTTTTTAGTACCTTACCATTCCAAAACGGGTCGAGATAGAGATATTTTTATCTTCAGAGGTCTCCAAAATAAATTCGATATAGGGTTACATTTATAATTCAAAAGTGCAACCTCCTTTCGCCATCCTGAGGTGAAAATAAGTTCCGGAGATTTTCTTGAAGCTATTTTTTATATTGACGTACTTTTTTCTTGGGTTTTTGGTTCATCAAAATAAAAACAAAAATAACTAGTATGTCATTTTTTATTTAAAAAAACTGCTTGTCATGCCTTTGTCAAACTATCAGACAACTGACAATTTTTTAGAAACAAAAAAAAACAGTAAATATAATTTGCGTTATAAATAGGGGACAGAACGTAAATTTCGAAACCCAAAAAATAAAATTGGCACATAAAACACTGGGACACTTACTTACATTACATTACATTCAAATCCGATGTATAGGGTATTCGGTTATATTTTGAACACGGTCTACACGCTTTATTTTTAGAGATAGAAGAAAATGTGAAATTCGAAAGTTGTTAGGATCTATCTGAACCGCCAAAATTTGTTAAAAAGATTAACAAACGATTATTGCAAATTTAAAAATTGAGCATCGACTTTGTTATTTTAAATGAGACACCCTGTACATTTTTAATTCGTTGAAATTTTTTTTTCTGATTTCAAAAATATATACCTTGTCTATGTTGAGACTAACGGCTATAGCATATATAACATTTGGTCTAAAACCCAGAAAAATCAAGTGCTCTGGATGATAGTAAATTTAACACAGGTGGCTTTGATTTTCAATTTTTTTATTTTAACATGTCCATTTTGTCACTGGTTTTGGACACCTGATTTACTTAATTTCTTAATTATAGGGTATTCTGGCAATGAAAAAGTAATTATTCTACTGCATAGACGTAATTTAATTTAATTTTAATTTATTTAATAATATATAACAATAAAAAAATATTTAAAAATCGTTTCTAAATGTTTATAATTTAACACATATTTACTGTTTATGTCCGGGACTTACTTACAAATATTAAATTATTTAAATTGAGTTTAATGAGTTATTTGTATGAAACAATTATCTGAATAATAATAGATGTTTTAATATTGATACCGGGAAGAAAATGAAGCTACATGTTTTTTTTATTTAAACATTTTGAAACAGAGATATTAAATATGAAGTAACAATGCGTAAACAAAAACAATATTATTTATGGAGTAGATTTTATTTAGTCTACCCAACCCCCATTATTTCTAATACATTTTTCTAAGTTGTCTCTAAATCTACCAGTTATGGCTTGAAATGTAAACTCTGGATTATTTTCGTTTAAACTATCTATTTCGCCTTGCAATTTTAAAGTCAATTCCTGAATTTTTGGAGGTCTATTATAGTAAACTTTATTTTCAAGGTATCCCCAAAGAAAGAAATCCAGAGGCGAAAGGTCTGGGCTATTCGCAGGCCAAGTTATGACACCTTGGCCATTTAAAGAACCATGTATGAATAACTTTGTTTTCTATAAGGCTGCACCAAACCAAAGTAAAATTTCGGCTCTGAATTTTTACAGTTTGTTCTTTTTTGAGGATTGGTAGTTGCCCAAAAGTGTTTATTTCTCCTATTGAATATCCCCATCCAGTGATAAAAGTAAATAAGTTAAGGGGAAAATATAGCTTCATCTGTAAAAAGAATTTTCTTGGCGAAATTTTCATCTCCCTGCATCCTTGCCAACATATTGTTTAAGTCTGTTAAGTTCTGAACAGGTGTAAACTTATAATCTCTATACTTGTAACGTTTTAGAGTTTCGTGAACTTTCCATATGTTCTCATTCAAATTTAATACAACTTCTGAGACTGATCGTTCTGGATCCTTTATAAAATATACTTTTAATGTAAACTTACTTTAAAATTAATAATAATTAAAAATTACCTTCAAAATATAACAATATTTGCATATCTCTTTCTTCATTTCTAGTGACTGTTCGCTTCTTTCTTGTTGCAGTCTTTCTGTTTTCAACATTTTTTACAGTATAGTAGATTGCAGATGTTGATGGAGCTAAATTAGGATACGCCATTCTATATTGGTTTTGTGTTTCGCGGTAATTATTTACCCGAAAGTATATTTTCAAAATATTTGCTTTTTCTTCGTCAGAATACCCCATAATTAAGAAATTAAGTAAATGAGGTGCCCAAAACCAGTGACAAAATGGCCATGTTAAATTTACTATGAGCCAGAGTGCTTGATTTTTTCAGGTTTTAGATCAAATTAATGCGATAACCGTTAGTCTGAACATAAACAAAGTATATTTTTTGAAATCGGAAAAAATGTTCTTTCCAACGAATTAAAAATATACACGGTATCTCATTTAAAATTGTTATTCTCAATTTTTTAATTTGCAATTGTCATTTCTTAATCATTTTAGCAAATTCTGGTGGTTCAGACAGAACCCAACACTTTTTGAATTTAGCATTTTTTTTCTACCTCTAAGAATAAAGCGTGTAGACCCCGTTCAAAATATTACCGAGAACCCAGTTACATACAACAAAGTTTTAATAAAACTTTACCGTAATCCATCTTTTTTTTATATTGCGGTTGTATTAATGAGGTGGAATAGATATTTAATTTTAGGATTAGGAAAAGGTAAACATGGTATTGCTTGTAGTATTTTTATTTTTATTAGTGATTTGGGTATTAGAAGAAATTAAGAAACAACCTTTGATGTTATTTTTTTTGTAACGTTGCATTCTTAAAATTGTTTGCTAATTAAACATTCGGTTTTTGTTTACATGGAATCGTTTAAAAAGCAAAATTGAAAACATATATAGAGGAGAAGGGGTGTGCGAGAAATTTTTTTTTAATTCGTTTTAATTAGATTATAGTAAATTTTTATGTATTTATGTAAAGATTTATGTCTCTCTTGTCGTTAATGGAATTTCTATTTTTTTTATTTCGATGGATTCGTATAATTCCCTTCTTTTTGTGCATTTCGGTTTTTAGAACCTTGGTTTGGTCAAAATTAAAAAAAGTGCGTTTTCTGTGCTTTATGTTTGGTGAAAGCCGTTTGATTTTTTGTCGTACTTGTGAGCTTGGATTCTAGCTTGCAAATGTTGGCTTGTTGGATCGATGTAAACACCGTTTTTTTAAGGGTTGGTGTTTTTGTTTTTTATTTGTTAAAACTATTTAATAAGTTATGCCCTTTGTGTTATGTAATGTTACACAAAAAAATAACATCAAACGTTGTTCCTTAATTTCTTCTAATACCCCAAATCACTAATAAAAATAAATAATACTACAAGGAAAACCATGTTTGCCTTTTCCTAATATTAAAATTAAATCCACCTCAATAATAAAACCACAATATAAAAAGATGAAGCATTGTTTTGATTTCACTTTAGATGCATCTAATAACACCTAATCAACAGCATTCAAAGTAGTTTTGACCCGGCTTACCGTAAAATGTGGCGTTATGAATTTCCATAACAACCATGTGTGGGCCGACAAAAATTCCCATGTCGATTTCAAGATAGTTTTCCATTAACGTTTGGGTAGATATTCTGGGAGATAGATTATTAGGACCGTATGTTTTGCCTCAGCGGGCAGGCATATTTAATTTTTAGATAAATATTTTGTCGGTTTTGCTGGAAGATTAAGAGCAGACATATTTTTCATGCGTGATGGTGCTCCAGCCCATTTTAGTGCGTTAGTTCGTAAGTATTTAAATGTAACTTATCCAGATCGATGGATCCATTGGACTATTTTCTTTGGGGCTACTTAAAGCAATTGGTTTATTTGGTTCTTATTGACAATCTACAGCAACTAGAACAGCGGATCATAAATTGTTGCCAAGAAATACGAAATAAACAAGGGGTTTTCCAGAAAAAAATTTAAAAAATAATGCATGCCTCTGGATCACAGAAAAATAGCGTTTTTTTACAAGCAGCAATTTCTATGATTTGTTGCTCAGTCACATGCAATACATTGGTTGCTATTTTTTTCTTGAAAACGATTCAGGAATGAAATCAATTCAAGAGACAAAAATGTTGTAATTTAGTTGCTTTATCCAAAAAAAAAAACCAGTGGCTCACCTTTTTCTTATCAATAATATACCGGGACGTCACTGGACTTAAATAATTTTAATCTAATTAAGGTTAAATTAGCCCCATATACAAACAATACTGCCAGATTCAACAGAGTCGAACAAAGGATATTTAAAATATCTTTTAAAAACCGATCTATTAAAAAAGTTTTACACCCCTTATCTTGAAAACTATGCATTTCTTTACCCAAGTTCGTATGAAAATATTTTTATGTGTTCTTAAGTAGAATAACCCTTCAAATTATTCGAACGATATTTACGGGCACCCGGAAACGTCAAAAGATTTTATTAAAAAAATGACAATATATGTAACTTGTAAAACCTAAGACACAAGTATCTTTTTTCGGACCTATGTCCACGAAAATAACTAACTTTTTTACCAAGATGTTTTTAACCTGTAAAAAAACATTGTAAGGAAATATTTGTAAATAATTTTGCCATTTCACAGGCACTCGATTTGGTGTGCTGCAAGGTTGGAAGCTTCGTTGTGGGGTAGAATATTGGCAAATCAAACGTAGTAAGGTACTTTTGTCGGAAAGCCGACTATGTAGCATTTTTCTGACGAGTTTCTTAAAACCAAAATTTACACCCTTTCTAAATTTCTAAACAGTTTTACATCCTCTCGAAATCTCGTATGACCTTTTTGTGATTTTAAAAATAGTTATTTTTCTACTAATTTGTGAATTCTTAGGCATTTACATGTATTTTACTATATTTAAGTCATTTGACATAACACTCAACATTTTAACTTCGCCTAGCGAAACTTTAATTACCTAACTGTGATTCTTAACAATACAAATTTAAAAATAATTAAATTTAAATATTCCTTTCCTATGTCACTTCAAAATATGCAGTAATTAAATTCGAGGAAAACGTTCAAAAGCAGAATAATACTCGACATTTTGTATTTAGAATATAAAATAATAACTATGAAAAAGTTCTTTCTCATCGAATTTTGTGATGCAAATAAAATAGAGCTATTTAAAAATTCATTTTATTTCAGATAAAAGATTCTGCCTCGGTAAACTTGTACAGATTAATGTCGAGTCTACCAATATAATTACATAGAATTTTATTAATAATTATCGGACCTTTACCAAAATAACTATTGGTTAACAAGTATTTTTGAGATTATATTCAGAAACTGATATGTTTTCCTGCATTTGTAGTTAGAGTTACTATCTAAATTACATTTATCTACGATAAAAGCTATAAAAAAACTCTAATAAAAGCGTCTTTAAATTAATATAGTAGTTATTTCAAAAAAGAGTTTTTTTGCCTTTCATTACATTAAACGGGAGCGAGGAAATCTAACTTTCTTGTTAAAAAAATATTCATTATGTTTTGCAGATTCTCCGTTGTTAATTTATTGCGGTATTTGCATGCATATCCTGATCGACTATGATGAGGCCCTGACCCTTTGTGAAGATTGATACAGTATTTAAACTAGGGTTTCCTATTTCCTGCCTTTAAATTAGGCGTCATTTTTTAGATTGTGTGACGATTTGAACAATAATAATGGTTGTAATTATTAGTTATATTAATTCCTTTAAGAAACACCTTAAGATTATTGCTTACTCATGTGAGTAAATAAGTATATGATATGTAAGTTTTTGTTAAATTCCAGACATCTAAGACTAATTTTCCTCTCTCCAGTTTTCAGGCAATAGTTATGAAAAGCTTATAATATTTTTTGTCTAAAAGTCAACAAGAGGTAAAAAGACAATGAATTGAATTTTATTATTTTTTATTGCTGGAAAATATAAAATATGTAAAAAATAATATCGTAGTGTTAAATTGTACTTGAGATCCATATGAGAAATAAATATAGACCAGCGTTTTAGTAAAAGAAAAACTTCCCTTGCAGTCTTTCATGGTTTGTGCGGATGCGTGGTTTTAACCTAAATCCTACAGATGGTCATATAATTAATGATGCTTAAAGATATTTTAGTACGTTTCAACGACATCTCATCTTATAGAGATCTTTACGGGACAAACAATTACAGAATTCAATATAACAGAAATTTTCGTGAAAAAAAAAGTGCTTCTTCTATTTTTTTTTATTTAAAAATGTTGATGGGATCACACAGGAAGGGAATTCTGAGTTTTTGTATTGTACAACGACGCGACGGAAAGCCATATTTTTTGACTTTGGGGTTATTGCTTTTTTTTTATCAAAGAAATACATATAGCATCTTCTTTAGAG
Organism: Kuschelorhynchus macadamiae; assembly: GCA_030620095.1. NCBI lineage: Eukaryota > Metazoa > Arthropoda > Insecta > Coleoptera > Curculionidae > Kuschelorhynchus > Kuschelorhynchus macadamiae. The sequence continues at coordinate 2,464,108 of JAUTXW010000834.1, forward strand.
TCGATTAATACAAAAAATATATAATTATTTCGCTTATAACTTCCTGACGAAACTTCGCTGGTTTCAGAGGTCTATGTTCAATATATAATCTACAAAACAATAAAAATCACATAACAAAGAATTATCGGATTTTCTTCATAATTTTATTTGTGTTTATTGAATTTTGAAAAAAACTTTTCAAAAGATACTTTTAGTGGTCGCTAATAAGTATACCAAATTCTAGATCTTGGAATTTAATAGAACGAATAACAACCGCCATTCAAATTGGAAATGGCATCGTTTGTAGTTTTTGTGCAAATAGTTCAAATTAAATGTTTTATTATTTCAATGTAGGTTTTCTATTCTCTTGAAGATGGCACTGCAAATAATTTTTTTAATAAAAAATTCTATTTAATTTCTTAATTAAAAAAATATTGGATCGATAGGGCCAATACTTGGTGGAAATCCAAAACTTAGATTTATGGTAAGTAAAAACCAAAACCATTTTTACTTAAAACTTCCACTATATTAAAAAGAAAATACCTTTCATGTCATGTTTCGCCAACAGTGTGGCTTCTTCAGATGATACAATTAGAATGAAGTAAAATATTTTTTACTTAGTGTACAATGGAAAAAAACATGGAAAAAAACCCATTGTAGTATTTATGTGCAGTCGAATATGAAATAAAAATGATTGGATTCTGGAATACAGCTTCACCCTGTATTAGTTTATGTTTATTTCTACATACTTTAGCTTTTAATCAAAAATGTTCTAAGCGGTTGACCTATTTGAAGACATATTAAGTATTTAAATTAAAAAAAAAATTAAAAGTCTAGGTGACTGTATATCAAAAACTAGCTGCAGGGGATCGAGCACTACAACATATCAAATTTTCAGAAATTGACTGTAAACAATTTTCCATAAAAAATGTGCGGGGTCCTTTGAACATGTCAAACTAAATAGCTTCATTCTGAAATAAAGCTTCAACATTGGTAAGTGATACATTATATCTATAAGACAGTAATATTTGGCACTTTATATGGGATCCTGACAGAATTTGGCGGGCAAACCCGATTTGGCGAATACCAATTTTGACTGATACGTCAACTTGCAAAACTTTTTTTAAACATTTTTTTAAGTGTTTATGTTATAACCTTAATTAAAAATTCATATCATTATAAATATTTAATAATATATTTTGCCCATTGGCATTCCTATATTAGATTTGGCTAGTTTTTAACATTTTTATTTACTTTTTCTAATGGTTTCGTCTATTTCAACTAATTCTATATTTACATTGCTTGCTTTCTGAGCATTGCTTATATATTAGGTAAGAGATAAGTGTTATGTTAGTTAAGTTCATTTAATATAATTTTAAAATTTACATACCTATAGTATTAAATATCACTAACGTAGCCAGAAAATTGTGTGGGTGCAGAGTTTTTAATTATATTGTTCATTAAACGTAAATTCTAGTCCAGTTCATTAATCTATTATATCTATGGATAAAATTGAGTTTAAAGTTTTTTTAGCTTTTAAAGAAAATTATCACTTTTTCTAGTGCGTTGATGACGAGAAGTCAGATAACCAATTTGATAAGACGGACTTTTTTAAGGAGCGATTCATTTTCAAACCTTTTTCGCCTGGAACTTTTGAACGGTTTAAGATAACGATTCGTGGTTTTCGGTAATAGATATAATATTTTATGACTTGAATCCTAATTTGACAGATGTTAAAATTGTTTCTGGTGTAGCTTCTAAACGGTTTAACATATCGATTCGAAAAATCTAAGACAGCTGTTAAAAATGGTCTTGCATAATTTTTAAAAAGTTGAAGATATCGATTTGAAGTTTTAGATAAGAGATAGGATTTTTATATTTGAAATATCTTAAAAATTTTTTTAAAAAACAGGTATCAAAGTTCATTTTTAATTCAAAATCGATGGTATCGATTTTCGAATATTTTTCAAATTTGGAAGGGACAGCTGATATTGTTAAAATTTAAATTACGGAATAGATTAAAGGCAACATTCTTGTCCCTCCTACCTTGTATAGGAGAATCTGTGTATAGAATTTATGTGTTGTGGAGCCTTAAATAATATATGTTTAGTTCAGATTCTACTGACTATTGATTTCATCCTGCGTTAATTGTTTGTAAAACATGCATCGAAAGAATGTTATTTTACAAAAATACATTTAAAAAATAAATGGAGAAAATATGTAATACCAATTGCCTAATTTGCCGAAAATTAATTGTTTCCTCCTTGATTAAAATTGGTAGGTCATATTAAAAATTTCTAAAAAGTCGTAGTTTTTTTAAAACCTTATCTTTTGAGATGTTTCCGGTCACAAATCATTAATTAGGGTCCGAGAAAATGGCGAAAATCCATAAAAATCAGCGTTTTTGCAAGTGTCAATAACTTATGTAATTTGTAACATATGGATCTAAAGCTTCGGTTAAATATAGCCTATATTATACTAAATATGTGTGCAATATTTTGCACCCTGTTGTTATCAAGTTTTGCCTATATGGTTATCTCGAGAGGCATAATTTAAGCAATAATTCTGCTGCAAACGAGAGCAGATAGAGATCTCTACTAGAGTTCATTTGGTTATGATTGACATTACAATATATATTAATTTTCAGTGTGAAAATTTGCAAAAGAAAAATTAAAAATTGCCTCAAAAGATATACTAATATAAGAAATCATGTTTCTTGGGAATAGACCAAGTAAATTTGGAATTACTATCCAACGTTTCACCTTCGCTTGCACGAGTCAACTTCAGGGATCTTTACTCTATGTATTATGTAGACCGCAACCCTATTGATGTTTTTTATTTTCGTTGATAAAATCCTGGTGCTGATGCTAGAACGTTGGTTTCTTTTACATTTATAATATGGCCAGTAGTATGCTGGTGTTCAGCTACAGCAGATTGAACAGTTTGCTTCTTTTTAATATATCGTTCATGTTCTTTAAGTCTAGTGGATATTCAGCGTTCTGTCTTCCACATACACTTCTCCACGGGAGCAAGGAATTATATATACTTCTTTTTTACAAGGTAAAACATCTTTCGGGGATCGCAAACATTGTCCAATCTTCTTATGTGTATTGAAGATTATACGTATGTTGGGCCGCCGAAGTAATCATGCTATTTTGTCTGTAATGTCATGTATGTAGGGAAGAACAACACTAACAGCGGCATCTTATCATTCTCGATTGGAGGAGTTGGATTACTGTATCTTTTAATTGAACGCATAATATCTTCAGTACAACAGCATTCCCTCTCAGAGCTTTGGCCAGTTTCGACGCTTCCAATGATAGAGAATATTGATCAGAAATCGAAGTGGCTCTAAAGACTATTGAGTTAATAACCGATTTCTTTTGTGCTGGATAATAATGGAAATTTGCATTTAAATATATATTTGTATGCGTCGGTTTTCTATACACAGAAAGTCCTAATGTACCATTTTCCTTCCTTTGAACAAATACATCTAGAAAAGGAATTGCTCCATTAGATTCAATTTCCATGATGCATTTAATATTATGATGTTGTTGATTAAGGTAATCTAGAAATATGAAGAGATTAACCTGTCCACGAGGTCCATGTTAAAGCAATGTCAGCACAAAAGAAATCGGTTATTAATTCACTAACATTTAGAGCCACTTCGATTTCCGATCAAGATTCTCTAACATCGGAAACATCGGAACTGACCGAAGCTCTGAGAGGGAATGGCCATGATATAATAAACGGAAGGTATGATATCTAGACGGTCTCAATTGCGTCCGGTTCGCGCAGTGACGTCATTGCGTGTGTGGATTTTTAAATTGCTTATGGACCTGCATGTCGTTTCTAGCGTTAGACATTATATTACCATTTTTTTTAATTAAAAATGTTTTTCTAAGGAAACATTGACATATAGCTGTTATTTTGTTATACGTGTTTATATTTAGTTCAATTTAAAAGTAAAAAATGCTATAATATCTGTGTTTTTTGATAAGTACAGGGACGTAACTAAGTGTCATTTGACGGGAGAAGGTATAATTAAAAAAAATGCAGGTATGTAAAAACATCCACTAAACAAGTTTAAACTTTATGTACACAAGCTGCCGTTTATTCCTATATTATATGTAATTATATAAACAAATAAAATTTAAATAAAATATAGGCTTATTCTAGTTGGAACACGCTTTTTTTATTAAAAATGTCGACTACTTTGTCCAGATTTACATTGTTGTTTTTTTATATAGATTAATGACGTCACCTTTAACAAAATATCTTGAGCATATCCGCGCCAAATTTGTATTAAATTCAGCTTTGCGTCTACACAAGCGTGTCCATTCACGTAAACATTTTTTGTCTGCAGGGAAAGTAAAAAACCTTATATTCCTATGAAAATTCTTTGCCTGATTATTCCCGTCACACCCGAACACATTTACTGTTATTTAATTAACTAAATACCCAAATGGATACAGAAATCTGCAAACACTTTTAAACATCAACTGAAAATGCACTGAAATCATATGGCCGAAGGTCAAGGACAGCCAGCGTTAATCACGCGATGACGTAGCAGAGCCAGTAGAGAATGCGCGATATCATACCTTCGGTTTATAATATCGTGGGGAATGGCTACTGCACTAAAGATATTACGCGTTCAGTTAAAAGATATAGTTCTCCAACTCGCAAGGAAAATGATAAGGAGCTATCGTTATGTAGTATTGTTCTTGCCTACATACATACTACAGATAAAATAGGACGATTAATTCGGCGGTCCAACATACGTACAACGTTCAATGCCAATTTACTGTAAAATGTAAAAATAAAAAATATGCAGGGTATTGCATTTAAAAAACTCAAATTCATTAGATTTTCTGAAAAACTAGACATGTGGCAATAATGCCCATATCATCATTGGGTGCACAATATCCCCTTACACAACTGTACCAAATTTGGTTTGATCGCACAACAAATTAGGGACAGTTTAAGTCGTTTCCAAACTTTTTACATTTCTAATACTTTTGGTGTAACAAGTTTTATCCCTAATAACAATAGTTTTTGAAATTAGGATATTAGGACACCAATATGCAGTTAAGTACCTTAGTTTTGAGTGATTGCTAATGAGACACCTTGATTGAAAAACCAGATCGAAACATCATCGATCATAAAGTCACAAAAAGTGACAATCCAAAAAGTCTTTAACTGAAAGGGAAAGAATTACTATTCTTATTATGAGAAGGTATGCCGATCGGATCAGGTTTTACAAAGAAGTTAAAAGTGTATTTAGTGATGCATTTCCAAACCGAAATCCCATTTTAAAAACAACCATTTTAAAAACTGTCCGACGATTTGAAGAGACTGGAAATTGTTGAGATAGGCTACGATCAGGGTGACCTAATGCAACAACAAATGAAGAGAAAAGTTTATCGAAACCCCTTTTTCCTCGTTAAGAAAAACTTCTCAACGAGTTGATGTTTGCTACAGATCCGTTCATAACATTTTAAGAAAACATAAATATCATCCTTTCAAAATTCATTTAGTACAAGATTTATTGGAAGGCGATTTTGAGCGAAAAATGGAATTTTTCGACATAAAGATATCAAGGTGGGAGCAAAACAACCAATCTTCAACTTTATAGTCTATTCGGATGAAGCAACATTTATGTTAAACGGTAAAGTCAATAGCCCCAACTGCAGATTTTGGACCGATGAAAATCCCCATTAGGAACTATTGATATTAGAGATAAGATATGTTATACCAAAAGTGTTAGAAATTTACTGTAAAATGTAAAAATAAAAAATATACAGGGTATTCTATTTAAAAAATTAAAATTTATTAGATTTTCTGAAAAACTAGACATGTGGCAGCAACGCCGATACCATCAAATTAGGGAGATTTTAAGCTGTTTCCTGTTTTTACGCAACCTGTATATTTCCCCCAATTATTTTTTAATATACTTTTGTAAAATAACACTATTTAGATCCACCTAAACACTCAGGAAAGTCCTTTTTCTTATGACAAAAAAGTTTCTGAATCCGATGACACAACCGCGATTATTCGCGAAAACTAATAAATTAGACTAATATTATGTTATGACTTTACATCGCAACTTATTGTAATTTCACAATCAGAATTTCAAGCAAAGGTAGAAATATGTTAAATTTACATTTATTAACAATATTAACTTCAAATTAGCGAAGTGGCTCTAGATAGGGAAATCTATTATACCTTCTAGATACAGAAATTAAATTAAATACTAAAAAATAACGTAAACCTATTTGCTATTGACCGTAATCAGGAAAAGTTTGATTCGATTACTATAGGATTAAAAACATTGCAAGTACAAAGGTATATTTTGATGAATGTCCGATATTTATTTTTTTTACTATATACATTATAATTTATATCTATATAGGGACCTCTATTTATAAGATCAATTTTTAGGAAATTAATGTACCGAATTCTATTATTATAAAGCTTCTTTAAAGGGATTCGACTACATTTATATAGCATATCGATCTAATAAATTTGAATATCATGTAATAATTTACATATTTAATTAGAATTCTTAATTTATTTTTAAAATTAGAGTCTTAGATCTATACAATTATTTATGTAACTATTCGGATAAATTCGTGTATTTCCGCTGCAAAAAAATACAATATTATTCAAAATTAATACTATTTTCTATAAATTGTAAATATTGCACTACGATGATTTTTTCTTTAGCTTGTGACACTCGAGTTTCCCCATATGGCATGGGTAAACAAAAAATAACTTTTACTTTTAAAACTACACTGCTGGAACTTTGAAGTGCACCATGGAAATTTTTACTGGAAATTAAAAATGAAATATTTTCAATACGGATGACGATTTTGAGTTACGGTTTTCGGCCTTTGTTTGACGAGTAGTTCCTAGAGTATGCAGCCCGATAAAGACAGCCTCATTCATCCCAACCGTCTTATACAGATCTTATATGATACCCAGTCAGTTTTTGAAAAGTTGTTTCGACCGAAACTCTTACTTTAGAAAATTTCTTTTTCTCTTTGTGCAACCAAAATAATCTAGAGCCAGGTACAAAAAAAAACAATTTCCAGCGGTTTTGAAATTTTTTCTTCTTTTCCGACAGGGTTTTTTAGAAAAATTGACTTTTTTTAAAAATGGTCTGCTGAACAAAGCCCATTTATGGCAATCAGATTCAATATGGTCTATCAGATTATGAACAGGATTGGCAACCTTAAGTATTCTACCACCAATATTGTATACTGGGTGCACCAAAACTCTACCTGTTCTAAACTTTAGATCTTTGTTACCCACTGTATTATTCGGATGTATTCTCAGTTAACTAGAAATGATGGGTAAACAGTTTAAACAAGTCTGTATTAACAAAAATAACATGTAAAACTGTATTTTATTGGGAAACAGAGAATTACATCAATGATAAAAGGCGTTTTTTATGTTTTATTAAAAAGTCTGTTTTAAATTAAAGGCAATATCTGAAAGAACTATAGCAAATTTCAAATGTAAAAAAAGTGTTTCGGTAAAAATGTCCATAATTATTAAAACTGGCATTAGAAGCAACACCCAATTCAAGAGCGGTAGAAACAACCAAACCCAACAAATCACTATTTCACTCACCTCTTAGTTTTTGGTGAACCCTGTATAAAATATTCATGTTGGACAATTTAATTAGATTATTTTAAAAAATCAAAAAAATTTACTGAAACCCACTTTCCATAAGAAGTTCTTTGATTTGCTTCACTATTTTTAAGCGACTTCAAAACAGAAAGAGGTTATCAATTCGATACTATATATTTTTTTTTTCATGTGTGTACATCGATTACTCTGCGACGATTTGACGACGGAAATTTTTAAAGAATATTCAGTATATTACTGGAGGGGTTCCATAGCAAACACATTAAAAAGTATTAAAAATGACAGAATGACGCCATTTTCAACTGTTTTCTCGATGTTACATTGAACAATATATACGTTTACTAATGCGTTCACCATTCTGTCAGGAAGAAAAGGTATGCATGTTACTACTGTATATTATGTAATAAGATATGATATTATACAATAATGTTACATAATATGCGACTTTTACATTAAAACGTGTATAAATAGAATTAAAAACGATTAAATGATAATTTGTATTTAAAGAATAAAACCGATTTCTAAAAAGTGAAAAATAATATTTTATTTCACATGGAAAATTTTACTCTGTGAAGTCGGCGCCAAACTAATAAAGGCAATAAGAGATTATACTCGTGGTATCAGAACATCAGAACACTCAGTAAATAAATATATTTTTGTTATTAGGTGATTAAGTTTGGTGCCGACCTTACACTGTCAAATTTTTCAAGTGAAAACATGTTTTTACAGGTGGGTGGTTTATCCCTCTGTGGCTATCCTGTGTAGTGGGATTTTATATCCAAGGAAATAGTATAAATTTAATTTGTTTCGGTTTTTTTCGAGATATTTTATTATTTTTTAAAAGTGTAAAAATAAAATAAGTATCTACGATAAATGCAACACTTCTGTATGTCAAATCATTTACTCTAACTATTACTGTTTTCGATTTAACTGCTATCCTTGTGCGCGTTCTTGAAGTATGATTTTTTTACGATTTTATACCGAAGATGTACGCCCAAAATCTAATCTCCGCGAGTCATTAACCTAGAGTATTTATGATGAAAATATGAAACGAATCGGTGACCGTTTTCAAATTGCCGTGTTCGTAATTTTTGTTTACACACACACATATACCGGGTGACACAGGAGACAGGATATAGGCCGCCATTTTTTTTACTTCAAATAAACATTTTTTTTGGTTTTAAAAAATATCAGTTTGGAGTTTGAGACAGTTCTATAACTTACATTAAAGGCAAGTTTTCTATGAAAAAAAAAAACACACAACAAACCCTGTTTATTTTTACGAACTATCGTAGTCAACCTAAAATTAGTTTTTCAACGGTATATCACAAATTAACTTTTGTTTTCTAAATAGCGGTTGGACAGAAATTCTAAAAAAAAAACAGATTTATGAAAAAATATGCAGGCATTTTTTACAAGGTTAAACATTCCAAAACAAGCTTGTTTTTAATTTTTTTTAGAACATTTTAATTTAAAATTCATGTTGGTTAATCATAATTTTTTTTATCTTTTTCGCTTTTTACCGAAAGAGCAATTTACTTCAATATTTTTAATGGTATCTGATAAATATTTCTTTCACAGTCATTTTAGCCGTCAAATTAAACATCTTGAAAATAAAGGCTGCTTGTGACCCATCTCTAAAAACATAATCTTACGGCAAAAATTACTGTAAAAATTATACAAGGCGTCAGTCAAAATAATGGAGTAAAATGCTCTTTTCTTTCGATGTTGAATTTTTAAAAAATTGCTGTTACGTCGCTATTTAAAATAAAAATCCGTTTTTTATAGAAAATTTGACTCTCTGAAATTCGAATTAAAAAAAAACGGCGGCTTGTACCCTGTCTCATGTGTTTTAGTGAATGTGAATTTCCTAAACACAACTTCAAGCGGAATAATATCTATGCGACAGTGGTAAAAGGGATTTTCGTATTTTCAACCGAATCAGATATGAAACTTCTAACTGACAGTGTAAAATGGTTTATAGATGGATGGATTTGAGTTCCTAGAATATTTTATCAAATATATTACATTATTCATAGTTTGGTTATGAATATGCTCATATACTCAATAAGTTTTGTGTCTTTTCTCTAAAGCTGAAAAGTTCATGTGTTTCGAATAGTGCATTTCTATAATATAGTGCTTTTACAATATATATATATATATATATATATATATATATATATATATATATATATATATATATATATATATATATATATATATATATATATATATATATATATATATATATATATATATATATATATATATATATATATATATATATATATATATATATATATATATATATATATATATATATATATATATATATATATATATATATATATATATATATATACATATAATTCTGATTATATATACCTATATATGTTTTGGCGATTTTGATATAAATAAATATAATTTTATGGTCAATAAAACTGTTAAATTAAGTAATCTATTGGAAACGTTTAACTTGTAACAACTGATAAATGAGCCAACTTGCAAAACCCAATTTTTCGAGTCACTTATTGATTTGATGTTCTCGACAGTGGTACTAAAAATGCTCAGCTTTCTGATAATATTTTGCAATTTTGATCTTAAAACTGAAATCCTCCCTTCTTATAACTTTACCTACACAACCTTATTAATGTTGACTTGCTTCAAAATGACCTGCAGTGTATTTTTTATTTTGAGGATATTGATGAGAAAGTTAACATTTTAAATTTTAATATTTTAAATTTGTTTGACTTGCATGCCCCAGTTAGAAATGTTGTATCTAAAAAAAACCATGTTGTCCGTGGGTCACTGAAAATATAAGACTAATTATTAAAATCCGTAATAAAGCACTTAATAAATTTAGAGTCACCAAATTGCTCCCCATTATGAATATTATAAAGAATTACGTAATTTGGTCACGGCTTCAATACGATGGGAAAAAAAGCATATTTAAACCAAAAATTTCAAACTGCTTCACAAAGGGAAAAGTGTAATGAATTAAAAAAATATATATTTAAGAAAAAAGCAGCGCAAATACCTGAAACTTTAAAAAACCCGGATAAACTTAGTAGATAGTTTACCAAGGAAAGCCCCTTTACCTTATGAAGCTCTATTAAATTTTTTCAAATATTATAAATTAACACCTAAAACTTAATTTTTCTTACGTAACGGAAGCTGAAGTGCTTGATATTATAAAAAAAATATTAAATCGAAGGCAATAGGGAATGATAAATTAAATATGACACTTATACTTTTGTGCTGCCCTTATATTGTTCCGTACGTAACACACGTAATAAACTGTATAGAAAAATCCTATTTTCCAAAAAATTGAAACATGCTCTAGTGTTACCACTTTCTAACGTTAGTAGCCCTTCTGATTTTTCCCAACTGTGATCCATTTCTGTCTTGCCCACCTTTTCTAAAATCCTTGAATGGGTTCTAAGGAACCAAATCTCTGCTTATATAACTATAAATATCTTACCTTCTACACAGTCTGGATTTCGTGCTACACGTGCGTGACTACACTAAAGCGCTTGATATGATAAATCATGACATACTTCTAGCAATTTGGCATGTAGGTTTCAGAGTCGGCTCTTATAATTTAATTAAATTCTTTTTACAAAACCGCTCTCAGTATGTGGTGCTGGATGGCAAGCAATCTGAGTCATTAAATGTTACTCGAGGGGTGCCTTGAGGACGTATATTGGTCCCCTGCTTTATTCTATATACACTGTGGTCCAAATTAAATTGGAACCTTTTTTAAACTTTATTATTTTTCTTATTTTTTGACCGATTTTAAATATTTTTGGATATGTTTTAGTTGAGTTATTTCTGAGTTACTTGTAAAATCTCGACTTATTTTTTTGTAGAGGGTGCGCAAAAAATCGAATTTTTCTAAAAGCTGATTCCATGTTAAAATAGTTCATTGGTTTCCGGGTAATAACCAGCAACTTAAAGATTTTGATTAAATTAAATTTTTAAGTTAATTTTTTAATTTAAGTCGCATGTGAGATTTATTTAATCCGCTAAAAAACCTATAAGTTTTTATTTTGCTAAAGTATATTAAACTATTTAAAATCAAGATTGGCGTGTTCTGAAATTTCAAAAATATATAAAAGAACGAGCAAAAAACAGGAAATATAAAATAATAATACATTTATTTATTAAACTCGAGAAAAATTAACTTTAAATTATTTTATTATAAACAGTAGATAACATCATCAATTTATAAAAACGGATGATGAATATAAGCACCTTGATTTTCTACAACAGCTTGTAGCTTTCGGCGCCATAATCCGATATAATTTGTTAATATTTTTTAGTTAACATTTTGCCAGCCCATTATTATTCTTTCTTTTAATTCCTAAACAGTGTTAACCACCACATCTTCGTAAACCATTCTTTCCAGAACACCCCATACTGTATAATCAACTGGATTAAGATCCGGACTCTTTGGAGGCAAAGACTGAGGTTCTATAAATTCTGGACAGTTCTCTCGTAAGTATCTAATGGTACTGTTGGAGGTATGTCGTACCGTCTTGTTGAAATGTATAGTTATCACAAATATATTTGATTTCCGGTAACATATGAGATAACATTTCTCGTTGGTTAACTTCAGAGGTTCCGTTCTCATCTACAAAAATGATGCTGATTTTTCCCTTCATGGAAACTCCCACGGAAACCATCACCGATTTCGAAAAATGCACCCTTTCAACTAGCAACCGATTTAAAAGAATATCTCTCTTTTTCATATCAGCGGCAAAATATACTCGGTTATTTTGAGGTTTTTTGGTTGTCGAAGAGTGAATATTTTTTCATCGGTAAACCATATTTTTTCCATATCTCGCGGGCACCTGTATCTTTGTAATAAAAGTTTACATCTTTAAACACGTTTTTGCTTTACGTCAGCCGTTAACTTTTGACAATAAATCTTTTTAAAAGGTTTTAATTTTCATGATTCTTTATTATACTTCCTACTGAACTTCAATTAATTCTCCCTGTTTTAGATATATTTCGAAAACTTACCAAAACATAAACTGGGGCATTTTGAATAATGTTTCTCACTTCTTAAGCGTTACAAAGACTTCTGGTGGTTCTTTTCTTGCCACGTTTAGGCTTTACCCGCATGTAACCATTAGTTAAGCGCAAATGCTTTAAAAAGTAACTAATTGTACTAAGCTTGCAATTTTGTCGTGGAAACATAGCCACTAACTTTTAAGCTCTTTAATTAAATGTTTTCTAAAATCTAAAATAACGAAAATTAGTAGAAATTCAGTAAGAAGCATAATACATAATAAAGAATGATTTTTTTAGCCCATTAAATAACTCTCGCATGCGACTTAAATTAAAAAATTAATTATTAAAAATTTAATTCAATCAAAATCTTCAAGTGGCTGGTCTTTATCCGAAAACTAGTGAATTATTTTAACATGAAATCGTAGAAATATTGGAACACCTGACTTTTGCACGACTTTAAAATTTGCGCACCCTGTACAAAGAAATAAGCGGAAAAATCAGAGTTTACTCAGAAATGATTCAACTAAAACATACCAAAATATCATTAAAATCGGTCAAAAAATAATAAAGCCTAAAAAAGGTTCCAATTTAAATTGGACCACAGTGTATACCGCCAATTTTTTTAAGAAGCTACAGAATTGTGATTACCATATGTATGCAGATGACATACAATTACATTTATCATTTGATCCTAAAGAGGCTGGACAAGCTAATGTCTTGATTAACAATAACTTAGATCGTCTTTTAGAAGAATCGTAGAATCATCATTTAAAAATGATTCCTTATAAATCGATTTTGTTTTGTAGTTAATCAATAAAAACAACACTTTTGGGGAATTTAAACGTTCAAATTGGATTAGCAATAGAATTGCTAACACTATGAATAAGTTTGAAATATTAACGTGTTCTTCCTTTTGGAAAAACCTCAAAAAAAACTTTTTAGTACCTACGCGCGTAATCCAGTCTCCCAAATCGTTGAATCTCGCATTTCTATCCCACGCCTTGTTTTCTCAATTTGTTTTTCTTGTTGCAAGTAATGGTTCAATGGCGGTTTTGAATCATTTATTATTATATTACTAATACTTTTTTTAGAGCAAAATATAATGTTAAATGTCTTTATTCCCAACTAAGTTCAATACAGGGAATATAATATAATATAATAAATAAAATTACAGTTTTGTAAATAAATAAAGAGAAAATTAACTCTGGGAAACGTATTGTGCACAATTATTTTTCTAAAAGTTTCTAACTTAGTTTTAAAAATCCCTATATCTTTTATGTTTTGGTAGGGTTATTATACAATGAGATGCCCGTTTGTAGAATTAATCTAGCTTCAAAATAAGTCCGTATTTTTGTCATTTGTAAATTAGTACATTGTCTTGTGTTATGTCCGTGTAAATTATTTGTGTTTAATAATTATTGTAATTGCAATTTTTTTTTGGGGTCACAACCGCACCTAGATTTTCCGATCTGGGAAATTGACGGTTTGATCTTTATAGAATATCTTACTGTTCTTTATGTATTTAGGGTATCTCGGATTGTACTAAAAAGATTAATAAACGTGTTTATTATTATTATTAGTATTATACATTTCTAAATGTTTTCGTTTTCGGAAAGATTTAGTGTACCGCAATATAGCCAAATTTTCTTCATCGGCATCCCGCTAGATAATCGCAGCAATATTATGACGTGTACCGGCCATCTTGATACAACACTGCTCCGTCCCACTCGACTCGACATAATGAAGGGAAACGCCGCATAGTAAAACAGCAACCTAGTAGCCCCCGGCACTACCTCAGCGTCGTATGTAGCTGTCGCATGCCGCAATGTCGGAAAGTGAAACAGTCTATCTTAAAAGGAGTCGGCTCGACTTTTGTTAACATGTTCAGTACCTGGGTTCTTGGGCCGAACATTTTTAGAAAATCTAGTTTTTCGACATTCGGCACGCTTCGGATCGCTAACGTTACACCTGAGTAGAAATAGAAGAAATATGCCAATCGTAGAGGATAAATGTGTCTTTTGATAAAAAGATAGTTTTAGTGTAGCCTATAATACCTGATCAGTGACGTCTGGTGGCGGCACTTTTTTGAAACTCCCATGATTCATAGTCCAGGTTGCTATGGCTAATTTTTCAGAATTTTTGAGAAAGGGGCAAAAATGTAGTAAACTTGGAGGTATTTAGCGGAGCTGATCCCTAGCACTTTGACTAGGCTGAGATGGGGGTTCGATGAGATTTAAAAATTATTATTAAGATTATAAATAGCGTAAATGCCTGGAAAGCGATCGAAAATTAAAAAAAACATTATCCATACAATTTTCACATTTCGTAGTTTTTTTTTCGAAAATAGTATCTCCGAGCGGAAATAGTTTACCTGTCCAAAAGTCGGGGCTGAAAAATCACATGGCCAGAATTATGTTTTGGCTTTAACAGGACGTGTTATATAATAGTAAAATTATAATTTTTGTTGTCGTGTTTAAGATGTTTTTTGGTTGGTTAATCCTAGGCGAGCAAGTAAATATAACGAAGAAACTTCCACAATTCTCCTAGAGACTGGTGCAAAATTCAGCTAGATCGGTGGTTAGGCTGAACGTTGAGACATTTTGGGAAATGTAGCATACCTGAGCATTTATTGCTCCAATTTAAGGTTTAGTAGCACCGTATCGGTACCTCTTGGGATGAAAACTACTAGGCAGAAAGCCCCATTCTTTTTGCTGCAAGGCATGGTATTACGACGTTCAAAAATTGGTAAATATTAAGTTAAAAACAAAGACTAATTATTTCTTTTTCAAACAAAATTGCTGTTTTTCCAAGGCAGGCCTTGGATAAATTGGGATTTCATAATAGGCATTTAGACAAGTCGGACATTTTAACTCGACATGGACTTAAAACATTGTAAATATCTCCTCAAATGGTTTGAGGGTCTCAAAAAATGTAAGTAGACCGAACATTAGAGTACATTTTACATATCTTCCGTGGCTGCTGTGGCAATTAATCTGATTTGATTATGCCGAGGATCTTTCTGGAAAGAAATACCAACTAGGCCAAAGGAATCTTTGGTTTCAAGCATTTGATTATTCATTTGGATGTTATGCATATTGAGACAGTTAATATAGTAATGTCTTAATGGCGTTAAACTAGAGAAAGTAGTAAAACTACGGTTTTTGGAAACAGGTTCGGGAAATTGTATGTTGCAGTGGAGTGTACTATAGTCAGCATAGCTGTGAAGAGTGTTGCTAGTAGAAGAAATCAGATCATTGAGAGGAATAGGCTAGGTGCCAACACTGAACCCTGAGGAACTCCTGCTTTGATTTTTTGACAGTCAGATGAATGATCATCAACCACTACACAAATACTTCTGTTGAAAGAAACTGTCAATCCACATACATACACCGTTTTCGAAGAAGACTATAATGCCAGACTATTGTTCCGATTCTGAATGTTAAGGGCGGAATATCTTTATCAGTTGCACTTATTATTTTTAGTTTTTTTTTAGTTTTGATTTTCTCTCTTATTCAGTATATATATTATTATATTTTTTACTTCTGGTGATCTTATTATTTTAGATTAAGATAAAATATGTCCTGTATTTATGAATTTCTTTAATAAGAGGAGAGGCTCATTACGCATTGCAAGGAGAGTTCCTCTAAGCGACTTTTGACTATTTTATCAGAATTAGCTGGATGTTAGTTTAGGATTTGCGATGGTACCAGAGAAGATTTTCAAGGAGCGCATCTTATCTGGGTCTTCTAGCCCTAAGTCACCCTTTATCCATTAAGGCGAAACAATACCTTTGATACAAGAAATATTATCTCCATATAACTCCATTTAATGCTAGTAATGGCAAGATTATAAATATAATATTTTTTATATAAATAAATTGCTTTTCAGTAAATAATAAAGCAATATTAAGTGGTTTATGAGTGCTATTAAACTAAGTGCTCGTCACACGATTAGCTGACGTTCGTTCAATAGACCTCTTACTTAAAATAGACAGTTCTTGTAGCATTAAACGGATTTAAGTTTGGGACAAAAACTGTAAATACTATTTAAGAAATTTGAATAAATACCGAATAAATTGATTGGTTTTTTACACAAGTTAAAAAAGGAGAATGTTGTGTATGTGTTTCTCTTCAAGAAAAATAAATCATAACATAAATGTACATATTCTATGATATAAGTAGAGATAATAACTGTTAATGGAACAAGAAAAAAACTTGTTAGGCGGCACCGTACAGTTATAATGGACGCAACGGGGCGTCCGTAAATGTTTTAAATGAATCGAAAAAGATGTAAACTTCATGTGGAACCTACCGTCGTTTTATTGGTGCTGGGTTAGTACTGATACTTAATGTTAAACAAAAACAGAGCACCTATCGAATTTTAATTGTAATACATGCTAAGGTGGAATTTTTTAAATTTGTCAGGACTGGTATAGGAATTTATGATAACGAAACGACCGAATTGTATAAATCATTTTTCTTAGGGAAAGTTAACAACATGCAACAATTCAATATTAACCTATTGCCATCAGTTTCCTTACTTATAGTTAACATAACCAAGTCAATAATAGAAAGCAAATTGAGGCTGCCGAGTGAATAGTCTTGTTATGTTGTAACTGCTATTGAATATACGATAATTGGCAGGACCTTTATCTACATTGAGCATCAAATTCGTTGCACTTTGTTGTTAAGTGATTAAAAAAGTAACTTTAGAAATAGAGGATTGGTTTTTTTATTAAGCAGTTTTTTGAAAGTTTCTTCGTTCAATTTTACTTTATAATAATGGCAACAATAATAGTAATATCAATATTAGAAATAGGCTATTGAATATGTGTTCTCATAATTGCAAAAGAATTACACTATGCAACAAATACGAAAAAAAAAAGGGACTGATGTTATAATGGCTCTACGAGAGAGTTTAAACCATCCTGATTACGAATTCAATGACCAAAATTGTCTACCACGATAGATTTTGAGTTATAGTATGCATAAATTATTTTTATTTTATTCCATAATTTTTATATAATTTTTTTATATTTTTATGTATAAATTCAAACCCAGACAAAATCAAGATATTCTAAGGATAATAGATTTTATTTACCAAAATACACATGAAAATACATTTATATTAAGTCTTTTGTAGATAACTTTTTTGCAAATACTGACTTTTGTTTATATTCCTGATCCGTTTCTCTCATAAGAAACCAACAATAAACCCCCATCTGCCTTGGTAGGTTGCTCCATAATTAGTGGCGGAACCTTTAATCCTTACCCGTTACGAACCGCACCAAATATTCGGAAAACTAATTTGAATGCGAGTGCAAGAAGTGTATTTTAAGAAACATGTGACAGCCCATTTTGCAGTAGTAGTTCTTCTCCAAGTTTTTCGTAGCTTTCTATTTTTTTGTTTAAACTCTGAAACAATTCTTTCAAAAGACCTCCAGGCAGGCAATTCAACATCACTTAAGTTTTCATCAAGATTTTCATCGCTTAATATTTTTCTAATTTGGGGTCCAACAAATATTACTTCCTTAAGCTTAGCATCGCTTAGATTAGGAAAAATTTGTTTAAGGTATATGTGGATTGTCTCTTCTTTTTATTTCCCTCGTAAAAGTGGTGTATTGTAATCGTGAAAAAATCATGCTTTCCAACCAAACCAAAGAATTAGTAACTGATTGCTTTTATGCCGGTTTATGCTCGGAATTTGCATTTAGGTATCTGTTCGAATGCGTTGGTTTTCTATTAACAGAGTGTCTCTTCCCTTTGTACGTGCGTGCCATCTGATTCAATCTTCATTGTAAATTTTATAGTAGCATGTTGTTGATTCAGAAACCTGAAGGTTTTTTGTATCATGAGTTCATATTACAAAAGTGTCGTGAACAAATCACGATATTAGCTTTAATGGACACGATTCTAAAGCTTCCATGAAAATATTGGCTACTACTGGTGACAGCGATAATCCAATTGCTGCTCCTGAGGTATGTTCATAAAATTTTCCATGAAAAAAAAAATATGTTGCCGTGAGACATGCTTCAATCAGATTGTTGTCAATATTATTCTCATGAAATAAGTCTGATATCATGGAAATTAAATCATTTATAGGCACATTCGTATATAGCGATTCTACATGGAAACTAACTAAAATATCTTTTGGATCTAATTGGATTGCTTTTAGTTTCTCTACAAAATGGGTAGAGTTTCTAATATATGAATGTGTTTTTCCTGTAAAATTATTAAGAATATTTAAAAGATATTTACTGATTTTTCCTATATAAACTATATTTTCAAAATTTGAAAAAATCAGTGAAATTATTGTTTGCAATATTACTAAAGTTTGCCTTAAACAAAAAATAAAAATTGTTTTGCAAATTTTAGGACTAGTTTATTTAAATTTTACCAATGCCGTGCAGTCCATGGAAGCAAGAGAAGCAGTGCTTCCCCAAAAAAAATTTACAAAACATCTTCTAAAATGTAATTTTTGAAATAGGAAATCATTAATTTAATTAATATTAAATATTAATAAAATATTATCTTAATTATCAAGCCCATAATAAATGCGGCCTTGACTTCGACCGAGCGACAATAGAAAATGGAAAAGAACCTATGCGGGCCGCTAGCTTCTCTGCAGCCAAGTCCTGTATGTTTGATTTCCTGGGAATTGAGCCAGAGGTTATTGAACTTTCCACCGGCTGTTTGCAATTTTTGAATTTCAGTCGTGTGCTTTACGTAGGGACGGAAGGAGTAGGTTCTTTGTTTGAACGGCTATCCGTGTGTTGTGTGATACGTACGTCGCGTCGTGCATGGTGCGATATGGAAAACAATACGGACGTGGATATGCAAACACCGTCAACTTCGGCTGTCGGTAATAACGTTGAAAATGTTGGAGAATTTAATAAGAAGAGTGTGTGTGAATGTGTGGTGTTTGTCTTAATAATACAGGGATTTTCAACATTAAACTTCGCTGATAAACTTCAAATAATGTCCAAAGGAAGGACAAAATCGCCTATGAAAAATTTAACCACAAAAATGAAAAACTGACATTTTTATCTGGAAAAACAATACGAACAATTTAAATGGCTAACAGACTAACAGGGTGTGAAAATATAAATAAAATATTTTGTTGGCCATGTTTACTTTTTGAAAATGAAAAAGGTCTCTGGAATAAAACTGGTTTTTCCGATTTAAACAATTTCCATAAAGCTGTAAAAAGGCACATTATGTCCCAAGCGCATTTGCAGGCCGTCATAAAAGAAAAAGTCTTCGGCAAAACCAGAATTGAACACGCCCTTAACAAACAATTGGAAATTAGACACCGCCAACACAACGAACTAGTCGATAAAAACAGGCAAATATTAAGAAGACTTATCGATGTTATTTGTTTTCTCGGCTAGCACGAATTCGGATTTAGAGGTCATGACGAAACAAGGGTTTCTTCAAATAGAGGAAATTTTCAAAATATACTTAGTTTTATGGCTAAATATAAAGATTGCTTAAAAAATCATTTAGAGCAGTCTAGCCTTTTTTGCGGAACGTCGAATCGAATATAGAATGATGTAATTTCCGCGGTTGCAACCATTATTCTAAAAAGAACTAAGCAAGAGACTGGCGAGGCGCGGTTCATTGCTATTGTTCTGGACGAAACAACTAACATCACTAATTTTTGCCAATTATCTATAGTAATACGCTACGTTAAAACAGACGGAAGTATTCAAGAGCGATTTTTAGGTTTTAAGAATGTGTCCGAAAATCGTACAGCAGATGCATTATATACCGTAGTTTATAACGTTACTAAAGAAATTAATGGAGAGAAAAAATTAGTTGCTCAAAGCTATGATGGAGCTGCAGTGATGGCAGGACAATTAGGGGGGTCTGCAAGCTAAAGTTCGAGAAACTTTCCCAAGTGCTGTGTTTTTCCATTGTTTTGCTCATAAATTAAATTTAGTTTTATCCCAGTCCATCAATCACATTAAAGAGTGTAAAGTATTTTTCGTTACTTTAAGTGGCATGGCTGCTTTTTTTCCAAGTCAACAAAACGTACACAAGCTTTGGACTCCATTGTTCACAAACGATTGCCCAAAGTAGCTCTTACTAGGTGGAACTATAATGGAAGACTTGTGTTAACAGTATCTGAAAATCGTGAATTACTGATTGAACTATTTGACAATATAATAGAAAATAATGAAACGTGGGACTCAGAAGCAACAAACAGTTCAAGGGGGTTTTTGGACTGTTTGAAACGAGATTTTAATTTTAATTATTTGTTGAACATATTTTCAGAAATATTTCCATTCTCGGACAACGTTTTTAATATATTACAAACTAAAACAAATGATATTGCTTTTTGCCTAAAAAAAGTGGATGATTTTAAGTCCACGTTAAGCCAAAAAACAGATGACATCATACAGACGCCTCTTTTATGAAATAATCGATCAAATTCAGCAACAAATGGACTATAGATTTAACGGTTTAAATGATTTTAAATTCCTCGAGCGCTGCAGTTTTGATGCATTTAGAGGAAAAACTTTTCCAGAAGATGCATTTAAATCTCTCCTTCTTCATTATGGCCAGTTCTTTGACCGAGTGTTACTGCGATCTGAACTAAAAGTGATTTACAAAGCTGATGACATTAGCACAAAAAATATAACGCTAAGGAACTAATGCAATTTTTAAAAGATAAGGAGCTGGAAGATGTCTACACCGAAGTATCGAAATTGTGTGAATTAGTATTGACAATACCTGCCACAAGTTCATCAGTAGAACGCAATTTCATCATCATAAAAACGACGTTTTTGTGATGATGTCATTGACGAATTTGCAAAAAATGATCGAAAAATCGAATTACATTACGAATAGGTAAGTTTCTAAAAATTGCTTCCCTTTCTTTAAATTTCACCGCACGCCTCTGAATTTTACAGAATATTTATTGTACACCAGGTATAAAAGACTACTTTAGTCAAAATTTGCAAGGTCTAAGAACCGCAATTTATTATATTTTCTCGTTACGTTATTACGTGCAGCAGATTATTTCGAAGCAGCCTCGTGTCTAAAATAAAATCGCAAATTTCAGGCACCAAATCAACTAGTATGTAAAACCTTAGCTTTATATTTTGGGTGTCAATAAAATGCACATGTAAAATCTGTTGATGTAATTAGTTGACGTTTCGACCTCTATGAGGTCACTTTTAGAACTATATGATTTTTCGGTGTTAACTTAAAAATGTATAACTTGTGGTACATTATTTAGATGGTGGGTATTTAGTATGTTGTTAAATACTATTTAGTATAGGGCAAAATAAATCAGAACTTAGCTTTATAATTAATATTCAATTTATACAACCGACTGGAGATAGTTACTATTCGAAACTTGTGGTATTAAATAAATAATAGTTAACATTATACCATCTACAAACTAACATTTTAAATAAATTATACGCTACATTAAACTAGCTGTAAATATTTATTTACACTGAATTAAATATTAGACAATAGGATTTAGTAATTAGTAACAATATAAACAAGGTGCTTATAAGTGATTCCAAATTAACGTCGATGTAGAGTATAGAATGCATGATAAGGCATTGTCTATTTTAATTGATATATTTGCACTTTTCATTCAGCGGAAATACAGAATTTTCTCATATAAATTTCTTATCACAATAAAAAATTAGATACATTTAGAAATATAGGCCATATTAAACTACAGCTTAACAGTTATATACACTAAAATATATTTCAGACTACAGGAAAAGTAATCAGCAGGGTTACAAACACAGCTCTTATAAATCAGACGATGGTGATATTCATTTGATAAATATCATATATCTTATTGTCAAACTATAAATTATACTTACAAGGGTCAATCATACTTCTAAATTTCTTCTGAAGTAGCTCGTCAAAAACACCCAGGCTGTTACAAATAATCTTACATTTACAGCTTTTGAAACAGCTCTAGATGATTCATCGTCTGTTACATGATTATTTCTTTCAGGAGTATGTGTGATTTTTCTTGGTGTTACCATTGTCGAAAATCCAAGGGGTCTACTCCTTTCCATGGCACTATTTGCAATTTCGTCGTCCTGGTCCCTCTCAGCTGAGCCGAGTTGCTCATTATAGTCTTCCTCGTCTAGCGATAAGGTGTAGGTATGAGTTGGTCCAGGAATTTCTAAAATAAATAGAATTGTGACAGTATACTAATAGACAATATAAAACATAATAATGCAATGTTGTAAATGGGTAACTTGCAGAGTATTATGAGCTAGAAGTCCATAGGGTTGCTATGTTAAGTTTATATAATATGACTAGCTCGATGCAATGCAATGTAACTCTAAAAGACGCCGACTCTTTAACGTCGTATTACCCGATGAAGAAAAAAATATTCCAAGTAAAGATTATTGGAAGTCAATAATTTTACATGTTTTATATAGTTTTTATTTGAAAATTTAAAAAATGTAGATATTCCGATATTCTGTTATAAAATGTAGATACATTTTATTTTAACGCGTTTTTCACGGTCAATCCCCATAATTTATATCCGGCGTTTGTGAAACTAATGAGGTGGCCTACATCGACCTGTAACTAGAGATGAGCATTTTATCAATGTATCGATAGTAATAGATAGGCGATAGGTAAATCCTATTCTCGCCCATCCCTACCTATCACACTGCAGATATCATGTACTTTATGAGCAGCAGCAGATTCGAGAGTTTAAATTCACTCCAATGGTAACAAGATATCCGTCAAGAAGACTGTGACAAAATGCTGTAGTGAGTCTTATTTCAATGTAAGTTCAAAAATTAACTGCTCCATTAACAATTTCGATGCCCTAGCGGCAATACCACGCAATCATCACTTTCACCGCTTTTCAGTGAATTACATTATTTTGTCGATAGTGACCGTCCGTGTCATCTGCTAAAGTACAACGTAACTTTACTATTAAAGCGCGCAAAATTGCGGCATTTATAATAGCACATATCAGCATAGTGAGAGCATAGGCACAAGCCTGCAAATAACAAGTATCATCAGTTAGTTCTGTATTTATGTGTGGTTTTGTTTACTATTCAGGTAAGTTTACAATGTAGTTATTATTATTACATTATGTAACCTATCTTGTTTTTAAAATACTTTTGGAACATTTCACCACTATATTAGGAGAGTAATTTGTTTTATTTCCTGAAACTATGATAATACATATATTATTCTTCTGCGACATTACAAAAGTTCAGTTTTATTACAGATTAAAGAAATTGATTTTTGTGCCATAATATTATATAGCAGTTTGTATAATATATTTTTTTCTTAGAACCATGTCTTCCAGGAGTGAACGCTTGCTGTTATTAGCACTATCTGGTTAAACGAACGGTGAAATATCATCTGGTGCAATACATTGAAGTTTAAGATGCTTTGGCATCCAAAGTACCGGCTACAACACTAAATAACTTAAACCGAATACTTTCGTTACACAGAGTACTGACATAAATAGTAGTGATTGGTATTCTCATATTGCATTGCAAAACAGTTTTCTAGTAGAAGTCAAAGAGTGTAATAGTATGTTGCAGCAAAATTTAGATGCCTTAAGTGACAACCAAAGTTCCCATATTTTAACTACCATCCCATCGTATACATTAGAAGAAAATATTGAAATAGCTTTTAAAGACCATCTTGAAGTGCCAACTAATGACATTTTGAATGCATAAGTTTCTGTAGAGATACAAGAAGAGTTTACTCTATAAGGGAATAATTTTAAATAAATACTGTAGAGCTCACTGATGAATATTTAGAAAACAACGAGAAAATTAAACGGCAGGAATTAATGATCTAGGCTTTATAGTAACAATAGACGATGTAAATTCAGTTTCATATTCGTTTCAGGAAGAAATGACTGTGGTTGACAATGGATGGAAGGGGCTACAAAAACGAAAAGAAAGTAAATAGTCTAGACAGAAAACTAAAGTAAGTAGAACAAGTGGTGAAGAATATCTAGGGTACACAAGAAATAAACAAGTGAACATTTTTCATAACAAAAAAAATCAGGAAATTGGGACCAACCGGTCCATCATCCAAATGTTTAAAATACAAGAATTGGTTCTGCAACACTATAGAAAAAGGGGAACGAAACTTTCAGTTTCAAAATTTTGGAAAGAAATGACTTTGAATCAAAGAAAAATATATGTGGAAGGACTGAGGGAAGTAAAACCAATTGGAAAAAAGAAAGTCGAGAATTCAAGACGATGCACCATCTATGACTATTTTTTTTAAATTAGCCATAACAAAAACAGTTATGCAAGAAAATGTTCCTATCTGCGTTGGGACTTAACTACTGCATGGTTACCAACTGGTCCCTAAAAACTATGAATAGTATTCTTCGTTCTACTAATGTTCTTAATGACAGTAGAAAATCGACTCGACCCGAATTTGCTAGGGAAATTAAAACCCAAGAACAAGACAATTATTTAAAAATATTTTTAACAGAACTTCACAAAATGCTTAACAGATCAAAAGAAATCTTCGAGTTTCTGGTGTTTCTCCGCGCTAGTTGAGAACCTGAATCTTGCTATTTTTATCCTTTAAAAAGGTCAGTCTAATCTGTGTGGCATATAAAGCTGGAAACATTGAAGAAGCTGATTATAATCAACATATTGCCTTAAAAGAAATTCTAAAGATGCAAATAAAAGCAAACGTAAAGTGACGCTATGTCATATGTTTTGTTATGGATGTTTAGGCTGTTAAAATGTCTCTGGTAAACAATGCTAATACATTTTATTTGAAGACCTATCAGAAGATGCACAACCTGACTATTTACGATACTAACAATCAACAGTGTAATTGTAACTACGGATGAAGTTGATAAGGGGGGGGGGGTGATTTGTGTCTCCTCAGTTTTTGCGATAATAATAATTGACCAATTTGATAGCTACTGCCAGAACGATTTGCCAATACTAATATGGAGTGATGGTTGTTGCTACCAACACCTTAATATTATACAGGCCAATGCTCTTTTACAATATGCAGTGCAGAGCAAGAAAACTGTAATACAAAAATACTTGGAACCAGGTCATACACAAATGGAATATGATGCAGATCACAGACTCATTGAAAGATAGTAGATAAACAGAGACATTGTTTCGCGCAATGATTATGTTATATCTAGGGCTGGCATACAACATAAATTTGAAAATACTATAACATAAATTTAATACATTATCACAGTATAAGTCCAGGACGATCTATAAATGTACAATACAACTGTTAATCATTTAAGAGAACTTCACTAGTGTTCAGATGGAACAATAAAATATAAAATTCATTTTAATTATGAACTTAGGAATCTCCCACAAATAAAAAGAGATGGTTTTCCTAACGAAGAGTCCTCGAAATTGTTTCAGTATCAATGAAAATTATCAAAGCATAAGTATAATCACTTACAAAAGATAAAACTAAATCTTTCACCCGAATTCCAAGCCTTTTATGGTAATTTGCAACATGAATAAAAATTTCAAATTTTTGTTTGTTTTTTGTAAAAAATTGATATATATATATATATATATATATATATATATATATATATATATTTAGTTTTAAGTTTCTTAATTAAAAGACTGGTTTTATTTTTTCCAACAAACGTTTTTCATTTTGTAATAAAATTTTTAGCGTAGTAATATTATGTTTTTAATTCTTGAGTTATTATAATGTATCAAATTAAGTGAAATGTAGAAATACCAGATAACAAATATTTTCTTCTATTTCCTATATTCCCAACGTTCGGAGAAAGCTGGATTTGTGCTGAAAACATCATAAATCGCCTATATTCCTAACACGACATTAGAAAGAATTCTTTTTGTTTCTCCTGAAAAGTTGGCATATTGTTGATACTTGGTATGTCAGGCCTGCTTGTTTATATCATGTAACCGGTTGATCTTTGGCGAAAGAAGTAGATACACCGAAGAAACGTATATGTTCTCTCCAGAGACTGGTACAAAATTCAGCCCCATCAATGTTAACCGCTTAACGCCCGCGCCCGAGATAAGTCGGGCACGGTCAGCGTTTCAGTTTTCCTATGCCTGAGTTAACTCAGGGTTCACTAAATTTATCGGTAATGCTCGCCATCACCCGAATTGTCTCGTGATATGCGACAAAATGCATATTTCCGCATTTTTACACGTTTAGCTCAGTCGTCTCGGGTCATGTCGGATTTTTTTCTTGGTCCTCGAGTTAAAATAGGCGGCAGGGGAAACAGATGTACTATTTAGTATCTGTTGCTAATTGATAAGGTTTGCTGCGCTGCTTTTATGCCTAAAATTTACGAGAGTTGTAGTTGTTGTTGTGTGTAGTAGTTGAAACTCAAGTATTATATTATGGACAGGCACGATTATGATCTGTTAAGTGAGTCAGAAATTGAAGAACCAATAGACGAAAGTGGCTCTGATACAAGTTATGACAATGTTTCGAGTGGTAGCTCGAATTCAGATAGTTCAGCAGATTTACTTCAAGCACGTAATTGGTTTGAATTGCACCCTGATTCCCTTTTACGGCTGTACCGTCTATAAATTGTGCATCCGTCGATGATTGGAACATACTGGATTTCTTTGAACAATTCGTTGACGACGATCTAGTTGGCCACATAGTAACAGAAACCAAAAGGTATGCTGCCCAAAAAAAAGAGGCAAAACGTGATACTTTGTAAACAGCGAAGAAATCAGAGTCTTTTTAGGATTGACAATTTTACAAAGCGTTATAAAAAAACCAGAATTCCGTCAATACTGGTCGACCGATCCTCTTTTGGTGACTCCCTTTTTTTCCAGTTGCATGAGCAAAAATAGATTTGAGGCCATACATCAGAACATCAATTTTTCTAATAATAATGACTTTGATGAAGCTACACATCCAAATCTCAATAAAATATGGCCAGTATACAAAAAGTTGGTTAGCAAGTTTCAAGAACTGGTTGTACCTGAAAAAAAACCTGTCTATAGATGAAAGTCTTCTTTTATATAAGGGTAGACTTGGTTGGATCCAATACATTCCGTTAAAAAGAGCTATATTTGGAATAAAGACGTACTTACTGTGTGAATCTAAGAGTGGGTATGTGTGGAATTTTATCATCTATACTGGAAAACAAACCAACCTTGATTAAGATTATGAAAATCTACCAATTTCGTCGCAAGTCGTTATGACTCTATCCAAACCATTGTTACACAAGGGCTACTGCATAACGATGGATAATTTTTACAACTCTCCCCAGCTTGCGGATTTACTAATTTCAGTGAAAACTGATGTTTTTGGAACACTGAAATTAACACGGAAAGAAGTTCCCTCAGAGTTAAAAAAAAAACTGAAAAAAGGAGAAGTGGTGGCCTTTCAGAGAGGTAAAGTTTGTGTTCTAAATGGAAAGACAAGAAAGATGTTTCTTTGATTTCAACCATTCATACAAACACCTGTTTGGAGGTAGTAAAACCAAGGAAGACTATAACAAAACCCAAAGTCGTCGTTGATTATAACGACACCACGGGTGGAATTGATCGGGTGGATCAACACCTCGCAGATTACAACCTTCCAAGAAAGCGTGGAAAGAAGTATTACAAGAACATATTTTTCCATTTATTAGATTTGGCTCTGTGGAACTCCTTTGTACTATATCGAAAAACCGGAGGAAAAAAGTCAGCACTGGTTTATAGGTTGGACCTCATTAAAAAGATTATGAAAAAATATCATCGCACGGAATTTTCTTTCAGAAAAGGACGACATTCAAGCCAGCCTGTACCACTTAGACTTACAGGACATTTCCCAGAATGTATCTCTGCAACTGAAAAAAAACAATCTCCAACTCGGCAATGTGGTGTGTGCTGTAGAGTGCGTGATGCTCGCGGTAAAAAGTTCGAAAGGAAACACGGTATTACTGCCCTGATTGTAATGTGCCGCTCTGTGTTACACCGTGCTTTAGAGTATATCATACAGTTAGCACTATTTAGTTGATAAGTTGTTAAGGTTTTGTTGCTAATTTTTATGTTACATTATTCATTTACTACTTTTTTTCTTTTTTACTAAGGTCAAATTTAGTTCAAAAACTGCGTTTTTTCGAAAGCCCGAGTTAACTCGGGTGATGTCATATATTGAAATAAAACGTTTTGTTTTTTGTAATAAACCTTGTTTTTTTTTTCAAACTTTGAAAATACATTTGGGAAGTCTGTTTTGAAAATTTAAAATATTCCATTAAAAAAATCGGGCATTTTGGATCTACTTTTCAAAATAAATTTGGTCGGGAAGCGGTTAGGGCTGAAATTTTTGAAATGTAGCGTGAACGATTTCCTTCCCTTTGTCTTGAGCCTTCGCATCCGTACCGATATTCATGCGGAAAATTGGTTTTTCCGCACTAGTGCAGAAAAGTTTTTCCTCACGTAATATTTCAAAGTTAATTTATTATTTATTAATTTATTAATTAACCGTCTTTGATACATATCTCAGAGTGCGTAGCAGACTTAATGCATTTCGTTTTGGTTAGCTACTAGAGCGCGTATTCTGTACCACTCGTAACAGGAAATTTCTTTCTATAAACTTTTTCCATACCCCAAACTTATTCTGAATGCTACTTCGGCAGCGGTCGTGTCGCACGAACGCTTCGTTCGGTAGAGAAGAATAGAAAGACCATTTCAAGTCTTGCAAGGACATTTCTATTATCGCTGTCTTTTTTTAACACACGACATGAGACACGATGGAAGTATTATTTAACTAGACAAGGCCAAGGACAAGGTATAAGACGGCAGCCATATTTATTATTTACAAACATTTATTTTTAAGTTTTCACATCAAGGTAGATTACACTTAATGCACCTTCGAAAACCCAAATTGGGCCATAAACGCCTCGTTCTTCTCTTGTTTTTCAGCTTCAGTTAAAGGAAATTTTATCCACTGATGGGCTAAGGCCAAACAAACATCTGACACTGCCCGGCTAAATGCAGGCTGAGACAGGGCAACATGCACTTCATTTCCAACTGCCTTCTGGTACGAGCCCTGGGCAAAAAATCTTAGGGCGACAAGATTCTTCTATGGATATCAACCTTCGTCACTTTAGTACCTACATCCATATGGGGAGTAAGAACATGAATAAGGTCTTGAACCAACTGTGGACTTAACCTGAATAATTTCCGGAATTCTCGTTCGGGTAACTCAAAAGCATTTTGTTTGCCTCGCAAAATTCTTCTCTGCAAACGTAATTGGTTTTGTCGCTATTCCTCTTCTATCTCCTGTACATAATGTATAAAAAGTTGGGCCATAATTAAATTTTAAAAGAAAATTCAAACGCACTTTAATTTATACTATCCCGCATTTCTAAACGTCGCAACATAAAATAGAGAAATGTTGCCAACTAAATTGAGAAAATAATCCCATATTCCCTAATATCAGGTCAATGTTTTTGCTTTCAAAAATATAAATTTTTTTATAGCCGAGCATACCCGACCGGCCCCCGGGAAAGAATGGTACAGAATAGGTTCATTAAATAGAAATAAATTTCCTCTCTATTCTTATAGAAAGAAATTTCTTGTTTATTGGCGATACAGAATACGCGCGCAGGTTTCTAGGTTACTAAGGACGCTTAAAGTCAATTGTTAGAAATCAAGAAACAGAGAAAATAACTCCAAGTCTCGGTCTCATTAAATTATAATTTTACAATTCACAACAAACATGACACGTGTTTCGCCCTTTCGAGCATCATCAGACCTACAAAGAGAATTCGACATATTTATCATTAACAAACATAGAAAAAGACTCCAAATCTCGGTCTCATTAAATTATAATTTTACAAACATGACACGTGTTTCGCCCTTTCGAGCATCATCAGACCTACAAACAACAGAGGGAACCTTAGTAAATAATCACACTCACAAATCCTAAAACAATAACTTACAAATAGAATAAAACACACCAAAGCACAACAAAACAAACAACTACTTATACATATTTGATGGACATTAAAATGAGGTTAAGTCTCACGTGAATAAACAAAATAAAATATTAAAAAAGTATTAAAAAAAGATTCATGTCTCTAGACGGGATCGAACCCAGACCACCCGAGTGAGACACCGAAGCAACCACCCACAGACCACTGGACTAGTCGAAGAAAAGAATCAAAAACTCTCACTCTATGAATTAGTGAATGAAATGAAGGTTGCCTACAATTATTATTATATTAAATTGTTAAATATTAGGGTTGGTTCAAAATTAAAAACATCGTTAACGCAAGTGAGAATGGGACTTTTTATAGCTTTGGTTATTTCCATTTTTTCTAGAAGGTCAAGCTTTTTCTCTTTCGGACATTCATGTAAAACATCAACGTCAGAAATGGAAAATTCATGACCTGACTCCAACAAATGATTGGCAAAAGCTGAAACAATCTCAGTTACATCCGTATTTCTGAATTTGTTGACAAGGCTTAAATGTTCTC
This sequence comes from Kuschelorhynchus macadamiae, assembly GCA_030620095.1. Taxonomy (NCBI): domain Eukaryota; kingdom Metazoa; phylum Arthropoda; class Insecta; order Coleoptera; family Curculionidae; genus Kuschelorhynchus; species Kuschelorhynchus macadamiae. Next base: position 2,495,191 of record JAUTXW010000834.1, read on the forward strand.
TCACCCTTGTGGAAAAAAAAACATTTAAGCCTTGTCAACAAATTCAGAAATACGGATGTAACTGAGACTGTTTCAGCTTTTGCCAATCATTTGTTGGAGTCAGGTCATGAATTTTCAATTTCTGACGTTGATGTTTTACATGAATGTCCGAAGGGGGAAAAAACCTGACCTTCTAGAAAGAAAAAAAAAAAAAAAAATGGAAATAACCAAAGCTATAAAAAGTCCCATTCTCACTTGCGTTAACGATGTTTTTAATTTTGAACCAACCCTAATATTTAACAAATTAATGTAATAATAATTGTAGGCAACCTTCATTTCATTCACTAATTCATAGAGTGAGAGTTTTTGGTTCTTTTCTTCGACTAGTCCAGTAGTCTGTGCGTGGTTGCTTCGGTGTCTCACTCGGGTGGTCTGGGTTCGATCCCGTCTAGAGACATGAATCTTCTTTTTTTTTTAATATTTTATTTTGTTTATTCACGTGAGACTTAACCTCATTTTAATGTCCATCAAATATGTATAAGTAGTTGTTTGTTTTGTTGTGCTTTGGTATGTTTTATTCTATTTGTAAGTTATTGTTTTAGGATTTGTGAGTGTGATTATTTACTAAGGTTCTCTCTGTTGTTTGTAGGTCTGATGATGCTCGAAAGGGCGAAACACGTGTCATGTTTGTTGTGAATTGTAAAATTATAATTTAATGAGACCGAGACTTGGAGTCTTTTTCTATGTTTGTTATTAAAACTAGGTCTCTTTGAGCAATATGGACAATTTCTTCGATTTTTATATTTATCATTCATTCGTCATTAATTATTTTATATGTGCGTATTTTCAGTAATTTTGCATTATTACAATGAATTTAATCGAATTTGACAATCTGGCCTTGCAAGACGGGGTTCCAGAATATATTATGAACGCAGCAAAAGAAGTAGATTTAGATTTGCTTTCAGAAAAATCCAAAGTCAGATACATTGAGCAATACGAAAAATTCATCAAATAGTGCGCCAGCAAAAAAATCAAAAACTTTAATAAATTAGAGGTGCTTCTAGTTTACTTTTAAGAAATTTCGAGGGATTTTTACAATGTGGTAGAAGTACTCAATGATAAAATCTATGCTAAAAATTAAGAAAAACGTTGATATTAGCAGGCATTTTTTATTAATTGCTTATTTAGAAAAGAAAATGGTAGGTTTTAGACAAAAAAAATCAAAGAGTATAAGCATTGCGCCTGACGACACTTATTTACTAATCAAAGGCGCAACACTAATTGGAATCGCTGGAGCCTGCAGGCGTGAAGAATTAACTCATCTGTTGTGTGAAAACTTAGTAGTAGAAGATTTGTTTCTGGTGAAAATACCAGATAGTAGAAACTTTGTTATAACTGACGAAAAAAATTCTAATTTAATCAAGAAGTACATGTCTCTGCGTCCCAAAAGTACACCGCATCAAAGGTTTTTTGTTAATTTTCAAAAAGGTATATGTACTACTCAAACTGTTGGCATTAACAAGTTTGTTAAGATGCCACCGGACGTGGCTGCTTTTTTGAGACTTCCAAATCCAGAGACCTTTACTGGACACAGCACAATGCTCCACGACCTCTAAATTATAACTAAGTCTTTTAACAAGTGTATCTATAAATAAATAAATAAGCAATTTTTTTGCTAGAAAGCTAGCTAAAAGTACATGCTGTTACTCTAAACAGTGTATTTGATATTAAATATGTAAATTTATTCTGGCTTTCCCCTATCTGCAACATGGAATAGCAGTTTTTAAATACACTTTTCAGTGAAAAAACATTTTTATTTAAAAAGGTAGCACTATTTGAAATATGTCATGTACATTGATATAAAAATTAAAAACTTTAAAACAATGTAGTATGAATATCCATTATGGTGATTAATTTAAAATATTTTAGTAGTGCCAAACTCCGATCATTTTACAAAAGCCAGTATTTTGATATTCAATATTGAATGTGGGAATAAAGCAGCCGTAGTTAGCATGTCAGTTATTAGGGCAAGCGGCATAGAGGAGCTGTCAAAACATATTTAAAACAAAATCTGTCCCAAATTTATTTAGTCAATTTCTGAAACAAAATATTCAACAAAGGCAGTCAACTAGCAGTGAATTAACGAGGTTATACAAATTATTACGTCACCGTTTTTTATAAAGACCCAAGACATGATTTTTCTGTATATTTTCTAAATCGAGTAAGTTATGTCAGAATATTTAGAGGGGTTAAATAACTGATAAAAATTATTTTCTATTTCTTAAGTAGTGTCGTTAAGAAAAAAATGTTAACATTAATTTTTCAAAATGATAGTGCGTTATTTGGAATTATTTTTATAGAGTAGGGATTGATGAGAACAGTAATACTGAAATTTTCTTGCATAACGGACAATTGTTCGGTCTCAGTACTATATCGAAACACTGCAGTGAAATGTTTTTATAATAACTGCGATTAAACGCAGTTTTTGAAAAATAATACAATTGTATTTAATACATCGGTGAATAGCCCTAATAATGTTGGTCCTAAATTTTTATCCAACAAAAAAAAATATTAAGTGGTATACGAGAAAGCAGAAATCTATATAAAATCTAAAATAATAGTTATTGTTTAAGAAATTATTAGCCATCAGCATTGGCAGAAAATAACTTCAGTTAAAAATATGAGAATAACTGGCTCACTGTTTTGTATTATTAAATCTTTTAGTGCTAGGTAGAAACCCGCGGTATTAAACAAGTTTCAGTTTAAATTTCGTTTATGCACTAGCTATTCTGTTCATAATTTGCATATAATCCTCTGTATACTGTAACATTAAAAACCTCAGCATGGAAAATAATAAAGTTATTGAGTAAACAAATTTTCATATACATATCTAGTAGACTGATGCTTTTTTAACTTAATCTTTTAGTTTTTTTTTTGGAATTTCAAAACCGTTTACAAATTATAATACTACTTTTGCTGGGTAATGTGAAAAAAATTTAGTACATTATTTTACTATAATGCTAACTCTTTCTGTTGTTTGTTAAGTTTATACATTGGCCACCTTCTTCTCAGCAACTTTACAGCTGCGGCACATATTAATATGTCCACAATGCCTAGCCTTTGCTAGGCATCGTTACTATGATTTTGATTATCCATTCTCAGCAAATTAAAAAAAACGCACATAACCTTAAAAACAAACAAGACAAAATTGCATTACACAAAAATATAAACATAAAAGTAAGGTTAGTTCTACAGGCGACGCAAAGCGCAAACGCTTTCAATCTGTAACCCAAACTTTACATCTTTTGTTAATATTTACTTACATGAATTTTGTTTTTAATACATTTTAGCTATAGGCCTACTACCTACTAATTGCACACAAAAGACGATTTTAGAAAATCTCGAATTTTCCAAAATAACTGCATACATGTATATAATTTTGGAAAGCCCACATTATTTCTAATAAATATAAAGAATAATATATAGGATGTCCCATTTAAAACAATAAACTAGAGTCCGATAATTTTTTGACCCGACCCCGTTTACTTATTCTGAAAGCGGCACTGAATTCTACGGAAAAAGTTATATAAGCAACATTTTTCGCCTTTTTGATAAGTTATCAGATAGTTAGGATACGAGGGGTTCCTGAAAATGTAACATTTTCAAAAACATCCTGTATCTCAAAAACCAGGGCTATGAAAATTCTGCTGTCGCCATTTTTCTGTTTAGTTTTTTGGCTTTAGGATATTTCCTATTTAGCCATGAAAATCAAGTTAAGTGTGTGTATCTTATACAATAACAATAAAAAAAATCCTAGCCAGAACTCAAACTTTTCAACATTCGCACGAGGGATGTTTAATAGGTTTAAACGCTTCCCTCCCTGGGGTCAGTTCAGGACGTTTTACTTTAATATACAGACAGAAATACAGGTGAACCCGGAGAAAAAGAGAATAACAAAAGGTTTAATACAGAGGACGCAATCATTCTGCCTAAACGTATATCCTAACTCTAAATCCTAATTTTGCATCTTTTTAGAAAATTAATAAATATTTTTCGATGTTTGTATTGGCTAAAATTTTGCTCATAAGTATGTGATGGTTCATAGGAAGTAGACCTAGTTTGCTTAGTTTTAAATACGGTATTGCGGAGTCTGTGATTTAAATAATCCAGAAAATTGTTATCACATGAACATGACGAGCTATTGGATAAGTTTGCTTTAAAGACAAATTTGTTAACAGTACAACGACCAACCATAAATCTAAAATATGATATGAGCAAACTTCTAGGTATTTTCTCCCTATGAATAAGTTTATTTCAGGGTGAATTGAATTATACTGTTGGGTAGTTGGCAGCGTAATTTCGATAACATTGATTTTAATCCTCTAGAACTAGTTCCTTGTCAGCAGTTGACAGCGTCTGTGTATGGGATTCTTTCGAAAGGTGTACCTAATAATATAGCTTCCTTTGCGGCTAAGTCTACTTGGTCGTTACCTATTAATATTATATTTTGACTGTAACATAGACACAATACTTCATATATTACCTATATATATATATATATATATATATATATATATATATATATATATATATATATATATATGAATATGTGTGCAATTATTGTTATTCTTCAGTGATAAGAGTATTAATTGGGAATCTGACTGTAAAATAGCATTTTCATTTTCTACAAATTCTAGGGCTTTTAGTATTGCCAATGCGTCAGCAGTAAATATTCATGCAACGAGATTACATCGAAATTTTTTAGTTATGTTACGTTCTGGAATTGAAAAGGCACATCCAATCCCATGATTATTTTTTGAGTTTTCCGTGTATATTTTGTAGAAATATTGATGTTTATCAAGAACTTGTTTTAATATATTCTTATCTAATGAAAGAAACTCCGTATTTTCCTTAACTTGTCCTTGATATAATTACTATGTAGTTTCCCAATAAACTTACTCATCAGCACGAACTGTTTACGTTTAAAATCAATGACTCACAATTTTTTTCTTTCTTTCTTTCTGACGTGAGGCCCGGGTCGTCTGCTGCTTTTGTAATTATTCCGTGCTTGTCAGCGTGGACTGTAAACAAAGTTGCGCGTGAGTGATTCATCCTCTGAAGATTATTCGACTTCAGGTTAGTTTTTTCTTTTTTAGCTTAATCAGGGATTGTCAGAAAATTAGAAGAAAATTGTAGGTTGGGATAGCGTGCTATAATCCCTAAAAGACAGAAAAAGCGTGCGTTTTTTCATGTCATTCCTACAAAATATAAAGAAAAAGTTTTAGGGTAACGTGCGTTGCTCCTAAAGCTAAAATCGAGCGATTTTTTATCTAAATATAAACAATTATAAAATATGAGATCGGGCGCTTTCATTTGAGTAGAATCTTAATCAGCCGGCTTTAAGTGGCTATATTTTTTAGAGTACGAGGCAACTTCTGACAATCCAGACAGAGATCACAGCACGTGATCCAGAGGTCTCTGTACGTGATACACTTTAGGCTTAAGACCAGACTCGGGGGACAATGTAGGAAAAGACTTGCATGAGGAAATCATTGTTCGCTGGAACAGCCTCTTAAAAAAAGGTTTAACTAAAAAACATCGAGAAGAATTAATGTGAAAGTATAAGATACCTGCAGATTGTAGGGCTCTACATCCTCCCCAGATAAATAATGAAGTACAACCATGCTTGGTAAAGTCGGTTCTTGAACATGATCATTTACATAAGAGCGTTACAACAACAATTAGCTCACGGTCTATCAGCAGTAGGGACAGTTATCGAGGCTATGATGCTTAACAAAGGGCTAGCCGAGTAGCCGATAGCATGAGATCATTGGCAGAGGCCTACCAATTATTAACAACCCAGTTCTTCAAGACCTTCAGCTTCGGGAATAGAAAGTAATTATCATTTAAACTTCCGGCGCGAGCCTCCCAGAGAGAAAGTGAAGGAGAAAAGGAGGAAGGAAAAAAGAAAACCATCAGTACGTCTGAAGTATTACCAGAAAGACAGCAGGAAATATCACCGCCAGGAATAGACAGGGTGGAACATGTGAGTAACTACCCTGGTAGATTATCGAGATTTATACAGGGTTGGAAATATATTACGAAAGACCGAGTGGTCTTAGAATGGGTCACAGAAATTAAAATACCTTTTATTAAAAAGCCTGAGCACCGTTTTGAACTCTGTGTACAAATCTCGGCTAAACTTTTACCTGAATATAAAATATCCATTCAGGAATTGATAAAAATAGGTGCTATTGAAGAGTGTCATTCTTCCATTATAATTAAAAAACCTTCTGGCACATACAGATTTATTTTAAATTTAAAAACTCTTAACAAACTTTTAATTGCGCCTCACTCTAAATTGGAGGACTACAGAAAACGTTAAAACTTTTAAATAAAAATTGCTATCTTTCAAATATTGATCTAAGAGACGCATATTTTCTAATTCCTGTAATTCCGAAAATTGTCTATATCAGTTTTGTTGTTTACCATTTGGTCTTAATATTGCACCGTATATTTTCACTAAATTAATGAAACCACTAACAAAAAGACTTCGTCTAATGGAAATAAGTACGGTATTTTATTTAGATGATATCCTCATTATAGGTAATGACAAAAGTGAATGTAAAAAACACACTGAAATAGTACTTTCAGAGTTAACCAGATTAGGATTTATAATAAATGAGAAAAAAGTATGCTAATTCCTCAGCAAAGTATTAGATTCTTGGGGTTTATAATACTAATAAATTTACCGTCTCACTTCCTAGTGAGAAATGTGAAGCCATTCAGAATTTGATTTTAAATTTACAAAAGAAAAAGAAATGCACAATTGGAGAATTTGCCCAATTAATAGGTAGACTTGTAGCGTCTTGCCCTTCAACAAAATATGGATTTGTTCATATTAAACCGTTTGAAAAAATTAAACATTTTTTGTTGCGGGGAGACTATTGCAATTATAATAAAAATGTGTATATTCCAAACTCATTAAATAGCGAATTAGAGTGGTGGCACAATAATATAGGATAAGGTCAAGACATAAAATCTAAAAAATTCTCTCTGGAAATTTTCTCGCCCCCAAGACTGGTTGGGGGGCGTTTTGTAACGGTTATAGATGCCAGGGTGTCTGGAATCATAACGAACAGCAAAAACATATCAATTTTTTAGAGATCAAAGCCGCCTATTTTGCTTTAAAATCACTTGCTAAAGACAAAGAAAACATCTCGATTTTATTAAGAATTGACAACCAGACGGCTATATCTTGTATTAACCGAGGTGGGAGCGTTAAGTACTCATATTTAGATAATATTACAAAGGCTCTTTGGTAGTGGGGTAAAAAAAAGAGTATTATAGTATTCGCTAGCTGTGTTACTTCATCTGCTAATTTTGAGGCAGAGATCTCTCACGATTAATACTGAATATGAGCTAAATGACAGTGTATATAATCAGATTATAAAAATGTTTGGTTCTCCTGAAATTGATTTATTTGCAAGTGGAATTAACAAAAAATGCAATAAATTTGTTTCATGGTTTCCAGACTCTGATTCATGGGCGGTTGACGCATTTACGTTAATTTGGCCAGAATTTTTCTTTTACGCGTTCCCCCCTTTTTTAATAATTACAAAAATCTTAGAAAACATTGTTCAGAAAAATGGCTTAGGAATTGTGATAGTACCCTATTGGCCTACATAGGCGTGGTATCCCCTGTTCAATAAGCTATTATTAGAAAAACCTATTTATTTTAGATCAAACAAGTTTTTGGTTATCTCTCCTTTCAGAAACTACCACCCGTTACACAAGTAGCAGGGAAATTATCCGGCAGGCTTATATAAGAAAAAGAGTTTCAGTGACGGCAATAGAAGTAATCGCCTCGTCTATAACAAAAGGAACGTATACACAGTATACAGCTTGTTATAAAAGATTCTGGCAATTTTGTGCTGACAATAATAGGGATCCCCATGTTTATAGTCTAGAAACAGATCTGGCTTCTTTATCCAACACTTTAAATTAAGGATTTTCATTTTCTGTTACAAATTCCTATAGGTCGGCTCTTAACTTAATCTTTAGTCTTATAAGCAATAATGATTTAAAAGTAATTAATCGTTTTGTGAAGGGAGTGTCTAATATTCGACCGCCAGTGCCTAAATATAAATTTACTTGGAATCCGGACCCATTTTTAAAATACCTAGGTACACGATATCCTCTTGGAGCTTTCTCTAATTAAAGTCTCTAACATATATATATATATATATATATATATATATATATATATATATATATATATATATATATATATATATATATATATATATATATATATATATATATATATATATATATATATATATATATATATATATATATATATATATATATATATTTATATATATATCGGTAGGAAGAATTGAGATTAAAAATACCAGATAGGATAAAAACATCTGCTCCAGGCAGGTTCCAACCATTACTTATTTTTCTATTTTTTAAGGCTAGACAAGAACTTTGCGTGGCGTCCACTGTCGAGGACTACATTAAAAGAACGAAACCATTTCGCAATAGTGAAGAAAATACTTACCCACAAAAACCTTATCGTCCAGCATCATCACAGACAATAAGCAGATGGATTAAAAAGACGTTTCACTTAGGTGGTGTAGACACGTCCATTTTTTCAGCACATAGTGTACGCCACGCTACAACCTCGGATACATTTAAAGCCGGTGTAAACATAGAAGTGATTAAAAACACAGCAGGCTGGACTTCTACCTCGAACACTTTCTTTAGTTTTTATAATAGACCGCTAGAAGGGCCTCAGGATTAATTTGCTAGTGCAATTATTGAATTAGGATCTAATAAATCTTAGTATTCTACTATTAATATTGGTACTTCATTATTTAGGATTTATATATGGATCATATCAATTCGCTTAATTAGGACCTATCATTTACACAGCCAGTAGATATAAACTCAGGAATTACTTAGTTTATAGTTTATTAGTGTATAGCCTTGTTAAAAATTATAGTATTTACATTTATTATTATAATTAATTATAACAATATATAGTTATCAAAAAAAAATTGCCTTTGACTGTAAACATCATGGACAAGCGAAGGAAAACTTAAAGATTAATCGACTTACCTGAAGGAACCCCCCCATATACTCCCAGATCGTAGGCAATTTTTTAGGCACTCCAACGGAATGATTACACAACCAGCAGACGACCCGGGCCTCAGATCAGAAAGAAAGAAAAAAATTGTGAGTCATGGATTTTAAACGTAAACAGTTCGTGCTGATGAGTAATTTTATTCGGAAACTACATAGTAATTATTATATCTTCGGACAAGCGCGGAAAATTATAATTAATCTTCCTTCAGGTAAGTCGATTATTCTTTAAATTTTGAGGTAGTCTAGTTTGAATGGAGTTTAGAATAAAAAATACAATTCCGATTGATTGTTATTGTTACAGGTGGCTGTTGTTGTGAATGCCTGTGCCAAAGACGGGCTGTTTTTATTTGACCAGAATTTGATAGTTAACTTGTTTTTAATTTAATAAAAAAGTTGCACACTGTCGCAAAAACCGCAACCTTCTATCTTTAAAAATAAGGGTGATTCCCTGCAAAAGAGCTGAAAATGGGATACCCTGTTACAACGTAGCAACGTTCCTTGTTGTCGAGATTTTAACTGAAACGTTCTCCAAAATTGAACTTTTTAAATATCTCGAAAACTATTTAGAATTGACCGATCGTATATAAAAAAATTTTGTTCAAAATCGTCCAGACTATCACCTGTTAAAATATTTGTAGTCAAACCCTATAGACTGTCCTATACGTACATTTCCAGGAAAAAAGACGAACTTATCAATTTTTTTAAATGTGGAAATTATTTTATATGATCCTCGTTATACATCAGGGGCGTGCGGTGAAATTTTAAGAAAGGGAAGCAATTTTTAGAAACTTTCCTATTTGTAATGTAATTCGATTCATCGATCATTTTTTGCAAATTCGTCAATGACGTCATCATAAAAACGTCGATGCTCCGACATATTTTGGAGAAGTTTATTTTCAATGGACAACAGCGATGTATGCGAAAGTCTCTCCTGCCCCGTTGAATTTCTCACGAAATTTTTTATACGTTTAAGTGTTAAAAAATTGTGTTCTACTGATGAACTTGCAGGTATTAACAATACTAATTCACACAATTTCGACACCTCGGTGTAGGCATCTTCCAGCTCCAGTCTTTTGAAAATTGCATTAGCTCCTTAGCGTTATTTTTTGCGCTAATATCATCAGTTTCGTAAATCACTTTTAGTTCAGATCGCAGTAACACTCGGTCGAAGAACTAGCCATAATGAAGAAGAAGAGATTTAAACGCATCTTCTGGAAAAGTTTTTCCTTTAAATGCATCAAAATTGCAGAGCTCGAGGAATTTAAAATCATTTAAACCGTTAAATCTATAGTTTATGTGTTGCTGAATTTGATCGATTATTTCTTAAAAGAGGCGTCTGTATGATGTTTGAACATCTCCCACCTATCTGTTCGAAGACGCTTGTCTTGTGGCTCATCGTTTTCTCCCAAAATGGGTCAAAGTCATCTCTTTTTTGGCTTAACATGGACTTAAGATCATTCACTTTTTTTAGGCAAAAAGCAATATCATTTGTTTTAGTTTGTAATATATTAAAAATATTGTCCGAGAATGGAAATATTTCTGAAAATATGTTCAACAAATAATTAAAATTAAAATCTCATTTCAAACAGTCCAAAAACCCCCTCGAACTATTTATTGCTTCTGAGGCCCACGTTTCATTATTTTCTATTATATTCTTAAATAGTTCAATCAGTGATTCACGATTTTCAGATACTGTTAACACAAGTCTTCCATTATAGTTCCACCTAGTAGGAGCTACTTTGGGCAATCGTTTGTGGACAATGGAGTCCAAAGCTTGTGTATGTTTTGTTGACTTGGAAAAAATACTTAAAGTAACGAAAAATACTTTACACTCTTTAATGTGATTGATGGACTGGGATAAAACTAAATTTAATTTATGAGCAAAACAATGGACAAACACCGCACTTGGGAAAGTTTCTGGAACTTTAGCTTGCAGACCCCCTAATGTCCTGCCATCACTGCAGCTTCATCATAGCTTTGAGTAACTATTTTTTTCTCTCCATTACTTTCTTTAGTAACGCTATAAACTACGGTATATAATGCATCTGCTGTACGATTTTCGGACACATTCTTAAAACCTAAAAATCGCTCTTGAATACTTCTGTCTGTTTTAACTTAGAGTGTTACTATGGATATTTGGCTAAAATTAGTGATATCAGTTGTTTCATCCAACCCTTGTTTCGTCATGACCTCTAAATCCCAATTCGTGATGTCCGAGAAAACAAACAACATCGATAAGTCTTTTTTATATTTGCCTATGACTAGTTCATTGTGTTGGCGGTGACTAATTTCCAACTGTTTATTAAGGGCGTGTACAATTCTGGTTTTGACAAAGAAATTGTTTAAATCGGAAAAACCAGTTTTATTTCAGAGACCTTTTTCATTTTCAAAAAGTAAACATGGCCAACCAAGTAATTTACTTATATTTTCACACCCTGTTAGCCATTTAAATTATTCGTATTGTTTTTCCGGATAAAAATGTCTAATACAGTTTTTCATTTTTGTGGTTAAATTTTTCATAGGCGGTTTTGCCCTTCCTTTGGAAATTATTTGAAGCTTATCAGCGAAGTTTAATGTTGAAAATCCCTTTATTAGTAAGACACACACCACACATTCACACACACTCTTTGCATATTTGCATATCCACGTCCGTATTATTGTCTTCCATATCTCACCATGCACGACGCGACGTACGTATCACACAACACACGCATAGCCGTACAAACAAAGAATCTACTCCAACGATAGCTTCCGCCCCCACTTAAAGCACGCGACTGAAATGCAAAAATTGCAAACAGCCGGTGGAAAGTTCAATAACCTCTGGCTGGATTCACAGAAAATCAAGCATACAGGACTTGGCTGCAGAGAAGCTAGCGGCCCGCATAGGTTCTATTCGATTTTCTATTGTGGCCGGTATTTTAGCATTTTTAATATAAACTAAATTAATGGTTTCCTATTTCAAAAATTACATTCTAGAAGATGTTTTGTAATTTTTTTTTTGGGAAGCACTGCTTCCCTTGCTTCCATGGACTGCAGGCCCCTGTTAAACATCTAGTTAGTTTAGGATAGAAATTCTGTTTAATAAAACCGTAAAATTCTTTATTTTATGAATCTACATGCATATCTTTAAAGAAATAATAAAACACGCGGTTTACTGAAGAACATTAACGGCTTCGGTTTTACAACAAAGTTTCGAAGTTTTACAAAATCGAAAGAGATAATATAAACTGGGTGATAAATAAACAATTCAGCTCCGCGAGTGTCCCATAATGGCCAGAACGGAACGTGTTATCAATAGTGGGGTTATATTCTATTTTATTCACGAATTCAGGTCGTCTTGGTAATACCGTCTTTGCCATTTACCGCCTTTTTATTACGTGTTTATATCCAGATTGGATAGGTACCTAGAGGGATCAAACTCATATGGAGTAGCGAAACTTCGAAGCAATTTAATACTAGGAATTTCATAAAGTTATATAAAGGAAATAAAATCAATATTCCGGTGATGTATAATTCCTTTATGTCGGATATTTAGAAAGAGAAATACTCAATAGTACACCAGAGAATTCAGAACAATATTAGGTAACTTCAATAAACATTGTATTGTGTCGAGCATTATGTTGCACTCAGTTGGGAGTATAAAAAAATATACTATAGAGGGATTAAGATATTAAATTATGTAGACGATGATTACCAACAGATATAGAGGATGTTCATTCAGTGTCGCATAGTAATTAATGGATATTAACGTTGCGCCTGAAATCATTAGAAAAGATTAAAAAAGTTTGTATGTTTGTAGTACTTATTATTGCATTCCTGCTATTACTAATGATAAAAACTAAATATTTAACTTCCAGTTAAAGTTATTTTACCCAATTAACCAAAATTTCTCTTATAATCAATCCTTCCATCTATTAAGAGAAGTAAAATATTTGAAGAATTTGTATATTTTACTAGATACGCGGAACTGAACTGGGTCATACTTCAATCTCCATTAAAAAACGAAGGATTTATAACAAGAGAAGCTCCGGGCAATACCAATTAATTGATTTTTCAAATAAAAACAAGGTCTCATTACGGATAAGAGATGACTCTTATTTTCTATACAATTTGTAAGGCCGCCATTCTGTTTCGACCCATTGAATTAAAATAAAAAATTAACCAGTTCATTCTTGTAGCATGCTTTATTCTTGATCAAAGTTAATCGATTTTTTTAAACATTTTAGACAGTAACTTTATTGGGTTCGTATCAAACCCTTGCCAGTTCATTGCTATTTCCTATTGGATTCTTGTGTTAAATTTATAATTAGTAATTTTTTACGCTGATGTCAAAAAATTATTAGGTTGTCATGTTGTTCCGCCATATTGGATTCGTACAAAAATGTTACCAGTATATTCCTATATAACACTTGATTTTTATGCAAATTTTGAAGTCTATGAAATAAGTAGTTTTCACACTGATTTTTAAAGCATTTTATCAGCCATTTTATATGGCCACATGGATAGAACGTCATCCGGCAGTTCTAAAATTCAGACTTTCTTCTGAGGCTATCATAGAAACTTTGCAACTAATAACGCAGTGGAAAGAATCTGAGTCATCTTCAAAAGCTCAAAAATTAATGGACGCAATGCTGAAAACAATTTTTTAGTTCCTCTTAATTGCTTATCGCATGTTTTAAATATAACCGTAAGCTTAAGTAAAAAAATAAAAGGCTGGACTATAGACAATCTTTCAGTGAATGATATATTATCAGTATTTAAGAAAAAAAAGAGAGAACGCTAAAAATGTTTTTAAAGGTATTTTTGAAGAAGTCATAAAAGTCCATCAAAAACTAGATATTTCAATATTGCTGCCAAGAATAAATGCTGCTTCTAGAAAACATTTTTCAAGATCTCGATTTTTAATTCTGACCTTTTGAAAATTTTGGATGTCAATAGTTTTTTTATACCAATTAATGTTTTAAACCAAAGCCATACCGACTTAGTGCCTTTAGTATGTAAGGTTTGTAGTAAATTTAAAAATGACTCCGTAGATTTGTTGTCAGATTTGTTGCGATTGGAAATAGACCTAAATATAAACAAATAGAAAGAAACTAAAAATAAAACAAATGTTTTGCCAGAAACGGCGTTGGATACCATACAGCTCTGTAATAAGGTAATATTTCCCAACATATATACACTGCTTCAGATAATTTCTGTTATGCCGGTATGTGCTGCAAGTGCTGAACGGTCATTTTCCACTCTCAAGAGAAGTCATGATTAAGGTATGGATGGGTCAGAAAAGATTGGTTGGTTTAAATCTGTTAAATATATACAATGATATTGAAATAAATATTACTGCTGTTATTAATAGGTTCTCCAGGCGACGTATAAGAAAACTTGATTTTACGTTATAGTTGGTTTATTAAATTTTAGATTATATAGAATATTAGGTTTGTTACATTAGTATGTATATTATCTAGTATAGATTATAGTAGATAAATTGGTTGATAAACGGCATATTTTTTTGCTTACGTTAACCTTTTTATTACCTATATTTCTCAATGGAAAAAATGTATTTGTGTTATTTTTTGATTTTTTAATTTATATAATTAAGTGTTTGATAGGAGTGATAGGTAATATTTTTTCTTTGTTAACTAATATTTTCTAATGTGCTATGCATTTTCTGATTTAAGGCTTTTTTATTTTAAAATAAGGTTAAAAGCATATTTTTGTGTTTATTTTTTAAGTTTGGCTTAGTTAGCAACCTAAACGAAAGAAAACTCCAGAGAATTGGAAAAAATCCTTTTTTTTTGGCAAAATAATCAATATATAGAAAGTACCCCAAAAATTTTCGCCCCGGTGATTTTGCCTGCGGCGCAGACATAAGCCTATATGTACGCGCCTGTGCAAACAGTGGATTGCAGAGTTTTCTGCTGCAAATGAGACAGCATGGGTGCTACGCACTTCAAAAAACGCCCCAAAAAGATTGTTTGCAGGTGAGTGTGAGCTGCAACTAAATACTAGAAAGATTTGCAATGGTTATATTGGCCTTTAAACAAAAAACTTAAGCAAGGGCGTAAAAACCTTCTCTTGTTGGAACAACGAATGGCGATGGAGCTTCCCTTCGACCATATTTTTTCAATTTTAAAGATTTAAGTGCCGGACATGATGCTTCCTGTAATAACACTGCAACGGGAATCCCCAACATCGATCATTTTGGAAAACGGAACTGGAACATATAATCTAAAAATTATAATATTAAAATTTAATAACGACTTTGAGGGAAAAAGACAGTAACTTCGGTACTCAAAAATCACTTACAAGCATTTGCTCGAGAAAATTGGAACGTGTAAGAACCAAAACTAATAGGATACTCTTCGTAACAAGGAGCATTAAATGTCTTTCTGTTGGTAGCCCAGCAAAGTGTGAAGAGAACTGTTATTTTATGTAAAAAATCCGCTTTATATACAGATTGATTGCACTCAAGAAACTTGGAGTGTTTTTGTAATCTTTGCAGGAGGTAGTTTTAATTTAAAGGGTACATATATTTAAAGTTTCGTGTACTCGTGCTTAAATCAGCTGGTCTACATAAACGAAGGTTAGGTAATATGAATGACGTGCTAACAAAAATTTTCTTTGATTTTTAGGTCTCCAATATAACGTAGTATAAGTTTCTATAGAAATCGTTTAACGATATTAACAACCTTATAAAATAGTACTGTTCTTCTAGTTTCAGTGAAATAGCTCTAATGAAGGCATATTTGCCGAAACGTTTGCAAGAAAACAAAATAAAAATGAGTGCCGAAATATAAACATGAATTATTTTTCCAAAAAAAGTTTTGAGTCTTAAAAACCAAAGAACATTTTCTTACGAATATATTTTAATTGGTCCAGAAACTCACTATAATATATATATATATATATATATATATATATATATATATATATATATATATATATATATGTATATATGTATATATATATATATATATATATATATATATATATATATATCTACATATATATATATATATATATATATATATATATATATATATATATATATATATATATATATATATATATATATATATATATATATATATATATATATATATATATATATATATATATATATATATATATATATATATATATATATATATATATATATATATATATATATATATATATATATATATATATATATATATATATATATATATATATATATATATATATATATATATATATATCTATATAGATATATATATATATATATATATATATATATATATATATATATATATATATACATATATATATCTATATATATATATATATATATATATATATATATATATATATATATATATATATATATATATATATATATATATATATATATATATATATATATATATATATATATACCGATATATCTAATATATATATATATATAGATATATATATATATATATATATATATATATATATATATATATATATATCTATATATATATATCGGCATATATATATATATATATATATATATATATTATATATATATATATATATATATATATATATATATATATATATATATCTACATATATATATATATACCGTGGTATCTGCCCCGGCAAGGCAGTTTTCTGGGGGGATAATATATATATATATATATATATATCCGGGTGTACATCCGTTTACTACTGTCGTTCTGAAAAGAACAGTTTTGCTGACGTTTCGCCAAAATCACATTTGGCATTTTCGAAGCTTTCTTTCTCGCGTCCGAATAGAGACTGAAGTGTTGGTGACTGCGACGCTTCCTTTTATACCCCCACTCGAGGCCGAAGGTTATATCTGCGCAGGTGTTGGTCGTTATTTATGTTTTCCGGATGGATGGTGCTGTTGTTGTTGCGCTAATTGCGCTTGAGTTTTTGCGATTTTAGATTTGTCGATTATTGTCTTCCATACTGTTGGTAGTTTTAATGATTCGTCCCTTTTATTTAAATCACCTTGCTTTTCAATTTCTATGGCTTCTCGGATTATTCTGGTCTTATAATGTTCTATATTGGCAATCTCCCTACACCCATCGAAATTTATTTTATGGCCGGTTTCCTGATGATGTAGGAATAAGAGGTTGTTTGTTTATTTCTGATGCTGAGTTTATGCTCTTCCACTCTTGCTGATATTCGCCTGTTAGTTTGCCCTACGTACAACTTTTCACAGTCCTGGCACGGAATACTGTACACTCCGTGGTTTTCCAGTTTGATTTTGTCTTTTGTCTATAGTTGTTTGTGGCTTGTGTATTGTTTGTATGTTGTGTTTCCTCAGAATTCTTCCGATTCTGTCTGTTGTGCCTTTTACATATAGTAAGACTACTCGTTGCTTTCCCGGTTCATATTTTTTTGTTGTTCGTTGTTCGGGAAACCTGTGCATTAATAGCTTTCTCTATGGTGCGATTTGTGTAGCCATTTTTCTTTAAAGCACTAGATATTACCTTAAGTTCGTTTTGTCTCGTCTGTGTTTCAGTTAGTCGCACGGATCTAGATATTAGAGTATTTGCCACAGCTTGAATTTGTGCTGGGTGATGATGTGATTTTGCATTTAAATATCTGTCTGTATGTGTTGGTTTTCTATACACGGTGTATTCGAAATGTTCGTTGTGTAGTTTTGTGACCAAAATATCTAAAAATGGTAGTTTGTTGTTTTCCTCTAACTCTAGAGTAAATTGTATTCTGGGGTGGATTGAATTTACGTGAGTCAGAAATTTTTCGAGTTCTGCATGACCATGTTGCCATATAATAAATATGTCATCCATATAACGAATCCATAATTTGGGTTTTAAACTTGCTTTCTCAAGAGCTTCTTTCTCGAAGTATATCATAAATAATTTGAAGACTACTGGTGATAGAATTAGAAAAAAACATTATACAATTTCTTTTTAGGATTATTTTATGACATTTTCAGCTTTTTCTTATTTTATATATAAAATTAATAGATGTTAATATTTAACATTAACAAGCTTTTTGTTAAACTAAACAAATTTTCTCTGAAATCTATTAAAAATTATTGCATTCATCTGCCTCAGTACAACAGAAGACAGACGATCCATCTAATGTAAAATAAATTGTCCTTACTGGGCATAATTTTGTATGACATTCTGTTTAGTTCGGATCCATCGAGACATGCCAATCGGCTGATATTATGCAAGCATATTTCCTGCATTATATTTCTGAACAAATATACGCTACTGGCAACACCGAAACCCATATTGTTGCCTTCTTATTAAACGGCAAGACGAGCAGTTGATGGGGTTAATTTATTTTTACTTGATGGATTGGTACAACAAATGTATACAGGGTGTTGCCTGATTATATTGTTATGGAAAAAGAAACTTGTTTCTAAATTTTAAATTTCAAAACGTGTAATTAATGATGTAACGAGAAGGCGCTTATTTTTT
This sequence comes from Kuschelorhynchus macadamiae, assembly GCA_030620095.1. NCBI lineage: Eukaryota > Metazoa > Arthropoda > Insecta > Coleoptera > Curculionidae > Kuschelorhynchus > Kuschelorhynchus macadamiae. Next base: position 2,513,774 of record JAUTXW010000834.1, read on the forward strand.
TTTTGAATTTCACTATCGATACAAAGTGATTTTCAGCTTCTTTAATTCAACATGGCGCGGCGGTGGGAGTAACAACAGCTCAAGGTAGAAAATTGAAGATATTAATAAGTACACCAGAAGAAACAGTTGTGCCAAATATAAAATTTCCTTTTAATAAAACAGTTAAATTCAATGTTTTTTAACAGAATTCAGAAACAAGTTGGTTTAATTTAACAAAAAGGTGTAAAATTCCAGTTTTTTACCGGTGAAGTAAAAAAATAGTAAAAATACCCGATAAAAGTCTTAAAAATTAACATATTTAAAAAAGGCACAAATTGTTTTTCAATATGCCTTAGTACTATCTTAGTACAAATACAAATATTTTTAAAAAATGTTCTCGGTTTTCTGAAGAAAAAAGAACTAATGAACTATCAAAACCGGCATCAACTCATTACCTTTGGAGATAATTAGCTAAAAGATTTTAAAATCAGCACTTTAATATCTCATTTCACTTTGAAAATATTCCAGAGTATATTTTGAATTTCTTTTGCGATATTTATGGTTATCAGTTTCTATTTATTAAAATTCTAATTAAAATGTTTGATAAATCTAGAAATTATTAATCTAATCCCACTGGTGCTGCGACTGTAATTACGGGATAAAAATAGTCAATATAAAAATGTAAATAAAAAAAAACACACAACAACAAATCATAACCAATCGTACCAATTTGATCTAATAAAATATGTATCACTATTTGCAGTAAGCCCAAGAACGAAATTAGGTATTACATTTTAATTTCGATTACATTTTTTCGTATCCCCAAGAGTATTAAAAACGCTAACAATTTCAGGCACTACTTACAACAAACTCTAACGTTTTAAAACTATTTAACTTTAATTCAAATCAAATTTTAATAACAATATTACTATTAATTTGATTTTCATGTTACATAAATATGTATAAGGATTGGCCTAGTTTATCTTTTTAGCAACTTTATTAAACCAAATAATGGAAAAAATACTACAAATCTATGAAGAAAATTGGTCAATGAAAACTAATTTTTTCCAGATTAAACAGTGCATTTTTTAATTAATGGCTAAAAATTAAGGATGTAACTTTTTCCTCATTCTGGGGCTAAAAGTTTATATAAACATGTGTCAGCAAGGCCTCCGTTTTGAAGACATAGTGTGTTAAAATATTATTATTTTTTAGTTTTCTAGAGGTAAGTCATTTCAATTTGAGTGTGTATTGTGTGAGCAATTTATACGAAATTGCTATAATAGATTTAAAAAAAATGCTTGACTACGAAAAATTAGAGTTTACGAATAGAAATTGGCAGGAGAAATCAGTGATATAATTAAAAATCTAAAAAATGTATACTGCTTTAAGCATCTACTCATATTCAGTTAAACTCCCTCTATAAATGTGACCACATTTTCTTTAATTATTCAGAGAAAACTCATACAAAATGTCTCAATATGAAAAATATAGATCCCTTGAAGTAACTCCTTTAAACGTCACTTACATTCACGTTGAGTATCTATTCCAATTAATAATTTATTGACACTATTATTATGCAATGAAAGGATCTTTTTATACTAAAAAAGAGGATTTTAAAAGATTTAAAAATATTTTTTCTCTCGAAAAGTTTATTAATATTTTCAAATCAATATTAATTTAATGCACACTATTTGTAAAAAAAACAATACATTTTGGTCTCATCCTCTAAAGTCCGTTTTTTTAGAAAGCGTTAAATTATTCTAATATATTTTTCTTAATGTCTCTAAAAACTAGTCGTAGATTTGACGAGTACAATACCACTTTAATATCAATAATATTAAAAAATTAAAACGCGGCAAGACAAGTAAATTGTATATCCGACGCGGAAATAAATGACCTACCCTTAGATATAACTTTTTTCCTTCCCAAGATATTAGAATGAAATTTTGGTTGGTTAAACAGTTCACACTTTTTTTACTGTAAAGCATTTTTTATTTCCGAATTTCTGTTATTAAATTTTGTTTTTTAAATTGGTTCAACAAACAGAAACTTCGTATATCATGGGTGTATAGATATTGTTTGAACTTAAAACGCATATGCAGTTATGCGCAACTGATGAGCCGCCCTCTTCCAATTAAGAAAATTAAGTATTTAAAAAAACTCTTTAAGTTATATTTAAATGGGTATAGTTTCCTTTACCCGTAATCTACGTCGTTATGAATAACAACAAACAAACAAACAAAAGTATGCTTTATTGCCGCAGACAAATTATTACAATTTTATGGACAAAGCGAAATTTACCTTAAAAAAAAGCAATTATTCGATAGGTCAATGCAAATACATAAATTGTAAATTTAACATTCGTTAGGACATAACATTGCCGTAAAGCGATTAATGAATCTAGGTGATCCTAACAATAAAGAAATAAACAATACATATGCGAGTTGAATAATTTCGATGACATTGAAATTAAAATTACGCGACCTTAAACTCTATTTTGTTTTCATTATACAAGCAAAATAAGTAAAGTTAATCAAAATGTGTACTGAACTAATATAGTAATTAAAGTGTATTAAAAAAAAGAAAATGTATAACTTTAATCTAATACCTAACAAAAATAATTAATTTTAATGGACTCAGACAGTTCATTCACCTATAAGATGGTTTTGAAATTCTATGCTAGCAGCTGGAACATGACACCCAAAAAGATTTAAGTAAACACACAAATAAAAAATATTTTAATGAGACTTATTCATTATAAAAATCACTAGCGCAGTAAAAAGGTCTTTCAATTAGGTAAGCTTTGGTTTTTTTTCGAAAGAGTGCAAACATAGGGGTAAATTTTAAATGCTCTGGAAGATGATTGTAAAGTTTTATGGCAATGTAAACAATTGCCTTTTTTTATTAATTCTGTGGAAGGAATGAGAAGGTATATGTCATGCCTAGCGTTTCTGGTAAAACAAACGTGTTGTGGTCTTTCCGAGAAAGTGTTTATATGTTTTCTAAAATAGATAATGCACACGTCCAGTTCTTTTGAAACTGATCGAATGGTAAAGCAGGCGGTAGAAAGTTTTTTAGTTAAGGTGTCAATATGCTTAGATCATTTTAGGTTGTTATTTATATTCAAACCCAGGAATTTAAGCGACTCAACGTATTTAATACTGCTGTTAAGTAGCTGAAGTGGTTGTAAAGTGGCCCTTATAAGATAAGACCACCGTTCTATCCACATTGAAGCAAAGCAGATTGGAATCGGACCAAGTCTTAATCATAACAAGGTCGTTGGAATTATTAGAATATAAAGACGTTATATCAAAATCACTTAAGCAAAGAGAGAAATTTTTCCATTAATTTTTAGGTTGGTGATATCATTAATGTATAACAAAAAAAGAATAGGTCCCAAGACCGAATTTTGAGGGACTCCACTTGTAATCAATTTACATCAGAATCAGAACCATTTGCCCTTACAAATTGTTGCCTATTCACAAGATGAGATTTAAACCAATTCAAAGAAATACCACGGATTCCATAACAATTTAGCTTGCTTATCAAAATTTCATGACTAACACAGTTAACGGCTTTTGCATAGTCACAAAAAACTAAGGCGGTGGGGTAGTTGTTATTGAGGGATAAGTAGATGTCGCTAAGCAACGAGAACATGGCGTCACTGGTGCACTTATTGGGCAAAAATCCAAAATGATCCGGGGATATTATTTGGTGTTTAAGGAGAAATGGCATAAGACGATTCTTCAGTAACCTTCCAATGATTTTTGATAGTACTGGTAGTAGAGTAATTGGGCGATAATTGCAAGTTAATTTTTTCGCCCCCTTTATGAAGAAGAATAATAGCTGTTTTAAGGCATTCAGGGAATATACTTCTTATAAGGGATTCATTTATTAGTGTCGTAAGGGCCTTTATAATTGGGAGCGGTAGATTCAGTTCAATCTTTCCTTTTATTAGGAATATACATGTGTGAACCAAGTTAGTTCGGTACATAGTCATTTAGTTAAACATATATGTTGTCTTTTTGTAGTAAGTACTTTTTCAGGCTGATTTTTAAATATATTTAAATTATTATATATTAGACCGCCATTCTGGATTCATACCAAAATGTCACCAGTCAATTCCTATGTAACACTTGATTTTTGTGTAAAATTTGAGATAAATTGGATGATTAGTTTATTAGTAATAATTTAAAAGAGCAGCCGATATTTGTCAAAAGCAATGATCACTGTATAATTCAGTGTTCGGTAATTTTAGACAGGTAGCGATCTCCAAAGAAAAATTCGCAATAGAATTTATCCCAATAACTTGATTATGGCAACTCCCCTTTTACATATATAAGAGTAAATCCACGTAAGGTCCCCTTTATTAGCCGCAAGTCGCAGAATTTCTATTGGTTCATCGGCATTAGTTATGGAACAAACATGGCTTCTTTTCACCTTCGACTTAAGAATTTGCATTTTTTTTAAATTTTTGGACATACTACGAAGGTGTTAGGCCTAAGAATAATAATGCCCTTTTACATTAAACCACGGTTGCTTTTTTGAATGACCCATGCCCTGCGTTACAAATACCGAATCACGCGTCTGCACTTCAGGGTATATTTATAGAAAACGAGGTAGTACCAATACGATCCTTATTGTATTTACACAAATTATTAGCTATTGTTAGCAGTTCGTCTACAGATGGAGTACGGGTTTCCCCGGATGGTCACCCATCCAAGTAATAGCCACGTGCGGCTATGCTTTACTTTGATTACCATCCGAGATTGGATCAACGCAAGTCACCACCGCACTGCTGATGCGAGAGTTATTTTAACAAGTCTGTCTCATCGACAGCCTCCAGAAATTTCGAAAATCGGTACATTTTTTTCAATAGATTATGTTTATCAGGCGCTTATTTTAAGAATTTTTTTATGTTTTCTTGAGTGAAAATTTTAGATTTATTGGTTTTGTAGCCATCACTCTGCCGTTTTAAACATGCAAAAAGTCTTATACTCTTTTGTAATAGATATTAATATGTACAGATATTGTCGATTTTAAAATTGAATAAATAGACCAAAGCAAAGGTGGACATTATCTTTGCTTTTTCCGATAAATACGCATGCTAGATATTTTTAAACAGCCTCGTTATAGTCTTTTCACTGAACCAGGTTTTGAAGAGGTGGTATTGTTTTTCATATTTACTTCTAGACTTGTCTGGTAGTAAACTAGTTGCCGTTTTGGCTTCAGAAAAATCAGGAGAAGTACCAGAACATCAATCACTTTCGCTTTCCAAAATGATTAAATAATCATTTTATTAATTTTACAGCACGAAAAGAAAAAATCACCTTAAACTGACACAATTTTAAATATCAGATACAATGTCGCCGGGTCAGTGAGCGAACGATCGTTATTTATTTTCTGTTGCCATGGCTAGCTAACAGAATGCTTGACAAGAAATAGTGAGAATAATCTTTTCTATGTACGTTTTAGAGTGCAAATTTTCATTTGAATTTAGGAATTAGCTATTTTGACAATGAGAGATAGATAGATAGATAATGTTTTACTTATTCCTTCATAACAGTAGTTACAAAAAGAAGCCCATGAGGTCGTAGAACAATGACAACAAAAACAAAATGCCTATGTCTAATGGATGAAAACTTAACTTAAACTTATTCTAACATATCACTTTTATCACAGATATAAAATTAAGAAATCATGATTCTTGGAATTAGACCGTTCCAAATTGGAAATACTATCCGAGTTTTGCCTTCGATTGTAAGAGGCATCTTCAGGGATTTTTACTCCACGAGATCTGACTTATGCTCGCCGAACCGCGACCTTGTGTTAATCGGTTTCCACGTGTGATGTAGACCGTAACCCGTATCTCCATTGAAATTTTTGTATGTTCAAATATTTCGATAGATTCTCTAATTTTTCGTTTATAAAATCCTGGAACCGATGCTAGAATCTTGGTTTCCTTTACATTTATAATATGGCTAGTATTATGCTGGTCTTCAGCTACAGCAGATTGAACAATTTATTTCTTTTTAATACATCGTTCATGTTCCTTAAGTCTAGTTGCTATTGAGTGTCCAGTTTCTCTCACATACTTTCTCCATAGGAGCAAGGAATTTTATGTACTCCTTCTGTTTGGAAAGTTACAATATCTTTCGGGGGTCGCAAGCATTGTCCAATCTTCTTATGTGTATTGAAGATTGTACGTATGTTGGACCGCCGAAGTAATCGTCCTATTTTGTCTGTGGTGCCATGTGTGTAGGGAAGAACAACACTACCTAACGGAGGCTCTTTATCATTCTCAGTTGGATTACTTTATCTTTTAATTGTACGCGTAATATCTTCAGTGCTATAGCCATTCCCTATGAGAGCTTCGGTCAGTTTCGATGTTGCCGATCTTAGAGAATCTTGATCAGAAATCGAAATAGCTCTGAATATTAATGAGTTAATAACCGATTTCTTTTGTACTGGATGGTGATGAGAATTTGCATTTAAGTATCTATTTGTATGCGTCGGTTTTCTATACACAGAATGTCCTAATGCACCATTTTCCTTCCTTTGAACACATACATCTAGAAAGGGAATCGTTCCATTAGGTTCAATTTACATCGTGAACTTGATATTATCATGTTGTCGATTAAGATGATCCAGAAATATGAGGAGTACATATCTGAACCAGTGCTTTGGTTTTAATGAGGTGGATGTTAGAGCAATATCCTCAAAGGCTTCCATAAAGATATTCGGTGCCACAGGTGATAGAAGAGATCTCATAGCTGCCCCTGAAGTTTGTTCATAAAAAGTTCCTTGGAAAATGAAATAAGTTGATGTAAGATAAGCTTCCACTGGGTCTATTAAGTTCTTATCAAGATTATTATTATTCAGTATGTCTGATATAGGGGAAATTGAATCGTTGACAGGAACATTTGTGTATAGTGATTCTACATCGAAACTGACCAAAATATCTTCGAGATCCAACTAGATTGCCTTAAGTCTTTCCACGAAATGTGCAGAGTTTTTGTTAAAATAATCTGTTTTTTCAGTTAATGGATTAAGAATATTTGAAAGATATTTACTTAGTTTGTATGTGGGCGAGTCTATTGCACTGATGATCGGTCGGAAGACCGTAGAACCTGGGAAATCTTGGACCTGCTTGGTTTTAAGGATTTCTTCTCCGCTGTTGGTAGACTGGATGCGTTGATCATATTCGTAATGCGTCTTTCGTCTTCGTCTTCTAGGTGTTGTTGTCCAAAAGTTGAGTAATCTTTTCCTCGTATTCCGTTCTGTCCATGACGACTGTGGCATTGCCTTTATCTGCTGGAAGTACCAGAATGTTTGCGTCTTCATTTAATGTTTTCATTGCTGTTTTTTCGGCTGAGGCGAGATTTGACTTCCGTGGTTTTGAATTTTTAATGATCTTCGCTGTCTCATATCTGACTTCATCGGCTTGTTCCACTGGTAATCTTCTGATTGCTGCTTCAACAGAGGATACTATATCTCCTACGGGGATACTACTCTGTGCTATTGCGAAATTTTGGACTTTGTAAAGGACGAAATGTTCTGCTTCGGTTAACGGTTTCGATGACAAGTTGATAACTGTATTCTCGGAGGTTTTCAAACTTCTTTCGTTACTTAAGGGTAACTTCTTGATGTTGTCGAAAGTTGTAAATGTGGTTCTTTCTAGTCTAGAAGCTAATTTCAGATGAATTTCTAATAGTTTCCGGACATTTGTATCTAAATCACGACGTGTTGCCTTAATACTTTCTCGAATTAATGCATTGCTAGCATATTTTTAGCAGTTCTACAAGTAATGTGATGACTCATCTGTAGCGATTTCGGTACTGCATTATCATCTCGGCATCTAAGGAGAAAAGTATAAAAGCCCGTCGGAATCTCTGCGAGCTCATTCAGTGTTCAGATGTCATGGAGTAAAGATCCCTGAAGATGCCTCTTGCAATCGAAGGCGAAACATCGGATAGTATTTCCAATTTGACACGGTCTAATTCCAAGAACCATGATTTCTTAATTGACCAAAGCCGTGAAAACTTCCGTTCTAGGTATAAAATTCTAGTAATGAATAAAATGCATTTCTACATAGGAACATTTTTAAAACGGACTTAAATCTTTTAACTGGGAGAACACGAACAGCTTCAGGAATCGAATTATACAACATTGTTATTGAAAATTTAACATTTTTTTGGCAGGAATGAAAAATTATATCTATCACAGACCAAGTCTGATCGGTTTCTAGTAGGATATAGATGCTCGGTCATTGATTTTACAAACAGATCAGGGTTTTCTACAATGAAACAAATGAACCTAAATTATGTATACTTATAACAGTTAAATATTGTTTTGAATAAAAACTGATTTGCAACGAACTTGTTTCATTCTAAAAATACCGCGCAGACATTTTTAATAATACTAATATTCTTTATATTTTACAGGAATTGCTCCAAAATATCAAGCCGTACTTTATTTTAGAACTAATAAATGCATGATATGCGCACGCTTATAGAAAAATCTGCTTACCATATAGACGAATATTGCTTTCAACGGATCCCAAAGAATTTTTGGCAATGCATCTGTATGAACCAACGTCGGGCTTCTCAAGACTTCTTATAATAAGTACCATTTTAACTTCAAACGACGACTTGCTTACAGCTTGAACGTCATACTTGGTACTAGATATAACCATTTCTCCTGAAATAAAACAATAATAGTCAAATTTAATATTAATCGCTTGCCTTTGTCGTATGCGGTAATTTATGTTTTTGTTCCAGTTAATTAGAGAATAACAAATTATTAGGCCAGAAACAAACATTTTCATCCGGCTAATAAAAAACTCGTTGTTTTTGGTAGTAGACTGACATTTCTAGTAAATTTTTCTATAATATGTAGGAGTAAAATTTTCCTTTTTAAAGATCTCTATGGAAATAACAAACTAAAAAAATAAGGTAACAATTTAGTCACAAGAGAAGTTGCAAGTGTAAATACTTAATTATATGTATAACAAAACGGATTAAACATATATGTCAGATCTTAAATGTAATGGATATAGATAGAAATATTTTTTACATTTACAAATTTAAAAAAATGAGGTCATAATTAAGCCACAAGAGATATTGCAAGTGAAAATCTATAACTGTAGGTAAACCAAAGGCAGACTAAACCCCTATATCATATCATAAATGTAATGGTAAATATCTAATGAATTATTACATGTTATTGGCCAAGCTACATTACTTTGGTCTATCAGAAAACGCTCTTGAATTTCTAAAAACTATCTCAATAACTAAGGAAGCCGCGTATTGTTTAGTAAAGAATCGCGTGACCTAAATTTTCAAGTTTCAAATTTTCAACCAGTCACTTGTGGAGTGCTACAAGGCTCGGTTTTATCTCCTCTGTTATTCTCAATACATGTGGCGGACATGGTCAAGACTGTGAGATATGTAAAACTTATGCAGACGATTCTCAAATATATTTACCAATTAACGGCAATAATATTGACACAGTGCGCCAACCTCTAATTTCTGATCTAAAAAACATCGACAACTATGCAAAGGATCAAAATTAAAAATTGGATGCTTTAAAATTACAAATTATTATTTTTAACGCTATCAAAAAGATTTAAAAAAATATTGAAAATAATCTAAACATACATTTAAAGAACAGCATAGTTCCAGTTGTCGATCATGTAAAAAATTTAGACGTAACTTTTGACAGCGTAATTTTCTTCGATTTGCATGTAAAAATCAAAATAATAGCAAAATTTTTCCGTCTCAGAAAACTATATGAATTTAAAAAAGTACTTCCATCCAAACAAAAATATTTTTTGTGTGAAACTCTGGTATGCTTGTTTGACTACGGAGATGTTGTGTACGGGGATTTTTTATCATTTCGCACTAAAAAAATCATCCAGAAAGTTCAAAAATCCTTTATGAGATTGTCTTACAATATTCTTTGTAGACACCATTGCTTAATAATGAGACATTATTAACCATATGTAACCATTTATTTGATTGCTAATTTTTCCAAATACAACTAGATACAACCAACAATTTGTAGTGCCGCAATATAGAACTTCGGCCTTTCACCTCCCTTTTACGTTTGTCGCTATTAAAATGTGGAATGGGTTATCAGAATATACAAAAATAATTCCCCTAAGAACTTTTCAAAAAATGTTAAAACTAAAGTATTACAAGAACAACAATTATTACAGACCCTCACGATGTATATTGACTTCTGTTTTATCTATATATTAAATACACATTGTTACTATTTTAGTGTTTTTTTCATGTTTTAGTAGTAATTTGCCCCGTCTTGCACCCCGCCACATCGCGCCGATTGGTTTGTTACCCCCGCTTGCTTCTCGATCTCTCGTCCGTTTCACTCGATAACAAAATTTTTAAAAATAAGTACAATAAAATTCACTTAATGTGTACACGCGTACGGCTTTAACAAGAATGGAAACATTTCTATAATTCAAGAAATACAAAGTCGTGTTAAAGAAGTCGACATCTGCATATCTATGGGTTTGAAAAAGACAACAGTATCCACAATACTGAAAAACAAAAATAAAATTTTTCAATCCCATTTAGTTTCGAAACAAAGAAAAAGACTTCGCAACCCCGTCCAATAAAACATGGATGAAGCATTATTTCAATAGTTTACGTATCAAATAAGCATGAATACTACAATAAGTGGGCCCATTCTCCAGGCAAAGGTTGAAGAGTTGGCAAAATTGTTTAATGTTTCTGGATGTTCTTATGATTCAAGTTGGTTACATCACAAAGGGGCACAATATAAGTTACAGTAAAATCTATGCTGTAAGTGTGAATATGGCAACTGCGATGGATTGGGTCAAATCGACGTTAATTTTATTTCTTAAGAACCATGATTTCCGTTTTTAATGGTGATGAAGTGGTCTTTTCTACAAACTTGCTCCAGATCGTACTATGAACTCCATAGGTGAAAAATATGTTGGGAAAACTTTCTAAGAAAATAATAACAGTTCTTGTTTGCGCAAACATGACTTGAACTGACAAATGTAATCTTTTAGTTATTGGCAAGTTCAACCAACCCAGGTGTTTTAAAAATGGACAAAAATTGCCAGTTAATTATCCAGCAAATAAGCATGCATGGATGACCGCTGATATTTTTAAAAGTGAATTAGACAAAACAGGCACATATTATTGCCTGTTGACAATTGCCATGCTTGGGAAAATTACCCACCATATTTTACATCTGTTCTACAACCAATGGATTAAATTATACATAGTTTAAAAGCTCATTATCGACGACATCTTAATCTTAAGTGTATTGGAAATAGCACACCAATAGCAATACATTTCCTCGATGCCATTGAAATGGTTGCGAATGCATGGCAACAGGTTTCCTAAAAAACCATTAAGAATTGTTTTAAACATGCATGGCCCTCTCTTTATGAGTTCTATGATGAAGATAACATACTTCTCAACCAGTGGCTTATCAAACAAGCTGGGGAGGACGAGGACAACTTGGCCCTTAAGTGTGTGGTTAACCAAAAATAATTTTTTTAATTAATTAATGAAACATATTTGTCGCAACCAGAAAATATGAAAAACCTGAGAGGGTGATTGTTTTCACGATTACAAATATTTTATTTCGCCGCCATTCTGTTCCGCCATCTTGAATTAATACCACAGGTTTATTACCACAATTAGTTATGACACACAATTTGAAATCATTTAATTGTATAGTTTTTCAGACTGAATTTTTTATTATTTTATTAAGCCGCCATTTTGTTCCGCCATTTTGGATTCGTACCGAAATTTTACCAATTGATTTGTGCATAATACTTAATTTTTGTGCAAAATTTGAAATACATTGGTTAAGTAGTTTTTTAGTAATACTTTTTTTTAACATTTCACTAGACCGCCATTTTGTTTTGCCATATTTGATTTTTACTAAAATGATACCCGGTTATTCCGATATCAATCGGGCAAGTAGTTTTTTAGCTATGCTGCGGACAGACGTTAGACCGACAGGCACACAGACCGACGAAATTGAGAAAACTCTATAAAATATAACAATAGCTCCTCTTACAAGGGAAGTAATTAATATATAAATACGGAATAGCTAAGAATTCAACTCCTTTAAAATGTGTTGAAGATCTAAAAGTATTTTTTTATTATAATAAAAATAAAATAAATAATATCAGGAAACTACTAACAATATAGTGGAATTCGTACGACAATTAACGTCTTAGATTAATTACTCTAAGTACAGTTAATTTTCTTAAGAATAGGAGACATCAAAGCGACGAAAAGTAAATTAAAAAATACAACCTGGCCATTAATCCTTAATTTTGCTTTGTCTTATAACAGGGCAAATTGCTATTACTAATTATTTCACAAGATTACAGAACGGCTCTCTGTTTCTGTTATTATTCATTTAATGCTATGATTATTTATACCTTTGTTCTTTAATTAATTAATTTACTTTCTTAATTGTTACATCTCATTCGAAAAATAATCCATTTCTTAGAATTATGAACATTTCTTTTCTTGAAAGTAGAGGTAATTATTTTTATGTATGCTAAATATTTAGCCCTGCCTTTATGTATGCTGTTCTGTTTCCTAAAGCAGTTTGTTCCAGTTTAGTCGCCGCTATTGACAGAATGCACTAAAAATGAAAGAGTATCAGTACAAACGATTTAGATGAGCTAACATTTGTTTAATATTTGCTTTTCTTACTATATGTTTAAGTGGCTATAGGTTTACCCGCTAATTTCTTAAAATAAAAAAAAAGTTCATACAAATTCCAGATGTATTTTCGGTTTATTTTTGTTTATGTATTCAAGTATAAGAAAATAAAAACTTAAAACGAATTTTTATTATTTTTCACCTATAGAAATAACTGTACCTCCCATTAGGATCAAAAATAATAAAAAAAAAACATTAGATAGGACACTTAAAGCTTAAAAATAGGCTTAAACATATTTTTCAATGTTATATTGTACATAAAAGGTTGAAAAAACAAGAACAATATTTTTTTAAATAACTGTTTAAGTCTTGTTTCCAAACTACGCTTAACTAGACATCTAATAGCTTAGCGTAGGCTTCGAATAATTACTGTCCTGGGTCACTTTTTCCACCCTTGGCTCCCACACACTAACCTTGAGCTCTTAAATCTCCCGTTCCGCGCATTGCCCTACAATGCCCGATAAATCCCCGTAATTCCTTACAATGCACCGCAATTGCCCGGAGTGCATCCCAATGCACCGAAATCCCTCAACAATTCACCGCAATGCCTCCTGCGTGTACAGGTTTCCAGATTTCAGTGGTTTTACGGGTATCCCAGTTCTTTGGAAAGATTACAGGATTGATAGCCCGCTTTGTTTCTAAGATACAGGGTGAAAATGTTGCATTTTGGGACCCCCCTCGTACCTTGGTTATTATTTAACTTATCAGAAAAGTAAATAGTGGTTCTAAGGTAAATTTTTACGTAGAATCTAGTGAGGTATTTTGACTTTTGCTGTGGGTAGTCATTTTTATGATATGAACTAAAGTTAGGTTTTTTTTTAAATGGGAGCTTCATTTGTGTTTTCGTCGCACTGGATATCGCATGTCGTATTTTTCAAAATTTTCGAATATTACATTGTCTACCATAGTTGAGAAGTCCAATGTTAAGTCTAAAGTTGTAACGAAAATCGAGAAAAAATACAGCAAAGACGTTCGTTATTCTGACATAAACTACTTTTGTTACTGTGAATTTCAGTCTTAGCCTAGTAAGATTAATGGATTTTTTAAAATAAAAAGTGCTAATATTAGACTTAATATTGAAAATATACCTGTTGTATACGTCTGAAATTCTTATAAAAAACAAAATCAGAATATTTAAAAATATATAGGGTGTCCCATTAAAAAAACGAACTTTGGATCATATCATAAAAATGACTATCCATAGTAAAAATAATCCATTTCTTAGAATTATGAACATTTCTTTTCTTGAAAGTAGAGGTAATTATTTTTATGTATGCTAAATATTTAGCCCTGCCTTTATGTATGCTGTTCTGTTTCCTAAAGCAGTTTGTTCCAGTTTAGTCGCCGCTATTGACAGAATGCACTAAAAATGAAAGAGTATCAGTACAAACGATTTAGATGAGCTAACATTTGTTTAATATTTGCTTTTCTTACTATATGTTTAAGTGGCTATAGGTTTACCCGCTAATTTCAATCAAAATACACCACTGGATTCTACTAATAAAACTCCTTTGGCACCACTTTTTACTCTACTGATAAGTTAAACGATAACCAAGATACGAGAGGGGTCCCAAAATGCAACATTTTCAATTTCACCCTGTAATAATTAGCTTTTTTTTCAAGTTAATGGAAAGCCGTAAATGGTTTATCGATAATCAACCCTCATCTATTTTGAATAATAACTTTTAGTCTCTTCTTGTATTCTCTTGGATTCTTGATGTGCTGACCTATTTACAAGGATATCCTGTTCTACTCGTAATTTGTTGATTTCTTCTTCGGTCTTCTTTACTTGTTCGTCCATTTTAACTGTTTGTTGTCTGGTGTTATGCACGCAAACATGCTGGCAAAGTCAAATCGGATTAATCTTGCCTAGTTTTAGAATATAACTTTCTAGAAGATTGTTTTCATCTCTTTTTGGGGTCCAATACACAATGGAACAGTCAAAACTTACTCATTTTAGTTTGGAAACAGAACGTTCTAGAAATTTGATGGCGAAGTCCAAAACACAATGGCGAAGTCCAAAACACGATGGCGAAGTCAAAACTTACGGATCTTGTTTAGTTTCGAAATGAAATGTTCTAGAATTTTCTTGAAATTGCTATAATGAGATTTTCTTGAGGTCCAAAACACGATGGAAAAGTCAAAACTTACGAATCTTGTTAGTTTCGAAATCAAGTGTTCTAGAATTTTCTTGAAATAGCTCTGATAAGTTGTTCTTGAAGTCCAAAACACGATGGCAAAGTCTCGGATCTTGTTTAGTTTCGAAATAGAGTAATAACAATAATTTTCAGTTTAATATCTTAATCAATGAATTTGACAACATTTTACCTTACATATTATTATGTCCATTATTTGACCACGTGATATGTACGGAAGGTTTAAACGTAAACTTTTTGAACCTAAGCACACCATTATCTGAATGTTTTGACTCTTATAACCTCTCCCAAATTTTAAATGAACCTACTAGGATAACCAACACAACTAGCGTATTTTTTGACCCAATTTTTGTAAATAATCCAGCATTAGTGGAACGTTGCGGCACGATTCCTACAGACGACATATTCGATTATCTTCAACTATATGCCGAACTAAATTTTAACGTATACAAGCCCCCACCCAAAACAATAAAATATCGGTGTTTCAAAAACTTTGATTACAATAATTTTTGTAATGACATATCTAGTTTGAATTGGCATGTCATTTTAGAGCTCCAAGTATAGATAACAAAATAAAGATCTTCAATAAAATGCCATTGAACTTATTTGAGAGGCTTGCATCATTTAAATTGGCTAGAATTACTAAACCAAAATCGCTCTGGCTAATTAAATAACTTAAGAAAAGAGAAAATTTAAAGCCTTACAAAGGTATAGAAAATATTCCACCGCAGAAAATAAAAGTGCATATAAACAAATACGAAATCAAACAGTGTCACTTATGAGAAGAGCAAAAAAACAGTGTGTGCTTCCAATAATATTTTTAAAACAAGAAACACACTTAGAGACCTCAATATCCGAATAAGTAAAAATTTACCCATAATTTATCCAACCCTACAGATATAAATAATGTTTTTGGTTCTTTTTTGCAATATGTTTCTGATAAAAATTAAAACAAAATTTTAAATAATATGTTTAAAATTAACTTTACCCTTGACTCTTGACCAAATAAACTCTTGAAATCTATAAAGAAAAACTGTTGCGGAACTGATAATATTTCAATAAACATGTTAAAGTATTGTTGTCCATTTACTGATGTTTTTATTTTACACATAATTAATTCTTGTGTAGAAACTTCGTTTTTTCCAGACGATTGGAAAGTTACCATTGGCAAACCTATAGCATAAAATAATAAGAATAATGTTAATATATCACCAGGGGGAGTTACTCTGCCATACGTGGATTCTGCGAAGAGTTTGGGTATAACGGTGAACGAGGAGCAAACAACATGTAAAAAACATAAATAAAAAGGCATTTAGTTCTCTTAATCTTGTTTTTAAAAATCGCTACTTTCTAGATTACAAATTAAAAAGGGTGCTCTGCGACAGTCTGGTTTCTTTTTAACTACTCCTATTGCGATTTTGTGTATAAGCCATGTCTCGTAGAAATTGAAAACACAATGGAATACAAAAGATGTAAAATAGTTGTTTTAGACTTATTTATAGCATAAGAAATTTTGACTATATATCCCATCAAATAAACGGATGAAAATGGCTTAATATGAGAAATAGGTGTACTCACCATCTAGGCAATTTTGTGCACAAACTGCTTACCACTCAGAATGCCTCAAATAATCTCAAGAAAAATTTCGTTCCCAGAAGCAATGTTGACAATAGAAACGTTCGACATAGAAATATGTTTACATTTCCACGGCATAGATCAGCTATACTTCAAAGATGTTTCTCTTACAATGCCATAAAATTTTACAACTCTATCCCTGAGGAATTTAAAGTTTTTAATATTAATAAGTTTTAAATTTGTATAGTCTTCTTTATATTTTTTAATTATTTTTATCGAGGGTTTTTCACATATGAATATATTCTGAATTGTATCTTTTTGCCCCCTTACCTTTAAACATAATTTAAATACATTTTACTATATAGAAAATATAATTAAATGATTACTTATAAGCCTAATACCAAAATTACATACATTATTTTAGATGCTTAACCCCGATGAGGTTGTGGTTGAGTAGAAGTAGATACTTTAAGCTAGACTTCGCCACACTCATTAGGGTTATCCTCTTATAACTTACATATCTTGATATGTATTGTTCTATATTGTATGTAAAATTCTAAACGATTTCAAATAAAAGTCTTTATTATTATTATTTTTAAACAAATCACATATTATATAAACTGGACCGTACAAATAATTATTTAAATAGATATGGGATCTTAACTTCGAAATCGAGAGTTTATTGTTTTAAAAGAAAATATGAACCAAAAACTATTGTCGAATTAGATTGTAAATTCAGTTTTATGGAGTAGCCTACGGCTAGACTATGCCTTATTTCTCCTTTAGCGCAAATAATTTATTTTTGTTTTTCTTGTAACGATATTTTAAATTTAAAAAACAAAAGGCCTTTATTATTATTATTTTAACTAAACAATTTCATTGCAAGATCACAATAATTAATTCATTTTATCATCAAACAAGTTAATGGAAAGCCGTAAATGGCTTATCGATAATGTAAATTTGGTTAAAGAACTGCGGTGGAATGTCAGAACATCAACCCTCATCTATTTCGAATAATAACCGCATGGGCCTGTCGCTTAATTTGCCTTTATCTTTCAATTCAATTCCCGCTAGTGTATTTAATGCTATTAGTTAAAGGAAGTGACGCGTTAGGAATTAAAAGGACGAAATCGGAATAAAGTGCGGCCGGCCATTAATCATGTACAGGAACTCCTAAAATATAAAGTTTTGATTATCCGCCATTATCAGTTTAGTTCCAGCCACTCCTTTTCTGGTCGGCAGAAATCTATTACGCTCGTATATTCCCTTCTTTATTTTAGATTAGATCTTACGTTTACCGCAAGCCTTGTTACGGCTCCTACACCGACATCGTATACGTAACACCGTGGGGTTAGTGAGCTTCAGGTTTTTAAATAATGAAAATTTAGTACCACCGTCTAGGAGATCAGAATGAAGATTTCTACAGAACGGTTAAAATAGAAAAGGTTCTTATCACGTTTTCGCTAAAAATAGAATCAATTACGTTTCATTTTTTATAGAACCTCAAACTGATTTTTAAGGGATCGTTTAATTAAATGTTATTAAACTAAATACATTATAAATTTTAATAGAATAGAATAGAAACATGTTTACTGTCAAGTAAGAAATTAATTGCAATAAGATGTTCCCATAGGTTGAAATTAATTAATTTTTTTTTATTTAATGTTTATATGTATTTTATTGATATAACATTTAGTAAATATAATATTAAAATTAGGTGTACTGCTTGGTGAAATTGAAGAACTTCTCATAGGTTCGCCTGTTTCACCAAGCAGTATATTTAATTTTAATGTTAACTTAATTTAATTGTCATAATTAATTCCTAATATCTAACAAATGCATATAATATTTTCAGTATCATTTAAAAACACAAATTTTAAACCGTTAAATTATTTATGTACGTATTTTGAATAATTTATTCTATTCTTGCAGAGAAAAATATATGCATCAAGTACAATGCAAACTATTAATTAGTCCCATTTAGCTATGTTATGTTAATAAAATGTAGATTCAGTTGAGTTATTCGATACTTGATGGAAATCCATTATAAACTGACTTACGTCCTTTGTTGACTGAAATCTTTATGGACAATTTAGAAGGAAAAATACACAAAAACGCATTATTAATAACTTTCTGCACTGTTATAGATTACGCCATATCTTTCGAAGAAATGGAGGTATCGAGTTGAAATTTGGTACACAGGGAGTGGTGTATAAGAGAACGGTTCGCATTGTTTTTAGGCAAAATCGATTGAAGGGAAGAGGTTGAAACGGGGGGTTAATTGGTGATAAATAGTGATGCCTTGTAAATGACCGTGTAATTTGTCGGTCTTTGGGTATATAGTTTTCATAATAAACCTTCTTTGATACTTCTGTCCAAAGTAAGGGTTTAGGGTGAAAAGTAAAGGCGATGAAAATTATTATGTTGAAAAAATCGAGTAATATGTCGTATTATGGGTTCCCGGAGATTTATATTGCCTACAAAAATTTGATAGAACCAATAGAAGATTAAACATTTAGTCACAAAACTTATTGTTAAATAAACGAATTTCCAATTTTTCGAATGTTTTTTTCTCTCTAATTTCCTAAGAATTGATATACGAGCAACATATTAATTTACTGTGAGATTATATGCCGCGATAACGTATTGGTGCATATTGTTTTTACCTAAACAAATAATAACACGATACATGCATGGATGCTCTTTCTCAAGGCTACAGCAAACAATACGCGTATTTCGGTATTCTTTCGCATCTGTATAAGAAAAGAAGGACCAATAAGTTGATTTGCTTATATTGAATAATTATATTTAAAATACAGAAATTAAAGAAGTATACATAATGTCGATAGGTAATGTTTGTTGCCATAAATGCCATAACCATACAGTAAATCCAAAACGTGTTTTTAATCTGCGTTGAGCCCTAAATTCAGGGTTTTCAGTTGACCGGTAATGATAATTAAAACTCTGTGGATTGTGGATTTTGAAACGTGTATCTCTCTATCAGCTACCCTCGTTGAGGTCGATTGATTTTGTTTAAAATATTATTGAATATTAGCATCATGATTTTCACTATCATTTTTAAAGTTTTTAGCCCGGGGTTTTTCGAAACTTCCAAAATTTAATAAATTTTTAATAAGCTTTGGGAAATATCGAGAATTAAGTTGATGTCATTCGGGAAGATTTTTATTTCTTAGACTCCTAAAGTACTATTTAATCATATAAAATTTTTGTTCATTAGATCAATTTAATGTCGTTTTGATAGATTGTTAGTGAATAAACTAAATATAAACCTGTTTTGGTAGTTAATTTGACGCACACTCAGAGACAACTAAGTTGAGACGAGCATCCAAGCTGAAAAATTTGTCTGGTATAACTAACTCTTTTCATCTTGTATAATTTACCGTATCTTCGTCCTTGTCTCTCATCGTGGGCAGCTAACATAGATATAGCTGTAATTACTGCCAGCACTACTGCTAAACTGTATTTTTTTTCTTTAAAGTTTATTTTTTATCTCCGTCTTGCTCACTTACGTTTGTGCGACAGGAGAACTGTTATTTATTGAAATGACATTTCTCGTTTGAATATTTGAAAATTGGACGTCTTGCGCCTTCTTTGGATTGTTTTACGTTTCGTTATATGTTTTATTCGGTTTTCCCTGGACTATTTTATTTGACTGTGTGTAGTGTTAGTGTACAGGGTGTCCCACATAAGATCCTCTATCCCCTTATCTCGAAAGATATACAATTTAGGAAAAAAAGTTATATATAAAGTGTTATTGTTTTTAAGTGAACTTTTATATTATATACCTTTCATGTATACAGGGTGCTCAGTTTTTCCTGGTTAGGAGTCAACTCCTAAAAATTAAATGGGACACCCTGTATGTTATCCTGGATATGGATTCCTCATTAAAAATAAGGGTAACTTTCATTAAGATATTGTATACCTATCTCTCGTCGTTTAGGATATAATAGCCGTTTTATTTAATTTTTTGCTAAAAACGTATATATTTAAGGTAGTAGAAAAAAATATAAGTATATAATATTTGGTGAAGCTGCCATTTTTATATTAAAGACAACACCACAATATATAATTTAAGTTGTTTACTTTGACTACAAATTATACAGGGTGATATCAGAAATTCAATCGATCGGAATATATAAAATTACTTATAAGTCAATAATCTTAAATGGAACACCCTGTATATTATTGCAGATTTCGATGGTTCACAAAAAATTAAAGTAACTTTGTATATAATAACCTATACCTATCTCTAACCGTTTAGAAAATATTCGCTATTGAACTTTTTTTATGCAATAAAAAATACCTTTGGTTTAAATTTAATGACGAAATACGTCACAAATATTTTCTAACGGGCTGACCATAGTAGATTTTCAACAAAATACTGTAGTTTACAATTTTAACTAAGATGTCTGTATTTTCTGAGAAATTAATTCTTTCCAATGATCGATATAATAAAATACCTATGGCCGACATAACAAAAATATCAATCTTTTATTTCAACGAATACGAAATTTTAGCAAATATAGAAATGTTTTAACATTTAACAATATGTAAATTTTGTGAACTATTAAATAAGTATGTAGTAAGAAGTTAAGTTAATAGAGAACATTTACATAATTACAAATGAATTAATGTGTAAAATCAAAAAAACAATTGCATGTATAACGAAAGGACCAATATACCTAATGCAAAAGGGAAAATTAAAGTAAATTTGCCACATGGCCTCCATTTTGGGCAATACAAGTTGTGTAGATGACTTCCATTTTTCTTAAGGCATCTCTTACTGCAGCACTTTCATTGATATTTTGAATTTCTTCCCTTATTCGATTCTTGAGATCATCAACTTCTTGAGGTTTATTTTTGTATCCTTTAATGTTCCCCACAGAAAATAGTCCAGGGGCGTCAAATCTGGACTCCGCGGAGGCCAACGAATATTTCCATTTGGTCCAACGACCTCTGCATAGTCAACACTTAAATACGTTCTTACTTGAATGGTGTTATGGCAAGGTGCTCCATCCATTTGGTAAATAATATTATTTATGTTACCATTGACCTCTAGTAACGGCCTGATATTGTTAGTCAGTAGCTCTAGGTACCTCGCACCATTTAAATGGTTATCCAGAAATAGAGGACCTATTACTTGATTCCTGTAAATCGCACACCAATAATGAACACTACGACGACCTTGATGTTGAATAGTTTTGATGTTGTGTTTGTTTTCTTGAGACCAATAGTGAGTATTCTTTCTATTAAATATCCCTGAGGTAGTAAATATCGCTTCGTCCGTCCAACAAATTTGGTTAAAAAAATTAGGGTTACGAAAATGTCGATCCATCATTAGGTCACAATATTCCAATCGTAGAATATGATCGGTAGGTTCTAAGTGTTGCAATTTAGCGAACTTAAACGCCCTGTAGTTATTCATTTTCAGCGTCCTATGAATATCAGTTCTAGCAATACTTAAGTCTTTTTCTGCATCTCTGATGGAATTTTCTGTAAATTCTTCGAAATATAAGCATATATTTAATTGCGTTTCATAATCCAAGATACTTTTAGGTTTATTTCTTTTTTCATATTTTAAAACACCATGCTGTTCGAGATCTAGTTCAATTCGCCCAAACATGGATCTTTCCGGTATTCTTCTCTCCGGATACTTTTCATGATATGCTCTTATAGTCAGTGCAACGCTTTTGTTATTTTGAAGATAACACTGATATAAGTTCAACCTTTCTTCGGCAGTATAAGACATTATAAGATAAAGATGAACTTAACGCACAACAAACCAAAATTTATTATATTATTTGACAAATATTGTTTACGTTGGTTTCCAAAGCACTTTATTTGTTTTCCATGGCAGTTTTGATTTTGCAGCGTTAGTTAATTACATGCAATATTTGGTTTCATTTTATGATTTGTAATGAATTATTTTCTCAGGAAATACAGAATACAGACATCTTAGTTAAAATTGTAAACTACAGTATTTTGTTGAAAATCTACTATGGTCAGCCCGTTAAAAAATATTTGTGACGTATTTCGTCATTAAATTTAAACCAAAGGTATTTTTTATTGCATAAAAAAAGTTTAATAGCGAATATTTCTAAACGGTTAGAGATAGGTATAGGTTATTATATACAAAGTTACTTTAATTTTTTGTGAACCATCGAAATCTGCAATAATATACAGGGTGTTCCATTTAAGATTATTGACTTATAAGTAATTTTATATATTCCGATCGATTGAATTTCTGATATCACCCTGTATAATTTGTAGTCAAAGTAAACAACTTAAATTATATATTGTGGTGTTGTCTTTAATATAAAAATGGCAGCTTCACCAAATATTATATACTTATATTTTTTTCTACTACCTTAAATATATACGTTTTTAGCAAAAAATTAAATAAAACGGCTATTATATCCTAAACGACGAGAGATAGGTATACAATATCTTAATGAAAGTTACCCTTATTTTTAATGAGGAATCCATATCCAGGATAACATACAGGGTGTCCCATTTAATTTTTAGGAGTTGACTCCTAACCAGGAAAAACTGAGCACCCTGTATACATGAAAGGTATATAATATAAAAGTTCACTTAAAAACAATAACACTTTATATATAACTTTTTTTCCTAAATTGTATATCTTTCGAGATAAGGGGATAGAGGATCTTATGTGGGACACCCTGTACATATTATAAAAATGTGTGCTATTTATAGACAATAAAAGGTAACAGTGAACTAAGCGATGCGTTGTAGATATTTACAATTTTGTAAATAGACTAAATATTTTGTATGTACCTAAAGAGATGGATGGAGACTGAGAACGCGAAGTGGCTATCTCTTTTTCGGATGATTTATATATATTGACTTGTGCGTATCAACTTGATTCTTTCTGGCACTCTGTCAGGAGCGAAATAAAAACATTATATTTGCACAGACTACTCGATATTTCTACATCATGGACTAGCATTGAAATTTGCTGTTTTGGGAATAAAATTTTAACACCACTATTTTCTATTTTTTTAAATTTATATCGTCGTGTTAGGCTTATTAGTATTTTTTCGGTATTCATTATTGATTTTTTTTTACCAAATTAAATAATTATTAGGTAAGTAATAATGATTACATTTTATCATCTCTCTCGGGATTCGTTGATAAGAATTCGTCCCTTTTTAAATATGTATTAATAAATGATATTGAAAATATTCTTAGCAATTTATCTAAATTGTAAAAATGAGATCTTATTAGACTTGCGAAAAAAAATTAAGTTTAGTGGATTTCTGCTATGATGTTTATTTTTTTTACCCCGTGTGTTATAACATTGTAAATCAAAAAAACCTCCTTGTGTAAGGTAAATCTCAATATGGAGACCTTAAAAAAATGATGATGATTTCAGAAAACCGAAACGTTAAAATTAAAATCAGATTTAACAGTTAAATTCTGCGTAAAAAGTTGTTTTTAGAATATTTTCACAGATTTGAAATATCTTTAAAAACAGGACAGATTTTTTATTTTGTTTTTTCGAGAATATTTCAAAAACCGTTCCGTAGTCGATTGTAAGTTAGTTAGAAAATTGTTTAAAACTTTTACCATTTTCACTACAATTTGGGATAATATACCATGACTACTTCAGCGCTACCCCGAAAATCTCCAGAAAAATTCATCCAATTTGGTCAAACTGGAGTAATCGGTGTACGAAAAAAAAAATACGTAGGGTCGAATTGAAAACTTCCTCCTTTTTTGAAGTCGGTTAAAAAATATACAACTGACAATTGGAAAGTAAATAAAAATGGGCATCGGCTTTGTTATTTTAAATCGAACAGCCTGTTTAATAAACACTGCTGGATGGAGCAATCGGTACAAGCAAATTTTTAGGTGAATTTTATATTGGAATATTTTTAAAACAAGAACAAATTTTGGGATATGTTTTCAATTTTAAGCGTAAACTAAGAAATATTTATACAGGGTGTTAAACAAGACTCTGCACATTTTTCGATATTTTATTTGTTCCGGAAATGTATAAAAAAGATTTTTGAATACTAATTGCAAAGTGAAGGCTTAATCCATGGAAAAATAAAAAAAAGGTTTGATTTTTTTTAAACTGTAAGCATTTTTTGAGATATGATTTTTTTACGTATTAAGCTATAACTTTTTATCAGCAACTTGAAGTAAACTTTTTTGTTAGAGAGCCCTTAAGTCTTATTTTTTTATAATCTACGCAGAAAATATGCAGGGTGTGCAAAAAATATGTTAAGATTGGTTAAAAACTGCCGATCCTATAGATCAGGCGCGTATATTTCAACACCCGTAGCATAAAAACAAATTTAAATTTAAAAGTTTTTATTTAAGTTTTAATTAGTGCTGAATATTTTTTCCAATCCAGCTGTTTATTCTCTCTCTAATTTTATAATATTTAAAAATAAAGGTGTGCTTTTGGTTTTGCCAAATTTGCCAAAACTGGATGACATAGCAGGCATGTAACAGGTTGCCATTTTTTGGTCTCAAATATATCAATTTGAAATTTGAGACATTTCTATAACTCCATTTTTCTATAGAAAAAACAATTAAAAGTTACTTCCGGTTTTACTTTTTCATTTTATATCGGACCCAGTGTATTTCTAAGGACCATCATATTTAGCCTAAAATTAGCTTTTCAACGATATATCACAAGTAAATGCCCTGATAGCAGTTTTTTTGAAAATTAAACATTGCCGCTTTATACAAAAAAATAAAATCATTATTTATTAAGTACTCCCTATTTTCTTGAGATTGACTTCAAATTTTGAACAAAATTAAGGATTATAGGGGAATGACTATTTTGGTAAAAATCCAATATGGCGAAACAAAATGGTGGTTTAGTTAAATGTTAAAAAAATATTATTTAAAAACTATTTCTCCAATTTACCACAAATTTTGCACAAAAATCAAGTATTACGTAGGAATCAACTGGTAAAACACTTATAGATTTATTTCAAATTTGTGCAGGAATTAGTTATGGTATAGAAATGAACTTATAAAATTGTAGTACGAATTTAAGATGGGGAAACAAAATGGCAAATTGTATTCGTGAAAAATTCCACATTTCCATTGACCTCAGATTTTCGTCATAAATTAAGGGGTATGTGGGGATAACCCCGTAATATTTTGGTAAAGATCAAATGTGGCAAAAAACAGGCCTACTATGAAACTTTAAAAAAATTGAAACTAAAAAAATTATTGCCCAGTTTACCTCAAATTTTGCACACAAATCGAATACTACATAGGAATGAAGTTGTAATATTTTGGTGCGAACTCAAGACAACAAAACAAGAGAGCGACCTAATGATTTATTTAGAAAATCAGCCTCAAAAACTACTTTTAAATTACTTTTAAAGTTTCTGCAAGCAGTAGGTGTGATCTAGAGATAAACTGGTGAAATTGTCGTACTAATTCAAGATGGCGACGCAAAATGGCGGACAAATAAAACGCATAAAATATCAACGTAAAAAGTTCTTCTTATTCCTTGGACTTATAATAATTTTGCAGAAATCTGATACAGAGATAAACTGGTACAAATTCAATATGGCGGTACAAAATAGCGGTCTTAAAAAAATCAGTGTGAAAACAACTTTTTCAATTTACTTTAAATTATGCCCAAAAATCAAGTGTGGCAAAATAGCACCTAATAAAAATGTTTGAAAAAAACAATATATACAGGGTGTTCAAAGTTAAGTTGGCACCATTGCTAACTTTTCTTATGAGAGCTACGATGTCGGTTAAATTACGAAAGTTTTGTATTTTTTGCTGATTACGATAGTGAAAGCAGGAAAACAAAAGAATGAACGGTTCTCGAGATATTGCCAAAAAAGTATATTTTTTAATTGAACACCCTTTATTACAGAGAAAACAGGAATTTTTAATTTACAAAATTACAGAGAAAACAGAAATGTTTAATTTTTATCTAGTTACCTATGGCATAAAAACAATAGTAGAGACGGCGCTGCCATTCCCTAACTCTAATGTCATGCTATTTTTAATAGTAAGCTTATTATAAATAGAATAAAAATGGTGTTTACTCACTTAAAGAAGTGTGATATGGTGGAAATGTATATTTTGTGCAGAAAAAATACTACTGAGGCAGTTTAGCGTTATAACTAGAAGGATTCAAATCGCAATCTCCCAAACCGTCGTTTATTTTTAAAGCTTTATCTCAAATGGAGGTCTAATACCGATACATTTCAAAAATCGAGGAGAAGGAAGAACTTTATATTAAGTGAAGAAACTGAAATAAATGTGTTAGCGTGCTTTGAAACCAATCCTGAAGATTCCATAAAAGACCTTTGCAATGACAATGGTTTGTATTTAGGAACTATTCATGCCGTTTTAAAAAAACACAAATTTGTTCCATACAGATATCGCCTAATATAAAGCTTGGAAGCAGATGATTTCCAAAGACGACTTGATTTTTGAACATGGTTTCTTAATCAATGCAGTCAGTATATTTCCTAATTTGCCACAAATGGTTTTATTGAGTGACGAAGCGAATTTTTCAAATGGGGGAATATTTAACCGAAAAAATCGTCATTATTGGTCACCGGAAAATCCCATGCAAGGCCACCAGTGTAATCTTCAAAGGCGATTCAGTTTAAACGTATGGTGTGGAATATACAAAGGAAGAATTCTTGGACCTCATTTTTATGAAGGCACCTTAAATGGAAACAGGTACCTGGAAATACTATCAGTAATTTTAGAAATATTTGTGGACGATGTGTGTTTAGAGGAAAAAAGACGTATGTATTTTCAGCAGAATGGGGCTCCCCCTTATAACATCCAAGTTGTACAGCAACTACTTCAAAGATACTTTGAGAATAAGTGGATAGCTAAAAATGGTCCAATATGCTTGCCTCCGAGGTCCCTGGATATCACGCCTTTAGATTTCTTTTTATGGGCATACGTCAAGAACAGAGTTTCCCTAAAAAAATATTCAAACGTTGACGAGTTACGTCAAAGTATTACCGATGTGATTCTTGATATTGACAGGAAAATGTTAATCAATGTTACCAGAAGCATACGTAAGAGGTGCCAGCTGTGTATAACAACATGGTGGTGATGTTTTCTAGCATTTTTTTTTTCAATTTGTAGCTATTTCGTTCTTCATACATTTTTGACGGCAAATCGAATGAAGTAGACATATACGAGTGTTCAATTAAAGAAATATACTTTTTTTGTAAATATCTCGAGAACTGTACACTCTATTGTTTTTCTGCTTTTACTGTCGTAATCGGTAGAAAAAAATACAAGTTTTCGTAATTTAACCGACATCGTAGCTCTTATAACAAAAATGTTAGCAATGGTGACAGCATGAACATTGAATTTTGAACACCCTGTATGTGTTACTAAATGACTATGTGCGGAACTAAACTGGGTTACATTTTACTGCTCCTAATAAAAGGAACGATTGATAACGGGGAAAGTTCCGGGCAAAGCAGATTTACCGACTTTTTGATTAAATAAAAAAAATAAATAAACAAAATACGAATGTTGTTTGTTCATTTTAATAACCACACGGACGGCATACCGGGATATCTAGAGTCAGATATTTGTGCAACAATATACCGGAGGTATATTGTTGCACAAATATTAATTAAATCCAGGTAACCGGATTTAAACAAGCAGATTTCCATCCACGCATTTTACTGCATTTTATAATCGGAAAAGAAAATTTAAGAGCCTCAGTAATCCCTTGTTTTTCAATTCGTGGTTAACATGAATTCGTAATTTCTGTTAACTTCGCTTGATAAATGAATAACATTTTAAAATATTTTTACTTTAATTTAGGGTTATATTTGAACTGCCAATGTCTAATATTTCTATGCCCAAATTAAAAATTGGAGGAAACTACAGATATGGTTTTGCTTTTATTAAAATTTTATTTTACGTAAAAAGTGTATACACCCTTTTTTATAGAGAATTATATATACTTTTACTTTGCATACCACCATATTTATCACATGATGAAGAAAAATCATGTTATTGCACAAAAATAAACGTCTTGTACCTAATTTAATTAAAATACTCAGCAACATAGAGAAGCAAATCAAACTTAATCCTAAGAAATGTGAATTTTTGAAAAAGAGAATCTTATATTTGGGGCCTGTCCAAAAAATATTTGCGAATTACTATTGAAAATATATTAAACATTTTGCAGAAATTGCCCATCCGTCAAATAAACTAATTACAAAAGGAATATGTCTTAACTGTTAATTAGTCCACCCTTGTTAAAATATCCAAATGTTTCAAAAGATAGTCAGTTTATTCCTAGAAAAGATGCAAGTGAGTTTGCATTAGGCGCAGTACATTACAAAAATAAAAATGAATTTTAAAGGCATATCTTAAACTTTCTATTATAAAAAATAAACAAAAGATATAAAATAACGAATAACCACAGCAAATTTTTAATGATCTTCATACATTGCCAACTGAAGGACATGATGTTATAAACTATATCTATAACAAAATAAAAAGATATTACTTTTGGCCAAAAATAATGAATGATATTAAATAATTTGTCAAAAATGTGACGAATGTCAAAGGCACAAGCATTTAAAATCGAATAAGGAGCCTATAATAAAACAACAACGGCTACTTCAACTTTTCAAAAAGTATACCTAGATGTAATAGGTTAGGTTAGGGTGACATGAAAACAAGCAATATATACTCACACTTCAGTGTGAACTAACGAAATTCGTGGAAGCAAATCCTTTGCACGATAAAGAGGCTTTAACGGGAGCAAACACTACTTGGTGTAAAATTGTCTTACCGATTACCATGCGAGGTTAAATTAAATACGGATTTTTTTTTCTCGCTGATTACAGTTCCAAGACCCGACGGATCATCAGTTTTAGCGACCTAGTTTATATATTGTAATATACTTATAAAGAACAGCATTTTTTATTATATAAATAGTAGGCTTGTAGACTAGTAAAATCAGGTCAGAATAAACTCAAGATATTAAACGTCGTTATACTGTTAGTTTAAATAAAGGGTCTTTTTAAAAACTACCCCGTGACGTCATAACCCTTAACTCGCTTATGAATATTTTTAGAAAATTATCTTCTTCCACTCTTGATGATTTTCAAAATATTCATGAGCTCCAAAAAATTTCCGGAAATAATTTAACTTCTGGTGATATTACTTGCGAAAATATGTTCAGGCGCTTGGCCTGTAGGTGGCAACAAACAAACGTTTATAAAAATATATGATTCATAATATTAAACGGCTTTTAAACACATTAACCTGCAAGATGAAAATTTGACTTGTGCTTATTGTAAAAGTACATAATTACGTGTAATACTAAATTCATATCTTTTTAACTAAATATTTTTTCAGGAAACTAAAAAAACTCCCTCAAGGTGCTTCACTTTGCAGCAACGCTTTTAGAAAAGTTATTTCCATAATGTATCAATCCAATATATTATTCAAAGAAATGTTATACTGCACACCAAGACAGTTCAACGTCATATCACTTATAAGGTAATTTCTTAACGAAAAAGCTAATATTATTTTTCGATATGGCCTAGGGTTAATATATACACGGTATCGCCTGTATTTATTAAATTACGTGGCGAAGTAAAATCTCTAGGGCAAATTATAACAAGATATAAGGCAGTTTGTAATTTGATATCGGAGAGATTTATATTTTTTTAAAATAGTTTTATATACCTATAGCTTTTAAACCCATATTTTTCTTTAAAATAAAGGCTGGCATAATCTATTTGTCAGGAAAAGGAAAATGCTCTGCTGAAAACTTTCCGACATGTTTATTTTATTTTATTTTTGTACACTTTTGATGTTAATCAATAATATACAGGGTGCAATACAGCTGACAATTTAAATTGAACACTCATTTTTTTTAATGCTCAGATTCCCCTAAATTCTATACACGTTTCGTAACCCTATAGTATAATATGTCATAGGGCTAAAGTCAACAGATTTTGAAATACAGGGCACCAAAAAATCTTTAGTTATAATTTTAGAGTCTACATATTCACTTTATTGCCTCCTTTAGAGTTGTCAAATTCATAGATAATAATGTTTTTAACAGAATATAATATAATAATAGTTAGATGTGGAGATAAGAAAAGAAGAGAACATGAAATTTGGAATATTTTAGCAATAAATATACCAATAGGTAAGTCATAAATCAGGCAAAGGTTTTAAAAAAGTGGTCGCTCTAAAATTTCCGAGAATGCCAAACTTGACATTCTAGCTTCGCTGGAAGAAAGGTCTCATTCTAGCTCAAGAAGCATTTTTAAAAATATTGAAAATATCTATAATTCAGCCGTGACTAAGTTCGTGAAAAACAGAAAAATGGTATGCATATAAATGTCAAGGACAGAAACTTACTGAGGATAAAATAAACAAGTTTTGTGAAATTCGTTATAAGTACTTGGATAATAACAGAATGTTTGTGAGAAGTTTTCTTTTTTTTTGTGAAGAAAGTT
Organism: Kuschelorhynchus macadamiae; assembly: GCA_030620095.1. Classification (NCBI taxonomy): domain Eukaryota; kingdom Metazoa; phylum Arthropoda; class Insecta; order Coleoptera; family Curculionidae; genus Kuschelorhynchus; species Kuschelorhynchus macadamiae. The sequence goes on from JAUTXW010000834.1 coordinate 2,544,734, forward strand.
TGATGAGTTAAAGTTCTATGGGACCGCTTCTGAGTTACCTGATGCAAGTAGGTATCTGGTTTCAACAGGATGGAGATGGAGCGCACTAATCGGCAGACGTTCGTAGATACCTTGATGAGATATTTCTTCATCGTTGGGTATGCCGACGGGATCAAATAGAGTGTCCTGCGAGGTCCTCCGATTTAACACCGTTAGATTTTTTTCTGTGAGACTTCATTAAAAAAGGGTATATGAAAATTAACCAGAAAGTATTTATGTTCTTAAAATGCTTATAACGGCGGTAACCACATAAATTACCCCAGGAATTAGAATTTGTGGAGCGGTTAAGACACTTTAGCGCCGAAAATGTGTACCATTTTCAGTATTTACTAAAATGTTTTTTTAGATTGTTTACTTGTTTCAGTTGCATCCATAAAATTTCAATTAGTGTGATAACTACTTAAAAAATACGTAATTTTAATCTTCTTTTTTGAATGAAAAATTTTTAGATCTAGATTTTTGTTTGACCTGAATATTCGTCATACGGATTTATAAATTATAACTAAATTTTGGGACCCTGTATTTCAAAATATGTTAACTTTAGCCATATGTTATGTGGTGTTATACGAAACATGTCTAGAATTTTGAGAGGAATCTAAATATTGAAGAAAAAATCGGATGTTCTATTCAAAAAGGTGAAGCTGACAGTTGCCTAGTATTTTTGTCGCACGCGTGTCTTATTGAGTACCGTTAGAATTTCATTCTAACGGTAAATTCATTTTCCTGAAAAATGGATTCCAGTCTTTATCAGCACCCTGTATAGTCTGTGTATGGGCGCTAGTGGCATACGGAGAATTTTTTTATTTAAGAGGAAAATCTCATTTTGTATTCAAAGTTTTTCTTCTTCTAGCGATTCGATAGCCAACTTTGTAAAGGACCTATAGAGTGGTCAAAATGTAGAAAAATATTGAATAGTAAAGTATGATTTTTGTAGATGTCTGAGAAATATATTTTGGAGAGAAGTTTCCTAGAATGCTCTAGAATTAAATTTTATATCTAGATATGAAATCACAATCCCTCGTTTTGAATCTTTCCTTTCATTAGGAACAGTAAAGTGTGGCTCAGTTTAGTTCAGTACATAATCATTTAATAACACATATATACTGTCTTTTCAAATTGAATAATTAGTTTCTTTAGTAATATTTTTTTTAACGTTTCCCTAGACCGCCCGCGCCATCTTGTTACGGCATATTGGATTTTTACTAAAATATTACCAGGTCAACCCCATATTACCCTTAATTTTTGACTAAAATTTGAAGTTAATGAGACAGGCAGACCGACGAAGTTGATAATTTTTAACAATATGAAATCAATCCACTACGTAATTTTTCTGGCCGAATTATTAATAATATTATTAGGCCGTCATTTTTTTCCGCCACCTTGGATTCGTACCAGAATGTTACGAGTTATTTCTTACATAATACTTGATTTTTTGCAAACTTTGAGGTAAATTGAAGAAGCAGTTTTTTAGTAATAATTCTTTTAAAAGTTCATTACTCCGCCATTTTGTTTTGCTATATTGGATTTTTAGTAAAATGTTACCAGGTCATTCCCATACGACCGTTAATTTTTGACCAAAATTTGAAGTTCATCGTGTAATTAGTTTTTTAGTTATGCCGCGAACAGAAAGACTGACAGACAAAATTGAGAAAACATGTCCTTCAGCATCTAGGGGCCCTGAAACATAAAGATCTGCAAAAATCTCGGAGGGTTATTTTTTCACGTTTCCAATGCTTCCCTTTTTCTGGGAAGTAAAAAATGGTAAAATAGCGCCTTTACTCACAACCTTTCTCGTACATAATTCCACTACGTACAAATAATACAGTTTATATATGCATATAATTATTAATACTTTATACAAATCGTATAAACTGTAATTAATTTTATTTTTTTTAATCGCAATTTTGTTTTGCCAGTTTTTTTTTACTGAATTTTTAGAAAGTCTTGTTCCACCATAATGTATTTTTATCGAAATGTAACCATTCTATCTGACTAAAATGTGATCGGATAAGCAGATTTTGAACTATACCTCGTACAGATAGACCGACTGGTCAGCCACCCTACAAAATAAAGTCATAAAAAATCCTTAGTTTTTACGATGTTATGCAAAAATAAATATTTGTAGTTGTCTTTTAAACCTCACAGGCACACGTAGACCAATTAATTCTTAACCTCCCCTTTATTCGAGAAAAAAAAAACAATTTGCGTTTTTTTATTGTAAAAAGACGTAGAATGTATGTTTAAAGCTTATAAATAAGTGGACTTGTGGCTCCTAGTATTACGAAAACTCCAAATATATTTCTTAGATACCATTTTTATAATAATTTTAAAATGATCACTTCCCAAAAGACCATTATTTCTTGTCATCAATCCTTATTAACATAATAGCTCATTAATGCATGGATAGAATCACGCATTTTTAGATTCTCCCACATTTGACTCATGGTGATGGATTATAAGCTCGCCGGATTTTACCCCCTCCTCCGTTAAAATACTCCCTACTCGCATTCCCTTGAGTTATCGGATGTAGGCGTCAACCCCACAATTCATATAATTGATCCTCTATTTGGAATCTGCATGGAAGATTTATAAATTTCTGCTAAGCAGTCAGTCATCAAAAGTTAAACGAACTGATATTCGAATGAGACGTATATTAATCGTCCCAGTTTTTGGAACGGATTTTTCGGCTTGATAATAATCTAATGAAGTTTCGGGGGTTAAAGGAACAGTGGATTTTTAACTTGAGCAGTAAGGGCTCCATACACGTCGGCTATTCAGCACGGTTTCACAAGTGCGTGTTTAACTGCACGGTTTTAATAGATATTATATGGGAGTTATCATTCCAGTTATCTTTTCATGTTCACTTTTTACTCCTCTCGTAAAAGGGAAGTATTGCAATCGTGAAAAAATCACCCTCCGAGATTATTTCAGAGCTTTACGTTTCTTTCATCTAGTCCCTAGATGCCGGAAAACATGTTTTCTTAATTCCGCTAGTCTGTCTGTCGTTATGTCTGTTCGCGGCATAGTTACTCGCTTGACTTCAAATTTTGGTCAAAAATTAAGGGTCATATGGGGGGGACCTAGTAACATTTTAGTAAAAATCCAATATGTCGAAACAAAATGGCGGCCTAGAAAATTGTTAAAAAAATTATTACTAAAAAACTACTAATCCAATTTATCTCAAATTTTGCACAGAAATATTATGCAGGAATTAACTGGTAACAATCCAAGATAACGGAACACAATGGTGGCCTAATAAAACATTTCTGCTCCTCTGGATTCCTCTGACCACGGTCTAATTAGTGTTTCCTGTCTTATACAACAGGAAGTTGGAGAATCCATGCCACCTCGTACTATTTGGGACTATAATTTCGCCGACTGGGATTTCTACTCTTCCTTCTCTTGGAATGATGTTTGTTTCTCTAGCAACGATCCTTTTGTTCACAAATTTCGGATGTAATATAATAGGTATGGAAACCTTTAAATCACATTCTATTAAGACTTTAAAACCTCACAAAAATAAACTTAAATGGTATTCAAAATCCTGCGATAATGCCAGATTAGAGAAAATCCGTACTCATAACAATTTTCTTAAGAACCCAATTTCAGAAAATCTACAGGCCAATACGATCGCATAATTCTCAAAGGTAAAAATGCCTTCAATACACGCATAAAAGACAAAGTTCTTTCTTGCCAAAATAGGGGCCAATCCGTTTGATCGCTTTCCAAAAATATTAATGAAAATTTCTGCAACAGCTCCTTTCCACCCCTAAGTTCTGGTGATGAAGTGATCTCCACGTCTAAAGCAAAAGCTGAGTTTTCTGTAAAATAATTCGCCACAAATTCTACTTTAATCCCTTCTTTTCACTCCCCCTTCCATCAGTATCAGCTTTACCATACAATACGCACGAAATTACCTCCAAGGTTAAAAAGATACTACGTATTCTCAAACTTAATAGCAAAAAGTCCTCTGGTCTTGATGTTATTCCGGCTATGGTCTTAAGAAAGTGCGTTTCTGAAATGGTCCCTATCTTTACCAGGTTATTCCAAATGTCCTATAACAAGGGCATTTTTCTAAAAACTGAAAATCTCATGATAGCCTGTACCCGAAAAGGGATCCAAAACTCTTCTCTCTAACTATAGACCCATATCGCTCCTCCCAATTATTAGTAAGACAATGGAGAAGTATATCAATAATGATCTTTTAAATTGCCTTGAAAAGTATAAACTTATACATGACAGGCAATACCGCTTTCGCCACCAAAGATCCACAGCAGATCTTCTTACCTTCGTAACCCACAACTGGAATAAGTCCATTGAATACCACGGGAAAACCCAAATTATTGCACTCGACATATTCAAAGCATTTGATCAAGTCTTACATAACGCACTTCTTAACAAACTTCCTGCCTATCATCTTCCTCCAAAACTTTGTTTTAGGGTATTTTTACTTTTGACATATGCATAAAAAGTCTACTGAAAAAAATTGAATTTCTTCAAAAACACCTTTAACTATTGCCCCAATTGGTTACTAAATAGGATGTCGGTTGGAATTTAAATAACTCCTTCCTTTTTCTCCATATAAGCTAATTGAAATGTGTAGTTGGGCAGGTCAATAAAAAAAATGGTGATTTTTTAAAGTTTTAGTAATGTTTGTCTAAACTTTGTAATAAAATATATGAAAGAATATAAAAGAAAAAAAATAAAAACAAAAAAATATTGACTTACCTATAATTTTTATGAAATAATAACGAACTTTAACCTGGGTCAGTTTTTTTCTCGTCGATAAATAAGATTTTGAAAAGAAAACGCCCCTTTAGAGTTTTTCCGTTATTTGCTTTATTAAAAAAAAATTATACCTTTATCCCTTTTTCTTTTCCTCTATATCAAACCTCGATTTTTTGTGCTCCTAAAATGTGACCTCGTAAATAATTTATCTATGCTCGAATGTAGGTGTTTGAATTTGGCTGTACCATTTCCTATTATTTTTGTAAAATTGTTTGATACAAAACCCCCCCAGGGGGACTTTGGAGATGTAAAAATCTCCTTAGTACGGGTGTGATAATCCCGGGGCACCAGACGTTGTGTTCGTCGTGTAATGTCTGTTTTATGTCACAAAAATACATCATGGAAGCGTCCCTAAATGTATCAAAATTCACGGCGCAGACAATCGGAACCTCAGTACCGGTCGGTGAAGCGAGTGAACTGGTCACAAACGTCCGAAAATTATGTCACCTGAAATTCTTAGCGACTCCATTTCTTATATATAAAACAATATGTGGAATGGTAGGTGAAGTTGAAACCATAAGAAAACTAAAAGATGGATCTTTAATGGTAGGAATATCAAATGGTAAACAAGCAGAAAAGATTTTAAAACTGGATAAAATTGGGAATTTTAGTGTCAAAGTCGAATCACATAAAACCTTAAATACACTTAAAGGTGTAGTTAGTTTTAGAGACTTATTGAATTGTAATGGAGAAGAAATAATTGAAAATCTTATGGATCAAGGAGTTATTCAGTTCAAAAGAATAAATACTAAGAAAAATGGTACTCTAATCCCAACCAATAGTTTAATACTAACATTTAAAACCCTTAAATTACCTGATAGTATTCGCTGGATGGTATTCTCTTAAAGTTGGACCTTATTTTCCCTCCCCTCTTAGAAGCTTTAACTGTCAGAAATTTGGTCACATTTCCTCAGCCTGTAAAAATGGACAAATTTGTCCCTCATGTGGCAAACCTTCTCATATGGATAATGAATGTATCCAACCTTTAATTTGCGTAAACTGTGGTGATGAACACTTACCAAGATAGAAAGGGTGCCCTATGTACAAAATGGAATTTAAGATTAATAAAATTAAAATCAACGAAAAAATACTTTACTTCGAAGCGAAAAGAAAATTTAAATTACCAAACTCCCACCTCATAAATAACTCCTACTCTAAAGTAACCGCAACCAGAAAGACCACATCTACAAGCACTCAATGCAACCTCGAACTCTTCTCTAACTCCTGTAAAAATCCCCCTTTTACCCATCTTCAAATCTCTCCCTCTTCAAACATCACTCCTTGACAATCCCCATCCGATCCTCTCTCAACCTCGCTCCAATCAGACACTTCTACAAACAAAAATGTTACTTTAATAAGAAAACCCATTTTAAGCCAACCTAAATTAACTCCCCTACCCATATCAAAAAGCTCATCTAACTCCTCCATTTCTTCCAAGCGACATTAGTGAAACTAGTAAAACCAAACTAAACGCAAACAAAAAGAAAACAAACAATGATAACCTCCATACTACAATGGAACTTGAATAGTTACTACAGTCAATTGGCGAGTCTGAATCTTCTCATATCTAGAAATAAACCAAATATTATAGCTTTACAAGAAATCAATTTTAAGCCAAACATAAAAATTCATTGTAAAAATTACAACATTATCAGGAAAGACAGAATAAACACCAATAAAGCCTCTGGAGGAGTCGCAATCCTTATTCACAAATTATTATTAACAAATCAACATCACCTTAGAATTTAAGGTCTGTGCAATTCAAACCTACCCTCATGAACAAATTACAATCTGCAATATTTACATCCCACCATCCTTAAATATTGATGAAGATCGTATCATAAACATCTTAAATCAACTCCAACACCCTTTTGTATTACCGGGTGGCTTCAACGCTCACAATCCTCTATGGGGATCATCTAAAACAAATACTAGAAGCTCCATGATAGAAAACCGTTTATGTAACAACAACAAACATTTTAAATACCACTTTCGTCCGTCTCACTATGCAGTCCCAATCTGCCCATTATTCTAAAATGCAAGTTCTGGATGACACATATGGCAGTGATCATTTTCCCTTAATACTAATATTCATAAAGCTGGAATCTTTATCAAGCTAACTATACCGCTCCCACCTCTCTCTCTAGTGACATAAATATATCAGTAAAAGACTTTGTTAAATCCATACAAACAGCTGCATCTATTGCGATTCCAACCTTTCAAATACGTCCTCATAGACCTCCAGTCCCTTGCAATGTAAGAAATCCATCAGAAACCGAAAATCCATACTAAATCGTTTCCGATATAACCCCCCCCCCAGAAAATTTCATCACTTTTAAAAAATGAGAAGTGTAGCCAAAAGAGTAATTAAACTATCAAAACAACAAAATCCGATATAACCCCCCCCCCAGAAAATTTCATCACTTTTAAAAAATGAGAAGTGTAGCCAAAAGAGTAATTACACTATCAAAACAAGAATCCTGGACAAGATTTGTAAACAGCATTAACTTAAACACCTCCAGTAAAGAAGTTTAGAATAAGATTAGACGCATTAAAGGAAAACCCCCAAGACTCATCCCTGGCCTTTTGAACAATCACGAATGGATGACAGATGACAATAGTATTTCCAATTTATTTGCAAAGTATGTTGCAAAGGGATCAAACAATCCACCTTACACTAACTCCTTCCAAATCTCCAAACTGCAAAAAGAGTCTCTACCAATCTACTTTGATTCATATGAAGATTATACTTTCAATCTTTCCATAACTGTGAAAGACTTAACTAATGCTTTGGCCTTAAGCAGGAATAGTGCTTCCGGACCTGACGGTTTATATTTAAATCACTTACTTAAAATCTTTAACAAAATCTGGTATAACAATAAATTTACAGAAGTCTGGAGATTTATTCCCTTTCACTAACCAAACAAAAACCGTTATTTCGCAGAATCTTACCGACCGATCTCGCTCTCTGACCACTTGGTTAAGATACTGGAAAGAATAGTAAAATTTTCGTTTAATGTGGTTTGTAGAAAAAAATAATTTATTAAATCAATTTCAATTTGGATTTAGGAAGGATATATCCACTTGGACCATCTGCTTGGTCTAGAATACGGCATTCCGAAAGCCTTTAAGAAAAAACACGCATTTGATATTGCTTGGTGACACAACATTCTTAAAACCTTACGTGATTGGGGAATAACAGGACACCTTCCTAAATTTAGAACTCAATTCCTATCAAAAAGGACCATTAGGGTGAAAATTCAGTCATCCTACTCTGACATATATAGTAATAATAAATAAATAATAAATAAATGCTTTATTGTCAAAAAAAAATTTTACAATTTTGTGGACAAAGCTGTTGTAAAAAAATAGTTTACAAACATCAAAATTAGCAAACAAAACAAGACAAAAACACATCATAAATATTATAGAAAAATAATATTTAAATCAGGAATTTAGAATATTAATATTATAGAATCCTAAAAGAAGTACATTAGAAATGTACTTTGTCAGTCGTACTATGTTATAAACATTTTCATAAATATAATGTAAAAAAATAAAAAACAAAGTAAAAAATAAAAAAGTACGAAACAATTAAAAAAATACATATACAAAGTTCGGTAAAAATGGTTGGTAATGGCAACTATCACACTAGGGGTTCATAAGGATAAAATTATGTGTTGTAAAACTCGTTCACGGTGTAGAAGGCTCTTTCCAGTAAGAATGATTTCAAAGCCTTGCGAAATGAAGTCAGAGATATTATGGATTTGATGTTAAATGGCATGTGATTATGCATTTTTTTTTGCATTGTAGATTACTGATCTTTTAATTAACTCTGAGTGTGGGGTTGGAAGATAGAGATCGTGTTCAGTATTTCTGAGAGGGTAGTTGTGAGAAGGTCTCTCTAATAGAGCAGGTGCGTGCTTACGAATTAAGCAAACCGATTCCAAAATGAATAAGCAAGGAAGGGTTAGTATTTTATATCTTTTAAAGAAATCTCGGCAGTGAGTTCTACTGTTAAGTCTCAGTAGGTAACGAACAGCTCTTTTTTGTAGTATAAAAATTCGATCAAATTGAGTCGCACAACATGTACCCCAGAATGGAATAGCATATCTGAGGTGCGACTCAACAAGAGCAAAATAAACAGTTCTAGAGGTAGAAAAGCTAAGCTCCTCGGAAACAGATCTTAACGCAAAGCAAGCAGAACCTAACTTCCTCGATAAAGCGTCGATATGTGGATCCCATTTTAAAGAATCATCTACAAGAAGCCCTAGAAATTTTACAGAGTTTACGACATCAATAGTGGTGCCATTAAGGTCAAAGGGTTGCAGCGTGTTTTTATAAGTCAAGACTTTCGTTTTAGAGATGTTCAAACATAGGAGATTAGAATCGCACCAGGATTTAATGGTGATTAGGTCATTAGATACAATCCTATGTAGGTCCGTGACATCTGGGTGGCTCCACGTAAAGCTGGTATCGTCCGCAAAGAGACATATTTTTCCACTAATGTTTAAATTAGCCATGTCGTTTATGAACAGAAGAAACAAGATAGGGCCTAGTACCGAGCCTTGAGGCACTCCATATTCCATTGGCCTACAAGAAGACATCCAGTTGTCAACTTTCACAACTTGATTTCTGTTGCTAAGATATGACTTAAACCAATTGAGAGGAGCCCCTCTAAATCCATAGTACTGCAGTTTGTTAGTTAATATATTATGATTCACACAATCGAAAACTTTGGAAAAATCACAAAAAATTGTTGCCGTAGCGTGATGGTTGTTTAGGCTGGAGTAAACTCTATTAAGAAGGGAAAACATGGCATCGCTTGTGCATTTGTTACTTAGAAATCCAAATTGATGTTTTGTAAGTATTTCATATCTAGACAGAAATGATAAAAGCCTTTTTTTAACCAGTCTTTCGATGATCTTAGATAGCGTAGGGAGAAGTGCAATTGGGCGATAGTTCGAAGCTTCTTCTGAAACACCTCCTTTGTGAAGAGGTATGATTATTGCAGTTTTAAGGCAGCTTGGAAAAGTACCATTTTGGAAAGACATATTTATCAAAGTAGTCAGATGCTCTAGTGTGCATTCCGGCAGACTTGAATACATTTTTAAAGTAAGCCCATCAGTTCCCGAAGAAGATTTATTTTTGATATCATTAATTGTACTACGAAGTTCTGATAAAACTACTGGTGAAAAGAAGAAACTGTGCAGGTTTACCCTATGATTAGAGAGATATGAAATTGGGTCATTAGATTGAGATACGGATTTAGTAAAATCTTTGGCTACATTTACAAAATAATTGTTTAGGTCCTCAGGAGAGGTAAGGATAGTGCTGGATAAAGGAGTTTTGTTTCTTAAATCATTTACGATAGACCAGGTTTCTTTAGCTACATTTTTGGCGTTAGAAAATCTATTATTGTAATAAATATCTTTGGCGGCTTTAATAGTTTTATGATAAATTTTTCTGTATGATTTTACATAATTATGAAAAAAGACACTGTCCGAAAATTTCTTTAAATGAGATAGTGACCGCATGTTCTTAGAAGATATACGTAAACCTTTAGTGGACCAGGGTTTACTTCTTTTATTTTTGATAGGCCTAAGAGGAAAAGATTCAGAAGCTATATTAGTTAGAGTTTTTATAAAACGAGAAAATTCAGTGTCGACATCATAAGTGTGAGAGTCCCAGTCAGTTATTTGACATAGGTGTTTGAAATTAATGAAATTTCTAACCGAAAAAATACGGCCTACTTGTCTAGAGGAATTTCTGGCTTTGGATGTAATTGAAAATTTTGTGAAAATTGCTTCATGATCGGAGAAACCTGGACTTAAGACATTACATTCGACGGAGCTAGGATCGAAAGAAGACACAACGTAATCTATAGTACTGGCACTTGTCTTAGTAATTCTGGTTGGTGAGTTGACGTGCATGGCAATTCCTAATGACTCAAAGATGGACTGAAGACATTCCTGAGCAGCACACACACTGGAAAAGTCAATATTGAAATCGCCACATAAGATTAATTTGCTTTTTACAGGAAGGGACTCGAGCAAACTTAGAAGGTTATGGCAGAATAATTGCACATCAGCATCAGGTGTTCTATAAATACAAATAATATAAAGGTCATAAGTATTGTGATAAACGATAGAAAATTCAAATACTTTTTCAGATAATAAATGATTATACTTTGATATTTCGGAAAAATCGTTGTTTGAAGACATTATCATGGTGCCTCCATGAGTTAAATTAGTTCTATTAAATCTGGCAATTGTGGTATAGTTTTTAATAAAAACAGGTTGATTGATATTTAGCCAGTGCTCAGTGATGGCAATGACTTCTTGAAAATTTAGCTCTTCTAACAAAAGATATAATTCGTCTGTTTTATGTCTTAAGGACTGAATATTAAGAAAAAAAAGATTAAAATTGCTATTGGTCAATTTTTTAGAGGGTGCTAGATCCTCTTTTCGCGTCATATTGACTAAAAATTTTTACTTTTTGATGGTGAACCACTAGAATAATATTTACCAGTACCTTCACGAATTTTTTGGAGCCGTAAAATTTTTTCCGAGGAGTAGAAAGATCTATACGCTGCAAGGTCTGAGTCCACTTCAGATGAACCAATCCCATAGGCATCGTGGAAGCGATAATACAGCTTGCGCAGGGATTCCTTGTCACTGGGAAGGCCTTCTGAAGCTAGCAATAATTTAATGCTAGTACTTGTATGCCCCTCAAAACACACACTAGATGGCTGGTCGTGTAGATAAGCAAGAAATAGCCTTAAGGTCTTTAGTAAGGAAGGATCCCTTAATCTGGCTAATATATAGCGACCATTTGCTTTATCCGAATCTTGGGACAGCCGCACTCTTGGTGGAGTCATTGGATCAAACTGCAAAAAATCATCTTTCTTTGCAGTTTTCTCCATGCTTAATTTAGAGCCCTCCAGTGCCAATGACCTACAAGCTGCTATGGCCTCCCTGTCAGAGCCAATTATGACTGACTTATCCTCTTCAGGCACAAATGTCACTGGTGATTCCAATAATTGAGGCTTTGGTGGAGACAGCCCCCGGCTCTTTGGGATATCTATATTGACATCTTGATGACTAGAAGATGAGACATTATGGGCTGTGGAAGTGGGCGGCGTTTGGATAAGGGTTGGTGAAACTGAATCATAGGTAGGATCAATTATAGTACCAGGTGGACACAGACTAGCGTTCTTAAGCTGAATTAAGTGATCTTTATTTTGCACCCCAATTTTAAAATCGGAGTGCAAAGTGTCTGCATTCTTAAGCATAGGAAAACAACGCACAAAATTCGTGGTTCCTAATTTTTCTTTGATGTAGTGTACAAGCTGATTTGATTTATACGTGGACGGAATTATGGATACCACTACATAATGCCATTTCTCTATAATGGGTGTTTTGTTGGGCTGGAAGGAAACAGCTTTTTTTGGAGACTTATTGACAGGCATTTGGACATCTGTTGTATCGGTTTGGGTTGATATTGCGGTGGTGTATATCTTCTTTATTGATTGTTGTTTAGGCTTATCAGCAAACTTCTCCAGGGTCTTAACGGAATTCTTCAAGGATCGGTATTTAGTCCAAAAATCCTTTTTGGTTATTGCAATAAATTCTATCAAAGACTTCATACCTCCCCCAATAAAATATCGACTCTATGCAGACGACGTTTGTTTAAACTCCTTACACAAATGGTCCGAAAACTATGGATTTATATTTTCACCACTAAAATCAACTGTGGTTAATATTTTTTGTCGTAACCGAAATTGTCCTAAATTATCCAACTTTTTTCTAAATAATTTAAATATCCCTCTGGAAGAATCAGCAAACTTTTTAGGCATGCTATTTGACGACAACAGAATAAACGGAATTAAACGTTTCAATTATATCAAAGCAAGATGCAATACAGATCTCAACTTTATGAAAGTACTATCAAACTCGACTTAGGAATCTGATACTCTTACAATATTAAAAATATACAAAACAATAATAAGATCAAATAGAATATGGATGCTTTGTTTATGCATCAGCTCGACCCTCTTACATTAAAACTATCAATACTATACAAAACCGAAGCCTAAGCATTTCCCTAGCAGCATTCCCAACTAGCCTAACCGAAAGTATGCAATATCTCTCAGAAACGATGTCTCTTTGTTTCAGAAGACTTTATCTATTACTAAAATATGCTACCAACTTATGGTACAAACCCTCTATTCAATGACAATTATTTTCAACCTACAATTCCTATCGAGATTTACACTGATTCTAAATCCTCTTTCAGCTTCAATATTAGATTTCTAAAATTCGCAAGAGAAAACAGTTATATTCTTCTTCCACGATGAATTCAAGCCAACACAATTTTCCTTTTTGAATTAGACTGGAAATCTCAATTGATTTATCACTAGAATCATTAGTTACAAAAATATAAACTATTCATGTATTACTAGTACATTTTAGGAAATAATTAACTCTAAATATAAAAATTACATATACATATATATATATATATATATATATATATATATATATATATATATACAGATAGTTCTGAAAACCAAACAGGACAGGCTCTGTCTATCTAACAGACCATCACCTCGAAAAATATCAGCTATACCAGCATTTTTACGGCTGAACTTTTTGCCATAGAAAAGTCTCTAAAATATATTGAGAACACAAATCTAAAAAAAGTTGTAATTATTTCAAACTCAAAAAGTGCTCTTGAATCATTATTAGCAAGCATCCACTTCTTCTGAATATTCATAAATTTATCATTGAAAACCACAAATCTGGAACGCAAGTAGTTTTTCTTTGGGTTTCTAGTCATGTTGGCAGTAAAGGAAACGAAAAATTTGATCTGTTGGCTAAGGACAATTTTATCGGGGATATATTATTCAAATATATGCTATAAAACAGATATGTATTCCACGATGAATTCAAGCCAACACAATTTTCCTTTTTGAATTAGACTGGAAATCTCAATTGATTTATCACTAGAATCATTAGTTACAAAAATATAAACTATTCATGTATTACTAGTACATTTTATGAAATAATTAACTCTAAATATAAAAATTACATACATATATATATATATATATATATATATATATATATATATATATATATATATATATACAGATAGTTCTGAAAACCAAACAGGACAGGCTCTGTCTATCTAACAGACCATCACCTCGAAAAATATCAGCTATACCAGCATTTTTACGGCTGAACTTTTTGCCATAGAAAAGTCTCTAAAATATATTGAGAACACAAATCTAAAAAAAGTTGTAATTATTTCAAACTCAAAAAGTGCTCTTGAATCATTATTAGCAAGCATCCACTTCTTCTGAATATTCATAAATTTATCATTGAAAACCACAGATCTGGAACGCAAGTAGTTTTTCTGTGGGTTTCTAGTCATGTTGGCAGTAAAGGAAACGAAAAATTTGATCTGTTGGCTAAGGACAATTTTATCGGGGATATATTATTCAAATATATGCTATAAAACAGATATGTATCCAACTATCTCAAACATAATTAGAAGTGTAATTCAAATGAATTGGGATATGATGGAAGATAACAACAAATTATGTATGATTAAACTAAAAATTGTCTTTAATGAAAACATGTACATTGCAAATAAAAAAAATTCGACAGTAACTCACAGAATACAAATGGGGCATACAAAAATTACACATGAATACTTACTGAAGAAAGAAGAACCACCTTCTTGTATTTCCAGTAACACTAATTTATCCATAAAACATATAATATCAGATTGTCCTGTCTTTAATAATATTTGAACTAAATTGAAGTTAAATAGGGATTTCTCTAACGTATTAACTAAAAGTAACTTCGGAGCAATTCTCGGATATCTTAGAAACATAAACATATATAACAAGATATAAATTAAAACATACAAAAAGGTGCTAAATGATCCATGATGCTGACGCACCTACAATAAAAAATATCTCTCTCTCTCTCTTTCTCGTTGATACAAAACGTTCTATTTTAAAACTTTAAATATTTCTTATAATTATCATCAAGTCCCTCTCTCTCTATTATTTTTAGAAAATGAACAAAGAAAAATGTAGTATTAGCAAAGCTTTGTCTATAAATAAGACAGTTTTACTGGCTCCTTATAAAGTTACATATAATATAGCCAGGTGCAAGAAGCTTCACAATATTGGAGAAGACATTATTTTGCCAGGTGTTGTTTTCAGAATAAAATATAGGTCTCAACTGAATACTAGCATCGAATGAAAACTGAGACGTTTTTATTTCGAACACAGCACTCTCTTTGTGCTGCCAAACTAGCTGAAGAGACCTGAAAGTTTTTTAATTTAGTGCTGATGGTTGATGTTTTTGTTAGTTTCTAATTATGTATTAAATATGATGTGCGATAAATTTGTAGGTAATGTATATGTAACGGCAAATGTTAATCATATTGGGATTATGTATAACAATCCGTAATTATATAGTTTGAAAACGGACAGGATTTATACAAGAAAACAAATGAATCAACAATTTAGTTTTTCGGCAAAAGTGTATTAAGAATACACTAAATAAAGTGTTTTGCCAAGATAAATTATATTTTTTTTATATACTCCCAAAAAATGCAAAAATATTATTAATTTTTGCAAAAAGTAATTTACCTCTTTTTTAGTTTAGGGGAAAAAGTTCCTTAGCCGCAATACAGAAGGACCCCTCATATCAATACCTACTAAACAACGAGGCTTACGCGCTAACGCGTGACGTCATAAAATTTACGCCTATGTTATTTCAATACCTTCATTAGAAGGTACGAGTTATTTACAGAGACATATTAAATGAGCACTTTTCTTTAATTTCAGCAAATAAACATCAATTTATAGGATTTACTTTATGAGTTTTTGAATCTTTCAAATTTATTTGGTTTCCTCTATAGAATTAAAATACCAAAGGCGACTCTTAAGGGATTACTAGTTTTTTTTTGTTACACGACGAGGAATGCATTTTTCACGAACTATTATGCACAAGGCACTCCAGAACAGCGTGGGACTCGGTAAAGCCCCTACCCACTAAACCTCTCCGTGTTCTTACCAGACAACGTTTATCCGGATCTACCGCAAAATTTCAAACAGATGTCGGTATGATTTTTTGCTTACTAATTGTCCTATTTTAGACAATTATTAAATTGTCAAAGCCGAGTTATTTGTCAAAATCGAGTAAGGTTTCAGGTAAGTAGTATATGCCTGTGGTGAGTCCATATGATCAAGAATATAAAAGGTTATTCTTTTATATTGTCAAAATCGAGTACGGTTTCAAGTTTGGGTACGTAATATATGCCTGTGGCGAGTTCTTATGATCGAAAATACAATAGCTTATTATTTTAACTCAAAATCGGGTATAGTTTCAAGCCTTGGGTAAGTGGGCAAGTGGGTAAGTATAAGTAAGTATATGCTTGTGCTGTGGTGAGTCTATATAATCAAGAATATAATAGGTTGATATTTGATAAATTCTGAAAAAGATTGTATTGATGATACGTCTTAGCAATACAAAAATGTGAAACTTGTGCTAGGTTTTAATTTCATAACTACCTATTTATTAGAAGTCTGTAGTTTCCTTTTTTTGTTTTTATTTAATAAATTATGATTATGTTTAGAGCAATAATTATTAAAACATGTATTTGGAATGCTACTAAAAAAGATTTTTGAGACATTAATTTTTAGGTGGCTTTTACAACTTTCAAAAGGAGTTAAAAGTGTATTTTTATTAAAATAACTTAAAAACTACTCACAAAGACAAGATTTTTTGCTGTAAATATCCAAAAATGTATTTTCAAATTCATCAATTAGAGCACCTCTACTTAAGGAATTAATTAAAGTATAAGAATCCTCTACAACACAAGGTTCATTCAGTTAAGTTTACTTTGCAAAAAGTACAACTATTTTTTTTAAAACAATATAGCAGCAATATCCGCTTAAATAGTCTATGACTCACATTCAGGAGGTTCGAAGAACTGATTTATATTAATGTCCCCATAATGTCTAGATTTTAGAGATACCATACACTGAATTCTAAGTCTTTTTTCTGATTCATATAGCTGTCGAACTGAGATGTGATAATGACCACCAGCTAATTGCCTATATTTTCCAAAACGCCATTCCAATGGGTCTGTTTGAAATTTGCCCAGTAATACATAATTTATATTAAGCTCAGTTAAACAGTATTCAGCAACTTCAAGAAGCCAATGAATGGTATGGTTTAATGCAGCGTGGGTTTGTCGAGTCAGTGTATTTGTAAAATTGGTTGGACTACAAGTATCTAGCCAATTTTGCATTTTTCGCAAAAAACAAAATCTAGGATCATCATTGGGGGCTGTTAGTATTTGTTTGGTAAAAGGTTCCTGATATTTATCTAACAAATGTTTTCCCTTAAGGGCAGTTTTTACGTTCACAATTTTCCACCATGTTAATATAATACTAATAAAGTCTGCGGTATCTTGTGAATGTGACAAATTTTTAACAAAACCTTTTAGAGCCTCTGCAATAAAGGGATTAAAGATTTTAAGAGCTAATTTTATATTTTGTCTTTCAAGTGATGGTGGAAATAAAGCCTTTAAACTAAGTGAATAACCATGCTTCAATAGTTTGTCTTGTTTTAGTTCGTATAGGTTTTTGATCACAGAAAAGGAAGCATATTTTTTTGGCCTGTCTCAAAATCGAGATAAGAAAATGTTTGGTCAGGTTTTGTATTAAGCCAGTTGTTAAAGATACATTTCAGTAAATGAACAGTATCAAAAATGTAAAATAAGGGTCTTACTGGGTCAATAGGATGTGGGAATACTATACTGAGTTGATTAAGGGGTAAAAAATTATTAATTGCTTCACTGTTTACTGCATTATTTTCACTAACTGTACAAAATACTATGTACCCAATTTCTTCTAAATTTTCTATAATGGTCTTGATAAAAGTATATAATATTTCTGAATTAAGTTTAGCTACAGGAGATATATGAATGACTTCTCTAAGGCTTGAGCAAGGACTAGTGATCATAAATGCTACTACAGATGATGCTAAGGTATCTTTATTATTTACTGATGTTCCTACGGTATTGCCTGCTTTGTAATCCAAATAGGGTTCGATGTGAATTTCATCAAAAAGTAATGTAACATATTGTTCTTTATCTGTTAAATATTGAAAAATGTTACTAGCATAGGTTAAAAAAAATTTCTATCATCGATATGAGGATCTGTTAAAAATCTATTACAAATAGATTTTACTGTGTTAGGATGAGGTAGGATAATAGAAGCATGACTTCGCAAATATTTATAGCAATGACGGCTTATTGTAGACAAAACTGAACATAACACAATGGTGTTTGGTGAATATCGATACTTTCTTTTGAAGTACTTAACAAAGTTAACTATTCTGAGAGAAATTTTAGATTTGAGTGAGTTTTAGGTTTAAAATAATATCAGTCACAAATTAAATTTTTTTTTATATTGTCATTGTCAGACTCAGCTTCATCTGAATTGGGAATTTCTGTGGGAGTTTTACTAGTACCGGGAAGTTGACTTAACTCGATATGGTGTAAATCACGAATTTCACTAGGATCAGGAATGTCGCTATCAAGATTTATGGGTATATCATCATATTGTCAATTGTGTCAATTAAAATTTCTATTTCATCCAAACTGCTAGATAAAAATGATGATTTTAAATTTATTATTGAAACACAAACAGATTGACCATATAAAAATGTTTCTAATTTTAAATCGCTATTTATAACAATTGCCTAAGTTATTAGGGGACCAGGAGTATATTCAAGTTTAAATAAAGTTATTTTATCTGTATCCTTTACCGGAAACCACCCTTTCCTTAAATTAAAATTTAGAAATACTTTCAAAACCTCTTCAAAATTTTGAAAACATGTAGCCTCTCTATGTAAATTAAACTCTTCTTACTTGGGTCTACGGCTTGCAAAAGATGTAGTTCATCAAGATTCTTATTTTTTTCATCTTTACTTCTGCGACCAAGAAAGTTAGAAATACTACCTTTAGAAAAATGTAGCTCCCACACTTTAGTGTTTTTATTGGGCACTAAATCATCCCGTGTAGTTGCTCATAGCCATTTTTTTTGCAAATCACTGTCTTTCGGGAAACTAAACACGTGAACTTTTGGTCCGGTTTTGTAATTACTCCGGCAGTTAGGTTCACAACACTTAAACGGCATGTTTACGTGAATTTAAATGTACAAAAACTAATAAATATAATTAAATTTTCACCAAAAACTTTGACAAAACTACTTTATTTACTTTAATTCACGAACGACATCGTGTTTCACACTGTTTTATTTTCGGTTAGCAAGTGCCGGTTGTCGACCGGTAGGTCTAATGGCCGACATAAGCAAAACTGCAAGCGATTCCAGGCCTAGATCTTGTTACGTCAGGCCAATTTTAATTTCAGCTGGTAGGCCTCGTTGTTTAGTAGTAGTCATTTTATATATTTTTTAAACAAACGGTCGGCTTTATTATAAATTTAATATACAAAGATAAAGGATTTTTTTCTAGCTATACTATGAATGGCTCCGATTGTAAAGTACACCACATCGATAAAAGGGGAGGTACGTCAAAAGCGGGCCCTTTCCATGGATATACTGAGTTGTAGCCAACCGCGAATGATCATTGCACCGTTTCTATAGTAACTTTCTTTTCATAGAGTTTCGTGTGCCAAACTTTATATATATTGTTTTATAAACACTTAAACGATACAATATTTTTGACATTAGAACCGTTTTGAATAGAAAGAATATATTTAAGGTAACACACATATATATATATATATATATATATATATATACAGTCAGTCCAAAAAGTCTCCGTACACTATCTGTGTTGTACAGAATTTTTCTGTTGTATTAAATTAATTAATCACAACTAGGATCTAACATGTTTTTATTAATTTTTAAGACATATCTAACGATTTTCAGTAGTAATTGTAACAAGGGAACATTATATTTAAAAGTTATACAAATAATAGAAAAACATATACAAAATTAATGCCAAAAAAGTCTCCATACAGTTAATAATTTTTAGTAATACTTTAACAAAATAGGAAAACAAATGGAAACTAATATTTGGTCGGACCGCCCTTAGCCCTGATAATGGCTTGCAACCTTCTTGTCATGCTGGAAACCAGCTTTCTAGTCACTTCTGGTGTAATGGTCTCCCATTCGTACAATATTCTGTTCTTCAACGCTTCTTTGCTTGAAACGTTATGTTGGCGAACGCGGCGTTTAAGTTCCTCCCATAAATACTCAATAGGGTTAACATCAGGTGACTGTGGGGGTGTATGAAGCTGCTGTCGCACATTATGGATCATCCATTCTCGCACCAAGTTTGCTGTGTGTTTTGGATCGTTGTCTTGTTGGAACATGTATCTCCCTTGGAGGCCCAATTTCTGCACACTTTCTGGTAAATTGTCGCGCAAAATGTTCATGTAGACATGCTGATCCATGGTCCCATTAATAAAATGCAGATTTCCAACTCCTCCAGCAGACATGCAGCCCCATAGCATAACATTGCCGCCCCCGTGTCTAACTGTGGAACAAAGGTTCTTGATGTCAAAGGCGGTATTCTTCTTTCGCCAAACTTTAGCTCTACCATCAGACCCAAAAAGGTTAATTTTAGTTTCATCGCTAAAAATTACTGATTCCCAAAACTCCGGAGGCTGGTTAACGTGCTCTGTAGCAAAGGCCAATCGTTTTTTTCGATTAGCGTCCGAAATTAATGGTTTCTTCCTGGCCAGACATCCCCTATAGCCAGCCCTGTGTATACAATTTCTCACCGTTTGTGAACAAATATTTTTTGAAAATAACTCTCGAACTTCTTCTTTCAATTTAGGAGCACTTTTCTTGGGATCTATAGTCACTTGCCTAACGATACTAGCTTCTTCACGTGGAGTCAGTTTTTTGGGACGTCCAGAGCGAGGTCGAATCTTGTAGGAACCCGTTAATTTATACTGATTCACAATGTACTGAATGGTAGTATGCGGCTTCTTCACAATTTTTCCGATATGTCGAAATGATTTTTTTTTCTTTCCACATATCAATTATCAGTTTTCGAATTGGTATTGGAATCTCACGATTTCTTTCGCTCATTTTTACTGCTTTCTTAAAAACTAACAATAAATGTACCAACAACAATGTGACAGGTAATTCATTATGGCCGAAAATCATTCATTTGTTTTATGCTGGCCAGCCATAGGCACCTTGATTAAATGCAACTAACTATAACGTGCTTTTTTAAATAAAATTAAAAGTGTACGGAGACTTTTTTGACATAAATTTTACATGCATTTGTTTAATATTTAAGGAACTTTTGAATAAAATGACCCTTTGAAAAGACGTTAGTTAAGCTTAAAATATTGAAAAAAACTTATTTTCGAGTCGTTTCAATTATCAAATAAAATACTATAGAAAAATATCATATAAACTACCTACTGTACTGAGACTTTTTGGACTGACTGTATATATATATATATATATATATATATATATATATATATATATATATATATATATATATATATATATATTGTTTCGCAAACATTTTTCTTGAACCTGGTCATCAAGTACACAAATTATAAATCTCAGTATCCCTTCTCCCAAAAAAAACGTTTATCATTGCTTTAGCTGACAGAGCAATTCAGCTGTCAGATGTTGAATATAGGAAAAATTCGATAAATAAAGCCAAACATGTGCTCCTAGAGAATAGTTATCCTGAACATTTAATTAAAAAAAAATTAAACAGAAAATACATAAATTCTATAATAAAACAATTATAATTTCCAAAAAAATATTAAAAGTAATTTTTTAACATTACCATATGTACGAGGTTTGTCCGAACAGATAAAGCATTTATTTGCCCAATATAACATAAATGTGGCTCATAAAGTTTTTAATTTACTTAATCAAAATTTTAGCGTTCTAAAAGGCAAAACACCCAATTTAAAAAGAAGCAACGTTGTTTATGAGATCCCATGTAGTGACTGCTTTGAAGTTTACATTGGCCAAACTAGTCAGTATTTAAACTCGAGGCTAAATCCACACAAATACGACAAAGGAAACCCTACAGCGTTCATTAAACACAAAAATCAAACAAACCATAAATTCAATTTTTCCAGGGTAAGAATTTTAAAAACAGAATCTCATAAAAGAAAAAGAGAGATATATGAATCTATTGAAATCGGGAAAAATAAAAATGCAATTAATAACAGAAAAGATGTTAATTTAGTAAACAGAATTTTTTTCAACATCATCTAAGTTCCCCAACTCTTTTTAAAATAAATATTTAAATAATAAAAATTCTCCGGTAACCACTAAAAAAGTATTATGATAACAATGAATTCCTACTGGCTATGGAAATTAATAAAATGTATATCGTTTTGCTATTAATAACTTTTATGAAATGATGTCGGAAAAACGGTATCTGAGAATATTTAAGAGTGTAAATTATGAATTGGCAATCGGCATTTAAAAAATTAAAATGGCGGTGCCAACATGGACGTTAAATTCTATCAAATTTAGCAAATTCTACATTTTACTAAAAAATCGGTATTTGTGGGCATTTAAGAAAGGAAATTATGAATTTTTAGTATTTCCAGGACTAAAAAGTATAAGATAAATAATAAACTCAATAAAAATAATAAAATAAAATTAGAAAGAGAACAAACAAGTAAAAAAATGGCACAAATATATATTTTTATTACACAAAATTAAGAGACGATAGTTAAACTATGGATCCAGTGCTGCTAAATTTACTATTTAAATATCGAGGGACCAACATAGAGAAAATAGTTATTTTTAGGAGCCAGACACTACATATTTTAGACCAATGCCAAATTATTCTTCTGTTGTTCTATTGTTTCCGGAATTTACAAAGTAGTTCATTCGCGTTTTTGTGCTGCGTTAAAATCTTTCCTATTTAAAGTCGCTATCTTATAAAATCCTTACACTGAACGAATACCGGTAGGCAATGGTATAAGACAGGGAGATTCTCTTAGCCCTTTATTGTTTAATATTATCATGGATGAAATAATCAAGAGAGTTCGAAAACTAAAGGGCTACAGAATGGGGACTAGCAGATTCAAATATTGTGTTATGCTGATGACGCAGTACTAATTGTAGAGAACGAAGACGCTTTGCAAAGACTTCTAAATTTATTTAATCGAACAGCTAAATTCCTTAACATGATAATATCCGCCTCTAAAACAAAATGCATGACAACCTCCAAACCACCTCTTAGATGCAAATTAGTTGTAGATGGTAAAATTATCCAACAAGAGATAAAGTTCAAATACCTTGGAATAGAGTTATCTGCATATAGTGATGTTGAAAATGAGGTTAGAGAACAAGCTACTAAAGCAACACGAATATCGGCATGCCTAAACACCACAATATGGAAAAATTAATTTATTGGAACAGAAGGTAAGACCAGGGTCTATAAGACTGCAATAAGGCCAATAATAACATACACTGCTGAAACTCACCCCGAAAAATCGAAAACAAGACATCAAATGGAGACAGCTGACATGAAAATACTCCGTAGGATTGCTGGAAAGACAC
Organism: Kuschelorhynchus macadamiae; assembly: GCA_030620095.1. NCBI lineage: Eukaryota > Metazoa > Arthropoda > Insecta > Coleoptera > Curculionidae > Kuschelorhynchus > Kuschelorhynchus macadamiae. The sequence goes on from JAUTXW010000834.1 coordinate 2,568,186, forward strand.
TTCTAGATAGAGAAAGAAGTGAGAACATAAGAAGATCATGCAAGGCAGAAAACATAAATGATTAGGTACTAAAGAGAAAAAGAGAATGGAACGAACACATCAGTCAAATGGATGAGACAAGAGCGGTTAGAGTGGCACGGGACAAATCGCCATCGGGTCGTAGAAGAAAACGATTGAGTGATAACCTAAATCCAGAATAGACAAAGTGGACGAAGAAAAAACAGGCAAAGATGCCTACTAAATAAGAAGAGAGAGAGAGAGATATTAATTATAGACACATCAACCCAGTGGATTTTTTAGTGTCTGAGTATTTGTTTCTCATTTTTTTTTTTTTTTAAATTTGGAGTTATATGTGATTGATTAAAGTCGATTCTTTCAAAAAAGAAATTATTTTATCTGTATTTTGATAGGAAAGAGTTCAGGGAGCCTTTGATGTCAAAACGGGATAGGAGGCTGGTATATTTGTTGCAGTTTGAAAAAATATGTTTGACTGATAGAGCAGTGTTACATTCTAAACATGTAGGTGGGTTTGCTTTTTCCATCAGATATTTATGGGTTAGATTAGTATGTCCGATGCGGAGTCTTGCCATTATTATAGATGCTATTCTGGAACTAGGATGTGTTTGATTCTTCTCATAATAATCTGTTTTGATTTCGTGTAGTTTATTGTCTTGTGGCAGTAGATCCCATTCTAATTGAATGAGGCTGTTTACTAGTTGTGTAGATGTTCTTTGAAGATCCTTGCTCCAAAAAATGTTGTCGATAGCGATGGTGTTTGGAGTTTCTGATTTAGCCAGTTGGTCCACTCTTTCATTGCAAGCTATACCCTTGTGACTTGGTAGCCATAAGAAGGTTACTTCTTTTCCCTTAATGTAAATTTTTTCCAGTTTATTATGGATGTCTTGAACTAGTGGGTGGTTATTTGAGTAGGCTTTTAGGCTTTCAAGGGCGCTAAGGGAATCGGTTGCAATTATCCATTTATTGGGGGATTGGGAGAGTATATACTCTGCTGCTTTTAAGATGGCGAAGAGCTCGGCAGACATAATGCCGGTGCTTTTATGAAGAGTGTAAGATGCTGCGTGAGTGGACTGACAGTATGCGGCTCCTACTCTTGTGCTCGATTTTGATCCATCCGTTGCGATGATATTATGATTAGGGTATTTAGAGGAAGTAATATCTAAGAAAATTCTATTGGTAAATGTATTACTGTATTGGTTTTTTTTGTATTCAGTCATGGTGTAGTCAATGATGATGGGGGGAATGTTCCAGGGAGGGAAGAGGTAGTTGTCAACTTTGTATGTTGCGGGATATGTTGTTTGTAATCTTTGGGTAATTTGGAAATATCTGTAATTGGCACCTTTTGTATGTCTGTTTGTTGTTTGAGTTTGGTTTGCGTATGATTGCGAGAAAAATGATTTGTGATGTTGAATGAAGGGACGAAATCTAAGGCTGTCAGCATATTTCATTAAAAGCAGTTCTCTGCGCCAGTGTAGAGATGGGCATTCGGATTCGCAGTATAAGCTTGTTGCTGGGCTAGATTTAAAGGCACCAAGGACCATTCTTAAGCCTGAGTTGTGAATGGAGTCGAGTTTTTTAAGTTGGTATGGGGATGCTGATCCGTAGGCCTGACATCCATAATCAATTTTGGATAAGATGACTGCTTTATGTATTTTAAGAAGGGTGGTTCTGTGTGCTCCCCATTTTAGTCCAGATAGTAGTTTTAGAATTCTGAGGTCGGATGAACATTTTGATTTTAAGTATTCTATGTGTGTTCTCCAGTTTAGGGTTGAGTCAAAGTATAATCCCAGAAATTTGTGAGACGTTGGATTGGGAATAGAAATAGAGTTAATAGAGAGGGTTGAGATTTTGGGACAATTTCTTTTTTTGCAAAAGTGGACACAAGCTGATTTGTTTGGAGAAAACGTAATACCGTTGGAGTTTGCCCAAGGAGAAAGTGCATCTAGGCATTTTTGGATATATGATTCGCTAAGTTTGTGATCTGCTGCTGTGTGGTGAATTAAGATATCGTCTGCGAAGAGTTTTACTGATAGTTGAGGGGGAATAATATTGTCAATGGAGTTTATAGCAATTATAAATAGTGTTGGGCTTATTACTGAGCCTTGTGGTACTCCGTTAGGTTGAGGATAGTCAGATGAAAAATAGTTGTTAATTTTGACTTTAAAGTATCTGTCTGATAGAAATGCAGAGATAAAGTTAAGCATATTTCCAGTGATGTCCCAATTCAGGAGGTTGTTGATTATGGAAGTTCTTTTAACTGAGTCGAAGGCCTTGTTTAAATCGAGGAAGATAGCTGTAGTATGATGATTTTTTGAAAATCCGTTTTGGATGGCCATTTCTAGTCCTAGTAGATGATCTATAGCTGATCTATTTTTTAAGAAGCCAATTTGTTCCTTCATTATGAGGTGATGTTTTTCAAGTATCCATACGAGGCGGTTATTTATCATTCTTTCGTATATTTTACATAGGTGGCTGGTGAGGGCTATGGGTCTATAGCTATCTATTGAGTGTTTAGGTTTGGAAGGTTTATGTATAGGGATGAGTATTGATTGCTTCCAGGGATCAGGTAGCTTACCTTTTTCCCACAGGTTGTTATAAATATCAAGTAGATAGTATATACTTTCCTGGGGCATGTTTTTTATGAAGGGGATTCGGATTTCATCTATTCCAGGTGAACTATCTCGACAAGAATTTATAGCATTGTTAAGTTCTCTAACGGTGAATGGAAGATTGTATGATTTGGTATTTTGGTGAGGGGTAGTGTTGGGGATGTGTCTGATTAAGCAGTCGGTATGAGTATTGAAGGATGAGTGGAAGTATTCCGCAAATTTTCTTGTTAGTGTATTTGGGTTTTCTATATAGCAGTTATTGTCCATGATGCCTGATAAATATTTGATCGGCTGTCCCCTGAGTCTGTTTACTTTATTCCATATTTCTGAACTTGAGGTATGAGGACCGAGAGAGTTAGTATATGCATTCCAAGAGCTTTTCTTGGATTTCCTAATGACTTTTCTTGCCATTGCCTTGAACCTTTTATATTCGATTAATTTGACTTGAGTAGGGTGGTTTTTGAATTTATTTAAAGCTTTTTTTCTGTTTTTAATGGCTTCCTTACAATTGTCGTTCCACCAGGGAATAGGGGGTTTGTTAATTCTAAATTCAATGAGGGTATACCTCTTGGACGCCGCCTCATGTATTGCAGCTGTAAGGTTAGATACGTTGGTTTCGATGTTTGAGGATGGTTTGGGTATGGCCAAAGTGGATTTGTATAAATCCCAGTTAGCTTTTTTGAGATTGTATGTGGGTTTGCAAGGCTGATGATATAGCCAGGATAGGGTTTCGAGTGATGTTGGGAGGTGATCGCTTCCAAAACAGTCGTCCAGGACATTCCACTGGAAATTTGTGGCTATGGGGGCACTACAGAAGGTAAGGTCGATGCATGAAAGCGTACCTGTGGATGGTGAGATATGGGTGTGGGCACCATCGTTTAGAATTAAAAGGTCTAGGTCGTTCGAGATATTGTATATGTCGTTTCCTCTTGTGTTAGAATGTGAGGAGCCCCATGATGTATGATAGGCGTTTAGATCTCCCATAAGTATAATGGGGGAAGGAAGCTGCGAGAGGAGGTTTTTAAGTTGAATGGGTTGAAGTGGATATGAAGGGGGGATATATAGGTTACACAAGGTGATCTTTTGATTCAGAAGATGGGTGGATATTGCACAGGATTCTAATTCAGTGTTTAATGGTATTTCGTTATATGGGAGACTGTCTTTTATGAGTATAGCTACTCCATCTGAGGATCTGTTTGCATTAGTTCTATCTTTCCTGACTATGTTGAAATGTTTGATATTAATTTTAGAGTTTTCGTTAAGGTTAGTTTCTTGCAAGAGTAGAAATGATGGATATAATGATTTGATAATTAATTGTAGGTCTTCAAATCTGTTTTTTATGCCGTTTATGTTCCATTGGATTATCTGGGGAGACATGTTTAATTACTTTTTTGTTTTGGAAGCTTTTTTGGGGGTAAGAGTAAGTTCTTGATCCAGTGAGTCTTCGACCATCATTTCTATAAGTGATTCATTTGATGTATTTGGGGTTTTTGTTTTGGAGGAAGATCGGGATGAGCTTTTTGGTAGATGTGTTTTGGAAGGTTTATCGGGAGGTTTTTTCGAGTTGGAGGTGTTTAGGTTTTTTAGAGTAAGTGTTGGGGTTTTGATGGTGGGTTTTGGGGTAGCAGGGGATGTTGGGGGGAATGATTTGGCAAGGTGTAGGTTGGAAGGAAGGATGGAGGTGTTTAGATGTTTGGAAATGGGGGTTGTGTGAGTGGGTTGATGTTTGGAAATGGGGGTTGTGAGAGTGGGTTGAATATCGCATTGAATTGCAATTGAAACAGTTATTGGTTTAGGTGTGGTTTTTATTGGAGTTGCTGCGATGGAGCTATATGGGGATATGAATGTTGGATTAAGCTGTCGGTATTTTCTTTTTGCCTCAAAATACGAGATCTTCTCTAGGGTGCGAATTTTTTGTATTTCGAATTCCTTTTTGTAGATTTTGCATCCCTTATATCTGGGAGAATGATTTTCGTCACAGTTAACACATGTTTGAGGAAGAGTGCATGTTGATTCGGGGTGTGCTGGATGGCCACATGAGGGGCAGCTTTCGGGGTTCTTGCATGATTTGGAGGTGTGTCCGAATTTGTTACAGTTGTAACATCTCATAGGGCTAGGAATGTGGGTTCTCATCCTAATAGAGAGGTAGCCGGCTTTTATTGTTGGGGGGAGGGAGTGGGTGTTAAAGGATAGTATAAAGGTGTTTGATTTTATTGATGGGTGCTTGGGGGGTATTCTAAATACATTTGTAACTCCTTGATCGCTGAGGTTTGTGAGGATTTCTTCATCACTACAGTTAGCCAGGTCAGAACTGGTAATAACTCCTTTGATCGAATTTAAGGATGAGTGAGGCTGTGTTGTGACATCAAAATTTTGTAGTTTAGTTAAATTAGGTGCATTTAGTGATTGTGATTCATTAGATACCTCTATCATTATCGATCCATCATTTAGTTTGGTAGTGTTCTTAAGGGTTCCAAAAAATCCTTGTAAGAATTTATGAATAAGAAAAGGGGACGTTTCTTTAAAGGATCCTTCAATTTTTTTAATTATAAAATATCTATTGTAAGTATTACTAATAGGCGACTCAACTCTCGGTCTTTTCGACCCGTGATTTGTATTTATTCTAGTAATGATTGCCTGCATCTCGGCCTGGTTTCCTACCGAGGATGCTGCGTGGTAGCTGGCTGACGGTCGAGAGAGGCCCACGCTACTACCTGCTACATCGACCGGAACTGGGCTTCCGACACCCTGCTCCGTAAGTTTTCTTACTATGGTTGTGTTTTCCATGGTAATGAGGTTAACATAAATTTGACGGCACAAGACGAACACAACATGACTGGGGCCCCAGGATTGTCACACCCGTAGCTGATGAGATTTCTCTCATCAGTTCCCCCTGGGGGGACTAAATAAGAAGAAGAAGAAGAAAGGATTACTCACACCAAGTCAGCTGTCCACTGAAGGGTTCAGCCGCATTAGCCTATGCGTAAATAAGGCCCTTCGTTGTAATCGGGCTCTGCCGATACTGTCTAAAAAAAAAGAAAATATAAAGTGCTTAACAACTTAAGAATTAAAAATAAAATGGTCTGTTATGTCAAAAGTTGTTTGCAGTTTCATAAAACAATTTCATTTAAGGGGATATAGGAGTAATTCTAAAATGCGTCGATTTTTCAACGTCCCATTAACCGAGGAAGAAATAAAATCGTGCTTAAGTATATAGATTTTTCATTAAGATTATCGAAAAGTTAATATTCATTTTATTTCTTTTTGTTTCAAAAAAGTTGTTCTTTTTGTTTATTGAAAATCTGTAGACTTTCCGATATTCTGTTATACAATTTAGATACATTTTATTTAAACTTTTTTTCAAGAAACTCAACGGTTTTTTATTTTTCTCGAAAAATTTCCATCAGAGATTTTTGCAAATGTTCACGTTTCAGGGTCCCTAGATGCTGAAAAACATATGTTCTCAATTCTGTGGGTCCAAATCCAATATGGCGGCGTGTGTTACATAGAACTGATTGATCACATTTTGGTACGAATCCAAGATAACAAAATAAAATGGCTACCTTATAAAATATTTTAAAAATTATCCTAAGAAAGAACTAACTAAAGACTTATTAAGTGCGATAGAGAGATAAACTTGTAAAAATGTAGTACGAACTCTAGAAGATGGAACACAATGGGGGTCAAACAAAAGGTTTAAAAAAATTAACGTAAAAATATTTTCTTATTCAGTAGACTTTAAATTTTATTATAAGGGAAAGAATTGGTGCGAATTCAACATGACAGAACTAAATAGTGGTCTTAAAAAAATCTGTGTAAAAACTGATTATTCAATTTATTTTAAATTATGTCCAAAAATCAGGTATAGGAATCCAATATGGTGTAACAAAATAGCGCCCAATAAAAATGTTTAAAAAGACGGTATTTAATGGTTAATAAATGACTATGTGAGGAACTAAATTGGGTTACACTTCACTATCCTTAATAAAAGGAAAATTCATAACGAGGGAAGTTCCGGGTAAAAGAAATTTAAAGATTTCTTAGTAGACGACCACCAGTTCCTCACGGTCTACTGTCATATTTTGTGAATATGATGTCTGTCGGTGACCCACATCATTTTGGCATACGTCATGTGTTTTATATGCAGCTGCAAAATTGACAAATTAAATTCACTCCGATATCCCCTTAAGAACCCTTATTTTATAGTTCTTTAATTATTAATTTAAATTTAATATTTGGATATTTACAGGTTTATTTGTCAAGTATTGATAACGGCATTAGACTTATCGCAAAGACGTAAACCACTTCATTTTTATATATCAAGTTGATAAGTATTCTATATTTTCTTTTTTTAAGATTGGATCGGCCAAGCCCAATTTCGAGACAGGATCCCGGTAACGTTTTTGTTCCTCACACTGAGACCGTCGTGTAATTCTAATAGCCAATCCCTATCAGTGATGGTGAAAAACAAAAATTCTGCTACAAAAATAGTCAAAATACCATATTATAAAGATTTTAATTAAAAAAAATATACAAGTATTTCTATTTAAAATAACTATGTCGAAAATTTTCCCGATTAAACAGGATGAAAGTAATAAAACCGACAATTTTTGTTTAAATCACCAAAAATCTGCATGTGAACCGATCATCTAAGGAACGAACATTTCAAATCGTTATGTTAATTACAAAGACCATAACAAACTGGCATTTCCGATGTTGCGATTTCGACTAAACGAGGAATCTTCAGCGATTTTTGTTCTACGAAAAGACTATTGCTGTATTACGCTACTTTTTCATTTATTACGGTTTTATCGAAAAAAAAAACACTGAAGTGTTCTATGCTCCTTTTGTACCATTTCTACGCCCTTAAAATATAATAATTATTTTATGTATCCATGGCGTATTAGTAAGTTATATTACACATTAAACTCTCGTTTTCAACCTATTGAGCTTACCTGGCGGAAACATAAATGATATTGCTTTTTCTGTGTGATAAGGCAGTCAAATATGAGAATGAAACTACTTCCCCACTATAGTACTGCAATAAGTTTTACTGTCTTACTAATCAAAGCCATATCTGTGTTTACTTTTGGATACATGCAGGTATATTATGGATCTCATGTTAATATGTATTTGCTTGTCTTTCTGGCGGTAGTGAAACTAAAGCTAAAATGTTTATTTTATAATAACAGTTGGACATATTTGTGATGATATTGTAATTAGACCTACTTTGCTAGTTTGAGCTTTATTAAAAATGACGTTTTAGAGTGCTTCTTATTTCTATTGTAGAATAAGACATGTTTAGCGTTCAAGGCATTTTTTTAAATATGAATATAAAAAATACATTTCTGTTAAATTAATAAAAAAAATTAATAATGTGAAAACTTTCATATACAGTTACTTTCTTGAGAATTATTATTATTGGAACATTTTCCTGAATATTAATTCAAATACTTTTTTGAACCGAAGTCATTTATTTCCATTAGTATAACAAATAACTGATAATGCCTGAAAAACAAAAACGTTTTAAAAATCCACACAGTTGACTGATAATGATTGATTGAGCTTTTTGTATTTTTGTTCTCCTCGAATGCTTTTTCCCCTTGAAAATCGTTTTAGTTACAAAATGAAAGTTTAACTTTACCAATCATGTAATTGATATTCTATTTTGCATTTTCAGACACGAACTCAGGATTTATGTATGTCAATTTTAGAAATTGTTTTAAGAGTGTTTAATATAACTAATAGACTTCACGAAGCGTTTTATCCTTTTTGCGTAGGTGATTACTTTTAAACTTATGTTTTCAAGAGCGATTGATTAAAGAATGTTTTTAATGTCGCACTAAATAGCAAACAGTTGCGTTTTGTGTGCCATATCTATCTCTTGTAAACGCTGATCCCGTAGGTCGGATCTCATGTTACACGTTTAAATTATTCAACCAACAAAAAAATCAGTCCTCCAGTTGGTTAAAATAATTTATTTTCTTAGCTTCTTAACAAAATTAACTGCCCTAAATTTAAATGCTTGGTTAAAGTTTCTTCTTACAAGCAAACATTTTATTTATAATATATTTACATAAATATATCGCGCGGTATAGTTCAGACAAAAATTTAGCCACTTAAGACCAGAAAATCAAACATTAGAAATAAAATGTTGAAATATAGAGGACAAATTGGTTCAAAAGATGACTGAGTTTTTTGGAGTCATTATTTGTTCAATTGAGGTTTTGGTAAATTTTAAGGGTATCAAGCTCGGCCAAAATCACCTTGCATTTTTCGTCGTATATCGATCGATATCGCTTTTGTGACCGAAAATGTGCACTTTAAATAAAGTTTTTGTCTATTTCCAGAGTAGCTAGAGGGAGTTTCTTTGTAGCCAAATAAATGTTCTATCGACGGGTGTGGAAATAATTTCGATCACCAGTCGCAGTAACCGAGTGTAAGTGAGGTTAAGGTGGGACTGTGGCAAATTTCAAAAATCCCAGTAATTTAACTTGAAATTTGGTTACGATCTACCCAAAATTATATTAAAAAATATCCTTCGGGCCAGGGTATATTAGTTTCCTTCTAATACAGGATAATGTGAAAAATGTAGCCATTTGTTGTAAAATTTGTGCTTTTATTTATAGTTTGTGTAGTACTCAAAAAGAGTACTTTCCGATGCCATAATCAGTTTTTAGACCAGATGCCTACTTTTTTTGTATAAAAAAGAAAAAGCAAAAAAAAAATTTTTCCACTTTTTCAAGAGATTTAATTTTTTCTCAAAAATTTCTATTTTCCAGCCGTTTTTTCGACAGAGACGCATTTAGGATTTTGTTCTCTTCCAAATTTTCTTTGAAAACTGTTTCTCGGAATATTTCGCTAGCACTCACCCACATCGAGATATAACTACCCCAAAAGACCTTTTTTCGAACGAAAACAATTCGTAAAATCATCAAACGGGTTCGAAATCCAACCAAGAACAATATGGTTCTGTAGGAACAGAAGGACCATCGCTCAAGAAATTTTCGTCAGGAAAAAATAAAAATTGCGGCCGCTTTCGTGTTACATGGAAGTTGATTTTTTTGGTCAATTTTGCGGTATTATATCTTCTGTACCAAAGTGGTACAGAAAAAAATTCAAAAAATCTCGTAGATATACGTCCCCTCTAAAAATGGATGTCAAATTTAGCGCCCTATCTCTAATATTATTCGAAATGTGCCTGTCGGAAGTTGAAAAACACGGTTTTCTGAAAATATTTAACGTCCCATACGACTTTTCGTTCGGTCGGTCGTTTGTTAATAATACATAAAAAATATCACCCAAACTCAAGGAAAGAGAGACTAACCTTTGACACGAAAAATGAAGGTAGAGGATTGACAGACATCCATTTACTTCATGCGGGCCAAATAGAGAGACTGAAAAGTTATTTCCAAAATATAAATACATCACTACATATAGCAATAGCCCAAGTGGGTAAAAATTACATACCGCTCAACCTATCGATTCGCGAACAAAAACAAATCTGTGAGGAAACTCAAAGAGTCAGTAAACAAGATATATATAAACGACTACAAAAAGAACATCTATTTCCGAAAACTGGGTGTCCTACTTGCTATACAAGATCAAGTGATTGCCATCAGCAATTATCAAAAACATATCATGACAATACGACAGTTAATGTTATATGTAGTAAATATTACATATACCAAGGAAACATAAAACACAAAACAAGATACTGCAAAATTTTTGTGGGAATGGACTATATGCAACATCATGACATCGCAGCAAAACTATACATTGGGTATATGCCTAACATATTATCTTACAACGAATAAAACACGGTATTACAATTATGATCAAAAAATGTATTGGAAAGTGAGAGATATAAGCTATACTATGGCCTTAAGATATACATAGAAAAACTATCAAATTTCACCGACCAGATATAACACTGATAGATAAAATGCGAAAAATAATATACTTTATCGACATAGCTATACCAAAGGATATAAATATAACAAATAATATAGAATAGAACTAGAAAGGATATGGAGACAACAACACATATACCATTTATAATACCAGCTACGGGTAGCATTTAAGCAAAATGTACCATTATATAGTTAATAGTGCGATTTTCCCTGCTCTCATTGGTCGAGACCAAACGCTGGTACGTTTTGCCAAACGTAACTAAAGCGCGGTTTATTTTCGGATGTCTCCTTCCCATAGCATAATCAGACCAAACTTAGATCGAATGACAATAAGCCTTTCACTCGATCTACCGGAAATATTCAGAAACTGCAATAGAATACTGTATAGATATGCAATAACATTTATTGCTTTTGGGTTTTTTAGAAATAAGTACAATTTAAAGGCAAAATTATACTATATAAATCCAAGTTGGCGGATTGATATGACAACTTCGCCAGAAATACAGTAACGGCCGCGGCGTCATTATTAGAACAACGGACAAAGTTTTAAAGGATTTTATAAGTAGTTTAAAGGTGCCAGCGGTGAATTTGAAAATCTGAAAAAATGAGATTTTCTTTAAAACTTTTTTATTTGTAATAATTTTTTAAATCTGTATTTTTGAACCTATTTTCCACGTAGAAACCCATTGTTATATTAGTTTTTAATTTCGATGTTGTTATTATCTGACTATTGTCAACTTAATTTTTTCTTATGGGCGCAATAATGAATTATTCCAATTTTATTAGTTGTTTTTTTTAATAACCAATTCAACGAGATATCACACTTTTAAGTCAAGTTCACCTTCAATCTTAATCAAACAGGTAGTTCAGGTACTTCCCATAATAGCTCTATGAGAGCAAGAGAGACGGGTATATCAATCTTATAGGACGAACCCGAATGAATGAATTTTCTTAATTATAATTATTTTTTTATTACATTAAAATTTTAACACTTTTTACCTTGCAAACAAAGCTTTTACAGACCTGTGTTTATATATAATATAGAATGCGCTTATAAGAACCACCGTGTATATTTGTAACAGTCCCATAATAGCTTTATATGTATATATAACAGCCAACCATTCCATTTTATTTATAACATGTTCATCTAATCTACATTACATGTTTAAAAACGCCCTTATAACATTTGCAGTTTCTGTATAGTATTTTCATTAGGCTAATCGTTATTTGGGCTAAGGCATAATGCACCACGTTTTAGTAAAGTTTGGCAAAATGTACCTGCGTTTGGTCCGACCAAGCTTTGTGGAAGAAGACATGACAGAGCAGCGAAACTCACAATATTGACTATATGATGGTACATTTTGCTTAAATGCATACGGGAATCGTTCTCCCCGTGATACATTTCCATTCAATTTCGAAGTTGATTTGTTTTATCCACGTAAGTTCAATATAATGAATGGACAAAATGCGAATTCCCCTCTCATAAATAAAGCACCCGAAAAAAATTACCTCAGAAAAAAAGAAGCTATTTAAAAAAGTCCAATTCTGTCAGTTGTGAGGGATATTTAACCTATTCAAAAATTGAAACTCATTTAAAAGTAGTGGTTTTAAACTTTTCAATGATAATAAATGTGAATCATAAATTTTAAGATTTTTAATGTGCCGTTTACCATGATGTTTTCGAAAAACTTAAAATAGTTCTAAAAAGCAAGATGTTCAGAGGTAATGATTATATACCACATAAACAAAGAGAGATTTTTTATGCAATTCTATTGTCCCAAATCCTTTAATGAGGACAGCACCATAGGGATCAACTAAATAAAGAATTACTGATATGAAGAAGATTAAATCTGTTAAGACTATAAAAAAAACTTTACTCGTTATAAATCTTTCCTTTTCTCAGAAATAGTGAAGTGTCACTCAGTTGAGTTCTTCACATAGTCATTTAGTAACACATATACATATACTGTCTGTTCAAACATTTGTATTGGGGGCCATTTTGTTCCACCATATTGGATTCGTACCAATATTTTAACACATTCTACTTATGCCACACTTGATTTCTGGGTAAAATTTTAATAATATGTTTTTACACTGATTTTTTTAAGACCGCCATTTTGTTCGGACATATTGAATTTGTACCTCAATTTTACTAGTTTATCTTTATATCTCATTTAATGCTTGCACAAAATTTGAAATTAAACTAATAAGTTGTTTTTTCAGGTTTTTAAATATTTTATTAGGCCATTATCTTGGATTTGTAACAAAATGTTACCAAAGTAAATTGGATGATTATAGTTTCTTGGCGATAATGTTTTTAACATTTCCTAGGCCTCCATCTTCTTCTGCGTTATTAGATTTTTACAAAAATGTTCTTTTAGGTAAATTATGTAGTAACAGGCCATTGATATTAGTTAAAAAACAGCGAAATAGAAAAAAAAATTATAAAGTTTTGCCACTTGTCTAAGACTGTACTTTCAAAATCAAAAGAGTTCCCAAGGGGCAAGTGGGAGTTTCATCCGTTAAACTCACCCCCAATGTGCAATTTGGTAGTTTTTCGAGATTTTTTCGAAAACCGTACAAAAAAAACTATACATACGAAAAATATTGTGCAATAATTAATGTCTTGAAAAATATTCGCCATAAAATTACCCAAACTGCTTAGAATAGGGGTTTTCGAGAAATCGGGTGTTAAATCTGGGGGTGAGTTAACGAACAAGGTATAATCACGTATTTTAGGTATGATTTCAGAACTCCGTGATTTCATTAGGGTTGAATTATAGTAAAGAAGTGTTTTATAAAAAGTTTTACAGCTTTTACAAGTTCTATAAAAAATTTTACACCACCACTGATGTAGAGTTAGACGCCTTGATGGCTTTTCCTTTAATCCTAATCGCTTAAATGAAAATAAATTCATAAAATCCTAAACGGTAATTGCTATGCTCAAAAAGTTATAGTTGTATTTGACGGATACGCCGAAAACCTCAACAGCACAAAAAGTGTCGAACGTCACAGACGAATGTTAAAACGCTCTACGCCTGATATTTTTTTTGGATAAAAACACTGCATTAGTTCAGTCACAAGGTAACGATTTATTTCACAGCATGTTGATCATCTGCACAACCAAAATGTACGCACATGTATAGCAGTAGATGTTGCTGGAGTCGAAATTGTTACCACTGCTATCAGCAAATGTCAGGAGAACGAACAAGTCGTAGTGGTTGGTCAAGACGTTAATTATTACACCTGCCCCAGAAGACAGATATGTCATATTCAAAAAAAGACTCAGGGTAATGTTAAAAAGCGGCTATAGAGTTCGAAGAACTTGCAGTCAATGTCCGCAATTGTAAAGAGTTTATTTTATTTATTCATGCTATTAGTATCTGCGATACCACGTCAGGATTTGTTGGAAAGGGCGAACAGCAATTTATACAACTATTTAATCGGGAAAAGGACCTTGATAATGTAACCCAGATTTTTAGTAACATCAAATCAACTCCTAAAGAAATTGAGCAAGCTGGGGAAAGATTTATATTGATGCTCTATAAGACTAAACTATTAGACGGTAGTCTAAGTGAGCAAAGATTTAATTATTTTAATCAATTTGTTGCCCAAACGGACAGTGCCGTTATTCTTTCAAAATTACCTTCAAGTGCAAATATGACGCGAACAACATTTGCAGCCGGAGCTATGTGGCTGGAAAAAATCATGATGCTCTGTCACCTGTCTATACCAATGAGCCATCTGACCTAGCTTTTGTTTTAAAATTAATAACCTGTTGTTGCAAAGAAGGCTGTGGAACGAGGTGCAGCTGTACTAAGTGAGGCTTACGTTGTCCAACTATGTTCAGAAATTGCCGTGCTCAGACTTGTACAAAAACAGATTTTACAGATATTGTAGACACTACAGAAGACGATTTGTAAATTTATTTCGACTTAGTGGATTAGGTATCTAGGACAAACCACGCGCCGATAACTCTACCTCAAACTTTTTTTTACTCCTAGCCGGAGAACCCATCATTATTGGCAATTATAGAAAAAGAAGTAACTTTTCGCTCTCTAGGTAGAAAACATTCATTGCTATCCCTTGGTAGATATCTTAAATTTTTAAAACACGGTAGCGCAGATCTTTGATAACTTAGCGCATTGTATCTCTCAATACGTTTGGGATGCTTGGTCAATAAAGGCAATCTTCATCTTAACTAATAATATACCATTATAAAGCGCTTCTTCCATAATTCAACATTAATGAAATCACAACGTACCGAAATCATACCTAAGATACGCGATATACCGTGGTCTTTAACTCATCCCCAACTCTAACACCTGATTTCTTGAAAACCCCAGTTCTAAAGAATTTAGGTAATAGAACTTTTTTTTTGCAGAATTTTATGGCGAATATTTATCGTAAGTATAGTTTTTTCTGTAGGACGAACAGTTTTTGAGAAAAACTCGTTTGGTTTTGAAAGTACACACCTACCCAAGTTAATTAATTTAAGTGGCAAAACCTTAAACATTTTTTTTTATTTCTATTAATATGAATAAGCAGTTTTTTAACTTGCCGTGATCTGACAGACAGAAACACCGACGGAATTAAGATAACAGTTGATTCCTACGTAATATTTGATTATTGTGCAAGATTTCAGATAAATTCGATATGATTTCTTAGTAGCATTTTCTTACAATTCACTAAGTTGCCATTTTGTTTCCCCATAGTCCCGGGTAAAGCTATTTTTTTTTGTTTGGTAACGTATCGATATTGACAATTACAACAATCCACCCCTAAGTATAAAATCTGTAGTAAAATACACAAATGAGAACTTTGTGAAATGATTTTTCCATTAAAGCTTAATCACTCAGCCTAAAAAATTGAGAAAAAATCTGTCAACGAATATGTATAGTCGTGCCTTCTATTATACAGACCGTAATATAATTTCAATTCTTATTTCTGTCAGTAACATCCACAGTTGACTTAACGATGCCAGACGCGATGCCATTTGTTTGGAGCGATAACAAAATAAATAAAAAAGACAAGGCACGTTAAAATTGAGTTGCAAGTTGGGACATTTAACTCTTGATGAATGGATCCGACAAAGAAATTTGTAAATCGCGTTGAGATGCGAAATTCATCGGTCTAAGCAGATTACTAAAATTGTACATTCTCCGGAGGTTTACAAATTATGTATAATATACCTTTTTTATTTTACGAATTTATCTGATGTACTAGAGATTTAAAATGATTACGTTAGATCACAAATTATTGACGAACATCTGTAAAAGTTAAGAACACAAGTGACTGACCATATTCAAATTTAAATAGTAATTGGACCGGGATGCAACATATCCCTTGCTTGTTTCATTTAATTATATCCTTCAAAAAGGCATTCGACAGGATCCTAAGATATCTCAGCAGAGATACGGCATCCTCAGTTACGTTACTGTCAATGTGGATTTGATTGGCGCTGCTAGTTACACAATATTAAAATTAGTATAATATTAAAAAAAAGAACCGACTTAATAAAGTTTCTTTTATGCTAATCTTTGAGAGCTTCTACCTCAAATTGGGGTGCTGAATAGAGTAAAACATACACTAAGACATGAAACAATATTGTCTTCTACAGCAAAATAAAATCAAAATATAGTAATGTGCAATATTTAATACCTTTTCTTGCAGGAAATTTAAACTTAAAATATTTACGGTCACAGTCATTTACAAATTCATCACAAACACCTTATAATTACAAGCAAAAAGCAGGTGAACTAGGCTTAAACACATTTCTCCATATGACCAATGGCTTAGAACTTATTGTTTGAATCAATATTCATTTTAATAATCACAAAAACTAATAAAATAATGCACTAAAACGAGAAACCTCATATGAAACCCAAGGCAAAAAGTAAACAAAATGATTTTAGCCAAAATTGGTTACCCTATTGTCGCCTCCGTACTTATAAAGTCACTGTAATTCGGTATACAGCCATTGAACTCCATTATATTCGATCCGAATTTGTCAATCTCAATTAGTTGTGTATCTGTTGTAGACTATAACCGAGTAACCAGTAAAAATGGCAACGGCGTCACGTCCCATAAGAAAAAAAGTAACTTTCGTTATTCATCTACATTTTATAGAAAATTAAAAATATCATAACTTGGTTATGTCACACCTGAACAAAACAACATAAAGCGGTATTTTAAGGAAACACCGTAACGTAGCACATTAGTGTTCAAGACTTATAATATAATTGGGTATAAGTGACAGCTGCGTATTTAAAGAATCCAAAACTATAAAAGCGTATGGGAGCAGTCGTAGACCCCTGATGTTAAGTAATTTTCTCAGTAAAGAAATGCAGCTAACTTCATAGTAAAAGTCCAATAGAACGCCATTGCTCATTTCCATCTCCCCTATAAATATTTAGCTATGATGTTTATTTTTGTGAGTATAAAGATTAAAAATGCATACACATTAAATATCACGATAAAAAAAGAATCACTCCTTATAATAGGATATTTAATGATATATACTATTTAAACCAAAGTCCAAAATTAAATTTTTGAGATTTAAGTTGGCCGATGTATATGACCTAAATGTATAGGTCATCAATATTTTCGATGGGAGTGGAATAAATTAATGACTTAAGATGACCCCAAATGCAAAAATCTAGAGGATTTAAATCCAGCGATCGAGCAGTCCAATTTTCCGTACCTCTTCTTCCTATGCAACGATTTGGATATACTGTTCTACGTGATTACGTAGACTAATGCTAAAATGAACTGTTGCACCATCATGCATAAACCATAAGTGTTGTCTCAGCTGTGGAGGATTTTTGCAAGAAAAACATTTAACACTTCCTGTAGGAAATTAAGGTGAAATTCGCCTGTTAGTCGTTGTAGGAAGAAATATGACCTATTAAATGATCATCAATTACCCCAAACCATACATTTATTGAAAACTGATGCTGAAAATGAGCTTCAAATATTCTATGTGGATTTTCTTCAGCCCATAAGTGATTGTTATGGAAATTTCGTATAGATTGTCGTTCAAAAATAACCTCGTCACTAAAAGAAAAGTCAAATTAAATTAAAAAAAATTGGAATTTCAGCGATATAATATATGGGCGCGGAAAAAGTCTCTAGGTAGTAGAGCTTGCACACGTTGAATATAAAACGAATACAATTGCTGTTTTTAAGAATTTGAAATACAGTGAAGTTGCTTACATTTAATATGTTGGCAATTTTTCGAGTACTTGTTTCACGTGTCTCCGCGATTAACTCGAGAACTGCCTCTTCTAGTTGCACAGTTCGTAGTTCTCGAGGGCGCCCGCAGTCAGCCGTTTGTTTCTGTGTACTATTTTCGCGCAAAGGTTGGTGAAGACAAGTAAATATTGTGTGATGAGGTACCCTTCGTTCTGGATACAACTCAGCATACAATCGACGAGCTTGCCGACCATTTCCATTAGTTCGACCATAAACAAAATGCACATCTGACAATCCCGCATTTTCCATTCTTTTCGATAAAAGAAAAATGTATTATTTATTTTGATATTGCAAACTAAAAAGCTTAAAAATGAAGAAACGCTAATTTGACATTTCGTTAAAATATTCGTATTTAACAGATAAATGTTGACAGTAGCTTACTACATAATGTATTAAAAAAATGAAAAATACGCGTTAAGATGTTTCTTTTTTTTGCATAAAAACCGTGCCCCATACGAAAAAAAGGCAAGAGAGATTTTTTTGTCACAAATTGAACGAGGAATTAAAAAAAAGATTTTTAATTTGAAATGTCTCAGTGGCGTACCGTTTTTTTCTTAAAAAAAAATTAAGATCATTAACCGTATGCGCGCCAATGATAAATATAAAATTTTTAATTGCATGTCAAAAAATGCGCAATAACTACCTCTTAAAACCCATCAAATTTCATTGGCATATCTCAACCGGTTTTAGACCAATAAATAAATCGTTAACTTTAACACCCCGTATCTCGGAAAACGAATTATTTGCAGACTTACGTTTATATAGCAAACTTTCATTATTTTTTCATGCAGAATCATCCCTGAAGTTTGTCGCACTTATTAACTAACACCCTGTGTGTAATTTTCAACTGCTTGGGCTATTGCTATATGAAGCAATGTATTGTTATTTTGGAAATAATTCCTGTCTTCCTATTTTTGCCGGATGAAAGTCAATCTGCTACCTCCATCTTTCTTCTTTAATGGTTGGGTGATATTTCTTATGCTTTGTTATATCTGTTAATGAATTTGTGCTAATTTTTTTCAAATCAGTTTTTGACCAGTTGATAACTCCCAATGAGTATGTGAGTAATGGTATGGCAAACGTATTCATTGCCTTGATTAGGTTTTCTGAATTCAGTTTTGTTTTTACGATAAGTGTTTAACGATTTTTGTAGTCTTTATTTATTATTATCAGTATTATTATTTTTAGTATTACTATTATTTACGTAGTCTATAAAAAATAAATTATGTCATTTATTGATTTCCCCTATAAAAAGTTTTATTCCAGGAAATGGAATTTTACCGAATATCTGAACATTTCACACTGGATTATTGATTATTTTAAGTCAATTGGAAAACTAATATTTTGATTCCATTTGTTCCATCATACTGGCCTCACTCCAGAATTTTACCGGTTTATTCCGCCATCATTTAAATAAATACCATTCCTAATTTTTTCATTATTCTTAACAGTTTGGCAACTTTAATTTTACAAGCATTGAAATGTGCAGTGCGTAATCCTTCGACATCTTAGTTGAAAGCGTCAAATGTCCTTAAAAGAGAACATTAAAACTCAAATTTATTGTTTAACTTTAGTCAGAGAAGAATAGCTGCACCATAATATATTATCTAAAGAACACACAACCTAAAATTTAATTCTGAGAAGTCTACTAAACCGATTTGTATTGGCAGTAAATCTACATATCAACAATATTCCATTAAAATTTACCACATATGCAAAAAATCTAGGATTAGTGGTAGATGAGACGAACAGACATACTAAGTTTCTATCTTTGCGAGAGCTTAGTTCACATCACATCACATTTTACGTAATGCGATTTTTATATGGATTTTTGTATATGGAAACAGACAAATATACAATTCAAAATGTTCAAAATGCGTGGTGTAGATTAATTTTTAAACTTCGAAAATATGATCATTACCGAATGCAAATGGCTCGACATGAATAATCGTCGACTTCATCACCTCGGCAATTTTGTTCATAAAACATTAAAATCTGTAAACTCGTTGAATTTATTTAAAAATAAATTTATTCCCAGAAATAATATTCATAGTAGAAATATAAGATTTAAAAACAAATTCACAATGCCACAACATAAAACTTCAATGTTTAAGAGAAGCTTTTCCTTTAACGCCATTAATTTCTATAATTATTTGCCAGAAGAATTTAAACTGTTCAACATAAACCAATTTAAATATAAACTGCGTATTAATCTGTTAAGTCAGCAAGCGGGTGGGTTGTAGACTCTGCTGTGGACGGATTTCTGCTGTGCTGTGCTGCGGGGTGTCTGGGAATTTCTGCCGGATCCTTGTTTATACATTCTTACTATTTCTATCCTTTAATATTTTCAAGTCTTCTTTAATACACTGTCTAAAACGCTCAATATATTTAATAAAAAAAACAAAACAATGCTATCTATGAATTTATACAATTGTAGTTTACTTAAGGGATAGACACTTCGTTACCTGGTTGAGTGCGAGTAACCTTGATGCTAGAATTCGCAAGGGGCGATTTAGTCTCTCTCTATTTACAACTTAATCTTCTTAATAATAATTTTTATTTGCCTCTGTAAAAGTATTGTAACGCTGCTTAATAAAAGACGTTTATTATTATGACTTGTTGTCTCACAGTATTCCTGTGGTTGTATTTTATACTGACGGGATTATACCAAGTCAGTGCAAAAAATAAAAATAAAAAAAAGGAAATGGAAAAAAAACAACTATTGTGTATTAAGAAATGATCTAATTATGCTACGTGTTTTCAAAATGACCGATTTCTGGATGTTCCTGTGAATGTCTGTATTAAGTCGTAATTGAGCCAATTGCGGTGTAAACGTTGTTGGGGTGAGACCTGTTACTGATATGACGAGAGGAACAATGATGACTCTTTCCTGTTTCCACAGCCTTTTTACTTCCATTGCCAAGTCGGTGTATTTGGCGATTTTCTCACTGTATTTCGCTTGGATGTTCTCGTCGTTGGGGACCGCCATGTCAATTAAATAAGTGATTTTCTCTTTTTTGGATTGAAAGGTGATAACGGGTCTATTTGCGGGGATTGTTTTAACTGTGCGGATGTCAATGTCCCAGTAGAGCTTGTAGTCTTCGTTTTCAATAATTCCCCTTCCTCCTTCTTTTCTCTCGATGGTGAGTCTTTTCTTGCATGCGTTGGGATGTAACTTCCTGTGTTTAGTGAATTCAGTGCCCTATGAGAATGTGAATGTTTTCTATGTCTGTGTGTGACCATTTAATGATACCAAACGAATACGTAAGAATAGGTATGGCGAAGGTGTTAATAGCTTTCGTTAGATTTCTGGAATTCAGTTTTGTTTTTAGTAGCTTTGTGAGTCTGGTTTTAAATTCCGTCTTGAGCTCTGATTTGATATGAGTGTGGTTAATTTTGGTGCTTTGATGGAAGCCTAGGTATCTGTACGTTTCTTCTTTGAGCATGTTATCTATAGTTGATTGTTGATTGTTTCCCCCGTAGGGTGGTCTTTCCACTGTCCCTTGTTGATATGAAGTAGCTTGCATTTACTTATAGCAAACTCCATGTTGATGTCGAGGGTAAACGTTTCTGTGATTTTAAGGAGTTTCTTTAGCTGTGCCTTTGGGCTTGCATATAATTGGTTTATTTTGTGTAGGTTATTTTTTTGGTGTTTAATTTGGAATCCGAAGTTTGTGTTATTCAGTGTGTTTGAGAGTGGATTGCGGCAGAGGCAGAACCACAAAGCGCTGAGTGATCTCCCTGAAATATACCTCATCTGATGTAGATCTCTTCTGTTTCGATGTGCTCTTTTTGTGTTCTCAAGTTGATTTTAGTTTTCCACGTACTCATGCTTTGCATAAGAAATTGCCTAATGTTTTTATTGACTTTATATAATTCTAGTACTCTGGTTAGCCAACTGTGGGGTATCGAATCAAAGGCTTTTTTATAATCTATGTAGCCAGTATGAAGGTTTCTATAATTTTTCCTGGTTTGTTCCATGATGACGCTGTCTATAATGAGCTGCTCCTTGCATCCTCGGCTGTTTTTCCTGCCCCCTTTTTGTTCTTCCGTTAGAATGTTTTTGTGTGCTAGATGTTGTTCTATTCTCCTGGTAATTGTGCCTGTGATGATTTTATATAGGGTTGGAAGGCACGTAATAGGTCGGTAATTTGACGGGTCCTTATTGTCTGAATTTTTGGATTTAAGGTATGTTATTCCTTGGGTGAGAAAACTGGGGAGTGTGCTAGGTTTTAAAATAATTTCATTAATTTGGCGAGTGAGAGCTTCATGTGTGGAGGTAAACTGTTTGTACCATCTCCAATTATGCGTGTATTTGATTGTTTCTGCAACTTCTTGTGTTGTCATTGGAAAGTCCTCTTGTTCCTCTAAGCACTTGTGTCTGTCTTCTTCCGCTTTAATCCATGAAGCGTTATTATTGTGTAGTTTCGGTTCCGACCAAATACTTTTCCAGTATTTTGTGATCTCTTGTTTGGTCGGTCGTTCTATTACTCGTGCCTCCTCATTGCTCATGATTTTTTGGTAGAACTGTTTTTCGCTTCTTCGAAACAAGTTGTTAGCGTCCTTTCTTTCATTGGGTTCTTTGTATCTTCGGAGTCTTGCGGCATACACAGATCATTTTTGCTTCAAAGTGTCAAGGATTTCTGTAAGCGTGTAATCAGGAGATGCAAATTTGATTTTCTCTACACTTTGTGTGATACGTTTTGACTTGTTGCCGTTCATGGATTGGGTAAGATGTCCCAATTCTTTTCTAATTTTGTTAATTTTGTTTTCGATCCTTATCTGCCATTTGAATTTTGGTTTTATGTTGTTGGTGTTTCTGTGTCGTGGCGGGAGTTTCTGATTGTTCTGTGTTATCGTGGTTACAGCTGCTGCGTAGATCACTGTATGAATGTCCTCAATTGTGCTCGCATTCGTTATGTACTCGGGAATTATGTGTTCGTTGATGTTCTTTAGTATTTTATGGGTGTCCCGTTTGAAGATTACACGAGGAATAGGATCTCTTGCTGTAGGATCGGAGCCTGACCATTTGTTTAGATGTGACTTCATTTCTACTTTGATTGCTTGTGTGAGAGATGGTCCGAGGTGTAGCTGTGTGTGCTTTGGGCGAATGATTCACTTGTCCTGTGTGCTGTATGGTGCTTATCATCTGTCGTGGGTTGTTGCTGGGTGCTTCGCCTCTACTGAGCATTGAGTGAGGTTGCAGATCCTCTTGCATAAAGTTGGGCTGGTTTGTATGTGGGATCGGTTCGGCATCTGCCCCGCTGTCCTCAATGTTTGGTTAATGAATGTTTAGTTCAGTAGCTACCATAGCTTTGCTGTTTTTCAATGCGAGTGGGGTGAGCTTACTGGTCTTAGTGATGACTCTTTTTTGATCTATTACTCTCTGTTCTGTGATAAATAATTTGTATTCTGGATATTGTGCTATGAAAAGTGTATGCAGTTTATGTCCGTATCCTGATGAAATTGTCTCAAGTTTGGTAGCGGTGTAGTAGGAATGCATCACCGTTCGATTCATTTCATCTGTCCATTTTAACCTCTTCCTTGGTTTACCTGCCTTGGTAGTTGCGGGTAGTCGTTGTGATATATCCGCTGTTGTAATGGGCTCAAGTTGTGGTGTTTGGTTAGCATCTGTGTCAGATTTATTTGTGTATCTATTTGGGCAGCGCATGATCGGTTCGCTCGATTCTGCAATGCGGCTCATGCTTTGCCTTGCTTTTCCCGCCTTGGTGGGTGTCAGCTTAGCCGGCAAAACACTTTCGGTGGGTCTATTTTCTTTTGCCTGGTCCTGATTGTTTTGGTCGAGCTGTCCTTTCCGGCAGCGTCCTCGACCGTTACGCTGCTCGCCCGATGCTTTGTTGTTTGGATTGATGTTTTGTAGTGTTAGAAGCTCAAAGTGTCCCGACATTGGATTGTCTGTTAGTAGAACGTAGATCATTTTATTGTGTGTTTGTTTACCTTTTATTGTTGGTCTCTCTTTAATGCACATCTGTTTTGTTCTTGTTGTTCTTGGTTTTGAGAAAATATGGAAGATGTGTTTCTGGGTTTCCAAAAGAGCAAATATTTCTAGGCTCGTTCCGTATGTAGTGGTTTTGCTCATGAACTTATTATTATTATTATTATTATTATTATTATTATTATTATTATTATATCATAATTTGCATACACTAAAATAATAAAATGCAGCGACCGTCAACATATTAACTGACCTATATATTAACTAACCTAGATATATAACTATTAATGTATTAAATAAAAGAAATGTTGTTAATGTAAAAATCAAAATGTAGATTGTCCAATTATCGAAACACATACTCATAACACATAAGTTAGCTCTTTTCCAAACCCCAGAATGGTATATAATATTTTCAAAAGGTTATCAGCCCAACTATTAACCATGCTCGGTACTGCTTAATGTCGTACATTAGTCGACGGAGTCAACGTGGTTAGTAAGATATTACATGTTTCATATAAAAGTCTTCGAATCAAGAAAACTATTTAAGAAATATACGCAAATATTGTTAATGTATTTCATCCGTTTTTATAAATTGTAAAATGTTTTTTTAAAGATTTTGAGGTGCGAGCCCGATCCTGGCTCGTACCAGAACTTTTACTGTTGATCAAATATTTCCAAAAACATTAATTGTATTACACAGTCTGTCACAATATGTGTATAGGTTTAGAATTCTATGATTCTTTGATGGTAATCCATTTTACCCCAACAAACTTGCAGTCTACAAATTCCTTAAATATTAATACAGGCATTCTATCTGACAGTAAAACTGTTTCTGCTTCAATAAAAAGTTCCTTCTTTGCAAAATTAAATGTATTCTTGAATGCTAATTATTCGCAGCCATCTTACTATTATCCAAATATAAGAATCAATGTTTCGAAATAAAAAGCAATACAACTTTAGTTACTTTATACATACATTTATGTTCATGAATGAAAAATAAAAAGTTACAAACTTTTCAGTAGCTCCCAAACTTCCTCAATACGGATCTGTAAACTGTTTAAAGAACTGCTGAACTACAGAGTATTAACCGTTATTGAAGCAGTTCTCATTTTAATGCTTTTGTGTGCAATCTATTATGTCCTAGTAAAACCTTCAAATTAAATTCTCCATCGACTTTTTTAATATCGTCAGTATTTAAACCAGCGACAAGGAATGGATGTAGTAAAATGCAAATCTAAGCATTTTATTAATGATCAAACCGGAGAATAAAACCTATTAAATTGAGAATGTGAGTGACAATTTCATTAAATTCAGAAAATTACTCGAAATTATGCAGGACAGTTTAGTTGACTGAACTAGGGTTTATTTATAAAATGGTAGCTGTTTAATAGTATCTATAATCAAATTTGCAGATACGATATATATAAACTCACTGAGATTGTGAGGGATAACCGAAAATAATTAAGTGTTTACCCTAAGGACATCAACAACTTTTTGATTACAAGCTATTTATCTCTTTTAATTTAAATCAGTTTGATTAGCGCGTTCTGAAAAATAAGTTTTTTTCTAATTTTGTACTTTTTTCTTTTCCATGCAAAAGGATAAAATTTTATAAGAAATTACGATTCTTGGGCTTAGTCTATGTCAAATTAATAATAATGATTATAATAATAATACTTTAAAATTAGGCCATCTCATAGCAATTTCCTGGCACATAACCAGATACTGCTTAGGTCCTGAGTAGTTGAGAGAAAACAATTAATTAAAATCCCCTCAGTGTCAGCAAAAAATTCTAATCATAATGTAATGTCAGGTCAGGGGCGTGCAGTCCATGGAAGCAAGGGAAGCAGTGCTTCCCCAAAAAAAATTACAAAACATCTTCTAAAATGTAATTTTTGAATTAGGAAACCATTAATTTAGTTTATATTAAAAATGCTAAAATATTATCTTAATTATCAAGCCCATAATAAATGCCGTGTTGACTCCGAGCCAGCCACAATAGAATATCGAATAGAACCTATGCGGGCCGCTAGCTTCTTTGCAGCCAAGTCCTGTATGCTTGATTTCCTGTGAATCGAGCCAGAGGTTATTGAACTTTCCACCGGCTGTTTGCAATTTTTGCATTTCAGTCGCGTGCTTTAAGTGGTGGCGGAAGCTATCGTTGGAGTAGGTTCTTTGTTTGAACGGCTATCCGTGTGTTGTGTGATACGTACGTCGCGTCGTGCATACTGCGATATGGAAGACAATAATACGGACGTGGATATGCAAATGCCGTCAACTTCGGCTGTGGGTAATAACGTTGAAAATATTGGAGAATTTAGTAAAAAGAGTGTGTGTGAATGTGTGGTGTGTGTCTTAATAATAAATGGATTTTCGACATTAAACTTCCATGATAAGCTTCAAATAATTTCCAAAGGAAGGGCAAAACCGCGTATGAAAAATTTAACCACAAAAATGAAAAACTGTATTAGACATGTTTATCCGGAAAAACAATACGAACCATTTAAATGGCTAACAGGGTGTGAAAATATAAGTAAATTATTTTGTTGGCCATGTTTACTTTTTGAAAATGAAAAAGGTGTCTGGAATAAAACTGGTTTTTCCGATTTAAACAATTTCCATAAAGCTGTAAAAGAAAAAGCCTTCGGCAAAACTAGAATTGAACTCGCCCTTAATAAACAGTTGGAAATTAGTCACCGCCAACACAATGACCTAGTCCATAAAAATAGGCAAAGATTAAGAAGACTTATCGATGTTGTTTGTTTTCTCGGACAGCACGAATTGGGATTTAGAGGTCATGACGAAACAAGGGTTTCTTCAAATAGAGGAAATTTTCAAGATTTATTTAGTTTAATGACTAAATATGATTATGATTGCTTAAAAAATCATTTAGAGCAGTCTAGCGTTTTTCGCGAAACGAAGAATCGAATCCAGAATGATTTAATTTCCGCTATTGCAACCATTATTCTAAAAATAATTAAGCAGGAGATTGACGAGGCGCGGTTCTTTGCTATTGTTCTGGACGAAACAACTGATATCACTAATTTTAGCCAATTATCTATAGTAATACGCTACGTTAAAACAGACGGAAGTATTCAAGAGCGATTTTTAGGTTTTAAGAATGTGTCCGAAAATCGTACAGCAGATGCATTATATACCGTAGTTTATAAGGTTACTAAAGAAATTAATGGAGAGAAAAATTAGTTGCTCAAAGTTATGATGGAGCTGCAGTAATGGCAGGACAATTAGAGGGTCTGCAAGCTAAAGTTCGAGAACCTTTCCCAAGTGCTGTGTTCGTCCATTGTTTGGCTTATAAATTAAATTTAGTTTTATCCCAGTCCATCAATCACATTAAAGATTAAAGAGTGTAAAGTATTTTTCGTTACTTTAAGTGGCATGGCTGCTTTTTTTTCCAAGTCAACAAACCGTACACAAGCTTTGGACTCCATTGTCCACAAACGATTGCCCAAAGTACTATTACTAGTAGTACTACTAGGTGGAACTATAATGGAAGACTTGTGTTAACAGTATCTGAAAATCGTGAATCACTGATTGAACTATTTAAGAATATAATAAAAAATAATGGAACGTGGGACTCAGAAGCAATAAATAGTTCGAGGGGGTTTTTGGACTGTTTGAAACGAGATTTTCATTTTAATTCTTTGTCGAACATATTTTCAGAAATATTTCCATTCTCGGACAATTTTTTTAATATATTACAAACTAAAACAAATGATATTGCTTTTTGCCTAAAAAAAGTGGATGATTTTAAGTCCATGTTAAGCCAAAAAAGAGATGACTTTGACCTATTTTGGGAGAAAACGATGACATTAAATGTAGAGCCACAAGCCAACCGTCTTCGAACAGACAATATGGGAGATGTTCAAACATCATACAGACGCCTCTTTTATGAAATAATCGAAATTCAGCAACAAATAAACTATAGATTTAACGGATAAATGATTTTAAATTCCTTGAGCTCTGCAATTTTGATGCATTTAAAGAAAAAACTTTTCCAGAAGATGCGTTTAAATCTCTTCTTCTTCAGTATAGCCAGTTCTTCGACCGAGTGTTACTGCGATCTGAGCTAAAAGTGATTTACGAAACTGATGACATTAGCGCAAAAAATAACGCTAAGGAACTAATGCAATTTTTAAAAGACAAGGAGCTGGAAGATGCCTACATCGAAGTGTCGAATTTGTGTGAATTAGTATTGACCATATCTGCCACAAGTTCATCAGTAGAACGCAATTTTTCAACAGTTAAACGTACAAAAAATTTCGTGAGAGATTCAACGGGGCAGGAGAGACTTTCGCATACATCGCTGTTGTCCATTGAAAATAAACTTCTCCAAAATGTGTCGGAGCATCGACGTTTTTATAATGACGTCGTTGACGAATTTGCAAAAAATGATCGAAGAGTCGAATTACATTACAAATAGGTAAGTTTCTAAAAATTGCTTCCCTTTCTTAAAATTTCACCGCACGCCCCTGTGTCAGGTCTATATTACCTATATTTAATAAATGCAAGTTAGGAAGAAGAAAGGAAAGGAATAGGATTAAGGAAAGAGTATTAATATTATAAATTAGGAAAATAAAAGAAATAAAAATATTGATAGTCAGAGGTACTCACAAGAGAACAGAAATTGTTTTATTTGTTTTTGAAAAGTAGAACAGGATTGATGAAATGATGCAATGTTCAAATAATTTAACTTAGAAGAAAGATTATATGAAAAACTTCTTTTAAAAATATCTTTCCTATGACGTGAAATAGTCAGCTGTGGTAAGTTCTAAGTTTACGACGATAATTAATTTATCCATCTTGAAATGTGTTTTGTCGTAGAAATATTGCGGATTGCAGTTTTCTGCGATTAAACATATTAAGCCATCCAATATCTTTGGCTTATGGGATATATGGTTCCTAAGACGAATTCTAAAGATAAGGCGGAGACATGCATTCTGGGGTTTTTCAATCCAGCGAGAATCAACTTGATTCAAACAAGGATGTCATAATGGTTAAAAATGGACAGGACCCAAAAATCACAGAACTTTTTTAATTATTGATATAAAACTCGTCTTTGGTGATAAATAAGTTTGAGTTTAAACAGCCCAATGAATTTGAGGTATTAGTGACAGGAATATTATTTTTTGCTTACTCTCGATCTATGGCTTTTGTCTCCTCCTAATAGAGTAGTTTACGACTTTGTAGGATTAATTTTTAGGTGACGATCCACGAAGACTTGAATTAGACCTTGTAGATCAGAGATTATGTTTTTGTTAGCAGTTTCTATATTAATTCAGTAAAAATGGCAATAAGGTGGCTCGTCGTCGGCATACAAAACGATAGAGACAAAATTCTAAAGAATTCATTAAATTAACGTATATATATTGTATAGAATAATGACCCTTATATACCTAATGTATCCAAAACTATATGCTGCAGGCGATCATCCAAAAACGATTTAAACATTTTTAGATAATTACTTGAAAATCCTATATAATGTAAAATTGCTAAAAGAATTTGGTGATTAATTAAGTCAAATATCTTCGTGTATTCTAGTAAAATGTGCCCTGTATCTCCGAAACGAGGCGGGCTATGGAAAATCTGATTACGGCAGCTTGAGTTTGACAAAAAAGTGGCACGGTGTCGTGAAAACCTCAACCCTAAATATTTGCAAATAAACATTTACAACCAAAATTGGACACCCTGTACATTTTGGAAGTAATAAGTAAACCGAAAATTTGTAGAGAGTAGATTGAAGTCTTCGAGTTTTCTTTGTATTTGCAAGAAAAAAAGATAAGAACTTTGGATATATTTGACTTTAAAGTATCGATTTTATTTAAATTCAAATTCGAAAAATCATAACTTTTTCAGTTTGTATCTAATAGATACTGCTAAATTATATTAGATTTTAATGTCATTCAGTGTAAGCAAAATAAAAAAAAACAAATTGTTATTTATTGAGGACTTTAGCGCCAATCTTGAAACGCAGTTTTGTACTTTTTTTGCCTCATCATTTTGATCCAAGAAATTTTTCAATTGGACAATTTTTCACTGCAGACACAGTGCAAAGATCGAAAAAAAAGGTAAAGTAAATTTTTTAAAATAATTTCTGATAATTGTTACTTTTTCATATATTTAGTATTTTTCTTTCCTATATATGCTATTCAGAATAACAAAGCAGCGGTTTAACTGCTAAAAAATTGAAAAAATATATTTCCCAACCTTTGATTCCACCCATTTTCGGAAGACTATAAAGAGGAACCTTTTCTGAAAATTTCATGGAAACTGTTTTTTTTTTCGAAAGTTATCAGTTAAAGATTGCATCATAGCAATTTTTTTGGCTATATGTCCCAAACCAAATAAAGCACACACATGTTTTCCTTTTGAAAGTCTGGCCCAAATTCGTGCCAAATTTTATATATTTTTCTTCAACCGTTTTTCAGATATTACGACTTAAAGGTAAAAACTACGTTTGCCATGATGACCACGAGTACTGTATAGATAATACAAAAACTCGTCATGCTCTTATTAAGCACAGAACTTAATTTTTTTTTATAATTAATGAACGGATAAAGATTTTCATTCCAAACTTTGAGGATATTCCTTTTTTAATCTGTAGAATGCTTTCGTGCTATGCTATTTCAAAAAAATGTGCAAATTGCCTATTAGAAGATATAGTAATCCAGCACCGTGAGAAGATGATGATAAGCAGTCATGGTTAGCTAGTGTTCTTCTTCTCTACATACAAGAGACTAGAGACAAAAAGGAATGATTACTTTAGTCGATCCAAAATAAGTACGATATTTAACACACTTAAAAATATTGGACAATGCTTGCGGTCTCCGAAAGATGTGATAGTCTATAGAATTCCTTGCTTCTGTGAAGAAGTGTATGTAAAAGAAACAGGATATTCAGTATCTACTAGAAGTAGGCAACATATATTTTACATTAAAAATAAACAAATTGTTCAGCCTACTGTAGTTAAGCACCAGCATACCACTGGACATATTATAAATGTAAAAGAGTCAGTTTTAGGATTCTATAAACGAAAAATTAGAGGATCTAATAAAATTTTTAAACATACAAAAAACTCTAATAAAGATATAGGCTACGGTCTACATCAGACCTGGAAACTGATCTTAACATATGGTCAGGCTCCGGTGCACACAAGTCGGGTATAAAAACGCGCCTGAACCTCTTCCAACTCATTCAGAGTTCAAATATCGTAAAGTAAAAATCCGTAAAGATGCCTCGTGCAATGGAAGACGAAAAGTCGGATAGTAATTCCGAGCTTCCGTTTTATTATATAAAATTTCATATTTAGTGTGTTATCTTATAAATTAGCCACTAAATGGAAGGTAAAGATTTATTACATATCTTCTCCTTCTGTATTAAAATGAGACGATTTTTTTATTTAGTTAAAGAATACAGACTTTTCGGTTGCCCTGAAGTGTATTGAGTAGAAACTCCATAAAATTTGAAAACCTACCAGTAGGTTCAAAAGAGATATGACGTATACAAGTCGAATGCAAAAGCGTGCTTAATACCTCTGGGGTCCATAACCATAAATTAACTTTAAATTCTTACGACCGAGTTTCAAGTCCCGTGTCTTAAAAGGGGTACATTCTTATTTTGACACTTCATGTCATAATACAACAAAATATGATAACATTTTGTTTATCTGTGTACTTATCTGCATGTGTTTATCAGAATTAAGTTTAAGAAAACGTTTTGCCTAATAAATGAGATTTCATTTATTCAATACAAATTGTATGATTGGAAGACTAAATAATCAAATAAATCAATTTAATATTTCAATGATCAGCTGACTTTGGTTATAATAAGAGTAGTTGAGGAAGGCTTAAAGCACGGCAAGTAAATTAGAAACCTCCTTTCTGTTTTTTTTTTTCTCTACCGAAAGTAAATAAAAATCTAGCAAAACTTTGGTCCTAAAAAATGATTTACATCAACTATAAAATATTTATATTATTAATTGTAAGTACTACTTTATTTGTTACTCAATATTATAAATTATTTTAGCAAGCAGTTCTAAAAATGTATCACAGTAACAAAAATTAGAACGCTAAACTTTATATTAAATTATAAAAAATATTGAGTGTAGTAGTAATAACATCTCATTGAAGTTTTATTACCATTAATGTTTTACGGTGAGCTATCAAAATGACTTTATTAACTGATAAACATTAAAATATTATTAGTCGTTAGAAATAAATTTTTGTGTCTGCCTTAATGAATTTGTATTGATAAAATAATTTAAGTTGATTATGGGGTGATCTATAGTACTAAACATTAGATAATGATTTTCTCAGTAAAAATACCCGGAAATTAATATCAAAACGACATTAAATTGATACATTAAAAAAGTAAAACTTCAGTTAAACAGTAACCAACCAAATATAAAGATCTTTCTGACATATAGTCCAATAATTGAATGGTTAAACCTCAGGAAAATTAGAAGGCAGGCATTTTTTTTAATAGTAGTTCTTTGACAGCTCTATTGAGCGGTGCAAAACCTACATTGATTTTCCGCTCAAAAAAAAGGTACACAAATTAATTTTTTTGCTTATATCTGCCAAAATATTTTAGATGGAGGAGCAAGCATATTAGTTCTAAAAATGTGTTTTATCCTAAATATTATAGTTGTTGAGATACATTTATCGTGAATCACAGTTAATTTTGCATCACTGGATGAGAAAATTCTGAAAATGGTGAAGGCCTAGGAGGACTAAAACACAACTTAATCAAAAACTATTATGTAGCTACAATATACGATAATTAGTTTTTATTAGTACATTTTACAGATATAATCGTATTTTTATAAATAATTGTTTATTCATTTTGGTGATATGGTATTATTTTTCTGGGACAATACTGCATCAAATACCTTGCTGTCGGTCTATTTGTTCATGGCGTAGTAATAGTAAAAACTAACCCTATTAACTTCACACGTCGTCAAATTGAGGGTCAAATGTGAATGACTGCATTTTGGTAAAAATCCAACATGGCGGAACAAAAAAGTACTGAAATGTTAAAAAAATTATTACTAAAAATTTACTTATTCAGTTTACCTGAAATTCCACAAAAATAAAGTGTGTTATAGGAACAAACTGGCTCAATATTGGTATGAAGGTGGTAAAAGAAAATGGCGGAGTAAAATGTTTAAAAAAACAGTGTGATAAAACTACTTGGTATATTTCATATTTTGTAAAAAAATCAGATGTGATGTAGAAATTAACTGGTAACATTTTGTCACGAATTCAAGATGGCGGAACAAAATGACGGCCAAATAAAATATTTAAACAATCAGCGTAAAAAACTTTTTATTCAATTGACAAGTTTTGCACAAAAACTAGTGTGATAGGTAGAAACTGGTAAAATATTGGTACGAATCCTAATATGCTTCAAAAAATAATATAAAAAATTGGTATATTTCCTTCATCCGGAACGTAATTAATTCTTCTTTTTATTAGGAAGAGTAAAGTTTGATCCTATTTGGTATCGTAGAAGTTGTTGGGGAAACGCTTATCTCAAACACGTAAAAATACTAAGCGAATTTAATCTAATTATATTACGCCCGATACATCGAAAATCAATCTAAATAATATATTATTTATTATTTTTCTAATAATATCTCACACTTCAGGTATCAAATTTTATTCCGAACATCATATCGTACAAGACTTAACTTGACGAATTGCGTTATCTATTTATATCAATCTGCCAAGCAATACTGCTAAATTTCGTTCCCATAAAATAACTTTTTCTGCTACATTGAACAACAAATGTTCCAGATATTATAATGCCGAGTGTCTGTCGGAAACCGACCGCCTTTAACAAAAGCCATTTTATTTACTTAACGCTGCAATTTTACAAAAGACAAGAATATTGTTTTAAATTAAGACCTACGTTAGTTACGTGCTCGAACTGTTGTCAGTTGTATGCAGTGTGATGTAGTATACAAGTGATTTTTTTAGGTGTATTAAGGATAACCAATTAATCCGTATTATATAAGTAAAGTATAATTTAAAACAAGTGGTTTTTCTTTTGGCCTACTGGAGGCAAGAATTTAATCTGTGTTATTGACGAAAAGTAAAGTGTTAATAAAAGGCAGGATTGATTGCCTTTCCTTGAAGCTGAATTACAGCTTAATTTCATTAAATGTAGTTCGAAATTAAGAAGTATTTGCTTGTTCGTGTGATGGATTATAATTACCACTAAATGCTCCTCTCCGAACTATCTATAGATTTAAAAAACTTAGATTTTTCAGTAAGTTCGTGGGAGAGTTCTGCTGCACCAATGTACAAGATTTTTTGTATGGTTTTATTGCGAATTTTTTGTATAAGACCAGTATGTGTTTTAAGAAATCATGGTTCTTGGGATTAGACCGTGTTAAATTGAAATTACTATCCGACGTTTCGCCTTCGATTGCACGAGGCATCTTCAGGGATCTTTACTCCACGAGAGCTGAACACTGAATGAGCTCGAAAAGATTCAGGCGGGCTTTTATACCCGACTTGTGCTCGCCGAACCGTGACCCTGTGTTAAGATCGGTTTCCACGTGTGATGTAGACCGTAACCCGTGTCTCTATTGAAATTTTTTGTATGTTTAAATATTTCAATACATTTATGAAATGGCCAGTATTATGCTGGTGTTTAGCTACAACAGATTGAACAATTTGTTTCTTTTTAATCCATCGTTCATGTTCCTTAAGTCTAGTTGATATTGAGCGTCCTGTTTCTCCTACATACACTTCTCCACAGGAGCAAGGAATTTTATATACTCCTTCTGTTTGGAAAGGTACAAGATCTTTCGGGGATCGCAAGCATTGTCCAATCTTCTTATGTGTATTGAAGATTGTACGTATGTTGGACCGCCGAAGTAATCGTCTTATTTTGTCTGTAGTGCCATGTATGTAGGGAAGAGCAACACTACCTAATGGTGGCTCTTTATCACTTTCCTTTGGCGGAGTTGCTTTACTATATCTTTTAATTGAACGCATAATATCTTCAGTGCAATAGCCATTCCCTCTGAGAGCTTCGGTCAGTTTTGATATTTCCGATGTTAAAGAATCTTGATCAGAAATCGAAATAGCTCTGAATACTAGTGAGTTAATAACCGATTTGTGCTGGATGGTGATGAGAATTTGCATTTAAGTATCTATTTGTATGCGTCGGTTTTCTATACACAGAATGTCCTAATGTACCATTTTCCTTCTTTTAAACACATACATCAAGAAAGGGAATTGTTCAATTAGATTCAATTTCCATCGTGAACTTGATATTATGATGTTGCTGATTAAGGTGGTCCAGAAATATGAGGAGATTATCCTGTCCATGAGGCCAAACACCAAAAGTATCATCTACATATCTAAACCAGTGCTTCGGTTTTAGTGGAGCGGATGTTAGAGCAATATCCTCAAAGGCTTCCATAAAGATATTCGCTACCACAGGTGATAGAGGAGACCCCATAGCTGCCCCTGAAGTTTGTTCATAAAAAGTTCCTTGAAAAATGAAATAAGTAGATATAAGACAAGCTTCCACTAGGTCTATTAAGTTCTTATCAAGATTATTATTATCCGGTATGTATGATATATATGGGATCTCCTCTATCACCTGTGGTAGCGAATATCTTTATGGAAGGCTTTGAGGATATTGCTCTAACATCCGCTCCACTAAAACTGAAGCACTGATTTAGATATGTAGATGATACTTTTGTTGTTTGGCCTCATGGACAGGATAATCTCCTCATATTTCTGGACCACCTTAATCAGCAACATCATAATATCAAGTTCACGATGGAAATTGAATCTAATGAAACAATTCCCTTTCTAGATGTATGTGTTCAAAGGAAGGAAAATGGTACATTAGGACATTCTGTGTATAGAAAACCGATGCATACAAATAGATACTTAAATGCAAATTCTCATCACCATCCAACACAAAAGAAATCGGTTATTAACTCACTGGTATTCAGAGCTATTTCGATTTCTGATCAAGATTCTTTAACATCGGAAACATCGAAACTGACCGAAGCTCTCAGAGGGAATGGCTATTGCACTGAAGATATTATGCGTTCAATTAAAAGATATAGTAAACCAACTCCGCCAGGGTCACGGTTCGACGAGCACAAGTCGGGTATAAGAGCCCGCCTGAATCTCTTCGAGCTCATTCAGTGTTCAGATCTCGTGGAGTAAAGATCCCTGAACATGCCTTGTGCAATCGTAGGCGAAACGTCGGATAGTAATTCCAATTTGGCACGGTCTAATCCCAAGAACCATGATTTCTTAATTGACCAAAGCCGTGAAAGCTTCCGTTCTATGTCAGTATGTTTTTCTCCAATAACATTTCTAGACGTTGTGGTGAATGCGCTCCATATTCATATAATTCCACTGGAAACTCACGGCGCTATCTAACGGAAAAGGCAGAACATGGTCTGCTGGATCAGCTGGTTAGTTTTTATTTTTTTTTAGACAAAAGAAGCCATTCTTCATAAGGGAACTTCAGGGTATTTAGGTAAAAACTAATCCTTAAGCGGATTAACTGGAAATTCCCTTCTGAATCTTTTCTTTTCTACAAAAGTGAAAAAATAAAATGTAAAATGTATTGCCTAACGACTATGTGCTGAACAAAATTGGGCCATATTTAACTATTACTAACGAAAAGAAGGATTACTAGGGTACTACTGGTAAAGAAAAACTAGCGATTTGTTATATTGCTTCTTAGTAAAGAAAATTTACCGACTATTTTTTACCGAGATTACCTAAAACCCTACTACGTTCTAAAGAAAATGCAGATTAAATCAAGTTTATTGTTTTAAGGAATTCGCATATCTTGAAGTTTGTGGGATTAAGGCAAGTAGGTAGGCATCATATATTCGAGATAACTTTTAAGCAAACTTTGCCAAACTTCCCTTTGTTTCAAAACTAAGTTAATTATTCAAATATATGCCACTTATAGTGAGTGGCTGAGTGCTCGTTCACACATATCAGAGCGTGTTCTATAATTAACTATAGCATTCCCAGGATATCATCTGTTACTGGTTTTCGATTGCACTGTTTATTATCCGCTTTGCTTCAAATACTCCCTGTCTCAGGGAATTTGCAATGGAAATATATGCTACGTTCTAGATTAATATGCATAATCACCAGTCATATGAATTTTAAGGCATATCTTATATCAAATTAAGATTTTAGACTTATTTCTAATAGGCAGTAGTATATAACAAAGACGGATTTACCATCAGACTAGTCATTCATTTCTTAAGAGTTAAATTAATTTAAGGGCCTGTTTACTTTAAACTAATATAAAAGATGGTTCATCGGAAATGAAATAGCCGCTCAGATACTGTAATTTATTTTTTAATTTTTCCATTACTAAACTGTAGTTAAAAAAAGCTTTAGAAGTAGTCAGGGCATTTTTTTTAGTAGATTCAGTAAAAGTCAGATTTATTAGGACTTCTCCGTGAAAATAAAATTAATCAACAACGTATTTATTTATACATCCACAAAGTAAAACTCTTATAATGTGTTGGGCCCTGTGCGGAAATAGCTCTAATAATAGTTTTTTTGATAACTTTTTTTGTTAATATGTAATATTTCCAAGAGTTTTCTAATCTAATGAAATTAGGATCACAATTATATACCATAGATATTTTTTAAAAATGTTGCTGTGAAGAAAACATCCATGTTTACAAAATAAATGCAATTTCTTGAAAACTACTGGATCAAGATTTAAAAATGAAGCGCCGTGGAAAAACGAATTTAAATATCATTCAAATATATGATACACTGATTTCACGACAGTGGTAGTCACAGAACTGAGAGATCACTTTTAAAACAAACTACGATTACGATAAAACTGCATTGAGATTGACCCCATTTACAACATTTCCCCCTTCTTCCAGATCACAACAGGACTTTTAATTACAAGTCTAATTTAAGAGGTTGTTCTATGACTCTTTCAGACCTCGTCGTCATAGAACGTTTATTTCCAGAATATTGTACATTGCTAGGAGCAGTAACAAGAGGTGAAAAAATATTGAATGCAATTTTGCTGCTTGCCTCAATGCTTCCTGTTGGCAAAATATCATTAGTAATAACATTTGTACGATTAGGTATTAACGAACTATTTATGGTGACATGCCCAAGTGATGTGCGACCACTATTGGGTGTGATATCATTATTATATATCTGCATACATTAATTTAACTACATCATCGTTTAATAGTACAAGATTAGTGTAATGACTCAGAACTTTGACCTTGTCCCACAATTTAATATATTCAATATTCCTTACATTATACAAATTACTGCTTTTGCTATCAATGTGCACATTACTTATAATATTCAAAGGGTTTTAAGAGATCAAACCTAGTTGGAAGACTATTTTTCAAAATGTGGTCACCTGGAGCAATTTTAGTTACTGTAGGTGTGTTTCAATAGGTGAATAAAAAGTTGGTTAATTTATATAAAGTATTAGTTTGGGTTAATACTCCCTTATTCTCTATAAATAATGCTCGCTCTAAACTTTTTTAATAGTTCGGACTACTCTCTCTGCAGTCCCATTACATTAAAAGTGGTAAGGTGGATACCATTAGAAACGCCAAAATAATTAAATTCTGAAGTACAAAACGGGGACCATTATCAGAGACGAGTTCTATTTACCAAACATTCCAAAAATGTCTTTTGGTTTGTTTCCAAAGAATTAGTACTATTTCTCATGAGCTTTATCTCAACTGGATCTACTATCAATAAGTATTAACAAATATGATTAAATATATGAAAAAAATATTATAAAATATATGAAAAAGTTCACATTCACTACATAAAAATTGTAAGGTGCTGAAGGTCAGAGCGAAAGAGGACTATGATTTGTAAAAATTTAAGTCTGTTGATAAATATTACATATGCTAATAAATTTTTCAACTGCCTCATTAATTTCTGGCCACCAACAGTAAGACCTAATGAGGATCTTGGTTCGAACCATGCCCGTGTGCTGTTCGTGAAATATTTCCAACATACTATTTCTTAAACTGAAGGGAATAACTTTATTACCTAATAATATACAGTTATTTTCAACAAACAGGTCATGCCTCCTTCACATGCAACCTCGAGAAACCATCTTGTTATCCTCGAGGAAATTGTAATAGGAATTCCTTTATTTTTCGCAAAAACAAATCGGTGACAAGAATAAATTTCCTAACAAAAAAATACTTATGAATCTTTCTTAATCCAAACCTTAGAGCTAAAGCTTCTCTTTTCAGAGTAGAATATTTCTTCTCTGTTTCAAAGTGGAAGAAGCAAATATTACTGGATGATCCTCACCCTCGATATGATGACTCAATACAGCCCCGACACCACAACCGTTACTATCACAGCTTAAATAAATTGGCAACTGGGATTTGTAATGTTTCAGTACCATATCCAAAGTTAATAATTGTTTACTTAATTCAAAAGTACTATGATACTCTGAGTTTCACTCTTGTTTAAAATCGACACCTGTTTTACATAAATCATACAAAGGCTTCAGTTATGATAATAACATGGCAATACATTTGCAATAGAAATTTAAAAGACCAAGGTAAGATTTTAATTCTGTTAAATTTCTAGGAGTTGGAGAGTATTTTATTCAGTCAATTTTTTTTAGTTACAGAGAAGATACCATTTTAATCTTTTAAATGACCTAAAAACTGAACTTCGGTTTCGTAAAATTAATACTTTTTTATTTGCTTTCACATTAAACACTGAAAGGCGTTTAAAAACGTTAAGAATATTTTCACGGCATGCTGTAAAGAATTTATGGAAATAAGTACATCATCTAAATGGCATTTTGTGTTTGAAAAACCCGTTAAAATAGTGCCTATTATATTTTGGAAAGTGCAGCACTATTACCATAACTTAATTTATTAAAACAAAAAAGACCTACATGTCTATTTATGGTTAATCACTCTTTTGACTTATTTGTAATGTCGATACGCAAATCTTAGTTTTAAAATTGCAAAATACTTACCACCGTTTAAAGAATCCATCCACTATCCAGCACAAAAAAATCGGTTATTAACTCACTAGTATTTAGAGCCATTTCGATTTTGGGTCAAGATTGTCTTAAATCGGAAACATCAAAACTGACCGAAGCTCTGAGAGGGAATGGCTACTGCACTGAATATATTACGCGTTCAATTAATAGATATAGTAAGCCAAGTCTGCGAAAAAACAATGATAAGAAGCTAGCGTTGGGCAGTGTTGTCGTTCCCTACATACATGGCACTACAGATAAAATAGGGCGATTACTTCGGTGGTCTAATATACGTAAATCTTTAATACACATAAGGAGACTGGACAATGCTTGCTGTTCCCGAAAGATGTTGTACCCTTTGAAACAAAAGGAGTATATAAAATTCCTTGTTCGCGGAGAATGTATGCGGGAGAAAGGACGCTCAATATCCACTAGATTTAAGGAACACGAAGGTTGTATTAAAAAAAAACAAATTGTTCGACCTGCTGTAGCTGAACACCAGCATACCACTGGCTATAATAAATGTAAAAGGCCCCAAGGTTCTAGCATCGGTTTCAGGATTTTATAAAAGAAAAATAGAGGGTTTATTTAAATTTTTAAATATACTTTACAACACATTTGGAAACCCATCTTAACACAGAGTCATGGTCTAATGAGCACAAGTCGGGTATAAAAGCCCGCCTGAACTTATTCAGTGTTCAGATCTCGTGAGGGAAAGGTCCTTGAAGATACTTTGTGCAATCAAAGGTGAAACGTCGGATATTAATTTTTAGTTTAACCCTGTCTAATCCCAAGAACCGTGATTTCTTAATTAAGCAAAGCCGTGAAAGCTTCCTTTTTACATCAAAACTTACTTAAGATTTTTTTTTAAATCCAGCTAAATAGAACAAAATTCTTACCAGTATCTCTAACCCAGTAGTTGATCGATTTGGGGAAAGCTTCCACGTAGCATTCTAATGTCACGTCTGTACCTAGTGGTGCACCCACTAGCTGATTTGGAACGTGGATAACCGGATGAACTGAAAAAAAAAAATCGTATAATTAATAGCCCTTACTTATTTATTTCGAAAACATAAGAGTACAGAATTTATAAGACAGTTCGTAACACTCTTATATAATCTAAGAACTTTTAAAAAATCCCATATAAGCCACATACAAATATCTATGAATTTTTATTAATAATATTTTGCTAAAAATGTAATTTGACCCTGTATAGATGTTGGAAAGATGTTACATAAAAAATATTATAAAGTAAAATATCTTAGGACGTCTAAAATAAATAGAAGAACTATAAGAAACCTGGGGCTTTACAACACACATATAAATATAAAAGGAAACACTCACAATGTACGTTAACCATAACCCTTTTACTGACTGTTGGGGGAATGCCGTTAGAAGCGATGCACATGTAAGCACCCATTTCCATCCGGGATATCTTCCACAGTTGCAGCGTCTCACCTTGATATGAGGTTACTGAAACGATAAAAATACTGTTTATGGCAATTTTTATCCCAGGTATGGGGCTTAAAGGCAACAAACGAAACGCAATGTAACACGGAAACATTAAAATATTTAGTATCATAGCTAGTTTTATAACATACCTAAAAAACATGAGAAATATTCTTTGTTAACTATTACATATATTTTTGCACTTTTTGCAGTTTCGTAGTTCGACTACATTGTTAACCGCAATGAATAAAAATACATTCAAATAGGTATATTGTCATGGTCCCGATATAGGGTATGACTAGGGACGTAGGGATCTAACTAAATAAAATATATATTTAAAAAACACCTAACTTTTTATTTACATATTTACAGATGGTCGTTTTTAAAAGTATGATTTCTACAATTTTCACTTTAAGAGAAAAATATATAACTTACATTAATTGGCCCATTGACCAGGGGAACAGCACTTTCAATAAAAACATTCTGACCAAATCATAAGTTCACTTTTTGATTCTCGTTGACCGATTTCACTGACTCGCTAATTGATTCTCATTTTTTAATAATAATCCCTCTCTCGAGGATTCTAAAATCTTTTTATAGTAAACCTCAGCTGGTTTGCGATTTTCGTGTTTATCCCTTATGTAGAGCAATTAGTTAATTGTTTTATTAATCGTTATTAAAACGGCCAATATTATAAACAATTCTGGGCGAGTTGCGGTTTGCAGAGTATTGACTTTAAAACAATAGATGTGTAATTTAGGCCATTGCAAAATATCTTAGAATTACTTGTTTTTATGTATGGTATATTGATCGTCTTTTAGCATTTATTTTATTTGAGATATAAGAGATATTATTCTTGTACTTGATATTTGAAAGTAATATTTTATGCATATAATTCTGTGCTTGACAATATATACTCTTTCGGATGACAATTATGTTGTTACGTATTTATTATTATGATCCAAAAAGGCGCAATCTAGTGGAGAATCTAATATCAGTTTGCAACTTTAAAATACTCATATCGGGATCCTTACTATGTTGTAAATTTTAATAGCTTCTAAAAAGTTCAATTTTCAGTATCTAAACTATTTATCTTGGGGAGATTAAGTCAAGGATCTAAAAAGTAGTTTGGAAAATTTGAATTTTTTGCTCCAGAAGAATAAAGCCTTATACCTTTGTTATATGCCATTATGAATGATAGTTGATGTTAAAACTGAAAATAATATGATTCAGTCCTGAGAATGCACTTCACGAAATAGTCTAGGATTTTCATCTGGCCAATTTCGGCAGTTATGCCGATTTACAATGCCGTTACGGTAAGATGAA
This sequence comes from Kuschelorhynchus macadamiae, assembly GCA_030620095.1. Classification (NCBI taxonomy): domain Eukaryota; kingdom Metazoa; phylum Arthropoda; class Insecta; order Coleoptera; family Curculionidae; genus Kuschelorhynchus; species Kuschelorhynchus macadamiae. The sequence goes on from JAUTXW010000834.1 coordinate 2,610,749, forward strand.
CACTCATCTGAAAAACATACATCGAACATGTAGTTTTGATTATTGTTTATAATTTCACTGGCCACTCATAGAACTGGAGACGGTGATTGAAATCATCCTCGTTCAGGTCCTGAAACAATCGTATCTTGAAAGGATGAAATTTATCTTGTTCAAGGATTTTCCTTATTGTTGTGCGTGATACACGTCGGATAATTTCCTAGTACTAAGGGTCGGATCCATTGCTACATGACCTAAAACAGCCACTTCCCTCGCTTCGTCTCTTTCATGCCCCCTCTTGGCCGCTATTTTGTTTCGCCATTTTAAATTCGCACGACAACTTTACCAGTGTATCTCTATATCGCACTTAATGCTTGCACACATTTTGAAATTAATCTAATAGTTTTTTCAGGATGATTTTTTAAATATTTTATTAGGCCGTCATTTTGTTTTGCTATTATGGCTTTATACCAAAATCTTACCTGTTCATTCCTATGCAATACTTGCAAATTAGATGATAATTAGTTTTTATAGTAATATTTTTTTTTCACGTTTCACTGGGCCCTCATCTTCTTCTAGTATATTGGATTTCTACCAAAATATTACAAGGTAATCCCCATATGACCCCCATTTATTGCTAAAATTTGAAATCAATCTGGTAAGTAGTTTCTAAGCTATGCCGCGAACTGTCAGACAGACCGACAGATGGACCGACGAAACTGATAAAACATATTTTTTCGCATCTGGGGACGCTAAAACATGAAGATATTAAAAGGGTGATTTTTTTCAGGTTTACGAACGAACAATTTTGTTAGCCGCCATTTTTTTCCTCTCTATATCACAATTAGTTATAGCACATAATTTGATATCAATCCATTAAGTAGTTTTATCAAGATGATTTTTTAAGTAATTCATTAAGTCGCCATTTTGTTCCTCCATCTTGAATTCAGGCCAAAATTTTACCAGTGAGATCCTGCATAATACTTGATTTTTGCCCAAAAATTGAGTTAAATGGATAAATAGTTTTTTGATAATAATTGTTTTTAACATTTAACTAGGCCGCCATTTTGTTTCGCTATATTGGATTTTTACCAAAATATTATCAGGTCGTCCCCATATAACCCTTAATTTTTAACCAAAATTTGAAGTCAATGAGGTAAGTAGTTTTTAAGCTATGCCGTGAACTAACAGACCGACAAATGAACAGCTAGACCTACGGAATTGATAAAACATATATTTTTTGGCATCTAGTGACGCTAAAACGTGAAGATATGTAAAACCTAGAGATATTTTCATGATTGTAAACATTTGATTAGGCCGCCATTTTATTCCGCCATCGTGGATTCGTACCAAAATTTTAGGAGTTGATACTTACATAATACTTGCTTTTTGTGCAAATGTTGAGATAAATTAGATAAGTAGTTTTTTAGTAATAATTTGTTTAACATTTCACTAGGCCGCCATTTTGATTCGCCATATTAGATTGTTACAAGGTCATCCCCATATAACCCTTAATTTTTGACGAAAAGTCGGTCGGTTAAGTAGTTATGTCGCGAACAGTTGGACTGACAGACCAAATGGCACACAGGCACACCGACTGAATTGAGGAAACATGTTTTTGGGCATCTAGGGAACCCGAAACCTCAAGATCGGAAAAAATCTCAGAGGGTGATTTTTCCACGATTTCAATATTTTCATTTTACGAGGGAAGAAATAGCTGCGGAGGTTTTATCACGCTGGTTGTGTGAAATGCGTTCCATATCCATCTTTCTATAAAGAAGAAAACTGCTTTTTTAACAATTTTATATTGTTATTATATTTCTAAAACATATTTACACAAATTTTAATGCGAACTAGGTACTAGTAAACTTCAGGTTTCATAATTTTACTTCGCAATAATTTGATTTATATTAAAATCTAAAAGTACAGATAATGTTACTCTAAGCAAATCTTCATTGTGATAGAGACTAATTATTATCAGTTTCTACGAGAATACATTTTCATTATAATTTAAGGCCCTCCCGCAGGCTTCGTTTTGATTAATAATGTTAGTTATTTGTCATATAAACTTCATGGAAAATTGTTGAGGTAAATTTGCATTACCTCATTAAAATGTATTGTTAGTTACGGCAATATGGATAAAATTTAACTTACGCAGTAACTATTCAGTTCTTTAATCGATTTTACCATTTGGAAAATGGATCCCTATATATCGTGCTAAAAAACTAGATTATTTTATAATTTAATTTTGTTACATGTAAAATACGTTAAAATTTTCAGAGTGCACTTGTCGAAGTTGTCACTCAAAACAATAAAAAATTTTGGACTTATTCAGGTCAATGTAAAAATATTAAAATTTGTTTTTTTAAATAAATAAATGAATAAATCTGCTATTGGTCTAAAGACACTGTTAACTATATACAGGCTTCGCAACAAGTGGGAGTAAAGGTATCAATGATTAGAAATAAAAGTATAGTAATATGTCTAAATTTAAAATAACTCTAATTTAGATTTTAAAGACTTTATCGCTTTTAATGCGACTATTATATTACATATCACGGAACCGGTCAAAACAACTGTCATTTTTATTTTTTTTTAAATGTCGTTGTTTCCAAGTAATACAACTTTTGCAGATTAAATTTGATGTTCTGGGTTAAGTAGTCAAAACTAAAAAAATTTAATTTTTTAGAAAAAAAATTCTAAATTTTCCTGTAAAAAATTGAACGAAAAGATATATTGTATTATAAAAAACTCCAAAATCTAGATAATTAGTTTTATGTTAAAAAAAACGACCAAAATGAATGAAGTAGGAAAGAGAAAGCCATAATTAAAAATAATACACATTAATAACATTCCTAAGTATTTGGTTTTCCTTTTCTATTTTATTATCATCCAAATCATTGCCGGTGGACAGTTAGTACAAGTATTGTCACTGCATTCCATGCAAGCTTACGCGCAGAAGAGAACGGTTTCCCTACACCCACAATTTTCTCCACAGTCACTTTTCCATCTTCAGAATATTATTTTTAAATATTTGCTGCGGAGCAGATGCCTGGTTGATGGAATCGGTGTGTACCTGCAAATAAACATTTTTCGGATGCTCCATCGCTGTATCTGCTGGCCACGGTAAATTGGCCAATTGTATGTGGGTATATTTTACTATGGTTCTTGTAAAATATAGATCTACCGCAGACTTTTGAAAGAATGTATTTTGCACCAGCTTGATAGATGGCATTTAAGTCTATATTATGCTGTCTTGAATATCCTGCAGTATTCGTTTTACCCCAAATTTTTTAACAATTTGTTACGGAATCCAAAGCCGACGTCGAGAAGACGAGTCGCTGACTCAGGGTTAATGCGATAAAAACTTACATAGTGTGATTAGTCACGTATTTGTATTATAAAATTTTGGTAGGCAGAATAAATCGAACGTTTATACGAATCGGGTCGTTTACTTTCTATCTACAAAAATATGCTGTAATAGTTCAGAAGTGGAGATGAAAACCTACTAAAGAGTTATTAATTAGTGTTATTGTTATACAGAGTGTCTCTAAAGTGTATTATTTGTGTGTTATTTTTATTCGCAAGTAAAATGAGTGACTCAGATAGTTTAAGTGATTGTGAAACCGAACAACAAGTGGGACCTTATGTAACTGCTCCAACAAAAAGGCGGAAAACTGAGGAAACTGTGAGCCTTTCCGAGGTTGACAAACTTGTGGCAGAAAAAGTGAGTAATATTTTGAGCCAACATGGTAAATTTACACAAAGCACCAGTTTAAAATATACAGGAAAAGCTGATTTAATACCTGAATTCGACCCGGAAAAATCCGAAATTACCGCAATAAACTGGTTGCATAAAATCGAACAAATTGGGGTTATTAACAACTGGATCGATGAACAAAAATCATTTTGTATGCAATCGCGACTTACCGGGTTGGCAAAAGTTTGGTATAATGGATTGACAGAATATAATTTAACTTGGAATGAATGGAAATTGGCCATTTCACGTGCTTTTCCTTCACATACGGATTATGTAGATTTACTAAAGCAAATGTTAGCCCGAAGCAAGAAAAAAGAAGAAAGTATGATGCACTATTTTTACTATAAAAATATGTTGGTAAAAAAATGTGGTTTATCCGGAGTAAACGCCGTTTCTTGCATAATTGATGGCCTACCCATGCAGTTACAAGCTAATGCCAAAGCAGGGAACTATCATTCACCAGAAGACCTTTTTTATGGATTCCTTAGTAAAGTTGAGAGTTTCAGCGAGCCATTAGATAAAAAAATTGGCCTAGCAAGTTTTGACAGTCAGCCAAGTACATCAGGACAACTTAGATGTAGGTTATGCAAGAAAATGGGACATAAAGCAAGACAATGTTTACTGAAAAGATCTAACCAGGATTTAAGTACGAGGAGTAGTGACCCAGGAGTTCGATGTTTTCGGTGTGGAAAGAAGGGACATACGGAGCAGCTCTGTTGGTCAAGAACGAAGGCGATATGTTCAAAATGCGGCAAGATAGGACACAAGGACCAGGACTGTTGGACCAGGGCGAGTTCGTCGACGACCTGCACGTTCTGCGGGAAAACGGGACACCTGGCCGAAAACTGTTGGACAAATGGAAAAGGAAAACCCAAGGATGTCAGGATGTTACAAAGGCAAGTTTCCAATTCTTTTTATAATATAGATGTTAAAATTAATGAGCAGCAGTTCAATGGGTACATAGACAAGGGTAGTCAATTGAATGTTGCACATATTTCAGTGGCAAAAAAATTAAATTTAAAATTAATTTCAACTGATATATTAGTAAGAGGGTTTGGTGGTTGTCTGGTAGTACCAGAAGGGATTAGTCAAGTAAAAATAGGAATTGGAGAAGTTTCCATTATTACGATTTTAGTTTTTGTAAACACCGAAATGATTTCGTTTGACGTTATTATTGGACAACCAATTATAAATAGCAATAAAGTTGCCTTAAACATAACAGGTAATCAAGTTCAGTTAAAACCAGTAAAAGAAACTTCTTCAGAATTTTCTTGTTTTTCCAATAATACTTTAGAAAAGATACCCATTAAAGTTTATGAACATGTAAACATACCAGCTTGTAATTCCAAGCGAATACTAGTTAAGTTAGATAATATTGAAAATATTCTATTTATACCTGGACAACTTTTTACTTGTAGTCAGAATTGTTCAATTCAAGGTTGTATTGTCAGTGGGCCTATTCAAACTTTAAATATTATAAATTGGGGTAATAAACCTATTTGTTTGGAAAAGGACAAAATTTTAACTAAGGGCTTAAAGATAAAATGTCCGGACAACATTCCAGTCATAGATGAAAGCAATGAGCTAATATCTTTATCATTACAGGTCGATAAAGTAAAATGTGGAAACTTAGTACAAAGTGATAAAATTAAAGTGTACGACCTCTTATACAAGTTTAGTGAATGTTTTGCAAGCAATACTTCCGAGTTGGGCAATAACGGCACGGTAGAGTTTAAATTAGATTTACTATCCGATAGGCCAGTTGTTCATAGGCCATATCGTTTGTCTGAGTTTGAGAGAGGTATCGTACGAGATAAAGTTGATAACCTTCTGGCAGGGGGCATTGTGAGGGAATCAACATCTGACTATTCAAGTCCGGTTGTACTTGTAAAGAAAAAAAATGGAGATTATCGCCTTTGTGTGGACTACAGAAAATTAAATTCTATTACGGTAAAAAAAATAACTATCCCATACCACACATAGAGGACCTTATATCTAGATTACAAAATAAGACATATTTTAGTAGCCTGGATATGGCCCAAGGTTATTATCAAATTCCGGTAGCATCTGATTCCATAGATAAAACCGCCTCTGTCACACCGGACGGTCAGTATGAGTTCCTTAGAATGCCCTTTGGGCTTGCTAATGCCCCAGCAACCTTTCAAAGAATGGTTAATAATGTTCTGGGAAATTTAAGATATGACAAGGTCGCTGTTTATCTCGACGATATTCTAATTCCATCAAACACTGTAGACGAAGGTTTACAAGTTTTAGAACAGGTTTTCGAATTATTTGCCAAAGCCAATTTAAAATTAAATATTGACAAATGCTCATTCTTTCAGACTAAAATTAATTTTCTTGGATATGAAATTTCACAGCTAGGAATCAGACCTGGCGAACAGAAAGTTAGGGCAGTTGAAGATTTCAAACATCCAACAAATATACATGAATTAAGACAATTTTTGGGACTTAGTTCCTATTTTCGAAAATTTATAAAAGATCATGCTAAAATTGTGGCTCCACTTACAATGCTTTTACGTAAAGACACAGTGTGGTCTTGGGGAAATGAGCAAAAAGAGGCTGTCAATACAATAAAAAACATACTGATAAAAAAACCGATTTTAAAAATTTATGATGTTAAAGCAAAAACGGAATTACATACGGATGCGTGTAGCAAGGGCATTGCAGGGATTCTCTTACAGTACGAAGATACTGAATTAAAACCTGTTTACTATTTTAGCAGATCAACATCGCGTGATGAAAAATTGTATCATTCATATGAATTGGAGACCTTAGCCATTGTCGAGTCAATAAAAAAATTTAGAGTCTATTTAATGGGAATTCATTTTAAAATAGTTACAGATTGTAGCGCAGTTAGAAACACTTTTGAGAAAAAAGACTTACTACCTAGGGTTGCCCGATGGTGGCTAAGTATCCAAGACTATGACTTTGAAATGGAACATCGATCGGGTGATAAAATGAGGCACGTGGACGCGTTAAGTAGGAATCCAGTCTGCAATGTACTTGTTATGCAAACATCTGATTGGGTTTTAGCACTGCAACAGCAGGACGATGATATCCGACTTATAAAGGAAAAATTGACGAAGGCAAATGATAAGGAAATTTTAAATAATTATGAGGTAAAAGAACATAAATTATATCGCAAAACTCTGGATGGTAAGCTGAAGCTTGTTATTCCTAAATCAGCACGATTTAATGTATTGCGAAAATATCATGACGATATCGGTCACGTGGGGCTAAGACGTTGCGAAACAATTATTAAGGGGAAATTCTGGTTCAAAAATATGACCAGATTTATAAAAAAATATGTAACTGCTTGTTTAGACTGTCATTATAAAAGGGGACAATATGGAAAACAACAGGGGCAGTTATTTCCCATAAGTAAACCATGTGAACCTCTTCATACCTGGCATATGGATCATTTGGGTCCATTTGTCAAGAGTAATCGCGGTAATTCCTATATTCTTATGATAATTGATTCATTTGCTAAATTTGTTTTTGCTAGGCCTACAAAAACAACAAATGCTAAAGAAGTTATTGAACATTTAAACGACTTGTTTAGTATGTTTGGAACACCTAAAAGAATTATTTCAGACCGTGGAAAAGCTTTTACTTCTAAGGCATTTAAACTATTTGTAACTCAATATCAAGTTAAACATATCCTAAATGCCGTAGCTTGCCCTAGAGCTAATGGGCAAATCGAGCGGTATAATCGCACTATACTAAACGGAATAAATACGTCAATCGAAAATGAAAGTGACTGGCAAAAAGCCCTTCCAAATGTTTTATGGGGCATAAATAATACAGTGAATGATACTACAGGCTACACACCACATCTCTTAATGTTTGGTTATGAAAAGAACCGTCATGCTGATTTGGGAGATAATGAGTGGGAGGCTTCACCAGATGCTAGGCGAAAAGCAAAGGTGAGAATGGACAAACAGACAGACAAAATGAAAAAGCGTTTTGATGCCAAACACAAACCTACAACTACTTATAAAAGGGGCGATCTAGTTTTATGGTCAGGGGCAAATAAAAATAAAAAAAATGTAAGTAGGAAAGTGGGTTATCAAAAGTTTGGTGGCCTTTATAAAATTCAAAAGGTTTTGACGAATGACAGATACGAAATTATAGCTTTAGAGGGTCTAAAGGGGTATAAGAGATTTAGAGTCATAGTGGCGGCTGATAGTCTGAGAGAATGGAAAGGGGGAGTTGTTGAATGTACAGAAAGTGACAGCGAAGTTGACAGTACAGACGAGTTAATTGATTTGTTGGAAGGGTAGGTTATATAAAACTGAGTTTATTTGGAACAGCTGTGAAATTCCCAAGTGTTGTAGTTAATATAATACATTATGTTGAGTTAAACTAGTAACAGTTTTTTTTTTTTTTTTTTTTTCCCTAATTATAAAATAGTAATGATAATGAGGACAAATAATATGTGTGGTAACTATGGTCACACTACTAACAATAATAAGAAGAAAAATATGTGTGGTAACTAAGGTCACACTAATAATAGAGGAAAATATGTGTGGTAACTAAGGTCACATTAACAATAGGGAAAAATGTGTGGTAACTAAGGTCACACTAATAATAGAGAAAATTATATGTGGTAACTAAGGTCACACCAATAATAGAGAAATATAAGTGTGGTAACTAAGGTCACACCAATAATAGAGAAATATAAGTGTGGTAACTAAGGTCACACGTGAGAACCATGGATAAATAAAGTCAAAGAGAATCGTATTAAAATGTATTTTATAGCATCTGTGATTTCTTAATGTACTGCTTTTGTTTCTCTAGGGCTACAACTACCTACGGGTACTACACGACTGGCGAGGGCACCAGAGGGACAGGAAGGCCGACTGTTACGGAATCCAAAGCCGACGTCGAGAAGACGAGCCGCTGACTCAGGGTTAATGCGATAAAAACTTACATAGTGTGATTAGTCACGTATTTGTATTATAAAATTTTGGTAGGCAGAATAAATCGAACGTTTATACGAATCGGGTCGTTTACTTTCTATCTACAAAAATATGCTGTAATAAATTATAATTTTGCTTTTGTTATAGAATGCTGAAGCTGTATCACTACTTGTAAATGCGTGTAACAACAGCATATGATTTTTACAATCAGGAATTTTGTTTAGACTGGCTGACAAGTAGACTTGTGTGGTGTTTTCCCTCGGGGTGGTTTTAAAAAATCAATTTCTTTATCTTCTTTTGTTAATGCGATTCATATAACCAACACATCAATGTCCTCAGCTACAACATCATTGGAGGATGAAGAATCTAGCACCTTACTTATGATTAATCTGTCCGTATCGCTGTCTGCTTTGTTAGTTGATATTCCATTAATTGCAAGATAACTGGAAAATAAATCTTGCTTTATTATTTTTGGGCCTTGAGTTTAGCTAACCACAAGGAACAAAACTAATTTTTACTAAACATCTAAAAAAGACCATACATTTCGGCACGTGCTTAGGTTAATTATTATAAACAATGTAAATAATAGTATAGAAATAGTAACAAAATTAAAATTCCTGATATAAATTTAAATAGACAAATTAGATCTCAAATCCGAACTAACAATTAAAGAGAGAAATTATATAAGACAAAGGAAACTTATGCAGGGGCACACACTTCTCGTTCTAAGGCCAGTGCAAGATATTTTTTAAACACACACAAAACACAGGGGGGCCAGATAGGTACGTTGAAAATCATTTAAGGAAAAAAAAACAAAGATGGTCGATAACTAAGCAAACAGAAATGAATTTATCTTGCGCAACTTTGAGTTGCATGCCTTTTTGGAAAGCATAATATACTGACGAAATTTTCAAAGATCGACTTTTCCTTTCTGCCACTTTAATAGTTTCAATTTCATATCTATCAAATATTACTATTACATTATTACCATATTGTTTCTTAACATACCGAACATAATTACCTAATATTGATTTACATTTATTGATAATTTGCCATTTAACGCCATATAACAGCTATCACCATCGATATATAATTGTATAATTGATATCATTGACATTTTTCTGAAATTGTTCGAAAAATAGACTTGTATGTTTTTCTCATTCCTATTTCATCGTACAAAGACAGTGGATAAAGGGCTAATCTGTATGTCCTGTACTTTTGCAATCTCATTTCTGTTTTTTTTAATACGCCGCTAAAAAAGCAGGAGAGGATGAATCAGATTGTGTTCATTATTTATTTTGATTTTACTGGCAGCAGCAACTCAAATGCACCATAGCAGTTTGTTTTATCATCTGCTGTGATACCTGCAATACTAAAAACAGCAATAATATCTGGAAAGGAATTATTAAACTGGGTTCATTCGTCTAACTTCTTCGTCAGCATTATCTCTTCCATCTGTAGCATCAGCCTGTTGATGGTCTTTTTTGAAAAGATATATTACAAAAAGATGCCTTTGATGACATCTTTTGTAAATGGAACACTTTTAATCCACTAATAGACAACATTATCTGCGGTTCCACGTCACAAAAGACCACCCTCAATAAATAAACAAAAAATAAATAAAGTATTTTATTAGTTACAAGTAATAATACAAATGTATATTTCTAATGGCGGCTAGGTCTAGCTTCAAGCTACTCTATCTAACCGCCGCGGCCGTCGAGGAAAAAGCAAACGAAATAAAAGGTTTCAAACAATTTTTAAGACTAAAAATAACTAGAATATATTCTTAGTAACACACATGGAATATTTAATATGTATTACTCATTACTTTGACATATTCACTGCGCTCGATTGTTTACTAAATTTAACTTAAATTGACGTTTAAAACTTGCAACGGTTGAACAAGTTGATAGTGTAGCTGTTAGGGAATTGTACACTTTTAGAGCGTTATAAATAAATGATCGCTGAAGAAGTGCTGAACTGTGTTTAGGAAGGCAGAATAGGCTGCATTGTCGAGTTGACCTACCGTGAATAGCAGATCTAGGGATCATTTTTTCATATAGATAACTGGGTAATTTATTTTGAGCGATCTTAAAAGTCAATGTTGCCAAATGAAGTAAAAATCTCTCTTGCAAATTAAACCAACTTGATTGCTGGAAAAGAAGGGTAACATCATCAAATTTTCTATAACCATAAGCAAACTTAAGACAAGCGTTTTGTACTTTTTGGAAACTATCCTTATCCTTACCCAATAAAGCTGGCCAATACAATACGTCACAATATCCTATACTAGAGAGTATCAAAGCATCGCATAACTTTAGTTTAACCTCGGTGGGTAGGTAATCGCGATGAAGGTAAAAAGTACGCAGTTTGATAAAGAACTTCTGCAAAATATTGGCAACGAGCTGCTCACGTCTTATTATTATTTAAATCAGCGTTGGGTATACTATTAATAAAATAATTGTTAAAGGAATCAACATTCCCTATAACCCAAAGGAAGCCTTAGAACCAGATTAATATGTAAGTACTTAAGAGTGCATCAAAAACCCTTTGGATCCGATTTAAACTTATGCCATAAAAAGGCACGCTTTTCATTTCTAACGGCTGTAGTTGCAAAGTTTCTTAAATTTATATATTCACTCCACGAAGCATAAGATTTACATCTATTGTACTAAGTACGGTCCTTGTTACTTAATCTCATAAGTAATTTAGTGTTGTCGGTCAGCCAGGGGGCAGGGGCTTTGGTCACACGGGCCGTTCTAGAAGGGGCATGCACGTCAAATACTGCAGTAATTCTTTTATTAAAATATTGAATTTTGTCACTGACATTATCAGCCCTATAAAAAATATTCCAATCTATAAGCAATAAATCGGCCAAAAAAATTCGATATCGAAAAACTTATAGTCTCTGTAAGTATGAAATGTTATTGGAGCTTTACCTTTAACTATACTTAACTCACACTGAACCAACCAATGATCCGAAATGTCCTCCATTTGGGTAACAAGTGTACTATTAGATACATTTTCATTAGACGATACTAGTATGTCAATTAAAGACGAAGTAAAGAAATTGGTCAAGTATATAGAACTAGAGATGCTCATTGAGTTTGTTCGATAGTCAGATCAAAATGTATACCACCAAAGAATTTATTGGTTCGTCTAGCTGTAAAGTTTTTTTGTTGTTTTTTCTAATTCTTTTATGTCTTTTAAATAAACTTATGAGGACCTGGAAAATGACTCGCTGCATGAAAAAATGGAATCAGCAGTTCAACACAAGATAAATATAATTTCCAGTTTAAAAATACCTAACCCATAATTTTGACGTCTTGTTTTTCTTTTCCGGTTCTATTAAGTTTGTTTCGAATATTTTTACTAATTTTATAATGTCTTAAATTTAACGAAAAGTTTAGAATTATTTTCCAGTAGTGCAAAGTCTTCATCGGTATTTTTCAAAAGATTTAAGATTATCTCTGATAAAATCGATTGTAATAACGCATGGGCTCGCACCGCTCGGGCATATGCATGACCGTATAATATCTGATCGATGGTGTTTCTAGCATATATCAAACTTAACATTCCTCTAATACCGATGCCACCCCTGATATAGCCAATAATTCCCAAGTAAGACACCAACATGTGAAATCCTTTTAATCTAAGTTTGGTCAGATATAATAGTAGGAGCCAAATGTCTCGAGTCTTTATATATAAAGGTTGGTCGAACATGACAAGACAAGCTTTTATACGAAGCCCCAGTGGTTTTTTTGCGGGATTTACTAAAGCTGTATAAATTGCATTATAATCACTAGGTGGTGCATTGATAAACGGGAAAATATAGCCGAAATGTCTCTTTATCAGTTATATCTTCCATGAAACTATTCTAACCAATACATTTTTCGCTTTTCTATTTCATAAACATCTATGATACAGTGAAACCTCTCAACAACGGGCAGTAGCCATGCTACAGAAACTGTCCATTGTATAGAGGTGTCCGTTGTGGGGAGTAAACAAATTAAATACCAATGTAATTTTATTTAAAAAAATATTCTATTTTCAAGTAAAAAAATAATATGTTTAGTACAAATTATTAATACAATTGTTACTACGTATAAACCAACATATTTTACATATATATATATGCATACAATAAAAAGGTACTACCTAATATAAAATATTATACTACCTACATATACAGTTCTATTTAATAAAAGGTTTCTATTTAAAAAAATTATCAAGTGTTTTTTGTCTTAAACTAGTTAATTTATTTCTAATAATTTGAAATTTCATTTTAGACGCAACTTCTGAGATTTTTTACCCTAAAACAGAATCTCCAAATAACATACAAAAGTTTTCAATGTCCCTTAACATTTTATTTGCTTCCTTAATGTTCTTAATATTGGAAGAAATAATTTCTTCATCATCACAGTCAGATGAAATCTCACCGTTCTCACTATTTTGAAATTCACTGATGCACTCACGTACTCTTATGTTAGGATTTTCCGTGAATAAACTTTCGATTTCTGAATATGAAGTTAAGTCGGAAGAGAATATATTGATGTTTCTACATAATTCCGATAATGGCACATCATCTTCATTATCGTAGTCAACGTTTTCCTCGAGAATTTCGTCGCTTCGAGCTTTGCGGAAACAGTTATTGATGGTCCTGGATTCGACTTTCTTCCATGCAGCAACAATCCAAATTAAGGCACTTACAACATTTATGAATTTCCCCATTTATTCGGTTGATTCAGAATACTCAATGGATGACAAAAGTCCCTTGATTAAAAACTTTCTGTAGTGTAGATTTTTAAAATTTTGAATCACGCCTTGGTCCAATGGCTGGCAATGTAATGTCGTATTTGGTGGCAAAAAATTATTTTAACATTTTTTAACTCCAGTTTTGGGTGAGATGCAGCATTATCTAAAAATAAAAGTACAGGGTTTTTTTTTATATATTGCCACCCCCCTTATCTTTTTTATTTGACATTTTAGAAAAATGTGTCCCAAATAAAAGTTTAATGGTTTCAAATGAATTTTTATGAAAACATTTTTTTTTCATATACAGGGTGTTACAGAAAGTCTGGGCGTGGTCCAAGTTTCTTATTTCAAATAGGTACCACATTTTTTTATTGAATTTTCGGATTCTCCTGAGAATTCTACACATTTTTTATAAGGGATATTCTATACTTAAATCTAAAGCCTAAAGAGATATTGTTATTTTTTGAAAACTATTATGTAAAACAGGTAAACATTTTTCTGATCGTAAATTGGTCATTGACGGTGACTGTTTTACTGTTTGGTAGACTTTCTGTCAATTTCTGGATAAAATGTCACATTTCCGATGAGGAAAAATCCGACAACCTTCGCATAGCTTATGAGAATAACGAAAATACACAGGCAACCAGAACAGAAATCACCATCTTCCAACGAATCGCCATCTAAACAAACATTTTTTGAAATATCAGACGTGGATTTTTTTCCTTCTACGGGGTATTCCAAAAACATTGAATTTTGGAAATATGCATATGAATCTAATTAAGGCAACACATGTTTTTAAAAAATATATGTATAATATTAACGAAAACAGAAAAGAATATTTTAAAAACTACACACAGCGTGAAAAAACTTGGACCCCTTCATAAGTCGCAATGCAAATAAGCTTTCCTCAAGACCGCGTATCTTCAGTAATAAATGAACCAACGAAGTGATTGAAAAATGATTATGTCAACGAATAGCGGGACTACCACTTTTAGTTAACTGAGCCATGATATTGTAATCAGCAAGCTAATAAGGAGAGTTTAATTTTTTTTAGCCAGACCTCCCATTTAATTTGCATTAGGTCCTGTGTTGAGAAACTTTTAAACACTCTGTAGAGCGTTCTAATTACAATAGAATATTTCATGTGGCTAAAAGTGGCAGCCCTGCTATTCGTTAACATACACTTTTTTTAATCACATGGTTGGATCATTTATTACTCAAGATACAAGGTCTTGAAACAGAGCATTTTTGCATTGCGTCTTATGAAGGGGTCCAAGTTTTTTGACGCTGTGTTTATTACAAAAAACTACATATTATCAAATAATTCAATAATGAAATGAAATATAAATATTATAATTGCTGAATATGTCCACCATTCATTTCAATACAATTTGTATAATCTGCTTCGATTTTATTAATCGCATTAATAATGAATTGTGCATGATTATTGTTTAAATCCTCAATGGCTTCAATTATTCTCCTTCTTAACACCTCTATATCTTCCGTGGGAGTTTTATATATTTTATTCTGCAAAAATCCCCACAGAAAAGAGTCAAGAGGTGTTAAGTCGGGACTATTGGGCGGCCACCGAATCGGTCCAGTCCGACCAATCCACGTTTCAAAATTTTGATTTAAAAAATTTAGGACCGCAAAAACATTGTGTGGTGGGGCTCCATCTTGTTGCCAAATAATTTGGTTGTATTGACGGAGGGGTAAGTCATCCAAAATAGGTTCCAGATCATTATTTAATAAATTTAGATATTTTTCTCCATTTAAAGATCCATCAATGAAAATCGGTCCAATAATTTTGTTGTGAAGGAGCCCGCACCACACATTTAAAGTTTTCCGACTTTGGGTTTTAATTTCAAGCATGGCCCGAGGGTTTTCCGTTGCCCAAAATCTAACATTTTTCCGGTTGTGAATCCCGGCAGTACTAAAGGCGCATTCATCTGACCATAAAACTTTTTGAAAAATATTGTTATCTTCATCTTTCATCAGCAACATTTCCTGGCAAAACATGGTTCGTTGGTTTTTCTGATCTTCAGTTAATTTCTGGACGGAAAATAGATTTATTAAAAAAAATTGATGCGTCTTTTAAGGCTGCATTTGGATTTTCTGAAAATAAATAATATTTGCGTAAGTTACTTTATATCCTGTGGGTAATTTCTATTAACCTACCTTGAAAAAATAATAAAATATTTAATTCCTCCTCCTCATTAATAACCGCAGTACGTTTTTTTCTTCTAACAGTCATTCGATTTCGAAAGCCAAGTTCAATATTTTTGAAAGTTTTTCGAGATGGAATAGCTCGCATGGGGAAAAGCCGCTGATATTCTCTTCTTGCCGCGCAAGCATTATTATTATTCTTGTAGAAAATGCGAAGAATATCACATCTTTCTTCGTCAGTGTAATGCATCTTTTCAATGAATTGACAGAACGACAGATCACCGTCAATGACGAGTTTACGACCAGAAAAATGTTTACCTGTTTTACATAATAGTTTTCAAAAAATAACAATATCTCTTTAGGCTTTAGATTTAAGTATAGAATATCCCTTATAAAAAATGTGTAAAATTCTCAGGAGAATCCGAAAATTCAATAAAAAAATGGGATACCTATTTGAAATAAGAAACTTGGACCACGCCCAGACTTTCTGTAACACCCTGTATATGAAAAAAAATGTTTTCATAAAAATTCATTTGAAACCATTAGACTTTTATTTGGGACACATTTTTCTAAAATGTCAAATAAAAAAGATAAGGGGGGTGGCAATATATAAAAAAAAACCCTGTACATTTTGGTTTTGCCTTTGCATTTTTCGGTCAAATTTCATCAACCAATCCGACATTATATCCATTGTCATCCATGCTTTCTTGTTATAGTACCATTCAAGTGGCAATTTCTCCACGCTTGATCCTTTACAACAACGGGTTTTTTTACTTTTTCCAATCACCATGTATTTTCTTTTACTCCATTCATAGCGGAGCAAATCAAAATAGTGATATTCTCCTTGGACGCTTTCCCGCCAGTAAACGTTTCGCCTTTTAAAGAAAACGTTTTATTTGCCAAGGCGCGGAAAAAGAGTCCCGTTTCATCGGCGTTATAAATGTCTCTCGGTGCGTAGTTTTTGATAATAGCACATAATTTCGTACGCCAATCAGTTATCTGAATCAAGTCTACAGCCGCTGCCTGCTTCGCCACAGATGGATTTGAAAGAGATATTATGACGTTGACAGAACTTCTCCAACCATCCATTTGATCATTTAAACCCATCAACATCTAGATTCTTCACAATTTCTTGTGCTTGTTCCTTTATTATTTTACCGGATATTGGAATGTTTTTGCAGCGTACTTTACAAAACCAGTCGTAGACAATTTGGTCTATGGCAGCACCCTCAGTTTTCGCAATTTTTTTTTCTTTTTAATGTTCCCGGTCTATGCGAATCGCTTGTTAAGATCACTCTTGTTTCTTAAAATATCACTAATTTGAGATTTTTCTACACATAATTTTTCGGCTAATACTGTAACACTAAGTTTGTTTTTTGCGTTATTTGAACTTTTTCTTGAAGATTCAAAAATTGTCTTTTGTTTGAAGACATATTGATCGCACCAGAGTAACATAAAAACTAAGATATTCCATTGATGAAGAATACTTTTTATTAAAATAAGGTGATCTATTTATTATGCAATTCACCGCAATTTACCTGCAAGCCCGACAGCATAAGTCAGCCTATTGTTAAACTAGTGCTATTAACAATAGGTAGGCGCCGCGTTGCCTATTAGCATAGATCTAAATATTGCCCATAATGTGCAATAAAAATACCGGCATTAAATGTGGGTTTTTCAAAAATTATCTGAACATCTATCCGTTCTGAGGAGGTAAATTTTACTGTATTTATTAAAAATGTTCTAACTTTTACTGTCCGTGTCCATTGTTGAGAGTGTCCGTTGTCAAGAGGGTTTAATACACAGGAATACATATACTGATGGTCCGTGACATGACAAAATTGTCCGTTCAGCAGAGGTGTCCATTGTTCGGAGGTGTCCGTTAAGGGAGGTTTCACTGTATATTTATTTTTGTTAAGTTTAAATTGAGTACTTTATCTAAAACTTTAAATTCCTATTCTTCTTGATCTGAATTATTAAAGGTAAATAAAAGTATTTATCCTTTTGCAGCTATCTCAGCTTTACTTGGAGTTTGTTTTAAACCTTTTTGATGGTTCTTAAGGTTGTATAACACTTGCTGAAGTATATATTCCAATGGAACCCGTGTTATGAAACGTATTCTTTCCACCTAATATTTAAATCAGCGTTGTCGTAGACAAACTGAATAAATCTATTAGG